>CM049593.1:13502135-15902135 GCA_026979955.1 Megalurothrips usitatus
GGAGCTCGCGTGCCGCGATTAGCTGCTCTGCGGCGTATCGGTGTTCTCCGAACGCTCGGAGTGCGCGCGGGGCCGCGAATATCGAGTGCCGCAATAAATACCCGACGCGCGAAACTATAGAGTGCGCGGCCGCGGGCCGCCGCGGGGGGTCGAGCTGCGTGGCGCCGGCTCTGCGAAATAGGTAATGCCTCGTGTGACCTGGATATCGCACTAGGCGGAGGCGGCGGCGGCGGCCCATTAGCCTCGGGTCCCCGGCTGCTCCGGCTCCGCGGGGCGGCGCGGGGCGGCGCGGCATGCCTCATGAGCAGACCCCGGGAGATGGCAGGTTACACACGTCGGGAGCACGAACCCGGCGCGCTGGCCGGGGGGCGGCGGGGGGCGGGGGGGCGGCCGGGGGGCGGCTCGGGGGACGGCCGGGGCATGACGGTTATGGCGACACAGCGTGCGCCGTACACAGACGTTTCCAGCCCCAATATGGCTGGCCCTGATTTATGTCTTCATAAGAGTTTTTACTCGAGACACTCTGGCCTGGCGTGGCCGTCGTTGGGCCGTCCTACGCTGTGCTGCGGCCCTGCTGATGCGGCCCTGCGGGGGGGGGGGGGGGGAGTTCCCGGCGGCGCCGCGAGTTCCCGTCCCGCCAAGGGAGGTGAACAGGCGCCTCCGGGGCCGCGGCTCCGTCCGCCAAAGGCCGCGGTACCGCAGAGCGGCGTTGTCGAGGCCGCCGCGCCACTATAGTGGCCCAGTAGTGCCCCAACACTTTCTATGCCACTCCACCTCGCTAAACAATCCGCGTTACTATTTCACGAATTCGTGCCCCGGATTCCGAAGTGCCGGCCAGCGCGGAGCTCCCCGGCCCCCCTAATGCAGTGCATGTCGGCAGCCGCCGCCGCCGTCAGCCGGGGCCGAAGGGGCCGTAGGGCCCGGCGGGCCGGCGGGCTCCGTGCCGATGTAATATATTCATTCATGCCTCATGCCGCATGCCTCATCCACACGATGACGTCATGACGGGCATCAATCTTTCCACCGGCCTCTCGCGCCGGACTGCTTCCCGCCGCGGCTTTCCCTCTCACCGCGATAAATCAGCTCTGCTACTTACCGCTCTAACTGGCCCTTCCACGTCTACTCGCGGCGCCCCCGCCGACCCCCTGCCGACCCCCCGTGGCGCCCAACGGCTCCGCCGTGTTTGGACTGCACGGCCAAGGCCGGCCGGCAGAGACTTCGCGGCCGCCGCCACTGGGTCGGAGGGAGGGCGGCAACCCTTTCCTCTGCCCTCACGTGTTCTCGCTCTTCCTCTCTCTATCTCTCCCTCTCTCTCTATCCTTCCCCACCCCGCACCCCGGCAGCATCCGGCGTGGCCAATCCATAAATTACTTGCGGGAGGAACAGAAGCCGATATTTAACCCTTTAAGTCCGGCCATAAAACGGCGTGCGGTGCTGCTGTGTGGAGGTACCCCCCCCCCCCTCCTCCCCCCTTGCTAGTGCTTCTTTCTTTTGCTCTCCCCAACCCCCGTTCTCACTCTTTACCCCCCTCCTCCTCCTCCGTCGCTGCTACTGCACGTCCGTTAATTCACTGATTAGAGACAAAGTGCGGCGTTTGAGGCGGCGGGGCGTGGCGGGGCGTGGCGTGGCGGCGGACGGGCAGGTGGGCGGGCCGGAGGAGTATATATAGGGCGCGCGGTCGCCGTTTATTAACCTGGACGGAGAAAGCGATTCGCGCCGGCTGCGGTCTGGCTGCGGCCACCACCGCACAGTGATTCTCATCTCATGCCGACGGACCAGCAGCCTTTTAACCCCCCCCCCCCCCCCTCCCCCCATCCCTCCTCCCTATGCCTCCACCACCACCACCACCGAGGCACACGTCAAAGCCCTCTGTGCTGGTGGCGAGGCATCCTTTGCTCCCAATCCCGGCCTGACCCCCCCCCCCCTCTCCCCCTTACCCTTTTCTCTGCGGGGCCCTGTCCGAGGGATTGCCAGGACATTCACAGGAATTAGCATGAAAATGACCCGTCGTTGCGGATGGCCGGGTTGGCGCTGGACAGGGAATGGGAGGAGGCGGGGAAATTAGAAGTGTGTGCGCAGCGAACGGTGGCCATTTCCATTCCTGCCTCCCCCCCCCCCTCTCCTCTCTCTCTCCCTCTCTCTGTGTGCTGCCGTTGCCGTTATATTGAAAGTGCTTGAATCCACAAGCGACGCCCGGGCTCCGCTGTACAAGGCCCTCGAGTAGTGCGCTTTGCGCTCCGGGCCCGCGCCGTGGCGGGCCGCTGCTGCGGGGCCACACTCGGCAGCGTCACTGGGCCGCCGCCTGCGCTGCCTGCGCTGCCTGCTCTCTAATGCAGGCCACCGGGTCGCTGAATGATTCGTCTCGGTCTTCAGCAGGCAGGAGACCCGGCACGGCCGACCTCTCTCTCTCTCTCTCTCTCTCTCTCTCTCTCTCTCTCTCTCTCTCTCTCGCTCTAGCGCACGGCGCCGGCCCGACGCTGTTGACACCCGCCCCCCCTCGCTTTCGTGTTGTGTAGTTAACAGCACGCCAAACCCTTGCCCCGCGCCCCCGCCCACCCCCCGCCGCAAGGCCGCAGAGGAAGGGCTCGGCAGAGCGGCCGTGCGGGGCGGGGCGGGGCGGCCAACTCCGGGCGGCCGGCGGCGAGCGGGGCCCGCCACGCCGCAGCTGTTCCCGCAAAGCTTAAGAAAGCCATAAAAACAGGAATTTAGGCCGTAAACCGTGGTGCGGCGGCGGCGGTGAGGGCCTCGCGTGGACAGTGGCGGCCGCCCGGGGATTCGCATTATCCGCAGTGTCCTCCGGGGCCGCCGGGGCCCCCAGGGCCTCCGGGGCCCTCCGGGGTGCCACACGGCCGCCTGCTGCAATATCTCACGGCCTGCTGGATGCCGCTCCGGCCGGATGAACGTCCCTCAGACCGGAGCCGGCGGCCGGAGCCCTGGCCCTCTGGCAGCCGGCGCGCCGGCCAGCGGTCGGCGCACGAGGAGGATCAGCGAGGCCGCCTGACCTCCGGGGGGGAGCGGCCGCGTGAGGGCGCGCGGGGCGGCCGGCGTACGGCCGCCGAGTGTCGTCAGGAAAATAGCGGCGTTGAGCAGCGCCCCCATTCGCGAAAGAGAAATATTTCACAGTGAACCAGAGAAATTTTCGAAAAAAATCCAGAATGCAAAATAGAGAAGAGATCGAAAAATTTGTGAAATATTTGAAAAATATGGTATTTTAAAAATTTTGAATTATTTCATTTTTTTTGGACTAAGAAAGAAATTAAGAAGTAAAGTATTTTGCTTTATGCAACAGATTCTCATTTTCTTTCCCCATGTGGTTGAGATGGCGCGTGCACCTGACCCGCGGGATCGGGGGCGCGGTAGGCACAAACTACCTGCTAACAGACGCTGGCCGGACACGCCCCGCCACGCCCCGCCGCTCGCTAGTTAGTCCGACGACCCTCTGTGCCGCTTTTGTATCGGGCCGCCTCTATCATATCGTTGGCGACGCCCCCCTATCCACCAACTCTGCGAGGGACTGCCGCAAAAAGGTCTTCCCCGCGCCGGCTCGTAAAGTTAGTCCCGCAGCAGTGTGTGTGTGTGTGTGTGTGTGTGTGTGTGGCGCAGCTGACATCTCTGTGTGCGGTGTGGGCCGAGCAGGCCCCGGCCCCGGCCCCGGCCCCCGCACCGCAGGCCTCTCTCCCCCCGGCCGCACCGCCCCACCAAGTTGGGACCGTCCATCCATATCTGTGCGCGCCAACTCCACGGGCCGGCAGCGGCAGCGGCGGCGGCCCTCCGCACGGCCTGCATGCAACAACATCCATTCGCTGTTGGGAACACATAACGAACTCCCGCCGTCAATGACCCTCCCCCGGCCCGCGGCTGTGCTGGGCAGCTGTGCTGGGCAGCGGGGCCCGGCAGCGGGGCCCGGCGGGGCCGGACGCTCGCAGCACTGTCACCGGTGCCGGCCGCCCCTGTTAGTGCCGCCCGGGGCGCGCCGCAGCTGAGGTCCACGTGCACTGCGTGTGTCTTTTGGCGCATCCCTCACTCACGTCAGCTCAGGAAATTGGTTCTCGTCGGCACCACAGACTTCGTCACGACCACCAGTTGAGTTATTCACTGGGATTATTTCGCCACGCGGCGTATTTTTCACCGCCCACTTGGGGCGAGCGCTTTGCTGTTGAAAAGCGGTGTGTATCGCGTTGCTGCCGCGGAGGCCACGGGGAGCGCGGGGCCCGGACAATGGGGGGCGGCCGGGCGGGAGGTTGTGGGAATGATTGATTTCGATGGTCCCTCTCGGCTGATTATAAGAAAATCCGCCCGGCCGTCCCCTTCTCACCCCCGCGGCTACAACAGGCCTCGGTGCGGCCTCGGCCCCGGCCCAGACTCGGCCTCAGCTCTGGCCCTGGCCTCGGCTTGGCTGGGCCTCGGCTGCCGCCCCACCCCGTCCGGTAGCAGCGGGGTGTCAGCACCTCGGGGAGTTGTTGATTGGTATTTATGACGTTGTGAAAGTTCCAGCAGCGGCGCGGCTCTCGCTAGCCTCGCCCGAGGCCCCGCCGCTGGCCCCGCAGGCCCTGCAGGGCTGCAGGGCAGGACGCCCTCGCTGGCAGACGCGGTGGGGACGGTAGGCGCGGGTCCGCGACACTGTGTGAGGCACGGCCTGGCAGGCCCTGATCGCACGCGGCGGCTCCAGCGGTGCTCCAGCGTGCTCCAGCGCTGCTCCAGCGGCGGGTGCTCATCTCCGCTGCCAGATAATTAATTCTCTCTCGAGCAGGAGAGTTTGAACGACTACGACGCTCTCTGCTGCCGACGGAGTAATAGCGGCTTAATAACGCAATTTGCAGCACGTGTGCGGCGCCCGCCGGGTCCCCCCTGCCCTCGGTAGACGCAAGGCCGCTTAGCGTGCCCTGTTTGTACGGTCGCCCCGAGCGGCTTAAATGCACCCGATCGAAACATATCCGGCGCCGACAGGAGATGCCACCGGTGCGCCTGCGGACCGTGGGGTAGGCCGGCCCGCAGCGCAGCGGTGCGTCGCCGCGGCCTATCGCTCCGATCACAGGCGGCTTGGCGGCTCCGACGCCGCCCGCCCGCCCGCCCCGACGCTTCCGCGACGCGTCGTATTTATTCGCGTTGCCTTTATGGCCCGGCGCGTTGTTATTTTATGGATGGCGAACCGCTTTGCGGCTCTCTGTTAAATCCGAAGGGAGTCGACACTCGCTAGCAGCCCTGCCCCGATACTGCTCGTCCGCAGCACGCTTTAAGCACACACTTGAGCACGGCGAGCTCTCTCTCTCTCTGGCCGCCGCCGCCACGCCGCCGCCGCCGCCGGAGCGTGTTACAGCGGAAGCCTCTCAGCTCGGCTGAATATAAGCGGGCGGGCGGGGGCGGATAAGGGTAGGGGAGAGGGAGTGGTATGGAAATGTTTGTGGCGAAATAAAAAAAAATAGTAAATAAATAGAGGGATGCATGGACGCGAGAAACGTGCAAGAAAGTAGAATATTCAAAGATGGACAGAGATGGGCCACTCCGCAAGATCACGGGCTCCAGCTCCGGCCAGGCCTGCCGAGCTCCGAACAGCTAAACTGTGTGACTTTTTATTTCTCTCCGTCGGAGAAGGCATAGAAGTCGCCGTACGCAACCGGCCGCTTCCCCTTCCCACTTCCCTTGCGAGGAACATAAAGAGATGTTACGTCGATGACACAATGCAGAAAGTGCTCTTGCGGGAGCGGGCTGGCTGGGACGGCGGCGCGCGGTGGCTGCTGGCGCTGCTGCTGGCGCTGAAGCTGGTGGTGAGGCTGGTGCCCCGGCGGCCCCGCGCGCCGCGGCCGCCCCGCCCACAAATAAAAGACGGCGGCCCCGCTCCACTGAATAATCCTTATGTAAACCGAAGGGAAGCCATACAACTTGGCTCATCCTCGTCGCCCCCGCCCCCCGCCCCCTGCCCGCCGAGTCCCACAAGTCGACAAACCATCGCTGTGTTTGTCTCCTTTTCCGTATGGCTGCAGCGGATCTTGCCCCCGCTCTCACACATACACACACACACACACACACACACACGAGCGCGCAGTGAGTTGCTGAAAAGCACGAATGGTTTTGTGTGGACGAATGAATCTCTGCAAGTCCACTCAATCTTTCTTTTTTTTTTCCTCTCCTTCTTTTCTTTTCATATATGACGACGTACAAAAACCGGATTCGTCGGTCGAGTCCGCTGACGGGGTAGTGGTTTGAGCAGCTCAGCTCGCAGCCGTAAAAGAAGCAAGCAGCTCTCCTTGCTGGGATTGCGGGCGCGTCCCCCCCGGGACCGCCCCCTCCCCTCCCTCTTTCCCATCGCTCTCCCGGCTCTGCCCTGCTCCCTGCTCCTCGCTCTGGATTAATTCAGTTGCCACTGCAAGAGTAATACATAAAACAGAACGCCAGTCCGCAGCGCCGCACACACAAACGAAATCACGCCGCCATATCACACGAGGCCGGCCGCCGCGCACGCGGCCCCGCGCACTCAGGACAGCCGTGTTTACTCGGATGTTACCAGCGGAAAGTAGTGTGTGGCCTGCCGTAAAGCAGAGAGAGAGAGAGAGAGAGAGAGAGGGAGAGGGAGAGGGAGAGGGAGAGGGAGAGAGAGCGAGCGAGCGTCTCTGCGCCCACCTTCTCTGGCAGAACCCAAAGCTCATACAAAACGACGTCCGTCCATCTCGAATGAAACGACTTTCGTCAGACGCTGCCATTTGCGCACGGCAATATTATTGAAGACCGCTAATTTTCATTAGTAGTGAAAATTTACTGCTGCAAAAAAAAAGGGGCGCAAAAATGTTGGATGAGAAGCAATTTACGTTGTGCGCCTTAGTTTTAGCGGTGTCGGGGACGGCCGCGGCGCAGCACGCAGCAGTGGTCTTGGCCGGTCGGCAGGCGTGCAGCGGCGGCGGGGGCGCGCGGAGGGCCTCCTTGGGCAGCAACAGCAGGATAATCCGCTGCCGAATTGGGGCCGCCGCCGCCGCCGCCCCGCCCCACGCGCCCCCCTCGGCACCAGATGTCACGTGACTTGCTGCGGTTACGTGGGTTATTTGCGAAGAGAATACGTCGTCAAGCAGGTCGTTATCCGACGATTATCACCATACGACGCGCTCGGGGCCGCTGGGCCGCTGCCGCTGGGACTTAGAGCCCCCCGCCCTCCGACACACTCCGCGCAGCGGCCTACTCGGCAAACAAAGTGCGCCGCCGAGGAGGGGCTGAGCCGGTAGGCGCGTCTGTGTGCCCGGCTTCTTGCCCGCGTGTTTCCTTTGAAGATTTATTCGTAAAATGCGGATGACATAATTTTTTTTTTAGCGGTCCACAGTATAAGTCCCCCCCCCTTGAATTTTCTTTTTGAATACTCAGCGAGAAATGTGTGGCTCGCATTACTATTGCAGCAAAGGGCCTTGCGTCGGGAGTAGCGGTGGTGGACGGCCTGCTTGCCGCCTCGCAGCCCGGCCCGGTCCCATCCGCGTGGCCTAATGTACTCCCCGGGGATGCTGTGTGCTCCTCATTGCTTGATGTGGCCAACGCTGCACCGCAAAGGGAACGGAGGAGAGAGAGAGAGGGCGAGAGGGAGAGAGAGAGAGAGAGAGAGAGAGGGCGATGCCGGGATTAACCCGAGGGGGCGAGCGAAGGGGTGCTTGATGCTCGTCATGAGGAGAATCGCCCCTGCTGAACTAGTCAGCCACGCTGCTTCCAGCGCCCCCGCCCGGCCCGGTGTTGGTCTATCGGTCTGCGCTCCTCTGCCCGGACCTCGCAGGTTCATGAATAAAATGCTTCAGACGGGCCTCGACGCCCGCTTGACGCCCGCTTGACGCCCGCTTGGCGCGTCTCGAGTGGGGCGCGTCTAGCAGACGACGTGTCGCGTCTGCTGCCGCTGCTGCTTTTTCCTCCGGACTTTCGCTTTTTCTATCCGCTGGTCCTGAGTCATTACAACACGCTTACGTAACGTAATCCTCCCCCCCCCCCATCATTCTCTTTCGCTCTCTTTTCGCCTCCCCCCTGTAATTCTCGCTTCCGTTTTCTCTCTCTGTCCCTCTACATCTCTCGCCTACGGTTTTCGCTACGCTCCCGCTCTCCCCCCGAGGAGCTAGCGCGTGCTTTCTAGAATCTCTCGGTAACTACACTTGAGCCCCTCAGCGTTTGCTTCGCCTTACTTCCCCTCGCCAGTTTTTGGGATGCGTGTTCGAGTGCGGGCGGATCGAAAAAGGATTAGTTTTACCGAGGCGCGCTTCCCAGGCCGGCTTTCCCCAACAATTTCGAGAAGGCCAACGCCCTGTTACACAAGTCGCTCGCTGCCTCCGGGCCAGCTTGATTGGAACCGCTCAAAAAGTGTGCGGATTTAATGGCGTTTCGCCGTGAGTTTGAGTTCGGCTGCCGGTATCTGCGGGTACACAGACGTTTGCCGAAAAGTGTTGGCCCCATCGCGGGGCTCCTGGATGCTATTTGCTCCGGCCTGACCGAGTGCCTCCTCTCTTCTGTTTCCAGGGTTGAACGGCCTTGCGATGTGGCCTGGCTGCTGGCCGGGCTCGCTGCCCCTGCTCTTGGTTCTGCTCTTCCCCTCGGCGCACGGCCAGCCATCGATAGGTGAGTTTGTTTTGCATTCCTTTCCAATTAGCGGGAGCCATCAAAGCGCCCCCTCCCCGCCTCGAGTCGCGCACAACATTTTGTTTGCTCCTTGTTCCGCCGCGCCCGCCCCGCCTGCTATCCTCCTGCGCCCCCCTCGCCGCTTCTGCTCTAGAAAACGTTTCCCGACGCGCGGCGGGGGCGGTGTCCGCTTGCCGAGGCCGAGAACGTGATCGAAGTCCGGCGCGCGTAGTTTGAGTCGGCGGCGAAGTGCGCGCCGCGCGCCTCCGACTGAAATGTAGCAGGCGGCGCCATTGTTCTCGCCCCCCAAGCGTGTGCTCGCGGAATAATTGTCCATTGTCGCCGCCGCGCCTGGCTTCGACAAAAGGAGGGGACGACGCGGCAATGCGCTGCGGGCGGGAGAAGGACGAAAAATGGGGGAAGATGCGCGCACCTCTTTTTTTTTGACAACGCCGGATCTCTGTCGTTAAAAAAAAATGCAGAAGAAAAATGAAAAGAAGAGAAAGTCAGTGGCGAATTGCAATCTGCGCTCCGTTAGGACTCGGATAAGGAGCTGCGAGGCCGAATCTCGCCCGTCCGAGCGCCTGCGGGCGCCGGGGTAGGCAACCCCGCACTACACGCATGCGCTGCACACCCCTCGATTGCCTACCCGGCAGGGGTACTCCCGCTAACCAGCAGCGGCACACGCTCGCCGAAAGGCGTCGCCCGCCATACGTCCTTAATGGATGATCCCAAATAGAACGCCCGAAGAATGTCGGAGCGCCTCGCGTCCGCCTTCTTCGAGCGCGAAGTCCGGCGCAGCAAGAGGTCTTTCAGCAGGCGAGAGGGTGTTTGTGTTGGTGCGAGTACGGCTGGCCGCCGTGCCCCGAGCAGGCTGCTGGAGGCGCCGTCCTTTCTTTGCACCGCGCCGCGCCGCCCGCCTCCGGCCAGCCCCCCCCCCCCCCCCCCCCCCGTGTGTCCTTTATCCCGTCCTGCGGCCGCCTTGTGTGTCGCAATCCTATATTCCTGCCGCAGACAACGCTGCCGACGAGCTCACCGCCCGCCCATCATTTGCAGCAGTGTGCAGCGGCGTCGGACGCGTGCACCGGGCCACAAAGGGGGGGCACAGAGAGAGAGAGAGAGAGAGAGAGAGAGAGAGAGAGAGAGAAAGGGAGAGTGAGTGAGAGAGCAAAGGGGGAAATTGGGAGATGGGGCTGAGCAGGGGGGAGAGTTCGTGTGCCCCGGCCGCTGCGTGCCATCTAATTCCGTTAATCCGTTAACAAGGTAACGGACTTCACGGGCCGTATGCTGCCGACAGCAGAAGGACACGGGGCCGCCGCCGCCGCCCGCCTGCGCTTTGCCTTATGATGTTTGTCACCCCCACAATGTGCCCCTTGAAAACAAAAAAAAATGTCGCCGCAATCTTCCTTGCCTGCTGCGCGCCTATTTGCATTCAACTTCTTTGGTCGTGTAATGTTTAGTACGACGCGCAGTTACTTTTCTCTCTGCCACAAATTCCAAAGGCGTGAATATCTTAATGTTCCCTTCTGCCCGTTCACTCCAACCCTCTCCCTCTCTCTCTCTCTCTCTCTCTCCCTCTCTCTCGCTCACCTCCCCCTCACCGTCCCTAGCACTGGTCTGCAGGCACTCGCCTCGCCCCCCCCCCCCGCCGTCACCGTCTCTGCCCGCTCCCTCTCGACACCCTCTCAATGGGACCCCTCATAATCACCGGCTTCAAATTCGGCCTCGGAAATGCGACTCCCCGGCCCGAATTTAAGTGTGTGCCGAGCGGCGCGGCCCCCGCGGCCCCGACCGTTATCAGTTACACGGTTCTGCTGCAGCGCCGGGCGACAGCCCTGATAATTTCTGTGCGTAAAGAGCACCTGCCGCGCGCGCGCGCCGGCTGCCCTCGCTTCTCTCTCTCTCTCTCTCTCTCTCTCTCTCTCTCTCTCTCTCTCTCTCTCTCTCTCCCTTCTGCTCGGTCGGATGGAAATGAAAGCTTGATGGACAGTTTATCCGAATGGAACAGCTCATCGTCGGCCTGTCGCCCTCCCTCCCCCTCCCCCAGCGCATCCCCCCCCCTCCTCCCCCCTCCCGTGGGCTCGCGGGTGTGAGAGGCAGCACCGTAATAAATGTCGCGTTGCCAGCGAGCCCTGCGCCGCGCGTGGGACTGCGCCCCCTCCCGCCCCCTCCGGCCCCCTCCGGCCCCCGCCCACACGTCCTCGTCCGCTCTCGGCGCTATGTTCTAACTTTCCCGCACTCTGCTCCGTCTGTTCCAGGTCACTTCTGGCACATCTCCGACCTCCATTACGACGTCAACTTTTCCTCGGATGGCGACATCAGGCACAGTAAGTACGCGACGGATATATGTCTATATATTTATGTGTTCAGGGCGTTCGGGAAAGATTTCTTACTTCAAATGTTTGTCAACTTTTTCAATCCGCCGTGTGTTTGTGTGTGTGTGTGTGCGTGCGGCGCGCACGGAACGGCAAACCCGTCCTTTTTGTATCGTAAATTGTCGGGTGCTCTGCGTAGTCGTTTCGCTTCCGAGTACTACTACTTCTAAAACTGCTTTGCTCGCTCTGTCTCTCTCTCTCTGATCGCCGCGCGCGATCTCCGTGGTGCGCCCCTTTGCGCTATCTCTCTCTCTCTCTCTGTCTCGCGCTCCGAGCCCGCTCCGTGTACGTTTGGCGTCTGCGGCGCGGCCAGCAGTCCGTGAGGCGGGCGGCGATTAGCTCCAGGCCATGGCCGTGTAGGGCACAGCCGCGCTCCCCCGGGGGCCCCGGAGCCGAGGCCGAGGCCGTGGCCGTGGCGGGGAGGGCCCCGGACGGTCCCGGGGAAAGCCAGGCCGGGAGCTTAAGAAGTCCCGGTCCCCCGGGACGCGGCGGGAGGTCCGTCGGCAAAAAGGAGTGCACGGTCGTCCCCGCACCGCTCTGATGCCGCCGCCCGCCCGGCTCCCCGCGGCACAAAACACGGCGCCGGTCGTGCAGCGCGAGGCCGCCGTTGGTGACCGCTGACCTGCGGCTGCGCTGCCCGCGCTGCCACACCTTACAGGGAGTACCTCACAGGGCAGCCGATCGCGGGCAGACCGTGATGCGGCAAGAAGGGGAACACTTTCGTGTTGCGCCCGCGAGTGGCGCGGGGCGGACGCGGCGCACGGGAGACAGCTGGCGCGCCTTGAGCTGTGCGCTGTGCTCTCGTCCGGAGCAGCGGGGGAGTGGCGGCGCACTCGTATACACTCCGGGCACCCCTGCCGGCATGGACAAGGGAATGTGCCCCACGCCCGCAGCTATACCGCCCCAGCCGGCACCACCTGCAACCTGATGCAGCCGTCTCTCTCTGTCTGTCTGTCTGTCTGACTGTCTGTCTCGCTTCCTCCTCCGCACCCGCCTGCATGCCGCGCGGAAGTCAGCAGCGAAGCTATGAGCGAAGCCCGTTGCGCGCGCAGAGAGAGAGAGAGAGAGGATCACAGCATTCCTGACATTCCCGGCCCTGCGAGCAGCGCCCGGCCGTGTTGTCGAGATTATCGTGCGGCCGGGTAGTGTCGAGGATGGCCTTCCTCATCCGCTTGACGCGTGGGCGCCGCCAAGGTAGTCCACAACAACGGCGGCCGCGCGCCACCCCCGTGCGAAACACCCGTGCCGCCCCCTCCCCCCCCCTCCCCGTTCCGCCCCTTTTAGCCGTAATGATACAGTCCGCCGGCACCTGTGCATTAGCCCCGCCAACGCCCTCGCCCCCCCGCGGCCCGCGGGTTCTCGCGCCGAGCCGACGCCACGCGGGGAATGTGATGGGAATGGAGGTCGGCCAGTGGGCCCGGCAGAGCGTGATGCGGTGGTCTACATGCTCAAGCCTTTCGCAGCGCGCCCACTGCCATTACCCCATTTTTTTTCGGTTCCTTTCTGGGGCGCCACCGCGCTCGGCCTCGGCCCGTCGTGCCGGGCTGCGAGGCTGCTTATTCTCCGTCTTTCCGCCTCGGCCGCCGCCGCTGGGGGAGGCCGGTTCCGCCGCAACGCGGGTCTGCGGGGGGGGGGGGGGGGGGGGGGGCGGCGTCACGGGACGTGGATAGGACGGCGAGGGCTGCGCCGGGCTCCTCAAAGCGGCGTCATCCTGTGTGGCAGCCGCCGGCCTGGGGGTTTCTACTCTCAAAAACTCCGTGGGAATTTTCAGGGGGAAAAATTCATATAATTTAATGAAAATTTTTTTTTTTGAAATTTTTCGAACATTTCTATGAAAATTTCGGTACTAGATAGCATAGCCATGAGCCGCCGCCGCCTGCGCGGCCCAGAGACAATGTGCGAGGTGTCTGGCGCGCGGCTGACGGCCCCAGCTAGACAGTGTGCAGGGCGGGCAGCCGAGCGGGCGGGGCGCGGCCGGGTGGGCGGGGCTATGCCAGGACGGAGCGGCCAGCGGCCGACCGGCCCCCCGGCGCCGCGTAGGCGGGTGCTAAAGTTAGGCGGGACATCCCCCGCGCCACGCGCTGCCGGCTGGAAGCACCGAGGAGCGTGGGCGGCCGCTCAGATATGCCGGGCGTCAGAAGCTGCCGTCGTGAAGCACCGCGAAATAAATTATAGTCTTTGCCATTATCACATATTATTTCTGGAAATCTCCCCCCCCCCCACACACACACACTCAGTGGTCACGGTCGTGCACCCCTCGGCGGCCACTCGCAAGGCCACGACGCGGCCCTCCACTTTACCTTTCGCCTCGCCTTTTCTCCTTCTTCCCCGCCCGCCGCCGCTGTTGGGTGAATCTGCGCGCCGCGCCGTCGCCCGCTGAATTTTAAAGAGGGCAGACGTGACGACAGGAGTGCTGCGGGGGGAGGGGGGGGGGGGGCACCATCGAGACAACTACAGCGACACGGTGCAATGAGGGCGGTGTACCTCAGGGCGCGACCAGAGTGTATGTGCGTGCGTGCGTGTGCGTGTGCGTGTCGGTGGGTGGGTGGCTGGGTTCAATGAACCCCCGCCTCAGGAGCGCAGGGCCGGGTGCCCCGGTACAGAGCCGCGCAGAGGCGCTCGGCCGAGAGAATCGCTCACAAGCGCCACGTATTCGAACCTGCGGCTCCCGTCCCGCGCAAAGTGAAGCGGTGGCGGGCGCGGTTCTCTCCCGGTCTCAACAACAACAAGAACCGCTTCACCCAGAAAAGTCGTGTCGTGGCGCAAACGGTATGGACATTAAGTGAACGTGCGGAAGCAGTGGACCGGGCCGGGCGCACGACCAACTCCAGTTTGAAGTTCGACTGTTGGAGTCCGAGCGGCGGAGCAGTCGGGGCGGAACAGCGCTGCACTGGCAGTGCTCAGGGCCCCGCCGGGCCACGCCCACTGAATATGGTTTGGGGCCTGGGCCGTAAGCCGGCGCTGCTGGGGGCTCAGTTCCCTTCTCTGCCGGCCGCCCGGCGGCGGCACACGCCCTCCTATCGGCGACCACAACACCATTCCAGCTCTCCGGCCAAGAGGCCCCGCGGCAGCGCTCCGCTCTCTCTCTCTCTCTCTCTCTCTCTCTCTCTACTGTGCCCCTCTCCCTCCCCCCCCCCCCCCCCGCTCCGCCGCCTCGTCCTGTTTCTGCTCGGTCTGGATACTTTCCGCCGACTTTATGGCTATTCAAGTCCCACTTGTCAGCGGGCGCGCGCGCGCAGTGCCGCGGATCCCCCCTCCTCGTTGTGCGTCCGATCCCGATCCCCCCCCCCCCCCCTAGAATGTGAGCGGGATCCCACCGCGGCAGCCGCGCTGGTGTGGGATCCCGGCAATGAGCCGCGGGGAGCAGTGTGGCGTGCGGACAGGCCCCGACACACAACAGCCCGCCGCCCTCTAAATCACCCCGCCTGGATAGTTTTCTTATTTTGGCCGCGGCATCGTTGTGGACAGTAAGCCGCTCCGCTTCTGGCGGGGACGTCTAAACAATGGGGACCTTGGCGGGCAGGCGGGGCAGGCAGGCAGGCAGGCGGCCAGGCAGGCTGGCAGGGCGGGCAGGCGAGAGGCGATACGCCGGGGTCCGCGCGGGCTGCCGGGGGCCGGACCCGCCACCGTCCTGGCTCCCTGGCTGTCGCCCCCGCACCAGAGCGGGCTCTGCTCTGGCTGGCTGCCGCCGACGACGTCTCGGATTTACGGCGATCACATCCGGCAAATGAACCAAGATGTTGGAGCGGGGGGAACAAATGTCGAATTAATGCATCGAGAGGCGGCGGGCGGCGTCCTCTGGCGTCGCCCCGCCCCGCTCCGGCCGGCGGGGGCCGCGGGGGCCGCGGGGGCGGTCCCCGGAGGGGGGCACACGGCCGCTGCAGCGAGAGCCCCCTAAAGCCACCTCGGGGCCGCGTCACAGATACGCCGCCGCCCAGGGTTTTGTACACGTTTCGGGGGGCCAAGTTGGGGGTCATCCATAAATTATCATGCCAAGCAAGCGAAGCAGCGGATAGGGGACTGAGGTGGGGAGCGGGGGGCGGGCGGCGGGAGGGACCGCGACTTGGAAATGGATCTCGAAACATTAGCATCTGGGCTTTCAAGAGGAAGCTGTGTAGCAAGTAACCCGCCCCCTCCTCCCCCCCCCCTGCCCCCTTCTCTCCCCCCGTCCGCCGCCCGCGTCCTCACCCCTTTCCCATCCATCAGCGTTTCGGACAACAAGAGGGAAACAAGGGAGCCGGCGGCAGGGGCGGCGGGGGCGGCGGGGGCGGCGGGGGCGGCGGGGGTACCGAATACGGGGATTATTTTGACGCTAAATGACGACGTCACACACAAAGCAGCCGATCCGATTAGGGCCGCCGTGTATAGGAGGGGCGGCTTCTGTGTTCGTTTTGTGGTTTGGCGGCGTGTTTGATTATGATAATGTTGGTGCGGGCCGCGCAGGGGGGTGCTGCCGGGCGCTGTTTTGTTACGGCGCCCGGGTATTGTTTCTGACGTTTCTCGATTTTTTGTTGTTGTTGTTGTTTTTTCTCAACGCTGCGCCGCCGCTGTTCCGTTTTGTTGCAGACTGCCGGCGGTGGAGCGGCAACGGCAACGGCGTGGGCATGGGCGAGAACCGGCGGCCCGAGGGCAGGTTCGGCGACTTCCACTGCGACGCGCCGCTGCTGCTGCTCGAGTCGGCGACCGCCGCGATGAAGGACATCGCCAAGGAGGTCGACTTCGTCCTCTGGACCGGGTCAGTTTGTTGCTCCGCGCTGTGTGTGTGTGTGTGTGTGTGTGTGTTTTCGATGGCGCCGCCGCGGTGGCCGTCGTGTGTGCCGGTGTGAAGGATATCAATTTCTGGCCGTCGCTGCCTCGCCGCGCGTGTGGCGTCCGGCTCGGCTTTCAGAGGCGCTCCGGGAGGCGGCGGCGGGCGGCGGCGTGGTGGTCGTCGCACCCGCGGCCGCACGTGTGACACTCGTGTTTCTACCGCTGCTGGCGGTCTTGAAAATAATGGCAGTAATTTGAGCCCGCATACACGCTCATAAGTGTGTGTGAACGCCGCGGCGGGAGAGAAGAGTCACTTCACGATTTTCTTCGTCACTTGACGAAGCAGGGGCTGGGCGCTGGGCAGGGCGCTGGAGAACGTGGTACAATATTTTTTTCGATTTTTTTTTGTCAAACAACGTGCGACGAAAAATTCAAAAACAAAATCGAGGAGTGGATTTTTTTTTGTGTGGCGAAGGGAATTTTCACAACGCGGGACCCGCCTATCGCTCGCCGCCATGAGCTGGTGTTGTCCCTCTCGCTCTCACAGAGTTGGGGGCCGCCGGGAGCTCGGCCTGTCTCCGGGCCGGGGTGTGGAGAGGCGGCTGCAGGGCAGCAGGCCCAGGCAGGCCGCAGCGCCGCACGCACACCTCCCGCCTCCTGCTCTTGGGGCGAAGTATCGCGCCCCGGGGAGCCTCTCTTTATACCCCGCCTGCCGTGGCTGCCGTGCCCAGGTTGCGCATCCGTGTCCTTGTTTTAATTTCCGCACAGCGGTGGCGGCCGAGTCCGCGGCCCCCGCAGCATGCGGTCCGCGCCGCTTCCGTGTTTATAAAACGATAACTCACTCGGTGCGGAGTGGCGTCCACAAAGGGGGCCCCCGCCTTGCTCGCTGCCCTGCTCACTGCCCTTGGCCCCGACCAACTTTGTTGCTTTCCTCTGCGTTTCCTACGCCGTGTGTTCCGCGCGCCGCTTCCTGCCCGATACTCTCCTTCCATATCGGCCTGTTTGTTTGTCCGTCCGTCTGTCTCTGCTTGCTTGTGTGCGCCCAGAATGTTGTTGCCCTTCGCCGTTATTGCGTGGCATCTGGAAACAGTTGAGCACGCATCTCCCCGGGCTGCATATGGAATGCAGCGAATGAAACGCCATTGCGATTGTGGCCGCGCACGAGCAGCCATTCCTCCGAGGGGAGGAGGCGGAGGGAGGGAGGGAGGGAGGGAGGGAGGGAGGGAGGGAGGGAGGGAAGGAGGGAGGGAGGGCCATCCGTCGCCATCCCACTACTCCGCCCCCCGGGGCCTGGGGGTTGCATTACGCCCGCCCAGGCTTACACATTACGTGAATATTCGCCCCGTTTCTGGCGGCGCACACTAAATGTCAAGCGGCAATTTTTTTTTGTCTTTACCTATATAGATGCAACAAAACAAATCGCACTCGCAGCGAATGGACACCAATCCTTTGTTACCATATCATAATCAAAGCCAGAGACTGTCCCCTTTCGTTTTGTGTGCGGACTCTACAGCGTAGTGACTGTGTGTGTGTGTGCTGCTGCTGTGCAGGGCGGGCCCCGTGTCCGGGCACGAGGCCGGGCTGACGCAAGTGACGCAGCTGCTGCTGCGAGCCTTCACGTCCCAGTTCGTGTTCCCCGTGCTGGGGCCGGACATGCGGCACGCCGACCACTACAAGCAGGCGGCCGAGATCTGGCGGAACTGGCTGCCCGAGGAGGCCATGCAGACCTTCTACAAGGGTGAGTGCGTCTGTGTGTGCATTACAAACTTTGTGAAGTTCTTTCAAGAAAAAAATTGCGGTCAACAAGAGAACCTTGAGAAACATTGACTGTCCTGACTAGTTTTTCAAATACATTTTTTATTTTAATTATAAAATTTCTGTCACCAGGCGGCTACTACACCATCGAGCAGAAGAGCAAGCCGCTGCGGATCGTGGCCCTGAACACGAACCTGTGGCTGGACAGCCCCGGCTCGGGCCGCGGCGGCTACGCGGGCGGGTACGCGCGCGACGCCTGGGGGGAGCAGCGGCGCATGGGCGTGGTGCGGGAGCCCTGGGAGGTGCGCGAGAACCGGGTGCTGCACGACGAGGACCCGGCCAACCAGTGGCGCTGGCTGGAGGACGAGCTTCACAAGGCGCGTGCCGCCAAGAAGACGGTGAGTGCCGACTGTGGTAACCTCTGCCTGCCTTTTGCTCTTGCCTCGCCCTCGGCTCTGGCGCCTGCGGGTCCCAGGGTAGGCCGGCCCGCACGGCACGCGTGCGCCGCCCGGCCTCGCTGTTGCCTACCCGCCAGGCGGCCGCCACCCAGCGGCGCGGCTGCCGCGGCTGCCGCAGCCCTTCCCTGCCAGCTTCGGAGAGTGTGTATCGACAAGCGCCGCGGTTCCCATACATATTACCTCCCGCGGCATATGCCGCAGACTAATAGGCTTCCCCCGCGCTGCAGGAGCGCAAGTTTGACGGTCGTAATAAGTTTCCCCCCGCCTCCACCCCGCCAACACCCCCGCCTCCACCCCGCCAACACCCCCGCCCACGCCCACCTAATCACCTCGCCAATATTCCTCCCCGAAAATAGCGTCGTTCCCGGGGGATTATTAATTTCCCCGCGAACCTTATTTCGCCGTCGTCGGCGGCACAATGGTTCGGCAGCAGCCGTTGCAGTGTGTGGCCCGGTAGGGTGCCCGGAGTGTGCCGCGCCGCCGGGGGACACGGCGGACACAGCCTGCAGGTTAGGTTAGGTTAGGTTAGGTTAGGTTAGGTTAGGGGCGGCCCAGCACCATCGCCGTGCCGGCACGCCGTGCACGGACACGGGGCCCCAGACGAGCCCCGTTGTGACCGGCAAACTTTGGTCGCGCGCCGAGCTGCTGCGGCAGGTCCGGAGGCCAGCGCGGGGCCATGAAGTAATGAACGGAGGGCCCCTCCCCCCGCACCCCGCTCTTTCTCATCCCCTTCACGCTGTACTTATTACGCCATGCCCCGCGCCACCTGTTGGCCGGCGCTGGAACGTCTCATTCCGGGGCAGAGAGAGAGAGAGAGAGAGGGGGGGGGGGGTGATGCGGGCGAAGGCGGCGGCCCGGCGGCTGCGGAGCGAGGAAGAGGGAGCGAGAGAGGGAGAGAAAGAGAGACCGACCCCGTTTTATCGAGAGCTGTAAGCTCTCCGAGGGGGGAGCGGAGCGGCAGGAACCGCTTGCTTGGACAAGGACGGAGTCGAGTGATGGAAAGAGAGCGGGCCGGGCCGGGCCGGGCCGGGGGGAGTGGCGCTGCCCCACTACGACTGGCCAGGTGTAAGGTGAAGGTGAGAGGCGACGGGCACCCCGTCCCCCCACTCCCCTCCCCGCCCCCCCCGACCCCCCCCCCCCCCCCCCCCCCCCCCAACTTCCGCCCCTACTTCCGCACCTCCTTCCGCGAGTTTCACCCCTTTGCCCTCTCGAGTCGGCATGTTTTATTCAGGAGGCACAGCCCCCCCCCCCCCCCCGATACTGACCCCGACACCCTTCCACTATCCCGGCTCGTTGCACCGCGGCTGGCTCGGGGAGGGAGCTGCGCGTCGCGGCGGCCCGGCCGAGCCGGCAGGGGCCCGAAGTGCGGCCGGCAGCGGCCGAGCGGCGTGGGTCTGTCTGCGCGCCCACCCCGGCCGCCGCCCCGGCCGCCCCCCCGCGACCCCAACCGAGATCTTCCCCTAAATCTACTTCGTATCCACGCCACGCCACGCCACGCCGCGCAGTGTATCAGATCAGGGTCGAACCCAATTCAACCTTCAATAGGGGAGGGGGGTGCGGCGGCGGCGGTGGTGGTGGCGGCGGTGGAAGGGGCACGGCGGGGGTTTTTGGCCGAGGCGGCAATCACATCGGAATTTCTCGGGCCAACCTCCTCGTTCACTGGGCGTGCTGCGCTCGCCGGGCAGCCAGCCGGGCGGGCAGCCGGGGAGCCAGCGGACAGCAGCCGTGCCGTGGCACCCCTCGCAAGCCAAAACAGCAAAGAGAGGGAGAGAGGCACGATGCGCCCGGGCCCGGCTCGGAGTAAGAAAAAAAGAATAAGTGAAGAAAAAAAATCCCGGCGTAAGCAGCGCGGAAAACAAGGACGCCTTCCGAGCCGGCGGCGGCAGAGACGGAGCTGAAAATTCCCTCGGGGGAAATAACGTTGATATTGACTTTGACTCCTCGGCAATAAGATCGCATTACGGCGCGCTAAATTAAGTGATTGTGTCGCCCGGCGCTGTTAATTTTTGTTTTGCTTCCGCTCCCCGGGGCGCCGGCCTTATTTATAGGCAGTAAAACGTTCCCATCGATTCCCCGGCTCGTCCGTCTTCCGGAGAGGCTGCCCGGCGCCGCGCCTTGTATAATGAACGGAAAAAGAAAATAAGAGATTGACAATTTTGTCGTCCCGGTCCGCGCCATCGATATCCACGGCCGTCTCAAAGGAGCACCCCCCCCCCCCTCACCCCCTGCCTCCCTCCCTTCCTCTCACTCTTCCACTCCCTCCTTCTCGGCCCGCAATGCCCTGCGCCTTCCCGCAGAGCCCGTCAAACGCTACAGGCCGTGGACCCGGAGCCGCAGCGCTGCGTCGCCATGCCGTCACGCCCCCCCCCCCTTTTCCCTCTCTCTATCTCTCTCACTTTCTCTTGCGTCTCCCTTATGCCCTTTGTGTCCTGTTGCGCGAAGGAGGGTGTGTGTGTGTGTGTGTGTGTGTGTGTGTGTGTGTGTGTGGAAGAACTGAAACAGACAGGCACAGTGGTAGAGGGAGAAAGAAATGGAAAAGAAGCAGGGCAGAGAAAGAGAGAAAGAAAAAACGGAGAGGAAAATGAGGCAAGTGGTGGGCCTGAAGCGCCCTCCGGATCCGGCCGGGCCGCGCGCCGCTGCAGAGCGCCGCTGCACCGTGCTGTCGCAGGCAGCGGGTCCGGCTCATGGCCGCCCAAGGCCGTCCGCATGCACGCAGGGGGCGGATCCAGGATCGGCTTTAAGGGGGGGGGGGGCCTCCGCGATGCCCGCGGCCCCGGCGCCTACACTCGCGCCTCATCCCGGTTAGCACGGCCGCCACTTCTTGCAGCACCGGCCGCCCGCCGCCAACGTCCCCCGCGGGTCCCCCCGGCAGTTCCCCGCTTCGCCCGCCTCCCTGCTGCAGCCCCGGCCCGGCACCCACCAGCCGTGACCTGACCCTTTGACCTTCTGTGCCCTCTGCCGCGGGGGCCCTCGCGCCGGTTCTGGGGCGTGTCGCGGGGGTGTGGCGGGGGCGTCACCTTCCGCATGACCCCCTCTGCGCTGGGTCATGTTTACCATATGAATCTGGACGCCGAGGGGCGGTCTAGCTTAAGCGGGAAGGGTACTCGTTTAAGACCCCTCCCCCTGTATCTCTCTCTCTCTCTCTCTCTCTCTCTCTCTCTCTCTCTCTCTCTCTCTCTCTCTCTCTCTCTCTCTCTCTCTCTCTCTCTCTCCCCCTCCCTATCACATTCTGTGCACTTTAATAGAAAAAGTTTTAAGACTGAATCACCAATAATGGCGGCGAAAAAAAAAATCCAACTTTGCCGGCCAGTTTTCTCCGTCAAATATAACGCCTAGTTACGAAAATTATGCAAAGTGTCGGCTGGACATCGGCGGTGCGGGCGCCGCGGGCGAGGCCGCATCAAATTGATGCTCTTGGCCGTAGTTAGCACCGGCGCTGGCCCCGCTGGCCGCGGCGGCACCAGTCACCCGAATGCATACATTTTTTTTGTACCCGCCCCCCTCCAGCGTTCCCCTCTCCCCCGCTCACCCCACCAAATTGCATGAGTTGTTGGAGGCGCGCACGCGACACACCCCCTCCGCCGCTTAATGACCCCCCCCCCCCCCCCCGCAGGCCCCACGACCCCGGAACCGGCGCACCGCCTCTGCCGCTGAATCACGGTCACAAAAACCACTCTCTCACCCTCCCCCCCTCTCTCTCTCTCACACACACACGCTCTCACTCTCTCTCCATCTCTCTCTCTCTCTCTCTCTCTCTCTCTCTCTCTTTCGCACACGGTTGCTATCGCGCGTCGCAGTATAGCACAACTAGCAGTAATGTCCTCCAATGTGACCGTTCACAAAGAGGTTTCCATATTTTTGCACAGCGCGCGATTTAGTTGTCGTGTATGTTTTTCAGTTGTTTACCCCGACGGGGCTGCGGGGGCCCTGCTGGTGCCCTGCTGGTGCCCTGCGGGTGCTGCCGCTCGCACGCCGGCCGGCCCCCCTGACCACGGTCACGGCGGCTGCATGTGGGGTGTGTCGCGCCATGTTTTATTACACGCTCGGTGGAGCGACTCATGCGGGTTCGGCGGCCGGCCGCGGGCCACGCGGAGTGCACACACACACACACACACACACACGCATAGTGGTGATAACAGGTGTGTGATAAGCCCGCAGAGAGTCCCGGACGTAAGGAGTTCGCCCGCTCGCTGCCCCGCTATCTGGTCGTGTCACTCCGGGCGCTCCGCGGGGCGGGCGGCTGCGTCTGACGCGCACAGTCCAGGCAGGGCCGCTATTTGTGGAGGTTATGTCGGCCCCCGCGGCCCCCGCGGCCCCGGCCGGACACCCCCGTGTGAGGCCTGTCCGTCCCAGTCGCGAGTAACGCATCGCTCTCTGTCCCCGGCCGTCACGCCCCGCCCCCCGGGGGCGCCTGCGGGTGCCAGGGTAGGCCGGGCCGCACGGCACGCGTGCGCGCCGGGCCGCGCTGCTGCATACCCGCCAGGCGCCACACTTTAGTTTTTCCGCGCACTTTATGGACGCAGGACGGCGGCCGCGGCCAAAGCGAAGGCATCTGGATACCGCAGCAGCATTTTTTTTTCCTGTTCCGCGGTCCTTTTTGTGTCCGTTTCCCGTTTGCAAGGCGGGCGCCGAAAGGACGCGGGGGGCGGGGGACGGGGGCCGTTTCGTCCGGGCGGACAGAAATGGTGGCGTGCCTGCGGCCTGTCGGCGCGCGGTGGCGGCGTGGCGGCGTGGCGGCGCACTGGAGCGTGCGCGGCTTGTCGTGGCCGGGGGTCGCGCGGCTGCCCCGGGCCGAGCCGGGTCCGGGGCCGCCGGCCGCCTGCCCGGGCGCCGAGAGCGCGTGGAGATGGCCGGGCCGGCGGCGGCCCCGGCGGCGCCAGGCCACGCCAGGCCAGGCCAGCCCAGGCCGGCAGCACGCCGGACGGACAACCACATCTGATCGTGATTGCCTGGTGCCCGCAACGGGCGGAAGGGGCGGCGGGGCGGCGGGGCGGCGGGGGCCGCTGCCGGCCAGAAAGTGCTCTCCCGCCTCATGCATGCATGTGCGGCCGCGCGGCCCCCCGGACCCCCCCGGGCCCCCAGCACCCACGCAGCTCCCGGGCAGCCCCCCCCCCCCCCCCCACCCGTCCTGATTGTCGCTCCGCCTGCCTGCCGCCTGCGCCGCCTCGCCGCCGACCCCAGGCCGCCTCGCCCCCCTCGGGCCGACTTACTTCTTGGCCTCCTCGAGGATGAGGCCGCCGGCCCGCGCCGTACGGCGCCGTGCCGCCGGGCGGAAATACACAGCAGCGGGGGGGCCGTGCCGGGCAAGGATACGCGGCGGACTCGGTGTTTGTTTCACAGGGAAACTCAAAGGGGAGTGCGCAGGGCAGGCGGAGAGAGAGAGAGAGAGAGAGAGAGAGAGAGAGAGAGAGAGAGAGAGAGAGAGAGAAAGAGAGAGAGAAAGAGAGCGGGCGAGGAAGTGAGAGACCACGCGGACCCCCCCGGATATACGCAGAAACTCCTCTTTGTGTGTGTGGCTGTGTGAGTGTGTTTGTGTACTGGGCTCTGGCTCTCGATTTTTATCGCAGGTAATAGATTTGGTCTCCGTTGTTTGTGAGTGTATGTGTGCGACGGTGTATGTGTGTGTGTGTGTGTTTCGGCCGCATGCGCACGCGTGGACGGAAATGAATACCGTCAATTTATCTTTCTTTTTCTTTTAACGGCCACATCTCCGCTGCTGCCGCTGGTTTTTCTGCAGCTGTTTTGTGCCCCCTTCCTTCCCCCTCCTTTCCTTCCCCCTCGCACCCCCCCCCCCCTGTCTCTTTCTTTCTCTCTCTCTCTCCCTACATCGGCTCCTTCCGCCCTTCGCCAGACTTCTGCCGCCGCTGCCACGACTTCCTTTTCTTCGCTGTCCTTGTCTGATTATTCTCCGCCCCCCCCCCCTTCTCCTCCCGCCCCTGTCACTACTACTGTTCCCCCGCGGCAGCGCTTCGCCCAAACCGCCCCCCCGCCGGTCTCGCTCGCATTTCGTCGCGCCGTGAATTAGACGAAGGCCGCCGCCGCCGCTGCATGTCGGCGTGCCGCCGCGGCCGCCGCGGCAGCTCAGTGCATCCGATCTGCCGAGGCACGAAGCGGGGCAGACGAGACGGACGCGACGGACGTGGCGGACGCGGCTTCGTGGTGGACAATGAGCGCAAAACAAAAAAAAAAAAACAAAAAAAAATACAAAATGAAACAGAAAACGACACGAGTCCGCGCCACTCTTTTTCGTCCTCTCTCCCCGCCCCGCTGCGCGCGCGCCGTAATGAAAGCGCGCGGAATAATTTGTAAGAAAATGCGGCAGAGCGGCGGGGTGCATGCGGCGGGAAGGGCGTCTCCTGACAGACACGAGCAGGGCGACGGCGGGGGACGATGTGGGCGGCGGTGAGGACGGCTGCCACGCGGGGGAAAGTGGGGGGAAAAGTCCTTCTCTATGTGTTTCGGCTTGGCGTGTCTCCCCGTCCTCTGCTGAGCGTCGTGTGTGAGCGTCGCGGGGCCGCGGGCCGGGGGGCTCGCCACGCCCGGCCACGCCCCCCAGCGGGGACTTGTCACGGACACTGATCACGCGGGGACAGATGATGAAGATAGCGCCCCCCGCTGCGTCAGTGATCGGACCAGGATGATGACGAAGGCGGCGGCGGCGGCGGCGCGGGCGGGGACGTCGTCGTGGGACGTGCGGCCGAAGGAGTGGATTGGGGCCGAGCCGGGCATCGCGCCCGCACGGCCCCGACAGCGCTGCGCCGCCAGCCGCCCCCCCCCCCTTACCCCCCGCGCGCTACTCTCGCCGTTCGCAAAACCCAAAGTCGTCTCGCCTCTGCTCCCGAGAAATGGCACGGCGACTTTTTGCTCCGCCGCCGCCGCCGCCGCCGCCGCCGCCGCCGCCGCCGGCGCACTTTCCCCGGCTCGGCTCCCGCATTCACACTCTCATCCCGCCGGGATCGCGCTCATTTCTTACACGACGCGCGCACGGCCCTTGATATTTTTGTTTGAGTTTGGCGCGCCTTGCCTCGCTGCTCGCCACCCTCTGCGATGTCCACCGTCCCGCCACGCGCGGCCGAGTGCTGAATTTCTGTCTGTTGGGCGAGCCCGTCGCTTCACAGCACACGAGCGCACGAAAGCTCGCCCGTACTTTGCTTAAAGAGAGAGAGAGAGAGAGAGAGAGAGAGAGACGGCGGGAAGCTGCCCGTTTGCCGCTCCCGTCAAGTGTCTCATCTTTCCAAAAATACGCCTGTTTTCGCGGCACTGGCCCCCGCGTGGCATTGCCGCGGGCTCCCGCGTGCCCCGTCGTAGAAGCGTAAGAGCGGAGAGATGCGGTATTTTTAGGTCGCGGGGAGGTGAGAGATGCTTTCGCTGGCGCCTCTCGCCACCTGTTATTTACTTCCGCCCTAACCTCCCTCCTTCCATCTCCCTCACTCCCACCCTCCCTCACTCTCAAGCTGCCTGCCTGCCTTCCCGCGCGTTTTCCGTCGCTGGTTTCTCTTTTTGCTCCAACTGGCGTTGCTGATTTGTATCAAATGAGGCTCCCCTCCCCTCTTACACGTAACCTCGTCTTTGTGCGGCCCGGCTCGGCCTGGTCTGGTCTGGCCTGGCCCCTCCGCGCGTCCCCCCGCACCACCGCCGGCCCCCGCCAACCCCCGCCCACCCCGTCACACTCCACTCTCTCTTGCGTTTCTTTCCCCTCTGATGCGCTTTGAAAGGAGATACTGTAGGTTAGCAACCGGAGATATTAGATTGGAGTCGTGGAGCGCCGTCGTCGCTGAGCCACTGAGTGTGAGCGGCGGCGGGCCTCTCAGAGACGTCGGCGGCGTGGATGCGCTCGGCACGCGGGGCCGCCGCCGGCATCCGCGGCCCGGCAATTAAACCTGCGGAAGATGTTCTGACGATGTGGGAGGCACCTGTTCGAGCACCCCTACGCTTGCGCCCCTGTGCGCCGCCCGCGCTGAGAGCCGTCGCTGTAACGCTGCCTTGTGGTGTCGGCAGGTCTACCTGGTGGGGCACACGGCGCCGGGGGCCGACGACCGGGTCGCCAACCCGACGCTGTCCAGCGGCCACGGCGGCCTCCTGGAGCACCACAACACCCGCTTCCTGAAGCTCGTCAAGAGGCACGCCGACATCATCGTGGGCCAGTTCTTCAGCAACAGGCACTCGGACACCTTCCGGGTCGTGTACAACGAGTCGAGTGAGTATGATCCGAATAAATCTGGATATATACATTTTTTTAATGAAGGAGGTAGAGGCGGGGTAGCGCTG
Source organism: Megalurothrips usitatus (assembly GCA_026979955.1). Taxonomy (NCBI): domain Eukaryota; kingdom Metazoa; phylum Arthropoda; class Insecta; order Thysanoptera; family Thripidae; genus Megalurothrips; species Megalurothrips usitatus. The sequence continues at coordinate 13,528,312 of CM049593.1, forward strand.
CTGTCGCTACCTGATATTTTGCCCCCAACCCTCCGTCCCTCCGTTCCGGGCGCGCACAGCTCTGATTATAAAACAAAGTAAAGCCTGCCGATAACGAAGCGGGGAGGCACCGCGCCGGCCTCAAGGGGGTCCCCGCCGGGCCCCGCGCGGCCTCGAGGGGGCCCTGCAGGTGCTGCCGGCGCCCCGCCTCCCCCCGGATCGATTTCTATATCAAGAAAATAAACAGCGCGACGAAGGACGGCGGCCGCCCGGGAGAAAAGGACTCCGCCAGTATTATTATTATTATCGTTATTTTCAGGGCGGGCTTTGTGGCTGTGTGACAACGTTAACGAAGGAATTGATTGCTCTTCCTTCTTCTTTGTCCTCTGCCTCCTCTCCCTCTCTCCCTCCCTCTTCCTCCCTCTCTCTCCCTCTCTCTCCCTTCCGCATGCCGTTATGCTCCAGGACCCTTCCCGGCCTCGCACGGTGCGCACCAGCTCTGCCATACGTGCCCGTCGCGGCACTTCGTGTTTCCGTGAGCGATATTGATGCACGCCGCTCTAATTCGTCTAAGCGGCCCGGTTTGATTAGCCTCTCTCGCTGCAGCTCGCCTACCCGGAGCCGGCCGGAGCGGGCCGGATAAGGAGACGTGATGTGAAATAATTTATTTGATGTAGCTTATTTCCGGACGTCGGTCCGTCCTGCAGTCCGGCAGCAGCGGCGGCAGCAGCAGCAGCAGAAGCAGGCATGATAGATCACCGGAGCGCTCCCCCCCCCCCTCTGGAGCCGCCCCCCTACGGCAGCAGCAGCGGGGGGCTCAGATTATGGGGACCGCTCGATAGAGATTTACTCCGGCCTGCATTATTCACACAAACTTTTCGAGCACAGCAAACATGTTGGCTCTCGAATTGGAGCTGACAAGAGGAGGTGGAGGAGGAGGAGGAGGAGGAGGAGGAGGAGGAGGAGGAGGAGGAGGAGGAGGAGGAGGAGGAGGAGGAGGAGGAGGAGGAGGAGGAAGGCGGTGTGACGCGGGGCCGCGCGGCTAACCGACTTTGCTCTCCCCTGCGCAGTGTCGCCCGTGTCCTGGATGCTCATGCCGCCGTCCGTGACGCCCCGGCGGACGCAGGGCGGCCCCAACAACCCGGGCATCCGGCTCTACAAGTACGACAACTCCACCGGCAACGTAAGTGCAGCTGCACGCCAGCAGCGCGGCGCCACGCCCCTCTGAGGGGCCCCACTCGCCGCCCACTCTCCCTGGGCGTCATGCCGTGCCGCCTGTTGTCGCTCACCGCCCCTCGCTCGGCCCGCGCAGGTGCTGGACTTCTCGCAGTACTACCTGGACCTGAAGAGGGCCAACCGGGAGGGCCGCGCCGAGTGGCAGCTCGGCTACAACCTCACCAGCTACTACTTCCCCATGCGGGAGGTGTCGGCCCAGTCCTTCCACAAGCTCGCCGAGTCCTTCACCAACCCGGAGATCGGCCTGCCCATCTTCAGGCGGTAAGGCCTCAGCTGCCCTTCTTATATTTAGCTATACATAACCTATACATATCCTATATGTATGTATACATGGTATATACACGTGTATACATAAAACATATATGAAGTATAGGGGAGACGTTGTGGTGTTCTGTAGGTACTACCGCGCCAACTCGGCCTTCCTGTACGACGGCCCCGAGAGCTGCTGGCCCAACTGCCAGCGCTACCACTACTGCGCCATCACGCGGCTGCTCTACAGCGACTACCGGACGTGCCTCGAGTCGCCGGCCTCGGCGCTGCCCTCGTCGGGGGCCTCGGCGCCGCACCACGACCTCGCCGTCGTGCTGGCGGCCGCGGCGGTGACGGCGCTGGCCGCGGCCGCCCTCCGGCCGCCGTCATGATCCACCTCGCCGCCGGCGGAGCACGGACCCGTAGCGACCCGTGATAACAGTCGTTTAGAGGCAGAAGAGAGGAAAATTGTTTTTAGGACAGAAAAAAAAACCGTGTTGAGTGGACCAATGAAGTATTTATTGCCGCGGGCGACGAGGGAGATTATTGTCTGTTGAGGAAAATGATTTGATATTTTGTAAAGTCGTAGTAGGGAACAAAGCGTGCCTAGGCGACGCGGAGCGCGAGCGGTGCCAACGGCGCGCGAGGTCGTTGTGGAGTGCTTCTGTATGTGCGTGTACTACGAGAAGCGGAGGATGTGGCATACATGTGATCGAGGCAGCTGCAAACGGAAATTTGTGCTGCTGTATACTTTAAAGAATAGTGATACAGAACAAAACATTTGCCAAATAGAGTATATAAATAAATGGAAATATATATATATTACTTTGTACATAACTTACTATTGTGTAAAAAAAATTTCTATGTCTGTGTTTTCGTGGCACCTCTCACGTGCTAGCCAAGAGTGTGTGTTGACGCTTAATACGGAGGCAGTGTGTTCACGCCATAAAGTAAAAGGAGAAGCAAAATGGTAGAGGAACACGCTTCTTTTTTTTCCCCTGCCCTCTCAATGTGTGCCGCCGCCTGCTTTCATTTGTGTCTCTGTCCTGTACGGTTCTTTAGTATACGGTGCCTGGCGTCCCGCGGGACCCCCCGCCGCGCGGGCCCCGGGGTCTCGCGGGCTCAGACACACCGCCCTCTCTGTGGGACGTTTCGCCCGTGTGTCCCCCGCCTCCCCTCCCCTTTTCTTTCCCTCCCCACCGACATTGGCCCTCGCGCAGGCTGGCCATGCAACGAGGTCAATTGCGAGTGTGCATTGTGGTGTGGCCGGGTCCTCGGCCTCCGCCCCGGGCCCCGCCCCGGGGCCCCGCCGGCCCCCAAGGCAGGGTCTGTTATCAATCTTCCCTGCGGACACTTGGAGGAGCGGCCGACTTTGTTCGCGGATGCGGCGTTAGCGTTCATCCGTCATTCCTGGTCCAGCTTGGGTCCTAATTGAGCATCCCCAGCACGACTCTGCCCGCCCTCTGCTCTCTCTCTCTCTCTCTCTCTCTCTCTCTGTCCTCCTTAGTCGTCCCGGTAGTGACGTCACCCGCGGCCCCGCGGCCCCCGGCACGCCGCCGTCCGCAGACAACTCGCGCTGTCACCCCCCGCGAAGCAACGGCGATCGCGCCGCGGAAGAAAGTCCCCAAGAGTGTCGTCCCCGGCCTTGTTGTGATTAGTGAGATGAATCCTGTCGTTTTAGTGGCAGCACGGCATGTAAATACGTATTTTTTATTAATCGAATTGTTGGGGGAGGTGCTGCTTCTTTGCTTTCGAGCGAGCCCGTTATTTTGTGAAAATTACATTATGTGAATACCTCGGGGGCGCAGGGGCGGGCTCCGTGAGCAGGGCACTATTTATTTTGGATTAGAGATTAGCACAATCGTTCCGCGATTTTGCAGACTTCGCAGAATGAAAAGGGACTGTGCAGCGGTAGCCCACCGTCCGTGCCCCCAATCTAAAATATGTTTTCTAAAACTATTTGTTATTTCTGTTGTATTTCTTGAAATGGTGTATATTTTAATTGTACCGTACATGTCTTGGTAAAATTATGTTGGTTAAATAAATAAATCTCTATGATTATGTGAGAGTGTGTGCGAGAGTGAGAAAGAGGAGCATTGGAAAATTTTTCTGAGGGGGAGGGGTGGGAGGGGATAGCATGAAAAGCTGAGTGCATGATAACATTTCCTTCTGACTGAATGTTGTTTTCTTTGCGCAATGTTATTTTCTATTCCTTTCAGGTAGGCCTAGTTCTGGAAAGAGGTTTAATTGTGAGCCACAAGCCGTGGCTGAAATGCGTGCGAGAGAAAGTGCGATGATCATTTCCTCATTCACCCCCCCCCCCCCTTTTCATTTCGGAATGTATCAAAAGTGCGAGCGCGGGAGCGAGGAGCCTGTTTGTAATGAAATTTGTTTTATGTATACTGCATAAATAAATATTAACGTCAGTTTGCTAATTTTCCTGCGTGTTTCCATTGACGTCCGGAAACCCTCCTACACCCCTCCCTCCACTACATGCATAAGAACATCACGCGCTGTTTGGACTGGCCGGGCGTATAGCCGGGCGGAGCCGGGGAGGGGCGGACACGTCCTCCGAGGTTCGACCCTCCCGTGGCGTCACGCCCACAGCGGCGGCCCCGGCAGCGCGGCCCCCGCGCGGCCACACCGACGCTGCCGCGCGAGAGTCGCGCGCGACAAACCGACGTGTCAAATTACATAATTGAGTTTGCTAGTCATGTAGGCCTGCAGCAGCAGCAGCGGCGGTGGTGGTGGCGGCGGTGCCGCCGGGCAGAGGCCAACGCTGCTAATAAACTGGCAGGGCTGCGGAACTGGGGCACGGCGCGGGCAGGCCGGGTACACTCCAGAGCACGCGGAGCTAAACACTGTGGAATACCTCGTGTGCCGCATTGGCCCTCGCGGCTCCGGGAAATGCGAAAAACGAGTCCGCGCCGGGAGGGTACGCAGAGCAACGTGCAGTGGAGAACCCACGGGTGTTTTCGAGCGACCGAGGGCGGTTTTGTACTCATTAGGACCTCCTCTATCTCCCATACCAGTTTCATCAAAATCAGGAACACACAAAAAAAAAACTGACAAAAAAACAAAATTTCAATTTCTCGCCCGGATTGTGTCCAAACCGATCTCGAGACGTCGTTTCGTCATGAAATGTGTGCCGCATAGCCTTCACGGCTCCTGAAAATGCGAAAAACACGTCCACGCCGGGAGGGTAGGCAGCACAACTTGCACCACACGTGACCACACGCTACTTTGCTCGTATTCTGACGCTACGATCGTCGTGTTAAAAGTCTATCTTAGCGTTTTCTTGCTCGTATCGATGCTATCTGAAAATGCTTTCGCAAGACGTAACCAAAATAGAAAAGCGCGAAAAACGCAACCCCTGCGGCAACTGACTCGGCTCGAAAGCGATTTTCGTCCCAACGCTTGCGCGGGCGGCGGCCATACCTGAGCGCAAGCGAGGAACAGAAACGCAGACATGAAAATCTCGGCAAAGTGTGTGTCCCTTGCAAGTGTCCCCGGCTTAGGACGCACACGGCAGTCGCTGGCGCATCCCTCCGGGTCCCGGGGACCTGTGCGGCGGGCGCCCTGCCAGCGCCGTGTCCTTGGCCCGGCGCCGCGGGGGCCCCCGCCACGCCGTGCCACGCCACACCTCGCGGGGCCCGGCCCCGGGATGGCTGCTATGATGCCCGGCTGGCGATGCCTCAGCGGCGTCATGTCGCCTGGGAGACGTATGCAATTACGTGGCTCAAAGACCGCTTCCGCAGAGACTCGCCTCCATTATTCAGGGCCCGTCCCCGCTCCGGCTCACCGCGCGGCACGGCCCCCGGCCGGGGCTGCTGGAGGCCGCTGGAGGCCGCTGGAGGCCGCTGGAGGCCGCTATGGAGGCCGCCGCGTCCCGGGTCACGAGTCGGAACTCTGTCAAAACACAAGGCTCATCATCGGTCATCGAGCCGCGCCGCGGGGACGGCCGCCTCGGCCGCCTGCCGAGGCCCCGCCGAGCCCAGCGCTTCCGACCCGAATACTCTCCGCGCCGCCTCGGACGCCGACTCCAGTGCCGCGGGGGCACGCCCCCGCCACCGCCGCCGCCGCCGCCGCCGCCGCCGCCGCCGCCGCCGCGACGCTCTCCGTCTTCTTTCTAGCGCTTGTTCCCCGCGGCGCGAAGCTAATAGAACAAGTTTGTTCGCCCTGCCTGACTGCGGTGACACACTTCTTCATCTCCTCCGCCTCCTCCACCTTCCCCCGCCACCTCCTCCACGGGATCCCAGTCGTTTGTTGGCGTTGGCTTTATCCACTTCCGATCCGACACGAGCAAAACTTATTGAGAAACCACACACACACACACAGACACACGCTCACCCGTTGGGTTTACCTCGTCGCGCACGCCTGGGTCTGCGCCTGGTCCCCCGACGCTGGCGGCCGGTGGAGGTGGGGGGGGGGGGGGGGGGGGGGGGAACGGGGCGCCGGGGAGTCTACCGGGGGCTGCGGCTGCCTGCCCACCTCTACGCCATGTGTATGTGTGCGCGCGCGCTGTGGGAGTGATTGCTTCGAGGTTTCAGCCATAGAGCACAGCCAGCCCCCTTCGAGGAAATTGCTTAAGAGATTGCGAAGAAGGCACACCACGGTGTGCCCCTCACACCTCGCCTGCCCCCCTCCCCCCCTCAGCCCGGTGAGCCTCGGCCCACACCTGGGGACGTCGGAAGCCACACCCGTCTAATCCCTCCCCTCCCCCGCCCCCCGCGGACCCCCCGCGGCCCCCCACGGACCCCCCACGGCCTCTGTATACCGACAGCGGCGGCCCTCGCCCCCCCACCGGAATCCAGAGGGCCGCACAGCCGGGACCGCCCTGCCGCCGTGCCGCCATGCCGCCGCCGGCCCGCAAATGTCGTAGCGTTCAAACTTGGCGCCAACTCACTCCGGGGCTGAGCCCGGCTCGCGGCGCGGCCCGGGCGCGGCCGGGCACGCGATGCCGTGTGACTGCGCCTGCTGCAGGGCGAGGCCCGCCACCCTGCAATGCACACTGTGGTCCACCTCCCTTACAGTACGAGAGAACGCTCCAAAGTACAAGAAAAAAAAAACTTTAAAAACACGTGAGTTAAAATTTTGATCCCGTTGTAGCATTCGGGTGGAGCCGATAGGAGTGCTGCGGCCTGCCGACGGGGCCGCCGCTGCCGCTGCCGCTCGTCATGGGACCCCGCTGATGATGGATCGCGAGACAACATGACTGGCTCGTTTCGGATTCTCTGGCGTGACGTGCGGTGGCGGTGGTTGTGGCGGCGGCGGCAGTGGCAGTGGCAGCGCGCTCAGCGCGGTCGCCTGCAACCGCACAACCAACCACCCCCCGCGGCCAGAACCGCGCGCGTTGGTGTGTGTGTGTGTGTGTGTGTGTGTGTGTGTGTGTAGCCCTGCTGTCATATAGCTTCCGATAGATTCTGGCTGCGGAAGTCTCTCACGGCATTGTGTGTGTGTGTGCGTGTGTGTGTGCGTGTGCGGGCGCGTGTGCGTGATGTGCTCCGCGACCGCAGCCGCCCAGTGAAACAATCACGGCCGGACGCAGAGCCGCCGCGCTGCCGCCGCGCTGCCGCCGCGCTGCCGCCGCGCTGCCGCCGCCAGCCATCCCATCAGGCAGTGCGTGACGGGTGTCGCCGGCCGGTCACCGAGGGGCACTCACCGCGCATCCCTGCACCGCCACTGAAGCAGCGCCAGCGGCGAGCGTGTAGAGAGAGAGAGAGAGAGAGAGAGAGAGAGAGAGAGAGAGAGAGAGAGAGAGAGACGGGTGCCTGGGAGGCGGGCCGTGCCGCCGGACGCTGGCGTTCGGCGGGCCTGCCTACCTGGGCGGTGTGAGGCGTCAAGGCCGCGCCGCCCGAGCCGCCGCCACTGGCGCTGCACCTGCAGTGCTCGGCAGTGCAGCCCCCCTGCGGCCGCCCGCGCCGCCGAAAGCCTCCGCACAAAGCAGGAGCAGAGCCGGCCGCAGGGAATGGATTATTCACCGCGCGGCGCTGTACGGCCGCAGCTCGATGGATCGGCGGTGTGCGCGGCACACAGCGGCACACAGCGACACACAGCGGCACACAGCGGCACACAGCCGCGCCGGGGGGCTTCAGGCCGCCCGCGGGCAGTGCGAGGACAGCAGGCGGCTGTCCGCGGGCAGGGAAGCGATTACCTTCGCCAGCGACGTTTTCGCCGCACTGCTGGAAATAATCGCCGACCCTTTTTTTTCCCAGTCGCGGGCAGATCAGCCTGCGACGCACTGACGACGGGGTCTGTTCCACGGTCTGTCCCCCGCTGCCGGGAGCAACAGGAATGTTCCCCGACGCTCAGGTCTTCTGGCCGATCACCGGAGCGCGCTGAGTCCGCCCCCCTGCTCCTTCCTCCCCCTGGTCCATTGGCCCGTGACGTAATGCTGGCTGGCCCTCATTGGCCGTGTACATCGTCCCCCCCGGCAGCCCCCCGGCAGCCCCCCGGCCTTGTTAACGTGACTAACGAACAGTGCTTGAGGACAGGAGGGAACCCATACGCACGACGGAACATCCCTGCGCACTAACTAGCCCCCCCCCTCCCGCCGGCCGGCCGACAGACGGATTTTTACGCAGAGGGGTGAGGGGGGGGGGGAGAAAGTGCGGCGACTTTGTGTCTGCGAACGACCCAATCTCCTTCTCCTTCTGCCGCGATCCGTGAAACAGGCGGGGCATTTTGCGAGGTGTTATCCATGCGGTGCATCGCGAGGGGGGGGGGGGGCGCTCGCGCGTGCGTGGCCATGTTTGTTGCGTGCGTGTGTGCGTGTTCGAGTTTGCTCGTGTGTGAGTGTGGGTCGTGTCTGTGTGTCGTTGGCGTCTTTACGAGCAACAAGGCCCCGTTGCAGCCGGCGGGGGACTGGGGTAATGTTCCAGCAGAGGGCATACCGAGCTGTACCGAGCCACCGCAGCGGGCGGCGCAGCCACCCCTCCCTCCCCCTCCGCGCTCCTCGGCTAAACTCTCCTCTCGCGCTCTGCTTTTACTTCCTCCTCCCCCTCCTCCTCCTCCCCCTCCTCCTCCTGCTCCTCCTCCTCCCCCGTCATGAGAAACAACATTCAGAGGCTATCTCCCGGCTCCGGCCCGAGCCTCGGCCCGAGCTGCCCGCTCCGGGTTGACGGGGCGGACGGACTGCGCGCGGGCCTCCGAGACACGCCCGGCTGCTGACTCCGCCGCCGGCTATCAGAGCGGCCCGCGTCCACGACGCCGCCCTATCTCAGCGAGGCCGCGGCTCTGTCTGCGGCGGCGGCGGCGGCGGCGGTGCTAAGTCACGTTATGGGGAGGCTATGCTGCCGTGCTCTTCAAGGCAGCCCGGGCAAACCTGGCGGCGCCGGGCCGACCCAGGTGAAAACTACTGAGCACGCGGGAACCAAGATTTGCACGCGTCAGGGCCTCGGGCTTGGCTGGGATTGTCACCGCGCGGTCTGAAAGATCCGGGGTTTTTCTTATCATTTTTAATTAAAAATAAAAATTGTCCCACGTTCCGACCTTGGTGTTGCGGCCGTTGCGGGCTCAAAAGGACCGGCGTAATAGTCCGGGAGCGCGGGCCGCTGGAGAAGAAATTGTTACAGGTCCGGCCCCCGGACTCGGACAGGCTTGTGGGGCGGAATGGCTCCCAGATGAGCTATTCCCAAAGTTGTCACCCTGCGGGCGCCGCGTGGTGCGCGCGTGTTGAGGTCGGGAAAAAGTCGCGTGGCACCCGGGGGGCTGCTGCTGCTGCTGCTGGGGGAAAGCGAGGGGCAAAAAAAGGAAGAGAGAGAGAGAGTGTGTGTGAGAGAGAGAGAGAGACGTGTTCAAGGTTGTGAGGTGTGCGGGAGGCTAAGTGCGTCGCTAGCGTCACGGCGGACGCGGGACTCGAGTCGGCGACAACGTGGAGTCCAGCAGCGGTGGCGCGCCGCCCACGCGCGGCCGGGATCGGATTTACAGGGGCGGACACCTCCTGGAGCCGCGGGCTGCGGGGCCGCGGGCAGGCGAGTGCCGTGGCCGGGGGGATCTATAGGGATTAAAAACTTGTCGGCGCCGGCTGGTCCGTGCGCAGCTGCCGGGGCTGTCGGGGCCGCCGGCACGAGACAAGTCCCCGCTCAACTTTCCCGGGCGCGGGGCGCGCGGGGCGCCGGGGGACCGACGGGCCGGGCCGCGAGGGCTCGTCAATGCCAGCCTGTTATCACAGCTGAGAGCGTCGCGGGCGGGGCATCGCGATCGCGTCACCAAGTTTGCGTTAAATAGCGTGAGAAAGGAGGCGGGGGGGGGGGGGAGTGGGACAGACAGTCGAATGCGAATCATCCGTGAAAGGCGCGTTCGCGGGGCGGCCGGAGTGACAGTCCCGCGGGTCAGCCCGTGTTCCACGCGGACGGCGCCTGCGGGGTAGGCAATCCTGGAGTGTGCAGCGCGCGCCTGTCGTGCGGGCCGGCCTACCCCGGCGATCGCAGGCGCTACACGACGGGCGAAATTCGGACGTACTGAATGGACGCGATGTCCTATAGGAGCGCCCTGGGAGCTTGCAGAGATTTTCCGAGTCGCACATAGCGGTTCCAATCGAACGGGTCTGTGAATCGTAGATGTCGGCAGAAAGTTGTCCGGTCTTTGCGATGTCGAGAAAGAAAGTGCGGGGAGTATTATGCGTTCTCTCTTGCACTGGCAGCGGTGACAAGGCCCTTGACGTCGTGCCTCGCTGTGCGTGCACTGCTCATCGGCGCTCACATAACTCAAGTGTGACATGTCCAGGAATCCGCCGCATCTCGCATTCACAACTAACCCGCGGTATAATAGTCTGGGGCGGCGGCGGCGGCGGCGGCGGCGGCGGCGGCGGCGGCGGCGGCGGCGGCGGCGGCGGCGGCGGCCGCGTGCTTGAGGGGCGCGCCGCGAAGCGGGTGTAAGGCCGCGGGGCCGCGGTGAGAGGACATGTGTGTGCGCGGGGGGGGGGGGGGGGGGGAGTTTCGAGTGAGCCGCGGCGGCGTGCGCATAAAAACAAAAGCACTCTCAGTCAATCAATCAGATTGCCGCTCCGCCACGCCCCCTTACACCCCCGCCCCCTTACACCCCCGCCCCCTTCCCCGCCCCCTTCCCGCCCCATCGCTGACGGCTCCCCAAGGTGCTCGTAGGCTGTCGCGGGCCAGACACTGCATACATAACAAAAGCGTTCATTTGGGGCAACAAACACGCACCACCCTGTGCAGGCCTCGGCGCCCTGGCCTTCCCTCTTGCTGTTCTTGCTGTTGTTTACTCTCTCTATCTTTCTCTCTCTTTCTCCCCTTTTTTTTATTTCGGAAAATTATCGGCCATGAACATTAATGAGTTGTACTTTGTAGAATATACGGGAGCATAAAATGAGAGTAAAGCGTCGTGAACGTGTCGCTTTATGGCGCCGTGTAAAGCTTCCGAGCCGCGATGGCGGCGGCGGGTGGAGACAGTCGTGGCGCGGCGCGGCACGGCACGACGCGGCAGGGCGCACCTCGATGAACTCCCGCGCGAGGGAAAGAACGCTTTTGAAAAAAAAAATGCAAAAATGGGTGGGCACCACCTCGTCCCCAAGCAAGTACCGAACCCTAGCAGAACAGTAGCATACACCAGAGTCTCCGAAAAAAGCCTCCTTCGGCAGACACAATTTTTGAAGAACCGACTAGACTCGAACCCACGACCCTGCGGCCGCCCGGTCAGCCACCCTACCGGTGCGGCCAGACAGCCGCGACGGTCATTACAGCGCGCCCCCAATACTTTACACACCATCGTCATAAGCTGAGCCGAGAGTAAAAACGCACGGACCAGCAAAGAGTTGAACCTCGGACCAACCGCCCGCCGGCTGGACCCGCTAACCACGCGGCTACCGAGCCCCGGATCAGGTGCGGCCGTGCGCTCCCGGTACTTAAGCCGCTCCAGCCAGCCCTGCAGGCGCAGCGAGGCGCAGGCGCGCTCGAAACTTCGTTGCTCCTGCCAGGCTCCAGCTGCGGCGCCACTTCCCACGGCTATCTGGAGAATTTCATTCCACTTCCTCGGCGTCATCGGCGGCGTGGATTGTGCCGCCTGCGGAGCCCTCGGGATTCTCTCTCCCTCCTCCTCTCTCTTTCTCCTCTCTCTCTCTCTCTCTCTCTCTCTCTCTCTCTCTCTCTCTCTCTCTCTCTCTCTCTCTCTGTATCCGCGAGCACGGAAACGCACACATGTGCGCGCGCGCTTGATCGTGATTTGGTGAGGTACACAAACACGTGTATATGTTTTTGCTCTTCTTTTTAATGGTACTACCGGATTGGAAGCGTGTGCGCGCGCGACAGAGTGAGAGATAGAGAGAGAGAGAGAGAGAGAGAGAGAGGTGAGAGGAGATGAGATTGGCACGGGGCGTGGCGTGGCGCAGTGTAGCATGGGATGCCGGTCACGTCTGTCCCCGCCGTTCCTCCTTAGCGCCCCTCCCCTCCCCTCCCCTCCCCTCCCCTCCCCTCCCCTCCCCTCCCCTCCTCTGACACAAAGTGCAACGCCCAGCGCCCAAAGGACTCGCGCAGCAGCAGCAGCAGCAGCAGCAGCAGCAGCGGTGGAGCTCTGCCCGGCCCCCGCGGCCCCCGCGCTGCTCCGCTCGCTGCCCTCTCCAGTTTGACATTTTTTTTTGTGTTCGTCACATTAGCGGCGGCGTCGGCGGGCCGCTAGCACGACGACATCGTGTGTCGCGGCCCGAGCCGCCACGCCTACGCTCCTCCCGGCCCCGGCTCGGCCTCCGCCGTTTGAAACAGTATCCTCCGGCCTCGGCCCTCGGCCTCGCCGCTCAGCGCCCGTCTCCTCCGCCCCCGCGCCGCTGCTTTGCACGCTTTGCCAAAACAAGCGCGGCGCGGTCGGCGCGCAGAAATGGACTGGAGTCGTTGTCGCCTCCGTTCTGCGCGGCTGGCTGCTGGCTGGACGCTGCTGGCTCTGGACGCTGCTGGCTTTCACAGCCGCTCCCCCCCGCGGGCCGCCGGCCGCCGCCGCCGCCGCTGTAACAAACACGAGTGCTCTTAACGCGCCGCGAGAACAATGCCGAGTGAAAATGACGATTTATGACCTTATTCGCGCTGACGCCGTCTCCGCCCCGGTCCGCGCTGTGTGTGTGTGTGTGTGTGTGCGTCCCCCCCCCCCCCCTGCGATACCCACAGTCGTCGGTCGTCGCGGAAATGAAGTGCATGAGTCGGCGGGGGCCCCCTGCTGGTCCCCGCATCCGTCTGTCTCCCTCGCACTCACACGTGGGGCCGGGAGAGAGTGAGAGAGAGGAGAGAGGGAGAGAGAGAGAGAGAGAGAGAGAGAGAGAGAGAGAGGGAGGAGGGCCGAGGTGTGTGTGTGTGGGGGGGCGCCGCCACCGGATGGACCTGCTGCCATCGATGAGAGAGGAGAGAGAGAGAGAGAGAGAGAGAGAGAGAGAGAGGGAGGGGGGAGAGGGGGGGAGGGTAGAGGCTTCGGAAGAGCAGGAGGAGGAGCCGCTCCGACACACATGTCGCCGTTACAACAACTTTGAAATGGAAATGGAATCGGTTTTCATTGAGTCTCCGCGGCCATTCCACGCGTCCACCCGGCGACCCCGCCTGCCGCCGCCCGCCGCTGCCTGCCCGCGCCTAGGCCCCCATACAGAATCTCCATTTCTATCGCACCGTGTGTCTGCAACGGTACGACCCCGGGGCCTCGCCTCAAAAGAGACAAAATACGGGGCATGCGAGCTGCCCCATGTTGGCGGGGGGGATGGAGTGCTGGACCCCCCACCCACCTCTCCCTACCGTCACTCGAATACCGGGCCGCGGCGCGGTTTCAGTCTCGTGTTTCTCCTCCACGCAGACTTCTTAGTTCGATGTGCGTTTACGGAGGAGCCTTGCGGGCCGCGCGCGCGCGCCGCCTGCTGCCCCACCGTGATTTACAGGGCGTTTTACTATCGTGATTTCGCATATTTTTCCGGGCTGCGTCTGTTTGCTCTCCGCGCAGGAAACATGTGAGATCCTGCCCGGGGGTGTTTACATGGCGGAGGCTTCTGGGCGGAGCGCCCTGGCCGGCTCCAGCCTCGCCTCCCGCCGACGGGCACAGAAGGTCCTTTGCAGAACATTTATAAAAAATTCATATCCTTGCGATCCATAGGTTGTTTGTTGCTGTGTGTGCGTTAGTGTGTGTGTGTGTGTGTGTGTGCGGGGGAGGGTGTCGGGCCGCGGGGTGACGTGTCAAGGTCTGCGTTGTATTTGCGTGAACTCTACCGCGCCCGCGCCTGTCCTCTGTCCCTGCGCGCGTGTGCGCCCGCGCGTGTGTGTGTGTTTGGCTTTTATATGGCCATGGGTATGAGGGAGGGAGAGAGAGAGAGAGAGAGAGAGAGAGAGAGAGAGAGCGTTGAACTGAGAAACAAAAGGCTCCCGCTGGCGTGTGATTTGAAGTTGGCCACGTACTGAGTACGGCGCCCAGGCAGTGCTGGGCAGCGTGGGAGAGCGGCGCACAACCACTCACTCCCCTCCGCCCTCTCTCTCTCCCTTTCACACACACACACACACACTAATGTCCACGAGCTTGTTATTTTTCAATGCGTCGCACAAGAGTGAGAGAGAAAGTATGGATATGTGTGTATGAGAGGGAGAGAGAGTGAGAGACTGGGGGGTGTGAACGAGCTGCCGCATGCCGTATGCTGCAGGCTACATGAAGTGAGGCGCCCCTGTTCGCCCCGACTCCTTGTCGACTTTTGGTCTATAACCTTCCTGCTGCGGGACCCCGGCGGGGGCCTCGGCGCGGCTGCTCGCGGCCCCCCACCGCGCGGGGGCCCCGCTCTGCAGAGCCTATCTGCCGACCAACTCGAACGAGGACACGGTGCCGATAAAGCGAGACAAAGTAGTGGAGAGCGGCGGCGGGGCGCGGCGGGGCCCTCGAAACTACGTGCGGATAGGGCCGTGCCGGGCGGGGCGGGGCGGCCACACAAGTCATCAGGGGAACCAATCCGAAACTACGGCCGCAGGCCGCACGCCGACACCGCAGCCTGCAGGGGCGGGCCGAGGGTGGGTGGGGGGGGGGGGGGGAAAGCTGGGGCGGGCAGCACCCGTGAGCTTCTGCGGACCCGCTCCTCCTGAGACGTCCGAACGGAACACCACTTTACATTCGAAGAAACGCCCCAGAAATCTTTTACTACTGGTCACTGTGGCGCGCAATCCTCCTCGTAATAGAGGGAGAGAGACACACACAGAGAGAGAGAGAGAGAGAGAGAGAGAGAGAGAGAGAGAGAGAGAGAGAGAGAGAGAGCTGGAGTCCAGTGCCGCGGCAACAGAGTCTGCGAGCAGCTTTTGGTTGGAGGCCCCGCGGCCCCCCGCGCGCGCAGCCTCACCCCGCTCCCACCCGCGCGCGGCCCCCAACTTACTTGGCAGCAGATGAAGATATAAATCTCCCCACTTTACAACGGACAAAGTGATTTCCCGTTGCTTTCCGATGTTACTCCCGCCGCCCTGCCGCTGCCGCCGCCGCTGCTGCTATGCCGCGCGCCCTCCGCTGAATTTGTTCAGTTCGCGCGGCAGAAGAGTTTAATTAATAATTTCGTGCTGCTGCTACTGCTGCTGCTGCTGCTCGGGGCACAAAGTTGCAGTAACGCAATCCTTCTGTCCGTCAGCGCGCGGGAGAAGGGTCTTGGCACCGAGGGCGTCAGCCGCGTCAGCCGGGACCGAGGGGTTACTTAGAGAGAGAGAGAGAGAGAGAGAGAGAGAGAGAGAGAGAGAGAGAGAGAGAGAGAGAGAGAGTAGTTGGAGGGCGAGTGAGAGAGACGGAGATAGCGGCTCCACAACACCGCAGTCGATATTATGCACGGCCCGCAGTTTACGGTGCCGGTGGACAGTTTCATTTTTCCTGACGCCCCGGCGCCGCCGCGCGCTGCCTGCGGAAGTCCGTATGTCCGTGTGTTCCTCCCCTCGCAGCCGGCCATCCTCGTCGACGAACACACACACACACACACACACGCTTCCCTTTACGCGCCTTTTCGCAATCAGCAAATGCACGCACGCGCGGCGCCGCAGTAGCCCATACTGTCCGAGAAGGCCGCCGCCGGAGGGGCCCACGGCGGGGCGCGGCCGGCGCGGCTGCTTTGCATCCCGGGGGGCTCGTGCCCGGCAGTGCCGGCCGCCGCAGGCCCCCCGCAGCCCCCCCGGAAGGCCCCGCGGGGACGCAGGACGTACGGCCCTCTGTGCACTACTCGCGTTATGGAACGGCCGCCGCGCGGCCCGCGGCCCGGGGCCCCCCGGCACCGCGGCAGCGCTCGCTCACTTCTTGTCTCAGGCCGCGCCACGCTTACATTGGGAGAGGGGGGGGGGGTGGTACCGGAGGCCGGCGCGGCTTAAGGCAGGCCGATCTCGCCGCGGCTGGGAGACATTAGTCGTGTTGACCGTGACCGGTACGTAAACAGCTCCGGGCGGCGGGGCCGCCCGAGGGTCGCTGCCACTCCCCCCCCCCCCCCCCCCCCGGCGGGGCGCCCCGCGCCAGTCGCGACAGAGCCAGCGCCGCCACTCCCAGGAAAAGCGGCGGCGGAAACGGAAATCGCCGTGACCACATTTTCTCGGGGGAAGACCGACGACCGCAGCTCGGGGCTCCTCGAGTCACCTTTGCGCTGGTATTTCGTTTCGTTTTCCTCTCGCTTTCTCCTTCTCTCGGGGGCGCGCGCGCGGACTCGGCTCTCGGTGTGCGCGGGGATGTAATGGCGGGCGGGCCGCCGCCGAGCCGCAGACCTCCCCCGTGCTTCAGGTGGCCGCGGGGCGCGGAGGGCATGCAGCCAGAGTCCGCGCGCGCCCCGAAAGATTCCCTCGGAACAACCCCCAGGCACGATAATGTTTCAGCGAGCGAGGCGCTGCGCGTCTGGGAGTGGTGTAAGCAGGGCGCTGGGGGGGGGGGGGGGGGGGGGGGGCTAGCGGGATACGCTGGCTGGTGGGGCCTGGCGGGGCCTGGCGGGGCCTGGCGGCGGCTGCCCCTCCCCGGGCGGCGAGGGCTGCGAGCTCGCGGAGCTATCTGCCGGCGCCGTGCCGCCCGCCCGCCCGCCTGCCCTTACGTGGCGCCGCCTGCCCCCCCGCCCCCCCCCCCCCCCCCGCCTCCCCCGCCCGGGGAGTGTGCCGGTGCTTATCTGTTTGAACAGCTGGCAACAGTTGTTGCGGCGGCGGTGGCGGCGGCGGCAGCGGCATAAAGAGATGTAGCGGCAATCGCGGCGGCTCTCAGCCCAAACACTCACACCGAAAGCGGCGGCGGCGGCGGCAGCAGCGGCGGTATGGAAGACTGTTGACCCCGCGGCTCGGCAATCCACCCCCCCGTGCCGATCCGAGGCGAAATGTTGGCGGACACTAACTAGAGCTAACAAGATGGCTGGGCACGCGGCACTGCGGAACACTCGCCCGGAAATGCTTAGAAAAAAAAATAACTCGCCTTCTTGCAAACTAGGCGGGATTTGAGCCCGCAAGACACGTCGATAAGAAATGGCCGTTTAACTTCTGGTCGGCGTCGAGCGCAGTCGGACAAATTGTCACTTATTTACTCGCACAGCAGATAAACGGACGGGGAGAAGGAAGAAAGAGATGGTTAGAGAGACAGAGAGAGAGAGAGAGACAGACAGAGACAGAGAGAGCGCGAAGCGGCGGCACCGGAAGTAGTGTTTGTTGCTTTTCATCAGCCGACAGCAGCCGCCTTCCCTTTATTTGCCGCGCGGAGTGATGGCTGGCTGGCTGGCTGGCTGGCTGGCTGGCTGGCTGGCTGGCTGGCTGGCTGGCTGGCGAGGCTGGCAGACTGGCGGCAGGGCTTGGCTTTCTTTGACAGCTAGTTTCGCATCAATCAAAGGGAATTCTCAGAAGGGCGCTGCGCCGAATGCGCGCGCCGCGCCTTGCCCAGCCAGCCGGGCCTCGCTTAGCCTAGCCTAGACCTAGCGTAAGGCCTGGCGTTAAGGGCGCGCCAGCCTCGAGGACCGACGGGTACTCGTCGTGTCACCGGCTCGCTGCCGTGCTGCGAATAACGAATGCTTTTCGTTTTCCCAGGAAGCCTCCGCGCGCGGGGCGGTGGGGCAGGTCCTACTCCAGCCGCGCCCCCGCGCCCCCCTGCGCACTCCGCTCCCGCGGCACTCCTGTACCGCGAAGCCCTCGCCGTGCGGCGATGAGTTCCGAACACAGCGCCATGCCACACGCTTGTAAGCCCGGCACAGCCCGCGCTATTGGAGGCGGGGCGTGGCGGGGGGGCGTGGCGGGGGCTGTATTACCTCCGGTCGCCGGCAGCAGCAGCAGCAGCAACAGCAGCAGCGCGCCGCGTGTAGCGGTGGCCCTCTACAAGTGCCGGTGTGCGTGCGTGTGTGCGTGCGTGTGTGCGTGTGTGCGTGTGTGCCGACACCGCCGCGCCATCTGAAGTCCGTAATGTATTCTTGGAATCCGATTGCAGGGGGGTGTGGGGCCGCCCCTGCTCCACCGCCCGGCGCCCGTTGGCCGGGGCCGGCCCGTATTTGTGTGTGTGTGTGTGTGCGTGTGTGTGCACCAGCGTCTACTACATTTCGGCACGGCGCGGGGTAAAGACCCTCCTTATACATTTTTTCCCCCTCTCCGAATCGCTAGCGCCCGGCCAAAATCGCTCCACATTTCTCCTTTCCTGCGCCCCATCCCTTGTCACATTTCGAAGGGCGCGAACGCCGGGCGAGGGAGATGTAAAGCTGGCCGGCTGCCACGGGGGCGGCGCGGTGGCGGCACGGGGGCGCCACGAGCCAGTCGTTGACCGCCGCGTCACCCGGGAGCCCCTGGAGGGTAGGCACGGCCCGCTGCGCCGCGCGGTGCGGCGGGCCGCCTACCCGCACGGCGCTTGCTCCACCGCGGTGAGTGCGGTCGGGACCTCCTCAACGAGCCATCCCTCTTCTGCTCCTCCACTTTTTCCTCCTCCTCTTCCTCCTCCTCCTCCTCCTCCTCCTCCTCCTCCTCCTCCTCCTCCTCCTCCTCCTCCTCCTCCTCCTCCTCCTCCTCCTCCTCCTCCTCCGCAGAGTCCGCAGACGACGACACGCTTCCTGACCGGGCCGTGACAAATTACTGGTTCCAGGGACCAGAGCCCATATAACATGGGGTCACTGGCTGCTTGGCTGCCAGCCCTGGCCGGCCGCCCGCTACGGCCGCCAGCCCGCAGCCGGCCCGCGGGCGGCCTGCTGCCGCTCGGGCCGGGGTACATAACGGAAAACCATTTTCAATCACGGACGCGAATGTCCGCCCCCTTTCGTTCGAGTGTTCACTGTCACGAAGTTTTTATTTCCTTTCTTTTAAAAATATCATATTATATTTTAAGTCGGTGACTTTCTTTGGGTGCCGCGCGACACTGTTTTCGTGGTACAATGGCCTCCCACCGCCCGCCGGCTGCGAGGCGGCGGCCCCCGGCGGCCCCCGTCAGCGGCGGCGGCAGCGCTCTGGCTGCGGCTGCCTGCGGTGTAACCATGTCGCCCGGGGCCGCCGAACAATGCCGCGTCTGGGATTGATCCTCTCTCTCTCTCTCTCCCTCTCTCCGCCCCGATCCGCTCACCCGCCGCGCCGCCGCCGCGCCCGCCGATGCGCCCCATCACACGCACTATCGGCCCTGGAAACCAATTGCGTTACGTCCCCGCCGTTTCATGTGTCTGCCTGCGGCGCCTACGGCGGCTGCGCGCCCGGCGCCCGGCCCGCCCACCTCCCACCCGCTCTGATTATTGCGACGGGAAAAGGGAGAGGCCGGGTGGGCGCGGCGGCGAGCGGCGAGCGGCGAGCGGCAGGGGGCAGCGGTCACCGTGCCGACCATCCCCGCCAAGGCAACGGTCCCATCCGGACCGGAAAGGCCCCTATGTAACCCACACCCCCTTTCCGCCTCGTACCCTATCCGCTCCACGACGACGGTTTCCCCTTAAAATCTTTTTTCTCTCTCTCTCTCTCTCTCTCTCTCTCTCTCTCTCTCTGTCCCTCTTACACACACACACACACACACACGCACTCCCGTGTGTGCGAGCCGCGTCGCTGGTGCCTTATTAGTTTTGACAGAGAACTCGGCGCTATATAACGAGTAAGGGAGGGAGCCCGGCGTGTACGCGGGCGCCGTCACGCGGGGCCCGGAATATTACTCGCGGCCTCGGCAGACGTACGTACGCGGCCAGACGCGAGCGCAACTGTTCCGGGAAGGTCACGGCAGAGTCATGTGTGCGTGTGTATGTGTGCGTGGCTCCCGTGCCAGCAAGGCCAGAGGGAGATGATATGGGGGGACCGGCCGAGCCGCTGTCCGCAGGGCCGAGTCGGAGCCGGAGGGGTTAGATGAGACACTCCCTACGGCTTCCCTACGGTCCGACTACTGCTGCTGCTGCCACTGCCACCGCCGCCACTAGCTGCCGCGCGCGCATTTAGAGAGGGGGCCGCCACTGTGTGCGCGCCCCGGCCTGCGCTATGCGTTGCTGCTCGGCTGTTCTGTTCCCCGGGCGCGTGGGCGGGGAGGGGTGGGGTGGGGTGAGGTGGGGGAAGAGGGGGAGAGAGAGAGAGAGAGAGAGAGAGAGAGAGAGAGAGAGAGAGAGAGAGAGAGAGAGAGGGACAGAGAGAAGAGGGGGTGGGGGGAGGTGCTTACAAGTTCTGGGACGAGAAGGTGAGGCGGAACCTTCATAACGTCGTGTTGAATTGCGTATTACCGCACTGGCCCGCATCCCTCCCGCTCGCTGCTGCACATCAGTCCGCTCGCAACCCCCCCCCCCCCCCCTCCCCCCTCCCCCCCCCCTCCCCCCCTCCTCCCTCCCCTTCTCCTCCCTCCCCCTCCCTCCTCCCCTCCCCCTCCTCTCCCTCCCGCGCACTCACCTGCCCATTCATTCGGCCGAGCGCGCGACTTAAGGGCATGGGGGCACGGCATGTAAGGGAGGGCGGAGGGCAGTGGGGAGCGGGAGAGGGAGAGAGAGAGAGAGAGAGAGAGAGAGAGAGAGAGAGAGAGAGAGAGACGGAGAGAGAGAGAGAGAAGTTTTTAAACTCGCCGCGAATGGCTGCGCTGCGCTGTGCTGTGCTGTGCTGTGCGGCGGGGCAGCGGCGCGGCGTACACGACTACCCACTCCGCGGCCCACATTCCGAGGTGTTGCAGCCCGGCTGCGCGCCGCGCGGTGCACTCTCCAGCGCGCGGGGGGTCACTCTCTTATCAGCCGGCTGCCGTGGCCGCACTATCAGCGCCGTGTCGCACGGCGGCCCCTCCTTGTCGCCTCCCCGTCGGCTCGCCTCGTCGGCGCCGTCCTCGCCGCGTATCGAAGCGCCGTCGAAGCTGACGGGCACCGTAATTATAAACGGGGCCCAATTAGGACACGTCGCAAAGGGCGCGCACGGCGTGTATTTATTAGTTACGGCTCACGAGGTGGTGGTGGGAGGGGGAGAGAGAGAGAAAGACAGTGTGCGAGGGAAAGAGAGAGAGAGGAGAGCGAAATAGGGAGCGAGAGAGAGAGAGAGAGAGAGAGAGAGAGAGGGGGGGGGGCGAAGGGAGAACGACAACACGACGACGTCGCTTTGGCCACCCAATGGACCGCTCGTTGCCTCGCTCTCTTCATCACAAGATTTACACGCCACTGAGCTTGGCGAGATGGCTGGTCTGGTGCCTCCAATAAAATTCCAATTTTTATTCGTCCAGCCTTGAGGGGCCGGGCCTCGGGGCGGGGCGGGGGTGGGGACGTGCCTGTTGGCGGAGCAGCATCAATACTCTCGGAGGCTGGTGGCGCGGGGTCGGGCGGGGGAGGGGTTGGGAGGTGGGCCGGCGGCGGGGTCTTGAAGGGAGACCAGCAAATGACTCTAGAATGAAGTCTGTATATTCCGGGAGGGAAAAGCAGCGTGCGGGCGCGCGGAGAGCAACGCAACGGAAGCGATGATGAAAGGCGTGGCGCCCGAGGCCTCCTCAGCACCCGCTCGCGGAGGGGGCGGACCGCCGCGCTCGAGGCCCCCGCTGACCACGTGACCGTGACACGTGACGCGTGACGCGTGACCATAACGCGTGACGCGTGACCACGCGTGACGCGTGACGCGTGACCGTGACACGTGACGCGTGACCGTGACGCGTGACGCGTGACCATGACACGTGACGCGTGACCGTGACGCGTGACACGTGACGCGTGACCGTGACGCGTGACACGTGACCGTGACACGTGACGCGTAACCGTGACGCGTGACCGTGACGCGTGACGCGTGACCGTGACGCGCTGCCGCGGTACTCGTCAGCGCAGCGCAGCAGCAGCGGCCCCGTCGGGGGCCCCGCGGTGCCCCGCGGTGCGGTGGGTGGGCTCTGGGGAATCTGCCTCGGCACGAGTGTATTTGTACGGATTCCCAGCGCACCCCTCGCCGATCCACCGCCGCCACTGCGGGGCCTGCGGGGCCTGCGGGGCCTCCGGGGCCTGCGGACTGCGCGCCCCGCTCTCTCAGGGCGGGCAAACAGCAAGGGAAGCAACGCAAGCTTCCCAAAGGATCTCCCCCGCAGGCCGGAAAATGCGCGCGCGTGTGTAGGGAGAGCGCTGCGGAAAAGCGACGGCCGTGGCGGCGGCGGCGGCGGCGGCGGCGGGGCGGCATGATCCCGAATTAGTGCCTCGTTCCCTGACCGTCCCCGCGCACGCGCTCACGCACGCTCGCTCACACACACACACACGCACGCACAGCGCACAGCAGCTTTCCTGCTGACGACTGTCCGCGTGTGTCTGCGGCCCTGCCGTGCTGCCGGGATGTGCTGGGTGCGCTATGACTGCCATGACGGACGGGCCCGGCCGCTCAAAGGAATATGTTCGCGTCAGTGCGCCAGGGGCCCGGATCGGAACTGCCAAAGCGGCCCCGCCGCCCTCCACCGCTCACCGCTATCCCCGCCCGCAGGAGACCCGCACCGCGCACAAAAACGACGCACACTCCCTCATGACGTCCGACTCGGTACATTTTTTTTGTCTACTCGCTATTCGCTTTTCATGCAACTTATTTGTGCATGTTCTCCGCGCCGTGGCGACTGTTCTCTAGTTTTGACTCGTTCTTCTCAACTTTACTTAAAGGGGTGTTTCCAGTGCTGAAGGATTGCAAGGGGTGGTTTGCTAGCGGCTGCGAGCAACTTTGGTACGACCCGCCTCCTATGTCTATATATTTTATTTTAATCCGGAAACACATTTTTCTTTCAAAAAATAAAAATGTAGTAACAGTACAGTACGATCTCGCAATTTCTCATCTAGATTTTTTTTGTTACGTCTCTCCGTGTGCGTGCGGTAGGCTTGCGAGTGCACGCGCCGTATGCATTTGCTGTACTACTTGATGGGGGCCTTGTTGTTGTTGTTGTTGGGGGGGGGGGCACCGCACTGCAGGACGCATGACGCAGAGCGGTCAAGGGGGAGGGGGGGGGGGGGGACGGAGGGAGGGGGAGGGGGGAGGGGTCGGCGTGCGGGGTCATTACTGAACATAAATATACGTAATTGCGTCCTCGCGCCGCGAATTAGACCATCCTGTCGTGATGGCTTACCCCTATTCCCCTCCCCTCCCCGGTCCCTATTCAGGAAGGTCAGCTCGCCGCGATCCGGGAGCGCCTCGCCACCGCGCCACGGGGAGGGGAGCAGCGGCGGAGTGGCAGGGACCGTAGGAACAGAGGGAGCAGCGGCGCAGCTCGCAGCTCTCTGAGGGCGCAATTCGAACACCGCTATGTGCGCCCGGTCGATCCCTTCCGCCCACCCGGCGGGGTCGCTGGCCTGCCGTGGGCTTCGCTGTTGGTGGTGGGGGGACCCCGCAGCCGGTAGCAGTAGTAACAGATGTAGTAGTAGTAGTAGTGTAAGTAGCAGGCAGTGGCCGTATTTGCAGGTGACCGGCCCGCAGCTGTCGATCGGCTTTGTTGGACGACCGCTATTGGTTTTTGACCGGCATAATCACCTCTCTCTCCCCTGCACTCGCACTTGCCTGCTTTCTTTCTGCCTTCACTCCCTCTTCCCCCACACCCTTCTCTCTCTCTCTTCTCTCTCTCTCTCTCTCTCTCTCTCTCTCTCTCTCTCTCTCTCGCTTCCTCTCACTCCCTCTCTCCTGCCTCGCCAGGCGTTCGCTCGGCGCCTGCGGATCGGAGGATAGGCAGACCTCACAGCACGCGTGTGTTGCGTGGCCCTGCGTGGCCTACCTCGCAGGCGTCCTCTCTCTCTCTCTCACATACACACACACGCGTACCGTACGGCTCGACGCACGCATCCATCTCTAAACGGCCACAAACTCTTCGGCAGCTCTAGCCGTTCGCCCCCCCCCCCTGGTCCACTCCCTCCTCCCTCCCCTCCCCGCCCAGCGCATTCGGCCTCTGCAGCGAACCGCAGCCCCAATTTTCGTCCCGCCATCGCCAATTTTATGCGGCACATGTGTGTACACTATCCCCTAACAAAAAAAGAAGGAACGATCAAATCAACGCGGCGGGACGGGAAAAAAAGCATTCGCGGAAGAGTGCGAGAGGGGGGCGGAACCGTCGATGTTCTCAGAAAATTAAATCCCGCACGTCCTGGCAATGAACGGCCGGTCCGAGGTAAACGGCCTGCTCCGTAGTCCCCATGGTCCCCGGGCCCATGTCGCTGCGCATTAAAAACCCTTCGGCCGCCGTCCCCCGCGGGGGCCCTGACAATAACAACCGCCTGCACTACGCCGCGACCGGATTGGCGGTGCGTTCCGCCAGCCTGATTACCCCCCCCCCCCCTTTTTTTTGCACACTGTGCCGTCAGCCCTCTCTCTCTCTCTCTCTCTCTCTCTCTCTCTCCCTTTTTCTCCCACCACCGCTCTCCCTCACTAATTCTTCCAATTTCCACTCTGCCGATTGGGAATACAAATAGAAAAAAAAAAGAGAGAGAAAGTAAATGAAGCAGAAAGTATGTTCGTGCTTGATTGGTTTCATGAGAGGGTGGGACTCGTGTTAAAGACAATTGATTGCCTGATTCGAGCCGGCCGCCGCGCGTTGTCGCTGCTGGGGCTGCCCTTCTGCCAGCCCCCCGGTCCGCGCCGCTCCGCGCTGCTCCGCTTCCTGTTGCCGATTGGCACATGTCCACCGGGCAGCGCGCGGCCGTGTTGTACTCGTGCATGCTTGTCTCCGCCCCCCTTGTGTATGCGGAACTGCCCTCGAAATGGATGCGCGCGGGCCAGAGCACGGGTGAAGGCTGTGAAATAAACGGTAAGGAAACAAAAACGACTCGGCGAGAAGGGAGGGAAAAATGTGTTTTCTTAAATTAAAAAAAAAACCCTATCAATCTTTCTTGAATTTTACACACAAACTGAACAAAATCAAAGGCACTGCGTATTTTAAATCTTAGAGGGTGCAAAGTATAATGCAGTTGCGAGACAAACAAACTCGAGCTGTGAACGAGGCCAGGAAAACGAGTCCACTTCCTCTTTCCTTCTCCTTGACCGCGCCGCCACAGCCGCCGCCGCCACAGCCGCCGCCGCCACAGCCGCCGCCGCTGCGCCACCCCTGCCCGCCCCGGCGGCCCCAGGCCCGAGGCCGCACCGTTTCCTGGCGTGAGACGGCAACATTTCTTCACGCACTGGAATGCCCATTCGGGTCGGAATTTTTGTCCGCACGTTTTTATCTTATTGTTTTTGCTTCCGTCCTGACGCCGGGCAGGCGAGGGAGAGGAGGAGGGGGGCTGCATTTATTTTACCGACCCCCTTTTGCCTGCAGCCCGCTGTACCGCGCTTTCGAAACCAGGTGCAAAGTTTCACATTTATTCGCTTGGCTGTATATGTCACGGCTGGTCTCATTATTTGTGTGAGCTGTGCTGCGCTATGCCGTTCGAGTGCTGCCGTCGTGTTGAAGGAAAGGAGAGAGACAGACAGACTGACAGAGGCAGATAGAGAGAGATAGAGGGGGGGAGAGGGAGAGAGGGAGAGGGAGAGAGCGGGCCAGGAGGGCGGTGGGGTGGGAGTGGGATACACTGAGTCCGGGAGGCCTAACGCCGCGGGCGGTACCGAGTAGTCCCCGTGAGTTCGCCGTCGTTACTTTTACCTTACCCCTCCCCCCCCCCCTCACACACACACACACACACACGCTGCTTGAGGTGGCAGATTTATTAGAGTCGCCCGAGTCAATAGCACGTACTCCTCTGGGGAGTCTGGGGGGCGCGGCACCACCCCGACTTGTCGGTGTGTCTCCGCGTTCCCCCCCCCCCCCTCCCCCCCAAATGCCGACCTATAACTTACAACCCGCTCCCGTCCGCGACTACTACTCGAAGTCCTCGGCTACCCGCGAAATCCTTGTTATTTCCCCGACGAGCTGCAGGGCGTTGCCTGCCGCCGCGCCGACAGCAGCCACCCGGAGACAGCCGCCCGCCCGTCCGCGCACCGTTGCTGCAGGCGGAGGCGGAGTCCCCCGTGGTTCACGCCCCGCACCCCCGCCACTCCCTAAGCCTACAGCATTACGGTGCAGCGTTCTGATGAGAGAGAGAGAGAGAAAATAAAAGTGTTTCAGCCTCCTTCACACGCACAGGCCTTCGCATCCGGTGAGCCGGAGCCCGGAGCCCGCCGATGGGAGCCTGCCGGGGCCCCCCCGCTGCTGCTGCTGCTGCTGCTGCTGCGGAATGAATGGATGAAGCGCCCATTCAGCAGAGGTGTATATTTTATACGACCTTAATGATGGCAATGGCCACGTTCACGGAAGGCGGCTGGCCGGGGGAGGAGAGGGGCGGCGAGGAAAGGGTTCAAAGAGAAGAGCTGCCGGCTCAATTTTTCACGCGCTTACTTTCGATGTCTCTTCCTCCGCCGTTTGCTTTTGTAGCGGGGAGCGCCCCATCTTGCCGCGCTGCTTTCATTCCCGCGTGGAAATCAATACAGTCGGACGCCTCGCGCAGGATGCTTTCGTGCCCGAAAAAAATAAATAAAATGACGCAGCTCCCGAAATAAACGCACGAGGGCAAGAGATAATTTTGCGCTCAAAAACAAAAAAGGAACAGAAAAAAAAACCACGTGTGCCGTGAAAAGGGTGATATGGTGCGCAATTTTGTAGCTGACGTGTTCCTGTCTATTTAGTGTCGCTGCCTGGCTATTCGCTCCCCGAAAAGGGGGAGGATAAAAAAAAAACAGAACACAGCAGCGTGTCGCACATGTATAACACGATTGTGGGCGACGCAGCCACCTGCGACAAGAGCATCTGAAACATTACTAGCGGACCCCTCCACCCCGCCCCGCCGCCGCCGGACCCCCCGAGGCCCAGTCCTTCTTGCACCTGCCTAGTGTTCCTGTCAGTGTTCCGTGTTATGAAAATGAATCATGTGTGCAAGTTGTTGTTGCTGCTGCTACTGCTGCTGCTGCCGCCGCTCTCCTGCCTTGACGTGTCCCCGCGACAGGGGAATATGAAAATGGACAACTTTCACGGCACGGCGTGTCCCCGGCCGGCCGGCCCCGTCGTGTCACCGGGGACCGGGCGCGTGGGCATGCCATGAGGGGTCAGCGCCGTGCCCCGCCCGGCCCCGCCGCCAAGGGAGCCATATTCGGCGCGGCGGTCAGGTCACACATGGAGCGTGTGCATGTCGGCGTCAACCGAGGCCGGGCCGCCGCGCGTACCGACCGCGCGAAAGCTGCTCGTCTGATGACAGAAGAAGAAAAATCGGGAACGAAGTCATTTACAAACCGAATGTGTGTCGTCATGATCCGGTTCGTCTCACGTCCTACGTCTCCGCAGACTTGCGAGGTCTGCGGTGGACATTTTTTTTTTCAAAGTCGATTCGCGACAGATACGCTGCCCGCGGGGCCGCGGGGAGTCGAAGCCCCGGATCCTTGCGGCTGTGACTCCGGTGGGCATGAATACCGCCGGCGCGTGTCCGCTGAATATTCCGAGTGTGGTGGGCCGGGCGCCGGCGCGGCGCCGCACGGCGGCCGGCTGACGGGCGATGAGGGATGCGTGGCGATGGGGTTGGGAGATGCGGTGCGAGCGGAGGGCGTCGCGGGGACGTCCCGGGGACACCCCTCTGCCCGCCACGGCCGGGGTGTCCCCCCGGGTGTCCCCGGGTGTCCGCGGGCGGAAGGCGGCGCAAGACGCATCGCGCTGGCCGCGCTAAGTCAGCTCTGAAACAGACAAATGCGTGGATGAGCGGACAGAGACGAATCGCACCCCCTCCCCACCCCCTTCCCTCTTCTACCGCCCTCCACTCCCTCTCCCTCCGGGGGAACTGCGCCGACTGTGCGAAAACTACGTAGCTCCTGCAGGGCGTTTGCGGGGCTGGGGGCCACTGCGGTGCGGCGAGGGTGCGGCTCGCCTGGTTGCCTACCGCGAGCCGGGGGGCTTACAAGCATTCAACAGGCGGCCGGGGCCCTGACGGGGGTTTGCTCGGCCGCCGCCGGGTCAGGTGGGAGCCTGAGCCGGGCCGCCGCCGGGGGGCAGAGAGCCGGGGGGCAGAGCCGGGCAGAGCCGGGCACGGCACGTGATGTTGCGCCCCGCTGTTCTTTGCCGTCCTCGAAACACTTTAACTACCTAGCACTCCGACGCCGGGGCCCAGACGGAAATAGTAAAATAATGTCGGACTAAAAAATAAGGCTGTTCGTATTTTTTTTTTATTTTTGACGTTCGGCCGCTGGGCTACTCCGAACTATTCGGGAGCTACGCTCCTGTGCCTGCCGGTAGAGGCGAAGAAAAAAGTTGTACTTGTCCGGGATTGTTTCTCGGAAACAGAAAGAGACATAAAATATGTGAGTGTGGCGGGACGCTCGGGTGATGGATTCGGCCGCGCGGGCCCGGCGGGGCACTCCGGCCGAGCCGCATAGCGAGTGCTGGCGTGTCTTACATATCGCAGGGAAAGTCGATAAGAGAGAGAGAGAGGGGGGGGGGGTGAGAGGGGATCGGATCCCCGCCTCGCACTGACACGCCGAGCTCGCATAAATCTCCCCGCCCGTCCAGCCGCCGGCCGAAAATGAAGTGAGGACGCCGGCGGTTCGATGTGGGCGGCGCGGGGCTGCCGGAGGGGCTGCCGTAGGGGCTGCCGGGGCGCCGCAGCCTGCGAACAAGACGTATAAAAATTATGGAGAAGCGACACAAGTGCCACACGCCGAGGACGGGGCTGCTTCAGATTAAATGCGTCTCGGCCGAGTTGATATGATGAGGGACCGTGGGTGGCCGCGTCGTCGGGGGAGAGGGGGGGGGGGGGGCACCTACCCCAATGCGCCACGTCACCAGGACAAATTATTTTATTCCAACACGCGTGGCGGCAGGTGGTAGAGTGCAATCCCGGCGGGACATTTCGTAAAGGAGGAGGAGGAGGAGGAGGAGGAGGAGGAGGAGGAGGAGGAGGAGGAGGAGGAGGAGGAGGAGGAGGAGGAGGAGGAGGAGGAGGAGGAGGAGGGGATGCAGAACATGGCGTCGTCCGCGGCCGCGAGGGAGCTTGCGCGCGGCGCCGCGACGCTCATCGCAGCAGTACCGATTCACTGCAGGGAAATAACTAATTTTGTTTACCGGCGGCGGTGCGGGGCGGGGCCGTCCCCGAGGACCCCCCGCGGTGCGGGCAGGTGGCGCACTGCGGCCGCGCACCGCCGCACACAGGAGGACAAAAGTTTGCCCTTTTTTTTGCCCTCGTCCGCGCCGCTTTGTTTCCACGCCAGCGATTGGTCATAAAGAGCGCGCAGGGGACGGCGGCGCCGCTGCTGCCGCTGCGGCCGCTGCGCTGCGGGGGGCCGTCAGAGGGGCCGCGGGGGGCCATGTTATATTTCCCCGCTCAAATCGTCCTCGGCGCGGGCCGGCGCGCCATCAGGCCGGCGGCGGCCACGGCCTCGGCCAGGGCACCACCTGCTCCCCACAGTCCACACGCAGCCGCCCCCGCAGCCGCCCCCGCAGCCGCCCCCGCCACGCACGCCGCAGGAATGTAAGGGACGTACGCGGACGACCCTCCGTGTCCCGACCGTTCATCACGGCAACTCTCGGCGACATACTACAATGTCCGCCCCCTGCCCCGCCCTCCTCTCTCTCTCTCTCTCTCTCTCTCTCTCTCTCTCTGTCTCCCACCCCCGCATAAACCTTCCATCTAACCGGCGCCCGACCCGCCCCCTCCTCCCACAAACACGTGTGTGCCGCCTCCTTCGACGGGGACCCCGGCGGGCCCGCGGCCTCCCTCCCGGCGGCGGATGCCCAGGGGAGGCCCCCTAACTATACGCACGGCCGCGGCGCCACGGCCATCATGACAAAGCCATGTCTCATCATGGACAGCCTCGGAAAGCCTCCCGATCGGTTTGCGCGGCCGGGGGTCCTCCGTTAATTACCCTTGGCGGGGGGCGGCGGGGGCGGCGGGGGCGGCGGGGGCGGCGGGGGCGGCGGGGGCGGCGGGGGCGGCGGGGGCAGCGCGGCTCAGGTGCGTGCTGCTGCCGAGGGCTGCCGCCGGGCCGTCTGAGAAGTTGGCGGGCACCACACAACCTTACACCGCAGGGGCGCGCCGGGGGCCGCGGGGCCGCGGGGCCGCGGGGCCGCAGGGGGACGCCGTCCGCCACCACACCTGCCCACCACCACCACCACCACCACCACCACCCCTCCACGCTCGGTGTGCGCTTTCACTTGGTGAGCCCTGAAAACTCACTGAGAGCGCCAGCGACGGAGCCACCACTGCTCGCATCTTACTGCCGCACCGCTGTTCAAGCACATATGAACAGTACAGGCCCGGGTTCAACTACCATACAGAATCATATAGTTTCGTTCCGCGGTTTTTCCCTCGGTTTCAAAACGCCGTACGAAAAAAAATATCGTGACCCTTTTTTTTGTGCCGGTCCCTGTGGTCTGGCATGCCGGGCATGGCGGCCGTCCGCGTGACGTTAATGTGGTGGCGGGGGTCATTGCCTGCGGCGTCATGTTGTCGCCCTCTGTGTCCCGCGCGGCGCCGCCGCCACCGCCCAGTGAAATAGCGCCGCATTCCCGCCGCTCCAGCCGCTCCAGCAGCGGCGGACCCCCCACGGCCGACGATGCAGCGCGCGCGCTGGAATGCAGCGCGGCAGGCCGCGAGGGCGGCGGGGGCCGGCGGGGGCCGGCGATCACACCGAGTCACGGCGCGGCATGCACGGTGACGCGGCACTGGCGCCGGTGCCGCCCGCACCGCGGACGTGCGCTGCTGGTGCCTACCTCCCCGGGGGGCTCGCTGACAGCCTTGGTCTCTGTAGAAAGCGAGCTACCGGTACCATCGTGTCTTGGTGGCCGCGAAGGTATGGATTGGTCGCACAGGTTCGTCTCTTTCTTGCCGGGCACAGTTTTTCGAGCCCGAAATACTATCTTCCAAGTTCGGCACTCGAGTCGAGTCGGTGAGGTCGGCCCGCAGTGACCAGTCCGTGACCAGTCCCGCGCGCGCACGGCTTCCCCTCGTGAGTCTGCGCCTCTCCGGCACTCCGGCCCTCCGGTCCCCAGCCGCCGCTGCTGCTGCAGTACAGTTTGGCAAAATCACACGGCTCGCTGGCGGCGGTAGCAGATAACGATAATTTGGGGCGGGGTCGGGCAGAGCGGCGGAGTCCCCCCGGCGGGCTGGGCCCCCGCCTGCTGCATGACGGGCCGACGACACCCCCGGCGGGGGCGGCGGGGGCGGCGGGGGCGGCGGGGGCGGCGGGGGCGGCGGGGGCGGCGGGGGCGGCGGGTCCGGACGGTCAGGGCATTATTCAGGCGACCACTCCGCTCGTCTCGCCAAGACGCTCATCGGATTGCGGCCCGCCGACGTCGCGGGTCGGACGCCGCGATATTTTATTCCGCTTTGCAGTGAATGTTTCACGGGACCCCCCGAGCTCCACGACGGCTCTCGCCAAATGCCCCCGCGGTCACCCGACGGCGGGCGGGGCCGCGGCGGGGAGGGTTGGCGCCGGGGTGCCTCCCCTGGGCGCCGGCCCGCGTGCGGCGCGGGGATCAGGGCCGGCGCGGGGCCGACGCGGGGCCGACGCGCAGCTCACGTCGGGTTAGGTTAGGCCGCGGCCGCGCTAAGTCTCATCCCGGCGGGGGCAGCACGTACGCGATCATGCGCGCCCCCGGCCCGGCCGGCCCGATCGGACGCACACACATGCCATATGGTGACCATTAGGGCACGTCCGGGGAATCCAAAGCAGCGGGCTCGGCTCTGCGCGGCGTGGCGGGGCGTGGCGCGGGGGGGCGCGGGCCGGGCGGGGTGATCGGGTGATGGCATGGAAATGGAACACCGGCCGCCGCACGGCCGCCGCACACGCCGCCCCCACACCACCGCCGCCGCCACGCCACACGGCAGAAATGGGAGCGAGGAACAGTTATACGTGGAAAAGGAATTAGAGTAAACGCGGACCCGGCGACATGTCCACCCCTATAATAACGGTGTGACGACACGGCCAATTACACCTCCCGAGCGGCGGGGCCCTGCGGGCACGCGCCCGCCACGCGCTTCCCACGCGACATCGGCTGCACTCCGCAGCACTCCACGAGGCCGCGACGCTGGTCCGGGTCGCCGCCGGCGCTGCCGCCGCCTCTGCGGCGGGACATAAAGACCGCGGCGCCATTGTGCGTTGACAGGTTAGAAGCGTTTTATATGGATCATGGCCGGCGGCGGCAGCAGCAGCACTGAGGAACTCCCAGCGTCCCCCCCCCCCCCTCTGCAAGACGAGATGAGCGGCGGCGCCGGCCAGCCAGGGGCATTATTATGTCTAAATTTATTCTCCAGCACTTCCTTCAAGTTGGCACAAGTTTTGCGATAAGCCCTCGCCCGGCCCGCGCAACCCTTATCAGGCGAGTCAAGTGTCAGGGAGCGGACGGCGTAGGCGCGCAGGGGGCGGGGCGGGGCAGCCGGCGGTGGCAGCAGCCGCCGCCGTGCGGCGGGAAGCCGCTCACGTCACCTGCCAATAGGGCGGCCGCCGCTACACGCACGGAAGTTGTATTAGCAGAAGTCCCGGCCAAGTTCAACACGGCGGCGAGCAAGAGGGGGATTGTGAGGTGCAGGTAACCCCTCCCTCCCCATTGGTCGCCCCGGGGCCGCCCGCGGGACCGCGCGCCCCCGACAACACAAACATGCAGAGCAGGGGGCCGCCGGGCCTGGCGGCGTGCGGCGTCTGCAACTTGGGGCCCTCTCCCTTCATAACCAAGATATACGCGCTTAATTAGAAGTGCCACTCTTTTTTAAACGCAACCAGCCAAACTCCCGAAATGAGAATTGATGATCTCCATCCGTGCAACGAAAAGGCAGAAAGGCGGCGGCGGCGGTGGCTGAACGTTTCGCTGCGGAGGGAAACGGAGGATGGAGAGAGAGAGAGAGAGAGGGGGGGGGGGAGGAATGAGGAGAGAAGAAGAAGAAGAAGAAGAGAGAGAGAGAGAGAGAGAAGCAACGCGGCCGTTGATGGAAACTTTTCTTTCCCATGCTGCGCATGCGATGAGACTTGTTTGTGCGAGACAGACGGCGGCTCGGCGGAAACGGCATCAAAAACATGAATGTCCGTGGAGAACCGTGAGGACGGGGCCAGGCGGGGGGGCCAGGCGGGGGGGCCAGGCGGGGGGCGCACAGAGCCACCCCGAGCGGCCCGACACGCAGCGCGCGGGGGCCTTGCTGACTGCGTCCTCTCTATACGGCACCCCTGCTGCCCTCCCCCCCCCCCCCCTCCACCATACTCTCACGCCTGCTGGCTCCGATGTCAGCACTTTAACAACTTTCATTAATTATCCCTCTCTCGCTCTGTTCTCAAACTCTCTCTCTCTCTCTCTCTCTCTCGCATGTCCTCCCCGAGGAGCCTCGCGTTTGCCCACGATCATCCCCCCCCCCCCCGCACCATCATTATCAAGGCGCCTCTCACTTCTTCGAGAGCACCGTGGTGCTCTGCAGTCCACGCCGGCGCACACGTCCCCCCGCCGGCCCCGCCTGGCCCCGCACCCGGATCACCGAGCACGCAGTCAGCGAGCAGGGAGGGTGAAAATAAATCCGGCGCCTTATAACGAGGATGGGCACATATTGTTCCCATTAATTACTTATTATTTTCCGGCCCCGTCCGCCCCCGTCCAATCCGTCGGGCAGCTGAGCAGCGTTTGTTTGTTTCCAAGGGGCCGGTCAACAGCTGACGCGCTGTTGGCGGCACACTGGAGAGGGCCGCGGCCTCCAGCCGCCTCCAGCCGCGCGGGGGTCTTGGCCAGCCGTCGACCGTCCCGCGGGGTCTCGGCAGGCCGGCGGCGGCGGCGGCGGCAGCAACTTGAAGATTTATAGCCCGTGTTCGCGCTCCCGGACCTGAACCTTTGCAGCTCCCCGGGGCCGGGCGCGCACTGCGCCGCCGTGATTTCTGCGGAAAAGGACACAAGGAGCTTACAACAACAGCGGCGGCAGCGCAGCGCGGCGCCTCTCGGTCCGAGCTTGTCGGCTTTTTGCAGGGTATATTATGCGCCCTACTTTGGGCTGCCCTTTCTCGGGTCCTCCACCACCACCACCAGCAGCAGCAGCAGCGGCGGCGTGACCCTGTGTCGGCTTCACCCCACCCTCTCCTCTCCTTGAAGCTGACCACAGCTTCAATTCACTCCCGCGGCCTGCCCGCGCCCCACCCCCCTCGGGGGGCCTCAGGGCCACTTTGCTTGCCCTGTTGCTGTTAATGCTTTCAGTTAGTTATCTAGTTGCTGATTCCACCCTTCTTGTAACGACCGCGCCCCGCGCCGCTCGGAAGAACCCGGCGGGCCGTTAGTTTTGCCACCTGATTTGAATATCTCCGCGGGGGGGTCGGGGGCTGCGCCGCTACGCCGTCCCCGGCGGACGGGCACGGCCGGGCGCCTAGGGAGCCACTACTTTTGGAAATAAAAATTAAAATACGGGTCTGAAATTGATTGCCGCGCGCGGTCCGCTCTGCGCCTCTGCATCAGGTGTGTGCGAGCCGCGGGCCGGCTGCAGTGGGAGCTCCATCACCGGCGGGGACCGGCGGGGGACCACGATCACTCAATTGTTCGCAGGCGGCAGGCCTCCCCCGCGCGCACACGTGCAGGCAGAAGCGCCCTCCGGTGTATGTGTGTGTGTGCGCGCGCGCCCGCGCAAGCCGGGACTTTTTTACGAGAGTCGTAATTTACACTCCGCTGCCCTCTAAATTAAGGGCTCGGAGTGAACCGTCCGGTGGGCTGCCGCCGGCTGCCGCTGGCTTGGCGCCCCGCGCCCCGCGGCCCCCGCGGCCCCCGCGAGCGGCATGACACGGCCGCAGCCGGGGTGCGAGGCGCGCGTGCGTGGGGCGGGCGGCGGCCAGCGGCGGCCAGCGGCGGCCAGCGGCGAGGCGACTCGAGGCGATCGGGATGAAAACAGAGAGCTGGGCAGACAGTGGGGGGACGGAGACCCCCCCGCAGCTCCATTGTGGGCCGAATGGGACCCGAAACCAAAACCGGGGAGGGCCCGGCCAGCCGTCGCGCACCGCGTCGCAATGTGGGGGCGGCAGCGCGCGGGTTCAGTCCAACAAGAATCCAGCGCTCCCCCGCGGGCAACGAGGGAAGTATTCAGGAGCCAAAGCTCTCTATAGCGGGAACAGAAGGGGGCCGCGGGGGCCGCAAGGGCCGGCCGCCGTGGGCGTGCGTATGCGCGGCTGGCAGTGCTGCGAAGCCGAACATTTCCGGGTACCGTTCAACGAAGCAGTTTGCCGTTTCAATTCTGTTTTACTGCGTATCAAATGTTTTCCACGAACATCGAAAAGAGGAAGTCAGGGTCAGCGCCGACGTGTGATTCACAGGAATTAAAAAAATAAAAAATCCAAAGCAGGAGGGAAAGTAGAAAGGAGCCAGCTGGGAAAGCCAGGGAAAATATGCGATGGACTTGGTATCGACATCCACCGGATGTTTCCGAGCGAGCTGCCCCTCGGCTGGGGTTCGTGCTCGCGGCTTGTTCGCCGCCCCGCACCCCCGCCGTCCGCCCGCAGCCGCAGGCTCCGCTTGCTCGGGCTGCTCCCCACCGCCGCCGCCAAACGCATCTCCGAGACGCTGAGGTGCCGGTCAAGCAGTAGTGCCGACCAAATCCCGGCGCTAACGTGGTTTACGACGCGTCCCCTGCTCAGCGCGGCCTGCATCCCAGCTCTCCCTCTCTCTCTCCCTCTCTCTCTCTCCTCTCTCTCTCTCTCTCTCTCTCACACACTCTCGTCACCGCTTTACTGCGGACGGTCACGCTATCTAGCGGCCAGCGTCCGCACCACGGCCGTCCCGAGCCGTGCCGGGGGTGGCGCAGACGGGACGTAGCAGGGGGGTCGACCCTGGCCGCGCTGTCGTGTCCGCAGACCTGTGGCTGGACCGCGGCGGGTACCTCAGTGATTCCAGTCAGTGTACGCCTTCCAGGCCAGTCACTCTCCAGTCAAAGTCCAGTCGATTTCCAGTCGGACACGGGGCAAAACACCCCCGCGGAGCCGTGGCCTCTCGTCATGCTGATAAGCATCGCTACAGCCGCTACAGGGAGCGCACGGTCGCTCTGCAAAGAGGTTCGGTAGCCGCGTGGTTAGCGAGCCCGATCGGCTAGCGGCTGGTCGGCGGTTCGACTCTTTGCTGGTTATTGCAGTTTATCTGTGGGCTCCGCTAAAACGGCGGCGTGTAAAGTACAGGGGGCGGGACGCGGCTATCATCGTGGCTGTGTGGTCGCGTCGGTAGCGTGGCTGGCCGGCGGCCACAAGGTCGTGGGTTCAAGTCTTGCCGGTTCTTCAAAATTTTTCTTGTGTCTACGCTTGGAAGACAGAGGGTAAAATATACTTCCGAACGTGGCGTCGGTATGGCTGTCTGAACGGCCGTGCGCGCTGCGTCACTGAGAGATGTAAGCGTTGGGTTTCAACTTGAAGATTCCCGCAGCACGGTCGGGCTTACCCCCGTTCCCGGGTCCGAGGTTCTCTCGGTCGCCCGGGGTTTCCGGCGGGGGGGCTCTGTGTCTACCAAGGAAACTTGGTTCGGAGACTCGGGTGTATGCTACGGGGGTACCTAGGGTTCGGTATCTTCGTTTTCGCTCCCTGTGAATCTGGCAGTTAAGGACACGCCGTCGCGACTAGGGTTCGTCGTGAAGTACAGCAGCTTCGGCTGTGTACGATATAGGAAAGCCTACCTCCCCCCCAGTCCGCTCGGGAGTGGCCGCAGTGCCACAGACCAACCAGCCAGTCGAAGGGAGTTGATTCCGGAAATCTGGCTGGCGGAGGGGGCTACATTGACCGTTGCGGAAGCGTGCCCCTGAAAAAGGCCGCTGCGTTGTGCCCGTGTCTTAGCGGCGGTCGATACCTGGTACACCGGTTCCCATTCGAACACCGAAGTTAAGCAGGAGGGTTCCAGGCGGAGGCCTGGGACGAGGTAGTGCCCACCCATTTTTGCAATTTTTTTTAAGGCATTCACAGGGCGCAATAATACACAGATACATTATTTTTGCATTAGATATTTATTTTGGACATCGTTCTTATTAATTGTTCCTAATCGACGCGGTGCCCGCGGGCCCAACACCAGGTGCCTGCGACGGCTAGGGTCGGCCAGCTATCGCACATGCTCACGCCCAACAGGCACCGCAGGCGCCTGGCAGCCTCTTGGCTCTCGCCTTGGGCGGCGTATAGCGGACAGTTCCGCTGGTCTTGTACTCGGCACGCCGCTGCGCCGCCGCTGCTGCTGCTGCTGCTGCCGCTGCCGCACTCGAAGGACTGGAGAGTGCTTTTCTGCGTCGCCTCCAGGGAACGCAGGGGCCGGCGGTGGCCGGCGGCGCGCGCGCGCCTCCCGAAGGCTGCGGCCGCCGTGGCCGCCGTGGCCGAGGTCCCGATCACGTGGGTCGGCCGCACTCTGCCCGCCGAGGGTTGCTCCGTGTCAACTTGCGGGCGGAAGGGGGAGGAGCAGGAGGAGGAGAGGGAGGAAGGAGGAAGGCTCCTGGATAGGCAGTCAACACCTTCCTCCAGTATCACCTGCCACAATGAATTAGAGAGCCGCGCAGGGAGTGGTTCGCTCTTCGCCTCCTCAGTCTGTCTCTGTCTCTCTCTCTCTCTCTCATTCCCCTACCCGCGCGGGGCGGGGCAATCATTCAAAATGCAATCGTCGCCACACAGATATTTCAGTGGTGATTCAGTGCCGCTGTGCATGCGTGCGCCGTTTAAGTCGGGCTTTTCCACTTTTAGTTAATGGAGGGACGCAGCAGGGGAAGAGAGCACACACGCCCTGAATTAGCGGTGCGCGTGCGCTGCGGGACAGGCAGGCAGGCAGGCAGGCAGGCAGGCAGGCAGGCAGGCAGGCAGGCAGGCAGGCAGGCAGGCAGGCTGGATGCGGTGAGGGGAGGAGGGGGTAGGGGCCTCCGTACGAATCACTTTGCGCATAACACGTTGGGGGACTCGCAATCGGCATTCTGCCAGACGGAGCGACAGTTAGCACTGCCACTGTGTTTGTGTGTGTCCTTTATGTGTGTGTGTGTAAATGTGTGTGTGTGGGGGGGGGGGGGGGCTGGGTGACACAGAGGTAACCGCCCTGACGCATCCACCGCACTCCAGCGCAGAGCCCGTCCCTGTAGCAGCCTCTCCCGCGTCCCCCTCCCCTCCCGTCCCGAAACTCTCTCTCCGTCTCTTCCTCGCGGCATGTTCTTCCGTCTTTTTACTCCCTCTCTCTCTCTCTCTCTCTCTCTCTCTCTCTCTCTCTCCTGCTTGCTCTCTTTTCCTTTTCAGCCAGAGGAGGGCGAGAGGACGTGCGAGGGGAAAGGGGAGGCGGCGGAAGGACGGAAGAAATAGGGCGCAGCCAGGGAAGGGAGAGAGAGAGAGAGAGAGAGAGAAGAGAGAGAGAGAGAGGAAGTAAGTATTTAATAACCCCATCACGATTCTGCGCGCGCTGCGCGGCGCTGGCGGCGTATCTGTGAGACGGACGGCCGCGACAGGGGATGGAGACGCGTCCACCGGCCCCGCACGCGGCACGCACGCGCCACGCACGGCCGCAGGATAAAGGCCCGTGTCCGCCCCCCCCCCTCCTCCCCCAGTACGCACGCTCCTGGCACGTGGGCAGGGCGTCGTGCTGGCCGGCGTGCTCGCTGTTCCTCCTGCAGCGCCCCGAGGGGAAACTGATTTCCAAAGGGCCCACCACAGCACTACCGAGTCGCGGCCGAGGAGGCGGGACGTATTTCAGGTCGGGTACGAGGCGCACCGACAGCGCGCGGAGGTCCCCGGGTTGTGGTGCGGTGTCAGGCCGCCGCCGCCGACAGCCCTCGCCCTTTGATGCCCCCGCACCGCTGCTGGTGCTGCTGGCCTCTAGCTGCTGCGGTCACGGGATACGCGATTCTCAGAAGAGAAGCAGCGGCAGGGGCGTTGTGCTGAAAACAATTTGAGGGGCTTTCCGGCGAGGGGAGAGGAGAGGGACTCCCCCGCCAAGCAGGGAGGGGCGTTGATTCGGCAGCGCTGATATTAAAAGGCGGGGGCGCGCCAAGGTGTGAGTAATTGGGCAGCGCTCCTCGGCGATTAGCAGGGCGTGAGGGCGGCCGCCGCGGGCCACGACGCCGCCGCCGCCGTGCACTCGCAAAAATTAACGCGCAAACCGTACCTGGAGTTTTTTCGTGAGGCCAGACGCCCGCGTTGCGGCCACGCGGGGAGACGGTCCGAGTGAGGCGGCGGGGGCAGCAGCACCGCTCATGGCGGGGGCGGCCCGCTGCGGCGCTGGTGGGGGCGCGCCATTGTAACTGGTTTTGTTCCCGGGGCGGCGGTGGGGGAGGGCCGCGGGGGTGGGCGGCGGCGGCGGCGGCGGCGCACTGCGACTGGTCTGGCATTGTCATGCTAATGCTGTTAAGTGTGAAACATGGGGCGGCCGGCCGGGAGGAAAGAATTAAAGACGTTCCATTTTTGACGTGCGGCGTTGCCGGCGGCGGCGGCGGCGGCGGCGGCGGCGCCATACCGACAGCAGCAGCAGCATGTGGACGTACGCTTCGGCCGCGAATTTCGGGCCGCGACGATAATTCGGCGATAATTTCGCAGCCCGCGGCTCCGCTCGGCTCTGTGCTGGCCTCTTTTTGGTCCGGTGCGCGGCGGCGGGGGCTGTAATGAGAGCGGTGCCGGACCGCCGGCCCCGCGGCCTGCCAGGCTGGACCCCGCGTCCCGTCCCACGGTATTGATGAAAAGGCAGGAAGTGCCGCTCATTTCGGGGCACAAAGGGGTCACTCCGCGCGGTTGCCGCCGCGCGGCCGGGTCACAACACACGGGTGTACGCTCCGTTAAGGCGGCGTAACATACCGCACTTTAAAAAAAAATGAAATTGACTAAAATTCTTTGTATTGTCCAAATGCGACTAAGAAAATACGTGTAAAAAATTGACTAAGAATTAGTTGTTATGACTTCATGTCTTCCTCGTGTATGTATAGCTTTTACTGCGAAAAAAGATAGGAAAGTATCAAACCCTAATTTTTTTGTACAACAAAAAAAAAAGAACCACCGACCGCAGTGAGAGCCGAGGGCGTGGGAGGGGGGGGGGGACTCATTTGTGGCCAGCAGAGTGCGGCGCGACTCGCGTCCCGCCGTGACGCTCCGTCGCGAAATGCGGTTAAAATCCACAAACGAGAGCTGTAAGCCGAATACGCAGCCATGTACCATTGTCCCTCCTGTACATCACACCACTTCACCTCGCTGTTGTTGAAACAAATAATATTCTAACACGGTTTATTTTTTATGTCTGTGCGGAGTTCATGGGCTTACACTCGAATATCCCTGCAGCGGCGGCGGCGTCGCGAGCGGCCCGAGAGCCGCACTAAATGGCGCAGAACGCGGGGTGGAAATGACTCCCCCGCAGGCCGGCACATAGCGGCGGCGGGCGCAGCGATGATCCGTCCGAGAAAAAGCTTAACAAGTTAAATTCATTATGGATACGCGCCGGCCTCCCCAACAAATCGCCCCTCCCCATGTCGCCCCGCTGAGCCGCTGAGCCGCTGGGCCCGCTGTCCGCGGCTGCTGGGAAACAAGCGCAATGAGCCCGGCCTTGTGCTCCGCCGGGGGGGGGGGGGGGGGTAATATGTCCGTACGCCACACGCCTCTGTCGCACCAAGTCCGCACGGGAATATTTCATCGGGCACCGATCTGCGGCGTGCGATCCGATTTTTGGGGACGCGGCGCGTCTCTGTGCAAACTAAACTATACCGTGGTCGCTCATGCACTAAACCCCCCGCCGCCCCGCCCCGCGCGCGACGCATGGCCTGCGGGCAGCCCCTATTGTCTCGGCACGTACGTGTGTGCGTGTGCGTGTGTGTGTGTGTGCGCCCGCGGGGACGGCGAGGACGGCGTGCGATCACGTTGGATTGACCCTCTACCAATCGCAAATATAAACAACGGTGCTCGTGCTGAAGGTAAAATTGGGGGCGGCCACGCCCACGCCTCGAGCCCCGCGGCGCCCCCCGGGCCCCGGGCACTCCCCGCTGCGCTCTGGCCCCGCCTCAGGTGCCGCCGTCCCCCGCGGCCGTGGCCAGCTTCCCACCAGCAGCAGCAGCAGCGCGGGCCCCAGCTCCGATCCAAGCAAGCAGTGCTGCCTCCGGAAGGCGGGCGGAGCCCGGAGCCCGGAGCCCGGAGCCCGGAGCACGGCGGGCCGGCCGCGGCGGGCGCGGAGATGGCCGCGCTGCCGTTACGTACTCGGTTGCGGACCATTCTTTGCTTCCGCCCGCTGTACACACACACACACACACACACGCGCACGCACGTACACGCACACGCGCGCACACAGCAGCTACGAGGCCCAGCGGGGGTCTTATTTCTTATGGCCGTGCGTGCGGCCCGCGGAGAGGCGGGGGGTCGACAGGAAATTGGGAGACACGAGAACGTTTGCTCTCCCCGCAATGCACATGCCGAGGCAAACGGACACATACCGGGAGCGAGCGAGGCGGAAGATGCGGGGGGAGGGAGGAGAAAAAGAGACAACAGGGTGAGGCTAAGGCGGCAGAGAGGGACGCTAGCACCAGACACAATTTTTCCTTCTCACTCTCACGTTGTATAGTACAACTCACTCAGCCAATTCATCTGTTCGCTCTGCTCTGTGGAAATTAGGAATGGTATATGCGGGGCCGGCAGCCGTCTGCTGCTGTTATGGTGTCAGCCCCCGCCAGGCCCCCGCCAGGCCCCCGCCGATGCGCGGAGAATGAATGAGATGCAGATTATGAAATTTGTTTCTCGCTGGGACACTCGCCTAGTCGTGCCGTCTCGGCCACGATCCTCTTTTCCCTCGCCCTTTTATTCCACCCGCCCTCTGTCCGCCCGATAGCTCGTTTTTCGCCTTATGCACACATACACACACACGCGCGCGCCCCCGCCTCTGAATCACTGTAGGTACACCATCACGGCCCCGCCGCCGTTTGCCCCCCCCCCCCCTCCCCTTCCCCTCTCCTGGACCTCCCCGAGGCCGCGGCGCGCAGAGACCACGTCGGGGGCCTCGCGACGACGAGCACCCCCCCCCCCCCCCCAACTACCACCATCCCGTTCTCCCCCTTTTCCCCTCGAGGCCCTCCGCGCCCTCCAGGCCGCGGGCAAACAATGTGTTATTGCAGCTTGGTCAAAGTGAGAAGGAGAGAGAAAATTGGAAAGCACTCGAGAAAACAGTGGAGTGGTGAGGCTCGCGCGGCGGCGGCGCGGCGGCGGCGGCGGCCCCGCGGGGGGTAAGACACTGGCTAGTGAGTGAGTGAGTGAGTGAGCGAGTGTGTGTGGGCGCTCCGTCCTTGTCACACGCCCTGGAGTGGGCGCACAAACAGAGCGACAGGGGGACAAACAAGTGCGGGGGAGGGCGGCGTCGGCAGGCGTAAGGACTAAGGACAATATGGCGCTTGTCTGCCAACTTACGATGACGTCCTCGGCCCCCTTGGCTGTCCGCGCGTCGAGGTGTTATCAAGATGGACAGATACGGCCGAGATTTTATTTGTTTTTCTTTTTATGAGGCAGAGGAAGGGAGGGGGGGGGGGGATTGCACATGACCTCGAACAACGCGCAAAGGATTCAACACGAATTTATTTCATCCCGCCGCATTCCAGATTTCCTTTCCTCCGCAATTCCGTCAAAACAGCACTGTCACTAAAAAAACAAACTGTTTTTCTCGATCTTTGTTGTTGTTTATCGTATACAATTTTTTTTTAAATGTGTGGTAACATGCGTTGTGCGGAACACATTTTTGCACTTTTTTTTCTTGTTGTTGTTCCCGCTCTTCAGTGTGCTCTCTCGGCCAACAGAACTCTTCCGCGCCGCCTGCGACAACAACTCTTTTTCGCCGGGGCGCGGCACGGCTGCTGCGGCCCCGGGCTGGCCACCGGGCTCGGACCGCCGCCGCGCTGTGACACTCTGCCCGGGCTGCGCTGCCTTTATATACGCTCGCTCTGTACACATCCCCGAGGCAGTATTTTTAAGGTTATTGGATCCGAGCCGTCGACGACAACTCGGCCCTCCTGTCTCTCTTTCTCTCTCTCTCTCTCACTCCCACATACGCGAACGCCTCCGCCACGCCCGGCGGCTACACCTCGCGGACGCAGCAGCGGCGGCGACAGCGGCGACACCGCGCTGCCAAGAAGGATGCGGGCGAGGTGAGGCGGCGCGCGGCCCGCCGGGCAGTGACCGAGTGGCCGCGTCCCGGAAGCCCCGGCCGGCTGCCCCCGTGCCTCCTGCTACCCGCATGGATATTTTCCCGGACGGCAGACGGCAGCCAGCAGGGGGCACGCCGTCGTGCCGAGGCCGCCGCCGGGCCGGGCCCCGGGGCCCCGGGCCGGGCAGTGCGGCTCTCGTTCCCGCTTGAAATATAAATGAGATATGATTGCGTTCGGGCCGCGCGGAGGCAAGCGAGGAGCGCAGAAGGCGGGCGGGGGGTAGTCCCACTCTGTACCTGCCGGAGGAGAAACAGGCGGCCGCGCACTGCAGCAAAATAACACGGCGTCACACGGCCGTCTTCAGACGTGTGGGCCGCAGGTGCTGGCTGTGTGTGAGCCGCTGAGCTGACTTGTCGCCGCGGTGACCGCTGCGGGTGCGAGTGGGTGCGACGATACGCCGACGCGACGGCTAGTCCCGCCGCAAGGCTGCGCTGATACCGACATGAGTGCTCTCTCTCTCTCTTTCTCCCTCCCCTCTGCTATCGCTCTCTCTCTCTGTCTCTCATCCCCCTCTGTCTCTGTCTCTCTCTCTCTACCCTCAGATGGTGGGTCTGCGATGGCCGCGGAGACAAGTAAAGCGGAAAATTGAGGGGAAAGAGATGAGGGGCAGCCAGGGAAGAAGAAGTAGAAGCAAATATGTGCGCGTGTCGGCAGAGGAGAGAGAGAGAGAGAGAGAGAGAGAGAGAGAGAGAGAGAGGTGAAGTGGTGGGCCG
Organism: Megalurothrips usitatus; assembly: GCA_026979955.1. Taxonomy (NCBI): domain Eukaryota; kingdom Metazoa; phylum Arthropoda; class Insecta; order Thysanoptera; family Thripidae; genus Megalurothrips; species Megalurothrips usitatus. The sequence goes on from CM049593.1 coordinate 13,571,872, forward strand.
CGCCGACCCGCCCCGCACGTATGGCACTGTCCGCCCACCTCGAGTGGAACTAAATAAATACCCTTCCCCCATCGCAGGAAAAAAATGCTTGATAAAAAAAAAGAAAGATAAAAAAACCCTGAGGAATCTGTATCGGCCGTGTGCGGCCACAGTACGTGACTCTGATTGCATGCAAAGTAAATCCGTGCCGCCGCAGCACCGCAGCGCCGCTCACAGCCGGGCTTTCTCTCTTTTATTTCTTGCATGTCCTCCCGATGAATTATCGCCGTAGTGATGGAATCACTTTCGGTTCCATTTCTTTTTTTTATCATCTATCCACCTTCATCCCCCCCGCACCCCTCTCACCCCGACCGGCCTCCCCTCTGTGTGTGCCATTGGCGACGGTAAACCATTTCCCCTCCCGTGCTTTAAGCAATGTATTGATCGCGAACATCGGCCAGGTTGCAGCAGCAGGCGAGTGCCGGAGTGGGGCCTCCGGGCGACACAGACTCCGGGCGACACTCGCTCCGGGCGACACTCGCTCCGGGCGACACTCGCTCCGGGCGACACTCGCTCCGGGCGACGCTCGCTCCCGTGGGACACGACTGTGGCTCCGCTACGCGGGGGTACCCTACGAACCAGGTAGCAGCCCACCCTCCGCGCCGCCCTGCGGCGCCCCGCTCTACGAAACGCTACACGCCCAAGCCTACCGCGCCGTCACTTGGAGTAAATTTATGAATCGCAATTGGCTGGAGATAGCGAACGGGTTGGGAGAGGGAGAGAGTGAGAGCGGAGAGAGGGGAACGCATGTGGGAGGGGTGTGTGTGTGAGAGAGACAAAGAGAGACAGAGAAAGAGATAGCGCGAGTGGGCTGAAGAGGGAGCGCGGGGTGGCTGAAATTGACACCTGAGTGCTTTCTGTGACGCGTTTCCATCATAAAGGGCTCGCCCGTTCTGGCCCGGATACACACACACGCACACACACGCACGCGCGCACACGCACACGTTCGAGCACGCCCTCAAACACGGCCGCCCGGTAAAAGAATGAAAGGACGAATCAAACGCATTGTGCGGACCGAAGCGTTTATTTTGTTTCTGTTTCTGTACACGCAGAAAAATGTTGTCACAGCGATTGGTTGTGAGAACAAATATATTTCGTTGCAGCAACTATCATTTTTTTTTCTCCCCGCGGACGCGTCTTTGAAACTGAAAAAAACAAAATTCTGAAAAATGATAGGCATTTCCAGCGCGGCTGAAGAACGGAAGTAAGAGATCGGCAATACGCCGGCGCGCATTATGAGGTAATAGGAAAATCGAAGAGAGTGTCTCCGCGGGTCGCCGTCTGGTGTCCCGTGTTTTCCCACTGGAAGGACTCATCCCATTCTCGCGAGCTTTTTGCGGGTGTCGCTCGTGCGTTTCCACAGATGGCAGATAGTGATGGTGCGCCGCGGGGGGTCGCGGGAGGCCGTAGGGGGCCGCGGAGGGGGAGGGGGGGGACACGGGAGGAGACAAGCCGTCGCCGAGAGGTCTGGTGCAGACCGGGGCCGGGCCGGGCCGGGCCGGGTGGGGTCAAAGAATATTATTTGATTACGCTCTCAGCATGAGCAGCGGCGGCTCGGAGAGAGGGAGGCGGGGGGAGGGGGGGGGGGGAGAATCAAATTACAGTATTGCCTCAAGAATTTTAACATGATACGGCGGTGCCCGCCCGCCTCTGGGAGGAGAACAAGAGCATCAAGCACGTGGCGGAGAGCAGCAGCAAGGGTGGGACGACGGGGAAGAACAAGACGGCGAGCAGAGAAGTTTGTGGGCCACGGGGCTTTTATTTCTGTGCGGCGGCTGCGTCGTAAATCATGGCTCGTTCCGAGGCAAAGTTCTCATTAATTATTGTAGGGTACCCGGCCATCTGTCAAAGCCTCTGCGTCCGCGGCCCGCCACGCTGGTTTCGGAGGAACAGTAGTGTGTCCCGGGCCGGGTTCGGGGTCGCCAGGCCAGTGCCGCGTGAGCTGCCGCGGGAGGCAGCGCCGCGGGGGGCAGCGCCGCGCAGCGCCGCGGGGGGCCGCCGGTACGGTGTCCGCCGCTGCAAAAGGAGCTGCGGTCGGGGGGCCGGAGCCGTCGGAGCCGTCCGGAGCCAAATAATCCCCGCCCGCCCTCTCCCCGCTCCTCCAGTTCTAAATATCCACTCTATTTGCGTAGAAATTAGGTTTTGAAGGGGGTCGACCCGCCCGGAGTAGAGTGCACATCATCGTTTTGGGGAGAGGGGTAGAGAGAGGAGGAGGAGGAGGAGGAGGGGGAGGGCTGCGGTCGGCCGCCTCGCACAGCCTTGCCGGTCCGGCCGCCCCCTGCGCGCCCTGCCGCCGCCCTGCAAGAAAACGTCGTGCGTGATGGCCGCGGGCAGCAGGGCGGGCGGCGGCGGCGTCGTCGGGGAGGTGCAGGCCGCGGCGCGGGCGCTCCTCGAGAGAGCGGCGTGCGCGGGGAAATGTGCGTGAAGTGTGCGCGCCTCGGACTCCCCCGAAAGCCGACGCCTATCCGGCTCCATTTCGTTTGAAACCAGAATGTACTGGCGAGGGGTGCGCGCGAGCCGGCAAAGAGGGGCGAGCAGCGGGTGAGGGGAGGTGGGCAGGGCTCGCGAGCCCGCGGGGGGGAAAATTGAGTCCGTGGCGCTCATCAAGTTGAACCGAATTTAAATCCCCAACTCCTCCTGGCCGTACTCTTGGCGCCGTGCGGCGCCCGCACCGGGAGGCAAAGATTGGAAAAGAGGGCGCCAAAGGGTTGGATGAAATTAAAAGGGTTGGAATAATGAATTACGGAGGGGGGGGGGGGATCCGGCAGAAGCTTGGACGGACGGCTAGCTCCACCACGGCCCCGCCACAGCGCCTCCATTTGTTCTGCTGGACTTATTCGGCGACCCTTGCTGCGATAAAAATTAAAATCATACCGAAAAATGTAAAAGTTCGGTCCACACACTACTTATGCGTCGCCCCCCCCCCCCCCCCCCCCACCACCACCACCAACACCGCACCACATCGAAAATGAAAAGGGACTAGATTGTTGGAGCAAATGAAGAAAGTTGCATCGGAGGGATGAGATACGAGCAGGGGGGAGTCGGGAACAAAAGTTGTGCTGTTAATGTGACGCCGAGTGCTTGTCCTGTGGATGCCCCGGGGTCAGCGAGGGAAGGCGGCGGCCTCGAGCACCATGACGGCCGGGGTCGGCCGGGTTCATGAGGCCAGGGCACACTCACACACACACACACACACACACACGCGGCACTGCGCATCAGCGTAGATATATGAGCGAAGCGTCCGAGTAGGAAAAGCTGTGGGACGTGTGGGAGAGAGCGCCTGGGAGACCCGCAACCCGCGCGCGCGGCGTGAGGGCCGCGGGGAGGCGGCGGGGAGGCGGCGGGGAGGCGGCGGGGAGGCGGCGGGGAGGCGGCGGGGAGGCGGCGGGGAGGTCGACATATTGCACCCGTGAGGCACGCCGGCGGCGGACTGCCTGGCTGCCGCTGCTGGCTCGGTCGGCCACTGCCGCTACACAGTCAGCTCGTCGCACCGAGCGCTCCCCGGCACTCCATGCACAACGCCGCGCGCACGCCACTTCTGCACTTGTTAGCCCCCGCGCCGCCCGGCTGGCTGTGCGTTCCACTTATTTCTGCAGTGCCGATGCCCAAGTTTGTCTCTCTACAAGTTTGCGGGGGGAGTGAGAGAGAGAGAGAGAGAGAGAGAGAGAGAGAGAGAGAGAGAGAGAGAGAGAGAGAGAGAGAGAGAGAGAGAGAGAGAGAGAGAGAGAGAGAGAGAGAGAGAGAGCAGGGCATCCTGGGGACAGTGCGAGCGGGGCCGGGGGCCGGGGCCTCCGGCCGGGGGCGGCGTGGAGCAGCGGCACTTGCCCTTGCAGCAGGGAGACCATGATGATGAATGCAACATTTTATGAGACAAACTTTTCGGGGCCGGCCCGGGGCAAGTAGGGCATAGAGAGGCGTACGGCGCACTTGGAAATGTGCATCCGAAGCAGCCGGGGGGAGAGAGGGGGCGGGGGCGGGGGAGCGTAGAGAGCAAGAGAGATAGTAAAAGAGAGGTTAGGTGATACAAGAAACTGCCTCGGGGTGCAAGGTGAGAGTTTAGGGGTCCTCCACGAAGGACGCCCGCGGCGCTGTCGGGTAGACTGAGGTCCGCGGGATGGCCGCAGTTCCCCACGCGGACGGCGCCTGCTAGGTAGGCAATCGAGGAGTGTGCAGCGCACGCGCGTCGTGCGGGCCGGCCTACCCCGGAGTTGGCGGGCGCTAGAAGGACGGGCGAGATTCGTGCGAACGTAACAGGCGCAACTCGGCTTTTATAATGTACGATAAGGCCGCGCGGCACACGATCACATGTGTTCAACATTTTTTTTATTTCTTATTTCCCACGAAATTACATGCGCGTCCATAAAGTTGCCGTTTCGATTTCTGAACAGCAGAGCAGCAGAGGCTGTTGTTGTTGTGAGGGCGATGGCGTGGAGTCTCGGACGGGACGCGAGCAGCGCGGGCAGCGCTCGCAGGGAAAGCGAGGAAGTTGTAAAGAAGGAGGAGGAGAGCGTATGCACTCCGCCTTGTCCCGGTTTTATAGCTCCCGTTACCGTGCGATGGGCCGGGCTGCCGGGCTGCTCGGCTTGCCGCGTGGCTTTGCGCCGCCGCCGCCGCCGCCGCCGCTTTCGCGCCCTGCAAACCGAGTCAGTCCAATTCGCGGTCATTTGCCGCGAGCCGTACGTTCCGCCCTTTAAAAACAAAAAAAGGCAAAGATTCACAGGCATTACCGCAAAATTTATTTCTTCTTCCTTTTTGTGTCTCGCTGTTTACGATCAACTTACTTGCGGCTATACGGCCTTGTAATGAAATGTAACTTTATGTTTGTGTACACGGGAGGAGAAATCGGCAAAACAGCTGGCGGCTCTGCGTCGGGCGCGTTGCGTCTCAGCTAGTCGTCAACGCACCGCGCGCGCTCCGCTCGGACTCACAGAGTCGCGAGTCACTAGCCGCGTGGAGGCCCCGCGGTGGTGGCCGCTGCGCCCAAGTTTCCCAGTGCTGCAGCAGCTGCAGCCTGCAGGTCCCGCGAGCAGGATCAACTACGTCCTCATCTACTACATGACCACACACGCTGAGCGGCGGCGGCGGCGCGCGGCGCATGCGGAGGGGGGGGGGGGGGCAGAGATGAAGGGAAGGAACGGATCAAACGTTTGCCGGCCGCGCCCCGCGCTGTGGGGGGAGCGCTGCGGGGGTGGCAGTGCGTAGTGTCGGCTAAGCCGTTGAGCCAATGGTGTCTGTCGGGAAGATTACGACACATAACGCTGCGGGGCTGCAACTCACGCGTGATGCCCCCCTCTGACCATGTCTCTCTCTCTGTCTCTCTCTCTCTCGCACACGCACGGTCCCTCAGACGTGGCAAAGCCAGAGCGCGGCCCGCCGACACACTTTTCTCTCTTCGTTTCTTACCACATCGCCCGCTCGGCTCCGGTGCGCGCGGATGCGATCGTATCACCATATTGCCCGCCATCTTTCGGTGTCGACCGTCAACCCCCCCCCCCCCCCCCCCCCCCGCTCTCCCCTTGCCGAGGTGGGTGGGGGCGTCGCGGGGGGGTCCCAGGAATCATCATCGTGCTTGTCTACGTTCCGACAAATACCGTCTTCGTATACGCGCACTTTGCGTGTTCGCAAAAGCTGAAAATATATTAAAAATAGGTGGAAAAAAAATTAAGCCTCTCTCGGCCTCGGCGGCACACCCGCCGCCCCTCCGCTTTGGCCGCGGCCGGCACGCCCCCACGCCCCCCAACCTGTTCTCGCCACCCTGAAGCTAACGCGGCGCATCCAAATTGTGACAAACGCGACACGGCCGGGGCGTCGGGTCGGGAGGGGCCGGGAGGGGCAGGGACTCGTCGTGGCGCGCCCTCCCTGCCCCGCCCAAAACGACCCCATCCGTCGTGCGTGTGTGCGCGCGTGTGTGTGTGAGAGAGAGAAAGAGAGAGAGAGAGAGAGAGAGAGGGGGGGAGGGAAACGAGAGAGAGAGAGAGAGAGCGGGAGAGAGGTGTACGTGCCCGGGGTTAAACCGAAACGCGTGTCTTTAAAAAGAAAATACGCAGCGCGGCTGTGGCGGCGGCGAGGCGTAAGGCGTGGCTCCGGCGGCGGCCGCGGAGACGCCGCGGCTCAACGGCCCGGCGGCAGCGGCGGCGGCGGCGGCGGCGGCGGCGAAGCCCTCTCCTCCTGACCGCTCGCTGCGGCGGCGCTTTGGATGCTCGCTGCCGTGCGATGCGTCGTGGTGGCAGGAGAGCAGGCAGCGGCCGCCGAGGAGAAACCCGACACTCGCTGTCGCTTTTAATGACGTCATTACGATTCGTTGGCGCATTTCCCTCATCTCACCGCCGCCCCGGCAGCCGCCCCGGCAGCGGCCAGGCCGGCCTCTGATCCTCTCGCCTCGCCTAAGACCCTCCGCCCTCCGCACACTTCTCACGCACCCTAAAAAATGCTTTTATTCTTCTTTGCCATGCAGAAGTCGCTTCATCGGCAGTGGCCCTGCCCCCCCCCCCCCCTCCGTACAGAGGCGAGTCCGTCCGCCAGCAGTTGTTGTTGTTGGCGCAGCCGGCCGGTGGCGGGGGGGGGGGGGGGGGGGGGGGGGCCAGAACGCAGCCTGCTTGCTCGACCCCCTACTTTCGCTTGCTCATCCGGCAGCAGGAGCCGGCACCCCCCAATGCATCGTCGTGCCTTGCCGTGACGTGCCGTGCCGTGCCGCGCCGTGCCGCGCCGCTCAAAGTATCCCGGGCTCGTTTATCTCCATAGAAGCGCCGTGTCCCGGCGCGTCTCGGCAAGATGACGGTGATGCCTCATTCAAACGCGAAATACGCCATCTCTCTCTCGCGCCTTCACTACACCCCTCACACCCGCTCTTCTCTCTCTCTCGCTCTCTGTCTTTCTCCCTCCTCCTTTCTCTCCATCCTTCTCTCTTTCGCTGTTTCTCGTCCTTCTCTCACTCAACTCTCTCGGAATAAGCACCGCGAAATGGCGCCGTCCCGGGCCATCGACACTTCCTTCATGTTTCGTCCCGTCTCTCTCCCGCGCGCTAACACAGCCTGCTGTTCTCCGTCTCTCTCTCCCTCTCTCTCTCTCTCTCTCTCTCTCTGTCTCTCCCTTCCTCACCCCGTTCTCACCCCAATGGTCCTCCCGTCGACACCCACCCTTCATTTTAGCGCGAGACCAGTTTCGTCTCTGAGAAGCGCTCCGTCATGCGTGAGATATAGAAAGAGAGAGAGAGAGCGAGCGATAGCGAGAGAGAAGGAGAGAGAGCATTCGATAGACGCCAAAGCTCGGGCCCGGTGGGACGGTGTGATGTGATGGCCTGCAGCAGAAGAGGAAAAAAAAATGGAAATGGGGGAGAAAGGAACGCGGAAGGGTCGTTCCCACGGGAAAAAGATGGAGATGCGGAAAAGAAGAAGGAGGAGGAGGAGAAGGAGAAGAAGAAAGGGGAACGGAATTAAAACGTACGAGAGAAAGTTTCTAGCGCGGATCACGCCCGCCGGGTAGGCAATCGCAGGGTGTGCAGCGCATGCGTGTCGTGCGGTCTGGCCTACCCTGGCGCTCGCAGGGGCACGCGCCGTCCAGCGTCATCAAACAGCCGCAGTGCATGTGACCCTTTCCAAACAAAAAATTACAAATATTCTCGCAAGAGTTTGATCTGGGCCAGTGCCAAAAAAACTGCTGCTATCCGCGTTCACATAACAACCAGCAAAGATGCCCGCACTAAACCTTGGCGTATCATAACGAGATGGAAATGAAAAACTGGAACAACGTCATTAAATATAAAAATCCGATGGCTGGCAGCGGTGTGGTCCGGCCGGCCCCGAGGCCCCCGCCGCCCCCCACCGGGGTCCACCTCCTTATTAGGATGCAGGTCCGACGGCCGCAACAAAAAGGGATTGTTTCTAATGGGCTGCTGCGGGCCGGGGGCGGCCGGCGCAGGCACCCCGCCTGCAGCCCCGCGGGGCAGCGCTCTCTGCCCCCACCTCGCTCTCTTTTTCTCTCTCTGTTTCTCTGTCTCTCAGTCTCTCTCTCCCTCTCGCTATCGCTCTCTCCCTCCCTCCAACTTTCACCGCGCATTGTTATGCCACGGCACTTCTGCTGATTCACAAAACCGGAAGCGCCCCGCGAGAGTGTGTCGGCCGGCCGTCCGCGGGCCTCCGCGCCCTCGCGCCCCTGCGCCGCCGGGACCGCCGTAGTCGTGGTGTCCACGCTGACGGGGGCCTCGACTGCCGCAGCAGCATTAAAGAAAGGACACGGTCTCGTACGGCGGCCGTGGCGGCGGCCGTGGCGGCGGCCGTGCCGTGGCGGCACCGGGGTGCACAGGCCGCAGAGGCCACGACCGGCCTCCGCGTGGCCGAGGCCCTGGGCCCACCACGAGCAGAGAGGCTAAAGCCCAGGCTCGAGCCCCGAGGCCTGCCCCCGAGCCCCCACCGAGCCCCCGCCGCGCCGCTCATGGGCGCTCACAGAGGGCCCGGAGGGGCAACGCCGCGCCAGTCACTGTGGTGTGTCAGAATTCATTATTCGCTCCAACTTGGCTTTCAAGGAAGCAGAGAAGCGGCACCACCCTCTCTTTCTCTCCCTCTCTCTCTCGTCCTCCCGCCCCCTCTTTCGACCCGCTTAACGAATTCGCCCCCGTCCCCGCTCCCCCCACCCCGTACACACAATAGCCCGCGCACGCGCGCCCCCCGTACTGGAGCCCGGCCCACCAATCAGTCCATAACGGCTTGCGAGGCGCTCGAGCGCGGGGGGTCATCGACCCGCGTCTTATATTATGTTCGCGTCGTCGGGCAACGCCGTTGTGACGTGCTGACGGACGTGCTGGGCCGCTGCCCAGCGCGCGGCGTCGGACTCGGAAGACGTTCCGTCACTGATGACGTGCTGGTGTGCCGGCGGGCCTGACTCTCTCTCTCTCTCTCTTTCTCTCTCTCTCGCTCTGATTCCCTCCGTCTCACCAAAAAGTGCCGCCCCCTCCGCCCCCCCCCCCCCCCTCACCTCTCGCTTCTTTTCTCTGTGACAGCGCTCGCTTGTTGTTTGATAGCCTGGTCACGTGACCGCTGCTGGAAGACGCCGCCGCCGCCGCCACGCAGAGTCAGTCTCTCTCTCTCTCTCTCTCTCTCTCTCTCTCTCTCTCTCTCTCTCTCTCTCTCTCTCTCTCTCTCTGCCGCCAGAAACTTCTTTCTAAACTGTCATGGCATTCCAGCCAGTTCATTCATCATGGTGATCGTGCCGCGAGACGAGATGCATCATACCCCCCCCCCCCCCCCCCCCCCCCCCACTCACACTTCCTCCGGAGCAGCGTGATGGCAGCGGGGCGGGGGGAGTGGGAGCGAGAGAGATACAGAGACAGAGAGACAGAGAGAGAGACAGCAGCCGCGCCCTAAGCCAGCGGCAGCCATCAGCACCGCCGGCACGGCTGGCCGCGGGCAGTCGTGCGCGCCCACGGACCCCGCCCCGACCCGCGCGGCTCTGTGAGTGATGTGGGAGGTGGCCGCGGCCGTCTGCAGGCAGCGCCGCCGCCGCCGCCGCCGCCGCCCCGCACGGCGGAGATCGAGTGCGGCAGGCCGCCGCCGGACCCCCGGAGGCCCCCCGGCCAGAGGCTCAGGTTAGGTTAGGCGCGCAGTGTGTGGAGAGGGCCGCTGCCATGGTAATCGTGTTAAACCGGACTCCCCCGGGCCAGATTTATTAAAAGCCCCGAGGAACTTGGCGACGACGAGAGCAGCGCCCCCTCCGTCCCCTCCCTCCTCCTCCTCTCATCACATGCCTTTTGTCCCGCATTTCTCTCTCTCTCTCTCTCTCTCTCTGCATCTTTTCCCCGTCTCTCTTTCTCCCCGCGCGGCCCCGCCTCGCGCCGCCGTCTCGCCTCGTTTCCCCCAATTACACTCGCTTGTTTGACAGGATTAACCGTGATTCGCGCGTCATCAACATTTGTCGTCGCGGCCCGGCGCGGCGCGGCGCGTCCGCGGCGCACAAGTTTGTGCGAAAGCGGTGGCGCTTAATGCGCTTGCAGCCCTGATTAGAATTGGGGAGGGACGCGGCGCGTCTCTCTCTTTCTCTCTCGCTCCTGCTCCGTCGCCGCGCCGCTCCGTCTCTGTCGCCCCCCAGCTCGTTAGGGGCGGCCGGGCTGATCGCCGCCAGCCGTCGAGTTTTAAGTCTCTCGGCCCGGACGCGGCCATAACGATATGCCCACTCGCCCCCCCCCCCCCCCCCCCCCCGCCGAGTCCGGCCCCGGGCGATCGGCTCCGCGGGGGGGGGGGGGGGGTAAATGTATATCGGACTAAATATCTCCCTATTTTCTGTTGTACTGTGCGCGTCTCCTCCAAAACCGCGAAGCGATACTGAACTTATTTCATCCAGGAACATCACAATGAAGGAGAACCGAAAAAAAAACAGGAGGTTGAAAAAAATAATAAATTACTAGGAGCCTAACGACAACGGCGACGGAGCAAAAAAATTAGCAGCGCACTGGGGGAGGGCGAATATATATCCACTGGCGTAGCCATGTAGTGTAGCGTGATGCACCAGTTGTAACGCGACCCACCCGAGCCGGTGTAGACGTGTGGACTCTACAACACTACGGTGATGGTGAGCTACGCCGCTGCCGAGCTACGCCCGCTGTAGTCCGGCCATATTTCCGGCGGGTCCGTGCACCCCTCGGGCTCGTGTGCTCAGACCACGATAAATTTGCGGGCGGTGACTTTTCTTTTCGCGACCGGACGTCGTGCTCTCTCTTCTCTCTTCTCTCTCTATCTTCTCTCTCTCTCTCCCTCTCTCTTCTGTCCCCTCTCTTTCCCTCACTCACTCCCTTCCACGACCGCCACGCCTTCCTCGCGGTCGGAGCGCTTTTCTATATCGGGGGAGTCAATGAAAGGCATTCAGCCGCCAGGCCAATGGACAAGTGCCGTATGGCTTCATTATCGTATTTCCCCTCGGCGCCCCACCGCCACCCCGGCCGGGCCGCGCCCTCAGAGGCCTCCGGGAGCGACGCCTCTCAGCGGCAAAATGATTGGTTCGTCGCGGGTTCAATTTCTTCCTCGCTCCCCACCCATTCTACATGCATTCTCTCTCTCTCTCTCTCTCTCTCTCTCTCTCTCTCTCTCTCTCTCTCTCTCTCTCTCTCTCTCTCTCTCTCTCCCTCCTCTCTCTCTCTCTCTCTCTCTCTCTCTTCTTGCTTCGGAGCTCGCACACAGTTGTTCGGACGGCGCCCACAAAAGGACCGCATAGGCAGAGGCCCCGACCCGCGAGCGCCCCTCGAAAAATAATAAATCCTTCTTGTTTGCCCGGCGGAGGCTGAAAAATAAAAAAAAATGAGAAAAAATGTTTGGAGCCTTTGCTGCGGGGCCGGTCCAGTCTGTTGGTACCGTTTACACGCGGTGCTCCCGGCCGGGTGGGCGGGCGGTGGACGACCACCGCCGGCTCATGGGGACGGAGCGACGCTGTGCAACTCCTACGGGCCACTCGCAATGCCGCGAGAGCACCGGGGCGAGAGAAGCGGACTCTCGGCGTGGAGGGAGGGAGGCGGGGAGGGAGGGAGGCAGGGGGAGGGAGGGAGGCAGGGGGAGGGCGGGAGGCACAGGGAGGGCGGGAGGCAGAGGGAGGGCGAGGCTCACTCCGCGGAGACAGTGCGGGTGCCCGTGATCGGGGAGGGGACCGCGAGGCAGCAGCAGCAGCAGCAAGCTGCGACCGTGCCTTCCTTAAGCACTCGCCATTCACGGTTAATCGTGCCCGCTCCGCCCCCAGCCGCCAGTTAGTAGCAGCTGCCAGCCGCCGGCCGGCCACTGGCCGCCGCAGTGAGTGTGTCCAGTGCCGGCCCTGGCAGCCCTGGCAGCAGCCGTGTGCCGCCATGTTGCCCGTGTCGACCTCCTCGCCGCTGCCGCCCCCGGCCCGGCAGGTCCGCGCCGAGCGCCGGCTGTATCAGGAGCTCCACGACGAAACGAAAATGTTCCTGGGGCCATCACTGGCTGTACTACTGCCGCGTAACGCGACATGGAAATACGATCGTCGGCGGCCGTTCCCATTCAGGAAAAAAGTGATCCTGAGAAGAATAACACGCGGCCCTCGCCCCGGCATCGGCGGCGACCCCGTCCCCATCTTAATTCCGAACCTGCCGCGCTCCGTGCGAGAGAGTCTCATCCCGACGTGTACTTCCCTTCCTTTATTGTAGCGCCCCTCCCATTGTAGCATTACGGGCAGGAAATGGCACTGTCAATACTTTAGGCGCCATTCATTTTATTTTTATTCACCCCTCCTTATGCTCCGGGGCGGGGGGGGGGGGGGGGCGCTTCGGGGCGGCTGCCAACAGCAGGGGCCCGCCGACGCCCTGTAGGAGCGCCGGGGCGACATCCCAGAGATCTCAGCTGCTAGGCGTTGTACCTTACCTTACTCACATTTCGGCCCTCGGCAATGAGAACAAAAGAGACACTATGAGGGAAAGAGAGAGAGAGAGACAGAGAGAGTGAGAGAGAGAGAGAGCAAGAAAGGGAGAGCGAGCGAGCGATACTGCCCATGTCAGCCCCGTCTTCGAGTATTACTCGCGGGCCCTTCTCCCCCTGCGCCCTTCACCTCCCGCCCGCCCCCCGCCCTCTCCCCTCTCCCTCCCTCACCGTCCGCTCGCCGCTCTCTCTCTCTCTCTCCTTCTTTTTCCCTCGAATGATTTATGTTGACGCGTAATAAAGACACAAGTTAATTTTATTCCCCTGCGGTCCCGCTCACTTTCTGGAACGGCGGTCCTGCCGCGGGGACCGGCAGGCCACGTTCAAGGCCGGGCCGCTCCTGTAGCGGACCGCGGCGGAGAAAGAGAGAGAGAGAGAGAGAGAGAGAGAGAGAGAGAGAGAGAGAGAGAGAGAGAGAGAGAGAGAGAGAGAGAGAGAGAGAGAAAGAGAGGGAGGTTCGCGGGGGTTCCGCGGGGGTCCGCGGAGAGAATCCTGGACTCGGTTACGCACCCTCGATGCTTAAATGCTCATATCAGAAGCGTGTTTTCATGCTTGCGGGATGTTCTTGGTGGCGTGTTTGTGTGTTGTTCTTGTTGTTGTGAGCATCCACTGCCTCTCACAGGAGTATTCGATTTTAGTGGTGGACGCATACCTACTTGTGAGAAGCATCGTGCTGATGTGCTCGGCACGAAAATTTGAGAATTCGGATTTGAGGGTGCGTGGTCACGGCGATGACGTCAACGCGGGTATCGGGCCGAGACAAGCTGGACGGGCAGACCTCTGCCGGCCTCTGCCTCTGCCGGCCTCGCTTCGTGACGGCCGCGAGCCCCGAGGCCCCCGCGGCCCCCGCGGCCTCCCCGGCCTCCCGAGCCCGCAGCCACGGCCGGCAGCGGAATTTCACTTATACCGAATCTCGTAAAAGCGCGGGGCACGCGCGCGCGCCCACCCGCGGCCAGGAGGGGCCCGACCAGAGAAAATGAATCAGGCCCGAGAGCGTTTTACGTTCAATTACAAAATGTTCCGTCTTTATTTGCTTTCCCGCACCCTCCCGTCCTCCCGCCCCACCCCCTCTGCTCACTCTCTCACTCTCTCTCTCTCTCTCTCTCTCTCTCTGACTGTCTGTCTCTTTCACTCTCCCTCCCTCTGTGTCTCGCACGGGGTCCTGTTTTTACGGCGGACATGATTACATAACCAGTTTTCCTGCCGGGTAGTATCTTCCTCAGGCGCCGCCGCGCCCCCCGGCCCCACAGGGGGCCGCCCGCCCCCCGGCGCCTACGTGGGTCCGCGGCGTCGCCCCTGCAACTCACCCGCCCCGCCCGGTTTTCGACCTGTGCATCTTTTTTCCTGCTGCCTTGGCAAGATTTTCTGCCTCCCTCCCCCGGGGTGCTGGTGGTGGTGGTGGTGGTGGTGGTGGTGGTGGTGGTGGTGGTGGTGGTGGTACGGCGGAGGGTGCGTTCGTCTTCCAAGAGGGTGGAGGAGAGAGAGAGAGAGAGAGAGAGAGAGAGAGAGAGAGAGAGAGAGGGTGGTGGGCTGCAAGATGAGGCTGGCTGCGGACGTGTTTATTTCGTACTCCTGATTATTTCCCTGGTAATTGTGAGGGGCGCTCTGCCGGCCTGCAGGGCCGCTTTGCTTCACTTGGCACCCTTCGCCCCTCTCTCCCCCCTCTGCTCACCCCTAGTTTCGCCCCCGCCATCCCAGCCACGATAATAATTCGGGGAGCGCGCGCCGAAAAAAAAATTTGCGTTCTCACCGAGAATCGAACCTTTGCCCTTCCGTTTCGGTAGCGGGGTGCCGAGTCGTCGTCAGCGCCCCAGCCCGCACGGCCGCCACGTCGCGCACCGACGGACGGCGGCCCGGCAGCGAACAAATTATGCACCACAGAGTTTCTTAAACAATAATCAATTACGGCCCCCCTGCGGAGCTGCGCGGTGCGGGGCGCCGCCGCCGCCGCGAGTCTCCGCGGCGCTAAACGACTCATTATTAATGGTCTCTTTCGACAGCCGCGGCCGGCGGGCAGGTGCGGCGCGTCCGCGTACGCCGCGGCAGGTAACGACCTCCACGCCATGCGTGCGGAGCGCCGTCCTAAAAGGCCACGGCGCCCGTGGGGATCCCCTTTGGGTACCCCGCGGGGACCCTGTAACCGATACGCCACGCGGTGACGCAGCTGGATCCGGCGCGCGCAACGTTGGATCCGAAGAGCGACGGGGAAAAAAAGAGAGTATGTGAGGCTCCATACGACACGCGGTGAGTGAGCCCGCCGGACGCCCCCAGGACACCCCCAGGACACCCCCAGGACACCCCCAGGACACCCCTATACGCAGTGGCGGTGTGCAGGGCGCGGCTCCGGGAGCCGCCTGCCACCCCCGGCGGGGCCCCACAGGAGCGGGCCCCACAGGGCCCCATGTGGGGCGTGCGGGGCCGCCGACACACCGCGTAATTACGGTTAGGCTGCGTAAACAGGGCGGGGCGCGGCGGCAGGCGGAGGCGGGGCAGGCGTGCCGCATAAAGGTGGAGGTGGCGGCCAACACTTCCAGGTGCTGCCGCCGCCGCCGCCGCCGCTAAGCGCCGCACCGCCTCCCTCCAATGGGGCCGTGTCGCTGAGTGTCGTTCCTAAACTTGTCGGACACGCGTCGGGATGGGATGCCTGCCCGCCTTGCTCGCCCCGTAGGGGGGGTTTAGGGCGCCGTCAGCCGCGCCCCGCAGCCCGCGCAGCTCAGCACGGCGGGGCGGCACCGCGGCGAAAGGAAGCGTACCACACTACACAGGCAGACGGCGGCGGCGGCGGCGGCGGCGGCGGCGGCGGCGGCGGCGGCGGCGGCGGCGGCGGCGGCGGCGGCGAGGCGACTGGGGATCGATGCCGTTTAGCGGTGTCGCGGGCGCCTGCAGGGCGCGGGGTAGGCCACCCGCCGGGCGGCGCGTCGTGCGGGGCGGCCTACCCCGGGGCTCGCGGGCGCGACGCGTACGCCGCTGCAGGGAGGAGTTGCTTACCGTGCCGTTCGCAGAGGTACGTGACGGTGTGTGCTGCAGCCCCGGCCATGTCATGTCGAGGAGGAGGAGGAGGAGGAGGAGGAGGAGGAGCAGGAGGAGGAGGAGGAGGAGGAGGAGAGGTGTTTTGGGGGAGGATGAAGCGCAGAGGTGGCGAGGGCCAGGAGGGGCGGCCGCGCCGGCGGCGCGGGGGACTCGGGGGGCGTAAATAGAGATGCAAGTGGAAAACTTTTGGGGGCGGGAGCAGGTGCCGGTGCCGGTGTCGGAGCGGCCCGTGGCGGTCGCGTGCCCCGCGCGTGCCGCACGCGCCGCGTGGGAGGGGCGGACCCCCCGCGGGGACAGCGGATCAGCAGCGGCCCGAGAGCACCTGGCCGCGGCGTGACGTCAGACACAGCACACCTCCTTGCTGCCGCATAAACCTGTTGAGTGAGAGAGAGAGAGGGAGTGAGGCAGCAGCGGGGTGGGGGGGGGGGGGGTTACGGTGTGGTCAGCGCGCGGGCCCCGGCACCGCCATCCCGATCCTCGGCCGGGGGGGTTCAAAGGATTCCCGACCACGGCCGGCCACGCCCTGCCACGCCCTGCCACGCCCCTCTCCGACCCCACTAATGAAACTGCCGCTCCATTTGTGCCCTCTGCATGGGATTTGGATGCGATGCGGGGGGAGGGGGGAGGGAGGGGGGGAGGTGGCAGCACCACTGTCCACATGGGTGCACTTCACACTAGCGCGCGCACGTCCTCTGCGCCGCTGGACCGACATTGTACCGGAAGCATCCCCCCCCCCCCCCCCCCCCCCCCTCCCCCCCCTCTCTCATTCCGGCACGCCTGCTTTGGTCCTTCTTGCCGATCCCCCTTTTGTACAGGGGGAGGGGGGGGGGGCCTTGTACCACAATGTCCTGCAACTCGCCATTGTCCTTCGCTTCACTCTGCCCCCCTCCCTCCCCCTCCCCACTCCCATCTCTGCCCCGCACATGCTGCGCTCTACTCAACGAAAGGCATTCACAAACGAGAGGGCACCACTATCCGCCCACCTATCTGCCTGGCCGCCGCACCGAGTCCCCCCGCCGCTCCTTCGGTCATGATTTACACCGCCGGGCCGCGCCGTGCATATTTTACTCGTGGCAGTAGCCCGAGTCCATGTCACCCGGACAGACCCCCCCCCCCCCCCCCATCCCAGCAGCCCGTAAGGAACACAGCGGAACGCCCCCCCCCCCCCCCCCCCTCCGCCGCTCTGCGCCCGGCCAGGCGGCATCTTCAATTTGGCACAGGTTCACGCATCGTGTCACCTCACCTCCCTCTGCAGCCGCCGTCAGGTCTGACGGTACGGTCAGGTCACAGATTGGACGCAGCGGGCCCGGACCCGCCCAGGAACAGGCAACTGCTAATGCAAAAATTTCTTCATTTTTCAGATGAGTCATTTTTTTTTGTCGATGTCTTAATAAAAATGTATGCCGATAATTTGCTTTTTTTTCCCCTCCTCCCCCATACTTTCGACGCAAAATGGTCGAGCGGGAAATTCGGCGAGGACGAGCGGGGGCAGTGTTTCATTGCCGATTGCGTAACGCAAACTGGGTTTCTGGGGCAAGGCTATCTATAGAGGAGGCGTTTCCGAGGTCAGGGGGAGGGTACGTATGCGGAGCCCCAGAATATTACGGGGGTGGAGAGAGAGAGAGAGAGAGAGAGAGAGAGAGAGAGAGAGAGACAGAGACAGACAGACAGACACAGAGCGAGAGAGAGAGACAGAGGGGGGGGGGGGGGGGTGAAGAGGAAACACCACGGAAAAATACATATATATAAAAGTGGGGTACCCCGCAGCGGATACGACCCATTCCTCATCCAACTGCTGCTGCGCTTTTGGCCTTCCGCGCGCGACGCAAAAAAACCCGTCCGTCCTCGCCGTCCGGAAGTGGCCTTGCATCAGGTTGGGCAGCACAACTTTTGATTCCTTCCGGTGGCCCTGCTGCAGGATGAGCGATGGCCGAGCGCCGCGCCCGTGCTGCTGTTTTCGGGCGGTGCCGTGTGTGGGCTCGACACCGTCGTGGTGAGGCAGCGGACGGTCGCCGGGGCCGCGCGGCGCCCCCGCAGAGGGCCTCGCCGCACGGGAGACTGCATATATATACTTGGAGCGCGGCCTTGCATCCGTGATGAAGGCCCGATAGAGGCATGCCGCTGCCGCCGCCGCCACCACCGCCGCCGCGCAGCGGCCAATCGGTCCCGCGAATCTGCAACTCAAATTTTCCCGCTCTCCCGTACGAAAAGCAATGTGTATGAGAATTTCACTTACTGCGCGGAGCGTTTCGGGGGCTCCTATCCTTCTGACTTACTTTGGACCAGAGCCAAATTATCTTCTGCGTGGGAGCCACTTCTGCAGTCCGTGCCCCCTTCCCGCCCCCCGCCCCAATTCCCCTTTCGTCGCCAAAATCCCCCCCCCCTCCCCAGCACACAGTGGCCCCCTCCCCCTTTAGCACAATCACACGGCCGACCCTGCGGCGCGCGGACCCTGACACTGACCGCGATCACCGCGGGCCCGAACCGAGGTCCTCGCCATTTACCGACCGCCCCCGACTGTCCTCGCCATTTCCTGACGGTCCCCGCCGGCCCCCGCCGGCCCCCGCCGGCCCCGCCGGGGGCCGCGCAGACTCCCCCAGAATTTAATTACAGCATGTTATTCGCGGCTGAGACCGCCGACGCTGTGCTGCTCAGTTTGCCCTCTATAATCTTCAACTTTTGCCTTTTTGCATAAATTATGAAAGCATTTCTAATCAAGACGCGCGTCGCACTCTCACGGCATCCGCCGCCCCGCTGCCGCCCCGCTGCCGCCGCTGCCTGCTCCGTCTGCCCAGAAACACCAACAACGCGGCCAGGAAAAAATATCCCCGGCGTTCATCCCCCTAACCCCTTCTTTGGCTCCCCGCCTGCCCCCCCCCCCCCCTCTCTCTCTCTCTCTCTCTCTCTCTCTCTCTCTCTCTCTCTCTCCCTCTCTCCCCACCCACCTCTCCCTTCCTCTGTCTCCCTCTGGACGGCGCGGCGGTGAATAATTTAGGGAGCGTGTCTCTCTGTAATTTAAGAGAGTGGAATTCGCGGAAATCACAGGATTGGCGATGCAACGCCGCCGGGGCATAAACTGCGCGAGCACCGCACCGCTCCGCCGCTCCGCGCCGCTTCAAACCGTAACCGCGTTACGTTCGCGAAAAGCATGAAAAATTCGTTATTGGTGGCTGCGAGTCGCCAGTGGACTGTCATCGAGCTGACGAAACTGCGACGCTGATATGCTCCTCTGCGTCCCTTGTTGTCTTTGCCTTGCTGCCAGAGTGATACGGACGGTGCGTCCGTTAGACGGGGGAGGGACGGAGAGAGAGAGAGAGAGAGACGGAGAGTGTGTGAGAGTGAGAGAGAGAGAGGGACAAGGAGGATGGGGTGTGGGATCACAGCAGTGGCGGCAGCGCTTCAGCTCAGCGCCTCTGTCTAAAGCCACGCGCGCCGTTTTAATATCCGGAATAACACGCCTGCCAGGCTGCGGTGCAGTGGTGGCACGGTGTACTCTGCGCACGCGCGCGTGTGTGTGTGTGTGTCCCTGCGTGCGTGTGCGTGTGTGGGCATGGAGGGGGAGGGGTGGGGGAGAGAAAAGAGGATGCCCGAGGCGCCCCGGCAGCGTAGGCCGCCCACGGAGACTGCACGCCCGGGAGTAATGCGGTTGCCTACAGTCAAGGGGCACGGCCCGGCACGGCCCGCCACGATACGATAGAGGCGCCTCGCGCGCGCTCAAAGTCATTCGCCTCCTCCTTTTTCCCTCTCTCTTTCTATCTCTCTCTCTCTCTCTCTCCATTTTTTTCTTCCCTCCCCCCCCTCCTTCCTTTTTGCCTCCTCCTTTTCCTTCAAAGTGTGTCCCTTGTTCCTCATTGTTTTCGGCTTCCTCGTCTTCTTCCTCCGTGCTACTTTTTCTATTATTTTTTTTCCAGCTCCTCTCCTCGTTTTCCGTCTTTTTCTGGTCACTTTTGCCGCGCGGCGCGGAAGGAAAACAGAGCGCCGTCGTCGTCGTCGTCGTCGTAGTCGCTGCTCCGGTGGAGCGGAGTGGCGGAGAATTATCATTCGCTGCGTGTGGGAGCGGGGGGCAGGCGGGCCCGCGCTGACCACCCACAAGCAGGCCGCGTCCGCGGGGGGCAGGCCGCGGGGGGCAGGCCGCGGGGGGCAGGCCGCGGGGGGCAGGCCGCGGGGGGCAGGCCGCGGGGGGCAGGCCGCGGGGGGCAGGCCGCGGGGGGCAGGCCGCGGGGGCCGCGCAGCGGAGAGACACCCCCCGCAACAAATCTTTCGGCGCGCGCCGCTCGCACGCATTAATAAGGAAACTTTTATGGATGTTTTGAGGGGCACTCCCCGACAATTCTGGTGCGCTCTCGGCGCCCGCCACAACCCCTCCCGCCGCCCTCTGCTTGGCCGCTGCTTGGCGCGTCCGCCGCCCCCGCGGCCCCGCGGCCAGCGGCAGCCTCGCCCAGCGGCAGCGCCCTCGCTGCTGCCAGCCGTGTCTCGGGCTGAGTTATGGCCGCGAACGTCTGTTGCCGCTGCCGCCGCCGCCGCCGCTGACCTCCCTCTTCCAGGCGGACACGCCAGCATAAAAGGCGGAGCATAAGCAGCGCTGCGAGGAAACACAGTCGCGTCGCGGAATGGATCATTTTCCGTGCCGCCGACCGGAAGCGAGGAGACGTGCGGTGGCGACCGCACCGGATGGAAAGATTGCGACAGAGAGAAAGAGAGACAGACAGAGAGAGAGCGCAAGAAAAGTGAGGACGGAGTGCGCCATTGCGACCGAAAAAGAAGTATCGATCAGTTGCACTCTACCGCGCTTGACCGTTGCCGAGCTCGGGTCATATAACATAGCGTTAATTAATTACCCCCATCGCCCCTCCCCTCCTCCTGACACAACACCACGGCCCGGAGCCCGGCGGACCAGAGAGAGAGAGAGAGAGAGAGAGAGAGAGAGAGAGAGAGAGAGAGAGAGCGGCCCCAGCAAACACACTGACTGCAGTGCTGTGACTGAAGCGCGAGCTAGAAGTGTCAACTTCTATTTCTACTTTTTTCCCCCGCATTTTTTTTTGTTGGCCGGCCGTGTGTACCGCAAACTTTGTCATTCCTCGCTGGGCTGGGGAGTGGGAGGAGGGGGAGGGTGGTGGGGGTGTGTCCCGCGGGGGCTGGAAACAAGCGAAGCGGCGTGGCAGCGTCCCCGGAGGTGCGCCGCCGCCAGCCGCCGCCGCTAGCCGCAGTGGTGACGGGCACACCCCGCGTAAGCTGCCGGGGGCGGCCGGGGGCGGCCGGGGGCGGCCGGGGGCGGCCGGGGGCGGCCGGGGGCGGCGGGGGCGGGGGGCGGCCGGGGGCGGCCGGCCGGGGGCGGGCCGCCGGGGGGGACGTCAAAGTCCAGCCCCCGCGCGGACCCCCCGGGGAGCGTCGGCCTCGCCGACATAAATTGTAAAACGTAAAAACCTCCCGAGCAATCCCCACGGCCTCCACGGCAGCCGCACGGCCGGTGTCCGGCCCTCTGCCGGCTTGAATAAGGATTCACCTGTTGGGCTTAACTGTTTAAGCTGGGCGAGCGCGCAGTTTTAAAACGTGTGCGTTGGTGTGTGTGTGGGGGGGGGGGCGTGTGCCGCGGGGACCCGACCCGGGGGGCCGCGGGCAGGTGTGATGCTGCGGGCGGTTGTCGACGCGCCGTGCCGTGGCTTCGCGCTGCTTTTTCCTCGTACTCGCCGCGGTTTGCGGGGCGGTTTGACACGGCGGCGTCGCTCTCGGTTGGATGCCCCCAACGAACTCGAGGACCCCTCCGGGCACACCCCGGCAGCGCTGGGGCTGGCGCCGCGTCTGCTGGCTGTGCAGCAGCACACACCGAGTGAGTCCTGCCTGCCTGCCTGCCTGCCTGCTCTGTCTGTGCGGCTAACACTTCGTTGAGCGCGATCTGTCGGCCTGTCGCCTTGAGGTGCTGCCGCTGCAGCTGCTGCTGTTGATGCTGAAGGGTGCGGAAGGGGGGAGGAGAAGGGGGGGGGGAGAGAAAGAAGCAAAGATATAGGGAGGATAAGCAGGAGAGAGAGAGCGAGAGCGAGAGAGAGTGGGAAGGGGTAGCGGAGGAGGGGGAGGAAGGAGGCGTATCTCCCAGGAGTTACGCACATGAGCTCACACACATACCGTATGCCTCCTTGAGGGGATGCCGCTGTCAGCAATTTGTCTCCAACGCTGCCGCCGCCGCCGCCGCCTTTCGGTGGCGCCCCGTGACGGGTCGGCGGGCTGCCGGGCTGCCGGGCTGCCGGCGCTGCGGGGCCGTAAGTGAGTAGCGCGGAGATGAAAGGAGACAAGCTGCTCACCTGCAATTGTTGCCGGGTAATGACAAGGTACAGTGCTGCTGGCGCCGCGAGGAATCCCTCGCGAGGGGAGGGGGGGGGGGGACTAGGAGGGGGGGGGGGGGGGGGCAGCAGCCTCAGCAGGGCCTGCCGCAGAGCGGGCGGGGCGGGCGGGGCGGAGTAGGCAGCGCCGAGGCCGCGCAGCGCACGCCTGCTGTGCGGGTCTGCCTATCCTCCGATCCGCGGGCGCCGAGCGGTACTGCCGTGCGAGGTAGGGTACAGGCTGATCGGTACTCCCCGGCGAGAGAGTGAGGGAGGGAGGGAGAGAGAGAGAGAGAGAGAGAGAGAGAGAGAGAGAGAGAGAGAGAGAGAGAGAGAGAGGGGGAGAGAGAGAGAGCGACGTCAGGATTACGTGTGCGGCTCAGGCCGCCGACACTGACAAGGCTCCCGCAACTAGCCCCTCCTTATACTTTATCTCTTTATTCCTCTTCCCCGCCCGGAGCCGCCGGAGCCGCTCACACACGCGCCGCCGCCGCCGCCGCCGCCTCGGCTGCTTCCGTATTCTAAACGCCGTTGCTGCCCACCGAGAAATAACTCCGCCTCGGCTGCTCCCCCCCCTCCTCTCCCCCTCTCTCTCTTCGGCCCGCCTCCTTTCAATCTTGAAACATTTCTCCTCGGGGTTCCGGGGGGCTCCGGGGCCGCGTTTGCTGCGGCGGCATGCAGGTACGCCGCGCCCCGCGGATATCCGACCGGAGAAGTAAAGCACTTGTCGTGGGTCTGACACATCCGCGCCGCCGCAGCCACCGCCGCAGCCACCGCCGCAGCCACCGCCCGCCACCGCCGCAGCCACCGCCACCGACGCGCCAGGCAATGCATTTCGAATCGCGAGAAGAGAGGGGAAAGGGGAGGAAAAATCCAGCGTCACCGCTACCACTGCCACCAGGCATCTCGTGTTACGCGTTACGTGTTTTGTGGCGTTTCGTTACGTGTTTTGTGGCGTGTCGTTACGTGTTTTGTGGCGTGTCGTTACGTGTTTTGTGGTGTTTCGGTAAACGTGTTCCGTGACGTTACGTGTCACATGGTGTTTCTGGGTGGGATGCGGATGGTGGCCGGAACCGGACGTAGCACGCGCCGTTCACTCCTCTCGGGCGCAAGAAAAAAAAATATCTCGCTCCCCTCACGCATAGAGCCTCTACGGGCGGATATGCGTGCGGGCGCGTACTGCTAGTGGGAAAGATTAACTGCGACGCTCTTGGCGTGCGCGCCATGTTCTGAACGTGTCGGTGTGCTATTGTGTGTCGTTCCCTGCTGGCGTGTTTATTTCTTCTCTTCTTTATTATTTTTTTTGGTCTTGTCCAGCAGCGTACGTTCATTATTGTCCCCTAACGCTCCGCGGAGTTGCATGTATATATTTCTCATGCCTGCTCCGCGCGCTGTGTGTGTGTGTGTGTGTGTGTGTGTGTGTGCGTGTGTGTGTGCACTTGCTTTTGTTTCCCGGCCGGCCGGATTGTTTAGTCCGACAATGCGCTGTAAATAACCCCACTCCGGCCTGCTGCCTCCGGGGCGCCCGCCTCCGGGCCCCGCCCGCCTGCAGCCCGCCTGCATAGCCCGCCTGCATATAGCCCGCCTGCAAATACCCGCCTGCAATCCGCCCACTATGCGGCCCGCTGCGCCACGGCCTCCGGGCGGCGCCTGCGACTGAGATACTGCCGCACGCACCTCGTCAAGTTCCCGGTATACAGCGGCTGCACCGGAGCCCGTCACTCCGGGGCCGGACGGCGGCCACACTACACGGCCGACGTGCACACAAAACTACGACGGCGGCCCCCACTGGCAGTAAAACTGAGGCGCATCCCCCTCCCCTCCCCCCCTTCTCTGCCAAGGAGTCAATCACAATCCGAACCTCCACCGCGGGAAAGTTTTCGCCGGAAATTCAAAACAAAAAAAAAAAAACGTGGCCGGCGGCGCCGTCTGTGTCCGCCATATCACCGCGACGGGGGTGTCCTTGTCCTGTCCGGCCCCACCCCGTGACCCCCCGCTCGTCTGTGTGCGCCTGTGTGCGTGTGTGTGAGGAAGAGGGACACGGGGAAGTGCCCCTTCTTGCTGCCCCCTCCCGCTCGCGCAATATCATATGCATCGCGGGGCCCCGGCAGCCCCGGGAGCCGCCCCGCCGGACTGCCCCGATGGATGGGCCCCGCTTTGTACAAGTCAGGAGACACGACGGCCAAGTGCCGCCGCCGGGTGTGTGTGTGCGAGAGAGAGAGAGAGAGAGAGAGAGAGAGAGAGAGAGAGAGAGAGAGAGAGAAGACAGACAGGCAGAAGGCGGCGAGGGAGAGTAGGAGGGGGCGAAAGGGATCAAAGGCTGCAATAACACTTCGCGTCAGGTTTCCCTGGTTACCGAATTTCCCTTCCGCGCCCATGCTGACGGCGGCGGTGCCGTACGTGCGCGTTGTGCGTGCGTCCCTCTTTCATAATGTTATTTTTTTCCCCTCCTCATTTTTTTTTCCCGCGTCTCCTTTCCTGCGTCGACATCGGCCTTCTGCGCGGATACCCGCACATCGATACACGTCGGACTGTCTCTTTTGCATCATCCCCCAAGGAGGAGGAGGAGGACGAGCAGCAGCAGCAGCAGCAGCAGCAGCAAGCGGTAGAGGAGCAAAGGGGGGGGGGGCCATCTCGATTCCGGAGGGCGCGGCAGAGAAGGGCTGGTGGGGGGGGGGGGCGCTCCCTTATCAAATAACACGCACATCCATGTGGAATCGACTACAGTATCCATATCTCGCGCGCAAACCTTTCTATTCCATTTCCTGAATCCCGCTGCCGCTCTGCTCCCCCCCCCCCCCCTCCTCCTCCGCCCCCTCTAACCGCATCCAACAAGCAGCGGCGGCGGCGCTTTCTTCCTCCTCCCCCCTCCCCCCTCCTTCCATGCGCAATGTTCGCCCAATCGCACGTGATGGCTGCCGGGGTCGGTGCCGCCGCCGGCCCGCACCGCACCGCGCCTTCCACTCGGGATGTAAGACAGGCGCGAAACAATTTTTTTTTTAAATAAAGTTTCCAAAAGAGAGGAACTGTTTGATGCTTGATTACTTCCTGGCAGGCACAAGATGATGCGGTAGGGGCAGCTCGCAGTGAGGTATCAAAACCCACAAGTGCTCCCCCCTCTCCTCCTCCTCACCCTACCCAACCATCCAACCCGCCATCATCATTCGTCCACGCCGACGTTTTCGAAACAATTCTCGATCGACCATTTCCGGTCCGTTTACGGTTTTTCTCTCCTCTCCGCCAGACCGCAGTCCCATCAATATATTGGTCCGGCGCTGCGGGGAGAGGGGGGGGGGAAGAACAGGAGGGGTAGGAGGTGGGGGTGGGGGGAGGGGAGGGGTTCCTGGAGCAGGCATCATGGCGTACGGAACAGTAATGACTTGCTTGCTGCGCGGAAAATTCTCATATCCTGATATCATATCGATGTCGAGGCCTTGGAAGCCTCTCATCGTACAGGAGGGGAGGGGAGGGGAGGGGAGGGGAGGGGAGGGGAGCGGAGCGGAGCGGAGAGGTCGGTGCGGGCGGACGCCCCATTGTGTTCGTTACGCGACCAAGTGGATGACGTAATTTTAAGGAAGTCTCGCCGCCGCCTGCTCGCCTCCTCCACTGCCTCGCCATCCCGGCCCCCCTTTCCCCCCACCAATATCGGCGGGCTGTTGCGGGGCTGCGGGGGCTGCCGGCTGTCTGCCAGGACCGCCTCTGCTACCGCCAATTTGCACCTCCCCGCCGGCCGCGTCTCTTCGTCCCGTGCAGGACACGTCCCCCACCCCACCCCCCTTACTCCCTCGTCAATGCTTTGGCGATGCTTTTCTCCGCGGCGGGAACCCCGCTGCCCTGACCTGACCCAATGCACCCACCCCGCCTCCACCGCCTCGCCGACTCCACTCGCGCTCCTTCCTTCCTCGCCTCGCTTTGCCCATCTCCCTCTCTCTCGGCCTCCCTTTGCCCCTTTTCCGACCGCTCTCCTTCCCCATTCAAATGCTAAACAGCCTTCAATCGTATGGACCGGGAGTGGGGGTGGGGGTGGGAGGGGTCCGCCGGGCCGGCCAGGGGGGGGGGGGAGGGGGGGCTGGTAGAGTCCACCGCTGCTGCCGCCGCCGCTGCCGCACTCCCCGAGAATTATACCACCTGAAAATCGTGCAGTGAAAACCGACACCGGAAGGCGCAGGACGGCGGTAATGGCGCACTTATTTCGAGAATGGAACGCCCGCGACTTAACGAGGCCCAAGACTGAGAGTGATCACTGTGCTCTCAGAATCGCTCGCGGTTCACGAGAAAACAAGAAATAAACGCGGTACATTCCGTTGATTTCACAAAACGGAAAGTGAGAGAAACACGAAAAATACACCAAAATGGGCGCGATTAGATAGATTGTGAAAGGTTGAGAAATGGGCGCTGACGACTGAAGAGGTCGCAGTTAAGTGCCGGAGCAGCCGCTGTATCTCAAAATCGACCGTGGTTTTGCGAGAACAAGAACGGCAGAATAGGGTATTTCGCTGAAACCCAGACCGGAAGCGAAAGAAGGAGAGGGGTGGGAGGGTGTTGTGTGTGTGATAGAGAGAGAAGGAGAGAGAGCGAGAGTTGGGGGTGCGGGAGGGGAGGCTCAGGAAGTCGCTCTCACACAATGCAGGGTCACTACACCGTTTGGGGGAAGGGGAGGGGGGGTTGGAGGTCGCTCTTTGAGCCTGGTGGACCGATCCACTGACGATGTGTGGGGAGTGAGAGGAGGGGGGGGGGCGGGGGGACCGCGGACCGTGAAAGGGAACCTAGGTTCCGGGGTAAAAAGTTAATGCGTAAGGGATCGCACGATCGTAAACCTGTATAACGCGCAGGGTGTGTGTGTGAGAGAGAGAGAGAGAGAGAGAGAGAGGGAGAGAGGAGCGGGGTGGGGGTGATACTCTCACTTCCTCTTCGCCCCAGCCTCGTGGGTCCGCGCGCCTCCCTCCTCACACACACACACGCACACACACACACACACAACTCTGCAGCCGCGCTGCAACTTGTGCCGTGCGAGTCGCCCGTTGACAACCTTTGCAGTGGGAGCGTCAGCGATGGCGATAGGAGTGCCGTCAGAACTTTCGTCTCTGACGGCGCGGAGGCGGCGGCGGCGGCGGCGGCGGCGGCGGCGGCGGCGGCGGCGGCGGCGGCGGCGGTAGACAAGGTGCGCGGGCGCACTCTCTCTCTCTCCTCCTCGCACTCCCGCGGGCTCCCGCCCCGCGGGGCTCGTCTCCTCCCTTTTCCTCCAGCCGGCCGGGCCGTGTCTTGTGCAGCCTTAGAAGCGGCCGGCGTCAAACGTGCGCGACGGCAAAAGCGAGCGCAGGGCGGGGGGCGGCAGCAGCGGCGGCGAGGCGGGACCTGGCGGGCGGCCGGGCGGGCTCTTGGGGGCCGCGCCTCTCGCCCGCCGCGCGCCGGCCTGTTTCGAAAGTTTTGCTCTCCTGCCGCTCTCAGTCAATTTTGTGCGCGAGTGCAAAAGAGGGGCAGAGTCGGCGCGCGACACGCGAAATACATAATTGGGGGCGCGCGGAGGGCGGGGTGTGATGCGTTCATCACGCTGACGCACTCCTGGGGAGGCGCACTGCGTGGTGCGTGTCGCCCCCCTCCGCTGCCGGCTGGCGGCGTCCGGGTCCCCGGGTCCCTGGTGCCGGTGCCCGCCGGTCCCCGGGCGGCGTGAGATCTGATTGCCGTTACGGCCGTCGCCACCTGTGCTGCCGGTGCTGCTGACCTGCCGGGGCCCCGCCGGGCACTGCGGGGCGCTCAGAGCGTGCCCCCCCCCCCCCCCCCCCCCTCCGGGCCCCGTCCCCCGCCGGGCGGCCGGCTTCTCTCACGGCATTCATCTTGTTTTGCTACCGGACAGGCGCACAGGGGAGGCAGCAGCAGCAGCAGCAGCAGCAGCAGCAGGCTCGGTGCCCCCCCCCCCCCCAAGCAGCCCCCTCTGCACAACACCGGGCACACAGCAATTTTCCGTCTCGTCACAGACGAAAAATGAAACAGCAGGACACAACACTAGACGGTCGGTGCGTCGGTGAGCCCCGTAGAGGACGGCGGCGGCGGCGGCGGCGGCTCCCGGGGGGGGGGGGGGGGGGGGGCTCGCGGAGGAGACCAGCGCCCCGCACCTGCCGTGCCACGCCCCGGCCAGGTAGCGCGCCGAAATTAATGAGGGCGAAAGGTGTGGCTCGTATCACTCATCTCTTTGACGCGTGACCAGGCCGCGCCGCGCCTCCTCAGAGGAGCTCGGGCCCAATTCCGCCGCCCTCCCGCGGCTCCTCTCCTCTCCTCTCCACGTCGCGCCGGGGGCACTCCTCGCCACCCGCCTCACCTCTGAAGCATCGCGGCGGCGGCGGCGGCGGCGGCGGCGGCGGCGGCGGCGGCGGCGGCGGCGGCGGCGGCGGCTCGTGTGGCGCAGTGCCCCGCAGAGTATCCCCTCCGTAGCACTAAGTACGCGTCGACGGCTGTGAATACATCCGCGACGGCACGGCAACGGGGGGTCGCAGTCAGGCGCGGCCGCTCTGCCTACCCGGCACGGCGCCGCGCGGCACGGGCGCCGAAGCTGAAATCAAGAGGTGAAAAATCACACGCCTCTGGGTTTGCGAACACACTCGCGGAATCCCCCAGTGCACACACACACACACACACACACACACACACACACACACACACACACACACACACACACACATGGCAGCGGCTAATTGTGTGGAAACGCGGTCAGTCTGACTCACTCGCTCCGCGGCACAGAGCCGTATAACAACGTAATGCGCTTTCGAACGCAGCCCGCTGCGTGTGTGTGGGTGTGCGGGGGACGGTGTGTGTGGGGGGGGGGGGGTGCTTGAAGCGTACTTTTGACCGACGATTGCCTCATGGAGAAGGAGGGGGGGGGGGAGTATTGGGAAGGGAAGGGGGGGGGGGTAAACGGAAAATAACAAATCAGAGCGTCGGTGCGTTGTGTGTATAGGCCTCGGCCCGCGGGGTCGCCGCGCCGCCCGCCCCCCGCCAGCTGCGGGGTTCTGACTGAGTAATGGCTCATGTGGGGAGGGAGGGGGGGGGTGGAAACAAAATCAGTTTCGGGGAGTGGAAAAGGTCGAAGAATGAGTGTGTGTGTGTGTGTGTGTGTGTGTGTGTGTGTGTGCGAGCGTGGGGTCCGGCCGTCACCCGCGAGAACTATTGCTGCTGCGGGGTCCGGCACCCCGCCTCTCCTCCGAGCTGTGATTGTGTCACCTGGGGGCAGGGCGACGTCGGGCAGCTCCGAGAGCGATACCGCAGCCAACGTCCCCTTCTCCTTCGCCGGGTCGCGTTTTCCGCTTATCTCCCGTGTCCTTTTTACCAAGCGCCGCCAAGAAGAAGTGTCGGACACCGTTGGTCCGCGATGACGCCTCTGCGGGCCGGCGGTGGGAGGGAGAGGGGAGATGGAGCGTGGAGGTGGGAGGGACAAAGCAGACGAGAGCAGATGAAGATAAAGGGCGGGGCGTCAGTGCGTTTAACACACTTAGCTCACGCGGGGGAGGGAAGGGAAGGGGGGGGGGGGTAAAAACATGTCACAATAAAAGAGGGCTGTGCCGCGCGCCGACCCCCCAGGGAGCGGGGGGTACGCCGAGAAGTACACCGAGAGGTACACCGAGAGGTACACCGAGAGGTACACCGAGAGGTACACCGAGAGGTACACCGAGAGGTACACCGAGAGGTACACCGAGAGGTACACCGAGAGGTACACCGAGAGGTACACCGAGAGGTACACCGAGAGGTACACCGAGAGGTACACCGAGAGGTACACCGAGAGGTACACCGAGAGGTACATCGGCAAGCCCACCGCCACCCCTACGCCACGCGCACACACACACACATACCCGCAATAGCCAATTCTCCGTAACGATAAAACAGGGAGAAATCAAAGCGCAATCTCCGAGCGGCGCGGCGGCGAAAGATTGCAGCGGGGGAGCTGGAGGGGGCGGAGCGCGGGGTCCTTCGGGGTGGGTGCCGAGACAACAGCAGGGCTGCGCCGGGCCGAGCCGGGCCGGCTAGGCGGCATGGAAACCCGTGAATCTTTCATCCGGACCGGAGCAATATTCCAAAGCAGTTGTACGTGTAGCCCGGGGAGAGCGGGGGGGGCGGCGGGGGCGGCGGGGGCGGCCCCAGAACGGTGCCCCTGGGCCCGCGCCGGCCCATCCCAGGGCCTAGCCATGAGCCCGAGGTACGCGGCCGAAATCGAAAGCCGTATCAGCATTGAAATCATTTCCGGCGGTCTGGAGCCGGCGCTGGAGCGGGCGGCTGGAGCGGCCTGCTGGAGGCTGCTGGCTGGAGGCTACTGGAGGCTGTTCGGGGCGGGTGCCCGCGGCGCGGATGCCCTCTGCTGCGATACATCCGCGCGGTCAGGTTCCGGTTCCATTTCTCCTCGTCGGCCTCTGCCTCCGCTCCCGCTCTGTACTTCTTCATCTCCGGGGCGCCCCTGTTGCGGTGTAACGCCTTGTCGTGTGTGTGTGTGTGTGAGCGTGTGTGTGTGTGTGTGTGTGTCGGCGGCGCGGCCACACGTCGCGCTCCTAAGTGGGCAGGCGGGCGATGCGATCGACTTACACGCCGCCTCCGTCCGCGGCCCGACAATTTGTCGCGTCGATGCCAATTCGTGTGTCGTCAGCGTGACGCCGCGTGCGTGACGCCGTCCGTGACGGTGCCTTTGACGCAGCCCCGTGACGTCACCGTGACGCAGTTGCTGGAGACGGGGGAGGATCGCGCGCGATGGTTAATGCCTGGAAGAAAATAAGGACAGTGGGACAATGAGCAAGGCAAAAGGGTACACAACAGCGTAAGGCGGAGAAGAAGACCCTCCCCCTTGTCCCCCCTCCTCCTCCGAACCCCTCCCTTCCCCGCCCCCTCTCCTATCTCTCTCCCCCTTCGCTCCGCTCCCATTTCAGCGCCGCACGACCAAGAGAGATAGCTGCAGTCGTCGCGATGCCACTGTACAGTTGGACTGAACCGGCTTGTCCCTTTTTTTTTGCCCCTCCTCTTTTTTTCGCGCGCCGTGTCATTGTCCTGCTGCTGTAGTGGCTGTTGTTCTTTTCTTCTTTTTTTTGGTCTTGTGGCAATATGGCAGAGCGAGCTGGGCTGTAGCTCGGGCGGGGCGGCCCGCGGATCCACGGCGACTGGAACAGCAGCACCGCCGCCAGACATTATCTTAATTGCTGCAATTTTTTTTTAAAGCGTGAAAATAAAAAGAATTTTTCAAAAAGAAAAAAAGAGAAAACGGATTTTTTTTCACACCAGCGGGGCCCCACAGATATAAGACACGGTATCGGTAACGGGAAACTGTCTCTGTTTTTCCTCTTCGCGCTCTCCGTAGTTGGGGATGTGAGCCGGTGCGCCGCCCGCCCGGAAACGAGTACGTCGGTCTCATCTCGTATCGCCGCAGGACGGCGGCACGCGGCACGGCGGGGCCCGGCTGCGGTCCCGGGTCGTCCGCGGCCCGTCGGGGGCTGCCACCGCTGCCGCCGCCGGCGCGGCGCACATGTGTGGGCGCGCCGTCAGCGCCGCAGCGGACACCCGGCCCGGCACACTCCCAGGGAACGAGGTGCGAATCGGGGCGCGCAATACGAGGCTTAAGCGTATTTCACGACACGAACCTTTTCCGGGAGTGCCGAGGGCGTTGCACCTAGGGGCCTGCGGAGCCGCAGCGGGGCCACAGGGGGCACTGGCACTAGCAGGGGGGTGGGTGGGCAACGCCAAACAATGCGGCGCGCTGGCCTCGCGGGGTTATTACAGGCCGGCAGCGGCTGATGCAGATATTAAACCCGCACAGAGGGGCCCGGGCTGGCAGGGCCGGGTAGCACGGCCAGCACCACCAGGGCCCGGCCCGGATGTCGGCGGCGACGTGTCGAGGCCGGAGGCCGCCGCTGCCGGTGCGAGGGGAGGGGCGCTCCGCTCCAGCAAGCTGATCAGCGCTGGCTGCCGTGTGTGCAGGCGCCCGCCTCCCCCGGACCCCCCGCAGAGCAGCCTGCAGCAGCCCCCGCCACCCCACTCCCACTCTCCGCCCGCCAAAGATGACCATAAATCTCCCAAGGAGGCAAAAACGAGGCTTAGCCGCAAAAGTAATTTCTTTTCGATCGTCGCGTTGTGTGGGGGGGGGGCCGGGCCCGTGCGGCCGCTGCCGCCGCCACCACCGCCGCAGCAGCAGCAGCAGCAGCAGCAGCTTTGACTTTTTGCACGAAATCGCCACGGAGCCAGCGGCCGGCCGCCACCCGCCGCCTGCGGGGGACGTTTCCATTATTTCCTTCGCGCCTCATGGAGCCCGCAGGGCCCGCGGGGCCCCGGCCCCTTTCTGCGCGGCCATTCAAGTGTGCGCTAATCAGGGTCGGCGGGGGGCGGGCGGGGGGAGCGAATTTTTATGGAGGAATGTCTTATTACGTTGTCAACATGGGTTCGTGCCCGGAGTGCCAGACGGGGCAGCAGCAGCAGCAGCAGCAGCAGCAGCAGCCGTGATCGGTCTGGGGATGCGGTCCTGCCACACACGGCGGACTGCTAGGGGGGGGGGGGCGACGCTGCTGTCGCTTTGTACATCAATGGTGACGCTGCCCCGTCAGCCGGACGCGGCGCTGGACCCGCCGCGGCGCCCGCCGTGTGGCACGCGCCACGCACGCGCCACGCACGCGGCCGGCGCGCGACGCCAGGCGACTCATGACCTTGCTGCAGGACAGTATATACCACCAGCATTGCAGGCCGCCGCCACTATTTTCTTTCCCTCTCCTTTCTCTCTCTCCCTCTCACTGTCTCTCTCTGTCTCTCCCTCTCTCTCCCTCCCCCCTCTCCACCAGACCCCCCCGCGGTGGGACTGCTCTGAAACTGTGTGCGGAGAGTCCGGCTGGCCACAGCACAGGGCACGGGGCCGCGGGGCCGCGGGGCTGGGCTAAGGCCACCGCCAACGCAAGGGGGCACTTCACTCGACCATATATCACACAACCGCCCTTCTAACCCTCGGGGCGAGAGGCAGGGGGGCACCACTTCTCCCACCACTTCACCCGCCCCTACTGCCCCTCGTCTCCGCGGCACTCTCTCTCTCTCTCTCTCTCTCTCTCTCTCTCGCCTTCTCCTATTCTTTGTCCCCCTCACCCTTTCCCCCTTCTTTCTCACCCACTCTCTCTCTCTCTCTCTCTCTCCTCGCCCTCAAGCCATGTGCCACCCTAAAACACTCCTTCCCTCTCGCTTCTGGGCATGGAAGGGGCAAAAGGAACTGATTCATTGATTGCCTGATTGATTACCGATCTGAAGTGCCCCCCCCCCCCTCCCACTCCCCAACGTTTCTCGCCCCTAGCGGATCAACAGTTTGCGCGTCCGTTACGCCGTTGCCGCAGCCTTTCGCCGTGCATTCAAACGCAGTTATTATTTTTTGGGCCCGACCGAAGCGAGGACCCCTTTGCATCGACATTTCGACTCCTCCCCCCCCCCCCCTCCTCCCCTGGGGTTGTCATTGTAGTCGCACTCCGGTGCTCCAAAACTGCCTAATTCAACGCCAACGCGCTTTAATTTACAAAAAGAAACTTGAAAACGAATTGAAAATGGCAAAACCTTAAAACCTTAATTTAGTCCCGAGGCCCGTTCTTTTGGTATATTTCACACACCGTCCCTGAGCGGCAGACAGGCAGAAAAACGGGGGCGGGAGAGAAGGGTTGAACCCAGGCCACCCGCCCCGGAGGCGAGCGCGCTAGCCACTGTGCTACCCGGCCACCACGGTGAAGGCGCCGTGCTCCGTCCACTCCATAGTATCTGCCCCGCGAGCCGCGGACCTGTTGAGCGGCGCAGGCAGCAGCCGGACCGGACGCCGCCTTCTGCTCCCGGCCCCGCGACCGGCAAATTGTAGTAATCGTGTCATTGCCCTGCGGGGCCCTGGCAGGGCCCTGCGGGGGCCTGCGGGGGCCGGCGGCGGAGCGCGGCAGGGCCCCCCGACCCGAGACGGATGGAGGCTATCCAATTACCGATCGAGAATCGTGATAAGTTTGACGTCCGGGGGATTAGCGGTGTATCCCAGCGGCGGCCGGGGGCCGGGGGCACAGCGGGTGGCGGCCGCGGCCGGCTTGCCCGTACTGGGACGACGTTGCTCATTAAATGCTCTCGCTCTTTATTTAAAAAAAAAACGACGGTTATGAAGTCGCGTATTTTGATTTTTTTTCAAAGATTAGAATTATTTCCCAGCGTTCATGTTTTTTTTTTTAAGTTGAGGGAGGGCGCCGGGGCCACAGCCTCCTCAGTCGGCACGCTTCGAACCTCGAGAAATCCATCTCAGCGACAGTCCCTGTTACACCCCTCCCCCTCTCCCCCGCCGCTATTACAGGCGATGTGATTGCCTATCCATTAGGCGGGCGAATGCGCCTTCCATTCCCGCCGCTACAGCTGCTACCGCTGCAGCAGCGGCGGCGGTGCAGGCCGCGCCGACCAGACCCGCAGCCCGCAGCCCCCTCCTGGAAATAAACGATAGCGCTTACTTTTCAATTAGCACCCCACTTTGGGGGCGGCCATAGGGCTTCCGCTGCGACGTTATCCACCAGCGAGGGAGAGAGAGAGCAGACGATCAACAGCAGCGGAGCGAGAGAGACGGCGGGAGCCGGCCGCGTCAGAGTTAAGCTCAGCCCGGCCCGCTGACATTGTCAACGGCAGTACTTCTCTGCTTATTTCTCTTATTTCGAGTGCGCCTCTTTCTAATTTTATTTTTTCGGCGCGGACGATAGGCAAAGTCTAGGAAAAAGAGCAGCAGCATCAGCAGCTAGTTGTCATGGCCCTTGCGGTACCTAGAGCCAGTAGCTCAGGAGGGGTGGGGGTGGTAGGGCCGGGGGTGCAGCCTGCCGCTGTGGCGTCGTGCGGTGCCGCAGTATGCAGCCGAACCGAACCCGTCTAGTGCGGCTATGCTGCTGCTGCCGCTGCTGCCGCGCTTCGCTGCTCCATGCCCTCTTGCTGGCGCTCTGCGCGGGGCGGATGCCAAAACGTATCCGGCCGCGGCGGCGCCGCCGCCGAAGCCAGCCAACTTTTGTGCTCGCGGCCCTGCTCTGCTCCGCTCTCCGGGCCGGCGCTCTCTGTGTTCTCTTTCCCTCATCCACACGCCCGCCCCTGCCGGGGGCCCCCGCCTAGGCGCGCACTGCGGCTGCGGCAACGGCCTCGCCTCCACTCACCCCCGCCCCCCGCCAGCTAATGTTGAGCAATTACAGTTGCCAATAAAAGTGTGCCGGCAACAAGAACGGGCCGCCCCGCGCCGCGCGCGGCTGGGTGGGTGGTCAAAGGTGGGGCACGGCGGGGCGGGCGCACGTTCTTTGCAAAAACACCCGCACGTCCGGCCGCGCATGAGGAGCGGTGCGGAGCGGAGCGAGGCTGGGCGGGGCGGGGCGGGGCGGGGCGGAGCGGAGCGGAGCGGAGCGCCGGGTGGGAATGTTTGCCGGCCGCCCAACAAACAGAAAGCTTTTCCCCAGCGGTCCGGGCCGCGCAGCAGGGATGAGCGGGGGACGCGCCAAGTTGGTCCGCTTAACTCGGAGCTAACCGGCGGCACGGTGGCTGCGGTAAGGCGGCGTGGTGCTGCACGCCGCCGGCGTCTCGGACCCCCACGGCCGCCCCCGCAGTGCCTCCGCCGCCGCAGCGCCGCAGCGCCGCAAAGGAGCTGTTTATGAAACTCGCCTTGTGTCTACTTCCACCGTGAATGAAAATTATGTCTCATTTCAGGCTGTAATAAGCGGGTCTGGGGGGCGCTGCCGGCGGGGCTCGGGTGCCAATCCCACCGCCGCCCTGCCCTGCTGCTGGCGGCCTGGCTGCCGGCGCGGCTGCAGCGGGCTGGCGGGGTACTTGGTCGTACCGCCGCCACTCCACCACCCGCCCACCGGACCTCCCTCAAAGGGAGAGGGAGAGGGCCCGGGAAGGGCCGCCGTTCTTTCTCCTTGCGCGGTGCGTTACGCAGCGGTTAGTGGCCTCGGAGCACACGGCTGGCGGCGGCTGGCGGCGCCTGTCGCTGGTGTGAACTTCCCTAACGACCCCGCGATTACCTCCCCCACTGCCGGCCTGGAGGGTTCTCCGGGCCGCAGCCCCGGCCGCGGTGCGGGACGTACTCGGCGGTACTCGACCCCGCCGACTGCCTGCAGGCTCAACACCGCCTTCTCGGACCACTCTCTCTCTCTCTCTCGCTCTCTTATGGAGCACCCCATGAGTGCGACGGAGACAGTGCGAAAGCCAGCAGTGTTCGGCTGCCGCACCTGCCGTGCGCGCCGCCGCGCGAGGCCTCATTCAGAGTTAAGCGGGGGGGCGCAGTGCGGCGGCGTGTGGACGGACCGCTGAAGAGAGAGAGAGAGAGAGAGAGAGAGAGAGAGAGAGAGAGAGAGAGAGAGAGAGAAGGAGACAGAGAGAGACAGTCGTGTCGCAGAGAGTTGCCGGTACTGGAAGCGGAGCATAGTGTCGCCAGCAGGACAATATGGCAAAAATAGTGCTGCCTGCAGGCAACCCCTGCGGCATCCCGCGTATAGTTCACCTGGACAGGCGGAGGCAGACATGCTCGGGCTGGGCTTTGCGGCCCCTTGTACTTTCCTGGCATGCCTGGAGTCGGGTCTTTGATTCTCTGTCGGGGAGGTGCGTGACACCAGCACGAGCGGCGGGCCGACGACGGCGCGGCAGCAGCGCGATACGACCCCCCCCCCCCCCCCCCCCCCCCCCCGAGGAAGGTCAGGCCAGGTCGGCGCCGCTGTCTCTTTACTGCACGCGCCCTCCCCGACGCAATTAAATTGGGAGCCGACGCCGAGGACGGCGCGCCCCCCCCCCCCCCCCCCGCCAGCCAGCCAGCCAGCCAGCCAGCCAGCCAGCCAGCCAGCCAGCCAGCCAGCCAGCCAGACCAGCCAGCCAGCCAGCCAGCCCGACCTGAAATGAGACATGTTTTATGAACCAGGCCGGGACGGGCTCGGCGGCGCGGGTGGCCTTTGGCGTGTGATATGCTTCCCCCCGTGGCCGCGGCGAGAACGCCAACGCCGTTAGCGAGCGGAGCCGCCGCCGCCGCGTGCGTGGGGGCGCGTGCGGTGCGCGTGCGTGGCGCGTGCCGGCCGGGCATGCGAGTAGTGTGGGCCGCGCTCAATGATGCATGCCCGTACAAATTCAAACGGCGCGCCGCGCTGCAGAGAGATGACCCGGAAGTGGCGCTCCGGGGGGCCGTTCCGATCCCATCTTCTCCGAGGTGGGGTGGTGGGGGAGGGGGGGAGTCCCCCCGGCATCGATTCAGTTTTCGTTACGGCACGAGTAGTGCTTGCGTTGGTCCTGTTTTTTAAAGGCTGTTGGCTCTCTTATTACGCCGGTAGTGCGGGACTTCTTTGTGGGGGGAGGGGAGGGGGGGGGGGGCGGCACCGCGCCGGCCGTAGCCGGGATGTAGCGGCCCTTTATAGACGTGATTCACGTAGTGCTGATGCGGCGGACAATAAAATATAAGAATCGGCGGGCCGCGATGCGTTTGCCCGCCACGCCACGCCCACGCCACGCCACGCCCACCGCCACGCCACGCCACGCCCACCGCCACCGTCTGCCCCGTGATATAAAGGCTCCCGCCCGCGCGGCGCGCGCGGTAAAAGTAGAAACGAGATGCGACTGCTTTTTCATTCCTGCGCAGTTTTTATTTTCCTTTCCGGCGAGAACACACGCTGAGGAACGATTTTTTATAATAATGAACGTTTTCTCCATTGCTCACCAAAAAAAAGTTGATTAAAACCAATAATTTATCTCTGCGTGTTCGACTCGTGTGCGCGCGGGCGAGCCTGAAGTTGGGGAGCACATTAGCAGACGATTATGGCGTCGACGGGGGAGTATGGTGTGCAGCACACACGCACACACGCGGACACACACGCACACACAGACGCGCGCACGCGCGGACGCGCATCGACTGGGGGGGATTGGCAGGCGGGACGCGCCCCCAAAGCCAGCCAGGCCTGCCAGTCGTGTCGGGGCAGAAATCAGCCTAGTCCGGGCCTCATCACAAGCCACACG
Organism: Megalurothrips usitatus; assembly: GCA_026979955.1. NCBI lineage: Eukaryota > Metazoa > Arthropoda > Insecta > Thysanoptera > Thripidae > Megalurothrips > Megalurothrips usitatus. Next base: position 13,609,634 of record CM049593.1, read on the forward strand.
CCGGCCATAGCCCCGCCAGCGCCCTGCCAGCCCAGCCCAGCCCAGCCGGGCTCCGCTGAGCGGGTGTCGGCGCCGGGGCCATCAAACCAAGGATAGTGCCAGTAAAGCAAGCGCGCCCCGCAAGGTTTCATCACCACGACCTTTCCCCCTTCCGCTATCGCTCTGTGTGTGTCCGCGCTGATCCTCTTGCCTTTAGCGACCCTCCTTGCTCCTCCCCCCGCCGCGCCATCGCGAGGGGATAAAAACAGGAAAATAATGTGTTTCCCGAGCGGAGGGCGGCGCGTTGCGAGTGTGCTGTCGGGGGGCGGGAGGTGCGGGGGCACGGCACAGGCAGACCGCGGGGGCTGGCCGGGCCGCGAGCCCACACCACACCGCGCACACACGACGCATATGTGGCCGGCGGCGGCGGCCGGATTCCGATGCACCGCCCGCGGTATGTCGAGGTGGCGGGAGTAATTCCAGCGGCAGCGGCCGCCGCCGCACGGCCCGCGCGCGCCTGGCTTGCCGCGGCCCGCAGAGTAGCGGCGGGGAAATATAATAAAAACGCTCCGCGGCGGGCGCGGCCAGAAATGGAGAATCAAAACACGCGGGGTGGAATCGTCGTCGTCAAACCCGAGCGCCGACGTCACCGAGGCCGTTCTCCGCGGCGGCGGTCGATGCGGTCCGCTCCAGATGCCGCTATCCAGGCCGCTATCCAGGCCGCTCCAGGGGCCTCCAGGCTGCTTGCCGGCGCTCCTCCAGTTGCCGAGGCCGTTTGCTTTGGCGACCGCAGGGATGGGATCGGCTGACCCAATAGCTCCCCGGTGCGTGCGTGCGCGCATGTGTGTGTGTGTGTGTGTGAGAGAGAGAGAGAGAGAGAGAGAGAGAGAGAGAGAGAGAGAGAGAGAGAGAGGAGATCGTGCGTGTGCGAGCGGGATGCGGACAAGAAAAGGGGGATGGCGAGAGAGGGGTGGAAAGGTTCTCTTGCTCTCTATTTTCCGGCAGAACGGGCTCTTTAAGGCGGTCCGGCCCGCCTGCCTGGAGGGCTTACACCGACATGCCGGGCCCTTTCCGGGCCGCCCCTCCGCGCCGCCGGGCCTTATTCCGCGCGGGGCCCCCCCTTTGCGGCCGGCCAGATAAAGTGACCTTTGGAACGTCGCCGCAGCAACAAGTGGTGCGAGCGCACTCCGTCAGCGCCACGCGGCGCCACGCCCCCCCGGAGCACACCGCAGGGCGGCACGGCAGGGCACGGCCAGCGAAATATAATGAGAAAAGCGGGCCGACGGGGCGGTGACGGCCGACGTGCGGGGGGGGGGGGGGGGGCGCTGCATCGCGGACACCGGCACCGGACCGGCGGCGCGGGGCTCTCATCAGGAGGATTTATTCCCTCCGGCGGCGGCGGGGGCGCGGCGGGGGATGTGGGTAATGAGTAAGATTACCGCACCCGGCCGCGCTGCCTCCCCTACAACACCACCACCACCACCACCACTGTGTAGGTTTTAAATTGCGCGGCCCCGCACAGGAGAGGGGGGCGTCGTGTGGGCGCAGCGGGCGGACCACACCTCCTCGGAGCCCCCACGACGCGGAGGGCCCCCCAGGGGGGAAGGGGGAAGGCGGGCCGCGGGCCCCGGGCCGGCCGGAGCAGGTAGGCCGTCGAGGCTCGGAGCGTCAGAGATGAGGTGCGGATCTGGCCTGACCCGCGCTGGCGGCGGCCGCGTCTGTAACCTGCAACCTTGGACGTTATTGTGACTGCGGAACCGCGCACGCGCCGCGAGGTCGGGCATGCGGACGCCTCTGAGCCCTCCGGGGGCCGGCGCTGGAATAGCGGCGCGGATATGGGGCACGGCTAATTCTGTAAATGATGGGCACTGCTTGCACGGCACCACTGCTCTGTGAGTGTGAGTGTGTGTGTGTGTGGGGGGGGGGGGCGTGCGCGTGATCGTCACTCAATGGCGTGGAAATGGCGTCGAATCATCAAATCGTGTATCGCAAATCATCGACAGAGGGGGGGGGGGGGGAGAGGGAGCGCGGCGTAGAGTGTGCGTGTGTGTGAGAGGAACAGACAGAGAGGGAGGGACAGAGAGGGAGAAGGGCGAAACCGCGGCGATCGCGCACCTCGTATATCGCGGTGGCGCAGCGTTATGCGGTGCGGTGAACGCGCCGTGGCGCGAAATTCGAAGGACGTGATTCTAGTGTAATTGTCGGTGGCGGGGGCCGCGGCCGGCAGCGGCGCTGCTGCTGCACGCGGCGGCCGCCCCCCTCGCCAATTACTCTCCGACAAAGTATGTGGACGCGTGGGCGGGGGGCCGGCCTCTCTGGCAGTCCCGGGTCGGCCGGCCGGGCAGCGGCGGCGGCGGCGCGTTCGCCGACTCTGGAAAGTTTTCGCGCGGCGCCGACGACGGCGTCGAACTCGCGTCGGCGGAGAATAAAAGCGAGCGGGGCGCGGCGGCGCGGTGTAAACGCCGCGGGGGGGCGCTGTCGCGGGGAAATCAAGGCAGAGCAGGGCGTCCGCACGCGGCGGGGAGGCCGAGCGGGGCGCAGTCCTCGGCTCGGCTCGCGACCTGCCGCCGTACACCGGCGACAGGCAGCACCGCGGCGGCCAGGCCAACTCGGCCGGCAGGTCCGCCGCCGCCTGCTGCCGCTGCTGCTGCTGCTTCCACTCAGGAGATTGCCAAAGTTTGCCAAGATGACAACGGAAGCGGAGAGAGAGAGAGAGAGAGAGAGAGAGAGGCACGGAGGAGAGAGACGGAGGGAGAGAGAGAAGTGGTAGAGGGAGTGCGCGCGCGCGCGCGCGAGTACATGCAGGGGAACCAGGACGGCGACGGCGACGTCGAGTCCGCCACGGCGTCAGGGGCTTCGGCCACGACGGTCGGCGCAGTACGCGAGCAGCGGGGCGTCACGTCACCCCGCGCGGAGAGACCTGCTGTAGAGCAGTCGTCCAGTGATGTCGACACAGCGGGTACTCGTCACGTTTATGCTTTATTTATTTCGTTTTATTGTTTTTGGCGTGCCGTGTCCGTGCGGCCGCTGGCAGACTGACCGGCCCGGGCTGCGCGGCGTGTCGCGGCCGTCCCCTGTCCTCCCCAGGTGTGTCCTTTACGGAGAAGCACATCCGTCACGGCCCCGCCGTGTAACAAGGAAGAGGGGCCGCCGGCCGGCAGGCTCGCCACGTGACACGAGCCATCCGAGGACAATGAAGCTACGCAAGCAGCGCGGGCGGCGCGGGCAGCGGGCCCGGTCCGGATAACAAGCCCTCTCAGTCTGTCTCTGTTTGTCTCCCGGCCCGCTGCTCGTCCTCGTTGTCGTCTCTCTCTCTCTCTCTCTTTCATACCCGTCTCCCTCCCTCGCCATCCCTCTCACTCGCTCCGGTCGATCGCCTCATAAATCGGGGCTCAATATTTCCTCCGGAGCCGGAGCAGCCGGAGTGGTCGGTCCGCAGCGCCGCCCGGAGTAGTCATGAAGGGCTGACGACTTTCCATAATTTTTTCCCCTCCTTTTTTCCTCTTTCTTATTCTTTTTTTCTGCCGGAGGGCCGTCGAGGGCGCGCCGGGGGGAAAATGAGGATATCGGGAAACAACTGGTGAAAAATATTCCCTTTACGGACGGAATAGTCTGTGAAGTTACAAAAGAATGTGTGCCACCGCAAATTACGGACGATTTCGTAAGGGCTTCAAGCGTTTGTGGAGTTACGTGCCGCGTGGACGCGCGCGAGATCCGGGAAGCGGAGGGAACTAACACTTTTTCCCTCACCTCTACGAGGAAAAAATTACCTTCGGGTTTATAAATATTTTGTTTTTCTCAGGGAGATTAATTCTGTCCGGCGAGCGTCGGCGTCGACTCACACAGCGGGCAGCGTCGACGGCGTCGGCGGCGCTTTCGGCGGCTGATACTATCGACACAGCGGTGTACGCCCCCCCCCCCCCCCCCGCCAACTCTCCCGACCACCTCCGCGCCCCTCCCTTAATTAAAACGCGCGAGAGTCGTCGTGTGACAGCGGCGGAAGAGAGGGCAGCGCGTGGGGCTTCCCGCCACACAGGAGCCGCCACCGCCGCCGACGCCGCCGCCGACGCGCTCCCGGAGCAAACTTTATTCCGCCCGCCAAAGCGCCGCGCCGAGCTGCGAAGCAGAGAAGCAACGAAGCACTGGGGGCTGCTCCGCTAAAGAAGAGGCGGGCCGCGGCGCGCGCCCCCCGGCGCTAATGGTGCGGATAGCTTGCTGAAGCCTCCCAGATCTGATTCTCTCTCTCTCTCTCTCTCTCTCTCTCTCTCTCTCTCTCTCTCTCTCTCTCTCTCTCTCCCTCTAAATAGACTGCAGCAGCTCGGCCACAAGGTGTCGCGCAGTGTCTGAACGCTTCCCGTGGTGGAGCCCCTCCCGTTCTTGTAGGCGGCACCTGCGGGCCAAGAGGGCGCGGCGGCGGAGGCGCGGCCGCCCTCCAGCTCGCACGCCGCACAGGTGGTTACACACGGCGGGGCATTACCGTATGTGGTCGGCCGCGCCCGCCCTCCCCACCACCATAACACACAGGGGGCGCCCGGGCGGGGGCGCGTCGCAGCTGGGGGTAACCAACACAAAGACATTACTGCGGCGATAAACTCTTCTAATGAGAAGGGTACAGCGCCGGGGTCAGCTGCTGCGGCGGCGCGCCAAAGCTGTTGCCTCTCGGCTGGAGCGGCTGGAGCGGCTGGAGGGGCCAGCTGGAGGCGGGCTGGAGGCGGCATTAGACATGGTCCGCACGCCGCGGGAATGTTTTACCCGCCGCAGCGCGGGGCGTGGCCGCGGACTCCGCCGGCCTCCTCCGACCTCCCCCGTCCTCCCCGCAGCCGCCGCCGCCGCCGCAGCCGCCGTGGGGTTTGATCTGGGGAGACCGGCGCGCTCCAATCATAATTTCCCCGGAGGAGCCCGAGTCCGAGACCGGAGCTGGGCCCCTGCCGGGCGGCAGTCGGTGCAGCCGCCCCCGCCAGGTCCCCGCCGTGCCCCCACCAGGTCCTCGCCAGTCCCCCGCCGAGCCCCCGCCGACCCCCCGCCGCACCGGATACTCTCCGCCAGTTTCCCGGGGGGCAGGCCTGCCGACCTCCCGCGAGGACGCGAAGTGCATCTCGGCGCGCCGCACGTCGCCTCGTCATCAGGACTTGATGGTCCGCGCGCTCCGCGGGGGCACATTGTCTGGGCGGCAGGAGGGAGAGATTTGATTTTGTTTGATTTATGAGCGAGAAAAAAAAGAAACGCGCAAAAGGCTCCAGGTCTTGAAAAGTTTACAGATCAGGCCGCTGCCGCACAGCGGGGCGCCTGTGAGGTAGGCCCCGCAGCACGCGCGTGCTGTGCGGGCCGGCCTATCCCCCGACCCGCGGGCGCTGAGCGGCCGCCTGCGACGGGCGGGGTAGGCCGCCGCAGGCCAGGCGTGCGCGGCGGGACTGCCTACCCTCCGACCCGCAGGCGCCAGGGGACCGACCGCCTTACCCGTCTAGTCGCTTCTGCTCAGACTCGGGACTTCTCTCTCCTTCTTTTGAGAGTGCCTTTTGCAGCGGGCCGGACGTGCGGCAGCAGTGAGTGGCCGGACGGGCGCGGGCGGCGGCGGTGCGGCGGTGCGGCGGGGCCGAGTCCGTATTACTCTTATTGGACGTGTGAGTGGCAGGGACGGTAACGATTTTAGACTGTCAAACACAGAGTCCCGTCGTGAAATATACATGGCGGCCCGGCGGTGCGGTGGGGGCGCGGGTTGCCCGGTGCCCGGCGGCCCGGCGGCCGCAGCCGGCTCGGCGCGGGGCCCTCTGCCGCCGGGCCGCGCGGTAATCCTCGTGCCCGACGCGTGTCCTGGTGGCGGCTCGCGGCCCGATCGACAACGGCACGCGACGCGCACGCGCACGCGCTGCACACGCGTACTTGCCCCCGCAGTTCTGGACCGCATTGCCGGGGCCACCGTTCTCCGCTCTGCCGCCGCCGCCGCCGCCGCGCGGGTACCCGAACTGATCTCCAAGGGGATTGCCTTGCAGATTCCAGATTCAGATCTCGCAGCCCGGCGGCGCGCCCGGCGGTCTGGCGGTTGACGGCCGGCCGGGGGGCCCCCCGGCCCCGGGGGCTGTCAACTGCCCGGTGGCGGGGGGAGGGGGAGGGGCTCCCCTGTACACGCCAGCCATCATTCTCATCCCCCCACCTTGCCGGCGGCTCCCTCACGGGCCCGTGGGAGGACGCGGGCCGGCGGCGTCAGCCGACTTTGTGGCCCGATTCAACGACAGCTCCCCCCCCCCCCCCCTCCGCACCCTCCTAGGCCCGCCCCCGGCCAGCCGGCCCCCGGTGTAACTGCACCGGCCGGAGCGGACGAGTTGCGAGGGTACGATTACCGCTAACACTTCACACTTCCGACTTATTCATGAGCCTCCCGGTCTGACCGAAGTCTCCCGAAAAACTTTCGCACTTGTCCTCTCTCTCTCGCTCTTTCTCTCTCTTTCTCTTTGCTCCCTCTCCTCTTCTTCTCCCGCTTCCTCTCGCCCCGATGCTTAACACCGTCTCATAGGGATCGGCCCGAAAAGAAGAAGAGGAGTTAGAAAAAAAGGGGTCAGGAAAAGAATTGCGTGTTTCCGCCGCTATGCTTCTTTTCCGACTCGTTTGCCGCGGCGGGCAGCTCCAGCGGCACAGGCAGCACCGCCTCCAACTTGTCGGCGTCGGCCAGACCGCGTCCCGGGCCGCGCCGGAGCCGCAGGCGTCGGAGGAGTCCCCCGCCGGCGATCAGGCCCGCCCCCGCAGCCCCCCCGCAGACCCCCCGCAGGCCCCGCCGGACCCTAACGGGAAACAATCGAGACACCGTTTATGGCCCGCTTGGTTCGAAGACAATCTGTTTACAGCAGGCCGTGGCCGCACGCCCGCCGGGAGGGGAAAAAAAATTCTAGAAAGCGATCTAACCCGCGCCCGCGCGGCTCCGGCATTGCACCGATCTATCCCACTAGATACACACACACACACACGCCGGCCCTCCGTCATCAGCTAATGTGCCGCACCCAGCGGGGTCGCAGCCGTGGCTGACAGGACGACCTATCCCGACTCGGCGGAAAGCGCGTTTCAATTCCTAATGCATCACGAAAAAAATGTTCTAAATCTATTTTTTTATTTATTATTGGAAAAAAAAATAACTGGCGTCTAGTGGGGCTTTCTGACCACGGACATCACCCGGGCGCTCCTCCCCTCCAGGTTGTGTGTCCACAGGACGACCTTCTCGCTCTCGTACTCCTCCTCCTCGTCCTGGGTACACGGAACCTGTTGTGCGGGGCCCGCGGCCCGCGGCCCGGGGAATGAACTCGAGTCCGCACGAGTTTAAAAACCTCTCTTGCTGCTCCACCACCACCGCCACTCCTAGCCACGTGAGCGTTCAAATTGGAATTCTCCATGTGCCCTTTGGTGACTGTGTGTGTGTGTGTGTGTGTGTGTGAGTGCGCGCACACTCGCTCTATCGCCGTCGCTCTCTCGCACACACTCGCACTACGCACTATGGAGGCCCCGTTGAGCAAGTGCACGGGGAGAGAGAGAGGTGGTCTGGGATCGATCTCCCTTGCTGCCATTCGCTCGAGTCCCGCCCTCGGCCCGCGCCGCCCCGCACAGACCGGCCTGGTTCGAGGCTGTTGAGCCGGCCGGCCGCCATGTCCTTTGCACACGAGACGTGCCCCCCCACCCCCCGACCCCCCCGACCCCCTCACCTCCCTCACCTCCCCTTCCGCCGCCACAACACTTCCTGGCCTGGCCAAGAGACTTTGATCTGAGCCAGTGTCAACATTTACATTTACTTAGGGAGGGCGAGGAGAGGGGAGGAGGAGGAGGAGGAGGTGGAGGAGGAGGAGGAGGGGGGGGGGGGGGGCGACGCTGACAGGCAACGAGGGGGAGCGGCAGAGTGTATGGGCGGAAATAAGAGGCGATAGCGGAGGGGGGGGGGGGGGGGGCAAGGTGCACCACACACACACGCACACACACACACACACACGGTGGGAGTGGGGCTAATTGGAAACGCAGTTCGTGTTGTGTCGTCGTTCCGAACGATACGCCCCGCACCGCCCTTAATGGAAAGAAGGGAGAGTGCGCGACGCGGAGTGGAGTCGCTACTGTCGGGGGCACCACGCACACACACGCACGCACACACACACACGCGCACACACACGCTCAACACACCGCACTGCCGCCACACAGGCCAAGGGGACCGACACATCGACTCCCCACTACCACACGGAGAAATACGTTTGCTGTTGAATCCCGCATAAAACGTTAACATTTGTGTGTTGTCTCCCCCCTCACCCTCTCTCTCTCTCTCTCTCTCTCTCTCTCTCTCTCTCTCTCTCTCTCTCTCCCTCTCTCCTTCTCTCTCTTACGGCTTCGTTGCCCACATAGAATCGGCACGTGACTTTTCGTACCCCCTACCACACCCCTCAGCCAGCAGCGCAAAGCTCCGACGCGAGCCGCGTCGTGTTCGAAAACGAGGACCCGTTCGGGCGTCGTGGGCTCGAGTCTAGTGGCGGTACCCGGCCGTGGCGCGGGGAGGCACCGGGGCGCTGCAGTGCGAGAGAGACAGCCGCCCGCACTGGCCCCGTACGTGACGGCGAACAGACAGACGCCCGCTTCGCTCTCTCTCTCTCTCTCTCTCTCTCTCTCTCTCTCTCTCTCTCTCTCTCTCTCTCTCTCTCTCCTCGCCGTTCTCTGGATTTTTGTCTGAGCAGACGCCCCGCCTCTGGGCCCACGTGAGGGTACCCCCTGCTGCCCCCCCCCCTTCCCCTGCAAGAAGCAATATCCAGCGACGGCTGCCCGGCACTTGATGGGGTAGAAGCCCCCGACCGCCGTTAGCGAGTCCTCCCCGAGGACTGGGCCGGGCGGGGCCGGGCGGGGCCGGGCGGGGCGGGCCGCGCCGCGGGGTCAGCGCATGTGTGATCAAGTTGCGCTAGAAGCAGGCCCAGGTCCTGGTGTGAGGGTCTCCGAACCCTACGAGAAGCCCGGCCAGCAGCGCTGCCAGCGCCGTTGCCTCGCCTTAAGGCGTATTAAAAGCCAGTCCGTAGCTGCAGCCCTGGCCGCCGGCCTCGCCGGGCCCCTCGGCTGGCTGGCTGGCTGGCTGGCTGGCTGGCTGGCTGGTGTGTGCGCCGCTCCTGGCGCATAACAATTGTTGTGCGTTCGCTAAGTAAGCTATTAGCTCCATTTGCATAACAAGCGGCGCTAGATAAGGACGCCAGGTAGGGCCGTGCCACGTTATCCAGCCGGCGGGGAGGAGCGCGCCCGCGGGGGGTCGCGGGGGCCGCGGGGGGTCGCGGGGGCCGTGCACTCGTGTCCTGTGCTCCACCGCCCACACTGCCACCACAACTTCTTCTCTTACTCCGAGAACCGCGGACTGGTTTTGTCAGTGGTCCACCCCCTGTCGTTCGCATCGCGCCCTCGTGCGCAGAAGTGCGTATGAAATCTTGAGGGGGGCCGCGTTCCGTTCCCCCGCCGGCGGCGGCGGCGGCGGTGGCAGGCGGACCATTGCGCCCGCCCTGCCGCGGCGTGTTTAAATGATAATGAAATTAAGAAATTTACACGGCCGCCGTGAAAATAAAGGTTTACGTTTCAAGGGCGGTGGCGCGGCGCGGCGCGGGGTCCACCGAATGAGAGCCGAGGCCGGAATGGGCCGGGGGAGCAGCGGCGGGGCCGGCGGGGGCCGGGCCGCGGGCACGGCGGCGGGCACGGCCTCGACGGGCACGATCTCCGACGGGCAAGGGCAGCGGCATCATCACCATCACGGACTCCTCGCCTCATTTCATGCTTTAATGATCTGCTCCAGTCACTTACTTGTCGGAGTGTGTTGCGCGCACCGCGTAGCGCGTAGCGCAGTGAAAGTTTGAGACCGACCCCCCGCGGCCCCGGCGGCGGCCCCGGGCTCGGCACGCCCCCGCCGCCATTACCGCCGCCGCAGCAGAGCGGTGCCTCCGCCGAGGACATGGCGCCCGGTGTTATAACGCAAACTACGGGGTCTTGGCGCTGTGCGGGGGGCGGGCGGCGGGCGGCGAGTCCAGCATGCGCCTGTCCGAGCAGGGCGCCGCCGGGGGCCGCCGGGGGCCGCCGGGGCCGTTACACCGTGCCAAGTTGACGGGCAGCGGCAATGTAAGACGAGCCCCTCTCCTCCGGCTGCTGCTGCTGCTGCTGCTGCTGCCCCGCTGCCCGCCCTGCGGACCCGCCGGCCCGACGCGGGGGAGCGAGCAAGCAAACACAAGCATAGCGGGAACAAGAGCCGGCGGCGGGGTGCGGCGCTGTGCGGCGGGGTGCGGCGGGGCGTGGAGGGCGGGCGGCGGCGCCAGGCCCCCCACCGCCTGTCGCACAGATGGAGAGACATTATATTTACATTGTCTCGGACTATCATCATATCTTCCTATCTGGACGAAATGTTTTGTCCGGCAGAGAAAGAGGGGGAGCTTTTCTCCCCGGCTCTGCCCGCTACACACACACACACACACACACAACGTCTCCCTCCCGTGTGTCCCTTTCACTCCCTTCCCATCCACCCTCACCTTTCGGTCAAGGCCCTTACGGCAAACGCCGACCCCTACGGTCAGGTCAGACCGTAAGGAGTGTGTGTGTGTGTGTGTGTGTGGTGTGGGTGTGAGTGAGACAGAGAGAGAGACATGTAACGGGACACCACACGGAGCGGGGGCGGGGGCATTACAGAGGGGAGGCGGGGCGCACTGGACGGGCACAACACCGCCGCCTGGCCGGGCCGGTAAGTACTCACTTGAATTCCTGACGCCCAAGTGTCCGTCGGCGAGGGCGCGTGAGGGAGGCCGGCAGTGCAGGGAGGAGTGCTGCGCCGGCTACGCGAGGGCCCCGGCGTGCCGCCGGATGGGGGCCCCGGGGCCGCGTAAAGCCGTGCGATGCATGCAGAGCAGCCCCAGGGCCGCGGCTCCTGGGGGTCCCTGCGGCGGCCGCCGGCGACAGGGTGATCCTCGGCTAGGCGGACTCTCAGACGTCACCGCCGCCGCCGCCGCCGGCCGCCCCCCAGCACGCCGAGTCCATATTTCTCGTTTCTTTTCAAGGGCGGTATAAATCCGGGCCGGTGACATGACAGATGGCGTCGCCGGGCGTCGCCGCCGCCGCCGACATGTCTCCGGTGTGGCGGCGCGGCAGCGTGGCGGCACGGCTGAGCGGCGGCGAGAGGCCAAGAGAGAGAGAGAGACAGGCAGAGAGAGAGAGAGAGAGAGAGAGGAGAGAGCGCAAGCGCCACTCAAGAAAATTAGCTCCACTATATTTTTCACCCGAATTCCGGGGCCTCCGTCGTATTTTCCCCGAGAAGTGGACTCTCCTTCCGAGGACAACAGAGCACGTCACGCGCACGCGCCGCCGGGCGGCCGCACCATGAGGAGCCCGACAGGCCGCAGAGAGCGAGAGAGAGAGAGAGAGAGAGACAGAGAGAGAGACAGAGAGGGGGGGGGTGGCGTAGGACGGGGTAATACGGGACGAGAGGGGCGCAAGAGAGATGGCGCTTTTCGAGGTCGAGATCTGCATGATGTGTCGAGATGTCGCCTCCCCCTGCCCCATCCCCCCTCCTTCTACCCCGTCCGCCCCCCCCCCCCCCCCCCGCCGCGGTGAGAGAGCCGATTCACCTAATAAATCGAGCCGTACATCACCCCGCCGCACAAACCTCTCCGTGCGGATGGCATCCGCCTCCCCCTCCCCTTTCCCACTCTCGTCCTTCCGCCTCTTCAAGTCAACCAGCCAATATTGAACGGGGGCGGCGTCCAGAGAAGTGCACGACGAGACACGATTGTCGTCTTGTGTGGAGGGAGGGAGGGTGGGGAGGACGGGCCGGCGCCTGGGAAGTAGGCGAGCCCGCAGGACTGCGGTGCGCGCCGGGGCGGCCTATCGTGGCATCGGCGGGGGAGCAGAGAGCCCGGCGGAGGCCGGCGGCGGAGGTATGCGGCGTACGGCGGGGTCGGTCAGCGAGGCATCCAGGTGGTCCTGGATAAAAAGCGTAGAGGGTCCACGGCCGGGGCCGGGCCTGCCTGCCATCCAGGGGCTCGGCGGCGTCCCCTGCCCCGCCCTGCCCTGCCGCGCTCTGTTCTGCGCGGTCCCCCCCTTTCGCTCGCCTCGTTTTGTCCCTATCCTCGCCGGAGCGGAGCCTCCCAGAGCATGGAGCCGAGGCGGGGCAGTCACTGGAAGGGATCTCTGGAAGTGCAAGGAGCCCCCCCGCCAGACCCCGCAACGCCCGGGGGGCGGAGCGGTGGCCGAGGGGCCGAGGGGGCGACGGGCCGATGGGGCGAGGGGGACGTCGTTGGAGGCATTCTGCGAACGTGAGCGAGGCGGGCCGGGCCGAGTCTGCCGCCGCTGCAGAGAAACTGTCACGCGGCTAGGGTTCGTAACGTTTAAATTTGGAAAAATATGAAATTTTTGTGATAAATTTCCGGGCCATATTTTTCAATGAAAATTAAGGAAATTACAATCTGAGGACAACGTTTGTGAAGTTGCCATAACTGGGCAAGGTCCCAAAAAAAGGGGGAAACAAGGCCATTTCTTTCGCAGTCTCAGTCCATGCGTAGTAGGGCTAAATTATGAAGTGATTAGTTTTGTTAAGAGGCCTGGAAAACGACGTTTCGAATGGTGTGTGTATACGGGGTACAGAGAGAGAGAGACAAGGGAGAGAGGGCGAGAGTGAGAGCGAGAGAGAGAGAGGGGGGGGGGAGAAGATGAGCACGGCGAGATATGGAGGAGAGACAAGGAAAGGGGCACGCTGGCGTGGCGGGAATCTCGGCCGCGAATTATTGCACCTGAGGGACGTGTTTCCAGTGAGGAATAATGAAGACAAAGCGGGTCATTCCGCGGGCGGAAAGAGAGCTGGGCGGTGGCGGGGCGGCAGGGCTCTGACGGTATTCATTACTTCCTCGGCCGGCGTGTGTTACACGTCCGCAGAGCCGAGCAGATGGGTAAGAGATGCGGCGAGAGCGGCGCCCAAACTCCGTGCACACACACACACACACACACACACAGGAGTCGCAACCGCGGGAGGCCTTGGAACGTTTCTGAAAAATAAAAAATAGGTCCACAACGTGGAATCCTAGAAGGCCTGAGATCAATGGTTCAATTTGTTTCAATTTTCGAGTTTGAGGCCGCCGGGGGGCCGGTGCCGTTGCCGGGAGTGTAGCCGCCGCCGTCGCGGGTCGCGGGTCGCGGGCCGCGGGCCGCGGGGTCACCGCCTTGCAATAAAGAGCGCCGCTGACGTTCTCTTATCATGAGTAGGGTGAGCCCGGGCCGGCGCCGCCGCGCGCGGTAAGCCTCGCAGAGCACAACTTCATTTCGGCTCTGCGGGTTCACTCCTCCCTATTCCCTGCGGCCCCGCGGCCCTGCGGCCCCGCCGCGTCGAGTAACGAGTGAACGACACCCTGCCGCCCGGGCCGGGTTTATGTATCGCGGAGATATTGCGGCGGCGGGGCGCGGCGCGGCCGCCAAGTCGTCCGCCGCCGCCGCCGGGAGGTAACGGCGCACTCTGGCCGCAATTTTGTAGCATTCCGGGGGCGAGCTAAATGACGACGGGGCTGAAGGGGGTGCGGAATGTGCGGACCGGCCGCGTCAACTCGCCGCGGCAGGCGGCGGCGGCGCCTGGCGAGGGGAGAACCTGAGAAGTGTGGGTCCGTCTGCAGGCTGGGAGCGGGCCGCGGTGTGCCGGGCTATGGCTCCATCATCTTATTCTCCCACGTGAATGGAGGGTGAATAAAGCTTAATTTTTGGCAGTCTGTGATGGACCACGGTGAGGTGTTCCAGCTCCCATCCGTCCTAAGGGAAAAGGCTGAGGGAACCTGGACAAAGACAGGCGTATCTACCCTATACAGTAGCCACACCAAGGTTTTTGAGTTCCTGTTTTTGGACCGCGTTATGCCACTTGGCGGTGCCTAAAAAATACACCGCGCCCACTAAAGAGCGGACCAGCGCCAACCGACGGCGCAGCGTAGTAAAGTTCGGGAGCAAATAGCATGAACCTCTGTCCGCGCGTGTTGAGTTCGCAGCCTCATGACGACGGCCGGGCCCCCTGCGGACCGCGGCCGCTATTTATGTCTCGCGTGTTTTGATTCGCTCATGACGGGTGGGGGGCGGCGCCATGCCGCCGGGGTGGCGTGTGGGTGTGTGTGTGTGCGGGTACCGCGGTTTGCACCATTACCGCACGGTGCGGGGACGGGCGGGGCTATGCATCGAATGCAATCCATTGTGAGGGAGGGCCGGGCCGCAGCCAATTCCAATGTGAATCCGTATCATCGGCGAGCTAATGTGAATCCGTATCGTCAGCAACAGCGCGGCCGCGGGCGTTATCAACAGAACAGCCACCGCCACCGGCGGCCGCGAACCGAAAGCGTACAAAGAGTGGCCTACAAAACTGCGCGCGCTTTCCGGTCTCTCTCTCCCTCTCTCTCGCTCTGTCTCACTCGCCCTCCTGGCGGTACGACGACGCCCTGCATGGGTGCGACAGAGACAGCGCTGGGCGAAGGCAAGGGACAGGCATCAGCAGGCTGGTCGCGGCACTTATAGCACTTCCTCAGCGCACCTCCGTATTCTCTGTCTCTCTCTCACTCTCTCTCTGTCTTTCTCTCTCTCTCTCTCTCTCTCTCTCTCTCTCTGTACATCGTGCCATCATTGCCACTGCTGTCGTCGCTGCTTGCCGAATAATGAGAGCGGTGCTGTTGGTCACGTGATCGGCACAAACAGGCCGCATGCCATTCCTCTGCCCCTCCCCCGCCGGACCTTTGGTAATTATTCGCACCCTCACATGATACGCGTTGCGCGCGTGCAATGCGCTCCGGCGTCGCGCGCGCGCGCGCGTGTGTGTGTGTGTCGGTGCATGTTTGCGTTTGTGTTCGTGTGGCAGTGTCTGACGGGCGGGGCGCACCCGCTAGCCGACTGCCCGCCCAGCTAGGACAAGTGGCAAGCCTCAAGGAGCAGTCAGCCCCGGGAGTGGAGGGAGCGGTGGCAGCGGCGGCTGCAGCAGCGGCGGCAGCGGCGGCGGCGGTGCCTGAATGCAAAGTCTTCCTTGCCTTGACCCTTTGGGAAATCTGAGCGCCGCGCCGCCACTGGCCAGGGCTCCTGGGCTCGGCCCTCCGTAACACGCCCCCCCCCTCCCCACTCCGGGCAACACCGGAGCATGTCGGCATCCTCTCTCTCTGCGGCAAAGCAGTGCATCGGCCGAGAGGGTCGGCACTGAGAGGGAGAGGGACGACGGATCTCTGAGGAGAGCTACATCATGTGCGGAGGGTGAGCGGGGCAGGGGCAGTTACTATTCACTGTCAGAGTGAGTGAGTGAGAGAGAGACAGAGAGAGCGAGAGAGAGAGAGAGAGAGAGAGAGAGAGAGAGAGAGAGAGGGGGGAGGCCGTGACGCCGCGCGGCCGACAGGTGCCCGCTGACAGCGCTGACCGCCGCGCTGCAGTCCATGGCCGGGCCCCCGGCTGCGGTGGGCGGGCGGGGCTCGGGGCCCGGGGGCTGGGAGGACCCCCCGTAAGGACACATGCGTTTGGAGTTTCTCGCGGGCCCCGCCGGGACGGGCCCCAGACCCTCCCCGGCCCGGCCCGGAGCCCGGCCGCAGCAAGCACAGCGCTTACGAATTCCGGGGGCGTTTCGAAAGCCGTTCAAGCTGAGTCCGCACTTTCCGGGGTATTTCTCTTGTGTTTTCTCGGGCTACAAGAAGTGCCTGGTCAGAGATGGTTGGTAGCCGGCGCTGGCCCGATGGCCCCGGAGCCCGGAACACCGCGACCCCCCGCCGGCCCCCGCGGCCTCCCGGGCCCGGCACGCACGCCGTACCATGCAGGGAGGAGGTCAGTCGGGAGGGAGGGAGGGAGGGAGGGAGGGAGGGAGGGAGGGAGGGAGGAAGGGCGGGAGGGAGGGAGGGAGGGAGGGAGGGAGGGAGGGACGGCGCCGGCAGCGCAGGGCACGCGCTGAGTAACGGCCGTCGGCCCGCGCCGTACGTATTTCATCTGCATAATTCGAGATACGCGCCCGACAATTTTCATACTGCTCTTGCCTCCTCTCTGTCTGTCCGCCTCTGTCTGTCTCTCTCACAGACTCACACACACACACACACTTGCTCTCTCCCTCCCGGGCCCGTCATTTATTTACAGCGGCCCCCGGTTGTCTGTGACCCGTCCGGCACCTGCGACGACGGCGCCCCGACACTGTAACCGGAGCGGCGAGGCGAGCCCCCCCCCCCCCCCCCGGTGTCGGCGGCGGGGCGTCGTCGGCCCGGAGCTGTGTCGGCTCAGACCAGGATAAGCAGCCCGATTCCGGGGGCGGAGGCGGAGGAGAGAGCCGAGCGACCGAGGACCCGAGACCCGGGAGACCGATGGGGTGATCAGGCCATTCTTGTCCTGCCGCCGGGGCGGGGCCGCGGCGGGCGGCCGATCCCAGGTAGTAATTAATTAAGTACCCCCCCCCCCCCCCCCCCGACCTCATCGCTGTCGGCAGTTTGTTCGTTTCGGCCAGCGGCAGCGCGTGCGTCCGACGCCTGGGGGGGGGGGGGGGAGGGTAGCGGTACTCTTATCGTACATCGTTATCATCATCATCACCTCCACCGTCATCGTCACGGCCGTCATCACATTACCGTCATCACACCATCATCAACACGCATTTCCTTTTTTTTTTTTCGGTGCCGCCGACGCCGCCGTCTTTTTCTTTCCCCGCGACGCCCCCTCGCCTCAGCCGCCAGAAATGAAACGTATGACGTGCTATTCACATGTGCGCGCCGCCTGCCGCCTGCTGGCCCCGCTCTCATCAGCGGGCGACAGGCATTGGAAATTCCATCTGCGGCCTCCCTCTCTTCCTCCCCTCTTCCTCCCCCTCCCTTCCGGTCACCCTCCCCCTCCCCCTCTCCCTCTCCCCGAACCTTACGCCTCCATCCCCCCCGTCGACACGACCAAACCCCGGCGTGCCTCTTTAAATTTGAGGTCGGCGGCGCGGCGCCGCGGGGACAGATGTCCTCCGAGGAATATGTGCCGCGCGCGGCGCCAGCGGCGCCAGCAGGAAGAAAATATCCGTTTCCCATTGTGGTGCCGCCGAAAGGCGTGGGGAGGGGGGGGGGGGGCGGGCTGAGGAGTCGGGGCACGCGTCAGCCGTACACCGCCATTATGTGCCCCTTCGCCCCCTCTCCCGGCCGGTAGGCACCGCGCACCGCGCAGCGCACGTGGGAGAAAAACATCAAGTTTCCTTTCCTCCCCGCCGCGCGCGGCCATCAGTGCGAGTGAGACAGGTACAGCGGCTGCCGCGGCTGCTGCGGCTCAGCGGGCCCTACCCCGACTCGGACCCCTCAGGGGGAGATGTCGACAGTGTCCCCCCGCGCGTGCATCTCTCTCGCGCTTGTCTTAATTTATAATTTAATCTCTCTCTTGCACTCAGGGCCGGACAGACTTATCCGCGGCGGATAGTGGCGGCTGACGGCCCACGCTGGGCCGTCCGCCCACCCCAGCCGCATCGGCAGCCGGCCTGCAGTGTCTGCGTCGCCGCCGAGTCGAGTGGCCCGGCAGGCAGGCAGGCAGGCAGGCAGGCAGGCAGGCAGGCAGGCAGGCGGGCAGGCAGGCCGACCCCCCGCAGCGCCGCGTCCTCACACGGCCGGCTCCCGTACCGCTCCTGGCCGACCGGAGAGTGCACTGCACGTGCACTATTAGCTAATGGCGCCCGTAACGACCGCCGTGCACACACACACACACACACACGGGGACACACACACACACACAGGAGCATGAGGGCGTAAGAGGCGGACACAAAGGGCGCCAGCGGTCGATATTGCATGTGCGGCGCGGGACGCTTATCGGGTGCGGTGCGCCGCCGCTGCCGCTGCCGCCGCTGCCGCCGCCGCCGCCGCCGCCGCCGCCGCCGCCGCCGCCGCCGCCGCCGCCGCCGCCGCACGGCACGCCGACGACGGCCGCCCCGAAGACGGCGTAACGCGACGCACGGGTTCGGCATTTCCGGACGCGGCGGCTTCTGCTGCTTCTTCTTCTTCTTCCGCTTCAGCCTTCAGCGCGCAAGAGGCGCCACTTCGCCGCTCACTCGCTATTTCAGTATCCGATTATTACGACAGTCGCAGCTTAAATATTGCTGACGAGACGTTCGTCACGCTTCAGAAAAAGTTTTAATTTCTGCTGTGGTAGATCCTTCTCTTGCGGCGCTTTGTTTCGTCACGGCACATGTGTGAATGTGTGATGAGTTATTTTTTTATTTACTGCGGTGGAGTCATTTTCCATTCCTTTATTGAGATTCATCCCTACTTCGGTATCCGGGTGCTGTATGACGGCTCCGGTCCGGACGGCTCGCCTCTGCAGTCGCCGCACGTCGCGGGGGGGGGGGGGGGGGGGGGTCGCGGGGGGCCGGCCGGGGCGTCCCGGGGAGGGGGGGGGGAGGCCTCCCGGCTCGCCGTCGACTCCAAGACCCTGCTGGTCTCCGTGTGTCTGGCATCCCGGCGCACGAGGATCATGCGGGCTGATGGATGGCCAGCTCGGCCTCGGCGGTCTGAGCGTCGGCGGGGGTCAGGTCGGCGCGGGCGGCGGCGGCGGCGCGGGCGCCTCTGTCGCCGCGCACCGGCACGGCACCGCGTCAGTGCGGATGAGGTCGGATCCGGCCGCCAGTAAGACAGACGCGCGGCATTCGCGGCAGGGGCAGCTTCGATCCCGCGCCGCGAGCTCTTCGTCTGTCATCGCTCTCGCAGCGGACGGCCGCTTTCATTTTTTTAGAAATATATAAAATATACTATTTGTGCGTGAAAGACAAATGCAGCAGGCAAAACTTGTATTTTGAAGGAATTTCAAAGGCACGGTTTCTAAAGGTACTTTCGAGATATTCATGTTCCAAGTGCAAATCAGCGGGTTATCAAGTTGGCGGCCCTGGAGGTGGGAGGTCCACGGGGCCGTGCCCGGGACGCTGGAGCCGTCGCCGGCGGTGCGCTGTGCCGAGGGGCGGATGCTTCCCGCCGGCGAGGAGTCGGGATTCAGTTTCAAGGTGCCGCACTGGAATGCGGCTGGAAGTTTGCTTGGAAGGCGCCGCGGCCAAGTGGCCACGACACCAGACGTGCCGCCCCGCCCCGCCCCGCCCCGTCCGTCCGGCCCGGGAGGCAGCCCGGCCCCAGGCGGCCGCCCCTGCGTCCTGCGCCGCCACCCGGGAACCCGACACGGGGAAGGGACGGGGGGCACGGCAGGGCGGGCCGGGCGCAAGTGGGAGGGCGTGCGGGGTGCGGGGTGCGGGCTCATGGGCATGGCTGGTATTGGCTGGCCGAAAGTCTCGAGGCCCTGCCCGGCCCTGCCCGGCCCTGCCCGCCCAATATACCGGCCTCGAGGGTCAGTTCAGATATGAGCGCGTGCGAGAGGGACAAGATCGAGACGGACTCACACTGCGTGGCAGCGTGGCGCCTTGACGAACCGCTGGAAAAGCTCTGATCCGGGCGCCGCGGCAGCAGCGGCAGCGCGTCGAAAACTACGGGAAGGGTGTCTCTGCGGACGGAGCGGGCGAGGATGCTCCCCCCCCCCCCCACACACACACTGCGACAACATGAAAGCGCGGCCAGAGGGCCACTCCCGCTGTACAGCTCTGACGGCCGGGAGTCGGTTTGACATTTTCGTCCGTGCATTTGCGGCGGTTGGCTATGGTATGGGTGGTCGTGAAATGGAAAGCAGAGCGGGTGGAAAAGGGGGTGGAGGGGTGAGAGGCGCTAAGGACCCCCCCCCCCCCCTCCTCTGTGTGCGTGCGCGTGTGCGCGCGTGCGTGCCGCCGGGCGCGTGTCTCGTGTGTCGCGCGCTAAGCGCACCATTAGGCGGCGCGAATGGCTGGCGAACAACAGCGATGTGCTCTCCGAGGCGGGCGGGAGAGCGGCGGCGGCGGGGGAGAGCGGCTCGGCGAGCCACCTGATTCGCGCCGCGCGACAACACGACCGTCTCATTTGTGCCCCACCTGGTGTGCGCGCACGCGTGCCCCACACACACACATACGCACACGCACACACACACACACACTCGAACTATCCGCGCCCCAACCACCCGGCCGCAGCTTAGCCCGCTGGAAGCCTCCTCTACTTGACCTGATGTCGTTGTCGTCCCCCCCCCCTTCCCCCCCCCCCCCCCCCCCCCCCCCAAAGTCGCGGTCGCGGTGCCACCCGGGCGACAAGAAGTGGCAGCGGTCGCGAAGGATCTCCTTCACACAACTTCATCTTCTTCTTCTTCTGCTTCTTTTACTTGTGTGGCCGACTCGCCGCGTCTGACTTTGCCGACTTTTGCCCCCCACGCCGTCGTCTAGCTCCCCGCCCTCCGCCCCCTTCTCGCCTCTCCCCCCTCTCTGCTGTCTGCCCTTCTCACTTCCTCCGCCCGCCGCCCTTGCCGGTGTTGTGGCACCGAGGAGAGAAAGGGCCTTGGAAGGCGCCGAAATTCTAGACCATAATAAGGCGTTTCCCGTCGACATAGTCAAGAGGGGTGCCGGTCAGCTCATAGGCACGCACCACTCCAGTAGTCTTTTTACACACATCATTTTTTTTGTTTTGAAAAAAAAAACATAGCCGCGGAAACGGCGGCGAAAATATTCGTTCCACTACGCGGGGAAAAATTATAGTAGTAGCGAAACTTGAAGCAGCCGTAAATGCGGTGAACTCCCGCCGCACCTCCGACCCGTCGATTTGGTTCTCGTGGGGCAGCCGTGCGCCCTCAGTCCGCAGCGGCCCCGGCGTGGCCCCGGCAGCTCGCGGCCCGCCCCCCGCAGAGCTGCCGTCGGCTGCCGTGCCGCCGTCCTGCGGGCTGCGTGACCCGGGCCCCGGGACCCGGGCCCCGCGCTCCGGCTGGCTGTCCATGCCTTGCGTCCACAGATTGAATGGGTTTTCAATGCAAACCAGAATCGCGCGCGCGCGCGCCCGTGGGAAAAGGCATCGCCGTCCCTGCGCTGCGCCGAGCAGAGAGAGAGAGAGACAGAGAGAGAGATAGACAGAGAGAAAGAGACGGAGCCAAAGGGAAAACTCGGGCGCTGCGCGCCGCGGCCGCCTGCGAGGTAGGCAGTCCCGCGACTCTCGGCTGCCGGGCGGGCGCCGTACTTTGCCTACCCAGCCGGGCGCTGGGGCGGTCCGGCACTGCGGGTATGCTGTGCGCCGCCCCGGCACAGCCGCGGCGCGTCGTCCCCTATGCCATTCCTTCCGGCGGGGACCGCTATTTCCACTCGCATGGGCAGGGACATCAAGAGCACCGTTCCTGCTGGCTCCCCTCTCCGTCTCTCTGCAGGCGTCCTCTCTCTCTCTCTCTCTCTCTCTCTCTCTCTCTCTCTCTCTCTCTCCCCGAAGAGGAGATCTCGTCGACGTACTCCACCTCCACGGTGCGCCTATAGTGTTCTCCGTACCAGTAAAGTCGCAAAATTATGGATGATCTGGACGGCTGCTCTTGCACGAGCAGAGGCGGTGGCGGCGGCGACTGGCTGCGCTGCCCACCTGGACAAGGTGGTCGGGGCCCCGTCAGCGGCCCACCCGCCACGCCGCGCCACGCCGCGCCACGCCGCGCCACGCCCGCGTCGTCTCTCCCTCCCCACAGAGGATCCGCACTTGTTGAGTGGGGCGGGGCCGCGCCGCCCCCGCGGCCCCCGCGGCCCCCGCCGCCGCGGTGCCGCCGAGTGCGCTCCGCTGGCTCCAGCCGCTGACTACGAGTGCGACTTACTTTGCTGCGCACGTAAGTAGTTACAGTCTCGCCGTCCTTGTCGGCAAATTATGAGCCTGGATTACGCTGCAAAGAGCAGAGAGAGAGAGAGAGAGAGAGAGAGAGAGAGAGAGAGAGAGAGGAGAGGGGAGGTGGAGAGAGAGAGAGAGAGAGAGAGAGAGAGAGAGAAAAGAGAGACAGAGTGGGTGGGAAGGGAGGGAAAGAGGTAATCGACAATTGAAAATTTATTTATTTATTTATTTATATAGAAATGTGGGAAGGGAGGGAAAGGAGTTATCGACAACTGAAAATTTATTTATTCATTTATTTATCTAGAAATAAGTCTTCTGTGCAGTGTATAACGGTTCACATTAATATTCTGCACACATTGAGCAGCATTAAACATGTGAGGGGAGAGAAGTGACACATACAGAGGTACGAGATTAGCCTGCGAGGGACAGCCGTGCGGCTGTTGATGTGGTCTAGTCGCGGCGGCTCGGGAGGCCGCGCTCTCAGACCGCGAATGCCGCGGAGCTCTGCGTCGCGGGGCGCCACCGTTGCCGTCGCCGCCGCCTCTCCCCGGCACGCGGCGCCTGCGGCCGGTTTCGGGCTCGCAGTCCGCCCGGGAACTCTGCAGGGCGGGAGCGGGGAGGGAAGTCGGTCCGGCCCCCTCCTGAAAAGGCTTTTAGCAACCTGTCGCGGCGGTGCGCCGGGACGCGTTGGAGGGAGTGGCGCGCGAGTTGCGGCGCCGGGACGCGGCGCGCGGCGTCTCGGGGGCCCCCACCCCACCTGCTCAGCATCCGCCCGGACCCCTGGCGGACCCTCGCGGACCGCGGCGCACAGGCAGGCGCCGCCCCGCCGCAGGCGCCACAGGCGCCTCGCAGACCCTTGCGATCAAACGTCAGTCGAGTCTCTTGGGCGACCTGTCAGTGGGGCCTGCGGGGCCTGCCGGGCGGTAAACCTCGGCTCGCGCTCAAGTTTTACTTAATGCAGGCACCGCAAAACCCTGCGGCGCAGCACGGCAGCGCCCCCCCCCCCCCTCCAGCCCCGCGCCACGCCACGCCACGCTGCCCCCGGGGGACTGGAGCGAGCGGAGCTCAAGTTTGGCGTTACTTACTTACCAAATCTGAGGCATTATTGATCAGCGAGAGAGGAGGAGGAAGAAGAAGAAGAGAATCTTCCGCCTTGCCGCTTGTGTTTCCTGCCCAGTTTTACATCTCCCTTGTTGTTGTTTTCCATCTTTCGGCGTTCGCTTCTTTCGGAGGATAAACTGGTTGGGTGGCCTGCAGTGCAGCCCCCTTGCAACCCGTCATGCTCGCGGCGTTAGGGAGCGTCCAGAAACCACGTCCCCACGTCGAGGGAAAATGTTGATGTAAAGTCTGACGGCGCCAGGTGGCACTGCGTCGGGAACCGCCCGTGGGAATCGAACCCACCGGACCTCCTGGAGTCGAGACTCCGTGGTCCGTGCCAATGGCAGTTTGCTCCCGGACAACGCAAACGGACGCCCTCCAGCACCAGAAGAGAAATTATACGTGGTTTGTGGACGTTCCCTTAATGATTATCCGTCGGAGTCCCGCCCGAGCACACACACGCACACGCGCCTCGCGAGTCTTCAACGCACGCGGCGCCGGAACACATCCCCACCGCACAGCCTGCGCGAACGAACGACCGTGGCCAGTGCTTACAGGGCCCGCGCCTGCGGTGTACCCGTTCAGAAGCCGCCGTGCGAGTTAACACCCTCCAACCCCTCACTTTCTTGGCGGGCGCCTTTGAAACCGTATATCGTCCGCCCGGTCGGGCCCACCTTGAAGTAACGGACACGGCAGGAGAGGGGAGTCAAAGGGGGCGCCGGACCGGAGGCCCGCTGGGGGTGGGGCGGGCGGCCCCTCCGGGCCCGTGTCCCGTTTCACGCACCGCGCCGCACGGCCAGAACCGACGGCCGCTCCCCGACAGCGCTGCATCACCTCCCCGGCGATGGCGGACTGAGAGAGCGCTTAAAACTCGCCGGCGATGGCGGACTGAGAGAGCGCTTAAAACTCGCCGGTGGTCCGTCCGCACCAGGAGGTGGCCCCGGCCCCTCAACCCCACGGCAGGGCGCCATGAAAGCGGCCGGAGGGGCCGTGGGGAGACCTCGGGCTAAGTGGCTGCGGTCTCGCCGGGCCGCTCTCCCGCTCCCCCACAGCCCCGCCGCAGTTCTCTCGCCCCCTGTATCCAAACCGGGACGTCGGGGGAGGTTACCCCATTCGCACACCTACATGCCCGCCACACCCACTCCAACCGCTGCGGCCGCCGCTAGGGCTCCGGCGGGACCGCTCGCGCGGCCGACAACTTTCTGCATTACGGCGCAGACGAATTTGCGGCACCCGCCAGGCATTAGTTTATTAGCAAACGCACGTTGCTCGATTAACGAAGGCAGCGCAGTGCAGCACGTACCGGAATTTTGTGCTCTGCATGTTCGATCTACCCTCGTATCCTCAACCCTCTCCCATTAGCTCTCCTAATTCAGTCCCACCCCTCAGCCGCCCTACTAGAGCGAATTTTTGCACACTCGGGTACACGAGACACGGCAGCCTACCCCCCCCCCCCCCCCCCCCCCCGTGTAAATGGTATGGGGGTCAAGGTGATAAAGCTTCAGCCCCGCCACTACTGGCGGGAAACAGGAATTAAAATGTTGTTTAATAGTCGTCAAGGTACAATCAAATACTCGTGTCAAATAGGGAGGGCACAAAAAAAAAACAGAAGTGGAAAAAAAAAATAGCAGACGTAGAACAAAACACCAAACAAACGCAGCACCCCACCAGGCGCAGTACAGGATTCAGCAAAATAAGCCGTTTCTCCCGTAGCAGTACGATTGCTCGTGCCGATTTCAAAGTTGTCTCAGACACGATAAATCGGGTTAAATGGGAGTATTGACCACATACTCACGACAATTTTACACCTTACATAATAGAACAAGATACATTTTCAATTTTTTTTTAATGAAATAAAAAAAAGACAGTACAACGGGCAACCCTTCTAAACAACTGGCTTAATCAACCACATGACACTAAAAGCTACTCTCCAACTATCCGATGCCACATCACAGCCATTGAAAAAACTAATTTACAATCTGATAATTGTTATACAAAACACAGAAATGGAAATGCATTTGGGAACATCGTGATGATACCCCATGAACTGCACAGGATCTATGAAACAGGAGCATCCCCTATTGATGTTATAAACGTAATTTTAGGAAAGTACTATACTCCTTCGTATTTCCACCAGAACCCTCATACCAGAGCAAAGGTGTTCAATGACCAGGTATTAGCCCAAACTTTGAACAAAATAACATATTAAAAAGAAACAAAAACCTCAATGACTCCAGTCCAGTTCTCCCCTTCATGAACGTCCTAAGTCATCTGAAGAGAACAGTTCCTGGCAAGGTTTCTGTTCACCTAACTTCTGAGCATTATCCCACACAAATTACCGTGCGTCCTTACAAAATGCAGTATATCCAACTTCTACTCATTTCATAATGAAATAGAAACAGTGATACGGGGAGTTACAATGCTTTCACATCACAATTCCAGCATCTCACAACTAGTATTGCTATAAAAAAATTGGTAGTCGTGCTGCATACTGTCTATCCAGTCAAACCACTTATGAGGCGCGGATAACCCGGGGAAAGTCGAGCAAAGAATGATAACTGCAGGACAGACAAGAAAGCACAGACAGTTGTGACATTGCATTAGGATATTCTGAAATACTTTCACTTAGACAGAACTTAAATTATTTCCACGAGTCCTAGGAATGAGACAAGAATATTTGCACGATATTGCTTTGACTAGATTTGAAATGCAGGAAAGAGTCGCCAGTTCAGCATCATGCAAGGCTACCAACAGCCTTTACTTTGCCTCTCAGAAATAATGCCCAAGAACCCACTGACTTTATTCCCTCTCATGGTTGAACTTAATCACACATTTTCCAAAGAAGGCGCCTTTCCTTGGAAAATGCACGAATTTAAGAATGCCACTCTGATCGGTTAATAGGAAGGGTGTTTGCTGGTGCACCAGACTTAAGGGAAGGATACACAAACTACCAATTGCCAACTAATGTACTACACAGGAAGGAAGGGAGAGCGGCATTCTAAATTCAGCATTGTTCAACATCACAAGATCAGCTGCCACACGCAACTAATCAAGTGGCCCTAGCACAGCTCGACACGAGAACAATGAAACAATTGCATCTGCTGTAAGAATCCCTTGGCTGTCAGCAGTTCTGCATTCAAAGTCAAGAGATTGGTTGTGGGCCAAGCACAGCTCACCGCATGAGCAATTAAACGCTTCTATCCACCAAGAGAATCGTTACCAGGGGCCTCATACTGGGAACGAGAAGCAAGATTGCTTCTTGGGCATCAGTACATTAAGCCTTAGACAAAATGTGTTTATAGGAAGATGAAAAAAGAAAAGATTATTTTTTGGAATGTTCAATGATTGCTCCTGGCCTATCTGCTCTATTGTAACAAAGCACAAAAGAAAGCACTAGCATTGATGTGTTGTGAAGCCTTAAATCTGCTGTTACTTTAACTATAACAGCTAAACTCGAAGGTTCTGAAAAAGACTGGAGTACTGATGAGGTCAAAAATATAGAAATGGTACAGGACTAACTAAACAATATTTTCCGAGACTCATCATTTCAGAAAAGAAATTAAACTTGCTGGCTCTAACCATTACATCTATGAACTTTAAAATTTCAACACTTCAATACTTAATATCAGCTCAATTCAGCAACCTTCGGGAGATCAGATAATATCCTACTGGTAGCTGTCCCTGGTAGTACCATGCACTTCCACAATCATTAGTTCTTAAGAGACTTTAAAAAAATAGCTATTTATGGCCATTTAAATACTTGCTCAAACCAAGTACCCCTTAAGCTGTGATGTAGCTTGAACAACCATGTTTTGACCACACGCCTTCCCAAACACACATTCTCAAAATTAAGACAGCAGGGTGCCCACTCTGCATCTTCCAATAGAAATTATTGGACTCCTGGCACCTTGAACATCACAAATCTCACTACCTGTGCAGTGATAGGGCTCAAATCAGTACAATCACCATCGTCTCAGGTCAATTTCTCAAGCAATGTTTCCGAGACTAATTTCATGGACTGCACCACAGCCTTACACCGAAAAAAAAAAAAAACTTCCAGAGTCAGATCTTTATCCTCTTCCTCATACTGTACTCCTCTTCAGATGATGCTCTTTGTAGGGGGTACCAAGGACAGAACCCAATCTCTTGAACCTCCAGCTCTGTACACAGTCCAAAATTTGATAAAAAACTTAGCCCAACATAATCTGTAAACAAAAAGGAAATAAATTAACATCACAACAAAGTGACATGAAACGGGAAGCACTACTAAAAACACTTTTTTGAGATTACCTCTGGCTCTTATTTGCAGTCCTGACTTAAATTATTACAGTGGGAAAAGATCGACCGGGGCGATGCAGAATGCTAACCCATTTGGTTAGATGAATTGGAGCCTTCATAGCATTAGCATGGATTTCCCTTGCCCTGAGGTCAGAGGTCTTGAGTTGATGGACCGGCATGTTATCTCTCTTGCACTTGTTGATTATAGGGCCAGCATAGGAACACCCAACTGTGGACAGAAAATCAAAGATATTACCATGCCATCAGATAGAAGACACACAAGGTAATTTTCTAGTACTTACAACTCGTGGGGGGCTGGCCAGCAAAGGTAGGTGCACCAGAAAAAAAATCCTAGCCTCATCTTGAGTCAATCCTGTAACAAGAGGAACGTAGAACATTGTTAGCGCCATAAAAACGCCAACCCATCTGCAATCGGTCTGGATGACCCTGTGAGTTCTAAAGCGCGACACGAAACCAAGTCGAACCGGATTCCAGACCTGACCAAGCTACGAGCCGCCGGCCAAAGCATGTGCTCAGGGAAAAGAAACGGGAAAAGAACTAACGTCAACGAAATAAACCATACCGGGGGCACACGCAAATTAAGCAGATCGGCGTGTCAGTTAAACCTGCCACGCCAACAGGATTGGAATTGAAGGATTGACGATGCATAATCCAGCACATGGCAAGTGGGAGTTGGGAACGACCCAACTTTCCCAGCACCGAGCACGACCCCTCGGAAGATTAACCCACGCAGATCCACCGATTGCAACGCGTAACACATTATAGCACCGTAAGCACAGATTGCAAAACCGAACCACGAGGGAAAGATTACAAAGAAATCACGCTTCTTACCTACCTCCGCCGTGGACCTTCTGACTGCGACTGACAGTTCCCGCCCCGCCCCGCCCTCGCCCCGCCCCCGCCCCCGCCTGGCAGCATCCAGTGCTACGAAATAGCGGCCGAGGAGGGTGAGTTCGAGTTGGGTGAACCACGTGACCTCCTGGTCCAATCAGTGGCTGTGTTTCAGAAGAATCAAGGCGGCGGTGCGGCCCCACGAAGAGCTTTTGTGGTTCGATCCCCACTAGGAAGCACCCGGGAGGGGGAGGAGTGGGGAAACGTCGCCACCAGATGGCGCTGCGGTGCAAGCGGGATTTTAGAAATAACTGACAATAACAACTTGCAAGGTGGACCGATATTAGACTCACGGACTCGGCGGACACAGAATGAGTTTGACATAGGAGTACGTAGCTTTACTTTATAAATCTTCATCGTGATTATCCCGTTTTGTTTTGTTATGATTGTGTTGTATAATAATTATTATACTCTTATTTATGAAGGTTATGTTGTAATTGACTGTTTGACTTGAGAATGCCTTCTGAAGATGATTTGAAGGCACGGATCTTTAAACAGCCGTATGAGAAAAGAGAAGATCGTGAGGATGGGTCTGTACCCTCTGGTATCTCTCATGTGTGGAGCTTGGTGATTATATCGTGTCATTGCCTTTCATTTAATATTCTCTTTCAGTCTCATTCTTAAAATACATCACACAGTGCCTGGAGATAAAGGTGGCATTCGACGAACTCGTTTTATTCATGCAACATTTAACTGCCACAATGAATTGCTTGCCACAGCTGACCACCGAGGGAACATATTTGTGATAGACTTGGCTAATAGTTTGTGAGTATTAATATGTGATGAGGAATTTCTGTATAGTCTTCAAGTATTTCTTTTCATAACTTGAATACTGTTTTGTTTAGATTTTGGCGTCTTGGCAAGCAACAACCTATAACACTCCTGTCATTCCATCCTCATCTTAGTACTGATCTTTTTGTTGGGACAAAAGAAAGTTGTTTGTTCCTTCTAAATGCAGGTATGTGCAGCTGTACCTCAAATTTACTTCTGATATACAAGCAATGCCAACTTATCTTTTGCCTTTTTGTTATGCTGCTCAGAAAATGGCCAACAATTGGGTTCACTTTCTGGTCACTCAGAAGCAGCCAAACATGTATCTTTTAGCTCTGATGGAAATTTCTGCTTGTCTGTGGCCAGTTGTGAGGGTTACATATGGGATTTGAAGACCCTTACCCAAGCTCATCGACTGAACCTGCAGCCTGGCATGAAAATAAAAATTGTAGGATCATCATCCTTTTTTTTTTTTTTTTTTTTGCTCCTATACTTTTTAGAGAGTAAATAACTCATGTTTGTATGTTTTCAGGCATGTTTTATGCCAGCTTCTGACAATATTCTTGCATGTTTTGAAGATGATGCGATTCATATTTGGGCCTTTCAGTCCTTTCAATGTATCAAGCAGATAGTTCCAGATTCCTGGAGTGGACATAGTATTGAGAGTGTAGCGTTTACAAGGTAGTGTAGAATGACATTGTTTCCCTTTGAGGTAAAAAAACAAATGTTGAAATGTGAGCCTTTACATTTTTAGGAACGGACGTGCTCTGGTTCTTGGTGGTACATCCAGAGAACTAGTTATCTTTACAGTAGATGATTGGAACACACAACGAGTTCTTAGACTTCCTGAAGATGTTACTAATGTGTTGCATGTGGAATTTCTGCCCCAGTCTTTTGATTCTGGTGCTAATCAGGTAGGTGCCAATCAGTTGTAGTTTTTGTTCAATGCATATTTGTGTAAATGTTCTAAAATCACGTCAAAGTAACAGGTTCTTGCTGTCCTGACTGGCTCAGGGACATTGCTATTTCTAAACCTAATCACAGGAATTGTGTGGAAATCGAATAGCGAGGAGTCTTTATGTAAGTGTATCAATTTAGGGCAGTGCTTGAACATAACAGATTAATTGCAGACAATGCATTTAATTTCCTGCTTCTGCTGTTTAAAGGTAGCTTTACATGCAGTTGGTCAGGAAAGTATGTTGTGTGTAACACAGTCAATGGAGAAGCAAAAATTTTTAGTGGGTCCCAGTTCTTGGCAAATTCAATGAGCAGCAGGGATAGCAAGACCACTAGACCCACGGAAGAGACTCCTCCGTTAAAATCTGACATTCTGTTTGAATCTCCTTACCAACCTGAGGTGATAAAAAAGAAACATCCATCTATGAAGAAGCATACTTCAAAACTCAACCATCAGGTTAATTAAAAATTTTGCAAATTTTTGTGTCTTGTCTTCATTGCATCAATCTATTGAATGAATTTTAATAAATTGTATGTATCTTGGATCTACAGGTTGGGAAGATACTGGATGTAAATAGGCTTAGAAGGATTCTGAAGACATTCTTAGAATACCCAGAGCAATACAGAAGCCTTATCTGGCATTCGATACTTCAGTTGCCTAGGAACAAAGAACCATGGAGCAGTCTTTCTGAGCGACCTCTTCACCCAGCAGCACAAGCCTTGTCTAAAACATATCCAATTCAGAATAAAATTATGTTTGACTGCTTGCAAAGGTATGTTTTGTTGTTCTTTTTTTTATTGACTTAATTATGACGTTCCTGGTGATTGTAATATTACTTCTCCTCCCTAGTGTTTTGAGCTGTTTAGCTCATTGGTCTCCAGTGTTTGGAGAGATTCCATATCTGGCTAATTTCATATTCCCCTTTATCAAGTTGTTCCACTCTGACAAATTTGTTTGTTTCGAGGTCGCTGCAACTTTGATAAGTAAGCTAAAACGTTTTGTTCAACACTTCTCAGTTAATGCTTTCTTTCAAACTAATTTACTGCAATACATTTCTTCCCTAGCAAATTGGTGCCAGCATTGGTTTGAGTATTTATCATTCCCACCTGTGAACATTCTTGGGATGATTGAGAATGTATTGTCAGAGCACGACTCCGAGTTGATCAAACTGTTCTATGATTGTGGTATTACATCCCATCAGTATGCATGGCCCCTTTTGTCAACGGCATTTTCTGAGGTTTGCTTTTCTCCTTTTTTTTTTCTCTTGATTTAAGTGGATACTCAAGTTATGATGCTCTTAAAATTTTAAAGTGCAAATATTAACATTATATTGGCTAATATTCTTTTTCTTTCAAGGTTTTGACACCTGCAGAATGGAGACAACTGTGGGATCACATTCTCTCCAACCCTCCATGGTTTCTTCTGTGTGCAGTTGTAGCATACAATATCAGCTGCCGTGTCTCCCTAAAAACGTGCTCAACCAAAGAAAACTTTGAGGTTGTATGGAAATGGTTTACATGATTCACTGCACTCCATTTGTGTCAACTTCTCATTTTTAAAACGCTACCTTTTCTACAGTTCTTTTTCAGGAATCAGAACCCAGTCAATATGAAGCATTTTATCAAAAAGTGTTATGAAGTGATGGAAAAAACCTCTTCAGAGTATCATCCTTCTCAATACCTGACCACCTTCACACCATTGCCCAAAGGAAATTACCCTGTTTTCTCCGAATATCCAAGATTTATTGTTAACTATCAGGTAAGTGCCTGTAATTTCGTATCTGAAACCTTAATGCAGGAAGACCTATTTCATAGTTCCTTTTTGGTTGTTTCCCATCGGAATTAGTCGTGATTCTTTGTCCGTGTGCTGGTGTCAAAAGAATGTTGTGATTAAAAAAAAACTAAATACTTCTATCTTTTAGAAGGAGCAAAGAGATGCAATCCAGCGTGAGGAAGAAATTATCCTTAGAGAGCAGCATAAAATTCTTTCTCGAAGGCTGGCAAGTGAGGAAATGCGACTGCGAGAAAGAAAGGCTAGAATACAGGAAACTCGTCTCCTCGGTACTGCAGCTTTCACTATGGACCACTGCAGAAATGTGATTTCTCCCATCTTATTTTCTTTTTCTGTTTTTTCTATGTACAGAGGCTGAGAAAGCTGCTAATGCCTCTCTTCATGCCGAAGAGGCCAGACTCATTGACAAACGTAGGCAGCTAGCTGCTCTCAGACGTGAACTACGTGCACAGGAGGAAGAAGCTATAGCTGCTACAAGAGTAGAAGCTATGGAACTTCAGGTAAAACAGCGTTCGGCTGAACTTGACCGCCTGCATCATCAATTGCACACAAGGGTATGATTTTCTATTTTTTCTTCATAGTATGGTGCTTCTTTATGTATTGCTACATTTGGAAGTGTCCTTCAATTTTTAAATCAACAAATGTAACCTATTTTTAACAGGCTAAACAGTCAGGACTCGAC
The DNA here is from genome assembly GCA_026979955.1 of Megalurothrips usitatus. Taxonomy (NCBI): domain Eukaryota; kingdom Metazoa; phylum Arthropoda; class Insecta; order Thysanoptera; family Thripidae; genus Megalurothrips; species Megalurothrips usitatus. The sequence goes on from CM049593.1 coordinate 13,641,744, forward strand.
AGAGGTAGTCTTAATGAGGAGGTCCATGAACAATTTAGTCAATTGAATGTCAGAAAACATGAGTTGCAAGAGCGACTCAGAGATCAAAGATTACGAGAACTGGCGAGACCTGCTGTAGGAAACAGGGTTCCAGATAATGAGTTGTTACATCTGAAACAGCAGCAACAACTTCTAAGCGATGAAATTTGTAAGGTAACTTGAGCAACATTTTGGTCCAGACAAGTCTTCTCTATTCTATTTTGGTTTGTGTTCTTATTTATGGTGCCATGATCTTGTGCAGCTGCGAATGGAAAGTAACAATCGAGGACAGAAAGCAGTTGACTTTGATGTTAAAATAGCTGAACTTGACAGTGTACAGCAAAGAGTGGAAGTTGCATTGGCAAGGAAAGCATTCTTGCAACAGGATCTTGTAATGACTGCTGAACATTGTCGTGAGGTCAGTCATAATGGAATTTTTCTATGTACAGTATATCACATTGTCATGCACCCATTTCTAAGTGGAAATATCTGGTTAAAAAATCTGATTTTTATTTTAGGAAGCTCATGCTGTATCTAAATTAGCTGCATTGGAAAAAGAAGTTAATGAATTATCAGAAAAGCTGTGTTCTGTTATCAACTCCGGCGCCCCTCATGTCAGGTAATGCATCTTTCCCATTTAATCTTACCCAGACTATCACAGGACTTAACCTGTAACAACACATTCTAAACTTTTAAAATTTTGAACCTTTTGTCTTTAGATGTAAGAAGGATGACACTGAGAGGCTTGTATTGAACCCGAAAGAACCAGTTGGCAGCTTTGAAACTACACCGACGGGTAAGATTCCGATGCATATAGCGAATCTCCAAATTTAAGAAATTGAAAATTTGTATTGTTCCCTGGTTCCCTTCTGTTCCAGATGGGGATTTTCAACTACGTTCCTCAGAATTTTACAGGAAGGAGAAATGTGCAGTAACTTCTGCAATGGAGCTCAGGAAGTGTCTTCTTTCAGGCTGGAGTACAAACTGACGAGTTTGAAATAAATATCTTTAGAAAATATCTATCTTTAATGTTTGTAGGAATATTTATTTTAACATTTGGATAACCTTGGGACGGTAAAACACATAATACCATGTACATACTGGTGAGCTCGATTTACAAGCATACAAAATGAGTGTACATGATCTCTGTTTAAAATAATTTTGAGCCCTCTATTGGAATTTAAAAAAAAACCACACATTCTCACTTTATGTTTAACAAAAAGTAACATCGTAAATAAAGTTTAGTACCAGACCTTTCCTTTCTTTTTTTTACTGATGCCTCTGAATAGTTCTCTGTTGCATGATAAAACAATAAGTATGCGTTTTTCTGAATGTGATATGATCACAATTCAAAAATATAAATATATCATGGAATCTTTTTTATAAATGTTGAACATTTGGTCATATTTAGTTTAAATATTTTTGTTGCTTTCAAATATTTTGTTTCCAAAGGTTGTACAATTCTGCACAACCATCATCTATCAGTTCGTGTTGATCTATAGAATGAGTATGTGTCTGATATAAGCTGAAGTTATTCATAAATAACATTTTTCTGAGCCAGTTTGCTCACCCACTTCACTTTACAGAGCATACGGGTTCTCAGTGATACATGTGTTGGAGAACAGATTTGGTGGAATATGTCAGTCATAGAGATGAAGAAATACCCTAACTAGATGTAGACTGCTCTACAATTTTCAAACTAAGCAAATAATACAACCGACCTTCCCACCTTCATCAAATTAAAAAATACAGTTGTTCACATATTTATAATATCAGCTAAGTGGATTATTTTTTGAAAATGTATCAACTTTGGTATATAAACAGGGCTTGTGCCTTGTTATAACTTAACAACAGATCCAGAACACAGCAATGATCTATAGGCCGAAGTAACTTTCTTTTGTGCAATAAACACAAACAATAATTTTTTTTTAAAGTAGCGGCCCCACACTGCATCACATACATTCTGACACTTTTTATTATGATACATGGGAAGTTGATGGGAGTCAGTGCATAAGATATGCTAGGCCTGTGCGATTATCAAAATCAATCATAAATGGTTGATGTTCCCAACAAACAAAAATGGCACGATCTCATTTTCAGGCATTGATAATCAAAAGTTTGATCAATTAATTGAAAATAGTCTATTCATCAACTTCAATCAGTTAATCAAGTTTTGTCAAATGTGGTCTTTTGATTTTTGAGTCCAGCTGTGAAGTAAAGGCACCCTCAAATGCTGTAAGAAAAAAGAAAGCCAAACTCATGAAACTTCAAAGTCCAGAGATTTCAAATTGGATAGAAAAATGCTATAAAAAAAGCTACATCCCATAGAGCCTAGTGCTTATTGATAAGCTGCTTGTTCAGAGACAAAAATATAAAACATGTTTACATTTTTCCACAAGTTCTTCTGCCCGTGGTTACACTGCTACCGCCACTAAAGACACGCTTGGAAGCTCTGTAGTGAACGTCACCGCTACAGGTAAAACCATAAATAATATCCAGAAACATAGTTATGCTTACAAAAATAGCGAGAACAATATATTGATGATTGAGTCATTGGTGAATAATTGAAAAACCTTTCAATTACTGATAATTGAATTGAACTCCTTGCATTAATCGACAATTAATAAAATAATTGACGATTGCTGTCAATCATTTGATTAATCGCACAGGCCTAAGATATGCTGCCTGACCCATTTTGTGCAGTATACATAAGAAGAAAAGACTTCTGGGCCAGGGCTACAACGTCATCTGATTAAAATACCTAACAGTTTGTGTTTTCAGGATGTGATCCAGACCAAAAACCAATAATAATGTTTTAAAAAATTCCAAAGACTGGTCCAGGCCAGACATGCGGTTGGAGACGATCAGATCAAAGCCAGCCCGCTGAAACGTTGTGGCCACTGACGGGCTGGATGCCCGGTGGCAGGTTCGGCAGCGTGGCTACCAGGCCGTTCCGGTTCTTGTACCAGCGTTCCCCCGCTGTCGCCCCCGTCGGACTTGGTGGCTCTCCTGGGCTGGGTACCTGCCCCGGCCCTTGCCCCCCTGCCAGACCCGGCCCCACCGCAGTGCCAGCACTGCCCAGGACGGGGGCCCCGCTTGGGGTCGAGGGAGTCGTCAGGGTCGGGAGGGTGGGAGCTGTAGGAGTGACGACCACGCCCCCGGCCGCCTCGGAGAGGAGCAGGGCGTCCCTACTGACCGCCTCCTCGGCGGCGGTCGGCGCCAGCGCCAGGTGCTCCTGCTGGTGCAGCTGCAGCTGGTGGAGGTGCTCGATGACGCGGGCCTCCGCCTCCTGCAGCTGCTGCCGGTGTGGCCGAGGCCGCGGCCGGGACTCGGATACCTCCTCGGGGGTACGAGCCGGCACGCTGGAAGCCCGTTGCAGCGCCTGCGAGGGAGCACAAGGACATGTGAGCCGGGGCCGTTGCAACGTCAGGGCACTCTCAGGGTGCGAAAAGAATGTTCCCAGGGGGCACTTGCCTTCTTTGAGGCCGCCGACGTGGAGGCTAGCGCTTGCTGCGAGGTGGAGGGTCCCTGCAGGGAGCCGCCGAGGCCGTGCAGGGCGACGTCGTCGCTGTCGTTGTGCGACGTGGTCTGCACGGCCTGGCTGCCCCGCGACGCGGAGAACTTGTGCCGCTTGCGCCTGAGGGCGGCCATCGCGGAGGCGAGCGGGTGCCCGAGGCCTAGGCCTTCGGCCGAGTCCGTGTCCGTGGCCTCCTCCGAGTTGGAGCGGTGCTGGTGCGGGTGGCCCCGCTGCCGGGACCCGTTGCACACCGAGTCCTCGGACCGGGACCGGCTGATGAGGCGGCCCACTCTGCCCGACTTGGCAGCCTCGATCAGCGTGCCCCAGCGGCGCTTGTGGGAGCCACCAGGCCGCGACTTGCTGAGGTTCAGCCTGCCGACAGAGGCAGGGGCCGTCAGCGAGGCGAAGCAAGGCCTCGAAGTGGAATTTTAAACCGGACTATCGAATACATCTTAATTTTTTGTTTAATCCGAACGAGATGGCACAGACTTTAGCTGGAGTCTGTGTAGTTAAGTCGTGCGCGTGCGTGCGCGCATGCACGCGCACGACTTAGCTACACAGACTCCTGGAACTGTGCTTGCATCCTGGCACTTTTTACGTTTGAGATTTACAGTAAGTTCCCGAACTTGTTGGTGAAACAAGAAGGGTGCCATGAAGATCCGGGAGTGGCACCTCGGGGTGGCCCCTCCCTCCCACACTGCAGTCACCTGGGCGCGAGCCGTCCCAGGCCGTGGTGGCCCTCCGAGGACGAGCCGTGCTGGCCGTGCTGGGAGCCGCGCCTGCCGACCCCCAACACGCCGGAGATGGTGGAGCCGAAGAGCTCCGGGCCGGCCAGCGCGCCGATCGCCCCCACCGGCCCCGAGCCGCCGCCGCCGCCCGCGCCGTTGTCCGCCGACGCGCAGATCGGCTCGTCCGAGACGTCGGACGTGATGGCCATCTCCACGACGGGGGACAGGTTCTGGCCGCCGCTGGACGACGGCGGCGGCGCGATGTTGAAGCCCTTCATGAGGCGCCGCTCCTTCTGCCTGTTCTTCTTGCCCCCCGAGCCTGTGTGCGGGCAGAGCAGGCGGAGCGTTAGCCTTCGCGCGCTGCGCCGGCGCCGCCGGGCCGCCGCCACCACTGACCTGCTCCCGTCGACGACGACGTGTGCGTGTTCATGCCCGAGTTCTTGAGGATCTCGATGAGCTCGCAGCGGAAGGCGGAGATGTCCTGCTTGATCTCGTTGACGTCGTCCTCCGTCACGCCCTGGGACTCGGCCTTGCGCTGCTCCACCGTCACGTACCGCCGCACCAGGTTGCGCATGATGCTCTGCGGACAGGCACCGTGTCACATGTCACAGGGGTCACCGCCCGGTCACACTACAACGCTCGCTCACGCCGGATGCGTACCTGGTAGCGGAAGTCGCGCTCGCTGGCCTGCTTCACCTTCCTCTGAAACAGTCAGGCACGCGGCGTTAGCGAGGGCCCCCGCCCCGTCAACAGGCTCCGCCTGATCTACTCCGCCGCCGAGCGGCCCGGCCGGGCGCCCGGTGCCGGCGGGGTAGGCAGCCCCGCCAAACACCGGCGCTGGGACGTTGCCTACCTGGCGGTCCGCGGGCGCCCCGGCCCGAGGACTCTCTACTCACCCTGATGGTGCGCATGTGCTCCTTCTTGGCGGCCCTGGAGTGGCCGCACAGCTTGCGGTGCACCCAGCGGCAGATGTAGAAGATGCTCTTGGGCGTGGGGATGACGTTGAAGGGCGGCGGCACCGTCCCGCCCTCCTCAAAGTACGAGATCCACAGCTTGCTGCGGGCGAACTTCCACTCGGTGTCGGCGCGTTCCTAAAGGCAGGTCAGGCCGCGCGGTCAAGTTAGCGAGTTGCTGGCGGAGGCCGGCGAGGCCTTCGGGGCCGCCGTCTTACCGAGATGAGCTGGTAAGAGTGGTTCATGGTGGCGATGAGCAGGTTGAGCAGCACCACGATGTTGATGACCGAGTACGTGCCGAACATGAGCATGCCCCAGAAGCGCGTGAAGCTCTTGATGCCCGCCAGCTCGAAGTTGTCCAGGTCGACCAGGCCGAACACGGCCCAGAACAGCGTCTGCGTCGTCTCGAACAAGCTAGAGGGGCCGGGAACGATTTTCAATCGTTTATATTATATTTTGGAGGCGGGCGCAGGCAGCGGAGGCGCGAGACTACTCACTTGGCGAATCGCCTCCAGACGACGCAGGCGTCCCTGTCGGGCGGGTGCGTCGAGTTGCCCTGCCCGTTCTGCTGGGTGGGCTGGTTCTTGTTGCAGATCTGCTTCTCCATGTCGGCGTAGTACCACAGCAGCTGGTTCAGACCTGGGCAGAGACCAGGCCGGGGCCCGGGCGTCAGCAGCGGGAGAGGGAGGTGGGGGGCAGGGGGGGGGGGAGGAGGCTTGTTTCCATCATGTTCCCTCCCTGCCGAGGCCGTGCCGCCGTAAAGGCTGAAAGCACTCAGCGCGGGCGGGCCTGCGGACCTGCCGCGCGCCCCGCGCTCATCCGAAACTCTCACCGCAAGAAAAGGCGAACAGCACCAGCACGTAGAGGAAGAAGAACTTCATGATGTCCATGACCATCCGACTGAGGGACACCTGCAGCGGCCCCAGGTACGGGTTCACGGAGAAGATGTAGACCAGCTTGAGGGAGCTGCAAGCAACAACGGGCCACCGGCCATATGAATTACTCGCGGTAAATGGGAGACCCAATGACGATGACGACGTCCTTTAAGGAAACGGTGAGCGCGAGAAACAACAGCGAGCGCACCGACCTGAAGATGTTGGCGGCGGAGAACAGCCCCTCGGAGATGAGCATGGGGTCCCACGTGTCCCACTGCTCTCGGGGCGAGTCGGCGATGTGCATCTCCTTCTCCTTCTGGACCTGCAAGAACGGCCGGCGTCAGGCTCCGCGGCGCCCACTCCGCAGCCGGCACCGGCTGATGCCGGCCGGTGCCGGCCGATGCCTCCCCGGTCCGAACGGGGTCGTCAACAACTAACTAACTTGTTCGCCCCCGCCGGGTCGCCGCCGGGCCGGTGGGCCGGCGCTAGGCTGCTTACAGTACTTACTCGGTAGTACGCCACCACCCGGAGCGCCACCGTGGCCACGTACAGGGAGTTGGTGACGAAGTCTATCACGTTCCACATGTCGTTGGCGTACTCTTCTAATCCAACGTCCCACAGCTGTTTCACTTCGCTCCATATTAACCCTAGACGACAGGGGGGGGGGAGAATACCATGATTAAAGGGAATAAATGGCGAGAAAAAAAATGCAACGTATTAGCTGGGTGTTTGAACCCGCACGACTCACCTAGTACCCAGGCGAGTATAAAACACTCGACCACCGACGGGGGCGCGCCTCGCTTGGTCGTCAAGTCGTTGATTTCGTTGCTACTAATGGGGTCGGCGCCGAAGATCCATTCGGCTATCACAGACTCAATGCGTTGGGAAGCTAGGATAAGTAAAACTGGCGACAAAGACAAAGACAGCGGCATTAGGGCGCTGCCGGCGCCGGACACGGCCCTCTCTCTCTCTCTCTCTCTCTCTCTCTCTCTCTCTCTCTCTCTCTCTCTCTCTCTCCCTCTCTCTGGGCACACTCACAAAGGAAGGTAAAGTAGGAAGCGGCGTGGCAGAGGAACTTGATGAAGGGCTTGCGCAGCGTCTGGCCCACGCTCGAGTGCGGCCCTATGACGTACACGGTGGAGAAGAAGGGGAACATGGCGCCGATGCGGACGATCTCGAAGGCCTGCAGGACCATGTTCTTGCGCCGGAAGCCCGGCAGGCCCTCGTACCAGATGGAGGCCAGGAGCTGCTGCACGTTGGGGTGCGCCACGAACTGCAACAGCAAGGAGTTTTAATGGGCGCGCGTGAGGGGCGGGGCGGGGCGGGGCGGGGCGGGGCGGGAGGGGAGGCCGGGAAATAAAGCGCCGGCGCGGCAAGAAAACTGCAGCGAGGCCGGCGGCGGCTGTCGGCGCTGCTGTCGGCCGGGCGCCGGGCCGATACATTCTGCCCTGGTGTGCTATTGGCAGCGGCCGAGGCCGAGGCGAGCCCGGCGGGGCCTGCGGGGCCTGCTGGACACGCCCCCCACCGCCACCGCCACCGCCCCGGCAGGCCCGCTGGACCGCGCTGCAGCACGCCAAGGCCGCACATTTGTCGGGGACGCTGAGGCCCGCAGGCCCCGGGCGGCCCCTCCCAACTCACCATCCGACCCGTGTCGGTGGCTGACCCCGCACGACCCCTACGTCTCTGCCTCTGCCCCCCCGCAGAGCAAGTGAGGAGGAAGTAGAAGCCTCTCTCTCTTCTGAGGGCCGCCGCCGCTGCCGCCGGGCCGTGCAGCGGAACCGTGTCGCCCGCTGAGGACTTCCCAGCCGCGCTCATCAAATTTTCAGCGCCATCTGCACGACCCCTTTACAGGACTACCCCACTACCCCCCCCCCCACACTCCCCTTCATCTTCCCCGGGATCTCCTCGCCCGCATCTCTTTCTATCTTGTGAGACAATGTGAACGGAGGGGGCACTATCCGGACGCAGACGCCATTCGTTGCGAGGTGAAGGGACACATAAAAACTTAGCACGGCTCTCTCTCTCCCTCCCTCTCTTTCTCTCTCCCTCCCTCTCTTTCTCTCTCCCTCTCTCGTCTCTCTCTCTCTCTCTCTCTCTCTCTCGTCCCCTCCCAGGAATTGGTAAATGTGGCATCGCACATTAGCTCCGAGCAATTTGGAGAAGTCGGCAGGAACAAAGCAGATCAGTGCCGCCGCCGACGCCCGTTTGGTTTTATAGCGGCACGGTGTTGATGTCGTGCTGGGGCCCCGCCGAGACGCGCGCCGGGCCCGGGCCCAGGGTCACGGACAGAGGCGGGTATTTAACTAGAAAATCTCTGTACTACTGCAACATCCAAAAAGTAAAAAGGAAATAAATCACAAAAAAAAAACGATGGGATGTTCCTGGCGTATTTTTATTTTTCCCGCGCATCACACTTATTTGAGGCAGGTAGGCTGGCCTCGGGAACGCACATGCCCAGGCCCGCAGCACGGGCGGCCGGTGGCCGAAGCGCGTGCACGCACACACACACACACACACACACACACACATGGGAATTGCGTATGCATGTTTCATGCACCTGCGCTGCGCGCAGCGGCTGCCAGGGCTGCGACCCGACCGGCCGCTCCGCCCGCTCCATTCATTCCGACTCGTTCCAATTTACGGTCATCAGAAAATCGAAGAAAAAAAAATTAAATCTCTCGCGACTTAGTGGTGCGCGGAACGCTGCGCTGCGCGAGGGGAGCGAGGGCCGCCGCTCCGGTCCCTATCGGCCCGCGGCCCGCCGGCCCGGCCGCGCCGCCCACCCCGTTCATCGGAACAATCATTAGACTTCGCGGTGGCCCGCGGTGCCATCACCGGAACGGACGGCCTTTCATTAAAGCCCCCAACCCCGACCCCTCCCGTAAATCCGGACACTGGACACGTAGCGAGAGCCGCACTGAAAAGGGGTGGCGAGCGAAACGAAGCGCAGAGCGCTGCCCCACCCGCCAGCGGCCCGTGGCGCCCGCGGCGAGCGCCCGGCAGGTAGGCAGCCGCGGGCCGGCGGCGCTCCCGTGCCGGGCGGCTGGCCTACCCGCGCCTCGGCGGGCGCTCACCGTCCCGCCCCACTCACCTTCTTCTGGCGCAGCTTGATGGCCAGCTTGAGCCGGTTGAGGTGCATCCTCTCGCCGTGTTCGAACGCGGGGCCGGTGGGGTCGTGGTTGAGCAGCACCTCCAGCTCGTACGAGGAGCGCGTGTGGTCGAGCAGCGCCGTCGCGAAGTCCTGGCACTGCTTGCGCAGCTCCTGCGCACAGACGGGGCGGGTCAGGGTGTGAGGGCGCGAGTGTCCGCCGGGTCACAGCCCCCCGCCACCCACCTGGTACTCGGTCTTGAACTCGTGCTCGAGGAAGGAGAGCCGGCGCAGCTCCCACGACAGCTCGAACGCCGTGAGGATGGGGTCCTTGGAGGAGAGGGCGATGAGGGACGGCGAGGCCAGCGCCCGGTACGCGTTGATCCGCGACCGCGAGTGCCGCAGCGAGTCCTCCTGGCGGGAGGTGACGCACTCGTCGCACCCGCACCTGCAGCAGCACCGTACGGCCCGTGAGGGGTGAGGCGCTGCATGTGTGTGTGTTTGTGTGTGTGTCATTATTCTCGCGCTTCGGTTATGCTCCATTTTTGATATAATTTTTTTCTCGTGTTTTGTTGAAGCCTGAGCATGTCCCAGGCAGTCTTGTGCCATCGAAAAAAAAACAACAACTGGGGAACACAATTTCCTTGCATCATTCATCGTTTTTTATTGTTACACCATCGTTGTGAACAAGAAAAATACTAAGCCGATCCAAATAAAATCTTGTTTCTAGAGCTTCAAGCGTCGCAAGGACATAAGATGTCGATTTGGCCTTGATATAAAAAAAAATAAAACGTTATATCTTGACTTGGAAAAAGGTTACAAACTTGCACGGCTAAAATAATATCACAGCTTAAAAAAAAAGAGGCAACAAGATCGATGCCAAAAAACTTCAACTCTCTCATCTCCCGTAGAGAGTCAAAGTTTTGAGCATCAATATTTTTCTAAAACAGTCAGCAAGCATGGAGGCGTCGGGTTCGTTGGTGGCGACTCTGCGGTCGTCGCCCGGAGACGGTCAAAGGCGTGGAGAGGGGCGGGGCGAGGGCGGAGAGGAGGGGCAGTCTCAGGCGCCGGTCACTGCAAAAACAATGCACACTTGGTGGTTGGGGACATTTTTTTGGAGGGCGACGCGGGCGAGGGGAGAGCTATGTTGCCGTAGCTTCCAGGGGACGGTGTTTGGGAGGGGGGGGGGGGGCGGGAAGTGAACCTACAATTAATCCTCCCCCCTCCCCTTTTCCCAGGGGCACTGCAACCCCACGACCAGCGGGGCGTTCTTAGCACGAGAGGACCTATCGCCGTCACATTCGGAGGAATATAACGCGCAACGCGCACCTGCGATGGCCGTGAAGGGGTGGGTACCTCGCCTAGGAGCTGTTGTGGCTGCGGCTGCGGGACCGGGAGCCGGAGCGGCGGCGGCGGCTGCGGCGGCTGCGCCTCCTGCGCCTGCGGCGGCGGCGCGCCGCCTCGCGGATGTGCTCGCTCTCTTCCGCGGGGGCGGGGGACAAGGAGGCGGGGCTGGGGCTGCTGCCCCCGCCGCCGCCGCCCTGGCTGCGGCTACGGCTGCGGCTTCGGCTCCGGCGGCGCGGCGAGCGACTTCGGCGACTGCGGCTACGGCGTCCTCCACGGCGGCGGCGGCGGCGTCGCCGCCCTCGCCGGGCCGCCTCCTTGACCGGGCCGGCGTCGGCCGGCTCGCCGTCCGGGAGCATGTAGTGGTAGCCCTGCTTGAGCAGCTCCCCGTTGTCGAGGGCCCGCTTCAGCGCCATGGCCACCTGGCGGCGGGCGCGCTCCGACGGCACCTGGTGCTCCGCCACCAGGAACTTGGTGATCTCGGTGGTGGTGGCGCCCTTGCCGCTGCCGCCCAGGGAGCGCAGCGCGTCCAGGATCATGTCCCGGCCGGCGGCCCCGGCCCCGACTCCGGTGATGCCCTCCATGCTTGCTGCACGCTGTGTCCACACGCGCCTACTGTGCGCCGGCCATTGGGGCGGCCGCGGCCGCGCGACCCGGTATTGTAGACCGCGGCCGAACGGCAACGCAGACGGCGGCCGCCGCGGCCCGCGGCCCCCGTGGCGCGGCCGGGGCCGTGCTCGCGCCCGCCGTTCCCACGGCGCTGGCGCGCCCTCGGCGGCCCCGCGGGCTCCGCGCCGGACTCCGGCGGCAGCCCCGGGGCTGCGGCGCCCGCCGCCCGCCGCCTCCCGGGCCTCGCGGCCGCGGTCCGTCCGCGGCGAGCGGAAAAGCGCCGCCGGGGCGTCGTTTCGACACCAGGCGGCGCGGCGGGGCGCACAGTGGCGGCCAACAATGCTGGCGGCCGCCGCCTTGCGCCGGGCACGGCCGGACAGGGAGGCCCCCGTCTGTCGCCCCCAGCACGGCCGCCGGATCGAGCCCCTCCGGAGGGCCCGGATGTCGGGGAGTAAGTGGTGGATCCGGTCGGCGGCACGGCGGCCTGCCGCGCCCCGGCCGCCCCGGGCCGCCCTCTCCGGAAGGCATCGGATTCGGATCGGGCCCGGCTAGGCGCGAGGGGAGGGAAGGTCAAGTGCACATTTAGGGAAGGGAGGGCGGGACCCTGGATCTCGAGGGGGTCCCACGGCCGGGGTGGGCCTGCGCCCTGTGCGGCACGGCACGGCCGCCTTTTTGCCCTCGTTGCGGCAGAGAGAACTGGTGGGTGACGGGGCCTCAGGGCTCCGCGCCGCTGCTGGCGATGCCTGACCGCAATCTGGGCGTCCGGGCTAACGCCTGGCGGGGGCCTCTCCGCGGCCGCCCCGCCGCCCCGCCCCAAGCGTGTCGCCCGCCTCTCGTCTCCTCGCGCCGCGCCGCGCGTGGTCTATCGCTCAGGGGCAGGCTTTATGGCGTTGTATACGGCGGGGGTCCCGTTCGCCGGTCTCCACAAAACAGGGGCGCGTTCTTTGCGTCGTTTACAGTCGGCCTGCCATCATGTGGGGAAGCCGCGCCGCCCCCCGGCGCCCCTCCTGCACCGCCCCCGAACACAGAACAGAGGTCACCGAAACTTCCCCCCCCCCCCTGCTCTTTGCTGCGGGCTGCTCGTCTGTCCGCGGGCTGATGTGCTACGGCGCCGGTGTTCGAATGCCAGAGGGTTAGTTTCGCCGGGGCTGACAGGGCGGGCGGCTGACAGGTGCGCTGCGCGCTGCGGACGGGTAGCAGCCGAAAGGCCCGTGCCGTGCGCCGTGCAGGCGGGCAGGCGGGCAGGGCCGAGGCCTGGGCCGCTGGTGGGGCGGCCCCGCCGAATAAAAGTAGGGCAGCAACTTTGATTGCCTGGCGGCGCAACCCGTTTGTGTGGCGCCCTGGCGTGCCCCGCGCCGCCGCCGGCCCCCGCCCGCGGCCTCCCTGCTGGTCACAGGGGGCCCGCCACCGCCACCACCGCCACCGCCGCCTCCACCGCAACAACGGCGCCGCGCTCCTCGGCGCGGACTCCCCCCCGGGGGGTCGCTTTTAAAGACGGATAACCGCCGCGTGGGGGGCGGAAGGGTTGGCCGGACGACTTGCCACGGCGGGCGGACGGACTGACCTGACGTCGTGCGGCATGGGCAGCGTCGAGCCCCTGTCCAGCAGGATCTTGATGATCTCGTAGTTGTCCCGGTGCGCCGCCAGGATGAGCGGGGTGATGTCCGGCGTGAAGGTGGCCGTGTCGGAGGGCAGCGCCTCCCAGCTCTGGAAACACAGGGGAAGCAGCGGCCGGTGAGGGTGGCGAACAACCAGCGCGAGGTAATCTCGATATCATCCCAATCGTATCCAACATTCTCCGGCGACGTGGGAAACGCCCCTCGGTATCAGACCACGACGCCGGCTTTCCGCATCCCCCGCAGCCCCCTTCCGCGGCCGCGGCTCGCAGCGCCTCGCGGGCCCGTCGCGCCCCCTCCTCCACCCCGCCCCCGCCACTACGGCGACTATAGTTTCAATGTCACGCGCCGCGGCTCGCTGCTGCCGCTGCCGCTGCCGCTCCCAATCCCTTTTCCCCCGCGATGTCCACGAGACGAATACACAAGGAGGGCGGGCGGGGGAGGGAGAGGGTGGCGGAGAGGGGCGGGGAGGGGGGAGGGGGGTGGGTGGAGGGGGAGGAGGGGTTGTGCTGGACTCTAACAAGCTGAGGCGAGGCCAGCCGCCCGGACGGCATCCCGTCGCGTCCGTGTCGCGTCCCGGCAGCCGGAGCCGGCCCTTCGTACGATGGGCACCCATTCATCTCGCGTACCATATTCCGATCGGGGTCTGGACCGACGCAACGGCACGGCTTCTACCATGCAGTTGCTATAGCTTTTTTTCACAGGGGGGGGAAGAAGGGGGCGGGGGTAGGGACAGAGTAGGACGTCAGTCTCCCCCTCACCCCCACCCCTCATACTAGCTGAACCTCCCAAAAAAGAGAAAACTGAAGTCGCCGTTAGTCGCCTGATATCGATATCGGGGACCTTGTCGGTATTTGAACCCGCAACACGGCGCGGGGTGGTCGCCCGGCGGCGTGTCGTTCGGGGCCGGCTCCGTGACAATACCTCTCTCTCTCTCTCTCTCTCTCTCTCTCTCTCTCTCTCTCTCTCTCCGTGCAACTCACAAGCAGTGGCCCATAAAGCGCATGCCTGCCAAAACGACGCCGTAAAATTGTCGGTGTCGCGCGCGCGAGTCCGCGGGGCCGCGGGGCCGCGGGGCACGTGTGTGTGTGAGTGTGTGACTTGCCCCGTTTTACGCTGGCAGCAATGGCCACGAGGCCGCCGCCGTGCCGCCGAGCCATACCGGTCAAGTGCCGCGTAGACAGGGCAAATGGCCCCGCCTCCTCCCATTGGCCGCGGGGCCGCGGGGCCGCAGGGCTGACAACCGTCCTTGTCTGCAGTCGCGCTAAAAGCCTCCACTCTCGTCATCATTAAGATTCGCTTTGCGTAATTTTAAGACGCCCCCCCCCCCCTCCCTCCCCTTTTGTCCCTCCCCTCCTCTGTAGCTCTTGGAAATCCGAAGGGGGGAGGGGAGAGGAAGTGGCTGGATTATTCTTTGAGAAACCATTTTCCCAGGACTTGCTGTTGCGGCATTATTCCGTTAGATGTCGCTTCGCGTCGTGGATAAACCACCGCCCGCCCTCTGTGCCTGCCCGAGACTACCCCCCCCCCCCTCCCCACTCGCTCACCCTGCAGTCCTTTCTGTAGTCCTTCCCCTCAAGGGAACGCCACGCCTGGCCAACGCTACGCCACGCCACGCCCCCGTGTCCCCCCCTCCGGCCGGGGCCCGGGGCTGAGCCGGGCTAGCTGGTGTGGGGTGAGGAGGGTGCAGGGCACGCCGGGCTTTGCCGGCTCCGGAGTCACTTCCCTGAATGTTTTAACAACCCTCCCGCCCGCCCTCTCCGTCTTGCTGCTGCTCCTCTGCTGCCGCTGCTTATGCCGTGCAGGTGCGCGGGGGCCCCGGGGGCCCCTGTCACGCCCCGGTCACGGCCCGGTCACGGCCCGCAGCTGCCGGCCGCGGACACGGCCTGGCGGCGGCTCTGGTCGCGGCAGTTACCCGCAGCCGACGCGCCCCTTGTCGCTGTCGCCGCCATCCCCCCCTGCCGGGGCCGGCATCCGGCACCCAGCACGCGGAGCGCATGTGTGCCCGACAAGCGACAGCGGCAAACTATCGGACACAGCGGCGCTGCTTGCTGCTTGCTGCCCGGCTGCCTCACAAAGTTGCTGCTGTCCGCCGGCCTCCCCCGCGGCCCCCGCGGCCCCCGCGGCCCCCGGCGGCGTGCGGCGGGATGGCGTGTAATAAAGGTTACGCCGCAGTTGGCCCTCAGTGTTGCCACACTCACGACGCAGCCCTTGACGGCCCCCCGGGTCCCCCGGCGGCTGGAGGGCGCCGCTCTCCAGGCCCTCCAGAGAGCCCTTCAACGCCGCCGTTCTAGAAGGTCGCGGACGGCACCAAACGTGAAGTTATTGTGTGACGCCGGGCGTCGCAGAATGACCGACAGACAGACCGAGCGAGCGACCAAGCCTACTCAGCGTCCTGTACAGAGGAGGGACTGTACAAGTTTTCTACGTCCGATCGAAATAAGGTCTGAGGGCGTAGGGGGGGGGGGGGAGGCGAGAGGGGGGAGGGGGTGAGGGGCGTTCCGGTCCCACGATGTGTAGGCCGGGATGGGCCGGGCACGGCGCTGGGGACGCAAATATAATCAGCCGGATAATTGGGGGAGGGGGGGGGGGGGGGGAGACCGATGGCACGGGGCCCATGGCACTCCTCGCATTTTCATTATGCGGTGGGGGAGGCGTGTGTGGTATGCGGGGAGGAGGGGGGGGGGCGCAGGTGATGCAAGGACAGGGCCAGCACTGGCGGCAGCAGCAGCGGGGGCGGCTCCTTCCCAATGTCCTGGTGTCCGAACGGCGTTCTCCTACTCAGAACTGCTTAATCGTTTTTTTTTAAGACAAGAGGGGAGGGGGGACTCCTGCTGCCGCATCTTTTGCATAAACTGACAGGCGCAGGCGCCATCGCGGTCACCCGCGAGCCTCCCGGACGGCCACCAGCAACAACAACAACAACAAGATAATGTCGGCGACCAGCACAGCGCAATCCAACGTCCGACAAATTTACGACCCAGATAAGAAGTGCCGCCGCGCTATTTACTTTTTATTTTTCCGTTTTTTTTTGGGTCCTGCCAGTCCTGCCCGGGCACTGCCCGCCGACGCCGAGCCCCCCGGGGAGGGGCGGCTAGCAGTCCTTGATGGGTGTGTGGCCCGGCCTCCTGCGGGCGCTCAGCCTCGGGCCTCGGTGCCGTCCGGGAGCGCTGCCGCCGCGGCGCGGCGCGCTGACCCGAAAGCTGGGCCGAGGCGTTCCCCTGCTCCCCGGGCCAGAAGCAATGCATAATGATTGGATTGCAAGCGGGCGCGGAGAGAGGGGGGCGGGAATGTGACAAGGGACAGAGCTCAGCTGGCACACACACACACACACACACACACACGGACACACACACGGACACACACGCGCGTGCGCTCACGGGCGGAGCGGCGGGCGGCGCGGGGCCGGCGGCAAAACCCTTTGACGGCGCCCGCCGCCCCCTGCTCGCCTCCGAATACACAGCAATAACTTGTGCTGGTCGGCGACACGAGTACAGCAGGTAGGCGGCGCGGCTGATTAGCCAGAGACGCGACGCGCGCGCGCGGGGGCGGGGGCGTGGCGGGGGGCGTGGCGGGGGGCGTGGCGGGGCCCGCGGCCCCCTCTCCTGTCCCTCCGGCCTTTGACTGCCTCGCCCACATTTGCATTAATTCCCAAGTCAGGCCGCGCCGGTCCGGTCTGGCGGGCCGCAGTGTGGTTACACCCGGTTTGTCTCCGGCTTGTTCCACTGGTTAGTCAGTCGCGGCGGCCGGAGGCAGGGAGGGAGGGGCGAAGGCGAGGGGCTTGTCCCGGACGCCGCCGGTCCCTTCCCGCGCGGCACCCTCCGGCCCTTGGCGCCGGCCTCGGGGCCTCCGGGGCCGCTGCCAGCGATTTGTGAACATAGCGGGCTCATGTGGAAGGTCACCAGCACGTTGAAAAGAATAAAAAAAAAATTTTTTGGATGGCTTGCACCAAAACGTCAATACTCACGTGCAGCTCCCCGTGGCGGTGCACGGCCTCCTCCTGGTCCAGCAGCACCTCCACGGCCTCCACGAACTGCTCCGAGATGGCGTGCAGCAGCGCGTCCTTGGTCTCGACGCGGTACTCGAGCAGCAGCTCCACCATCTCCAGGTTCTCGTTGTCGATGGCCATGAGCAGCGCGGACCGGCCCAGCGGGTCCACGCAGTTGACGTTCATGTGGCACGTCTCCTGGGCGCGCTGCAGCATCCTGGGGGGAACAGCAAAGCGGCAGGGGGTGAGTCATCGCGGAGGGGGGGGGGGGGGCGACCGTCGTGCAGCGCCCCGGTGAATAGAATCATCCCGAGCGTGCTGGCGGTCGTGGCGGCGCGGGGCGGCGCGGGGCGGCGCGCCCCCGGCCCGGCTCGGGCTCCGGTGCCAAGTGCTGCCGTCTTGGCGCGGGGCCCACCCCCGGCCGCGCCCGCAGGCCTGGCAGCGTGCCGCCGCCCCCCCCCCCCCCCTTACCCCTCTCCCGGAGCACCTGTCTGCAGACGCTGGCCGGCACGGCGGCGGCATCAGATCATACCGCCCGGCTCTCAGGGGGGCACTTTTGCTGGATGCAGCCGTCGTAAAGCACAGCAGCAGGGTAGGCACGCGCCCCCACCCCCTCCCCATCCCCTGCAGGCCTCTCTCTCTCTCTCTCTCTCTCTCTCTCTCTCTCTCTCTCTCTCTCTCACACACACACACACACACAGCGAGCATCCTCCGGGAAGCATCAGGGAGGCGCACCATTGTCAGTTCTCAGTACCATCCTCATACAAAAGCGCACATACACGGAGCGGACAACGGCGGCGGAGGACAGGGGGCGCGGGAGGTCACACACACACACACACACACACACACACGCTCGCACTCACTCACTCACTCACTCCCGTGTGTGTGTGTGTGTGCCTTGAGAACAAGCGCCACGAACGCAGGCGGGGAGACAACACACATGTGCTGACGTGAGGCACATAATCTATATGACAACAGACACCCCGCCCCGCGCGCACGGACCTCCCTCCCCCGGTGGGGCCTCCGGTGACACAAGGGCGGCGGCGGCGGCGGCGGCGGCGCGGAGTTCGGAGCACCATCAGCAGAGAGAGAGAGAGAGAGAGAGAGAGAGAGAGAGAGGGGGGGGGGGCTTGTTTGTCCCACTTCATGCACTCAATCGTCCTCGGCGTGCTGAATTGCACGCGCACTCTCAATAGCTAGCTCCTTTCCCCCAGTAGTGCGCCTGTCTCCCTCTCCCTTCCTCACCCTTCGCTCTCTCTCTCTCTCTCTCTCTCTCTCTCTCTCTCTCCACCCCCCCCCCCCCCTTTCTTTCTCCCGTCTCTTTTCTATTTCGCGTCTCAATTTGACACAGCGGCGGCTGCCGTGCGGTACATATCGCGGGCAGCTATAAACCCACGACGTGTTTTCGCAGAGAAAAAAGGGAAGGAGAGAGAGAGAGAGAGAGAGAGAGAGAGAGAGAGAGAGAGAGAGAGAGAGAAGGACATTGTTACGGCAGCAAACAGGACGCCGTACGACGACACGTGAAAAACGAGCGCCGTCTCTTTCTGCGAGGTCTTCCGCCCCCGCGCCCCCGAGAAGTCCTCCAGTGATGTGGCGTGGGGGCTTTCATCGCTCGAACATCGAGGCGTATTGTGTGTGAAGAGTCGAGAAAAACCTCGTACATCTTCCACACCGATTCATACTTTCAGTATATTTACGGTAAAGATAGAAGCGAGGCCGAATTCTGAAACTGCGACTCGCTTTGCGCGCGGATAGTTTCCGTCGGCCTTAGATGACTACCTCGACACCACGCTCGACAGATAGAGGGAAGGGGGAGGAGTGGCGCGGCGGAGGGGCGACAGCCGAAAGAAATAAAGCACAATGGCCATCTTGCGGCGATGGCCAGTCGTGTTCCCGGGATGAAATGAAGGGTGGGAGATACGGACAGAAATAGGGTCGTTTGATGGCGCGCCGCTCTAAACGACACTCAGACCCCCCCTGCGGCGCGTGCCCCGCCCCGCCGGCCGCAGCCACCCTGCCGCTGTTCCTACAGCCGGCCTCGCCTCGCACGCTTCCGTCATCCAAGTCGGCACTACCAACTTCCTTAACTACGAGGGCAAGCAAAAGGAACCGTCAGTGTGTGTGTGTTTCCGCCTAAAGTGCTCCCAGAAGTGCGGAGGGCGGCAGCACGGCGGCACGGCCGGCCAGCCCGCCCCCGCCCCCGCGAGGAAGCTAGGCAGACGCGGCCGACGGCGGCGACACGCCAAAGATTGCTGCAGACGCAGCCCTTTGATTCTGTGGTTTCTTTCTCAGAGGGGGCTGCGCGCAGCGCGGATCCGTGCGAGGACGGCCGCACGCGCGGGAAAACTTTCCGCCGGACCCCAACCCTGACGCCGGACGAAGCACCCCGCGCGAGCTAATTCATGGTCGATTCATCCTAACCGTAGGCGGAAGGTAGGCAACCTTCCGACTCAGGTTACGAAGTGCCGACCATGAATTAGCTCTCGCAGGGTACTCCGTCCGGCTACTGGGCTGGGCGGCCCGCCCGCTCACCCCCAGAGGGCGCTGCTGTCGCTGCCATGCCCTGTCGCCGCCGGACCCCAACCGAAAGGCCGGACGGAGCACCCCGCGAGAGCTAATTCGTAGCCGGCTCTTCGTAACCTGGGTCGGAAGGTAGGCAACCCCCGAGCGTGTATGCCGAGGGGTTGCCTACCACCCGCCTACGGTTAGGCTGAATCGACCGGTAATTAGCTCTCGCGGGGTACTCCGTCCGGCCTCTGGGTTGGGGGCCAGTCCGTTTCTCCCCAGAGGGCGCTGCTGTCGCTGCCGTCTCGCCGGACCCCAACCCAGAGGGCGGACGGAGCACCCCGCGCGAGCTAATCCATGGTCGATTCAGACTAACCGGAGGCACGCGAGTGCGCAGGAACTGGACGGCCCCTCGGCCGCGTCGCACACCGTGACAACGGTGGCACATGCGGGCGCCGCGGATGGGAGCCGGCGGCCCTACGGGCACACGACCCCCCGCCGCGCCGGCCACCCCGGACGACGTGCGGCCATCAGCATAATGCCCAGCACGGCCCTGGGAGGGTCACAGCACAAATCCCGGGGCCGCTGCTGCGGCGGCGAGCGGCGGCCATCGGCCCGGGGAGGGAGGGAGGGAGGGAGGGAGGGAGGGAGGGAGGGAGGGAGGGAGGGAGGGCGGGAGGGAGGGAGGGCCGGCCAGCACAGCCGGGGCCAGCCTCCTGCAAAGCGGCAGGCATACGTCTTCGGAATCATCCCGGGGACGCGGGCCGACGGCCGGGGTAATCGGCGTCCGACCCCTCACTCCCCCTCCTTATTGCTCTCATCCCGCTGCTCCTGCTCTCTCTCTCTCTCACTGTCTCTCACTCTGCTTCTCTCTTTCTGTCATTCTCTCTCTCTCTCTCTCCCCCCTTCCCCCCACTTCCTAGCGCCCCCGCACCGGCCGCCCCGACCGTTACTCCAAAAGGTCGCCATAACTTCCCGCGCGACCGCGATAAAAGTCAAGATTCAGCCTTAATCAAGTGGTGCTTATGAGCGATTGCGACGACAGCGGCGGCCGCGGTAGCGGGGCGGGGCGGGGCGGGGGCGGCTGCACTCGGACTGTGGGGGGCACTCACGCCCGCATGAGCCGCGGCCCCGCGGTACAGCAGTACCCGCGCCGCCGCCGTCCTTGACAACATTTCTCAGCACACACACACACACACACACACACACACACACACATACACTCGCCCGCACCCGCAGCCCCCCCTCAATAAAGAGAAATCGTTCATATTATTTTTCCGGCCACGGCGACACGACAATTGACACGTCCGCCCCGTCGCCGCCGTCGTGCCGGCCATCACAAGGCCGTCGTGGCGGCCGTGGCGCCGCCGCCGCCGCCGCCGCCGCTCTTAACCCCCCGTGGCCACCGGGGGACGCGGAGGCCGGAGGGGAGCGGTCCAATACGGCCGCGGGGGCCGCGGGGGCCGCGGGGGCGCAGTCCGCACGCCGTTAGGGCTGTGCGGGCCGGGTGCGGGCCGTGCGGGCCGTGCGGCGGTCGTAGAGGCCTCCATGATGGCCACGCCTAGTTTGACAGCCCCTCCCCCCTCTCCCCCGGGCATCCTTCACCCCTCGCAGCAGGGGGGCCGGCCTGCACAGTGAGTTTGTTATCAGGACGTGACCGGCCGGGGCCCACCTCGCCTCCCTGTGTGTGTGTGTGTGTGTGTGTGTGAGGGAGGAGGATCTGGTCTCGAGAGCAGCACGAGAGTGAGTTTGCTGTCCGACACGGTCCCCCGGCCCCCGGACCCCCCGCGGGGCGGCATTAGTGCATCGCAGTCTGCTCTTTGCCCCCCTTACATCCCCCCCCCCCCCCCCCCCCGCTCGGTGGACGCGCCGGGGACCTCATTTAATAACACTTTGTGTGATGGGGCCCTGTTACAGTGGAGAGCTTTTTACGACAGCCCCCCCTCCCCCCGCTGCGCCCGCCCCTGGCCGCCCCCCAGCGGTGTCGTTGCCGCCTTCGACTCCTCTCCCGCCCGTGCGGTGCGCGGGTCATGGAGCCCGCGTCGTCCCGGTCGCCGACGGTGTAACCTGCGGCGGGGCCCGGCCGCGGCCGCGCTGGCGTGTACTCACCGCCGGGTGGAGGCCACGTCGCCGCGCTCCACCGCCAGAAGGAACTTCTTCTCGTCCAGCGAGAGCTGCTTCATCTCCTGGTGGGGGCGGACCACGTTCTCCTCCTCCATCATGCCGTGGATGCTGTGCCGCTGCGGAACAGAGAACGGCTGTGTCATATGGGCGTATTCCTCTAACGCGGACCCCCCCCCCCCCTCGTCGCGTCGCCGACAAATAATCTGATTTGGCAACAGAGGACGAGACGAGGCGAGCGAGGGGGGGGGGGGGGGAGGCAGAGTTTTTCCTTTCGCATCGGCAAATACACGCTACCTTATATTCGTTTTCGCTTCCACTCCCCCGGCTCTCCTTCGCTGCTGTTGCTGCCCCCGCCACCTCCCCCACCCCTCCCCCCACCTTTGCTGAAGGGATACAGCTTTGCTTTTTGCCATGAAAGCACCCCCCTCACCCCCCAACCCCCCACCATTCGGCAGCCAATGTTATTTCGCTGTGTTTCTAGCGGAATTTTTTAATTCGACAACGAAAGGACTAAACGTGCTGGCGTGCGCGGAGGCCGGCGGAGGCCCGCAGAGCCGAGAGCAACAAACGAGATTTAAATTTAACGTTTCCCCGGGCGCGACTGTGTGAGTGCTTGTATGCGTGTGTGTGGGGGGGGGGGGGTGAGGGAGATGGCATAAAGAAGACGGGGATGTAAGAAACGGCGGCTGCTGGGGAATAGGATTATACGGCGCCGCCCCCGAGTGGACATCGGCCGCCTCCGCGGCTCCGCGGCTCGGCGCCTCCGCCCTAACCTCGGCCGCGGGCCCAAGACCCTTCGCTTCTGCATGCCGACTTACGAGGGCATTCACCCCCAACAGTATCCCACTGCCGCCGCGAACCTCGGAAATTCTGAGAGTGCTCGTATGAAGAGGTCGGGTCGGGGTCTCCTACACGACACAGAGGGTGGGAGGGAGATAGATAGTGAGTGAGAGAGAGAGAGAGAGAGAGAGAGAGAGAGAGAGAGAGAGAGAGAGAGAGAGGAGGGGGTTGCGGGGAGCAGAGCGGGTACGACGACGACATTCAACTGGTGCCAATTTTGTTCAGAGCCTTTGCGGTTACCCCGCAGCACGGGGCCGCGGGGTCAGCGGGGGGTCCGCACCGCGCCGCATGCGCACAGAAGCCAGTGACCGGGCCGACGGACTTCGCGGCGCGGTCAACGAATCGAACCGACATCGAAAGCTCTTTTGCCTGCCGAGCGCGCAGTGTAAACCCGAGCGGCGAGCGCGGCTTTCGAAGAGTCGTTTCGGTTGAGCGTTCTCGCCGGCGCAAACATTGGGGCCGCACACTCGCGTCTACGACGTATACAACGACATTTAACTGTGCGCTTGCGGGGTCGCGAGCTCACAGAGGGGAGAGAGAGAGAGAGAGAGAGAGAGAGAGAGAGAGAGAGAGAGAGAGAGAGGCGTCCTTGTCCGGGCTGAGGACTCGGTCTGCGGGGCTGGGCGCTGGGGGAGAGATTGCTCCCACTCTCCAGAGACTCATCACCCAGCCGGTGGCGCGCGTGGCGGGGCGTGGCGGGGCGGGCGTGGTGGGGGGGGGGGGGAGGGGCGTGGCGCCGGGGGGAGAGCCCCTGCGCCGCACGCAGCCGAGCTGCTTTGTTTCCTGCGTATTTTTGTGTGTCCCCCGCTGACACACGGCGACGCCGGACGCCGAGCGAACGTCGGCGGAGGGACGGAGCGGGAGCAGGACAGAGGCGGAAAGAGGAAATTAGGAATAACGAGTTCTATCTCTTACTCGGGGCTCGGAGGGGGGCTTAAATACTTTAGGTGACGAAATTTTCGTCACTTCTGGGCGGGACGATTAAAGTCACGAACTAGGTGCGTACCTGCGGAGGTACAATTTTTCTGTGATATAATTTTTTTTTAAACGCAAAATACCTCAACAAAGTTTAAGAGTAAAATTTTTACACCGCAGCCGCGCGGAGGAGGGAGGGAAAAGAAAGTCCGCGGATCCTTAGGAGCGCTGTTGGGAGACAACTCGGAGACGCAGAGGAGACGACGCCGAGACACACGCGCGGCATACACAACAGCAGTGAGATAGAAAAAGCGAGGAGCCGCGAGGGACAGCGGGAGAGAGGGCGAGAGAGAGAGAGAGAGAGACAGAGAGAAAGAGAGAGGGAGAGGGACTGTTCCGCACTTTACGGTCGGGGGCACGCGAGAGGGAATCTCCCTGTAGCGGGATATTGCCCATCAAACGCCTGGCCTGATGTGTATTCACACCCCCCTCCGCCGCCCCCGACCGGCACGGCCTGCATGGCGGTGCAGGGCGCTGACACAGCACGGTATGGCTCTGCTGCTGCTCCGGTGGCACTGCCTGCACTGCCCTGCGCCCTGTGTGTGTGTGTGTGTGTGTGTGTGTGTGTGTGTGTGTGTGTGTCCCCACGGACCGCCCGCCCGCCCGCCTCCGTCATCCCAACGCAGAGCAACGCTCTCGCTTAGACGTTCTATGCCGCGCGTAGAATCGCCCCGGCAGAACGTTTGCAGGAAACGGGCGACAAAAGCGAACGAAAAATCAGAAACGTTCTCCTTGAGCCCGCGGGGCGCGGAAAGGTGTGACGGTGGTTATCCGACTGTTTTCCTGTTTTCCTCCACCGCCCTTCCATTCCGGTGGCGTTGTCGCGGAGAAAGCGACGACTAGCGCTCCACCTCGCGGCTCAGCCCGGCAGATGTATGCTGCGCCACGCTCCCCCCCTCTCCCTCCCCTCCCCTCCCTACCCCCCTTTCCCTCTCCTCCTTTCTCCCCCCCTCCCCTCACGGGCTCGTGCGTCACCGGGCGCGGGGAAGGGAAAAGGAAAACAGACGTCGACGCGTTATCATCAAGGTGAAAGGTTTCGGCCGCGCGACGGGAATAAAAAAAAATAAAACGATAAGACGACGACGACGACGGGGAGGTTTGGGTGTCGCCCGGGGCGGCCGACGGGGAGACCGAGGTGGGCGTCGGCGTGGACTCGGCGGCCGGAGGACCCCAGCTGGTGCGTGGGCCGGCGGAGACGTCGTGCTCGGGGAGGAGGAGGAGGAGGAGAGGAGGGGAGGAGAGGAGGGGGCGGGGCGGTGACGTTCAGCCGTTATGCCAGCCGAGGTGTCAGACGAGGTCTCAAAGCGCCTTTTGCTTCTTAGCCTCTTACAGCCAGCAAATGGCATGGCACTGAGCAGGGCCGGGAGAGAAGGGGGGGGGGGGGGGGGGGGGGGGAGGGGGAGGAGGGGGAGGAGGGGGGGAGGGGGAGGGGGAGGAGGGGGGGAGGAGGGGGAGGAGAACAAGGACGACGAGGGCGTAGGGGAGGATCATCTCCGAGGGTGGGGAAGTAGGACATGTAGAAGGGTTCTCAGGGACGTGCGAGTGTGTGTGTGCGCGCGTGTGTGTGTGAGGAAGGGTCGGAGGCGGAGGCGGAGGCGGAGGGGGGGGGGGGGGTCTGTAGGGCGTCCTCGAGACCCCTAATGCAATGCAAACCCAAACAGATGGGCGTTCCCCATCGGCCCTTCGGAATCGGCCAAACCTTGGCGCGCGCGCGGGCGCCCTTGTGTGGTTGCGGCAGCGGCGGCTGCGGCGGCGGCAGGGAGCATTGATTTACGCCCGTGCGGTCGGGGCGGTCCGGAAGAGCCGCTCGCCGATCCGGCCGATGCCTCCGCGACAGGCTTGAATAATTCTTGGCGGCTGCGGCGGAAGCTCTGCTCGCCGCGGTCCCTCCCCGGCCCGCGCGCCGCGCGCCCACCCACCCGGACCACTGCCTTTCCCGAAGTGATTCGTTGTCACAACGTTTTGCTCAGCTCGACGATTTTTACATAATTTGTTATCATAAAATCTGCTCAATTCTCACTTGATAAATTTTTTACGCTTGTGGCCCGGGTTGCTGATTTGCTGGGAACCGCAAATGATTTTTTTTTCTTCTATTCTGCGGGGGGGCCGTGTCTCCGCGGAGGGGGCGGCGGCGAGTGGCGCAGATTGGCTCCGCATTCCGCGTCGCGGCCGCGGCTGTTGGGGCGGGCCTCCGCGGGCCGCGCGGGCTGCGCACGAGTTTGGGACGGGACATCCACTTTCGCAGCGCGGCCCCGGCGCGGCCCCGGAGCTCTGCTCTGCGGGGGGTGCGGGCGATGCGTCGTCGCCGAAAGTTTGTGCGCCGCTGCTGCTGCCGCTACCTCCCCCCCCCCCTCCTGCCGTGACCCAGCGCGCCAGAGATGACGTTTCAGTTTTGCTCGGCTGAGTCTTCACGCGAGAGTGCGCGCAGCCAGGGTACGTACAACCCCCCTCCCCTCTCAAACCTTTCCCAGCTTATTCCCCCTGTTTTCTATTTGATCTCCTTTGAAGAGAAAGTCGGGACTAATCAGCGATGTTGTGCAACGATTCCGCCGGCTATGGCCCTTTTAAAAAAAATATTCTCATTTGCGAGTTATCCCGAACTTACCTTGACGTTCTTCTCCGGCATCCGGGGCTTGTCGAGGAACATGTTGGACTTCCGCGGCTGTTCGGCGGGGTGCTCGAGGCCGTCGTACGGCCCCAGCTCGAGCCTCGTCTCGCCCAGGTGGCCCGGGCTGAGGGGGCCGTGCAGGCCCTGGGGGCTGAGGGGGTACGAGAGGCCGGCGAGGCCCCCCGTGGGGCTGCCCCGGCCCCGGCCCCCTCCCGGCCCCCCGCCCGGGTCGTTCAAGCCATCGCCGTCCCGGTCCGACTCATCGTCGTCGCCGCCGTCTGCAACAAGAAGAGCGATGCCGTGACACTCCCTGGCCAGCCGCGGGGCGCCTGCGGAGCTGAGGGTAGGCAGGCCGCCGCACGCGGCCGCTCGGCGGGACGGCCTACCCCGGGCCCGGCAGGCGCTCCGCCGGTATCAGAGGCAGATAGATGTTTAGATAGACGGCACGATAGAAAGATGGAGGCCGGTCCCCCGGGGGCCATTACGCAACACGGCCCGGACTGCGCCTTGGCGTGCCGCGACGCCACGGGGGTTCTACGGGCACGCTCCGGGCACGCCACGGGGCCCGTGCGCGCCGCCGTCGGGCCGCACCGTTTTTGCGACAACTTTGCCGGAATACAAAAAGAGGTACGGGGGGGGGGGGGCGAACAAACGAAGTCCAGCGGAATGAAAGCGGCAGCGCGAAAGAGCAGATCCGAACGGGGTGCGAGGGAGTAATGAAAACCGGACGGTTGGAGCCGGAGCCGGAGCCGGCCGGCGAGGGGATGAGTTGGAGAAGTGGGCGGCGTACGGGACGAGTTGGCGGCGAGTATTTGCGACCAACTCAACGGCCAACGGACAATCATCAGACGAGCTCCTCCGTCACCAATGGGTTCCCCTCAGTAAAAAGAGAAAGAGGCGGCCGATTGAATTGCCGTGACGGAGGTGATGGCCTGAGGACCTCATGGCCTTAGCCAGGCACATCCGGCGGAAGTAGGCGGGGCTGCGGCGGCTGAGGCTGCTGAGGCTGCTGAGGCTGAGGCTGCTGAGCCTGCTGAGCCCGCTCAGCACCGCAGCCGCGGCTTTGCCTGTTGTCTGACTCCCCAGACGGCTGCGGCCTTTCCCGGACGCCACCACCACCACCACCACGCCGCCCGCCCGGAGCCCTTCCCCTCCCTTACATAATAAGGCTCGGAGCGCGGCCGAGGGAAGGAGGGGAGGGAGGGTCTCGGGGGGCCCTCCGGGGCCCTCGACGTGAACGACTCGAACGGTACGCGGCCCGAACCGAGGGGGCGGGGCGGGGAGGGGCGGCGGCACTCTGGGGGAATCATGAAAATCGAGAGATTTTTTTACCCGCCGTGACGAGCGTGATTAGTTTTGGACACTTGTGTTTCATAATGCCACGGGGCCCAGCCTCTTCCGGGCCGAAACCAATCGCGCAAAACGACGTCGTCAGCGGGATGCACTGCTTCTACGCGGGGCGGAGCAGGCGGTCGTGCGGCCGCGGCGCGCCCCCGGCAGGCTGCCGGGCTCCCTGCGAGGCTGCGGGCGAGAGAGAGAGAGAGAGAGAGAGAGAGAGAGAGAGAGAGAGAGCTGCACGGTCGCGGCGGCACGCACGCACCGGTGCGCCACAACACACGGCACTAAGCCCCTGGCGTGCGGAGCAGTGGTGCCACCACCACCTGCAGCTTTTCAGATTTAAAAGGAAGCTCTCCCCACCGTCTGCCTCATCCCCTCCCCGTGCGCGCGCGCTCTCGTGTGCCTCCTCTCCCCGAGTCTGTTAACGGCGGTAAACAGACCATAACCTGCTCCCCACTACAGTTTTACCATCTCCCTTACCATCTCTCTCTCTCTCTCTCTCTCTCTCTCTCTCTCGCTTGCGCCTCTGCACCACTCCGCACATATTCCGCTCCAGCCCCTTCCATATTCGCTCTCTCCTCGTCTCGTTTTGTTTGGTTTCGCGCTCCGCACGCGTGCAATCAAGTTAGAATGGGGGGGGGGGGGGGCAGCTGAGCTGATGCCTCGGCCTGCTGCAGGGAGACGCGCCCCGGGGACGCCAACAAGTCTCGGAGGCAGGTCGACGGCCAGGGGACGTCTCCGGCGGCGGCCGGCGGCGGCACGCGAGCCCCGGCCCGGCCCGGCGGGCGCACTCGGCCCTGCCGGAGTCTGCCTTCCTTCCGTTGAACGTCCCCACAAGTCTCACGGGCAATAATTCACGTGTCACCCTCCCCTCCCCTCCTCGCCCTCCTCTCTCTCTCTTTTCTCGGCGATACAGCAGCCTCGGTGCTGGCCGGCCCCGCTGGGCCCCGCTGGGCCCCGCGTGTCTCCCACTGTCCCTCCGTATTTCTCCGTTCCCCTTCGCCCCCCTGCCCCTGTACGGGCGTGGCCTTGCTGGGCGGGGCACCCCGCCGCCCCTTCTCTCACCATTCCCGCACGAAAGCTCGGGGGGAGGAAAAAATGTTGGGGGATGACGTTTGACATCGGGCGCGGCCGGCGGCGGCAGCCCCTTCGTCTCGCTGCTAAGTGGCATCTGTGGCATCTCAGTCGGCACCAATCTGCGACCCCTTCTTGTTGGCCGCGGCCGCCGGGTGGGTGCCACGCGACAGCAGCGCACCCCTTATATTTTTCTTGGATGCACCGAGTTTGTGTGTTTTTGCTGTTCTGGTCTGTAACTTGCCCTCCACCCCCACTCTGGTTTAGAGAGGGAACACGTTTCTAGCCCCGCGCCGCGTCCGCCGTCGTGGCGTCTTTGCCACCACTGAGGAGTCCCCTTCTCATATATATTCCTCGGACGAAACGACGCGGGGAAAATAATAAAAATGTCGAGGAGAGGCGAAAGAAAAATTTGTTTTCATTAACATCTGGTCCGAAACATCGGCGGAGAGGGGCGACACTGGACTCGAAGGCTACGCTGCTTTCATTTCCTTTCACCACGGGCCCGTCCCCCCGCGCCCCCTCCCCTACCGCCTCCCGTACCCCTACCGCACCCACTCCCGCACCCCGTCCCCCTGAGAGCAGGGAGACTCACCTCCCGCCCGACCCTGCGAGGCGAGCGTACTGACCCATCAGAGAGGGTCTCACCCCCGGGACGGGGGCGGGGCCCGTGGGGGAGGGGGGGGGGGGCGGCGCAGCAGGGGCGGCACAGTGTGGGGGAGGGGGCGCCCCCCACGTAACCCCTTCGACACACACAAAGTAGTCGGGAAATTGCCCTTTGAGGCTGCCGGACTGGCTGAGAGAGGCCGTGCCTGGAGTCCCTGGAGTCCCCCGGAGGCTGGAGGCGCTGGAGGCACAGCAGGCCGCTCCGGCGAGGCCCTCGGCCGGCAGCAGCCCTTGTGGAGGGACAACGCTTTTGGTTAAGGCCCGCTCGGCCCCGGCCGGACCGGAGCGGACAAGGATTACAGTCCCCCGCGCCGGCGAGCCGCACCGCACCGCACCGGGGGGTCGCGGCCCCCGTGGGTCACAGCGCACCATAGCGCGCAGTCCATTGTGGCGAGGCCCAGCCCATCGGGTATTGCTCTTTCCGGCCAACAGGTGCGTTATTATGGTTTCATAGGGTCCCTATGGGGTCATGCCTGCTGACAGTCCGCGACAGCCAACGCCCCGCCTGACCCCTCCCCCCTCCCCACCCCCTGCAGCCACTCCTCAGACTCATTAACAAGTCGCGCGGAAGCCTCTTAAAACAAAAGCCAACAAATTATGGGGGGGGGGGGCCGATGGACGCGCTTCGGGGCGGCCGCCTGCGCGACTCTCGGTCAATATTAAGTCGCGTAGAAGTTAGGGAGGGGGGGGGGCGCAAAGGTACGAATGCTCGCCGGTTCTAGGCCGGAGGGCGGGGGTGCGTCAGAGAGAGAGAGAGAGAGAGAGAGAGAGAGAGAGAGACGGGGCCAGCCGGCGCCGTCCCGTCTGGACAATCCGGTGATGGCCGGCTGCGGCCACTGCGACAAAAGACTTCCGTGCGGCCCGGCAGTCTGTGTCGTCCCTTAATTGCCAAGGTCCGAAACAAACATCCGGAGGCCTGTCAGCGCCCACCTCGTCCGCCACGCCCCGCCACGCCCCACCACGCCCCACCACGCCACGCCCCACGGGACCCCACTGCTAACACTCTCGCTGCAGTTTGAGGCTATGCTTCGCATTGCTGGACTACATTTTCCTTCCGTTTTTCAATCCCGCCGGCTCATGACTGGGAGCAGCATGTTGTTGCCGCAGAGTGTGACGTGGTATGCGAACAAGGCCCCTCCCCCCGGACATTAAGTGGCGGCTGACAAGTGGGTGCCGCGAAGGTCGCGAGAAGACAGCAGCCGGCGCTCGTGTGACTGGCGCTGCGGGGACCAGACCGGGCCATGTGCATAGACACCGGGTGCGGCTGGCCGCGGCAGGCGGCTGACTTGTCATACGAGCGCGTGGGGTGGGGGTGGGGTAGGGGGCTGCACTTTGGCGTGTCATGCTCATTTCATAATGACCGCTGAAATATTACCCCCCCCCCCTGACTTCTCTCTGTCACTGTTCATCATGTACACGCGCGGCCGGTCGGCCGGCCGACTGCTTCCCCCGTTGTGCCACCCACCCTCCCGGTTACTGCGCCACATCGACTCGCGTCGCTCTCATAGGCGTCCAGAGAAAAAAAGAGCAATGCGAGACGAGCATCGAGCTGTTATTTCGTGAGTTTGTGTCTCCCGCCAGGGCTCGTGTAGAGATTTAATGTCAAAGAGAAACACTGACGGGGAGAAAAGAATTGCACCGGAATCCTGGCGATGACTCGGAGTGGTGGGCGGGCAGCCTCGAGCACCCGGCCGACCGCCCGAGCCCGGCTCGGCGACCCAGTACCGAAATGAGAAATGGGGGTTGTGTTTTGAACACACCGAGAATATAAAAAGCTTGGCGGCGACGGGGACACACTGGGCGGACCTGTTGCCCGGAAAGAGCAAGAGAGAGAGAGAGAGAGAGAGAGAGAGAGAGAGAGAGAGAGAGAGAGAGAGAGAAAGAGAGAGAGAAAGAGAGAGCGAAGCATTTGGCTGCTGGGAACCCTCGGGTCGTAGGTTGCCATGAGTCGCCCCGGCGCGGCCGCGCCATGACAGACTCGGCGGCGGCCGCCGGCCCGCCATGGAGTCAGGAGGCCGGGCGAGTGTGTCATGAAGCATCGCACCGCACTCGTCCGGCCCGACGCCGCGCCGCCGACCACGCCCTGCCCTAAAGCTCGCCCCCCCGTGGCGCAGCGAAGCGGTTAGAGAGAGACGGGGCGACGCGGACAGGCGTGCGGAGCGTGCGGTGCGAGGGAGACGGCGCGGCCCGGCCGCGCGGGTATCAGAGACGGCCATCCGCGGCCGACCATTGGCCGGCGCCGCGTCAGCGGGGGGGGGGGGGGGGATAGTAACTCGCGGCGCAGAACACATTTGTCCGCCGCCCGGGTTTGCGGCGGCGGCGGGGAGCTCGCCGTGTCTTGCCGCGGGGTTATTTCCCCGCGTGCGGCGAAAAGGGAGATCTCGGGGGGGCTTGGCGCCCGTCCACAGACCACTCACGGCAGGCAGCCCCCGCAGCCCCCCCGACAGCCCCCCGCCGGCAGCAGTGCTAATGCGTCCCTGTTCCGGTCCAAGACGGCGGGGAGGAAGGAAGGGAGATAGTGATAGGCCCCGTTAGCCCCCCTCCTCACCCTCTGCCTCGGACCCGGCCGCTTAACGGGGGTGTTTCTCTTAATCCCGGGACCGGGGCGGCTGGAGCCATGACCGCCAGTGCCACCAGCCCGGCCCCGCTGCCGCTGCTGCCGCTGCTGCCGCTGCTGCTGCTGGCGTACGGCTGCGGCCGGCAACTTTGGCCCTCGGTGACGCCATCCGCGGCATTATATGGCTAATAACGGCGGAGATATGGGCTCCGCGCAGCTCCGTGACGCGGACCACGCGACCCGCACCGGCTGCCGTTCGATCGAAAAACGCGAATGAAAGCGTCGCTACGCTTTCTGATTACACCTGAAAAGGAATCCGTGTAACGCGAGCGGCAGGGGGGGGGGGGGGAGAGCGTGCAGCAATCCCGTCTGGACGCTGCTGTATGTTTGCACGGACGGTGTTATTCATACGTGGCTAATCTTTCACGAGCGGCCGTCACTAACCAGGAGGAGGAGGAGGAGGAGGTGTGTGTGCTATTCCTGCACGGCTCTGGACCGCCGTGTGTGTGTGTGTGTACTTTACGCACTCTGCGAGGGGATCAGTGCGAGACGATAGAGCTAGAACAGGCGCGCGGCGGCGGCGGCGCGGGGCGTACAGATGCTTTTCCCATTAAAGCGGGGTTATTTCATTTCCTCCCACGCGGCCGTTCCGCTCAGCGAGGCTGCCGGAATGCTTGCGGTGCCCATTTTAATACTACAGACAAACTTTAATAATTTACAGCAAAAGTGCGCGTGGCGGCGGGGCGGTTGTGCCGCTTTGACAGCGCGCGGGACAGCGGCACACACGCATCAAACGCAACTGCTGCGTCGGGCTCGGCTCGGCGGCGTGGAGGGACCGACCCCCAAACCAACGCAAGGACTCGGCTAAAAATTTGCGTTAAATAAATATTTGAAAGACATTCTATTTTCACTTTCAAAGTTTAAAACATTTTTTTCCTTTTTGATTTTTTTTTGTGAGACTGAGAGCGTTCTTTGTACCGGAGCTCCCGCATATCGTATCAACCACATGACAAGCGACGCTGCCTCCGCCGCCGCAGCGGCAGCAGCAGCAACCGCAGTGACCCCCCGACCCGAGCTGCGGGGCCTGCGGTCCGAGTCGGGCCGGGCTGGGCTGGGCTCGCGTTTGACTATGCTGACTGCATCACACCCGAGCCGCCCCCGCCCCCACCGCCGCCCCCCGCCGCGCACAAACAGACCGCCACGCCGTCCCCACCGCCGTACCGCAAACTAAAACTAAAAGAAAGACCCGCGTCTCTCTCTTCCGCATACGGTAGGCGCCACCTGTTGCCAGGAATGCGGCGTGCGGCGGTGGCGCCTGCGCGGCCCGCGCGCGCGCGCGTGTGTGTGTGTGTGCGTCGGGCCGCGAGCAGCGCTTGATTTTTGTTGTTTCGCCGCGGACTACAAAGACGGAACGAATATAAATGCTGGGGAAGCGCGGGCGTGCGGGGAATGTTTGTGGCGAGCGATACGTGCGGCAGATGGCACGCGCGAGGCCGACTACAAATCACCCCGGGGGCCACGCGCCAACGCACCACGCGCCAACGCACCACGCGCCACGCGGCCCTCGGGGGGAGTCGAATCTGTGTGTGCCGGAGGCGGGGCACGCAGGAGGGGCGGCCTGCACTAAGTGGTGTGGTGCGCACCGCGTCGCTCAGGTCGGGGTCCGGCCCCGGTCCCTCACGGCAGCTCAAAAGATTTGTCCGCAAGGGCCGCGCGGAAAGTGGTGAGCTCTCAGGCCGCCGCCGCCGCCGGCCGTCGCCGGGGGCCCTGGGATCACCCCGACGGCGAGTGTATAACGACTCGTTCAAAACTTTTTAACTTTCTTTCTTTGCAAAAAAAAAGCTAAAGGGCAGGAAAAAAGTTTGTCGTCCTGGTGGGGAGAAGGAGACGCCCAGATATCAGAGACGCACAATTTATATTATTCCGGGCCGCCGTTGCGAAGATCCCCGGCGCGGCGGTGACCGGGTTGCCGCGGCGGCGGTCCGGCAGGGCGCGACGCGTCAAGTCCCCCCTAACGGTTTCGAGGCGACTCCGGCGGCGGCCGCCGCTGCCGGGGGAGGCGAGGGGACTCATTAAACTTGGACCCTGTCCAGGGAACTTGAGCGGGCGCGGCGTCACGCTGCCCATGCTGCTTATGTGGGGGCCGCCCCGGACAGAACAGTGGCGGAGGCCCCCGCAGCCCCCCGGAGCCCCACCCCGGAGTCCCGGAGGAACCGTTCCGGACCAACGAGTCGCCAGGCGGCGGCGCCCCGCCCGGAACTTTGCCGTGCGTCCGGTGCTTTGCCGCTGCCGGAGTGGATTTGTTTCCCCTATTTCGTTGCGGGGCCCCGCCCTCCGAATAACGGCTACTCTGTCCAGACTCAGACCCTCGCCGCCGGCCGCCGGCCGCGACACGACGCCTCTCCCCCCGCGCCGCTCACCTCCCGCCACCGCCGCTGCAGCGCCGACTGCCGACTGCCGACTGCCGACCCTTTGCGGACACCCCTCCGTCGTCCAGCCGGCCGGCCCGGTCCTTGGCGACACAAGCCAGAGGCCGAGGTGGGCCGGGCGGCAGGAGTGGCGGGCCCTTAACTCCCCCACAGCATTGCCCCCCCTGTGGCGCTGGCTCAGAGGTCACGCTGTGTCGCATTTCCAGTATTTTCCTCGCCGTTCCTCCGCGAGTGAGACTTTGAGATGTTTTCCCCGCGTAGAGCGCGGCGGGACGTCGGCCGGCGTGGTTGTCATGCCGGACAGCCGCGCCGTGGCGGGGCGGGGCGGGGGGGGGGGGGGGGGGGGGGGGGGGGGGCTTGTGCTTATGGAGGCAGCCGCTCGGCCCGGGCCGTGCGGCCCTCCCCGTCATACGCCGCGGCCCGTGCACATCGGCCGGCCGCGCGGGTTAATGCTATGCATTCGCGGCTAATCAGCAGCGGCCGCGCCCCCGCACACCCCCCGCACACACCCGTACACCCCCGCACACACACCCGCACACACCCGCACCCCCCCCCCCCCCCGCACACCCCCGCAGTGGACCTCATCACCGTGATGAATGAGGCTTTGATGACGGGACGCGCGGCTGCACACGCTCGCCGGCCCGAGTTTGCGTCGCCCGAAACTTGCAAGTAGTAGGGGGCGGCCTCTGGCCGCGTCCCCGCCGGGGAGGGCGCCGGCGCCACCCCCGTCCACCCCGTCCGGGACGGCAACTCGAGCCGCGTCAACTACTACCTGGCAATCTACCTCCGCCAGGCGGCCGGGCGGGGAGGCTGTTGCGGTGCGTGGCCGCCGCCGACGCCGACGACTTCTTTTCCCACGTCCCTTTCCGGCCTACAAGACAGGCGGGCAGCGAGATGAAAAGAGCGAGTGAGAGAAAAAAAGAGATGCGGAAAAAGAGAACGAGAGAGAGAGAGAAAGAACGAGTCGGGCGGGGCGTGCTGCTGCTGCGGGCGTGTGCGTGTGTGGGGCGGCGGGGGCGGCGCACTTCCCCGAAAGGATCGTCCTCATTTTTATTCCGGCGGGCTCCGCGTCTCGCCTCGGCTGGAGGACCGGCCGGGCCGGGCGGCGGCGGCGGAGCGGCGCTCTGTTCGCGGTTTTAAGTTTGCCGTGCCTGCGCCCGCCGCCCGCCGCAGCCCTCCCTGCGGGCCCTGCGGGCATCAGCGCCGAGGCCAACCAGTCTGCTTTTGCGAGATGATTTTTTATTTTTCGCCCCCGGGGCGGCGGGGCGCGGAGTAGCGGCGGCGGCTGAGGGAGCTTAGTTCGAACCGGCGGTGTCGATGGAGCGGGTGGGATTGGGCCGACGGCATGGGGGATGGGACGGCTCCGCACGGCTCCGCACGTCCCCGACGTGAGCCGGCGGTTGTCGCCCGCGGGCTTACCACCCCATCTCTGACCGAAAATGCGATCAAAGTTGCAAAAAAAAAATCATCCTCGACACACGACATGTGTGATTGACCCCTCCACAAAATAAGCAAGAATTCGCGCTGTCAACCGCGCCGCCACCACCACCAGGGGCTTCTGCCGGTCTGCCGGCGCCAGGCCAGAGGGAAAGCCGGGCGCTGCCGGAGGCGTCCCGGAGAAGTCGATCATTTGCAAGTCCAATGACGGCGGGTACCGCGACACCACGGCTACGGGGGGGGGGGGGGAGGGGGGGGGCGGATGTGGTACGCGCACGCACTCCGCCTGCGGCCGCTGTCTGCCTGCTTGAGCCGCGGGCACGGCCCTGTTCTCCCTGTCGTCGTTTGCCCGAGTCCCAGCAGAAGAGAGAGAGAGAGAGAGAGAGAGAGAGAGAGACAGAGACAGAGAGAGAGAGAGAGAGAGAGAGAGAGAGAGAGAGAGAGCATTCGTCCTGGCCGCGCCACTCCCGCCACGCCCCCGCCACGCCCCCGTGCTCCGGCTCGGCCGGCGCGGCCCCGCAGCGTTCCCACGACTCATATCCACTCCCCGCCAACGCGCCGCGCCCCACGCTCTTCCCCCTTTTATCATCCTCCCGGTCCTCCTCACATATTCCGTTTACCGCGACACTGCGAGGAGAACGTCGTCGCGCTTGAAGGAATGCCTTCTCCTGGCTCAACGCTAATTCTCGACGAAGAACGAAAAAACAAAACAACACCGTGAGGCAGAACGATAGTCGACAAAAAGAAAATAATGAGTTGTGCGGCACAGGTGCGCTCTCTCTCTCTGCGGGGGAGCGGCCGCAACTCGATGCGCCGCGGCGGCCCCCCGCGGCGACCCCCCGCAGCGCCGCGACACGGCCGCCCCGCGCGCCCCGCGCACGCGGAAACCCTATTTCAGAGCATCAGCAATCTCGTATTCGGGACCGCGCCGCGTCATCACCGAGAGAGGGAGAACAAGGCAGCGGCGGAATAAAATGACGGCCCGACTATCCGCGCCCCGCCGCCCCGCGCGGAGGCCGCCTGCGAGGTAGGCAGACCCGCAGCACGCGCGAGCGCCGCGGGCTGCCTACCCTGCAGCCTGCAGGCGCTAGCGGCATCGTCAAAAAATATGATGACGCGGGCCAAATAAAAGGTGGAAAAAAAAAACAGGAAAAACGGTGGTAAGGAAAAGTAGGTAGGGAGTAGAGAGACGTCTGTGCGCTCGGCAGTATGCGGGTTGGTCGGGTCGGGTGGTCCGAACGCGTGTCACACGGCCGAGTAATGGGACTCAGAATGTGACGAGGGCAGACCCCCCGCGGACTCCGGACTCCGGGGTCCGGGGTCCGGGGTCCCGGGTCCGGGGTCCTGGGTCCGGGGTCCGGGGTCCGGGTGGCGCCACCTCTTGCCGAGGTGATGAATACGACACACACACACACACACACACGCGCGCGCGCGAGCAGCCGGCGGCGGGCAAAGGTTTATCATGTTCTCCACTTACCTATGTCCGGGATGTCCTTCTCATGTTCCATCCATTCGGAAAACTGGAACAAAAAAAAATGACAGGAGCGATGAGTTAGATTATGTGAACGGCCGACCGAGGTCGCAAGTGCTGTGCATTAATATTCCAAGTCACGAGGACGATATATCGGTGGTCAGTCATGCACCGTCGTAATGCAGTCAGGCATGCGGATGGAAACACACGGCAGTTCTATAACGGCTGACACACGCCACCTATTTTTTTTTTGCGATACAATACCAATTGATGTAATATAGGAAACGGCACACGCGAAGTGTTTGTGATCGCGGACCCGCGGCGACTTCAGAAGAGACACAGCAATGAAATATTAAAGCCGGTTGCGCCGGCCAAGGGAGCAGCACAAAGACCGAGTGAGTGTGTGTCTGTGTGTGTGTCTGTGTGTGCAGCTCTCCTAGGAGCCGCCGCCGCGCCCCTCTCTCCGCCCCGCCTGCAGCGGCACTTGTCAGGTTCCCCACTCCGGAATTGCAGACATGTACAGAGAGCACTGGGGGGGCGGCGCGGGGGCGGCGCGGGGGCGGCGAGGAGGCTGCCCCCGGGCGGGACGGCTTGTTAGGGCCGGCGACGCTGCCGCCGGCGGCTGCCGTCGGCCGCCGCCGCCACCTCCTAATGAGATCAGCTCCCGCCTGCTCTCCCCCTCTGCTTCACGCCAACTGTACCTCCCGGCTCACTTTGCTTATCTAGTCTTTTGTTTTCCCAGGCTATCTGCTCGTTCGCACCCCTTCGGCAGCCGCGCAGCCGCGCCACGCTACACGGCACGGCATCACCGTCCCCCTGCAGCCCTCACCAGCGGACGCACCGCTCCGCGCCGCCCGCAGACCTGCAGGCCTTTGCTGCCGGCTGCGGGCTGTTGACCTCAAAACTTGGCTCTCCGGTAATCACCCTTGGTACTCATCAAACGCCCCGCCCCGCGCCGGAGGCCGGCGGACCCCCCGCAGCGCGGACAGAGGGGGCGGGGCTCCTCCGGGGCCTTTCACTTTCGCCCGCCCCCCTCCCCTGCCCCTCACTATCCAGGGTAGACCCGTATCTCTGCCGCTATCAACTCCCCCGATCTCCTCCTCCCCCTCCTCCTCCTCCTCCTCCTCCCCCTCCTCCTCCCCTCCCCGCCGCGCGGCACGCCGTTATTCCGCGGAGGAACTCTGCTCGCGGCGCCGGTGCGGAGCAGAGCCTAAGACAGAGGAGGGTCTGCGTGGCCGGAGCCGACGGCAAGCCGACGGCCGGCGGTACACCTGCCGCTGCCGCCCTGTGCAGCTGTCGGAAGCTGCGACTATGGCACTGCTCTCTCTCTCTCTCTGTCTCTCTCTCTTTAACGGGGGCCTACGGCTGCCTGCGGCCTAGCGGCGGTGGTGGCGGCGGAGCAGCGCGCGCCGTCTAAAATTTATCGATTTTCCGATAGTGGAGCTCTCTTGCGTCCGCGAATACCAACGCGGTCGTGAGAAGACCGCCGCCGCCGCCGCAGCCGCCGCCGCCGCCGCCGCAGCCGCCCGCCGCCAATTGGTCCCAGCCAGTTCCAGCGCAGGAGTTGGAGCGAGACGGCGGCGGCGCGGCGGCGGAAACGCGGAACCGACTCGAAACCGCGGCGGAGCGTCCAAAAGGGCGGATGAAATACATACGCGGAGCAACGAAGTTTGCCGGCTCGGAAGTGACGTCGCGTGTGCGATGGGAAAAGCTATTGACGGCATGCTCTCGTGGCGGAGATTCACAGGACAGAGAGGCACAATGGGAGAGAGAGAGACAGCACAGAAAAAGATAGAGACGGTGAGGGAGGCAGAGAGAGAGAGAGAGAGAGAGAGAGAGAGAGAGAGAGAGGAGGGAAGGTGAATGGCAGAGGAGAGGAGTGAGAGGGGGAGGGAGGCACCTTCCTGAGCAAGTCCTGCGTGTCTTGAATCATTACATGGGAAGTGCGCCTCGGGAGAGGAGGAAGGGTTGCGAGGGGGAGGGGAGGGGAGGGGGGAGGGGAAGGGGAAGGGAGGGGGAGGTTCCCCCACACGCCGCAACAATCAGACGCATGCAAACACGGCTTTGGGGGGAGGGGAGGGGAAGTGGAAAGACATTGCCGAACAGAGGCAGATTTGTAAGAAATCCTGCGGCCGCGGTGATTCCATCGGCTTTCATTCCCGTCGTGACGGTCGGCCGCGCGGAGCGTTAGTATATAAAGTGGTGCCCGGAACGTGCTGCATGCCTGTCACACTCCATGCCGTGTGTGGGGGGCGCGCCCGGGGCGGCTCAAGCAAACTCGGCGGCGCGCGGTCACCGGGCGATACAACGGCGGTGACCGCGCTGCTGTCGAGTTTGGAGAGGAGCAGCGGGACGCCGTTATCGTGCACCTTCTGACAAATAAAAGAAAAAGAGACCGACTCGCCAAAATTCACGCAAAAACTGTTAATACTATTAGTTGTCATCTCGGAAACAAGCCACCACACTGGTCACAGAGAATCGTGGTGACCACAGCCAGCTCTCGCCTGCCCGCTGTCGGGGCGGCGCGCGCATGCGGATCACAACAACACGTGCGGCCGCTGCTGCGTGAATACCTTGTATCCGCCGCGGTACATGGCTTTGCTGCAACACAAGAGAGAAAAGAGAGACACGTCAGCGATGGAACTCTCCTGGCGGACAGCGGCGGCGGACGGGGCGGGGCCGGAGCCGGGGCCGGGGCGAAGCCGTCCAGGGCAGTTAGCAGTTCGGCGAGTCCAATTAAAGGTGAGGTGCTCAGGGGGGCAGACAGACAGAGGGAGAGCCGGCGGTGCCGGGCCGTAAGACCCCCAAAGAGTATTAAAGGGTCGGGTACAATCGCCTTACCCCGGCTGCTTTCCCACGGGGATCACACAATCGCACGCTGTTTATGCTGCGGGCGGGGCTGCGCCACTGGCCGCCTGCTGCCGCGCGTGTCCCTCCTTTTTTCCTCCCACTCCCGCTTAATTGTCCTTTCGGCGCTGCCCCCGCCGGGCGCTTGCTTTTAATTTCTCTTCCGGTTTCGCCACGCATCGTCGCCCGTCGGGAAGTCAGCGAGAGCAACGTCACCCCACGCCTCGTCGCCCGGGGGGGGGGGGGGGGGGGGGGGGGGGCAGAGGGCCGGAGCGGAGCGACCCCGCTGCGATGCCGTGGTGGCGCCCGCCTGGCCCACCCTCACAGGCGCCTGGCGGGTAGGCAACAGCGAGGCCCGGCGGGCACGCGTGCCGTGCGGGCTGGCCTACCCTGGCACCCGCAGGCGCCTGGCGGCTGTCTCGTCATAAGGCCGTGCCCCTGCTGCTGCCGCCATCCCTGTCTGCGGCG
The DNA here is from genome assembly GCA_026979955.1 of Megalurothrips usitatus. Classification (NCBI taxonomy): domain Eukaryota; kingdom Metazoa; phylum Arthropoda; class Insecta; order Thysanoptera; family Thripidae; genus Megalurothrips; species Megalurothrips usitatus. The sequence continues at coordinate 13,681,819 of CM049593.1, forward strand.
CCAGCCGTGACGGCGCCGGCTGCGGTACGCCTCTCTATCGTGCGCGCACGCCGCAACCGAAATTGCCCCGAAAGGCTAAATTAAATTTTGTTTGAAATGTAATAAAGGGCGGCGGACGGGCGGCTCGCCCGAGGAGGACGGCAAAAGGTATAAGACACTGGAGAGAGAGAGAGAGAGAGAGAGAGAGAGAGAGAGAGAGAGAGAGGGGCACATGGCGCCGCCCGTTTGAGACAGCAGGTGCGGCCCCGGCGTGCTGTCGCCCCGGGGCGCGGCGTCAGTGCTGCGCCGCCCACACGGCGCGACACGTGTTGAGCTGCGAAGGGCGGCCCGCCTTCAGAGAACGCCATGAGACCTCTCGCTTCCCGGTACACCAACCATTTTCCTGGACCTCATCCTGAGAGCCGGGCTGCGAGCCGTTGTGAGTGTGTGTGTGTGTGTGTGTGTGTGTGTGTCGCCGTGTCCTGGGAGCGACCCCGCACGGCCTTGGGGGGGCCGATCGTGTAGCCGTATAGCCATACTGTACTACGTAGTTTACCCCCGCCCCCCTTCCTTCCCTGCTCCTTCCGCTCGCCCTGGCGACGCGCGCGCGCGTTCGCAGCGGACAGGGCAGCAGGGCGGAGCCGCGAAGCCAGTCAATCTGTCCAGCCCAGCCCAGCAGCTTTCTGGGCGCGGCTCTCTCTCTCTCTCTCTCTCTCTCTCTCTCTCTCTCTCTCTCTCTCCGAAGCGTGACGGTCACGACGGAGGGCGAAGGGTGTGGCCGCGGCGTGGCTGCTAATGGCCCTAATTCGCAAACGTCAACACGCAGAGGGAGCGAGGGAATGTGTGAGACATGGGGGAGAGAGTGAGCGAGAGAGAGAGAGGGTGAGAGAGTAGATACAGAGACACTTCTCACGGCAGCGATACAAAATGGGCAGCAAATTAATATCCAGCGGCCGGGTCCCCCTCGGGGGAGCGGAGTTACATACCGGCGCTGCCTGAACCGTATCAGGGCGGATTTATAGCAAATCGCGAAACAAAACAAAACTGGTTCGGAATAAAAAAAAAGATACGGAAAAATACTGTCCCACTAAGTGGGACACTGGTAGGCCCGAAGTTTTGCACAAGATTGGGCATTTTGTAGATTTGTAGATACTGTCTCACTCTGTGAGACACTGGTAGGCCCGGAGTTTCGCACGGGTTTGTACGTTACCGCCTATTTAAGTTTTATGAGTTTATTTAATTTTGCTTTTTAAAAAAGGATATTTGAAGGTTTGTATTTGTTTTGTAATGGAACGGGGCAGTTTTAAAATTATAGTTTTATAGTAACGGTCAGTGCACCGCATTATTCTCATACGCGGGCCGCCCAGCGCTGGCCTGCAAGGTGTTGTCCCCGCCCGGCTTGGCCCGGCGGCCCGACAATGCACGCCTCGCTCTGAGTCTCGGGTCCCTTGGCTTGTTGTGTGTACTCTAGGGTAGAGGGGAGGGTAGGGTCCCACCGAAACGGTCCGCCTGCCTTGAGTCGCCGCTCTCGTAGCCGTGGCTCGGCCAGGCCCCGGCTCGGCTCGGCACATCGACAATGGGTACCCGGCAAGGGCTGCGCAACAAAAAAGAAGGACGGAAGATTTGGTGGTGGGCTAGAAAAGGATGGAATAGCGGATGCAGCCAGCTGACGAGCCGAGCAGGGGTAGCTCTGTCCCTTTCTTTTGCCATTGGGTGGAGTGAGATAGCTGAATTTCAAGTGCGTTTTTACGCGAATTGTTACATTCTATAATTTTAAAAGTTGGTTCGCTGTACTTGCCCGGCACCCTCGATATTTCTGTCAGACAGATTTTTGATTTTTTGCCTCGTTATCGATCTACAGCAATTGGGCCTGTGGACCATAGAGGCGCTGGTCCCTTTCTTTCATAAGAAGAAGTGAGATAGCTGACTTTTAAATCGATTTTTCGGCCACTTGGAAGCTTTTTCAAAGTGTAAAAACATCAGCGTGCCCTGCAAAAGTATCCTGCATCCATGTGCATAGTTTCAGAAAATTCTGTTAGAGGGCCATAAGGGCAATGCTTAAAAGAAAAAAAAGTCCAATCCGGTCAGACGATAAGGCAACTCCGTTTCACTTCGTGCCTAAAAAAGTAGAGAAAAGAGAAAGAGAGAGTGTTTGCAGCCGCTGTTGTTATTCTATTTATAGGCGGGAAGAGGCGACGGCGGCGCGAGAGTGATTCAGTATTTTGTGTTTCTGCTTGGCGATGCACACGACCACCCACCCACCCTGCTCGGTACACATATCCGCTCTGGGATTAGAGAGAGAGGGAGAGATAGGGAGACGGGAGGGGGGAGTGAGAGCGAGAGAGGATAGAAGAGGGAGGCGGCGTCCGGCAGGGCCGCCACCACAGCCGTCGCCTCCGTCCGCTCCGAGCCCCTCCTTGGGCAGGTGACGGCTCCCACGGGGGCGGCGGCCCGCCCGGCGGCGCGGCCCGGCGGACACTCCTCGGGGCGGCCGCGGCCCTGGCGACACATTAGCCCGGCCCTCTCCGGCGGCCGCCCCCGGCTGGTCACCTCGCCGCCACCGGCCTGCTATGCGCTCCGTCCACGGCCACGGCCTTGGACGTGCCCTTTGGGGGGCGCCGCGCCGCCGCACCGGCCGGTCCCAGCGGACGTCCCGGCAGAGACGACACTGCCAGGCGAGCTGCCCCCGCCGGGGCCCCCACCGCACTGCGGCCCGGACTGGACGCAGGGCGGACGCAGGCCACCGCGCCGTGCCCCGTATCGGGTGACTGCCCCGCGGGTGGATACGTCAGTCCGCCTCGTCAAACGTTCTCTCGTAATTCCCAATAAAGTTACACAAAGAGCGTTACGCACGCGAGTCGCGAATGAGAGCGGTTACGACACGGCCTCGGCTCTCGGCCTCGGCCCCGGCGTGCTGCCGCCGACGCTTAGCTGAGCTGACCTGCTCACCGGGAGCCGGGCCGGGATCAGACCCAGCCGCACTGCACTGCACCGGGGCGCCGCACTCTCTGGACTCATGAATTTGAACATTTGCCGCGCGCTCGCGGCGCTCTTTGACGCGGTTTGCAAAGTGTGGTGGTGGTGCGGTGTGCGGTGTATAAGGGCACTAGAGCTGCGCGTGCGCACCGCGGAAGGGAAGGGAGAGGGAGAGAGAGAGAGAGAGAGAGAGAGAGAGAGAGAGAGAGAGAGAGAGAGAGAGAAGGAGAGATGTGAGTGTGGAAGTGGGGTGCGGAGTGCGAGAGCGGCAGGACGATCCGGGTATAAAAGGGCGACGGTCGCCGTCAGGCGAGGGTTTCTGTGCGTGTGTGTGTGTGTGTGTGTGTGTGTGTGTGCGGCTGCTGAGCTCGGTGCAGATGGACTGATGATGATTTCCTGTGGGGGACCATCAGGCGACGTGTGGCAGCCGGCCAGCAGCGGGCGGCAAGCGGGCGGACAGCGGGTGACCAGCGGGCGCGGCAAGCGGGCGGCAAGCGGGCGGCAAGCGGGCGGCAAGCGGGCCGGAGAACCAGGGCGTGGCGGGGGGCGTGGCGGGGGGCGAGGCGGGGGGTATCTCGAGATAACGGGGTCATGATTCCGCTCCTCACCCCGCCCGGCCCGCCCGGCTCCGCCACGGGAGCCCAGATCCGGCCACAGATCCGGCCCGTCATATGTCAATGCCCAGATGAAATCTGAGGAGGCGGCGGCGGCGGGCTCTCGGATCCTCCTTTCTCCTCCGCCATATCCCTTTCTGCGAACTCGGCCGTTCTCCCCGCACTGACGATGCCGGACCGGGACGTCACACTCCGCCGCGCAGCCGCTCCTAGGAAAAATAATACGCAGTCGGCATAAAGGCGACGGCGGCCGAGGGGCTCTCAAAGACGAAGGTCGAACCGTTAATGATTAGGGGCCCGGGACCGGCCTCGCGAAAAGCAAGTTACGTAATTTCACGCGTTTGCTTTCTTATCGTAACGGAGTTGTTCTCCCCCTCCCCACCCTCCGCCCCTTCCCCTCCCCTCTCGAGGCGGGGCCGGGGCGAACGTTTCGGGGAGGTGAAGTAACGACTTTTACGCCCCCCACCCTCCCATTGCCACCCCACCTCTCCGCCCTGCCGTTCCAGTAAGTAACAAGAATAACTAGATTCCGCAGATTGGCAAGGAAACTTCTTGTGCTGCTGCCTCATTGAGGGACGAGGGGAGTGGAGAGAGAGAGAGAGAGAGAGAGAGAGAGAGAGAGAGAGAGAGAGAGAGAGAGAAATCAAGGACCACAGAGGGGTTTGTGAAGGACAAGCTAAATGATAATCAAAGTGATGAATGAAAGATGAAAATAAAAATAAAAGAAGACTGATGAATTTATCTGTTGGATTATGCTCGTCGCACTGGTGCTGGCGCAGAACCGGCAATTTTTTTTATTCCAAAATATTTAAAAATACTAATAATCTCGCAGGGTCCGGCCGTAGTGTCAGCGACACAGACTGTCACCACCACGGCATTCCAGTCCAGTCCACATTTGCCAGTCGAGCGCCACGCTCCGTCAGAGAGCGGCGCCCCCGCAGCAGTGGCGCTCGCTGATAGCCGTGTTTCATAGTTTCGCCGTGCTGTGACACATCGGGCTCTTGATAAGGGAGGCGCAGTAATCTGACACAGTGCCCCCCACCGCCGCCCCCTCCGGCAGGGCCCTCCCCCTGCCACCGCCCCCTCCCGCCGCCCCTACCAACGTCTCTTCTTACACTGTGCCCATCGACAACCCTTCCACCTCCCCCCACCCCCCACGGATTGCTCCGTTTTTATCTGCTTGTTTGACAACTCTCTCTCTCATACAGACCCTCTCCCTCTCTCTCATGTAGGCCTAAACTGACCAAGAGGGAAACGTTGTGTGCGAGAGAAAAGAGAGAGAGAGAGAGAGAGAGAGAGAGAGAGAAAGAGAGAGAGAGGTGGTCGGTGGCGGCGGTTGGGTCCGTCGGCTGCAGGTGATAGGCCTGATAGCAACGGGGATATAGGGTTGGGAGGGGGAGAGGGAGTGAGGGAGTGAGGGAGAGCGATCAGTGGAAAATTGAAAAGAGATGACTGCAGCGGCGCGAGGGCGCTGGCGGCGCTGCAGTCCGGAGCCGGCAGCCTCATCAACAGAGCCGCCTCGGCCGCCGCCACCGCCGCCACCGCCGCCGCCGCCGCCGCCGCCGCCTCCCCAGACTTGCAGCTCACAACGGCGGACTTTCCTCGTTGTGTGAGTTAGCGGCGGCGGAGGGGAACAAAGAAAAAAAATAGAACAGAAAAGAGGGTACTACAAGAATAAAGGGGGAAGAGTGGATGGCGATGCAAATCATATCGTGCGGCTTTCCGAGGAAAATCACTCTTGTGGAACACGTTTGATGATGACGCCACGCGGGCAGTCAAGGGGAGGAGGAGGAGGAGGGAGAGAAGGGACGGAGAGAGAGAGAGAGAGAGAGAGAGAGAGAGAGAGAGAGAGAGAGAGAGAGAGAGAGAGAGAGAGGGGCGGCGGAGGGGAGGGCCGCTTCCGATGATGTAAGCCGGGCCGTGAGGCGCGTGCGTCCGAAAGGTGCGTGTACCATCCTTCCCGGACTCGGCATCCTGCGGCGGCGGCGGCGGCGGCGGCGGCGATAGGGAGGCGCGGTGCGGCGGTCCTCGGCCCCGCCCGCCTCGCCGCCGGCGGTCTACTGCCGGTCTCCTCCCCTCCCCCTCCTCCTCCTCCCCCGCCCCCTCCCTCTCCCCTGCAGCCCCGGCTCCCCGGCTGCTATATTTATGAAAGTATCGCATGAGGCGCGTGTGTTCCGTCCCGACGCAGTTTAGCCATTTGCCAGCCGCCGCCCCTCCCTCCCTCTCACCCTATCTCTCTCTCTCCCTCCTTCTCCCCATATCTCTCTCGCTCACTCTCTCCCTCCCTCCCTCCGCCCGCCGCGCTTTGCTCTCCTAAACATATCGGACTTTTGAAGGGAATTTAATGGGGGAAAGTTGGTACCGAAATCCGCGCGCGTCGGGTGGGTCGTCCCGCCGGGATGTTTGCTTCTCTCCTTCTTGACGGATCGCCGCGTTCGCGTTCTGCCGCGGCCGTGTCTGAGCGGTCCGCCGAACGGTGTGTGGGGAACGGGGCCGAGGAGTTGCGGCTGCGGCCCCCCGGCCCCCCGGCCCCGCGGCCAGGAGCACCACACCCCGCGGCCAGACCCCGCCACCACGGCCGCCGCCGGGGCCGAGAGCAGGGGGGCACTCCAGCGACCGCGACGGCGGCCAAGTCCGAGAACAAGGCCACTTCCAAGGCGGAGACGGGCCAGAACAGGAGGAACGCAGTCGACCGCTGTTTCCAGTGGGTTTCGGGTCGAGTTCCATATGCGACCACTCAGTGTATAGTTGTTGAGCTCCGAACGAAGCGTCCACAGGAGCTGCTCACTTGTGAAACACACATATCTCCGCATAAAGTTTTGAATTTTAGTCACGATTGGGGATGGCCTACCGCTGACACGCTCGGGTTGGGTGACAGTTTGAGTCTCTCTTTCCCTTACCCTGTCTGTTCCTCCCCCCCCCCCCCCTCCTCCCCTCTCTCTCCCTCTGTCGTGGAGTACCACCCTATTACCGCTGGGGACTGTTCGCCGCGGACAGGGAATCTAAATCGTGCGCCCATAGCGCCCAATTATGGCAGAGAGCTGCGTCTGTCATGAATTGAGGCCAACACCGGCGGCCGGCGAGGGAGTGGGGGGGGGGGGGGAGGGGGGGGGAGGGGGGGGGGGGGCGGGGGGCGGGGAGGCGGGGGGGAGACACATCGCCTCCGTCTGTTAGTGGCGACAAGATTCATCGGCGCCCCTCCCCTCCCCCTCCCCTCCTCCGGGGGATGTTTGTGGAGGGCCACACTGCCGAGAGCAGCTCGCCGTGACACCGCAGGCCGGCGGCCGCGTGCGGCGCGGCACGGCGGCTGCCTCGTGTGTCCTCCGCGCTGTGTGCACGCGTGCGTGCGCGTGGCCCCGCGTGCGTGCGTGCGTGCCGCGCAAGTTGTACCTGTCCGCCTGACAAAGAGGCGAGTTAGCCTGCGTTAGCCCCCGCCAACTCGATTCATCATCGCATGAAACGGCCTTGCGAGCGCTTTCAGCAAGCCCCCCCCCCCCCCCACACATGTGGAGGGCGACATATGTTCGTCACGAAGTCCTGCCGCTGCCGCGTATATGACCCATATTTAGTCTCCCCTTTTCACATTATTACGTCTTCGAAAAAGATGAAGAAAGCGTAACCCGCGTCCGTTTGCGGTGCTCCTTTGCAAAATTTAATGAGGTGGCGCGCGGAGAGGGCGGGTCGGGACGGTCGGGACCCCCCGCGGAGAGACAATGCTGCCCTCTCCGTGGCTCTCACTACTTATCCCTGATCCGTGCCACTCGACACCAGACCCGGAGCAGGAGGGGGGGGGGGGGTGCTGGGTATTATGGGTGCGCTGGGTGCTTCATCGGTTGAAGCAAACACAAAAACAGGAATAAGAGATTCCGAGCGAGGCAGGGGGAGGAGGAGAGGGGTGGGGGGTGGGGGAGGCGTGACAGGCGCTGTGGGGTGGTGGTGGTACTATGTATGAGGGGCAGATAACCGAGAGGAGTGGCCCCGACAGCTTCGTTCAGTGAGTACATTGTTTTCGACACCCATGTACGCCGCGCGTCACTGACTATGAGAGTCCGCTCTCCCCGTCCCTCCTCAAAAACAAAGTTAAGCTACTGCGGTTTCTGCAAAAATGTATAGTTTTTTTTTAATGGAATAATTCCGCCGTGACGTCTCCCGGTGAGCGCGGGAAATGAATTGACCGCGGCGCGCCTCGCAGAAGAAGCGACACGATATGAAGAGCGGATTAGCGGTTCCGGGTCGGGGAATTACATTACACTGCGGCTCATGTCGGCTGGGGGGTCCAGGCCGCGGGGGGTCTGCGGGGGGTCTGCGGGGGGTCCGCCGCTGACCGCGGGACCAGCCGGCGGCGGCTGCCTCATCGTCAGCGGGGACAGAATGGTAATGGTCTGCCTATACGCTGCGCCCACCGCGAGTCAATACCGTTCCCCATTCATAACAACGTCCTCTCTCTCTCTCTCTCTCTCTCTCTCTCTCTCTCTCTCTCTCTCTCTCTCTCTGCCACACGTCCGGTGTGCCGCTGAAAAAAAGGACACACACACACGAAAAAAAAAAACTCCTCCCTTCCTGTCGGGCGGGTTTTTGCTCCACAGCGTGTACAGCACGCTTCAATTGAACGTCCGGCAGGGGTGCGGCGGCGCGGCGGCGTGAATCACGGTTGGCTGCCGCGGCAGCGCCCCGCAGCCTGCAGCCCGACAAGCCTTCCGAAACGCCACACATCCACACTGACACATTTTATTATTACTTTTTTTTAGTTTTTTTTTTTGGCTTGCCGGTCCGGCTTAGTCTCCCTTGCCTGGGCCCCGGCCCGGCCCCGTGGCTCGGCTCAGATTGGACCCCAGCCGCCCCCTCGGCTCGGCGGCTCGGCTGGACGCTCCGTTTAGCTCGGACTGAACGTTGTAGTAAATGGCTCTCGCGAAAGGCAAGCAAGCCAGCAGGGCCCCACCGCGCTTCTGCTATCTAGCCCCCCCCCCCCCCTACCCCTCCCTCTCTCTCTCTGTCTCTCTCACTCTCTCTCTCTCTTTGGTAGTGTGTATGTGTGAGTGTGTTTGCGTATGCGGTGTGGCCGGGGAGCGAGGCGCGCGGCCGAGGCAGTCATGTGCATTCGCCGAGAATCATGGTTACGCCCTTTGTCCTCTCTCTCGCTCTCGCTCTCTCTCTCTCTCTCTCCTCCCCCTCCCCCACCACACCCCCTACCTGATACAGCAGGAGAATGACACGAGTGCAAAACACACACACACACACACACACACACACAAAGGCACACACAGGCGGGGCAGACGAAAGGGATGTTACACTGGGAGGGAGCCTTACAGCCAGCTGAGGGGAGGGGTGGGGCCGGTGGTCAGTGCCGCGTCAGGTGTTGGGGTGGGGGGGGGGGGGGGGGTTGTGCAGAGGTATTCTGCTAGCTGGCTAGATGTACGCCGAACCCCCATAATATTCTGTGCACAGCGATAAGGGTGTGGTCGCGAGCCAAAAGTAGGAGCATGTGTGTGCGCGTGTGTGTGTGTGCGTGTGGGTGTGGATGTTTGTGTGCGTGCGATCAGCAAAAGTTTTTTTTTATCGCCGCGCGCTGTGTTCACCTCTTCTCTCCTTTCTTCTTCTCCTTCTTCTGGCCGCCACCCAAACACCACGCGCTTTCTCTCATACATGTTGAAGGCGCGCGCATCACATCAAAGTTTCCGAAGGGGCGCGGAGAGAGAAGTTGGAAAGAGAGGGAGAGAGAGAGGAACAGAGAGAGAGAGAGAGGACGGGAAGATAAAAAGAGGAAAAATAAGGAGAGAAGGAGCGGCGCGGCAAAGGCAGCAGCAAAGGAGCCCCACGTGTGTATCGTTCGGTTTCAAGTAGCGCGGCGCGGGCACTAAAATATTGGAGTTTAAGAGCCCTTGCCCCCGCGGGCCGCGGCCGGCTGCCTACAGGCGGCGGCGCAGGCAGCGCATCGCCAGGCAGCGCCAGGCATCGCCCACATCAACAGGTAAGTTACGCCGGCAGACGCCCCCGCCTAGCAAGTGTCCCAGCCCGCCGCATAAGCAAGGGCGATCGGCGCGACCTGTTTCTCCAGGGGACGCGGGGGGTGGGGAGTGGTGGGGGCAGGCGACGAGCGACGACGTGGCAGCGTGTGTGGCCGATACTAATGGTTTCTAAATACCGTTCGGCAAACACACACACACACACACACCAACGCGCAGACCTTGCTGTGTGTGTGTGTGTGTAGGGGGTGCTGTCGGGGAGCTCTGCTCTGGCTGGGGCCGACCACCACCACGGCATAGAGAGCCCGGCATAGAGAGGCCGGAAGGCAGGCAGGGAGGCACGCGGATGTGCTGTACCCGCCCGGCCGGTGGGCACCGGCAGCCGGGAGCGCCTGGGACGTAGGCAGCGCGCGGCCCGATTCGCACCCGCGTTCTGCGGGCTGGCCTACCCTGCCGTTGGCAGGCGCTCGCCGCCGGCCGCCCGCGGCAGCTCGGCTCTCTGTCTATCTGTCAGTCTGTCTGTCTCTCTGTCTCTCTCTCTGTCTCAGTCTCTGTCTCTGTCTCTGTCTCTGTCTCTCTCTCTCTCTCTCTCCCTGTTGTTGACGACGAGCACACCCCGACAGTGTCGCTGTCCGCTCTCTCCCGCTCCGGGGTTGCTACCCCTGCTGCACGCCCAGCGACACACTCCACTCCCGCCGATTGCGTGCGAATTATTCCGGCCTCGGACCCGACTGTCTCGGGCGCGGCGGGTGGGCGCTCCGCGTCCTGTTATGCCACTGTGCGTCAACTCCCGCCACACACGCAGCGAACACGGCATCCTCTTACGGCGCTGTGGCCGCGAGGGGCGGGGGGTGTTGCCGCCACGCCATACTGTGCGGCAGCCCGCGGCGGGAGGAAGGGCGTGTCACCAAAGTTTGGAGGCGGCGGCGGTGGGCGCGGCGAGACCGGCGAGCGGCCCGCACGGCAGCCCGGCAAACACCACCTGTGCCAGCGCCGCTGCCGGGGCCGGGCCGCAGGCGGGGGGCCTCCCTGAGATAACACCCAGGTGTCGGCGACATTCGTCGGACAACGCAAAAACCCCGGCCTCCTCTTCCTCCTTCTCTTCCTCTTCTTCGTCCTCCTCCTCCTCCACCTCCTGGGGGGTCGACGCCCACGACGGGGTGCGCGCGAGCACCGCCGCACCTCCGCGTCGAATCGGCTCCATTTCATCCCTTCGCGCCTCCCCTGCTGGGCCCCGCACGGCTGCAGCACCCCTCCCGAAGCTCGGCGTCGACGATGCGAAGGGCGAGAGGCCACGGCGGCGTCGCGCGACAGCAGCAGCGGAGAGTTGCCCGGGGCGCGTTCGGAGATGAAGCTCGCCGCTCGCCGCGTCCAGGCGGCAGCGCTGCAGCCCACCTCCTTCTTCCCTGCCTCTCAATTCCCCCGGAGTGCCCCCGGGCAGCGCTCATCTCCTTTCAAAACAGAAAAGGGAGGAGAGAGACGGAGAAAAACCTTGCAAGCCAAACTCAAACATTATTTGGCGCCGGCGATGAAGCGTTGAGCTCGCCGTACGCTTCCCTTCCCTTCCCCGCCTCTCCTCTCAGCCAGCTGCCGGTCCGTTATACGCCTCACAATGGAAGAAAAATAAGCTGCACATCGTAAAATACAGAAATTGCCTTTTCTTTCTCTTGCTGTATCGGGTTTTTAGACGGAGCGTGCAGCATATTGATATTTATTTTCTCTGTCTCTCTCTCTCTCGCTCCCCCTTTGCGTATGGGGGATAGATCGCGGGGCCGGGACACTATCGTGTTGTGCAGCGGGTTGGCATCGCTGGCACGGGCTCAGGGCCACCGCCGCCGCCGCTGCCTTCTACTTTGTGGGTGTCTTCATCACCTCCCCGCCGACCTCCCGGCGGCGCCCCGGCCGGAGGAGGCATCGATGTTATTCCGAACACGCTCACTGAGGGGGCGTGAGATTAACGCGACAGTTAGCGGGCCGGCCGGCGTCACGTGTCTATGACATGACCGGCAGGGGGAGAAACGCCACACCGACCAACACAACTCTTCTTGCTTTCATAAATTTTTCCAGGCACGACAAGGGCCTCCGTCGTCGTCCTTCATTAGAGAGAGAGACAGAGAGAGAGACAGAGAGAGAGAGAGAGAGAGAGAGAGAGAGAGGGAGAGAGAGAGGGATAAATAAAAAAGACGCGGCTGGGCGGGCGTACGGCGTGCCGGCGCATAATTCTACACACACCGCTGTTTCTGTCAGCCCGGCGGCGACGCCACGGATTTGAGGAGGAAAATGAGACCGGCCCGCCGCCGCGATGGAATACACAGCAGCAAGTAGCAGCGGCGGCGGCGGCGGCGAGAGGAGGTGTGCGGGGAGTAGCGCCGGATCAAAGTGGGCTTTACTTCGTGCGACTCAGATCAGGGCCGGATATACGAGAATCCCGGAAGAGTTTTTGACCGCGGCGCGGGCGGGACGGTAAGCGCGTGAGAGTAGGGGAGTGAGGAGAGGGGGGGGAGGGGGGAGGGGGGAGAAGAAAGAGCGGGGAGCGGCGAGAACGGTAAATAACGCCGCCGACGGGGACGGGCGGCCGTGCGTTGCCGCGTCCTCCTTCCGCTGTTGCAAAAAGTCGGGATCACGTCGCGCGGTAATTAATTATGGGCCATTTAGCTTGCCTTGCCTCGGCGGCAGCGGCGGCAGCGGCAAAAACCAGGAGTACGTAGTACAGGGGGAGAGGAGGGCGGCGCGGCGGCCTGCCCGGCGAGCCGTGCTGGCGCGCGGTGCGGCCTGCTGCGCCTAGCCGAGCTTGGCGGCCGGGGGTGGCCGGGGGGGCGGCCGGGGGCGGCCGGGGGCACGGCGTGCTTCGTGTCGTGCGGCCCGCAGTGCGCAGCCAGTGCACGGCCCGCGGGCGGCCGGCGGGCACGTCTGCAGCCGCCGCGGGGCGTAAACAGCACCGAAATGCCAGCGTTGCGCCGTGCCGCCGCGCCGCCGCCCCGCGAGGCACCAGTGTGCACACACCAGGCAGCCGCGTCGAAAACCACGGGGGAGAGAGAGAGAGAGAGAGAGAGAGAGAGAGAGAGAGAGAGAGAGAGAGAGAAGCCACCGCCGCTGCCGCTGCTGCAGCTGAGTCGAGGAAAACATTTGAAAGGAACACACGACGCGCTTAATAAAAATTCATGTATGTTTTTTTTAAGCGATTTTTTTGTGGATTTTTTTTTCGACAAAATTATGATAGCAATTTAAACCCTGAACTACTACTGTTCCAGAGGTAAAGGGCCTAGCCGGTGCAAGAGGAAGCGAGCGCACGGCCGAAATCATGAAGGGAGCAGCGGCTGTGGAGCAGGCGGCGCGGCGGCGGGGCCAGCGGCCGGCCTCGGGCTGCATGCTGACTGAGGGCGGCCGGCCGGCCCGCCTGAGGGGAGAGAGAGAGAGAGAGAGAGAGAGAGAGAGAGAGAGAGAGAGAGAGAGAGAGAGAACAAAGGGGATGTGCCAGGCGGGGCGGTGCCAGCGCCAGCGGCCGCCGCAAGAGGCAAAGCGGAAGAGAAAGAAGGCGGAGGGGAGGGAAGAAAGAGATACGCACTTGAGCAAAACAACAACAAAAAATCCTATGTTTTTTGGGGGGGGGGCTCAAATTTTTGGTGTTGAATACGCTTAAGTAAATGTTGGCTGCACAGAGAGTGACGTTGCGGGCCGACGACGCGACTCCCCCCGCCAGGCCTTGCAGTGCATCCCTCTTCTTCGGCGCATATGAGCGCTGCTTCAGACGCCGAGAACTCGTGCGGCTTTCGGCCGGGTCTCTCCATGCCTCCACCACCGCTGCCATCATCATATCATATAAATGCCGCACAGTGTGGCCGGGCGCGCTGCGGTGCTGGCTTGCTGGCTGGCGGTGCGGTGGCAGGGCGGTGGCAGCCAGGGCCTGCAGAGCCTAAAACCCCCCCTCCTCGCGCGCAAGTCGCTACATATTTCCGGCCTCGATGAGCGCCGAAAGTTTAAGCCAAGGGAAGCCGAGCAAGAAGCGTGGGGTGTGGCGAGAGAGAGAGAGAGAGAGAGAGAGAGAGAGAGAGAGAGAGAGAAGGAGGGCTGAAGGTGAGGCGGGGTTTCGTGGGGCTGCGGGGCCCAGCAGCGGCGCGGCGGCGCCTCAGAGGGCCAAGTTTCGGTGTGGGCGCCGCGATCGGGGCACTTATTAGCCGCCGCCACGACCCCCCGCGGGGCCCCCCCGCGGAGCCCCCCACTTCTGACTCACTCGCGGCCGCCGTCGTGATGGGGGTCATGATGACGATGATCGCCCGATTCCAGGGCGATTAGGAGGCGGGCCGACTTAAAGAGAAGAGGCCTGTTTCGTTGCGTTATGTTGAGGGGGCTGTGAGGCGCGTGGGGGCGGATGAAGTGCACACGGTCTTCAGCCGGGCCGGAGAGTGGAGGGTCGCCCCCCCCCCCCCCCCCCCCCCCACCCCATCCACAACGGTCCTGCTCTGCTTGTTGCCGCCACAGGCCAGAGGGGGGAACTTGTCCGGTGCACGAGGAATTTATCGCTTTCGGCAAAACTTTTATTATAATTCAGTGCGCACTGCTCGGTGGTGGTTGGGGCAGGGCAAGGACGCGTCTCGGGTTGTGTGGCGTCGAGGCGGAGAGAGAGTGAGAGAGAGCGCGCGCGAGAGAGAGAGAGAGAGAGAGAGAGAGAGAGACGGAGAAAAAAGTTCAATACCTATCTTCGGCGGCGGCGACGGTCCTCCGACCAGCCCCGCCGGAGCCCCTCAGGAATCGAATCTTTCCCCCCTCGGCCGCGAGCACCATACATTCTCGGGCTGTAACTTTGAGCCCCGCAGACCGCAGACCGCGCCGCGCGACAAGTCAGCTCTGCGCCGCTGCGTCGCTATCGCGTGGAGCCCCTCTTCCTGCGGGGACGCGACCCGGGGACCGGTGGGGCGGCGGGGGCGCGGCGGGGCCGGGCCGGGCCGTGTTCCACCCCGCCACATCCGCGACCTTGAGCAGCCGCACAGGAGTCCCCACTACCCGTCAAAACCACACGACACGTTTTGCCTTTTTGCTTAACTGTTTGTCCCCCAATCAAGAATTACAATAGGGACATGCATAGCAGAAGGGCCTCTATTTCTTTCTCTTTTCTTCTTTTGCGTGTCCATCTTGGGGGAGCAAAATTTGTCAAACTCTCTTTTCTCGCTATGAATATTCATCTCCGTTGGTGAATTTCCGACAGAAGCACACAGAAGAGGGGGAGGCGGAGGGGCAAAAGCGGTGAAGTAAATAAGCCGGCGGTGGTGCGCTAGCCCCGGAGCCGGCGGCCGTCTGCGCAGCATGGCTGGGGTTTTATCCATAATATTTCAGAAAATTTCACAAATTTTCCGACCTGTTTTTTTTAATTTGAATACTTTTTCGAAAACTTTGGATTTTTTTTTGAAAATTTTAGATGTTTGTAGAAGTTTTGAATTTCTTAAAAAGTTTTGGGTATTTTTTTTTTTTTGAAAATATTGGGACCTGCAGACCGAACCATGACGCAGAGTGGCGGCGCGGGGATCGGCAGCGCAGCGGCGGCGACAAGAGCGCCGAGGAAGTGAGAACTAATTACCTCTCCCGGATGGGATGAATAACGAGCCAATACCGTCCGCGAGCGGCCGGCCGGACGGACGGCCGCAGTAATGAGGCGGCCGCTCACTGCCGCCCGTTCCGGGACTCAATTCAGGCGATTAGAATTAAAAGGGCTTTTGTTTTCGTACTTATTATTTATTTTTTGTAAAGGAAAATTTCCCCCCTGCTTATTCTACAACGCCGCCTTCGGCCATGAAATTTTGTTTTACGCGCTGCCCTCTTTTCGGTGGGACCTCTTCTTCTTCTTCTTCTTTGACGACGAGTTTTGAGAGAGAGAGAGAGAGAGAGAGAGAGAGAGTGCGTGGGAGTGAAAGGGAGAGAGAGAGAGAAAGAGCGACGCTCGCGGCGAAAAGACGGCCCATACTGTCTTGTCATTGGAATTCCATGGGCACTGGCTGCGAGCAAAATACTCTGGTTGTGGGGGCGCGGGTCGCGGCGCACGCGGCGCGGTTTGTTGAGCCGGCGGCGGGTGGCGGGCGCGAAGGACACGCCGCCGGGCCGCGCCGGGCCGCGCAGACTCGATACACCCGTGCTTTTTAGCAGCCGGGCCGAGGACCCCGCCGCGGCGTCGTCGTGAATCCAAATGAGAAGGCGCAGAGAGAGAGAGAGAGAGAGAGAGAGAGAGAGAGAGAGAGCGGTGGAGGGGGGAAGGAAGGGGAAGGGAGGGAGGAGGGGGTGCGAAAACAGTTTACAGTAAGCGTTTACCAAAGCGCGGCTTCCGACCGCCGAGCCCCGCCGCGCAGAGCACCCGGAGGGCTTCACTCGAGAGGGGCAACAACACACACACACACACACACACACCACGGCGGGCGCGGCGAGGGAGGGAGGGAGAGGGGGAGAGAGAGAGAGAGAGAGAGAGAGAGAGAGAGAGAGAGAGAGAGAGAGAGAGAGAGAGAGAGAGAGAGAGAGAGGCGGGGAAAAGAAGGCGAAGTAAAGGGACGCGATCCCAAGGCCGGGCGGCCCCGCTGACGCGGCGGGGTGCAGCCGGCGCGGCGATCATGATCAAGTATTTCCCTAATTGAAGGTTCCTGATACTGTGGCGGCCCCGGAGGAAATGTTAGCCCGCAAGGCGAGGGCCGCAGTGAAAGCAGCCTTTCCTATTTTATTCCCCCTCCAGCGCGGCACCATTTAATGTCCATGTCAGACTGCGTGCGGATTTTTTTTTGGAGTGTGTGTGTGTGTGTGTTACTCTCTGTCTTGCCTCTCGCTCTGCTGCATTTCACGACGTCCGGAGGAAAGCGGCGGCCAATGCCATGTGCTCTCCCTCCCTCTCTGTCTGTCTGTCTCTTTCTCTCGCACTTCCGCACCGCGCCGAGTTCCTTCGCCTGATCGCGCGGTGCGCGGCATATTCGGGGCGGCGGTGGTGGTCATAAGGCAAAGTACCGAGCCCGGCGGAGCAGGCGGGGCAGGCGGGGCGAACAGGACCCCCCCGAGGCCCCGCTCACGCCAACCGCAGTTTTATTCACCCGCGGAGTGCGAGGTGAGGCGAGCAGGCCGCGGGCAGCGCCGCACCCGAGCCCGGCCGGGTACACGACGTTCTCGCCTCGGTCAAGGACGCAGGCAAGGCGCGGCCCCCCGGCGGGGCACCGGCACTACCGGGGTGCCCGATGTAATGCCGACCGGATGCAGATTGGGGCCCGCGTCGGGGCGACAGCCGCCTGTAGGTTCAAGGGTCGCAATTTCACCGCGGGAAAACAACATTATAGTCGCCCGACCGCCCGCCCTTTCCTGAAACTCGGGTCGCTGCCACGTCGGTCCAAGGACGTTCCCGTCCGTCGGGTATCGCGACGCCGTCCTCGGGAACAGCAGGAGCAGGCCTTGGAGGCTGGCCGGCCGGGGCCCGGGGGCGGTGGCCTCGGCGGGGCGTCGGCGGGGCGTCGGCGGGGCCTCGGTGGTGCCCAGGTGGTGTCCGCTTCGCCGCCTCCCGGAGCCCCCCCGCCGCGGCGGCCCCGACCCCTAACCCCCCGCCTGCGGTCAGCGCAGACCGAAATCCAATCTGAGGCGGTCGCCGCCGCCGCCGGGGCAGCCGGGCTGGCAGCCCGGGAACCTACCGCGTCACACGAAATCAGGTTACTCCGCGCGCCGCGCCGTACCCCGCGCTCGAGCGCCCGCGCCGCCTGACACCCCGCCGCCGGCCGGTCGTTACGGGGCTGCGCCGCCCCACCGCGGCAGCTGCCGGCCAAGTTGTCGTCGTTGAATATTCCAGAGGGGTGATTGTAGTTGGCAGGCTGGCGGTCGGCCGGACAGGCGCAGCCCGGCAGAGCCTGGCAGAGCCTGGCAGAGCCTGGCAGAGCCACCCCCCTCCGGCCGGGACGCTGGCCTGCTGCCCTCTCCTCTTATATTGCGCACGAGCCGCTGGTGCTGCTGCTGCTGCGATTAAATTAACTGTCGACTGGTTAAATTGGGCGGTGCATTAGTGAAGCGCCGGGGCTGCGGCGGCGGCGGCACTGCGCTGCAAGGGGCCGCGGCCGACACTACAAATGAGCCAATTTAGCCTCCCGCCCGCCGCCTGCCGTGTCCCGGGTTGCGGAGGCCGGAGGCCCGGCCGCTGTGGTGCAGCGCAGCTCCGGGGCACTCAGGCCGGCCGGTAAGTTCGACAACCGCACCGCTGCCGGACGACGAGGCCGGCCTGCCGGCCCGCGCGGCGTTCCCACGGACCCCGGCCGCGAGCCCTTCGGGAAGTAGGGCTAAGCAGCAGGGCCGGGCGGGGCTGGCTGCGGCCCTGCGCCTGCAGGCGGGGCCACGGGCCGCAGATTCCGCCTGTCTGTCATGAGGATCCACTCCTTCCCGACCAGAATAACGGCGGGGCACGGCCAGAGCGGCGCGGCTCGCGGGGCCCGCCGCCGCGGGGCGCGCGCAGCCCCTCCTCCCCCTCCTCCCTCCGCGCATACCCTCCGTCTCCGTCATGCCAACGGGAGGGAACGGGGAGGGACGGAGATAAAAGACCCTCCACGACGGGCCGCTTCATCGCCTCCTTGCCGCCTCCCGACAATCCGCCCTCACCCCCGCCCCCCTTTCCCCGGCCGGCGGCGAACCGCGTTCCGTTTGCGTTTCTCGCTTGCTGTCTCTCTCTCTCGCTCTCTCTCCTTAGCTCGCTCCTCCCCGTAATGAAATATTGTATTAATATCGATTAAATGAGGGAGGTTTGTGCGGCGCCCCTTGAGAACTTTTCACGAGCACGAATAAATAAATAAATAAATAAAAGAGAGAGAGAGTCGTCTTTTGAAGACTTTGGGCTTTGGGCTTTCGTAAATTTCCGTCCGTAATTACTACCAATATTCTGTGTGCGGCAAAGTACGGGGTTCGAGATACCCATCGAGCCGCGCGCTGCTGATGTGGTGCACGGGCCTGTGCGGGGCTCATCTGATGCACGCCAGCCACCGGTGTGTGTGGGTGAGAGAGAGAGGGAGAGAGCAAGAGAGAGAGAGAGATAGAAAGGGGGGCTACGAACGGGGTGAAAGAGGCACGCTGAGAAGCCATGATAATGGATCTGAAGCTGGTGGAAATGGCTGCTAATGGTTCGCAACGAGAATGATGGTGGTTGCTTGCTCCGCTTGCCTCGCTCCGCTTCGCGCGGCTCGGCTTGCGTCGAAGGCTTTTGCTTGCTTCTCTGACCCGTGCGCCCTCAGATGAGCTGAGACGGCGCCACTAGCGGTACCGGAAGTCCTTCCGTGTTTAGATGGGTAAAACGGGGTCAACCGTAAAAAAAAAATAATTATGAAAGTACAACGACGTCAAAAAATAGTTTCTTTGGAATAAATAATTGACCAAGGAATCAATTAATGAAGATCAGTGTATTAGGAACGTCTGGATTCCACCCTGTGCCACGATCTATCAGCCGTGCGAGAGCGCCTGCGATCGCCGGGGTAGGCCAGCCCGCACGACGCGCGTGCGCTGCACACTCCTCGATTGCCTACCCCGCAGGCGCCAGCCGCACGGAAAACTGACTAACTCGCGGACTTGTCTCCCCCCACCAGGCCCGCGTGGACGTCCTTCGTGGAGGACCCCTTCAGCAGAGACCGAGAGAGAGAGAGAGAGAGAGAGAGAGAGAGAGAGAGAGAGAGAGAGAGAGAGAAGTGGGGGGAGAGCAACAGCGAGATAGGAGTGCGGTCCAGAGAGCACGCCGAGAAAGAAGCAGCAAGGCGGCGAGGCAAGTTTTTGATTTAGTTGGCAACGTGGTGATGAAGAATAGTAATTAAGACCTCGGCTTGGCGCCGTGCCTCCCCCCTCCTTTCCCCTGAAGGCCTCACCACGCCCTACGCCCCCTGAGGAAGCATCTCCAGCACGCGAAAAGGACCCTGGAGCTCGGCCCTCGCCTTCCGCCAACTCCCTCGGGTTGCCCCCCCCCCCCCACCCTCCCAGAGCCGCAGGTTCTTTATTCCCTTCACCATTATTATTTGCCCCAGCAAAGGGTAGCCGGGCCGCGTCGAGCCGGGCCGAGGCAGTGGACTCGCCGTGTTGCAGCACCGGGCGAAATCGTCGTACCGGCGCGAGAATCGTCACGGCAGCCCGGCCCGGCTCGGCTCGGCCCGGCTCGGCTCGCACCGGCGGGCTCGGCTGGGGACGGGTAGCATCGCCGCGCACTACTTTGTCAGCTCGGCGGCGAGGAGGCGAGGCGGGGCAAGCGGGCGGGCGGGGGAGTGCGGCGGGGCAGAGCGGAGCCGGAGCACGGCCCGGCTCAACGCCAGCGGAGGCGGAAATTGGCGGCGGACAGGATCTGCCGGGGGCGGGCGCGGCGGGGGGTGGGGGAGCCGACCCCGACCCCGCTACCCTCACCTGCACATGCTTGGTCGCGGGCGCCTGCCGCTCCCCGTTGTCGGAGTCGTTGGAGTCGTCCACGTAGGCGCTGTTCCTGAAGCCGCCTCCCTCCCCGCCGGAGCCCTGGCCGTGCTCGCCTTCGTGGTCGGAGCCCTCGTGGTCGGTGCCCTCGTAGCCGTCGTTGGACGACGGGTAGCCGTCGACGATGTAGAGGGTGTTGCCGGCGCCCTGCCCGCCGTCCGCGTCCGGCTGCGGTATGGCCGTGACGGTGACCACCTCCACGTCGAACAGCTGCACCTTGATGGCCTCGGGCTCCGCGTCCTCGTTCTCGCGGATGAAGAACACCTCGTCGTCGCCGTCCTCGAACGGGTAGCTCTTCTTGCGGACCCGGGTGAGGATGCCGCGCTCCGACGTGCCGGGCAGCGGCGACGTCCTCCGGGAGGACGGCGACAGCGTGCTCCTCGGGGACGTGCTGGCGGGGCTGTGCAGCGCGCCGGGCCGCGGGCTCACCCGGATCGACGGGATGCTCCCGGACGTGGGCGGCGGCGCCGGCCTCCCGCGTCGCCGCCGCGGGTACTTGCACGTCGTCCGCGCGGCGCGGTGGCGGCGGTAGTCGTCCTCGTGGCGCCGGAACACCACTTCGTCGTCGTCGTCCTCCGACAGCGGCATGCTGCTGCCGGGCTCCGCGTCGGGGCCCTGGGCGTCGTCGACGGTCGTGTCGTCCACCACGATGACGGGCGTGGTGGCGTACGCGGTGTGGGCGGCGGGGTGCGCGGCGGCGTGCGGCGGGTCCACCAGCTCCAGGCCGGGCGCGACGACGGAGACGGCGCTGCGGGCCCCGCAGGCTACTGTGCTCAGCGACAGCGTGCGGGGCCGCCGGGCCTGCGGGCTGGCGGGCGCGAGCGCCGCGTGCGCAGCGTGCCCGGCGTCCGGGTCCACGCGCGTGAAGCGCACGTAGCGGCCCGAGGTGTTGGTGCGCCGCCGCCGCCGGTCCCACCAGCACTTGAACATGGCTGCCGCGGAGAGAGCCGCGGGCGCGCGGGGCGGCCGGGACGGGCGGGGGCGTCACCCCGCGTCACGCGCACCGCGGCGCCGGCCCCCTGCGGTGCACTGCGCGGGGTCGGCCGTGGCGGCTACGCCGGCTGTGCAGCCCGGCCCACCCTGGCCGAGGTCTTCCCTCGCCGCGGTGACCTCGATGACTGAGGTCAAGAAGCTTGAAGCAGGTCGCTGTGCCACGGCGGCGCTGGGTCGGGTGTCGGCGGTGGTGGCGGCGGCGGCGGTGGTAGCGGCCGCGGCAGTACAGCCACGGCCCCGCGCCGCGCCACGCCTCAACACGCAGCCTTGAACACAGCGGCGGCAGCGGCGCACAGCCAAGCCTCTTCGATAAACTCGGTGAGGCGCGCGGCCGCGCGGCCGTAGGCAACCCGTAGCGCGACGACCGGGCTAGTGGCGGCGAGTCACGTGACAGACCAGGCCGGGCCGCGCCCCGGCGAGCCTCTGGCAAGCCGCTCGCGAGCCGCTGGAGGCAAAGCGGGGCAAAGCCGGCACGGCGGCGTCGGCGGCGGGGGTGAGTGAGGGTGCGGCGAGGCGGCGAGGCGAGGCTTGGCGCAGCGCGGGGTGCAGGGCCCGCGGCCCGCGGCCCGGCCCGGTGGAGTGCAGAGCGCCGAGGTAAAAGGTCACGGGAGTGACCGGCACCGCCGCGGGCCCGGCTGGGCTCGGCCCGGCGGCCGTGCTCGGCTCGGCACACAACAGCACAACGCCGCCGTGCCGTGCCGCGGCCCCACCCCCGCCACGTCAAAGCTTCGTGAGAGGGAAGGGAAGGCAACGACTGACTGCAGAGCTTTCGCCGGGTGGGAGGGTGGCGCCGGGGGCCGCGGGCCGTGGGGGGAGTCGGGACCCGCTCCGCTCTGCCGTTACCGGCACCCTCCTAATTGCTGACGTCGCCCCGATACGACGCCGCGGCGAAATCGAAAGGAAGGAGCCTCGCCTGGGAGGCGACACACGCGCGACGACGCCGTGCCGCAGCCGCAGTCCGGGCCGGGCGCACCGGGGGCCGCGGCGGGGGCCTCCGACGGCGCGGTGCTCGCCGACGCCCGCGACGACAAACTGACGGACGGGGGGACGACGCGGCGGGGCGACCGTCCGGGCCGGCCGTCCGCGCCTCTGCCCGGCGGCCCCGCCGCGGCCTCACCTGGGTGCGACCGGGACGATGAGTCGCGGCTGGGTCACACTGCCACGTCGCTACGAAACAGTCCGCGACAGTTTTTTTTATTTTTTCTGAATCAAAATTGGCCTTTATTCTTTATAGAAAAAATCAAAGTTGGCATTTTTTGGGATTTTAGCGTAACCCGTAACCCTTCACTAGGATCCCAGCTCGGACCCCCGCGGGGCCCCGGCACCCATGGTGCCCCCGGCGCTGCACTGCACGGACGCGCCGCACTGCCCTAACGATGCCCCTTGTGCCCAGCCGCGTCCCCGCCCGCTGCCTGCTGCCGGGGGAACGTTGGGGTGGCCTGCCGCTGGCCGCGCGCCTCACACACGCACCGCACACGCGACGCACACGCGACGCGCGCGGTCGCCACAAGTCGCGGCGCGCGGCGGGCGGGCCCCGGCGGTGCCGCCTCTCCCTCGTCCGCGCCCCGCCCCGCCCCGCCCCGCCCCGCCCCGGACGGCCGGCGGACACTCCGGCTTTGTCACAGACTCGCGACTCTGTGCCGCCCGCTTTGTCTCGGAAGTCCGTTTAGGGGCCCTCTCCATGCCCGGGCCGCGGCGGCCCGCCGCCGTCCCGGGATTGCCGGCTGACCTCAAGGAGACCCTCTCCTCCCCCTGCTGCCCCCCGCGGCCCCCGCTGCCCCTCCGACCGACACCGGCCGGCAGAGTCCGACTGCTGCGTCTCATCTCCAATTCATATCCATTTCAAACGTGATGCGCCTGGCCAAGCACGGGACTGCGGGCCCCCGGCCGCCCCGGCCGCCCCGCCGCCACGCCACGCCACGCCACGCCACGGCAGGGAAGGGGATGATGCGGCCGTGGGGCGGAGCGGAGCGAGCGGGAGGTGCTCTCTCCGCAGCGGACGAGAGCCGTGTGTCCCGGCAGGACCGGCAGGACCGGCAGGGGCGTTTCCGTGCCGAGAGCAGGGCGCGGCACAATAACAATGTTCCGGGAGGACCGCGGCAGCGCGCTCGGCACGGCCAAAGGAATTGTAATTCGCTCTCAACGTCGTTGCGCCGAAAGAAATAATGTCTCATCCAGAGCACCGCCTCGGATAAAACGGATGACGCGCTCGCTTTTATATAAATAGTTTGTAACGGCCTTAACGTGCGCGCGGAAGCTCGGACCGGATTACTTTATCGGATAGAGTTGCGCTCTATCGGCTACCTGGTCGTCATCGGGCACCCCCCCCCCCCCCCCCCTCCGAAATCCCTCTCCCCGCTGTGAAAGGCATTAAGACACGGCCGCCGCCGTCCCCGTTCGGCGCCGCAGATGAAGTCCGGCCCATTCACCTGGCAGAAAGAGACGGGCGGGCCGGCGGCATTAATGGCATTGCCTCGGATACGGACGGCCAACGCAACGCTCGCTTTTACTGCTGCTGAGCCGAGAGGGAGAGAAAGGGAAGGAGAGAGAGAGGGGGGCAGGGAAAAGCGGGCACCGGGAAGAATTACAGGGAAAGAATGAGAGAGAGAGAGAGAGAGAGAGAGAGAGAGAGAGAGAGAGAGAGAGAGAGAGAGGGAGGGAGACGAGGGTAGAGACTTTTGTATCAAAGCGCCAAAGCCGTCGAGATGAGGGATAGGGCTGTCGTTGTGTTTGTGTTCTTATACTGCCCGCTCCATTTTTCAACCGTTTTGTCTCCCCGGCAGCACAAACCCGCCCAGTTCGGTGGCCTGCACCACAGCCCCACGGCTCGGCCGCACGCTCGTAAATATTCAACACTAATATTTTGCGCTCGCAAAATAATGAAAATAATAAAAACGTAGGAGAGATGCTCTCTTTCGGAATTTCAAACATTTCGCGGCGTCCTCCGAAATACACATACGCGTTCCCAGTACGCGGTCGCCTCCGCCGTACGTGAGTGGTGCCGGGCTTTACGGCTTGGCCGGGCGGAGTGCTGCAGCGGGCGGGGCTACCCGCGTCCAGCCCCGCCGCGGCCGCCACGGCCACGCCTGCTTGTTGAGCTTCCAGTTTATTAATAAACAGTAAATAAACGAGCGCTTATCCGATAGTAAGACGAGCAGGGTGTCTCCGGGCCGCTTCCAATAACACCTTATGCAATACTAATCGGAGCCCGCCTTACTGTCTTCATCTCTCTCTCTCTTTCTCCATCTCTCTCTCTCTCTCTCTCTCTCTCTCTCCCTCATCTTGTGGGAGAGGGGTGCACTTTTCGAGGGTACTTCTCTTCGCGGCTCGGTACACGCGGACGGGCACAGCAGACATCGCCGGCGCCGCCACGGCTCCCAAGCTGCATCGGGGCAGAAAGAGAGAGAGAGAGAGAGAGAGAGAGAGAGAGAGAGAGAGAGAGAGAGAGAGAGGGAGAGAGGGAGAAGAGAGGGAGAGAGAGGGAGAGGGAAAGAGAGGGGAGGGCAAAAATAGTTCCGCCTTGTTATTACGGGGGGGGGGGGGGTTGGCGGCGCCAGTGGTACCACACTACCGTACGACCTCTTTGAGTACAGCCCGCCGCGGGCCGTGTGCTGTGCGGTGATGGTGGCGGTGTACGCCGTAAAGCCGGATGGAGTAGATGGGCCCGCCAAGACTCGCCGCGCCGCGACGGCCGAAAGCCGAAATAGTAGCGCGGCCCGCTAAAGAGGTGAGCCGCGGAGAGCGGGGCAGACCAGACGCGGGGCCTTAACGGCGGCCAGGCGCGGCCAGGCGCGGCCAGGCACTGTCGGCCGGACCCGTACATGCCGTCTCAGCAACTCGTCTTTAAAGGCGCTCGTGTGTGCGTGCTTGTGCGCGCGTGTGTGTGTGTGTGCGTGTGCTGTCGCCGGAGCAGCGCGGGTACTTGAACCCGCGGCGCTGCTGCTGTCCGAGTCCCTTCCTCGGCGGCGGCGGCCTAGCGCGCGCCGGCGCACGGAACGGGAAACGGTTTTGTATTTTTAAACTCCGCCCCCACCCCCCTTGCTGCGCGCAAAAACATTAAAATGCCTTTAGCTTTCTTGTTGAGCTAAGAACACAGGCAGCAGCGCGACAGAATGGAGGGAGGGGGGGGAGGAGAGAGGAGGGGAGGAGCGCGGGGGAGGAGAGGAGGGGGAGGAGAGGAGGGGGAGGAGAGGAGGGGGAGGGGCGGCCGCTTGCATTCATCTGCATAGCGAGCGGACTGAAAGCGCGAAGAGCGGGGCCGCGTCCGAGTGAGGCGCGCGGAGCTCTCGGAGCTTACCGGCGGGATTAGCCGGCGGGGGCGCGTCCCGGACGCGGCCGCCAGGAGCCACCAGGCGGCCGCCCGCGGCGGAGTAATTTTTGTTTTTTCGGGCGAACATCTGCATTATGGCCGCTCCCCGAGCGGGGTCCGGCCGGACCTGCTGGCCGGCCAGCACAGGCGGTCCACGCAGCCGTGTCTTTGGCGCCTTTTGTTTGCTCGCTCTGTCTGTCCATCTCGCTCCCTCCGCCCTCCCCCTCCCTCTCTCTCACTCACTCTATCCCTACCGTCGCCGGGCAGCTGCGTATCGTTTGTTGACGTTCCTTTGATCATCGCCATTTGATGACAGCTCTGCCAGCCGGGGTCATCAGTTTCACTTTCATAACACACGATTCTCTCTCTCTCTCTCTCTCTCTCTCTCTTCTCTCTCTCTCTCTCTCCCCCGTGGCGCCCTCGATGGTCCGGACGGCTCCGCTCCCCGGCTGTGAGTCATGACGCGCGTGGCGGCGCGTGGCGGCGCGTGGCGGCGCGTGGCGGCGCGTGGCGCGCGTGGCGGCGCGTGGCGGCGCGTGGCGGCGCGTGGCGGCGCGTGGCGGCGCGTGGCGGCGCGTGGCGGCGCGTGGCGGCGCGTGGCGGAGCAGTCTGCGACCTGCGGCCTGCCCGCCGCGGGCGGTGCGAGCGCCCGTCGGGTAGGCAATCCGCGCACGGGTGCGCTGCGGGCCGGCCTACCCTGCGACGCGCAGGCGCTCCGTCACCCGAGCGCAGCCGGCCGGGACCCGCACCGTCACCGCCGCCGCCGCCCGCCGCGACAAAAAACATAATATTCTCCTATTTCTTTCTTTCTCGTCTCGTATCGCCGCGCGCGCCCCGTTTTCGGTCGCGCCTACTGCGTGTTGTAGATTTTATTCATGGCCGTACGGGGTGTGCCCGGGTGTGACCGGGCGGGGGAACATTCAGCATTGAATGCGCGCGCCGTGGTCTCGGCGGGGGGTGGCGGCAGGGCGGTGGACACAACGCGTCGCCGTGCGGTACGATCGGACGAGCGCAACAGCAGCACCGCGAACTTCTTCCCCTGGCGAGGTGGAGAAGGGAAAGAGAGAGGGAGACAGAGAGAGAGAGAGACGGGAATGTTTTCTATTTTTAAAATGTGTTGAGCTCGGTGAGTCCGCTGCTCTGCCCGGACAACAAGACGCCGCTCCTTTTCCTCGTTACTTCTTCTTCTGCTCGGGCGGCCAGGGCTGCTGCCGCTGCTGCCGCCGCGGCCGCCGCTGCCTACGTAAGAATTGAGGGGCGTCGGGCGGACGTGTACACACACACACACACACACACACACACACGCCAGCACAATGTAGGCGGCCATATCTCACTGCCGGCCCATTGGAACGCGCGCGCCCGCCGCCGTTCTGCCCGCGCGCTGCTGAAACGCTGCATAGCACGGTAATTCGCTCCCGGATAAAGCGTGTGTGCTTGTTGTTTTTCGCAGCGTCGTTTTTTTTTCCCACGCCCCGCCGCCGCGCATCCCGTTCTCCTCCTCGCATTTTTTTTCTTTCGGGAATGTTGACCGATTCTTCTTCGTCTTGTATCCCGCCGGGGGG
Organism: Megalurothrips usitatus; assembly: GCA_026979955.1. Classification (NCBI taxonomy): domain Eukaryota; kingdom Metazoa; phylum Arthropoda; class Insecta; order Thysanoptera; family Thripidae; genus Megalurothrips; species Megalurothrips usitatus. Next base: position 13,708,646 of record CM049593.1, read on the forward strand.
GAATTTATCCTGCGGTTTGTTGCGGCGCTGACAAGATACCGGCCGGGAGGGCAGTCGCACCAACGCCGCCGCTCACGAGCTAATCCTGTAGAACGCCAGGTGCGGAGAGCCCGCCCCCGCTCCCCCACTGCCTCCTCCATCTCCAAACTCATCCCATAAATCTGCCCGCCGCGAGCCGCGCGCAACAACCGCACAAGCAATCGTAAACGAATTAAAAACAGCTCCGAATCTCTGCTGAAGCGGCGGCTAAAAGGCCCCGTGATAAGGCTGTCGAACAGAAGCAGGCCGAAGGTGCGGCCGGGAATGATGGACGATCCCTCTCCCTCGGAGCACCTGCTGCGCCGCGCTGGGATCCAGGGGCCGCCAGCCAGCATCCCTCCCGAACCCGGGCGCAACAAGCTGCGGGAAAAGGGGAGGAAAACACGCGCGGAGACTCCCATTCTGCAGGGTCTGCGTTCTCATTTTTTTTTCTCCGCGACGGGCTTGCAGGGGTCCCTCAACGCGGACACAACGATTTTATGCACTTGGGAAAGCTCCTGCGACAGAATCGTATTTCAGTGAGGCTGATCAAACAAGGAAATCCCTGTTGCTGTGTGGGGCGCGGCGCCGCAGGGCGTGGCGGCGGAGGCGGGGGCGGCGCCAGCCGAGGCGCCATCTCATTGGGGGGGTTTGAACCTCAATTTGAATGTGAAAGTGCGCCGGGCTTTCACTCTGCGGAGCGCGGCGCAGGCCGGCCTGTAATCACGTTCTCTGTGCGCGTGTGTGTGTGTGTGTGGCTGGAGCCGAGCTGGCCTTGGGCTGGAGGCCCGTGCTATGGAGACCCGTGCTGGAGGCTCCAGCTGGGCTCCAGCGCCCCGCCGCCGCAGCCGCCGTCGGCCCCGTTCCGCGTCGTATTTCTTCTGCGGTGCGGATAAGAGAGGAGAGATTCGTCGTTGATGGCACGTCTGCCGTGCCCCGCTGCCGTGCCCCGCCGCCGCCGCCGCCTCTCCCCGTCTCCTCCTCGGCGCGGGAGGCGACGAAAGCTTTTCGGAACAAAGCTGCTGGCGGCGTACGGCGGTGTCGAGGGCTTCCGCCGTCCGCCGCCGCCTGCTGTCGGGGTGTCAGAGGCGGCGGCGTGCCGCGCAGGGCCGCTGATGCGCCTCGCCGCCGCCGCCGCCGCCGCCGCCGCCGCCGCAGGCTGCTCAGCATGTAAGAACGCTGCGCGTCGCCACGACGCGATGATCGACGACCCCTTCGCAAATTCCGCCCCGCATAAGTCGACCGGGCTGCGTATTACGGCCGCCCCCCAAAAAAAAAAAAGAGTCCCGAGTGGCTGCCGGAGATGTGCGACGGCGAAGGGCGGCAGGATCCGGCAGGCCGAAGGCGAAGAAGAAGACGAAGAGCGAAGAGTGGTGCGGAGTCGTGAGGAGAGGGGGGGGGGAAGAAACCCTGTGCCGTTAGTTCGCCCTGGAAGTCTTAAGCCTTCCTCTCTCTCACACACACTTTTAATTCTGGTGGCGAATCCCCGTCTCTTTGGACCGGTCTCTGGGCTGCAACATTTGCCCCGGTGCGGCGGGCAGTAGGTACAGTGCCGGGCGCAGGCAGGCCCTGGGTGTGGTGTGGCGTGGCGTGGCGTGGAGCCCGCTGCTGGGGGTGGCAAGCTCTCTGCGCTGGCCTGCCGCACACCGCACCGCCGGCACAGCTTTAGCAGGTACTTGGGCCGGCGGTCCGGCCGGCCGTCGAGTGGGGGGCGACAACCATACGCCCCCCTCCCCCCTCCCCCACTCCCCCTACCCCCACCCCCACCCCCACCGCGGCCTGCCCTCCAGCCCAGGCCGGAGCGCGGCCCCGGCTCTTGTACGCGGTCGTCATAGCCCTGCAACGAAAAGAAAACCAAAGGCGGTGGCCGCACAAAAAGTGGCGACTGCGAGGAGGGGGGGGGGGGGGTAAGGAGGGGGGGGGCAGGGAGGGAGGGGCGGCAGGGAGGGAGGGAGGCGGTGAGAGAGGGAGGGGGAGGGAGATAACGGTCACCACGACCCCGCGATGGTGTGGGTGTGGGCGGGCAGCGCGCGGGCAGCCCGACCAAGCCACCACCACCGCCACCACCGCCACCACCACCACCACCACCGCAGACCGCGACAAAAGGATGCTAACACTTGCACGCCCCGCGCGCGGCGCCGCCGTATCAAAGGAACAGCCGTCCCCGGCGGTCCCCGGCGTCTCCTCTGTGCCTCTCTCTCTCTCTCTCTCTCGCTCCTCTTTATAACCTTCACTCCTGACAACGCGTTCCAGACTCTCCTTTCTCTCTCTATTTCTCCCTCTTCTCTCTCTCTCTCTCTCTCTCTCTCTCTCTCTCTCTCTCTCTCCCTCTCTCTCGGCCGCTGTTATTTTTGCTTGCTTTTCGTATTCTTGTAGCAGGTTTATTTATTTTTTTTTTTTTCGTGATCTTTTTCTTTGCGGTCGGATCGTGGGTAATGAGAACGCGTAGCTGGAAGCAAAAGAGGAGAAAGCGGAGGTATTTCCGGGTCCGTCGCGATGGGCACGGCGTGGCGCGGCGTGGCGCGTGGCGCGTGGCGGGTGGGGAGTGTCCTCCCCGTTTCCCGCTCACTTCCTTTCCTATTGACTGTGTAGGTGCGAAACAACTACGGGGGCGCTTTTCGCTCCGCAAAAAGGGAGGAGGTGGAGGTGGTGGAGGAGGTGGTGGGGCAGCCGTCTTTGGAACCCCTCGTTACGAAGTACGCCCGGCGGTATTTATGAAGGGTGCGCGGGGGAGGGGGAGGGGCGGCTGATAACTTACTGATAACGTAGTATTTATGTGGTCCGCTGGCCGGCTCGCCTCGGCTCGCCTGCACACCTTGCCCGGCGCTGGGGTCACGCCACCCCCCCCCGCCCCCCCGCCCCCGCCCCCGCCCCCGCCCCCGCCCCCGCCCCCGCCCGCGCCTACACAGCCGAAAAAAGGAACAGCAGCCGTCCGCCAGCAGCCGCCCGGGACGCGACGAGCTGCCTCAGGGACCCGATCGGCAGGACAGGGCCCCGAGGCCCGGGCCGGGCGGAGTCGGTGCCGGCAGTGCTATGTTCTGTCCCGCCGACAGGGGGCGCGCGCGAAAACTTTTGCAGCCGTCAATAGGTAATGAACGAGGACGGTGAGTGAAACAGGCGGCCGGGGGGAGGGCCAGCGCTGCCGCCGCTGCCGCAGCCGCCGCCACCCCGAGGGGTGGGGCAGCAGCGTGGATACAGCAAAGCGCGTCGTGCACTTCTACTACGTTTCCTTAAAACTTGTATCCCCTTTTCTGCCGGACCTACCGTCCGTGACAATTGAAAACACAGTCTGCGGAAACGCACAAGAGTTTTTTTCATTTGTTTTTCCCGCTTAATAACACTGGTTAAGGCTGTCGCTGCCTTGCAATTTTTTTTAATTTTTTTTTTGCATGAGAGATAGGAGAGGCTGTGGGATGATGTTCCGCGCTGACCGCTCGGTACGGGGGGGGGGGGGGGGGGGCTGCGGCCTCCGGGCCTCCGTCCCGCCGCCGGCCTCGGCCCGGGCGCCCTGCTCGGCCACGTCACGGCCACGGCACGGCCACGGCCACGGCACGGCCCTGCACAGCTCTGCACACCCAGGATACGAGATTAAAATGGAAAACGAGCCCGACGCGGCGCCGCTCCCCCGCACGGGAAAAAGCACGAACTGGGGGGGGGGGGGGATGAAGGGGGAGAGCCGGGCCGGGTGTGCGGGGCGTGCCAGGAGAGGACGGCAAGTTGTGCTGGAGTGGGAGCCCGTCGGCCACTAGCGGCGGCCCCGGCCGGGACAATGGCTGCTTCGGCTACAGCTCCCGCCGCGCCGCGCTCACGCGGGGACTATACGCGTCGAATCTCCTCCTTTCATTCGGGGCGGATACGTGCGAGAGAGACATAGGAGAGAGAGACACAGATTGAGAGAGGGCGCTACGGGGGTGCGCAGCGGCGGCACGGTAGCTGTATCTCAGAACCCCCCCGTGCGACACTAAGCCCCTCTCTCTCTCCCTGTCAGTCTCACTCCACTCTGCCGCCTCTCCGCCTCGGCCCGTCTCTCTCGCACACACACGCCCAGTCGGAGGGGGAGTCTGTGTGCACCGGATCAAAGACATTGTGGCGCTGCGTCGGGGTGCCTCTTCTCATGCACCAGTTGAAGGCTGTTATGCTGGGGCGGAACGGAAGCCGTCATATTAGGGCGGGGCTGACGCTCCTGGGGGTCCCCGCGTCTCCCTCTTCGAGGGGCGCTGCCGGAGGGAACTGCTGGAGGAAAGAAAATAACGACGCGTCAAACCGACGTAACAAACAAAAATAAAACGCCTCGATATTCCTTCTGATGGCTTCGCGCGGACGTTTGGTTTCGAACCCGCGTGAAGCAGGGGTGGTCGTGCGAAGGGGTGGTCGCGGCGCAGGGCGGCACGGCGGCACGGCGGGCGGCGGGCGGCGGGCGGCGGGCGCGGGGGGGTTGACTCGAATCAACACGAATCATGGGCTTTATCTCTTTGTCTGTGATAAAGCGTGTAACTCGGCCAAAACAGAGAGCGAGAGAATAAAGGGCAAAAAAAAAACTCGTACAACAACACAGTGCCGTGTGGACCGCATTCATTAACACGCCGCCCAAACAGGCGACCAGCGGCCCCGTGTGTCTATTCGTGTGTGTGTGTGTGTGTGTGCGCGCGCGCGTGCGTGTTTTGGCGCACACACCGACACCGGAGCCAGAGCGATCCGAATGCGCCTGTCCCGGGCCGGGCCTGGCCGGGCCTGGCCCCTCCCCCGCTAGCCGTCGCGGAGCTGTGACAACACGCGAATGCCGGCCGGATGAATCGGCCCGCCGAGTTGATTCGCCCCGCCGCGCCCCGCGGGGGTGGTAAAGGGCTGGCGGCGTAAATGGACAGAGCGCACCAGTATATAGTGAGTTCTCCCCGCCCCGCACCCCTACGGGGAGCCTGTGAGCGGGGGGGGGGGGGCGGGGGAGGGGGCGGGGGGGGGGGGGGGGGGGGGGGGCGGGGGAGGGGGGGGGGGGGGAGGGGGCGGGGGAGGGGGCGGGGGAGGGGGCGCGGGTGCATAAAACGGGCGGTTCGCGGGGGGGAGTGAGCCACCGCCGCCGGCTCTGCCAGCCGCTGCTAAAATGGATCCGTGAAAAACTATGCGGGCCGGCCTGGCCAGCCTGACGCGACGCGATGCGCGCCCCCCGCTGCTGACGCTGACGCCTCTCTCTCTCTGAAAAAGCGCATCCGACTCGTCGCCGGGGAGGGGGGGGGGGAGCGCATCTTCTATACAGGTTTTTACAGCGCGTGATGGCAGCAGTAAACGTTTTGCAGGCAACGTAATCTCCCCGGCTGTCAGGGGCGCGCACTCTGCCCGCCACCCCCTGCCTCCCCCACCACCTCTCCAGCCCCCCTGCTGCCCCCTCCTCCCTCCGCTCACCGCACATTCTTCCTGGCGTGCACCTCCTCCCCCACCACCACCTCCGCTTGAGCCCCCTCCCCCCTCCTCCTCCCCCTCCCTGGCCCAGGTCGGTACGGTCCCCCGCGCCGCTGTCAGAAAAGAGTTGTTCCTGAAAGTCGGCCGAACTGCGGGGGGGGGGGGGGGGCACACACACGCCCCTGCGCCCGCTGCCCGCCAGGGACACCAATTCCGAAAAAAAATAATACTGAATCCGTGGTCACCTGCAAGACTGATTCCCGTGTGGAGTCGCGGCGCCCTCCTGGCTCCTCCGCGCCTCCGGCCGCCGCCTCAGCCGCCGCGCGTGATAGAGTGACGATAACACGAGGCACTGACCCTCCCCCCCCCCCCCACCCCTTCCCTCCCGCAGTGGTGGTCACGGCAGGCAGCCCGGCTCGCACGACCTGAATTCCTTTTCGAGGGGGTGGGTGGGTATTTGTGTGGCATGTTGCTTGACACGCGGTAGCCGTGGGGGTGGGCGGGGTGGGTTTGGGTGGGAGGGGGGGGCTGTGCACATGCCCCCCTGCACCCCTCCCCCTCCCCCCCCCCCCTACCCCTACCCCCGGGGCACCCGCTACGCCTACGTCCTTCCCGCGCCGTTCGCCTTAAGTGTTGGCGTTGTAAAAATTCCGACGTATTCGGGGGAGACCTTCGGTGTGTTGCGTGCGCGTTTTAAGCAGTAAATGCAGGTCGGCGTGTCCGCGGTGGTTTTCGGTATGACCGCGGGGGGGAGGGAGGAGGCAGGGGGTGCAGGGGTGGACAGGGGGAGGGGGACGGGCCAGGTCCCCGCCGGTCCCCGCGGCATCCCGCCGGCCTCGGAGTTCCGGGTCACGGGCGGCGGCGGGTGTCTCCGGGTGTCTCCGGGTGTCTCCGGGTGTCTCCGGGTGTCTCCGGGTGTCTCCGGGTGCCTCCCCGCCGGCGGTGGCGTCGCGCTCGGCCACTCGGCTTTGTCCCGCCCGCTTCGGCGTTTAGCGATCGGCGTTTCGGGCCACCGTGCCGTGCCGTAGTCCGATTCCAATAGGCGCCCCCCCCCCCCCAATGGCCCCGGAGGCCTGCAGACATGCCCGGCCCGCCCTGGGCCGGCCCGCCAAAGGTGAGTATATCGACCTGGGCCGCGGGGGGCCGGGCCGGTGCGGGGGCGCAGCCGGGCGCAGCCGGGTGGCGAGTTGTAGGGCAACGACCGGGGGCCCCGCGGCACGACGGCCTCCGCCGGCCCCGCCGGCCTCCGCGGCTGCCGCACGCAAAAATATGGGTTGTCCGTCATTACAGCACCGCGGCGCCGGCGCGGCCGAGGCGAGGCGAGGCGGCGCAGAGGGCAGGGCAGGGCAGCGGCTCCCGAGGTGCTGTCCTGCCTACGTGACGTGTGGACTACCAGCCTGGGCGGGACCGGAGCCCGGGCAGGACACCTGCCGGGCGATCCCGACTCCAATTCCAGCGCTGCTACCGCTGACCGGGGGCCTAGCCACTGTCTCCCGCGCTCAGTTACCTAAATACAATTTTTAAAAAAAAAAAATAAAAAAAAATCGACCGATCCACAAGAATCGAACCCGCGGTACGCTTCTCTAGATCCGGTCTACCTACCACACAGCCACCGAGGCGTGCACGTCCTGACCGTGGCCTCCGCTCATCCGGACCGTAAAGCCCTCACAGTGCGGGCATCGAGAACTCGGCGGGGGGCCGATCGCTGCCGGGCGGCGGGGCCTCGTCGAAGGGAGGCCCCCTAGCTCCCGTCCGAATGCATGTTCGGTATTGCCGGCATAGCGGCGCACCGAGACGGCCCGGCCCGAGGCCCCGAGGCCCGGCGCGGCCAGCCGGGCGGGCAAAGGGGGGCGGGGCGCCTGCAGTGCCTCCACTGGCTGTGCTGCGCCCTGACTATTTTTGGCTCATGGAAACACGGTTGTTGAATCTAGGCTAACGCTGACTGACTGACTGGAAACCCGGGACATCGACTCTCCCCTCCCCCCTTATGAGAGCGCGTGTGTGCGCGCGCGCCCGCGTGTGTGTGTGTGTGTGTGTGTGTAGAGCGTCATCCCATCCCCCTCCTCATATTCCCTACTGCTCTCCACTTATCGCAGGACCAATTCTCTCCCGAGGCTCCGCACTCCGCACTCCACCCTGCCTGCCTGCCTGCCTGCCTGCCTGCGAGCCCCCCCCCCCCCCCCCCCGGTGTAAGGGGACTCGCACACACACACACACACACACACTGCTGCCGCACGGGCTCCCTCCCTCCCTCCCCCCCCTCCCCTTCCGCACTTTAATTTCGCATTTCCCAAACGTTGGGCGGCGTTTCGGCGCGCCGAAGACAGATGGGATTGGACGCGCTGTTCGCTGTTCGCTGCTCTCTGCTCGCTGCTCTCCCGCCCCGCTGCTGAGGCACACAGGCCGCCCGCCCGCCCGGCCCGGCACGGCCGCGCTGGGGGTGCCTACCTGCCGGGGCGGCGGGGCGGCCGGTGCCGAAGCCCTCATCACGTCTGACAAATGTGTGACCCGAGCCAAATGAGAAGCGAAGACGTGGCGGCGGCGGCGGCGGCGGCGGCGGCCTTCAGAAAAATGGCAGCCGATAGAGAGGAGGAGGAGGGAGGTGGAGTGATGGAGAGATCACGGGCATGAGTGATAGTGCGCGCCGCGTGTGCGGAATGGCGCTCTGCTCCGGGGAGGGGAGGAGGGGTGGCGGCCGATGTGCGCGGACGGCCCGGCCCGAGCCCACTCCCCTCTCTCCCGAGCGCACGCGTGTTTTACATTCGGAATCTGGGCGGGTGCTGGCTGCGGGCGGGGGAGGGAAGGAGGGGTTTATTTCGGATTGTGACACATCCATAAGGGCCATTAAAGGCCGCCCCGAGCTATCCGCAGGTGGCGTGGCGTGTAGGGGGGGAGGAGGGAGGGGGTGGGGGGCGGAGTGGTGGTGGGGGATAGCGGGGGAGTAGATATAAGATGTTCCTTGTGATTGTGTACAAATACGGAAAAGGGCGAGGGATGGCGCGGGGGGCTCCGCGACGTGCATTCGCCTGTGCTAAGGAGGAAGCGGGCGGGAGGAGGGGGAGAGGGGGGGGGGGGGGGGGGGGGAGGGGGAGGCGGGGGAAGAGGGGGAGGAGGGGGAGTCTTCCTTCCTTCCTTACCATTAGCGACGACGGCGGCGGGCTCAACGGGTGGAAAAGGTTTGGACGCCGTCGCCCGCCATGCGACGCGTTCGGGAAGCCGGGGGACGGGAGGGAGGGAGAGAGAGAGAGTGAGTGAGAGATAGAAAACGAAAGAGAGAGAGAGAGAAGGAGACCTGGTATCGACGGCAGGGGGCGGGGCAGTAAGGGGGCGAAACAGCCCCCCCAAATAAACCAAAGGGAAGTGCGTGGAATGTTTGCGTGTCGGCCAAAACTTTGTCTTACAAAGTCATCAGGTGAAGCGCGACCCACGGCGCGGCCCCCGCGGCCCCCGCGGCCCCCGCAGACCCCCGCAGGCCAGGCCGCGGCCCGACTCCCAGAGCCGGTCCTCGATGCCTCCTGCTCGGCTCGACTCAACCGCGACCCGGCTCCCCCACCCTTCCTTTATCTTTGCGCGGCCTCTCTCTCTCTCTCTCCCTCTCTCTGTTTCTCTTTATTTCTCCAACCTCGTTGCGCGCTGCGCCCCGGCTGCGCCCCCGCCCCGTTCCGTGACCATCATCCACCAGCTTTTTACAGCACGCAACGCGGCGGTGGGAGGCGTGCTCCGCCGCTGCCGCCGCCGCCGCCGCCGCCGCCCTGCACCGCCGCGGCCCGCTCCCGCTAACGCTGAGGCCGCGCACTGCTCCGCGCCGAGCCGAGCCGCGCTGCGTCAAATCCGGTCGCCGCATTTCGAGAAGAAAATAAAAGTCTCCTGCCGTATCCTGCCTTGGGCCGCGGCGACGGCGACGGCGGCGGCGGCGTCTCTGGGGTGCCGTCGTCGCCTTCGCGGGCGCAAGCTCAGCAGGCTCAGCGCAGCCAGGCGGCTCCGCTCCGCTCCACCCCGCCGCCGCCCCGCCGCCGCCCCGCGGGTGACCCCGCCCCGCCCCCGCCCCCGCCCCCCGCCCCCGCGCCGCGCCGCTCTGACCCCGGCGGGGGAGGCGGGCGGTGTTTACTGACTGCTGTCCCACACTGCCGAGACGCTCTGCTGTTTTCGTAAATAGGCAGACGGGGGCCCCCCCTTTTTGTTCGTCGCTGAATGGCCCTCCTTGAACCGTCGTCGCAGGAGGCTTTGGTGGCTGCTGGGGCCGCGCTGCGTGCCGTGTGGGGACGCTGAGGCTGGCCGCGGGGCGGCCTGTAGGTGACCGGCGCCGCCCCGCGATGCTGAGGCATACATGCCGTGTCGGCCTCATGTATATCAACCGCGCCGCCGTGCGCCCGGCATAACCTCCAACCTCTGCATGGCGAACCCGTGACACACAGACACACATACTCCTCACACACGCGCGCGCGCGCGCGGAGGCAGCGAGGCGTTTGATGGCACGGGAAAATGGAATTGCCGCCCTTGGCCGCATCGCCCCGCGCTCCGGTCCCCGTACACTCCCCTCACGGCGTCCTCTCGGCTGGAATGCGTGTGTGTGTGTGTGTGTGTGTGTGTGTGTGTGTGTGTGTGTGTGTGTTTGCTGATTCCCTCCGCCCCTGCCGTGGCGGCGCGGGCAGGCCGCCGCTGAGAGCCCCCGGCAGGTAGGCCGTCCCGGCCGCCGGCCCCGCCCCGCGGGCCCGCCTACCCTGCCGGCTGCCGCGGACACAAAGGACATTATGACCTGCGAGACGAGACCGCCGCCGGATTCTTTTCCTCCTGAGCTGTGCGGCACCGAAAGCCTCGGCGCGGGGTCTGCCGCCCGCCGCCGCCGCCGCCGCCGCCGCCGCCGCTGTTGCTGCCCCCCAGACCGCCGCGCCGCCCGGGCCGGGCCCGCGGGGCCTCGCCTCGCGGCACGGCGGCGCCCCCGCGGCGCCCACCGCACCGGATATTTTGCTGGGTAAACAAAGACGCCACTTTCTGACCGGAAACAAAACGTTTCCCGCGGGCGAAAGGGGCCGGAAGTCTCGCATTGCCGGCGCGCAGAAGGAGAGAGGGGGGGAGAGGGGGGAGGGGTGAGGAGGGAGAGGGGCAAGAGAGACAGAAAGGAAGGTTCGGGCGGTGGAGGACCCCCGCGCGCGCGCGCGAAAAATAAACTTGGCGAGTATTCCCTGCGCGTCCCGGCCGCCCCCGCCGCCCCCGCCGCCCCCCTGCCGGCCCGGCACGCTTCAGAGGTCGCTCATCCCGCCCAGTACGCGGGGCCCCGATGGGGGCGATCGTATCACAAATCTCTTACCCCCTCCTCCCCTATTTTCGGAACTTTTTCGCCCCAAGTATGCTTTCGGTTCCTTCGATGAACCACCCCCTTTTATTCCTTTCGCGACGTTTATGCAGGAGAGGAGGTTGTGGTGGGGGAGGGGGGCGGCAGCGCGGCGCGTGTGTTTAGGCTACACGGCATCATTAAGCACGCCCTGCTGCCGAGCTTGTAAGGCGTCCGCGCAACAGCAGCAGCAACAGCAGCAGCAACAGCAGCAGCAACAGCAGCAACAGCCATATCCCGGCCCGCACTACACGCCCCGCGCGGCCACGCCCAGCAGCGAGCGGCACCGCGGCATCGCGGCACCGCAGGTCCCCGTCAAAGCGGTATGATGATGGTGCGGCCGAGTCCAGGCGGGGATGCGCCGCGTCCAGGAGGAGAAACAGCCCGCCCCGCGGGGTTGGTGGTGGCGTAATGGCGCATTGGCGAACGCAGGACGGCCGGCCGGGCAGCGGGGCAGCGGGGCAGCGGGGCAGCGGGGCAGCGGGGCAGAGGGGCGGCCGGGCGTCGCCGCCTGCTCTGACCGGAGGCCGGCTGGGCTGCCGTGCTGCCGTGCGGCCCGCGGTGGCCTCCTGGCCGCACGGCGGCGTCGCCCCGCGGGGTAAACACACCACATAATGCAGCCCGACAGAGATATGATATTGATTGCGCTCGTGCACTATTTGCCGCCACTGATCGTCAATACCCTGTGGGGAGGGGGAGGGGGCGGGGGGCACGACACGCTCGGCAGCGGCCCCCGCACGCGGCTTCTCCGCGGAGGCGGAAGCCGCGTGAGGACGGCAAGATGAATATAAACCCGGTCACGGCCGCCCCCTCCGGCCGCGCGGGGGGGGAGAGAGGGCCGCCGGGGCCGCCGGGGCCGCCGCGAAAACAACAACTTCCTTATGAATTCGTGACAGCGGCACGACGGGGCGGGCCGGGCGGGCGTGCCGTGGCCGCTGGCCGCAGGGGCTGTGGCACCGGCGGGCAGGGCCGTGGGCAGCCCCGCCGGGGGACTTGACCTGAGCCGGGCCGGCGTGGCCCGCGCGTCCTGCCGCCTGCGACCGCCTTCAGCCGCCTTCAGCTGCTTCCAGCCCGCTTCAGCCAGGGGGGAGGCGCGGGGGGCGGCGCGGAGGCACCGCGAGTGAACACACTGCGTCTGACAAGGATTGATGGACGACCCCCGCCCCGGACCCCCCGCAGGGCCCCGCAGGGCGCGGCCAGGCCCGCGACCCCCTCTCTGTCAAACCTGTCCCCGTCGGCGTCCCATCTTTCTGCGCGATGACACTTCAGAGGCCAAGGAGGCAAAATATTAAAATATTATTTTTTTGCTATATTAAAGAGAGAAAACTAATAAAAAGAGCCCTGTTTGCGTAATCAGACAGGCGCCCCCCCCCCTCCCGTCTCCCCTCGCTGCCCTGCCCTCTGCGGTACGGTGCCCTCGCCCACCCCTCTCACCGGGAGGGGCTCGAAGGGGTGAATCGTTGCTTTTATTCACTTTTGTACTTTTCAGAATTCTGGGATATTCACGCGGAGAGATCCTTCTTGTGACTTTAAAAAAATGAGGACTGTGTCTCTATTTCGAGAGGGTACAAAGTGTGTAAGAGAGAGAGGGAGAGAGAGAGAGGAACGGAGTGGATGTAATGGCGAGCAAAGGGCTTGTTTGGTTGAAAAAGGTAAGGGGTTAGCCTCCCTCTTTCCCCTCCCGCCCCACCCCACCCCCTTCCCTTCCCTTCCAACCACCCCCAGCAACCGCCTCTGTAATTTCATACCATGTCAATTTCCGATCCTGCCTATCAGGGTGGATGGGGGACGGGATGCGAGACGACGTCGGACAAGCGTGGCATGCGGCGCAGGGCACGAGGCGCAGGGTACGATGCACGAGGCATGAGGTCGAATGCGTTCCCCCCACTTACCCAACCAATCGACAAAGAAAAAAGTTAAATGGCTGTCGCATAATTTTAAGGGGTATTTTTTTTTATTATTCCTTTTTCACTTGTCACTATCTGGGTCGGGAACGTTGCGAAGGCACTTACCTTGACTCTCCGGGCACGCCGGGCCGCCGCGATGGAGCGAGAGTGTCTCCTGAGGGACTCCAGGACTCCAGACGGGCGTGCAGCGGGGGAGGCGGGGGCGCCGGGGTCGCCGCTGCGCCGCTCAGACGGCGGCCCGGCCGGCGGCCGGGGCCGGCACCTGCGCGACGACGACGACGGCGGTGGAGGCGGCGGTGGAGGCGGCGGCGGTGCGGGCGGCGTGGACGGGCATGCTTATATCCTCAGAGCAGCCCTCCTATCTCACAGTGGGCACGGCACTCGCGGCGCTGCGGGGGGCGGGGGCGGGGACGGGGCGGGGGCGGGCGGGCGGGGGTGGGGCGGGCAGGGGTGCGGGCGGCCCCGGCGGCGTGGTGGAGCTCGTACACGCTACACGTGCGCGGCGCGCGCTCTCGACGCACGTCCTCCCCCGTCAGCGGTTCGCGAAGGACTGGCCGCCCGCCACCCGGCGAGGCGGCACCAGCGGCGCCCCCGCCACCCCGCAGCCACCCCCGCGACCCCCCACCGACTAAGCCAGGCCGACAAATAGGGCAAATTATTATGCCATGTGGGTAGCCCATCCCCGCATGGCGGGGGAGGGCGGTGGTTAAGGGAGGGGGAGGGAATCAGAAGTGTGGAACTGGACAGGACAGCCGGCGCGGGGGCGGCGCGGGGGCGGCGCGGGGGGCTGGCCGGCGGCATCCCTCCGGCCCGCGGCACGGCAGCCAGGGGCGGCCGGCGCCCCGGCCGGGGCCCAGCGTCGCAAACAAGGATGGATAGCATCAAGTGAGTTCGCTGGGTGGGCTGGTGCCCGGCCTGGCCTACTTTCGCCGCCGCCACCGCCGCCGTCATTTCCCTCACTACCATATCAACGACGTTTCATTCACCGTTCCGCTAGCTTTATTATATGGCTGCTCCCGCCGGGGCGATGGTGATGGTGATGGCCTCCATCCCCACGCCGTCCACGGTGTCCACGGCGGCGGGCCCCGGCCGGCGGCACCGCCTCGGGCTGGAGGGCCTGCGGGGCCTGCGGGGCCTGCGGGGCCTGGACACGGACCAGATGACACCCTGGGACCGCCCCCCGCCCCCGCCGACCTTCAAAGTGACTGGCCCGTTTTGGGGTCCATTGAAACTAATGGTCGCTCCATATGGACAACGCCAACCCCTCAAGCGCGGCGGGGACTGAGGCGGGGCGCGGCGCGGCGCCGGGGGACCGAGCGAGCAGGGCAATCCGACAAGCGGGAGAAATATTTCACCCCCGGAGAGAGAGAGAGAGAGCGAGAGCAGTGGGGGTCTGACTTGATTAGAATTAATCATTCAAACGCGAAATAAATTAATCATAAAAACACGCGACGGCGCGGCGGGACCCTTCAAAAGACCGCCATCGTCACTCCACTCCCGGGGTTGGGTCGTTTGCTTTCACCGCGGGATGGAGATCTGATTTTCAGGAAGCTCGCGCTGCCCGGGGGAGAGCGTGTGCGCGGCCGTCCGCGGTGAGCCGGGGCGAGGCCCGCGACGACGCCGTGCTCCCCGCGCGACGCAGCGCGCGGTGCCGCAGGGCATCGGGGGGAGGCTCCAACGCGGAAGTGGAGAAGATGAAAACAAGAGAAAACGCGGCGCCGCAAGGGATTGCCGCAGCCAGTATCTTCAATTTTTTTTTCGGCCGGCTCGTGGCCGACGCGGTGGGAGGGAGAGGGGGCGGGGGGCGGGGCCAGCGGGGCCCGAGCGCGGCGCGTCTGTAACTGGTCTGTAATCGCGGCTGCGGTCAGCCGGCCGGCCGGGGTGAAGCGAGGCGGACTGTGAAAGGCCCTGCGCGGAGAATGCGTGCCCGTTGGGAAATGTTTTCACACGAGGCGGCCGCCGGTCGAGCGTGCGGTCAGCCGTCCCGCCCCGTCGCAGAGCCGCGGGGACCGGCGGGGACCGGCGGGGACGTCCGCGGGGGCAGTGGAGCTGCGACGCGAGCGACGCACGCCGCAGCTCGCAGGGGGCCGCGCCGGCCGTGCCGTCCGGCTGTAGCTGACTACGCCGTGCTGCGCTCGTCCACCGTTCGGCCCTGCCCGGCGCCCCCGTCCGGGACGCGGCGGAGAGCTCGAGTGCGAGTGTGATGTCGGAGGCACGGGGAGCTACAAGAGCGACAGCCCCCTGCCCCCGCCCCCCGCGGGCGCCGCCGGAGCCGCCGGCATGCACAAGAAGACGGAGGAGCAGAGCCACGGGCCGACGGCGACGCCGGGCCCCCGGAGCGTGGTCATCACCATCGAGGACAGCGACTACGGTTAGTGAGGCGCCGGGCGGGCTGCCTACCGCGGCAGCCACAGGCGCTCGCCGGGGCTGCTCACCGGCCCTAGCCGCGGTGGGGGGTGGCCTTTCATCGGGGATTCGGTTGCCTGTCGGCTCTAGACGCGGCGCTCCCGATCGCCTCGCCACGCTCGCGGAGCGTCACTTTACGGGCCGTGCAGTGCAGTGGCGCCGCCGGGTTCACGTTCGTACTTTGGCGCCCGACCCCGTCCGCCCCGTCCGCCCCGCCCCCCGCGGCAGGGCCGCCAACACCGTGTGATGTAGGTCAGTGGGGCGAACCGTTGCCGCGCGTCGGCGCCGCGTCCGCCCTCGTACGTTTGGCTCGAGTGGGGACGTAGAGCGGTGTGTCGTGATTCTACGAGTGTGCAGAGCGACGCGAAGGACAGCCGGTGCCGTTTCCCACCTTCAGCGTTATTATGTTGGCAGCAGACATCAGCTGATCCAAAACAAAAACTTGACGCATCTCGTTTGTGTCACTTGCAGCGGCTGTCGCCCTTTCCGCGTGCGATTTGCGGCCGGCTTTTTGTAGAAGATGTCTGGGAAAGGTACCGCTTCTGTAACATGACTGCGTTGATGCTGTTCCCCTACGGGGGCGCTACATTACTCCACATTGGAATTACTTTGGCTTAAGATCTCACATCAGCGAGCGGGGACCTAACCCCAGCAGACCCTCATCGCATCTTCTGCTGGAGTAGCTTCATTGATCGTGTCGAATCTTACCTGCACAGTCATCGCAGCGTAATACTTTCACGTGTCCCTCTTTGTTTGGTTTGGATTTAGCTCACACATCAATGGTGTGGAAATTAATTTAGTCCTTTATGTCCTTTGGTTTTTTTTTCTCATTTTACTAATATACATTCAATATGTATTATCAATTAACTTAAACAAAGCTATTAAATATTTTATGCATTACTAATACTTTGTATTGTCAAAGCTCAGATGGTTTTCGAAGTGGATAATTTTTTTCTGTACTTCTTTTCTAGCGTCTATGAAAACTCCATCCAAGTTGTCTGGCAAGAAAGACACAAGCACAATGGAACCTTCCATGAAAACTAAAAATGCTCTCTTTACTGTTGCTGGAATATTTCTGGTCTCATTATTGGGACTTGCCTATGTATACTTCTCCTTTCCTAAACTTGAAGAGTAAGTGTGAATTGTGACTTCTGCTTTGCATGCAGTATTTTATATTCTTATTGTAGTGAAAATATTGCCTGTTTCTCCTTTTATTTCCAGACATGAGAAACAGCATGTTAAGCTCCCGTGGGACATAGAAGATGCTAAGAGATTGGGTCAGGTTCTGGACCGTTACAAAGACAGATATTTTACCGAAGTATTAAGTGGAATATTCATCACCTACATCTTGTATCCTTTACTTCTATTTGAGTATTTTCATCCTGTTTACACTGCTGGCTCACTTATCCTTAACACTGAAACAGTCTCCAAACTTTTGCTATTCCTGGCTCAATATTTCTTTCAATCCTCTGTGGTTTCTTATTCCCATTTCCAATTGCATTAGTATTAGTATGCTTTTGCTCAGCAACTGGTGCTTCCCTCTGTTTCTTGCTGAGTTCTCTCGTGGGAAGACGAGTTGTCTACAAATATTGGCCAGAGAGAGCTGCTCAATGGGCAACTACGGTAATTCAAGGCTGCAGTTCAGTTTAAATAAGTTTAAATGTCATTGCCCACACTACAGCATTGTTCTATTTATCTTAGGTGAAAAAACAGCATGACAACTTGTTTAATTACATGGTGTTTCTTCGAGTAACACCATTTCTACCCAACTGGTTCATCAACATTGTAGCTCCAGTCATAGATGTTCCATTAAAGCCGTTTTGGTTGGGAACATTTTTTGGTGAGTTCAACCTGTTTGTACCTGATTGGTTCCTAAAAGTAATTTTCTTCAATGTAATATACGAAAACAAAATAAATTTTAATTTGCAGGAGTTGCACCGCCATCATTTGTTGCAATACAAACAGGAAAAACTCTACACCAATTGTCCTCCACAGATGCCAAATTTTCTTGGAATTCAGTAGTTCTGCTAGCTGTGTTTGCAGTTCTGTCTCTTATTCCAGTGCTTGTGAAACAACGACTGCGTAGAAAGTTCGAATAGTTTAAATAGTACTCATAATTTAAGCACTGATTTTAGTAACTATCATTTAAATTTGTTGGATTCCTATCTCAACCTTCCTCAGATAGTGTTGCTGTGACATTAATTTCTGTGATACCTAATAACAGGTAGCTTTTATATTTTCTGAAGCATGTGCTATGTGCCAGGTGATTCTGAAACGCCGCACATTTCTAAGGATAGGCAATCCCGCAAAGCACTAGGTCCGTCTATTTCTGTCTCAAGCTCACGCGCCCGGCCGAGCCAGAAAGAGATTGAGATGGTGGATGCCTATTCCCAGAGATGCGCGGCGTCTCTGAATCGCCTAGTATTTGGCTTTTGCATCCACATATGATATTATAAGATTATCAAGGAGTTTTATCAAAACAAGTTTTATCAAGAACTAACTCCGTGTGAAAAAGCTGTTACAGGTTGTCATCAGTATCAATGATTTGCTGTTTGCATTCTTAGTTTTTATTGCTGTTAATTTGTGTTAGAGAGTGGGAACTGTAGTGACCACACCTTTATTTCCCAACGTGTATTCCTTACTTTTTAAGACAAACTTTTTCTAGTCGATTCCCATTATACAATGTGCATTTAAGTGTGTCTGTTTATCTTTGTCATTCAGTTGTCTATTTAAGATTACAGGTATGCACTAACTTAACCACCTGTTTTATTCTCGCATAGTGAATCATCTTTTGTTAATATTAATTGGAATAGCCTAAATTGATTTTATATTACTGACCGAAGGGTCCTTGGGCCTATGGTATTACAAGGACAAGGGCAAGGCTCTATGGTAGATGGTACACTTGGTAACTTAAGAATTTTGTAAACTGTCTTCCCGTATGCAATAAATGTGTGATCTTTCTCTTTCTATACTGCGTGGCATTTGATTTATTCTCTTCATCAGGTTTCTATATATATATTTCTATATATACCCCTACCATTCTTTTGCCAAAATTTTTTTTTTTGTGTTCCCGATTTTGATGAAACTAATATGGGAGATAGAGGAGGTCCTAATTAGTGTAAAAAAACCTTTTGTTGCTCGAAAACACCAATTGTTTCCTCACAAAAGAAAAGTTGGAATGGAACTTAACTTGCTTTTAACATTGGAAATCCTACCCCCCGAGCGCCATTTAACGGTATTGGCGCTGGAATTTTTTTCTCTTCCCTTCCCTGAAATCTGGGTGTGTCGCATAACCATGTCAACATGGTACTTCTGAACGGACAAAACGACCAAGGAAAATGAAAAATTGAACACAGGTGGTTGTCTGTATTGTATATTTTAATGGCTTCCTCCAACGGAGTACACAGAGCTAGTACAGGTGTCACAAACTTGATCAGTAGAGCCTCAACGAGATACATACAAATCTCTCTGCATAAGTTAAAATTTACATCTTTGATACATCATGGGATGTTGGCAAATAAAGCAATTAACACTGAGGAAAAACCATAACATTGGTCCCACAACAGTCCCCTAGTAGTCAAATGAACACCATGCAACACACATTTTGAACCAACAATCTGTAACTGTAAAGCAGTCTCCACATAATAGCACCACAAAAGAAACATTGCATTGGTTGACAGTCTACTCATATATGGCAGTTAAAACAACAGGAAAAAAGCTGGTTGTAAATGAGTGAGACCAAAGGAACTGATTTAATCTCAATACAATCAAAAATTTTAAGAGGCACTTTCTGCTCGTAGGTCACATGCATCAACAATGAAATGAGCAGCAAGGAACATTTAACAAAAATCAGAGGTTTCAGAAACAAATATAGGGCATACAATATCAGTCCTGATTTTGAAGTAGAATCTTACAATTGTACCTCAGACAGCTGCATTAAAGAACCAGGAATTATGAGGAAACGCATACCTAATTATTTCTCACATTTGCCTAGTCTTATAAGTTTGTCTCTCCAATAAATCTTCCACCCACAATAACATCATTAGACTCTGTAACACAATTCTCAGCCTTTAAACACGAATAAAATTATGGTCCCTGATTTTGGAGGCTTGTCACACACAAGAAGAAACCCAAAGCATTTACACCTCAGATCACTTTAAATGCTCTACACTTTCTAGAATAAGTTAATCAGTGTTAAATACACATGATGCAGATTTATAAAATTGATTCCACGCCGTTACATTACCGTATTAACTTTGAATGGCACTTATGTTTGATGCACTGAAGCTCTTTGTCTTTTAAACAACATTCCAGCATCTATACAGCAGAGCAGTGCTGCTACCCAATTGGTTTAACATGGTGGCAAAAATGCACAAAAAATAATAGCATGATTTGGAAATTTCTGTTTTAAAAATATTAGAAAATACAAGTGCGGAATTTACTAGAGTGAACTTAACATTGGAATGTACAGTACAAAATTTCACCTCAAAAATAAATATATGCCAGCAATTGACAATTCACTACATATGATGATTTTAGCTTAGTACAGCTTCACATTAATATTAGGTAAAACAAAATATAGCAAAGCTTGTGATATGTTCATCTACAGAACTCACCTACATTAGAGATGAATAGGACAAATTGATGATCAAAATCTCCATAACCCTGTTGTTTCCATGAACAGTAACAAAACACTTGCAAGTTAAAATTAATGGTTTTCACCACAATGGACTGATCAGACAGCAACACAAATCATCATACGCTTCTTAAAAGGCATCAATTAATGATATACCAAAAAAGTTTTTACCAATTGAGTCAATTGTACCAACCTATCTGACCAGCTGGCAAATTATGAAAACCACCTATCCCAAACGCTCTTCTTTCAAATTTGGCATTACATGAACAAGAATGCAAGAACAAATCTACCGCAATCATTCACAATACAAAAATATGGAAATTGTAGAAAATAGTCAAACCAGTAGGCATGAACAATCTTTCTTTGCAATCAATAAAAACTTCTCAGCTAGAACCTAGTCCAAAATAAATACATACTAATTACAGAATTAAATAAAGTATCTAATATAAGTGCATCAAATGTGGTCACCAAGTCAGTTTACACTCTAAAAGTCAATTTGTTTAACCCAATCTTCCAGTGAAACCAACAGTAAGCACATTATTGCACTTTAACACAGCCATTAAATTGTGTCCTCAACAATACACTTCATGTTCAAAATAAAACTATTCATTACACAAGGGAGAAGTGTAGCTGTTTAATCACATGGTCAATCGATTAAAATACACTGTACAAAATATAGGAGGGAAAATAATCCTGAAGACTATCACACAGGCATGTGGAAAATGCCAACAACGATTGCAATGAAAAATAATGAAGAATATAAGACGCTGATACCCTTTAACTGCATAAAATCTGAGATCCTTGCATAATAGAACACCTAATATTGTCAAGAGCACTAATCTACATACCCAAGGCTTATGATTATGGCAAGAATGAAGTGGAGAAAGAAATCACAAATACTAAGTGGTTTCTTACTCAAGCAGTCAATAAGTCAATTGAAAATATCTCTCTCGAAAAATAACCAAAAATATAACATTATAGCTTCATAAACACAGTTTTTAAGGAAGTGCACAGCACCAATATTTTATGCATACTTTTAAAATCTCTCAGAACTCTGAAAGAATTACTACACGGACATTCATAGAATTTAGCACGCTTGCACAATAAGATTAAGGGATACAAAAGCACCTTGGACAAGGCACTCTTCAGACATGCACAGATTGAACATTCATGCTACTGCGGTAAGCGTATTATTTGATATCTTCATGACCTGCGGTAGTTCATGTCTTGAAGAGTCTGAAGCCGTATGTCATCCAACAGCAGTCAGAGGATTCACATAAGTGCATATCTTCACTGGTTCTACCGTCGATCTGAAAGTAGTCCAAAAATATATAAGTATATACTTCCAATGCAAAATCTGAACATGAAAGAACAAGTAGTTAAAATTTTGATGAAACATTTCACCAACAGAATATATTAAAAGAAGTATTTGTACTAATTTGCAAAATTGGTAAGTAGCACAATTACTCATTCAGAAATTTATCAGAAAAAGAACCATGTAAGGTAAAAATGGCTATTAATTCTTTTCTGAAGTAAAAAAACAGTGTTTGGTACTGGAACTGCAGAGCTCTCTTCACTCGTTCAAGAGAAAAACAACACACCACACATATGCCACACGGAAGCACACAGAACTAGCTCTAAGCAAACAAACCCTGGAATTGTAAATGAAGTACAAGCAGGAAAACTTTTAAATGGTCTGAAGAATGGTCTTAGCAAAACTTTAATTATTGTGAAAATATTAAGGGTATACTTTTTAGACAACGAAGTCAGCAAATGAATGACCCAGCAAGCAATGAAAATGGCGAAGTGCTGAGAGGTGTGGTGTGCGAATCGCTTGAGGCATGCAAGGTGAGATGAGCACTGCGGCTGCAGCAGTACCTGAACACTGATGAGGCCGAAGTGGACCTGGACCATGACACCAGCATATCCTCACCTCGGCGGCGGGCCCGACGCCAATCCATCAGGGCACGGGTGACATCATTTGGAAACAGACGAGTCTCTAGGCTCCTCATCACAAATCTGCAACAGTCGGCCCAAAATCAGGTCAGCGACATTCCAGGAGTGGATAAATGATGTGAAGGAAAAGAAGTCAAAGTGTAGTTAGTACCTTGGTAATAAGGCTGCCACAACAGACAACGCTACTACACTCCAATGTAGGGGTGAACGATAGGCTTGGATTACTGCACCATAGCTTGTCGAATAGCCAACATATGGAAGGTGAATGGAGTTATACAGTATGGTAAATGAGAAGTACCACAGCAGTGTTAACAGAATTGAGCCCAAATGTATGATTGTCTGAAAAAGAACATGTGCAAACGTGAAACAGAGAAAAGTCAATGTACTATACACATAATATACAGACATGAAAGTAAAATTTTATACCCAAGACCGGACTTCGATGGCAGCTTGTAGCAGCATGATTATTATACAGGATGTTGTGACTGTGGTACCAAATTGCCACAATCCAATATCAGAATCATTGTAGGCCTGGGATCAAAACATTTATTAAAATATTTTCAGCAGAATATGGCGAGCGTTTTAAAAAAATGTAGCGCACTCCAAATGACTTACCCCTCTTGTAACAAAAAATACTATCAAACTTTGATACAGGCAATCAGCCATGGTAATCCAAAACGAGTGAGGTTTGTAAACCCTTCCTAGCCTTCCCTGCCGATAGAGGTGGGGCTGACTTAACAAAAGTTCCTCTGGAGCGTCTTGGTCATAGATGCCTGAGTATAAGAAAAGATATGCATAAGAACAAAAGATGCAGCTCTTCAAAAACAATTAATTATAATGTCATAAAATTTACCAATAGCGAATGGAGCCAGGGAAGAGAACAACAGATTGAAGAGCATGAGGAACATGTCATCAAGCATGATTTGACCAGAATAACCACAGTAAAGCTGATACCAGAAGATTAGGAACACAAAGGTCTGGAAAAAGAGCAGTAGTTAGGAAAACTGTTTTCAGGCTTGTCCTCTTGACACCAATATTAAAAATTACTCACAGCATTTTTATAGAAGAAGTATAAAATCATAGAAGCTAATCTGTGATAGCACCAATGACCATGAACTAGTAAAAATCTTTCAAGAAACTTAAATCTTGAGAGAGCAAAATCAGATGCCATGACAGCTTGCATGCCCTCCTGGCCAGAGATGCCAATGCCAATGTCTGCTGTTTGGATCATCGATACATCATTGGCCCCATCTCCAACAGCCAATGTCCTCATTTTTAGTTGCTCTTTGACCACTCTGACTATGTAAGCTTTCTGCAAAGGAGTAGCACGACAGCACAGAACTGAAGAACAATGCCTGGTAAGTTCCAAAAAAGGCTTTTGGAGTTTGGACCGTCTGTCCAAAATATACCTAAAATATCAAAAACAATCCCTTGTAAATTAAAAAATAAACCTACAAAGCAGTTTTACTTGACGCTTGGTTGACACAATAGTTGTATACGCACGTAAGTGATTTGCCGTCCACAACTAAAGCTCTTTTGCGGCTCATTCTGATTCCTGCTGAATGAGACATCGTAGGCAAGGGTCGAGTGTTATGTGGATGGGATACACCATCCACACGATCATTTGGTTTGGGTCGAACACCAGCGCCCCCGACACGCATACGATTAACTGCGGGTGCACCAGATATCATGGCAGCGTTCACCCTGAAATTAACGCAAAAACAATGGTACTCACAATAAACATTCATTGCGAATAAACACTCGGCCGAAATCCAAAAATTATCACTTACGCTACTGGAGGTGAGTCTCTCTCAATCTCAGAGAGATAAAAAGCAATAGTTCTCTCCGCAGCCTCTTTGGACCTGGCTGATATTTTAAGAAGCTCCATTTGAGGAGAAAAAAGTTTGGCTGAGTAAGCAACATTTATGGCAGTTTCTGGTTTGTCACCAGTAAGCACCCAAAGAACAATGCCAGCACTGAGAAGAGCTGCTATTGTTTCTGGGACACCTTCTTGAAGCCTGTCTTCAATACCAGTGGCACCTGTAAAGACAATCAAATTTTAGTTCAAGAATGCTGAAGTAGTAAAGAACAGTATGAGCTTTACAAAGTTCTGTATACCAAGTAATGTCAGAGAGGTTTCCATGTTGCTGTACAGTTCGCGAGTTCGACGTTCTCGTTCACGATGATCAAGCATCATCTCTATGTCTTTCTTAGTGCGATCCCAGCTTGCATAAAACTGTTCAGATAAAGTTCTTTTGGCAATAACCAACACTCGCAGGCCTTGTTTGGCATAAGAATTGAGGTGTTGCTGTGTTCGCATGATTAAATGCTTCATTGCTGGGTCATCAGTAGATGCCAAAAGAGTGAGGATAGTGGAATCTGCTCCTTTGCAGTAAAGGATAATTTCTCGTGTGATAGGATGACGAATTATCACTGACATGCATTTTCGGTTGGAGTCAAATGGTAGCAAATGGAGGAGTTCAAACTCTAGCAACCCTTCACCTATTCCATAGAAAAAGAAAAAATCAACCAAAAATAAGAAAAATGACCGGTAAAATTTATTCTGTGAAGTTAAAAAAAGTAACGATGGTCATTTTTAAATACCTGGCACAAAGAGTGTGGCGTATTGGGCTGTTTTGCGAACTAGTCGACAATTGTAACTATAAGCAGCTTCAACTAGAGCAATTTCATCCGGACTTTCTGCTTCAAAGATTGGCTTCATGTCACTCATCGTAGGAGTCAAACGACCCTGGCTCAGGGCCGGAGCACTACTTCCTGTAATCAAAAATTCAATTTTGCATGAACAGGGCAAAAATAAATAAATACGTATAAGGTAACACTCTTACCCCGTCTGCCACTCAAGCTGATGAAAGGAGGAACATTCAATAACCTAGGTCTCAAAACACCCTTTTTCTTTCTTGCGAGGGGAGGACTCGGCTGGAGGTGCGAGGGTACCGGTACAGATGCCGATGTATTTCCCAGGCTGGAAAACCCGACTACTGGAGAATCCACAGGTGTCGGAACAGAGGCAGCTCTGGCTAGGTTGAGGGAGCTTTTCGATGGGATTGGCTGAGGTGTGCTTGAAGAGGGCATAGCTGATGTCGGAGGAGGAGATGGGGTCACCGACCGAGATTCATTTAGTCTTGTGTACTTATCACCATATATTGTTGAGGGGGTCATGTTAGCCGTGGAAGCATTAGAAGGAGAGATATTCTCTTGGGAATGGAAGAGAAACTTTGCGCTGTTAGTCGATGCGATTGGATTACTACTGGGACCCCCAGCACGAGCCCCAGCACTCTGAGGGTGCTTCGATGTTGTGGGTGTTGTTTCTTCTTTTATAGGCTCAACTGATATTGAGTTGTTTGGATCAAATAAATTTGGCACAGGGTTCGACTCAATTACTCCACTATCATTCATCTGTAAAGTAATAAAACAAAGCAGTTAAAAAAAAAAAAGAACTCGAGCTGCGTATGCATCTTAAGTAAGATAAAGATCATACCGTATCATGATGAGGGTGTCTGGCAACAACCACGGTGTTGCATATGGCTAAAACAAGAAGGAACTCTTGCAGTTTCTGGGACTGTGCAGACCGTCCAACAAGGGCTGCACTGGCGGCCCCACCCGCTTCCTTGGCACCGTCACTTGCCGGTTCTGAAGGCATCTCACTCACGTCCCTTGATTTGTGTGGCAAACTTAACTGAGCCAACTCCTCCTGAAGAACTGGGTTCACCGTAACTGGTATGGGCACACCAGGCCTTAACCTAAGAGTCTACACAGAAAGAAACACAGAAAAAAATAATTAGAGTGAAATGTCAGCCATGAGGGTAGGTATCCAAGTTTCAAGTTAACAGCCTTTGTACGCTCACATCAATATTTTCTGGCGGAGGATGGTTGTAATCAACGCCACCAATTGCACATCTTCTGAACAACATTTTATTTTCCGTCAAGGTTCCAGTCTTGTCTGAAAATATATATTGCACCTGAAAGAAATATAATGAACCAACAGTTAATTTACGAATGTCTGGGAAACAGTAGAATACGGCGACCGTAAAATAAAACAAACCTGTCCCAGTTCTTCTGTGATATTCAGCGCTCTGCACTCGATACGTTTGTCAGTGAGGGAGTCGTACAGGTCCTTGTTATGATGAATGTGATACACTTGAGCAAGTTTTGTCATTTCAATGCTAACGTACAGTGATAGTGGAATCATAATCTGGAAACAGAAACACACCCGCGTCACAAGTACATTCGGGGGGCGGGGGTTGCAGTGCAGGGCCTCTCGGTGCCTGGATCGTCACCTGCAGGATGATGATGAAGGTCCAGAACGCGAGGAAGCCCTCGACGGCCGGGGTCCTCTGCGTCAGGTTCGGTATGAAGGGGATGCTCTCGCCCTCCGCGTCGTAGCCGGACAGCCAGAAGCGACAGCCCACGGCGCCCACCACGCACAGCACCAGCAGAATCACCACGCACCAGATGATGTCCACGTTCATCTGCCGCTCCAGCTTGGAGCGCTTGTACCGCGGGCCGCCGTTGTTGAGCATCGCCTTCGACTCGTGGCCCGCGTACACCACGATGCCCTCCACGAAGTCGGTGTTCTTGAGCACGCACTCGCGCAGCAGCAGGTTCTCGGTGCCGACGGGCACCGTGGCGCCCGTCGGGTGCACCACCGTGCCGTGGAAGCGGTACATCTTGGTGGTGGGCGGGTCCACCTCCAGCTTGCTCCGGAACAGGCTGGGCTCGAAGGTGCGCTGCTTGTCCGCGAAGCCGCGGATCACCTGCGCGGGCAGAAATTACTCCCGTCAGGCCCCGCGCAAGCACGCACGCACGCGCGCGCACCCCGCGGCACGCGGCCCACTCACCTGCCGGGGCTTGAGGTTCGTCTCGCCGTCCAGGTTGCACGTGTCGATGTAGCAGAGCCCGTTGGGGTCGGAGCACCGCAGCAGCAGGATGTCGGCGGGGATCACCTCGTTGTTGGACAGGTGCACCAGGTCGCCCACCCGGACGTCCTTCCACAGCAGCCGCTTGTAGCGCCCAGCCTCGCTGCGGACAGAGCGGGGGGAAACGGTTCGTCAGCTCGCGTGCAGTGTAGTGCAGCTCGTGTTCACACACACACACACACACACACACACACACACGCACACAAATTCCCCCCCGGCGATTTTCCCACAACACTCTTCCCGGTGAAAAAAAAAAAAAAAAATTTCGGCGACTGTAGGATTTTTTAAAAAATTAGTGAGATCCATGACCAGACTGTTTCAAAAAGGGCCCGACGTCGTGCGCGCGGCGCGTGGCCGTGTGTGGCCGTGCGTGGCTGGGCGCCCCCGCGGCCGCGGCCTTCACTTCCTTTAGCGCGCGTGCCTCCGTGCACGACGACAGAAGGACATCGCGAGTAAAAGGAATCCGGGGGGCGGCGGCGGCGGCGGCGGCGGCGGCGGCGGCGGCGGCGGCGGCGGCGGCGCACGCTTACATCACCAGCGTCTCAGAGCGCGGGGCAGAAAATAAAACGGCGGCCGGGGGCTGTTCAATTCCATCCTCTGCCGCAACCGGATCGCAGTCCGGCCGCGTTCCAGCCGCGCACGCGCCGCGCGCCGCTGGCGACACACTCCCATCCCAGAGCGTCTCAGCGCCGCACAAGCGTGCCGTTTGTTTCTGAAGTGTACTTCAAAAAAAAATATAAATAAATAGAAGCGTTTTATTTTCTTTCAAGAACGGAGCCGCTCTAGATCCACCAGCCGCAGCCGCAGCCGCTCATCTCTGATTCAGGCACTTCAAGCAGCCGCCAGCGCTCAGGCACGCCGACTGTGTCGTACAGCCGCCGCGCGCCTTCCCCAGACGGCAACAGAGTTATTGAGAAAATAAAAAGAAAACAAATAAAAATAAGAGGCGACAAATGAAGCATCGCGCCGATGGCGTAGATCGATACACAATTTCACGCCGCGCCTCCCCGGCCGAGCAGCGCGACGCGATGCGATCGCGTCACCGGCCGCGAAACGAGACGCGCTGATACGGGGTCCGCCAGCACCGCAGGAGGCCGCGGGCGGGCAGCCGCGGGGGAAAGAGAGAGAGAGAGACAGAGTGAGAGAGAGCACGGGCTAATTGTTTACATCCAATGCGGCGGCTCGCCTTCGGCACAGTCAGCCTGGCAACGGCAGCAGCAGCAGCAAGCCCCCCGGCTCACGCTCACACACGCACACACACACTGCAAACGCGTCCCCAACAAGGACGGCGTTATTCGCAGTCAACATGCACCTGCGGCCAGCCGGCCTGCGGCGGCGGATGTGAATCACATTCGAAAAAGAGCCCCCCCCCCCAGCAGCTTATCGCTGTGTGACGGACACGTCGTGCGGCAGGATCATGACCACCATCTACGCGGCGCGCGCGCGCAGAGAGAGAGAGAGAGAGAGAGAGAGAGAGAGAGAGAGAGAGAGAGAGAGAGAGAGAGAGAGAGCGAGAGAGAGAGAGAGCGAGAGAGAGCGAGAGAGCGAGAGAGAGAGAGAGAGAGAGGCGGCTCATGGCGAGAGAGATTAGGTGGCCAGCGAGAGAGAGGGAGAGAGAGGCACGGCACGAGCGATAGGCGGCGCTCCGCGCTATCGGCGCGGTGACACGGCACGCAGGGAGAGCAGGAGGTGCCACAACGCTGACGAGGAGCTGGACACGCGACGCGCTCGACAGCTGCGGCAGCCGAAGCACCTGAAGCACCTGAAGCAAGCCGGCAGAGCCATCAGGGCCAGAGAGCAGCGCAGAGGAGCGCGCCAGGCCGCCAGGCCGCCCGGGGGGTAGGCAACGCGGGGACACGCGCGCCGGCCGGGCCTGCCTACCCCCGCCCCGACAGGCGCTCCGACGGGCTGCACGCGCCGCGGGGAGAGAAGAGCGGAGGCCGACCCACAATTAAGGTGGCCAGCCAGGACCCCCGGGCAGGAGCGAGGCCCGAGAGGACGCCAGAGAGAGAGAGAGAGAGAGAGAGAGAGAGAGAGAGAGAGAGAGAGAGAGAGAGAGAGAGAGAGAGAGAGAGAGAGAGAGAGAGAGAGAGAGAGAGAGAGAGAGAGAGAGAGAGAGAGAGAGAGAAGAGAGAGAGAGAGAGAGAGAGAGAGGGAGGGGGGGGGGGGGCTCGGCACGGCGCCGCGCAGGTGGAAGGAATATTGATAGGGCCGGCGGCGGCCGGGCACACGCTCCGCTCCGCTCATCTCGCGGCGCTTCCTTCACCTTGACGCGTGCTTGCTTTCTTTCTCTCTCTCTCTCTCTCTCTCTCTCTCTCTCTCTCTCTCTCTCTCCCCCCCCCCCCCCCACACACCTCTTTTCTCTTTCTTTCTCGCCTCCCCATTCCCGAATACCAGATAAATATTTGCGGAGCCCTCCGTCCGCCGGGGTGGCCGGTGCGGTGCGCGCGCGCGCGCGGCCTGCTCCCCTTTCGACGCCCACCACGCTGGAAATCCCCCGGCCGGATGACATCGAAACACACACGCACACACACACACACACACACACACACGCAGGCGCGCACGCACACATACACACACCGTCCGTATGTCTCACTCCCTCACTCCCTCGCTTCTCTCTCTCTCTCGCTCTCATGCACTCTCGACCGGCGAAATGCGCCGCCGCCGAGCGGCAATCGCAAAGCGATCGACAAGTTTGACAGCGCGGAGGGAGGGGCAGCTGTGCTCCCCGCAGGTCGAAGCCGCCCCGCCCCGCCCCGGCCGGCAAACCACCGCCGCCGCCGCCGCCAGCGGCAGGAGGGACGATTCGCACCGCGCGACAGCGGCGGAGCGGCGGCCCCCCGCGACCCGCATTTTTTTAAAAGGCAGCTGGACATGCGGAGGACGGCGAATGACGAGTGGAGCACGTCGCCAGTCCCGACCGCATCGATTGCTTTCGGTAAAGCACGGCGGCGGCGGCGGTAGCGGCGGCAGGCAGACCGCACGGTCTCCCACGCCCACCACCGGCCAGCCAACGGGGGCCGCCACACACACACACACACACACACACACACACACACACACACACACACACACACACCACACACACACACACACACACACACACACACACACACACACACCGGCGTCAGCCGTCAGCTGCAGGTCAGCGGCGACAGTCAGCTGCACAGGCGGCGGGCAGTCAGCTCGGCAGCTCCCAGCAGCGGCACCATCCTGCTGTAGCCACGCCGGCGGCGCCTTGACATTTCAGTGCACAGCCACGCACGGCGGCACGGCGAGGCGGCGCGTTCTGGCGTCCCGCCGCGTCGCCGCCCGCGGCCGGGTCAGGTTGTTGGCCCGCCGGCCCCGCCGCCGGCCCGCCGCGGTGTTTGCCGACCCGAACCCAACTAGAACGAGACGAGACGGAACGGAACGGGACGAACGTGCGAGTCGGCGCACTCCCGGCGCACAGCGCACGCCAGGCGCACTTCACGGCCCGTAGGAGGGGGGGGGGGGGGAGCAGCACGGGCCGTGCGACACACGCGGCAGGCGGGCCGCTCGCTGCTAAAAACAAAAAATCCTTTTCCGCCCCGCCGCCCCCCCCCCCCCTCCCGTCCATTTCCTCCCCAAGGCCGCCCATAGAGCCCTCTCCCCCCACCACCACCACCACCCCACCACCACCACCACCACCACCACCACGCTGATAAAACAAAGCGTTTATGTGTTGTCGCCGCTGATGCGCCGCGCCGCGCTGCGATTTTCGGCTCCGATATCTCCGAGCAACGCGGTGTGACGCCCCCCCCCCCCCCCGCACCGTAAGACCCGCCGTACGCACGTCGCTTTTGTGTGGAGAAATAAACAACAAGCGGCGACGGCCGGCGCGCCCGCTGCGGGGCACCGCACCGCGGAAATGGATTCAAGCCACGTCCCCGCGGGCCCCGCCCCGCCCCGCCCCGCTCCACGCGCTCCGCGCTCCGTATTCCGACGCATGCACGCCGCGCGGCTTTCGAACACTTGCTCTAATTCGACCGCATCAGCGCGGCGCTATTTTCGACAGACGGCCGGCATCGTCCCGACGCGGCGCCGCTCTCTGGACAGAGTGCGTTGTCTGGCGGCGGCCCTCATCAGGGCAGAGCAGGGCAGAGCAGACAGAGGCCGCCGGACTCGAGTGTCGCTGTGCCGCTAACAGCTGGGCCGCGGCGCCTTCCCAGCCTTCCGGACCGTGCGTGGCGCCGGGCGGGCCCCGGGCCCCTCAGCCGCGGGCCCACAGCGAGCCCCGCCCGGCACGCCCGCCTGCCTGCTGCGGTCGGCCGCAGAGAGCTGCAGAGCTTCGAGCGTCGAGCTTCGCACGCGGCGCGCCTCTCGTCAAGGGCGACCTTCGGGGTCCGCGGCCCGCGGATCGGATCGGACCGGACCAGACGGTCTAGGCCGGGCGGCCAAGCCCAGGAAGAGAACACAGGCGGCGGAGCGGCAGATGGGAGAAAGGAAAATATATAGTCTTCCTCTTCTCTACCCTTCCCCCTGCCCCTCTCTCTCTCTCTCTCTCTCTCTCTCTCTCTCTCTCTCTCTCTCTCTCTCTCTCTCTCTCTCTCTCTATGTTTCTCTCTTTCTCTGTATGTCTGTCTCTCTCTTTCTGTCTGTCTGTCTGTCTCTCTCTGACTGACTACTCAGTCGTGTACACATGGCGGGGCCGCGCGGAGCGAAAGGGGAGCATAGGGAAAGACGACATGCGGGTGTTACAGTCCGCCCGTTCGTCCGACTGCCCCCCCCCCCCCCCCCCCCCCCCTCCCCCTTTACAAACACCCAAAACATCGGCAAACGTTGGCTGGCGGCGTCACACGGCCGAATGGCCGCAAAACAACAACAGCGGCAGGAGCAGCGGCGGCGGCGGGCGGGCAGCGGCGGGCGGCCGGGCGGCCGGGACTCGGAGCGCCCGCCAACGCCAGGGTAGGCCGGCCCGCACGACGCGCGTGTCCGCGGGGAGGCGGGGGCTGCCTACCCGGCAGGCGGCCGCCGCCGCCGCCGCCGCCGCCACCACGGCGAGCACTCCACTCCACTTCGTTACACGGCCGCGGTGGGCGGCTCGCGTGGTTAACCAGTGGCGGCGCTCGCGACACGCCATCAGGTGGTCGTCGTGAGGCCGGCCCCCGCCCCCGCCCCCGCCCCCGCCCCCGCCCCCGCCCCCGGCCGCCCAATTACATGGTAATGCCTTTTGATTTCGGTGTGTATATCGGGGCCGGGCCGGGCGGGGCCGCGGCCGCGGGGTCACGGCTGTGCGCCCGGAGCTGCCTCCGTTATGGGAAGGTCACTCACTGCTGCCTAATCTACTCCCGGCACGGCACACGCCCCGCGCCGCCGTGTGGAGGGGGGGGGGGGGGGACCCGAGGGTGAGTGGGTGGGGCCGCTCAGGTGTGCGCCGCACAACACAAACTAGCCACCCGGCCAGCCGCAGCCCCAGCTTTTGCCTGTGTGACTGTGCCTTTCTGGCCGTGCCTTGGCCACCACCTCGGTGTGGTCGATTGCCGGCGAAGGGCGAACGCCGCCGCCGCCGCCGCCGCCGCCGCCGCCGCCGCCGAGGCTGCCTGCCCGCCGACGCCGCCCCCGCTGCACGCCCTCTTAGCGGGTCGCTAACCAGCTCGCCGCCGCAGCACCGCTGGGCTACGCACGGCGGGGCGGGGCGCGAGGACGCGAGGACGCACGGAGCGCTGCCACCGCCGCCGCCTGCTCCGATAAGGTGTGTGAGAGAGAGAGACATAGGGAGAGAGAGAGAGAGAGAGAGAGAGAGAGAGAGAGAGAGAGAGAGAGAGAGAGAGGGGCGGGGGAGAGAGACCACCAAGAGTCCGTCCGGCGGGGGCCGGCGGGGCGGGGCGCCGCGGGGGAGCACGGGGCGGCGTGGCGCCTAGAATACCGCGGTCATGACGCCCGCAAACACCGCCGCAGGACTTTGACGCAATCGGCAGCGGCGGCGGGGGGCCCCGATTCCCCAACAAGCCTTCTCTCTTCCTCCTCGCTCCGAGGCGTCGTCAAAGTGTGTGTGTGTGTGTGTGTGTGTGTGTGTGTGTGTGTGTGCGCGCAGTTCGGGAGACGAGTCCGCGCGCATATATCCGTCCGCAAAGAGAGCGACGGAGACAGAGCGACAGAGCCTTTGTTGATCTGGCCCATCCGCCCGGCCGCACAGGGCGGAGATAAGCCTCGCTCTCTCTCTCTCTCTCTCTCTCTCTCTCTCTCTCTCTCTCTCTCTCTCTCTCTCTCTCTCTCTCTCTCTCTCTCTCTCTCTCTGAGTCCGCCCCGCCCGGCATGACACGACACAGCTCGACCCGCGGTCGGTGATTCACAGCGCCAGGAGGGCCACCAGGAGGGCCCCCCGCAGTGACCTCACATAGGCACGCGGCGGCACACGGCCGCACAGGCACACTCTTTGCCGCCGCCGCCGCCCTCGGCGGCACACGCACGCACGCGGGCGAGGGGCACTCCGCCAGGCGGCCGGGTGAGCGAGAGGGAGAGAGAGAGAGAGAGAGAGAGAGAGAGAGAGAGAGAGAGAGAGAGAGAGAGAGAGCGAGGGACGGATGGGCAGACGGACGGAGAAAGACGGAAAACGAAAGAGGCGAAGCAGAGAGAGAGAGAGGAAAAGAAAACGAACAGGCGGGCGAACGACGCAACCCCCTGATTTGGGTCAATGGGGGTAGAAGTGTGCCGCCCGAGGTTCGGCCGGCCCGGCCGGCGCTGGCCTCCCCCCGAGCCGAGCTCGCCGAGTAGAGCCCCGAGCCGAGCCCGCGAATCAAGGAGATTGAGATCGCACGCCAGCCGGGCGGCCGGGCGCCTCCGCGGGCCGCGCCGCGCCGCGCGCGTCGTCCCCCATTGACGTGCCGGACGGCTCTTATCGCGGGCGGGCGGGGCCCCGCGGCCGTGCCGCTGTGCTGCGCCGCGGGCGTGCCGCCTGCCGCCTGCCGCCGCTGCCGTCCGGGGTGTAAAAATACACACAAGTGCAGGTCCGCGCAGCGGCGGGGCACGGAGCACGGCGGCGAGCCGAGCCGCCCCCGCCAGCGCTGTCGGCGTCCTGACAAGAGTCGGTGCGGGGCAGTGAGGGGTGACCGCCGTCAGCGACAGGAAGGCCCGGGATATAGGATGATGTCCGAGGACGACACGACGACGTCCCCGCTGAGCGGCGAGCGAGCGGGGAGGGACGGGGCCGCCTTGTTCTGCGGCAAAGCCGGCCGCGGGCCCCACCCGCATAGCCCGTCCCGCCCCGCCCCGCCCCGGCCGCGGACCCGCCGCCGCCCCACAGATCCCAGTTATTAGTGAGCTCCGACAGTCAGAGTGGGAGGGGTCCCGTCGGCGACGGCCAGCAGCGCTCTGGTGCGGCAACGCAGCGGCCCGACCGGGCCGGCCGGGGCGAGCCGCGGGCGGCGGACTCCTCCATTACCGGCGGCGTGCGACAATCACTGACGACGACGGCGACCCCACGCGACACCGCAGGCCGCAGGCCGCAGGCCGCAGGCCGCAGGCCGCAGCGCGGACCGGCCCTGGCCACGAGAGGTGACCGATACCCAAACCCAAACCCCGCACACGAGCCGCGCCGATCGACACACAATCCGTGGCACGGCGGCATTTCTGAGAGTCCGCGTGGGGCGGGGCCGGCATCCGATGGCCGACATATAGATATGACATTTCAGCGGCGAGATGAAGACCATGACGTCCGCAAGACGGAGTGGGGGAGTGAGGGAGGGAGGGCCTCACATTCGCCTCAGTGCACAGCGCACCGCCGCCGTGCACGCCGTGTTGGCCCCCCTGCCTGTCCGCCCCCCGCGGGGCTCCCCGGGGATCCGCAACACAAATAAATAATATTCGACCTTTCGTTCGGGGGAAACAATCAACATGCCCCGCGGGCCGCGGCTCAGGAGCGGATCCAGGAGCGACTTAACAGGATGGGGGTAGGGGGGGGGGGGGTGCAATGTACCGATTTTTGCCTGGCTTCAGGCGGAAGGTACTGCTGGTTCTCGTGAGAAGTACTACATCCATGTCCGCGCCTGTCGCGGATCCGCCGCCGCCGCTGCACCTCCCCGACATCACACACGGCGCCGCCCGGCCGCCGTCTCCGCGGGGGGGCTTCGCTCGGCTTGGCTCGGCTCTGCTTATCAGCCGGACAGAGCCGGTGGCGCCCGGCCTGCCTGGCGGGGCCTGCCGGGGCCTGCCGGGGCCGCGAGGCCAACAGATAGGCAGCCTGCACGGCAGCCCGCGGCACTGCAGAGACCGGCAGCGGCCGCCGGGCCGAGCCGAGCCGAGCCGGGCTGACCAGCAATCGTTAATAAATTACGCGTACGCCAGACTCGCCTAGCCGCGCCCACACGATATGCTACACACACACACACACACACACACACACACACACACACACGCCGCTGCCAACCTGTGCAAGTCCGCCACAAGGGGGGAGTGAGCGGGAGAGAGACACAACTAGACGATGATCGCGTCAAGGGCAGCGAGTGAGCGTGAGTGGCGACGGTACATCAGCGCGAGAGAGAGAGAGAAAACGAAAGAAAGAGATTGAGGAGGAAGAGGGAGGGGGAAGGTGGGGGGCGGTAGTGTGCATCGGCCCGACGTCACGTGTGGGAGCGTGTCTTTCGACAGGGGGGCGTGGCGTGGCGTGGCGTGGCGTGGCGTGGCACGGCGTGCTCCAGATCCAGAGAACGTGGTCAGCACGTCGCCGCGAGCGCGCGACACCCGGACGACGGCGACGGGTTGTGACGGTCGGCGGCGCGTGGCCACGGTCGGCGCGCACCGCACCGCCCCGGGTTCGAATCTCCGCCAGGGCGGGCGCGGAAAACAATTTCATACACGATTTTCGCAGGACACAGAAAGCGCTCCGGGGCGCGGGGTGGCAGAGAGGCCATCGCGACAAGCGGCCATGACGAGGCTGTCATGCCCCGGGAGGGGCGGGGAGGGGTGGGGAGGGGCGGGGAGGGGCGGGGAGGGGCGGGGAGGGGCGGGGAGGGGCGGGGAGGGGCCGCCGTCATGCCGCCGCCACCATGAAAATCTCCATTCCGCGCGCCGGCCGGCGGCCGCCTGCCCGCGGCGGCGGCGGCGGCGTCCAGCCCGCGGAGTCACTGCGGGTGACGCGGCGAAAACCCGCGGGCCGACGGCGACGTCCAAATTAGAATCACGGCCAGGAACTCGAGAGCGCGGGCCAGCAGCCGGCCAGGGTGCCCCCGCGGCCGCGAGCCGACGCCGTCACACGAGAGGGGGCGCAGAGAGAGACAGAAGATACCCGGGGAAGGACTCTGCCTGCTCGTCGTCCGACCGGGAGACCCCGGCCCGGCCGGCAGGCAGGCAGGCAGGGCAATGCCGGGCAACGCCATGGGCAACGCCATCGGCAACGCCATGGGCAACGGCGGGGCGACCGCTATGGTACACGTGGGCGCGGGCGTGGCGCCGCCGCGGTGTGAAACAGAAAACAAAACTCGGTTCCGCGACCCGCGGCGGACACACACACACACACACACACACACACACACACAAAAGCACAACGCGAGGAAAAAAATATATGTATACAAAAATAAATAAAATGAATAAAAACAACGAGGGGGGAAAAAATACGGAGGCGCGTGAAAACAGTGGTGTAGGAATTGGCATGCACGTGCGAGTCTCCCCTCCCCTCCCCTCCCCTCCCCGCCCCTGCGCCGCTCTGATCCTCCGCTCCGCCCGCGCCGCCGGCTCGGGGGCGTAGGCTACGGCGCCGCGCCCTCCTGCTCCTGACGCAACCCCCGCCGCCCCGCACCCGCCCGCCCCCGCCTCCGCCCCCGCCTCCGCCCACGCCTCCGCCCCCGCCCACGCCCCACGCTTTTCCTCGTAGATGCTTTCCCTATCGCCGATCGCCCGGGCGACACGTGATTCGAATGTCGAGTGTGAGAATTTGCAGCGCATGATTCCACTCGTCGCGGCGCCCGCGGCGCGGCGTGGCGTGGCGCTATCGATGCCGCAAGTGGGCTACAAACTCGTCCCGACGGCGTCGCCTCCACTGCTGCCAACGGCGCCCTCCCCCCCGTTCTGGCCAGGCCCTGCGTACGAGGCGGGGCCCTTTCGCGGTTCCTAATTTCTCGTTGAGGTCGTCTCCGCGGTGGGGTGGGGTTGGGGGAGGGGAAGGGGGGGGGGGGGCAGTCATCCGCCCAGTGCAGCGGGGCGGCGCGGCAAAGCAGTGTGTCCCGTTTAAAAATTTACCACGTCCTTGTTCCGGCCGCACCGCAACACACACGGTCGCTACCCCAATCTATACCGCCCCGGGCGGTCGTGTCCGGCCCGGGACAAATGTCCCCCGCGAGTCGAATCCCCCCCCCCCCCCCCCCCCCCCCCCACACACACACATACACGGTTTTCCGTGTCGGCTTGGAGTCACACAGGACTGTCACATCGCCCCCCCCCCCCTCTCCCATCAAGCTGACAGCCCCCTTGTAGACTCTGTCAGGTTCGGAGGGGGATGCTTTTGAAGCATCGCCCACGCCCCTTGGCCGCCACCAAGAATCAGCCACCCCTAACAGCCTAAAGGCCAGGCCAGGCCAGGCCAGGCCGGCCGGGCCGGGCCGAGCCGAGCCCCTCCCCGCGAGCAGACGACACGAGACAGATGGGCTCGGCCCCGATAACACCTGATAGCAGCTGACCCGCCCCCACCGCACCTGACTTGTACATCAGCGGGTACAGTGTTCAACAGAAAAAGCCGTGCGGGCACCAGCCCCGAGGGCCGCGAGCGACGCGAGTAGGAGAGTAAAAAGGCTGATGGACTCTTACCTGACATACACTCGGCACGTTGAATTATTTATCCGTTTGTCACTTGCTTTCCTTCTTCTGTCTTCAAACAGGTCCTTGATGGCAGTCACACCCAGCACAAACATCACAGGAATCATCGCCACTTCTTTGCCAAAAGCATTAATATCAGGAAACCAATTTAGTAAAATGATAAAGATAAAGTACAAGTTAGCCACACGATGGAACTGTTCCAACAAATTCTTTGGAAGGAATGAAAGTATAGTATATTTGGTAGTCCTTATTCTATTGTTCACTGTTTTCCCATTGGGATGAAGTTTGGCTGGTGTTTTAGGAGGAACAAGGTGGTTGGGAACTATAGTCCTAAATGAAGGGCGATCAAATTGTTCTTTCTCTGAACGACGCAGAATGAAGTTGAGCACTCTTCTCTGAAATGGCACACCCATATTGTTGCGAAGGGTGTATATTGACTCGGATCTGGAGGCCTGTCTTGAGTGTCCACGGCCGGCCTTTTGAGTGCCCGAGCCCGATGCACGAGTTCCATCATTGTTCTCAGTGTCTCGATGGCCAGGTGGAAGAATGAAGTCTGTTCTAGATCCAACACGACTGTGACCTCGCTGCAGGCCTCCTGACTCAGAGGTGCCTTCTATTTGCCCCTGGGAGAAGGCTCGTTGGTGGCCTCTGCTTGACTTGAGAGCTGAGGGCCTGCTTACAAGCCCTGTTGAACCAGAGCTTGTCAGACCAGAGGCAGCGACTCCTCCATGGCTGGCACTTCTCATGTGTCCTCTCCCAACTCTGCCAACATTGCCTGCCGAGAGAGACCCAGGTCCACTGCTCCTCGGTGCAGACCCCACTTCCAGTGTGACTCCAGGTGGAGCAGGCACAGGAATCGCAGGGCTTGGTTCTTCTCCGGGACATGGTGGTAGTGTGAAGTCTTCCACTTCTGCTTTTGGTGCAAACTCGCCACTCCCCGGTTTTGACATCATTGACCATCTGTAAATTTAAAAGAAAGCAGCAGGACATAAAACCCATCTATTGTTGCCAAACAAAAATAATTCAAGAAACTGACAGATCTGTCATGACACTTCTGATTGACACACATTATTTTCTTGGTCACTGTACTTGGAAAATAGTGCAGTAATAGCAAAAAAACGTTAAACCAATTTTTTAGAATCTTAAACTAGCTGATATGATAATAAGTTACGTACAATATGTAACATAGGCTCAGTCTGCCCCCCTCATGATGCATAACAACATTGCATTCATCAGGTACCAGCCTAACCTATTAGAGCTCCTCATATAAACCAAAATACAGCATTAAAGGCACTCTTCCCCGGCGCAAGTCAGTTGTGTTGACAAGTCCGTCGAACTGTCTGATAGCCTCGTCCTCATGAACTTTGAACCCTTCAAAAACGCTGTCTACCCCCTTTTGGCAGAGGGTGTAATGTCAAAACTCACCATTCCTCGTTTAATGTGAAATGAAAGAGTTCGATTCCATGGGGTATAATGAGATTAAAATAAGCTTCTTGTAAAACGCAATTGTTTTTTAAAAGTTTTACACTACGTGACACACAAAACAGCCGCACTACAACCGTCGAGCATGCAGACACGTCTATCACTTAGGCCTACAAACAACACAACTGAACTGAACCGACTCTGACTGACGATGTGACGTTTGCAGAGCCCTCCACGAATCCAACTGTAGTTCGCAGCTCCCACGCCAGGGGGCGTTCGGGGGGCGTGAACATGAAAGACCTGACAGGTGGACCAAAACAGCGAACAAACTGAATACATCGTCTCAGAATGGTTCCAGGTACAACCATCATCCGAATTATGACTTTTCTATGAAATCGTTAAACGTGGTTGCACTGCAAAGCGTAGTACCACAAGCGCAATTCTGCTCCTCAAACTATACCGCTCCCACGCAACGATAGTTTTAACTTTGGACGTTGGCCATTGCTGTGAAGCAGCAGGTTTCTCTTGAGCGGGAGTGTACCATTGTTTTGATTTAGCATACACTAAGTTTGAACGTAAGATCTACTGTAAAACTCTACTTAAAATGGATCGTAAAGACAGTGTATCTAATATAAGCTCTACGGTGAAACTGGTAAGTGTTGCGTTCAAATCTCAGAATGTGGATTGAAGGTTAGGGACGTTCGTCTGTGCCCGGATAAATTTTATAACCTGAACCGCGGCTATAGTTCTAGCCGCGGATGTCCACAGGTTTGATTTGTGAAGTCACATCTCTGTGAAAATTTATTTATTGGTGTGTAGTGCTTTCTATATTCATCCTTTTTGTTTTCTTTAATTATTCCAGGAAGCCATTAAGCATATGATCAAACTCCAATTCAAAGATCAGAAAACTAGAATTGGCGATGACACAGTGAGATTAGTTGGAGAAGTAGTACAGCTTTTAATTGTGGAGGCAGCTGCGAGATCGTGTAACCAAGCTCTCCTGGCAGGATCATCAGTCGTTGAAATGGAACATGTGGAGAGAGTGTTGCCGAAATTGGTAAGAGCGAATCAAGTCCTTCTTTAAAGGTTCTTTGTTTTGTCGGAGGTTGTTGTTTTGATACTTGATTTTTGCTTCCTTGCAGCTACTGGACTTTTGATTCAAAGTCAGTTTTGCTACTTCTGTTGTGTGTTCCGATATGCTTCACCATGGCTTTACCACGGCTTGTGTGGTAAGTGGGGAAGTGAGGACCAAATAAAGAAGTAGGAACTAAAAAAATCACTGCTCATTATTTAATTTATCAGGGTAACAATGTAAGCGAGATTTAAAAAAAGAAAGAAAACAAGAGTATAAAATCGAGAAATTTTGATTCAAGGCATGTAAAAATAATACTCCAGATAACACAAAATGTAAGGAAATATGAACAGATCATCATATAAGTACACTTTATAGCATTCAAATTCCAACAATGCAATTTACAAAATTACAACAAAATGCTTGCAAAGTTTTAATTTTCGCTTACAATGTCTTGTTTTAATATACAGCATTTGCACAGGATATTTTCTTTAAATACAGTCACATCCTTGGCAGATTTCCTAAAATTTAGTTTCTTCATTGTTGGTAATAATTACAGTAATGAAATATAATTGTTGCTTTTATGTACACAAATATTTTCTCTAAAAAGAACTTTAAAAATACATAAACTAACGCTTGCCCTCTCTATCTACAGAGTAAATTGGCTGCATGAACAAAACATCTACAAAATCATGTCACCTAAAATATTGAAAGATATCAATAAAAGATCATTTCTTCAGTTTCACCGCATTTCTATTTGTCACTCCCCCTGATTTGATCTGTTTGATGAGAGCCTCCTGGAAAGAGCCTCACTTTTCTCTTTTTTTCATCAGAAGTAATTTCTTATTGGAATGTGTGCATACACTGGAGAGGGTCAAAAAAGGGGAAAGCTGGAAGAACACAACATGGGATTCCAGAAATGTCAAATTTGTTACATATGAGCATGACGCATGAAACAGTTTAAAGAAGAAACAAAAATGAACATTGTCCGCTCGTGCAAATTGCTAAGGAGACACTACTAATAATGAAAAAAAGAAAAAGGAGAGACTTTGATTTCCATGAAAGGACAATAGAACTTCTGTTAACATGCATTAAAGATTTAACAATTTCTATGCAAACTTTTTACTTCAATTCGGAGATAAGTTATGCTTTTAGCAAGTCAGCTGCTACAGCACATTTAGGTATGTTCTCCTAAACGTGGGCTGATGCCCAGATAAAATAGCTTCTGTCTTTTGTACATAGTTATAAGTCAATTCTTCTTTTTCGAGTAGCACCTTTAAATTCTGACAGAAATATACAATTTGTAGATCCGATAATTAAATTTTCCCATGCATATCCAAATTTCCAGTTCTTTATTTTTTTAAGAATAGGTTCATAAATCTTTCTCATTGCACCAACATGGGTCTGGTCAATTGTTCCCACAGCTCACCTCAATGCACAACATGAATCTTGCAGTCTGCCCATAATTCACAGTAACATCTAAACATTTAAAAAAATCACATACTAGAGGTTTGAAAACAGAACTAAGTTGGAACTCAAACTTGAGGTGAACCTTGCAGATGCATCAAGAAATTTACAGCACAATATAAATCCTATCTAGTCACATATACTAAAAGTGAATGAAATCCACAGCTTGGAATAAAGCAAGTTTGAATTCGAACAACCACATACCTCTATCACAAACATATCCTGAATGCTAAAATCAAATAACATTTACAGGACAAAAAAGTCATAAGCTTCTCCCTTAAGGGAAGTCCTACTACATTTTTCAGTGTTATACAGTCTTGTAAAAACTTATGTTAAACAACATAAAAATGTGACATTGGATGATCAATGTTGGAAAGACTAGGACAGAGAAATATTAAAATTAGCACAAGAAATGTTACATGGGCACTTTTCACTGTGCATACACCATTAATTATACAAGAATCCCAAGCAAGACAGACCCATCACGACTTGATGAGGACTCACCCCTCACTTGGGAGCATACGGATTGATGACTGAAGCTGCAACAGCCGCAGCTTGTTGGCTCGCTAGTACTGCCGCTGCTGTAAAACCAACAAATACTACCATTAATGCTCCGTGAATGAATCCCAAGTAACGAGAGCCTCTTATGGTTGAAAATTTGCTGGCCCTATTGTTTCTAATGCTACTAGGGCAAATCCAATTTTGATATAGGTGTCTATAGTCTAAAGTACCAATATTCCGGAAGCACCCATGTTCATTTCAATGAGTACAGCTAAGTATAATTGAGACTTTATTTCTGTTCTGGCTAACAAAGCAAATCACACATTTTCATTGTTCCTGCCTTATGTAGAAACAATGTTTGGAGAATTTTTCTTGGTCAGGAACAACTTAAATTGTGGGCACTTTTTAGAAGAAATTAGGCGAGTGATTCAGGTATAAGTCAAATTGACCACACAAAAAATATGAGTGCACCACCAACATCAAAAAAACATAAATCAGAGCAAGTCTCAACATCTCTCAACAAAATTGGCCTTAAGTCACTGAATTACCCCATCTGTAAAAGTGTTCCAAACTCCAAAGGAATGACATACTGAGAGATTTTAAAATGCATATTTTAATGAAAGACACTAGTGCAAAACTACAGCATTAGGAAAAAGATAAAACCGGGAATAAATCCACAGTACAAAATTCACATAATACTGTCATGCTAAAGCCCTACTTATTTGATAGTTAATACAAAGTTTTGAATACAAATTATTGAGTACAAAATTTAACCAGAAGCCCAAAGTTATGACCTGTTTATTTTTTTTTTACGAGTCACTCCTGTTTCATTTGACAGTTTGGCTCATTTTACATGGAAAGAAAAATAGGAAAGAAAATTAAGGAAAAATAAATATAATTTATTGACAAGCAAAATCATACAGATCACTTCTGTTGTTCTTTGCTGCTCCCTAATTAAGCCAACACTGTAATGCCCCTACAGATATCACAGTCTTGTTTATATTTTATACTACATGGTGTCTTACTATCTAATTACCTCAGACATAACAAAAAATTATTTTCTAACAAAATGTGGTGAATTACACCGTTGTGTTTTATGGTGGAGAAGGAAAGACATGGGTAATTTCTCTTTTCTTAAAAAAAGCTCACAAGCAACATTGAGTTTAAAGCACCATACAACTAAGTCAATTGGAACAATAGGTTCCATTTGTAGGAGCTTCTTGCAGTGAAGTACCATTCAAGGCACACTCGGCAGTGCTAAGTTCTCACAGGCAGCAATGCTAACAACATTTCATTTCGCAATCAAGAGCTTTTCAGTCTGTGAGCAATGCAAACCTGCTTCACCTGAGATAACGAACACACGATAGCTGTCTGAACAATGCTATCCTTTGACTTTTCACTACGGAAAGCCGACAGTTTCAATCACATGGCAGTACATAAGAAATGATAGTAAGTCATCGAAGGTCCTCTATCACCATAACAAGCACTCTACCGCACACAACATGGCCGCGAGTCAGGTTTGCAGAGCTTTCTTAACAAAACCAGCGCTCGGCAACGCGACGGGGGCACCGTAGGCCCCAGCCTGCCTGCCGCCTCCCATAAAACACACAAGACGGGACTTAGGGCTGAACCATGGGCTTACCTCCGTAGGGCGCGGGGTACTGGCCGGCCAGGATGGGGTAGCCCAGCCCGACGTGCGTGTGGTGGTGGGTGTGCACGTGCCGCTGCGGGGGCGGCGAGCGGGAGTCTTTACCCTCGGCGGGGGAGGGCTTGCCCTGAGGGGGTGCGCCGGGGGCGCCCCCCGCCGTCGACGTGACGGCCGAGTGGCCCATGGCGTTCGACGGCGGGCCCCCGCCGGGCTGCGAGGGCGGCCCTCCGTGGGGGCCGCCCACGCCGGACGGGGACGCGCTCGCGGAGGAAGTCTTTGGGGTCGGGGACTTAAGCGCCCGCTCCTGCAGCTCGTGGATCTTGTGGGACGAGTAGTACTGGCTGGCGTGGTGCTGCAGGAGGTCCAGCGCCTTGGGGCCCACGGGGCCCACCGGGCCTCCAGGGGGCGGCCGCGACAGGTCCTCGGGCGCGAGGTAACGGTGCGGCTGCATGCCCGGACTGAGCCCGGGCGACAGGCCGGGGTTCAGGCCCGGGTGGAGGTAGCTGGGCAGCATGGGGTTCATGCCGCGGTACAACGGGTGGCTGGGGTGGTTGGGGTCCCCGTACAGACTCCCGTACATGATGCTCGGGTGGATGTAGGCGTACGACGACGTCGGCGGCGGCGGGGGACCCTGCGTCTCCATCGTGGGCTTGACGCCCTCCTGCTTCTTCTCCTCGGGCTTCTTCTCGTCCGAGTTCCCCTTGCCGTCTTTGTGCTTGGGACTGGGGCTGGGAGTAGTCTGCAGCCCGGACTTGCTGGTCGGCGGCGGCGTGCCCTTCAGGGGCGGCGGCTCCACCCGCAGGTCCACCCGGTGGGGGTCCGCCCGCACGTCCACCCTGTGGGGGTCCGACCTGTGCGGGTCCGACCTGTGCGGGTCCGACCTGTGGGGGTCGGACCGGTGATCTCTGAGGTCGGAACGGAGATGGTCGGGTCGGAGGTGGTCCGGTCGGAGGTCCGGCCGCAGGTCTGCTCGCGGGTCTCCCCGGGGGTCCCCGGGCCCCTGGCCCGGCCCAGGCCCCGCCGA
Source organism: Megalurothrips usitatus (assembly GCA_026979955.1). Classification (NCBI taxonomy): domain Eukaryota; kingdom Metazoa; phylum Arthropoda; class Insecta; order Thysanoptera; family Thripidae; genus Megalurothrips; species Megalurothrips usitatus. The sequence goes on from CM049593.1 coordinate 13,753,133, forward strand.
CAGCGAGGGGTTGTTGGCTCCCGGGCCGGGCTGGCTGCCAGGGGGTCCTTGGGGCGGGGGGCAGCCGGGGTTGGGGACTGAGTTGGGGCCAAGTCCGTCCTTCCGCCGCTGGTCGAACATGTTGTAGTACCTTCTCATGTCGTCCCCCGGTCCCGGAGGGCCCGGTGGTCCCTGCACCCCGGGCGGAGGCTGCCCCGGAGGCTGGCCCTGCCCCAAAGGGCCCTGCGAATTGGGCTGTCCTGGCTGGCCCGGCTGCCCTGGCGGTCCACCCGGTTGACCCGGCACGGATAGCACTTGGCCAGGCCCCTGCGGTGCGCCCAGCTGCCCCAGTTGAGGAGGTCCAGGCGGCCCTGGTTGCCCAGGCTGCCCTTGGGGTCCGGGTGGCCGGGCGTAAATGAAGCCCGTCATCTGAGTCTTCATCTCTATGCTCTCCTTCAGGATCTGGTGGTTGTCGTTAGAGTGGTTCTCTTTCTTGCCGGGCTCCACCTTGATCTTGTTGGGGTTGGGCACATTTATAGGGCTGGCGATGGGCGCCCCGGGGCCGGACTTGTGGTCACCAGGGCCGCCGACGCCTTGCGCGGGGCTGGGGCTGTTCTTCCCATCTTTAGCCTTCTCGTCGACGGGCATCACAGGCATCACGTAGCTCGGGTCCATGCTGTAGGGGTACACCGAGGGCATGCCGGGAACATAGCCATAGTACGGGAAGTGCGGCGGCATCTTGTCCTGCATCTTGTCCTTGTCGTTGAGGGCCTTGCCCTCGGCGAGGACCGCCTTGTCGCCGTCCTTGGAGGCCAGCGGGGCGAGCTTGCCGTCCGACGAGACGGCGGGGACTAGGTAGGGCGGCTGGCCGTAGAACGGGAACATGCCGTAGTGCGGCTGCATGGGCTGCATGGGGTGCTGCGGCGCGCCCGGCAGGCTCCCGGGCTCCGGCTTCTTGTCGGGCTTCACCTTGTCCGCGTCCGAGCCGTCGGCCGCCGGCGCCGCGTCGTCGGAGATGTCGGAGTACGCCGGACTCTGCACGCCCTCGCGGCCCGTGTCCACGCCGAACGCGGGCTGCTCCGGGTGCGGGCTGCCGGCCGGCGACTTGCGCACCTTCTTCTTGTGGTTGGGCGTCTTGGAGTTGGGGTTGGTGGCGTTGTTGACGCCCTGGCCGGCCATCGCCCCGGGCATCGCACCGGGCATCGCCCCGGCCATCGCCCCGCCCAGGGTGGGGGAGCCGGTCAGCGCGTTGGGCGCGGCGCCAGGAGGCGCGCCGGCCATGGGGCCCGCGGCACTCACGGCGGGGACCTTCTTCTCCTCGGGCATGAGCGCGGACGCGGGCTTCACCTTGAACTGCGGCACCTTGTTGATGGTGGGGTGCATGAGGTGCGGGGCCTGGCCCGTCACCGACAGCGCGGCCGACTGGCCGGCAGACACCGCGGCCACGGGGACGCCCGGGGGACCCGCCCCCAGAGGCCCCGGCCCCGGCCCCGGCCCAGCCGCGGTCCCGGCGCCGGCCTGGCCCGCCACTTGGTTCACTGGAGGCACTCCCTGCGGCCCCGCCACGCCGGCCGCGGCGGCCTGGCCGGTGGGCGGCTGGCTGGGCGCGGGCCCGCCCGGCACCATCTGGTGGCCAGGCATGCCCGGCATGCCCGGCATGCCCCCCATCACGTTCACTGTCCGGAGCGCGGTGTTGACGCCGGCCGCCACCACGGGCGCCACGAGTCCCTTCGACACAAACACTCCCACCGGGGCGGGCGCGCCGGCGGGCCCGGCCGGCGCCGGTGCCCCCGGCGGGGCGCCCTGCGGGCCTCCTTGCGGGCCTCCCTGCGGAGCCCCCTGCGGGGCTGCCTGCGCCCCCGCGGGGCCCTGGGCAGGGCCCGGCTGGCCGTCTTCAGGTACGCCGAACCGCAGCACGCCCGGCACCCCCGTCTTCATCACCTTGTCCGGGGTGCCGCCGACGGGCTGGGCGGTGGTGGGCTGGGCGCCCACACCGAGCGGGCCGGCCTCCGGCGTCGAAGCCGGCGCGGCCGCGCTCGCCGCTGCGGGGGTCGGCGCCGCCCCCGCGGCCGCCGCTCCCGCCGGCGCGGGGCCGGGCTTGGCCTCGCTGGAAGACTCAGGTACTGACTGCTCCTCGTCCTTGTCCGCGCGCGCCGGCTGCGCCGACGGGCTGGGCCGCGGGCTCGGCCTCGGACTGGGCCGCGGGCTCGGCGGCTCCGCGTTGCTCTCGTCGTTCTCCGACATGCTGGCCACGTCTTTGGTGTCGTCGTCGTCCGCGGAGCCGTGCGCGTGCGACTGGTGGTACTTGAGGCCGTTGATGTGCTTGTACTTCTTGCTGCAGTTGGGCTCCGGGCACTCGAGCAGCACGGGCGAGGGCGGCGGGCTCGACGAGTTGGCCGCGCCCTTGCTCTTCTTGGCGGAGGCGGCGCCGTTCAGCTCCTCCTCCCCCGTGCGGCTGCTCTTGCGCTTGTTGTCCAGCCGCGGCGGCGGGAACTGCGTCGGCGAGCCCACGGTCTGCCCGTTGGGGCCCCGCCGCCCCTTGGCGCCGCCGTTCCGCAGCTTGCTGTGCACCGAGGACCGCGTCTCGGTGAAGTTGGACAGGTCGCTGCCCGGCGTGTTGGCCGCGCCGCGCCCGCGCTTGCCGCGGCCCTTGGGCGTCCGCGCGTCCAGGTCGCTGGTGGGCGAGTCGCAGAACCTGCAGGGCAACAACAACAACATGAGCGGGTCGCCCTCGCTCTCGCCGAAGGCGCGCGCGCGCGGGGGAGGGCGGTGGCTGGAGGCCAAGCCGGAGGCCAGGCCCGGCCCCTCCCCTCCCGCAAGGCGCACCCCGGCAGCGCAAGCAGAGTCTGCCGCAACCACAACGAGAAATAACGCGCAGCACGCCGCCGCAGAGGCGGCGGCCGTCGGCGACGGCCGTCGGCGACGACACTATCAGCAAGGAGGCGACACCGTACCTTGGCGGCGCCCAGTCATGCCTGGTACAGTCCAGCAGCGTCCCGACGTAAGTCTTCCCTCTCCAAGTGACGTTCACCACGAGGACACCTGCGCATTCACGAACAGGAGGCAGTGAGCAACCCCGACTGCGGGCGGGCCGCGGGGCGGGCCAGGGGGGCGCCGGGCACGCATACGCACCTCCCTCAGTCTCGTGCCACACGATGCCCTCCAGTGTGACGCTGGTCCCGGGCTCGCACGGCCCCAGGCAGTCCGGCTCCGTGATCGTGCCCACGCTCGTGCCCACGCACATGTCCACCAGCTCCTGCAACACCAGACGAAAAGAAAAATAAAATAAGATTAAGACACGGCGACTGACTGCGTACGGGATCGCTACCGTCCACGCACACACACACGCACACACACACACACACACACACACACACACACACACACACACACAGGGGGCCGAACTAAAGCAGACCTCCGAAACAAAGGCCTGGGTGTGTAATTACTCCAACAGCAAGTTACAGTCAAGGAGTAGAGCTAGCCGGGGGGGGGGGGGGGGTGCTTTAAACACATTGTGCTAATCGCGGGCCGTGCCATGAGATGGGCACGGCGAGGGATTGGAGCGCCCCCCCTCCCTTCCACCCCCTCCCGCCCGGTACTCGACACTGGGCTTGATCAATCCACCCCTCTGGCCAAGCAACGCCGCGCCGCGCCGAGCCGTGCCGGGGACAGCAAACGACGGAGGTGGCGCCCTCTGGGCGCCCCGGCGGGACACCAGCCGGGGGCGGACCCCCCGCTGAGGGCGCTGGGGGGGGGGGGGGGGGGGCGCCGCCGCGCTCCGGCCCGTGGGCCCGTGGGGGCGCCAGTGCCAGGTGGTATGGCCGCAAACACTTGCCGGTCGCAGCCAGCCGCCTCCGCCGCGGGGCGCCAGAGGGCGCCACCGGAGGGGAAAAAGGGAAGCGGAGTCGCGCCGCAGCAGCGCGGGGCCCAGCGAGGCGCGATGTCGCAGCGGCGGGGGCGGCGGTGGTGGTGGTGGCCGCCGAGCCGCGAAAAACAGGCAGACGCCGTCACCGCGCGGGAGGGAGGGAGAGACTGAGAGAGACAGGGAGGGGCAGAGAGAGACGGAGGGAAAGAGGGAGAGAGAGAGAGAGGTCGCGGCCCGAGGTTCCTTCCCGCCGAGGCGTCACGCACGCGACAACAGAGTGAAAGGAGGGATGAGGAGGTGGAAGGGTGGGGGGCGTCAGTCGGTGCGCCAACGCCCAAATGCCACTCCGCTGTGCCGCTGTGTGCGCGGCACACGCGCAGCACACTGGAGCACACTGGAGCAGGCCGTGCCGTCAGCGGGGCACAGGGCGCCATCAGAACGGACCAGCAGTGCGGGCGGCCTTCTGGGCTCGGCGGGGGGTCTCCGAGACGCTACGACAATTATGGGCATATTTACCAGCGGAGCCAGGGCCGGGGGGGGGGGGGGGGGGGGGGCGGCCTCGCCCAGCCCAGCCCAGGCGTGGCCGTGGCAGCACAGCAGGGCTCCCGGCCCAGGCCCCGACGACATGGCGCTCACTGACCGCCCAGAAGGGGCGCCGCTCCGAGGGGCCCCCTCCGCACGGCACGACGGGACTCCCTCCTCTCCCCCGGGGAGGCAGAGAGAAGGGCCCCAAAGGGGGCTCCAAAGGGGGCTCCCCGGGGGAGGCACAAGGGTCTTGATAACCATGTCAGACTGTCGCAGGGGAGCGCCGCGGGGGGCGGGGGGGGCGGCGGGGGCAGAGGCCGCGGGGGCACGAGCAAGACGCCGGGAGTGTCAACCCTCTCCAGACCACGCCCCGCCCGCTCGACCTCTGAGATGTGCGAGAGAGAGAGAGCGAGAGAGAGAGAGAAGGAGGAATGGAGAAGGAGAGAGAGATTTGATTTGATTTGATTTATTAATAATTATGGTACATAGGACTAGAGAGTCCCTTAGGTTGTACCAAGTATGGCACCCGTACACGTAAGGATAATACAGTCCGAGCGTTATTTAGAAAACAACACAACATCACAACAAAATAACAGAAACATTGGCGACGAGCAGGAGGCAGAACCAGGTTAGAAGGGTATTACACTTGGAGGCAGGGATAAGAGATGTATTTTAGCCAGCGAAGGGCTCTTTTACAAGCCGCTTGTAGGATAATAGGCTTTTGCAAGTACAAAGGCTCGGCGCTGCGGAAGGAGCCCAGAGGTGTCGTGGAATGACAAGGCTATTTTTACTGAAATTGGAACGGTTATGCACATTGTCAGAAATGACAATTTATTATACAAGTAAGGAGGGTTTCTATTTTTGAGGATTTTAAATAGCAGTACTAGTATGGCGAAGCCGGTTATTCATATTGAGCCAACGGAGGTGATTTAAGTAAGGCGTAATTCGCCTCTAGGCAAGTTGTGAACCTTATGCCAAGGTTTTGGACTCGCTGCACCTGAATTGCGCTCACAGCCAGCATGTCGTGGAAGACAGAGCAAGCATAATCAAGGGAGAGAGAGAGAGAGAGAGAGAGAGAGAGAGAGAGAGAGGAGGAAGGGAGAAAGAGAGAGAGGAGACGGGGGTGGCGAGGGAGGGCCGGAGGGGAGGAGGCGGAAGGAAGGGAGCGAGGGAGACAAAGTCCTCCAGACGACAATAAAATTCGCCTGTCCCCTTAATACTTTCGTCATTAATTCTCCGCCGGGTCCGCCTCCGCCGCCGCTCGCGGGGGGCGGCAGACGCAAGGCGCAGCTCTGCGCACCGCGGGCAGACAGTACATAAACACGGCATCCCCTCACAATGTCTGGATCAGAACCCTCTGCAACCCTCCCCCTCCTACTTCTCTTCTTCTCCCCTTCCCCGGGAATAAATTCAGAGGATTCGACCCCCCGCGCGGTGCCGCTGCAGCCACACCCATTTTCCGTCATGCCGCACTTTCGCTCCCTTCCCCCCCCCCCCCCCCCTCCCTCTCCCATACCCGCCCCTGATCGCTACTCCAGTCACGTGCAAAGCAGGCGACCAATCAGCGTGCCGTGATAGCGCTCGGGTCTCCGGGTGCCTGGCGAGCGCAGCGCGGCGTGGCGTGGCGTAGCGAAGCGTAGCCAAAAGGCTGCGGGCGGCGGCGGCGGCGGCGCGGCGGTGTTGTGGTTTGCCAGATCGAAACAGTCTAAAGGTGCAGGCGGGGCGGCAGGCGGCAGGGGCTGATGGCGAGGGGCGGCACGAGACGGGTCGGAATTCATCTCCGTTTCCACCCCGACTCCCCTCCCCTCCTCTCCTCTCCTCTCCGCGGCCCCGTCCGGGGCTGCCAGGCCACACCCCTGGAATTGCACGAAACCTCCGCCAAACTTGGGAGTGAGCGGGCGGGCCCCACCCCTCTCTCTCTCTCTCTCACTCTCTCACACACACTCTCTCTCTCTCTCCCATCCTCTAGTGGCCCCCGGCACCGATTCCAAATTGTAATGCCGGACGCCTTCAGTATTCACGCCAGAGTTACGCAGAATCAAATTGGTGTCGGGTAATTGTGGTGGTAGTCGGAGGGGGGGGGGGGGGGAGTAAAGGGTTGGGGAAGAGGGGGATCGCCCCCCCGGCTCTCCCCTCTCCGGACCGCCAACCGCTTACCGACCGCTTTAATGCATTTTATATCGCCAATTTCTCAGCGCCAGCGAGCACACCGCATCGATCTTCTTCCTCCGTCCCGCCCCCCACCATCTCCCCTCTCACTCTGCTTCCCACGCCCCTTCTCCCTCGCTCTCTACCCCTCCTTCTCTCTCCGTCGCTTTCCTTTCCACCGCCCCGCCCCCCGCACCGAGCCATATTCCGGACGCATCTTCCAGTGGAGCATGGATGGATGGGGCAAAGTCCCGCAGGCGGTGCGGCGGGCTAGTGCTGCCAAGAGAGCGAGAGTGAGAGATAGAGAGAGAAAGAGGGAGAAAGAGGGAGAAAGAGAGAGAGAGAGGAGCGACGAGGCGGGGCGTGCCGTACACGGCTGCCGAAATTCCACACTGGAGCGCGAAACGGGCCGGGCCAGGGCCGGGCCGGAGTGCCTCGTGAAAGGAGAGCCGCCGTCCTCTCGGCCTCTCGGTCGGCCGATGCCGAGTGAAGACGCGCGAGCGGCCCAAGATTGATTGTCAAACCAGCAGCAGCCGGCCCTCCGGCCCTAAAGACGCCTCCCCCCCCCCCCCCCCCCCCCCCCCCCCCGCTCTCCGCCATCCCCTGCGCCTCGGATGATAGAACAACTGTCAGGCGCCACGAAGAACGCGTTCCTCCCCTCCCCTCCCCCCCCCCCCCCTCCCTCCCTCCGCGCTCACCGCCGGGGAGTGGTGGGTGGGGGGTAGCGGAGGCACAAGGAAATGGCAGAGGGAAGCAGAAGGGGAAGAGGAGGATTGAAGTGAGGGGGGTGACGGGCGGGGGTGGGGGGGAGGGGGGCGCTGAAAGCCAGTGACGGATGGGAGAGAGGGAAGGGAGGGGGGGGGGGGGCAGGCCGCGTGGTGAAGGGGCGCCGCGACCCCGCCGCTCCGCCGCCGCCGCCGCTACTTGTGGCAGTCCGCTAACAACTCCGCCTACAGTGTACACTACACACACACATGTTGCCGTCGGATCAATAGCAGCAGCAGCAGCAACGCATCGTTCCCACACACACAGACAGACAAACCGCTCCCACAAACACACACACACACACACACACACACACACACAGCGCGGGGCGGGGATGGGAGGGGGTGCTGGTTGGGGGCCCGCGGCCGGCGGCGAGTGGCGAGCCGGGCCGAGTGACGTGAAGCGAAAAATCCCTCCGGCTGCCGGCTGCACGGCGCACGGCCGGAGCGAGGCGAGGCGAGGCGAGAGGAGTTTGGGAGTCAATCCCGGGGCCCGATCACTAAACAGGGCAGGGCAGGACGCGGCCGTGCCGTCCGACCCTCCCCGCCCGGCCGGCCAAGAGGGCAGAGCGCCTGCCAGCGCCGGGGTAGGCCGGCCCGCAACACGCGCGTGCGCGGCCGCGCGGCGGGCTGCCTACCCAGCAGGCGCCGCCCGCCGCCCGCCCAGGCAGAGCAGAGCAGAGCGGAGCGGACTGGAGTCGAGTGGACGCGTCCTGCCGCACCCTTCCGCTCCCCCCTTTTCCCCACTGGCCCCGGCAAAAAGGAGCCACCGGTGCCGAGACCCGAGTCCACTGCTGCTGCTGCTGCCGCTGCCTTGCATAAAAGTTTACAGTCGGGGGCCGCCCTCCTCGATCTTGACGGCGGCGAGGCGAGGCCCGGACGGACGGGATGGGATGGGATGGGAGGACCAAATAGAACGGACAGATTTGCCCCCGGAGGGAGGAGGGACTGGCGGACCCTCCGCCGCCAGGACTGCTCGGCGGCACGACGGCCTCGGAGAGCCGCGCTGGGAGGGACGGGCACCGGCCGCAACCCCTGCTGCCCGGCCACCACACCCCCTTCACCCCGCCGCCCAGCACCGCTCTGTGCGTCTGTGTTTTGAAGCCGTTCGGAGGGGTTTACCAGCGGCGGGGGAGAGGGAAGGGGAGCGAAATGGGGAGAGAGGGAGAGAGAGGGAGAGGGTCGAGGTCCCCGCCCGACCTCGCCCCGTGCCGCGCCGCGCCGCGCCGCTCGTTCATTACCCTTTCCCGCCTCGGCTCGCAAGCGATTAAGTGCCGGCATCAAAACGAATTAAAATGCGATTAACATGGCACTTCCGAGGGCCGCGGTGTGCGGCGCGCGGCACCAGCTGGCGGCAGGCACAAACACCGCACCGCACGGCGCAGCCAAGCGGCCCACAGGCACAGGCTCCGTACCTAGCCTGCGGGGCCCACAGCCCGGCCCGGGCACGGGACAGTTTCTGGGGCCGAGGGCATAAAGGCGCCGCACACACAGGCACACACACACACACGCACACACACGCACACCCACAGCGTGGCCGCAAGGCACTCCGCCGGGCGAGCAGGGGACGGCACCAACGACGACGACGGGCAAAGTGCGGGAGAGAGACAGAGGGAAAGAGAGAGAGAGAGAGAGAGAGAGAGAGAGAGAGAGAGAGTGAGAAAAAGGGGTTCGAAAAGAAACAGGGGAAAGGGCAAAGAGGGGGAGACGCCGGACACACCGCGGGTGCCGCTGTAAGCCGCCGTGTCCGAGGGCCCCGCACCGCACCGCACCGCACGGTGGCGGCGGCCACCGATAAAACACGCGCCGCGGAGTATAACGAGAGCCGACATAACCGGCTCCATTTCTCGAGGCAAGTGGGTGAGGCGGCGGCGAGCCGCGGACACACACACACACACACACACACACACACGGCCAGCGGACCGGGCCCCCGAGGGCAGACGACTAATCGTGAGCGGCACGAAAGGTGCGGGGCGGCGGGGGCCCCGCGGGCACGGGCTCAATCCCAGCCTCCATCGCCACCACGACGCTGCCAACCCCCCCCCCCCCCAGCCAGCCAGCCAGCAGCACCGGCCGGGCAGGCGGGCGGGGGAGCCGAGCCAAACCAGCTCGGCTGCGAGACCCGGCCCCGCCCCGCCCCGCCCCACCCCACCTCCTCCATGCCAGCTCAAGAGGCTTAAATGTCTGTCTTACGATTCCGCTAAATCTTCGCACTTCTTTCGGAATGGAAGCGGTGGGGAAAAGTGGGCTGGGGAGTGGGAACGGGAAAGGAAGGGGGAGGAGGGAGAGAGAAGGTGGGGGAGAGCGAGGGAGAGGGAGAGAGAAGGCAAGAGAGAAGGCGAGAGAGCGAGAGCGAGAGAGAGAGAGAGAGAGAGAGATAAGGATGGGGAGAGAGGGCGCCTGCCCGCAAGTCTGTCCGCCCGCCTCCGATCGATGGACCCCACGGGGGGTGACGCGGGGCGGGGCGGGGCGGGGCGGGGGAGTGCGGGTGTCCAACCCCAGCGCGCCCCGGCCCGCCCCGCCGGCCCCGCCGCCTCCCCCCTCCGCCGCCGCCGGCCGGGGGCGCCGCAATAAAGATTATAAAAGGTTCACAAGCCGTCGGGGGTGAAGTCGGGCAAAGGATGACGCATGGCGGCGCCGAGGCCGCGCCGCCACACTCCTCCAAATAAAATAATGATGGTCACACGGCCGGCGGGGCCCCACCAAATAGATCGTGCAACAAAACGAATGCGCGGCCGAGCGGACACACCACAATGTTGAAACGGGCGGCCGAGCGAGCGACCCGAAACCGATGATCTGCAAGCTCAGAGGGCGAGCGGAGCGGGCAGCAGCTGATAACGTGCCACGACTAATCATTGGGGGGGGGGGGGCAGAGCCAACACGCGATAACTCGGGCGAGCCGACAGCGGAAAACGAGAAGAAAACCACGTAAGCCAACACACACACACACACTAGACAGTTCTTTGTCTAGCAGTCTCTCTCTCTCTCTCTCTCTCTCTCTCTCTCTCTCTCTCTCTCTCTCTCTCTCCCCCAACCTTCTTCCTTTCCTCCTGCTAAACAGGCGTAACGTCACGCGAACCGCGCAGCCGTTGCGGAGGTAATAAAAAAAAAGGCGCCAGTAGCAGGACTGTTTGTGTGCACGAAAGAGAGACAGAAATATAGAGCGAGATCGACACAGAGAGAGAAAGAGAGAGAGAGAGAGAGAGAGAGAGAGAGAGAGAGAGAGAGAGAGAGAGAGAGAGAGAGAGAGAGAGAGAGAGAGGGACCCGTGGCTTTGATCTGCCCTCTCCTGCCGGCCGCCAGCGGGGCGCGCGCGCGCGCAGATCTTCTTACTCCGCACAAGACGAAAAGGGGGGGGGGGGGGAGGAAAAAACAAACAGCAGCCCTCGCCGCGCCGTCAGAAATAGAGGGGGCCGGCCGGCCGCTCCCTCCGCAGAGCGAAACGACAAGAAACGTTGTCGGAGCGGGCAGTCAGCATGGCGGCCTAGCAGCCTGGCGGCCAGGCAGGGCTGGCAGCACACCGGGAACAGGGCTTCCCTATTAACACGGCACGTCAAGGAGTGCCCGCGGGCCACAGCCGCCGCCGCCGCAACTGCCGCGGCCGGAGCCCCAAAGCAGTCATCGGCGGGGGAGGGTTCGGCGGCGGCATCCGCGTACACACACCTCCGGCCGGCAAAGCGGAGCGGAGCGGAGGGCCCGCGGGCCGCCGACATGGTAACTGCCTCGGCGGACGGACTGGCGGACGGGCGGGGCAGGCAGCAGCGATGTGACAGAGCATTGACCGCCCCCTCCCCTCCCAGGACCCCGCCGGGATGGGCGGCGGGCCCGGCGGCACCACCACCGGCAGCACACCAACACCCCACCCCGACAAAATTGAACTCGCTCTGCTGCCGCCTCCTCCTCCCCTCCCCCTCCCGCAGCTTGTTACAGCGCACCGGCGCCGCTGTGACCACGCCGAGCGAACGGTCCCACGCTGCGCCGCGGTGGCGAGGCAGCTCAGCCCACGGCCAGCCCCCGCCATCACCCTTAACGCGCCGCATTTCGGACAGCGGCGCCCCCCCCCCCCCCCACCCCCCTTATCCGCCCCCTAAAGCTAGCCAGCGCCGCTGTCCACACAAGCGGTGGTAAAAGCGCCGTTCGTGGTGGGCAGCGCGTTTACAGGGGGCGGAGCAGGGCAGGGGAGGTTGGGGGGCTGAGAGGGTGGGAGTGACAACCCACCCAGCCGGGAGGGCCGGGTGCTTATCATGTGGGCGCACACCCCCGCCCCCGCCCCTCCGCCACACACACACACATACACACACACACACATACACAGCCCACGCCGCTGGCGCCGCCCGCACCCGCGCATTGGGCGGGACTCCACCACACTGTGGTGCGGGCCCACGGCGAGCGCCTGCGAGCGCCGGGGTAGGCCAGCCCGCACCACGCCCGTGCGTGGAGTAGCCGCGGCTGCCTACCCCGCACGGCGCCCGCCGCGCGCACGCACAGAGGACGGAGAGAGAAAAGGTCGTCGCGACTCACCTTTGACTCGGAGTTGCTCTTGGCCTTCTTGCAGGGCGGCGCCCGGTCCCGGTCGCCGTCCGCGTCGTTGTGCTTGCTGGGCGTGGTGGGCTCCCGGTCCGCCCCCCGCGCGTGGAGGGGCCCGGCGGCGGCGCCCGGCGGCCCGGGGCCAGACGCCCCGGTAAAAGTCCTGGGGGGCGCCTGGTTGCCGCCGGGCGCGGCGGAGGAGGTGGTGGTGGAGGTGGTGGTGGTTGTCGCCGAGGTGGCGCTCATGCCGGCCGTGGTGGCCGTGGTGGGCGCGGTGGCGGCCGCGATGGGCGCGGGGCTGGCCGACGGCACGGACGTCCGCACCACGGCCACGCCGTTCACGTCGGGCAGCAGCGTCACCGCCGCCGCCCCGGACCCCGTCCCCGACCCGCCCGACGGCAGGCCCGACGACGAGTTGGAGCTCGAGTTGGAGTTGGTCGTCGGCTTGGCCGACTTGTCCTTGACCTTGTCCCTCCGGTGGCCGCTCGAGCCGCGCTTGCCCGAGCTGGCGGGACTAGCGCCGCCCGGGGCCGCGGCCGCGCCCTGGGGGGTCTGCGGGGCCTGCGGGGCGCTGCCGCCGCCGCCGCCGCCGCCGCTCGAGGCGTGCTTGCCTCCCTTGCTGTCCGCGGCGTCGCCGCCGTTCTGCTGCTCCGTCGAGTTGGACTTGACGATCTCGTGCTTGGCCTCGGACGTCTTGGTGCCCGGCTTGGTCCGCTTTATCTTCATCTTGAGGCCCTTGTCGACGGTGGCCGAATGCTCCACGGCCAGCTTGGCGTTCTGGCCCTTGGAGGCCGCTCCGCCCGGAGCCGACGCCATGCCTGTGGTCGCGCTCTTCTCTATGTCTGCATCCAGGTCGATAATTAAGTCGCCGATGCCTACGTCCCACTCCTGCTCGTCATACTCGAAGTTGTTGGCAGGGGGTTCCCTGTCCCCCGGGCGCTCTCTCATTGGGCCCGCCATGCGCCGTCCCCCCGAGCCCACCCACCCACCACCATCTTATCCCCTGCAACACACAGACACAGAGAGACACATGTAACAGAGTCAACGGCACCGTCAACAGAGGGGGGAGAGGGGAGGGGAGGGGAAGGGGGGAACTCATTCACCACCTCGAACTTCGGGGCGCAGCGGTCTGCACACCACCACACGGACCTAGACACGCGAACCTCCACCCGGTCCCACACATTAATTTAATCAACCACTACCGTTACACTCGGCGAAACGTTTCGGCAGGATTCCGCAAAAAAAAAAAAAAAAAAAGTCAGTGTCCCACGCCCGACGCCGCGTCTCTGGCCTGTTTCGGGGCCGACCCGCCTGCGACCGCCGCAGGGCGCGAACGACACGGGCGAGAGTCCCGTGCCGTCACCATTCGTGACCAACACGACGGCTTTGCGTGGCCGGTTCCACGGGCGACGAATTTCATTAAAAATGACGTATTTCTATAACGTCGAAAAAAAATTGAGGCATAAAAAAATGAAAGAAATGATAGTGGCGAGACACACCAGGGCGGGTATTGGACTCGCGGGGACCTTGTTAAGCACGGCTCGCCCCGCCTCGCCCAGCCCCACGTGCCGGGAAACACGCATCCCCAATGCCCCGTCCATTATTCAGGAAAATTGTTGGCGGGCAGCGAGTGGCCGAGCGGTGGAGCGGCGGTGTGCCCCCGATCGGAGCGGGGGCAACGGCAATGTGGAGATGGACGACGGCCGTCGGCACTGAGAGAGGGGAGGGGGGGGGCGCAACAACCCTGCGGGGCCCCCCACGGCGCGCCCCCCGCGAGGCCCCATGGGAGCGCGCGGCGGCGGGCGCACGCACCTCGCCATAAAACACGCGCCCCGCCCCGCCCGCCCCCCGCCACGCCCCCCACCCCTCTGGTCCCCCTTTTACGAGTGCCACACGGCCGCGTGCATACACCGCCTGACGGGGCAGGGGGGGGGGGGGGCCACACTCCGACAGAAAGTCCGCCCGCCCGATACGGCAGGAGGAGGAGACACGGCCTTCATAGCGCCGCCAATTTTACAATTGAATTTGGCCTCCGCGCAGCGCGGCCCGGAAGAGCGAGGGGGGCTTTACTACGGCGGAGTGGACGTATAGGAGGCGGCGGCGCAGCAACGCGAACGCGAGGAGGAACGTATAAATTCTGCGAGGCGCTCGCCGCGCTTGTCCGACCGACGCCGACGTTTACGGCGCCTCTCGCGGCGCGCCGGAAACTCGTCCCGGTGGCGCCCGCCCCGCCGCCGCCGCCGACGACGACGACGACGGTTCCCACGGCGAGGACGGCGAGGACGAAGAGGCGGCCGCGGCCAAACGCCCCCAGCCGCCGCCATCTCTGATGCAAATCCCGATCTAACGGCCCTCTCGACTGTGACAAAGCGGCGCGCGCGGGATCTGGACGCCCCGATAAGCAGCGAGCCCCGTTCCAGCGATTAAAAATAAAATATTTTATGCAAAAATCATGAAACAGGCAAACTGATTTAAACGGGGAACGAAGTAAATTTTTTTATTTTTTATTTATTATTTTATAAAAAAAGGGGAAGGGGGGGAGGGGAAAGAGGAAAAGAGGGGAAATACGTACACCAAGTCGGTACTTACCGGGCCAGGGTAGGACGGCAAGCGGGCCTAGCGGGCGAAGAGTGGCGGGTGACATCACGGCGGGCTGACGCACCTGGAGGGCAACAACAAGAGGGGGGCGTCAGCGACGAGAGAGGAGAGGCCGGGAGGCAGGAGGGCACGGCCGTGCGCGGCGGCAGCGCGGTGCAGAGTGCGACAACTAGAAGGCAACGACGTGGGCGCCGCCCCGTCCACAAGGCGAGCGCTCGGGAGCGGCACACGGACGAACGAGGTGAAAAGGGCGCGGCGCCGGCGAGGCGTCACACACACATACACAGGAGAAATACACGCGTGCACAAACACAAGGTAACCAAGAGAGACAACCTCTACAGAAATAATGAATACTACAACACCACAAACCGGGGCGAGCCGTGAACAGCGGCAACTACGCGCACGAGTGCAGTGCAGTAATCTACGTGCTACACTAAAGTTTCTAAAGACACAGCAAAGAGAAGAGGAAGAAGAAAGGAAACCGATTGCCTAAGGCAGACACAAGCAAGCTTTATAGAATATACGGCATGGAAAGAAAACAAGTTTGGGGACAACCAGCCAGCCAGCCAGCCAGGGTGTTAAAAACCGTTGTGTCCCCAGTCGACCTCTTTCTTTTTTAAAGTCATTGCAACCAACTGCTCCCCGCCAACAAAAGTAGTCTCGAGTTCTTTTTTTTTATTCCCCTCTCACAAACCCGTTCTCAAAAGAAGAGGATGACAACAGCAAAAAAAAAACAAAATAAGAAATACATAAAAGAAACAAAAAGTGCAGCGAAGATCGGTCGGCGCCACTTCAATTGAATCATTTATCTCTATCTCGCTCGTTTTATTGGCGTCGAGAAGAACACGCCGCGGGGTCAGGTCAGCCGACCCCGCCGAGACGCGATAACGGCATGAATGTTGCACGGCTGTCGGCGGCTGCCCGCGGCCCGCGGCCCGCGGCCCGCCCGGGCAAATCAACAAGTGCAAACCGTGCTCGGTGTACTGCACAGCACACACTGCCACCGCACCACCAACTCACTTTTTTTCCTGATTTTTTTTTTCATCGTGAATGTTTTAGATAGAAATGACAAAGTCCGAAAAATCGTATACAAGGGCACACGGCCCCTCCACCCACCCGCCCGCCCGTGCGGTGTCGCGCTCTGGTGGCCGCGGGCTGCAACAAAGTCACACAGCAGCGGGGCGTGGCGGAGGGGCGAGGGGCCCGCCGAGCAGCGCAGCGCGACTACCGACCGACGCACATAAACCGGGTGTTGTCGGCGTGCTGCAGAGAGGGGAGCGGGCGACACGGCCGGAGGTGCGGGGGCCGCGAGGGGCGGGGGCGAGGGGCGGGGGCCGCGAGGGGCACAGCCGATCGCCGAGGTATTTATAGCCCGGCGCCCGCGCTTCAAATTCGGCGCCCACGGCGCCGCCGCCACCGCGGCCAGCCGATGCGGCGCGCACACATCTGGCGGCACGGGCCGGCCGCCTCCCCGCCCATGACACCACGCACTTTGGCGGCGACCTGGACACGACAGCCGGTGGGCACAGCCTCGGCCTCCCCATCGGCCCTCCCTGTGCCGCGTGCCGCGGGCCATGCCAGCGCAGCCGGCCCTGCCAGGCGCGCGCGCGCGCATGCGCACAGTCAAACGACAAATCGACTGTTGGTTTTTACGACGAAGCGGGTGGGGCGCACTGGCTGGCTGGCTGCGCCGCGCTGCACTGCACTGCACTCGACTCGTGCACCTGTTCGGTTTCATTTCACCTCCGCCGCCTCCTCCTCCTCCCCTCCCCCCTCCCCTTTGCGGCCAAAACACTGCACACATGCCGCACACGCACACAGACGGCGCCGCGCGCTGCGCGAACAGTAAACTCGAACGGACACGAAAAACAAACAGAGTGGCGGCACTGCGATGGAGTGAGCGCTCGGCACAGTTATTCGATAATGCCGCCCCTCCGCCCCTCTCTCTATCTCTCTCTCAGTGCAACATGCATGACGCGTCTTTTTCCGGCTCGGTGCAAAACGATGCGTGCATAATCCACACGGTGCAACACAGTGCGACATGGCGCGTGCGCGCGCGCGTGTGTGTGTGTGTCTTTTCCACACAGTGCAAGTTGGTGCGTTATCCCACACATAGTGCATTATCTACACGGTGTATGTACTACCAGGTGTGCTGTCCACACGTCGGTGCGTTATCCACTCGGTGTTCAATCTGGTGAATTATCCACACGGTGCATTTGGTGCGTTATCCACACGGTGCACTTGGTGCGTTATCCACACGGTGCATTTGGTGCGTTATCCACACGGTGCCTTTAGTGCGTTATCCACACGGTGCCTTTAGTGCGTCATCCACACGGTGCGTTTGGTGCATTATCCACACGGTGCATTCGGTGCATTATCCACACGGTGCATTCGGTGCATTATCCACACGGTGCATTTGGTGCATTATCCACACGGTGCATTTGGTGCGGTGGGAAAGTAGTCTGATTCGAACAAGTGCGCCGATTAGAGCCATCCCCTCTTCCCAAACCAGGGCACCCCTCCCCAGCTGCCTGCGCCTCCCATCTCGCCGCGAGTCTAATTAATTTATATTTCAACCGTTGAAGTACTTTTGAGAGCGGGGAGCACGCCGGCTGGCGGCGGTGAGGTCACCCTATCCACAACCTGCCGTCCCGAAGAGCCGCACACGCCGCCCCCAAACAACTCTGGAGAAACGCCAAGAGTGAGGAAATGACAAACTGCCGTCATCCGAAGGCGCCAGGCGCGCGCGGAGACATCCGTGTACACCCCGCAATCTACATAAACCATCGATTCAAAATACAAAGAGAGACACAAACACACAGAGAGACAGAGAGAGAGAGAGAAAGGGCAAAGACTCAAACCGTACAGGGAAGAAAAAGAGTGCAGAAGAACCAGAAGTGGAAACGCGCCACGCGAAAGTCATGCAAATCAACACGAAACAAAAACGCAACTGGCAATTTTGTTTTTCGCATTTTTTTTTTTTTTTTTTTTTTGCTTTTCACAAGCGGGTTGTACTTACAAGGCACCTATCAGCAGAAACGTAAGTTCCCTAAGATCCACGGTCTCACAGGAACTCACCTGAAACAGAAAGAGAACACGCCCGTCAGTGACGCCGACCTCTAACGACACCTCCGCTACGGTCTACACACCGTAACTAACAAATTCTTGTGGAAAATACCAACATATGTTCAAATCTCATAATTTACAGAACAATTGTTGGTGGTTCCCCCAAATCTTTTCAAGGAAACTATCAAGACTGACATTATGAGAGAGAGACAGAGAGAGAGAGAGAGAGAGAGAGAGAGAGAGAGGAGAGAGAGGAGAGAGAGAGAGAGAGAGGAGAGAGAGAGAGAGAGAGAGATGGAGAGATATTGGGAGAGAGAGAGAGAGAGAGACAGACAGAGCGACCGACTCATGAGAACGACAGCAAAGGTGCACCGCCTCCCCGGGGGACGCCCAGGTGGGAGGGGAGGGGAAACCCCTCTCAGGAAAACCAGCGGAGGCGAGCGGAGCGGGCGGCGCGGAAACGGGGGGCGTGGCGGCGGCCGCTCAGACGCGGGGCTCCGGGGCTCCGGGGCTCCGGGGCTCCCGCGGAGAGCGGCCCCGGAGCACGGCCGACCGGCCGCGACCTCCGCGAAGCACTACAAGTAACAGCACATTTCCCCCGACAGTTATTGCCTCTTACCGTAATTTCCATCAACCACCCCCCCCCCCAAAAAAAATAAAAAGGCCTAATGTTGGATTCGGTGAGTGTGTGTGAGAGCACGTCTCATAAGGTCAAGGCAGCCGGCAGCCCGACCGGCGCGCTGCCACGGGGGAACAACAAGGTGTTGCCGCACATTTCTCTCGGCAGCAAAGCGCGGTCCGGAACACAGCAACCGCAGCGGCAGCGGCAGCGGCAGCGGCGGCATGGAGCGGCGAAGGGGGAGGCAGGCAGACCCGCCGGCCGCCCGCGCGCTGCGGGAATGCCTACCCTCGCTTCGTCAGGCGCGCTCCATGCGTCAGAGCCGGCGAGGCGAGGCGAGCTGCCGCCGCCTGGTGGGACGCGTGTGCCGCGCCGCACCGCCCACTCCGCGAACACTGACCCGCTCAAGGCCCCCCTCCTCCTCCTCCTCCTCCTCCTCCTCCTCCTCCTCCTCCTCCTCCTCCTCCTCCTCCTCCTCCTCCTCCTCCTCCTCCTCCTCCTCCTCCCTCTCCTTTCTCCCACCCCCGCTAAAGACGCGAGCGCACAAGCGAGAGGGATCCAATAACGGCCGGGACCTGCCTGCCTGCCGGCACGCCACGGCCCCCGCGGGGCACACTGTCCGTCTCACTCGCTCCCCGTCATCGGCGGCGGCGGCGCCCGGCAGACAGACAGAGACAGACAGACAGACAGACACCGACCGCGCCGGTCGCAAGCGCAAGTCGCGCAGAACGACCGACTCCCGCAGAGGCACGCACGCCGGCACACGCCCGCACACGCCGACACACGCGCAGCTTACCCAGCCAAATGTATGTCTTTCCCCGCGCGGCGCGGCGCGCGGCGCGGCGGCGCGGCGGCGCGGCGGCGTGTCGAGCCAGCGAGCGAGCGGGGGCTGCCGTTTCAATATGTATTAATCACGAGGAGTGAGTGAGAGGAGGGAGGGGAGAGGCAGGGGGGAACAAGTAGGGGGAGGGAGGGAGAGAGAGAGAGAGAGCGGCGCAGCGCGGTGAGCGAGTAATTACCGAGTGGCGTGCATCATTCAATACCGCGGCGCCGCCACGCCCGCACCTGCCGCGCGCTCCCACGGCGCCGGCACGGCCACGACACGGGACGGCACGACGCGCCACGGGGCGCGGCACGCGAGGCGAGGGACGTGGTCAGGCACGGGGCCTCCTCAGGCACCTCCTCAGAGGGGCCTCCTCTCAGGGCCTCCACATCCAGACGACGACACTCCACAATCACGTGATGCTCAAGCCAGTTGTTTTTGGGGAAAGGGAGGGCGGCGACCGCGGGACATGACACAGAAAAATAATTCACCTCACCGCACACTCGACGATTACACACACATACATACACACACACACACACACACACACGGGCAGTGCAAGGGGAGAGGGGGACAGACGACGCCGCTGGCGCCGCGAGCCTCATGTAATGCAGAGTGGAGGGGGGTAAACACGGTGAGGGGCGGGCAGGGAGGGGGGGGCGGGGAGTACAGGTGGGAAAGAGACGGGCTCGGAGCCGCGCGCGCGCGCGCCTGTACGGGCGAAGAGCGGTAGGGGGGGGGGGGGCGACGCAAAGAAGTTGAAACAGTGTTACATATTTAATGCCAGATGCTACTTTGCCCCAGCTGAGCCGCTCAGCTTCTGAGGAGGCCGCCTCCGGCCCCCGCCGGCCCCGCCAGCCCCGCCACCGCCTCCCCCGAGGCAGCGCCGCCGCCGCCGACGCCGCCGACGCCGCCGACGCCGACGCCGTCCTGACGCGACGTATTCAAATCAGCAGGCAGAGGGGCGCGGGCGGTGCTGGAGGCGAAATGAGATGCGAATAATACCAGGCGCGGCCCGGGACAGGGCAGACGGGGACAACAGCGCCGCCGGGGCTCCCGGACGCGCGGGGGGCCGGGCCCCAGGAGGACACACACACACACACACACACACACACACACACACACACACACACACCGCACTCGGTTTTCACTCGCGTGGACTAAAAAATCTTGAGCGGACTTTTAAGAGCAGCAAGGCGTCAATCCATTCGTCTTTCTGTCTGCATGTCCGTCACAACTGCAGCGTGTCACACAGACTCGATGTGCGGGGAGAGGGGCGGGGGAGGTATGGGGAGGTACAGGGAGGCGGGGGGGGGGGGGGAAGCCAGGAGAGAGAGGGAGCCAGCCGCATATTAAGTGCTTCCCCCCCTCTCTCTCTCTCGCCCTCTCTCTCTCGCTCCCCCTCTCCGTCCGCACCTCGCGCTCGCTCGCCTCCTGACCCATGAATCAACTTCTCACACGGCCACTCAATGGGCCAATTACTCATCGCCATACCTGCGTGCCGACCGGCCGTCGGTGTGGCCAGCGGGCGGGGCGCGGGGAGGCGAGGCGGCGAGGCAAGGGGCGTCGCGACACACGGCGACGGAAAAAAATAGGCGAGTGGAGAAGCAGGCGGGCGAGAGCGGAATCAAATCAGTGTCGCCCGTAAAGCGACGTCGCGCGACAGCCCGCCGACAGACGCGGCACGGCGGCAAGGCGAAAGGACACGGCGCGGAGCTCGCACCAACCTCCACGCGGCGGGCGGCGGGAGACATGGCGGTAATACACGGCGCCTCCGCTCGGCTCAGCAACGCTCAGCAACGCTCAGCAACGCTCAGCAACGCTCAGCAACGCTCAGCAACGCTCAGCAACGCTCAGCACCGGCAGCGTTGCGCCACTGCGGCCGCGCGAGCGCCGGTCAGCATTGAACACACACAACAAGTTTTTTTTTAACGACCACCGCGGTACAATGTCGTCAAAGCCGTCGTCAGGACCAAACCGCGGTCTTATTCTTCGCCTCTTCCCTTCCAGAGAAGGAGCGAAAGGAGGGATAATAAAAAAAAAGCGAGAGTCAAAGAAAGACAGGGAGGTGAAAAAAAAAGATGTCGAAATGTAACGTGTCCCTGCACAGAGGCTGGAAAGTTTACCTCGGAGGACTTTTCATGCAATTTAAGGGCAGGGGGAAATTGAGGACATCGCAGGCAGGCAGACCTACAACTACACAAAAATAATTACGCCGTCCAATAAATATATTATATAAACTCGGGTCATGAGGACGTCGGTCTCGTCGCCGCACGGAGGCGGAGTTACGTAATCAGAGAACAGAGGTCGACCCCGCGAGAGCGCGGCCTGCAGTGGCACAAGGTGAAGCCAAGAGTTTCCCCCCGCAGGCGGGCCGGCCGGCCGCCGCGGGCCCCGCCGCGGGCCCCGCCGGGGGCTCGGCCACAAGGCCCCCCGGGGGGGCCGTGAAGCGCACCAACACCACAGCCGCTGCCCCCCCCCCCCCCCCTCCCCCCACCCCACCACCTACACTGCCAACAAACGGGATCAAAACATTCTCCGAAAACAGAAACACGCCACGCCGCCTTTTTGAGGGGAAAACTGTTCCAGCCGACATAAGGAGGGGCCCTCACAGAAGAGGCCACAAACGCCGAGACTTTTCCTAACAGCGCGTTTAAAAAAAAATAAAATGTATTTTTTTACAAAATAAGTAAAATAATAAAACACGCTTTCGGAAGCGTAGAAGATCAAGTGAGAGGGCTATGAGACTCCGCAAAGCTCAGTGTGTAGTATGTATGCACTGCACACGTACACGACCTTCAAGGTTCAGGCCGCGCCGCGCCGCGCCGCGCCGGCCAGGCGGGTCGGGCGTTCACTCCGCATTACTGCACGCTCACGTGTGTCCGGGGCGAGCATCAGGGGCGGGGCAGGGGAGGGGCGGGGAGGGGCGGGGAGGGGGAGGGGCGGGGAGGGGGAGGGCTCATGTCGGCGGGCGTGCGGTAAGTGCTGCAGCCGCGCGGCGAGTGGCGGAGCGGGGCGCAGCGGGGCGCACACACATCGGCCAATAGCGCCCGCATCGGAACAAGCCAACTGCCGTCCCGAGACCTGCGAGTTAGCAGGACACACACACACACACACACACACACACACGTGAGCACATGACAAGTCGTTAGTATTCATTCGCGCAAACAAGGAGGGGAGGAGGAGGAGGAGGAGGAGGAGGGGAAGGGGGCTAGTATAGTAGCCAGCCAAAGGGGTGTGGCGCGCCAAGCAAAAAGAGTGAAAAAAAACACAACAGGCGCGACGACACCAAAAGGACGCGCGGCGGCGGCGGCGGCACAGAGCGACCACAAGAAGACCACAAGACACAACCAAAAAAATAAAATAAAAGGGAAAAGATAGCAGACACGGCAGCAGCAAGCAGTGAGGAGCGGCCGAAACCGGCACGGCACGGTAGAGCTGCGCGCCAAAAGGGGAGGAGAAAAACGAGAAAATACACACGGCGGATGGAGGGGCAGGGGGCGGGGGGTCTGAAGTGTGTCACGCCGCGCTGCTAGGCCGGCCGGCCGACACGGCCCGGCAAACACAGTGTACAGTAGTGCGATTCCTTCATGCAATTTTACACCAACAGAGTGAGACACACACACACACACAATGCACCAGGCCAACAGAGTGAGACACACACACGCACCAGACACACACACGCACCACACACACACACACACACACACACACACACGAGCGCTCACCGCGAGACGCCAGTCAGGTGGCTGGCGGCCTCATAAGGCTCGCGACTCGCGCCCCGCGAGTGTGTGAGTGCGTGTGTGTGTGTCGTGTGTGTGTGTGTGTGTGTGTGTGTGTGTGTAGTATTTGCCTGACAGGCGGCGGCGCGGATGTTGGCGCTGCGGGCGATAAAGAGGAGAGCGTGGCGTGTCGCAAACACCGGGCGGCAATGTTTTCTTAGCAGGAGATAGCGGCGCCGCGAGGCAAGGCGGGGCAAGGCGGGGCACGGCGGGGCACGGCGGGGCACGGCAGGACACGGCAGGACACGGCAGGACACGGCACGAAGCCCGGGCGGGGAGACGGACGGCGCGCCTAAAAATAATACACTACGTAAAGGCCGAGGAACTGGATCAGGCGGGCGCACGGATAAAACTAGCCCCATCACGTTTCGGGTGTAAAATAAAATAGCGTCGCGATTGTGAAGGGGGCACACAACGCACGAGCAGAGCGGAGCCAAAAAGAAGACGGATTTCTCTGTAACAATATACATAGTGATATTCCCGAGCCGTGGCCCGCGGCCCCGTCGGTGCACAGCATTGCGTCACGGGGGCAGGGCAGGGCAGGGCAGGGCAGGGCAGGGCAGGGCAGGGCAGGGCAGGGCAGGGCAGGGCAGGGCAGGGCAGGGCAGGGCAGGGCAGGACGGGTCCGGTCCGATTGGAGGTCTCGCCGCAGGGCCGGCCCCGGCTGACTCTGTGAGGCTGGCGGCACCGCTGGGCACCCGCACCGCCAGTCCCCGCCCCTCGCCCATCCCCCCCGCACCTCGGCCGCCACGCCGCGCCACGCCGCCATGCCACGCCACGCCACGCCGCGAGGCATTCAACAGGCAAATGTAGACAGCGGCACGAGAAAAGCGTTGCATAATTAGAGAGGCTTCCGTGCACGACAACAGTGTATGTTTACGTGTGTGTGTGTGTGTGTGCGCGAGCGAGCGCATGTGTCGGGGAGAGGAGGGGGGGGGGCAGCACTGCTAGAGGCCCAACTAACATCCAGCGAACACGGCTAGGATGAAGATAAATACGCCTGCTTCGACGCCTAGAGGAGGAAGAGGCGGGGGAGGAGGAGGAGAGGGGAAGGAGAAGTGAGCAGGGAAGGAGGGACGGGCGGCAAAGGATGAGCAGCAATCACAAGGAATCCAAGCAGAACCGCTCAGCAGCCGCCGCCGCCGCCGCCGCACTCCACGCTCGCCTACACAGTCGGGAAATTGACAGACTCGCGACCCGACATAGCGGAGGGGGTGGAAAGTGAACGGGGAGTGGAGGGGAGGGGTGCTGCTCGGCACGAGACGAGCCAAAAGAGACGCCCGGCCCGCCTGCCAGCACGGCAGCCGCAGGACGCATGATTCTGACAGTGTAGCCCGCAGAGGTGGTGGCGGCGGCGGCGGCGGCGGCGGCTTGGCGCATGCCGCGAGACGCAAGAGTAAGAGCGCGCGCGCCCAGAGAAAACGGGGCAGGGGAGGGGAGAGGCTGGCCGGGGCCGACGACACTTGGTCGATTACAGAGCAGATAAAGCTGGCCATCATTCGGGAGTGCTAATCGTCAGTGCCCGCGCCGCTCCGTGACGAGCCGTGCCGCGCCGTGCCGCGCCGTGCCGCGCCGTGCCGCGCCGTGCCGCGCCGTGCCGCGCCTCCCGGCGGCTCGACCGACCGGTAAGCGGGTTTTCATCGCGTCGCCACCGCCGCCGCCGCCGCCAGGCCAGAGCCCGCCAAGTCACGCAGGTCGGCGTGGGAGGGGGAGCGGGGCGGGGTAGGGGGGCTGTCCCCCTTGTACGTGGGTCTCGTGCCGCCCGCCCGCCTGCCTGTCTATCTGTCTGTCTGTCTGTCTGTCTGTCTGTCTGTCTGTCTGTCTGTCTGTCTGTCTGTCTGTCCGCCTGTCTGCTGTCCGACCGTCCGGCCGGGCGGCCGCGAGCGAGCGGCGCTGCGGGTGATTAGCGGGCCGCGTCTGGCCCCAGGATGTGACACGACACGACACGGCGATATCATCGAACTCCGATCGGAGCGGCCGCTGCAGCCGCCACACACACACACAGACAGACAGACACACACACACACTAACCTGCGGGGTCGTATCCACAACAGTTTGTCACGCAGTGTACCGATCATTGTTGGTCGACAGCTGGCGGCTGTCCCCACCGCCCCCCCCCCCTCCCCTTTCTCTTCCCTCCCTTTCTCTCTCTATCCATCTCCCTATCTCTCTCTCTCCCCCTCCCCCCTCGCCCACAACGGGCTTGAGCCTAAAGCCCCCTGCTCGCGCGGATGGGTGGGCGGGGCGGGGCGGGGCGGGTGCGGGCAAGCGTGGCATACTGCTATAGCTATATATACAGAACACACGTACGTGCGCGCACGACGCCGCGCACGGTACACTGCACGAACAAAAGCACGCGCACGCGTCCACAGCCGCGCCGGCAGCGCTCCTCGCACGGGCGCAAAAAAAAAGGGGTTTCCCTAGAATCAGCCCCAATCTCGGTCACCCTCGACACGGCGAGATAAAAACAAAATGACCATCTACGAGAAACACTCGGCCAACGTTTATCACAAACGGATAAGCAACACAGTGCCCTCAAAAAAAAATTAAAAATAAAAAATACTGTCCGGTTTTATAACAGTGTGAAAAGCACGAATCCCGGAGAACCAAAGCAGGCAGGCGTTGCGACGGACACGCTGCCGCCGCCACCACCACCACTGTACCGCGAATTTCGGCGAAGGAACGAACATCCAGGGACGGGAGACGACGTTCTGAAAGGAGACAAAAGGGAGCGGGGGGTGGAGAGGCGGAAGGGGGGAGACGGAGGGGGGGGGGGGGAGGGGGGGCAATACAAGGCAGCCAATCCTGTTGGAAAGCGCGCTGGCCGTGCGCTGTCAATCATAACCCGGGCAATAAACCTGTCGTCCCGCACGCCCCCCCCCCCCCCCCCCGCGGAGGCCGCCTTTGTCCTAATTGTTTCGGTTCGCGACCATTGGGCAACCGGGAGTCCGAACAAACCACGGCCGTCGTGGGTCGTCCGTACGTACGTACGCGCGATTAGAACACTCGACGGCGGGTGGATCTGGTGACCGGGACTCGAGTGCGCGTCGCGTCGGTCCGAGGACCCTCCCTCCCTCCCCGCCCCTGAGGCACTCGAGAGCCCCCGGCCGGCCCCGCCCCGCCCCGCCCCGCCCCCAGGTGCGCCCAGAGTGGGTTTCCAAGCCAAGTACATAAGCCCTGTCAGGCCACACTAATCGTCCGGGGGACCCGGCGCGAAGTGAAATAACGCAGGGCTTTTCCCCTTCTGCCCGGCGCGGCTCTATCGCACCGCGGCGCTCGAACCGGCCGACGCGAAATCAATAAGAAATAAAACCGAGGCCGGAGGCGTATAAAAGAGGACGGTGTCGAGAGATTGCGGCCCCTGTCTTACAAGATGACCCGACCCAGAGATTGCTCCCCTCAGATCAGTGACTCAAAAGGGGGCCGAGGAGGAGGGAGGGAGGGAGGGAGGGAGGGAGGGGGGAGTCAACAGGGCAACCAACGTTATCGGATGGAACCAAACCAGCCGGACAGTGCACCACACGTAACACGCGCTTTACAGTCCCTCCCGTGTAACTGAGGCCCTGACCTCTCCCAACGACCTTCCGGCTCAGTTTGTGCCGCAGCTGCCGTGGCCGCGGCGAGGCGTGCGCCACGTGGAGACAGCTGGGGCAGAAGGAGCTGGCAGTGGCGTGGCGTCAATCACAGTGTCAAAACCTAACCGGAGGTCAGGCGGCCTCCCCCCTCCCCCCTCCCCCCTCCTCCCCGCTTCTACCGATCACGGTCCAAGCTACCTATACATTCTGAGTGCACCGCACACATACTGAAACATGCACCAGGACATTGCCCTGCACTCACGGTGAGAGGAAGCAGGCCAACAAATATATTTTGCACACAATGTCATGCATCGACATGTGCTCGAAGGTGATCACTGGCCACTAAGTTTGAAGCACTTTTTAACGAGCCTGATTCAGGCAAGTTGCTTGCCATGTAGCATTGTGATAAGATAATTACGTGCGAGTCAACATAACATACATTTCCGTCAGGTGGCTGCCAAATGCCCAGCGGTCAAGAATCATCACAAAAATGCGGTAATTAGAAGTGTTTATATAGAGCTATCCTAATTTCTTGTGACCACTAACTACGTTAACCTTTGATCTAGGCAACTGGATGCACAAAAAAAAAATTTAATTTGCTGCTATTGAAGAAATGCATTCAGCTTTGGAACTAATTTGAAAAGACAATATTTGATAGAAAATATCTTGCATTGTTCTAAGTAAAATTTCCTAAAATGTGGAACCCCAAACGGGACTTAAAAATTTTTAAAAATGGTGTGCACGTAAATAAACCCCTTTGTCTGCATTGTTGACTAACAGACTAAACAGAGACAAGAAAGAACAGTCACAAAACAAACCAGAATATCAGAGATTCCTCTGCTTCATAAATTTATTTTTAAAATAATTATATCATGTATATACTGCCCACTAAGATATTTTTAATTTTTTATTCTGAAACTGTAATAGTAACAACATATAACAAAATACTCACCCTGTTTCTCTGACATGGGCTCCAGGCTTGCACTGAAATCCTATTAATCCCCAGAGTTAAGGCTGGTACATGGGCGATTTCAGATGAACCATTTAGTCTCACTGAGGAAGACTAGCTTGAGCACAATAATCCGACGATGGCGTATCCAATATGCTGGGGAATTTTCACTCACACACACTCACACTGAAATTATGAAAATAGCACTGACAGCCAGAACACCACTAGGACGTGGAGTTTTCCACCACTTCACACAGGCTGCTTAGAGACCACAACACACTTGTATATTTCACCTCCTCACTTCATATATTTTTCCAGCTCGTAAAGCCATTCACTAAGCCACTGCACTGATATCCAAGGGCGATGCACGGACACAAGTTGCACTGTTTCCACGCCGAAAACCGCATCCACAGCACTTTAAATCCACTGGAGGCGAGGAAAAACTCGGCGGCGAGGCGGCGCGGCTCTGTTCAGCCTCCGCTCTGGCGGGGCTCCACTCCTACTGCTGCTTCAGAAATGGCCGCTGGCTTGGCTCGGCTCGGCTCGCCTCACACAGCGCGGATAGGAGCGGAGCGGAGCGGCGCGGCACGGCTGCCCAGAGCAACACCTTTTTCTTTTATTTCTTTTGCGCTCCGGGTTTCGGGCGACTTGACTAGGAAATCGGCGGCGTCCGGGGCCGAGCCACAATCCGCAACACGGGACTGCGTTGACATTCGCACACGGCACGACGCGCGCACTCGCCCCGCTGCGGCCGCCGCGGTTGGCAGCACTGGCACAACACTCTTCCGCAGGGTGGCTGCACTGCCGCGGCAATAAAGAAAGCCGCGCGGCGCGAGCTCGGCTTGACGCGCGGACGCGGGGCCCGTCGAAGGTGTAATCCTGGGGCGCGTGACGGTGGGGCCGCGGCCGCGCGGAAAAGGGAATTTCACTCCCGGCCGGTATCGAACCCGCAGCCCGGCGCCGCTTCACATTATTCCCGAGCGGGTCGGGTCGGGTGGTGGCGCGCCGGGAGCCGCACGGCTTGCTGCTACGCACGGCGGGGCGGACTCGACTTGGCTCCGGCCCTCGCCTCCACTCGCTCGCTCTCTCGCTCACACCGGCGGGGCGGGGGGGAGCCCTCCGCTGAGTACGAGTATTTGGCTGGCTCGTCAGGGCCCGGAGTGGAAGGCACGGTGGCCGCTCGGCTCGGCGCTCGGGTCGGGTCGGGCGGGCTCGGGTCGGGTCGGCCGCCACTCGGCTCGACTCCGACTCGACTCAGCTCAAACTCGCTGCTTCGGCGGTTGCTGGGGAGGTCCTCGGCGCGGGTCCTGGCTCGACACAGCAACCGCCGCCATCTCCTCGACGAACCGCGCCGGCGTGGGCTGCGCCGGAAAACCGCCGCTTTGCTCCGTCTCTGTCGGCGGCGGCGGCCAGCCCGGGGCGCCCGGCCGGGAGCGAGGGAGACGGGAGATGCGGCAGCGCGGCGGCCGCGGACGCCGAGCCCCCGCCGCCCCGCCGGGCCCCGGCCGCCAGCCCCGCGTAACCAGCGCGGCCGCGGCGCGGAGTTGCGGGGTTCGCCGCGCGCCCGCCGCGCCGCCCTGGCCTACACAAAGGACGCTTTCCACCAAGAGACCACCACCACCTTCAGCCCATACCATTTTTACCGAGCAGATCCCCTTTAGAAGCTAATGGGTAGTTTAGGAGCGACACGTTCGGAACGGAACAATCCGCGGGCCGTCTGGAAAACCGGGCGCGCGGATTTGTGGCAGGGGCCCAGCGTAACGCGACCAGCCCGGTAGCCGCGCACACCTTAGCAGTTCTTCGCCTCTCCACTCTGAAGAAAAAAAAAGGAGGAGAAACCCGAGTACAAGAGGCAATGCCGGGAAATAGGCATTTCCAAGGAGGCTGCAGAACGGAAGTACGACCAGAATACTTCCATAGGCCCGAGTGCGTTGTTCTCTCACACCCGTTCCCGCTCTGGAAAAGTTTCGGCACTTCCGTTCCAGAGCACCGCTGGAAAACGCTTTCAGGACGCCGTCGCCTCGCCGGCTTATTACATTTGATTATTATTTCTTCTGCGCGTGCCTTTGGGGGGGGGGGGCTGTTTTATTCCGCTGGGCCGCTGAGTGGCGGTGGATGATTCGAGTGATTCTGTTCCCAACATTCGTGCTTGATTCGAGTTGGAGTGCGCTTATCTGTTATAGATATGAATATAGTTTCCGGCAAACCTCTTCTCTCTCTCTCTCTCTCTCTCTCTCTGCTCTCGCTCTCTCCCTCTCTCTCCCTCCCTTTCGCGCTCCGACACTCCTGCGGGGAAAGCCGCGGCGGCCGGGAAAACTCACCACACGGCGCAGCTGAATCGGCATGGCAAATCCGTGCCCACTTTACGTACACTGCCGCGTACCACTCCGCTGCTAAAACAACAGTCTGCCGCCAGCAGAAGAAGCCGCCGCTTCTGAACCGGGAACCCAGACGAAGTCAACTTCTTAATTGTTTAATGACCTCTCAGCACTCTCCCCTTCCCTTCCCGTCCTCTCCACTCCCTCTCCCTCTCTCGCCGCCCGCAACGTCATGAGTCGCGAACGCGAAAGATGTGTAATTTCATGAAGGACTTGGCACAGTATATTTTCTTCGCTAGGGGAGGGAGGGAGAGAGGCGGCAAAGGCGCCACAGAAAGAGAGAGAGAGAGAGAGAGAGAGAGAGAGAGAGACAGACGAGGGAGGGGACGGTTTGATAGAGCACGCGAGAACATTCAAACATTACGGTACGGCGACATGTCGTGGGCGCGGCTGGGTGGCCGGGGGCTGGGGAGCGCGTGTAGTACTCACAAAGAGGAAAGAAGGGACCGGGGGGGACCGGGCACCGGGGACCCGGCGCTAGCGTTGTAATCGGCTCTGCAGCCGAATCAGAGTCGTGCGAAAGCCGTGTTATCTTTCGCGACTGTCGGGCGGGACGGGAGGCTGGGTTTGAAGACGCCGCCTGCGCTTGCCTCCTGAGTGTGTGTGTGTGTGTGTGTGTGAGTGAGTGAGTGAGCGTGTGAGCGTGAGTGCGCGCGGTCGGTAGCTCGGCACGGAGCGGCGCGCTGCGGGCGGAGAGGAGAGAAGAGGGGAGGAGGGGGAGGCACGTCAATTTGATGCAACAAACTGCCTCATTTGTGAATCCCATCGCGCCGCCGTGCCACGACGCAGCTCCTTCCCCCCCCCCCCTCCTCTCCTCCCCTCGCCGAATATCAAGATGATGATTAAAGATGACTATGATGAAAACGGAGAGGGAGAAGGAGGAGGAGGAGGAGTAGGAGGAGAGGAAGCAGAGGATGGAGGGGAGGGAGACACACGGATAATAACGCCCTGCATAGAGAGCCCAGAGCCCTGCAGGGCTCGGCTCGTGTGTTAGCGAGCGGCAAGCCTTTCGCTGGGGACCCGCCGGTGTATTACTGGCGTACGGGGCCGTTTGTACCACGCGAGCGAGCAGCGGCAGCGGCGTAGCCAGGCGTGGCGGCCGGCCACGCGACACGCACGCGCGCGCACGCGGCGCCACGCGGCTCCCGGACGGCCCCCGCTCACACTCCGCGGCCTCTGCGGTCCGGTCGGTCAGCAGCAACGCGGCCTCGTCGGCGTCGTCCCGACGTCGCCGTCGTCTCCGCCGCCGAGCTGGCCTCGCTAACGCGTGCGTGACGTGACGTATGCATCATTTCGTTTCCGCGCACGCACACGCGCGTGCGGCCGTGTTTCCGGCGTGCGTGGCGTGCGTGCGCGCTTGTTTGGTGTGCACGGGAGCGCTCACACACGCCACCCGGACTATCCGGAGGGGAAGCGGCAGCGGCGGCGGCAGCAGCGGCGGCGGGGCAAGCCATCCGAAGAAACTCGTAAAAAGAAACTCCAGTAAATGCAGCCGCTGCCGCAGCCGGCAGTCGGCCGGTCGCCTATTGATGGCTTTCCTGATGGGATCTGCCCGACTTGTGACTGGATGGCGGCTGCCGCGCCGTGCCGCGCCGTGCCCCGCCGTGCCTCGCCGCGCTGCCGGCTGCCCGTTCTGTCGCGGGCTGTCGCCGTCGCTGTCGCACAGTCGCGCTGCCGCGGCGGCGACACGACACGGCGCGCGACAAGGTCTCCTCCACTCCGAGCCGCGAGCCCAGGAAAGGACGCGACGCCGCCGCCGTGTGATGTGCGATGTGGCGGCGGCGGCGATCGCTCCACACGCTTCCTGTACCGATACAGTACCGATTAAGGGGCCGCTCACAAATGACGTCTCGCTTTCGTCGACCGATTTTTAAGCCCTGTCGTCGGGCTAACCTAACCTAACCTTCCGACGCATTGGAGATAGGACCGTCACGCGAACCTCGACCCCCCCCCCCCTTCTATAAAGAGCGTGGCGTCATTTGCGCTGCGGCTGCCTCCGCCTCGCGGCCTCGCCTCGCGGGACGGACTCCGAGGGAGGAGCAGCGAGTTGCGTTGATTTTCTGCGTCGGTTGTGAAGTACGGACAGCTCGGTCGAGTCGAGAGCGGAGCAGCGGAGAGCCGGAGCAGAGCGAAAGACGAGCCGAGCTCGGTCAGAGGCCGGGCCGGGCCGAGGCCGTGCAAGTGGTGGTGGTGGTGGTGGTGGTGGTGGTGGCGGTGGTGAGACAAGACCCCCCCCCCCCCCTTACACTCCCTCTCCTCTCCTCCGTGCCGAGCACCAAGCAACCGACCCACCAAGGTCCGTCCGCCCGCCCGCCCGCCCGCCCGCCCGCCTGCCCCCATCCCATCCTGAGACACACACAAACACACACACACACACACACACGCACGCACACTCACACTCACAGGCACACACATTTCCCCTTGCTTTCCGCTCCGCTCACCCGGTTTACAAGACGACATGAGCCATACCGGCTGCTAGGGACCCTTTTACGTCGATGAGGGAGAGAGAGAGAGACATATTCATGGCGGTCGGCACCCGATTATTTATGCAGCGGAGAGTGAGAAATTTCACATTTCGCGTCGGAGATGAGCGTGCGCTCTCATGCATGACAGCGGCCGGCCTGGAAAAAAAAAACATATCGTGAGCAATCTCGGTAGTATCGTGTGCGCTCTGTGCACGTCCTGCAGGCATCCGTAAGCGGCCTGTGTGTGTGTGTGTGTGTGTGTGTGTGAGTGCGTCACGAGGCAGCGATGCTGCGACAGTAAGGCTGATGCGAAGAATGAAATCAGCGGCAAAGGAATGCGTGGCCGTGCACGAGTGTCTGTGCGTGTGTGTGTGCGTGTGCGTGTGTGACACACACAGAGAGAGAGAGAGAGAGAGAGAGAGAGAGAGAGAGAGATGGAAGGAAAAGCGAGACCGGGGAGGAGCTCACCCGGCGGCTTGTGAGGGGTTTACATTGGCAACTGCTGAGCTAGCACCACCACCACCACCACCACGACGGACCGGAGAGCGACCGGGGAAGGAGGAGAGGAGGAGGAGGAGGAGGAGGAGGAGGAGGAGGCAAAAGAAATAAAAGTGACAGGGTGAGACAAACTCGCCAACTTACATTTGCCAGAAAATGCGATGAAAATGAGGGAGGTCGGTCGCGCCGCGGAGAAAGGGGGAAATTTTTTTTTTGGAAAGGATGGAGGAGAAGAGAGAATGAGAGGGACGGAAGGGTTTGCCCGATCAAGTCGCTTATCCGTGGTGCGACGAACGGAGCGGGGGGCGACGGGTGCGAAGCGGAAAGGGAGCTTGTAGCAGACGGCCGGGCAAGAACAGGCTTCTCTGCGCCCCGACTCCAAGTTTGGGGGGTCGGAAGTGTTTTGAAAGGAGCTTGGGGAGGGGGCGGGGGGAAGCCAGAGGCAACCTCGCCCCCGGAACCCCCGGGGCGGGCGGCGGCGGCGGCGGCGGGGTTGGCGGGGCGCGCGGCGAGCCGGTAGGGCTAGCCGATTAGGTGTCGACAAGGGAGAGGGAAGGTAGGAGGGGGAGGGGGGGGGGGTAACGGAGCGTGACAAGAGAGAAGGGTCAAAAGGACCGAAATCGGCGTGACGAGTTTTTTCCGCCGTTTCTTTATCGTTGCGACTGGCGTCTGGCCGGCGGTGCCGCGGCTGCTGCCGCCGCCGCTGGAGGATTTGCCTGCTTATCAGGGGCCACAGCCGCAGCCCCGGCACAATCTTTCGGCGGCGAATGGTGTTGGCCAGCGCGGCGGAAACGCCCCGGAAGCGGACCATAAACAGGCAGAGAGCGGGCGGTGGTGGGTGGGCAGGCGGGTCGGCAGGGGCGGGCCGGGGCCGCGGGGGGCCGCGGGGGGTGGCGGGGGAGCAGGGTGCCGCCGCCATCCTGGCCCGCAGTGTACCTCACCGTCGGCGCTTAGCGGCGGCCCCCGAGAGACCCTCTTACGGACTGCTGCTCGGTCGGGGGCCTGGGGCCCGCCTGGGGCCCGAAGAGCCAGCAGAGCCAGAGCAGTAGAGGGGCAGAGGGATCGGTGAGGGGGGGAGGGGGGAGGGGAGGAGAGGGGAGTCGACGACAAGAACGAGGCTGAGGGGGGGGGGGGGGGGGAGAACAGGCCGGCCCCTCCGGCCGGCCCCTCCGGTCCCGCCTGACTCGCTGAGTAGCTGAACTGTAGCCCGGCTACTGGTCTGTGACAAATGGAGGTCTAAAACAACCAACAGAATTATACAAACCGGGAAAGAGGAAGGGGGGGGGGGGACTTCTTGGGGCAGGAGGGCTGACTTCTTATACTACATGGAAAGTGACATAGGGTCAGAAGTGCACCGCAGAGCCGGCACACGGATCGCGACACGCACTGCATTCCGAAATCCGAACCGACGACGCCGCCGCCGCCTTCGGCTGGATTTTCTGAAAGAAACAAGGCTCGGCTAAAACGTCCAAACCCCATCTCGCGTGCAGCGGCGGTAGTTTTTGTGTTTCTTTTGTGAAGTGTAGTTTTATTTTATTTCGTGTGCGAGTGCGGCTGCGGCCGGAGGCAGCTGCTCAGTGCTGCTGCCGCTGCCCAATCTCGCGTGCGCGAGTATTTCTTGTGCTGTACACTGTGCCACTGCACACTGCAACTGCACCGCCGGCCGAAACAAAACACTTTCCCCGAGCTGGAAATAAAGGTGGCTTGGCGTGGCGTGCGGTGTGTGCGCGCGCGCGCGCGCGAGGCGTTTCGCGGATAGAAACACGCCTCCCTTCCCTCCCTCCCTCTCCCCTCCGCCCACCGCATTATTAGCCAGCGAGCTCCCCCTCCGCTCCCCTCCCCTCCTCTCCCCGCTCCCCTCCTCCTCCTCCTCCTCCTCCTCCTCCTCCTCCGCCTCCTCCCCCAGCCCGCGGCGTAACGCTATTAGGATGTGGAATAAAAGGAATGGCTCTCGGACATGACACGACGTGCGATGAAATAACTAACTCGCCGCCGCCGCTGGGGCCCATCGTCCGTCTCTTTCCTTTCCTGTTCGGGACTCCCGGTCGCGGCAGCGAGTGGGAGGGAGAGAGGGAGAGCGGGAAAGAGAGAGAGAGGGACAGAGAAGAGGGACAGAGAAACAGAGCGAGAGAGAGAGAGGGGGGGTGGGTAAGGGAAACAGAGAGATAGACAGAGCGAACAGCGCCAAATTACGGCGTCTTGGCCCGGCAGCGCTGCTGCTGGCCTGCCGCCGATTCAGACACCGCAGGATTTCAAGTAATGATAAGGATAGGTAATTCCGGAGGATCCCAAACCGGAAGAGGAGAAGATGTCAAGGAGACAAGTAGACTGGCAAAATTTTTCAGTTTGGCTCGTGTATGCGGCTGACGCCCGTGGCGGAGATAATCTCTGTTCTGCCCGCAGTACCCATCACAATAGCACTGTACATGTACTCGGTCATGTTCTTCTTGTCTTCTCCAGCTCCAGGGAAGACTTCTCCGGAGCACACTTATAAATTGGGATGTGAGGCGACGGGCTCAGAGTGGCGGCGGCGGCGGCGACTAAGAGGAGGAGGAGGTGGCGGAGGTTTACACGAGCAAGTTTCGGTCGGAGTCAGCCACACACGACGATGAACACGCCGGGGCCGGGCCATAAGATGAGGGGCGTGTGCGTGCGTGCGAGTGGGAGCGAGACGGAACGAGGCGGAGCGAACGAGAGAGAGAGAGAGATAGAGCGGTGGGTGTGCGCGCTCGCGTCCGGTCCCCACGACATCTGCCAAAGCAGTCACGCAAGCAACCGCCTGTCTGTCTGTCTGTCTGTCTGTCTGTCTGTCTGTCTGTCTGTCTGTCTGTCTGTCTGTCTGCCTGTCCGCTCGCCCGCCCGGCTGTCCCCGCATTACATGGTGTGCATGCGTGCCTCTCAATGGCATATCGGATCATCGCGTTGACAAAGGGTTCGGAATACGACGACTGGCAGGAGGTGGCAAAACATGGCGAGGAGGGGGGTAGAAGAGGGAGGAGGGGGAGGGGAGGGAGGGAGGTGCTGGCCGGCCGTGGAGCCCCAGAGGAGCGCACACATGTGCGGCTGCGGAGGAGGAGGAGGAGGAAGGGGTGGAGGGAGGAGGGAGGGAGGGAGGAAGTGGGAGATAACGTTTGTGCCACTGCAGCGCTTGTGCCCTTTTTAGTGCAAATATTTGCCCCGGCATTCACGGCACGGCGGCGGCGGCGGGACCGAATGCGTGCGTCGGCCGCCCGTGACCTGCGAATAAGGCATGCCGCCGCGCCGACTGTTGGACACGAGAACGAGACGCCGCGCGCCGCAGGCCGCGACTGTTGTAAAACCGTGGTAACCGAAGGCAGCGCCGCGGCGCCGGGGCGGTGCGGTGACGAACGCTGCGACAAAGTACAAAGAGACGGGCGGGCGGGCCGCAGTGCCGGGCGCGGCGGGGGCGGGCGCGGCGGGGGCCGCTGCCGTAATGGCGGAAGATAAACATCAGCATTACGCGGAGCCGCACGCCCCGCCGCGCCGCGCCACGCCCCTGCGGGCCCCGGGCCTGCGGGCCGCGGAGGTGAGGTGGATTACACCGCGGCAGACGGACGCGACGCGCCACGAAAATATGGAGACACATTTCGCCGCGCGCTCCACATCTCGATTCCGAACGTCGACGCCGAGGATGCCGACGCCCCGGCGGCGCTGCTGCTGCTGTCTGAGAGGCGCCCGCACCACCGCGTCCTGCAGCAGCGCAGCCCCTCCGGGCCGCCACTGGGTACAGTGCACTGTGCCGCACCGTCCATGTGATTGCAGCTCCAGCCGTTCCTGTAACATCGGTGTAACCCCGTGCGGTGCGCGGAGCGGTGCCGTCCCCCCGGAGCCCGAGGCCGGCCTGCGGCGGGCTCTGATTGTGTGAATGTGTGTTTGGGTGCGTGTAGTGTGCGTGTGTGTGCGTGTGTGTGCGTGTGTGTGTGTGTGAGCACCGCTCAAGGTAAAGGTCAAACAAGTACACTGCCATGCCGTGCCACGAGGCGGCGGCGGTGGCCGCGGCCGCGCCAGCCACTGCCTGCGACTGCATTCTTGGGACCGGCAGGCAAGACATTCCAAAGCAAGCAGGCGCAGGCACAGCACACAGGCGCGCACGGCCAGGGCACAGGCACACAGCCGGGCGGTCGGACGGACAGACAGACAGACAGACAGACAGACAGACAGACAGACAGACAGACAGACAGACAGACAGACAGCTGGGCAGGCAATCGGACGGACAGCCGGTCGGACACCCGGACTAAATCATGGCCTGGAAACTCGCTGAGTGGAGTGGCGGTGTCTTGTCTGCTCACAGTTGCGGCGGCGAGGCGCGGCGTGGTGCAGGAGAGCGGGGACCAGGGGGGGGGGGGGGGGTCGTATTACTGTGTGTGTGTGTGTGTGAGAGCGATAGCAGAGAGAGAGAGAGAGAGAGAGCGTGTCGAGTCGGGTATATAACGCACGTACCCGCCCCCCCCCCCCCCCCATCGAGGGCCACACCAAAAGAAGGCAAAGTCTGAAGAACGATGAAAACAGCAGAGGGCACGCCCTGAGAGCTGAAAGCAGCTGAATGCGGGCCAGGCAGACGCGCGTGTGTGTGTGTGTGTGTGTAAACACACACACACACACATATATATATGTGACCATTACCGACCATTACCGTCATCTGCAAATCCGGTTCCGGGAATGAACCCCCCTCTCCCTGCTGCCTACACACTGCCCCCCCCCCCTCCCCCCGCAGACGCGGACGGCATGACCCGGGGCGTAGGACGATTAATCGTGCAAACACGGCGAAACGACCAACGGCATCAAAATGTGGAGGAATTTCCATGAAACGAAAACAAAAAGCGGCCCCGGACGAGAAGCGCAGGGCGAAGGGAAGAGGGGGGGGGGGGGGCGCTGCCGCAACCACTGCTGCCACGGCAGCCACACCGCCTGCCACCCACACCACCCCCGCGTGGCGTCGGGGAGGGGGGAGGGGCGGGCGCAGGGGAGGGGGGCGGGGGGGACTCGATCGATATGCCGGCAAATGTTGTATAAACTGTATACACAGAGGCTGTCCCTCTCCCACCCGCACTCACTCCCAGTCTCCTTGCCTCTCCGTCTGTCCGTCTCTCTCCCTCTCCCCACCCCGTCCGCGCTCACCCTCTCTCTCTCTCTCTCTCTCTCTCTCTCTCACTCCCCCCCCCCCCCCTCTCCGCTCGCCCCCAGCTTTATCACCGCACCCTCGCCGCCCCCGCCTCGCCCCCCGCCTCCCTTACGGCGCTTCCCTCCTGTTTCTCACTTTATACTCCCCCCCCCCTCTCGTCCTCTCCCCGCTCTGCTCTGTCTCTCTCTCTCTCTCTCTCTCTCTCTCTCTCTCTCTCTCTTTTCTGTCCCTCTCGCACCACAGCCGTGGGCCCCGCACATCCTTTTCCCACCCGATCCACCGCGTATAACATCCGTTTCCCCCGGCAAAAGTGCCACCACCTTCCTCTCTCCCCCCCCCTCCCCCTCCCCCTCCCCCTCCCCCCCCCCCCCCCCCTCCCCCTCCTCCTCCTCCGCCGCGCCACCCTTCCTCCACCCCTTTTACATGCATTTTTGGTCGGCACCCCATTTGAGTACGATACACGCGGGGCGGCGACGCAAGCAGCAATCAAAAATACACGAATTAACCCCCACACTGGACACCGCTCACGGGAGGGGAGGAGGGGAGGGGAAGGAAGCCTCTCCGGTCTGGGGCAGTTTGTAGGAGCGTGTTGGCACCACGGCCACCACGCGGCCGGGGCGGCGCGGAGCGGGGCTTGTGGTTAGCACGCCCGCCTCCGGGCCTCCGGGCCCCCGGACCCCGTCCGGACCTCCACACCCGAGGCACACAGACTTACGGAATATGGAAGCTTACCTTTTCATGAGGACGGCCCCCGCGCCGCTGCAGCCCTCTTCTCCTTGCAGCGGCGTTTCATTTCCAGACCGCTCGTCGCGTCGCGTCGCGTTTTCAAGGGTCTATTAATTCCTAAATTGTTTTTCCGTTCCCCACTCGCCCCGCCGGCCGGGCCCTCCCGACCCGCCAGCACGCCTCGGCACGGCCCTAGCCGGCCGGACGTTATATTATTTCTTGCTGCTCGCTAGCCGCGCGCTCACTCTAACCCTCTTCCTTTCCATACCTCATCCTGCTCTCTCTCTCTCTCTCTCTCTCTCTCTCTCTCTCTCCCTTCACCTCTTCCTTCCCTGTTCCGTGCCATATGCCGTGGCCAGACCTAGTTCCGCTGGCAGTGCTGGCGCACAGCGGCGGCGGCGGCGGCGGCGGCAGTGCCTCGCTCGGAAAAGTTGGATGTCGCTCTTTGTTTCTCGCTTGCCACCATTGTTTGTCTCATCTCTCTCTCTCTCTCTCTCTTTCTCTCTCCTCCTCTGTATGCCGTGACTATTGTCTATCTTTGTCGCACTCCTCTGACTGCCACATCCTAACATCACTCTTTCTCGCTCACCCCTTCGCCCTGTCGCCCACTGCCTGGCTCCATATAACTTCCATAATTCAACCAACACCCTCTCCCCACCCCGCGCGCCTCTATCCTCCTCCCCACGGGCGCCGCGCCTCTATCCTCCTCTGTTGGATCTGGCTGTCTATCCTCCTCTGTTGGATATGGTTGTCTATCCTCCTCTGTTGGATCTGGCTGTCTATCCATCCCCCTCGCTGTCGAGAGTGCTGGCACATGCACAAACCCCTCTTTGCCCAATAACAGATTATCGAAAAAAAAAACCGAATAGGACGAAAAAAAAGCACGTAGAATAGCGAAAAAAAAAGTCTCGCGTATACTGTGGAGGGGTGCCTGGACAAAGACTCGCCCCCACGCAATACATTTGATCCATTCCTTGTGGTGCGGAAAAAAAAGGGTGCGCTTCGTCGTGGAAATAATATCATTCTCAGTTTCACGCTCTTTTGCCGCCCCTGCTCCTGCCGAGAGCAAGATTGCCCTGCGAGCGAGGCCTTGAACATGCGCGGGGTCCATTCATGCTTACTTTATGGCCTTTGCATTTTCACCCGAAATTTTCGTTCTTGCTGAGATTTCCTTTTCAACTGATCCGCGGCTCCAAAGAAGGAGAGAATCGCACGGGCAAACAACTTTCCCGAGCGCGGCGGGTCACTTCTCCTCTGTTTTTTTTTTCGCTCTCCTCCCTCCCTCCCTCCCTCCCGCCCTCTTCTTCTCGCCCCTCGTTTTTCTCCCGTCTTATATTTTTCGGCGAGGGCGCGAGGCCGCCGGGGGGCCGCCGCTCCTCCCCGCTCACTCGATAAAGCGGGGCGACTTAATGAATGATGAAAAGTCAGGAGGCGGTGGAAAAGCGGCGCCCGGGCGGCCGACGACCTCTCGCGGGGGTCGCGGATGAGGGGAGGAGAGGAAGGCGTTTTCTGCTACTGCGGGAAATGCAAAAGTGCGACGTCGGGGGAGAACGTGTGTGCGGCGCGGGGGGGGGGGGGGGGGCTGAGGCGCCGGTGGAAGCAGCGGGACTCACCGTCGCCGCCTTGTGCCGCCCTACACCCCTACACGGGAGCGGGGGCGGCGGGGGGGGCGGGCGGCGGCGGCTCGAGTGGCGCGCCGGGCGCGAGAACATGGGGAGCGCTTTCCGAAAGGTTTCGTTTCTGTGCGAAAAGTTTCCAGGACGCTCCGGAATATTCAAATAGGGCCGAAGTTCAACGCGGACGCCGAGCAGAGAGAGAGAGAGAGAGAGAGAGAGAGAGAGAGAGAGAGAGAGAGAGAGAGAGAGAGAGAGAGAGAGGGTTGTGCGGGGAGCGGCGGCAGGGCGGGCGGTCGGACGGGGTAAAGAGGATAAATTAGGACGATGATTGCCCCGCGAAAACAGACCGGACGGAACAAGCAGGTGGGAGATCGCCTCGCCTTGCCTCGCCTCGCCCTGTGTGTATAACTTGCGCTGCCAGGAGGCGGGGCGGGGCGGGGCTGGCCGCGGCGCTCGCGAGGGGAAGGAACCGCGGCCCAGCGGCCACACACACACACACACACACACACGCTCTCAGCGCCCCCCTCTCCCTCTCTTTCCCACACACAGGGGGGAGGGAGAGACAAGTTTTGCCACCGCGCTTGCACACAGCAGCAGCAGCAGCAGGCCGACGACGTCGGCGACCAAAACTCCATAATTTGAGAGGAACGGCGCGACACGCGCGTTTTGACGTCAACTTGCCAAAGAAAGAGAGCACGCGAGAGGGGACAGAGAGGGAGAGGGAGAGAGACGGACAGTAGCTCTCACACAGACACACACACACAGACAGGCGTGGCGGTGCAGTGTGCGGGGAGCGAGCGAGGCGAGGGGGGGGGGGGGGGGGGGACCGGCCGAGTTTGGCAAGCCGGCGGCGTCGTCGGCGGCGGCACGGCGGCGGGCACGGCGGCAGCGTCGGGGGGTCCTTGGAAAATCTTGATCGGGCCCCGAGGCCAATAACAGGGAAGAGAGGGGCGGCGGGGGCACTGTCACGGGGCACGCCAAGGACAGGCGGGGGACGGGAAGCGGCAGGGGCAGGCCCGTGACGGGACGGGGGGCCCTCCTCATGACCGCGTCACCGCGGCACCGGGTCCGTCGGGGCGCGCCGCGAGTGGCTGTCGTGTTGCGCACGGATTATTGATCTAATTGCGACCCGAGGCGCTTCGCTGTGTATAAATGCGCCGTGGCCGCGAGAGAGAGAGAGCAGAGGAGAGCGGAGAGAAGAGTAAGAGAGTGACAGAAAGAGAAAGAGGAGAGAAAGAAGGAGAGAGAGAGAGAGAGAGAGAGAGAGAGAGAGAGAGAGAGGCCGCATGTTTCGTGGCGGGGCGGCGTGGCGGCAGCCGGGGCAGAGGCAGCCGAGAGCAGATCTGTCAAGACATAGAGCAGGGATTCACCCCTCCCCCCCCCCCCCTCGCCCTCTTTCCCCTCGCCTCTCTACGGCTCTCGCGCTACGCGCCGCCACCCCATCGTGCTCCGCTTCGTTGGGCCACGACTGCCTCCCCTCCCCCTCCCCTCCCGCCGCCCCCGGCAGCAGACCAGTTCACGGAGCGATTTTCATTACCCCGGCCATAATGCGAAAGGGGAGAGGAGGAGGAGAGGGGAGAGAGGCGGGGCGGGGCGGGGCGGGGGGTGGGACCCCCGAAACCACGCGGCTCAATGCAGCCTCCGACGCAGTTGCCCCCGCGCGCGCGCGCGTGTGTGTGTGCATGTGAGTGTGAGTGTGTTTTGCGCTGCGGCGGCTGCCGCGTGCGTTATTGTCGCCGTCAATGCTCGCGCGGCGGCGAGGATCCCGGCACGGCCGCCGCCACCGAGTACCTCGAGTACCTCGTCGAGCGTTGCGGTCGGAGGCGGCTAGGCAACCCGCCGAGCCGGCCGCGACGGGACGGGACCCGAACGGTACCCCCCCGGGGGCCCGGGGCCTGGGGCCCCCCGAGCGCCTGGAGCCCGAAGCCCACGGCCCGGGCTCGGCCCGGCAATGCCCCCACTGTGCCCGCGGCTCGGCTGCCGCGGCGCGGGGAGTTGACGAGGTGAATGGACGGCCGTAGAGTTTATAAACCGGGCTGGGCGGGCGCGGCGCGGCCCGGGCATGGCGGCGGCCTCATGGGTGGCAGAGCAAAGCTGCCAGGGGCGGGAGGGGGAAGGGGTAGGGGAGGGGGGGGGGGGGGTGGAAGGGCAGGTAGAGCGGAGGGGGCGCAGTGCCAGAGGTTAGGTGTTTCACACATCCTCTCTGAGGGGTGGAGGGGAGCGGGAGAGGGGGGAGGGGACAAGAAATATACTGCGCCGAGAATTGGGAATGGTGAATTTGTAGGGTCCGCTGCTCTTTCCCCTCCTTTAAGCCCCCTTCTCTCTCCTTTCTCTCTCTCTCTCTC
Source organism: Megalurothrips usitatus (assembly GCA_026979955.1). Classification (NCBI taxonomy): domain Eukaryota; kingdom Metazoa; phylum Arthropoda; class Insecta; order Thysanoptera; family Thripidae; genus Megalurothrips; species Megalurothrips usitatus. The sequence goes on from CM049593.1 coordinate 13,795,524, forward strand.
GCTCTCTCACCCTCGCGCGCTGCGCCTGTCTGCCTGCCCCTCCTCGCCGCACCCCGCAGCAAATCAGCGTAATTTTATGAGTTCATTACTTCTCACGCAGTTATAATGAGCATTCGTCAGGGGCGGCTTTGATTTGCGACACGCAAGCGGACGGACGGACGGACGGAACGCCCAACAGACAGACAGACAGACAGACAGACAGACAGACAGACAGACAGACAGACAGACAGACAGACAGACAGACAGACAGACAGACAGACAGACAGACAGACAGACAGACAGACAGACAGACAGACAGACAGACAGACAGACAGACAGACAGACAGACAGACAGACAGACAGACAGACAGACAGACAGACAGACAGACAGACAGACAGACAGACAGACAGACAGACAGACAGACAGACAGACAGACAGACAGACAGACAGACAGACAGACAGACAGACAGACAGACAGACAGACAGACAGACAGACAGACAGACAGACAGACAGACAGACAGACAGACGACGGACGGACGGCGGACCTCAGACGGAGCCATCCAATCCGACACCGGCGACGGGACGGCAATATACAGTACTGCTGGGGCGAGCCCCTAAATGGCGAGACGGGGCGGCGTGCTCCCAGAGCAGAGAGCATGAATCGCACGCTAAACCGCAGCGAGAGAGAGAGAGAGAGAGAGAGAGAGAGAGAGAGAGAGAGAGAGAGAGAGAGAGAGAGAGAGAGAGAGAGAGAGGTCGGGAGGGTCGGGAGGGAGAAGGAGAGAGGGTCCGGAGGAGCATGGCAGCGCACTGACCAGAAGCGCAGAGCAGAGCCGGTGAAACGTCGGGGAGCGCGGAATGCTCGGGCCGAGCTGCGCTTGCGCTGCTGTGCTGTTCTGTGCCACTTGACCTGATTCAACGAGCAAAAAGGAGAGAAAATATGCACGCAACGCGCGTCTGCGAGGCACAGAGTTCTCCTTCCCTTTCTTTCTACTCGTATCTTTTGTTTTTCTGTAAAGAAATACAGTGTATAATGAAAACGGACGCTGATGAGGAAAAAGGAGGCAGCGCGGGAAACAAGGGCGCGGGCAAGCAAAGATCTTTGTGACGGGGGCCGGCGGGGGGTAATGTGCCTTCCCGGTGAATAACAGGGCGCCGCGCCGCATCCGCCAGCTTTCAGAAGGGCTTGCCCATCCCGGTCCGTCCCGGCCCGGCTCGGCTCGGCTCTCCGTTTGGCTCGGCTGGCTGCTCGGCCGGCTCGACTCGGCCGCCGTTACGATGCGAGTGCTGCCGACACGGCCGGCACCGACATCGCCGGCGCGGCTAGCGCTGTGCCAAGCGGTGGGGACCCCGCCGTCGGCGAGGGATGGTCACCGCCGTCGGGTGGGGGTCACCGTCGAGGAGGGGTGACCGTCGGGATAAGGCCGTTCCGCCGCCACCGCCGCACTCGATGGTCACGAAGCATAACCGAACTCGACTGTGCAGGGTCACGAATGAAGAGGACTGTATATGCTATATACTGTAAGCGCCGCGAGGCACGCGGCACGCGGCACGCGGCACGTGTGAGCAGGCCGGCTTTGTTCCTCCCGGCCCCACAACGGCTTCCCAGGAGGAGCCCAGCCCGGCCCGGCCCGCGGAGCACACAGCACGCAGCACGCGCTCCGTTTCAACATTCATATTTATTTGCGAGCCACATTTGCGTTGCGCCGGGTAAAGGCACCGGGCCGCGGGGGAATGGAGCCGGACTGGAGCCGGACCGCTGGAGCTGGAGCTGCTGCTGCGTTCGTGTCTACCTGACCGCACCAAGCCAAGGACCCTGTACTGCGAGAGGCCGCGCTGGCCACGACGCCGCCACAGCTCGTTCCTGGTAACTTGCGGCCGCCGCCGCGAGGCCCTCGGAAATACAACCGCTTGTCGAGCGGCGGCGGCGCCTGTAAGGCATGTGCGCGGCGCGTGCGAGTCCGCGGCGGCCGCGGGGACGACGCCGACGACGTGCACAAGACGCGCACTTACTGGTCATTCTGGCGGGGGCGGGGGGCCGGGGGGGGGGGGGGGGCGGACACGGCGGCGGCCTCCGCAGGTGTGGACACTCCGCCGCCACTCCGCGGCGCGTGGCTCGCGGCGTACATCCTCCTCAGACCGTCCCGCCACACCACGCCACGCCACGCCACGCCACGCCACGCCACGCCACGCCGCGGGCAGCGCGCTTTGCAGAGTATGTGTGTACTGTATACGGGCTGCGGTGGTGGTGGTGGTGGTGGTGGTGGTGGTGGTGGTGGTTCGGGGCGTATCAGAAAGAGAGGTGCCCGCTGCGCCGCTGCGCCGGGCACGGCGCGGGCTGTGACAGGGAGGGGGGCGGGCAGGTTGATTGTTTTTACTGTTTTTGTTGCCGCCGCCCCCACCACCCCTCCGCGCCGGCCCGACCCAACCCTCTTTCCTCTTCCCCTTTCCCAGAGTTCGTTTTCTGCCCTCTCCCCTCTCCGCTCCGCTCCCCCCTGCGCGCTTCGCTTGCTCACCCGCTTGCGACCCCCTCCCCCTCTAACCCCTCGCTCTCTCTCTCTCCCTCTCTGTGTCTCTCTTTGTGTGCCTCTCTCTCTCGCTCGCTCTTTTCCCCCTCCCCTTTTTTTCGGTCGTTTTTTGATGTTCCGAGGTCCCCGGAGGTCCTGACGGGTTAGGGGATGGTGTGGTGAGCACAGGGACGGCAAGCAGCCCTAGGCAGCCCGCCAGCACACAGCCCGGCCCCGGCGGCCCCGGCGGCCACGGCGCACCTCCACCCCGCCGCCGCCCTCTCCTATGTCCACCGCTCGCCCCGCCGCCGGGGTCCGCCGGGGCCCGTCAGGAAATTGCGAAAAGAGAGTGGGAAGAGCCAGAGCAGGGGCATGATTTATGGACCCCGGCCCCACTCGTCTATCTATCTCCTTCTTCCTTGCGCTCTGTTTCACCGCCACACTCTCTCCATCTCTCTCTGTTCCTCTCGCTCCCTCACTTCCCCCCCGCGTCTGCTCCCTTTTTATTTCCCCCCTCCCGGCCCGGCTTAGCGACGGTCCCTGCGGAACGCTGACCGCATGTGTTACTGGAAATAACATGCCAGCAGTGCTGCTGGCACCGCCGCCGCAGCCGCCGCTGCGCCTCGTCGCCGCTGCGCCGCTGCGCCGTGGCTGCAGCAGCCTGCAGCCGCAGCAGCCGCCGCTACACCGCCAGAAAACGCTCCGCGCTCGTCGCGAGCCCCGCAGACCGCACGCTCCCGACGTTACACAATCGCGCCCACCACACGAAATGCAAAGCGCAAATAAAACAAACACGGAACGGACCGGCGGGGAAAAGCGCGCATGAACTGCCGCACGAGTCGTTATAGGAAAGCAAGAGGCCCACAGGCCCGTCTCTCTTGCAGTGTATGTCACAGGCGCAGCGTAACTTTGGCGTCGGTTTGCGCCGAGAACTCGTTTGCACCCGAGCAGTCAGTGCGGGCACGGCACGCACGCACGCACGCACGCACGCACGTAGGCACGGCAGGCTGCGGCAGGCACGCAGGCACGCAGCACCGGGGCGGCGCGGGGCCAGGAATGCCAGCCCAGCCGGGCCGGGAGCTTTTCCTTTTCCTTGGCCGCGCTCCTACTTAGCGGCGCCTCCGGGGCCTCCGTGAACACGGCCTGTTTGTTCACAGAATGTGTGCACCCGGAACACCGCCGGCCCCCCGCACAATATGTGCGCTGTGCGCGCCGCGCCGAGTGAAATCTACGGCAATAACATTTCGATGGGTGTAATCAACGCGAATGGCCCCGGCTTGGATAAGATCCTCTCTGTTATCGGCACTTGGACGCGCGCGCGTGTGTGTGTGCGTGTGCGCGTCTGTCTGTGTGTGTGTGTGTGTGAGGGAGCGAGGGCTGAGGGTGTGGCCAGGCGTAAAGTGTCGCGGTGGCGAGGGGGAGGCGGGCGGGCGGGCGGGGAGGGAGGGGAAAGGAGTGGGTATGAGGCGTAGAGGGAGCGATCATGTCGGTGGCAGAGAGGAAGGGAGGGAGGGAGGGAGGGGAGGGGAGGGGGGAAGCAATCGGAAATGGGTCCCGGCCGTCCCCCGCCGCCCGCCCCCTCCCGCAGACCGAGCGGAAGGTTTCCCTCTCGTCCCTCAACAGGGGCCGTGGCCGGGGTTAGGTGGTGTGGTGTGGTGTGCCCACTGCCCAGCGCCCAGCGCCCAGCACCCAGGCCGCCACCGCCTGCTGCCGCCGCTCTCCGCCCGGCCCTCCAGCAGCGCACTGCACCGCTCCAGCGGCTTGTCATTTTTGTCCAGTTCCGCCCGGAAGCCCCCGGAACTGGACTGCTCTCTCTCTCTCTCTCTCTCTCTCTCTCTCTCTCTCGCTCTGCTAAATCATTGCTCCATTAAAGCTGTTGCCCTCTCTCTCTCCCTCTCTCTCTCTCTCTCTCTCTCTCTCTCTCTCTCTCTCTCTCTCCAAGCAGCGAACGAGCGACGCCGCGCCGCCCGCGACACCTTGCTGTATTGTGTTGCGAAAATAACGGAGCGACCGGGTGCGGCAGGGCGGGCGGGCGGGCGGACGGCGGGGGAACTTTTGTGAATGCTGCGCCGCTGAGGGGTGATTTAATGATGACGTCCACGGGGACCCCTTCGCCCCGCGCCGCGTCGCGTCGCACCGCCCGGCCGGCCGGGGTGGTGTCACCCTCCCGTAAGGGGCGGGCGCGGGTCGGCGGGTCGGCGGGTCGGAGGGCCGGGCTCATGCCATTCCGTCCCAGCGGCGCGGTCAGCCAGGGCAGCGGGCCGGCCGCAGCAGGGAGGGCTCGCTGCTAATGACAAATGTGGCATTTTAGTCTTTTTAGTCTGCACGTATTCATGGATAGGTTTTCGGGCGGGGCGTAAGTAGAAGTCGAGTGGTTATTACCACCAGGGATAGAGAGAGAGAGAGAGAGAGAGAGAGAGAGAGAGAGAGAGAGAGAGAGAGGCCGGCTACAGACAGCTCCGCGGCCCCGGGCCTCATGCTCATGTCGCCACACCACGCCCCGGAGCCCGGACGGTGTGTGCACATTGGCTAAAGGGATCCGCGGTCGCTGATTGTCATACGGGGCCGGCGGGCCGCCGCTGCTACAGCCGCCGCCGCTGCCGGAGTGATTAGTGTGCTGTTTGCCGATCCCCCAGGCCCCGGAGGGTGGCAGCCCTGCACACAGCCCGCGGCTGCCGCCGCTGCCGCCGCTGCCGCCGCCGCCGCGGCTGGCCTGTTGGAGCCTCTATCGGAAATGCCAGTTTCGGCGATACAGATCCCCCGCCCCGCCCCCCACCCTCTCTCTATCTCCCTCACTCCCCGTAGCGAGCCCACAGTAGTTATGCATAGGACTACGCCGTGCAAATATGCCTCGCATAATGAACAGAGCGGCGGCACGCGGCGCCTAACCTCCTTACAGCGGCACTGCTCAGCAGCGGCGGCACCGCACGGCGCCAAGGGCGGCAGCAGAGAAAAAAAAACACAACATGAATCTGGATTAGCTCCCTGCGAGGGAAAACGGGGCCGAGGGGGAGGGGGCAGGAGGAAGCGAGGCAGAGGGGGTGGTGGTGGTGGTGGTGGTGGTGCGAGGGAGATGGAAAAAAAATTTCCCGGGCTTAAATGTTGAGAGTTTTGGGAGGAAAACCTTCATGTGCCAAGGATTAGTGATACATTATTCAAGATTCCACGTAAGTCGGAAGGACTATGAAACAAGGAATAGCGTAGGCAGACGGGTGTCTCCGGCTCGCGCTGGGTGAAGGGGAGGGGAGGGGGAGAGAGGGGGGAGAGGGATGAAACAAGGAATAGCGTAGGCAGACGGGTGTCTCCGGCTCGCGCTGGGTGAAGGGGAGGGGAGGGGGAGAGAGGGGGGAGAGGGAGGGGGGCGCGAACTCAGCATGGTCCGCATTATTCTAATGGGAGGGGTGGTGGTGGGGTTGGGGGTGCGGGGCGGGGTGGCGAGGCGAGCCGGGGACCCGCGACCCGCGCCACGCGGCTACATTTCTCTACCCACCAAATCTGTCGTGTTTTGAATAGTGCAACCGCCGGCCTCATCTGAATGCAACACTGTGGAGAATCCTTATTGTCGCTTTTGCTCTTTTTCGCGTGTTTGAACTATATACCCCGGAGGTCTCTTTAAAGTGTACTGTACGTAGCCATCTCTATTAGTGTTCTGATTCATTTATTCCCCCTTTTAATCATATTCCGTCGTTTTCTTTTTTTTTGCCCCTCCTTAATTCAAAAGCGCGCAGACAATAGTAACTGCCGTATACCGCCGCATGCATCCAACCAGGTGGCAAAAATGCAAAGCGGGCAGGATGGGGGAGTCGTGTCAGAAGAGAAGGGAACCTCGGAAAACAATTAAAACGGCGTAACCAAAACAAAGCCGGGATAACAAGGCAAAACTGCAAACTTCCCCTCCCCACCCTCACCCACCCCCCGCGAACATGGCATGGCACGGCAAAGGAGAGGGGGGGGGGGAGGGGTTATATAGCAATCCCCGGACAAACCAACCCCCAACACTGTCGGGGGCGGGGCCCCGCCGGCTCTCGTGGCCTGTCGCCCCCGGCGCGGCCCGGCACGGCCCGCCGCACCGCACAGGCACCCAGATGCCCCGTCCACGAGCTCGGAAAATTACGATTCAGTAAATCTGAAAGAGAGCACGGCCGGGGAGAATGGTTTTGCCGCGGCGCGGTGTGGACTGGCCGCGGCGCCCGCTCGGGCTCTCTGTCACTGCCGGCGGACGATGTATTACGCCGGGAACACCGACCGCACCAATAATTACTCCCGCACCCCCGCGGCCCCCGCGGCCCTCGCGCCCTCCACTTCCCTCTCTCTCTCTCTCTCTCTCCCCTTCTTCGCCACACTTGGACCGCCGTTTTTCACCTCTCTTTCTCTCTCTCTGTCGTTCCCTCCCTCACTCTTTCCCAGCCCCACAGCCCTTCCTTCCCTTTTTTTCCAGCCCTGCACACACAATGTGAGCCTAATGAAAATCGACGGCAGTAATAAAAACGTCCCGACAAATTTTCTCGTTTTGTTTCTAAAATAAGGTTTCTAATTTGAATTCCGCGCCCTTGACAAGTCCTTCCGGTTTTGTTTTTATTCATTCCGGGTCACGAGCTTGTCAAGTCTAAACTCGGTTCGAATACACTCACGCCCCGCTCGGACCGGAGTGCAGTTCAGGAAGGGTTGACGCCGGCCCCGAGCCGTCCTCCTTGATTGGCTGCCCGTCTGCATAGAAGCAGGGGCCGCCCGTAAGCAGCGGGGCGGGGGCCGGTCAGAGAGCGCGGACAGAGGGGCCGAGGGGGTCCGGCGGCCGGCTGCACGCGGACGGAAATGTCCTCCGGGGATTATACGCGTGAGGAAGAGAGCGCGAACGCTTCCTCAGTGCCGGGCCAGCGCGTAGTGCGAGGGAGAGAGAGATAGAGAGAAAGAGCGCCCAGGGGGGAGAGGGGAAAACGGGGTGGTCGATGTGGGTGTTGTATCGGTGGTTATATCCCCGCCACATTGCGAAAATGGACACAATTATGGCGGGGGAGGGAGGGAGAGGGCGTGCACGGCGGGGGGAGGGGAGGGAGGGAGAGAGACGGACCGAGGGGAAGTTTTGACGTGGCAATAAGTTTGCGATGCGCTGCTCTCCGTCACACCAACGGACGCCGCCGCCGCCGCCGCCGCCGCCGCCGACGCGGCCCCGGCGCGCCTGTCGTTGAAACTTGCGTAACTGGAATGGCGTCGCCGCTGCAGTTACAGCATGTGCCGCGACGCCGTCCCACCCGCGGCGTCGCGTTGGGGGGGAGTGAGGCGAGGTCCTTGATGCGCGATGGCAGAGGGGAGGGGAGGAGGGGAGGGGAGGGGGAGGTGGCGACTGATCGCATCCGATCGGAGTTGAGCCGCGGCTAAGCTGCTATGCTGCCGCCGCCGCCGCCGCCGCCGTGCGGGGGTGCGGCGCGCCGGGGATATACTGTATAGTGCGACACGAGGACACGAGCCGTGCGTGAATGAGGGAGTCCGTGCGTGCAGCGTGCCGCGTGGCGGCGCGTGGCGGCGCGTGGCGGCGCGTGCACGCGGGTCGTTATTCAATGAGAGGACCGCGGGCAGGCCGCCGGACCCTGCGGGCTGCGGGCCGCGGGCCGCGGGGGAGGGGGACGGGGCTTCGGGGCATCGGCCTGTTTGCCTTGTGGCCGGCCGGCCGGCAGGCTGCCTCGCTGGTGTTGTAGGCATTTCCAATGAGACGCCGCGAGAACGGAAGTAAGTTTGTTGCGCGGCGTGCGTTGCGTGCGTGCACAGACTCTCTCAGGCCTCGCATAGATCGCTGGGTTTTTACACTACGAGAGCGAGAGAGACACAGAGAGACAGACAGAGACAGACAGCGAGAGACAGAAACAGAGAGAGAGAGAGAGAGAGAGAGAGAGAGAGAGGGAGGCGCAAAAAAATAATAACACGTCAGTCGTTGAAATCCGCACAGGGCTTAGCGGCGACTGCAGAGAGCGGCAGGGCAGCCGGCGGCGGCTGGCGGCGGCGAGGGTCCCTGCCGGCCGGGGGTCGGTTTGGTTGCTTTGGTCGTGTTTTTATTTTCCCTTTGCTGAATGCCCCGGCTGTTATTTTGAGGCCAGGCAGGCAGGCGGCCGGCGGTGGTGGTGGTGGTGGTGGTGGTGGTGGTGGTGGTGGTGGTGGTGGTGGTGGTGGTGGTGGTGGTGGTGGTAGCCCCGAGGGTGGCTCGGCTAGGCTCGGCGCCGGGTGGGAGGGGGCCGGACAGCCAGCGCAGCGGGGGGTGGGAGCGGGGGCGGCCGGGCCTTGTCCTGCTGTTCTCACACAGACCCGGGGGACGAACAGCACGGGGCAGCAGCGGCAGCAGCGGCAGCAGCGCGGCCAAATGGACGCGTCCTGGGACTGTCCAGGTCCGGTCCGTGGCGCGGCGTGGCGGGTACGCGCCCAAATGGAACACAATTAGTCCGTGCGGCCGGTTGTCCCGGCCCCGGCTGCCCGCCGCGCCCCGCCCCGCCCCGCCCCGGCGGCAGCTCCTCTTCCCTTTGGGAGTGACTCGACTCTGTAGCAGTAGGCGAATTAGGCGTCGCCTCGGCGCCCGCCAAGTCCGCGCCGCGCGGCTCCCAGGGGGGGAGGAGACCCCGCGGGACCTGCGGGGGCGCGCGGCACGCGGCACGCGGCACGCACAGCAGGCCGCGCAGATAACGATCTGGTTTGATTTTCCCCGTGCGCTCGCTAACGAATCGGATGTTAGGAACTGTAAACGGGTGCAAAGCCTGTTTAATTAGGCACTCATCGCCGCCCGGAGGCCCAACAGCAGGAGCGGCGCGGCAGGCAGCAGGAGGGTGGAGGCCGAAGCGAAGGCAACGAGAGGTGCGGCAAGTTTTCCAACGGTTCGCACGGCCTGTTATAGGCGCTGCCTTAGTATAGTAGAATTCTCCCTCCCCCTCCCTCCCCCCGCCGTCTCTCTCTCTCTCTCACCCCACAGCCAACGGCGCCCTTTCAGAACTGAGAATGCGATTGATGCTCCCCCTCCGTCCCCTCTCTCTCTCTCTCTCTCTCTCTCTCTCTCTCTCTCTCTCTCTCTCTCTCTCCAAGTCGGACAAAGTAAGGCGGGGCGGGGCACGACCCTGCGGGGGACCGGCGCTGACGAACACGTCGGGCTCGAGGTTTGTGACAGTGTGCCGGGCGGCTCGGCGGCGGGCGCGGCGCATGAACATGAAAGTCTCTCTCTCTCTCTCTCTCTCTCTCTCTCTCTCTCTCTCTCTCTCTCTCTCATAACGTCGGAATAGGCGTGCCGCCGGCGCTCTCAGGGTGTGCGAGTGCGGGCCTCTAGCGGCGGGGTGGAATACTTGGCAGCAGAGGGAGGGTCGGCCGCGGCCGCGCGGGGGGGAAGAGGAGGAGGAGCTCGCGCTCTCTCTCTCTCTCTCTCTCTCTCTCCCTCTCTCTCTCTCTCGCTGGCTTGTTCTCTCTCTCTCTCTCTCCCGCTCTCCCGCTGCGCCACACGCTTCGGCGTCCAACTAAACCACTTCGAAAAGCAAACAAACCGAGCGCGGGTGCCCCGCCGCCGCCCGGCCGGGCTTTGACAGGCGGGCCGTGGCGGCTGGCGGCTGGCGGCTGCGGCGGAACAAAGTCAGCGTGCACCGCGGCAGCAAGCGCTCTCATAAACCGCACGCCGCGGGTATCCGCCGACCAACCCGATCCCGATGTGCCACCGGGCCTTTCTATCACCGCGTGTTCTCCTCCGAAAAGCAGCGGGGAATGCAGTGCGACAGACAGTGTTTTCACGTTGCATCGCCCGTCCCGGCCCGGCCCCGGCCCGGCCGGCACTCCCGGCGCACATGCTACATACATGTATCGGCGGGCCGCGGTACACGGCGGCCCTCCCCGCGCTATCTCTATCTCTCTCTCTCTCACTCAATTCCGACTGCGGTTTCCAATCTGTCCAATTTATCAGCCGCTCTCTGCCTTTGCGCCGCCACACGCCCAGCCGTGGCGAGAGGAGGCCTCACCAGCGCGGAGTGCGGCGGCAGCGCGACTACTGCACTCGAAATGTCAAGGAACAATTTCTGCCCAGCGGATACGGCAGCTCATGGACACGCCGCAGATCCAAGTGTGGACCAGCCCCACGCTTAACGTGGGCTTAACGTGGGCTTAACGCGGTAGGTGTGGACCACCGCATACAAAACATTTTTAATGAATATTTCGCCTGTAATATTATTTCCCTTTTTTTCAAAGGCCTTAGGTGGTGCTAAATTATCACCCACCTGAAAGAAATAACAAAAACAACGCGAGTGTGTGCGCTGAGGAAACTAAACATGTGAATCTGGCTGCAGCAAAGGGAGTCGTATACTGTACGCACAATAACGGCACACCCCAGTTTTGCAGGACGCACAGTCCGTCAACCGCGCGCAAACCGCGCCGGCGTATGACGGGGTAAAAATCGGTTCCGCAGAAACGATAAAAAGGTGTGCAACACTCTGCGAGCGGTGCGTATTGCGGCGCGGTGCGCGCCTCCGGGCCTCGGCTCACCGCACCGCGCAGCCGAGATGGCCGTGGTGGCGGCGGCAGGTGCCAGCCACTGCGGAGCCGGTGCCGCCGCCTGCCGAAGGGATACGCAACGCGAAATAATAACCCGGGGATCGTAACTCCGACGGCCATCGGCACGGCCGCGCCCAGCCGTAGGGGGATCACCGCCCAGCAAATTAGTACGTTTCCACGCGACCTGACGGCCACGGCCGCCGCTCCAGCGCCGCGCCTGGAAAAGTTTTCATTTTACCCGGCGTGCACCGCGAGCACTGCCCGGCGGTCAAGGCGCCGCCGCCGCCACCGCCGCCGCAGCCGCAGCCGCCGCGCTGACATAACGGAAACACTATGAATAATTAACAGGCCCCGCATTACAGCCAGAAAAGCTTTCGCTGTTGGCACGGACAAAAGGCCCGGCCGTTTAATAGCCCCCGACTACGATCACTCTGGCCCCCCCCCCCCGCACAGCACAATGCGAGAGAGAGGGACAGAGAGAGAGAGAGAGAGAAAGAGAAGGACGGAGAGAGAGAGAGAAAGAGAGAGCGAAACAGAAAGGCGACTGTATGTGCGATTTGATGATGAGCTGTGGGTGGTTGTGGCGTGGCGGAACACTGCGCAATCCGCAACTGTTTCACGGCCAGTTGGAACCATTTCGCGAATACGTATCTAGGAACGCGAACGGGAGAGAGAGAGAGGGGGGGGGGGAGGGAACGGGAGAGAAAGGGCTGCCGGCCGAATGGCGTGGGGGGAAAGAGATGGAGATAATGGAGTTGGGGGCAGCAGATAAGCCCAATGCCGACCGCCCCATCCCGCCCCCGCCCCACCACCGCCGGGCCCATACCAACTTACCCTCCCCTGTGATTCTTCTTCTTTACCCCGGGAGCTCGTGAGTGCGGCGGGGAGGGGGGGGGGGGAGGGTGAGAGGCCAGAGATCCCATTCCTCATCCACTCCTGTGAACAGGATGCGACGCGGTGGCCGCCGCGGCAGCAGCAGCACCGCGACACAACGTGCCAGACGCGTCGTGTTGACTCGGCAGACGGACTCTCTCTCTCTCTCTCTCTCTCTCTCTCTCTCTCTCTCTCTCTCTCTCTCACACACACACACTCACTAGCCGGGGATAGTGTGCACTAGCGGGGGGAGAGAGAGAGAGGGCGATCCGGGCGTTGTGTAGGAGTAACAAGGAGAGAACGGGGCCGCGAGCCCGCAGGGGCGGCGGCGGCGGCGCGGTGCCCAAGGGAGGAGGAGGGGGTTGTCGAGATGTCAGCAAGATGTTCCACTCTCAGGGAGAGAGACAGAGACAGCCAGCCAGAGAGAGAGAGAGAGAAGGACAGACTTTCGCGTGCGGTACGCTGCGAGCCAATCAAAAGGGCACGTTATATACGTATATCGAAACAAATGCGTCACTTGCAGCGCGTGCGGAGGAGCGTGTGTGTGTGTGTGTGTGTGCGTGCGCGGCACAGCAAGCGGACGCCGGAGGGAAAACCGGGAGGACAGGAGAGAGATAGAGATAGAAAGAGGGAGAGAGAGATGGGGGGGGGGGGGGGAGGTACGTAAAACGATCCGCACGTCGTGAGCGGGGAATGTAATTCCTCGGCCTGGCCTGGGCTTTACTGGGAGCGAGAGAGAGAGAGAGAGAGAGAGAGAGAGAGAGAGCACTGGCCGAGGGAACAAAACCCTTGGCCGGTGTGGAGGAATGTGCTGAGCACACTGTGCAAGCCAGCCCGAGCCGAGACCAGAACCGACCCGCGCCTCGGCTCGGCTCGGTCCGAACCGGCCCGGCTGTGCTCTGCTCTGCTCTGCTCGGCTCGGCTCGGCCCGCGGCCGCGGCTGCGCCCACGGCAGCCGCCGCCGCCACGCCGCCGCCGCCGCCGCAGCCCGTGGCCATAGCTGAGACATGACTGTTCCGTGCCGCGCCGTGCCGCGCCGTGCCCCGTCCGACCTCATCGCCGTGCCCCCCTGGATACGTATGGGAAAGGCCCCCGCCGCCCCGCGCTGCCGCCCGCGCCGCCCGCGGCCCCGCGGCCCCGCGGCCCGTCCCCGCGGCCGTAATCAGATGCACAATGCCGTATTGTCTAAAACGTGTTCACCCGTGGCGCGGCGGCCGCGGTGGCGCCGCAGGACATAAGCAGCAGCAGTGGCAGCAGCGGCGGCACTGTCCCTAGAAAGCAGGTCTCGGTGACAATGCCGCGCGGTCACACACGACTTGATGATGACGATGATGTTGTTGGTGATGCTGGTGGTGGTGGTGGTGGTGGTAACCGCTGCTGCTGAGGCCGTGGGCCCGCGGCGGCCGCACCGCCGGGCCTGCTGGCATGCTGGGGGGGGGGGGGGGGGGGGGGGTAAACAGACGGGCGCGGCCAGAGCACGCTCGGCTGAGCGCCCCCCCCCCCCCTCCCACCCCCCCCACCCCCTCCCCGCAGCCACGCCGCGGGCGGCCAAGGTACGCCGCGTGAAATAATACCGCTTTTCCTGCTGCGACTTGGGGACACCTCACTGCCTCCCCTCCCCCCCCCCCCCCCCCGCATAGGACCCCCCTCGAGGCAGGTGGATGCGCCCGTGGAGGTACAGCAAGTGCCAGCGGCCGTGGGAGAGACAGAGAGAGAGAGAGAGAGAGGGAGAGATGGGGAGAGAGAGGGAGGGGGAGAGAGAGAGGGAGAGGAGGGGGGAGGGAGACGGAGATGCTAATCACGCGCTAATGAATACCATTCTCACCGACGTTCCGCGCGCACAACACACTCTGGGGCCGCTCTGCCGGCCGCCCCCCGGCCGCCCCCCGGCCGCCCCCCGGCCAGCCCAGCCCGCCGGTAGCGCGGCTCGCCTCAACAACTCGATGGCACTCCAACCGAGGGAAAGGGGGAGAGAGGGGAGAGCCGAGGGAGAGAGAGGGGAGAGCGGGGGGGAGAGAGAGAGAGGGGGAGAGGGGAGGGGCGGCGCACTGTAAAAGACTGCTCCTAGGCGCGCGAGCTCCGCGCCGCCGTGTCTATAAATTACGTGGGCGATAACGCCGAGCCCTGGAGGGGGAGGTGGGGGGGGGGGGCGACACTGCAAGACGCGTTGCCCCCGAACTGGGGCTGGACAAACCGTTACACATATATATAGCTATATATATGCTGGTGTACAAGTTGGGTGTGGCCGGGAAAATTTACAAGGCCTGCTGTATGGCCCGGGCAACATAAAGAGGCCTTGTGACAGTTGATTACTGTACCAGTGACTGCTACTGTGCTCTCTCTCTCTCTCTCTCTCTCTCTCTCTCTCTCTCTCTCGCACAGCCATGCCAGCGCAGTGCCAGCGCGCGGGACTTTCCGGCATATTAGCGCCTCTTCGGCGCAGCATGAATGCGAAATGAGAGAGATTAATATCGGACACGGTTACACTGTTACACAAGTGAACACACATACAGGCGCACGCATGTACACACACGCACACACACGCGCGTGCACACACGTACACACACACACACACACACACACACACACACACACACGCTGCATGCGCACGTGCAGCCCGGGCAGACCCGCGGGTTGCCTGCAGCGGCCTGATTAGAGGAGCTCCACTGCTGCAGTGTGTGTGTGTGTGTGTGTGTGTGAGCGTTGTGCGTGTGTGTGTGCGTGTGTGTTTGTGTCCGTGTGTGGGGCGGTCATATGAGCCGAACAAGTGTGGCCAAAAAACACGCGGCTCACATTTCTAGTAGTCCGCGCGGTCTTGGAGATTTCTGATCGGCGATTGCGTTGCGTTCGACGTCCTCCACGCCGACATTGCCTGGCGCGTCCCCCGACCGCCTCTACCGCCTGGGGTCGCGGGGGCCCGCGGGTCCGGACGAGAGAGAGAGAGAGAGAGAGAGAGAGAGAGAGAGAGAGAGAGAGAGAGAGGAGTTGGTAAGGAAAGGAAGCTTGTTTTTCGGCCAGAGTGTCAGGTTAGCGCACGGGGCGTGCTGCGCCGAGCCGCGCTGAGCTCTCGGCTCGGTTATCAAGGCCGGCGTCACCGTGGAGGAACGCGGAGAATTGACTGCCGCAGCTCCGTCCCCGCCCCGCCCCGCCCCGCCTCACGCCTCGCGCCCTCGCGCCCTCCTCCCTCTCTCTCTCTCTCTCTCTCTCTGTCTCTCTCTCCCTTTTATGCTTCCTCCACCCGCCTTCTATAACCTCTCTCTCCCCCCCCTCTCTCTCTCTCTCTCTCTCTCTCTCTCTCTCTCTCTCTCTCCCTCCTCCTCTTCTGCTGCTGCTGCCTGCTGCCGAGCGGAAAAGTCTGCATAGATAATTTGGCGTGGATGTGAAGGGGCGCCGCCGCCGGGGGCCGGGGGGAGAGGAGTGGGGCACGGCGTCGTAGGGGGCGGCGGGGACGGCCGGAGGGGGCGCTATGGGCGCCTTGAAAAAGAGCCCCCAGGACGACGACGGCGTCGACACAGCGAACCCCCTCCTCGAGCTGCGGTCGCAGTTGCTGAGAAATAATTATTGCCCCTCCCCCCGACTCCCTTCTTCTCCCCCCTTTCCCCTCGTCGCCGCTTCGCTCCGTATTATTATATTATCATTTTTCTCGCGCCGCGCTTGCGTCGTCGCCTTTTGACACGAGCGGAATCCTGCGACCGCCGCCGTGCCGCCGCGCGGCGCAGCCGTATGGACGGCCGAATACGCCAATTTACATAATCCTCAATTTTTTTATATATATTTTTTTTACATCGAAGCCTTCTACTCAGTTGCTGTAGTACAGGAATAAGAAATACATGTATATCGCGGCGCAGAGCGAAAAACGTCAGACAGGGAAAAATAATACCATCTTGCGTTTTATATATTTGTAGTACGTACATCGGGGTGGGGAGAGCAAGGACGTACGCCCGTGATTTCAGGCGGAATCCGGAGGGATAAGAAACGAAGTGAACGTTCCGCACCCCCGCTCACCCGCTCCCCCCGCCGCCGCCGCATGCGAAAGAAAGCATAGGAAACCACCCCCGGGCCGCCGCGTCGATATGGGGTTCCTCCCGCCCCTCCTACTCCCCCTCCCCTCCCCTCCCCTCCCCGCCCCTCCCCGCCCCTCCCCTGCCCCTCCCCGCCCCCACACGGCGCTGACAGCAGCTACGCCCGCCCCCGGGATCTCTCTGTGCCACGCTGCGACTGCGGGGTGAGAGAGGGGGGGGGGGACGAGGAGAGAGGAGAGAGAGAGAGAGAGAGAGAGAGAGAGAGAGAGAGAGAGAGAGAGAGAGAGAGAGAGAGAGAGGGGATAACTGGTAGGGAGCAAATCCCTGTCACAAACAACTTTGCCACTTCCTCACCCGTCACGGACTACACCACACGCCGCCTTCTGTTTCCCTCCCCCTCCCCCTCCCCCTCCCCGGCTCCTCCGTGTCCCGACGGACCCCGCCCGGCGGCGCCCGGCCCAACTTACTCTGCCGTCTGGCAAAGCGCATGACCCCACCTGCCACCAATCTCCATCTGCAATAGAAAGAACCGAGTACTGTACAGCAGCTCGGTGCAGTGCCGAGCCGACGCAGCGGCCGAGGCAGGCGGATAGACAGACAGGCGGACAGACAGACAGACAGACAGACAGACAGACAGACAGACAGACAGACAGACAGACAGACAGACAGACAGACAGACAGGCAGACAGACAGACAGACAGACAGACAGACAGCGAGGGGGGTGCAGCCCTGCCCGCGGCTCCCCTCCCGCACCCTCCTCCTCGCCTTCCCTGCACGCGGCGGCGGCAGCGGCGGCGTCTCTTCGCGCACGCGTTTCTAAAATTAATTTCTTTGAGCTGTTGGTCCCCTGCTGCGGCCGCGGGCTCGGCTCTTGCTCGGCTCTGGGCCCCGCCGCCGCTCTGCTGCCCGCGTGGCGCGGAGAGCGTCGTCGCCGCCGCCGCTTTTCGAAAGAATTAGTGTCATTAAGGAGCAGCTCTGAGATCATAACCACCGGCCCCGCGGGCTGCGCGGGCCGCGCCGTGCTGTGGCCTTCTCCTCCCCATTCCCCACCGCCTCACCGCGAGGCTGCCCGAAAAACAAAAACGATACGCGGAGGCGGAACTTTGAGGCGGGAGGAGGAAGAGGAGGAGGAGGAGGAGGGACTGTTGGAGAGACTTATTGTCAGGACCATTACTCCGCGGCGCGGCGGGATAAGCGTTTTGCCTACCTCATTCATCAGCCCCCCCCCCCTTCCCCGGCGAGGGAGGCGATCACGCCCGAACGGTCGCGAGGGCGTCGGAGTGAGCGGGGCTCGTGCTTACTGTATGACGCTCGCGGCCGCGGCGCTCCCATTCGCACCGTCCCACCCGCCCGCCCCCGCCCGCCGCACTGCGCACATGATAGTACCCTTCATCCCCCTCACCGCCGCCGCCCGCACACCTTTTGTTTCGCGCCATTTTTCCACCGGCCCTTCGGGCTTTTCCTCATTTATTTTAAACACCATCCCGTTGTTCTTTAAGCAGGAGCGCGGGCTCGGCCCCCCGCCCCGCCCCGCCCCCACCCCTTCTCCGACCGCGGCGGGCTGCGCTCCCCGACTAATTCGCGACCAACATCGGTTCCGATCGTGAGAGCACCGAATCGCAGAAACAAAACGCGAAAAATAAAAGAAAAACAGCAGCAGGGGAGAGAAACGGAATAAATAATACGGCAGCTCGACTGCGGTGGCTGGGTGGGTGGGTGAAGCGCGAGTGAGTGGCGCGCGAAAGAGAGAGACAGAGAGAGCGAGAAAGAGAGGGAGAGAGAGAGAGAGAGAGAGAGAGAGAGAGAGAGGGGGGGGAGGGGAGGTCCTCGCCTCGTCCGGTCGAGGATGAACGGCGAGGAGCGTACAAGCAGCGAAGCGGTCCGCAAAACAAAGCATTCTCCGTCCCTCTCCCCCCTCACCTCTGTCCGGACGGCGGCTCGCGAATTATTTTGCCACGCGAATTAATGCCTCGGTCTCGGTGTTGGTGTCGGCGCGCAGGTGACGGGCGCGGCGGCGGCCGCGGTGTCTGTGTACGGGGAGCGCCGCCGCCGACCGGAAGGGAGGGAGGCCCGCGGGGGCCGTCGGCGGCCACGTCGTCGTCGGGTTACCTCCCGCCCCGCCGGCCCCGCCGGCCCCGCCTGCCGCAGCCGCCGCCGCACGCAACACTGCAAGCTGTCGATATGAGACCCGCGTCCCGCTGGCGACATCGCATCGCATCGCATCACGTCGGGGACACGCGGTGCAGCGAGGCGGCCGCGCGGTGCGGAAGCTCTGGACACCGTGACGACACCGCAGTCGTCATCGTTTCCAAATGAAATGTAACACACACACAACTCCGCACGAGGCGCGGACTCGCGGGGGCCACCTGGTTTCCGGGGTGACGGACGGTTGGCTCGGATTAACAGAGTGCTCACGGTGGCGCCCCTGACACCGCTGTCGGGGGGGCCGTGCTCAGGGCCCCGTGGGAGGGGAGGAGGAGGGGGCACGGGACTGGACGCCGCAGTGTGTCGAGGCAGCACATGTCCGCAGCCCGCGTCCACAACGCTGTGGCAATGTCGCTGTTTTGCATGCAAACTTCATGTGACGTGAGAATGGCAGACACTTTCCTCCGGCTCCGCTCCGGCCCTCGGACGGCAGGGGCACCGTGCCCGTACGCGTGGCGGTGGAACGCCCCGATGGCTCTTCCCGTGCGCTTACATCATTCAAACGCCGCCGCCGACCAGCAGGCAGCAGGGCCGGTCCACAAAACAAGACTGTCACTGCCGCACACGCAGCGGCGGCGAGTGCGTTGTCGCCGCTGCAGCCGCGGGGCCACGCGTGGCTGCCCTTTGATTGATTTGGATTTGGATCCGTGCGGCCCGAGGGGAGGCGGCGGAGAAGGTGTGAAGGGGCGCGGCCAGCGGCGGCGGCGGCGGCGGCGGCGGCGGCGGCACTCCCCCCGGGGCGGCGGCCCCCGTCCCTTTGTCACAAGGTGTCCGCACTTGAGATTCCTGTCCTGTCGGCACGGCTGCCCCCACTGCCCCCGGACGGCCGGGGGATGGCGGCGGCGGCGGCGGCGGCGGCGGCGGCGGCGGCGGCGGCCGTGCCCCGGCTGCGCCGCGATGCGCGTC
The DNA here is from genome assembly GCA_026979955.1 of Megalurothrips usitatus. Classification (NCBI taxonomy): domain Eukaryota; kingdom Metazoa; phylum Arthropoda; class Insecta; order Thysanoptera; family Thripidae; genus Megalurothrips; species Megalurothrips usitatus. The sequence continues at coordinate 13,814,520 of CM049593.1, forward strand.
CGCGGCGATGGCCGCCAGTGCCAGTGGCCGCCGCAGGTCATTTGCAACTGTAACGACCCCCACAAGGCTTAGTCCCGCAATTACGTGACAGTTTTGCAGATTGTTGTGACCTCGGCGGCCGCGGCGGGGACTACAAACAGGAGGAGGGCGGGCGGGCTGAGGGCCTCGGCCGGTGGCCCCTCCGCCCCGCCGTCCGTGATGGGCCCCGTGCGTGTCTCCGCCGGCACCTCCGCGCCGCCCCTGCCGCGCCCGCCGCGCGCCCCACCTCCCACCTGCTCGCCGAGGATAAAAACATAAAAACGGCGCGATTTTCGCCCGGGCCCGCCACAAAAGACGATTATTATTACTCGCCGCGACTGTCCTTCGGAGTTTGGCCCGAGTTGGGACGGGACGAGACGGGCTGCGTCCCGCAGAGGCGGGGCGGGGCGGGGCTCGGGGGGCCCCGCTGCCGGGCCGCGCTCAGCTCCGCTCCGCCAGCTCCGCCGCGCGGCTCGAGGGGGCTACGGGCAGACGGCCATCTTGAGGAGCGCAGCGGCGTTCCGAACGAAAATAAAAGTCACGGCACAGACCCGACTCGCCGGATTCCTGTCTCTCCCTCTTCTTCGGTCCTTCATTCCATGTCTCTCTCTCTCTTTCTCTGTATTCTCCACCTCTCTCTCTCTCTCTCTCTCTCTCTCTCTCTCTCTCTCTTGCTGTTATTGATACGCGCTCCGCCAAAATGCCCCGACAAAGGCTTCCGTCCGTTCCGTATCCTTCGCAATAACAGGCCCATCCGTCCGACTTGGAAACTCTCTGTGCTGCGCGCGGCGTGGCGCGGCGTGGCGTGGCGCGGCGTGACGTGTCTGCCGCGTGCCCCCCGCGGCGCTCGCGGCCAGTTTGGCGATCACTCCCAATCGAATCAGGCGCGCGGGCAGGCAGGCGGGCAGGCAGGCCTAGGAGTCGGCCGCCCCCCGCGCAGCCGCGCCGCCCACTCGCGGAGTGAGACGCGACGCTCCGCGGCCATCCGTCAAGGGCGGTGGGAGGTGGGCGGGCCGGGCCGGGGCTCCCGCCGCGGCTTCCTGTGACTCGGCACCACCGCCGCCGCCGCGGCCGCGCGGCTGCCTGCTTCTCTGTTTTGTTTCCAGAGGCGGCGAGTGCTGCGAGCTGCGGGCGCGGTGCCGACGCCTTTGTGGACCGCGGCCGGGACCGCAGGGCACCGCGGGGCGCCTCTGGCCCCGCACCGCACCGCGACCCGAAGGCCGCGCCGCCCGCAGCAGCGTCTTGAAGTAGTGGAGTAGCGGTGCGAAGCATCGAATCTGGGTCGGCGGCGGGGCGAGAGCCGGCGAGAGCCGCGGCTGGTCCGCACGGAATACTGATACACGCCTGATCCTATATTCCGGCCTCACGCACGCCGGCCGCGGGGACAATACTCATCCAGAATTCACAGGATCCCCCCGGCAAGCCGCGGCCGCCGCCGCCGCCGTGGAGGGCCGCGACGATGACAGGATCAGCGTGTCGTGTGTCGCGGGCTCATCGCCCCGGAGCCCCGGCCACCAGCAGCAGCAGCAGCACCAGCGGCGGCACCAGCGGCGGCAGCGGGCCCCGCGGGGCCGGCGCAAATCTCCAGGGCCAACATCCATACATTTCCATGCATTCGTTGAGTGCTCTTCGGACAGGAGGCCCGGAATATTCATGGGCAGGCGAGGCGCCGCCGCCGCCGAGCCCGGCAGAGCTGTCGGGGCAGGCGCATATACCGTGCCGACTCAGGGAACAGAAAACAAGGAAATAAAAAGACGTCGCCAACTGCTGATGAGAAGCGGGGCGCGCAGTTGTCCCAGCAGCACCCGCACACCCCCCGGCCGGGCCTCAGAGGGGTGGACCGGGCTCAGAGGCATCGTCACCATCATCAACACCAGCAACACGGCCACTTGTAAAGCCTTCCGCTCGGTCCGTGCCGCCGTGGCGCCGCTGCCCACCAAAACCGCTGCCTTCCTCGCGGGAGAGACCCCCCGGGCAGCCGACCCCCTTGTCGCGAAGCCGCACCGCAATCGCAAGCAAGTGCGCGCCGGCCGACGCCGCAGAATACTCTGTACACGTCCCCGGCGCCGGGTGCGGCGGCGGCGGCCCACGGCGTCGGGTCGATAGGAGGCGGATGGAGTGTGTAACAGCGGCGCGGTGCGCGTCATAATTTGATTCAGAAGCCGCAGTCAGTAGTTGGTCCTGCCGCCATCGCCCGACGGCCGCCGCATCGACCCGAATCAACTTACACACGGAGCTGCATCAGCAGCAACACAGGGCAGAGCGGCGCATCCTTTGTCACCCGCGCCATTTTTTAATTACCCCCACCACCCCCCTCCTCCCGGCTCGCCTCCGGCGACGCGGTCGCAATCACACGGACGACGCGGCGACGAGCGGCGTTCGATTACTCGACCCTGATCAGCGCCGATCGATCTCTCAATATCGGCCCGTTTGATCGGACGGCAGCTGGTCAGCGGCGGGCGGCAGCCTCGCGCCTCCCGCAAGGCGGCATGTGTGTGTGTGTGTGTGTGTGTGTGTGATTGGCTCGACTAAACAAGAGTGCCAACATGACCAGCACGACATTCCCAAAGGTGAAAAGTCACCGGCCTGCAGGCCGCTCTGTCTCCCCCCCCCCCCACTCCTCCTCCCTCTGGTTCTCCAGGCTCGGTAGCGGCGACGGAGGCGAAGCAGAACGGGGTCGTGCGACACCCGATGACGCGATAAAGATACCATCGCTCCCTGCCTCCCCCCCCCCCCCCCCCCCCCCTCTCTCTCTCTCTCTGTCCGCTCCTTCTCCATTCTGTTGCCATTCTCATTTTCAGTGCGATACTGTACAAGTCAGCGTAGAGTAGTAGAGCGGGGGGAGGGTGGAGGACGGAGGGAGGGGGGTTAATGGGTGAGTGGCGATGATGAGAGTGGGGGAGGGAAGGGGAGGAGGGTATACAGGTAACATGCAAATGACGTCGCACCAGTTCTGGGCTCTGCGAGGAGCGAGCCAAAGAGAGACGAGAGGCACTGTACGCGGGGAGGAGGAAGAGGAGGAGGGCGAATGTCTGTGTGTGTGTGTGTGTGTGTGTGTGTGTGTTCCAGGGGTGACATAAATCAAATGCGAATATCAAGTGGATGGATGCCCGCCCCCAGCGCGGCGCAGCGGCACAGCCACAGCGCCGAGAGGCAGGCTGGCTACGCCGCTGGCTACGCCGCTGTGTCGGCGCTGGCTGACGTTCACGCGCATGCGTCCCGGTCGCCCATATGACGTGCGAGCAATAAAACTTTCAATGTCCATTGTGGTGCGGGGCGGCGGCGGCTCTGCGCGGCGGCGGCGTGGCGGCGGCGTGCCGGCGGTGCGGGAGAGCAAAAAAAAAAAAAAAAGCTGAACGAAGCCGGGTGTTATCTCCGTCGCACACACACACACACACACGTCGTGAAGCACACGATGACAATAAGCACGCTAATCCGATACAATCCGCACAATCTAGAGGAGGGCCCCAACGACAGTGCTCACAATCTTGGCACAACAGTTTTAGCATCGAATGGTGCGTGTGTTGTTTTCTTTTTTATATTTCTTCCTGAAAATCTTGCCTTTGAAACGTGCCGAGTGCGCGCCCGTGAAGGGCCGGCCGGCTGTTTATATCGATGCGGGTCTCATTTGACTTACATGCCGCGGTGTGCCGCCACCCTCCTGCCCGCACCGCCGAACCCCCATCGCCTCCCCGTCATCCCCACTCCGGTTCGTAGCTTATCTCGTCCCCCCCATCCACACCGCCGACTCCCGGCCGGGAGGGAACATGTGTCCTGCCGCTACTGGCTCCTTACGGTTCGTCGAGAAGCTTCACAGAAAAGTAACGAGATAAAACGCCCCCCTTTTCACGAGCAGTGTAACGTTACTTTGAGGGCACCGTCTTCGTCGTCCACCTCGAGATGCCTTTGCGCACTTCTCCGAAGAGCGGACGCGCTGCTGTCGAAGGGAAGAGGAGGTCTGCGTTGATAAGGCGCAGGGGAAGCCCGTCGCCCGCAGACCCGGCCCCGAGGGGAGGCCGAGCCGGCGAGCCGGACAACTCTGCAGAAACAAGTGAGAAGTCGGAGACGCTGGATCGCCCTCCGAAAGCCCTCCCGGCAGCAAACAAGTTCCGAGGATTGCAAAGATTGGAAATAAAAATTGGACGTTTGCTGGGTACGCTGGCGGAGCAGCGGGGCGTGTCCTCTGCATTACGGCCGCGGTAAATCAGGCGCCGAGGCTGCGGGCAGCACTAGTTGCTGACCAGATGGCTGGCCCGAACGCTGGGTGCGGCGCGCGGCAGGTTTGCGGTTGACGCCGCCACACCGACAACCATCTCTCAGAGCTGCGCAGACACATCTGATGACGCATCTTCGACGCGGCAAAAACGAAACTGGATCGGGCAGATATGACTGCGCAATCATCTTATTCCAATCAAAAAGCTCCCGACCGGGGGTAATAAAAAAAAAGGAGAAATCTGCCCCTTCGAGACTCGGTGTCATCAAACAGTGGCGACTTCAAAGCCAAGGCCCCTCTGTCCGCTCCTCATAAGACTCGCCAGGAAATTACTCCAAGTTTTTAGTGACGAGGACTGCGCGCTGCGCGTCTAAATGGCCCAACCCCCTCGAGGGCTATACGGTCCATCAGCATCGGTTTGCAGGGAGGCGCAGGCCAGCAGTAGCAGCAAATTACCGAGATTGCACGTGCCCCTCCCCTCCCAGCGAGATTAAGCAAGGCCTTGCACAAAAACGTGAAACACACTGAAACTCCCCAGCGCGGCCCGGGGAGCCCGGCTCAAAGTAAGTTTTGATAATTAATGGGAGATGTCTGAAGTGCGATAAAGTCGGCTCGGGTCGGGGCCAAAGTCGGGGTGCTCAGAACGGACGACCAGCCAACTTGGTGGTGGCTCGGCCACTGCCAAGGCACCAGCCACCTTGCTTCCTTTGTTACCTACGCCACCACACTACACACGTACAGTACAGTCGGCTGTTCAATTCAGAGCGCCGACGAAACAAACTCGTGTTTCTAAACTGTTTATCTGAGTGTCGCAGGGGAAGTGCCGTGCGCCCAGTCAGGCCACGGCCACGAGGCGGCCCGGTCGGCCGGAGTGTGATATTTCAGAACCACTTGAGTCATGAAGACCGTCTCATGGAACAACACCCATTCCATTCCATGGCTGTGTACTCGGAATCGGGCCGGGCGTGTTTTGTCTTTCTCCCACTCGAAGCGGGCGGGGTAGGAGGGGGGGGGGGGACGCAAGAGCCAGTCAACAAAAAAGGAACAGAGAGTTTCAGCGGCATTCTGAGACGCGGTGATCTGCTCAGTGGAACCAGAGCGGCTTCTCAGTTTAGCCGACACTCATGACTACATTACAGAAATTTGCCCACAAGGATGCCACTGTATATTTTCGCGTCGGCCACATATTTCACGGGCGACGTGCCTTTAGCCCGGTTTCATTGGCGACGGCAGGCATCCAGGATACCCTCACTTCGGAATTCTGTGAAGCTGTTGGCTGGCCGGGAGACCACACAGCGGCAGACGGGTTTTCACCATCTCCGGCGGCCTTTCGCGTCGCCGCTGTGACGCATGTGTGCTAACTGAAGCCCCGTCCGTGTCCGTGCCTCTCGCCGGGGCGGTGCCGCGGTGCCGGCGGCGCACGCAGCGCAGCAGCTGCCTGCTCGCCGTGTGGCGCACGCCGCGTGGCGTCACCAAAGGCTTCGCGGCGGCAGACTTTCCCGTTAGTGCCGGGCGACTGTCGTGCGCCACGCGTTAGGCCGCGAGTGAGACAAAAGGGTCGCGATTGTGAGTGTGTGTGCGTAATCCGTTTTAGGGGCCGGCCGCTTGTGTATACACTGCGATGTATTATGCAGGGCTGCGCTGCGGCGCTGCGGCAGCGGTGGATGGCGCCTTGTGTATCACGCCGTCGCCACACAATATCCGGTGCGCGGGCCCGAAGGGGCCCAGCGGCCCGAGGGGTGTGGTGTGGGCGGACCTGAAGAACCAGTGAAGAACACACAGAGCGAATGAATGGGGAGGGGTGGGAGATGAGTGCCAAGCCGACTATAATGAGAGGCGGACGAAGACGGGCGGACGGGCCTTCACAAGGCGGGCGGACGGGCGGGCGGACGGGCGGGCGGACGCACTGGCAGACCCTGCGGTGGAAGGCCGGGCCGCTTGTTCTCGCCGGCAGCGGTGAGCGGTGACCGAGCGAGAGAGAGGGGGGAGCGGCAGAAAGGGAGAGAAAATGATGTACAAGTTTGTCTGCCGCAACTGAAGTTGTGTGTAATTACACTAATTCCAGAAGTGATGCTAGTGATCCCCTCCACGGCGGCGACGCCGGGGAAGCTCCCCCCGATCTTCTTTGCAGCGAATATAAAGCGAAATACTTGAGTCCACACGGCCAAACTTTTGGCACGGAAATTTCAAGTCCTATCCCCGCCATCTCTTTTTTTTTTGCACGCGCGCGCGCGTCGAGTTGGCCGGAGCCTTAATCTAAAGGGAGAGTGGAAAACTTGGAGCCGTTTTATGGCCGTTGTTTTCATAACTTGGTCTGCATTCATTTTCTCGTTAGCTAAACCCTTGCTTTTGCTGTAGACGACGCCCCTCTTCTAAACCTTGCGGCCATTGGTTTACATTTGAATCAATAATATTGCGATGTAAATTTGACTTGGCTGGTGTGTCGTGGCTTAGGTGTGCTATTACTGCTTCCACTGCATATGTAACATGTTTCTTCGGAGGTGCGTTGGCGGTCATAAGATCATTCGCTCCCTGCTGTCTCATCGTTTTGAAATTCCCGCCAGCTGGCAAACACCAACACTGACCCGAAATCGAAGTCGTAACTCACAGAGGTTATTGTGTCAAGGACAGGTGCTGCGATCTAACACCAACACATATCTCCTCCGCACGCACACACAAACATTACTCACCATGAAGCGTTTCGCAACATAACTCCACGATCAAAGGTGTGAACGTGGCTGGTCATCAAATCACAATGCATTACCAGACGAGAAACACCAAACCAATGCGCCACGGTCCATTTTTTTTGGCTAAGTTATTTCTTCCTAATTCATGAGCTGCTGAACACCAACCACCAGGCGAACTCACCATTCTGACAAGGCCATTTCTCGAAGGTATCCGCCGACAGTAGATGGAGGAGGGAAAAGAAACTAGGTGTGGAAGCAGGAGAGAAACCGAAAGATAAATGGGAGCACAAACCGAAAAGAAGACCACCGGCGCCACAAACTTAGAAGGGCAAAAGGAGGAGCTGTACAAGAAGAGGAGGAAGACACATTGGCCTATAATGATCCGAGTGGTGACGTGGTTGCTTTTCTCTCTGATTGATACGAGGGCACTTGAGATGCGTTGCGGAGGGAGGCTGCCCAGAGAGCCCAGCTCTCCGAGTCTCCTCTTAGTACGCCGGCGAATGCATTAGTATTGTGCCGTCAGGCGACCGTCTATTTGCATGCACTGCGAGGAGAAAACCATAACCCTCACAAAAACCGTGACTTTTACACATCTTGGTTCGAAAAACCGTTATGACTAGCAGTTTCCCCTCGCCTCAACTCGCCCTGCTGGAAATCGCTTCCATTTCACTCAGAGCACGCGCGCGTGCGCGTGTAAGCGCAAGTGCTTATTTTTTCCGTCCCATTCGACCGCGAACTGCAGGCGGCGGCAGCAGCGACGGCCGCGGCGGTTGTGGTAGCGAGTGTGGCAGCAGCCGCGCAAGTCACAGTCGCGCTGGGAAAGGCAACAACAATTACGGTATGAGGGGTGGAGGGAGGGGCGGGGCCGGCGGGGCCCAGGGGAGCCGCAACGGCGACTCGGCCACCAAATCAGAGAGCCCACTGTGAGTATGGACGTGTGAGACCGTGGGTCCAGCAGCGGTCCAAGCTCGTAACTTTCTTGTTTCACCTTTTCGAGTTTATTTTCGCACTGTTTGACGTCCACCGCCATGGCGTGCTCACAGGGGAAGACGCCTCGGCTACAAAAAGGTGCAGTGTGTACTCGTTGGTGTACTAGTACGGACACACGGAGTGATACCGAGATGAGGCGTATCGGGTGCCCAGTAACCACATTCCGCTCCACTGCTCCCCGCCCTGCCCGCCCTCCCCCAGAGCTGGCTGAGAGCACGCTGCTCGCTGGCACGCTGGTGCTCGGGGTCGATCGTCGCTCCCCCCCCCCCTCCTCAACCACCCCCGGCACTCCCCCCTCATCCAGCCACATCCACCCCCGACAACGGCCAACGCCGCAGGGAGGGAGAGAGATGGCAAGAGGGAGGGAGAGAGAGGATGAGTGCTGAAAGGGGGAGGGAAAAGGGAGAGTGAGTGAGGCAGAATACAGGGTGGGGCTACGCGGGAGAGTGAGAGAGACTAAGAGGAGGGTGGAGGCGGGGGTGGGGGGGATTTAGGGTCACTGGTTGGAATCATTCTTGAAAGATTAACCGTGGAACGCGCTGTATAAGAGTTGAGACACCGGCCAAAGGTGGAGTCAGGATTCTTTGTGTAAACTATTAGTGACGGTCGTCGCGGTCCATCCGAGGGGTTTACTGCTCTGATAGGGCTGTCGAGATGGCAACCCTTACTTTCACATACGGAAACTATCGGTGAAGGTCACCGTGCGAGTCCTCCTCCGTCTTCGACAGCCCTTTTTATATTGCCCTGTCCCTCGCGGGGGAGCATCCCAACCCTCATTATCACACCCACAATGGTCCAAGGGTTCAAAGCGCGCCGGTGTCTCAACTCTGGCTGCACAGACTATAGTCCGCCAAGCTGTTTGATGAATGGTGCCAAAAGTATTGTGTGCGCTCGTCATCTTCAATCCAATTTTAATTTTTCCCCGCCTTTTGCTCGTGCTGCACAGAGTAAAGAGAGAGAGAGAAAGAGAGAGAGAGCGCGTGGGCCGACATGTGTGCACGCGCACACGCATTGTTTTAAAGGGTGCAGAGAGCGGAATAATTCGAGGAACATACATTTGCCTTTGCGTCTGCATTGAAATATTGTGACCCCGCTGTGGGGAGCACATATTTGTAAGTACACGTTACTTTGCGAGGCACAATAAGCAATAAAAGTCGTTCTGTCTCCGCGCACACGCGTCAGAACGGGAAATGAATCGTGAACGCACTCCTTTCTCTCCTCTCTCTCTCTCTCTCTCTCTCCCTTTGACGGCATGTCGCTCTTTCCTCTTGCAGCGCGAAGGTGAAAATGAAAGGAAAATCTCGGGAGGGGAATCGTTTCCTGTGGGCGCGGAAATGATTTTGGGCGCGCCACGCCCCCCACGATGGTTTTATTCGTCAAACAGAGCGGCGCCTCTGCTCTCTAGAAATCCCTCAAGGATTCCTCTCAATATGAATGAAAGGGGCCGCGGCGCTGCGCGCTGCTATCCCTCTGCAAATAGATGTTATCCCCCGGCAGGCCTGGCTTTGCAGCTGAGCTGTCTGCGAGCGGGCAGCCGCGCAGCGCGCAGCGGCGGAGGCAGCATCGCGGCCCCCGGCTGTCAGCCACCGCCGCGACCAGCCGAGGCAAGTCTGCGAATTATATTTTTTTGGGGAAGTGGATCATTTTTCCATCTGAAAAATTGCAGCTCTAAAGATTGCTTCTTACTAGGAGGGTGTGAGAAGGGCGGCGAGGTTGGCAAGTAGTTTTCACGGCATCAACGGGGCGCCGCCGCCGTGCTGCCGATGAGGGCGACAAGGATGACCGCTGAACGGTCCGGGGGAGCGGCGGCAGTGGGACAGAGACAAAGGCACTCGGCCCAGCCCCTCCACCCCCCCCCCCCCCCTCCCCCTTTCCTCCCCGCTCGGCGACACTCAGCCAGCTCAGCCAATAAAGGACGGCCATCTTGCCGGAAGGAAGTGGCCCTGGGAGGAAGCACGAGGGAGCAGCGGGCACCGGCAGCAGCATCAGCGGGGGAGGGGGACCTGCCCGCCCCGCTTGACCACCGTCTCCTGCTATACACCTTGGCGTGCATGCGGACACAGCCGAGCCTCCTGTGGGTGCGGCCCGACAGGCCGACGGGCGCCTCGGATGCTCACACATATTGACCACGAGGACGTGTCAGTTATGGAGGCACCATCACCCGCCCGCCCGTCCCTTCCGGAGTGGGACTCACAATGCGCATCGCGCTCCCCCTCCCTCGGGGCCGCCTGCCCGCCGCCTGCCCGCCGCCTGCCCGCCGCCTGCCCGACGCCTGCCCGACGCCTGCCCGACGCCTCCCCGCGCCCGCCTGCCACTCCACGTCTGCTAGACGCCGCCGCCGCCCGCCTGGGACGTCATTCATGCACCCAAGCTGCTCACCGCTCGCCCCCGGCGAGGTAGGCCGCACCTCCGCTACGGTAGCGCCCCACCCACACACACATACACACTCACACACACACACTTACACCCTCACACTCTCACGAGACGCCGCGCATTAGGTCAGAGCCGAAAGCAGTGGACAGGTGGCTGTCGACGGCCCACTTGAGTCCCTCAATCGATGGGGCCAGCGAGGGGGCCTGCACACACACACACACACACACACACACACTCACACACTAGTAAGTGTATCAGTCCGTGAATCAAAACCCATTCGAGAGTCACGCAGCCGTAACGCTTGGCTAACTGCGGGGAATGTACAGTATACGGAGTGAGCGGGCGGATATATTGGTCGGCATGCCGTCTTCCAGCCACCGGCGAGGCGGCGGCGGGAGCAGGCCGTCCTGTCGTCAGTCCGTTGGACATGGAAAACTCGTACACATTTTCGTCGGCCAGCGTCGCCGCAACGGGTCTGCCCCTCTACTCCCCACTTGCCACCATCCCGAAACAATTTTCATAACCGAGGACGGCGGCGCGGCGCTCGGCGCCGCTCTTGGCAGTTGTTGCACGAGTGTCATTATTTGGGTCGTGGCTCTCGCAGTAAAGCGCCCCCCCCCCCCCACGCCGAAGCAAGGGGACCGGAGCACGCAGGGGACGCCGTCGTCTGTCCGTGACGAATGACCGTTTAGGAAATGCCTTCTGCCCACCAGATGGGAGCGATTCACTCCCCGACAACGGCAGGTGCGGTGGGCGACGGTATTGCCGAGTAGTTGTAGTCGTGTAATAATTGTGCTGTGTATCCTCGGGCAGATAAGATGAAATAGAGATACTGCGGGGGGAGGGAGGAGGGGAATAGGAACTGCGTTGTATATTGGGGAGACTTACGCGCGGCCCCCGGTGTACACCGTCACCCACCCACCTACGCTCGGCCCCCGCACCGGGCCGCGCCCCGCCCCGCCGCGACCCCCCGCGCCCCATCCGTTCCGCAGCCTGTTAGCTGCGGTGCGATGACAAATGGGCTGCTGCACGATTTAATCGATCGGGAAGGTGCGCCCCGCCCCGCGCTCCCACCGCCCCCCCGCAAGGCTCCGGCCCGGGCACCGCTGCTGCTGTCGGGCCCCGCGAGGGGTCACAGCGGAACACACCGCAGCACCGCTGTAAATTAACAATTACGCCTGTAATTTGTCACGTGGCATCGCGGCCGCGGTGGAACCCTGTCACGGCTTTACTTCAGGATCCTCGGCGGCGGCACGGCCTCCTGCCGCCGGGCCCCCCGGTCATCGGAAACGAGCGCTTGCTTGCTTATAACCTGTCCGGGCCGGGGTCGTCCTGTCAATACAGGGGACGCGCCGTCCCCAGGGGGGGTTCCTGTGTTTCTGTGTCCCCCCGGCCGGCTTGAGCAGAGATGCACTCCGGCCGACATGTCGGACGCAGATTGCACGGACGTGTATATATACACAGGCCGATGAAAAGCGGGAGATTGTGCGGCCGGGAGCACGCCATCGCGCGCTTAGCGGCGATCCCTGCGACCCCCGCCGCCGGCGGCGCCACCGCCCGCCGCCGCCGCGGCCAAAGCAAGCAGCAGGCTGACCAGTGCTAATTAAGCCGTCCCACAAAGCCCGGACAACTCCATCGCCGCCGCCGCGCGGGAACTTGTCCGAGGCGACCTGTCGCGCGGCTCCCGCATTCAAATCAAAATTTCCCGCGCGGCAGGATACCGCAGGCCGCAGGCGGCGTGAACTTTTCCCCGGACCGGCGCCTTCAGGGTCTCTCACTCGCTCTCTCTCTCTGTCGCTCTCCCTCTCTCTTTCTCTCAATCTCCCTGCTTTTGGTGGTCATTTTGCACGCCATTGCAACATTACGCGGGTGGCTTGTGAGCGGCGGCGCGCTTTGTACCCCCACTGGCAGCAGCGTCGTGTATAGCTCCCGCTGGCGCCTGCGGCCTGCGGCTCGGGGAAAAACGGTCTCGCGATGCGATGCGTCCCGCTCCCTTTCATTCACAAAAGCAGCGCTGCATTTGACTGTGGGAGGTGTGCGGCGCGGTGCAGCCGCCCAGGCAGCCAGCCAGCCGCGGGCTTCATTCCGAATAACGTGCAGGAAGGCGGTGGCTCGGCCGGGAGCCGCAGGGAGCCGCATACGGAGCCGCAGGGAGCGGCAGCGGCCCGCGCATATAGCCGCATAGCCTCATACCGTATGCGAGAAAGACATATTAGACACGCAGGCGCGCCACCGCCGTTCCCGAAGCCGCAACTCTTAATTAGGTTAAGAGCGCGTCCGCGTTGAATTCGTAATCTGCCGTGAATAGATGTGTGGAGGCGCGGCTCATCCCTACGGCCGGGGAAACTCTGGGCGGCCTAGCAGATATTCCACGTGTATGCAGTGTAGTATAACTCTCGGGGTGGCGCGCTCGGCGCAGGCGGCAGTGAAGCACACAGCACAGTGCTTGGCAGGAGTCGGAGCGTTCCCTCGTGGTGCTTGGCACCTGCTGTCAATGCAGTGTCAATGCAGTGGATGTGCTTGGCATGTGGCTTACATGGTGGCCCTCCGGGAATCAAACTTTTCAGCGGCGTTTTAGGGGAGCCGGCGAGTGACAGCGCATCCAGCGGCCCGCCGGGCCGGAAGCCCCTGCATTACTAACGAAGTGTGTCACCAACGTGACGCCGCCGCGGCGCGGTCTGTGAGCCCGCTCCCGGCCCCCGCCGTGCGGCGCGTCTGTTGGCTACAAGCCCACCGCGATACATATGCAATATGGCGAGCTCGAAGCGCCGCCGCGCGCGGCGCGATAAATTCGCATCAGCCTCATCAAGTTTTAATCGCAGCCAGGCGACGCGGCGCCGCCGCCGCCGGCTCCCGCCCGTCGCCGCAGCGCCGCGACACCCGCCTCCGAGAGGCCGGGCGCCCCGCTGCCGCTAACGGCTGTAAAAAGGAGTCGGGGCTATTTTCTCGGTTTCTCACGGCGCCGTGCCGGGGCAGCATGCCGCGGCAGCGGGGTGGTGGGGACGGCCGGCCTTGTCGGTTCGCTCGGCTAGAAGAAATCTGGTCTCCGAACGTTGCCGCCGGCCGTCAGCCTCATGCACCCCCACCAAGCGACGTCGCTTCCCCGGAAAGCGCCCGGAAATAACAGTTTGTGTGAAGTGCGTCCGGCCGGCCCCATGTCCACTGACACTCGCCCGGTAAATATTTAGAGGTGGACGCCGCGCCGCAGAGGCTGCGATGTGAGAGCATCGCTGGTGCGAGACGGAGGTTCTGAGGGGGCCTCTGTGTCGCCAGACCTGCACGCCTTATTGGCGCTTATCTCTGCGGGTGGCGATGGTGTGGCTTTACCGCTGGCGTCGCGTTCCGTGACGGCCGTGACGTCCGAGACACGTATGACGTCACACCTCCCCGCCGTCACACCATCCTCTCTGCGAACAACAACAACAACAACAAGCCAGGGAGGAGGGGAGGGAAGCCTCGGGTTATTCTGTGTAAACGCTATACGACGATGGAGCAGCGGAAAGGAAAAACAACAATCGGGCGAGCAGGCGGAGCGGAGCCCCGGCCTGCCGGTCGGTCCTGTCCGTCTGTCTGTCCGTGTGCCGTCCGCCTGTCCGCCCGCCTCCTTCAGGCAGCGCGCGGCATGATTGAGGCTTTTCAGGCAGTGATACACGAGAGATTGAGGCAGCAGCGGCAGCAGCAGCGGCGGCCTGTCGGACGCAGTCGGAACGAGAAGACGACCTGGCCGCCGCCACCACGCTGTGGGGCAATAAACGGACATGAAAAACTGAAAAGAGCGCGGGCGGAGGACGTTCTGCCCGGGCCGGGCATTGGAGCCTTATAGAGTGCCCCGTTGTTTCGGCACGAGGGGAGCCAGCAGCAGGGCGGCAGCTTTGGAGGGGACTGGAGAGGCGCTGTGTACAGTCGATCCGGTCAAAGAGTGGCCCGCCGCGCGCCGCGCCGTGAGCCGCGGAGGACACCGGCGGAACGGGCTTCAGCTTAGGGCCCGCCAGGAGGAGGACCCCGCAAACTTTGCTTATTTATTCAGCAGTCGCGGCGCAAAGCGTTGGCACTCGGCTGTTTAGGGGCGGAGGATCCCTCGGCATCAGGAGCCGAGGATCCCCCGGCATCATGAGGGGACGAAGATCCCCCGGCATCATGAGGGGACGAAGACCCCCCCGGCATCATGAGGGGACGAAGCCCCCCCTGCATCATGAGGGGACGAGGGTCCCTCGGCATCAGCAGGGCCTCCGGTCAATTACTGTTGTTGTTTCGCGCCCGGAGTCGCGTCCCGCCGCGTCCCGCCCGCCTCGAAGGGCGACGACACACGCGACCGACAGTGCGGTCGCTCTATACGGCTAGTATACGGCTGCGCTCCTTTTTGTGTCGGGAAGAATGCCAGCAGGGGAGGGGAAGAGGGGGAGCGAGAGAGCGAGAGAGAGAGACCGATTGTGAGGAGGAAAAGGAGGGACGGGGAGGAGGGGGGCGCTGAGCGAGGCGGGAGGTTCATTGGTCACACTCCGAGGAGCTGAAGACTCCGCGTTGGTACCGTGTAAAAAATGTGTTCTTACGCCAGAGACGTTGTAAACGTGTGTAAATAAAATAGGAATTACTTCGAGGAAATTTTTAGTGGCGACTTCTCTGCTTCTCTGCAATGATGATCCGTCATTTGGAAGTTTATGCTTTATGCTCATTTTATTTCGCCGTGTGTAGGAGAGGTGGCTGCAAATAATTTACACTTTCATTTTTACAGTTTTTATTGTTCACTTTTATTGTTCACTCAGCCTCGGTGCACCTATATTATGTAGTTTCGGACGATTTTCGAAACCGATTGGTGTTGTATATCGTGGAAGTATAAATTTGTCTGATGTCTCGGAGCGGTTCGGCAGGCCTTTGCAGCTCTGTGTGACCGCGGCTGGACAGGCGCAGCGCCCGTTATTGTGAGGCAGATTGTGTTGCTGCCAGCCATTCTCCTCGTCAATATATTCTACGACGAGGACATTATGTGGCCGGGAACGAAATAAAATTAACGGCGAGTCTCCTCTTTTATTGCAAAACCAAACAAAGTACACGGCGTTTCCAGGGGCGTCTCATTTCTGCTGCATAATCTGCATGTCGGGGAGAGGCACGGCTCGGGGCACGCGGCCGAGGGGTTGCCGCGCTGCCGGCCCGGGTGGGGCCCCGGCAGCCCCCGGGCAGGTCGCCGCGTTCCCCGTAACGCGCGCCGGATAAATAATTTGACGTGCTTCTGTTCGTGATTGTTTTCTTATCACGTTTTCACGGCTGAGCAGAGGGCTGGTGGGGCCTGGTGGCCTGCTGGGGCTTTCGGTGTGGAAGGGGAGGGGGAAGGGGGGTCAGGGGGCAGATTTGTGGAGGAGGGGGGGGGGAGGCGCGGCGGGGTGTGGCGGCGGGGTATGGGACCGCTTGCTTGCCGTGCTGTAGCCTGGTGTTGAGCTCCCCAGATAACGATCGGTTTGGGAGGCGCGTTGGCGGCGGGGGGAGGGGAGGAGTGGGAGAGGGGGAGGAGGGGGAGAGGGAGGGAGGGGGCGGCGTCTGTTCAAGGGACGGCGGCATATAGTACTCGACCGCTTTCCGAACACGTCCGCAGGATATTCGAGCGTGTAACATATTTTGCCATAGTTCAGGCTTTTGTCTCCCGCCTCGGTGCATCTCTCTCTCTCTCTCTCGCTCACGCACTTTCTCCCTCTCTCTCTCTACTGTTCGCTTTCAGGCGCCGCTGCCGCCGAGCGGCGCGCACACACATACACACAAACACACACACTTGCGGACTCTATTTGCATTCGCCCACAAAGTTCGCGTGACATCCGTTACGATTATAAAAGCATGTGCGTGTTCCTTGTGCATCGCGCACGGCGCGCGGGGGTGGGGGGTGGGGGGTACAGCAGTCATAAGTGGGAGTGAGAGAGGTATATACGTCCCGCGGCACTACATAATGTACACACATCATAGGGAGCGCGGAATGATGTGTGACTGCAGGTGTGTGTGTGTGGACATGTTTGCAAGGCTGTGAAAACAAAAGTAGTATACGCACAACTGGTGTGACACACACTCACGCACACACACACACACACGGTGTCGCCACGCAGCTCATCCTGAGCACGTCCCTGATATTCCGCGCGGGCCGTTACGCCCCGGCACTGACACTGTTTGTGCTGCGTCTGCGAGTCTGCGGCAGGCAGCGCCGCAGCGCCGCAGCTGGGCACGGCCGCGGTGCGGGTGCCGCGGCACCGCCGCTGTAACGACCACGTCACGACGCCGAGGCAGGCAGGCAGGCTTGCGGCCTTCGCACGACTCGCCGCCCCCGCCGCCCCCCACCACCCCCGCCGCCCCCCGCTTCCCTGGCTGACGCTGACGCCGCCGCCGCTGCTGCTTCCTGCCTGGCTGGAGAGTGGGAAATTGCGTGGGCAGGAAGACGTTTTATTTCGCACTCGACTCGTGTGCCCTTCGGGCGGGCGCCCTTATGGGGACCCCCCGGGACCCCCCGGCCCGGGCCCCGGCCTGCTCAGGCAGAGAGCAACGGCGGCGGCGGCGGACCACCGCTCCTCGCCTCGCCGGCTCAAAGTGAAGACCTCAGCTGCTGAAGCCTGGCAGCCTGGTGGCAGCGCCGCGGCATGCCCGCCTGTGGTGTTGAATTTCCGTTCGATCGCGGCTTTCCGGCCGTCGGCCGCGCGCGTGTGTGTGTGTACGTGTGTGTGTGTATGTGTGGGTGCCCGCAGTGCCCGCGTAACCGGCAGGCGTCATCACCGCTCCCATCTCTGTCTGTCGGCCTGTCTGTCTGTCTGTCTATCCTCTCCTTCTTTCTCTCTTTCTCCCCTCTCCCTCTGTCTCTCTCTTTTTTTTTCTCTCTCTCTCTCTCGCACAGCATTATACGACCGGCTCGTCGTCGGCGCAAAGCATGTAAAACGTTTCCAGCGCTACTGCATTACTCACATCGAAACCCAACCAGAGCGGCCACACACACACACACACACACACACACACACACACACACACACAGCTCTGTGCCCGCGTGTCGTTACGGTGCGGTGACGGTCCCCGCGGCACGGCGGCACGGTGGGGGAGGGAGGGAGGCCAGCGAGTGAGCTCAGCTCGCGGCGCGTGCGTGAAACAAATGAAGAGCGGCCGCTGCTCACGGCCCACTAGCCGCACATGACGCGGCAGCGGGGGCGGCAGCGGCGTCGGCGCACTAAGAACTTAATTTCATTCAAACGGCCGCGCGCGCGCGAGCGCGGTGATAAAAATATTGACGGATGATGCCGGGCGATAAGCCGAGGCCTGCGCCGGGGTGGGCGGCCTGCCTGCTCACACACACACAGCCAAACGCTTGAGTGCGTGAGTGTGTGTGTGTGTGTGTGCGCGCGTGCACCATTTGTCGCGGTGCTGGTGCACGAATGAGTGCTTACAGAGTCGGTCGGGTGCCGCCGACCGGGACAACGGCTCGCGCCGCGCGGAAAGCTTCGCATCCGCGTTCTCCGTCCTTATTTCTCGCTCTGTCTCTCTCTCTCTGTCTCTTTCTAGCTGTCGCTCTGTCTCGCGCTCTGTGAGGCCTGCCGCCATGGCAGTGTGTGTGTGTGTGTGTGTACGAGGAGAACCGCCCGGCTGTACACGCACGCACACACACACATGCAACCGGCGTCAACGTCACACCGGTATCTCTCCCAACGTGCGGGCGTGAATTGGTTCGTGCGCGCTCGTATGAGTGTGTGTGTGAGAGAGAGAGGGGGGGAGGGGGGAGGGAGAGAGAGACGGCGAGAGGAAGGAGGAGAGCAGGCACGCTGCCTGACACGTTGATTAGAGAGCAGAGCTCCGAACGTGGGCCGCCGCCGCCGCTGCTGCTGCTGTTGATAATGATGACGATAATTATTCGTGACGATAAATATGCTAGCGTACTGTACGCGTGGCCATCCCCGTAAGCCACCGCCGGGCTCGGGGTGACACCGAGTAGTGCACCAAGTAGTATTGTGGTCGACGCGGCGGCCCGTCCCTCCGGGACTCCTCGCCTCTCAGCCGTTGGTTGGCAGTGTACAAAGGCAGGCAGGCGGAGCGGCGCGGCGAGCCCGCAGCCCGTAGCTCGTGGCCGGCCGGTCGGCTCCTCCGGGTCCGCCGGGCCCGGGCCGGCCGAGCAAGAGCACTGGGATCCATCCAAACATCCTCACCTTTGGCCCTCGCCTTCCTTTGCGGTTGTCGGGGAGCCTAAGCCATGAGGAGGACGCCTACTGAGGGGCCGGGGCCCCGCCGGGGGCCGGCGGCGGCCGGCGAGGCGGTGTGGTCGAGTCAGTCACGACGATGATGCTTCGTGATGGTCATGATTATGGCCCGTGTAGTATTTTACGAGAATGATGATGATGAGGACAAAAGATGTACACTGCATTACGGGCGGCCCGTTGTGGTACGGTTCGTCCGGTTGCCAAAAAGCCGGACTGCGTTGCGGGACGTAAGCAGGTAATCCTGTCAGATATCGCGTGATGGATATCGTGTGCCTTTTCCCGTGTTTTCTTCAGTGTTTCTTTTTTTTTGCTGACTTCCTTTTGCCACGGCGTTAATGCGATACGTTCGATTTTCCGCGCCCTGAGGGGGGGAGGGGGGGGGGGGGGGGGCTGCGGTTCGCCTCTGTGGAGCCCCACGCGGTGGTGGCGGAGCGTGGCGTGGCTCTAGGCCTGTGATGTGGCAGGGGCCACTGCTACTCTGCCCATTAGACTATCAAATAAAGCCGTGAGGTGGGGGAGGAGGAGGAGGAGGAGGAGGAGGAGGAGCGGAAAGAGGAGAAGGTTCCTTGCAACTCCCCGGCGCACACAGCCCAAAGGGGCCGGAGGGACCCACGGGCGGGCGGGTCGGAGGGTCGGAGGGGATGGGGAGAAAACAGCTTCCCGCAAACAGCCTCGCCTCGCTCCCCCCCTCCCCCTCCTGCCCTGCGGCCACCCTATCCGCCGAGAATCCCTACATGTCCTATCGTTCGCACACGCCCCGCCAGACACGCTCTCTCTCTCTCTCTCTCCCTCTCGCTCTCTCTCCTTCCATCCTCCTCTCCCCGAGGGGTGTCTCTGTCGCCCCAACGGGGAGGATGTGCGTGTGTGTGTGTGTGTGTGTGTATTCGTAGGGGCCGTGATAAGATGAGCTTAATTGAGAGCCGGTCGTTACTCGCCCTTATGAAACCGCTAATGTAATGACAGCGCCGGGGATACGCACTTGTTCATCTGGAAAGAGAATCCTCCGTGAGCTGCAAAATCTGGCTGTATTGATCGGCGAACCGTTCGGTTTTCGTGAAGCGGCAATTCCGGCCGGACCACCAGTTACAAAGTCAGCCACCGCACGGCGCCACGCCCACGGCCGGCCGGCCGGCCGGGGGGGGGGGGGGTTAGTTAGTTTCCAGAGTCAAGTTGTCGCCGCGTCCCCCCGGCCCCGACCCGTCCTCGGCCCGTCGGGAGGACCACGTACTGTACCGCGGGGGCCCCGCTCAGCAGCGCGGCCTGTTAAAACACACACCTGAGTTGCACCGGTGATTAATCAAGACACGTGCAATTAATTATGTTCGCAGGGCGTGCCGCTCACGCGGGCGGCGCCGCCACCAGCGTCCCCTTGCGGCGACGCGCCTCACTTGCGGCGAGCACCACGGCATGGCCGGCTTCGGACGACGTCATCGGAGTCGAGGAGGCCCTCAGCAGCCACTCCATATCGGCGCCCCAAATCACATGGGACGGCTGGGCGGCGCGGGCCCAAAACTTGGAATAAAAATAAACGAGATATCTGATCGCAATCATTTCGGCAGCCCGCGGGCGGCCAGCGCCCCCCCCCCCCTCCCTCTCCTATTCACGCTCTGCACAACCGTCTCCCTTTTCAATCGTTTGACAGCCCCGTCAGGACCTCCTTGGCACGCCCACACAGGCAGGCGGAGGCGGCGGCGGGAGGTGGTGGCAAGCACTAGAGAGAAATACATCAGAAAGGAAATGGAGAATAAACTCGCGCATCGCATCTATATTTACACTGGGAATCAGCACGCGGCGGCCCGCTCGGCGCGTTATATTCGCGTCGGACTCCCCTCCGTGAAATTAGCAGAAGTGGGCGTCAACGTTTCTCCCTCCCCCCGCCTTCCGCGGCCGCGCCGCCGGCCCTGGCAGCCCTGCCAGCCCTGCCAGGGCCGCCCTCCCCGCTGCCGGAGCCCTTCTGGGACTTCGCGTCCCCTCGCCGCCTCCGCCCTCCGCCCTCCGCCCGCCGTGGCCTCGCCGCCGCGCCACCTCCACCGCGTGCGCTCAGACGATCCCCACAGGACACGAGAATCCACGCGCGAAATGTAATACATCGCAGAAGCCCCCGGCCGGCACCGAGTCGGCACGCGGCACGGCGCCGACGCCCGGCCTCCGCGCCGCGCGCACGAAGGCGTCGGCTGAAACACTTATCGAGTGGGAGAAACGGACACATCTGCGGGCTGCTTTCCGAAACCCAGCTCCCCTTCTTGATTCGGCTGGTTTTCATTCACCACTTCTGTCAACTCTGGTGTAACAGAGTCATGTCCGTATTTCACCTCTTCCAAAGGCAAATTGCCGGCCTCGCCGGAGTAGAGAGAGAGAGAGAGACGGAGAGAGAGAGAGAGGGGGGGGAGAGGAAAGGGGGCGGTGCGGCCATCGCGGCGCACTTCGCAGGCAGGAGGCGACCCCGCTCGGCTCTGTCGGCCCCGGCGAATTAAAATAATAATTAAGTTGGAATCCGCGCCCGGAGAGAGAGAGAGCGAGAGATAGAGAGAAAGAGGGAGACAGGCAGAGAGAGAGAGAGAGAGAGAGAGAGCTCCCCACTCACTTCGGCGACGGGAACACTGTCGGCTCCAGCCTCTAACAGCTGCCCGCCTCGGCTGCTTTCTGCCGGGGTTGCCGTTGCCAGAGGGGTGGCGGCGGCAATGGTGGTTGGTTGGTTGGGGATGAAGTGTGAAGTTCAGAGACGGGGGGGGGGGGGGGGGATAGGGGAGGGGGCTAACAAGCCGGCGAGTGGAGAGGTGTTTGTTTTACTTACATGCTCGAGTACGCAACACGCACGCAACCAGGCAAACCCGCGCGAGCAGCGTCGTGTGTGCGCGTGCGTGCGTGCGTGGGCGCGTGCGTGGGCCCGTGCGCACGGACGGCCGCGCCGCGTGTCGGCTGCTGTCCCCACCGCCGCCGTGCGAGCGCGCTGCGGACTCCGCTCCTGCCGGGCCCACGAGGCCCCCAGGGTCGTGTCGCGGCGGTAATGAGATAAATGATCCCGCGATCAAAAGGCTCCGCGGAAATGAAATTTACAGCGCCATTAAAGCGGCGCGGGACGACGCGGGGATCTTATTCGCAGCGAAGACACTCCTTTCTTTCCCTTTTTCCTTTTTCGCAAAGTGGGGAAAAAGCATGAAGGATCGTCTCACCGCACGGACGCGGGCCGGCGTGCTGGAGTAGGCGCGGCGGTCGGCCACAAACCCTGATGAATCGGTATGATTTGATAGGGTCTATTTGCTCGGTGCTGCTGCCTCTTTTTCTTTTTTTTCACGTGGACCTGAGGGAGTGGGGCTGTCCCAATGTCGACGTCTCACGCTCCGCTCAGTTCGGCATGATAAACGACAAGGACAAGAATGGAGGCAAGAGAGCGAGGGAAAGAGAGGGCGCGGGAGGAGAGAGGGAGGGGAGGGGGAGGAGGAAGAATCAATCGCTGGGGACATCAGAGTGGGGAAAAGGTCGAGGGAGTGGGGGGGGGGGGGGGAGGGGGAGGGGGGCGGCAGCGTGGCCGTGGCCACCGTGCCCGCCCCGAGGCCCGCCTCCCGCCTCGCCTCGCGCCGCGACAACGCACCGGATCCCATGCAAAATACAAAACCAGTTCGCACGACAAGCGCCCGCCCGCTGCACTCGGGGAGATGCAGTGAGAGAGAGAGAGAGAGAGAGAGAGAGAGAGAGAGAGAGAGAAGGGAGGGAGAGAGAGAGAGACGATCGCATCTCTCGACAAAATCGAATATCAGTCCACCAAATTGCATAGCGAAGCAGGCGGCAGAGTATGGCCGCGCGCCGTCCTCTGCGTGGCACACGTCCCACCATCATTAATTCTGACGCTAAACACCATACACTGGTCCGGTCCGCGCTCGCGGGAGGGCCGTGCCGCTGTGCCGCCGGGGGGGGGGGGGGGGGCGGACGCCATGAGACTGTATAATCCATGTCTCTGCCAGCCTCCACAGCACCGCGGGGCCGCCGGAGTAGATACATACAAGGCAGGCAAGGTAAGGGGAGCAGCAGGGGCGGGGAGGGGGGGGGGGGGGAAAGGTCGTGGTGGCGGTAACCAAGCATGATGACAGTCTCCGGAGAGGCCTCTCGTCTCCTTGTCCCCGTGGCACCTGCCCCGCCGTGCCGTCCTGTGGCTGCCACCGTCTGCCGTGTCGCGCCTCTCTCTCTCTCTCTCTCTCTCTCTCTCTCGAGCCCTCTCTCGCGCGTTCCTTCCCTCTCTCAGTATCTCTCACTCTCTCTCCGCCACGCCGCCGCCGCCATCCGCCCCTCTCGCTCGGCGGGGCTAATGGTGAGGTGGCATGGCGTGGTGCGTCGCGGCTCCTCTCTTGTGTTCATTCGCTTTTCATTGCGGCTTGTGTGGCGTGGCGTGGCGTGGCGTGGCGTGGCGGGGTAGAGGAGGGGGCGCCCCCGGAGCAGGGTAGCGTCCCGTTGCGGCGGGCCAAGAGATCGAAGCTGGGTGCCCCCAAACGCTGCCGCATGAACAGGGGCAGGGGGAGGGAGGGGGCTGCACAGCGCAGTTAGACCGTGTGTGGCGCGAGCACTGCTCATTTATCTTCCCTTCCGGTCATCAGGCGTCAGCACGGCCGGCTCGCCTCCGGTTCTGCACATGTTCCCGGACAGGTGTGGCCCGGCAGCCTCCACAACCACGTCAGCGTCGGGAGGGGAAGGGAAAAAAATCCGTGTCTCCGTGTGTGTCGTATAGCCCCGGCCGGCAAAAAGTTTGTCGTTGTTGTAGCCGTGTCTTGTCCTCTGTTGGCAGCACTGGCCGTGACCGCAGCTGCCGCAGCTGCTGCCTCTGCAGCGGCCTCATAATCAGCGACGGTGGCAGCAGAAGTAGAAACTTCGCACGAGAATGTGGTGAAATGGCGACGTGGAAAAGGCGTCAGCTGCTGGTTCTCTTTCAGCCCCCCGGGCCCCCCTCCCCTCCTTTCCCGAAACGACGCCTGTAAGAAGAGCTCCATCGGCTGCTTCTCTCCAGACCTCTCCACAAACTCGACAGTTGCCGCAGCTAATCCAATAGGGTATTCCGGAGTAGAGCTCGACCGGAAACGAGAATCAGAAAAGCGGACACGGACACAGACGGCATTGGTAGTTCGGCAGAGCGCTAGAAAAAACCCGGCACCACAGAGAGCAGCGCGGTGGTTTTTCATTCGGAACGCAAACACATACACACACACACACACACACACACACAAGGAGCGCGCCGTGGGAGTTTTGAGAGCCCGGAGCCACCGGAGCCCGCGCCGCGACGCACGAGTCCGCCGGGCTGTCGGACTGTCCGCGTGCTGCCGGACGCGGGGAGCGGCTGTCGGCCCGGGCCTCCGGGCCTCCGGGCCTCCGGTCCTAGCCGGTTCAAGGAGCGTGTAGTCCTGCAATGTCTTCATCGTTTTCCAGACGAGCGGCTCCGCATTGAATATTCGTCTGCGAGACAAAGAGGGCGACAACTCTGCGCATGTAAGCACCACGCCCGCCGTGTCCCGCGTTTCGTGGGTACAGAAACGAAAACGGGAAACGCTCGGCACTTGATAATAAAAGTCATCCATGCAGGCCGGCGCAGCGCTGCTGCTGCGTTGGTGGTGGTGGTGGTGGTGGTGGTGGTGGGGTTGAAGCCAGCAACGGCGTGGACGCGGCACCGCCACGCCGTAGCCACGGCACGGGCACGGCACAGCCACGGCACAGCCACGGCACGCCGCGCCCGTGTGCGCCTTTGTGATGGAGATAGGAAACCCAGTGCTCTCTCTCTCCCTCTCTCTCTCTCTCTCTCTCTCTCTCTCTCTCTCTCTCTCTCGCCCGAGTTTGATCGAGCTGGCAGGCTGCTGTTGCTGCTGCCCCACTCGTATTAGATCGAAATTCCTCTCGATTTGGGGAAGAGGACGGGGGGTGGAGGGGGTGGAATTCCTTGGCGGGGTGACGATGCGAAGACTGACGACGGCGAAAAGGGACGCTGTCTTAGAGAGGTGGTGAGGGGGGGGGGGGGTGAGGGGGTGCGAACGGCCTCTCAGACCTTCACCTCGCGCGGCACAAACGCTACGCTCTCCACGGTACGTAACCCTGCGGCGCACACACCCACACGTGCGTCTCTCTCTCACACACACACAGCTGCTCAAACTATTAGAGCGCCGCCTACAAACCGCTTCGGAGTGTACTAACCCCGGCCGGATCTCAATAACACATGGTATTCAGGGAGAGGGGCTGGCTGGGCTGGGGGCCATAGACAGAGCCTGTGCGACCCGGGGGAGCCGAGAGGGGAGCCGAGGGGAGTGGAGGGAGGGGAGGGAGGGATTAGGGGAGGGGGTGGCTGCACCGTCGACTACCTACCATGAGAAAGATAGTCGAGAAGACAGACGGACGGGCGGGTGGGCGGGCGGCCAGCTAGGAGCGCACACACACACACCACACACACACACACCCTGTCTCTCTCTCACACACACACGTGCTAGCTGGCGCGCTGGGGGTGCCTTGATGGGGTGGTGCGGTCGTGGCGGGGCGGGCGGCTGTGGCCGTGGGTGGGGGCGGTGAGTGAGTGCGCTGTAGAGGGCGGTGAAGCGCGACACACGACACAGTTTATGAATGGCACATTGCCGGCCAACAATTCCCTCAAATTTGCTGCGCCGCCCGCCCTTCCGCGACCCGGGAGTACCAGGAGCAGTGTACAGTGTGCGCCCCCCGTGGGACGGAATGGAAGAGTCCGGCGCCGCACTCGACGCCCCCGCGGCCCGCGGCCGGGGCGAACCATGGGGCCCCACACGGAGCGGGGCGGGGGAGGGAAGCAGAGGCGTGTTGTGAACAAACTTGGCAGGCAGGGAGGCGTGCGCGGCGTCGGTGCGGGGCCGCGGGGGCGGGCCGCGGGGGCGGGCCGCGGGGGCGGGCCGCGGGGGCGGGGCAGCAGCCGCGCGCGGCCTCCCCTCGCACGTTGACAGGCTTCACAGATTTGGAATGTAATACGATTGAGGGGTTGCCGGGCCCGGGTCGGGTTGTAGTCCGGGGCTCGGCTCAGCCCGGCGCGCTGCGGCGCGGTGCGGTGTGCGGCCGGGCTGGTGGGAGAGGGAGGCAATTAGACATTGGCTTCGGTGTCGGCTGCGTCGCCGCCGCCGAGCGTCAAACCCTGTTTGGTCCGCCGCGTCTCCGGCAGCACTCCGGCAGCAAGAGCACCCCGTGGAGGCGCCGTCGCATTGTCCGTGCAGCACGCCCCGCGCACAGGAGAAGGGAAAGAAATACGCCGAGCAGGTCCCAACTGATTATTTGCAGTCGGGTTTCCTGCCGCGTTCAAGTGGCGATAGATCCGCTGTGGACGTAATTACAGCAGGCGAGCGTCG
This sequence comes from Megalurothrips usitatus, assembly GCA_026979955.1. Lineage (NCBI taxonomy): Eukaryota > Metazoa > Arthropoda > Insecta > Thysanoptera > Thripidae > Megalurothrips > Megalurothrips usitatus. Next base: position 13,840,342 of record CM049593.1, read on the forward strand.
CTCCGCGCCGCCCGGCGCGCCGTGTTTGTCCACCCGCCTGTCATCGTGCCAATAACGCCGCGCGGATTTATTCCCGGAACAAAGCGCCTCCCGAAACGCAATTACTCGCTCGTTTTTCCCGCACCGCACCGCGCGCGGCACACAAGGCCTACGGCCTCCGCTGCGCCGCCGACGCCGTCGGCCACCACGCCGTGCTCAGTCCCTCCGGAGGCCGCGGGGGCCGCGGGGGCCGCGCCCTCTGGGCAGTGCGTAGTGTGCCCCCGGCCAATCAGGTAATGGCACGACGCGGTGCGGTCGGCCCCGCGGCACGGCACACGGCCTTCTTGATTTATTATTGCCTCACACGCCGCCGCCGCCGCCGCCTTCTACAGCGGACGACGCCCGCGGCGGTGTAACGTGAGGCGCTATTGCAGCAGGTACGGCACCGCGCTGCGAATAAAGGCTCACACACCTCGCGAACGTCCGCTCCTCTCCGCTGCGGTGCGGTGCGGTGCGGTGCGGTGCGACGGTCCCGATGTCCAAAGAGGGCACAACCAAAAGTGTGAAGTAAAGTGTGAAGTGAAGCCGGCGGCCGGGCGGCTCGGTTTTCTTGACAGAGTGCGCCCCGAAGGAACTCCCCGCTAACGCGGCCGTGCGCCTTGCTCCGTGCCGGCCGGGCTGCTCGGGCGGCTCGGCAGGCAGTCGGGCCCTACAGGCCCCTTACCACCTCCTTCCTCTGTGGGGGACCGAGCCCGGCGCGGCCCCGGCACGGCCCCGCGCCGCCCCGCATGGCTGGCGCTCCGACCCGGCCGCGCCCGGCCCAGCAGGCGAACGGAACAGGAGTGAGAGAGTGGAGGGGGCGTCCCCGAGCGGGGTGGAGTCGCTTACCGACCGCCCCCTCCCAGCACGGCCCTCCTGCCTGCCCCCTCCCCGCGCCGCCGCCCCACCAGCCCTGCCCCTGCTCTTGCGTGCGGTCCGGCCCGGCAGCCCGTGGCGTGCGTGTGTGTGTGTGTGTGTGTATGTGTGTGTGTGTGCGCCTCCACGACGCAGTCGCATGCGTTCGGTGGCGTAGCCAACATTTTCCACATTTCAGGAAAATAATCCGACGCGACGGATTGCGAAATACAATTACTTTCCCCACAACTCGCCACAAACTCGCCGCAAAATACTTTTGATGATAATCCACAACTCCTTCCCATCGGCCGTGAGATTTCCTCTTTTGGGGACAGGGTTTTTATACTTTCCTCGTCGGCAATGCCGTCTGCACTCTTCGTGGCGTCTTTTTAAAGAGCTAGAGAGAGAGAGAGAGAGCCAGAGAGAGAGAGAGAGAGAGAGAGAGTGAGCGAGAGAGAGTAAGAGGGAGGGAGGGAGAGAGAGGGGAGGGAATCGCCGCGGCCGCCTCTCCGACTGAGCGTATCCAGTTTGATCAGGGAGCTGCCGGCGGCCCCGCCCCGGGTCCCTCACAGCGTCTTGGAGGAGTGTCTTCTGTCGTGACAAGTTTGACGTGGGTTTTCCTGATGGAATGTGTTCATTCCTCACGTCGAGGCGCTGCGCCGCTGAGGCTTTATACTTTCCACGGTCAAGAGATGATAATGCCATAACACTCTCAACAAGACCGTTCCGAGAAGCTCTGCTCCGATACACGCGGTGAGCGGGTGCGCCAAGTTGTCCGGGCGCCTCGCCGCGCGGCTCCGTATCTCCGTGTGTCTAGGAGACGGCCGCGCGCTGCCGGGGGGGCCTGCAGAGATGTAACGGCCAGCCGCTCCACAGGTGCTGATTACCCCTATCGCCCTCTCACTCACTCAAACAGACTCGGGGGGGTGATTACCCTCGTTAATTACCTTGACATTCGGCTTGCGTCACGGCGCGGCGACGGCCTGCCCGCCAAGCCTGAGCCGAGCCTGCCTGCCTGCCACCTGACGCAATGCGCCTCCGGACCCGCACAGCTTGTCTTCATTACTCGGCGGGTGAGTTACGGAAATGAAATTACGGCCGACATATCGCCGTGCAGGCCTACCCACACAGCACGGACATGTATTTTCTATTTGTCCTTCCTTCCCTTCTTCTTTGTCTTTCTTTCTTTTTCTTTCTTTTTCTTTCTTTCTTTCTTTTTCTTTCTCTCTTTCTTTTTCTTTCTCTTACTCTTTCTTTCTTTCCCCTTCTTTTTCATTCGAATATGTAGTGCGACGGGTCTTAACAGACTTAAGCAGTCCGGCAATTTCGGGGGCTCGCATTCTAATTAATATGCGACACCCAGCGTTTACTTTTACATTTCCGGGAGGGGTCCCCGGATAAGAGAGGGAGAGAGACAGAGAGAGACCGAGGGGCGGCGGGAAGAAGCCGAATAAGTACGTAAAGTGGCGCGAGAGCATTCCCCGTGGGGCCGACAGGAACAGAGAAGAACATGACATTGGAGCGAGAGAGACGGAGAGAATAAGGGAGAGAGGGCGGACGAAGAGAGAGAGACAGAGAGAGAGGAAGTGAAGTGAAAGAGCGAGCGAATGCGACTGAGAGAGGGAGAGAGAGAGGGGAGGAAGCGGTCCAAGGGATAGACAGCGAGAGCGCGGAACAGGCAGATTGGTAGACGCGGCAGAGGGGGAGGAAAGAGCAGGCAGGGTGAGGGGAGCCGGTCGACAGTAGGCAGAGGGGAGCGCAGTGGAGAGGGCGACAGAGAGAGAGAGAGAGAGCGAGGGGGAGGGTAGAGGGATAAAGAGGGAAACACCGCAGGCAGCAGGAGCAGCTCGGGGTTGTGTGCTGGCTGGCGCTGGGCCGGGCTCCGCCGTGCTCGGCTCGCCACGGTTCGGCAGGGTTTCAGGGGTTCGGGGTTGGCGGGGGAGGTTTGGCGCTGAAACCCCTCGATTGTGTTTCTGGCCTCGTCGAGATGGCAGGGAGGGACGGAGAGGGTCGGGGGAGGGCGGCGGCGGGGCGGCGGCGGGGCGGCCACCCCCTGCTCGACTCCAGTTTGGGGGCGCCACCCCCTGCTCGACTCCAGTTTGGCCGCCGCTCGCCGCCGCCGCCGCCGCCGCCGCCGCTCCCACTGTTGGTCGGGTGATTGTGCCGACCCTTCTCCCGCATTTTATTGATAGATTTGCCGGCCTTTAATTGGTCTCATTAAGCGCGGAATGGATTGAATGAGGTCGCTTCGGGGGTGTCTCGAATTGATGTCGTCTGCGCGCGGCGGCGGCGCAGCCTCACACGACGAGCCTCGGAGTCAGCAGTACAGTAAATAAGGACAACAACTGTACTTGCCGTCTCACTCGCGGCATGACACTCGCACACAGCTGCACACACTCGCTCCGTTTTTCCTTCTGCACTCCTCCTGTTTCATTCCCCCCCCCCTCCCCCGCATTGTACATTGCACCCCCCCCCCCCCCCGGCCCGCTCTCTTTGCTCTACACAATTATGATTTCGGTGCAAACGCCCCGGTATCTGCGCGCCGCGCCGCCGCCGCCGCTGTTGGTTCTGTATTTGTTTTCGGCAGCACGTATATTCCCTCTTCCCCACCCGAAGCAGTGAATCACACTGGGATCGCACCGAAACAAAAAAAGGAGGAATAAAAACAACGTAAAAGCGGCGTGCCGACGAGCTCAATATGTCAAACGCATGCTTTTACTGTACGGCGCGGCGGCCGCGGGGGCCGGGGGAAGCATTCAATCAAAATATTCATCGCTGCAAATGGGGCGAGCGGCGAGCCGCACCACCCCAGCAAATATTTCTGAGAGAGCGAGTGAGAGAGAGAGAAAGAGAGAGAGAGAGAGACGGGAAGGGGGGGGGGGAGAAGAGGGATACAATCAAAATATTCATCGGGGGCGCATGGCAGCGACGAACGCGCTAGAGCATGCAGAGCCGATGAGACACTGGGCTGGGCGCGCGCTGATCATGGGGAAATCATGGACACCCGGGGCCCCCGAGGGGGTGGGGTGAAGAGGCCCGACCCAGCCCACTGCACAAATTGTACAGGTTAAAACTTTAACTTGGGAATCGATGGGACGGGCGTTGCGGTGCGGTGCGGTGAGAGAGATTTTGTGACCGCGGGTGCGGTGGCGGTATGCCGGACATGGATTCCACGGCGGCGCGCATTGCTGCCATTTTTCCGGGCATATAGGGCCGCTAGGGGCAGCTCCGGGGGGAGGATTTTTTTTTTGCGCTCGTCCTCGTGCCGTAGCCAACGCCGTGTGTGTGTGTGTGTGCGCGTGCGTGCGTGCGTGTGCACAGGCCCAGGACGGCTCGGGGGGGCCCCGAGGAGCCGGGCAGGGGGCCCCTGGCCGGCCGGCAGCTGGCCGCCCCGTGACCCTCCACTCCTCCTCCGCACAGGGGATCACTAATCGGCCGATCGATGCTCTGTCCGGCGGGGCCCGGCGGGGCCCGGCGGGGGCCTCCCCTCTCCGCCCGGGCTGCGGGCCCCCGGGCGACGCCACCTGCCGCCCGGCTCCCCGGGGCCCCGGCGGCAGCCCCCGGCGGCAGCCCCCGGCCTCGGGGGTCGGGCCCAACCCCGGCTGCTATATATGCGGGGGCCACGCACGCCTCTCTTTTATATCCTTTTCTTATTTTACAGGCTTCACGAGGCGCGATAATGTCCCCTCGTCGTCGGCGGCGCTCGGTGCGCCGGGGCCGACGGGGCCGCCGCCGCGCCGCCAACAACCCGCAGCCACACCGACTCGACGAACTACATAAGACCAGAGAGCCAGTGCGCGTGGAGGAGCTGCGGCGGCGCCATGTGTGTGTGTGAGAGCGTGTCCGTGTGTGACCACGAGTCTGAGTCCAGGGGCGAAGCGGCGTCGTGCAAAGACAAAAGCAGGCTTCCAACCTAACGCCTAGCCGGGCGCTGCCGCGGCTAACGTCCAGGCTTCCTCCTCATCCGCTATAAGGAGAGTTCGCCCAGTGCGGGTGGCCGGCCGGCCCCGCCCCGCAGGCCCCCGCAGACCCCCGCCCCCGCGGCTGGGACCGGGGTCGCCGCGGGTCGCCGCGGGTCGCCGCACTTCTCCGCCGGTCAGCCTCTGCGGTGCCTGCGGCGCGCGGCCCCGCGGCCCCGCGGCCACTGCGCGGCACGGAACCCCGCAAAGACCCCGCAGGCCGACGCCGTAGCCGCCCTCAAGCCTCAAGGCAGCAGCCTGTCAAAGGAAGCCAGGCACTCGATGATTTTGCTCGTGGGAAATATATTGAGGAAGAGGAAGGAGGAAAAGAAGAGAGTGAGAGAGAGAGAGAGAGAGAGGACGAAGAAACGAAGCGCAATTCGCGAAGCAGGTGCGAAGAGGACAGAGCGATCCGTCTGCTGTTTGCGCTCGCGCTGTGCCACTCTATCAAAAGCATTTGACGACCCGGCCAAAAAGTTGTCGCCCCGGGTCTCGGTCCCCGGCGGGTCGGTCCCCGGCCGGGGCCGGGCCGGGGCTGGGCTCGAACCCAGCCAGTTTGTCTTTCTGTGTCCGCGCCTCGCGCCCTGCTCCTCCTCCCCCTCCTCCTCCCCCTCCTCCTCCCCTCGGTCTCCGTTCCCTCCTCCTCCTCCTCCTCCTCCTTCTCCTCTTCTCCGTCCTTCCCTTGCCTGCCGCATCGAGGCAGTTCCAAGGCCTTTGCCCGCACACTGTGGAGCCGGCGGAACCGAGCAGGCGGCCGGCCGAGTGGCGCTACAGCAGGGAGCAGAAAACTTCCGGCGAGTCGGCGCGGCCCGAACTCTTTGGCGCTCACCCGTCCCGCCCCGCCCGACCCGGCCGGCCCGGCAAACCAGTCTGACCTGCTATCCTCACAGCACTGCGAAAAGCAGGAGGCCCGGCCGGCAGCCCCCCCCCCCCCCCCCCCCCCCACCGACAGTAGCGTCGTCGCGCCAAGTGAATCGGGAAATTATAAAACCCTCAACTTAAACCACGGAAACGTAGCACTGCGATAGAGGGGGCAAGCAGGGAAACGACCCCGACCAGAGTGGGAGGGAGAGAGAGAGAGAGAGAGAGAGAGAGAGGAGGAGGAGGAGGATAAGGTGAGAGGAGGCGAGAGGCAGAGCAGCAGGAAGAGTGTACATATAGCGGGGCGAAAGGGAGTACAGCAAATCCGAGGCGGGCTTATATACAGCACGGAGGGGATTTTCACCAACCCACGCCCTTTTCTTCCTCTTTCCCGCGTCTTTTCCTTGTTTCATGGCCCCTTCCCCGCACGCTCCCCTTCTCTCCCCTCCCCCGCCCCCCCCTCTCTCTCTCTCTCTCTCTCTCTCTCTCTCTCTCTCTCTCTCCCTGCCTCTCTTTCTCGGCGCCCGTCTCTCCTGAACCCTGGGAGGGCAAGGGTATATACAGCGGCGGTAGTGCTGTACAGTACGGCGGCAGCACATGCTGCAAACAAGGACAACAGCGGCAGCAGAGGCAACAGCAACAACAACAACAACAACACACGCACTCGCCAGCTTTGTCTCGCGGTGACTTTTCCCGATCCAACGCGCGCATTGTCGGCAACTTTGAATACCAAATCCGGCCCGCGGGCCCGGCATAGGGCCTGGCAGGGCACGGCAGAGGCGGGAGGGCGGACGGAGCCGCGTCCCCGGCGTCCCCGGCAGGGCGGGCAGGGCCCCGTGTGGGTAAAGGGAAAAGACCATGCATACCAAAGCCGCGGCACGGCACGGCCGGGACAGCGTCCTGCGTGTAATGTTTTCCCAGAGGACACGTCATTTAGCCGGCCGCGCTCTATGGCCTCATATTTTCCGATCAAGGAGATGCCGACAGAGGCGGTGCTGCGGTGGTGGTGGCGGTGTGGCGGTGGCCGCGCCGCATAGCGGGCACCACGCCTCGCCACGCCCGAAGCCGCAAGCCGCCGCGGCACGGCACGGCACGCAACACTTCGCAGGAGGTATCCTCGACTCGAACTACGACGGCGAGTAAGTTTGGCGAGCTCGATACCCCGGGGGAGTACCTGCAGTGGAGGGCGCCACGCCACGCCACGCCACGCCACGCCACGCCACGCCACGCCACGCCACGCCACGCCACGCCACGCCACGCCACGCCGCCGTGCCGCGCCCCGTGCCGGGTAGGCAGCCCGTCCGCAGCGCTGCCTTGCGGGTCAGCCTGCCGACAGGCGCTGACCGCTGCAGGCCGGGCGGGCAGCGCGGCGCAGCGAGGCGCCCAGGCGCCGCTCGCCGCAAGTTTCCGCACACAAATTGGTGACATTTGGTCGCCGCAAATACGTTGGGTAGGCAGGCGCCCCGAGCCAGAGCCAACTCGCAGGCCAGCGTGCGGCCCTCCCAGCGCTCTTCTCTCTCTCTCTCTCTCTCTCTCTCTCTCTCTCTCTCTCTCTCTCTCTCTCTCTCTCGCTCTCTCTCACTCTCTTTCACCTCCCTCCCTCCCATCCCCTGGCGGCCCCCGCGGCCACCTCACCCAACCCCATCCCTCCCCTCCTCGCCCCGCCATTCCATTTTGCTTCGCTCCCAGCGATGTCATGCGCTAAGTGAGGGAGAGAGGGGAGAGAGACAGAGACAGACTGTGTGAGAGAGGGAGGGGAAGAGAGAAGGATAGAGAGCGAGAGAGACAGCAAGCGGCGCGCGCGGTGTAGGGGAGAGGGAGCGAGAGACCTGAGCAGTGCTGAGCACGAGAGAGAGAGAGATGGGACGATACTGTACTACTATCTCATCCCAACCAACCACACCAAGCCGTGCACTGTACAGAGTGGCGCAGAAGTATTCACCGCGATGCGGAAGGTGCGGAGAAGGGCTGCCGCGCACTAGAAATTGGCCGCGGGGAAAAATAATGAGCGTATCGACTCCGACTCGAAGCTCGAACTCGAACCGCGCGCCGCGTCCGCAGGAAATGTTTAATCAGCGGGACGACCTTTCCCGACCATTATTCTCCCACCGGAAGTTCCGGTGGGGCCGCGGGATGACTGGCAGCAAACGGTGTCCGCGTGGCGGGCGGGCGGGGGGGGGGGGGGGGGGGGGGGCGGAAGGGGGCCGCCCCCCGCCGGCGGGACCCGCGCAGGGAGGGAAGAGTTTGTCACGAAACGCGGCCGAATTTACAAGTTTACAAGGCTCCGCCTCGGATCGCGTCGTCGCCGTGAGGCCCGGGAGGAGCAGGGCCCTTTTGTGGCGCGGCTCCGCGTGCCTCGAGAGCCCCGAGCAGCCGCCCCGCCCCGCCCCGTCCCCCTGTCATTGATTCCTTTTTATTGGAGTGACGAGGTTGTCTGGGAGGAGGCAGGCCGGACCGGCCGGGGCCGCCGCGCAGCTATACGGGCCGCGGCCCTGCGGCCCCTTGCGGCCGGCAGGCGCTATACAAACCCAGAGGATTAGGTGGAACCGAGTAATTTGTCATCACATTACGCCCGATTCCCGTGTGCGTCGCTGGCGGCGCGTGAAGCCGGCACACCGCCCACTCACTCATTCTCCCTGCCCCCTCTCCCTCTCTCTCTCTCTCTCTCTCTCTCTCTCTCTCTCTCTCTCTCTCTCTCTCTCTCTCTCTCTCTCTCTCTCTCTCTCTCGCTCTCTCTCTCTCTCTCTTTCTCTCTCTTTCTCTCTCTCTCTCTCTCTCTCTCTCTCTCTCTCTCTCTCTCTCTCTCTCTCTCGCCCTCTCTCCCCGCGGCTCAGGTAGGGAAGGCCGGAAGTCCTTCCCCGCAGTACACAGCGGCGGCAGCGGCGTGGTCATCCGACTAAAGAGTGTTTACACACGAGCCGCACCGCGCGTGGCCCACATCGATAATGTAAGCGGCCGTCTCTCTCTCTCTCTCTCTCTCTCTCTCTCTCTCTCTCTCTCTCTCAGTCTTTCTCTCTGTCTCTGTCTCTCTCGCTCTGGGTCCGCGGCCGGCCGGCTGCAATCTGCTGCGGCGGGGGGGAACAATGCGCTCGTCACGAGCCATCAGATTCAGCGGCGGCGGGGATGGGTATTGCCGTGCGGTCGGCTGGCGGCGGCGGCAGCGGCGGCGGCGGCGGCAGCGGCGGCGGCGGCGGCGGCGGTGGTCGGCGCCGTCCGCACTTCACCTCGACGCACTTAGCGTTTCGCGCAGCGTACTCTATGCGGAAGCAGGGTAACTCGCTCCTCACAGCGCCCGCAGGACCCCGCAGGACCCCGCAGGAACCCGCAGGACCGGCGGCTACTTCTTGCTCACGGCCGAAAGTAAATAGGTTAGGGGTCGCGTAATGGCACTGGCGCCAATTTGGATGGGCCGCACGCCCCGGCCCGCCTGCGGCACGGCGCGGACACGCCGCGGGCACGCCCCCGCCACGGTCCCCGCTGCGGGGCCCGCCGGGGCACGCCGCCGCCTTCCGTCGCGGTCCTTGGTCGATGCAGCTGCTCCTCCCCACCACCCGGAGTTTGCGGACCCGCCGTCCTTGAGCCGGAGGAGCGGAGTGCAAAGAGTTCTGAGGAGGCTGCTGAGCCAAGCGTCAGAGTCGGCGGTGGGGGCGGAGGGGAGAGACAGAGAGAGACGGAGACAGAGAGACAGAGACAGAGAGAGAGAGTCAGAGACTGAGAGACAGAGAGAGAGAGAGGGAGAAGACTGGAAAGGTGTTTAGCCTTTAGCCTGGACAGCACTAATCAGAGCCGAGCCCCGCCTGCCGTTCCGGGCCCGGCCAGGACTCCGGGCCGCACGGACGTATACATACACGGAGGATGACGCACGGCACGGCACGTCCCCCTAGCATGCCTCACATGACCTAGATTTGGATGCGCTATCCCGGACTCGGCTCGAGGATAGCCTACGAATGGTGGTGGTAGTCTAGGAGCGCTGCAGCGTGGGATGGCCTGCTCTGTCTAAACCTCCGCAGCCGAATCCCCCAACCCCCTCTTCTCTCCTTAACTCACCCCCTCCCCCCCCCCCCTCTCTCTCTCTCTCTCTCTCTCTCTCTCTCTCTCCCTGTCTCTCTCTCACTAGGCGGGAGGGTCGGGAGGCATCTCGCGCCCTCAGCAAGGCCCTTCTGGTATGATAATGCGGCGGGCTGCTGTAGCCGTAGCCGCCCTCTTCTCTCTCTCTTTCTCTCTCTCTCTCTCTCTCTCTCTCTCTCTCTCGCTCTCGCTCTCGCTCTCGCTCCCTCTCACTTACTGATCAGCTTCCCTTCCCAACCCCATCCCTTTACGCCTGAGGAGAGCACCATGTTTTCCAGCCCCCTCTCCCCCTCTCTCTCCCTCTCCCCCTCCTCCCCAGTGGCTGGCTTGCTGCCCACCCCAGCATCAGCGCACAAACTCGCCCAGCGATTTTTATGGGTCGTGGACGGCCGTCAAAGCCGGGAGAGGGGAGGGAGACAGAGAGACAGAGAGAAACGCCGTAGGGACAGAGAGCAAAGATGAGAGGCGAGGGGAAGCGAGAGAGGAAACAGGGAAAGGAGGGGGGGGGGGGGAGGGGCGAGTCCACAGATGGAAAGAGAGCACCAAAGAGGCCAAAAAAAGAAAATAAAAGAACGAAGCACAGGAAACTGAAAGCCAAGAGGCAGAGCAGAAAAGGACACCGGAGCCGGAAGGGGAGCAAGAGGACCCGCGGGGAGCGGCGCAATCCGCCACCTGAAACCAGAAAAATGGCGCAAACAATTCAAAGGGGTGCAGCAGCAGCGGCAGCGGTGCAGTGGGCCGGCCGTGTGCGGCGGATTGCACGGCGGCGCTGCGGTGGCTGCGGTGGCTGCGGTGGCTGCGGTGCCTCATCAGGCCGCGGGGGGTCCGCGGGGGGTCGCGGGGGGTCCGCGGGGGGTCCGCGGGGGGTCCGCGGGGGGCGTGAGGCGGACACGGGCGGAGCGAGGCAGTCCGGCCCGGCAGTCGGACGTAAAAAGGGCTCCTATCTTCCTTTATCACGAACGGCTCGCCGGGCTCGGCCGCGCGGCGCCCACAGCTATAGAATGGTCTTCGTTTATGACTGCTTGGCCTGTCGAGAGCGGAGTGTGGCGTGACGGGGCGTGCCGTGGCGGGGCGCGGCGGGGCGCGGCGGGGCGCGGCGGGGCGCGCGGGGGCCGGGGCCTCTCACTGCCCGTCTGAGAGGGGTTGAGTCGGGGGCAGAGGGGGCGGGGGCGGCACGAGGAGGCGGACGGGGGCCGTTCTCGGGTTGTTACGGGTGGGGGGAGGTTCATAGCCCTCGACGAGGGAGCGGCGGCGGTGGAATTGGAGGGGAGGGGGAGGGGGCGGGCGGGAGGAGATGGGGTATATTGACGCCGCTCAAAGACGCTCACGACCAAGGCGGGCAAAAACAAATAGACACTAGGATGAGAGCGTATCCGGAATAGCTGTTGTCAGGCATATCTGCCACCATGTTGAGTTTAGCGCACATCAAGCCCGCCGCGCTCGGCCCGGCCGGCCCCGGCAGGCCCCGCCACCCCACCGCCTGCCAACCCCAGCCCCAGCACGGCGGCAAATATCTCTCTCTCTCTCTCTCTCTCTCTCTCCGTCCCCCTCCCCGCGTCGCTATCTGTCTCTATCACTCACGGTAAGCTCCGTCGTCAGGGGGAGGGGCATACAACGGAAGTGTGAGAGAAAGAGAGAGAACGAGAGAGAGAGAGAGAGAGAGCGATAGAGCAGGGGAGGGGGGGGGGAGACGGATGGGGTGAGCATCTGCTTCCCTGGATGGCCTACCCCCGCACCCTACATCAATCTGTCTCTGTACCGCCGCCGCCACGCAGGCAGTTGCCGCCGCTCCTCTTTCTGAATCTCTCATTACACGACGACGTTGTTAGTTGTTGCCCGTCTCCTTGTCACTCTCATTGACAGGTCCTGCGGTGGGTGCGCCGCGTGCGCGCCGCGTGCCTGCCGCGTGCCGCGGGCTGGCCGGGGCGATAGCGGCTGCCCCAGGGTGCTGGCACCGCCGGCCAGTGGCCGCGATGGCTATGGAATTGCGATAAAGAGGCGTGAATCAGCGGACTTTTATGGAGCGAATCCCTCTTCCCCCATTTTCGCGCGCCGCGCGCCGCGCACCCTCCCGAAATCATTCTAAAATGTGAAAAACGGTCCGGATGCCGGCGGCGGTGGGTGGGCGGGGGCGCGGCGGCGGCGCTGCTGTCGCCCCGGCCACCCTCTCCCTCTCTCCCACTCTCTCCAACATTCTCTCTCTCACACTCCCTCTCACCCTCCTCTCTTCACCCCGTTACCCGGGGCTCGGCCTCGGGGCCTCTAACCCCCGCGACCTCGGCATTGGCTCGACTCAGGTGAAATTACGCGAGAAAAAGAGCTTGTGCGGGGAGAGGATGTCTGTAGATCGGGGAGGGGAGGGGTGGGGTGGGGGAGGCCCGGGGGAGGGTCACCTGGCGCACCGCTGGCGCTGCCCGGGGTGCCCGAGCACTTACACGCCGGAGACTGATTCTCTGACCGCACGGCGCGGCTGCGGCTGGGGGTGTGTCCAGGCGGCTGCGGGGGTGTGTCCAGGCGGTGTCCCGGCGGCACTCGGTAGTTTCGCCTGCACTTTACTCGCCGCCGCTCTGTCCGGCCGGTTGCGGCTCGGCGAGGCGGATCCGAGTGGCGGCGGTGGCAGCGCGCCCACGGCGCCCACAGCGCCCACAGCGCCCACAGCGCCCACAGCGCCCACAGCGCCCACAGCGCCCACAGCGCCCACAGCGCCCCAGCGCCCACGGCGCCCACAGCGCCCACAGCGCCCACAGCGCCCACAGCGCCCACAGCGCCCACAGCGCCCACGCGCCCACAGCGCCCACAGCGCCGCCGCGAGAAGGGAGCCAGGAAGTGTTTGGCCCCAGGAACGGCGCCACGCTCCTTTTAATGAAATACAGAGGGGAGGACGCGGATAGCTCCGGCAGCCCGGCCCTCCTAACCCCCTCCTCCTTCCCGCCGCCCCGCGCGGCCCTCCCGGAACAAATACCATGAGAAACGTAACAAGTTTCCCTCTCACCTCTTCTCTTCTTTTGCCTCGGCGAGCACCGCCGGGGTGGGTGGCGGGGGCGGGAGGGGGGGGGGGCGGACGTCCCCGCGTGCCGCGCGCCCCGGAGCGGGAAAACGAGCGCTGTTTAAAAGTTTCTGTCACTCGGCGCCCCTCCGCGCCCCGCCCCCTCCCGACGCCCTTACATACCTCGCAAGCGCAGCGGGCCGTGGCCGTGGCCGCGCAGCGCTGCCGCCGCCGCCGTGCCGCACTCGCTTTATACAGCGCCGCGCGGGGCCCGGCGACGCGGGGAAAATCGACCTGTCGCGGAGAGCAACTTACGCCGAGAGGAATTGGGTCGGAATGCAAAGTCAACATCAGTCAGCGCCGGGCGGCGCGCCGCGCACCTCCCACGGCTGTCGAACGCAGGGGGCCCCGGGCCCCCAACACTGATATTGTAATTGGAGGTGGAGCCCGGCAGCGCCCGGCAGCGCCGCGCTCGCAGGCCCAGCCGTGTCAGAGTCGCCATGGCGATGGAATATTCATGAGTTTGATAGGCCGCGTCGGACGAAAGGATTCGACTGCTTAGCCTGCCGACTGCTCTCTCTCTCTCTCTCTGTCTCTCTCTCTCTCTCTCTCTCTCTCTCTCTCTCTCTGTATGTCTCTCTCTCTCTCTCTCACGCTGTGCAGGCTTGCCTACGCCATCAACAGCAGGCGCCGGGCGCCACAATAAGTTCGCTCGACGCCCGGGTCCGGTCGACCTCCGTGCGGTGACCTCTCACACGCACGCAGCGTGCGCCGCGCATAGGTGCCTGAATACCGCCGTGCCCGAGGAGAGACTGGCACCGCCCGTCCGTTGTCGGGGACAAAGAGAGCGCACCCGTGTTAATTTGTTCCCTCGACAGAGACGCGCGGCCGCATGAGATGTGTGGGGGCAAACGGGTACCGCCGGGCGAGAGACAGCTAGCGAGCGAGAGAGAGAGAGAGAGAGAGAGAGAGAGAGAGAGAGAGAGAGAGAGAGAGAGAGTGAGAGAGATGGGGCGATGAGTTTCCGCGCCGCCCGCCTCCCAAAGCCGTCAAACGACGTGTAAACAAGGCGTGGCCGGGGCCGTCGGCGGCAGCCGTCTGGCTGCTGTGTGTGTGTGTGTGTGTGTGTGTGTGTGTGTGTGTCGGTGCTCTATAAAGTGACCGGCGCGGGGACTTGGAATAACCTGAGGGCAAACAGCGCTGCCTGCGGGCCTGCCGCTGGTGGGAGAGGGGTCATTTCTGTCCACACGGCCACACGCCGCGCGGGCTGGGGCCTAACCTAACCCGCGCTGCGCTGACCTACCCAAGTGTGTCTATCCTCTCATCCACCCCTCCGGCGGCGCGGTGAGCGCGACGACTTTTGTTATGAAAAATGTAGTGGCAGAAGCGGCCGCGTCCGCCGCGGGAAAGTATAAGGAGGTCTCGGGGTCATGAATCATTCGGCAGCCTTGTTAGCCGCCCCGCCCCGCTCACTCTTGTTTTCCTAAGGGTTGAATGTCGCCCCCGCCCTTCGGACAGAAAAGAACGCGAAAAGACAATCCCTCAATGACGAGCGCGAGTGAATGAATGAATGAATGAATGAATGAATGAATGAATGAATGAATGAATGAATGAATGAATGAATGAATGAATGAATGAATGAATGAATGAATGAATGAATGAATGAATGAATGAATGAATGAATGAATGAATGAATGAAATGCAAACCAGCAATTTTCCAGCGCTAAAACCAAAACCGAAACTGGTCCCTCGGGTGTAAAAGAGCTGACAAACGGGGTAATGGATAAGGCCCCGTGAGCAATTATTGACAAGCGTATCCGTTGAACACCGACGGCGCCGCCGCCGCCTCCACCGCAGCGCACTCCCATCAACATGATAAGACATAAAATGACAAGCACATAATATCTGTGGAGAGCGCTCGTTTATCAAATTCCGCCATATACTATGTACTCCTCCTCCACTGCCACCCCTCGCCCTCTGTGTGCGCCTGCCTGCCTGCCTGGCTGCCTGCCTGGCTGCCTGCCTGTCTGTCTGTCCGGCAGTCAGTGTGGCGGTGGTCTCCCCCTCCGCCTTCCTCCGTAAGTTGGGCCCCGGGGCCGGGCCGGGGCCGGGCCGGGCACGCTATGAAAGCACCAAAGCACTTCCTCACTTCCAGCATTGAATTTTTAACGAGCTGAATGCAAAGTGTTGTGTGCAATCTTCCCTTTGGGCTCTTCCCTGGCTCTCCGCCCGCCTCTCTGTGCCCGTATATAGCGCTTCTTTCCGCTCCTACCCCAGCTCCTATCTTTCTGTCCCTCTTTCTCTCTCTCTCTCTCTCTCTCGCACACACACACACACAATATTCCTCTCGATTCCACGAAACTTTTACCTTCCGGCTTGAGCCGCGATAAATCAATTCCCTTCCCCGATTATCTAATTACGATAGCCCCCGGCGGGGCCTCAGGCCCGCTGGGCCTCAGGGTCGCTGATATCCCTATCTTTATCGCTGCGCTTCCTCCCGGTTGTTTCCTCTTCGATTCGTGTTTGGTGGGCGCTTTGTGGGCGCTCTGTATGTACTTGTACTGTGCATCGCTGGCACCGCCGCGCCAGGCGTGACCTGGCAGCAGCCGGGCGGACCCACGGACCCGCCGCAAAAACTGACAGTTGCCGTAAAATACTGCGGCCGGGAGAGGGCGACGTGCGAAGAGAGAAAGACAGAGAGAGAGAGATATGGAGAGATGAGGGAGACGGGGGAGGGGAGAAAGGGTAGTTAAAGGGAAGTGAAGGGGGAGGGAGAAGGGTGGAGAGGTGGCTGAGGCAGGCGTTGCGGTTGAGCCACGCGTGCTCACACACACACGCACACACACACACACAGAGCAAGGGGGATTTGGTGGGGTATGGCGGGGGAGAGGGCAGGGCAGGGCGCGACAGCAGCGATGGCCCCGCTGGGAGGGCCGGGGGGGAGGGCGGGGGGCCGCCGGGAGGGCGGAGGGGAGGGCAAAGGTGGGCGATAAAGGCTTGACATCAAAGAGAGTCTCTCGCGGCGGTGTCGCGACGCGCCGCGGCCACTCGCGCGTGGGGTATCGACGAAACGGCTGGCTGCGCCGCGGTGATCTCTCTTTCTCTCTGTCTCTCTCTCTCATTCTCTCTCTCTCTCGTTCTCTCTCTCTCCTATTCTCTCCCATTTCTCCCGTTCTTCCGTTATCGTTCCACGCGCAGTTGTGCCTTCTGCCAACACACACACACACACACACACACACACACACACACGGACACGCTCGTTTGCATACAGCAGTGGAATGTTTGCACAATCGTCGTGTGGAGCAGGGCAGCGGCCGGCATCCAGCAGGCCCGCGGCACGGCGCGGCGCGGTGCGAATTAGGCCGCTACGCTGCGCCCTTCTGCTCCCAACACCACACACATCCCCCATTCACTCAACCTGCGTATTTATTAAACTGGACGGATAATAATAACCGACGCGCGAAAAGTGACGGAAATAAAAGTTCTCTTGGAGAGGGAGAGCGAGAGAGAGAAAGAGATAGACTGAGAGAGAGAGAGAGAGAGAGAGAGGCGGTATAATCAGCTGCCGACGGCGGCAGAACAGGAGCGCGCCTTTGTAATAGACTGCCCCCCCCCCCTCCCCTCCTCCTTCTCTGCTCCCTGAGTCACTGCGCGATGCCCCGCTTAGAAGGGGGGGGAGGAGGAAGAAGAAGGTGGAAAGAGTGGAGGGGGAGGGGGGAGGGAGAGAGAAAGAAGGTGGAGAGGGGGAGGGGGGGAGGGATTTGGGACATGATTTGTAATGCGGCCGGGCGAGCTAAGCCTGTCTATAGCAGCAGTCCTACGGAACAGCAGCGCCTGTCCGACTGTGTACATCAGAGGAAAGTAACGAAGAGGGAGGGGGGGGGGGATCTGACACCGGGAGGTAACTGAACACACACACACACACACACACACACACAGGGGAGGGGACGACAGGCAGTTGGGCCGGAAGGCCAAACAAAACGCATAAACAAGGCAAAGGCTGTATGTGGGGAGCGTTGTATCTGATGGGAATCATAACAGCTGATTAGCATCTCTAACTGCATGCGAGCACAGCAGGCAGCGGGCCGCGGGCCGCGGGCCGCGGGCGGAGACGGGGACGGCGCTGGGGGCGGCGCGGGGGTGGCGCGGGGCCAGGGAGGGAGAGGCGGGTAGTAGGGAGGGAGGGAGGGAGGGAGGGAGGGAGGGGAGGGAGGAGGGAGGGAGGGGAGGGAGGACCGGTGGGGTGCAGCGGGCATCGCAATTAGAAGCTAATCGCGACGATACTGTCGCGTAATAATTTAATTTACCCCCGGCGTCGTGGGTGGGGCCGAGGCCGTGGCCGTGCCGGTGGAGTCCCCCCCCCCCCCCCCCCCCGTCCGGGGTGGGGGCAAAGGCAGCCCGGGGCGGCCTCGGCGGCGGCCTCGGCGGGGTCCCCGGCGGCCTCGCCCTGATCCACTAGCGACGCGTCCCCGCCGCCACATCGATGTTCGTGATTGTACATACTTTACACTTTGGCACGCAAAAGTTAAGCAAGCTGGCGGAAACGCGCCGCCGCGGGGCCGGGAAGTATCAACGCTTTTACAACACACGGCCCTAAACTGAGAGAGAGAGAGAGAGAGAGAGAGAGAGAGAGAGAGATCAAATAGTACACTGTGTAGCATGAGGGGCAGAGAGCGTGCCGCGCCCGGGGAGTCAGAGAGGGATGAAACGAGAGGGATCATACATAGATGGAAGGAGAGAGAGGGAGAGAGCGAGCAGCACAGAAAAGAGAGAGAGGGGGGGGGGGAGAGAGAGAGAGAGAGAGAGAGAGAGAGAGAGAGAGAGAGAGAGAGAGAGGAGCGGCCAAGTGGAAACAAAGTTTGGTGGCGAAACATCAAACACGGCAGCATAGCGGAGCGGCAGCGCTGCTGGCTGGTGAGGCCGCGCCATGACTGGGCGCCGGTAAAAAGGGAAACGAAAGAGGGGAGGGGGAAGGGGGAGGGACGGAGGGGTGGAGAGGGGAAAGGGGGGGGGGAATTGAAAGAGTCAGTCAGCGAGCGAGCGAAAAGGTAACAATTTACTGGGAAAGAAGTGGGAGGTGCAAACAGCGGCGGGGCGCCCGGGGGCCGAGGGGCGCCGGGGGGTCGGGGGTCGGGGAGCGGCGGGCGGGGCCGGGCGGGGCCGGGCGGGAGAGGGCAACGCATCGGACACTAGCCGCCCGCCCGCCCGCCCGCCCGGCGCGCCACCGACCGTGAGATTTTAATTATCGGGTAATTAACCAGCGGCCCCCGCTACGATGCGACCCCTCCCCCCTCCTTCCCCTCCCCGCACCTCGCCGCGGTGCCGCAGTGGCGTGGCGTGGCGTGGCGTGGTGTGGTGTGGCGTGGCGCGGTATCCCGGCGTCTGCCTGCGGCTCAGGGCGCCCGCTAACACTCGCTGTCTCCTCGGACCTCTCTCTCTCTCTCTCTCTCTCTCTCTCTCTCTCTCTCGCTCTAGCTGTCCTATGGAGTGCCCCGCGGGTGCGACAGAGACAGAGAGGTGGGCCCCAGTGTTCGGGACCAGCCGGCTGGCTAGGCATCCCGTACTTCTTTGTTACACGCGCGGCGTGCGGGCCGGCCTACCCCGTCACCCGCAGGCGCTGCACACGTGGCGGGCGCGCTGGCGACGGCGTGTCGTGTCGTGCCGCGCCGTGCCGCGCCGTGCCAGCACGCGCGTGCACGCGCCGACCCGCCGCGCCGCGCTGTTCACTCCCCCTCCCCCTCCCCTCCCGTGCGAGGCGAGTGGTTGCGGGCCGGGCCGTGCGGCGGCGCCACCAGGCAGCCCCGCCGGGCGAGTCCCCGGCGGGTCCCGGCGGGCATGGCGGACGGAAGCACCGCTGCTGGCACCGCGTGTTCCTTGTCCTTGTCGCTCCCGCACGGCGGGCCGGCCGGAGCCCTGGGGGGGGGGGGGGGGGGGGAGAGAGGGAGAGAGAGAGAGAGAGAGAGAGAGAGACAAACAGGCCGGTAACTTGATTGTCTTTACGCCGCAGCGCTGCGCCGCACGCACGCACACACACACGCACACACGCACACGTACACTCGCACGCACGCTGGCTGACACCTCACTCATAAACGCGCGCCACGGCGGCGCTCGCGCTCGCTCTCGCTCTCTCCTGAAATACTCTCGCGTCGGAAGCGAGCGGCCTGAGCAGCACAGCGCCGTGGCGGGTAGGCACCGGCAGGCACCTCAGCGCGTCCCCGCGTGCCTGCCCGCCCGCCTGCCTGCCTGCCTGCCTGCCTGCCTGCCTGCCTGCCTGCCGGGTGCTTCGCTCAACACCGTCCCGGCGCACAGCCGTGAGCCAGCCAATAAACCAAGAAATGGAGTGCTGAATTCAGCGGCCGCTCTCCGTTCCTGCCCCGCCGGCTCCGCTCCGTCCCACTCGTTCATTCCACAAACATTCCTCATCCACTCCACATCCCTCCCTCCTTCCCTCCCTCCCTCCCTCCCTCCTCCCCCTGCGGCTGCTCCCCACCCTCCCTCCCTCCCCTCCCACCCTTGAGTTACGTGCCCAGCCTGCCTAAAGAGCGTGTTGGCACGAATGTGTCGCGTGGTATGGGGAGAAGAAGGCGGGGCGCCTGCGAATCGCCCCCCCCCCCCCCCCCGCACCCACCACCACCACCTCGCCGAACACACACCAGCAACGGACATCGCAATAGGCGGCGCCAAAGGCCTCTAATAAGTACTCTAGCCTCGGTGTCCCGCGAGCCCCCACCACCACCACCAGCAGCAGGCGCACTTCCGCGGATAATTCGACCAAGTTTATATCTGTCCAACTTGGTTGCGCGGCGTGGAGGGGGTTGCGGTAACAGGAGAGGGGGTTGTGGCGAGGGGAAGCAACCAAGAGGGAAGTTTTGGCTGGGCCGAACCCGAACGAAAACCGAGTGTCACCGGCGGCGGGGGGGGGGGGGGGGGGGCGCCGCGGATAGTGCGGCTAGCTGTCACGCCCCCACGCCCCTCCCGTGTCGCCTGTCCGCCTCCTCGTAATGTGCGGATTAAAAACTAAACTAACACAGTGTGTGCGCGGGTCGTCGCTCTGGGCCGGCCGTCCTGTAACACGTCCTGGGACTCGGCTGCGGGGACCCGCCCGACCAACCCGCCCGCCCGCACATGACATCCCCACCGCCCCGCCCCGCCTGCCCCGCCCCGCTCCCATCCCATGGCCCGACAAACAACAGCAAAACAACCCGGCTCTGCCCAACTTGTTAAATATCCCTTCTGCCCCGGTCGGCAGTCGGCCCTTTTTCATTTCTCTCTCTCTCTCCTCTCTCTCTCTCTCTCTCTCTCTCTCTCTCTCTCTCTCTCTCTCTCTCCCACTTCACTGTACTCGCTACACATGTCGCGACTGTGCGTCGCCACGCCGCCGCGCTGCTCGCGTCATTACGAATGCGAGGCGCGACAAGGGCGCAGAGACGGACAAGCGTGTGAGTGTGTGAGTGTGTGAATGTGTGTGTGTGTGTGCGTGTGTGTGAGCGCCGCGCGTTCTGCGTGTTGACAAACTGCACCTTTGAAGAAAATCCCACATCACCACCATTCGCACTTCTCACAGATTTACTTCAGCAAAAAAGGAATAAAAACGGAGCGAGGTGGCTTTTTTTTCGGGGGGAGGGGAGAGGGAGGGGGGTTCCCTTTTTTTTAAAAAAAAATAAGCAACATAAGGCCACAGCAAAAAATAAAAAGAGAAGAGGCGGCGAGGGAAGGGACGGGCGGGAGCAGCAGGGAACCAACAACCGGCCCCGGCTGGCCTGGCAGCCTGGCAGCCTGGCAGGCTGGCGGGGCCCGGCTCGACGCCGCAGTCGCCCAGAGCCCCGACTCCGATGGATCCATCTCGGACCGAGGACCGACCGCGCAACCGCCGCGGCTGCGTGCGGAGGCGGCGCGCGCGAGCGGCGGGCCGGCGGTAGGCCTTCCCTCTCGCTCGCACCCGCGGGCCGCGCCCGGGCCCGCACCGTGCGCGACGGAGAGGGAGACTCCCCCGGGCTGCCTGTTGTTCCCCGAACGCAGCCCGGCACTTCCCGAGCACAGCGAAGCACGGCGCGGGGGGGGGGGGGGGGGGGGGGGGGGGGAGCGGGAGGGGAGCGGGAGGGGAGCGGGAGGGCAGCGGGGGATCGTAAAGGATGGGAGGGAGGTCTCATTCTTCGCTGGCTTTTCTCGCAACAGCTCAGCTTTCCACCCCGAGCATTCTTTCCCTTCTTCATCATTTCTTCCTCCTCGCCCCTTCTCTTTTCCTTATTCTCTTTACGGCATTGTCCCCTCCCGCTCCCCCTCCTCTCTCTCTCTCTCTCTCTCTCTCTCTCTCGCTCTCGCACTGCGCGCCCTATTCACTGCCGATTAATTTACATAGCTTTACATTTTTGCGGTCGATTACTCTCTGGCGATACGGCTTGTATCCGTTTAGTTTCCGAGTGCTGGCCCCGTTCGGTGCGAGGGAGTGCGTGGCAGGCGCGGCGGCGGCGGCGGAGGCGGCCGCAACCCGCAGCACACCGCCTCGGCCGTGTCGGGCGACTCTCTCTCTCTCTCTCCCCCCCCCCCCCCTCTCTCTCTCAGTATTTTTATGCTGGAAATCACTGGGCAAAGTGTGATACGCACAGGGCCGATTGTTCGCGCACACAGTACAGTACACACGCTCCGCGGGGCTGGCTGTGCTGCGGTGGTGGAGGAGGAGGAGGGGTCTGGATATTTATGGCGTTCGCTCGGTGGCGGAGAGACCATTGCATTGATGGGTCTGATTAGGTGCTTCTTCAACAGGAATGAAACGGGCTGAAACTGAAACGGGTCATACTCCACGCTGAGGAGCGACGCTCGCGAGTCTTGTGTGTGTGTGTGTGTGAGCATTCCTCCGACTCGTTGGCGGGCGATGAGATTATTTTCTGGACGACATGACAAAGCCATGAGGCGGGTCGCGGCTCGGCGGGCCGCCGCGCGGCGGCGCTGCGGCGGCTCCGGATTCCCCGGGACGGGAAGTGAAAATGATAGACACTTGTCGCGCCCAATCAGGAAAAAACGACGGGCTCGGCACATTCCCTCACTCGGCGGGGAGGAGGAGGAGGAGGAGGAGGAGGAGGAGGAGGAGGAGGAGGAGGAGGAGGAGGAGGAGGAGGAGGAGGAGGAGGAGGAGGAGGAGGAGGAGGAGGAGGAGGAGGAGGAGGAGGAGGAGGAGGAGGAGGAGGAGGAAGAGGAGGAGAAGGAGGAGGAGGTGGAGGCGTGCCGGCCGGGGGACACACCTCGTCAAATCTGATGGCCTGCAGACGACACGAGATGTCGCTACGTGTCACTGATACACGGCCCGGCGCCCCCCCCCCCCCTCCTTCCCCCCGCGTCTCGCCTCGACACTCGATCCTCCTGTGTCGGGACGCGTCCGAGAGAGGCGTGCTTTGCGGGACCCTGCCGCCGCCGCCGCCGCCGTGACGGCCGAGCCGGGCGGTGAGTTACTCGGACGCCTCCACGCCGTCCAGCCCCGCCAGCCCCGCGCCGCGCCGCCCCGATCCTGTCCAGCAGCCACGCCGGGCCGTAACCGCGCGTGAGGCCGGCCCCTCTCTGGCCTCCGGGTCGTCCGGGCCGATGGGGTGAACACAACACGGCATTAAGAAGCAAAACAAGAGCCGCGGCCGGCCGGCGGGGAGATAAGGAGAGTGCGAGAGAGAGAGAGAGAGAGAGAGAGGACGGCGTCGAGGGCAGAGTCGGGCGGAAGACAAGGACGACTGTAGGGCGGTGATAGGAGGGGATGGTGGAGACAAGGAAGAGAGGAGAGAGAGAGGGGGGGGGAGGTGAAAAGTTTCTTCATTTTCATGAGCTGCCGCTGCCGCCGCCTCTACAAATATTGCAATGTATGCGGAACTGGCGGCGGCGGATGGAGCGCGGCGGAGCGAAGCGCAGCGCCGTGCCGCGCCGTGCCGCGCCGTGCCGCGCCGTGTAGTGCAGTGGCGGTGGTTGCCTGCCTCCGCGGCGACCATCCATCATAGCCATTCATGTCATGGTGGGAGCCGGGACCGGCAGGGCCGGGCACATGGCAGGGCGGGGCCGTGGCCGTGCCGTGCCGTGCTGCGTGGGGCTCCGGGGTGAGAAAGAGGGAGGGCAGAGAGCGGCGGCGGCGGCGGCCCCCACACCATCTGCCGGAACTTCCATCAGGTCGCGGTGCGGCCCCCGCGGCCCCGCGGGGCCCCGTCCTGTCAAGAGCCGTGCCGCCGTCGCCGTGCCTGTCCGGGGCGCCTGTCCTCCTCCTGTGTCCACCACCACCACCACCACGCGGCAGCCCCTTTTTCCTCTTTGGTTGGCACTTCACAAATTACGTCACACAAGGGACAGTAGTATAGCAGGGAATAAGAGGGAACACGACGACAACGTTTCCGTCCTCGAGCCGCGTCCTCGGCCCCAGGCGTCGTGGAAATGGCCACACACA
The DNA here is from genome assembly GCA_026979955.1 of Megalurothrips usitatus. Taxonomy (NCBI): domain Eukaryota; kingdom Metazoa; phylum Arthropoda; class Insecta; order Thysanoptera; family Thripidae; genus Megalurothrips; species Megalurothrips usitatus. The sequence continues at coordinate 13,863,503 of CM049593.1, forward strand.
CACACACACACACACACACACACACACACACACACACGCCGGCTGAGGACAGAGCGCCGTTCGCCGTGCTCCGGCCGAGCCGAGCCGCGGAGGTGCGCGGAATACGTACGAACACGCGCGGGATGAGCCCGTCCCCCGCCGCCGCCGCCGCCGCCACGTCGCTGTCATACCGTATTCACGTTCGCGCGCAATCCCGCCATAATAATAATAAAAAGAGGACGGCGAGGCAGCGGCAGCGGCAGCGTGTCGTCGCTGAGGACGAAATGTATTCATAACGCCGACTGCTTTGTCGCTCTCCCTCCCGCACCCCTTCCCCCCCGCGCCGCCGCTGCCGCTGCGCATGTCCTCTGTCCTTGTCCTCGATGAAAGAGACTCCCCCCGCCCCCACCCTCCTCCTTCTCTCCCCTTCCCTCTTCCTCTTCTCCTCCTTGGAGGGGAAAAAAAAGTGTACGTATCTGGTCGCCCTTTCCGGCACTCGTGGGACGTAAGTACCGGACACACCGGACAAGACCGGCGGCGCGGCGCCGCGGACCACGCGGAGCCGCAAGTGACCGGATTGGTCTCGCTTTGACGCTTTATTGTGTCGTGTTGCGGTGGTGGTGGCGGCGGTGGCGCCTCGCCCGCCGCCCGGCCAAGGAGTTTGGAAGGGGGAGGGGAGGGGAGGCTGACAAGAAGGAGGTTGACCGACGCCCGCTCCCTCCCTCCCGTTCCACCAGCCGCCCCGCCGCCGCCCGCCGCGGGCAAGCGGCGCCTCTAGCTGAAAGGGTTACAAGCGTCAACGGACGGAGCGCGTTTGCGGCGGGGAGGGAGAAGGGGGGGGGGGGGAGGAGGAAGGCTGTTGCTTATTGTTGCCACTGCTGCGGCTGCTGGAGCGCGGCCTGGACTGGGCAGCCCGGCCCGGGGGCCCGGCCCGTGGGGGCCAGCAGGCGGAGCTGGCAGGCGGGGGCCGGTCAATGAAGCTGATTCAGTTTATCGGGCGGCGGGAGGGCAGGCACTGCCGCCCCGGCCATGGACGGGAGGCTCGCTAAATAAACCGCGTGTAGGGCGCGGCCGCGGCGAGAGCACAACAACGAGGCGACGGAGTGTTTGCCCGCGACCCCGCCCCCGCTGCCGGCCGCCGCCGCCACGCGCACGCACACACACACACACACACACACACACACACACGCCGCGCAGGCGCCGCGGTTCTGCAACGTACGTGGGTTTACGACGTGGTCTTTTTCTTCCTTTGAACAACAGACGCCGCCTCCGGTGTCCTGCTGAACACGCTGCGGGCATTCCGTAGCTTTCTTATTTTCCGTAGGTTTCCTAATTTTTTTTTATTTTTTTTCAGGGGCCGGGGAGGGAGGGATGGGAATGACACCTGTGCTTGTAAATTTCTGTATTCCCCGAGCGGAAACGGGTTTGATGAGAAACCGCGCGGTGGTCCACGACGGATGCCGCGGGATTTCTCACAATCCTCGTTTCCGCTCTGGAAGCATTCTCGTTCTTCCACTTCCGTTCTCGAGCCTCGCTGGAAATGCCTATCTCAGTTGTCGGTTCCGAACCGGCGCGTCGTTCCTTATCCTTCATAAATTGCTTCAGGTCTGATTTGCTGACTCGCGGCGCGGAGCATGGAGCAAGCGGAGCAAGTCGAAGCCAGACAAAGGCGACAGTCCGCCCCGCCCAGCACAGCAGCCTGGCCCGAGGGGCGCTGCAAGCTGGGCAGTGGCGCCACCTCTCGGGGTTTGAGTGAACTCATTCGCCTCCCGCCCTCTAGCTTGCTTCCAGTTTCCGGTCACGCATTTCCGCGCGACAATTCTCCTAGTTTGAAAAGGGGCAGAGTTTTGAAGCGTTATTATCTTAACTCTAGGGCCTGTGTTATAATATTAAATTAAAATATGAAATAAATGACTCATCAATTCGGCCGCTTTTAAATGATCCAAGCTTACATTGCAGGGGAACTCGGGCAGAGAGTGAAGCAAAGGAGCAATGGGCTCATCATGATTGGTAGCCATTCAAGAGAAGAAGAACACCAACAGCATAACATTCACATTTTCTGGAGTGACACGGCACGGGACTGCACAGCGCAAGTGTTGCGCTCGCACTAGATTTTAACAATTTTATTGAAATTCGATATGAGTTCTAGCGAAAAGCTTCACGGACGCACAAGGAAAAGAATCAAAGTTGTGAAAAAGAAGGCAAGACCAGGTGAGTTAAGGCTGTCCCTGGAAATGAAAGACAAAATCGGCACCTGCAAGTGGTGTACGTGATGTTCTGCACACAACTTGACACACTGAAATAAAATTGATTCGGCTATCAGTTTCTAATGAAAGCGAACTGAATCCGTGGGACGCATTAAGTATCTTTAGTCTCCGAGAAATTCATGGTGTTAAAGAAAAGTTGCGTTACGATTTTGATTTGTTTTCAAGCCGGGTCTGAAGCAGTTTAACCTATCATTCATTCATAATATTTTAGAAGGAAATATATTAAGTTTTGGTTCGTTGAAAATCAGGCTATGCCGTTAGTGTATACGATATTCGGTTACTTTTTTCAGTTGTAGTATTTTTTTATTTTTAAACAAAGTTTTGGGTTTCTAATTGCATTTGAAATATTTCGTAAGAAGAGTTCATTTTACAAATTTCTCTCTATTACAGAGTTAAGTGACAAGGGAGCATGGTATCGCCTGGGCTACTACAATAAATTTGAGCCATTTACCAAAGTTGATGACACCTGTGAAAGAATAGACGTGAAGAATGTCTCAACTCTAGAGTTTATTGAAAGGTTCGAGAAACCATATAAACCTGTTGTCATCACTGGGTGTCAAGAAGGATGGAAAGCAAATGAAAAGTGGACATTGGAGGTAAGGCATCACAAAATCTGCTGAGGTCCTTTAAATGTACTTTTGAAAATTCATTTTGTTCAGTTTATGCTGTGTCAAGTGTTCTTGTGCCATAATTGAGGCTTTTAATTTTCAGAGACTTGGAAAAAAGTACCGCAACCAAAAGTTTAAATGTGGGGAGGACAACCAGGGATATAGTGTTAAGATGAAAATGAAATATTTTATTGAATACATGCGTGCCAACCAAGATGATAGCCCACTTTACATTTTTGATAGTAGTTTTGGCGAGGTAAAGTGACCACTGGTATTAAGCTGTAAGCTCACTCCTCCATGCATAGATTTTTATGTACTTGCATTTCCCTCAACAGCATCAAAGAAGAAAAAAACTATTAGAAGACTTTGAAGTACCCCTTTACTTCCGTGATGATTTGTTCAAGTATGCAGGTGAAGAACGCAGGCCTCCATACCGCTGGTTTGTTATGGGTCCTCCTAGATCGGGCACTGGAATTCATATTGACCCTCTTGGTACTAGTGCTTGGAATGCTCTTGTTGTTGGACACAAGCGGTGAGTACTTTTACTTCACACGTGTCATGGCAAAATGAGGTCCAATGCCAAATTTTAATAAAACTTGAATTTTCAGCTGGTGTTTGTTTCCAACTCACACTCCAAAAGACATAATTAAAGTTAGTTCACTTGAAGATAGTAAGCAGACAGATGAAGCAATAACATGGTTCAATCTTATATATCCCAGAACTCAACTTCCTTCTTGGCCCGCAGATTGCAAACCTGTAAGTTGTTTCAAGTACATGGGGCAGTTGCTGCTGTATATATTTCTCTTATACCTCTTATTTTCATCTTGTTTTGAAAAATCACAACAGATTGAAATTTTGCAAAAACCTGGAGAGACAGTTTTTGTTCCTGGTGGATGGTGGCATGTTGTTTTGAATCTTGACAACACCATTGCAGTCACTCAAAATTTCTGTTCACGCACAAACTTTCCTATAGTTTGGCACAAAACTGTTAGAGGACGCCCCAAATTGTCCAAAAAGTTTCTCCGTGTTCTCAAGGTTAGTTCTCCACCACCTTACTTTACTCAGCTTTGCCATTTTTGCAACTTTTGTCTATTTTCTTGATCAATTACTAGGAGAAAGAACCAGAATTGGCTGCAGTCGCTGAAACAATTGATGTCAATGAGGATACTGGAGTAGCATCTGATTCATCGAGCTGTTCAACTTCAAGCTCAAGTGGTTCTAGTGATTCTTCATGTTCCTCTGATTCTGACAGTGGTCAAGGTTCCCTTTCTGCTCACAAGAAGAAAAAGAGGTAAACATAAGCAACTGACAATGTAAAGTTTGATCATAGTGTGTCTTTGCATGCTAGAATTCATAAAACCCCCTTCATTGCAGGAGAAAAATGATGTCAGGTCCGTCATCTCCTAAAGTTGAGTCATGAGGGCCCTTCAGAGGTAATATAAACTTTTTCTTGTGTAAAAGAAGAAGAAAAATTTATTTTTTGATTCGGCTAGTTTAGTTTTGAGTGAAACATGTCTGATTCTTTCATTCAGGTGACTTAGGAATTTGGCTTTCCACCAAAGTTGTGAGTTACCAGTGCCCTGCCCGTGAGTCTTCTTCACCGTGTGATTTTGGATCACAGCATATTCCCCCTCCGTTCACACCCATCAGTATTTAATCCATTTGTTTTTAAGCTAAAGAATATCAACTATGTAACCATGGGGTACCTAATAGCTTTCAGACTTTGGTGGCATGTGAAAAGGCCATCTCATTTTGATATTTCCAATTAGTATGGTCTCTGTGGAAAAGTTGAAATTTGAAACTGCCGCACCGCTCCTTGACTTGTATTATTCATCATGACCAGCGTTTTTCAGCATACTCATTTTATTTAACTTTATCCAATCCACTTACTAGAAGTGGTCTTTACACCCGATTTTAACAGTTACACCGTGGGGACTGACCTAAGCCTTTCAGAAGACTGACACGGGAACTAAGTGGGACAGTCTGAGTCAATACTATTGATACAAAAATATTTCTGTACTCCAAAATGCTAAATTTCTTACCAGCCTAAATTGATGCATTTTGTATTGTGCAAGTAAGTTTAAACATTTTTGGCTGTTGATTGTGAGGTTGAAGAGGACCGATAACTGAAAAAATAGGTCTGGGCTCTGGACTGATATCTGTGCCTCTGGAACTGACCTCTCCTTAAGGACTGCATCTTGGTATTATAGTCAGTTATAGAAGCACAGATGATGATGATGGAGCCATTCTAGAACTAAATTAGGAGAGATTTTATTCTAGCAGTGTTGATACTGAAATGCTTCTGGCAAAGCAATTTGTAAATGATACTACAATTTCTTATGTTATGTACCATTTTAGATGTAGACAATGCTTTTTTGTGAAACAACATACATATGCAAGCCCTTTTCTGCTTGAGGTGATTTGTTTTCACAAATTGGTTCTGTGATGAGAAGCCTTCATATGATATGTACTGAACGTTATCATGTTTTTGTGATATATTGTGAGTAGGCTTCTGGGTTGTCAATTATTGTAAAAAAAAAATACTGCTATAGTTCCTATCCTCTGCAGTGCTTATACTACTACATTCAAATGTGTATTTGTCATATGTCCTCTTTGCCCACAGTGCCCATTTGATGAACCTGTAAAATAAATTTACTCGGTCTGATTCCATCTCATTTTGTATTCAAAGTTGATGCTGTTAATAAATACTGTAGAGTCACTGCCGCCACATGTGTCTTGCGGCTCAGTATTCGAAAGATTCTAGAAAAAAGTTGATATTTGATGCTGCTTCTGTGTGTCACAGCAGATAGTTTTAATTGTAAGCCCGCGGCATATTTAATTGAGCTGAATTTTGACCTGTGATATAGTCAATTGCTGATGTGACAAATGTGTGGGGGAGTTTACTTAACAAATCAAACCATGACATGTTAGTGTTGAGAATGCATAGCTTTCTGGTTGTACATTTAACCATGAATGTGTGACCATGGCACTTGAGCATTACATATAGATCAAATCTGTCAACTGAGCATATTTTTTAATCCGCGGTAAATTTTTCCTGTGGCTTTGTTCTGTATATGAAATTCCTCATACATACTGTTGCTTAATATTTATTTATTAATACCGATAAGTGGTCTACAATGCTGCAAAGCTGTCTAAACAGAGGAAAATTTCCTACTATCCCCCACACAAACACAACAAAATAGTAAATAGTGAGTGACGTAAGGATTTGTTTTTATTTTGAAGTAGAGGCTCAATTTACAAGTTCGTTTGCCTCATCTTTTATTTTACCCTCTTCTGTCATTGGATTGGAGAAGACAGCCACATTAAAGAAGTATTTTTATGGCTGCGTTTATTATCTTTCAAATAATTGCTATTATATTTCTGTTGTGTTGTGCATCTAATAAAAAGTATCTTGAACTCTTATCGGCATTGATTTGTTCCCTAACATCTGTATGTTCTCTCCTGAATTTTATGATAAGTTTTTATCACATCAATAAATTAACATTTCTCGTTATTGTCTGCTTGTTTCTTCCCAATTACCTTGCTTACACAATTCCAAGCCATACTTCTGTTCCGATTTTTGAGGCCCTAAACCCGGAGTGCGGACATAAATTTGTATACAAACTAAACTGGATATGTCTAATAATACGAACGGCCAGGGCCCCCGCTGTGACTTGGCAGCGTAGACAGTGGCTGGAGAAGATTGACCGGCGGCTATTCTAATTTCGCGCGCACTTCTTGAAGCTAAGTTTCCGTACCTAACCTGTAGAGGGCGTGTCAATCGCCTCTAGTCCGCTCCAATTTTTTAAAACTTTAGTTCCTATTTTCGGTTTGTATTGGGATGGAATACAGAAATGAAATAAAAACACAGAGCAAATATATTTTAGACGTAGATCAGATGAACCGCGTTGCTCTAGAAATAGTTAGAAATGTAGCATACCAAGAGGTTAGATCTGTAGCAGAAGGCGCAGGCTCCACAACAGCCACAGCAGACGGCGACGTGCCGGATGGTGAACGTTGTGTTGTTTGGCGATTTACGTTCGCTAAATCTTAATTATGGGCAAAACTTCTAAAGATAAACGTGATGTCTACTACAGATTGGCGAAAGAGGAAGGATGGAGAGCGAGGAGTGCTTTCAAACTTATGCAAATCGATGACGAATTCAAATTACTTGAAGGTAATGTCATTTTAACCTACGTTTAATGTGCTCCATCTTTGGGTCTGCAACTAACTTTATTTCTGTTTACACCTTTTTTGTAGGTGTTAAAAATGTAGTTGACTTATGTGCCGCACCCGGTAGTTGGAGTCAGGTTCTTGCCAAGCGTCTTCACAAGTTGGTGTTTGAACTTGTGATATAGAATTGTTTACATCGATTTGTTAATTTTCTTTTCTCCTTCCACAGAGATGGAACTGAAAATGCTAAGATCGTTGCTGTTGATCTCCAAGCCATGGCTCCACTTAAAGGTGTGATACAGCTCCAAGGAGACATAACACAGGTGTCTACTGCAAATGCTATAATTGATCATTTCAAGGGAGAGTCAGCTGACTTGGTGGTTTGCGATGGAGCTCCAGATGGTAAGAAAGTCACATTGATTACTCTAGTAATTAACTTTTTGTTATTATGTTCTTTGTTCATAGTTTCCTCACCATTGTGTTACAGTTACTGGACTTCATGAAATGGATGAATATATCCAAGCACAACTTCTACTGGCCGCATTAAACATAACTACACATATTTTGAAACCAGGAGGGTCATTTTTGGCGAAAATTTTCAGAGGAAAAGATATTACACTGCTGTATTCTCAACTGAAGCTTTTCTTTCCTAAAGTGACTGTCACAAAGCCACTTAGCAGTAGAAACTCTAGTATTGGTAAGCTACTGATAAAAAAGATTAATAGTTTTTTCTTTGGCTATCGTAATTTCATTTTTTTTTATTTCTTTTACAGAATCTTTTGTTGTTTGCCAAGATTACTCTCCTCCATCAGATTATGTGCCAAATATGAGCAATCCTTTATTGGACCACAAATATACAGACTGGAACCAATTAACAGGGTCTAACAGAATCATAGTTCCATTTCTTGCTTGTGGTGACCTCAGTGCCTATGACTCTGACACCAATTATCCTTTGGAGGTTAGTCATGAATTTGTTCCTTTTTCTTTTTTTTTGTTCAGCATAAAGAAGTTTTGTGGTCTAAAATGCTAATTTCTATTTTGCAGCTTGAGGGACGTGAACCCTACCTGTATCGGCCACCTGTGCAGGCACCCATCAGTCCTCCATATGAAGAATCTGTTCATTTGAAAAAATCAAAAGGTCTTGGCAAATGCGTGGAACCCAACATGTCAGTGGAAGAAACTGTCAAATCAGTTGAGGAAAGCGTGGCCACCTTGCACTTAAATAAAGACCTCAAACCATAAATTTTTATTGATACATCATTTTTATTTTACTTATTAAAGTGTTTCTTGTGATAACCTTGATAATAAACAATTTTAACAAAATGAGTCCCTGCATACATTTTCCACCCACCCAAAACCCCTACGTTCCAAGATTCCAAATGCAACTGGGCTTGGCTTGTTGCTTCACGATGTGATAGATGGAAGGATATATCACAGACATATTGCACATTGTAAAAAAAAAAAAGAAATGGTGTGAGGAGCGGGGTTCTCTTCCTCTCCGGACTTCCCCGTTACGTGTTTGGTGGATCTCCATCACAATCCCAGTGCAGTCGGGGAGGGGGAGGAGGGGGGGGGGGGGGGGGTGGCGAGGTGGCGTGGCCCCGCGGCACCCGCCGCCTCCCGCTGCCGACGCGGGGGGTGAGGTTGCCTGGTCAGGGCTGGGGAGGGCTGCAACTGCCTCCCCCCCGCAGCGGCAGCGGCGGCTGCTTCCAGGGCTTTGAGGGGGGGGGGGGGGAAGTCGGGGGCTGGGCGTCCTCCTCCCGTTGGTGACGCAACACTGACGTCATAGAGTCGGCGGTCGATACGCCACGCCAGCCAGCCCCCCCCCCCCCCCCTCCCCGCGCGGAGCACCGCACTTCCTCGCGGATGTGGGTCATCTGACACACACCGCGGGAGGGTACTCGCTCTCTAATCCACCGCACATCGCGGCAGGCCATGCGGTGCACACGCGCACGCACGCACGCACGCACGCCGGGCAAAGTGACCTGCAAGGCGGGCGGACGCGGACGTCCGGCCGGCGCGAGGAATTGTGAGCGGACGGGACGGGCGCAGACCGGACCAGACGAGGGGCGCCCGCCCTCACGCCGAGTGGGGGCGGGGGCGTGCAGGGCAGGCCCGGCCCGGGGAAGCCCAGGCCCACGGCAGCCACGACACACCGCCCTCATGCGGGGTTGCCTAACGTGAGTCACAGAGACGGCGCCGCCTCAGAGGGAAGTCCGCCGCCACTGGACTGGCGGCGGCGGCGCCGGGCGCGGCCGCACCTGCACCGCACCTGGGCCGTGCAGAAAATAAGCGCCTCCGCTGGCGGTGACATATTATTCTGCCGGCAGCGAAAGAAGGAGGGGCGGGGCGGCCGCCCCGAATCGCTGATGGGAAACGGATTCCGGGGAAAGGGGCGGGGGAACAGCATAAGGTGCCGTGCAGTGCATCGCGACAACGTGATTTGGCGCGGACTCCTCGGAGGAGACGGGGACGGGGCGAGGCCCCCAAGGCTTCCATACTCCCGCCGCAGCGGACGGCTTCACACTGAAAAACAAAACCCGAGCGGAAAGAAAGAAATTAGAGAAAAACGCGGACCGAAACGGCGACCGGCACAGCAGCTGGATCCGCGGTGTGGCGTTAGCACCCCGCTTCTCGCAGGGGCGGGACAGGGAAAAGGAGGGGGGGGGGGGATGGGGCGCGCACCGCAATCAAGTTGTCGTTTGCTAAACGTGAATAATGACATCAAAGGCACACACACGCGCCGCACACACACACACACACACACACGGGCACACGCGCCCGCACACACGGCGAGCCATCACACACGCGGCCGCTCGGTAAAAAAAAAAAAAACGCGCTTCAGCATATACCGTATCGGAAATATCAGCTCCGGTATGCCTGCCGCCGCCGCTGCTGCTGCCTCAGCATCCACAGCTGTTTTGTTTCGTATGGATATCACGCAAATAACGATTTGATACGCGGTTGACGTTGCGGCGCGTGGCGGCGCGTGGCGGCGCGTGGCGGCGTCCAGTCCAGCAGCAGCCAAAGAGGAGAGGCTTGGGTCTGGCTGGCTGGCCTCTAACGGACAACTGTCCTCGTGTTTGCTCAAAATAGTCTCCGCCATCAAGTACACACGCGCCACAGCCACGGGGGAAGGGGGGAGGGGAGAAAACGAAGATCGAGGAAGGAGGGAAAGAAGAGCAGAAACATAAGACGGGGGTGGTGGAGAGAGAGAGAGAGAGAGAGAGAGAGAGAGAGAGAGGAGAGGAGAGAGAGAGAGAGGGGGGGGGGGGGTAAGAGGGAGAGAGAAGAATAAGGCGGGATGGAAGGTCACGAAAGGGCCAAAGGGGGTGGTGTGGTATGGTGTGAGTGCTTGAGAGGAAATTTATAGCACGCCATGGCTTTTTTCATCCCCTCCTCCTCTCTCTCTCTCTCTCTCTCTCTCTCTCTCTCTCTCTCTCTCTCTCTGCCCCGGCGTCTTCTGTGTCTCCTTTTATTTTCTTGCTTTCTCCTTACTCTCCCCCCCCCCCTTCTCTCTCTCTCCCTCTCGCACACACACACACACTCTCTCACTCCCGTCGTCGTGCACGTGCGGTCGTGTTGTTCGAACACGCGGAACCGTGGTACTCCGTACACGGCACACGGCTCAGTCTGTAGTATCATTACACTTTTGTAACACCCTGACGATACTCCCGTAATGAGATCCACTCAGTCTGCGGAGAAGAAACCAGACACTAGAAGAAGCCCCTCTAGAATGCATGTTAGATGGTATCGATAGTATTCGCATAGTAAATAGTACTCCGTGCACGGTCGAGAGGAGGCGACTCGAGCACGGTATAGTGCGTCTTGCGGGTGGCAAATATTTTAGAGCGACCGCCGCTGCTGCTGGCCGGGAAGGCTCGCGTTCAGCCGCGACCCGCGAGAGAAAAAAAAATCAGATCTGCCAGAAACTTGCACTTTTCTCGTCGAAGTCCCCGGTCGGCCGCCCCTCTTCTCCGACTCGCGACGGCATCACGGCCCGAGCCCGGCCCCTGTCACAAACCCGCTACCCCTTGTTAACCCCACCCCCGCGGCACCCCCGCCCAACTTTTGCCACAACCCGGCACGCCCAGCCAGGCCGCGGCTGCTGCCGCCGCCGCCCGCGTGAGCTTGCCTCTACTCCAGGATGTCCCGGTGGGGTCACGGGGTGGCGCGGGGGAGGGGAGGGGGGAGGACTTAAGCTACGTGGTCGACGGGCCGAGGCGGCGCGGGGCGGCGCGGGCCGGCCCCGGTCCGCAACCCCTTGCCACCCAAGTGGAGTTGGAGAAGGAGAAGAGAGGCGCGCCGTGCGGGGAAGGGGGGGGGGGGGCGGTGGCAAGAGAAAGGGAAGAGCAGCAGCCCCCCACACCCCGGCCCGCCACCCAGGCGGGGCCACGGCGGAGCCCCAACACGGCGAGGGGAGGGGGTGGGGGGCGCCGGGGCCGCCCGGGCCGCCACATGGGTCAGCAAGCAAAAGCCTCCGAAAGTCCTGAGTGGGAGCCGACGCAGCGGCTCTCAGTGCGGCGCTCAGGGGCTGCGGCGGCGGCGGCGGCGGCGGCGGCGGTGGCGGTAGCGGCGGTAGCGGCGGCACCTCCTCCCCCATTCCCACTCCGCGGCCCGGGTCCGCGAGGGGTCCACTCCAGTCCGGGCCGCGGCTTCCGCGGCTGCCCGCGGCCCGCAGCCGTCCGGTGGACGGTCGCTGATCCTACGCCATCAATTATTTCCATCCTGCTACATTGACTGGCAGCCGCTGGCAGCCGCTGGCAGGCGCAGGCAGCTCCGGCCGCGCTCCACGCTCATGCCAGGGGCCCGCTTTCGCACGCAGCCCCGCCCCCTAACCCCCCCTCTCACCCCCCACTCACCCCCAGGTCCCGGCCCCACCCCCTCCCCGCCCCTCCTCCGCACCACCCCATCGCTACGCGGGCGCTACGCGCGGAGGAAGCTTGGGTGGGGCAGGGTCTCGTACCCTTGAGGGCCGTGCCCCCCCCCCCCCCCACCCCTCCCCCTCCTCACTCGCAGCCCCCTCCCCAGCGACTCTAGGCCTAGCCCATCCCCAGGGCTGCTCCTCTTCGTTGCCTTTGAACGAGCCCAGTCCGGCCCTCCCCCACCCCTCCCCTATCCAACCTTATCCCGCTCCCCCCATTTATTCCCCCCTACGCCCCCCACCCCCGCTTACCCTGACCCCTCGCGCTCCGCCCTGCCCGCCGCTGCCCGCCCCTGCCTGCGCCTGCCCCGTCCCGTACCGCTTGTGCCCGACGTCGATCGATTTCTTTTCTCCTCTCGCCTTGCGGCCCGGTAGCGCCTGGCGGCAGGGCGGCAGGGCGGCAGGGCGGCAGGGCCTAGAGCCCGGCGGGGCGGCAGAGCAAAACCCCGCCGCCGCCCTGCCCGTCCCGCCCCGCCCCGCCCCGACCCGACCCGTCCCGGCGCGGCCCGGCTCATGGCCCGGCCAGAGTGCTGTGCTGGTGCCCTCCCCGGCCGCCGTCCGCGAGCCGCGAGCCCACCGCTGCGTGCCGCGAGCGCCTGCGGAGGCCGGGGTAGGCCAGCCCGCACGACGCCCGCGCGTGGAGGCTGCTCAGATTGCCTACCCGCCGGGCGCTCCGCTCCGCTCCGCGTGACCGAGGCCAGGTTCCTCACTCGTCACGCAAGGCTTACCATGATCCCTAAAGAAAAACATTTCTCCCGCCCCTCATACGTCGTTTCCGAGCGTGTATATCGATCTATTTTTTTTTGTTCGTAGTGAGAGATCCCCGAGCCGAGACCCACAAGGCGGTCCCGCGGGCACGCCGCCGCCCCCCCGCAGGCCTCGGCCGGGGGGCACGGGCTATACAGGTCAGGCCGTGGGCCGCGCCTCATGACTAATTCCGCGGCCCGGCGCTGCGGGGGGCGGCGCTGCGGGGGGCGGCGCTGCGGGGGGGGGGGGGGGGGGCGGCTCCAGCGCGACCTTTATTAGTGCGGGTGTCTTCGACCAGCCAGCGCCGCCCGCCCGGGTCCCGCACGGGTCCTGCGCCCCGCGCCTGACCGCTGGGCCGGCGGCGCTGGCCATCCGTACATCCTTTTGCGACGTCGGCAGCAGCGGGGAGGCCGTGGGGGCCGTGGCGGGGCGGTCGTGGCGAGGCGCAGGAAGGGCCTGGTGCGGCGTTAGCGCAGGTGAGAAATGATAGCAGAGCAGCCCCCCCCCCCCCTCCCCCATCCCCGTGCCGCCCCCCACCGCCGCCGTCGCGGGACGCCGGTGTGGAGGGGGTAGAGGCAGTGGAGGGGGGGGGGCGCACACTGATATTTGACAAACGTCGCTATCGACCCGCGCCCTACCCTGCCAAACGAGGCGGCAGTCGACGTCACGGGCGGCGGAGAGTTTAAGTATTGTCACACTCCAGGTAGGTGTGAGAGCTGCGGGGGGGGGGGGGGGGGCTCCGCAACAGCCGCCGCACCACCCGCTGCATACATCCGTCAGCCGCGCGACGTTTGAACGACGCGCCGAATTTTCTCTCATTTCCATCCCCTCTACCCTCGTGTTCTGTTTGGGATGGCACACAGAGAGAGAGAGAGAGAGAGAGAGAGAGAGAGAGAGAGAGAAAGAGAGAGAAAGAATGTGAGAGAGAGAGGTGGAGGGAAAGAGGGGCGGGTTTGTCGATCCGATCTCCGCATGCGGATATAGCGGGAGAGTCGCGTTGCCGCTGCCACCGCTGCCGCCGCCGCCGCCGCCGCCGCCGCCGCCGCCGCCGCCGCCGCTGCGCCATGTGACCCGACGGACAGCCCCGCACTCGCACGGGCGCGGCGTGTGATGTGACACGGACGGCCCGGAGCGGGTAGAGAAGGCAAGGCGGTGGGGGGGGGGGGGCGCTAACCAATAATTAAAAAGGCCCGCAGAGCGTATTGATCGACCCTGACCCGACACGGAGCAGCGGGCCGCCGCCGGACCGGACGGCCCGTGCTGTGCGGTCGCCCTGGAGGCCGCGGGGGGGCCCCTCATCCCCCCCCCCCCCCCGCCTCCACCCCTCGGCCCACACACCCTTCTACTTTTAAGCCCCCCGGTCCGGCGCGCGCGCTTCCACGTTCCTGCCTAGTTATTCAGCCGACCCGACCCGCGGCCGGCGGACCGGTGCAGGGCGGCGGGGGCCCGGCGGGGCCCCTCCGTGAGTCCGGCCATGATTGCTTTAAAGTTGGCGAGGCGGATCGCGGAGTGTGGAACGCTGAGCCGCGGGGCGGGGCGGGCCGACCAGTCTCGCCGCTCCCGTTCTTCGTTCTTCCCGGACAGGGGAGCCGGCGGGAGCAACGCGGCGTCATCAATTAGCCATTTCACCCCCTCTGCTGACAGGCTGGCTGTCTGGCAGGCTGGCGGCGAGAGGCCGCCGCCGGCAGCGCGACGATCCGCCCAAATCCTGAAACAAACAAAACCAAGTGCTGGTGCCGCCATCATTTTTTTGAAAATAAATAATTTTTTGTCTGTCCTTGTAGCCGGCGCCCATCGCTCTCTCTCTCTCCCCCTCCCCCACCCCCTCTCTCTCTCTCTCTCTCTCTGTGTCTCTCTCTTGCACCCCCGCCAAGTCGTTTTTTTCTCTCTCAACGGCTGCAAAATACTTTCCAACGAGCACAGCAAGAGGGCCGGGCTACGCTGCCGGGCCTGCTGCTGGGCCTGGGAGGCCGCGGAGTGGAGTCGGCCCGGCGGCGCACACGTCGCCGCGGGGCGCAGTCCCACAGCCCGGCCCCGCAGCAACACTCGCTTGACGCCCGCTTTCCTTCCTTGTTTCGCTTTTTAAAGAATGTCTCCCCCCCTCCCCCCTCCATAAGAAAGGGCCTCGCACTCCCCCCCCCCCACCCCTCGGCCTGCTCCTACTCGCAGAGTCGCGGGGTTGAAAAGGAAGGAGGAGCCGCTGCTTTATGTGTTTTCTTGGTTGTTTGAAGAGATGGTGTTATTGAAAGAGCGACATAGAGAGGAGAGGAGAAGAGAGGAGAGAGAATGAGGGATAAGCGTTGGGGGGGGGGGGGGGGGGGGGCGAGAGAGAGAGAGAGAGAGAGAGAGAGAGAGAGAGAGAGATGGAAGGACAAACAGCGAGAGGGCGGGGAGCTTTGAAAAAAACAAAAGGCAGTGCTTTAGTGAGAGAGGGGGGGAGGGGAGGATTTTCTATGGAAATCGGGGCGGCAGAGCGCCGCGGGGAAAATCTGGTGCTTGTGAAGAAATTTTTGATGCGCCGAGGGTTCAGCGGACGTCCCGCCGAGAAATGTATCGTCGGAACCGGCGGCGGACCGCGGGGCAAAAAGATGGAGGGAGAGTTAATCCCCGATACACAAACATTCACCACGCTCGTTTTAATTTTTTTTAAAAATGTTTAGACAAAATAATTGCTCAAAGTGAATATAGCCACCTTAGTTATGAATTAGTGCCCCACTTACCCTCAGCCTGACGCCAGGACTTCAAAAGAACGGGGTCACACAACTCTACTTTCAAACATTTTCAAATGGGGCCCCAAGCCCCCAAAATTACATTCGTGACCATTCGATAGACTAGTACACGGCCTAGTATGCCTAGATAGAAAAACAAAATAATTGAGCGCACACGTTCCTAGGCGATGTTTGCCATTGCTATTCAGCCAGCCAGCCGGCAAGCGGCCCACGTACTCCGGGCCTGGTAATTATTAACGAAGACGCAAGGAGGCTGCTGGTCTGCGCCGGGCTGGACCGGCACGAGCACTTCTTGTCTCAAGGGGATTACGGCACGAACCTCTCTCTCTCTCTCTCTCTCTCTCTCTCTCTCTCTCTCTCTCTCTCTCTCTCTCTCTCTCTCTCTCTCTCTTTTTATTCGGGGAGGGTTGGGGGCGGTGGTGGAGGGGGAGACTGCCCTGCCAGGAGGGGGTTTTGGGCGGTCAGGCCAGACGAGGGCTACTGGACTCGCATACACAAAGCTCGCGGACGACGTAAGACAAAACAGAGCTGTGGCCCAATCAAGCCCGTTCCAAGCCGGAGACTGACTCGGCCCATCGACGAGATAGGCGTCATGACCACGCCTAACCTGAACTGACATACGGCCGCGGGTTCGGCGGCCCCCCGCGCTGTCGCGTCGCCCGCGCCGGGGCGGCCATCCAAACGACCCGCCGTCCGCCGTCGCAAATGACCAATTCGGTCCGGCGGCGGTGCGTTTATCGACCGGGAACGCAAATGACCGTCTGGGTGCGGGTTGACGCGGCGCCGACGGCGTCCTGTGGCGGCCTGAGGCCCCCGGCCCGGTCGGCGGCACATCTCCCTGGGCCTCTGCCCGCGGGCCTCCGGCCCCCGCAAAGGGTTCGTCATGAAATAGTAAGCAAGGCTGCTTGTCGTGGGCCCGGGGCCGGGGAGCGGGACGGAAGTGTTATTGGCAGTTCACTTCCCGGTGCGGGCACGGCGGGCTGATTTCGGCCCCTCCTCCGGGTCCCCCGGCGTCCCTCAAGGCCCCTCCCCTCACGGTCCCTCAGGGTCTCTCCCCAGGCGCCGCTTCAAGCTCGGCCCGCGCGCGGAGAGCCCGCCGGTGGTGATGTAGTGCCCGACTGCGGGCCGCCGACGGCGTGCATGCGGCCTGAGCCAGACTGACATCATGCCTGCCAATAAGCGCCGGGCGCTGAAAATAAGAAAGAAAGAGACCGTGTTGGCCAGGGGACTTTGCGCTGCTGGCGGACAGGGTTTCCTCGTGTGGCGCGGTGGGCCCCGCGGGGACCCGGGTGACCCTCAGACCTCGCCGCTGCTTATCGACCTGAGAGGTGAGGACAGTTCAGTTCAACGGCCGAAGCCCAAGGGGGGAGGAGAGGAGAGGGGGCAGAGGGAGGGAGGGAGGGACAGTCCGTGGCCGCCAGTCGGGTAGTAACATAAATTTACAACCTGTTACGCGGCAATGAAAGCACTTTCTTCGGCGTGGGAGCGAGACAGCGAGAGTGTGTGTGTGTGAGCGTGAGTGCGACGGGAAGAGAGATGGAGAGAGAGAGGGGGGGGGGTCTCTTTCAGAACAAACTACAGGCAAGGGGGTGAAATATTAGACGGAGAGCATGGCGGGCGGGGTCGTCGCTGTGCTGCTCACTACTAATGCACTAATGGCAGGTGAGTCCACGAGCGGCGGCCATTACTGTGAGATGCATCCTCGGGCCGCGGCCAGCCGCTGCCGTGCCTCCGGCCGCGCTGAGCGTGCGTGAAGGTCTCTGTCACGCGGGACAAGTCACGGACGTGACGGTGACGTGACGTGATGTGGCGTGGCGTGGCGTGGCGTGGCGTGCGTGGCGGCGTGGCGTGCGCGCGGGTGACGAGCGCTTCGGCTGGTGTAACGGCCTGCTCCCGCCTCCACCCCCACCGGCGCCTCCGCCGCAGGGGGTCGCCGCCGTGAAGACCAGACTACGCCGTCAAGACGACGACGACGACGACGTTAAGAGAGAGGGCTCGCAGATGAGGGACTGCCCCCGCCGCCGCCTCCCTGCCGGCCGCGTCGTCCGCGACACGCCCCCGCGGGCCCCGCCGCCATACGCAGGTGTGCACGGTAATACCCCCGCGGGCGCATTACCGTCTGCCGGCCTCCCCCACCCCCAGTCCGACCCCCGGGCCGTCCGCCGCGAGCCCGACGTGTATAAGCTGCCACGATAATGTTCCGTATACACGCAAACCTCGGCCAGGCCAGGCCAGGTAGGTCCGTCCGGGGCGCCCCCCTCCCCCTACTCCACCACCCCCAGCCCCCCGGAGTCCTGACAAAAACAGTGTACTAATTGGTCCGAAAGTTACCGAATCAACAACGCAGCATTAAGTTGCCGAGAACGAGCCAGATGTTTTAAAATCAACATCCACCAGAACGATGACGCATACCATTTTCTAAAATATTTCGTGAACGAAAACTCCCCGTGCTGCCGTGAGGTGCGGCTCGGTCGAGTGCGCCATGCCTTTCCGAGACTTGGTCGGAGTCCGCCGGCCGTGTTTGTTGGGCGTGGCCGTGCGTGGCGGGGCGTGGCGGGGCGTGGCGTGACACGGCCCGGCCGCGGCGCCGGCCGCGGTGACCTCGACCAACACTCAACTTTATTTTCCCCGCCCCTCGTATATTTTCCATGCCGTACCTGGGAAACACAACGACTGCGGGCCCAGCGGCGGCGAGGGGCCGCACCGGGCGGCGCCTCACCTCCCCCCGCCCCGGTCGGCACCGGCGGCGGCGGCCGCGATGATTAACCCCCTCCGGCCCGAGTACTACTCGCTCTCCGTGGGGGAGGACGCATAATTCTGAAAGTGGGGCGCCGGTAGGTGGAGGCGAGGCGCCCCGCGCCGCGGCCGGCCCGGTCAGCAATCGCGTGTCCAGCGGCCAGCAGCGGCGCCGTCGGCCGCCGGCCAGCGCCCCGTGCGCCGCGCCGCGCCGGCCCCCGCTGAATAGCATTGCCCTCAAGGTTGACAACCCCTCGACGCCCCGGCAGGGAGGGCCCCGCCCTGTCCAGCGCAGGCGGCGCGGCCGGCGCCAACGGCCCCGGCGGACCCCCCGGCAGGCCCCACCTCCCCGGGGGGTCGCGGGGCCCCCGGCCCCCACAGGTGAGGGCGTGGTCGCGGCGCGCTGTTGCCACAGAACGTCCCTTTTAAATTTATGGCAGAGAAGGTCTTCATGTACTGTGAAGTGTGCGGCGGGCACGGAACTAGCCCCCCGCCCCCCGCTCCCTCTCTTCAGAGCGGCGAAGTACTTCCGGGGAAGTGGCCTGGCCGGTGCCCTGGCCGGTGCCCTGGCCGGGGCCCTAGCGGGGGGCGGGCGGGCGTTGCGTGCGGCCGGCAGGGTCGCGGGTTCAACTCCCTCCCGCGCCGCCTTTCCCTCCTAACGACTCGTCACGATCCCTGCTGATAACATGGCGGAGAATGTTGACGCGTAACGCGTAGGCGGGTCGGGCTCGGGTCGGGCTCCGACCCTTCCGCCGAGCCGCCGAGCCGCCCGAGCTTGCCGCGCCCGCCGCGCCGCTGCCGCCCGAGCAGCCAGGCCGATACGGAATGAAATGGTCGTGTTTTCCGGCGTACGTCACATGGCGTGCACCCCGCGGGCGTGCGGGGCCGTGCCGGGCCGTGCGGGGCCGGGGGTGGGCCGTGCCGCCGGCTGTGGGCGCCACCAGGACAGCCCGGGATACTTCGGGACACCCGGACAAAAGAGTGGGGCACGCCTTGCTCCCGGGGAGTCCTGAGGGCGATTGGATTCCACCCGCCCGAGCACGCGGCCGGGGCCGGGACGCCGGACGTCCTCAGGGGTGGGGGGGGGGGGGGCGCCGTACTCGGCCTGTGGCTCATCGTGCCGCGTCCAGCCGCCGGGGAGCGCCTGCGGGAGGGCGGGTAGGCCAGCCGGCCGGCACGCGCGCACACGCCGCCCGGGCCGTGCCTACCCGCCGGGCGCCGTGGCCGCGGCCGGGCCGGGCACGACGCCCCGCGTCCCGCTTCTTGCGTGGCGCCGCGTGGCGCCGCGTGGCGCCGCGTGGCGTCACGTCAGCGCGCGGGGCTCCCGGCGTTGATAACAACGCACCTTTGCGATGATTGCAAAAACGCGGCGCGGGTCCCCGGCGCTGTGCGTCGCGACGCGGTCCGCGCGGCCGGCGCGGTTCGTGCGGCGATGAGTTGTTGGGGCGGAGGCGGGGCGGGGGGCAGCAGAGGCGGTATCGACCTGCGCTGCCGCGGGGGTCGGTGCCCAAAAGGCCGCGAGTACGGCTCGTCCAGCGGGGAAATAACCAGAGGGCCACGCACAGAAGCTGCATCTCCTCCGGTCGGCGCCGCGGACAACGAGACGGGACCGGGCCGTTTGCATTCCGTGGGGCGCGTGGATATCTGTGAGGGCGCCCCGATCAGCGCCGCGTTGGGGGCTCGCGGGAGGGGTCCGGCGGGCGTGAGGGCTGCAGGCCTCTGACGGCGCGCCGCCGCGGGGAACAACAACGGCAGCGCGGGTTTGGCGGCTTCCATTGTGGCCCGGGGATGTAGCGGAGGGGCTGGGACGCCGCGGGACGCCGCGGGACGCGAGGCGAGGCGCACCACTAAACATAAATTAACCCGGGGGAGAGCCCCCTTAGCGGTGTCTAGCCCTGCCCTAGCCCGGGTCTAGCCCTGCCCCTAGCCCGTGTCTAGCCCTGCCCTAGCCCGGGTCTAGCCCTGCCCCTAGCCCGTGTCGAGCCCTGCCCTAGACCGGGTCTAGCCCTGCCCCTAACCCGGCAGCACTAGCCGAATGGAACGCCGGGGCCCGCGGCTCGAGCGGCTCGGGCGGCTCGAGGGGGCTTGATATTCTTCCGGGACAGCGAAGAACTGAGGAGAGATAAAAAGTGTGGCGTGTCCGCTTTCGTACTCACGAAAGCTCAGCACACCCCCCCCCCTGCCTCTCTCACCCGTTGCACAGCCGCCCGTCGTGCTATACGAGCTGAGTGTCGTGATTTTCTTTTCGCTGCTTTGTTTTTCTGCTTTTCCTTTTTCTACTTTTATTTATTTCGCCCGACGACAACACTCTCTCTCACTCGCAGCTCGTAACTCCATAAAACTTTTTTTTAAAAATCCCCTCCCTTTCTACATACTTTCATGTCACATGTAGTGTGTGTACTTTTTACGTGTCCAACCTTTTAAAAACGTTGATATAAAACCAAATAAGAATGAAGGACTTGTTGCGGTATGGTGCGAGGACGAGGAGAGGGCCATCGTCTTGGTGCTGAGGACGGCACCACTGCACGCGTCCCTTAAGCCCCTTTATCGCGGGAGAGATGTGGATAACAGGGCCTGGCACCCCTCTGCCGCGGCCCCCTAGCCCCCCCCCCCCCCCCCGCTCACCTGCGGCTGCCTTGTCCGTAGGGTGCTTGATGGTCTCGACGCCGTTCCAATTTGATAGCGACCTAAAAAAAAACCAGTCCGGAATCCGGCCCGGCCCCCTCCCCTTTCCAGCGGCGCGGCCTGGAGTGGAAAGAGGAGGGTGGGCGAGGCGAGGGGTGGGGAGGAGGAGCTAAGGCCGAATGGGGCCGGATTTTTTTTTCCCTCGTCTGCTGATACGATGGAGAAACGGACGAACGCCCGGAGGTGTGCGGCAAGCAAGAAGGAGGGGCAGGACGGGGGGGGGGGGGGGGGCGGGTGAGTGATGGTTAGGTTATCTGCTGCAAGGCTGCAGCTCCTGACGGGGGCGCGCGGGACAGTGAGGCGCGGAAGTGCCTGGCGATGGTGACGGCGGCGGCGGGGGGCGCCTCGATTGTGACGGCCGCGAACCATTCAGGTGCGCTGACGATGATGACGACGACGAGGAGGTCGTCGGGGGGAGTCGGGGGGATCGATCCCGCGGCGGTGACGTGCAGTCCCGCTTCCCGCTCCCCGCGGCCGAGTCCCCCGCCGCCCAGGACGGCGGCGACGCGGGCGGGACGAGCCTTCGGTCCGCGCCGGCCGGCCGGCCCGGGCCATCCCGGCGCGCTATTTAAAACAGCGTGCGTCTGCAGCAGCTGTTGAGCTAGCAGCGACACACCGCCGTGCCGCCGTGCGACCGTGTGCGACTCGTGGTTTGGCACATGGCGGGGCGCGCGGCGGCGGCGGCGGCGGCGGCGGGGCCGGCGGCGTGTCGTCAGGGTCCGAGCGGGACGGCGGCAGCGGCGGCGGCGGCACCTCGACGCGGCCGATCGTGCGGCGCGGCACCTCCTTTGCGAGTCCTTCGCACCGCTGATCCGCGCAGAGCACGAATTTTGAATTTCCCGCCCCAAAAGCCTTCAAGTACGAAAGAAGAGCGCGTCCCAAATATATTTTTTGCCCGATAACTACCCTTTGTCGGTTTTTGTCGCTGCCGTGCCGATGTGATCGCTGTGCCCCGCCTGCTTCACCCGCTGTTCTCGAAGGCACGCTGAGACGACCATTATCCACGCACTACTATGCACCCCGTCGGTGCCGCCGCGCCCCTCCTGGTCCCGCCCCTGCCCCGCCGGTCCTCCCGGACCCCTCGGGAAGGCCGAGTGTTCCATGGGACAACACCGCCGCCCCGCCGCTGCACGCTGCGTGCACTTGTCGTGTGCGGGGGCTTCTATTTGCACTGCGCCATTAATACACATGTAAATAATGGACACTGTCCAAACGCTATTAGTGGCCCCTCGCAGGCTCCCCGGGGGCCCCGGGCCCGGCCCGGCGCGGCTCGGCCCGCTCTGGTGGCCTCTGGCCCTGGTGGTGCTGGCGGTGCCCCGCGGCGGCAGCGGCCGGCCCCTGCCTCCGCCCCCGCCCGCCGCCGCCCTCCCCGCCTCGTCCACGCGCCTGGAGACACCGCAACTCCGTCGGGGACCCCGTCGGGACTGGACTCCGTCGCGGGACTCCGTCGACGCTTCTCACTCGGCATCTCTTCATTCAAATAATCAATCACTCATCCAACAACAACCAGCGCGCGGAATCAATCAACCGTTCCATCAATCACTTGGCGAGTGGTGTTCTTCCTGCCGCGGGGAGGGGCGGGGCCGGGCTCTGTCCGGGGGGAACAGCAGCAGCAGCAGCGGCGGCGGCGGCAGCTGTGCGGGGGAGGCTCTTTGGGCGCGACCTAATTCCTTTGTCCTGTATCGGCAGACCAAACAGGGGCACACAACTCCCTTCCGATCTCATCCCGCCCCGGCCGCCTCTGTGCCGGGGGGACGGCGACGGGGGACCGGGGGACCGTCCACAAACGAGGAAGCGCGGCGCGCGGCGCCGGCCGGACATGCCAAGGCCAGCAGATGTCCGTCCGGCGCGGTCGATACCCGGCGCTCGAGCGCCGCCGCGCTGCCGTCGGCGGGTATGCGCGGATGCGCGGTCAGGGCCCGTCCGGCAAGCACGTCCACCCAGAGCCGGCGGTGTCGGGCCGGAGGAGTCTGGCAGCCCGCCGGGAAGGCAGCTCGTGGCCACCCGAGCGCAAACCATGGAGTTCGGAGGACCTACTCCATAATATTCCAGAAAATTTCACCCCCCCCCCCAAAAAAAAAAAATCTGATAATTTCTAGATTTGTTTCCAAATTTTTATGTGAAAATTTCGGGACCAGAAACCCTAGCCGACACGCTCGGCGTCGGCCGCCGCCGCCGCCGCCGGCAATCGCGTCCGAGTAATTGACGATGGCGATCCATTTGCCGTTCTCTCTTGGGCTCCCGGCTCCGCCGGGGGCCGGCGCCTTCTGACTGCCCCTTGCCCGCCCGCGGTCCGGTTACGGAGTATCGACAGGTCCGCTCCCGGAGAGGTGGCCCGCGGGGTTGTGGCCCGCGGGGTTGTGGCCCGCGGGGTTGTGGCCCGCGGGGTTGTGGCCCGCGGGGTTGTGGCCCGCGGGGCCCGCGGGGCCGACTCGCAGTGTTCCTTCCACAAGGCCTTCTGCGCGCGGCGGCAAGTGGAGGCGGGGCCGGGGACGTCATGCAAGTCCAAAGTTGTGCTAAGCAGCGCCCCCATTATCACTCATCAAACTTGGGTTCATTAGGGACCGGTCCATTTGGAGGCTGTGTGCGCTGTGCGCCCGCCGCCCCCGCCGCCCCCGCCGCCCCCGAGGCCCCCGACCAACGCGTGCCAGTAAGTCGTGGGGCACATACTATCCCGCCCGCCATCAAGGACTCCGGAGACGAGACACGCGTAATGGCACACTGGGGGGGGGGGGGGGGGGGAAGCTGCTGCGCGGAGCTCCGACGCCAGCATGCAGAGGCAGTTCAGTTATTTGTTCGCGAGTGCCAGCCATCCGTTCGCCTCGGGGCAGATTCATACATTTTTCACCGAGTGGAGTCGGAAGGGTTGTCGTGCCCCCTCTCCCTCCTCCTTCCTCCCAGTTGTGCCGCAGCTTATTCACTTTCTCTCTCTGTAATTTTTTTTTCCGCCGCCCTTCCCAGGGCCGAGGCCGCTGCAAAAATGCAGCCTCGCACGCACACACGCACGCACACATACACGCACACACACACACGCGCGCGCGCATACCATTTGCGATTGAGAGTCCGGGGAGGGAGGGAAACGGTCGGAATGGCATAGGGGTGGGACGGCGGCCGCAGGCAGGGCTGAAGGACAAGGGGGTGAGGCTGCATTCGGGGGGTCGGGACGCAGCGGGGCGCAGCGGGGGCGCAGCGGGGCAGGGCGGGGGTGGGGGGCTATCGATCCAAGTGGGAGGGCAGCTCGCGGGGGCCCGGAGGGGCCCGGAGGGGGGCCGGAGGGGGGCCGGAGGGAGTGGGGGGGGGGGCGGAGGAGGAGGTGGGGGCACTGCGGTAACGACAAGCACTGCGGCGCGGCCGGCGGCGGCCTAGGCACAGGACCTGGGACCAGGCTCGGGCGTGAAGAGGCGAGCAGGGTGGCGGGGGAGGGGCTGCGGGGGCTGCGGGGGCTGCGGGGGCTGCGGGGGCGCATGCACCGGCCGCGGGGCCAGCGCAGGCCAGCGTCGGGAGGTCCACGCAGCATCGCCGGCGGCCTCGGTCTGGTATGGACTGGTCTGCGGCCGGCTGACTGCGGCCGGCGGCAGCGGAGGAAGGGGAAGGCGGACCGAGGTGACGGCGAGAGAGAGAGAGAGAGAGAGAGAGAGAGAGAGAGGAGCATCCCTTCCTGAGTGGGGGCGGCGGGGTGGCGAGGGGCGGGGGGGGGGGGGCAGCATTACTACCCCAAGCTCGTCAATAGGCAGTAGCCTCTCCTGCTGCTGAGCCAGAGCAGAGTGCGGGGGTGGCGGAGGGGCAGGCGGAGCAGCCGGAGGCAGTGTGGGCCTGCGGAGTAATTCACTCGTATCGAGCCATCTATATCCACTTGCCGCCGGCCCTACCCGGCCCGGCCCCATGGAATGGAATAAGGACTCTCCCTCTTTCTCCCTCTCTCCCTCCCTCTCTCTCTCTCCCTCTCCCCCCCCCCCCCTCCCCCTCTCTCTCCCTCTCTCTCCATCTCACCGTGGGTGTCCGATCTCCCTACCCGTCCCACACCCCCCGCCGTCGCTCCCGTGCTCGACGCGCACGCCAGCAGAAAGGGCCTCTTCTAGAAAAAAAAAGTGAGAGAAAAGGCCTCTACTTTAAATTAACGCAAACTGCTTGCTCGGTACAGTGCTACCGTTCATGATGACGTTCATGATCGCATTCCGATTTTGAGCCGAAATGACATTGATATTGTTTTTTTAAGTATAAGGCTATACACGAGGAATCTAAGACGATATTTTTCCAAAATAAACTAGAAAATGCAAAATAAAAATGGGCATTTTGCTGCGTGGGAAGCGTAGCGACCTTGCCGCTACCCCCCGCGGACCGGAGCAAACCGGAGTAATTGGGCTAAGTAGGATGAGGCGTGTCGCAGTGGCGCGGCCGGGCGGGGCGGGGCGGCGCCGGACAGCGCCCGTCACTTTCCCTTCGCCCTCCTCCCCTCTCCCGGAGCACAAGCGCCGCGCCCTACATTGCAGAAGGGCCGGGGCTGCGGTGGGCAGCGACGGCCAGCATGGGTGTGGCGGCAAAGGTGTCGGCCGGAGTACACACACGCCCGCCCCCCCCCCCCCCCCCCCCCCCCCAGCTCTCCTCTCGTGACATTCCGCCCCGCACCACCGCCCTGCCTGCCACCCGCCCCTGTCGGAGGACACGCCAAAGAAAGTCCGGTGTGCAACAAGAACACGCCGTATACCACGCGCTGTGGTGGCGGAGGAGGGGAGAAGCAGCTGGCAGATAATAATGTGAACAAAAGGGGGACAGGAGAGAGAGAGAGAGAGAGAGAGAGAGAGAGAGAGAGAGAGAGACAGAGAGACAGAGAGAGGAGAGAGAGAAACAAAAGGGGCGGCAGTAACCTCCCCCGCAGCCAGCAACGGCTCAGCCAGCCGCGGATCAAGACAGCAGCCCCCGGCCTCCCGGATCGGGACGGACAGGACACCTTCTGGGCCGCGCGGGCCTTAGCCGGCCTCTGCCGCAGGCCCCCTGCTGCATCAGTACACCGCGGACAGAAAAGCCACAGAGAAAGGCGACGCGGCGGCAGTCAGCTGCGGGATGAGAAACTAACGCAACACAGATGACTTATAAGCATTACAGCAGCGGCGCAGCAGGTTGTGTCTCGGCGCTGCAGCCTCTGCGAGTCGGCTGCCTCTGTAATTACTCCCTTCCCGCACTACGTGCGACGTCGGCGACAGAGCGGCAGCAGCGGCGGCGGCGGTGGAGTGGTTTCGTCTTTACGACTCGACGGGGATAAAATGAAAAGTTTATACTTAAAGTCCTTCCCGCTTTATTGTCCTTGCACGCTTCGCTTCGACGCGCGGTCACGCCACGCCGCGTGTCGCCGCGTGTCGCCGCGTGTCGCCGCGTGTCGCCGCGTGTCGCCGCGCCGCGTGTCGCCGCGTGTCGCCGCGTGTCGCCGCGTGTCGCCGCGTGTCGCCGCGTGCCGCTGCCGCCGTGTTGTTGAGCGCTTCCGCTAATAGGGTATTCCGGTGATCGAAACATTAATGTGCTCAGACCTGTCGCCTCCCCAGCGGGGGGGGGGGGGGGGGGAGCGTGCTGCGGGGCGAGCAGGGGGCGCCCTGCCGGGGGGTGGGGGGGGTGGGGGGGGGGGCGGAGACTCCCCTATCCGGCCTTGGCTAGAGGAGGGAAACCGCCCCCCAGTCGTTGTGCCGGGCCTCCGCATATTTTTTTTATTTTCCTCCCCCGCAAAATGATGACTCTCATTCGAATGTGGCGCTGCTGGTCGTGATTCCAGGCGATGTCGTTTTGATCCTGGCTCCGCACCAAATGTGTTTCCCCCCTATTTCTAACAGCAGGGGAGGGGAAAAAATATGAGCGGGCCGCCGACGGAAGAGGAGGGGAGGGGGGGGGGGGGGGGGACAAAGTGGACGTGAAATAATATCCGCAAAATCGTGTTGGCGGGAAACCTGTGGGGGAGAATCCACTTCAAATACGGCGGGTACAGCGTCACCTAGCGTGATCCGGTAGCCGAGTGGGACGGTGGGCGGGCAGCTGACCGGAAGGTCCGAGGTTCGACTCCGATCGGAGTAAGTTAGCAACATTCGTCTTTCAGGGTCCGGAATAATTTTTTTTTAATGGTGCGCACCTGTAAACAGATTGAATAACGCCGGCCTCCGCTGCGGGCACAAAGGCAAAATACCGGTAATCAAAGACAGCCCATCGCAGTTTTATTATTGTGAGCCGAATCGATTTCGGTATCGCCTCATCTCTCTCTCCTTCCCCCTACACACGCTCTGTCTCTCTCCTCTCTCTCTCTCTCTCTTCTCTCTCTCTCTCTCTCTCTCTCTCGCACTTCCGCGCGAGGTCAGCCACGCGGTGTTGTAGCCCGCGGACACCGATCGAGTTATAAAAAGTAATAGCGAGCAAGGCATGGCAAAAAGAAAGGAAAAGGGTGCAGCACTCCCCTAGCCGACACGTGCGCGAACGCTGTCCCCGGGCCTAACCTAACCCGCCTCTGCCCCGGCGCTTCCGGTCCGCTGTCCGTAAAGTCGTGGCGTTCACTTTCTTGCATCGATGCCGCCCATGCATTGTGCCAAAATCTTTATACTTGAATATGAAAATGGCACTGTGGCACTGAGTTCCCTACTGCCTGCTGCCCGCAGGTCCGCCCCCCCCCCCCCCCGGGAAGACATTGTGCATGTTCGGGCCGTACCCGCTGCACACCTGCCCCGGCGCCGTGCTCAGCGTCTGTCAGCGCCCACGCCCCGCCTCGGCTCAGAGCTGCGGGGGGGGGGGGGGGGGGGGGGCTAGCGGCCTTGGCCGGGGTGGCGAGGGGGGCAGGCAGGGCCCGGCAGGGGCCGACGGGGGCCTCGGCTCGTCCTTGGGCTCGGGTCAGCGCTAGCCTCACCATGGGGATGATTGGGTCGGAGGTCTGTCTGTCTCTCTCTCGCTCACCACCCACCCTCACCCTGGGTGTGTGTGTGTGCGCGCGCGCGTGTTCAGCAAACAGCTCGTTAAGACCACACACGGCAACTCAAGAGTGCCTCACGGGATTTGAACCCGGGCCGCCAGGACTGCAGGGGAAGTCACTCGCCGCGTCGTCGACCGAGCCATTATGAAACTTAGGAAGTAAAGTTTACGGCGCGGGGACGGCGTGGGGCCTCGGGGGGGCTCGGAGACCGCAGCGGACCCCCCGTGCGGCACGGCGTTCGGCACGCCCCCGCGGCCGGGTTCAAGGTCACGCGGCAGCGGCGGCGGAAGGGCGGATGCCTTTGGGCGACACGTCGCGGTGGTCCGGTAGTCCGGTGGCCGGCGGCGGGCCGCGGCCGCGGCGGCTCGAACGGCTGCTGACATTTCGTGTGGGGCCGCCGCTGAGCCGACCGGGGGGCGGCCAGAGGGCGCCGCCGCCGCCGCCGTCCCCAAGCCAAAGGGCCGCTCCGGACTCCGGGCCTCGACCCTTGCAGGCGACAGGCGGCAGGCGGCTCTGCACAGGTCGCGCTGCCCGAGCCCTCGGCGTGGAACATTCGCAGAGACAGCGGGCTGCGTTCGATCCCCGCCCATCCCCCGCCGCTCCCGCCCCCTCTTAGCCCCCCCCCCCCCTGCCTCCTCATCCTCACGTCGAGTGTTTGGGGGGGGGGAGGGGGCGGGATTTCGCCCGGACGCAAGAGGAAAGCGGGAAATGCCAGGTAACTTTTCTAAGTGTGAGAACACGGCTCGGCACGGGGCGGCGGCGCGTGAGTTTCAGCCAGCGGCCGCCAGGGGGTGCTGGCGTCGCTCGTGGGGTCTGAGCGGCGCCGCGGCGGGCGCTCTCGCAGGGGGTGGGACCCAGCGGGGCAGGGGCGGGGCGGGGGGTCGCTCGGGCGCGGGGCGGGGGCGGGACGGGACGGAACGGGGTGAGCTGGTCCGTACCGCTCCGCTTGGCGTGTGCCTGGCGCTGTGCTGTGCTGTGCTTGGCGCCCTGGCCCCGCCCCTGCTGCCGCCGCTGCCGCCGCTACCGCCACTGCCGCCGCCACCGCCCCGCCTGCACCGCGGTGAGGCTCGGGCCGCGGCGAGCCGAGTCGCGATTCGCGCCGAGCGCAGCCGGGACCGCGGGGCCGGGCGGAGCCGGGTCGGGGCCGGGCCGAGCGCCGCGTCGGACCCCCCGCAGCCCGTCGGCCGGAGCCGAGCGGAGCGGAGCCGAGGCAAGGCGCGGAGGACCGCGGGGCCGTGCAGAGGGGCCGAGCCGAGAGCCGAGGGGCCTAGCCGAAGGCCCGAGCCCGAGCCGAACAGCCGAAGCCGAAGCGACCGAAGGCGGCTCAGTGTGTCAGAGGCAGTGTTCGTGAGTGGACGGTGCGAGAGCAGTGCGGGAAGACACGAGGGGGTGCAGTGCAGTGCAGTGGTGGGGAGGGGTTATTCCATTGGATTGAGTTGAATCTGATCCAGCCATGTGCAAGCTGCGGGCGGCTTGACACCTGTTTATGGTAGTGTTTTCCTTTTCGTTCCCTCCGTTATTAGTGTCCCCTTTCCTTTCACCCAACTCATCTTTGCATTCCCCGTTCGAACTGAAGACGAAGTGACACGACGATTTGCACTTTGGATATACCATCAGCTGCGGCGCCCTCAGCCCCCGCACAGGGTGAGTACGGCCGAGATAACGCCTATTTTAAGCGCAAGCTGTCCTCGAGCACCTCGCGGGCCCACGGCCTCGGGGCACACGGCCTCGGGGCCCACGGCCTCGGGGCACACGGCCTCGGGGCCCACGGCCTCGGGGCACACGGCCTCGAGCCCCGGGGCACACGGCCTCGGCCCGCCCAGGAGAACGACGGCCAGGACGGAGGGGCCCCGGCCGCCCCCGGTCGCCCTCGACCGCCCCCGGCACTCGTCCCAACCCCCCGCTGCGGCCCGCACCAGCGTGGTACCAGTGGGGTCACGTGACGACCCCCTCCCCCTCCTCCTCCCCTCTCCCCTCGCCCATCTCCCCTCTCCCTCCCACCGCCTTTCGGAGCGAGCCTCCGTTCATCACCTTCTTACCTTCCCTTTCCTCGCCTTCCCTTTCTGCCTCCGCCTCAAAGGCCGGTGAACGGCGAGGTGGACAGGGGTGCGAAAATTGTGGAAAGATAGAGGGGGAGGGGCGGGAGAGTGGGGGGGGGGGGGGGGAGGGAGGGGGGAGGGAGGGAGGGGGGAGGGGCCTCCCGAGCCGTTTGTGCCGGTGTGGACCACGGCGGCACGACGGACGCCAGCTATTCCTCTGTGGTATTTTCGTTTTGTCTGGCTAGCTCGCCGCTGTGGCCTCTGCTTCTCTCCGCCGCTCTCTCTCTCTCTCTCTCTCTCTCTCTCTCTCTCTCGCTCCCTCGCTCTCTAGCCCCCTCCCCCCCACACTCTCCGTCTCCCTCCCGCGCCCAGCCTCCGCCTCGCGCCCTCCCTCTTGCACCCCGCAGCTTTGTGCGGGCAGCGCGTTGCTCGCAGTTGCTCGCTTTAAATACTTGTGACGTCACGGGGGCGGTCATGGTGGGCCCGGTGGGCCGGCTCCCCTCAGCCCTTGCCTCTGTCTGCCTTCCAACCCCCCCCCCCCCACCCCTCCCGCCATTTTCTCTAGCTTCTTCAGCACACCTATGCGCAACCTTTTAGCCCCGCCCCGCGCGCGGGTTTTCCTTCGTGGGCAGAGAGAGAGAGAGGGAGAGAGAGAGAAAGAGAGAGGAAAAGAGAGAGAGAAAGAGAAAATGAGAGAGAAAGAGAGAGAGAGAGAGAGAGAGAGAGAGAGAGAGAGAGAGAGAGAGAGAGAGAGGACCTTTGGCTTGTAAACAGCATTAGCTGCAAGTCCTTGGCGAGGAGGGCTGGGTGGAGTCGTCATGTGCAGTCCGGATGAGGGAGGAGGAGGGGGGGGGGTGAAATTATTGATACGAGCTGTTAACAGCGGCCGTGGGGGGCTCGATAGCCGCGGCCGCGCTGACATTGCCGCAGCCAGGCTGCCGATGAGGCCGGCTGGTGTCAGCGCGCCAGCCGCGGCCCCCGCATCCCCCGCACCGCCCCCGCAGCCCCGCCCCGACCGTGCTGTCACCGCCCCGACCCACACGTGGACCCCTCCCGTCACACTTGGACTACAGTACGCAATCGCCAAATAATGTACAAATCACATTTTCGGAGATTCCAAAAAAAATTTCTAATCAAAATTGAACCGGTGTCTGTTTTTCGCACCGCTGATATAAAACGCGCGTCGCCCCCCCCCCCCCAAAAAAAAAAAATAATAATCTGCATCTGCGTTTTCCCCCGATACACGCAGTTCGGAATTCGCGTCCCCATGTACAAAATCTAGGTTCTCACAAACCGTTCTTAAAAGCATGAAATTAGTTCGCGGTGACAACTGACAATGTTGGTTTTTTCCCCGCCGCACCGAGTGAGCTCGGCTGCTTGACGTCACGGCGCAGCGGTAGGGTCGCCGCCTCCGCCGTCGGCGCCGCCGGCGCCCTGCGGAGGCGCGCCGCTGCTCCACTTCGCCTCCCGGCCGCCGCGTTCCTTCCCGGCTGCCGTGCACACCTTGTCGCGGTGTCGCCGCCGCCGCCGTCGCGCGGAATTTCTCGTTTCGCCGGCGAGGAGGGCGTGGCTCGCTGCTCGGCGGTGGCAGCGGGGATCACACCTCTCGGCCCCCGCAGAACGGCCGTGCCGCACCGGCTAGAGCGTGCTATCTGTGACCGGGCTCCCCGAGGAGGCCGCCGACTGCCCCGCGGAGCCGCCTGCCTCCCGCCGCCTGCCTCCCGCCGCCTGCCGCCCGCCCGGCCAGCGCCCGCGACGCGCTAATCGATATTTAATAGGCGCTATCGGCCGAGGGTTCGCCCTGCAGTCCGCGGCACGGCCGGGCAGACGGTTGCACGCCGCGCCGCCGCCCCGCACAAGAGGCCGGACCGGTGATACGGGCCGAGGAGCGGGGCGGAGATACGGCCGGCGGGGCGGTAGTGAGCCGGCCCCGATATTGCTTTCGCTAACCTTGTTTGTTCTTCCTATTGCTTCTCTTTTTTTACAAAAAAAAGGGGGGATCTTTATGTCTTCTTTTTAGCGTCGCTAAAATAAAAGATTGCACTTGTGCCATGCGCGCTTCGCTTTGTGGACGTGTGTGAGAGTGCGGGCCCGAGCAGAAAAGAGGAAAGACATACAGCGGCGAAAAGTTTGGCCTCTCCGCCGCGTCCGCCTCTGTTATCACGGACGGCCCCGCACCGGAGAGGCGATATTTATAGGGGATGCCTCAATACAGATTTTGTACGGCGGGCCAGTGTTTTACAGTGTGTGTGTGTGTGTGGATCTGTGTGAGTGCGTGTGCGTGTGTGTGTGTGTGCGTGCGCGTGTAGGGCGGACACGAGAGAGTGAAAGCCCCCCGGGATGTAATGGCCAACGCAAGCAAACCACGCCCTTGTGACGGACAGGCCGGCACAGCGGGGGCACGGCAGCGGGCGCGGCACGGGGCCCGGCCCGCCGTAGACGTAGACCTGCCGCGTCTACTGCTGTAGTCCCGTCCGGCCGCGGGTCTACACAGCACGCAGCGCGGCCGCTCGACAGGTTTGCCTACCTGGCACCGACCCGGCGGCGGCGAGCGCCTGCGGACACGAGCGTAGGCAAGCCCGCAGGACACGCGCGCTCCACGGGTTTGCCTACCTGACAGGCGTCCGGCCGGCCAGCGCACCGACCGCCTACCGCCTCGCCCCGCCTTCGCCTGCCTGGCAGCCGCGGCAGACTTCTGGGGCGTGCGCCAGTAGACTGATGCCGAGCCGTGCGGCCTCGTCCACTCACTCTATCCCTCTCGCACACGTGTGGGGGCCGCAGGCGTGAGAGAGAGAGAGAGAGAGAGAGAGAGAGAGAGAGAGAGAGAGAGAGAGAGAGTGCCGGGCAGAGGGGGTGCGGGACCGGGCGGACGACGGCGCCCGAGGGGCGTAAACTCCTCTCTTATGTGGCGAGCGTGTCGCTGACGTCATTCACACGGCCGACGTCATTTCGCACGCTGCTCTCTCTCTCTCTTTCTCTCTCTCTCTCTTTCTCTGCAAAATCCTTTACGGCCCGCGCGTTTGGACGCCGTCTGGTACCGCCGCGCCGCCGCCAGCGAGGACTGGCCGCCCCTCCCCTGTCCATCGCCCACCCTTACCTCCTTTATTACTCTTAAGGGCCGGCGGGCGGAGAGGGTAGGGCCCTCGTGTTGACGGCGGCAGGGGGCCGTACGACGCGCACGTCACACTCCTGGCCCCGCGGCCCCCGCGGCGGGCCCCGCTCCAGCCACAAAGCGGACGGTGGGGCGTCGCGGCGCGGCGCCGCGGGCCGCGGGACGTGCCCGCCATGCTAAGGGCCGCGGGCGCCGTGCCGCAACCAATACTTCTCACCGACCGCCCCCCCCCCCTCCTCCTCCACCTCCCGGCCCTGTCCCGTCGTTTCCTCCTTCCAAATAACAGTCGACTTGTGGAGCCCCCCCCCCCCCCGCCTCGGCCCCGGGGGCGGACATACGGCACGAGGCAGCCGGTTTGTTAGCGATCAGTATCAGAGAGCAAAAGTTTTCGTCGCGAGACAAGGGGGGCGCTGCTGCAGTGCCTTGCCAACTCATATCGCGCGCTTCCTCTCTCTCTCTCTACTCTCTCTCTCTCTCTCTCTCTACTCTCTCTCTCTTTCTGACGGTCTCTGTCTCTCCTTTTGCCTCTCCTTCTCTCTCTCTCTCTCTCTCTCTCTCGCACGCACGCATGGAGCCTATAGCCTCCGCGCCGCTTCCGCACCTCGCCGCCCGGCCCGGGGCGGGGCTCTGAGTGACTGTGTGCCAAGGCCTGGCCAAGGCCTCTATCTGGCGTTGGCCAAACAAGCGCCTTGTCTCTGCAAAGCATGTCGTCTGCCCCGAGTTTAAACCCGCCTCGCCGCCCACACCGCACGCCCGGCCCGCACACGTGTTATCAGCGGCAGCGCGGCACGGGAGCCCAACCCCCTCCGGCCGCCGTCCGACCGCCTGGCGCGTCGCGATGCCCGCCAGGAGTACGTGGGCGTGGGCGGGCTCGAACCCGGCTCCCTCTGCGTGGGACGCGGGCGCTCTACCCGCTGAGCCACCCGACCGCGCCGCTGCTCGACGGGGTCCAGGCAGCAGAAGCCCTTTGCGGCGGAGGGGGCGGGCGCTAACTGCCCGATTCGGGCTGAACCGCAACAAACTGGCTAAAACTGAACCGGCGCCGCCGCCTGGCGCACCATGTAGCACGGGTACCGGGGGCGCTGCGCCGGGCAGGGGCGGGTGAGGCGGGGGGCGGGCCAGGTGCTGTGCTGAGGCAGCTGAGGTTGGCACGGCCGTGCGTGCGCGCCGCGGGCCGCGCCGGGCCGCCTGTCTAGTCTCCCACCCGGCTGCGTCTGCCCGCCCGCGCGCGCCTCCGACCCTCCGACTGCGGGAACATTGCCACCACGATATGACGTGGCGCCGGCCGCGGGTGGGCGGCAGACGTGGCCTGCGAGCCGCGCCGCCGCCGCCGCGCTCCACCCAGGTAGCTGACGATCGCTGACGCTGCTGATGACGGACGGAATGTGTTTTCGCCTCCTTCTCTTTGTTGGCTGCACTGCGTGGACGTTCTGTAGGGGGGGGGGGGGGGGAGCCCATCAGCCAGGCCGGCCAACCGCTCAGTCGGAAAGTCCCGTCGGAAGGCGAATGAGTACCCACAGCTGCACTTTGTGTCCACTTGTAAGCTGTGGCCCACGGCGCTCGACTGCGATTTGTGTGACTTCCACACGGGGAAACGAACGATCGTAGCATATTATGCCGATAATTTTGAGACCACTGCGTGGAGTAAAATAATCCCCTCCTCGCAGCGGCGCGGCACCTCACGCACGCGCCCATCACCAATTATTTTCCTTACGCGCAAAGTGTGCCGCGTGTACACGCCGCGCGGCCCGCTCGTCCTTGGCAGCCTTCCCATCGCGGGCCGCGCCGCGCCACGCCACGCCACGTCCTCCCCGCCCCACCCGCCGCTCACATTGTCTCCCCGGTTTGGCCGGCCGGTTTACTTTCTGCCGAGACTATACCGTGATTTGTGCCGACGCCCAATTCGCGCCTCGAAATAAAACGGGATGGGGCGCCCTTGTACTTCCTCTCCCCCCTCCCCCTCCCTGGCTGCCATGACGACCCCCCGCCCCGCCCCTTCATCTCACCGCCCAGGAGCTCGCGGCCTACAAGAAGTCTGCGAGCTCCAGAGGACAGCCTCGTCACCTGTAGAGGTCATGTGGTGGCGGTTGTTCCGCTGGCTCTGCAGGGGTGGCAGGACAGGCAGGGGTGGCGGTGGCGGTCGGGGCAGCGCCTTCCGGTGAGGGGCGGTGCGTGCGGTCGCCTCAACGGGCTCGGCTCATCGCGCTCAGCCCGGCGCGCTCAGCACCGCCTCCCCACGCCCCCACCCCCCGCCAGCGCCGAGGTGAAGGCCAAATGGGATTCATCAGAGGGAACTGG
Source organism: Megalurothrips usitatus (assembly GCA_026979955.1). Classification (NCBI taxonomy): domain Eukaryota; kingdom Metazoa; phylum Arthropoda; class Insecta; order Thysanoptera; family Thripidae; genus Megalurothrips; species Megalurothrips usitatus. The sequence continues at coordinate 13,898,737 of CM049593.1, forward strand.
CCGGTCTGGTCTCCCTTCGGCTCTTGTAGGATATCGGTGACCTAGACTGTGCCCCCCGCCGCGCTCGCCGCGCCCGCCCGCCTCTCCGCCCCACCCCGGTAGCATCGCGCCGTGGTGGCAAAGTCCGGGAGCGGGTGGGGGCGGCGGGGGCCGCGGGGGACGGCCTGGGGGGCGGGGCGGGCTGGGCAGGCGGGCAGGGCGAGCCCAAGCCGGCCCGGCCCGCCCCTAACCTGATCGATATTAGGACGTGTGTGTGTGTGTGTGTGTGTGTGTGTGTGTGTCGGGGGAGTGGCCCGCTCCGCGCACCGCGCCGTGTGTCTTCACTTATGGAGGCGGGGTCGAGATGAACACCGTGGGAGGTCTGGCCGTCTGGCGGCCCCAGGCGCGTGCCCCGCCGTGCCCCGCCGTGTCCTGCCGTGCCCAGTGCCCCAGGCGGCCCGCGTCTCCGCGCCGAGCACGTGAGAACCCCGGAGACCTAACCGCGACGGAGACGGCGGGACACGCTTCCGGGCCGAGCCGCGAGGCCCGAGTGCTTATTTGCAGTCGTACTGTGTGTACACACGCATAGCGCAGAGTAATGACTGTCACCGCGGATCGGCACGTTGGTTTTTCATGAGACAAGCAGGAAATGTGGACGTGACAACTAAATGCGGTCCCTCGGCCAAAATGCCGTGCTTGTCCTCTTAAAACAAGCAGAGTCCAGCAGGACGACGGCATCTTTTCAACGGCGACACCCTCTGCGCGGCACCGCCGCCGCCGGCCACCACCGGCCGCTTTCCGAGGAGGTGACGACGGGGACCTTCCGAGAAGAGGAGGCCCGGAGGACGTCACGGACACATGGAACGCGGCGCGAGGAGAAAGGCCTTCCGCGAGGCTCATACTGCATGCGTCCCGCGTGCGGTGCCGCCGCGTCGCATCGTGTCTCCTCGGCGATCAGAGCTGCGTCCGGCCGCCCGGCCGCCTCCACTCCCGTTACTGCATGCCGGTTCCGGGCAGTGACAGCCGCGCCGCTTCCGGGTGCATCCGGCCGCGTCCGGGCGCCCCCGTCCTGCACGGCCCGCGCGGCACGCCCGGCACGCAGCCGCCGTGATGGCCGCCATCCGGCCCCGCGGCCTCGCGGCCCCGCGCCGGTGGGCGGCGGCCTGCCGGTGGGGCCCGGCCCGGCCCGGCGAGCCTTCGACTAGCCAGCCAAAGCCCTCCAAGTCGTATTATTAGAAGCTGCCTCGTTAATGACAAAGTGTTTCGGGGTCCTCGGGGACCTGGGCGCGGCCGCGGGGCTCCAATAGCCATAAAACCCCGGCCTGCGCGCCCCGCCGCCACGCCACCCCGCCGCCGCCGGGCCGGCTCGGTGTCGTGTCCGGGACCCGCGCGCCCTTTTACCGACGTAACGTTCCCACAGCCGGGTATTTTCGTCTGGCCGGGCGCCAGCGTTCAAGGTGTCTTGGAAGTGTCATTTCGCGGCGTGGGGCGGGGCCGACAGTCACGGTGCCCGGGGTCGCGAACCCGGCCGGGTGCGCGGCCAGCGCGGCCAGGTCGCGGTGCCCGGTGCCTCGCCATACGGCGGCCTGCTGCACACCAGCATTGATTTTCTCCCCTTTTCCCCGGCGATCCGGTTGTTGTTTCGCGGCGTCGCGTGGTGTCGCGTGGCCGCGAGGGGCGTGGCGGCGCGTGGCGGGGCAGTGTGGTGGCGCCAACGTCAGCCGAACAACTCGATTCCAGTATCGACCGGCTGCCTATTCATCAGCTGTTCGCGTGGACGGCGGCGGCGTCGGCGGGGAGCTGTCCGCCGCGGCGCGCCGGGCCGGGCCAGGTACGCCCCCGTGGTCACGGACAGCCCACGTGCGCCTCCGCGGCGGCCTCTGTTCCTCGTGGAGGGCACAAGTGCTGCGGCCCGCGGCCCGTCCCGCGCCGTCAGCTCTGCCTTAGACATCTGATTACGCGCCGCCTGGCGGGGAGCCCCGGCCCTGTCCTGTCGCACCTGCCGCCGCCGCCGCTGTGTCGCATCGCGTATCGACTGTCTCGCGGGCTGCCAGCGCCGCTAGCCTACTTAATGCTCCTGAATATTCGAGCATGAATCCACACAGTGTACGCTGAAATCGCGCACGTGGCGGGGCCAGGCCGCCGCGGCGTGTGTGGGGCGTGCCCCGCTGGACCCGGCCGGCCCGGGGCCCGGTCCGCCCACGCGTCGGGACTTTTACGGCCGAGCCTTGGGCCGCCCTTGGGGCCGCCGTGCGGCGGGCCCGGAGGCGGGGCCGGAGGCGGAGCAGAGGGCAGAGGGGTCACCGAGCCGCCGCGGGGGCAGCGGGGAGTGAGGCTCCGCGGCCCTTCCTGGTCCCCGTTCGATGGAGAGTCAGCCGTCGACCGATTCGCACACGGCCGGCCAGGAGCGCGCGGCGCTCGCGGATCGGACGTCCGCGTCGTCTTGCCGGGCTCCGCGGCCGCGCCTTCCACGCCGCGCCCCCTCTACTCCTTCCGAGGCCGGCGGCTCGCGGCTCGCGGCTCGCCGCCGCAGTCGCGCTCCGCCCGAGAATCCGCCCCGTAGCCCGCCGCCATCGTAAAATTTTCCGTGTCGAGGCCGGGAGACTTCTATTCTCATCCCGTGAGTAACGGTTTTTACTCGCGGCGGAGACAAACCCCGCCTTCGCCGCCGCCGACCGCCGCTGCCTCGCGCCATTTTCCATCGACTCATCGGCGGCCACCGTCGGCCGGAAAAGTGTTATTTGAAGCAAAGCGGCTGGTCGAGGCGGCGCCAAACACACCGCTAACTTGTGCGTGCGCGCTGCGCGCAGACTGGCTAATAAAGCACTACAGTGGGTTCGCCCCCTCGCGACGTGCCGGATGGATGGCGGCGTGGGAACCGAGCCGGCCGGCTGCAGGTCAACCAGTGCGGGGGCCGCGGGGGCGGACTGGGCTGGACTAGCCGAGGGGCTGCCGGGGGGGAGGTGAGCCGATGGCACGCCATGACTTTTCCCTTCCGATGAAGATGCCCGACAATGCTGACCCCGCCCCGCCCCGCCCCGCACCGCACCGCCCCACGCGCACCCCGGCGGCGCTCGTCCTTGGCAGCGGCCGAGGCAGCGGCGCAGACACGGCGCGGCCACGGCGCCCAGGTCGATACTCCCTCCCGGGCCGGCCTGGCCTAGCCGCCCTAGCCGCCCTAGCCGCCCTAGCCGCCCTAGCCGCCCTAGCCGCCCTAGCCGCCCTAGCCGCCCTAGCCGCCCTAGCCGCCCTAGCCGCCCTAGCCGCCCTAGCCGCCCTAGCCGCCCTAGCCGCCCTAGCCGCCCTAGCCCGCTAGCTGCTCCGGCGCCCCGGCGCCCTCCCGCCCGCGGGCTATGCTACCTGCCCTCCGTTCTGCACGAGGGGCTCGTGGCGTCGGCTCAGCTGGAGTCATCGGGAAGCGGCCACCGGCGACACTGCATCGTACAAAATGACAAAAGCAATATTTTGATATTATCTTTTCTTTTTAAATGCCCACCTCCGTGGTAAAATTAAGACAAAAACCGGACAACAGGATTTTGACCCTAGATTTTGTAAGGTTATCGTTACAGTACTGTGGTTCGGAGAGACTGCCTCTGTTTCTATATCGCCCCCTCTCTCTCGCTCCGTGTTGCAGGTGAGTGCGCGCCCATGTTGGATTACCACCACGGACCACACGGCGGCTCCGGCACCGCGGATGCCCCACTGTGAGTACAGCAGCGTCGCCGTGGCCGCTTCCGGCCCGAACCCTCGCCTTGCCGCCGCCGCAGACCCTTGGCGTGTCCTGCGGAGCCTGCGGGGCCTGCGGCGCTGGGCGGCGGCCGACGTCGCCGACGTCAGTGTCTCGGCAACGCCTGACCGCCGCCAGTTTTACGCTCGCGCTGTGACGTTGGAGCGGGACGCAGGGCCGGCGGGCCGCAGGGTCCCGCAGGGTCCCGCAGGGGTGGATGGGGTAGGACAGGGCAGGCGGGGCAGGCGGGGGGACAGCGCCGCGGCCGCCGCCACCTGACTCACACTCGGCCCTCGCCCCCCACCCCCTCCCCCCGCTCGGCCCGTCACCACCCCAAATGTATCCCCTCGGCCCTTCCCTCCCCTCTCCTCCTTTCTTACAACTGTCTTATTTATTTATTTCGCGGCGCTCATCTGGCGCGCCGCTTCCGTCCCCGCATCCCCGCGTTACCCCGGGGCCCTGCGTTCCCGCAGCCACTTATCTGTGACAGAAAAAAAGTACCGCCATCTTACTCACTCGGCGCCTTTTCTCCGTTTTTTTTTCGAGAATCGTTTTTTTTTTCTGCGGCCAGATGGTGTAACATTGTCGGATTCTGGGAGGAGGAGTGCGGTCGGCGGCCGTGTCCTTGGCGGCTGCGGCTGCGGCTCCCCCTCGGCGTCACCGACGCCGTCACCGCGGTGTCACCGCATGGCGTCACCGCGCGCGACGCCAGCGGCGGCCAGAGTCCCACTGGATTTGATCCGCCGCGCTCGGCAGCGGCGCCGCGGCCGGAAGTGTGTTTATGGGTGGCTTAACACGGCCTTGGGTCACCGCGCCGTGCCGAGTGCAGAGCAGTGCAGAGCGGAGTGGCATCCTGGCGCCGGGGCGCGGCGGCGACCGGCCGCCAGTCAACGATCCCGCCGCGCGGCCGGCCGGCGTCGGAGTTACGACGCTATGATACTAATTACGTGCTAGGCGATAACCGGAGATAGCCGGCGATAGGCCGCGCCGCCGGGGTTGCCGTGGGCCGCTGGCCGCTGGCCGCGCGGGGGGCGCTGGCCGGCCGGCCGGCGTGCCGACCGCGGGACGAAACGGGTGCGTTCCGGACGATTCCGGTGCGACGGCGTGCCTCTGACACCGCGGCAGACCACGCCGCGCGGCCGTGCCGTCAGGCGAGGGCAGAACGGCGGTGAGCGACTACCGTACCGCTGCCGCCGCGCCGCACGTAAAGAACAAGAACAAGCCGAGAGCACGTGTCGATAACGCTCCGCGCCGCGGGCGGTGCGGGGCCCGGCGCGGCCCGGCGCTGCGCGGCCCGGCCTGACACGACGAGGTGTCCCACATACGCGGGGGCGGCCATGTGTGACGCCCCCCCCCCCCCCCTCCGCCACCACCACACCGCCGCCGCCGCGCTGCAGTCTCGCTTGCTGCAGCACTACTACTCTATCTCACTCCGAGTTGTCTATTTTTTATTTTTTAATATTTTTTCCCCTCGCCTGTATTTTATCTGCTGACGCTGCTGGAGAGTGTGAGGAATGGCTGCCGACTGTACGTGGTCACGCTACGCCGCGCTGCGCCGCGCGGCACACGGCAGCGCGATTACTGCACCGCGGCGCTGTTCAACTGTTCACGCGGGTTCAGTCCAGCGGCGTCGGCCCGTGTACCATTCAATGTGGCTGCGACATGGCATGGCGTGCGGGGGGAGGGTGGCAGCACTGCTAGGCATCAGCATTCGGGGGAACACCGCCGGGGGACGACGGCCCGCACGGAGGGAGGCTCAGGTGAACTGCCTGTCTCCCTCACAGTCTCTCTCTCTCTGTCTCCGTCACTGAAGCCTTCCGTGGACCCCGCCGCCGCCGGCCCCGCCCACCTCTTGCTGTGCGCCCGCCCCGCCCCTCCGCTCCTCACCGATCCGTGCTGCCGCCGGGGCCGCCGCCGCCGCCGGGGCCGCTCGCTGCCGCTGCCGGGTTTCAGTAGGACAATGTGCACCGGGCTTTCGCGATAAGGGTCCCTCCCGCAGTGCGGCCCGCCCGGCCCGCCCGCGCTGAGTGCCGCGAGGGCAGACGGGCCCCTATCTGCACGCCCGATAGCCCCCCGCCAAGATTGTCACACAAATCGTTGCTGGCGGCGAAGGTGCGTTCACTGTGCCGCCGCCGGCCCCGCGGGGAGCCCGCAGACCCTCCCCGACGACGCCGTCCCTCTGCCCGGGGGCCTTGTGCGCCTCCTCGCCGCGAGCAGCTTTTCGCTCCCTCCCGGCCGCGGCCGCGCTTGGCGACGCGGCAGCGCAGCGCGGAGCAGGCGCAGTGGAAGTGGCTCCGTCGGACAGCAAGCCGAGCTGTCGTTTTCGCTATCGCGTTGGTGGGAGGGGTTCGCTGCACACGCACATGCGGGTGCGCGACAGGCGACAGGCCCGCTTACATTTCCAGCACGGCCCGCGGCCGCCGCCGCGCGGCACCGAGGCCCGGCCCCGGCCCGCGGAGCGCCTGCGGTGGCCGGGGTAGGCCGGACCCGCACGACACGCGTGCGCGCCCGGCCCGGGGCTGCCTACCCGGCAGGCGCTCCGCAGCCGCGGGCGTGTGGTGCCGGAGGCGAGGCGACTTTGTGCACCAGAACGACGCCTCTGGAAGGCAGAAGGCCGAAGGGCGATGCCCCGCGGACGCGCCGGCTTTTCCCCGGGCCCGTGTGGGCGTGGCCGCGGCGCGGGGAGGGGCGGGGCGGGGGAGTGTAATGCGGCCCGGCGAGGTAATCTCCCGCGGCCACAAAGGACCCCCCGCGAGCGGCGGCGTCTCACCGCGTCTCACCGCTGCCGCTGTCGGCTCTGGCCGCAGAGACGTCGCTCCCTCGCCTCCGCATACGACTTCTTCAGGTGGAGCGGGACGGGAGGCGCCGCTCCGCGCCGCTCCGAGAGAGCCCGAGTCGGCTCCCGCCCCGTCTAGTCCGCTGTGACAAGGCGCTCTGCGGGCCTCCGCCTCCTCCGCGGCGGTGGAGGATGCGCATCAGAAATGCACGCAATGTCGTTAACGTGCTGGACCGGAACGCCCGGCCGGTCTCTCCGCGTAGCGTAGCCGGGCCGCGGGGCCAATCCGTCTCGGAGCAATGAAAGCACCTGCCTCTGCCCGCGCCGCCGCCGCCGCGCCGCTCCGTGTGGTCGTGACCCCGTTAGGAAGGCGCCGTATACGGACGGGACCACGCGGGCCCCGCGGGACCGGGCCGGGCTGATCATGTTGGGCACGGCTGTAGAGTAGAGGCCCCGCGGCCTTCCCCTTCACATACGCCGCCGCCCGGTGCGGCCCGCTGCCCCGCCCCGTGTCCCTCGGAGAGCCGATTGGGTTATTCGTCGCCGGGAGGTGCGCGGGGAGGTGCGGCGCGGCGGCGGCGGCGGCGGCGGCGGTGTCAGTGTCAGCAGGTCTGATCCGATCCGCCGCGGGCGGGGCGGGCCTCGCCGGGCCGCGCTGCACGCCGCCGATCCGTCGAGTCCGCGGCACGGCACGGCAAGACCCGCCGCCGCCGCCGGAAGGCCCCGGTCAGTAGAGCTCTGCGGTTAACCAGTTTTTTTTTTGTTTTTTTTTGCATTTGGTTATTGTTATCGCTGTGCTTTGTGTACTTAACCCAATGTTCTGAAATACGCCCGGACGCGACCAATACCCATGTTTAGTTAATCTCCATTCTGGTCAATTATTATTTTTAAACCATTCTTATCCTTTAAAAAAAATCGCCGTTTATTGGGAAAATAACTGGTTATTTTCGGAAAACGGTTAACTACCATTTTTTCGGTCATGTCCGTGTCCGTAACCGAGCGTTCGGTTATTTTCACAGCAGCCGCGCAGCCCTACCGGTCGGCCTTGGCGCTGCCTGCCGCTGCCGCCGCGGCCGCTGTACACCAAATTAACACGCTGCCCCACAGCGGCGCCGCAGCGTGCACGCACGCGTCCTCGCTTCGCATTCCTGCTTCCTTTATCTGCCATTTCGCCTCCCAATTGCCTCGTTGCTGCCAATTAGTACCGAGCGCGTCGACCGACGCTGCCAATTTTTTTTTTTTGTAATTTATTATTTAATTTTTGCCGTGGAGATGACGTCGTCCAGTCCCTGCAGGGCGTGGCGGCGGTGCGCTGCTCCGCCTGGAGAAGTGGGCCGGGCCGCGTAGGCCGGCGCTGAAGAAGCGCGGCGCGGAGTCTCTCCAGCGGGCGCCGCCGCCGCGCCGCCGCCGCCGCCTGGAGAGGCCTAGCTGAGCCTGACGGAGGCTCGGCCGGCGCCGCCTGGATGCACACCTACTGCAGCGCGTGGGCCGCGCGGAGCCTGGAGCCGCTGGAGCCGCTGGAGCCGGCAGCACTGCTGACTGGAGCCCCCAAGGATGCGGACTCTGTTTCTCCAGCTCCAGCGGACCGTTGGTGTATCGAGGCGGCGGCATCGGCTCGATGGGCTCAGGACGAACGTTGGCCTCCATCGGCAGCACGCCTGACAATCAATCTGACATGGCGTGATTTCAGTTGCATTCCTGTCCTGTCTGCCTACTTGCGCTTTCGCACGCCCGCGGCGCTCCGTTCCAGCTTATGGTTCTCTCTGTCTTGTCTGTCCTTCTCTGTATCCCCCCCCTCTCCCTCTGCCTGTCTCTGTCTCTCTGTCTCTCTGTCTGTCTGTCTGTCTGTCTGTCTCTCTCTCTCTCTCTCTCTCTCTCTCTCTCTCTCTCTCTCTCTCTCTCTCTCTCTCTCTCTCTCTCTCTCTCTCTCTGGCGTGCGAGCTGCGAGCTGCGAGCTGCGGTGCCGCGGTCCGCCGTCGCGCCAGCCGAGCCCGCCTAGCCGGGTAATGTGCGGCGAGCCGCGTGCCGCGGCGCTGCCCCCCCCCCCTCTCCCCTTCATCGCTTCCCTCAATCTCCCCAATTCCTCCTCCTCAGTCCATTACACGAATTGCCCCTCTCCTCCTGCCCCGCTCCCGCCGCACTCGCGCCGGCCTCTGCCCAGCCGCCGCGGTATGCACTGAAGCCTGAGGTCCTCACAGATGACCATAACCGCCCGTTACAAACTGTAACGCGCCGAGGTGGGCGTCGTTACGGGGGTCTTTACGTGTCTCGGGATCCGCGCTCGCGGCGTATTTGCTGTGCGTCCGAATAAGCCGGCCCCCCATCCGCCCCCCTCCGCTCCTTGCGGCCCCCTGCGCGGCTCCCGCGGCGGCCCCCTTGGCGGCAGATGGGGGCCTCAAAATCTGGGGCGAGTGCCGGCTACACTTGGCGGTCGGGACGGGGCCCGAGGCCTGTTCGAGCTCCTCCGCGACAACGCAGGCCAGAGAGCGGTGGCGGACCTCCGAATTTAATAGCTTCGACCGAGACGACGGAAATCAGACGATTTTTAGAAGGAGCCGCGTGGAAGCACGAGCGGGAAGAGCTCCCCTCTGAAGCTCCCATCATTGCTTTGGCGTTCCTCTGTCCGTCCAGGCACGACCTCCCCATCCACTGCACGCTGGGGAGGCGGGAGGGGGTTCTGCTGCATGCTGCAGAGCTGCTGGGAGAGGGGAGGGGGGGACGAGATGAGAAAAGGGAACAAGCGGGTGCAATGGACCGGAGAACAGGAGGCAGGGAGGCTGGGGTGCTGAGGCGCCGGGGAGGAGGGGGGAGGGGCGGGGTGCTGAGCCGGCCACGGCAGGTGTCCTCGGCCGGGCGGGGGCTGTTGCTAAAGCGCGGGGCCGTCGTATAAATTACCACGGGGCTTCTGAAGTCAGTTTACTCTCGCGCTCCCACCTTCGCAACCCCCACACCCTCTCTCCCTCCCTTTTCTCTGTCTGCCTCTCTTTCACGCTCTCTCTTCTCTCTCTCTCTCTCTCTCTCTCTCTCTCTCTCTCTCTCTCTCTCTCTCTCTCTCTCTCTCTCTCTCTCTCTCTCTCTCTCTCTCTCTCTCTCTCTCTCTCTCTCCACGCTCTCCCCAGTCTTCGATCCTCCCCGTGCGAGCGGCGGAGGCTATTCCTGTTTCGCGGCCCCTGTCCATAATCGCACTATCGGCACGACCCTTAATTCCTGTGCCGCTCACCTTCCCCCCCCCCCCCTCCCCCACACCTTGCCGGGCACCGAGGCTCCGCCCGGACGGGGCCCTATGCCGGCCCTGCCGGCCCGCCGGGGCCCCACTGTAGACACTATGCTAATGTGATGACGGAGAGGGCGTGGCCCCTCTGGCAATAACGCGGCCTTATGGGCGCTGCTGCCAATAGCCGCTCGCTCGATTATTCGCAGAGGGCGCCTTTAATGGAATGGGCGGGTAATGACAGAGTCGCAGACACCTCCCCCCCTCCCCCACTTCCCTTTCCCCCTTCTTTTCCACCTATACCTGTCGCTCTCTCTCTCTCCTTCCCCTATTGGAGATGCCCAAAAAAACGTGATCGGTCCTCTCTGGCCGCGAGTCCCCGCGGCGCGCACCGCGGCCACGCCTCGTCACCAACGCCGTGTCTCTCAGGTGGTACTTGAACCCGGTGGTGACGCCGGGCCGGCGCCGGCGTGCGTGGCGCGTGCGTGGCGCGTGTGTGGCACGCGTGTCGTGTGTCTATACTTAGTGCTATCGCTCCGCGCTCCGCCGATGCTGAGGCTGAGGTCAGTCCACGTGGCCGGCCCCGGTCCGTTCTGCCAGGGATGGCGCGGCGGCGGCGGCCGGCGACGGCGGCGGCGACGGCGCGCGGCCAGGGCGGGGCGGGGCGGGGCAGCAGGCGAAAATAAATCAGTACCGGCCCAGCCCGACGGCGCAACGGAGAGATAGGGCCGGGGCCCGCGGGGCAGAGGGCGGGGGCGCAGGGCGCAGGGCGCAGGGCTGGCAGGTCAGGCAGGGGATGAGATGGGAGGGTGGAGCGGCCGCTTGAAGCCGCCTGACGGAGTAGGAAGCGTGGAGAGGGGAGGGGGAGAGGAGAGAGAGAGAGAGAGAGAGAGAGAGAGAGAGAGAGAGAGAAATGGAGGGATGGAGAGGGAGAGAGGGATCCACGTTCGAGGCAGGCATTCAGCAGAACAAAAGGCAGTGGTAGAAAGGCGAGCCGTTGAGTGCGGCTCCGTCCGGCCCGGGCCCCCGGCCCCCGGCATCGGCAGCGCGGCCCGTGACGCCTTGCGCCGCGCCCCGCCCCGCCTCGCGCGCCCGCTTCGCTGGTTGCCTCTTCCTCTTCCCTCCCCTCCGGCCCAGCGCAGCCCCGCAGCCCCCGTGCCGCTCGGTGGCCTTGGGCCGCCTCTGCCGCCTCGGGCCGCCCTGTGCCTCGCAGCCCCGCTGCTGCCGCGGCCCCACCCCCAGCCAGAACCGCCGCTGGCCGCCGCCTGGACTCGGGGGCTGCCTGGCCTGGCGTCCACTGCTGGCACTGCTGGCGTGGCGCTGGGAGCGCTGCGAGCGCTGGGATCCCTGACCGTACTGGTCAAGGGCTGCTGCCCGGTGCGCCCTCCCGACCCAGGCCGACGCGTCAGGGCGTGGCGGGGGAGCGGGTGTGGCGGGTTGTGGCGGGGAGTGGCGGGGCGCGGACTAAACTTGAAGCGCTACAAATAGATAGGCCGGTGTGGGCCGATGTGCCGTGGACCACGGGACGGGCTGGGACCTGGGGGAGGGGGGGGGGGGCAGGGGGCTGGCTCGCCGGCCGGGACAGCGCGCTGTGCAGAGAGGGCTGCAGAGGGAGAGAGTGAGAGGGAGTAAGGGAGAGAGAGACAGAGACAGAGAGTAAAGCGCGTCCCGACGCTCGGTGGACACCAAGGCGGAAGAAGTAGTTCAGGGTCCCCTCTGCACGTCAACGCGCGCCCGCCGCCGCCGCCGCCGCCGCCTCGCGTGCCGCGTGCCGCGTGCGTGGGCGTGTCGTGTCGTGGCGTGAATACAGTCCTGCAATCCGCGAAAGTGAAAGCATCTCCGCCGTGCGCGCGGCGCCTGCCTGCTGCCTCCCTCCGCGGCGGAGCGCTCTCCTCCTCCGAGGCCGCCGTTCTTAATTGATCCCACGCGGGCTAAAGCCGTCCCGGCCCGGTAGGCTCCCCCCCCCCCTCCCCTCCCCGCCCCCTCCGCCGTCACACCTGTCCTGACCGCTGGTGATCGATGGCCCGGCCCATCCCTTCCCCGGCCCAGCCTCCATTGATAAGACGCTTGCTCCCCCGACGCGGTCCCGGCAGGTCCGGGTCCCCGCCGACTTGGAGGAGTGACCGCGACCGTCCCGGGCGTCCGGCACTGTCTGAGGAGCCGCCGCCGCCGCCGCCGCCGCCGCCGCCGCCGCCGCCAGCCCCGCCAGCACCGCGAGCGGGAGGGAGCGCGAGCCGCGAGCCGCGAGCGCCGCCAGCCAGCCAGCGACTGAAATAGCAGCGAGCCGAGCGGGCGGCACCAGGGCGGGCACCGGCGGGCGGCGCAGCAGCCGCCGCGGGCCGCGCGGGGCCGCCGGGGCACGGCGGGGACCGCGGGGGCCGCGGGGGCCGCGGGCCGGGCACCACTCCCCTCCGCCGTCATCCATGTCTCGGACATGACGTCCCCTGTCACTGTCAATGCACCGACGTTCGCGCTCAGGAGGGGGCGCCGTCTCATGGCACGTCGTCGGCGCGAGGCGCTGCGGCGAGGTGTGCGTCGGGCGAACGGGAATTTGGGGCGCGCGGCCCGGCAGCCAGCGGCGGCGGCGGCCCCGGCCCCGGCCCCGCCCCGCGCGGCGTCAACCCTCCCCTTCCGCCCAACAAGTCCCCCGCGAACATTGCACCGTTTGGCAGCTCGCCACTGTTTGTGTGTTTCATGGCGGACCAGGTGAAAGTGGGTGTATTGCGTGCGGCCGAGGCGCATCTCGGCGGGCAGGGTCCCCGCGGCCGCGCCGCCGCCGCCGCCCCGGTTCATTGATGTCCGCGTGCACCTGCGTGCGAGTGTGTGTGTGTGTGTGTGTGTGTGTGTGTACAGCTGCGTGCGGACAATAAAGACAGGTGTTTTTCGTGTTCCAGGTAACGATCTACAGGCCACCCCCAACGGGTGGTGCACCCTCAACACCGGCCTAACCACCATCGCGCCCTCTCGCAGGTACGTCGTGAACTGAGCACGAGAGAGAGAGAGAGAGAGAGAGAGAGAGAGAGAGAGAGAGAGAGAGAGAGGACGCACGCGCTGGGGGGGGGGGGGGCTCGCTCGCGACGCCACCGTGCATGTCAAGCTACCCGTCCCTCCTTATCTCAGGACTGACGCAAGTTTGCCTTCATTTCAGCCACAAGGCGCCCAGAGCATGGGATACACGCCAGTAAAACACGGCAGCGCCGGCGCACCCTTACGGCAGCGCGCCGCGCGGACGGCGTCGCGGCCGCGGCAAACACGCAGTAAACTTTAGCAAACTTAGCAAAAGTATCGTCGGCGTCGGCGCAAACACGGCTGGCTTCCTTCTCTCTCAGGGGGTGGCGGTGTGGCGGGGAGGGTCCGCGCCCCGCTTCGGGCCCGCGGCGGCACATTGCAGTCCTGCAGTTGTTGCGGTGTCGGCGATCCGGCAACAGAGAGCCACTTAGCGAACTTTGCCTCGCCGAAGGCGGGCGCGCGGAAGTGCGCGGAGTGGTGGATCCGAGAGGAGGGCGTTTCTTTGGGGGGCGGCCCGGCCGGCAGCGACGCTGCCGCGGCGTCTGCTGGCGTCTGCTGGCCGCAGCACACCGCCTCATCAGAGGGCGTCGTAACACAGTTTGTCCCCCCCCCCTCCCTCCTCTCCCGCCCCCGCTCCGCGGCGGGGTGGAGCAGCGAGTGGGATGGGGTTGGCACTGATGACGTCACGTCCACTCACGCAGTCACGTCGGAAGTGGCGAAATGAGCAAGCAGGGGGTCTGACGTGAGAGACTAGTCTGTACTACCCCGGCAGGGGGGAGAGGAGGAGGGAGGGGGCGCTGGAGCGGGCCGCAGCCGCAGAGGCCGCCGCTGGCCGCTGGCCACCCTCCGCTCAGTGGGGAGTGTAGAAAGGAGCCAAAAGGAGCCGCCCGCCCCGCCCGCGCGAGGACTGCGTGGCCCTGTGTGGCCTGCGGGGGAGGGTAAGGCGCTCTGGATACACGCTCAGGGTTCGGCGCCGGTCAAGGATTTCGTCAGTGCCGTGCGACAGAGTCGGTACGTGTCGTCCCTCTCGCTTCCCCCCGTCACTCCCTCCCTCGCCCTCCCTCGCCCGCCCCGCCCCGCCGGGCTCGCCGGACCGGCACCTTTCATAACCTGAGGCTTTCCTGGCCGCCTTTCCGCCCGCGCGCACGGCTAGCCAGCTGATTGCAATCGAACTGTTCGGCGGGGCGCCCCTCCCCCCTCCTGTAGCTGCCCCTCACACAAGCCGCCCGGGCCGGGCCGGCCCCGCCCGCTGAGCGGGCTGCCAACCCGCCGCCACGCCGCCGCCACAGCCCCGCGTATACCGCTCGCCTTTGCCTCGCTAACCCTTTGTGCGCCCCGCCAATTTACCTTTCACTAGGGCGCCCCGCCCCGCCCCGCCCCGCCCCGCCGCCTCCTCGCCTCGCGCACCCTTTTTCACTTCCCCGGGCCGGCGGCAAGCCTTGCTTCGCCTTTCCTCGCCTCCCTGCTTCGCCTCCGACCTGGGTGGCTCCGGCGGCACCCGACGCAACGCACCCGCTATCGGAAGTCGAGGACGAGGAGCACCCCGGGCGGGGCGTACAGTGTGAGCACACTGCCGGCCCCCGGGAAAAAGGAGCGGAAATGTGTTTGTCGCAAGAATGCCGCGCTTGGTCCGAACAACAGTGAAGCGAAGGTCCGCCCCTCCGGACGCCGAGAGAGCCCCGGGGTGGCGCGGGGGCTGCAGGGCCGCGGGGCGGGGCGGGGTGGACCGGCGCCGCCGCTGCTGCTGCTGATGCTGCAGGCTGCTCTGTTCGGCGTGTTAATGGATTACGGGCGAAAGATAACAAGGAACTCAAAGCGGCTAAAGATAGCCCCAGGCGGGCGGCAGCGGGGAGAGATGCCCTGGCCAGGCTCCGCGGGCCGCCCTGTAACGCCGGGCTCAATTTTTCATACCGCGTCCCACACACACACACACACACAACACGTCCGCAGCAGAGGAGCCACCGCCGAGGTGTGCGGATGTGCAGAGCGGTGGGCGCCGTGTGCGCGGCCCTTCGCCGCCCACCGCCCGCCTCTCGTCTCACAGTGTTTTCGCGCGCGGGACGTAGGGGGGTGTTTTCCGCGGCGGGCACGGCAAGAATGTGACACGGCGGCAGAGTGATGACCCAGCCGGGGCGAGGCCGCGCAGAGTTGACACTGTGACAGTCGGCTCGGGCCGCCCGGCGCGCGGCCTGCGGCTGAAGTGTATTGATGTACCCAAAGCACACACGGAGCGGGGCGAGCGGAGGAGGAGAGGGGGGGGGGAGGCATCTAGCGCCGCGCCACCACCGCCGCCTACAAAAGCGCCGCTAGGGCCCCTCCACGCCGCGCCGTGAGGGAGGGAGGGGGGGGGGTCAACTTCGCTCCTCGGAGACCGGGTTAGGCAACCCGCCTCCGATTGTAAGCAAAAAGCGCGGCGTACCAACCCCCCTGAAACCAAAGTCTGGCTCCGCCCCTGTGAGGGACGGCGAGCGTGCGTGCACACAGCAGCACGGCACGCAGGAGGGAGGCTGTCGGGTATCCGCGCCGGCAGTGCGTTTATCGCCCGTGTCGTACGACGATGGGTACGCCGGGTGTTCCATGCAGCGAGTCCTGCGCCGCCTCCCCCGCCGCAGGGCGCCACCTCCCCGCCTCCTGAGCGCCCGCCGCCCGCCGCAGCGCGTGGTGTCGCCAATGCCAGCCTTCCGCGTCGACGCTTATCGTGTTATTTATGAACGCGAACCGCCGTGACGGACGGCCCCCGCGCGGTGCCGCTCCGCACCGGTCCGCTTGCTTGCTCTGTGATAAGGACCGCAACCACGGCGACGACAGGTCCCCGACGGGGCCCGGGCGGTGCGGGAGAGGAGAGGCAGACGGCAGACGTCGCCGACGGCGGCCCACTAAAACACTCTCTGTCAGCGTCACGCGGTGCGGACGGTTCGCCGCAAACGGCGGCCCGCGACCCGACGCCCGCGAAGGGGGAACCCGAGCCGCCGACGCCGCCGACGGCGGCCCCTCCTGGCGGCCGCGAGCGTCGTCCTCGGCGGCGACCTCGACTCCTGGGGGTCTGGGGTGGCCGGCGACCGTCCACGGAGCCTCCCGGGCACCGAAGGGTTCTGCCGGCCGCGGCCGCCGCGGCCCGCACCACCACCACTCTCTGTTTCATTGGAGCCCACCGGCGGCGGGGAAGGATTCCTTATTGCTTCGTAAACACATTTCGACAGACCTGAGCGCCGGGCGCTGAGCGCGCCTCAGCCAAGCGCCGCCGGCCCGGCTCTGTCCCTGTTTGTGTATCTCCGCGGGCTCCGTCTGCACGCGCGTGCCCGCGTGTGGCTGCGCGCGTGTCAGTGTGTGGGTGCGGATTGAGTTCAAGGCTGCACCGCGGCCCCGTGCCCTCGGCCCGCCGCCCTTGGCCGGCACACCTCCTCAGAGAGTGGGATGAGAGAAGCTTTGCCCTGCTGAAGTGAGGGTTACCACGAAAGGCTATTCCGCCGACCATCAGAACGGAGGTAGAAGTACTTAAAGGGGGAGATAGTAAACAGAAACAGTCCCGGCACCGTCCCAACTGCCCATCTTTCGGCACCTCTTGTTCCACTTGCCTTATTATTACTTCCGATCTGGGGACACGGCGGAATACACTATTCGGAAGTCACAGTTGATGAGAGCCGGGAAAGTTAATTCGGATCCCCATAATGTTTTTATTCGTGTTGTGATTATGTGTTTGTCAGGCGCCGCGCCGGGCCGATGACATTTGCTCGCGCTGTGCACACACGCACACACACACACACACACACAGTCTGCACACATTGCCTCCCGCAGCCGCCGTTTTCCAATCACAACAAAACCTAGTCCCACGCCAGTCATCCCCGTTTTAGCCTTTACAGCCCCCCTCCCCCCTCTCCTGCGGCCCGGCTCGGCTGGTCGCACTTCTGTGTGTGTGTGCGCGTGTGTGTGTCTTTTGTATCCGCGAGTCTCAATTACAGAAAGTGATTGCCCCCGAGCAGTAACCGCGGCCGCCGCAATGTTGCTCTATTCGTTTTTACGGCGGCCAACACAGACTCTGCAGTCGATGGAGTCTCGGCCGGGGCAGGGGGGGGGGGGGAGGGCGGCTCCCCTCGTCACCTCCACAGCACACAGTCCGCTGCTGTAAAAGTGCTGAGGCAAACATAACGGCCCGGGCCGGATAACCAAAAAAGAGACCCCCGTCCGGAGTCAGACGGTATTCGAACCCGCGGCAGCCCCTTTCCCGCCGTATACCTCGCTAGCCTCCTGCGCCTCATTTCCTGCCTTGCGACGCGGTGGGGTTGGAACTGGTTAACTCCGGGCACTACAGCTCGGCGGCTAATCTAGATCCCCCCCCCTCTCCCCCTCGTCTCGACCCTCTCACACCCATTCGCTGTGCTCTTCTGCGAACGCGCGCATAACCCATTGTGAGCCCCCCCCCCCCCTCGATTATCCCTTTCTCACTCACCCTCCGGGTCGTGTCGGGCCGGGTGGGTGAGTGAGCGAGAGGGTGATAGAGTTCGATAGAAACAGCCCCCGTGTCGAGTCGTGCCAGTGGCTCCGTATTTGCAAGTCTGGCTGCATTTGAGAAGGTAAACGCGAACCCTCTCCCTCCCTGCCCCTGCCGCTCTGGAAGGGGACCTGAGGGGCGCGGCGGGCGACTGCACGGCCCTCTGCGGCGGCCTAGCCGGAGCGCGGGCCGCGGAATGGCGGCACGGGCCGGCACGACACGCCGCGGACACGCCACGCCACGGCACGCCACGCCACACGGCTCTTGGCGGCGCGTCCCTTGTCTCGAGTGCCAAATTGCAGTCCCTTGTAATGGCGGCTGTCTAATAGCCTCTTAAAGGGCGCCGTCGAAAACGGTGGCGGTAATTGGTGGGGCCGCGGCTTATTGCATTATAAACACGACGCGGGTCGGACGGGCCGTGCCGTGCCCCATCGGGATCAGCTGGAGGAGGGGCCGTATGCCGGAGGTGCCGTAAGGAGGGCGTTACCGCGAAATGATCCCACGGAACGGAGCAGTATAAGAAAAGCAAACCCCGCGAGGATATTCGAACCCGCGTCCAAAGTGCAGCCCCTGTATGCACATTTAAAATAATAAAAAAATTATTATCATTATTAAAAAATTGGCTCGACTTTTACGAATCGTGTCGACGTTTCTGAGAGGACGTACGGTTTGATAAGAATGACACACCGCGCTGACGCGCGGGAGCGTTGACGCCTACATACGATTAGCGAGTGCGTTCACGGGTGTGACGCTCTGCGGCGCCGGCCGACTGCAGCGGCGGTATTTTTAGAAGCGTGTGTCGTGTACACAGATTATTGGCGCCGTTCCGCAATATACACATATTTTCCTTCGTTGTCTCGCTTCCCTTTTTTTGTCATTGAAAAGAGACAGAGAGACAGACAGACAGAGACAAACAGATGGACGGAACGTCAACTCTGACAAAAAGGACGTGTTCCGCATCTGTTCGGCGGAACTCGGCATTCAATACGCGCACGTATGTGTGTGTGTGTGTGCTCGGTTGCTGCGCGTGGACGCACACGACAGCGCGTGCGTAACGTTCATGGAGTCCCGTGTACAGTGCGGAGCCCAGCCCGTGGCCCGTGTCCCCGCCCTGCAGGCTCAGAGCCCCGTGGGCGGTAGGCCGACCCGCACCGCTCTCCGGTGTGGCAGGCCTGCCTAACCCGCAGGCGCTCGCACGGAGACAGCGGGAGGGAGCGAGCGCCCGTGCGAGAGGGAGGGAGAGAGAGGGAGAGAGGGGGGGGCGGAGAGAGCGCGGGGAGTGTGGGGGTGGAAGTATGTTATCGCTGCACAAGTTGGCGGCCCTGTTCTCCTGGCCGGGCACGACGCAGGACGGGTACGGCTCCGACCAGGTCCGGGCCGGAAGGTGTAAGGAGTTCGCCCCCCCCCCCTCCCCCGCCCCCCATCCTGCTCGACCCTCCTGCTGGCGCGCTTGCGGAGTTGTTGAAGAGCGAAACAGGTGTGCCGGTTAGTGAGACCGCTGGCCCCGGCGCGGGCCCCCGGGGACCGCACCGGGCTGGACAGTCGGACTGCAGCGGCAGCTGCGGCAGCTGCGGCAGCTGCGGCAGCTGCGGCAGCTGCGGCAGCGCACCAACTTCTGAGCGGCCGGGCCGCCGCCGACGGCTGCAACAGCCACTGACTCCCTCCGCCTCATTAGAGAATCCGGGGGGATGGTGGCAGGCCGGGCCGGGCCGAAGGGGTTGGGTTCTGGAGTCGGGGTGGAGGCGGCGGGGCGGCGGGGCGGCGGGGTGCGACCACACTGTTTCCAAACTCGTATGGGCCTGCAGGGCCTATTAGGCTGCGGTCGGGGCGGCCGGTCCCGGCCGGCCCTCCCCGACCGTCCCCCAACGGCCCCCCGGCCGGCCGCCCCGACCCCGCCGCCGCTCGGCTGACTCCGCCCGCCCGCAGGCTGTTTGCTCAGGCACCCTGTGAATACCCCCACCCCCACCCCGTCCCCGTCTCCCTCTCTCTCTCTCACACACACACACACACACTCTCTCTTTCTCCCTCTAGCGGCCTGTTAAATCGCCGGGCATCTCGCACCCTTCGATGTCAGCCCGCGCGCCGCAGGCCAGACAAGCCATGTGGTTATTCTGCAACATAAAACCCGCCCCCAAAGTTATTTCGGATGGACCAGTGAATTCATGTGTCGCGGTGCTCGTAAATTTGGTGCGCGGCTCTGGCGGTGGCGGTGGTGGGAGGGGGAGGGAGGGAGGGGGAGGGGAGGGGAGGGGAGGGGAGGGAGGGAGGACATAGGAGGACTAATTCAGCGGCGGCAGATTACGCGTCCCACGAGTCCGCGAGCTGCAGACTCCCATTCCATGCGGTGCTAGCCCCGGAGCCCCTCCGCCGCCGCCGCCGCCGCCGCCGCCGCCGCCGCCGCTCCTCCGCGCTGAAAAGTTACACTCAAAGCGAGCCTCGAAGCGCTATTTAGTTAGTCAGACCAAAACTTGGGTCCGCGATGCCGCGGCGGCGGCGGCGGCGGCGGCGGCGGCGGGACGCAACGGGACGCACTTTGAAGTGTACACGGTCGAAATGTGTCTGTCGCTGCTGAAGGGGAAGGGCTCCGTCTCCGTCTGCGCGCTCGTGTGTGTGTGTGTGTGTGCGTGCGCGAATGCCACACGGATGGAGTAATCGGAGTGCGTTTCACACTCTCCAAAACCACGCTTGCCTCTGTATTAAATCCCACACGTATTCGGCAAATGTTTTTTTTTTCCTCGCTGGGAAAGCCATGTGTGACGACGCCGACGCCCCGCGGTCGGCCGCTGTTGGCAGTGTGGCCTACATAGGCCTGGCTCGGGGCCTAACGTCCGACCCGGCGCCCCCCGAGGGGAGCGGCAGCGGCCCGACCCGGCCGTGCCGGAAGGCGGGAGGCGCGGCGTAGCGTCCACCAAGGAGGGTCTGGCGGCGGCGGCGGCGGCGGGGCGGACGCGGCGGGGCGGACGCGGCGGGGCGGACGCGGCGGGGCGCCAGCCACACGAGCTCCGTTCCGCAGCTCCGGGTGGAAGTGGCCTCCGCCACACGGCACGGCACCGGCCCCGGCCCCGCCGCCGACAAGATGGCTGACCGGCGGGAGGGCGTGTCCCGCCGCACGCGCTCACACCGTGCGGGGTCTTCTTGTCCCCGGGCGGGGCCTGGGCTCTGCCCGGTGGACCGGCACGGGGAGCTCTCGTGCAGCCGCAGCCCGCGGCGCTCGTGTGTGCGTGCGTGCGTGCGTGCGTGCGTGCGTGCGCGCGCCCCCCGCAGGGACAGGCGCACTGGCGCACTCTCCTCAACAGCAGCTCCTCTGCCGCGCCTCGCCGGCAGCCGGGCGCCAGATGTCTGCTGTGCGAGGGGGCCGGAGGGGGCGGTAAGGCCAACCCCCACTACAGGGGTGGGCCTTGGTCTCCCCTCCCCATCCCCCCTTCTCCGTCTCTCTCTCTCTCTCGCTCGCTCCCTCCTCACTGCCGCGCCGTGCGACAGACAAGGACGACAACGCTAACTCGGCCCTGGGCGGCGGAGGGCGGGGCCTGTATCGATTGTGCTGTAGGTAGGGGTGGGCGGCAGGGGTGCCCGGCCGGGGGGTAGGGTCGGCGGCGGCGGCGGCGGCGGCGGCGGCAGCGGCGGCGGCGCACAGAGGCGGCGCTCATAGGTCACCAGTTCGATCCTGGCCAAGCTCCCGCTGCCCCGCTAGGCCCTTCAACCTCTCAGTCCGGGACGGGACGCCGCGGGACGCTACGCTACGCTACGCGCGGGCCGAGGCAGCCGAGGCGAGGCGTGCTCCGGGCGGGACGGCACGGGGCGGCACGGCGCGGCACGGGGCGAGGGCTGCGGCCGGGGGGCTGCCCCAGCGAGCGCCAGCCCTGCCCAACAGGGGCGCTCGCTGCTTTAAACTTTCGATGGGACCTTGAAACTAGTCGCCACGCCGCTACTCCACGCCACTCGACGCTCCTCTCGCCCTCCCCGACCCGCGCCCCCCCCCGGCTGGCCCGCGGCCCACGGCGCTCTGGGTACTCTGCCCCGCCAGAGGCCCGCTGCGTCCATTTCGTGCACGTGAACTCCTCGCCATGGTGAAGGCCCGGAAGGCCCGTCCACGTCCACGGGCCGCCACCGTCACCGCCGCCCGGCCCGGTGGACACCGGTGGGCCTCGGAGCGCCGGCACAGCGACGGCCAGCACCAGCGCGGCCGCTGCCACCGTGATGTGCGTGTGCACGCCGTATGAGAATGTCAGACGCCTCCCCCCCCCCCTCCTCTGTCCACCACCCCCTACTGTGGTCGAGTTTGGCTTCTCCCGGGGGCGGAGAGTGAAAGTCGATTCTCGATAGCGATCCCAAGTTTCGAACTCGCACGCCTCTGACCCTGATCTTGTTTTGGTCTTGTTTTGCAGGGTAGCTCCGAAGTGGCTTCCCTGACAGGGAGATGAGGCCCGACTACCGACGCGGGAGAGAGAGGTGAGTCGACACCGCCACGCACCCCTCCCCGAAATGTCGACAGGGGAGGTGGGGACTAACCCCGGCCACGAGAGGACACCCTCCTCATTGATAAGGTTACGGCGTGGGGTCACTCGCTCCCGACGCTGCCGTCACAGAATGTTAGTTACTGATGGCCATAAGTGGCTATTGAGAACACCCCGGCAACTGACCAAAATGCAGCAAGTGAGCAGCCTCCGCCAGGGCCCCGCCGGGCGCCGCCTGCACTTCCAGTGCGCACCCGACGGCCGAAGCCCCCCCGCAAGAGGTGGCGGCACTGGGAGGCGGCGGCGGTAGCAGGGTGGGGGCTGATTCCGGACTCCGTTTTCTCGGACCTCTCTGTCGCTCTCTTACGGAGCACCCCGCGAGCACGACAGAGACAGCTACGAAGGCAATGTTCGGGATCAGCCTGCTGCCCCCGTGCGCGGTGCCCCCCCCCCCCCCGGGAGGTAGGCAGCGCCCGCAATACGGCCGGGTGTCGCGGGCGCCGCCTGCCGCCTACCTTCCAGGCGCCGTGGGACGGGAGTCGGCCCCGGGAGACGACGCGCGGCCCACAGCATAGAAACGTCCTCGGTTTGATTTCTGTTCTGGACCTAATACGCCGATGCGTCGGAAACGGCGAGAATTACGGCGCGTTTTCCTTGAAATTTCAGTTCTTTCGTATCATACGTTGGCCTGATTGACCATAGGAAAGTATTTTTAAATTATTTTTTTTAAAATCCCTCGTTTACATCTGTTTCTTTCCAATTGTGCCCGTTTCAACGCTTTAAAAATTTATATCTCAGGAACTCGCCGACAAGGGCGGCTAAAATTTGGTTTCCGGGGGTTTGCTAGGCTGTAGATCCCGCTGAAATAAAGTTTCATCCAATTCCGGGCCTGACGCTTTGGGGCATCCCCTTGTGAGTGCGGGCCGAGAGAGGCCGGGAAAAGTGTTGGGTGTTCCGGAGCACGCTGCAGTGCGGGGCTGGGCCGCCCCACCGCCATGGCGCCGCCGGGAGGCTGAGGGGCGGGACGGACGCGGCCAGGCGCGGTCACCGGGCCCAGTCCAGTGGCACACCACGACCACGCCCTGCTTGTTGTCTGTTGCAGAGCGCCCTCTCCGGACACGGCTCCACGGGTATGACTTGGCTGACGCGGACACGACTCAAGCCGGCCCGCGCCCCTGAGCCCATGAGCCCGGAGACGGAGCTGCGCCAGCTGCGCCAACGGGGAGCCGCCAGTGCACGTCGTACTTAATCAGGTAAATGGGTGGCGAGGAGCGCAGCCGCGGGGCCGGCCGGGTCCGGTCGGATCTGTGGACCCGGCGACAGCGAGTGCCGAAGGTTCAAGGCCGCCGCGCGCGGACCTGCCCCGAGCCGCCGAGGGAAGTCCACGCCCTCCACGCCCCGCCCGCCGCGGCCGACCCTCTGCTGGGGGTCCCGCGACGGCCGCGGCGACGGTCACCGTCCCGAAAATGAAAGCGGCCGGGAAATCAGTCGATAAGAGATAGAGGAGCGGGCCGCTCGGCTGCGAAGACATTCGTGGACGTCGTCATTGGGTGAACGCGACGCGGTGAGCGGGCCCGGCCCGGCACCCGGTGACATCACTCTGACGTCACTATCGACTGGACGGCAGCCAGCCGCCCCCCGCCCTGCCCCGCCCCCCTGCCATGAGCTGTGCCGAGCCGATGCCCCGCCTGCCCCGCCGCGAGAGCGACGCAGAGCGACGGCGGGGCAGGCGGGGAGGGGAGGGGAGGGGAGGAGAGGACGGGGGGGCGAGCGAGGCTGCGGTCGTGCGGTGTGTGGAGCGGCGTGCGCTACGCTCGCTCAGGAAGTTGATGGTTGATGTGGGTGTGAGCGAGAGCGCGAGCGGAGCGGAACGGGGCGTGTGAGTGTGCGTAGTGCGAGTGAGTGAGGCGGTGACAGGACGCGGGAGAGTGACTGTCGCGACACAACGCGCGGCGCAGCCGACGGGGACGGGACGACATAACCTCGCCGTGCCGAGTGCCGTGAATGAGTGGATCCAGGAGGGCCGTGCCGTAGTCGCCTCGCCCCGGACACCGGCCGACAGCAGCTGCAGCCGCCGCCGTGTGGTGTCTGCCGTAACGCGGAGGCCGCGCCGAACCGGGCCTGCCGGACGCAGAACGAGACGGGCGGGGTTAGGTACGGTGCGGGTCACAGTGTTCGCCTTCTGGTTTTCCTCCGGCCGGAGGCGAGCGGAGGACGGGAAAAGTGTGGCACTGTTCTCTGCGATCTCGCCCCGCCGCTCGCTGTGGTGGGTCGACCCGGCCCGCGCGGCCCGCACCCGTACCCCACAGAGAGTGAGAGGGAGGGCGGGCGTAGTGCAGTGCAACGAGTGCGAGTGAGAAGTGGCGAGAAGAGGCGGATCGGATTTGAGCGGACGGAGTCGAGTTACTCGGCTCCATTTGACAAGGGTGTTGACAGGGCGCACTGCCCGCCCTGGCCGGCGTTGGCACGCCCATCCCACGCGTTGGACCGTGGCCGCGTTCGCCGTGTTGACAGCGGTTGACAGCTGTGGCAGCGGGAGCAGGACCCCGTGGGACTCATTGTTGATCATCGGGTCAGGGGTTCCGTTGGCTCGGTACGGTTCAGCAGCTCAGGTTGGCTGGCAGGTTTCTCCGTTTCCGTTCTCACAGGGCGCGGTGGCTGCCGCGTCCCTATCGGGGGTGTCGGGCGCGATTGCCGTGCCACCCGGCTGGCACTTGCCAAATTTGTGCGTTTTTAATAACTGGGTTGACACGGGCGGCAACAGGTCACTGGGAATCATAACCTCCAAAAGGGAACGGGAGTTGTGACGTTTCGGTGAAGTCAGAGTAATTTTTGCTACGAGTTTTCTTCGTAAGATGGATGCAACTGACTGATTTTTTTGTGCCTGCATATTTAAATATCACGTGTTCTTGGCCTGCCTATTCCGGATAATGTCAACGTAGAGAGACCTTTGTATCCCTGCAGTCAAATGTTCAAAGACTTCAGTGCACTGCTGCACACAGTTCTCTCAGGATTAAGACTGTGACAGTCGCAACTATGATCTGTGTGGACTGCAGTTTCTGTTCTTTAACTTGAACTATTTTTGTGAATGTTACAGGTTGGAAAGGAGAGGGGCAAGATGGCTACGATAGACGGAAGACCAGCCCAGTATGGGGTTACCCTCAAGCAGCTGCGGGAACTTATGGGCCTGTCAGCTTCTGAGGCGATCCCCAAACTCGAAGAGATGGGAGGTGTTCAAGAGTTATGTAAAAAACTCTACACCTCCCCGAATGAAGGTATGTCAACTTACATTTTGGCTGGTGTTTGTGTTGCTGTCGTAAATGTTTGGTTTAACTCAAACTGTTCTTTTCAGGTTTAACTGGGTCAGCAGTTGATATGGAACATAGGAGAGAAACATTTGGTTCTAATGTTATACCCCCAAAACCACCTAAGACTTTTCTCCGGTTAGTCTGGGAAGCACTTCAAGATGTAACACTAATTATTTTAGAATGTGCAGCAATAGTCTCATTGGGGTTGGCCTTTTATTCTCCTGCAGAAGAAGGAGGTGAGTTATCTTTTTTTCATATCCATATATTTTTATGTTTATTAACCCTCTGAACATACCTTAAATCTGTGTCGTGGTGAATCAACACATGCATTCTTTGTCACTTTCTATGTCTGATCAAAAGAAGATGGTGCGTATTATTGGTCTTTAGTTGTCAGACATAAATGTAGAAATAGACCACTGACACTTTCCGTAGTTTCTTTGCCTTGTTGACTTTAAGTTCACTTGACTTCTGGTTTCCATAGTTCAATTAAATCATGCTGCTCTAGTTTTATGAATGTGTATTCAGTAACATATGCCAAAACAATTTAACTTTCTAATCTCTTGTATGCTATCTTACACTTTGTATCTGTCTTGAAAGTTTGGATTCCTCTCAAACCCTTGTACCAATTGTGCTGTGTTAATGACTCTTTTTGTTTTTTCCTCTTCTCGCATGTCATTCCAGGATCATCAGGTAATCTATCCTTTTTTGAGGCATTTCAATTCTGTCCATTTGGTGAAATGTATTATCTTCAAGCTGAAATTAATTTTGCTGTTTTTGTTTTTCAGATCCAGAAGAAGGGGAAGGACACGGCTGGATTGAAGGTCTAGCTATCCTTATATCAGTTATTGTTGTTGTGCTGGTAACAGCTTTTAATGATTACACTAAAGAGAGACAATTCCAAGGACTGCAAAGCAGAATTGAAGGCGAAAATAAGGTTAATGTTATAAGACAGGGTGAACTTAAGCAAATCCCTAATGGTGATATAGTAGTAGGTGAAATTTGTCAGGTACGTTTACATTGGATTTTTCATTTGGATATTTGGGGTATATGTTCTGGAATAGAGTGTAACCAGAGTTTATTACTTATTCAGATAAAATACGGAGACCTCCTTCCAGCAGATGGAATTCTTATACAGTCTAATGATTTAAAGATGGATGAGTCATCATTGACTGGAGAGTCTGATCATGTCAAGAAAAGTGAAAAAACAAATCCATTTGTATTATCGGGTACTATTTTTTCTTCAAGTCACACTTATGTCTTACATTCATGTATTCTTCTGTGCACGCTGGGAGCTATAACTAATGTTTTACCTTCCAGGTACTCAAGTAATGGAAGGCAGCGGTAAGATGATTGTCACAGCTGTAGGTGTCAACTCACAAGCTGGTATCATTTTTGCCTTACTTGGGGCTGCTGCTGAAGAAGACCAGAAGCAAAAGAAGGAAATGAAGAAAGGTATTGTTTGTGGAAAAGTCAAATGTTCGAATCTGATTGGGTTTAGGTATTTAAGTTTTGCCCACCAAATGGTTAACTGCACTGGAGCAAAATAAGTGTTCTATGGAAAGGAGCCACATTTCTAAGGCATTTAGACTAGGAAGCACCTTCTATGTGCATGTTTCACAGACGTATTTTCGTTATAACACTTGGTCCTTGTGAATGGCTGGCAAATGTAATGTCCATTCCCTGTGGTTCGTGAAACCCTTGAATGTTGTGGGTGAATCTCATCATGGTTGTTGTGCCTGCCTCCGCAATGTCTTGTTTCTTATCAATCAAATTTAATTTTGCCAAGTTTGAAGCTCAGATTTGACTTGCATGTGAGAGTGGCTTGGTCAGCAAGGCCATGGGAAGAGTTTAGGACCCTACAATTTTGTATTCGACATGTTTTATTTTTGCCTGCTGCGCGAGTGCAGAAAGATGATTGCATGATTTGGAAAAGTTTTCATTCTTCTTATCCTGTTAGTTTTCCCATTTCCAGTTAGTTTAACGATACAGAGACCAAGTAAATCTTTCTAGTCTTTTGTTTTTCTTTTTCTTAAATCGAAGTATGACAGCCAGCTACACCTTGCTCTATAAATGTCGTTGTACTAATGAATTATTGTTGCATGGTCTTCGTCTACAGATGCTAAAAAGGCGAGGAAGAAGCAGAGTATAACAGGTGATGCATTATGTCTAAATAATGATTATCTGTGCTTGTTCATCGGTTGTGGATACTCAAACGTAGCTCTTTATGAGCTGTACCTTGTACCTTTTTAATAATTTTTATGTCAAAAAGAAAAGCGTTTTTGATTTTGTGATTTTGGAGTTCTCCACTTCCTTTGCACAAGTATAACATATATCTTTCTTAACATTAATTTAAAAATCTTCATTGAGCTAAAAAGTGTCACTGAAAAATGATAACCTTCATGACTTTGTCTTCTGGTGGTCTAGGCTGTTAAGGAATTTGTTAGTCAAACTTTGCAAAGCATGTTAACTTGTGTGATTGTAATGTTCCCCCTCAGCCATCACTCCCCTTTGAATATGTTTGTCCATGCTAGACTGGTTCTGCATTTCATAGACCAGAGAGTTTTAGAGAGACCACCTGTGACCAACTTGTGTTTTGCATCAAGTTAAGATTCTGGTCTTGCGTTGAGACTAGTTAGTTGTCTTTTCCCTTGTTTTTCTTGAGCATGAAGTGTTTGTAAAAGCCATTAGGATGGCTCATTTAGAGTTTCTTAACCTTGAGGACATTGCCAGTTTTAGCAAGTGACTATCCTGTTGTCTGCATAAAAGTTGTAATTTTTATTTTCTTCAATCCCAGGTGGTGAAGAAGAAGGCATGACTGGAAACAGCCATATGCATGCACCAGTTGATGGCAACCACTCTGCCAAATCTCAGGATAATCATGCGGGTGGTGGTGGTGAGAAGAAGGAAGAACCTAGCAAAGCGAAAGAGAAGTCAGTCTTGCAAGCCAAGTTGACAAAACTTGCTATTCAAATTGGTTATGCAGGTATGTTAACGAAGTCCAACCACTTTTTAGCATATCTTTGCATTGCCTGTGTTTGTTCCTCCATTAAGTTTTCTTCCTCTATGTAGGTTCTACTGTTGCATTTGTGACAGTTGTCATTCTAGTCATCCAGTTTTGTATAACAACGTTTGTCATTGAGAACAAGCCATGGTCAGCATCAATGGCGAATGAATTTGTGAGGCATCTCATCATTGGTGTGACTGTGCTAGTCGTAGCAGTTCCTGAAGGTCTTCCGTTAGCTGTAACGCTTTCTCTTGCTTACTCTGTCAAGGTAACTTAACATCTATGTTTTGGAAAAGTGATAATCAAGTGCGTTCCTATGGTATCTTATGTTGTTCTCTTCTCTCAGAAAATGATGAAAGATAATAACTTGGTACGTCATTTGGATGCTTGCGAAACTATGGGCAATGCCACTGCCATTTGTTCTGACAAGACTGGAACACTCACTACAAACAGGTTTGTTATTTTGAATGTGTGCATTGTGGTTATTATGTCCGCCTTTGAGAAACCTTCTTTACTCCTTTATTTTCAGGATGACTGTTGTACAATCATACATTTGTGAGAAGCTGAGTAAAACTACTCCAAGGTTCTCAGATATTCCACCCAATGTTGCAAACTTGATGATCCAAGGAATGTCCATCAACTCCGGTTACACATCTAAAATTATGGTGTGCTGTTAATTTGTTTTTTTCTTATGTCCTCACTAATACAATTTATTTTTGGATCATGTACTTCAATCGTTTTTCTTTGCTCTTAGGAACCGCCTACACCTGGTGACCCAATGATGCAAGTCGGAAACAAAACTGAGTGTGCACTGCTTGGATTTGTGCTCGCTTTGGGGAAGAACTACCAGACCATTCGTGATGATGTGCCCGAAGAAATATTTACCCGAGTGTACACTTTCAACTCGGTACGGAAGTCCATGAGCACTGTTGTCCCAAGGAAAGGTGGTGGCTACAGACTTTTCACCAAGGGCGCTTCTGAAATCATCTTGGGAAAGTGAGTGATTTGGTCCTTTAGGTAGCTCTTGTAGGTAGGCAGATAGCTGACTTACTGTTTTTTGTCTTATTTTGTAGATGCTCCTTCATCTATGGCCGTAATGGGCACTTGGAGAAGTTTACCAAGGAGATGCAGGATAGACTGGTGAGGCAAGTCATTGAGCCCATGGCAGCTGACGGTCTCAGAACAATCTCCATTGCCTATCGTGATTTCGTTCCTGGCAAAGCAGAAATCAACCAAGTTCACTTTGACCATGAACCTAACTGGGATGATGAAGAGAACATTGTTAGCAACCTCACTGCTATTTGTGTGGTTGGCATTGAAGATCCCGTTCGACCAGAGGTAAGGAAATTATTGTGATTTTTTTTTTCTTCATATTGTCATGTGTCCCGTGTGACCATGAATCTCATGTTTCTCTTATTAGGTACCCGAAGCTATCCGTAAATGCCAGAGAGCCGGTATTACAGTCAGGATGGTTACTGGTGACAATGTCAATACAGCTCGATCTATAGCCATGAAGTGTGGTATTATCAAACCTGGGGATGATTACCTTATTTTGGAAGGTAGTGAATTCAACCGAAAGATCCGTGATCAGAATGGCGAGGTATGTGATTTTTATCCTACGGTTTATTGTGCTGTAATGAAACTCGTCACTCTTATCAAACATGGGCTTTTTGCAGGTTCAACAACACCTCTTGGACAAAGTATGGCCCAAAATGCGAGTGCTTGCCAGATCATCTCCCACCGACAAATTTACTCTTGTGAAGGGAATAATTGACAGCAAAGTGTCAGAAGCCAGAGAGGTTGTGGCTGTAACTGGTGATGGTACTAATGATGGCCCTGCTCTTAAGAAAGCTGATGTTGGTTTTGCCATGGGTATTGCTGGAACTGACGTGGCAAAGGAGGCGTCTGATATTATTCTCACCGATGACAACTTCAGTAGCATAGTTAAAGCTGTACTTTGGGGCCGCAATGTCTATGACAGTATCGCTAAATTCCTTCAGTTCCAATTGACTGTCAATATTGTGGCTGTCATTGTTGCTTTTGTTGGTGCCTGTTCTGTTCAGGACAGTCCTCTCAAGGTAATTTGGATGAGTGAAAAATTTTAGGTTTTTAAGTCTTTGGCCAATTACTTGAAATGTAATACTTTTGTTTGGTTTCTAGGCTGTCCAAATGTTGTGGGTGAATCTTATCATGGACACCTTGGCTTCACTGGCCTTGGCTACTGAACTACCAACTCCAGACCTTCTGCTTCGAAAGCCTTATGGGCGAACTAAGCCTTTGATTTCAAGAACAATGATGAAGAACATTCTAGGACAAGCTGTGTATCAGCTGTCAGTGGTGTTTGCTCTGCTTTTCCTTGGTAGGTAAACTGATCCAGTTTTGTTCATAAAAAATGTGTGTGGGCATGTGTTAACCGTGCTGTATTTTTGCAGGTGACAAGCTTTTGGACATCAAGAGTGGCCAGAAGAACAAGGGAGAATCTACACAGCATTTCACCGTCATTTTCAACACTTTTGTTATGATGACTATGTTCAATGAAATCAATGCCAGGAAGATTCATGGGCAAAGAAATGTGTTTGAGGGCTTCTTCTCCAATCCTATCTTCTATTCTATTTGGATTGGAACCATTGCTGCCCAGGTACATTCTGTGTGATCTTAGATATTTGACTGGAATGATTTGGATTGTTTTGCTAATGTTGCACTGGATATTGTCACTAGGTTGTCATCATTCAATATGGACGCGAGGCCTTTTCGACCAAGAGCCTTTCGTTTGACCAGTGGCTTTGGTGTATCTTCTTTGGCTTTGGTACTTTAGTATGGGGACAGGTTGTCACAACAGTTCCTACGCGGAAGATTCCCAAGATCTTATCGTAAGTTCAAAACTAGCTAAATACACTATTCAACTTGACTACTTGATTCAAGTGAAATTGTGTCATCACTGAAGTGCAGGTTACCTCACTTCTAACCGGGGCTTTCTAAACTTGATGTTTTGGCATTCTAAGTCAGTAGAGCCTCCATTGCTGCCTCAAAGGTCAGGTCCAGCCTGTGCTCTGTGCTTCGGCATTCGCTTCTCACAGGTGCCTCCGAAGGTACCCCAACGCGCCCAGACCCTACCCGACACTGCTGAGCGAGTGAAACACTTTCTCTCAGTTTCAGCCGGCGCGAGACCGACCATGGGGCGGACGGTTGGGTGTCGCTCGAGCGGCTACCCGGACCAGGCGCGCAGGAGTGGGGGCACTAGAAAAATAGGGGACGCAAGGGAAGCGCCAGCATGGAAGGCGCCAGCTTTGGAGGTTCTACTGTACAGTATCTCATGCCATTGCAGATACTAGGCCTTGCAACCAGACTAGCTGGTATTTTAAACGGTTAATTTTATGGAGCGTTCTATTGTGCCTTTTCTAGATGGGGTCGGGGTCATCCAGAGGAATATACAGAAGCCATCAACCTTGGTGACGATAGGTTTGATGACGGTGATAAAAAGCCTCGAGGACAGATCCTATGGATCAGAGGACTAACAAGACTTCAGACTCAGGTTGGTGTCAGTAAATTCCAGTGACGTAGTTTTAAAAGCAAGGTTGTTTGGGGAAAAGAGTAGAGGATTTATCTAGAGTAGGCATGATGTGGATTGTTTCAAAAGGTAGGTCATGTGACCCATCCCAGATAAAAAGAAACCTCCCACTATTTTACTTTCCTCATCATGTTTGCCCACCACAGATGGTCACATTTCTTGTTCATATTTGTCATTTGCTTATGGATTTTTCTCAAGAATTCCATCAAGAACTCGTTCTAACCCATCTTGGGTTTTGATTCACAAATGTTACCACCTGTGATGTGAATATTTATACTTACTGCAATACCTGTATGCATATGGACTAAACTTCAGGAAAGGTAGATGTGAACTCCTGAATACCTGAATACTGAAATGGGTATATGAGAGAGATTTATGAAATTCCATAATGTTTGGATGGCTTCTGTGAGATGTCTTACAAGGTCACTTTCAAAGATGCATACAGGTCTTACCGTGGATTGAATTATTTCCCTTTAGGAGTATGATTGATTTTTAAAAGGTATATATATGCATGTGTTTATGCATACATATATTTTTTGACCTGTTTGTTCTCCTTCAAACTCAAACTGTACCTGTTAAAGACTGACTTCAAAGCTCAGAACTTAATGGGGTGACGTGTACTATTCCCTGTACCTTGTATTGGATACAACATTGTCTTGCAGGTGTGGCCGGTGGCTTGACCTTTGGCTTGTATCTTGCAGGTGATGAAGGTACAATCTACGGTAGATGTGTATCCTCATAAGTGATCTATAAGAGCTTGGTTACTTCAAACTACCACCGGGAAGGGATTAGCGTATTGTATTGTTTGGTGTGAGTCTCGAAGTGATTTGCACTGCTGTAATGTACTTTTGGAAGTAGATTTCACTTTTGGCATAATTTCTGCACTGAATATGAGCAAAAGCCATATTTGCTTTTAAAATTAAATTTGAATGTGTTTTTGTGACTCCAAAGCAACTTTGCGTGTGGTGTTCCCATTTTGTTTTCCTTTCATCTGAGGTTGAATGTTCCTCTTTCACGTGATATAAATACTTTCGGCCTTCAATTTTTCCTTTTTTTCTTGTTAGATCGAAATCCCTTCTTTAAAGTATGGTGGGGTTGTTTGCTTGCTCTTAGACTACTTCTGTTGATAACATCTACCAACAATGCCGTTGTTGTGTTCTATGTGCCATGTGTTGATACATATTGTTTTGAACATGCACACTGACACTTAAAAACCAACATGACATGACCAAAAAGCCTTGGATTTTGGTACATGACCTGACCTGTACGCACTACATGAGCTATAAAACCACACAACTCGGCGCCAAGCAGTGGAGGCTTTATGTATCTCTTGGGACTGGTCTTTAGCTTTGCACTGCTGAAATCCTTAAATGTGCAGACCATGTCCACTGTTTACTGAAGGATGTATAATTTTTCATTATAGTACTCTAAGAACTGTGTCAGTTCTTTAGTTTTTTTTGTTTTGTTTTTTTTTTGTTCAGAACAAACAAATGGTTTTTGTTCAGTATTTTTGTTTTGCACATTTAAGGGTTTTGATTCTTTTGCTTTCTACAGTTGCTGGGGGTTGGTCGGTCTGTTTTCCTTGATCCATTTCCATCCCTGCCTACCGTAGAAAAAGAAAAGCATACATTATCGGCGTTACGTGCACAGTATCTTTTAAGTAGATCATAAATTCATCTGAACACTCTTATCCACACTTTTATTCCTTTCCTGTTATTGTTGCCTACTTTTCTCGTTCTCTGCAGAAACACACAGAGTTTTCGACTTCTACATTCTCTCTTCGCAAATACTCTGCTGCTTTCAACTCTCCAAGCTCTCCTCTGGTCCTGGTCCATTACAGGCATGTCTTGGGCTCCTCCTTTCCCTCTTTCTGTACCGGCATTGATGTCTGTCCTTCTGTCTGTCCTCATCTTCATTGCCAACTTTTTCTCCAGCTGCCTTTCCTCCTGACTCCAGACATGAATACCCAGTTCCATGCTGGTCACCTCTTCACATTTTCGCAGTCTGTATCCCACCTGGTGTCTTATCCTTGCCCCGTCAGTCCGCGCCTAGCGTCTTGGTAGCTCTTACCAGTTAGTTCTCGGGCTCGTGATCCTCTCGCCTTGCCCTGCCCCGCCTTGCCCCGCTGTGCCCTGCCTTGCTTATATTTCATACATGCTCTGTGTCAGTGCTGTAGTGGTAGTGGCAGAGAGAAATGGGCCTGTGTTTAAAGTCCAGCATGTCCTGCCATTGCATGGTTCAGATTGTGTCCTATCCATAGGTGGTGCTCTTAACGTCCCTTGGAGGTTCGAGGCAACTTCTATGCACTGAACCCCTGCCCGCTTTGCTTTTACTTTTTTCGGATTGGCGTGTCTTACCAACTAAGTATCTTGTTTGCATGTCTCATCTTTACTGTAAACCGTAACTGCACTTTTTCTCAGTTTTTTGTACCTTTTTGCAAGGGTGGGGATCTGTTACTTGCTCTGCTAATCAAATCCCTGGTATATTTTCTTTTCCTTCTTCGGGTTGGTAGAGTAGCAAGTAGGGGTCATGGCTTTGCATGATTAGACTTAAATGGTACCTCCGTCTCTCTTGAGATTTGACTCACACTGCTTCGCGAAGAGCTCTGCTCTCGGTGCACGGTACTCGCCGGCAGGTCAGAATTTTTTTTTCTTAACTTTTTTTTTTCAGCCTGGCGTTTGTTTAGTTTTAAGTAACACACGAGTGTTTTGTTTTGCAAGTCATTTTTTTTTTCCCTTTTTTTGTGCAAGGTATGACAATATAATCGAATCACAATCCAAGGCTTTAGCGAGTGCCGTAGCTGTTTGTTTGTAGTGTTGTAGCCGTGTTGTGTCGTGGCCGCCCATACGCCTGATACGCCTGTTACGCTAAGAAGGCGTTGCCTTGCCAAGCCTTTTGCCTCTTTGCCCACCACCACCTCATCTGACTCCCCCGCCACCCCCTGTGTTTTTCAGATGCGCGTTATTAACGCGTTCAAGTCGACACTGGAGGACTTGCAGGAGCGGCGCTCCGTGCGTAGTTTACACAGTTTGCGCAGCTCGCGCAGCTCACACCCGTTGTCCGACATCAAGTACATTGACGAAGACCCGAAAACGCCGTCGCCCCTCTCCTCGAATAATACCGTGAGGATGGTATCGCCGGCGGCTGAAGACCCCCATCTGGTGCCGCTGCAGACCGTTGCTGGCCAGGCCATTGCCCCTGCGGACAAACAACATGCCCCCCAACAGGCCCATGCCCAGTCCCACACTGAAACTAGCATCTAGACCCGAAGTAGGTGGTCTTGTCACATGGAGCTCTGGCCGTGGTAGCTATGCATGTGACGTTTCCCTACTGTACCTGTACTTGTTTTGGAAGAAAAAAAAAAGAAATCTTTCTACTCTTTCTCTCTCTCCTTGTGAGTGAGTGCCGGCTGGCTGGTGATGGAAATGGGGCCCTCCCCTTTGCCTCTCTTTTTCTCCTTCTTCTGTCTTCCTGCATCTATTAGCAAGCAGCCCTCAACACTCTTTCTCACTGTACACCCTCTCTATTATTTTTTCTCTTCTATTGTTTTCAATGTCACTTTTCATTTTATTTACGTTGAAACAACACACATTTTCTTTGTTTTAATGATTTTAATTTCCAGCCATGTAAAGCGCAGTCAGTGATGCATGAAAAGTTAGCTAAATCCCTATTGATGATTGTCTGTGGAGCAGGGACCCATGAAGGATGTGTATTGTTTGAGACTTGGGCAGAAGTCTGCCAATTTGTATTGTTGTATGTAGCTCTCCACATGACTAAGACAATGTTCACCCTAGTCAGCACTGTGTGACTATATTGTTACCTCGTCTCACTGCTGATTGTTACCCTTTACTCTTAAAGGTGATAGGTGGTGAATTGCAAGAGCGTTTGATTCCGGTCCCATACAGCAAGAGTTCAACCGATCAAGCTGTAAGCTGCCTTCCTACAATCTTTCTTGTTCGCTCGCTCGCTGCCTGCTCGCTCTATATGCATTGCGCCACACTACAGTTGTCCATGGTTGACGTCTCTGGATTTTACCCGAGACTAATATCATACATGTAGTCATGCCGTGAAGCATTGCACTCTTTCGAAACTCACTTGATAGTCTATAATGGACTGACCCCATCTATCTTGTGAGGTTCGTTCATAATCATGCCCTGCTTTGGGTGTTAATTTTATCCTTTCATTTTGTTGAGTGTTGGATCGAGGGTTTTATTTTATGGTAGCTTTAGCCACTTAATTCTTAATGAGGTCCAGTTTCTTTTCATTACAATGTTTCATATTTGTTTTGATGTGAATCTTAACTTTTAATTCATTCTGTGTGAAAAGTGTTCCCTAAAAATTAACCCTTTAGACATCTTTTTTTTTCATATGCATGTTTCTTTTACCTTCACCCTCTGCCTTCCTTTTCTGTAGCATCCTGTTAGCTCTATTCTTCCTGTCTCTCTGCCCCAGAAGCATGACCAGCCAACAAGGCTGTGCGCAGCTGTGCGCCACTCACTCTGATAAGATTTAAAAATAAATCAAGCGCACACTTCGCTTTTGTTGTTGCATTTACTCCACTGTTTCAGAGCTTTTGAATCAGGCCTTCACTATGCATGGTTTGAATACTTCAAGAGGTCCCAGATGGACCTTGCCATGTGTTGTTGTTGCCTGTGTTGTGTGATTCACAATTAAGTTTGGCCACTGTAATAGCAGAAATGTTCAGTATTATATGGCCAGATATTCATTCATTCTCAACTTCATACATTCCTGTTAAATTGAAAGTAAGTTTGCAGTTTCTACATTTTAAGAAGTTTGCTTTTTACATAATTAACCTAAGGTCCCTGATATTTGGAAAGCAGATTTCAAAACTTGTTTGGATGTTTGTGTGAGTGTATGCAGTTAATTTGAATGTTTAATAAATGTATGTTTTTCTGAATGCGTGTGATATGTGAGAATGTTACCTGATATGGCTGAACTGTAGAGCATGTCAGCCAGCCATGTACAGAATGGTTTGTCTCAACAACCCACTACCAATGGTACGCAGCAGTGAAAGGCTAGATTGTCATCTCTGATTTAGTGATCGCCAACTGGACGTCTTTAGCGTCCTTGGAAATGGTTCTGCTGAGAACAGTCACTCTGTATATAGTTAATCGGGGTTGCTACAAATTTTAATGCTGAAGTGGAAAACGCCTGGTGTTGACAACATAGGAAAAATGAGTTTCCAAAATTACCCTTGGAACTCTGCTTAAAATAATATTGTACATAGGGACAAGGTGATATCTTGAGGGCAAAATTTCACTTTTCAATGATTGTTTCTGTGTATCTTAAAAAGACATGAAATTTTAACTAGGTTTCTAATGCTATCTCTCCTTTTTCTACGCTAATGTTGTGGCTATGAAATGACACATTAATACTCATGAGATACCACTGACTTAATATTTTGGAGCGTCGTTTTAACAAGGTGTTGGTCTTACTGCTAAGAATTGTAGCAGCCCTGGTTCTGTTTTTAGCTACAGGGTATTTAGATGCAGAGTTTGGAATAAAAAAAACATAGAATGCTATTTAGTTATGTTGAACATGTGAGCCTACTGTTAATTATCATGTATTAGTTGCGTTTCAATTGTGTATTATTGTACCAGTGTTAATTTCTTTTGCTACACTTATTTATATGCTGGCTGTATTTTTCTACTAATTTATGTAACTTAAAGTATAGATAAGCTTGAATAAAAGCATAAGCTGTACAAAGGAAAGTGCCATGTGATTGTATTGCTTTGCTCCCTGAGTGAAGATGTGACTGCATGTGTACAATCACAGCAAGAATAATGCTTCTGCAGTGCATGCCTGTCTGTTCCTTTCAGTTCGGTTAAAATTCTCTCAGTTACATTTATTTGATGCTATTTGTTATAAGACATTGAATATATTTTATTTATCTATTACTGGATTTTACACGTTCTTCTCTTTAAAAAATAAAAATTTTAAAAATGGCATTTTAGAGCACCTGCTCTCACAATAAACTTGAACTTCCTGATTTTGACGATGCCAATTTTAATATGATGGTTTTCTATGTTGGAATTGTTGAGCCCGCCCTTCCCAGGTGTTGCATCTTTACATATGAGCCTGTCTTGGTGCCGGCAATCCTTGTTATTCCATGCTTAGTGGAAATTTCTTTTGATTTTGCATTATTCTAGTTGCCACTATAGTTTAAAAGTTTGATGTACTTATGCACATAATACATTGCTATCTGCAATGATTGCAAGTAATTACTTCGTTCAAAACTGGCTACCATGTTAATTGGTGGCGTGGGACTTATGGATTACTGTAAATGCATGACTGTTGACTGCATTTTATTTTTACTTTTACTTTTGTGATTTAACGGTGTATAGAGAGAAATAACTTTTAGAACAACTTAATGAGTGTTAATAAACCATAAAGAAATTGTGATATGGTCGTTGAAGATGCACGAGCTTACAGCTGTTTTCAATGGCACACTTGTTCTGATATCATAAACCAGTAATTCTTGAATCAAGGTTCTGTTTACTGCCGAGGTGTTAGCTCTCAGCACCTGAACTTTAGGAATACTCATTGTAAATACATTTCTATAAGTAGGATATTGCTTTGGACAATGCACTGTTCATTCCTAATCCTGCTCCTATATCCCAACTGTGCACCCCGAGTCAAGCAGAGTGAAGGTTAAAAAAATAATACTTAAATACACCGGCACCAAATGCTCTGCAGCCAATTCACTGGAATATACAATCTTAGATCAGGTTGCTAGTTGCTTGGCGGGGTTGTAATGAAATGGCATTTTCTTAGTAACCGATCCTGTATTAGTAGGCCCATCGAAGTGACACTAAGCAAATCGCACGGTTGGCTTTTCACTCTTCTGTTGTCTTAGACTGCAACCTATTAGTTGTAAATATTCTTCCCAACTTGGATGTGGACGTTTTGTTCACACATGGAGAGTTAAGCCTCAATTTACAAATTTCAAATTGCGGCCACTCTTCATCCTTGGGCTTTTTTTTTTTTTTTTTTAACTTGGGAGGAGCATTCATTTATGTGTCGATGCTGGTTCATTTTAATTTTACTTGAGAGTTCATCATCTTTTAACCGAGCCAATGCATATATTGAAGCTTTTCTTTTGATGATAAATTATGACCTATTGCGACCTTTTCCCAAAAATATTATGAACAACTAGGTGTGTCCAACCTTTGGTTACAAATTTACATGAATCTTGGCATATGTTTATAATTATGACAGCCAAAGACTGTGTTAATTCTGCTGGAGTCAAACGCAACTCAGATGGCATTATTTGCCAGTAACATTCCTATCTGTCACAGTGGTCTACATGTGTATGCTATCATGTTGACGAGAGCTCTTGCCCCATTATGTTTCTGCACTGTACTAAATGTTTGACACTATGTACTGATTTAAACAACAAAGACATATGCTTAAATTTTGAGTGAATCTATGCGAAATTGCTTGCAAATAGATCATGTGGTGAAATAGGTAGGGGTAGGTGCATATGCTTAGGATTTCAGGATCATTATTGTTATAAAAGCAATGGTACTTTCGTGCCATCGTCCCAAGATTGTTTCAAAAGCATTTGTAAATGATCTTGATGTATAACACTCAATGTACAGCAGGCAAATCTGATACTTAAGCTGGTTATTAGTATGTTTACTTGAGGCAAAACTTAGATCTCAAGGCATAGACTTAGCTGGCAGTAACATGAGGAGTTCCCGGACTTTTTCTTCACTTGTACTTTCTCTGTTGAATCCAAACTGAGTCGCTATTTGAAATGACCGTTGCTCCCATTTTTATTTTATTTTTTTGTTAAAAGGAAATTTTAATTGCTTGCAAGTCTTGTCACAGAGCCAGTTGGGCAAAGTAACTGCACAGTTTGTGCGTGGGAATTCCCCCGACCGTATTTGATCTTAGTTCCTAAAACTTGTGGCAATAGTTGAAGGCATAGATTGCCTATGTGGCAGACGGGGGCTCCTCCTTCAAATTGTCTCTTGATCTATCAATTAGATCTAGCCCCGAACTATGCTTCTAGGCGTGGTATAGAGCATATGCTGACTTCTAGCGAAAGGTGTTAAAATGCGGCTATTTAGATTAGATCATCTTGATGGTACAAAGATGATGGTTACCGATTACTTTAAATGTATGTGCTTCTGCACAGATAGATTCGTTCAAGACTACATCCGTATGCTAGAGAGAAAGAGTAAATTAATGCTTTGCATGGAGTGACATATTGCCTGTATTTAGTATTGCAGGAAGAAAACTGAGCTTTAGTTGGTTGGCGGCCTTCGCTGCGCATGCCAGTAACCCAGTGAGTACCCGCACTTAGCACCACACTGCACGCTAGCGTTACGCTTACCTTGTGGGAAAAGTTCGAGAAGTCACTGTAAACTTGCAGGCATGCGTGTCGGGTCAGGCACGTCCTTTCTCTTGGGCACGGAGAGGCAGCGGGCCGCCGATACCCCGCGCGCCAAGCCCCCGTTTGCGGCAACTTGAAACTTCCTCTATCATTCTCTGAAAATCCAATGGAAAGGACGCTGCAAGGCACGCTACCTACAATCACAGACTAAACGAGGCTCTAGTTTATAAATATTATTTTGTTTCTATTATTTCTAAGAGGAAGGTAAACGAGGTGCTCTCACATGAGGGCAGGCCACTTCAATTTTTTTAAAAATTGTGCCCCTTTATTAAAGGGAGAGGTGCAGTAATGCAATTTGATCCCGAGTGATTCGACTGTCTACAGAACTTGTGCTTCAAAATATAATTTTATTTCATATATACTGTTATGATTACGAATTCGGACTGCTTTGTTAGAACGGCGTTTGGAAAACAGCGTGAGCACAGGGACGGGCGACTGTGGACTCGGCTTTTGGAGTGCGGATTTTCTCATTCTTTCTCCCCGTCCTGAAGTGGGGTGGGGGCGACACACTGTAAGCCGGGCCCCACTCGGCCCGTTTCGATGTCGACGTCTCGGTGGGAGGGTTGGCACTGACAGAGACGGGGGAGTCAGCGGCTCAGCGTGGCGCAGCGCGCACCAGCGCCCGCGCGGCCCCGGGCGGGCAACCCATCGCACTGCCACGCGGCCCGGTTGGCCTAGGCCTAGGCGGCCGGAGACTACAGAGCTGCGGAGCTGTCGCCAGCGGGCCGGACGTCGGCTCCTTGGGGGGAGTACATCCATGCTCTGGGGACAGAAACATCTTTGCTCCCGTTCTGTCAGTCTGTCTTTCACCCCCTCCCTTCCCCCCTCTCCATGGACACACACTCTCCCGCTTGCGTGCAGCCTCGGGACTGAGTGTGAGCGTGTGTTTGTGTGGTATGTGTGTGTGCGTGTTTCGCCTTGGCTTTCCGTTGACGGGAACGAAACTAAACCAACCCCCTCACCGCCTTGCACGAGACCCAAGACCCTCACCCTCACGCCACCCTGAGCGCACGCGCACACGTGCAAATGTGTGTCGCGGAGCGCGCGCCCCAAAAAGAAATTGAAATCGACAGGTGAATTCCCGGTCGTGTAACCGTTTGGCCACTGGGCCGCTAGGCTCCGCACCGCTCGCCACACTCGGCATGGGCCAGTCCTGCCCCGATCTGAACCGAACCGGCCACACAGAGCCTAGCCAGGCCAGATCCAGGTAAACGTTGCCTGGCGTTGCCTCTGGCGTTGCCTGGCGACTCGGGGTACGTATACTCGTCACGTGTGATGTGATTGCTTGTGCCCGTCCGTGTGTGTGCGTGTTGTGTGCTGTAACCGTGTTAGCAGCAAACGAAACGTTTGCTCCTCTTTTTTTTTTTTGGGGGGGGGGGGGGGGGTTAGAAAATGCAGGGACTCCGTGGGGGGGGGGGGTGGAAAAATACTTTTTTAACGTTTGGTTGAGGGGCGAAGGTAAGTGCATCGCACTGGAAGCACTCGCTGAGCCGAAAGCTGCATACATCACTTCACGCGCTTTATCGTTGTAAAATTTTAGAGGGGCTTTTGGCAGCAGTTTGAAGCACTAGAACTATTTGTGATAGGAGCTCTCTCTCTTCTCTCTGCGCGAAATTTGCAAATATTTTTCTATTTGAGCTGTTACATACCAGTATGGCTACCCTCTGCTCCTTACTTTTCATTGTTTTCGTCGCTCCAAAAGCCTAGCAGACTTACTGACAACACGAATATTTCACACCAAACCGCTCTCCTGCGGCATTACGCGTCGGCAGAACCGGGCCGCACATATCATATCCTTCTGTAAGGGGCAGACAGACTCCGCGGGCGTTAGGCAGCTCCGTGATTCTGCAATCAGTTTTGCATTAAGAAATCAGCCACTTTTTAAAACAGTAAATCAAATCAGTGCAGTTCTGGAGTGTAATCCTCGCGGAATAGACGACAGCGCGCTTTCCTAGCCTTTGACGGAGAGCGTGAGATGGTCCTCTCTCTCGGGGCACGGGCTGCTGAGCTGAGCAGGGTCCGGGCCGCCACTGCTCTCTCTCTCTCTCTCTCTCTCTCTCTCTCTCTCTCTCTCTCTCTCTCTCTCTCTCTCGGCACGGTCGGCCCGGACGGCCCGCTGACGCCCCCGTGTGACCCCGCCCCTGGCTTGTGTTTGCAGATCCGCGTGGTGAACGCGTTCCGCCAGGGCCTGGACGCCCGCTGCACGGACTGCAGCTCGGTGAGCCTGGCCGAGGTGCTCCGCAAGCAGGCCTCGCTCAGCAAGCGGCTGTCCCAGACCTCGTCCATCGAGTACGCCGACAACCTGCCGGACGAGCTGGCCGTGCCGGAGATCGATGTGGAGCGGCTGTCGTCGCACAGCCACACAGAGACGGCCGTGTAGCGGCTAGCCTAGCCTGCCGCCAAGCGACCGGGGAAGCCCTCCACAGTGCACCGTCCCCCGTCATAGACAAGGCGCTGCAGGCTGCAGCCATGGCCATGGCTGCCGGCTCCAGGCCTAGGCCCCATGGCCCCAGGCCCCATGGCCCCAGGCCCCATGGCTCCAGACCCCATGGCTCCAGACCCCATGGCCCCAGGCCCCTTGGCCCCATGCCCGTGGTCCGAGCCCTTGCCCGTGGGCCCTGCGGGCCCCCCAGTGCCCCCGGCGGCCCCGCCCACATGTGCGCCGTGCCCGCGACCTAGGCCCAACCTCGTGTTATACTTTTACGCTTTTTTTAATTAAAGAAAAAGAAAAAAAGGTGTGTGGGGGGCTGGATGGAGGCTGGAACTGTGCCAGCTCATCGCCTCCGAGAGCGCCCCGCCACGCGTTGTTGTTGTTATCTGGCGGTGGTGCGTGTGTTTGTGTGTGTGTGCGTGTGTGACCCATACATAGATGCGTGCGTGCGTCCAATCAGTGAACTTGTTATTGCAAGACTCTCCGTTCGCTCGTCCGTTCGGCCCACGGCTCGCCGCCCCTTCCTACTTCCTACCCCTCCTCGACACCCCCGGCAACCTCCCCGGGTACCGGACGACCTCGACACACCCAGGACAAAAATTAAGTAAAAACGAAAAAAAAAAGACCTTCCACCCGCTGCACTGCGGGAAAAAAAAGTCGTATTTCAATAATTCGCAAAATACCCGCGACTTCTGGAGCATTTCACATTTCTCTCCTCAGCTCAGAGGTGCTAATGCAAAATTAGACAGTGAAAGACCAAGACCGACGAGAAATTTCGACCTCGACATCCTCTGTATCGCCAGTATTTTGCGAATTGTGTAGTGGACGCCTAGCGAGCAGTGGGACGAGCCGACGGAGCAGTGAGCTTGCCAGTGGCAGTCGGAGGCGGCCGCAGGCAGCGCCCTCGGGGCAGCTGGAGGCAGCTGGAGGCACCTGGAGGCACCTGGAGGCAGCCGGTGGTCGTCAGTCGCTCGTTCAGTTTCGGTCGTTACTCGACTATCGTCACCAATCGTCACCTATCGTCGGTGTTGGAACCATCGACAAAAAAAAGATAGTTCGCGCTAGTCGGTTCGATATTTTTATTGTTGTTGATGTTGTTGTTCTTGGCAGTTTTTTCTCTTTTTTTGTGTGTGTGCGTGGAAAGGGATGATGATGATTGGTCGTGTCTTCGGAAAGGACTCTAGACCCTAGAGCTAGGGATAGTTACAACTGACAATAGGAATGCTGGATATAGTTGAGCGCGCCGTTGTTGAAGAATTGGTTCAAGAAGAAGCCGAGAGCGAGCGACCAAGGCGATGAACGACGAGTCAAGATAGTGATTTTTCACGTATGGAAAAACGCATTTTGCGTTATTCGTGCATGTAATTATTGTAAGTAACTAGATTTAAGTGGTTGAAGAGACAGTTGTCAAGTTGTTGTGTCTTTCCTGCTGAAGGCAGGGCTTGCGCTTATTTGGGAAAAAAATGTTGAACACTGTTAAAATTATAGTTTTTTTATTTGATAGCCTATCGAGGCTGAGAAATTGCTGGAGTCACTGTTCAATAGTAGGATATAGATTCCATGTTAAATCGGATGAAAGTGGTCTCGTTTGGACCCACCCACACGCCAGAGTTTTGTTATCAGCTTTTCTTGGTGTACTTGTTCCTGCTAGTCACTAGGGCCATCATGTTAAAGTTGAACTGTTTTATCTAACCACTACTGTAACCTCGGAGCACCGCCTTCGGCACTGCCAGCGGGCACTGCCGGGCAGGCCGTTCAGGTAGTCTCCCTCGCGGGGCGTCGTGGAGACGTCCCCCCGACGACTCGAGGCCAGGACTGTCTGCAGGACGCCCCCGGGGGACGTCCCGTTAAGAGCAATATTTGTCGACCACAAAAAAAAGTGTCTCATATACGGCCGTTGTTACTGTTATTATTTTTGTTTGAGATTTTTAATGTATTGTAAAAGATGACCTTTACATTTACACAGTTGTTGAATGTTCTTTACTGATATTGGGGGGAAAGGGTGTTAGACTGGTTTGTTAGATGAGTCTTAGTGCCGCGCGGCCTTTTATCTACGTTGAACCAACCTTGCACGAGAGGTGTACCTCCATGCTCGCGCTCCTAG
Source organism: Megalurothrips usitatus (assembly GCA_026979955.1). Lineage (NCBI taxonomy): Eukaryota > Metazoa > Arthropoda > Insecta > Thysanoptera > Thripidae > Megalurothrips > Megalurothrips usitatus. The sequence goes on from CM049593.1 coordinate 13,943,219, forward strand.
TGTTCTGTGACGTCGTTCGACTGAATCTGCAGCCTGTATCACGGAGATAAGGTACTATAGGTATGTTGCAAGAAGAGTATAAACTAGTTGTTAAGAACCTCTCTTTGGCTGTTAATTAAGTCTAAAGAAATGTATCAAACGAATGACTGATATTCGGATTCGTATAGCGAGACAAGTCTTTCAATTCAAGGTTTTATAAAAGTCGGTCTCAAATTTAATCATCAAAATATTGTTGTTATAATCGAAACGAATTGCCAATGTAAGTAGTCCTGGGTTAAAAAAAATACTGCCATCTCACCTTGTTTGCTCGAGATGCGGTATCTGTTCGAAAATATTGGCAATGGCTTCGAGTGGTGTGCCTTACCACATCTCTCTAGCGAAATGTTTAAATCATGACCGCGACTGCATCTTGTGAAAGTTTTTCATTTTGCTTCATGACACACACGATGACTAATGCATTAAATCTAATTGTGTTCATCATACATATACAGCTGTTCATTCATAAGCTTTAATAAGTGAGAATTATCGGGTCTTTATCGATTGTCATTCAGTTATAGCTTTTTCTTTTGTAAGGATTCTATATAACAGTGAACCAACTGAAACACGATTCACCTATCTTACTTCTACCAGTTTTATTAGGTTAGTTCAGGCTTCAAATTCGATCTTCATAACTTTTTGATTTGTGCTCGAAACAATACTTTGTATGTCATTGAAGGGAATACTTTCCGTCGAATGTTAATGGCAAATAATCGTTTTTACTAAATAAATGTTTATTGTATCGATTCATTGTTAAAATAGTGTTTCGGAAGTCGTTATTTATTTATTTTTATTTATCTATTTATTTAATTATTTATTTTATTTATTGACTTATCGGTAGCCTTCCCTGCCCCGGCGCTGTGCTGGGCAAGATGTGATGCATGCGGATGACGTCGACCGTCGAAGTACATTAGTGTACTATGTACTATGTACTCCGTACTATGTACTGTGTACACCGCACTATGTGCCTTACGCCTTCTGCTTTGATTGTTAAAGCTCTTGACATTTCGTTTTTATTAAAAGTTAAGCTTGACAGAAAAAAAAACCGAAAAATGAAGAAAAAGACTTTTTTCCCAGATACTGAGGAATAACAATGATGATTTGTGTCCGTAGTTTTATCAGTTTACATATGAGATCGTAAGCTCTGCATTGATGCATACTGTTGCTGGCGGCGGCGCGGTGCTGGTGGCGGTGCTGGTGGCGGTGGCTGGAGCTTGCGATGCGTGCCGCGGGGTGCCAAGTCAGTGATGCGTGATGGGGGGTGCGCGCTTTCCATGCAGTATTGTCAGTTCAGTAACTACAATTTTTTTTTTCTAGAAGAAAAACTGTTTGAAACGGTTCGTGTTATTGCATCCCGTCCATTCGATCCCGCAATGACGCGCCACGGGCCGACGGGTTGCCTACCACCCACGCCGCTCCGCCCGTTCCGCCGCCCCGAGCCGAGCTCAGAGTGTAGTGCAGACGACACACAAAGTTTGGAACGGGTTCGACACAAATGCAAAGCGATACCACGGCGCTCCGACGCCCGCCACCGGCAGTGCCGGCCGCCAGCCCTCGGCCTCGCCGACAACAGCTTCTGCGCCGAGATACCGCGCCGGGGGCCCCTCACCAAATCAAAATGCACACTCAACATTTTTTAATCATCAGAGAAGAAACCTTTTTTTACATCACAAAAATTTAAAATACTAGAAAAACCAACAGATAAAAAATCAGAGCATTAAAAAGTAACAATTATGAATGATTTTTTTAAAAATAAAATATCGTGACACACTTACCCGCACGGCCGGAGACCACCGCCGGGCGCGGGCCCTGGCCACGGCACGGTCGGACCGCCGCCTGCGGTAGACACCCGTGCGCTCCATACGGGGCGGAAACTGCGAGGACGGTCCGTGTTCTCACTCTAGTCGGCAACCACTTGCCGTGGGCCCCGCGACACACGCCCGATCGGCAAATTGCTGACACCAGCTTAACACCGGGCTAACACAGGAATTAACGTTTTAACACGGCGTGTTGGCATGGTTGTCTCACTATTATTACCTTCGCGTTTGACACCATGCTAACACCGCGGGTTATCGTTAACACGCCGTGTTAGCCTGGTGTTAGAGAGGTCGAAGCAATCGTTGGTGTTAATCTGGTGCGAGATGCGTCGGGCCACCCGCCGGTCTCACACCTGGTGTTAATGTGATGTTAGTCATCAGCTGTAACCTCTCGTTTACTGCTGATGTCCTTCACTAGGCTAGTCCACGTGACGGGGCTATCTCCTTCCTCATTCTGATGCTTTGGTAGGATGAACACTCATTTTTTGAGTGTCGCGTAAAACACGCTGTTACACGCAATGGCACCCGACTGAATGCTTCTGGCGACCACGGTAGGGATGCACGATACGTATCGATATTATCGAAATATCGATATTTTCTCCCGATATTTCGATATCGGTATATCGATATGGTTGCAAGCCGATATGCCGATATATCGATATTTTTAATCGATATATCGAGCGATATTTAAAGAGAATATTTAAGATATTTGTAGATATCAGCCGCGCTTCCTCTGTCCATATACAAATGGCATCGAAAACAGTAACTTTTGCACCGCCAAACTACATTGTACATCCTCTGCAATTGCTTTTAGTCAGGTCGTACCTTGGTTTCCGAATGGCTTCTTTTTATCGCAATTTCACATATAGCTGGCGCCATTTTTAGATTTTGTGTATTGCGTCAAGTACCAGTATTTATTTTGAACAATACGTTCTTTTGTCTACTTTCTGTAACGGTTTCTCGGTAATGTCCGAAAATATCGATATATCGCAAATATCGATATGTTCTCCCGATATAATCGATATTTTATCGCAAGGCATTTGATATTATCGATATCGATAATATCGATATTTTTTATTCGATGTGCATCCCTAGACCACGGAGAACCGCCTTCATATTCACGGTTCACCCCGCCTGCTTTCCCGTCCTGTGAGGTCAGTCGGGGCTGCGAGTAACCCACACGGCCACCGTAGCACATCCCGAGCAGGCAGCATCCGGAATGCCGAGTTGTGAATGCTATCCTTGTCTCCCTTGTTGCCGCCTGAATAGAGCGACAAAGAAGAATCACCAGCTCGAAGTGTTTCACACGCCGCATCCTCGCACGGGACCCCTCGAGGAACAGTGCGACCTCTGACGGTGCTTAGAACAAGTTCGGACACCCGTTGGGCGTGTATTAGATAACGCCAAATTAGCCGGCATTTCTTTAAAATCTCAAACGTCAAAAATGCCAAGATGCTAGTACAGGACCTTTAGAAATATCACCTGTCTGATTGGAATATCTCCTAACTAGTTGGACACCCCGTGCTAAGTGCCGCTGGACTCTACCCACACTTCGGGCGATCGGCACAGGCCGGTCTGCCCTTCCCGGTCGGGCATAGCCCCCGGCAAGTCAGTAGGATACGACCCACCGCACCGCTTCCAGGGTCGGGAAGACTTTATTACCCAGCACAACCCCTTGCGTCCCCACAGTGGACAACGAAACCGCCCAGACATATGATGGTCCGGGCAGACGACATCAGCAGCGCGCAAAGCGAGCAGCAGTTTGCACGGTGGCGCCATCGGCGGCGGCCCCCCTAACTACGTCAGCAGCGTTGCAGTTGCACCGCTGGCCGCCGCCGTGCATGATGGCGCCACCGTCGAATTGTGGGCTGACTTCTCGCGCCGCGCGTATCCGTCGGCCTTACACGACTACCTCGACACCAAACGTCTTGGATGTTGTGCCCCGGCGCCGCGAGATGGCGCCACCGTGCGAACTGCTGCTCGCTTTGCGCGCTGCTGATGTCGTCTGCCCGGACCATCATATGTCTGGGCGGTTTCGTTGTCCGCTGTGGGGACGGGAGGGGTTGTGCTAGGGAATACAGTCTCCCCGACCCTGTGAGCGGCGCGGTGGGTCGTATCCTACCGACTTGCCGGGGGCTATGCCCGACCGGGAAGGGCAGACCGACCTGTGCCGATCGCCTGAAGTGTGGCTAGAGTCCAGCGGCACTTAGCACGGGGTGTCCGACTAGTTAGGAGATATTCCAATCAGACAGGTGATATTTCTAATGGTCCTGTACTAGCATCTTGGCATTTTTGACGTTTGAGATTTTAAAGAAATGCCGGCTAATTTGGCGTTATCTAAGGGGTCATCCATAAAGGATGTCCGGGTATTTTGTGGAAAAAGCACCCTCTCCCCTCTATGTCCGGCCATGTCCGGATTTAAGACCCCCCCCCCCCTTTGGACGTCCGGTTTTCAACAAAGTGCGTATAATAAACAGTCGATTTGTAAGCGCCAATCTGCTGGGTACTTTTAACATTTTTGCGCAAATAATTGCGAACTTGGGTAGCCTCCGGACACTATCACCCAGACACCGTCGACACCATCACCCACAACGTGGCCGTCAACAAGGGCGGCTCCTCGGGCCACTACTGGGGCTACGAGAGCTTCGCCGTGTCACAGAGGATGATGTTCCGGAAGATCAGCCGGGGCGACTTCGTCAAGGTGAACATCGTCGGGGGGAACCTGCACATCAGCAGCGACATCAAGGTGGACCTGTCCTACTAGGCTGCAGGCAAAATGCACGGAAGGGAAAACAAACTCGCAATCACACATATAATAAATTTATGAAAAAAAAAAAACTGAAGCGTGTTTCATTTTCTCGATGGTTCTCCCTTCTCCTTACACCAACGCTGTCTTGTAGTGAAATGGCCTCATGGCATCCGACGTCAGAACTCCATTCACGCCTAGAACTCCAATCCCACACAGTCTGAATTTACAGCAAAAACCCAGTGAAAAACTCAGGCGGCCTGACAAGGGAATGTCCCCCGGATAACGATTGGATCCCGGTTTTTAACGGGACTAGAGGGTAGGGGGATAGGCATACAATATAAAATTCCGCCGGTAACGTTTTTGCCGGTCTTTATAAATGGTCAAGACGTGCCGACCCTCAAAATTTGGTTCTGTTTGAACAACACCTGGGGGCGCTGGGGGCATTGGCATTCCCTTGCGAGTCCGGAGGAGTGCGGCGCGGCACTTCGTGGGCAAACGCACTATACCCCCTCCCCCACCATGGCGCTGAGCGCTGGCGAGCGATGGGTGGGGTGGGGGAGGTCGCTCGCTTCTGCTTGCTTGTCGTTTCAGGAAGAAAAGTTCTTACCGTTTGTTGTCATTGCAGAGTATTACTCAGCGATGATTCAGTTTATTTTCACGGTGTCGTAGGGTTGCGTTAGGAATCAAGCAGCTGCTGTTGCATTCTGCAACGAAGTGTCTTCTCTTTGATCTCTAGGTATTTGATATTACCTCACACCCCGTCTAGGTTATATTCATTACTTTTTGTTTATGTCAATTGTCAACTTTCTTGTTAGTTATTACACCGCAGTTTGTCCACATATCCAAGTCGTTTCTCCCTCTTCAAGACTTTGCTGACCCACTTTTCATAAAACTTGCTTCTTCAACTCTAGCTTTGGAAACTGCCCAAGTAAATCAAAATGTTCACCAAAAAGACACCAGCTCTGCGGATTGATGAAGCAGATCTAAAGTGCAAAAATGGCTGTGACTTCTTTGGCAATCCAGAGTGGGATGGATACTGCTCTCATTGCTATCGAAGAGAAAGAGAGCGTCAGCATAATGATCAGAGGAAGAGTCCTAGCAAAGAAAGGTTGTGTATCATATTGTGTTGGTGTCAAATTTTGTAAAAAAATTGAGAGAGGATTATTAAAAAATTGCATTTTACTCTCCCTTTCTACAGTAACTCACGGCAGCCTCCTGATAGTCCTCTACCAATAACTGGTGCCAAACGATTCAGTAAATTTGAAGAAAAGAAACAGCAGCAAAGGCAGCAACAGGAAAAAAGGAACAAATTCAGCAAGCTTGCTAGTAGTCTCAGAAAATCCACAATTAGTCGAGGTTTGATTGTCTCATGGCTTTTGTTAATTAAATCATCCGATTCCTGCTGCTCTTTACTTTATACTTAGTTGTGTATTAAAATTTCAGATTCAGGTCGTTTACCGGAGCCTTGGCTTGAACAGTCTCCTGAGGTTGAAAGAATTAAGCAAGACTATGCAACTCAGTTATCATCATTGCCCCCTGAAGTGGGGCAAGACATCAATAAACGCATTCAAGGACTGTGTCGTATTGTGTGCTCTGATTCAAATAATATATTGATTGATGAACTGTCTGAAAAGGTTCAGAAATTTTACCAAATACTTGCTAAGTGTATGGATGCTCATAGTGTAAATCAAGGTGCGTATTGACACAGTTTTCATACTTTTATCAATCTTTTTCATGAAAACATTCATGTCATTTTATTTATTGACCCCTCAGAGTTAAAAGAACAGATATTGGATTACTGTGAGAAATTCACAATGACTGTTTTGCATCGCAATCTATTTTGCCCACCAACCACCTCAGATGAAGAAAAGGATCTTGCAATACAAGCTAGGTAACCATTTTTAAAAAAATATGTGTCATGCATCGCTTAATTATGACTTTGTTATGAGTTTATTTTAATGTCATGTCCCCCTTTTTTTCCTTGTTCTAATTTTTAATGTGTCTTATTTTTAAGAATCAGGCAGTTAAATTGGGTTAATGCAAAACATCTCGACTGTCGCATCAATGAAACTAGTGAAGAAGTTAGAGATCTAGTCTACACATCTATCACAGGTAAGCTATTATTTTCATATAAATTGCATATGAATTCCTTGTGTACTCCTTTAAATCATTTTCATTTTCTTGAACAGATCTGTTAGGAATGGACTCAGAAAAAGCTCCTCAAGATAAGCTACAAGCAGTCGTGAAATGTTGCAGAAACATATTTTTGTTGCTGCAATCATCTGTAGGAGGCCCTGCCAGTGCTGATGAGTTTTTACCAGCTTTAATCTTCATTGTGTTAAAGGCAAATCCTGCACGTCTCAAAAGCAATATTAATTTTGTCACCCGATTTTGCAATGCAAGTCGCTTGATGACTGGTGAAGGAGGCTACTATTTTACAAACTTGGTATGTTCTTTCTAAAAACACGTATGTAAATTGAATGCATTTGTCATCTTTGTTCTGGTGGGTGCCTTACTATTTTTACCCCTTTATTTTTAGTGTTGCGCTGTGTCATTCATCGAAAATATGACTGCTCAGTCTCTGAATCTACCAGAAAATGAGTTTGAACAATATATGTCTGGGGAGGTGGTACCAACAAGCACTTGGGATTCAGCTCTCATGATGTATGAGGTTGGTAATTTATTTTACACCCAAAATTAACTTTCTGTTAATTTGAATTGTTTAATGATGACACTCTCTCTCATTTCTTGTAGGGAATGTCTCTAATGTATGAGCACCTCGCAGCTCTTGATGATATGCATAAACGAGCCGACACTGTCCTGGAAGGGGCCGATCTTCTAAAAAATAAAATGGAAACTTTTGTGGTAAGTACTTAACTTCTACTAAAACATATTTTGGGGGAAGAAAACGAACAAGTGTTTTGAAGTTTGTGACTCTGACTTTTCCAGCACCAGATGAAAATAAATGTTGATGATATTTTGTCAAGAACTGAAGTTATTATTCGATCAGAAAGAGTGCCCACAGATATTGACACAGAAAATCCATCATCAGATTTGCTTCCTCCTCCCATAAGTCCACAGGTTTGTGTGTTTATTTATGTGATCTGATTCTTGTGATGCTCAATTTTATTTTAGCCAATCCCCTCCACCTCCCATTTGCAGGTTGTTGCCTTTCAATCTGGGGCCGAAATATTACATATGAGCTCGACTTTGGAGAAAGAAACTCTGACCTTACCAGGGTTCACAAAATATGCATTCCCATCTGATTCTGAACTAGATGCATTAGGGACAGACAACACACCACTTGATGGAGTGTTGCCCCTTCCAATGTCAGATTCACAAGAATTTCTCCTGACACCATCTTCTTCCTATGGATTTTCCTCCCTTGATGAACTTGCTACTCCAGATGAGCTATGTGCTGCCCAGGCTAGCCTCAATTTTGTACAAGTGAGTATAGAGTATATTCAGTTCAGTAATCCTGTTGTTCATGTAAACTGTTGCAATGAAATATAAAAACTGTTCCAGGGTCTCTCAGCAGTCAATTACGACATTGATATATCAGATACGATCGCTGACAGTAGTAAAACATCATCTCCACTTCCCTCCCTTGTCCTGTTGCCTGATCGAAAAGGGTGCAGTCCAGAGAACAAACCTGGTGTGGAGCCCTCATCTCTGTTGGATACCTCTGAATCGCCCACATCTAAATTGCTTTTACCATCACCAATAAAACCAATAGCCCCTGTCCCGGGCGATGACTTGGGTGAGGGTTGCTCCACAGAGCCTGAATCATCATCTACTACTAACATTCAGAATGCAACTGAGCAGAAGACGTTGGAAGCTGCATCGTTAGTGCCCAACTCTGGGTACCAAGGCTTCACAGCTCAAGGATGGAAAATTCAGAGTATACCGTGTGATACTGGGACTTCGGATCTGAAGTCATCTCAAAACAGATCCAAGGAGAATCTAGGTCGCAAAGCAACCCTCGAGTCGGTAGATGGATTATTGTGATTTAGAGTTCTGACTTGTATGATTATTTACCATATTCCCCCAATTATTGTTATTGTTTTGTAATTTTTGGCTTGATAGCAAGTTACCACGTAGGGGAAAGGGGTTTGCATCTACCTTTGCAACTGTAGTCTTAAATGCAGAATGCATGTGAGTTTGGGAGGGGATGATGGAAAAGAAAATTAGTGCCAGCTATACACATATTATTTATTGTACATAGCTTATTCTATTTTACTATTACACGAACAGAATCTGTATCTCACATGATCTACCACCCATACCAATTCTTGTAGATCAATGACTACATTTAAAATTCCAGTCATGTTTAATAAAGAAGGAATAAAATTCAGAATGAATGACGATTTGGCATTATCAGTATTTCCCCATTAATCAAGTCAGTCGCCTAAGAATTTGGTGGCTACTTCAACACCTTAAACATATTCTGCTTGAAAACAATACATTTGAAAAATGGGACTTTGGGGATGGAGCAAACAAGGCAAAAAGTTGATACTGTGCAAGATGTTATTGAGCAGCTAACTGAGTACATAAACTTGACCACAAGATTTGGAGCGTGACTGTAGGTAATAGCATTGCCTTTGTACAAATTTATCAATTAATAAAAACTAGACATACATTATCACACAATATGACAGATGAAATGAATCTTAAGACTGCATGGTGAAGAAGCAATGGCATAAAATGACCATATAGACAAAAAAAAAATAAAAAAATTGTAGGACAAATTCATTTTTATTACAATTACAAGATGGGAGGGGGAAAAAAGACAAAAAAAAAGGGGGGGGGGGACCTGCTTTTAACGCTAAGCTTTTCGACAACGGAGATCAGAAGGCGTATCTTGTTCGGATATCTTCAAGCTTCTTTGAAACTTCATTACCAGTTCGATCTAAATCTTCTGCTATACTCTTTTGCTTGGTGGGATCAATTGAATTAAATTGTTCACATAGATCTCCATCGATGACATTCTTAAAACAAAAGAAAGATAAGTGGTTAGTGGTGAGAACAGTAACATTTACAGCTAAAAATAATATTGGAGAGAGAAATCACCTTCACGGGGAAGTAATAAGATCTAAAAGACAGGTGATCTCGCCCACACAATGGCGAGTTTTCTGAACGCATGTGCATTTCTAAGTGCTGAAAGAAGTCCTGATCCTCATGGGATGTGAATGGAACAAGTACACCAACTGTACCAGATAGAGTGGTATAAACTAATGATTCACTTCCTCCAGGAATCAAGGTGGCTTTCTGTAAAGGTTACACTCTTGATTAAAATTAACGCTAAAATACAAAGAGAAGAGAATGATCAATAGAAACTGCACCTACTTGAAGAGACATGCAAATTTCCCCAACATGGAAATTCACAACAAAATCTGCTTTCTGAGAAGCACCATTCAATAGTCCTCTGTCCCACAGAGCTTTGTTTCCTGTAGGATCCTCATCAACATCATCACTAATGTTACCAGACATTCGAACCTAGAAACAAAAAACATGTCACTCCATTACACTGGAAAAAACAACTATGCTTTCCAAAATCAAAAAAACATACCACAGAAATATTTCCAAACTTATCAGCCAAGGCGGTCGTGTCATAATCCAAAACTGTGCTTGTGGTAACCCAGCGAGGATGCGTGTCATCAGCAAAAATGATAAGTTGATTTTCTTGTCTCTTATATCGTACCATGTAGACACTTTCTTGAACATCAGATGCAAATATCCTCTGACCCATTGCTTGAATGTTCACAATCAAATTCGGAATGTGCTACAAAAAAGTGAATATGGGAGTGAAGGAAAAGTAACCTCTTCTCTGACAATTTTAAAAGATCACATTTAGCCTACACACCTTGTTCTCACATTTGCGGAGTAGTTTCTTTTTCCCCATGTCATACAATCTCAACATCTTACCGACTCCAACCAAGAGTTTTCCTTGAAATGGGCATAGTGCTTGTGGAACATCATCAACAGGAGTTTTATGAACTAGCTCCATGGATGTGCAATCAATATCAATCCTGAGAAATATTGGCAAGCATTAAATTAGCCAAAGTACAAAACATAAATCTCACAAGATAGTCATTATGTTTACTTGTAAGTTAGAAGGTATCCAGATGAAAACTGACGAGGATTCAGCTGAAGATCTTTGGATACACCAACTACAATAAACTGTTGATCAGGGTGATTTGAAAATCTCACCAGGGCTATGCTGAAGGAGAAAAATTACAATATACACATTAAGACAAGTACAAAGAATAAGCAAGTAATGCATAAATTCGGTTAAATTCGGGAAAAAATGAACAAAACACATCAAATTTACCTGTGTGCTGCCTCATTTTGTTCAAAGGGTACCCTGCAAATCGTTGATCCTTCCACAGGATTTAAGATACGTATTAAAGATGCCCACATTCCTGGTCCAGCTTTAGGAGCTCCAAAGAGACTTTCTGGCAAGTCTTCATTTAAAAAGGCCTCTGCCATTTCTCTTGCAAGGTCTTGTTCTTCTTCTCCAGCTGCCTCTTGCATTTCCTATAGACCAAAAATTTTACACTTTGCAAAATGCTTCAGGAGCTAATAGATAACTTACTGTATGAATAGATCACCAACCTCTGCCATTTGAATTCTACGCTGCTTTTTGGTCTCTTCAGTATATGCATTATGTTCTGTCTCAATAATGACTAAATGTGAGGATTCATTATGAATGACAAATTTCCTTGGAGTGTATTCCAATGGAAATGAAACCTGCAAAACACAATGTACATTGTAAAACGGTAATTAAGGTAATAGGTAAACAGTTTCCTAAACTTACTTGATTGAACACTGCACCCAACTTTTCCAAAGCCAAAATCCTTAAGGTATTAGTGGATATAGCAACAATTCCTTCAGGACACTGTTCTGAAGAAAAGCCTGCAGCGTACTCCAAAGATTCATATGAAAGGGGTGTTAGATGGAATCGATTTTGATAATAGTAACTTAGCCAAGATCGACTTGACATTGCCAAAACCTGGAAAATAAAAACTGTCAACTTCCAAAATAAAGAGATTACCGAATTGAACCTATAATTCCACATACCGCTTCACTCCCTTGCATGCGGATCCTGAAGAGCTTCACAGGCCTGGACCCCAGATAACGGGTGCGAGTATCAGCAAGGTCCCCAGTAACAGGATCAAGTACAGTCCTAAGCAGTACTCCATTTTGCAAACCAATGTTGAGATACAAAGATCCCTGGACCCCACCAGTATCAGCTTCTTCACGCTCTCGTGTCTCCCTATCCCCACCACCCATTTCCACTATGCAAAGTGATTCTGCAGCTGCAGGAAGAGCTTGCATACTGAGGGGAGAAAGACAGTCCTAAGAAAATAACAGAATTGTTAGAAACAAATCCCAAAATTAGGATTTAAGTTTTAGCCAAGACAGAAGAATACATACAGAGGGATCTAGTGAAATAATGCGGACAGTGTTATCTGACAGCCCAACTGCCAAAAAACGAGATCTCTGTTCTCCGGCGGGAACATTAGCAAGAGCCATGCATATAACATCACTTGGCATCTCTTTGCGTTCTGTGTACTCATTCAATTGGCCAGTCTGGAATAATACAAATGAGGAGCATAAGAATCTCTAAGTACAGACACTAATAGTCAATTGTTAATTTTTAGTCATTCAGCACAGGACATTGTACTTACAGGATCCATTTCAAAATAAACAAGTTCACCACCAGTGAGGGCAATCACAACTTGTCTTTGATTCACTGCGCACTTGACAATGGTCTTCTTTCCTGGAGCCTTCCATTCATTCACTCTTTTGTCAGCTCTGATATGGCGAATGCCATCAGGGTATACCTGTAATATTTGGAAAAATAATTTTAAAGAGTAACCATTACAGATGAAAGAAATCTAGCTTTCTCATGTTTCTTGTATGTTACCTGCACTAGAGCATCATCTCCCAAAGCAGAACAAGATAACGTAGGAGTTATACCAAGAAAACCAGACTCCGTCACCTCCTCAACTGTTTCTCCAATGGATAATACCAGGGTGGCATTGACGAAGGATACTATAATGTAGGCATCAAACTCATCTGGAAAAACATGGTATCATATTTCTTAATGTTGTTAATCATACATTGCCACAAGACCAAATCTGTTGGACATCAGGAAAACAAACGTGATGTCTTATTTCCTTACCATCAGCTCGCTTCTTTACAGTCCACACAGCACTTGGGTTTCCTGGGAGTTCTGATTTAGCCATTTCTGATACCTCCAGACCATGTCGCAAGACTCTTAATGATGACCGTGGACCTCTACCACATAACATATACAATTGAGGAGTGTCCTCATTGGCTGTAGTAACAATGTAGGGATCAATAATATGAGCACAACACTTCATGAGTAAGAAACAAAGTACCACTGCCTGACAGGCTTACCCAAATCAGCCACTTGACATGCTAATATTGGAGACAGGGAATCCAGTTCATCTACCATCACAAGATTGCGAAGTGCTCTAGGAGCAAAGAAAAAGGTATCCCCCTCCTCAAGAGGCATTGCAGAACTGAATTCAGGTTCATCATCATCATCTCCAAGATGGGCAATTTGGTACAAATAGCTAATAGCAAGTTCAAGTTATCATTAAATCATAAAGTTGAGTGATAAATCAAACAACAATTTCTCTACTTACTGATTTCCAAATTCTGAAGCAACAAAAAGAAAACCTGTTTTCATGACACACATAGCAGAAGCAACTGGAACTGTGTCGAAATACTTCAATTTTATTTCAGTGACAACATCCTCATCGGTTTCTAATGTAATTTTAAATATATCTCCTTGCTCAGTTTGAGCCAGGAAGAAAAACATTGATTTTGTTTTGTGTGTAGCTGAGCAGACAAAAATCATGCCTCTCTCAGGATCATCTAAATCATTTCTACGTCGTGGAATTGGGCACCGGATGTCATGCTGATCGCCCAAGTTTTTGTATGTGAGGTAATTTTCTGAGCAGATGAGAACCCCACTAGGACCATCATTGCCGCCAGGCACCGAAATAAGGAAATTGGCATGCTCTTCAAGTGGTTCACTGTACTTTCGAACAACATGATTCAATCCCAAATCCAGTTCATAGAAGGTAAGAGTTTGCTGAGTCCTGTTAGCTGCCTCACCAGTTGGGTCGGAATCAGCTTCCTGAAAGTGGAACAAAACCCCAGTGTCATAGAAATAGCCTTTATAAAGAGTTTATTGTGGAATACACCACATATAAATTTTTAGGTGCAATTTTCTACTAACCTCATAGTCGATTTCCAAACATGCAAACATTGGATTTTCAAATCCAACATCAACACCAACCATGTGGTAAACAAGAGTATTGCTTTTGTGGGCCTCAAGAGGGGATGAAATAGTAAGACGAGCTTCTGCATCTCTGTTCAAAATGTAAACCAGTTTTTGCTTTTCTACCGCACCTACAAGCAATAGACACGAGTTAAGAGATATTCACTTGAGTATCAGCATGAAATAAATAAATAAATATGCAATGCTTGGCTCAAGAACTAATCTCACCAATCATAACAGCTCGCCCCTTTGGATCAATTGCCAAATATTGCCCAGGAACAATGCGCCTGCAGCCACTCTTCCCAAATGTTTCTTGATGAGCCTTATCAAACACATTTTTCTGAGGAAGGTATTCCAAAATCACAATTCTTCCTGAGTCGGAGCCAACTACAATATAATCTGAACATCCAAAACAAATTAGCATTATGAAGATAACAAATAAATATGATAAAATGTGGATGAAATATCAATACAAACAAATAAATATAAATGTCAATTAGTACTAGCCTTTGGATCCACCAGTCAACCTAAATGACATCAGTGACCTCACAACACCAAACACTTCAACAGTTAATAAAGTATGCACCTTGCCAGTATTTGGGTCTGGTCTTAACAGCTCTAAAGATTTGCCTCGAGAAACCACTATTTCTTGAACTTTACTTCCACTGAAATTCCCATGAACAGCATGGGTAATCCCAGTGCCCCTCTGCAAAGTTAAATTATAGAGCTGCATTTTCTGTCACTTCTTGAGTGCTTTTCACTGGATGAAATCAATGTTGACTTTTAAAATTACAGTTAATGAGGGGAACCTGCATCCATCTGCAACCAAACAAATTCATAAGCATGTAGTAACTTAAAATTAAGAGGAACAATAAAGTAGGGTAATCCTCTAGTTTTTTAGAGCTAATAGAAATAAAAACAAACTTAGCATCAAATTCATTTGACATGCCTTAAACATATACGAGCAAGTAACGGACAAACTCATGGGTTAAGACATTCTAACAGGAAAATCAACAGTAAAAGACGACGGCAAATTACGCGGAAGGGTCATAATGCAGTTCAAAATATTTGTATTAATACCAAACACCGAAGAACTCCCTAACCTATACTCCCTAACCAGCTTAACGCCCCAAGAAGCGAACAGTGGATAACTCGCGTCGGACACGAAAAATAGCGGTGGAAAAAAATCGGACTACACTAATACAGTCATATTCAAACAATACCGTACCGTTTTGATACAGGATTCAATGGATTAAATATAAATATTACGCCGACAATCGCAAAACAGCGTCCTGAGATCTAACCGGCAACTCCAAATTTGCCAACTACCGAGAGTGCAGTAAGTGATTCGTAACGCAAAAGAAAAAGAGAAACAGCCTTACTGGTCCATGTCTGAACATGTTTTGAATCTGAATTTTAATTTTCTTTCTCTGCTTCAGTCCAAGTCTTTACGATACATCAGGTCAATATTTAAGCGTGCCAAAATATTTTTATTATTTGTATGGTGTCGCTCTGTAATGATCGTTCTTCGGCTGTTCGGAGCTGACTAGTTTGAAATACTCACCGAAATAATAATAAACAGACACAACAGTGTCTTCTTCATTCTCTAAATTTGTTCGGCTCGGCAACAGCATGGCCAATTTTAATTGTGTGCCGAGTCGCGAAGAAGAATATGAAACTCAACTTTACGGTTTTAGTTGTAATGATTTGCTGGGCAAGGGTAAGTACTCACAGTTCAAATGTCATGATACAATTGCAAAATGCTAGATTCAGTGCTGTCAGCTCAATTTCCGCTCATTTTTTTCTTTAAGTGGAGGAAGATGTACAAACTCATATACGAAAATCATCAAATCAAATGATGAAATCTATGTTAAAACTATCACCCAATACTGATAAGCAGGAGGTAGAAAGGGCCATAAATGCTTGGGTCAACGAGTGTTGCCTCACAGTCAAGAATCCTATGGAGAAGTTAAAGGTAATCCATGACATGTCGTTCTACTCTTTACCAAAGGCCCTGCATTTACTTGGGCATCGCACTTACTTCTGCCACTTAACTCTTCAGGAGCAACTAGCTGGATTTTTTAGCTTGCCACAACATATTTTGGCACCAAAAGACAAAAGACAGAGAGAGTCATATTCTCAAAAGGATGAGGAAAATTTAAGAGAAACAATTAATGAACAGAAGTCGAGAATCCGACAGGTAAGAATTTTGACAAAAGGACATAAAGTCACTTTTTTCTTCTTTTCATACGTTGTCCTCATTACAGGCCAAATTTCTTCAATCCTTATTTGAAAACGAGCTTACTAGAATAAGCCAAGAAGAACAGAATGTACAACTTCTTGAAAAAGTGTTGGGTGAAGTGAAATTTTTGGAAGGGGTGAACGCTGACGTAGAGCAGTTTGCTAAGAGCTCTCGCAAAATACATCAAGCTGTACTCGGGTTGGAAGTGAAGGAAGCTAGCCTCAAGTTATCAGATAGACCAGGTTGTGCAGAAAGTGAAGAGACCCTAGAAGAAGCCATCTATGAAGCGTATAAGGATTAATTGTCAGTCTGTGTTATTGATCAAATTTGAATTTGTATAGGTGGTTTCTTACAATTTGTTTAATTTATTATTGTTTTTGAGTTCAATAAATAAAGTATTGACAGTGATGTAACTAAGTTATCAGTTTCATTGAAACAAAAAGAAAAAACAATTTAAAAAATTGACTAACTCCAGAGATCTAAAATAATAGAATAATTACAAAATACAAACTAATTGTCAACTTCACTGTCAGCATCTTCAAACTGGGCTGAATCAACTTCCATGGCGTCATCGTCGGCAGCTTGGCCATTGCCATTGCCATTATTTGTTTCTTCATACTGTTGACCATCTGAAAAGGAGAAGCACAGTAAAAGATACATAAATCAAAATTTCAGAGATAAACAAATTAAACATAGCAGAGCACTAACCATCTTCCCCTTCCTCCTCATTTTCATCACCTTCACCTCCTTCATCTCCATCAGCATCAACAAAAATATTTTCTGGATCTGAATCTGACTGTGGGTCCGGATTAAGAGCCTGGCATTGACTCATTGCCTGATACATGGCATCTAAAGCTGATGTTTCATCTGGTAAAAATTTCATGACTGTGGTCTCCTGATCGTTAGTATCATCATCGCTTTCACTTTCTTCATCATTATCTCCATTTCCTTCTTCACCTCCTAAAATTGATTTTTTTTAAAAAATGTAATAGCATAGAAAACTTGTGATTTTTAAGATAGAACGGACAGATGATTCATACCAAGATGTGGCGATACAGCGGTATCTAGCATCATGTAAAGACATTCAACTGGTGTTCTTGAAATAGCATGAAGACAGATGTGAGGGTACTCTAATGAAAATCCTTCTCCACTTGCTGCGTTCACCCATGATACTCGGCTGAAACAGTTATGAGAGCCTTACAAAACCTTACAAATACAAAGACTGGGCATGAAAATGGGTTCACATGTTGCAAATACAACTATATAAAGAACGAAAAAAGAGAATCGCCTAGGTGCCGAGTGAGCAGGAGAAATAAATGTTCTTTAATCAGGAGAAAGACCAAGTGTCATTCACTTTGAATTGAAAAATGGAAAAACGAACATGATTGAATGAGGAGACTGTACGAGCCAGGCCCCTTATCTCACCTTTCTGCGATGTACAATGTACCCTTCCCAAGACTCCTGTCATTCAAGAGGGCCGTAGTGTTGATTTGTTGGTGTCTGATGCCCTCGACGGGAGGTGGGAACGTTGTGAGAACGACCATTTCGCTGGAGCTGGAGGTAAGATTCTAACCTCACCACACACGTCTGCCGCCGGAGCAAATGTGCCTGAATCGGCCGCAAGTAAATTAACGCCGAGTGTCACTCGGTCGGCGATGAGAGTGAGGAGCGCTCGGCGATAAAAGTGGAAGTGGAGTCAACAGCGTCGTTCGCTTTAAATCCCATGCGTGCCTCCTTCTCCTTTCCCTCCCGTGTCAGCTACGCAGTGCCTCGGCAGCGTCGGGCCAGTGATCGGAGCGGCACAGCAAAGCGCGCCAAGTGGGTGCCGTGCCGGAACGTGTGTGTGTGTGTAGGCCACCCATTCGACATTGCAGTGCACGGGTTGCCTATCGCCGCACGACAGGGGCTCCGAATGGGAAGGGCGGATTCTTTCTGCAATAGACCGCAGGATTGACCGAGTTATTGAATATTTATTCGGGGGGCAAAAAAGGAAGCACAGATCAGCACTATGCAATACAAGACATCAGTTTATTCTTATTTTTAAAAATCATAACATCACATCGAAAAAAAATTCATTTGCATGTTCAGTCTACAAGTCAGATAAAGAAAAAAATTTAACACAAAATCAACCATTGTTTACAGATTGTATAAAACAGTTGTATAAAAATAAAATATCAATTCAAATCAATATCTAATGCACCCTCAATGTACCCATAGTCCTCTTCAACCTTCACTCGATGCCCTTCCAAATTGAAGGGAGCATCTTCATCATCAGATAGTATATCATACACTTCAGCTGTGGATGAAGAGGGCCTAGTACAGACGACGTCCTTGATTGACGAGGAATTCTGAGAGCTAGTATATGGGGAACTTTTTGTAGTATCACCAGAATGGGTCGCAGTCTTACCACTGCTGGGCACAACAATGATGTTATTAACCTTGCTACTTGTTAAAGAGGAGAAATCCCCATCATTATCATACTCTAGCGGGATGATAAGCTGATCAGAATTACTTAATATGTTGCTTTCAGCTGGTGTGTGCCTATCTCTAATAATGCCAGAAGATTTTCTTGGCCTTCCTCTGCGCGTCTCCGCATGTCCTTCCTCAGCAGGCTGTCTCCTAGGATTACGTATTCCATCTGATCGCCTTATTTTGACTGTTCCCTCATGACTTTCTTCATTGTCAAGGGCTCCTTCATTCTTTCTCTTTTGCAGGTAGCCTCGATTGAGGTTGATGCACCTGTAATAGCGCTCAACAGGTTGAGCTAATTCTGGATACTTCTCATTGGTGAAACCTGGTAATCAATTAAATCATCAAGCACACATTGATAAAGAAGACTTAAAGTTTGAAAATAAAGCAGAAATAATACTTACTGACAACAGCTGATATCAAACGGCGATCTATTTTTTCAGCTGTTGTTTCTATGTACTTATCATTTCCTAATAGATCAAGTAAAAGACTTTTAACAAGTGTCTGATGAGGAGGCTTCTTTGTCATATCAGCATGGCCAAGAATTTTGTCAAGAGTAATGGCATCAATCCAGACACCTGTTCCTTTTTTAAGCTCAATCTAAGGTGCACAGAAAACAAAAAGAAAATCAATGCACCATGTTTGTACAGGTCCTTTGAAGGTAACAAAAGGGCAGAATACCAAGGAGCCCACCTTCTCACGAGATGCCCACTGCCAAGTATTTAGATTTTTAGACATGTCTTTATGTATTTGAGGTGTTACTTTATCGGCGGTGGTCTTCTGGAACTGCTGGAAATACTCAGCTAGGGACACCAAAGTGCTCACAAATCCATCAGGCACTGTAAAAAAGGAACATATTTAAATTGTTTCATAACACAAGAGAATTAGCACAGGTTCATAAACCTTACAATCTGGAAATGGAGGCAGAGTTCCACTACAACAGCTTGGACAGCCATGACTGCAGTCTGATCCACGATTAATAGAGCTATGAAGTTTTGGAGGTTGCTCCTCCGCATTCCCATTGACAGTTCTTAAAACATTCTTTTCTGTATTTAGGTCCTCAGTTTCTTCAACTGACAGATTGCTCTTTTTAGCAAGGAGTTCTTTGGCAGGGGGTTTTGCTCCATGAAGAAGAATAACTCCATCTTGAGTCACAAGAAGTGATTCCAAATACTTCTTCGAAGCTGGAATTCAGAGAGGGTTCAGGTTCACGTGTGAATGGAGCTGTAGTAAATTTGAAAGGCGGAGGTAAAAACATATGATGACGATTTTGAGGGGTGATTTCACTTACAACAGATCCTTAGAATTTTTGCCTCAATTTGCTTCTCGCCGACCGTAACAGCACGAACAGCTCCCTCGCAGATGGGGATTTCTTCTCCACTTTCTTTAAACGATTTCACAAAGGAGCTATCTATAACGACACTTGTCTTCTTAGACTTCGTCCAAAATACCAAAGCGTACTTAGGTGCCATGATCTATGACTATTCTTTCGAAGGCAAGTTAAAAGCTTGCCGGTCACGAACTAAACAAACATGATCTACACACAGCCATCTGGCCGCCGATACATATTTCTCATACATCTTCTCTGGTTACACTGGCTGCACAAAACATCCCATTACCGTCAATGGCTTTTGCGTTAATGTCAATATTCAAAAGTATTCTTGTAGCAGCTGGATGTATTTTAATAGCCAGTGATCGGCCGATTCCTCCGTTATAACCAGTTACAGCAATATTCATTCACCATTTCAGCACGGTTTGTTGGCTACACGTGTTGGCGCGTGAGCGCCCAGTGTCTTCTGCTTTACAAAGTATCAAAGCGGGCCTCTGCCTGACGCCTGACTGGCGTGACACCGGGTTCGGAACTGCGAAGGTAATCGTCATAAAAGCTTAACATGAGAGGAAGATTCACTGCACAGTTGTAAGCGGAGAATTTCCTATCAAATCTTCAATCTCCGTAGGCTTGCCACCACTTTTTCTGAGCGCTGTACACTAATTACGAGTAAGGTAGCGTAGGTTATGTATTGTTATGTTGATGTCAATAATTGTCATTGTTTCGTTCGTAGAGGCAAGTTTAAACTGCCGTCTAGCGACATTTTTTTCAAATATTTTTCCGTTTTATTTTGTTACAGAAATGGTCAAACGACCCTATCCTGAACAAAGTTTGTCCAGAGTGAGCACCAGGCGCAGTAGAGTTGAGCAGAATGTGACAAATACAGACACATCTGATGAGAGTGATGTGGAAGATGTTAACAACCAAACCAGTGGACTTGCGAGTAACTTTCTTTCGGATGAAGGGGATAATGATAGGTAAGCTGCAGAAGTTTTCTTTTCTGATCTGAAAGTGTGTGTTCAGTGTTACTGCTGTGATTTCCCCCTTTTATTTCATTTTAAAATTTTCTAGCCCTCTACCCAGTCCCACTCTTGAGCCTCCAAACCAGCCAGTTGAAGAAGACATTAAGGACCCAGAGGATGGTTTGGAAATAGCTAAGCCGGGGTCAGAGTTTGGTGCTATGTCAGATGAAGGAGATGCCTCAGATGGTTCAAGTAAGATTTAGAGCTGCTTTCCTTTTTCCTAATCTAATCTTGCATTCAGCACACTAAAATTGGATTTTTCTGATGAACGTTTCTAATCTTGTTTTTTATTTCTTTTTAAAGGTGAAGGCAGTTCTGTTGATGATCCTGATGAAAATTTTGAGCCCTTGTCACCTCCAGAAACATCAAAGAATTTCAGAGAACTGAAAGGTGCTCTAGAAGATGAAGATGAAGACTCAAGTGCATCAGATAATGATAGTGAAAGTGATAAAAATTTGGAAGAAAGGGATCCTCCATTGTACCATGGTGCGCCCATTACCTTAAATGAGAGTATGTTATCCATACTTGCCTTGACATTTACTCATAATCTTTCAAGATCATGCCTAGATGATGTGCTTCAGTTAATAGCCATTCATTGCCCTTCTTTCAACCTTTGTAAGGAAAATACTCGTCTGTTCAAGAAGCACTTTGCCAAAAGCAAATCTCTGGTTGTGCGACATTATTATTGTACCTCATGCTTCGAAAGTTTGAAGCATAAAAATCAAATGTGTGGGCAGTGTAACAAACATAGGGGAATAACGTTTTTTGCTGAGGTCCCTATCCTGTCTCAGCTTGAAGTTCTCTATAGTAGACCAGGTTTCCATCGCATGTTGTTGCACCGATTCAAAAGAAGCAAGCTAGGAGTTAGCACTTATGATGATATTTATGATGGACAAGTTTACAAGAATCTGTGTTCTAGAGGAAATATTTTAGCAGATGGCAATAATATATCATTCACCTGGTATACTGATGGTTTGCGACTTTCTAAGTCTGCTGAGAATGAGATTTGGCCATTTTATCTTACGATAAATGAGTTGCCATTTTCTGAAAGGCACAAACCAGAAAATGTTCTGCTAGCTGGGATTTGGTTTGGACCTCACAAGCCAGTACCACACTTATTCTTAAAAGGGATCAGAGAAGATTTTCACTCCCTCAACAAAGGCGTGCAGTTCAGAGTACCTGGACAGCCTGAACCCATTCTTGTAAGGGGTGTTGTCATATGTGGTACATGTGATATATCTGCCAAGGCACTGTTTCTCAATATATCCCACCCACTAAGTACCTTTGGATGCCAGAAGTGCAAGATACGGAGTGTGAGGAAAGGGAACCATACAGTTTACAAGTTTGAACGCTTCCCCAAACTGAGGACGTACCAGGAAACACTTCTTCATGCTGAAAAATCTATCAAAGCAAGAAGATCAGTATATGGTGTGAAGGGCACCAGTGCACTGTCTTTTGTTTACAAACCGATTGAAACAACAGCTATTGACATGCATGATGCTTACATTGGAGTGTCAAAAATTTTAAATAAAGTACATTTCAGTGAGGAGCATTATCAACATCCTGCTTCTCTGTTTGGATTCTTGCATTTGTATGACCGACGACTTAGTGCTATTCGACCTCCATATTATGTTGAGAAACTTCCTCGGCCATTCTCTGGATTTGGGGCAGATTGGGAGCCTTCAGAACTAAAAGTGAACTTGATGATTTATTCCCTCCCACTATTGCAGGATATAATGTCAGTATTTCACTTCGAACACCACATGCTGTTAGTATATGGATTATACCTGCTAAGCAAAGACACTGTGTCAGAACAGTGTCTAGAATTGGCATCTGAAATGCTCACTGATTATTGCAGTAGATTTGAAGATCTGTATGGAGATGAATTCATGTCCTGTTATGTGCATCAACTCATGCATCTTCCCACAGTTGTCAAGGACTTTGGGCCATTGTGGGTGACGTCTTGTGCTCCGTACGAAGCCTTAAATGAAACACTCCGAAGGTTTTCACAGGGAATTAATCAGGAGGAGAATCAAGTTATGTCAGCAGCCTCTCTGTTTCTTCATGTGTCAAAATTAAAGCCAGTTCAGCCCAGCATTGGTCGACCAGCTCACGCATTTTGTGAGAAATTGTCACTGTCAAGAAGTGGGCAACAGTTAGAGGTTCATTCTGTTCATGGACATTTTTGTGTTGTTGGAAAAATGCGTCACACTCCGGTGTTACCTGAAATTTTGTATGTCGCAATTGCTCCTCTAAAGTTAACTGCTCAAAATTACTGTATGTTTGATAGAATCCTGAACACCCGTAGAAATATTCTGTTTTCCTCCTCGTCATTTGATCAAGGGTCCAAAAATGTTTCATGCTGTGTCAAGTACCAGAAAAACAATGGAGCATTTTTTGGGAGGGTGCATTCATATCTGAGGGTGACAGATTGCAAATGTACTGATGTGTGTACAAACTGTGATGACCCAGACTTTTATGCCATTATTCACAAGCTGCATGTCCAGCCAGCATACCGAGCAGAACCTGGTGGCTTCATTCCGTTTATACATCGATGTGCTGAAATGAATGAGTACGAAGCAGTCAGAATTGAGTGTTTGTCATTTGTTTGCTTTCTTATTGAAATTGCAGACAGACATGATGCTTTTGTTGTTGAGCCTATTACAACAGGTCAGATTGAGTAAAACTTGAATGCTTTTTTTTTTTGTAAAATATATTTACATTTTATAATTTTTAAGCTGGTATGTATAAACTATGTTGACATTGTCTGTTATGCTGCTGATGTTTTAACAGTAAAAAATCTCTTAATTTTTTAAAAAAGAAACCCTCTTGTTTGACTTTTGTTTTTTGAAACCCTTTCCTCTTATAAACACAAAAACTCCAATTCAAAATTCCCATTAAGTAACAAGGCATCAGAGATTTTTTAAAAAAATATTGTTTTCCTATTTGTGCTGACGATTTTTAGACAATTTTTTTTTTGCATGACAACGGGGTCAAACCGGTCCATTCTAAAATTGGTCACTTCCAGAACGGCAGAGCCATTAACTGTTGTATTTTTAATAGTGAATATGGGGGGGGGGGGGACGAAAGCGAATAATGACTCTGGAGAGCTGGATGAGGAGTCAATGCGACCGCGCCCAGAAGGCTGCGAGCCGTATGTCGCGGTGCACGCTGAGTCTGCATCCTGCCATCCTGGCCATGCCATGCCCGGCCAGCCCACCAGTGCCGGGGCGGCGGGCCCACCCGGGACCCGGGTCCACGCCAGGTGGCCGGGTCGGCAGAGAGAACTAGTGGGCACACACGCTCGGCCCGCGGTGCGGCAGGCGCCCGCCACGCCCCGCCATGCCCCGCCACGGACCCGCCTCCGCGGACGCGGCCTGCTGCGGCGGCGGGCACCGCGCAGTCCACGGCTGCCACGGCGTCAGCAGCTGCTCCGGCTCCGGCCGCCCGCTTCCAGATGCTTGAACCGCAATATAATTCTTGTCGGGATCCCTCTGCCGATGCCGTGCCGATGCTCCACCGCTGGTTGCAGCTACTACCGCCACCACCTCTCGCGGGACTGTTGGGTGGTTGCCTTCCGAGCACGGCGGCGGGCGCCACAGGGTATTTACCCCCGCCCCCCCCCCCCCCCCCCGCAGCCACACACACACACACACACACACACACACACACGCTGCGCGGGAGGGAAAGGCAAGGGCCGGAAGTAGGGTGTCGCTTCTCGGCCTCCACAAGCTTCAAATTTAGGGACCAAACAAGTGCGCGCGACTTACGGAAATAGACACAGCGGCAGCCCCTCCTCTCTCTCTCTCTCTCTCTCTCTCTCTCTCTCTCTCGCTTGCTCTTTCACTCGTCGTGTGGGCACCTTGCCCTCTCCCCCTACCCCTTTTAGATCGCCCCCGCTCCTCTCCCCCCCCCCCCCATTTCTCTCTCTCTCTCTCTCTCTCTCTCTCTCTCTCTCGCTCATATGCACATCCCTGTACTCACACAAGCCGCATCACAGGGCTCAGAGGGGCTGATGTGGCGGGGCGGGCCCGGGTGCCCCGGGTGCCCCGTGTACAAACACGCCCCCCACACACTCAGTCCCGCGAGGGCTCAGGTGTAAACCACCCCGCGGGGGGCGCAGCGCCACACAGCGCCGCACAGCACGCGGCCCCGATGCTAATGCCTTTTCGACAGACGTCATTCAAGGATGCCCCCCCTCCCACCCCCCTGCGTGCCACGCAGGACGACGACGGCGGCGGCGGCTGCCGGGACGCCGTGGGCGACGCGAGGCGGGGCGTGGCCGTATGGGGGGGGGGGGGGGGGCGGACACCGGCCGTCAGGTGCGAATGCTCAGCGTCAAATGGCAAGACCCGCGCGGCCGATATTCAAGAACCTCTCGCTGTGGAGAGACTAGAAGGGCGCCCACACCGCGCCGGTGTGCCATGCGTGCCCACACGGCACGGCGCGGCCGCGCGCGGGGCGGGGACGGAAGGACCGGGCCGGGAGATGGGGGGGCGGGGCGGGGAGGAGTGGGCGGATTTCATTCATGACAGTATACGGCCGTCGCGTGTGGAGTACGTGTACGACGCCTTCCTTCGCCGGCGTTGTGGCGCGCGCGCGGGGGCGGCGGCGACGGCTGGCCAGGAGTGCGTGGTGGACGCCCTCTCACTTCTCCGTATGTGAATCGATAGGAACTGGTGGGATTTCTATGCATTGGGGCCGGGTGCGGAGGCGTGGGCCGAGTGTGTGTGTGTGTGTGTGTGTGTGTGAAAGAGAGAAAGAGATGGGGTGGGGTGGGGGGGCTGAACCCATGGCATGAAATAACACACATAGCAGGCTGGACAGACAGGTGACAATTTTTTTTCCGCCTCGCTTTGGTGCGGCGTGTGGCCCGGGACAGCAGTAAGCAGCCTGCTGCGGGGCACTGCCTGCCGCACGCCCGCGGCCGGAGCCCCTGGCTGGGTAGGCAGCATCGACTACCGCGACGCACGCGCGTCGTGCGGGCGGGCCTGCCTACCCGGCGGCCTACCCGGCGGGCCGGCCGGGGCGGCCGGGCCGGGCGGCCGAGGACGAGCCGGACGGCCGCGAACAGAACAGCCGTGGCTCCGAGCCGAGCGCACTCTGCCCGTGCAGACCGGGAGTGTCCGCGACGAAACCCGAAACGCCACCGGAACCGTAAGAATATATAGGCAGACGCAAGGCGAGGGCGAATAGTGACACCAGCGGACAGGGACCGGGCGGGGGCGGCGGCGGCGGCGGCGGCGGCGACGACGGCCACCACGGCGGGCACAGAGGCCTGCCTGCCTGGGCTTTTGCACTGCTTGCAGGCCGCTAGTGGGCCGGCTGCAGACGCAGGACGAACGTGACAGCAGTAAGAGAGAGAGAGAGAGAGAGAGAGGGGGGGGGGGTAAAGGAAGCCAGAGACAAGCTAGATACAGTCGACTATACACAAAATTAAAATTCAGACTCCCTCAATAAAGTTGAGGAGTTTCACCTGTGAACGTCCCCTTGTCAGAGGATTCTAAAAGACAAAAAGAGCATTCGCGTAAATCCAAGAATTCCGTATAATTGAAAAAAAAACGCGGCTTCACTGGGACGTGCACTGAAAATAAAAATAACTCATATGGAAACACATGGAGGGACGTATTTCCCCCTCGTGTCCTGAGCGGGCGGCCGGCGGCCGGCCGTCGCGGTCAGGCAGACTGTCGGCCCATCCGGCCGGGCCCGGTCCGGCCCGCCTTCCGGCCCGGTCTCGCTCAGCCAGGCAGCCGCCGAGGCAGAGGCGGCCGCAGGACAGGCCGTCCTGTCCTCAGCCGCCCTGTCCTCAGCCGTCCTCTCCTCAGCCGTCCTGTCCACAGCCGCCCTGTCCTCAGCCGTCCTCTCCTCAGCCGTCCTGTCCACAGCCGCCCTGTCCTCAGCCGTCCTGTCCTCAGCCGCCCTGTCCTCAGCCGTCCTGTCCTCAGTCGCCCTGCCCTCAGCCGTTCTGTCCTCAGCCCTCAGCCGTCCTGTCCTCAGCCCCGGCGGCGCCACGTGCCTGTCGCCCGCGGTCCAGCTCGGCGGCCTCCGCGACCTGCGCGCGGAGCTCGGCGGGGCACGGGAAGGAGGCCGTTGTCGGCGCCGCCGTTGCCCCGCGCATTTGCCTGCCAAGAATAGAAAGTGAACGTCTATACCACTCGCCCGATTTTGTCCGTCGCCGGTGTGTGTTTGTGTGAGTGTGCCGTGTGTGTGTGCGTGCGTGTGTGTGTGTGTGTGTGTGTGTGGTTTGGCTTGGCGGATAGGCGCGGCGAATCAACTTTTAATGAATGACAGCCGGCACGCCGGTGCGGCCAAACACACATGCACGCCATGTCCCGAACACTTACGCGCGCGCGGGTGTGTGTGTGTGTGTGTGTGTGTGTGTGTGTGCGTGTCTTGAACGATAGAGAGAGAGAGGAAGAGAGAGGGAGGGAGAGAGAGTGAGAGAGAGAGCGAGAGAGGCGATCGTCTTGACGTCACATCCTGCCGTGGCTGTGGGCCCAGCTCGCGTGGCGTGGCATGGCGTGGCTGCGCGGTGCGGCGCGCGGGCGGCCGGTCGGTGTGCGGCCCCGGCCCCGGCCCCGGCCCCGGCCCGGCTCTCCCGTGCTCGTGTGCCCACGGCTGCCCATACCGTGTCCGTGGCAGCCCGTGCCGCCGCGTGGCTGCCCATGGCTGCCCGTGCCTCGGCTGGGATGCACTGTGTATGCTACATTCTGCATGTC
Organism: Megalurothrips usitatus; assembly: GCA_026979955.1. Taxonomy (NCBI): domain Eukaryota; kingdom Metazoa; phylum Arthropoda; class Insecta; order Thysanoptera; family Thripidae; genus Megalurothrips; species Megalurothrips usitatus. Next base: position 13,970,922 of record CM049593.1, read on the forward strand.
CTCTCCCTCCCCTTCAGCTTTGCTTCAGCTTTGCTTCAGCTGTGCTCTGCTGCTGAAGCTTGGACACCGGACCGTGGGAGGTGGCCACCGCTGCGGTCCCCTTGGACGACGCCCTCTCAGCGTCAGCGTGGGGGTGAGCTGTAGGTCCCTTGGGGAGAGGTGTTCGGAGCTTCCCGTTTGACTTTGACAACCAAATGTTCGAACGGCCGCAGCCTCTCCCGGCTCGGACCGGACGGAATCCGCCCCTTCCGAGACGGAATACTCGAGTCCACAATATTTATGGGTCCACTTTTCTTATTGCAGCCCCCGCATTGTGCCGTGCCGGCGGAGCTGGCGGGGCCGGCGGCGCGGCGGGGCGGCGGCCATCCGGCGGATGAGCCCCGTCGGCCAAGCCCGGCGCGGCCACGTCTAGTAGCCGACAGAGCCGGCGCGTGGCGCGGCGTGGCGCGGCGTGGCGCGGCCGGGACAAAGTATAGCAAGCGGGCCGGAAGTGGCAATAGCGATAGCGGACTAAGTATAGCCCCCCGCAAAAGTCGGGGGCTCGCCGGACTGTACTTTTGGGCGTGTGTGTACCGCGGCGCGGCGGTGCACGCAGCGACGCAGCCGCGCGGCCTCCCTCGCGTCAGGACCCTATATATATATATATATATATATATATATATATATATATATATATATATATATATATATATATATATATATATATATATATATACACCGTACGCGTCTGCTCTGCAGCAGCAGGTCTGCGCGCGCGGCGGCCGCGCGAGTCGGCGGGACGTTCGGTGCACACGGTTCCCACGCACCGGCCCCCGCGCGCCCCCGCCCCCGCGCCCCCGCGCCCCCGCGCCCCCGCGGCCCCGCGCCCCCGCGGCCCCGCGCCGCACCTCGACGAACTGTCACGCGGCTCCTGACCCCTTCGGGCCGCCCCGCGCCGCGCCGGGCCACGCCTACAGATAGCCCAGCCAGCCCAGCCTACGGGGTCCCGAGCCGAGGCCGGGCCGCCTGACGAGGGCTGCTCAGGCAAGCCCGGTGCGCACCCCTCCGCGGCGGCCGGCCTACCGCCCCAGGCGGCCTCCGCTGGACTGGGCGCGGCGGCGGCGGCGCGGCGGCAGAGTCTTCCCCGGAGCCCGAACGCAGGGAAGTGCAACGGAGTCTCTGCGCTACGAACGCAGTGCAAAACTAACGCTTGGTGGTGGTGGTGGTGGTGGTGGTGGTGAAGGGGGAGAGGGGGAAGGGCAGCCCCCAGACACGCACCGCACACAGCCCGCAGATAAGGCGATAGCGCACGGATGAATGGGCAGAACAAGAAGCGGCTCTGTGCTCGGACAAGATCGGCGCCGCTCCCCGTAATTCTTATTTTCCACGCCTATTGTGTCCCACTGGCCTTATTGCGGGCGGGAAGTTCTGTTCAGGTCGCTTTGGATTCGTCCTCGTTGCGCGGGGGATTCTCGCGAATCTCTTGCTTCCCAGTCTGACGAGGAGAATCCAACACCAATTTGGTTGATTCTATTTTTCCCCTCTTTTCTTTTTCTTTCGCGGAACAGATTCTAGGTGTAAATCTTGTGGTGGCGAGGTTGAGCGGCGTGGGTGGCAAGGCGTGCTCTCCCACGGGGCTCGCTGTGCCCTCTCTGCTCGCCCCCCCGAGCCGGCGGCCCGACCACAATCCCCCATTCATAGCGCGTTCGCTATCATGAGGATCCCTCTCTTTCGGGGTCTATGTTTGTGTCTTGAACGAATAAAACCAAATCGGAATAAATGGTGACCTCCCGTGACCCCTCCCCCCCCCTCTCTCTCTCTCTCTCTCTCTCTCTCTCTCTCTCTCTCTCTCTGCTCGTCCGTAAACAGCAGCAAAACGGGCGCACCAGCAGCGGAACAGCTGCTGGTCATATTTTACAACTCTCTTTGAGCAGCATGCAGAGCGTTTACGATGCGGGCGGAGGGCGCTGTTTAGGAGCCGCGTGCCGTTGGCAGCTCCTTCTGCCCCCGCGGCCCCCGCGGCCCCCGCGGCCCCTCAAAGGCGGTGGCGGCCATCGATGATAAAAGTGCCATCCCCACCCCCGCGGCACCGACGCCGGTTTAAGTTTTCCGCCTCTCACAAGTCGCGGACGCGCTTCCGAATGAAGGCGTCCCTCAGAGAGTGTGTTTGTGGCGGTGTACACGCGGCTATCACGGCATATGCTGTAACGTGCGGGATTTTGATAGTTTTGTGATGATGTTGGTGGCGGCACGCTGTCGATAAACTCGAGGCACGCTGGCGCCTGCTGAGTAGGCTGACCCGGGGGGCCACCACACCCGCCGGGACGGGACGGGACGGGACGGGACGGGCCAGCCGCGCGGGGGGGACTTTCGTCATTCCGCCTTTCACTCGAATGTTTTGTCTGTCTGTACGTGCTTCTGATCAGAGACGATCGTGGTGCCAAAGTCGGTTTTTCGGAGGAAACGGGACGACGTCTCCTCCGCTAAAAGCTACGACGGGGTCGCAAAGCAGGCCTTTCGCTCATCGATGGACACCCTGCGGCCTGAAGATAAACCTGCACTCTTGAACTTGAGTATCATTACATTCATCAGTGCAGAGGAGATAGCGGACGCTGTATATCGCGGCTACATGTCAGTCGAAAGTCTGTGTGGCATGCCATGAAATTGCGACAGTTCTTTGGGGATGGGTAAACGGAGATATAAAGAGCAATTAGGATTCTGTTTGGTCTGTGTTATAATTACAATTTTCATCATATATATATGTATATATATACATGTACAATACATTTATACAAAGCTTGCATGACCTTTTTACATTTTTAAAATGCAATTAACAGACATTTGTTTGCAGTAAGAGAACAAGCAGGTCGGACGGAGAGCGAGAAAAAAAAACAGCTGCCCCCGCGATTGCAGTTCGCTTGATATATTTTATATCTATATATATTCTTTGTATATATATTTATATATTATTAAAAACAAGTGAATAAGATGCTCCATCTGCGACTAGATAATACTGAAAACGCAAGTTTACGAACATTCACTTGGCGCCCTATATACGATATCATCAGGCACGGACTGATAACAGAAACATTCCAAGACTTTAACTTTCATAACAAAATATACATATAAAACACTGTCTACTCTTCCCATTTACACATTTCAACGTACAACAAAAAAGGACTGTAAAGGACAGCACATTCTATGGGCCATATTTGACGTACGAACCACTTTTTAACTGTCTGCTGAGCTCAAAAGTTATTTTTAAAAGTATGCAATGATAGTACAGAAGCTTAGAATTCGCCTTTTCATGACTTAGAAATCAAATCTACCAGCAAACGCAGCATAATATACTCATACCAAAAACAATTTAGATAAACGTGGCTGTCAAGGTTAGTTTGCGGATCTAAAGGTAAATGCCTTTTACACATATCTGTTGTTATTTGCATTCCAGCGTGACAGAAAAGACGATACACGCCACAGCAAGAATAAGATTTGAAGGATAACAAGCATTAGTTTCTATTTAAGACAATGCGATAGCACGCCTTTCGCGGTCTACGGCACGCGGAATACAGGTTCGAAATTCAAACCTCAAGAATGTATCACAATAGATCGCAAGCACAAGCACACTTTTACTAAGTCAATATGATTCCATAGCTCTTAAAAAGCACAGAATTTCACAATATTTCAGTATGCAATATAAAAACAAATACGGACGAGACTCGACACACTTCATAGGAATCGTTTAATAAGGTCATCTCACATAAAAATAAATGAATGCTGTGCACACTATGATGAAGATTTTTCCACGAAAAATAACATCAAGCAAAAAACATACTGGAGTTTTTCAATGTCCCTAAAAAAACTTATCTTCAAACAGGAAACTGAGCAATAAACAGGTTGACAGTAAAGTACTTAAATCAGAAAAGGCAAAAGATGAAGGAACGGGAAATAGTGCATATCATTACCTACAAAATACATAATTTTCCCATGTACTGTTTGACAGTCAATTAAAGTATGACTATAACAAAACCACAATTCGCATGATTGTCTTTAGCCAAGTCTAAGTGCCAGCAAACCTATCCCTCGTAATCTTGATATTAATTTTAAAAGTGCCCTTAGGTTTTGCTGGCCCGCCAGCTCACCGACACAACAATTTACAAATAAAGATAATAGAGGGATGGAACTTCCCCTCCGAAGCATGATATGTTTTAGGAGGAAAATACATGGAACATGACTGTCACTTGAGGTGGCAGAAAGATCATCCAGCACTGATGCAATTTTTAGTGTCCAAAGTGCAACGTACGGGTCCCTACAAACAAAAGATCCAATCACAGCAAATTACTTCGCCTTAGCGTGCATATACATGCCTAAGGAATCAAACTCCGCGGCAATTCAAAAACAGCCCGCGCTGACCTACTCTCTTCACTAAATTTGTACTGCGAGCAAGTGCAACAGTCGTACTTCGTGAAACCGCCGTTAAAAAGACTAGTTAAGCCAGTCATTTCTAGCGCCTCCACATCTTCCAAAATGTCATTCCGTGCGTTTCAAATAAATAAATAAATAATTCATGTAAAGTTTCTATAGTACAAAAATAATTTTACAGCTTTTACTTTAGATTTGCTACAAGTAATCTCTTGATCCAACGGCAAGAAGTAGGATGCGGTGCACCGCGCGTAAAGCTTAGAAAGTGGCTAACATCCAGAAGAGAGTGAGAAAAAATAGACGAACAGCAAACATGTACTAAACAATGTAACAGATCTAATGAGATTAGGTTAGGCCAGCTTCACGGCTTGTCAACGAGGAATGTCCGAAAAAATTAAAAAAAGAAATCGAAAACACATTAAGGTACGGAACAACCGCTGCGTGCACACGCACATCAGAGAGGTGCCAACTAAACCGGACACACATTACAAATGGAATGACGCCTTGCCGACTCCCCGAGCGTCTCTATATTGAGCAAAGCTTGTACCACATAAAGTCGATCCCTTTCGAAGTTGACTGGGTTAATAAAGGTTAAATGTTAGAGGGAGGCAAGTGGCTGATCGGTTCATTACGCTCCATGTCCGAAGGGAGCGTACACCACTACATCAAAGATTCTAAATTTCCCTCAAGATCCTTGTTTTTTTATATGAAGCGATAATTTCTAATGCGTAGATGATACTTCGACAGTCCACACAATGTTGTTTGTGCTTCCTGGGGGGCATTTGGGCATTACTACATTTGAAACCCTTACACCAGCTCGTCACATTCTCTTCAACATTTTATCCAAGACCGTGTCCTCTCTGCATGCGTGTGGTGTGTTTGTATGATGTGTTCAGTCAGTTTCCAGCAGCCTCTTCTCTGGGGTCGTGAGCAGGGCCGTCGAGTTGTTGGCGCCGTGCCCGTGCCCCCGTTGGCCGGCCACTCCGCCGCCGCCGCCGCCGGCCGCCGGCCTCCGCTCGCACCGGCAGCCGTCGTCGCAGTAGCGGGCGTAACACAGTTCCGTGGCGCGCACCAAGCCCCTCAGGGGCCAGTAGCACAGCAGGCAGGGGAGGGCGACGGAGGCGAGCGCAAGGCACGACCAGCGCGCGCATCGCCGCGACCCCGCGCCTCCCGCCGACCCGCCGCCCGCGCACGAGCAGGGGTCGTCGGCGCACCAGACGCCGCCCTCGTCGCCCGCGCTGCCGCAGTGGTAGAACAGGCCCTTGACGCAGCACAGGCAGGTGGCGTAGTCCACGGTCGTCTCCGCCGAGCAGAAGCACGCGTCGTCGCAGAGCCACCGCGACGGCAGCGGCCTCGGCTCGCGGCACGACGCGCACCGGCAGCGGCCGCACTCGGAGCACAGGATGGAGGAGCCCCGCGACGCCGCGGTGGGCGCGAGGGCCGCCGTCAGGTGCGACAGGGAGGGCACGTGCGGCAGCGCGCCGGCCCCGCACCCGGCGCCGCACCCGGGCCCCAGCCCCAGGCCGGGCTCCTTCTTGAAGGTGGTCGGCTGCTGCCGCACGGGCAGGTTCACACTCTGGCGGTGGCCGTTGGCGCCGCCGTCTCTAGTCCTGTGGTGGTGGCGCGCCGTGCCGGGGCTCGCCGCCGCGGTCTTGCACCGCGAGCTCACGGCCGCCGCGCCCGCGCCCACGCCCGCGCGCAGCGCCAGCGCCACGGGCGTCTCCACGTACTCGTTGGCGCGGCGCTCGCCGTCGGGCCGCGGCGTCGTCAGGCTCACCTCGGCCACCTCGGCCGGCACCGGCACGAGTTCCGCCATCGGCGGGCTGGGACTAAGGCGGGCCGCCGGGGCCGCCGGAGGGGGCGGGTGCGGCCGGGGCGGGGTGGGAGGGGCCGCCGAGGACGGCCGCGGAGGGACCTGGGGGGTGCCGTGCACGGGGGCGTGCAGAGCGCCGCCGCCGTGCAGGGGGGCGTGCAGGGCGCCATGGCCGGGCAGGGGCACCGGCCGGTGCACCCGCGGCAGCGACGACCGTCCGTTGTTGGGTCCCGCTGGGGCGGCGACGGGTCCCGCTGGGATCGGCAGCGTGAGGGGCGTAGCCAGGGGCGTAGCAGCGGGGGTGGGGCGGCCGCCATGGTGGGCCATGGGCTTCTCAGCTGGCAGCTAGAGCTGCTCGCGTCCGAGCTCACATCACGGCCGTTCGCCTGCCCGCCTCCTGAAACAGCAGAAACGGAAAAAAAGAATGAGTACAGGAATGGGGACGGCGGCAAGGCCGACCGAGGGGGCGGCGTCCGGCGGGGCCGGCCGGGGCACGGCGGCGCCGCCTCGCGTACAGCCAGCAAACTCCTCCACGGGCCCGATGGCGCCTGCGAGCGCCGGGGTAGGCCAGCCCGCACGGCACGCGTGCCTGCAATAGTCGCGGTTGCCTACCAGGCGGGCGCTCCCGCTCGTCCCGCCTCTACATCACTCCACAGGTCGGGCAAAGCGATGAGATTTTATAGTGCTCAGGCCTTCAAGGGACGGAAACGTCAATAGCGATTAACGTCGAGACGAACGGTTCGGCGTCCACGCACTTCTCGCCCGGTCGCCATCCCACAGAGGGAACGCTGTCTCTGTCTCAGTCTCTCTCTCTCTCTCTCTCTCCTTCTCCATCCTGTCTCTCACGGCATGCGTCAGCCATAAAACGTGATGAGAAATGAATAAATGATTGAATGAATGCATTGCATGCACGGCACACTGCCGTGTTTGCACTTTACATTTTCATTTTCCCAAATGAAATCCTCCACTTTTGATGAAAGCTGGCCTGGGCTGGGCCTGGCCTGGCCGGGCTAGGCGCGGGCCGGGCCCCGTGCTATGCAGGCGGCCGGGCCGCGGACGGGTCGGGGGCCGGGTGCGGCGGCGGCTCTGAGACGTCGACAGCGGAGGCGGGGAGGAGGAGGAGCAGGAGGAGGAGGAGGAGGAGGAGGAGGAGGAGGAGGAGGAGGAGGGGGAGGAGGAGCATGGCGGGGAGGATGTCGAGCGACACCCACAGCAGAATACATAAAAACGGCCACTTCCGGTCCTGGCCGTGGAGGCGCGGCGGCGCGGCGCGGCGGGCGAGGCTCCGCAAGGAGGAGAAGTCGCCGCTTCCCACGCACGCCGCCGAGGCAGCCAGGGCAGTCGGGGCCCGTGTCGAGGCCTACGCCCGACAGGCCCGGCCGGCTCCGGTACACGCCGAGGCCGACGCGGGCGGAGCGGCGCAGGGGCGGGAGCAGAAGAGAAGGGGGAGGGGGGCACTTGCACCCGGGGGAGTCCGTCACCCAACGGGACTTAGACACGTAACTCTCAGAGCGGCTGGCAAGAGCGCCGCGCCTCCGCGCAAACAGTCCGCTGCCCGCACAAATCTACCACAATTTGAGCTGCCCCCCCCCCCCCCCCCCCCCCCCCCCCGGAGGAGGCGTAGGTCAGGGCGCGGCTGGACCCCCCGCGGACAGGTGCGCCGCCCGCCCCGCCCGCCTGCTGGCGCTGCCGGCCGGCACGGAGCGTCGAATGAATGGGGCGAAAAATGAATGAACGAGCGCTGCGCTGCGTTCCCAGACCCGCCCAATGAATGGGGGACAACTGGAGCGTGAACCTTCTTGCCGTCCCCGTTCCGGAAATAGTTAAGGTAGGTAGCGGAAGTGGCGGCGGGGGTGCCGCTCCGGTGGGCAGCAGCTATGCGACGACGCGGCGCCCGGCCCTCCTCCAGACAGGTGAGGGCTCCGCAGGGGGTCCGGGCGGGACACGCCCCTGTGACGCGCGCACCCAACCACCCCCTCTTCATTCATACATGTATGATTATTCACGAGCGCAAAATTTGAAGCCGCGGTATACAGCAAGCACCAAGCTCTTGTCGCAGTATGCGTGTGTGAAAGTGTATGCGTGTGTGTGCGCGCGCGCGCGTGTGTGTGTGCCCCCGACGAGCTCGGGTAAGGGAGAGGGGGGGGGGCGTATCGATGAATGGGGGAGCAGGATAGGATTATTTCTGTCTCCCCCTCCCGGCCGGCGGGCGCCCCGCTGCGCCCCCCCCCCCCCCCCGCAGCGCCCCGCCGCCCCCGCTTCCATTGAAGCCTGCTGGCGCGGTGTCTGGCGATGCTGCCATTAGAACATTAGAAGAACGACGTCAGCAAGGGCTGCGTGGCTGCTGGCTGGCCATGATACTGCTCTCTTTCTTTCTTTTTTTCGTTTTTTTTCGCGCTCGACACAAGTGGCTGCCGGGACACAGCACAGCAACCAGCCACAGCAGCAAGGCGTCCCCATCGCCCTCCCCCCTCTTCTTCGCCTCCCTTCTTCATTCTGCACAGCCAACCGATCAGAAACGCGCCCCCTTCCGGATGGCAGCTCGACTTCCGGAGAAGAACAACAAGTAGTAGTAGAAGAAGAAGAACAACCAGCAAAGCCGGAAGTCCCCTCAACAGGTAAGAAGCACGGCAGACGGGTGGGCGTCAAGGGTCACACACACACACACACACTCACGTCGATCTCCGTCTGATTTCTTTCCTTCGTTTTGCCACTTCACTTTTACGCCCCTTCCGTTTCAGCGGTCCTGGCAGGCAGCCTTCCTGCGGGCTCCACTCCTCCTCCTGCCGCCCCCGCCGCCCCCGCCGACACAGGCGCGGGCCTCCCCCGCCGCCCGACAGGAAGAGGGGCGTGGGAACGGATCCTCACGGAGGGTCCTCACAAAAACACACACCTCCTCTCAGAAACTTGACGCAAAAGGGGCCAAAGAGGTGGGGGAGTGAGGGAGGGAGGGAGGGAGGGAGGGAGGGAGGGAGGGAGGGAGGGAGGGAGGGAGGATGTCCTGTGGGAAACGCGTGTGCAGCTCGGCAGCGCGCTACCCGCGCCAGCTGAGGAGTCCACAGATGGTGCCGTGGGGGCCGGCGGGGGCCGGCGGGGGCCGGCGGGGGCCCAGGAGGAAGTGTGGCAATTAGTTTGCATCTCCCACAAGGCAGGCGGAGAGGGCTGCCGTGTATCGCACACGCACGCCCCACACGCGCCGGCCCGGACTGCGGCTGAGACCGGCCGATGATTCAGCTGTTGCAGCCGAAACGACAAACGCCTTGGCCAGAAACTCGCTCACACTATTTGGATGTACTGCACGCGGGAATTGGCCGACGCGTCAGCTGCCGTGGATGAGTTTCAGCAGTTTCAGCTGGCCCCGACAGTGCGCTGCAGAGCGCTGCGTCCCGAGGCTCGGCCCCACCCCACGTCCGGCGGCATTATGCGTACTCACACTAGTGCACGTGCGCTAGTGTGTGTGTGTGTGTGTGTGTGTGTGCGTGCGTGCGGGGCCGTCTTGCCGGAATGCATTCGTCTTGGCAAAGGAAGACGACGCCGCCAACTCCCGCAGCTGTGAATAAAGGCCGTATGCTGTGAATAATGTGCCATTCATCCATTCCCTCTAGCGGCGCGGGTGCGGGTGCGGGCGCGGCGTTCATTCACGAGCGAGTCTTGCGCTCGCGGACCACGGCCACGTCGGCGGAGTCCGGGGCGGGGGCGGTGGCGGCGGGGCGGGGTGCGCGCCGACGTGCGCGCCGACGTGCGCGCCGACGTGCACGCCCAGGACGTGCCGCCCCATCCCGTACCCACAGCGGCGTGCAGGCAGTGCCCCGCTGGCAGCCAGGCCTGGGCCGGTGCGGTGCGGCGCGGCTACCGGCCGGCTACAACGCCCTGCGCGCCCCGCCGCCGCCGCCAGCGCTGCCAGCTTACGTAACCAGCTGCGCGGGCCGCGCCGCCGCCCGGCCCCGCGCCGGCCAGCCGGAGCTGGCAGCCAGTGGCGGCCGGCACGCGGCGGCCAGCCAGCCGCCAGCCGCCGGCTGCCGGCAGGCGCAGCTGGCAGCCGGGCCCGGCCGAGCTTCCATTCATGTCTGGGCGGGGCGGAGTCGCACTTCGCCGCAAAACTGCCAGGGTGAACGAGCCGAGCAGAGCGTAGCTGCCGGGCCAAGCCGGGGCCCGCGTCGACCCCCCCGCGCCTGGCGGAGCCGAGCCGGGCGGTGCCGAGATCGGCTGTTGGCGCCATGGCTGGTATGAATGGGAGCACCGCCGCCGTCCAGCTGCCGGCGCCTGCCGCCCGCCTCTCGCACGCGAGACCGGTGCGCCGGGTTCGAACAGCGCGGCACGGGGGAAACCCTGGGTCGCGGACCGGACGCGGTACCGCTAGACGCTGCCGGGGCACGGCGACGTCGAGGCAGGCGGGGCGCGGCGCGGCGCGACGCTGCCCACTCGCGAATGGCGTCTCTGGTCCGCGGGGCGTGGCGGCGCGTGGCGGCAGAGGGAGGGGCGGACGTGGCTTCACCCATCCTCCCGGCCGGAAGCTGCTGCCCTCCCCGGGGGAGGAGGGAGGGGGGCGTTACTCACCGCAGTCAACAGGAACGAAAATCAAAATTCGAAAGGGCGTCAGAATACGATTTCGGCGCGGGAAAGATTGTTTTAACATCAAAGAGCGGCTCAAGGAAAGTAAATGTAAAATTTGAGGGAATGGTGGCAGTGGACTTGCTATCTCCCTCTCCCTCCCACGCCCCGTGAGGGAGGGCAGGGCCGCCGGTCCGGGCGTCCGGTCTGGGGAGGGCACGCCGCCCGCATCACCGCCCGGCCCGCATGTGCGCGCGCGTGCGTGCGTGCGGCCCGCGCGTGTGTCCGTGCGTGCCACAGGATTTTCCATTGCAGTTTGGCTGTACGCCTATCCGAAGCCCAAACCGGTATTCCGATGCCAGGGGAAGTGGAGGTGGGAGGAGGGGGGGGGGCTGTTTCCGGTGTGGAGTTGGGCCAAGTCGGCGGCAGCCCGAGCCCACCGACGGGCCCACCTCGCTGGACAGCTCTGCCCCCCCCCCCCCCCCCCGAGCCCAGCCACGTGCACACACACACACACACACACGCGCGCGCGGGATGAAGTCAAGTGTCCTCTGCCAATAACGATTCGACCAACGATCGACATCATGACCCTTGACCCTGTCTGGCGCGCTCTCCAGCCAGTGCGCTCTCTCGTCTCTCTCTCTCTCTCTCTCTCTCTCTCTCTCTCTCTCTCTCTCCCTCCCTCCCTCCCCGCATCCCGCCCGCCCCACAAGGCTGAGCGCGACAAGGACAGAAGACGCTTTTGCCTCCAGCCCGCAGCAGGCAGGCCGTCAGCCCCAGGCTGCCTCAGGAATAGGGCGGACAGGAAGCGTCACAGAACGCACTGCGGCCAGCGGCCTGCGGCGGGGGAGTGGAGTGGGGGGTACAGACGTCCACACGGCCTTGCCGCCGTCGGAGCACCTTGGCAACGCTGCAACGCGCTCTGTCTCTCTCTCTCTCTCTCTCACACACACACACACACACTTGCAAGGGACTCTGGGCACAGGATGCTGCTGTTGCAGCTGCTGCACCGATCTCGCCTCTCGCTCTGGCACACTCGCAGTCAACCTGAAATGACTCCCTCTCTCTCTCTCTCTCTCTCTCTCTCTCTCTCTCTCCTGCAACACTCCAATAAAGGTGAGGTCACCACGGCCCCGCAGCCCAGACCCAGACGATAACCCGGCGTGCAGCACCGGCGCGCGGCACGGGCACGCCAGGCGCAGGCCGTCCGCACGCCAGCCGACACACCTCGCAATAACTGTCACGCTAATTGGCTATACACATCGCCACTGTAATGAGCGAGACGGTAAAAAGAGCGCCGGGGGGGGGGGGGGGCAGAGTCTGTGCCAGGGGGGAGAGAAGAGAGAGGGGGGGAGAAAACAAAACAGGCTGAAGCGACCAGACGATAATGTTTGTGCTACTGGTTGGTGGGTACTCGTGGCTCCCGTCCGTGCCGGGTGCCAGGTGCAGGGTGGTGGTGGTGGTGGTAGCGGCAGCAGCGGCAGGCCTGTCCAGCCCCCCCCCCTCCCCCTCCCCCTCCTCAAAGCCGTGTGGACCAACAGGGCCCGGCCAGTTCAGCCACGGACAGGCCACTGCCCCAGAGGCCCCCGCGGCCCCCTGCCCAGCCCGCTGCCACGCCACGTAGCCAGGGAGACGGGCGGTGTAGCACAGAGTCTGCCGACTCACACCTACTCCTGGGAATAAAACTACACATCACACACACACACACGACGGCGAGTTGCGACTTTGTCATCGACGAAACCACGAAACGCCCATCGCCAGAATTACGTTCCCGCCGCAAGCAGCCTCTGTCTGTGGCTCAGTGTGAACTCTGCGAGTCACAAGAGGCCCCGGACGACCTCTGGTCTGGCTGCCTCCGGCCCGAATCACAGCCGCCGAGCCTCCTTGACACTTGTCCTGCCGCCGGGTATCTACACACACACACACACACACACACACACACACACACACTCAGACAGCGCTGTGCCGTCGCCGTCGTCGGCTGTCGTCGCCGTCCTGGTGGCCCCCCGCGGGGCGGCTGGACGGGGTGGCCGGCCCGGGCAGACCCGGGTTACTCTTGGGGGGAAGGCGGCGGCGTCTAGGGCGGCCGGCCGGTCCACGGGCGACCCATTCATCGGCTCGGCCGGGGGTCGGCTGGAGTAACGCGGCCTTATGAGGTAATCTAGGTCCCATTCCTGTACCACGCCGGCGTACCGGCCCGGCCCCGGCGGCGTCCCCCCTACCGGTACCGCACCCAGGGGCATAAAGATGCGGCCCACAGATAACAAAGTACCCAGTAAGAGGGATATTTACGAGCCGGCCCGGCCCGGCCCGGCCCACCGTCGCCGTGTTGCGCCCGATGCAGGCCGACGCGACACGGCGACGCGGTGCCGTGTCGTGCCGCGCCGTGCCGCGCCGTGCCGTGGGAGCGGGGGAGCAGAGACGCGGTGACCTCCTCCCTGACCTTGCCGGGCCGGAGAGGAGAGACTGACCGCCCCGCACCGCCCCGCACCGCCCCGCACCGCCTCGTCATATTCCGACGAGGATCGCGGCACACGGACGGACGGACGGACGGGCTAGCAGCAGCCCAGGCCAGCCGCAGGCCAGCCGCAGGCCAGCCGCAGGCCAGCGCCTTCCAGACGGAAGACGACCAACGCCGCGTCCGCTTATCTTGCTGCCCGCTTATCGCTCGCTCCCTCTCTCTCTCCTCTCTCCTTCTCGCGCGCGCGGACGGTCATTACGCTCGCTCTCCCTCTCTCTCTCTCTCTCCCCCTGTCACACACACAGAGACATCCATTTGTGTGTTTTCAGTCAAGCCACGGCGTTTGCTTATAATATCCGGCGTCTGACCGTAGGAGGGGCCGTCCCGCTACCAGCCATCGCACCGGCGGCAGAGCAGACGACGATGGCGGAGACCGCGTCCAGCCGCGGTCATTCACGGGGCGCGGCCTGCCCGGCCCGCTCTGCCGGCCCCGGCTCCGCGGCCCCGCCGGCCCCGCTGACGCCCCGCGGACGCCCCGCGGACGTCAGACGCCGACGGCCAGGTCCCACGCGCGCAGCGGCGGCTCGCCTATCCAGGAAGACGCGAAATGCCGCGTCTATTTTTAGCTGGCAGCCGGCGAAAGCGCCCTGCCGCCGCCACCGAACCGCCAAAGTCACCGGAACGAGGGCTTGCGCGGCGCAGCGAGTGCGAGCGAGAGGGCTGCGGGGCGGAGACGGCGGCGCAGGCAGGCCGGCCTGCAGGCCCTCGGTCAGCACGGGGGCTCGTGTTTCCTGCGGCCCGTCGGACGCGGCGGTGGGGGGAGGGACGGGGAGGGGCCGCTGTCGCCGGCCGCGGTCGCTAGCGGGCTTCGCGGCCTGCAGGTAGCCGGCAGCCGGCAGGCGCCTGCGGCGGCGGCGGCGGCAACCCCGGCGGCTGTGCGCCGTGCGGGCGTGCCTACCGCGACGCTGCCGGGCGCTCCCGTCCGCAGGCCGCAGGCCGCAGAGAACTCGGTGCCGCCGCAGCCACCGCCGCAAGGGAAATACACCCGCCACCTGGAAAGTTCTGCATGCGACTGATGAGGTTCGCCGGCGGGGTGGGGCCGTGCGGGGGCCGGGGGTCGGAGGCCGGGGGTCGGAGGCCGGGGGTCGGAGGCCGGGCGCCGGGGGTCGCAGCCACATCGGAGACCCGCCAGCTCCGCCCCGCCCCGCCCCGCCCTCACTGCCTAAGTCGCTTCCCGGCAAGGTCGACGTCCTTCCGCGGGCCTGCCTCCGGTTCGGGCCTCCGGGCCTCTCGGACGCTGTCAGCAGCACCACGGCGTCGCCCCCCGCCCCGGCTGAGCGGCGGCTGAGCGCCGGCTGAGCGCCGGCTCAGCCCCGGCTCAGCCCTGCCCGGGTGCCGCGCGGCCCCCCTCCGCCGGCCCTGCCGCTGCCGGCCTGGCAGGAGGGCGCTTTGGGCTGCGTCCAAAATTCATAAAATACAGCGCACATAACTCTCTCCGGTCATAACACATTGCGGGCTCCAGCGGCTACCGTCCGGCCCGCCGCGGGGCCCCGGTTCGCCGCCGCCGCCGCGCGGCCGGCGAGACAGTTCCCATCCCCCCTCCCTCCTCGCCGTAAACACGTCGGGACGGCTCGGGGGGGGGGGGGGGGCTAATGAGAGGAATCCACCTACCCCCCCCCCCCTCCCAAACCTGTGGACCACGTGCTCGGCGGAATTGTTTGGCGAGAGCAGACGCCCGACTTGTCGCGGGGCGGCGAGCGGCGCAGGCGCGCCCGCCGTGCCGTAGGCCGAGCTCTGTCTCACTCACCCCTACGGGCCGCCCAGTGAGTGCGGGGGAGACAGAGGACAGAGGCTCGGCCCAGTGTAACCAGGCCGGCCCGGCTCTGGCCTGGTCCCGGAACGAGTCGAGCGCAGCGCAGCAGGTCGGAGGCCGCGCGGCATGTGCAGCCGGCTGTTTCCGAACACTGCATATGCCTCTGGGGCACTGTCTCTGTCGCGCACGTGGGGCGCTCCATAACAGAGAGAGAGAGAGAGGTCCGAGAAGACAGTGTTCGGAATCGCTCCGCAGGGCGGTGTTGTATCGGGTGACACATGGCGTCGGAAGTGGCCGGGGCGTCCCGGCCGGCCGCGTCAGCGACGGCGCGGCCAGAGGGCAGCCGAGCACGGCGCGGCCGCGAGACCCTTCCCGACGACCCCCCCCCCCCCCCCCTCCTTTCCCGTCCCGGGGTGACATTTGCGCCCCAACAGAAACAGCCTTCCCCGCCCCGCCGTGTGGCCGAGTGTGAGCGTTCACTGGAACAGTCGGCCTGACCCCGCGGCCTCGGCGCGCACCTCGGCGATGTGTCACCGCATGACCCCGGAAGCCGAAAACGAAAAGCACCGCACCGCGGATGGAACCAGTTCCGACTCCGACTGAGCGCGGCACCGGCACCGGCGAAAACACGCGGCCGCGCGCGTGGAGTAACGTGCACGGTCCTGACGGCGCGATGATGGCGGATTCTCCCCCCCCCCCCCCCCCCCCCTCTCTCTCTCTCTCTCTCTCTCTCTCTCTCTGCCTAAACCACACACACACACATGTCAGGGGCCGACCATGGACGGGTGGCAAGGCGTGGCGGGGCAACACAAACATTGCACACATTTTGCGAGGCGAGCGTCTGGGCCACGCCGCTGGCCAGCCGGCGGCCGCGGCCTGGGCTGTTCCCGCGAGGGGGGCCGAGGGGGGGGGGGGGGGAGGGGGGGGGGGGGGGGGAGGGGGGAGGGGGGAGGGGGGAGGGGGGGGGGGGGGGGGGGGGGGGGCGGGGGGGGGGGGGGGGCAGGCCGGGGGCTGCGCTACCCGTTGGAGCAAATAGCAGTCAAGGACAGGCGGAGGACTCGCCAAGCGCGCCGCCTCTCCTCCCCCTTTCACCCAAGACACAGAGACTGAGAAAGAGAGAGAGAGAGAGAGAGAGAGAGAGAGAGAGAGAGGGCGAGTGAGAGGGAGAGAGAGGCGGCGAAAGAGGAAGGAGGTGGGATGGAGGGGGGGGGGCTGAGGGAAGGGTGAGGGAAGGGTGAGGGGAGGGGCGGAGATACAGAAACAGAGAGGAGGAGGAGGAGGAGGGGGCGGCGGGACCAAGGAGAGGGAGGAAGAAAGAAAAGAACTGGGAGAATGAACTAAAAATACTGCCGACAAACATCCGGCCGTTGGCCCCCACGGCGGCCCACGGCGGCCCTAAGCTTCCCCATTGCTTGCGAGGAGAGCGGAGACGAGACGAGCCGAGGAGTTAGAGTCTGGCAGCGGCGCAAATCCGAGCCGCGCCGCGAGGTGGCGAGGCGGGGGGGGGGGGGGGGGGGGCGTCGGGGAGCGCGGCGCCGCCGCTTGGGGACGGCCCCTGCTGGCTCTCGGCGGCGCGGCCGGGCGCGGCGAGGCGGACGACGACTCGAATCGTCAGATCGCGTGAGACGAGTGCAAGTCAGAGTCGGTCTATTCATACGGGAGGAGCGCGGGCCGAGGCACACGTGCCCGCGCCTCGGCATCAGCACCCCGTCCCGAGCCGGGCTCAGCGCGTAAAGTATTCAGCGGCAGAAATAACGGGGTCCGGAAGACGAGCAGCGTGCTGTATATACATACCCAGCGAAAACGGCTCAAGGGAAGAGTCTGCGCCACAGCTGATCATATGACGGCCTGCAAGCAGAGAGAGAGAGAGAGAGGTCAGAACACGGCGTCACGCGCTGTACACTTAAATACCCGCCCACAGGGCTTAATTAATGTGTGACCGAGTGGCCGGCGGGGGGCAGCGGTGCGACACGACACGGCACGGCACGGGGGCCGTCCCGTCCCCGCACTCATGGAGGCACCGCCGTACGTATCGGGGCCGGGCGGCTGCTGCTGGCAAATGTTATGTCAGGTCTGTCACTCCGGCCGGCCCGCCCATAACTAGGCGAGTGTTTAACGGCGCGCGGCGCGGTGCGGCCCGCGGCCCGCGGCTCAGGTGAAAGCGGGAAGCGCGCGGCGCGGCG
This sequence comes from Megalurothrips usitatus, assembly GCA_026979955.1. Taxonomy (NCBI): domain Eukaryota; kingdom Metazoa; phylum Arthropoda; class Insecta; order Thysanoptera; family Thripidae; genus Megalurothrips; species Megalurothrips usitatus. Next base: position 13,988,144 of record CM049593.1, read on the forward strand.
CCACGCCACGCCACGCCACGCATCGGTCCTACGCACAACCACTTTCTTCCCCGCAGCCGCCGATGAGTGTAATTTCAGACGACGGCACTCTTTGGGCCACGCCACCACGATTCACGTGGCGAAATGGGGCGTTTCTCGCGCTCAGCTGGCGTCGGCAGGCCGCTTGGCTCGTCGGCTCCCCCCCCCCCCCCCCCCCGCCCTGGCCCCGGCGGCCGGGTCGCGTGCAGTCGCCGTTCAGCACCGACTCCAGAGAGCCTCAAAGAGAGAGAGAGAGAGAGAGAGAGAGAGAGAGAGAGAGAGAGACTCTCCCCCGGAGACTGCGAACAGTCATTGTGTGTATAATTTATCGTGAGCACGGCTTCGGAATGCGCCAAGGATCCCGGCACGGTTGTCTCCCCCCCTCCCGCCCCACCCCGCCCCGCACCCCGCGCTGCGTGCCATTGCCGTATGTGTGCGGGCGTTTGCTCAAACGGCCTTGCCTGGTCGTCGCAGTCGGTTCGGCATCGAACATTTTTTGGCGGCTTCCTGCACGGCGATTGAAAGAAGAGGGGTGCTGGTGTGCCGCCCGGCCGCGGCGGGGCGGCGGGGGTTTCGTCATGGCGAGTGCCCGAGTGTACGTGCCGCGGGGCCGCGGGGCCGCGGGTGGCGTTATCGGGGGCACCGCGAGTCCCCGCGAGTCAAGTGAAATGAAATAATACGGGAAGTGGAAGGGAGCGCGAGGCGGGCGGGCGGCGAGGCGGGGCGGGTCTCTGCGGGGAGGTCTCTGAGTCGCCTTCTTCGGTCCTCGTTCTCTCCAAAGTTCCAAGCGGCGGCGGCGGAGGCGGCGGGGCCCGCGGCCGGAGGTGGGCGCTGGAGAGAGGCCGCTGGAGCGGCTGGAGCTGGAGCGGGCTGGCCGGGCTAGCGAGCGCGGCTAGCGGTCTGGTCCGGCCGCCGCCGCCGCCGCCGCCGCGCACACCTGTCCTGCCCGCCCTGCCGCGGCCGCGGACGGCCGTCCACATATACGACGTAGCGCGGTGTGACGGCGAGACGCCCAGCGGACCCGCGGCCTTCGCCGAGGCCGTAACCCGGAAGGTACTCGGCCCGCTCCGCCGGCTCCGCCGCAACCCGCGCGGCTGCCCTGCGAAAACCTCCCTGTCCGGCGGGAGGTGTGTGAGGTCGTGCGTGTGTGTGTGTGTGTGTGTGTGTGTGTCCCGACGCTGCGCCGCCGCACACATGCTGGCAACGCTGCCGTGTGTCGTGTCTAGCCGTGTCGTGTCAGGTCAGTCTGGCACGACCCGTCATATCGAAACCTATTGTTCCGCCCCGCGACACGGACGCGACACGGACGCGACACGGCACGGCCACGGCCCCGCCAACGCTGGCAGTACGGCGGCCGCAGGTGACCCGGTCTGCCCGGTCCCGGCCGGTCCGGCTGCAGCCCTCCGGAACCCCCGACGGCCGCGGCCCCGGAGCCCCGCCGAGGGCACGGGGCGCCCCGGGGGGGGGGGGGACCAAGAGCAAACAAACCCCGAAATTAAATTGGGACCAGAAACGATCAAATGGTTTAGCAGTTCGGCCACGGCACGGCACGGGGCAGCGTGGCAACGCAAAAGCAGGGCGGTTTGGCAACGCTGGGCAGAGGACGAGGGCGAGGGGGCAGAGGAGATTGCAGCGGAGCGGTGTGTGGGGGGGGGGGGGGGGAGGAAGGGCATCGCCAGGCCTCGCGCAGCTGAGCAGTGCGCTCCACTCGGCAGCGGCAGCAGCCAACGGCAGCCAGCGGCTCGAGCTCGGGCCCGACTCGGATCTCTCAGCTCGGCCCCCGGCCCCCGGGCCCCGGGTCCCGGGTCCCCCCGCTGCGGCTCCGGGCCCCGCTGCCGCTGCCGCCGCTGCTGCTGGTGCCGGCCTAGGTGATGCACCACATGGCGCGCCTCGGATGTAACCCCGTGATCCGCGTTGTCGTCGGGGAGCTCGGCCTTAGGACACCGGCTCATAGGCAGGCTTCCTGTAAAGTCCGTGGCGCGGCACCGCCCGGGTCCCGGGTCCCGGGGGCCCCCAAGGCCGGCGGCGACGGCACCGGCGGCGGCAGCGGCGGTGGCCAGCCAGCCCCCGACATCCCCCGCAGACCAGACTGATAAGAGCGGCCGGTGATAAGGCCAGCGCCCGACACGGACCTCGGGCCGACCGCTCCGCGCGGGAAGTACAGTGGACCAAAGGTGAAGCGACACGCGTGCGCGCGCGTGCGGCACGGCACGGGCCGGCTGGGGCACACCGCGTGCGGAAGTGAAGATGACATGAACAGGTGTCAGAGAGAGAGAGACAGACAGAGAGAGAGACAGAGATTACACGGTCTTCCAGTCATTGCCCCTCCCAGTGAAGCCGAAGCCTGCTTGCTTATCAGACCTATATCGGCACGCCAAGTGGTGTGCTCGACACGTCACACACACGCACACACAGACCGTCACGAACCCGTCGTCACAAATGACACACCGAAATCCCCCCCCCCCCACACACACACATTCACTAGAATAACGAACATGCCGTTGATAAGTGAGCTTATCGACAGCACCCGTGCGGCATTATTCGCACCGCATAATGTGCACGGCGACGACGGCAAACACGCAGGCTGGCGGGCGGGCACACACGTGGGAAGCGTGGAGCCGGTCGAGCCGCTCACATGTGGCGGCGAGCAGCGGCGAGGCGAGGCGACTCTGGGCACCCTAGCTGCGGCCGGGGCGGCCGGGGCCCCCGGGCCGGGCGGCCACTCTAGCGGGGCACCATGAATGGGCTCCCTGTGGCACGCCATGGGCACGCCCCTCACCCCTCCCACTCCCGCCCGGCCCGGCCCCGCCCGGCCCCCAGGAGGCCCGGGAAGGCTCGCCTGGTGCTGGTGTGCTGGTGCTGGTGCCCGGCCCGGCCCGGCGTGGGGAATGCTGCCGCACTGCCGTTGCAGCGCGGCCCGACTGGCCTACACTCACAACAGGAATATCAATTCCAGCGCCGCCAATTCATGAAATCTCTGTGGAGGGGGGCGGGAGGGTGGGGGTAACGGTACGCCGCGCCCTCTTCGGCTTGGCCTCTCCGCCGCCGCAGTGACGTCCTGGGGCCGGGATGAGGTTCGTCGCCGCCCGGTCGGTCCCAGCAGCGCCGCGCCGTGCCGTGCCGTGCGTGTGTGACCTCGCCAGATCTCGCCAGGACTCGCCTCGCCTCGCCTCTCGCCGCCCGTCTCGTCCAGACGGAAGAGAGACGAAAGCTCTCGTGACGCCACGCCCCCCCCCCCCCCCCCGCGGGATGACTATCGCAGATTTCTTCCTCGTAGATATCGGCGCGGCGCGGGCAAGGTCGCGGGTTCGCGCACCGCCCCGGCGGCACCCTGTCGACGCCGCGCTCCGCTGTCCCCCGTCGACACCGTCCTTCTCCCGCCTGGCTCCACGACGTCAGTGTGTCGACGTGAAGCGCAACTAGTGCGGCTCGGCTCCTCGGCCCCGCCCGGCCCGGCCGCGGGCTGCACGAATTGACTCCAGTTGACTTCTGTTCTCGTTGCGGGCTTCGTGTGAATGACGCCGGCGGGGGCCGGCGGGGGCAGTGAGCACACCAGCCGTGGCCATAGCGTCATCTACGAGGCGCGAACGGCGCGCGAGCGAGCGGGGAACGGCCTGAATTGTGGCGTGGCCGCGTGATCACGCCACGCCTCACGCGACCCAGACCATACGACTTAGAGCTTTTCGATACCAGCGCCATTAAAGATTCCTTCAGAATGTATATTTTGGGAGCTTTAAGACTAAGTTTTAATGAAAGCCTAACACAGTCGACCTCTCGAAAATAAATAATTAAATCCACGCAAAGGCGAAAAAAGAAGGTTGTCGCGAGGTGGCACCAGCACTAATTTAATTATTCTCTCTCTCTCTCTCTCTCTCTGCCATGTCGCATCCCACCTCGTTTTCACCTTTCACCCACCCCCTCGCCATCGCCACTCCGTTCCTCCTCCCTCGTTGGTCTTCATCCGTCTCCGAGTCTCAGTTCCAGCCGGACTCGGGCCGGAGCCCAGAGATCAATAAAACAGGTTCCGCGGCTCGCGGGCACTCCCAATGGTACCCGATGGTGCCCGACGGCAGCCGAGCCCGGCCCAGCCCATGCCAGCCGGGGCAGCGGCCAGGAAACATTTCGAGAACGCGCCGGCCGCACCCAAGACACACATCGGTCACACATTTGCGGGTGTAAATGTGTTATTGATGATAAATCCCCCCACCCCACCCACCCTCCTCCCGACTTGGCCAAGATCCGCTTCTAGGATTCAATTCAGCCATTCTCCATCTCTTTTTTCCCCCCGTGCCTTTTCTCTTCTTTGCAACAGACAGGCCAAAAGAAAACAACAAAGCGGGAGACGTATCGTGGACATCCTTGTAGGATTCCGTGATGTAACTTCCCCGGACGGCCGCGCGGGTTTCTTTCTAGTTTCGGCGGACGACATGTCGACGTGCTGCTGCTGCTGCTGGACTCGTGGCCGCACACTGCGGTGCGGTGCGGGGTGGGGCCGCCGCCTCCTCCTCCTCCTCCTCCTCCTCCTCGGCCACTGGCGAATTGTCGTAGCGGGGCGAGCTCAGCACAGAATGGAGGGCACGGCCATGCAGGCCCGCCAGCGGCACGCGGGCGGCACGCGGGGCCCGCAGCACCAGCACCAGCCAGCTTCATTGATCGCGCCTGGTCCCCGCCGGCCTGCCCGCTGCGCCGCGGCCCCCGCGGCCCCCGCAGCCTCCACAGCCTCCCGCAGCCCCGCCAGAGGCAGCGCAGCCGCGCGGGCTGGAGGCCAGGGGCGCCAGGGGCGCCAGGGGCAGCCGGACCACAGCCAGAGGGGTGGACCTGGCCGGGGCTCGGGCCCAGCAGCGGCGGGCCCGCAGCGCCGCGCAACAAGTGGCGGCGGGGCGGCAGGGGGAGGGGGGAGAAGAGGTTCGCTTTCAGCGGGATTTCATTCATTCACGCTGTCGCAGCAGCACGCCGTGAATGAGGCCAATCCTGACGAATGAATGGAGACGTGTGTGTGTGCGCGCGCGCGCGCGAGCGTCGTCGTCGTCTGGAAGCGAGTGCGGCGGAGTGTGCGCTGTCCGCGACCACTGGTGCAGCCGCGGGGGCGACGACGTGGCGGCCCCCTGCGCGGCCACAGAGGCAGGCAGGAAGGACGTTCGGCCCGCAGTGGGCGTGCACGCGCCGCGCCACGGGGCCGCGGTGAGGAGCCTCCCTGCGGACGCACGCCCGCGAGGGGGGCTCACCTCCAGACACCGAGGCGCGCACACGGCTCCTGGACAGTCACAAGTGAATGGCGGCCACGCGACCGCCACGCGACCGCCACGCGACCGCCTCGGTCCGGGGGGTGGCGCCACGTGGCCCCGCGAGGGCATCCACGAGCCCGCAGCCACTGACCTACTTCCCGTCCGGGGGGTGGTGGCGCGCGCGCACCCCTCACTGGGGCACAGGGTGGCGCAGGGTGGCCCAGGGATGAATGGGGGGCGACGGGGCGGCGCGTGGCGTCGCGTGGCGGCGCGTGCCGGGTCAACCCTGAATGGGGTGCGGCTGCATCCAGCAGGGACCCATTACCCAGCTTCCGCGCCTCTCCTCTCACCGAACACGCTGCAGTCACGGGATCGACAAGCGTCACGCGTCTCTGCGGGGGGGCTCCTTCTAGGGGGGGTGGGGGGACAGCGGCCATGGGCTGTCGGAGACTGCCATGGGTAGCCATAGACGGCCATAGGACACACGCCGCAAGGCCCGGCAGCAGCCAACTCCTGTGATTTATATATCGGCGGCTGATTTGGCACAATCAGTCAGGGGGGAGTGGGGAGGGGGGGCTCTACACGAGAGAGAGAGAGAGAGAGAGAGAGAGAGAGAGAAGCGACATGGGCGGCGAATGTGCTTGATTCCTTCAGAACATATGCATGCGCCAGTGAGTACACTGGGCCCGGCACACTCACGCCACACGCTCCGAAGGCCGGCCGAGGATAGAAGGAGACTTCGGTATCTCCCCGCGGCAAGAGTGAATGGGCAGAGAGAGAGAGAGAGAGAGAGAGAGAGAGAGAGAAAGAGAGAGAAAGAGAGAGAGAGAGACCGATATGCGAGGCGTCGAGCCGATCCTAATCGCCGTCGCCGAACACGGGAGATACAGCTAGAGCTTTTCCTCCTGTCGCCGAGGCAGCGGCCTGCGGCCTGCGGCCGTACGGAGTCACTGTACACTGTTCATTTACATATTACGAGCTTACACATATGGTTATGGCTGAACTGTACTGCACCTAACACGGCCACACTGTACTATTCAATACAACCGGTGCGGAGAGTTGTGCCGGTGTGCTCCACGGTGTGTATTCCAGTTTTCAGAATTTACAAAAGTGAAACAAAGTGATGGGACGAGGCCCATCTTACTTCCGCTAGGCTCACGGGAAAATGGCATCAGAACACAGCAATGATGAACGCGGTCGGCAGATGTGTCGACTCCGTCTGTCCGTCTCTCTCGGGCGGAAATGGACAGAAGAGAGTCGGACAAAATGTGGAAGGAAGGAAATGGTGGGAATCAAAAAAAAAATGACAGTTGTGTGTGAGGAATAGAAAGAGCGGTCCGCGTACAGTGGCCGGCGGCGGCGGGGAGGAAGGGGAGGGGAGGGGGCGGAAATCCGTTACTGAAGCCCGCCGCTGCAGTGTGCGGTGTGCTCTCTGTGATGTTCTAATTTCGGCGCGCACGGCGCGGCGGGGAGGGGAGGGGGCTGCAGTGGGGCCCGGTGGGGCCCGGTGGGGCCCGGTGGGCCCCGCCTGGTCCGCGGGTGCAACAGTCTCTCAGGGGCGCTCCCCGGCGGGGGCCCCGAGGCCCCCGGGGCCCGCGGGGAGTTGGCACCGCTCCTCAGTGGCCGGCGAGGGTGGGTGAATGGATATGGCGGCTCTACGGTGTACATTGGCGAGAACAGAAAAAAAATAAAGGATTTAAAAAGAAGGAAAAAAACAGAGAAGGCGGGGACGCGGGGCGGAAATGGCCCCACCTCCCGCACATGTCACCCCGAGGCGGGGGCGGACGGGCGGGCGGGCGGAGGCGTCCGGTCTTGAACGGGGGGAGCGTGTTGCGGGCGGAGTGTGCACCTCGAGGCGAAAAGTGGTTTCCCGTCGACACCCCGGCGGGGCCGGCGGGGCCGGCGAGGGACCGGGGCGCAGCACGTCGGGCTTCCGAAGCCCCTCGCGGCCGACGGTGCTCGGCCACCGACGTGGACGCCGCCGAGACGCCGCCAGGACGCCGTCGTCAAGACCCTCCCGAGCACGTCCGGGACGGGGCGGGGCCGGCGCGGCCGGCGGGGCCGCTGCCCGGCACATTCACACGGCCGGCCTTTCCTCGCTCGCACTTTCACCTTCATTGCCGTCTGTCACATTTTCCTCCACAGCCGTGCGATTCCTGCATTTCCCCCGCTCCCTAAGAGTCAATGGCCAGCGCCGACGCCCGCGGGGCCCTGGTGGTGTGCCCTGGGGGCTGGCAGGCAGGCAGGCAGGCAGGGCCGGCAGGCGTGGCTCGCAGGCGGGGTGTTGACTGGCGTGTTAGCGAGGCAAGCCTCCGGCCCGGCCCCCGGCCCGGGGCTTCTGCGGCCAGGCTTTACGGGCCGGGGGCAGCCGGGGGCAGCCGGGGGCCGAAGCTCTGTCTTCTCCGCTTCTCTCATCTAATCTGCCTTCCTCATCGGTTTCCGATGCGATACGCGATCGCACGGCACGGACCCCACGGCCCTGCCGGCCCTGCCAGCCCTGCCAGCCCTGCCAGCCCTGCCCTGGCCTTATCTCCGACGGCAGCCCGACGTCACACGCTCATCCTGACGGACTGACAGCAGGCCGGCGCAGTGGCGTATCCGTCGCGGGCGGAGCGGCGGCCCGCCCACGGACCCGCAGGACCCGCAGGTCCTGCAGGACACAGTGCGCGGATGCGCCACGAGGACACGGAAATCAAACAAACGAATAAGCCAAAAGCGCCCGAATGCTTCCCGTCAATTAACATCTCTCTCTCTCTCTCTCTCTCTCTCTCGTGCCGTCTCTCCGCTGCATGTATCTGCACAGGAAACGGGTCGTCACCGAAGAATTCACCAAATTCCCGCGACAGTGTACTGGAAGCGCGGGGTCCGGCCGGCCGCTGCCGCTGCTGACTTCAGGGAAACGGGTCCGGGACTGCCCCTTCCCTTCCCTTCTGCCCCCTCAACGTCTGCCGGCTGCTGCCGCTGCCACCGCCACCGCCACCGCCACCGCCGCAGCGGCAGCAGCCGCTCGAGCCATGCCCGGCCCCACCCGGCCCGAGCAGCCCGAGCCGAGGGACACACGAGCTGGAGGCAGAGGCATTTTCCTGGAAACGCCTGGAGCATCATATGCTCTGCTGCTGTCCTGCTGTCCCCAAGGCACGTCTCTTGCGAATTGGCATTACTCGCGGCTCGGCAAAAAAAAAAGATAAATAAAATGAAATGAAAAATGCAGTGCGAAAAGATGTAAGTCAACTTTTTCGTTTTCTATTTTAAATTTCCCGCGACGGGCTTAGCTGAACAGCTGCACCATCTGCAGCCGCCGGCCACCTCCTCCGGGGCCCGCGGGGCGGGTCCGCGCGCGCCGGCTGCCGGATGCGGCATCTCCCCGCGGGTTGCGGCGGCGGCCGCGCCGCGGGCACCTGTCCAAAAGGCTTTTACCCGAAGACACGTAAATAGGAGCCAGCCTCAGTCAAAGTCACACACGGCCGGCGTGCGCCAGCGTGCGCCACCGCGAGAGCCACGGCCGACGCCGGGCCCAGCGCCAAAGCGTCTCCGACCCAGTCCGCGGCGCGGCGCGGCGCCTCGCGGGGCAGGGCGCGGCGGAAACACGGGGCGCGGCCGACGCGACACGACGCGGTCCGGCAGCGCCAGCAGCGCCCAGCACCGCGCGCCCGGCTCATTTCGACTCTGACACGTCCGGGCCGGGACGAAAGCGACAGCGGCAGCGGCGAAACGGGTGCGCGCGCTTATTCAGAAGAGTCGGGAGCAGCGCCACGCCACGCCACGCCGTGGAGGACGCGGAGGTGTCAATCGGCGCGCGATGTGTGAATGGAGTGCCACTACCCTACCCCCCCCCCCCCCCCCCCCACGGCCTCCAGTGGACGCGTGGCGGCCGAGGCTGCGGCCTGCAGAAGTGAATGAGTTCGGCGGTGAGTGCACGCGCACGTGAGCGCCGTGAGCGGGCGGTGGGGCGCGCGGCTCAAACGTGCCGTTGCTGCCCGCGGGCTGCCCGCCGCGGCCCCACCGCGGCCCCGCCGGCCCCGCCACTTCCTGCGCGCTGCCATTCATCCCTGTCCCGTCCCGTCCTGTCGTTAGTCTCGTCCTGTCGCGGCCGTGGCGTGGCGTGGCGTGGCGTGGCGCGGGCGTGGCGGCGGGCCTAGAGCAGCACCGGCACGCAGGCGCGCACGGCGCGGACCTGTTGCTCGCGTGGCGCAGGGAGAAAGAGTTGGCGGGGCGAGTGTCACTGCCAAGGCGGCGGCCCCCTGCCCCGCCCTGCCCTGGTGTGCGGGGGCCCCGGGCCCCGAGCTCTGTACTCACTCTGGTGCGGCTTGGGCTTGATCGGCGGTGGCTTCAGGAGGGCGCAGATCCCCACTGCTCAGCGAGGGCAGAGCATCCATTCTCCCCCCTGCCGAGCGTGTCCCTGCCTCCGTGGTCACGTCGGGGCAGTGCCGAGGGCGGGCTCCGCAGGGCAGCAGGCCGCAGGGCCGCAGGGCCGCGCCGATCCGGGGGCGGCCGGGGGCGGCCGGGGGCGGCCGTGGGGGCAACACTCGCACTGCACTGATGCACTGATTCACACGCACATTGCCGGTACTCCACAGGGCGGGCAATGTGCACGACACACTTCACTGGTTCACACCTGACACCGTATCCACGTATCCACACTGTACTCCGGCACGGGGCGGCGCGGCGCGGTCCGTGCTCACTCCATCGCGGCGGCCTGCACACTGAGGAGGGCCCGGCCCGCGCCCGCAGCACGGGCCCAGGCGGGCACGGCCCGCAGCCGCAGCGCCGCAGCCCCGCAGCCCCGCGCCGCCCGCAGCCGACCCGAACGCCGCGGCGTGGCGGGGCGTGGCGGCCGACCGGGATGAGCGGCGCAGGGGCCGCGGCCGAGCGCAGCCGGGCCCGGCCGAGCGCCGCGCCGCGGTGCCGAGCCGAGCCGGGGGGGCCCACTAGCGCCCCGCGCGGTGGCCGCGGCAAGCTAGTCGCCAGCCAAGGTTTTTATGAATGGGGGCCCGTGTGTCTGCGCCGGCACGGCCGGCTCGGCTCGGCTTAGGGGCTCGGCTAGGCTCGGCGCGCGGCTCGGCTCGGACGGGACGCACAGACGGGGCTGGCGGTCGTTGAATGAACGGAGCCGCTTCGAAAGGAAGTGGGTGGAGGAGAGCAGTGGAGAGACGAGGGGCGAGGGAGGGGAGGAGAGGGGAGGAGAGGGGAGAGGAGCGGAGGGGAGGGAGAGGCGTCCAAGAGGAAACGGCGCGGCGCGGGCGGGAAGGCACGCCACGGGAAGGGAAGGGCTGGGCGGGCAGGATACGCGATTCTCGCTGCCGCGCCGTGGCCGCAGCTGCCGCAGCTACTTGCTCACGTTAGCTACCCGCTGGTGGTCAGGTGTTTCGTCCGCAAGGGGAGAGAGAGAGAGAGAGAGAGAGAGAGAGAGAGAGAGAGAGAGAGAGAGACAGACATAGGCAGAGAGGCAACCTGCAGCACGTGGGTGCTGGGCGGGGTATTGTATTATCTCTCTCTCTCGCGCGGCTCCTGTCTCTCTCTCTCTCTCTCTCGCTCCCTGGGCTGCGTGAGCACCATCGTCCGGTCCGGTCTCCTCACCCTAAGGCTCACGCTCGCAGCCCCCCCCCCCCCCCTGTCCTGCCCCTGGGCCCCTGGGCCCCGCCGAGCAGGCCGGCAGAGCGAGTGTCCGGCTCGGCTCCCGGTGGATCCGCCTTGGTAATGAATGAATGGATTTATTATTCCACTCGCCATGTCGTCGTCGCCCACCCCCCTTCCCCCCGGACCCCGGTGGCGGGCGGCGGCGGGGGGAAGGGGGTCTTCGCGAGCGGTTCGCTCGCATGCGTTTAGCTGCTGAACCGGTTCCTAAAGCTTATCTCCATTTTATCAGCGGCTGCAGGTGAACCAGGAAGCGTCAATCGTCCGCCTGTCTCGGTTTCATTTCTCACCGCCTCGGACGCGGCGCGAAGCGTCTCTCTAGCGTCGCCTTCTTATTGTTTCCAGTTTGCCACTCACGATAAAATGGGAGGTGTATTTTTTATTGACACGGCACCTTTTATTTACTGCGCCCCCGTGGGTGAGGTGTATTTTCAGACGGAGGGGGAGAGAGAGAGAGAGAGAGAGAGAGAGAGAGAGAGAGAGAGAGAGACTAGCAGATACGGTCACAGGCCGTCTCGCGAGGCGTCCCTTCAAAAATGACCCCGCCAGAAAAAGAATATGAAAATTTCCGCTAGCAAAAGCGCCTGCTCGCAGTGCAAATATAAAACACTTGTGGCAGCGGCCGGGGCCGGGAGGGCAGCAGCTTCTAGCTCGGCTCGGCGCAGCTCGCCCGTCGCTGAACGTTACACAACTTCCGCTAGGGGGCGGCGCGTAAACGGCCACACAGATAACCTCTGTCGGAGATCTAGTATCGGGAATTTGTTGCGCTCTTCTCTCTGTTTCTCTCTCTCTCTCTTTCTCTTTCTATTTCCCTTTCGACTGCGTTCGCAGCGGCGGACAGAAAACGGGCAGTGGTGGCGGCGGTAACACTGAGCTGGTAGCACTGAGCTGAACATAGAAAACGCCCCGGCCGGCCGCCGAGGAACGATCAGAACGATTTTCCCGCAGAAACTGCGCGGCAGAAAGCAGTAATCGGTGCCTGCGAGCGCCTGCGAGCGCACGGGTAGGCCGGCCCGCCCGACGCTCGTGCGCGCTGCGGCCGGTTGGCTGCCCACCCGGCACGGCTCCCGGACCCGGCGGGGACCGACCCGTCCCACGAATACCATCACATATATGCCGAATGCGACCGCACCTAATTCTCTTTCTCTTTATTATTTTTTTTTCAGCGGGGCGTCGCGGCATCCCGCACATATCGAGTGCGGCCGCCCCTCCCCGCCCCGCACCGCCGGCTCCCGCGGCTCTGTCTCAACGCGGCCCGGCCACGCTACGCCACGCCATGGCTGTGATGAAATTCTCAGGAGTATACGGCGGCGGCACGGCATGAGACTCTCGGCTCTCTCTCTCTCTCTCTCTCTCTCTCTCTCTCTCTCACTCTCTCTCTCTCTCACACACACACACTCTGTCTCTCTCTCTCTACGCCGCGCGAATGGAAGCCGGCGCCGGAGCGTGAGAGCTAGCGGGGACGGGTGGGGGCGGCGCGGCGGCTGGCGGGGCGCGGGGGAATGAATGAATGGACGGCGGAGAAATGCTTGAATGAATGGCCGCATGAATGAGACACGCCCCCCTCCCCCCCCTCCCCTCCGCAGGCACGCCTAGGCACGATCGGCATGACTTGTCGTGGTGCCGAGGGGAGGGGAGGGGGCCGCCGCGCCGTGGCTACGCCTGCTGCGCCTGCTGCGCCTTATCTGGACTTGCCGCGCATCGTATTTGGCCCGCCGCGAGCGCCACTTACACTGTGGGTACTCTGGGCGGCTCGGGTACTACCGGTAGGCACAGCGCAGGGCCCCGAGGGGGGCAGGGCTACGATAACAGGCTACCGCTGGCTACCGCCTCTTCGGGCAGGAGCCTAGGCCGCCTACCCGGCTGCCGACAGTGTGCCCGCAGCACCCGCGGACATGCACGGGCCGCTCCTCCTGGGAAACCGCGCCGGCATTTACCCAGGCCCGGAACCGGGCTGCGGGCTGATTCCGAAACACTTGCGTTCGTACCTCCGTCTCTGTCGCACTCGCGGGGTGCGCCATAAGGGAGCGACAGAGAGGCCCGAGAGGACAGTGTTCGCTGCCAGCCCACCAGCCTGGGCCTGGGCTGTTCTGCTGGGCGGCTACGCCTGCTGCGCTCCCTGCTGTTGCCAACGCGGGCGCCGCACCCGCGGCAGGCCCTGTGTATAGGCCGAGTCCGAATCAGCGCTTTCCTGTTAGCTCTGTCCCTCTCCCCGTGCGGAGCGGCCTACGGGCACGACAGGGACAGAGCACTGCCCGGACTACAGTCTAGGTCGGCCCGGCCAGGGCCAGGACCCACCGCGACCCCGCGACCAGCAGGGGGCCAGGCACCAGGCGGGCCCGGGCGTCCGCCACGGCTACGGCCACGGGCTAATGAATGGACACTGTGACGACTGGGAGCTGTCCGCTGTCCGCTGCCGAAAGCCCCGTCAGCGCGGACCGACAGACCAGCGGACGGACAGGCACCGGACAGCGGGCCCGTCCCGGACAGCGGCCCGGGGCCGGAGAGGTCACAGACCGACGGGACGGGGGTCCTGCCCTGCCCTGCCCAGCCCGGCGCGGCCGCGGCCCCGCCCAGCCGCTCACACTGACTGGCGCGCCTGCGCGTGCGCCGACGCGGAGGTGGAGGCGTGCGCGCGCCCGCGCCGCCCGCCTACCACGCGCCCGCCACGCGCCCGCCACGCGCCCGCCACGCGCGGTGCATTCCTCGGCGCGGCGCCCACGTCCCGTGCGACACCGCGCGCGCGGGGCGTATGGTGTCTGGAGGATGTGTTACGTGCGGGGCCCCAAAGGCCAGAGGCGGACGCAGCAGCGGGAGGGGGGGGGGGGCACTCGCATGTGACTTTGGGCCGGCCCCGCAGCGGACGCGTGGCGTCGCGTGCCGGCGTGCCGCGTGCCGCGTGCCCCACATCATGGGCCACGCCACCGAGATGGAGCGGAAATGGAGCCCGCACTGCCCTGATCAACTCGCCACATCCTTGCAATGAACTGGCGCGATCCGCTCTGCGCCGTCCGTCCGTCCGTCCTCCTCCCCCCCCCCCCCCCTCGAACCCTCCTGACGACCCCTCCCCCCCCCCTCCCCCCCCCCACGCACGAAACGGAAGCGCCGGCCCCTCACCGCTCAGCTCCCCCTCCCTCCCCCCTCTCCGTCACCCAGCCCCTCTCTCTCTCTCCGAATCATCCATTCATTCGTTCCTTCATTCGTCGGACAGAGGGGGGCCTCCGCCGCCCGCACCGCCGCGCCGCCGCGCCGCTCATTCACGTTCCATTGCGAGCCACGCTCTGTGTAATCTCGATGCACACGGCATTACTACAACGCAGCGGAAGGGAGGGGAGGGCAGGGGCGGGGGGAAGGGCAGCTTGTTTCGCGATCTCGAGAGAATGGTGGTCACACAGCGCTGGGCAGGGCCGCGGCAGGGCCGGCCAGGTCTGCCGAGCGTCGACGCGTAGTCGCGTAGGAGCCGGTGGGAGCGAGGGCGTTGGCGGGAAGGAGAGAAGAGAAGAGGGGGGGGGGGCTTCATTCACAGACTGGTAGGAAGACGGGTGCGGAATGGAGGGGGTAATACTTCCGGCGAGCCGCCGCCTGTTCAGGCCGTGCGGCGCAGGAGGGAAGGAGGGGGAGGGAGCGTCGGCCGGAAGCTCTGGATGAGAGGGATTGGGGGAGGGGAGGGGAGGGGAGGGGCGCTTCCTTGCAATCGACACGCGGATGTGAGAATTATTGGCCTCTCCGTGTCCGGGAGGGCAGGAGAGGGGGAGGGGGGGGGGAATAGGATAGGATTCCCGCCGCGGCTGGTGGCGGTCCCACACGAGGCAGGTGGCACCCGCCCGGGCCGAGGTTTACCTGTTGAAGGCGCCTGGGAGCTGATTATTAAGACACCGGAGCGGCGCCTCCCCAGACCCAGCCAGACGTTCAAGTCGTCAGGACGAGCGAGGACGGCTTGGGTTATTTTTTTTTTTTTTTTTAAAAGAAAATTTCAGGGGGGAAATCTGGGGTGGTCTAGAACGGTCCGGTGGAGATGCGCGGGCTGATCCGGAGGAAAACCGGGCTAAATCCGAGTGACACTATTTTGTCGAGTGGTGCCGGCCCCGGCCCCGGCCCGGCCCTCGCGTCGCCGGCTGCCGGCAGCGGAGGCCCCGCTCGGCCGGCGCAGCCGAGACGAGGCGAGCCGCGGCGGGCGTGGGGCGTGGGTGTGGCGGCGCGGAGGGAGTGGGGGGGGGGGAGATACCGGGGCACAGGGGCGGGGCGGCGGGGGCCACATCCGGTCCGCTCCTACCAGTGGCCGGCCCGGCCCGGCCCGCCTGTCTGTCTGTCGGCCTGAGACCGAGACGGCTACGGCCGGGGATGGGGACCACGGCGGGGACGGCACGGCACGGCGGAGTGTCGGGGCGTGTCGAGGCGCGGCGCGGCGCGGCCTGCGTTTCGCTACGCCGCGCTAACGCCGCTACGCCGAGTGCGCCTGTTTTGTTTTTCTGCCGCTAACCTTCGCAAGGACGCGCGCAGGAGGCGTCTCGATTCCCCGGCACGACATGGCGCGGCGGCGGAGGCGTGCGGGGACGGCCGCGGAGTTACCCACACCCGCACCACACCCGCACCACACCCGCGCATTCACGGCAGAGGACTCCGAGGACTCGCCCGGGCCGTCGACCTCCCGGACCTCCCGGGCCGCCCGGGCCTCCCGTCCCGGGTCGAGAGGGGAGGCCGCCGCCGCCGACGCGACGGCCGGCGTACGTGCGCTACTCCTGTATTCATATTCGTCGATATCCAAAAGCCTTTGCCGCGACCGGCGTACACTGTGCGCCAGGATGCGGGTGACGTACGAAGTGTGAGGGTCCGGGAATCACCCTTGCTTGCTGCCCCCCCCCCCTCCCTGTCCCGCCCCTTCCCCCTCCCTGCCGGGCGGAACTGTTAGTTGACATGCAGCCCACACTGGCAGCCGCTGCTAGCAGCTCTGCTGGGGCCGTGCTCGGCGCTGCGCTACGGCCTCACACTGCACGGCTGGCAGGGGATGGGGTGCACTGCGACCCCTCCCCTCTCGCCTGACCCCGTGCACGGTCATGGGGCTGGCTGGCCTCTTGCCGCGCGGCACGGCGCGAGAGAGATTTCATCCTCGCGTGGGGCCGCGAAATGGAGGTGCGGGGGCGACATGGTGGGGCGTGGCGGGCTGAGGCGTGACGGGGGGCGGAGGCGGAGAGAGAGAGAGAGAGAGAGAGAGAGAGAGAGAGAGAGAGAGAGAGAGAGAGGGGGGGGGGCGCACCAATCATCTGCTGCATTCATAAGCGCAGCGCGCCACCCCACCCCGTCCCATCGCACGCCTCGCCACGCCATTGGACTAAATATACCGGTCCGCGGGGCGAGAGCGAGCGAGTGTGCGTGCGTGCGTGCGTGCGTGCGAGTGTGAGTGTAGGGTTGGCGTGAAAATCCTCCATCTCTCTCTTTCTCTCAAATCAAATCTCTCTGTCCGTCTCTATCTCTCTCTCTCTCTCTCTCTCTCTCTCTCTCTCTCTCGCCAGCCGTCCGTCAGGGATGGCCTGTCTGTCCTACAGCCACGCGGCCCTCACGTCTTCCTCCTCTTCTTCTTCCTCCCCTAGAAGTTCGCCGACGTGGCGGTGCCGTCGCAGACATCGAGCACGAAGGAGATCTCCGAGCAAATCGCGGTGCGCTGTCATGCCGTGCCGCCGCCCCCAGCAGCCCTGGCCGCCCCGACCGCCCCCTCGCCGTGGTTGTCGAGCAGCAGCCCTTCAGCCCCTACCCCTAACGGCCCGCCCCCGGCCCGCCCCCGGCGGTGAGAGGCTGGTGGGCGTAGCGTCGCGTCGCGCCCTGCGCGTAGGGAGGTTTACTTTGTGTCACGGGGAGTGACGTCATGTCAGCACAGCACAGGCGCCCCCCCCCCCACGGCCATTACGTCCAGGCTGCGCCCTGCCGCGGCTGGTGCCGACACACACACACACACACACACACACACACACACACACCCACACACACGCACACACACACAGCAGAGACGTCACAAGAGTGACGCGCTTCAGATGCGCCCCGCCTACACGGCCGCCGCCGCGGCATCCTGCAGGGCTCGCACTTGCCCTTTTATTATGTTACCAGAGTTCGCCGTAAATCGTGAAAATTGTTGGTCATGAGAGGAAAAATAAATTCACCATCGATTTGACCGAAGAGGAAACCGGTCGACCGGCCCAGTCGCGGCTTCCCACGAGCGGCAGAACACTGTACACGGAGTGTGACAACGCCAGGCCACCAGGCTCAGCCGACGCAGCCCGCGCCAGTACAGGCGCGGGATGAAACTCTGAAACATGAATGGGGCGCGCCCGCCCCATCCCCACGCTGTCAGCCGGGGCGGGAGCGCCGCGGGGGTCACAGGGGTTGTGTGTGTGTGCGTGCGTGTGTGAGTGTATGTGTGTGCGGGCCCACGCGCATCCGCCCACGCCGCCGTTGCCACCACCGCCGCCGCCCTCGCCCCCCCCCCCCCTCTCTCTCTCTCTCTCTCTCTCTCCCCTCCCGTCCGCCGCCTACGTTCAGAAA
The DNA here is from genome assembly GCA_026979955.1 of Megalurothrips usitatus. Lineage (NCBI taxonomy): Eukaryota > Metazoa > Arthropoda > Insecta > Thysanoptera > Thripidae > Megalurothrips > Megalurothrips usitatus. Next base: position 14,005,555 of record CM049593.1, read on the forward strand.
TCAACCCCTGGTCGCAGTTTTCCTCCCCCCTCCCTCGCCCACCCCTTGACACCTGTCCCCTCCCCTCCCCGACCGGCCCGGCGGCGGCGGTACGCCCCCAGAGGAGACGGGGCGGGGTCGCGTCGCGCCACTCTGGCCCACGTGCCCGCGTCCCCGTGTCTCTGCCGTGCTTGCCGTGCCCCTCCCAAGGATACGCGACCCGCCTGATTAGGATTTTTTCACCCGATTAGTTATTTGTACAGAGTCAGTTACACCCGTTCCTAAGTACAGCTTGGATCTGTCCACGCTCAAAAAACCAGCCAGCCCTTCACGATCAGGCATAGCCCCCGGCATGTAAGTGTAGAGCATCCCACCACGCCGTTTCGCGGGGTCGGAGAGGCTTTATTCCCTGGCACAACCCCTTGCATTTTTGACGTTTGATACTTTTTTTTTTTTAAATCTCAAATGTTCATAATGTTGAGGAAGGGAGGAAGGAGTAAAACTGCAGTAGGTAGAAAATGTTGGGGAAGAAGTTTATTTTCAACAAGGTCCTGATACATTGTGAGGCAAGTGCACAAGTCAAGACGATATCTTTTGCTGGCGAGAAACAAAATGACGGTCAAAACCCTCAGCAACTGCTACAATTGTTCAATGAAGATATAAAACATGTGTCAGACCAATTAAGTACTTGCATTATAAAATATAATATAGTACTGTACAAGACTTAAAATGACCACGATACAATTCAACTATGGATGATTTTGACTCACAACCTATGCCATGGTATACTGGAGGCAAGGTGTGTTTCCCAGTCTTATGGTGTATGTTCAAGTGTTAGTGACAATTTCATTTAAATTTTAAAGTTATCTAAAACAATGAATGAAAACCCTATAAACCAACACATAACATTAACATTAGGCTTTCTTTAAGACTACCATCGAACAGGTGAGGGTGTGTGTGTCTTGGTCCTAAAGATGACTCTCACAGCAGGGAGGCTTCCAATAAATTAGATTTATAATCCCATTCACATTCACCCACCAACATCCCACCTAGTACCAAAAACTGAACACACATTATATGCAAATAATACGCATGTGCGAGCGTACACTAAACTTATGTTTAACACAGATCTCTCACCATCAACTGAGCATTACTAAAAATAAATATTTCAACATTTATTTCTCTGGAGTAAAGTGTTAAAACCATTCTGCACAACATAACAGACTTTAGTATGATGATTATGTTCTAAATCTGATGATGATAAAACTGACATGATTAATAATGAAATTGCAATCTGCTTGCAATCTGAAAAAGTTCAATGAACTATGTTCTTGAGAAGTAATAATCTATAAAAAGAACAAAGTCCATCAAAAGATACACTTCCATACATTTCCAATTATTTCTTTTAGGTAGAATTTTGAAATTGTAACCATACAATACAACCTTCTAATAATTATCTAAATGGTTGGCTACAAAGGTATTGTATGTTGATGACTCTAGTGTATTTTTGACCAAGACACAATACCCTTCCAGATTCCAGTGGACACAAATCACAAGAAAAACAACCAATAAATATGAGTATGGATGTGATTTGACTTCACTTCTCGAAACTAATGTCAACTTCTCAACTTCATATATTTGACAAAAACTGCACTGAAGTGAGCCTCCGAAAAGGATGCCAGCACCCTAAACACATTTTCCCTGTAAGAGAGTGACAGGTCAGTACCATCACATAAACTACTGCACTAACCAATTTTATCACTAAAACGGTGCACCTACTAGAGAATTTCAAATATTTTCTTCAATTCCACCATGAGTTGCCAGTCTTGTTTATTTAAATCGTCACGGAAGTAGTCTTTGCAAGCATCAATTGACTGTCTACTTATCTGAAAACAGAATTAAGACAAAATAAAAAAACGGGCAAATGTGATTAATGCTCAAAACCCTAATACAATCAATCCAATTTAGTCCACAACAGAACATAGTACAAACCTTGCTGACAAGCATGTCTGTTTCATCAAAATGTCTACCAAACATTTTTGGAGCTTCACCAGGTACAGGTTCAATCTTAATACACACCTCCATGCCCTTCCGAGCACTCTCTACAGGCTTATGATTGATTTCTACACTAGTGACAATACCAACTTCGGTGAACTGAAATAGAAAAAAAGCCAGCTACAGAAACGAAATGTATAAAGAAGTAAAAAGATCATTCCAACAGAGAATTTTAAAAAAATCTTATGATAATAAAGCATTGTGAAATTGATGGATCAATAATCAACGTCACCAGGTGACTAGTACATACTTCTTTGCTGGGTACACATATAGGTGTTCCCTCTCGCACAATTCCAGCTTCAACCATCACACCACAAACAATAGGATCACGGGAGTTAAAAACAAACTGTAGAAAGGAAAACAAAATGAGTGCAATGTTCAATGCACGCAGCACCATTTTAACGAACAAATAAAGGGGCTCAGGAAAGCATAAATATTAAGAATCATTTGTACCTGAGGCAGAACCCTAAGTTTGCATGGGAACACAGCAATGTGCTTAAATTCATCACGTTTGCGTTGCTTTAGTTCTTCACGATACGCCATGAACTTATCAAACAGATGATAAATAATATCAGCCTGGAATATTTTTACACCAGTGCTGTCTGCAAGTTCTTGAGCATCTCTTTCAACTTTCACATCAAATGCTAAGATGGTTGCAAACCTGAATGAAATTGCAACATAGAGTGTGGCAATTAGTTGAATAAATCATTTTTTAAAAAAAGTAAAAGAATAAAATTAAACTTACTGGCTATCATGTTCCAACATTATAGATGCTTTCATGACATCTTTCCTTACAACAGGGCCAATTCGGATATTTGCATACTAGAAAGGAGTTAAAATTAGAAATCTGAATTTGAAGCTTCAACAGAAATTTTAAAACATATTCAGAAATTAAAATAGATGACTCACAGGGATCTTCGATGATTTCAAAAATTCCAGTAGAGCCTCAAGGGATCCCAGTGTCGATGCTTGAACATATACACCTCGTTCAGCCAATTTAACATGACTAAGGGCAGATTTTAGTTCACGTGCTACTTCTTCCTTCAATATTTCTACTTCATCAGGTTGATGTGCAACTTGAATATTTAGGCCAGCAATCGCCTTTTCCAACTCTTTAGCAGCAATCTTTACACCTTGAGCAGCTTGGATTTCTTTGTATTCAATATAAGCATTCTGTGAGAGGAGAAAAAATTAAATGTAAACTCAACTTATGAGGTACCAAAGATATGCAGGAACTCATTGTTTCTAAATGATTGAAGTTAACTGAAATTGTTTTGAAGTTCTCACCTTCACACGTAATTCCTTTAAAGGTTGAGGCATCAAAAGAGAACGAATTTGGGTGACTATCGGTCCATCTGTTCCAGCCACAATCATTGTATCTCCTTCCCTCAATTTACCATTTACAAGAATACAATCTATAGTTGTTCCTAGACCTGAGATGGCTTTCACCTCTAGCACTGTAGCCTGTAATTTAAGGAAGGTATATAAAAAATCGGTAGCATTAAAAAGTTAGCATTTAATTATTTGAAAAAGAAACAAAAAACACGCCTACCTGTAGATCATCTGAATACATAAGACGTTTGGTCAGCAAATTTTGACAGCTGTCAACAATGAGTGCCAAAATATTACCCATACCTTCTCCAGTAATAGCACTAGTTGGTACAAGAGAAACATAGGATCTCGGATCAGGGTTTTCATAGAATAAAGCCGCATTGAGACCCTAAAAAAATAAATATTGGAAGCAAGTGAAAACTGTGATTTAACTTGGCAAGAGAAACAGGAATACAATGAATAAAAAAGAAAAAAAAACAACATACTTGTTCAGCAAACTGTAGAATAACTTCTTTAGTTCGCTGTTCAAATTCAAGTTGTGTGTTGTGGGCCTGATTTTTAATTATGTCACGAACATCTTTCCGATTCATTGTTTGCCAGTCATATAACCTGAAAGATATCAGACAAATTTAATAGTTAAGATGATTCTGATTCAGAAATTCAGAAACAAAAATTAGTAAAGGACAACTACGACAAAAACACTTCAATTGAAAGCACTTGCCTGTCAATCTTGTTAAGGGCTACTACAAAAGGAGTTTTCTTGCTTTTTAATAGATTAATAGATTCAATTGTTTGAGGTTCTAGGGCGTGCATAATATCTACTACTAGGATGGCAATATCACAAAGCGATGATCCACGGTTCCGTAGATTTGAGAAAGATTCGTGTCCAGGTGTATCTATGATAAGAAGACCTGGGATCCTAAGATCATTTTCATTAAACTGCAAGGCGAAGACAAAATGACATTAGATACAATGATGAGCACTGACAACCACAGTGACTAATATTACACTAAGACTCCATAACTGACTTACATCTTTCACTATTTTAACTTGTTCCCTAATTGCATCGATAGGAACATTGGTTGCACCAATTTGTTGTGTGATACCTCCAGCTTCACCATCTTGAACATTGGTTCTTCGTAGCTTGTCTAAAATCTTTGTTTTACCTGAAAGCAGAAACAAAGTAAGATAAAAAAAATTTATCAGGAAGTGTTCACTGAATCTTTAAATCACATGTTATGGTCCAAGTACTTGCCTGTGTCGACATGGCCTAGTACACACACAACAGCAGCACGCAACACATCAGTGGTACGATTCTTCTCGGCTTCCTCACGGCGTTTCTAAATAGGGTGAAAGAAGGCAGAATAAGAAAAAAGAAAATCATGGTTTGTGCACTTATGTGAAGAGTAATTGTATTATACAGTACTTACTCGTATTCTTGTCAGAGCCTTCTCTCTTCTGCGCTCTGCATCTGTTTTGCCTTCTCCATTATCCTCTTCTTCACTATCGCTATCGTCACTATCACTGTCTTCTTCCTCAGAGTCACTATCACTTCCTTCTTCAGATGATTCTTCCTCTGATGATTCATCCTTAGCTCCTTTCTCTTCTTTGGCAGCAGTAGGTTCTGGTTCTTTAGACTCAACTATACCAAGAGGAGGAGAAAAAAAACAGCATTATAGTACAAGGAAAACAAAATGCTGAAAGAACATATTGGAAAAAAAAATTGCATGTCACCAACCCTCTTCCTCTTCTTCTGAAGATTCTGCATCCCAAGAATCTTTGACGTCATCTTCAGGCTCCTGTGGTTTGTCTTCCTTTTTGTCAACAATTTCCACTTGAACAGTGTCACCGGTCTCAGACTTCTCAGAAGCCTCATCTACATGAAATATAAAACAAACGAGCAAAGAATTAAAAATAATGGTCTATTTGCTCAAAAAGAATATGAAAGACAATTCTTAAAACAAAGCAAAAAGTAACAAAAATAAATTGCCAAATTACTACAAACCTTTATCCTGACTTGTCTGTGACTTTACTTTGGATGGCCTCACTCTTGTGCCAGGTCGGATAGGTTTCTTCTCACCAACATTGGGTAAATCTAGACCCTGTGCCTTTCTGGCTTCTAATAGTGCCTGCACACGAGCACGCTCTGTCTTTTGTTTGGCAGTTAAAAGTTTACCTTCCGCTTTTAACCTTTCCTTCCGTTCCTTTTCCTTCTGCTTTTTCTTATCCTTACGTTCTTGTTCCAGTCTTGCCTAGATAACACAAGATGTAGTTGAGCAAACATAACTGTAAGACAAAGAACAGTAAAAATGGCCGTGTTTGCTAAGAGAACTTACAGCTTCCCGCTTTGCCTCCTCGGCAGCTTCAATTCGCCTTAAACGCTCTTCCTCTTCCTTAGCTTGTTTCTCTTCTTCCTCACGAAGAGCCTTTAAGGCTTCTTGCATAGCAGCAACCACTTTCTTACCAGGGCCCTTCTTCTCCTTCTCACTTTTGCCATCATCTTTTGCTTTCTTGTCACCTCCTTCACCTTCACCTTTCTTGTCCTTCCCCTTTTTCTTCTTCTTCTTGTTGTCATCTCCAGCTTTAAACCACGAGAAAAAAATTCAAAAGTTATCGGGCACGAATGAGATAAAAAAGACCACATAAAATAGATGCAAAAATACCTTCATCTTTCTCCGTTTGAGCAGACTCCCCTGCTGGTTGTTCTGATGGCGTCTTTTCTGGTTTCTTATCAGCTTTGGATTTGCCATCGTCAGCTAACTTGGCTTCCTGAATAAACATTAGAAGGATCGATGGCGTCACGTAATGAAAGAGCCACAATGACACTAAATTTTCAAAAATGCTTATCCTTTCAACAAACCTTTTTTTCCAGCTTTTGTCTTTCTTTCTTTTCTTTTCGTTTCTGAGCAGCTGTCTTCATTCCGCCTTCCTGCTCATCACCTTCACCATCATCCTCTTCTTCCTTCTTTGGCTTACCCTTAGTTTTGCTTGAATCTGCAGCGTCACCCTCACCTTCCTCTCCTTTATCTGCTGAGGCATTCAGAAAAGTAGGTATGAAATAAATTATAAGCAATTTTTTTTTAAAAAAAGGAATAAGAGTCTGAGATGGAATACCTGCAGCACCTTCATCATCAGCCTTGGCTCCTTTCTTTTTCTTCTTTTTACCAACATCTGCATCTGCATCTCCTGTCTCTTCTTTCTTCACTCCAGCATACTCCAAGGCAAGTTCAGCTAGCATAGCATCCAGATCTTCATCATCATCATCCTTCTTTTTCTTCTTTCCCTTCTTACCAGCCTTTTCAGCAGGTGCAGATTTACCACCTTTCTTGCTCTTGGCTTTAGTGTTGATTTCCTCCGGTTCGGAATCAGACGGCGGTTCCGCAGGAGCTTCCCCATCAGAGTCATCATCCTCAACCGATAAAAGAGCAAAGCTAGACTTGACAGCACCAACACCAACTTCATCATCCGAGTCTGCCTTTTGTTTCTTTTTACTCTTCTTGCTTGCCTTTGTCACACTTTCATCCTCATCGTCATTTGAGTCCTTTTTAGCTTTCTTAGACTTGGCCTTCTTCGGGGCTTCACTGCCATCATCGCTACCATCTGCTGGCTTTGACAGTTCCTCTTCACTATCACTTTCAGCAGTTTTCCCCTTCTTCTTCTTCTCTTTTTTCTTTACTACCTTTTGACCCTCATCACTGTCTTGTTCATCATCAGAATCGGCTGCTTTCTGCAAAATAAAATAAAATGAAAGGACAACATAACAAAGCTAGCTGACAGAAGTTTGAAAGTAGGAGGACAATGTATGACATACATACCTTTCCTTTCTTTTTCTTATCCTTTGACTTTGCCTTTGGTTTTTCATCTTCTTCAGAATCCTCTAAATTTTTGTCTGTTTTGGATCTGGTTTTTAAAGCAAAATTTATTAAAACATCTAAAATGCAACGAGAAACACGGCTATCGATTTAGATGGTCACTTACTTCTTGGATGATTTTTTGTCTACAGGCTTCTCCTCGATAGATTTAACTTCAACTTCATCATCACTGCTGGAAGGATAAATTGAAAGATTATCTAACAGTGGTTTAATTCAATGATGAGGCAATCACGGTGAAACAGGAACCAGTTTGATCCAGATTGTGAAAGTCCAGCATGTATGGAGTGATATAGAAGATAAGTAATCAGGAGAAATGAAAATCAATTTAGTAAAACAGTGCACCCCTCCGCTTCCAATGACAAATCGTGAAGAAAAAAATATTCTGACAAAGCTGGGGGCATATCATAAACCAATGCATGAAATGTCATCAAATCTACAGCCCTTGCATTCCTAAAAAAATACAATTTCTTTTAAATTATTTGCAAGAGATTAGAGACAGTTCGTACTTAAGAGATGGGTGATAATGCATAAAACGGCAGTGTAAGAGGCAATTCGCAATGAACGAACTTAGCCTCGATCATGAGCATGGCAAGCAGACAGATTGTGCAGTAAACGACTTACATCTCCTCGTCCTTCCCCGAGTTCTTGCCCTTCTTTGCCTTGCCCATTTCAAGATGTCGATGCTAAATGATTTGGGTTGAAACTAACAGAAGCGCAGCACCATACACGGGGTTAACCCACGAGATTTTCCGCAAAATATGCCGGCAGGCTTTGACTTCGTTGTCAGCAACCTAACCTTGCTTGCAGAACAGCAGGGGTACCAACTGGATCCTGTTGGTCCAGCCTGACTTCGAATTCAGCGGGGGATTTCGAATGCTGCGCGCTGCCTTCGCGCTGCACTTCCACGCCTCATTTGGTATTTCTTGCATGTTACCGGCTACTCTGTCCACAATGATTAATATTTTTAGGTTAGGTTAGGTGTAACTCTGCGCACAATGATTAATATTTTTTAAAAGAAAAAGAAGGTTTCACCTCCGCGGCCTGGCCGGGTGGGCTGGCAGTTCCATGTTCCATGACGGTGGCGGCTGTCGGCTTCCTTTTATTTATCCCCCCCCCCCCTGCCAGCAGCACGCGCCGTGGGCCACGCAGTTATGGAAGCTCCTGCCACCCTGCAGCTGAAACAGTTTAGAAGATTGGGTGGAAATGAAATGGAAGCTGCCGCCTGCGGGGTAGGCAATACGGAGCCGTGCCTCGCAGCGGTGCCGTGCGGGCCTGCCTACCCCGGCACCCGCAGGCGACATGCTCGGCCCGGAGTACCAGTACAGTACCCCACGGGCGGGGGCGGATTCGGCGCCGAGGCGGGACGGAGCCATCTCCGCTGCCTCGAGTGGCGACATGCCAGATTACCATCTAAAGCTCGTGCGGCGGCCCTTCAGCGCGTCCTTAACCGACTGGGAAGCCTAATTGATTGAGACAAGTGGATTTGGATGTCAGGTACGCGCGGGGCGCCTCCGCTTCCTTGCCAAGACTGTGTGCATTTTTTTTATGCGTCTCGAGTTTGTACACAAACACAAAGTGACCGATGGTGCACACTAATCACGTGAAGCACGGGTGCGGGGCGGCGGTGGCCTGACTACGCGCCCCGAAGCAGACGCCGCGATATGCGACTTGCGTCACGTGCGTGGACCGACATCGCGGGTATCTCGAGTGCGGCTGGACGGAACACGGTCCTGCGGGGCCGGCGGCCTCAGGCTCTGCGGCCCTCTCGAGTGTTAATCTTAATGCCGCAGATGGCACGAGGCAATGGGTCCAAATAGCGCGCAAATACGCAAATACTTGCGCGGGAGTACCGTTTCGCAAGATGGGGATCGGTTATCAAAGGAGCGTCCTGACGCTACGAGATTATTAATTAGTAGAGGGAAACGGGAGTCCTTGGGTGACCGAAAATTTCTAACGGCCGAGCAAACGCCGACATGAGCGGGACATCTTATTATTTTTCTTACACACGTACTTGCCCAGTACGCTTCGAAATCCCCCTCCGTTCAAGCCCGACCAGCGAATCGTCGCCCTGTAACCCGACGCACATCCCTTCGGAAGCACTCGCCGGCCGGGCCGCCGTGCTTATCGCCCTATCAGCGGGCCGCAGGTATATAACGGAGGGGCGCGGGGCCGCGGGCAGCAGCGCTCGGCCATGCGGTGCATCAGTGTGGTCCTGTGCCTGGCGCTGGGCCTCGGCCTGGCGCGGGCCTCGGTCCTGGGCGGCATCAGGGCCGCCGTCAGCGACGACGACGACGCCAAGTACACCCTGCCGAAGAGCGTCCTGTTCGGCGCGGGCACGAGCGCCTACCAGACGGAGGGCGCGTGGGACGCCGACGGTATGCGGCGGGCTTCTGCTGCCGGAGCCTCGCGGGGGTGCACCGAGGCCTCGACTCACGACGCTGCTGTTCTGTCCCTTGCAGGCAAGGGCGTCAATGTGTTCGACTACTACTACCACCAGAAGAACCTGTCCCAGTCGCAGACCGGCGACGTGGCGGCGGACGCGTACAACCGCTACAAGGAGGACATCGCCTTGGCGCACGAGCTCGGGGTACGCGGAGGCGCGGGGCCGTGGGTGCCCCGGGGTGCCGGCGCCGCCGCCGGCCACGGCTCACCCCGCTGTCTGTGTTGCAGCTCGACACGCTCCGCATCTCCCTCTCCTGGGCCAGGATCTTCCCCAACGGCAGGCGGGACAGCTTGAACAAGAAGGGCGTGCAGCACTACCACGACGTCCTGGACGAGATGAAGAAGTACGGCATCGAGCCCATGGTGCGTACCGGCCGCGCGGCGCGCCGCTCCGACGCGTTGCCCGGCCGCCGTCCTAGCGCCGTCCTGCCACCAGGTGACCATCTTCCACTTCGACTACCCGCAAACCCTGGAGGACGAGTTCGGCGGCTGGCTCAACAAGACCATGGCCACTGTCTTCGCCGACTTCGCCGACTTCGTGTTCGGAGAGTACGGCACGAAAGTCAAGTACTGGCTGACCATCAACGAGGCCTCCATGTACTGCAACCTGGCCGGCGGCATGGGCATGGTGCCCCCGGGCACCATCACCACGGAGGAGAAGAGAGCGCGCTGCCTGCACCACCTGATCCTGGGACACGCGCTCGCCTACGACAAGTACCGCAAGAACCACAATAATGGTCAGCGCTTCTCCGTGCTTGTTTTTTTTTTTGAAACATTTTATTTTATTACGAGAGTTTCGACTGCTGGCGTCGACTGCTCCGACACTACTGATTAGTGCGGCGTGTTGGCAGGCGGGCTGGTGGGCTTCGGCGTGGGCCCCGGCTTCAGCCGCCCCAACAGCACCGCGCAGGAGGACGTGGACGCCTCGGACAAGTCCAACCTGGGCGGCATCGGCATGTCGCTCCACCCGCTCGTCACCGGCGACTACCCCGCCGGCTTCGAGAGCTCGAGCCGCCCCAACTTCACCGAGGAGGAGAAGAAGCTGCTCAAGGGTGGGTGCGGGCGCGGCCGGGTGGGCTGGGCCTGCCGCCGCTCCCCCGGCCGGTGCTGACTGTCGAGCTCGGGTGTGCAGGGAGCATCGACTTCGCCGGCGTCAACATCTACGGCGGCAGCAACGTGAGCGCCAGCTCCGGCAGCGGCGGCGGCGGCGGCGGCGGTCCTCCTAGCGGTGGTGGCGGCGGCGGCGGCGGAGGTGGTCCACCCGGTCCGGGCGGCTGCACATCCGCCTTACCACCCTCAGGCACTACACCTTCGGGCGGTGCCGCGTCAGGCAGCCCACCTACCGGCGGTCCACCTAGTGGCAGTCCACCCACCGGTACTCCGCCCACTGGAGGTCCACCCAGCGGCGGTCCACCTAGTGGCAGTCCGCCCACGGGTACTCCACCTACCGGAGGTCCACCCACCGGCGGTCCACCTAGTGGCAGTCCACCCACCGGTACTCCGCCCACTGGAGGTCCACCCAGCGGCGGTCCACCTAGTGGCAGTCCGCCCACGGGTACTCCACCTACCGGAGGTCCACCCACCGGCGGTCCACCTAGTGGCAGTCCACCCACCGGTACTCCGCCCACTGGAGGTCCACCCAGCGGCGGTCCACCTAGTGGCAGTCCGCCCACGGGTACCGGAGGTCCACCCACCGGCGGTCCACCTAGTGGCAGTCCACCCACCGGTACTCCGCCCACTGGAGGTCCACCCAGCGGCGGTCCACCTAGTGGCAGTCCGCCCACGGGTACTCCACCTACCGGAGGTCCACCCACCGGCGGTCCACCTAGTGGCAGTCCACCCACCGGTACTCCGCCCACTGGAGGTCCACCCAGCGGCAGTCCACCCACCGGCACTCCTTCGGGTGGTGCAACCACCGAGAGCCCGTCCTCGGGCGGCCCCCCCGGTGACGGCTGCGGCGGTGGCGGTGGTGGTGGCGGCGGCGGCCCACCCGGCGGCCAGGGTTCGACTGTAAGTACAGCGAGTTTTCCGTAAACAGCTGCTAGGCACACCCCTGCAGAATCAGAGATGTGCACATCTGCGCATTCGCAGGAAGGCGCGTGGACCATGCGGGAGCTGCCTAAGTGGGTGAACACCAAGTACAACCTGCCCGTCTTCTTCACGGAGAGCGGGGCCGGCACCGGCAACGGCCTCAACGACTGGGACACCCGGGCCGTCTTCTCCAGCGTGAGTACCTCCGGAGGCCAACGCCGCCCGAGTCCTCCCCTGCGGATCGGATAAGCACGAGCTGATCATGCGCAGGCCTACCTGCGCGAGCTGGCCGCCGGCATCAACGAGGACAAGAACCAGGTCCTCGGCTACACCATGTGGAGTTTCATCGACACCTTCGAGTTTGGGAGTTACGAGTGAGTGCGAGAGTGGCGTACTCTTCTCATGCAGCGCGAATAAGTGTGCGGAGCACAATGCACTCCGTGTTTCGCAACGTGTTTTTGAGTGCGTCGCGCTTCCCTGTTTCAGCATGGGCTGGGGCATGGTGCAGGTCGACTACGCGACCGGCAGCCTCAACAGGACCCTGAAGCAGTCGTCGACCTTCTTCAAGCGGCTGACCGCGACCCGCGTCGTCCCCCTGGTGGAGGCCGGCTCCCAGCCCTTCCCGGAGCCCACACCCAGCAGCGCCGCTCCGATCGCCGCCCGGGGCCCACTCTTTATTGCCCTTATCGCGCTCCTTGCCGTGAAGTGGCTTTAATAAATGTGTGGTCCAAGAGCTGAAAATGTAATTGAAATTATTGGTCGCCCGAAGTTATTTGCTCTCCCCGACCCTCTGAAATGAGTACCTTAATTTCAGTACCGCTGAAAAAAAAAAAAATTGCCGGATCACGCCCGACCCTCCGCGCACCCATAGTCCGTCCGTCCTTCCCGCCATTGCGGTCGCCTCGCGACGGGTCGCCGGCAAGGCGGCGGGCTCCCCCCACCCAGCAGCCTCTCCCCTCCGAGGAGGGAGTGTCGTCAGCACGTCAGGATGGCCGAGCGGTCTAAGGCGCCAGACTCAAGGTTTCCTTGCCCGCGCAGCGGGTCGAGTGTTCTGGTCCACATCTGTGGGCGTGGGTTCAAATCCCACTTCTGACACTTCTTTTTTTTCCGTTTTTATCTGACCCCGCGCTGCTGTCGAATGCCCCTCATACTGTTCAAATACTGTTAAATGACGCAATCTTATTTTTGAAATTTTTTATCTGGCTTTCGCGTCTCTATGCTAGGCAGACCATATCGCGCGCGCAGTGAGCTGCCCACCTTACAGGCTCGGCCCTATCCCTAAATTGTCGACAACGTTTAAATATTCACGTCACAAAAATAAGATTGCGTCATTTAACAGTATTTGAACAGTATGAAGGGCGTTCGACAGCAGCGCGGGGGTCAGATAAAATCGCAAAAAAAGAACTGTCAGAAGTGGGATTTGAACCCACGCCCACAGATGTGGACCAGAACACTCAACCCGCTGCGCGGGCAAGGTAACCTTGAGTCTGGCGCCTTAGACCGCTCGGCCATCCTGACGTGCTGACGGCGCTCCCTCCTCGGAGGGGAGAGGCTGCTGGGTGGGGGGAGCCCGCCGCCTTGCAGCCGGGTGGCGTGGCCGCCCGGGAGGTAGGCAGCCCATCAGGCTGCGCTGCAGGCTGGGCTGTCATCGGCGGGCGCCAGTGGCCACATGCCGACCACACGCGGCCTGCATTCGGGCCCCGCGATGCCGATACACCGCGCTCGAGCGCCCCAAACGGGAGGACCGGCGCGTACATACAACAGACCGCGGTCGTGCCGCGACAGCCTGCAGCCAGCCGTCGTGCTTTACATGAATGATTGACAACGGCTTGTGGCATAAACAGACGCGCCACACGTCCGTGTGTGTGTGTGTGTGTGTGTGTGTGTGCGGGGGGAAGGGGAGGGGTGGGGACGCCTTTCTCAGGCATAACCTTTCACTTCTTGCCGCCCACCCGAGGACCTCGGGGGCCCCGCCGCGCCGGCCTCCGCGCTGACCTGCCCCGCGTCCCGTCCGGGTTGGCGGGCGGACGGGCGGGCAGGTCCCGTAACCTTAACCGAACCGAAAACCAGTAATTCCGCGCAATGTGCGCGACGCGCGCGGCCTACCCATCCACATTCAATACTCGGCCGCGCCTCCTCGCAGTGCCCCTTCGCCTTTTCTCGGCGAGGACACTATTCGATAGCGGTTCCTCCTGGAGGACTTGCAGGACGCGCGGCACTTCTGCCAGCCCAGCGCGCTAATAACCCGGCCGCACGACATGAAGGGCCGCGTCGTGGCGGTGCCGGCAGACCGACGGACGCAGGAATGTGACAGTTCCACGACGGCCAGGGGGACGGCCGGCTGGTGGCTGCTGCTGCTGCTGCTGCTGCCGCGGCTCGGCGGCAGGACGAGACGGGACGGGACTCGGCTGAGTTCGACAAGACTAGCTCGGCTTCACTTTCCCGCTCTTTCCTATCTCTTGCCTCGCCTGGCAATTATACATCAACCACTTGCCTGGGCAGGGCAGCGGCGGCGGCGGCGGGGCCTCTGTGTGCGGACCGCCGCGGACCGCCGCCCGAACCGACACACACGGCGCCCCGGCCGCGGCTGCTGCGGCAGCACACAACTTGGATAATCCTCGACAAATTACCAAGAGTAAAAAAAAAACAACATTTTCCGGCGTGGTTAAGACTAAAGCAAGAGCAATGCACATTTTTTACGAGTTGTCTCCCCCTCCCTGCGAGCCCCCTCCTCATTTCCGTGACTCCCCTTCCGCGCCGCCACCGCCGCCGCCGCCCGCACACTTTTTAATTCGCGAATTGAGACAGGCGATAAAGATCTGCCTTTTAGGGAAAACGTTTTTGCCAATCTGTGGGTTTGGGGTCGGGGGGGGGGGGGGGGGGGGGGGGGGGTACTTCACGCCCCTGCCGCCCGACCAGGCTGGGCGCTCGCAGGGCTCAGGCCGCGGACCTCCTCGGCTTGAGACGCCGCACCGCCACCGCGGCCGCCCGTTTTGTTACAATCAGACTCCCGGCTGCGGCGGCGCTGCGGCGGCGGCGGCGGCGTGACTTATACGAGTCCAGATCGCAATCGCGGCGACGGCGGCGCTTCGCTCGCAATTCTCTGCGCCTTCAGCTTTCCGGGCCGGGCCGGCCGCCGGCAGACCGAGCGCGGCGCACGACAACGCCCCCTTTTCTTTATTGGCAGAAGGGAGAAAGGAAAAATGAAAAATCGGCATGGAAACGACAAGCGAGTAATCGGCAGGCGGGTGCGCGGTGCGCGGGGGGCGGGCCAGGACACGCGTCGTGGCCGCCGTGCCGTGTGCCGTCGCCGTCCTGGTGCCGGCCGCCGGCCGCCGCCGGGTCCTGATCCGTCGGCGCCGCGGTCTCTGACCTTTCGGCGCACCGCTCCCCTCTTCCGGGCCTCCCCCGAGCTCTCGCTGTCCGCTGCATGTCCTGTGCGCCGCCACCGGCGGCCACCTCCCAGGACGCCGCGCCTCCCATCCGCGGACCCGGGCGCGGCCGACGCGTCGCGCCGGAGCGGAAGTCCCGCGCCAAACGTTATATCCCTCCCCCCTCCCCCCACTAGGTCAAGGCAGTAACTTTCATCTTGACCTGTCCGCCCGTCCCCGTCCGTACGCAGAGAGGAAAACTTAATAATCTTATCCAGTAGCGGGAGCGGGGCGGGGCGGCGGCGGCGTACGTGGTCCGCTCCAGCTCCAGTCCACTCCAGTCCACTCCAGCCGGCGTCAGCGGCCTCGTCCTGACGCCGCTTAATTCCCGCCGGGAATTATTATGGTGCTGTTGACGGGGTCCTGGAGCCGGAGTAGTCGCCGGGTGCGGCTGCCGACGAGGCAGGGGGCGCGGGGGCTGCGGGGGCTGCGGGGGCTCGGGTGAGCGGCGCGGCAGGACGCCGCCAAAGCACTCGCACTTCTGCACTCACAAACTTTCTTCAAATGCACATTGCGAGTGTTTAGGGGGCGCGCGGCGCCGCGTCCCCGCGCCGGGCCGCCGCGCCGCCGGTCGGATGCGCCCAGCAGCGCCCACTCGGCGTCATTGCTCGGTACGGTAAGTGTCGCCCGCCCTGCCTGCCTCCCCGCGGCCAGAGGAGGGCCCCCGCCACCCCGCGCGGGGCCGGCAGAGGGAACCGGTTGCCTTAATATGCCGGCCACGCTTCATCACTTTTAGCGCAGTGGAGATTTGCAGTCATCCAGATCAACAAAATATATTACGATGGAATCCAACTCGTGAAAGTGGCGCGGCGGCGGCGGCATCAACAGCCGCCAGCGGGGTGCTCCGGGGGCGCTCGGAGAGCGAACCCCTCTGGCGCGACACTTGGCAGACTCAGGGGGAGTGAGGGAGGCCGCGGCACCCGCTCGCCGCCCGCCCCCGCCGAGGCGGAGCGCAGCAGCGCAGCAGCTCCCGCGGGTCCGGCGCCGACGATGGGGCCTGGGTCCCTCGATACGCACAACGACTTGTTGATAGAAACTACCGGCGGACCGATCGCCTGGGCGGCGCCGCGCCGCGAGGGGCATGGCAGCCACCGGGCTGGCGACGGCAGGTCCGGGAGTCCGGGGTCCGCGGGCCCGGGGGCCCGGGGCCGGGGCGGCACCGCCAGGCCCCGCGGGACCCGCACGGCTGCCGTCGTGTCGCGTGCCGACGTGCCGGCACCCAATAAACACGCGCTCAGTGCCGCCATTTTCTCTCCCACAAAGCCAGCCTCGCGGGCCCGCCGCCGCGGCACCTCGCCACCACCGGTGGCTGTAGGTCACACACCCATAGGTGGTAAAAATAATTGCATACACACACACAGACACACGCTAGCACACACACGGCCGCCGGCTTTGCATTTAGAACTGCCCCTCTCCACGCCGCGCCGCCAGCCTCCGCCCCCCGGTGCCGCTGGCAGCCCGCACAATCATCGTCTTGACCCTCGCCGCCAGGTCCAGGTCCGCGCGCTGAGAGGCCATCCATTGTCCGGCCGTGACACTGTAAGTGACCGGGAGGGTGCGGGCAGGGCGGGGCGGGCGGTGCGGGCAGCGCGGCGCCGCGGCCCGGGGCCCCGGCGGCGCCGGCCCTGCGCCGCGCTGGCGCCGCCGGGGCCGCGCTCTCGGGGCGCACGCCGCGGCCGCGGACATTTAGTGCCTCCGTCAGCGCTGCTTTCTCGCTAATTTATTATTCCCGGTCGGCGGCGACGTCTCTGTCCATCGTCGTTATGACTGTGCAGAGGAGTGCGAGGGGGAGGGAGACGGGACGGGCGACGAGGGCGACGGCGGGGCGCCGTGCATACGTCCGCTCCAGGGCGCCGCCGAGACGCTGAGCCGCGGAGCCGCCGCGCGGGCCGGACGCGCGGGCTGCCTGCCGCCGCTGCCGCCGCCGCCGGTGACGGATGGGACGCTATTTACAAAGCGGCCGGTATGTTTGGCGTGCGGACGCGAGGGTCCTGGAGCCGGGCCGGCCCTGCTGGAGCCGCAGGTCCTGGAGTGCCTGGAGTCGGGGGCCGGGTCCGGTCGCGGCACCGCGCGGCCGCCGCTGCCGCTAGGGCACTGGCTGCCCCGGCCCGGATGTTGGGCACGAACAGGGCAGGGGCCGTTCTGACACGAGCGTGTCCGGGCTCCCTTATTGCCTAAGAATCCCCCCCTCTCCTCCGGCACACACAAACAAAAAATAATCAAACCCAGAACACTCCAACGACCACCATATCCTGTAAGCTGCGTTGACCCGAGGGGTCCGTGTCGCTTAAGGGCCTCGAACACCTTAAAGCGCTCACCTCTGACCCCCCCCCCCTCCCCTCCCCCCTGCTGGAGGCGTGTGGCGGGCTGCGCGTGGCCACGCCGCCGCCGCCGGTTCGTTTGAGCGGGGGAGGAGGAGGAGGAGGAGGAGGAGGAGGCGGGGGCAGCGGACCTGTAGGGTAGGAGGCTGCACTGGCGTGGCGACCACTTTCACCGCCCGCTCCAAACCACAACGGCTTGCACAGCCTCTAGATCATATTTCTGCAACGAGAAATCAATAGGCTGCTTTTGGTGGTGGCACGGCGCGCACGGCGGCGGGGGCTGCGGGGGCTGCGGGGGGACGCGGGGGCAGAGTGATCCGGGCCGGGACCATCCAGCGGGCGCGGCGCGGCACAGCGCCCGTCGTGCGGTTAACCGAACGCGCGCCGTGCTGTTGTCGCTGCTGCTGCTGCCGCTGCCGCTGTCGGCTGCGGACGACGTGTGGGCGGGTATTCACAGCCCGGGACGCGAGTCACCGTAAATCAAATTATAGATTCGCGCGGGTGCCGCCCCCTCCCCCTGCTCTACACGACCGCACGCCGCGCAGCGCCGCCGCCGTGTCACTTCTCGTAACAAGTGAAAGGACACACCCGCGCGCGCGCGCGTCCGCGTGTTCGCCGCGAGCTTTACACGGCGACGGGTTTGTTTCCCCGCAGCAGCGGTGCGGGAGCCGGGAGCACGGCGCCGGGCTGCTGAGGTTGTTATTAGCGGTTATCTGCGCACACTGTCCGTGTGTTTGGCGCTGCCCTCCGCGGGGGGCGGCGCGGCGGCGCGGCTCGGCGCAGAGCACCGCAGAGAGCACCGCGGAGCGGAGCTGTCCGGCAGCAGCGCCGCGCGGGTTTAAGGCGCACGACGTCGGCCGTCGTACGGATAATAACGCGAGCTTCCTGCCGATAGGAAAGTAGTAGTTGACTTTTCTAATCGCGGCGGCGGCGACGACGACGACGACGCAACAGGAACCGCTCATTACCCGTGCCTTGTCGCAGGCAGCGGCCGCGGCGGCAGTGCGTGCGGCGTGTGGTCTTTGACGGAAGTTTGGAGAAAACCTTCGGGGGCCCTCCCTGCTGCGCTGGGCCCGCCAGGACCGCCGCGCCGCGCCGCGCCACGCCGCCGGGCCGCTGCCCGCCAGAGAGGCCAGCAGAGAGTGTTCGTCCCGTCCCAGCATCGCAGCGGTTGCCTGTTACGTCGGCTGCCTGCCACTGCCTGCCCGCCTGCCTCCTGCTTTGTTGCCGCGAACACTCTGCTCTCCGTCGACGGCGGCCAGTGACAGTCGGGGGCCCGGGGCCCGGGGCCCGGGGGCAGCCGGGGGCGGGCGCGGTGTGCGGCGGCCGGACCGCAGAGGCCCCGCAGGCCCCGCAGGCCCCGCAGGACGCACAGATCACAATCATGTGTCGCTCGCGGCTTTCGCAGAGACGCCCGCCGGGCCTGAGAGAGGGGAGGACTCCGCCGCTCCACTCCCTGGCTCCCCCGTGTAGTGCTTGGAGCCGGACTCTCCGAAACGGGAGCGGCCGTTACTCCGAGGAGACGGTCCCACACCGGAGCAGGAGGGCTCCGGGCGGGAGGGTTCCGGGAGGGTGGGTGTGGCGGCGACGGCCTTGCGAGCGTGCTTGTGTGTTTGCACCCCGTGGGCGGGCGGGGGCCGCGGGGGCCGGCCGGCCCGCCTGCCTCCGGGAGTGGCCGGGCCAACACGACCAACGGCGCTATTAACACAGCGACATGCCGGCCGTCAGGAGCGGCCCGGACAACTGCTGGGCGCCGCCGCCCGCTCTCGGCGCCATCAGAGATGCAGCTGCAGCTGCAGCCGCTCGCAGTCAGCCGGTAGCAGCTGCAGCTGCAGCGACACCGGCGGCGCCGCCGGACTCAATGACAAAATGAACAGCATCGGCCTCGCGGCGCGGCATGGACGGCCGCCAGCCCCGCCTCCTGATCGGGCGCTCGCCGGCACTCATTTAAACAGGCCATTAACAGCATACGTGCCCAACAGGGGAGCACCTAGAGAGAGAGAAACAGAGAGAGAGGGAGAGAGAGAGAGCAGGTGGCCGACGCGCCGCCGAGCCCACCGCTGCTACTGCACCCCCAGCAGCATTAACCTCAATTTGTCAACGCGAGCGCAATCCGCGTATCGGAGCGCGGACGTCGGTTGCGGCTGGAGGCGGCGGGGGCCGCGGGCCGCCCTGCCGGGTCCTGCCGCGTCCCGGGGTGACGGCGCGGCGCAGCGACGGGATGTCACGATTCTAATTGGAGCCCCCCTGACGCCTCTTTTTCTGTTGGCCGCTGCCGCTGCTGCCGCGCGGCCGCGGGCTCTTCCGAAAGGGATGAGCAGTCCGTTTTTTCCCCCTCCTCCTCCTGCTCTTTGTTTTTTTGTTTTTGTTGTTGTTGAGTTGCCCAGGCCGTGGTCCACCCGCGTGCCTTCCGCGGTCTCTCGCGCAAATACAATTTCGCAATGGCCGTAATTGTATTACCTGCTCACGAACTGGTGCGCGGCGCCGGCTGACGGCGAGGCCGCAACCGCGACCCTCGGCTTCTTGTCGCCGTCCGTGGCGACGTCGCGCGGAGGCGGCCGCCTGGCGGGTAGGCCGGCCCGCCGCACGCCGCCGCGCCGCACGCTCCCCGTTGCCTACCCTCCACGGCGCTCCGGCTGCCTGAGAAGGGAGGAGGAGGAGGCTGCGGGCGCGAGCGGCGAGCGGCAAGGCGTTCGGGCGCTGTTTCTCTTCGGCCTGATGGGGAGCGGACAGTCCGTGAGTGGCCCCCCCCCCCCCCGGTGTGTGGCGGGGCGTGGCGGGGCGGGGCCGGACGCGGCGCGCCGCCCGTAGCTTATATGTCTATTATGTGACATGTCACGCCTCGGCCCGCCCCGCCCCGACCACGCCCACCCCGGACTCCCGCGGCCGTGTGTTTCTGGCCATTAAGGCGAAACTCGCAGGGCGCCACTGCACGCCGTACAAGGCCAGGGGGCCGGCGGCGTGCGCCCTGCGGCGTGTGGAGGGGAATGGAGGGCCGCCGGCAGACGTCGGCGATGGACAACGGAGGGGGCGTGCCGCGCCGTCGGATGTCATCCCCACAGGAGCACTCCGCGGCGGCGGCGGCGCACTGCGGCACGGGGACCGCGAGGACCAATTAAGTTCCGGATTAGTTGCCCGAGTTTCTTGGCGTAACCGTGCAGACACGCCGCGCTCCGCCCCATCGCTCGGCCGGCTCGGCCCCGCGCCGTCGTTTTTCCCCCGTTTGCCTTTCTTCTGCGCCGTCCGGCGCCAACATTAAAGCTAATTGGGCCGGTGATAGCGGGCCGCGGCCGCGGCCAGGCGACATTCTTCGTACCCGACCGGCCGGCCGGCCGCCGCTGCCGCCGCTGCCGCCGGGCCCAAACCGCTACTGGTTCTGCCTCTTCTTCCCCCTTTCGCGAGTTCTAATCGACAACGGTGTTAATCTGCTGCCCGGCCAGCGGCGGCGGTGTCCCATCGGCGGCGGGGGGACTCCCCCCATCACCACCAGATGCTGCCTTTCTTTCGTCGCGTTGGCTCGGTTGGATTTTATCTTGCCTCATCAGGGACGCTGACGCCGGCCCGGTCCAGCCGCGGGCCCGATCTGGACTCGGCGCCGATGATGTGCAGTCGGCAGCTGGCCAAAGCAGCGCACTTATTACTATTATATTTTTTTCACGGCTACGGTTTTACGGCTACAAATTTTTTGCTTCCTTCATTCATCCTTTTTTTTTGCACGCCGCCACCAACGTCTCTATTTTCACACGGTTATTTGGGTTAAGGCCACTTCGGCGAAATTAAATAAATACAAAAAACGCGACGCGAAGCGAACCACGAATCTCAAATATTTATATTTATATTTCAGAGCAGACGGACCATTTCGGGCTGTTTACGTGTGCGCGGCCGGCAGGTTGTTGGGCCCCGCGGCCCCGCCCGGCGCGGACCGATAAGTCTGCCTGCCTGTCCCGCCGGCCCCCTTTCCCGGGGCGGCCGGCCGGCTGGCTCCCGGCTCTAGCTAGGTATGGCAACGTAACCCCATGAATTAATTCAGCGCCTGCTCTGTCCGGCCCGGCTCCTCCGCCCGCCCGCCGACCCGCCGCCGCGCCGTCCGACTCGGCGAATTGCTGCAACCTCGGAAGGACGCTGGCTTCGTCTCGCCACTTCCTGCTCCGGCTCGGGGATTTTATGTCCACCGCCGCGCCCGCCGGCATCCGCACACATTCACTCAGTGTGTGGTGTGCGGCACTCGCGACGCGACGCCGTCCGAAAAGCCCCGCGCCGTCACCCGCACGGGAGGCTTGGCGGCGCCTGGCAGCCGCTCACTGCAGCACGCCGCGCTCACCGGCACTACCCGCCGGACCGGACGCGGCCGCCCGAGGAGAGCCGGAAGCAGAACTTACCCGACCCGCGCCGAGTGTTTCGGCGCTATGTTTCCGCCCGGCCGAGAAGCGGGTATTTACATCCCGAGGAAAGCGCCGCTTGGAATATTATTAAGCAGCAGATGTGCGCCGACAGCGTGCCCCGCGCCCTCGTCTGCCCTGCATCATCAGCTTCCAGCGTAGGGAGCCCCCCCGCGCCTGCGCCCCGCCGCCCGGCCCGGCCCCGCACCGCTGTCCGCACCGCCTGGTCTCTAATTGTGCACATCGGACAGCCTGCTCGCTACGGGCCGAATCCCTTTGTCCGAGATGTTGTCGCTGGGCCGGGCCGGGCCGGGCCGGCTGGTCCCTTCGGCCGGCTTGCGCTGCTTGCGCGGCTTGCGCACCCTTCTCCCGGTGCCTTTCTCTCCGCGAGGAGGCGCTGCGCGGCGCAGGTGGCCGGCCCGGTCGCTAACGGCGTGCTCGCTGCACCCGCGCGCCGGCGGGCCCCGGCGGCCCCGAGCGGCCGGTCGCAGCTTCCAGCCGGTGCAGCAGCACTCCCTGCGTGAATCACGCTTGCGAGCGAACGCCGAGGCGACGCGACGACCCCCGCAAGGCACGGGGTCCCGTTGCCGTGACGTCACCGCCGGCAGGGCTCCGCAGGCCCTGCAGCAGGCCGCGGGCTCCGCAGCTCCGTGATCCGGTCCGGTCGGGGCCCGGCCGGTCCCGGTCCGTCTGGTCCCTTATGGAGCGCGCGGGAGTGGTTGTTGTTGTTCCCGCCGCCGCCGGCCGCCGCCCTCTGCCCGGCGCAGCACCGCGGCCGGCGGCGCTGCCCACCCGAGCCGCCGCGGGGCTGCGGCTGAGGTTAGGTTAGGTCCGCTCAGACTGGACGCCGGCGGCCGAATGTTGTCCGGCCCGGGCCTCATTGGCTGCCGGGCTGGTCCTGCCGGGTCCTGCCGGGTCCTGCCGGGCCCTGTCCGCAGGGGCTGCCGCGCTGCGCTGCACCGCCCGGCCCGCGGCGTGGTGTGTTGTGTTGTGCTGTTGCGTAAGGGACGACGAGGGGCCGCCGGGGGGCCGCCGGGGCCGGCAGCTCCGTCCGTCCGGTGGCCAGTATATAGCGCCGAGCCGGGCTCCGGCCCGAGACGCATTAACCCGATTTCCGCCAATTCGGACGGAAAAAGGTTTGGGTGCACACAACGCAGTGGGGCCGCGGGCTGCGGGGCGGCGGCGGCGGTGGTGGGGTGGGGCTGCGGGCCGAGCAACACTGCCGCCACCACCACCACCACCACCACCGCTGCCGCCGCTGTCCGGCCACACCGGAGATTTCTAATCGCCACCGTTATATCACACCACTTATCGGAGAGCCCCGCCGGCCCTCCGGGAGGATGACCCCAACAGACGTGTTTGCCGTGGCGCACACACACACACACACACACACACACACACACACACACGGTGCTGCACCACCCTCACGCCCACAGGCCGTGCTTATTTCCTCTTTCGTTTCGGCGTACTCCATATCTGTGCGCGAAACGTTTTACAAACCGCCGTTAATTATATTATTTCTTTACGGCTGTACGATAACCTCGCGGGTTGCGCGAAAACGCATTTTATCGGGCGTGTAAAGGCGACGCGCGCACACACACGGGGGCGCTCGCAACCGGGCGGGCGCCCCCAGCTGCCGCCTAGTCCGGGCGCCGGTGGGGCCCTGCCCGGCCCTGCCCGGCCCTGCCCAGGCAGGCCCATGAGTGCCGCGGCGTCGTTCTAATTTGGACGGGTCGCCGACTGGACGACGGCACCGCGGCTGACGGGACGGGACGGGGCGCCCGATAGACTTTCCCATCCGGCGTGGCCCGCGCTGCTGGCGTGCCGAACCAGGGGCGCCCAACACGTCGCAAACTGCACGTGACAGAGGAGTACATTCGTGGCCCCCTCTCTCTCTCTCTCTCTCTCTCTCTCTCTCTCTCTCCATCTCTCTCTCTCTCTCTCTCTCTCTCTCTCTCTCTCTCCCTCCCTGTCCCCTGCCATTTGCGTGTCCTGTCGCAGTGCTAATAGAAGGGAGATAGGTTCTCCCTTTCTCGCGCCGCGGCGTCCGGCGGCCGGCGTTGTCACTCCAAGACGCCCTTAGAAACCCCCTCCGCGCTGCCCCGGCGCTGCCGCCGCCGCCCCGCGGGACGAGTTATGGCACGCCTTGTGTCGTGTCGCTCGGTGCAGGCGTCGGCGTCGGCGTCCCGGGCGACATTTGCCTCCCCGGTAATTTACGGATCCGCGCACTGCATCACCTGCGGCACCTTCTTCGGCCGGCCGGCCTGCCGTGTCGATACACACAGCCCGCTGGCAGGCTGTTAATAACCTGTGCGGGGCGAGGCGGATCCTCGCGTCCCACTGCTGCCGCCGCTGCTGCTGTCCCGCTGCTGTTAATAACCTGCACTCTGCCGCCACCACGCCGCCACCGCGCCGCGCCCCGCGGACAAATGGCAATCAATCACGGATTGTTACATGATCGACAGCGACCGGCGCGGAGGGCGCCGCTGCGGGGCACTGCAGGGCGCTGCAGGGGGCCCCCGTGCACCTCCGTGTCGTGCGTTCAGCGGAGAACCCTATTCAGGCCATATATATATGTATATATATATGTATATATGTGTGTGTTTTTTTTTCTCGAGAACCATGGCACATTTTGAAAGACTGTGGGCTGCTCCGGCACCTAATTAGGACGTCCCCAGTCTCCCACATCGGTCGTTTCAAAATTCGGCACACACAAAAAAAATTTCCCCGTACAGAAATAAATAAAATGGCAGTGCTAAGCTAAATTTTTAAGATTTTTTTCGAAAAATACATTTTTTTGTGCGCGTTCTGTTTGAGCCGACTCGTCGCGACATGGTTCGGTCATGAATTTTACGTACTTCCCCCAGCTTCCGGTCTGGGGCTTATCGGAATACCCTATTGTGCGCCTCGTACATGCTGCTATCCCTCCCGCATGGGGCGGCGGCGCGGGGTTACTTTAACGCGCTTCCACCGCCTTTGCCGTGCCGGTCCGGACCTTTCACTCGCGCTGGGCCGCCGTGCTGCCGCTGGGCTGCCGCTGGGCGGCGCACGCACTCGCACCGCTCGGCTGCAGGGCACGACCTCTGACCCCCGCGGCGCCCTACACAGGCCTTGCCCTGGACTCGCCACACATCTTCTCTTCCCTTCTCTCCTCTCTCTCTCTCTCTCTCTCTCTCTCTCTCGCTCATACACACTCTCACTCACTCTCTCTCTATGCCTAAATCGACTGAAAAAAAATATAGTAACTGAGAAGCCGGTAGCCATCAGCGCGGGTCGGTTGGCACACAAGTCGAGCCCCTCCACGACGCCGAGGGGTGACAAACCCGCGTGCACAAACTGTTGCCGTTGGCTGCGGGTACTTCCCTTTCATTTCCGGCTGCTGGCAGCGGCGGGGGGTCCGCTGTGGGGGGACGCTGTGGGGGACGCTGTGGGGGACGCTGTGGGGGACGCTGTGGGGGACGCTGTGGGGGGACGCTGTGGGGGACGCTGTGGGGGACGCGGTGGGGGACGCTGCGGTGGGGGTCCGCCGTGGCCGCCTCCCCTCCGCGCCGCACCGCGCCGCGCGCTGGACCTGGAGGCGGCGCGCGGCCCGGCGAGTCGAGTCGAGTCAGTCAACCTGTGATCGCTGTGGGGCCCGGACGCGGACGCTCCAGACACGGCGTGTGGTGTCCAGCGGTGCGCGTGCGTGCGTGCGTGCGCGTCGTGTGTGTGTGCGAAATGCAAGGCGGAGGTGCGAAATCGTGTGCCTAAACGGGCGCGTCGCGTCGTTTTGTTGCGGCTGTGTGTGTGAGTGTGCGACTTTGTGTGTGTGTGTGTCAGTGGAGGATTTGTGCGTGCGTGTGTTTGTGTCGGTGCGTAGCGACACGATTCCACCATGATTGGTTTATGCAAGGTGAGTTTGTACGGGGTCCACGAGGGGGAGGTGTGACTGACGCAGACAAGCGGGTGACGCATGTGTGTCCCGATAAGGATGCGAATTTATTTTTTTATATATTTTTATTGGTGACAATCATTTCACGACTTTGCTACACACGTGTGCCGGGCGGGGGATTTGCACAATGCAAAGTCCACACTCCGGAGGGGACGCTCTACTTTCCCAGCCCGACGCGTCAACGACGTGCCTTACTTTTGTTCCTGAATATGCAAATACGTGGCTACGAAAATGTAGCAGAACGAACCCTCCTCTCCCTTTCTCTCCCGTAATGCTTTATTTCGGAAAGAACGTGTTAAGTAGTCCCGCGCGCGCGCGGTGTTCAGTGGGTCACGCGGGGGGGAGGGGTCCGCGCGGGTCCGCGCACGCGTCGGCAACGCGTCGGCAACGCGTCGGCAACGCGTCGGCAACGCGTGGGCGGGATGGCGCCGAACTCGGTCCCGCTCGGCCCGCCCCTTTCCTTCCCGAGGGAATCCCCCCGCCGCCGCCGGAGGTGTGCTGCTTGAGCACGCTGAGCCGCCCGCGTCGGCGCACACGGCGATATTCCCATCGCCGGCCCGACGTTCATTGTGGCGTCGTGGGACCGCGGATGCCGCGGATGCCGCGGACCACGTGGGACGCGGGGGAAGAGGCCGCCGCCGCCTGGCCGCCAGCCGCCGCGGGGCCGGCGGGCCGCGAAACCGCCTCACTTTCATTATCGTCACTCCATGATCAGCGCGGCGGCGCCGACCTTAACGGACGCCCGGGCTTAACGCGGCGCCTCAGCCGCCTCAGCCCCCTCAGCCGCCTCAGCCAGCAGCAGCAGGAGCAGGGCCGAGAGAACCCGACGCACAATGGCCAACAAACACACATCCCCCACATCATCGCGCTCAGGGAGTCGGCTGCTGCGGGGAAACGATAGCATCACCGCCGTCACATCGGTCGACGGCGCGAAAATTCAAAATTTTTATTTTTAACACTCCCCCTCCCCCGCGCTTAATGCTAAAAATTGCAGACCGCATTAAATGTACGGCTTCGACAAAGTCATATTATTATTTCCAGGCTGACTGGAAATAATGCAATCCGTGGTCACGGTATCCGCACCGGAACAGCAGCGGAGCTACGGAAGAACTGCCGGAATCTCTCCACTCTAGATATGTTTTTTTTTGGCGAAGAAAAAGAAATAATCTAGAGCTCTTACCCAAAGCTTACGAAAGAGATCCTCCCCCTCTTCATAACAGCGTGTGGCAGCCCCCCAAAAAATATACACACAGATGAAAGAAGGAGAGGGGAGTGGATCTTTCCGGCCCAGTCGAATGTTTACCTCGCGAGGCTCACCTGCATATCCTCCACGCAGTGGCGCCCGCGGGGCCGGGCCGGGCCGCACGGCGCTACTGTATCCACTTTTTCACCGTCCGCTGCTCCCCAGAAATCCTTCCTTGCCGGCCAAAAAATTTCCTCTTCCTCTCTCATTCCTTCCTTCTGTCCGACTCGCGCGCTTCTCTCTCTCTCTCTCTCTCTCTCTCTCTCTCTCTCTCTCTCTCTCTCCGCCTTCCGGGCTTCCCCCGCACTAACGTGAGCACCACAAAAACACTGACACACACACCACGACGATCTAGGACTTCAGAAGTTTTCGGGTCACCGCTGCACCACCGCTTTACCTAACGGAAAATGTGGGATAAAACAATCATTTTATTGTTTAAATTCCCGAAGAAAAGGTCTTATTTTTTTGTGACGATTTTTTGGGGGTCACACAGCGTGTGAGGAAAAATTCTTTGGACAAACAATTTAGGAGTACTTTTATTTTTCGTGACGTACAGAATGTTTTTCCAGTGTGCGTGGACCATACACTGTAACGGGGCGCGGCGGTGTGTAATGTGCATCCTGATCGGTCCCGCCCGCGGGGCCCAGCCAATAACGTGCGGCCGGCTGCATCCTGATTGGTCCGCGCGCTCCGCCGCCACCACCACCACCGCAGCAGCAGCAGCAGCGGCGGCGGCAGTGGCGGCTGGGTGCTGTGCCCCGCTGTGCCCCGCTCTGCTCCGCATCGCTCCGCTCATATCTTATTCCACATTGCACAATCACGCGGTGCGGCACCGTTTTACTCATTATTACCCGTGCGGTCGTAAATGAATCGGGCTGCCGACCGCGGGGCCGCTCACCGCGAGCACTGCCAGCCCCGCTCGCCGCGCCTCTTCCGCCTGGGCAGTTAGCGCCGCCCTGCCTTTAACTTCTTGTCGTTTCGTCCCGGTCGGTCGGCCAGCTCTGCTGCAACACACACGGGGCTGCGGCAAACGGGCGCCCGCCAAGTGTGTGTGTGTGTGTGTGCTCAGAGAGGGAGAGTGAGAGGAAGAGAGAGAGAGAGAGAGAGAGAGAGAGAGAGAGAGAGGGAGAGAGGGTGCAGGACCTCACCTACAGTGGGGCCGGTGGACCCACACCGCTGCCGCCACCAGGCTGCCAGGCTGCCAGGCTCCTCCTGGTGCTGTTAAGTACATTAACGACCACCCGCTGCCGCTCGCCCGGCCGCCCGGCCCGGTGCACCTCATGTCCCCCCCCCCCCCCCCCCAACCCGCCAGCCGCCGACGCTACCGATCGTGCGTTCATATTGCAGTACGCGTTGCATAACGATGCGCCAAAAATTGCTGCCATTTTTCTCGTGTCTTTTTCTTTTTTTTTTATTCCCCTTGCCCCCCTCACTTCCTGGTGCATTAATCGGGTCGGGATGACGGGGGCAGAGACACGCGGGGCGCGCGGGGCGGTTTCGAAAGGGGCGGCGGTTGCAGCGGCGGCACCACCCGCCCGCGGCCGGCCACCGCCGGTGCCGCAGATAAAAGTCAGCGAGAGTCGGGCGGGGGCCGCGTCGTGTTGTTTGCATGTGAGAACGTTTTCGCGGCGCCGCCGCGAGCGAAAGAGGGAAACACCTCCTCGCCGGCCGCTGCTGTTGATTAGAATGACTGGCGGCGGCATGGCGGTGCTTCCGCAGTCCGCGCAGGTGAGGTGCCGCTGCCCGATCTGCGGTGAGAGCGGCCGCCGGCTGCGGGGGTGGGCCAGGGCCGGCCAGCACGGCACGCGTGTGCGAGGCCGCGGCGGCTGCCTACCCGCCGGGCGCCCTCACACCCGGGCCGGGCCGGGTCGTGTGCCCGCAGGCCGCGCTGCCCCGCCCCCCGCCTCCCACCGCCGCCTCCGCCGCTGCCCTCCTAGTAAATTGAGCTGTCATAGGTTTCCGTGGAAACGCCGAGCTGCTAGCGCCACGCCGCCGCGCCGCCGCGGCCGCTCACGTGTCACGGCTTTTGAGTGGTTTGAATTCTTTGCGTCGCGCAGAATTAGTTTTCTCTTGCAGAGAAACCCGTCCCGTTGGCTTCGGCAGCGAGCGAGCGAGTCCCGCGGGGCCCGGCCGGCGGCGGCGTCGCACCGCGTCTCGTCGCGAATACTCCGCGGCGGCGGCGGCGGCGGCGGCTCAGCCAGCGGCGGCCCCGGCTGTGCCCTCCGCGAGCAGTACCGGCGTACGCACCGCGGCCCCGCCCGCCGACCGCGAGTGCGCGTGCGCGCGCGCTGACTGAATCAATTAATTTGAACGAGTATAGAGAGGAGGGGCCGAGTCGGGACGGGCCGCGGGGGAAAAGCCAGTAACACACCCAGCTCCTCCCGGCACGCGCCGCCACGCGCCGCCACGCGCCGCCACGCGCCGCCACGCGCCGCCACGCGCCGCCACGCGCCGCCACGCGCCGCCACGCGCCGCCACACTCCTAGCACGGCGCTGTTACACGCGTTACGCTCTATTGTTCTCCGCACAGCACAGCACAGCGTGTCGAGGGACGTGTTGCATACCGCGGCGTCCAGGTAAATGCACCGCTGCACCGCCGCGCCGATGCTGGTGCCGCTGTTGTCGGCCGCACGCGGGGCCGCCGCACCGCGCGGTATCGAAACTCTATCGATTTTCCTTATTTTTTAACGCTTTGCCTGTGATGCGCCTCCATGCCGGCGGGGGTCGGACCGTTCGGCAGCAGCAGCGTCGGGGAGGGCGGCGAGTTTGTTGCGAATACAGTGGAGCTTTCGGCGGAGAAAGGCGCCGGGGGAGGAGGATGGGCTGCCGGCCGGGGCAGAACAGAACAGAGAGGGCCCCGGAGGTGTCGGTGCCGCGCGGTCGCCTTGCCGCGCCTTTGAAAGTTTCCGCACGCCGATTTTCACGATCTATCGGGCGGCGGAGGTGGTGCCGCGGTGCCGCCCGATCCGATCGGACACACAGCGGAGCAGCCGCTGCCGCGGCCTTTGTTTGGTCGGGATGCGATGCGAGCCCCGAATCGCGGCCGCCGATCTCGGATCTCGTCCACCACCTCCTCCGCCTCCTTCTCTTCCTCTCGCCGCAAAGGGAAGGGACCGCCGCCGCCGCCGCCGCCGCCGCCGCCGCCGCGACGCCCCTGGTGCGAGAAAGACGTGGTGCGCGGTGCGCGACCGACCGACCGGCCGCAGTGGTGCGGAGAGAGGGAGAGAGAAAGACAGAAAAGAGAGAGAGAGAGAGATGATAATAATGTCAAGTGTGTTCCTAAAGATAAATTTCAGTTGTGCTGCAATTGGATGTATAAGGAGGCATAGAGATTTGCAAAAAATAATTTTGCAAAAAAAAATAAATAAATTGGCAAACGTTATCTGAATAAAAAATTTAAATTTAATCGAGTGATTTGAAAAATACTGTAATATTGCTCTCATGGTTTAGAGAGATGGTGCAGCCGGGGTGGTTGTGACGTGCTCGCGGACTGGACGCGGGCCCTGCTGACCTCCCCGCCCCCGCCCCCGCCCTCCTCTGACGCTCTTCTCGGTTGCAGCTCTCCGTGCTGCTCGCGGTGGCGATATCCACGCAGAGCGCCTCGAGCCTCGCCAAGCCGCCGCCGGGCTTCGCCCCGGAACGTGACAAGGTGAGTAGTGGTGAACCCGCGGCCGGCCGGTCCACTTAGCGGCGCCGGGCTGCCCGCCCGCCCGCCCGCCTGTCCGGCCGCGAGATGGAAGGGACATCGCATTGCATGGACGACGACGCCTACCCGGCCCCGGCCCCGGCCAGGCCGGCCTAGCCTAGCCCGGCCTGACGGCCCGCCGCCGTCCGCCGCCGGGGAGTGGAAATATAAAAGCCGTGTGTCAGCACTATAACGCCACGAGAGCGGCTGTGGAGCCGCTGCGACAGCCGGGACGGGGTTGGGCCGGCGACAGCGGCGGCGGCGGCAGCGGTGGATCCGCCTGCGCGGCGGGGGCTGGGAGCGCCGGGCGGGTAGGCAGCGCCGGCTCCCTGACGCACGCGCGCGCTGCGGGCCGGCCTACCCCGCCGTCCGCAGGCGCCCCGGGCGGCCGGCTATTATATATCTTTACCTCGGGAGGCGCAGCGCCGCCGGGAGCGAGTCACGTTATATCCGTTTTGCACAACAATTATTCCCAGTGACCTTCTCCGACATTTATCCCCCGTACCGCGCGCGTCCCGCGGCCGAACACACGTAATCATCTGTTTATCTGCCGGCGAGCGCGCGCGGGGGGCGGGGCAGTGTGTAATAAAAAAGAAAACGGCCCGGAAGAAGTAGAAAAAAAAATTGTAGGAAATGAATGGGAGTGAGGCGGCGCTCCCCGCCCGCGTTTGCCGGCCCCTTCAGGCGATCGGGTGCTAAAAAGCGCGCCTCTACTCCAGCCGCCGCCTCTACCGGCGCCGCGGCACGGCGTTCCCACGGGGACCAGATCTGCTAACAAGGGGATTCCTCGAGGTGTCAAACTCAGAATTCGATGAAACTGTTTCGTAGGATGTACAAAAAACAATGGTACCGACGATTTTTTTAAAATTAAAATGTGACACTCCGGGAAATCCCCTTGTAAGTACACTGCTTTGAATTAAACTATTTAAATTTTTTCCCCTTTTTTTGCTCTAAAAACCTAAATATTTTTGCTGAACTGAAGTCGTCGAACTGTCAGCCGTACGCCCGCCCCTCCCCTGTGCGCGTGTTGCTGTCGGCCCGGGTCCGCCCCGCGGAACACGTCTCCGTGCGCGGGGCCGGCCGGCGCGGGCGAGATCGGCCCAGAAAGGTGTTGATATGGAATCAGCTGGTTCCGTGCCAAGCCAGGCGCGCGACCCGCCGCGCGCGCGCGCGTGTGTGTGTGTGTGTGTGTGCCGCCAACGTGTTTTTCAGGTTTCAGTCGCCGTCGTCAGGTAAATGAATCTATCAGAAAGTGACAATGTTAATCTCAAGTTACGGTCGGAATCGCGAATAGGCGTGGTTCTCATTTGCGCTGGGCCGGGCCCGGGCCGGGCTGGGCGCGCAGGCAGCAGGCAGGGTGGTCGGAGCCGCGGAGCCGCGGAGCGAGCAGCGGTCGTGCGTCGGCGTCGGTTATCTCCGCGTCGCGCCGCCGTCCGGGCCGGGCGTGGCCGGGCGTGGCCGGGCGTGGCCGGGCGTGGCCGGGCATAAGTTAGGACCCTCGCGGCCCCCGCCTGCCGTGCCGCTGGCCGCGGCGCAGCTCTTTTTGAGAACATCCAAGTCACTTTCCCCTCCCGCGTCCGGTGTGCCCGAGCCGCCGTCGCCGTCGTCGGTTGGCGCGGGCGGAGAAGGGCCCCGCGTCTCCAGGGCCCCGTGCTTCCCTGGGGATGCCGTCGCGGGGACGTCGGCGGGGACCGAGAGGACGCCGTCGGTGCCGCGCCCCGGGCCCCCGGCACACTTTCCCGTCCCGGATCCCCGGCCGCGGCCCGGCTGCGGCCGTCGCATTTGGTTCGTCCCCCGTTTGTATGCAGTTCTCCGGCCGCCGTTCCAGTTTTCGTCTTCGGTCCCGGCATATACGCATACATTTCGTGTGTCCCCGCGCCGCCGCCGCCGCCGGGCCGCGCTGGAGCTGGAGCCCCGCGTGTTTCACACCTGGAGCCCGCCGATGCTGATAACAGCCTGATAAGGGCGCCGCCCCCCCGGGGGGCCCCGGGCGGACCGGACCGGCCTGGACCGGGCGGCGGGGCGGCGGCGCGGCGGGGAGGTACAGGTGTTGTTTGGAAAGTGAAAGGACTCTGCGGGCAGCAGCGCCGGCCCGGGTAGAGGAGAGAGGGGGGGGGGGGTCATTTGCCAGAGGGGGCCGCGGCAGGTATCGGGCGGCTGCAGCAGGACCAACAACCTCGCAGAGCTGCGCGGAGCTCGGACCAGATCCGATCCGGCCTTGGCGGGGGGAGGCGCGGCGCGGGGAGGCGGCCTGTTACGTGAGGCTGCGCGGCGCCGCTGGGGGGCCGGCGCGGGGCCCGGCCTATCTCAACATGCACCAAACAAATGGGAGTGCTGCTGCACGGCGGACGCGGCGGTGACCGAGCGCCCCGGAAACACTTCATGCCGCGCAGCGAATGTAATCTGCCCCGTATGACGCCGCTGATTAGCCGGGATCCGGGCGTTACGTGCTTTTGTGGACGGCGCGGCTCCTGCGGGCGCCGACAGAAATGGAGATGGGGAGAAAACTAACGAGCAGCGCGGCAGCCGGAGGCAGCCTCTCCCGACTCATCGCGGGGCCCGGGGGGGCCCCACTCGGCCCGCTCCTCTCGGATGATTTGGCGTGAAACCGCATCGATGCCCCCGCGGCCTTCTGTGCTGGGACTCAGCGCCGACCCCGTCTGCTCCTCAGTCATTCATCGCCGCCGGCGGAGCACTCCGAGTGCCTGTGGCGGCGCGGGGCCGCCGGCCGTGGGAACGGAGGCGGGGTGGGCAGCGGCTCCAGCGCGGCTCCAGTGCGGCTCCAGCGGCTCCAGCCGCGCTCATCCGTTCCTTATCGCCGCCCGCGGAAATCGGCGCCGGGATCCTCGAACCACTTCATCAGTGGCGGCGCGGCCGTGCCCCCGCGGCCCCCGCGGGCCCAGCCCTGCGCTGCCGGGGCGCGGAGATGACTGTAACACGGGGCCGCGCAGGGTGCCCGCCGGCTACTCCTGCTGCCGTTCGGGGAAACTCTCCCGATTTTCGTGCACGTAAATTTGCGTTGTTTTCGCGCCGAGGAACTAACGGGTGGGAGTGAAGGTCCTGGCGCCGGCCGGAACCGCCGCGCCGCCGTTTCGTTTCGTGCGTTTTCGCGCGTGTAAACCCGCCTGGGCCCCCGGCGGGCCGAAGCTGCCGCCGCCGCCGCCGCCGCCGCCGCGGGCCGCGGAGAACAACGGACCGAACACGGTGCTGGGCAGGGATGTGAGGCGTTTGAAGAGGTTCACAGGGCCCCAAACACAACGGCGGTGGCACGGCGCGGCACGCGACGCCGGCCGCGGCGGGGCCGTATGCCGTGTGCGCCCTGGCCCGCCCGGGGCGGCCTTTCCCGTGCGCGAAATGTGTGCGAGTGTGTGTGTGTGTGTGTGTGTGTGTGTGTTGCGGGCGGGGAGGGCGCGAGGAGGAGCAGGGGGACTTTCTCCGCAAAAACCGGAATGACCCGCGCCCAAACTGGCGTGTGTCACTTCCTAGTGCGGCGCTGAATGTTAAAGGTCTCCCGATGTGTCGGCGGCTGACGTGCTGGGCCGCGGGGCCGCGGGGCCGCGGGGCCGCGGGGCGGGGTGCCGTGCGGCCGGCGTCAGACTGTCAGGTGCAGCGCAGCGGGGGGGCCGGCGGCAGGGCCGGGCGCCGCGGCGGCCGCGCCTCGTCAGCGGGGTCCCTGCCCTGTGTGATGGGCGGCGGCAGGGCGCAGGGCCCGCGGCCCGGCCCGAGGCGGGCCCTGCAAACTGGATCCGGAGGTAACAAAGCGCGGCCGCGCGCCGCGATCGGTCCCGAGGAGTAAGCTTTATCTACCTCTATGCGCACGGCGCCGCCGGGGGCCGCGGGGGGCCGCCGCCGGGGGACTTTCTTTAATCTCCCCCGCTGCCGGTGCAGGGCCGCATAAGTGCACCGCGGTCCGCGGGGGGCGGGTCCCGTCCGCCCGGGCCGCTCCCTCCGTCATCGACGCACTGCTTTCATCGAGGCTGACAAGCCCTCGCCGCCGCACCTCGCAGCCGGACAGCATACTCGAAACGGAAAAAATAATTTAATTATTAAATAAATAATGTTTTATAAGGATTATATATTTTCAGTGAGCATAGCACTCGATGCATGGCGTTCTGACTTGTCTCGTCACCCCCCCCCCCCCCCCCCCCCGCGGCGCCAGCGGCGGCTGACCAGCACGTCGTCCATCATCGTGCGATCCATTAAGGCCGGCACGCGTCTGCCGGAGAGGCCTCCGCGAATGCCGCGCCGCGCCGTTTGGCCGCGGCCCAAAAGTGTGGCGGCCGCCCGCCCGCCCGCCCGCCGGCCGACCTGTCGATCCGTGCCCCGGCAGCCGACAGCCCTGCTATAAAACGGGCGACACTCTTTTATTATCCCCTCTCCCTCCACACCCTCACGTGCGGACAGACAGCAGCGCTGACACTCCGCCGGCTGGCTTGGCCAGTGGGGTGTGACTTTTCGGACTTTTCGCGCGACGCGCTCCGCTCCAGCGGGCAAGGCGCACCACGCGCCGCGGCGGCTGCTGCGGCTGCTGCGGCTGCTGAGCCGCAGACCTGAGCGAGCGGAGCTGCGCGGGGCCGAGCGGAGCGCGGCCGCCTAGAAAGTAGTTTGAAGTAGCGCGCAATGAAACGGCGGCGACAGGTGGTCCTGCGGCTCCTGGGGCTCCCGCACGCCCCCCGCGGCCCCCCGAGGCCCCCGCGGCCCCCGCGGTGGTGATCGGAGCCGAGAGCTGGTTCGGCGCGGGCATTCGGATCGCCGCAGCCGCTGCCGCGCCCCTTCACCCCTTCCCGCGGATGTGGCGGCACTCGCCGTGTCCGTGTCCTCGCCGTGGTGTGTTTGTTTGTCGCGAAACGTGTCGCGCGCGGCTCTTCCGCCTATTTTTTTCTTCTCCCCGCCATGTTTGACCGGCCGACGGCGGCGGCGGGGTGTCGGTAGGGCGTCGTCGGGGGGCGTTGGCCGACAAGCAGGCGCGTCGGGTGCCCCGTGTGCCTCTCTCTCTCTCTCTCTCCCTCTCGCCTACTGTGTGTGCGGGGCAGGCAGCGGCGGTAGCGGCCCCAGACGAGCAGCACATGAAACGGCAATAGAGAGGCTCGGCTCTCCGGGAGGTTTATGGTGTCGGTGTGGCGCGGGGTGCCGCTGTCCATCCGGCCGTAGTGCGGTGGCGGTGGCGGTGCGGGCCGCGTAACCCGGTGCTGCGCCGGTGCGCCGCGGCACCGCAGTTACGTCGTGAGCCCGCTGCAGGCTGCAAGCTGGACATGGACAGGGCGCCGCGGGTTTATTCGGTGGTGGTGGACGGACAGCGGAGCTGCTCAGGCAGCTGCAAAGGGGAGAGGGGGAAGTAGAGGGGAGGGTCGTGGCCGCCCGCGGCACCAGCAGCAGCAGCAGCGCGGCCACCCACCCACACCGCCACGCCCAGCCACGCCACACTAATCCACACCTAAACGCACGCCATCCTGCCGTGGAAGGAAATCGCGGCACCTCTCTCTCTCTCTCTCTCTCTCTCTCTCTCTCTCTCTCTCTCTCTCTCTCTCTCTCTCTCTGCCTATCCCATCCTTTCACCCATCCTCGATATTATGATTTACGATCGAGTGATCGCTTTCGGATCAACCACGCAGCAGCGCGGTGGCGGTGGCCGCGGCGGCGGCGGCGGCGTCCAGACCGGACCAGCACGACTGGCGCCGCCGCACCCCCTGCGGGCCCCTCCGGTCCCCTGCGGCCCTCCGCCGCCGCCGGCCCCGTCCAGGTACCACGTAACGCGCGGCGCCGTCACCTCGCGTGGGGTTCACGTGCCGACAGCACCGCCTGCGTCACCAGGCGTGTGTGCGTGTGAGTGAGACTGTGTGTGTTTGCGCCGCGGGTGTTGTTAGTGTGAAATGTTTAAACTTTCTCATCACACTTTCCCTCTCGTCGGTTTTTCGTGATTGTTCAGGTCTTCTATATATCTTGCGTTTGCTTAAGGCCCCGGCCGGTGCGGTGCCGGCGGCCGGCGGCCTGGCCCTCGCTCTTCACGGCGGCGGAGGGTCCTCGAAGACCCGAGCGGACGCGCCCGCGCCGCCACCAAAAACAACAACATCCTGGGCCTCAACGGACAGCCGACGGGGAGGGCCGAGCTACACGGACACAGGACACGCACACACACACGCACGCACACACAGACCGCGGCTTAATTTTTCGGCGGCGCGTCGCAGCGCGGCTTGGCAGCCCCGCGCGGCCAACAAAGGGAGCATGCTGGCGACAGACGGCCGGGGCCAGCCGGGGCCCGGGCAGGGCAGCCCCGCACGGCGCGGCGCGGCTGTGTGCTTTCACCGTCGCCGTCGTTGGCCACCGAAGTCGTAGCAGGCAGGCAGGGGGACTGCAGTGCGCGGCGCGGCGCGTGCACGCGGCCGCACGCCGCACGCGGCACGCGGCTCTCGGCCCGCCGGCCCGGGTGTCCGTCCGCACGGTATTACGTGTTTGTTTCCTCGGACGTAAACTCACTTAGCGCGGCGGCGCGACACTGCGGGCCGCCCGGCCTCCGGGCCCCCGGCCTCCGGGGCCCCGGGCCGCCGCCGAGGAGGGCGTTACTCGCGGTGACTCGCAGACTCCGCGCGGCACGCCGCCCCGAGGACTCGCCGCCGCCGGCAACGCGACGGCGCGCTTCGCAGAATTTTCGGTCCGGCCGCAGACGGCGCGTGGCACGTGGCGGCGTGGCGCGTGGCTCGTGGCGGTTGTCGCGTGGCCGCACGGCGCGGGCCGGGCCGCCGCCAACCCGATATGGGCATTTTTGCGTCCCCGCGGCGCGCTCTGCCATTCCGGGCTGGAACGGGGCGGTTGGCATCTCTGAAATCGCGACCGCAGCGCGCCGAGCCCCGCAGCCCCGCCGCCGCATACGCCACGCGCGCAGCGCTCCGCCGCGCTCCACCACGTTTCCCTCCTTTTCTTCTTTAAGGCACTTTGGCGAGCGGGGAACGCTGTCTTCATTGAGGGACGTCATCTGTAATTTTTTTTTCTGCACTGATCCGCACCGCAGCACGCCTCGGGCACACATTTCCCCCCATGATGCCCCCTGCGCGGTTTCTCATACCACCTCTGTGTGTGTGTGCGTGTGTGTGGCGGCCCGGGGGGGGGGGGGGAGTGTATGCATTTCTGGCCTGGAAATGCCCCGCTTGCTTCCGGGCGCCTTCGTCGGTGCGGGGCGTGGCTGCTCAGCCGCCGCCCGTCAGGTACACAACACAACACAAGGCGGGGGGCGGCACAATACCGGCAGCCGGCGGCCGGCAGCCTTCCCCGCCCGAGCTTTCTGTCGGCGCCGTTGTTCCATCGGGGCGGGATGCGCCCCGGGCGCCGCCGGGGGGCCGCCGGGGGGCCGCGCTATTGACATGCACGTCCGCGACGGCGGCCCGCGGCGCGGCCCGCGGCCTACCTCCGAGGCGACGCGCGCATGTCACTACACTCACTACTTTCGCGCACGTCTGCCCGGCTGCTGTTGGCTGCAAGCCGCTCGGCTCCGTGGTCTCTCTCTCTCTCTCTCTCTCTCTCTCTCTCTCTCTCTTTTTTTCTCCCCCCTCCCCCCCCCCTCTCTCTCTCTCTTTCTCGCGCGCGCTTCATCGCAGCTTATCGAACTACTCCGCTAGGCTGATTATCATCAAACGCTGCCGCCATTTCATTATATATTTTTTTCAATATTTTTTTCCGGGTATCGCACTTGGCGCTTAGACACACACACACACACACACACATACGCGCATGCCAGGATTACGCAAGTGATCTCACTGAGTCGCATTCCCCCGAAGCACCATACCACCGCCGCACATTCCTCTTTTCGCCGTCGTCGCCCGCCTGGTGGTGGGTCGCCCGCCCGCCTTTGGCGTACGCCGCGAACTCGATTTTCTCCCCTTCCTTCCTTCCTTCTTCCTTCCTCGAGTTGTTGTCCGACCACCTTTTTATTTTCCCACACACACACACACACTGACTGTCTCACTCACTCCTTCTCACTCGTAATCACGAGCACACACACACACATACCCACACGTACGCACTCAACGGCGTTCGTCCGTTTCGGCAATAACTCCTCTGGAAAGAAAGGGCGAAGGACGACAACAACAAGGGCGAAGCCATAATTTGCCGTTTTGACAAAGATTGCGCAACGGTCCGGTCGGGCCGCAGGAACGCGTTCCGGTCCGATGTGAGTTGCCCGGGGCCCCGCCGAGGCTGCCGCAGGCTGCCGAGAGGCGCGGCGCGGCTCCACTCCTTCCGGGCGCCCCTTCTGGTCGGAATCGAAGCCCCCCTCAGATCTGTGCAACTGAGACGTCTCTGTCCATATACCCAACCCGCCCCCCCGAGCGCCCGCCCCGCCCAGCCTAGCCGAGTCGTTGCATCACTGTGTGTGTCCTGCCCGCCCTGCCTGTCCCTCCCCCCTCTCTATCTCTCTCTGTCTCTGTCTCTGTCTCTCTCTCTCTCTCACCCCCGGAACCTTTCACCGCACTCCCGCTGGACCGGCACCGCGGCAGCGGCACTAGACTCGCGGCCCCGAAGCAGACGAGTACTGAGTGGGCGTGGCGCGGGGGGCGTGGCGCGGGGGGCGTGGCGGCGACCGTCAGCAAAAGGTGACCACGCCGGTAAGCCGTAGACCTGTGATTCATCACGTCGTGTTAAAACAAAAAAACATTTAAAAAAAAAACAAGACGGGTGAAAATGGTATATTATACGCTCCCGTTCTCCACGGCGCGCTGGTTCTGCTACGCCAAGCCCTCTGTATAAGTTATCGTTTTTTTTTTTACGGACGCCATTTCAGAGCGCGCGGTGTATATGGAGTGGAGAGGGTGGGCAGGAGGCGGCCGGTGGTTAGCCTGAGCAGACAATGCCCCCGGGGGGCGGCGGCCGGCCGCGGGCTCGGCGCCACTTGCAGCGGGGACTGCTTGGTGCCGGGGCGGAGAAGTATACGGCACGCAGCGCAGCCGGCAGAGCAGCCACCGCCGCCGCTCTGACGGTGTCACAGCCCCAGCGACACCAGCCCTGCCGCCGTTCCGTCCCATTCAATGTTAAGCGTGGCGGCGCGTGGCGGCGCGTGGCGCGGCGCGTGGCCGCGGCCTGCCGTGTAAAGTATAGGGGGGGCAGCGGCGGCGCACCCGGCCCGGTTATTATCGCACGTCGCCGTCGCTTCTGCTCAATTTCACCTCGGCGACACTCGGCCGCACGCACGCGGGGAGAGCGCCCCCGGCGGGGCCCCCCGGCGGACCCGCAACACGTATTCAATCCGCGACGCGGCCGTGGCGGGCCGGGCAGAGACGACCAGAGAGCGAGACGGAGCGACGCGACCCGGCGGGGAGCGAGCGAGACGGACGCACTGAGGGTCCGCCGGGTAGCGCCTGGGAGGTAGGCCGGCCCGCTGCGCACGGGAGCGTTGGCGGCCGCTGTGCTGCCTATCCGGCCGGGCGCTCTCTGCCGCCGCACCGCTGTAGCCGGCCATGTGTGTGCGCGCGCGCGCGTGTGTGTGTGTGTGTGTGTTGCCGCACCATACCTCCCTCCCGCCCTCTCCCCTCTCCAGGTCTGCGTTGTACTCGTAATGCCACAGCGTTTGTGGTTCGTCGCGGCTGAAGCAAAATTGCTTCTTAAGCTCTTTTAATTAGTCGCGTCAATTAACCCCTCTTCTTCGTTCCCCGTATGTCTGTGTGTGTGTGTGTGCAGTTGTTGTAGTGTCCCTGTATGCACGTGTGTGTGTGTGAGGAATAAAATATTCAATCGGTCGCCTGCGCCGCCGCTGCGTCCGCCACGCACACGCACGCACACACGCACGCACCACGCACGCACACGCGCCGCGTGTATAGCGGCTGAGTGCCCGCGGGGCCGCAAGCCGATCCGCCGCGTGTCGCGTCGTGCCGCGTGCGTGCCGCGTCATGGCGTGCGCCGTGTACGAAGCGTGCCCCGGCACGGACCGCCTTTCAATTCGTCGACATTGATATGACTCGGGGCGGCGGCCGCGCGGCGTCGCGGCGACGTCGCGTCGCGGAGAAGGAGGAAAGTCTGCAGCTGCAGCAGCGGCAGCAGCAGCAGGTACATAATGTGTTTCGGCAGCGGGCGCGGCACGGCGCGGCACGGCCGCATGAGCTTACATAGCGATTACGATTCGTTCCGAGTTTGCGCCGGAGCCGCTATGCGACGCCGCGTGGCATTACGGGCTGCGTACGGAACGGCACCGTTCTCTCTCTCTCTCTCTCTCTCTCCCTCTCACGCACAGCCCCTTCTCTTATCCCGAGGCTCTCTCTTGAGGGAGAGAGAGAGAGGAAGAAAGAGAGAGAGAGAGGCCTGTGGCACCGTCGCGTTGTTACAAAGTGTCACAGTGACACGGCACACCCTGCTTCGCGGCATGATGATTCAAGAGTGACAATACATTTTTTTATTATTTTTTTTTTGAAAATGGCATGGTGTGTACAGAGATCCTTCCTGTTGCAAAAATTTCGAGACATTTGAGAGGTGCCCTGATCACATGGACACGATCCAAGGAAAGCGCGGATCGGATTCACCTGCAGCTCCTCTAATCTGAAAATAATAAAAAGAAAATAGCAAAGGAAAGCCCGTCCGCGGTGTACTGCGCCGCCTGGCCGCGGCCACGCGGCTGTGTAAAGCGTGCGCGGAGTAAGTGCCTTACAGATTCCAGCTGCGGGCTGCGGGCCGGCGGCGGCCGCACATAGCCGCCCGGCACCGCGTCGCGGCATTCCTGCCGCCGCCACTACTCCGGGCCGCGAGCCCCGCGTCTGCCCCGCGTCTGCCCCGCGCACTCCGCACTCTACTGTGTATACTACGACTACCGCTGCTACGACAACTACAACTACGACTACCACTACTACTACTACTACTACTAGCTTTCTCGCACAAGGGAGAAAAACGTCCTCCCCCAGGCTGGCCGGGCCGCGGCCGCGCTGCCTGCAGTGGCGCGGCCGCTTGTTTGCAGCGTAGGCCGCGCTCCGTGGCCGCGCCGGCCTGCCGCACATCGCATCGCATCGGCCGGCATTCGTCCCTCTTGACGGCGCGGATCGATACTGCGGGGGGGAAATGTCATCGCTGCCCGCAATTACAGCGGGGAAACGTCCGTAGGTTCTGGTGTGCGCGGCGGCGGGGCTGGCTGGAGGCGGCTGCGCACTGCCGATAGAGCGCCGGCGTGAGCGGCACCGTGCCTCCGTAGCCGCGTGGTTAGCGAGTCCGATCTAAATTTAAAAAAAATTATCGTCAAATTTCTGGAACATTTTCAATCCGGTCGACGGAGAGGGCGGGGGGGGGGGGGGTCTGATCGCCAGTCGGTAATGTGAGGTGCCCCCGCCCCCCTCGGGCCGAGCTGGAGGCCGGGCTGGAGCCATTGTGTGGCCGGCATCCGGCTCCGAGCCCGGCCGCAGCCCCGCCGTAGAATGTGCGATGCGGCCCGACGGTCCGTGTGATTTTCGCTCCGACGCTCTGAGAGGACGACGACGTCCTCGCCTCATGACGGCGGGGCATAAACAGTGTCGGGGCCCCGCGGCGGCGGCGGCGGCGGCGGCGGCCGGACGGCACGGCAAACACCGGGCCGCGAACAGA
Source organism: Megalurothrips usitatus (assembly GCA_026979955.1). Classification (NCBI taxonomy): domain Eukaryota; kingdom Metazoa; phylum Arthropoda; class Insecta; order Thysanoptera; family Thripidae; genus Megalurothrips; species Megalurothrips usitatus. The sequence goes on from CM049593.1 coordinate 14,047,800, forward strand.
CAGTACGATCCCCGGGCCGTAAACCTTTTGGTAAGGGCGGAGTGTCGCCGCGAATAAAACTGTGCCGTAATAACGGCCAGCCACGCGCGCCGCCCGCCCCGCCGCGGAGCCCTGCGGAGGAGGGCGGAGGCAGGACTCCCCGGAGCTCTCCTCATCTTGTACCGCGGGCCGGGGGCTCTCATTCCCATCCTGGACACACACGGGACCGGCTCGCTCGCTCACTCACACACACGCAGAGGACACCGATTCTGTGGTCTGGCTCGTGCCTCCTTCCTCACCCGCCGCCGCCGCCGCCGCTGCCCGTAATGTGACTCTGCAAAACCGAACCGGGTTCAAAAAGTAACGCCTACGTATATTTATGCATGGGCAGTGAAAGTTGTTTGGATTGGAAGGTCGGTCTGACGGCGCGGGGCCGGTCGGGGCGGGGCGCGGGCGGGTAACATGGGCATCACTTTCCCGTCCGCGGCCTATTACATATCGGCAACACCCGCCCCCGCCGCCCCCGGCCGCCGCCGGCCGCCGCCGGCAGCTGCGCGCAGCCGCGGCCGAGTCCGTCACCCGTCCCGCTGCTGTCCCAGCAGGCCCTGTCTGATGAGAGCGGCCCCGGCTCGCCGCGGCTCCGTCCTGTCATGCGCCTGCCCCGCAGGGCCGCGCTCGCCGCTCGCCGGCAGATAGTTGGGCCGGCCCTTTCTAGAAGAGGTAGCAGGGTACCGGCGCAGGGCTTTCGCCCTATAAATAGTTGGAGGTCCGAGTCCGGGCGGGGGCTGCCGGGGGGGCCTCGGCCTCCGCACTGCGCAGCCCCTGCGTCCGCGGCCACTGCAGCACAATGCAGGCCCCGCCGCCGAAAGCAGCGCGGGCCCGCAGTAAAGGGACGGCCGCCGTGCGGCGCGCGCGAAAGCAACAGTATTCACGCTCTGCCCCGCCCCTGACCTTTCGGCTCCTTGTTCCAGGACGCGTCCAAGTACAAGTACGAGTACTCGGTGCTGGACGGGCTGGGCGGCCACTCGGGCCGCGTGGAGAGCCGCGACGGGCCGCACACGCTGGGCGGCTACTTCGTGAGCGTGCCCATGGGCCACAACGCCATGGCCGGGCCCATGGGGCCGTCGTCGCTGCAGCAGACCGTGTCCTTCATCACTGACAGCTGGGGCTACCACCCCATCGTGTCGTACACCACCAACCACGGCTCGGCCGTTACCACGGCGCAGTTCGCGCTCGGCGGCAAGGCCGTGGCGGCGCTGCGCCAGCAGGAGGAGCAGCAGCAGGAGCAGCAGAAGCAGCAGCAGCAGCAGGTGGGTACCCGGCGGCAACCAGCGGCAGACGCTCATGAGAAATTGCGTGCCCGCGCCGAATTTTTCTTTTTACAAACTTCGCAAAAAAAAAAAAAAAAAAGATCGTCAGCCGAGCGACAAACTGACTGACTGAACCAACCAATCTGCTGCAGCCACGGTTTGACGTACCCTGTGCCAGTACTCAATATTAACCTATTCTGACGTTGACCTGTTTCAGAAGGTGAGGAGGATGTGGATGGTGGATGTGATGTTAGGCACGCAGACTTCTTCACACCCCGCGGGGTCTCGGCCACGGTGGTGCGACGCAACGCGACCACGACTGGAATCAGTAAACGACAACTGACAATGACGAAAAAAAACGAAAAAAAAAGTCGAACGTTGAAGGGGGAGGGGAGTGTTGACCATTTGTGTAGGCACTCTACGTATGCTAATTTTCGATCTCCGGTGAAATGCAGCAGCGGCGGTATCAGGGTCGGGGAGGGAGTCCGCCGCGCCGCAGTCCGGTTTTTGCGCCTTGAAAATGGTCGTCGCCATTCTGGGGTACGCGATATAATCGAAAAGTGTTTTCGTACGTGCCGCAGGAATAAATGAGAGTTTGACGGGAGAAATGCCGCATCCCGAACCCCTTCGCCACCCTTCAACGAAAAAAAAAAAACAACAAAACAAAAAATCGAAGAAAATGCTGGACATCCATTTTCTTCTCGGACCGGCCGGGGTGACGTCAGGGGCTGGGGGCGCGGCGGCGGCGGCGGCGGCGGCGCGGCCTCGCCGTAAACGGCTCAATATAATCAGTCGTCGGCGGGAGGAGAGGTGTGCTTATGAAAAGGGAGCCGGCCGGGCGCGGCGATTAAAGCGTGCAGGGATCCTCCCGGATCCCCCTCGGATCCTCCCTCCCGCCTCTCACCCCGAGCGAGGGAAAGCGGATTGTCCCATCACATCCCACGGATCGGACGGCCGCGCCCCGGCCGCCGTGGCCGCCGCCCCGCCCCGCCGCCGCCGCCCCGCCGCCCCGCCGCCCCGCCGCCCCGCCGCCCCGCCGCCCCGCCGCCCCGCCGCCCCGCCGCGCCCCGCCCGCCGAGCCCCATGGGGAATGTCATTAAGCGGACGGGGGTGCGGGGCGGCGCAACGAGACCGCCGCAGCTGCCGGCCGAGGCCCGGCCCGCTCCCCGGGGATGGCCTTCGGACCAGATTTCGGGGATCCGTGTTCACGCCAGAATTTGCGACCTGCGCGTTCTTTTTGCGTTTTTCGATTTGTCCGAACTCAAACTGGAAGCCGCGCTGCGAGATGCGTCCGCAGCGGGCGCTTGCTGGCGGCGGGCCAGAAAAACGTCCCGCCGCACCGCACTGTCCAGCCGCCTTTGGTACGCACGCCCTGCCCTGCCCTGCCCCGTCCCCGGCCGGCAGTCCGGGCTGGACAAATAAATGTGAGAGAGTTTTGCTTCACACCGCGCGTGCCCCGCCCCGCCCCGCCCCACCACGCCCGCCGCCCTCCTTTTTAACGAGCGTAACTTGTCTGCTAAAGATCGCAATTAAAGGTCCGCCCGGCCGGCCGCGCCTCCCGCCTCCCTCTCTAGGTGCCGATCACTTTTTCTTTCGTCCCGCCCCCGTCTCTCTCGCACACACGGGGCCGTTCCCCCCGCGCGGCCACCGCGTTGGGTAATAGCAACAGTCCCCGTCCCCGGACACGGAGGGCGTCGCGCCGGCGTGTCAACTTATTTGGCACCTGTCGTCTTCTCGCTCCAGTTCGCCACCCGCGCTTAACTTAATTCTGCCTAACGCTCGGCACGGGAGTCGTGCAATCTCCCGGGTACGGCGCGGATGTCGCCGGAATGACGATTCTGCTTCGTGCCCCGCCGCCGCTGGGACCTCGGCGAGGACCCCGTCGTACGAGAGGACCCCGTCGTCAGAGAGATCGCCGTCGACATGAGCCGGCCGCGCCGCAGCCTCAATCGCTTTTCGGGGATGGGATGACCGTAATCGAAGGCCCGGCCGGCCGGCCGTCCCGGCCGCCCCGCCCCGCCAGTTTTATTCTTCCTTTCTTCTCAGTCCGCTCACCTGCCCCGTGTTCCCATGTTTATTGCCCGGCTCGGGATTCGCACGCCGCCGACTGCCCGGTTTAGGGGACGCGGCGGCCGTCGGGGAGGAAGGGGGGGGGGCGTCGATGTATGCAACGGGAGACGCTCGCTCGCGTCGCGAGAAAGTCGCCGATGGCCGCCGCCGCCGCCACCACGCCGACTGCGCCGAGGAGGCTGAGGCTGTCGCCGCCCGCCGGGAGGGGAGGGGGGGGGGGGGGGAGGGGCGCACCTGTTATCCATCAGCCTCTAAATGACGGCGTGATTAGGCCACGAGTAGCGCGCCTTTAATTTCCAGCGAGTGTCTGCGTCCGGGGAGCGGACTCCGCGGGTGCGGGGCGGTGCGCTCCCGGACGCAGCCGGGCGGCCGGCGGTGCGGGTGCGGCGGGGGAGGGTGCGGGGGAGGGTGTGGAGAGCGCGCCGCCGCCGCCGCCGCCGCCGATCATGGTCAGGTCGAGCGTCGAGCTGCGGGCAGAGGGGGCTCCGGGAGCGATTAAAAATGAGAGTGGCCGGAATTTTAAATTGAATCATTAATTTGCAGCAGGCGGCCGCCGCCGCGGTGGTGGCCTCCGGGGAGCCGAGCGAGCCGGGCGTCCCGGCCACGTCGCTGCTCGCCCCCGCCGCCCCGCTGCCCATGCCGTCGGCGACGCTCATCCCGCCGGCCCTGTCCGTCAGTGCGGACGGCCCCGGACCCGCATCCGCAGCCGCCGCGGGGCCCGCCGGCCCCGGCAAGCTGCTGCCAGGCCTGCTGCAGGACGAGAACGCGGAGGCCGAGCTCGCCGCCAACGACATCGGAGGCCAGGGCGGACAGCGCGGCGTGCAGGTGACGTCCTTCCTGGCCGACACCAACACGGCCGGGGCGCCGTCGGCGTCGGGTCCGTCGGCGCCGTCGGGTCCGTCGGGGCCCTCCACCCCGGCCAGCGAGGACGGCGGCCGGGCCTCCGTCAGCGTGGGTCCCAGCCTCAAGGGTGCCGACTCCATCTCGGCCTACGTCATCTCGGACTCGGACGAGCGCGGCAACGTCGGCAACGGCCTCGCGGACCGCGACGTCACCGGCAGCAGCACCGCGCTGCCGCCCACGCCGACCACCACGCTGCAGCCGATCGTGGTCAGTGAGAACTACGGCGGCCGGGTGCCGTCGACCACGCCGTCAACGCCGTCCTCGTACTCGCCACTCTTCGGGCCCACCGTCACCGTCACGCCCGAGTCCGCGCCGTCGTCGTCGCCCGCGTCGGTCTCGTCGTCGGCGTTCTCCTCCCTCGGAACGACCGCCACGGACGACGCCGCCGAGCCGCACACGGGTACGGCCTCCACGCCCACCGTGGTCATCACCCCCCGCCCCCAGCACGGCGGCCAGCACGGCGCCCAGGACTCCCAACAGGTGGCGGCCGCCTCCAACGCCTTCGAAGTCACCGACGACGGCCACCAGTACCTCGGCCCATCCGGACAGAACGCCGACGACGAGCAGCAGCAGCAGCTCGGCGACGAGGAGCTTCAGCAGGAACAGCAGAAACTCCAGGACGGCCTCAAGAAGGACATGACCATCACCAAGAGCAGTGCGGTTCACGAGGCGCACTACCGCACCGAGGTCGAGGTGCAGAAGTCCGTCGAGGTGCCCTCGGAAATCACGCTGGACTCGGTCAAGTTGGCCGGCGACGAGGAACACGTCCAGCAGCGCGGCAGCGTACACGCGCCCGGGTTCTACATCAGGCAGCACCAGAACCTGATGAGGCAGCAGCAGCACGTCCGGGAGCTGGAGGAGGAGCAGCAGCGGCAGCAGCGCGGGCGGGCTCTGCAGCAGGAGATCCGGGACCAGCACGAACAGGACCTCCAGGACCAGCTGCACGCCCAGCAGCTGCAGGACCAACAGATCAGGGATGAGCAGCGTGGCCAGGATCTCCAGGACCAACTACATGTCCAGCAGCTCCAGGACCAACAGATCCGGGACCAGCAAATACAGGATCTCCAGCGTGTCCAGCAGCTCCAGGACCAGCAGATCCAGGACCACCAGCGTGCCCAGCAGCTGCAGGACCAACAAATCCAGGACCAACAAATCCGGGATCAACAGATCCAAGACCACCAGCGTGCCCAGCAACTCCAGGACCAACAGTACCAGAACCAGCAGAACGCCCAGCACCACGTCCAGCTGCCCGTCGAGCAGCTCCAGGACCAGCAGGCCGACCTTCTCCAGCTCCAGGAGGAGCCGCAGGACCTGGACCTGCAGCAGAGCGTGGCGGACACGCAGCCGCACCACGTCCAGCTGCTGCAGCCGCTCACGCTCCAGCTGCCGCTGCACATGCTGCAGCAGGCGCACTTCCCCGTCGTCCACGAGGCCCTACTGCTGCAGCAGCAGGCGCCGCCCCCGCCTCCGCAGCAGGAGCTCCAGGACGCCGTCACGCCCAACCACGGCCACGGCGAGCCCTCCGAGGCCGCCGTCATCCCGGAGGAGAACAAGCTCCAGCTCGAGGCCCTGGTCCAGCAGGTGGCCGCCGACGTGACCCGCCTGGTCCGCGTCGAGGACCAGCCCGCCGCGCCCGCGCCCGCCCCGACCAGCACCAAGCTGGTCGAGGTGGAGAAGACCGCGCCCGCCCCCATCGCGCACGGCCCGCACGGCCCGCACGGCCAACACGGCCCGCCGGCCGAGCAGGTGACCCGGCTGGTGAACCTGGACCGGCCGTACACGCACCCGGCCTTCATGGCCATGCAGTACCCGGTGGCGCTGCCCGGCGCGCACCCCATGCACCACCTGCTGCCGTTCCAGCACTACATCGCGCTGCCCATCAAGGACCTGCAGCTGTCCGAGTCGCAGGTGCAGTCGCAGCAGGTCCCGCACCAGTCGCTGCACCACAAGTACAAGATCTCGCACGCCGTGCACCCCTCGCCGGACGACGTGACGGCGCTGACGCACAAGGCGGTGCCCGGCATCGACCCGGACAAGATCGTGCACTGCGCCGAGCACGTGTACTCGTTCCGCCCCAGCCACACCATGTACCCCGCGCACTGGAAGGGGCGGTCGTCGCGGAGGGGTGGGCCGCCCGGCGGGCCCGGCGGCGCCCCCGGCAGGCACCGCGGCAACCTGCGGAAGCTGTGCATCGAGTACGGCGGCTTCAAGCCGCCGCTCGTCCCCTCGACGCCTATCAAGGAGGACGGCAAGCCGGTGCACCCCAGCAAGGACGACTGAGGTACCCGGGCGCGGAGACTGGACTCGACTGGTCGAGGGGCCGAGGGCAGTGACAGGCCTCTCGATCACTTTAAATTATTTGACAAAATTGAGTTCTTGGTGTGTGTATGGAACGTGTGCTCAGGGAGTCTCTCTCTCGAATTTGTCGACCAAGGTGTCTCGGCTGTTATTCTCTATTTTTTTTATTTTTTTTTAAATTAAAAAATACTGCGGTGGACATTTCGGACGCGCGGAGCATCCGACTTGCCCGTCGGCCAGGCCCCCGTGACTCGCGCCGTGGCCCGGCCCGCGGGCCCCTCAGAGGAGAGGCACTCGTCCTTAAGTGCCGGTAGTACAAACCGCCGTTTGCCAACGCTGCTGTGTTGTCGTCGGCCACTGTGGGTAATTGCAATGGACTATACCAATGTCTTTTCACGACACGGTGATTAGCACTATGCCATTTTGACCTATACGTACACTTTAGAAAGCCTAAGAGTATTGTATATTGTTGCATTTTGCCATTGAAGAGCGTTTGTAGTTTGTTCCAAAAGAGCAACACGGCTGACTTTGTTGTTTGTTTTTTTTATTGTTGTGTAATTGTTGTTGATGCTCGTTTTGTGATATTTGATGGTTCATATACCATGCAGCAGCTCTGTTGAAAAAGACTCATGTAGTTTTGGTAGAGCGTTATATTTAACATTTTTCTTTGTAAAAATAATTTATGAAACATATATTATAAATTATAAAAGACATATGTACATCTCGTAGTCTGGACGTTCCTCCTCATTATTCGGCAAGGGAGACTGTTGTTGTTAAATTATTCTGAGCTACTTGCTCAATTTGTTGACATATTTTTGTTACTTATTTTTGTAAATACATTCCTGTTACGATATCGACTAGTTCGCACTTGCGTTTTCCCCCCCTGCTGCACACGCGTAGTAAAAGCCGGAGGAAGAACACATAACAACAACACTTACGCTAAAACGACAACAACAACACAGTAACACAGGGCTGCGGAACCCGCGGCCCGGCCAGCCCACTCCGACGCCTTGGGCCTGGGAGTGAGGGTCATAACACTTAAATAACACGGTGACTAAAGAGGGGCTTCTCTTTTTTTGTTTGGTATTTTTCTTTATGGTAAAAGGTTGTTGGTGAAGTCGTCATTATCTCCGTCACAGGGAGGCACAGCCAAAGCACAGCGGCGGCCGCGGAGCGCGCGGCAGCGCGGCCGGGTCGTCCATTCTGCAACAGAAAGCAAGAGCGTGAGTGGTATTCGAACCCGCGGCGGGAGCCGGCGCCGCGGCCTGCCTGCAGCTGCTGCTGCTCCCGCCGACACTTGTGAGGTAATCTGCGAGGAGAGGCCCGCGGCGGCCGGCAGCCGGCAGCCGCAGGTGACACTGGAACTGCGCGGCGCGGGACCCGTGACCGCCGGCGGGGGGGACGACTGATTGGACCCAACCAGCCGTCTCAACTCGCGGGGCATTCCAATTATTTTCTCACCCGCCGCGGCGTGTGTGTGTGTGTGTGTGTGGTGTAGAAAGTACCAGCGTCCACCTGCGAGGTGTAGGAATTGCCGCCGCCCCGCCCCGCGTCACCTTTTCCCGTCGCGGCGTGTCGGGCAGGAGAGTGACCGCGCCGCCGCCGCCGCAAACTACTAATCGCTGTTCAAATAGCATAAGGATACCGACCTGACAGGGCGGGAGGGGCGCCGCCGGGGCAGTGGAGGCCGTGTCAGCGACGCCGCCGGGGCCGCCGTCAGGGCCGCCGTCAGGGCCGCCGTCAGGGCCGCCGTCAGGGCCGCCGTCAGGGCGAGCCGCGGAGGGACCCGGACCAGGCCCAGGCCCATGCAGCCAGCCCGGTGGACAGCACGAGAGAGAGCGGGGCCGCGGGCCGCGTCGCCGCGCCGCCGACTGCAACACGCGTCAGGGGATCGTCAATAAGTCACCGGCGGCCGTCATTCATCCGTCGTCGCGAAGGGGCGTCGTCGTCAGCGGGGGGGCACTCCGGCCGAGCGCTCGAGAGCGGGGTGCCTGCCGACCGGGACGCTGCTTCCCGCCGCATCCTCTGAACCTCAGCGCACAAGCACACACGCACACACAAGCGCACGCACACAGACGCACGGCGCCGTGGTGGGTAGGCAGCCACGACAGCTGCATGCAGGCGTGTCGTGCGGGCTGGCCTACCCCGACTCTTGCAGGCGCCCCGTGCCTGCCCGACGCTCTGCCCTTTGGGTGGGCCGGTCGAGAAGACGGCTGGCCGGGCAGCGAGACCCGACCCGACCCGACCCGGCCCGCGGCGGGCCGCCGCAGGTGAGACTAGACGAGTTTCTACGTAAGGCCGCCGCTGCTGCTGCTGCTGCCGCTGCCGATAGGTGAGAGTGTAAAACCGTCACGCCACGATGCCGCAGCGGGACGAGACTATGATGCTTGCAGTCGCCACTCGGTGCGCGCCGCCTCCTCCTCTCTCCCCGGCTGGCGAGCAGGGCAAGCAGAGCTGCTGGCGGAGTGGTCGTAAAGACATGCCGGGCGCGGCGGGCCGGGCGGCGGGGCGGGCCGCGACCCGAGACAGGTCACGAGGTGAGTACCCGACTGACCCACACGTCGCGCACGGCCACGGCCGCAGAGCCGCACCCGGCACGCCCACCGCTAGCGGAGCCCGGCGCCCGCGGGGCCCCCCGCACCCGGCCGCCACCATCACGGCCGTGTTTTCTCTTCGCCCCGCAGTGAGGAAGAAAGCAGAATTAGTTAGTGTGGATAGGACACCACGGCGGCGGCGCGGACGCCGACAACTGCAGCTGCACCACCGACTCACAACCCCCCGGCGACTCGCCGTGCCCACACATCTCACCCCGCCGCTCTCTCCTCCGATGCGAGGCAGGTTGGGTGGCCTACGTCGCGGGCGCCCGCCACCGCCGGACCAACACATCGGCGAGCTCTACCGGACAACAACACCACCACCACCACCACCACCGCCGCGAGGGAGGGAGGGAGGGAGGGCCGCCGTCGGCCACCCCCGCAAACACGTACTTACACTGGCATCGCATTTTGTACTGGTGCCGCCGGCGAAAGCTGCTGAACTTTAAAGCAGTGACATTTTCCGTGCACGGGACCGTCGCCTCCTGGTCGGGGCCCCGGTCCCGGTGCACGACGTTGCGCTCCTTACCGTTGGCCGAGCGGTGCATGGACTCCATGGGCACGCCCTCGTCGGGGCCCTCCGGCCCGTCGTCGGGGCCCCCGGGCGCGCCGGGGGCCCCGGCGGGGGTCGGCGGGGGCGGAGGAGGGGAGGTTGTCGTCGGCCGCCCTGCGCAGAGTGTTAGTGTCACACAGAAGCCGAGGCTGCGGCGCGGCTGTTAGTAAGAGCCAGCCTCCGGATTTAGTTGCACAGTTGCGACCCACACAAAGCCTGGAGTCTCCCTCAGACGGCACACAGAGTTACGAGAACAAAAATATTTAAAAAAAACCGCCACTGCTGCCCTCGCCGATGGATTAAGCTCCACACGTAAAAAAAATTATAGTCGTCCCGTCAACTATTTCTCAGCAACAGAGTACACGAAAGGCGAACACAAGGCCGGCGCGTTCAGCAGCATGTGTCAGTGGCGAGCTCGCGGCGTACTCACTCGACTCGTAGTCCTCCCACGCGATCACGGAGTACGGCGTGTCCTCCAGGGTGAGCTTGCAGCCCAGCTGCGCCTCGCCCTCCAGGGCCGCCTCGTCCACCACGATGTCGGCCTCGATGTCGAACAGGCCGTCCTTGCGGTCCGTGACCCGCACCTCGGCGCCGTCGATGACCGTCTCGTTCCGGGACTCCCGCCGGATGAAGGCGAGCTCGGGCCGCGGGAAGACGCCGTCCGCCTCGCACGACAGCCGCACCTGGCCACCCTCGGACGTCTTGCTCTGCGTCAGCTCCAGGTTCTCCTCCGGGACTGCGGGGGAAGAGGAGCGCGCGGACTTGGATAAATAAAGATGATAAAAACCAAACCTGGCAATCCTTTTATTTTCCCAATTAAAAAAGAAATGACAATAGACAAACACGAATTTGAAAAGAAAATAGCGCGCCGCCACCGCAGGCGCACGCCACCCACTGCGCCACGGGGCCTCCACACTTCACCAGTCATTCTAAAAGCGTTAAGACGTACCGTAAATAATGAACTTCTTGGACTTGACGTCCTCGCCGGAGAAGGACGACACCTGGCAGCTGTACTCGCCGCTCAGCTCGATGGTGGGGTGCAGGATGTTGAGCGCGCGGTGCCGCGTGGACGGCTGGTCCGTCGCGCGGTAGCCGAGGTTAAGCCTGCCCTGCAGGACGCCCAGCGCCTGCGGAACACACGGAGGCAACACACGCCGCGTTGAGTATTTACGACAAGGGTGCAAGCGGCAGTGCGTGCACGCGGTGCAGAGTACAGTACCTGCGGGATCTTGTTGGTGATCCACTGGTACACGGGCGTGGGGTTGGTCTCCTTGTTGAGGAACCACTTGACCACGATGCTCTCCGGGGTCTCGTCGCCGTCCAGGGAGTAGTCGCAGTCGAGGACCACGTCCTTGGCGCTGCCGTTGGCCTGGGGCGGCGGCACCTGCACCTGGCCGATGCGGACCGCCGACAGTCCTGCAGGCAAAGGGAGGGGAGGCGCGCACGCTGTCAGCACCACGGAGATACTCCACGCGCGCAACGGCGAGACGCCGCGCGCGACGCCGGTGAAAGGGGTACGGACGCGGCGCTACCCCGCGTCCCGCGCTCACACCTCAGCCAGCGCTACCCCGCGCGACCAGGCCCCGCCGCACTCGCCGGTCCTTCCCCAGGACGGGACCCTGACCCTCCGTGCGGCCAGACTACCGGTGGCGCCTTGCGGTGTGAAGCACGGCGTCGTCCGAGACGCTCGAACGCGAACATCGGGGGCCCGTCCCGGGTCCGTCCCGGGACTGTCCCCTCTTGTCTATAAATAGGGCGCGGGGCTGGTCTGGGCAGACGGCGGCCCCGCTGCCCCCGCTGGCGCCCGGCCAAGCCTTGCACAATATTTCTGCGTGTGGAGCCGGGCCACGTCACAGGGCCGCGTCGTTAAGGGGCGCATCCTGCCGGCTGAAACCGCCCCCCCCCCCCCCGCCCCTTGTAAATCTCCTAACTTAAGGAGGCGGCGGCGGCTTTCGGCCTTCATCACTCTCAGTCAGCTGTTTTGCGACTCGGCCAAGGAGAAGCTGAGGGAGACGTGGCGGCAGAAGACGACGCGACGACGACCGGGGCCGGCTCTGCCCGAGGACGGCGTCAGCGGCGGCAGGGCGGGGCCGCGGCCGCGAGGGTGTCGAGCTGCACCGAGCTCGGCCCGCAATGCGTGGACAACTAAATGCGGCCGCGGGGCTGGCAGGCGCCACTGTGCCAGCAATGAATGTGTCCTGCGGAAACGAAACTGCCGGGCCGCGGTGCCAAGCCCGCCCGCCCGCACTACACCGCACTGGCAGCCGCGGCGGACACGCGATGAAAAATTCGCGCGTCGCGTCTTCGCCGGCATCCTCTCCTCCGCCCCCGGGCGGCGCTGTCCGGAATGTAATAATACAGGGCGGTGACGCGATGGCCGACCCCCAGCAGACCCCCCCCCCGGCCGGCCGGCCCCCGCCGCTACGCCACTATTCGGGGCGGTGAGGCGCGCGCGCCAGGACGCACGTCCTTGTCGCGGCGGTGCGGGGCACCGGCATGCACGCCGCCCGTACGTTGCTGCGAGCCCTCATCAAGGCCACGGCGGCCCGCGTACGCAACCGTAAGAAATCTAACACAGCAAGAAGTGACCCGGACCCGATCGTCTACAGCTGCAGGGGACCATGCGGGCGAGGGGGGAGACGGGCCATGTCAAGTCAAGAGCGCGTCGGAAACGCTCGGCGCGAGCCGGCGGCGGCTGCCCGAGAGCCTGCGGCAAACGCCGCCGCCCGGCCGCCAGGCTCAGCACGCGGCTGTGTGGGCTGGGCGGTATTCCCCTCTACTTGCCAGGCGGTCCGAGAGATGGCGCTGCGCACGAACGCGGCGTGCTCGCTCGCGCGGGGTGCTCCGTCCGGCACCAGAACTAAACCTCCGTGGCTCAGCGCCTAGCCCGGGTTGCCCACCGTGTGGGTGTGCCGCTCGGACGGTGGCGGTGGGTATCAGTCGCCCGGCACCCGCATTCGCAGGGCGAGCTGCCTCGGACGGAAGCGGGCCGGCGGGGCCTTCGTTATCGCCCCGCGCCGCGTGTACCGTACGCTCTCGGTGACGAACGCGCCCTGCGCACCGCGCGGGCCGTGCAGTTGTCCCGCAGCCCGTCTCACACCTTTCAGCGACGACGCTCACGTAGTACCGGAGCGCGGCAAAGAGTTCCCCCCCCCCCCCCCCCCCGACGACCCCGCCGGCGCCGAAAACGAGGGCACAGTTGTCGTCGGCCACGGCAGATGATTACTAACTTGTTAGTTACAATAAACGCGATCCGAATGGGCGAGGAGGCCCATTTCCGCGGTCGGTCCCAGAGGGAGGGGGGAATGGCAGGCCGTTCACAGAGAAACAAGCCCCGACCAGAATGGGGCAGGGAGAGGGGGTGGGAGGTCGGCCAAAGCCCGCTGTCCTGATCCTTCCGTCCCTTTGTGATCCTTTGCCGAGGATCCCGCGCGCGCGCGCACCCTTGAAACAGCATTAGAAGTGGCTTAAACCTGCCCCCCCCTCTCTCACCATCCCCCCCCCCCACCCCACGGCCGCGCGGTAAGTAACACCCTTCTCTTTTCCTGCGCCCGCTGGAAAGGGGGAGTCGGGTCGGGCGCATTCGCAGCGGCGGTGTGTTCGGCGTGACTAGTGTGACTGAGGCGAGGTCCTGCTATCGATTCCCCCCCCCCCACGGATCCCCTCTTTTTTAACGAACACCCGAATAAAACCAGCGATTGTCATGACAACGAATGATTCGAAATAATTCCGAGTACTGCACGCAGGGAACGTATATACGCAGCGCAGTGCGAATAGACGTCGCGCACCGTTTGGTGATATCCGACCGGAGTGGCTCGGCTCGGACACCACGGCGACGGCTTGGAGGCGACATTATCTCGTACTCCCTTGGCTGCACTCGGCCGCTCCCCCGCCGCCCGCCACCGCTGGGTGCATCTGGTTACACAGCGGGAGGGGGTGGGGGCCCCCGGGGCACGAGCCTTTAATACGTGTCACGTGATACGCCCCCCCCCCTCCGCTGGGCTGCCGGGCTCGTGCCGGTCGGGGAGAGAGGATTTCCGTAGCAAGAAAACTTTTTGCGTAAAGGTTAAATCGACGGCAGTCTCAGCCGGAAGCAGCGCTCGGCTGTGAGTAGGGGGAGGGGGGGGGGGGGGCACGCCGCGAACACGCATCGCCACGCACGCACGCGCGTATGCAGCGTATGCTAATGGACTCGCGCGCTGTCCCGGGTTCGAGTCCCGGCGGCGGCGGCGGCCGCGCGGAGTACTTACTCAGCGGGGTGCGTACGTGCGCCGTCAGTACTACTTGGCCACGGCGGCGGCGACTTGCCTCCGCTGCATGTCAACTCGCGTCGCGGCGGCCCGGCTGCTCGAATAGGAGGCGCGCGGCGGGGGGGGGGGGGGGGGGGGGGGGGAGGTCCGTACCGCAGAGCACGCGCGTGCGTCTGAATTAGTGAATGAATGGCAGGATGTGTCACCACGCGGAGGAAACACGGCGCGGGGGCCGCGCGGGGCCCCCGGCGGCGACGGGGCCGCACCCCGGTGCTGGACGACGTGGACGCGGAGCGGGGCCGCGGGGCCGCGGGGCCGCGGGGCCGCAGGGCGGACGGAGGCGAGGCGATGCCCATCGAGAATTAGGCAACCGCGGGGCCGATGGAGTTGTTGCTGTTGTGGCGGCGGCAGCGGCGGGAGTTTTGAATCAGACCCGGCCCGGGCATTGTCTGCGGCCGGAAGGGGGCGCCGCACGCAGCGACGGCGGCGTTAATATGAGGTTAATACGAGGCGCGGCACGACGCGTGCGGCCGTGTCGCTGTCCGCGGCGGCGTGCGCGTGGCGTGAGCTGTCATGTCGCGGCCGGCCCGGCGCGCATGGGCGTGGTGCGCGGGGCCATGAATCAACTTTTGGGAGTCCCCCGCTCGTGCCCGACGCTCATCTGTTGAGTCTGAGCGTGGCGGTGCCGGTGCCGCGTGTGCGCGCTTTCGGCGCGCGGCATCTTTCGAAATGGATGAATGACAGGCGGCGGCTCCGCGGCTCCGCGGCTCCGCCCCCCGATGACCACGCGGAGGGTGCGGCCGCCGCCGGCCCGCCGCCTCCGAAATAAATAAAGAGTTTGACAGCAAAGGCCCCGCCGCCGCCCCGCCGCCGCCCCGCCGAGCCCGGCGTCGGTGTCGGCGCCGCATCCGCCGCGGACCGCGCGCCACCCTCCTCAGGGCGTCGCTCTGTGTTTCCACTGTTTCGCCGCCGTCCGCGTTAAAAAGGGCGCGACCGCGGCGCGGCGGCAGCGCTGCAGAGCGGCGCCAATTAAAACGTGCCCTAGATAAGTGAACGCGCGCCGCCGACGCCACTCGCCGCGCGGGGCTCGTGCTCAAACTTCCCCACCCATTATTTCATCTCTCGGAATAATTATAAAAGTGAGAATTCGTGCACAAAGTTTTTTTTTTAAAAAAAAAAGACATTGAAAATCCGGTTACGATCATCTTTGCATGACACGTCTTCAATAGAGTATTTTAATTTTAATTTTCAGAAGTTGGTGGGGCCGTGGACGAAGTCAACCCACACTTTGCAGCACTGCGTTCGGGTAGGTCTGTGTTCCCGCGGCGGGCTCCCGACGCGCCGCAGCCGAGAGGTAGGCGACCCCGAGTCAGCCGTGCGTGCCGTGTGGTCTACCCGGCGTGCCGCGGGCGCCCGCGCGGTGCGGCTCGGCTGGACAGCAGCTGCGCCAGCTGCGCCAGCTGCGCCAGCTGCGCAGCTACGCCACCTGCGGGCCGTGCTCCCCGTGCTGCCGGCACCGGGCACACCGGACCACACCGTATACTCCAGCGGCTGGTGCACGCCGGCACGGCTAGCCGGCACGCACGGCCGGGTTGCCTTGTCACGGTCCGCCTCGCACGAGCGCCCGGCCGGGCCGGCCCTCCGCCACGCGCCACGGCTGCCCCCCCCCCCCCCCCCTTACCTTACCTTACCTTACCTTACCGGCCACATTAGAATAACGACTCCTCTGCTCGAGCTGGACGCTCATCGCGTACAACACTCAGGATGCCGACGCAGTATTTCCACATCGAAAACCTCCTTACCACCAACGCAAAAAAAAAAAATTAATTTTAAAAAATGCAAACGTGATTGAATTTTTGGTTTGACTGTTCGGGGCCGGCCTTCAAACCCCCCGACATTTTTTTAAAGTGACTTTTGTTTTTTGCGCGGGAAAATGAAACGGGCACGGCATGGCGTTCGTTGTCCCATTGAAGAAGACGTCGTTGGCCGCGCGGCGAGGCGGACTCGACCCGACAGCCATGCGATATGCCGCGCCGGACGCGCCATTGTTGCGGCGGGGTGACCTCCGTACTCCGTGCCTCTGCACCGCCTGCAATGAAGACGCCGGCCGGCGGCGGGGCGGCCGCTAGCGGCCTGTGACGGCGTGCCCCCCCCCCCCCCCCCTTTGCCATGGCCACGGCGAGCCCTGAGGGACAATGTCACAACACGTCACTCCGTCTGAGACACCACCACCGCCACCACTACCATCCCCGCTTTCTGTCCTTGCAGTCCTCGTGTCTTTGAGCCCCGGCCGGCATCGAGACGCGGAAACCGGAGAGGCGAGACGAGACCGTCGTGTCGCTTTTGCCTCGCCGAGGAGGAGGAGGAGGAGGAGAAGTGCCGCATGATGTACGCGGGGCTTAAGCGCTGTGCGGTCCCCGTCAGGCCGCACTGCCGCCAACCTCGGCGCGCGCCGACGACGACGGGGTGCCGCCGCCGGCCCCGCAGAGCTCGGCGCCGGCCGCCAGAGTCCGAGGCCGAGGGCCGCGGCGGCGGCGCGGGTGCCAAATGTGTGCGCGTACAGTACGCCGTAGCGCTGCACTCGCCCCGCGCCGGAAGTGAACGGCTCCTCGACAATCGCAAAACCCTTCCTCGTTCCCGCGCCCCCATTTCAAATCATTTTAAAACCCCGCGACACACGGCACGCCCGCAGAATATCCGCCCGCGCCGTCTGAGAACGTTTCGCGGGGCGCTTCTCTTTGCGACTTTGCTTGCCGGGTCGCCGAAAGTGGCCCGGCCGCCACTGTAAACACTCTGAGAGAGGCTTCCGCCGGGGGGCGCGCTGCGGGGGGCGGCCGGCCCCGGGGCAGACCCGAGGAGAGCTCTCCCGCCGCTGGCGTTCCGAATAAACAAATAATCAATGCCTCCGCGGTGATCGACTGGCTCGGCGGGCACCCGGGCACCGGGGCCGCGGGGCTGCGGGGCCGGGACTCGCCGGTTTCCCTGCGCTGCCTGCCTGTACGTATCTCAACAGCCAATCGGTTCGGTTTCGGTTTAGACTGTGCGGGTGCAGCAGACCAGCATCGCAGGGGGGCCGCCGGTCTAGAAAGCGGGTGTGCGAAAGCGGGGCGGGCGTGCGGCGTGCAGGGGGGCCCCGGGCAGGCCGGCGGGCGTGCGGGGCCCACAGGCAGGCAGCGCACGGTGACCCGGCAGCCTACAAAACAAGCACTGCATGACGTCGGCTGTCGATGTTCGTGCGCCGCGGCCGGGGAGTGGAGCTCCGGGTGGGTGTCTAGCCGCCGCCCGCGCCCGTCCCTCCCTCTGGGTGCTCCGGGGCGGGGGGCGTGTCGCCGGCTTCCGTTGCGCTCCCCCGCCGCACCGCGCCGCCGCGTAATTTTAAACCTTTATTATTCGCAAACCATGTGAGCACAAACACAGGCGCGCGGAGCGGCGGGGGCGGGCCGGGGGCGGGCCGGGGGCGGGCCGGGGGCGGGCGGGGGGCGGGCCCATCCGGCCGCCGCCACCCCCATATCCTGGCGCGCGGCGCGCGGCCCTCACCGCCTTCCTGTGCTGATGCCGCGGATCACAGCGACAAGGGCGGCGGTGCCACGACCAGCTCCCACGGCACGAAGCCCCGTTCAGTTACGGGCGACTCAAGGGCAGCGCGGGGACGTGTGGGGCGCAGAGACTTCGGGGCGGCGGTGTTCGAGCACCCCGGCACCTCGCCGCGGCCGGTCTCGGCTGCCGCGACCAGCGGCGCGACGCCGTCATTTATTTTAGCCGCCCGGTGCTCGGGTTCGGCGCGCGACCCTCGGACCGCACCCCGCCCGGCGCGGCCCGGCCGCTGGCCGCCTAGGAGACAATGGCCGGCCGCAGCACGGACAGCCGACACCGCAGCAGAGCAGAGCCCGCGCACGCCACGCCACGCCGCGCCACGCACGCCACACCCCCGCGGGGCGCCGCGAGTAGCACAGCTGCCGACACCGCTACCCCCCGCGCTCGGCGCACCTGTTTATTTTGCCTGCTGCTGGATCTCGCGCGCCCTGCGGCCTGCACGGCGTGGCGGCACCCCCCTCCCCTCCGCCGCTCATAACTGAGCCGCATTGTCCCTCCCCTCCCCTCCCGCGGACGGTTTACGCGCAAACCGTCTATTTTTGTGGAGCGGCGCCGCCGAATACAGCGGGTTCCTGAGCCGCCGTTGCCACCGCCGCCCACGCCGCCGTCAACGTTAAGGCACGCCGGGGGGCGGTGGTATACGCCACGCACCGCGGCAGGACACCCCGGCACTAAGTCTGTCGCGATCGCAGTGCCGTTGTCAAGACCCGCACTGATTTCAACGACACTGGGCGAGCGTCCAAACGACCCCGCGACACTACCGCCACCTGGTGGCAGCCGTGGTGAACACACGTAATACTCGGATTCGCGGACCTGCAGGTAATTCAGCATTTCCCATTCCGCACATTTTCTTCTTTGACGGGCGGGACACGCCGGCGCGGGTTTACCTGGCGAACAGGCGACGAGGATGAGGGCGACGCCGAAGACGGCCGCCACCTCCAGGGCCATCACCTTGGCCATGACGTCACCATGAGCCCCCCCGCCGGACACGCACACACGCACGCACAAACACACGCCGCACGCCGAGTGCACGCCAAGTGCACGCCAGTACACCGCCGACGGCGACCGCGGACCAAGGAGCACTGAGCGAGCGGCCAAGTCCGCCCGCCGCGCGCCCGCCGCAACGCGCCGTGCACCGCGCCGGCCACCGAGCCGCGAGCGCGGGGAGGGGGAGGGGGAGGGGGGAGGGGAGCCGACAGATGGGGGAGGGGGGGGGAGATCGTCTTCCTCCCCCTTCCCCCGTCACATCCTGAGGGGAGGGGGGAGGGGCGGAGGGCGCCCGAGGACGGCGCGGTGGTCTCCCCCCGTCCCGCCCCTCGGTCCCCTTCCGCCCCCCGCAGCACTGCATCCCCCACCCGCTACTCCATATTCTCATCTTCTTTTCAATATGAGAGAGAAAAAAGGTTTTCAGACATACGGGGAGAGCCGCGCCTTTGGCGATGAACCCACTCCTCCGCTCTCTGTCTCTCTTTCGCTCTCTCTCTCTCTCCCTCTCGCTCTCGCTCCGTCTTCCCCCTCACTCTCTCTCTCACACACACACACGCTGTCTCTGTCTCACGCACATGGCACCCACGCCGCCGCGAGGCGCGCGCACGGAACCATATCGCTCTGTTTCAACAGTTGGCCGCCCGGTCCGCGCTCCGCGCTCCCCGCACTCTTCCCGCCTTTTCTGGGCCGCCGCGCCGTTTTCTGATATTTCTCCCGGCGCTGCGTACCAACTCCTCGGCTGCTTGCGGCATCGCGCCCAACAGACTTAATTCTAGTCTGACAAGACCAATGTTTAGTCATTGCATCCAGAGCAGCACGCCGCCCGCCCGACCACAGTGGTGCGATGGCCGCGTGGTGAAGTAGACCGGTCGACGGGCGGCGGGTCGTGGGTTCAAATCGCGCGATTTCGAGTTTTTCATATTTTAATTTTTTTAATGCTCTAATCCAAAAGATATGTTCGGGACTCAAAAAACCATTCTCTGTGAATGTGAAAGGTCGGTCCAGGGCACACCCCGCCCGTGGCCCTTAATTTCCTGGCGGGAAAACACGAAACTAAATCCCAGCAGCGGGCGGCGCGGCGGCGCCTCCGCCTCGCACGCCCACACGGCCACGCCCACACGGCCACGCCCACACGGCCACGCCCCCGCGCCGCTGCCGCCGGGGGCCTTTGGGGATCAGGCGGCGGCCCTTGTTTACCTTGTCCGCCACTCTTCCTCTTGCCCGCCCGCCGGCCTCTTCTTCTCCGGTAGTCGGGGATCCGTCTCCATTCATGATCCGCGGCCCCGCCTCGCAGCTGAGCCCCCCCGAGGCCCCCGCTGACGGCTCCCCGGCTCCCTCCACTCCTCCCTGCTCCCCTCCATCGGGCTCGGGGCCCGGGCCGCCTCCGCGGCAGCGACAGGCAGGGCGCCTCCCGAGGACTCCATGAATCAGTCCGCCCCGGAACATACAGTGCATCCCCGACAGAAGCCCCGCCTTGTCCGGATCAGTTTAAATGTCCCTGAGGCCCCCGGGGAGGGGTGCCCCCGCCGGGCTGGGCCGGACGCAGGTGGCGGTGGGCCGCCGCCGCCGCCGCTGCTCCGCGGCCCGTGGCGCAGCGAGGCGCGGCGCGGCCCGCCGGCCAGCCGGATGAACCCTGGTTCCTCCCCCTTCGACGGCCAGCGGACGTAGCCGGCAAGACCTGCTGACGGGGAGAGACTGCTCGTACCGTCTGCTCCCCCCCCCCCTTCTCTGTCTCTCTCTCTCCGCACTGGCCGCGCGACGACAACGCACGTACCACCTCCCTCTCTCTCTCTCTCTCTCTCTCTCTCTCTCTCTCTCGCTCCGGAAACGAGAGGTCCCTCACCTCCCCTTCCGTCGCCACACGCTCGCTCGCTGCGCCCGGCACGCCGCCCGCGACTGCCGGGGTAGGCCGGCCCGGCCGACACGCCTGCAGGCGGAGGCCGCGGCTGCCTACCCGCCAGGCGCCGTGGCCCGGCCCGGCCCGGTGGATGGCAATCTTGGAGTCGCGGACACATCGACGGCGGCTGCATGAATCACGACTCCGTGAAACAACTTCCGCCGGCGCCGCGCTCTCCTCTCACTCATTCACGAGTATGGGTGACACGGCGCCGCCTGGAGATGGACGTCGACGTGGACGTCGGGGGCGTGACGATGTCGCCTTGCCGGGGCTCGGGAGTGGGCACGCGACCCGTCGCGGGAGGAGGCGTCGGGCCGCACCGCCAACAAGAAGAAAAGAAAAGGTGCCGGGCGTCCATTTTGTGGTGGTTGCAGCCGCAGCGGGGCAGGCGAGCCTTGTCCGGGGTTTGGGGGCCGAAGCCCGGCGCTGCGGCGGCGCTGCTGCACGCCGGCCGTGTGACAAGGGGGTCCCCGGGCAGAAGCGGGAGGGCCCGGGCTGTGGCGTAGGGGGGATCGCTAGATTAAGGGGCCCGGGCGGCCGGTCTGTTGCCTCAGCCGCTGTAAGCCCGTGTAAGCCCCCGTCAGACCGCTCGCTCACACGACGCCGTGCCGTGTCGGTGGCCGCGTGTAGTGTGTGTGCTGCGGCGGGCCGCCCGGGGCCGATCAGGTCCTCGCCAACATGAAAGATCTCAGCGCGCGACGCACTTCTTTGAGTGCTGCATCGCCGCCGCCGTGCCAGGTGCAGGCGGCGGCGGCCGCGCTGCGTCTGGCCAGCCTGGCCGCGGGGGCGGGTACGCAGGCCGCCGGTATCGGGACGAGGCCGCCGAGGTACCCTACCGAGCTACCTGGCCGTGCCGCCAGGCCGCGTCCTGCGCCGGCGGGGGGCGTACCTCGGTACTCCTCTCCTCCGGAGCGGCCGCCAGAGGGCAGCGCTGCCGCTGGGAGGGAAGTCCGCTGCGCTCGGCTCGGGCGCCGCTTCGGCTCCGGCCGCCGGGCTCGGGCCGCGCTCGGGCGCGCTCGGCTCGGCTCGGGAGGGTGCCGCGGAGCACCGCGGAGCACCGCGGAGCCGACGGGGAGGGGGTTGTGCCGGCGCCCTGCCCGGCCCTGCCCGGCCCTGCCCCCGCCGCGGCTCCCCGCGGCCCGCAGGACGCGTCGTCTGCTCGCCAGTTCCTCCTCGGAGGCGGTCGCAGGCAGTCGGCGGGGTCCTTCGCGTGTGGCTGCGCGTGTGGCTGCTCAGAGCCGGCTGCCCGATCGTCGCGAACATCGGCGGGACGGGAACGGACCGAGAGGGGGGCCGAACGAACGACGGACGGGGGGTTGTCACCCCGCCATGGCGTGCGCGTGAGCGCGAGTGTGTGTGTGTGTCTGCGTGTGTGTGTGCGAGCGTGCGTGCTCGTCCGCGTGTGCGGCCACGTACCGGCCGCGGGCCGGTCAGGTCATTGTGAGCTAAAATAGTGGAGTGTGTGAGTGTGCGCGGCGTGCGGAGCGTGCGAAAGAGGCTTCGCGCCGCGTTTATTTTTACGTGGTGTGACCGCGCTCAGACCGTGACGTCACAACAGTGAGCGCGCCCTGCACCTCCCTGCCAGGATCCCCCAGGATATACCATCAACAGTGCGTGTGCGTGCGTTT
Source organism: Megalurothrips usitatus (assembly GCA_026979955.1). Lineage (NCBI taxonomy): Eukaryota > Metazoa > Arthropoda > Insecta > Thysanoptera > Thripidae > Megalurothrips > Megalurothrips usitatus. Next base: position 14,069,863 of record CM049593.1, read on the forward strand.
GTGATCCGGGCGCACAGTGATTACAGTGATTTTTCAAGCGGATCCCACCGAAAGTGCAGTGCGAATCGAAAGAAATAATCACAAAGTGAGAGATAGAGGCGAGGCATTGAATAAAGTGAATGTGTGCGCGCGTCCCGCTGACATGTGATAAGTTGGCCGCCGACGCCGTCCCCGAGTGCGAGTGACACGCCGTTCGTCCAGGATGCCTTCGTCGGGGGGCCGACCCTGGCCGTGGCCGTGGTGCCGAGGCCTGCTCGTGTGCGCCGTGCTGCTGTCCGGCCTCGTCCTCTCAGCGCAAGGTGAGTGCGTCGCAGCAGGAAGCGCGGCCGATCTCGTCGCCGCCGTCGTCGTCCTGGGCGCCTCCCGGGAGGTGAGGGGGGGGGGGAGGGGGAGCGTTGCGTGGCAACCGCCTTAACGTCCGGCCGGCCGGCCGGCCCTCCGCGCCGCGGTTTGTTCGCCGGCCGCGGCCGCTCCGACCGCCGATTGTCACCCGCGGGGCCTGAAAATAGCGCGCGGCGCTGCCGGCCCGCGGCAACACCGGGCGACGCCGGCCCGCGGCAACGCCCCCGCCGGCACGCGGCCCGCCGGCCCGCCGCCAGCCACCTGCCGGCCGCGCCGCGCCGCACCGTGCCCTTTGCATCATTTAGGGACGATCGAATGCACCCGGACGTTACGGACAACGCCGGGCCGTTGCCGGCGGCCCTGGGGCCCTGGGGCGCCGTCCGCGTGCCGACGTAACGCACGGCTCCGGCTGCGCTGGCGGGCTGCCGCCGGCTCCGCCGTGCGGCGCGCCCGGCAGGTAGGCCGCCCGCGCGCACGAGTGCCCGCGGGCTGCCTGGGCGCCAGATCAGGCGTTATGCAGAGGGAGAGAGCCGGGAGCGTGGGCCGACTGGGCTGTCTGGGACCGGGCCGTGCGGCGCGGCGCCACACACACACGCGCGCACGCGGGCGGGGGCCGGCAGCAGCTGTGAGACGACGGCCACCGCATGAGAGAGCGGGCGGAGCGCGGAGCGGCTGCCGGGGACAATATAACTGACGTCCTGTAATCTCAGCCCAGCCCGCCGGGCGCCGTGTGCCTTCCAGGGCGCACTGCACGCATAGGGTCACTCCGTGGCAACACTGGTGGGCGGACGCCGCCCTCTAGACCCGGCCAGTGTCCATCCAGCACAGCAGCACGCGCCTTGTCCGGCCGCCTGTCCAATCGTTTGCCTTTCCAATTGCCCGCGTCGCATGAGCGCGGCAGCAGCAGCGGCAGCAGATGGCGGCGCCGGCACACATCGCCCGCTCCATGACCGCCGCCGCCGTCGTGTCGTCGCCCTGCCTGCTGATTGAATGGAGTGCGTGGCGCCCGTCGAGCAAACAGCCCTCCCCCTCCTCCTCCTCGCACTGCTCTGTGCGGTCGGCCGCGCGCTCATCGGGGGCGCGAAAACGTTTGAAACATGTGTATAAACAGTGCGTCTTAAGTCGAATTACTCGCCGTGTCGCTGCGTTTGCGCGCGCGCGCGCGCTGTAAGTTTGTGTGTGTGCGTAGAAAAGGATTATTCCGTCGGCGTCGTAGGACAAACAATGATAATCATCTCTCTAATCCACAGCAGCAGAGGGCGGAAGAGAGTGAGAGAGGGAGAGTATGAATGTGTGGGAGGCAGAGCGAGAGAAAGGGGGAGGGGGGGGGGGGGGGGTAGACTGTATTACGCGTGCGACTTGGAGGAAACTCTTGGCTTGACATGTCGTGCTTCTGACTCGCTCGCTCACTCCTGCGCCCCTGCTGCCCGGGCGCGGCGGGGCGCGGCGGGCAAAGTGGGCGATGTGACAGGCTTCAGCCCCCCCGCTCTCGCCATCAAGTTGTGCGGGGATGTCCTGGGGGAGGCAGGCGGGCGCGCGGGCGGGCGGGCCTCGGTAGCACCGCGTCACAACATGCCGCCCGCCGCCGCAGCCGCCCCAGGATCAACCCGCTGCTAATCAGGCGCTAGGAAGTGGACGCAGCTGCACGGCGGCGGCGGCGGCGGCCCCGGGTGATGTGCGGCGGGGGCCTCCGGAGCTCCGGGAGCCTCCGGGGGCCGCCGAGGACCTCCCGCCGCAGAGCGGGCCGTACTGACCTGTCCTAAAGGAACGCGCAAGGACGCCGGCGAACGCTCGAATCCAAAAGTAGGGTGGCGGTGGTGGTGGTGGTGCGGGAGTGAGTGAGGGAGGGCAAGCGGGCCAGGGGAGGACCGAGGACCCCGGCTAGGCGGCCCGGGGATGTTGTTGGGGTCGGGCCTGCGGAGAGGGGAAGGGCGGGGCGGCCATGCAAAACAGGGCCGAGGGTTGGTGTCCCCTGTTGTTACCCGGCGCTCGGCGACATGTTGTCAACTGTTTGGACAAGTGAATCGCGTGACTAGACCGCCAAAAAACACGGCGGCGGCAGCGGCGCGGCAGCGTTGGGAGGGGCGCTGTACGCCGTGCCCGTGACGGCCGGCCACCGGATATATACACCGCGGTGACGGACTCCGAGGAGCGTCGGCCGCGGCCCGGGGCAGGGGCACCAGCAGGTGCCGCTCCAGAACTTGGTGTGGTTCTGCTGCGAGCGGCTGCTGTGCGGAGCCGGGCCGGGCAGGCCGGGCGTGGCTCTGGGGGCCGCGGGCCGCGGGCGGCGGTCGGGTCGGCGGCGGCTGGCGTGGCAGGCACTGCCAGGCGGGCGCCCCCGGCGGCGGCCCGGTCTCAAGCAACAATAGTGTAATGGAAGCCATTGTTGCGAGTTGCTTGACCGCGTGTGAACGTCTGCCCGACTCCTGCCCCTCCTCCACCGCGGCCGTGGGTGTCTCGCAGCAGGCCGGCCCCGGCCGCCGGCCGCCGCCCGCCTCCTCACCAGATGTGCACCGCGTATAACGCGAGTAAAACCCGCCGCACCCGAGGCTGAATTGAGTAGTCCGAAAGGGCGGCACCGTGATGACGCAAGGGAGAGGGCGCGCGGCATCCCGGTCCACAAAAGATAAAAAAAATTACAATAATTTTCTTTAAAAAAAACAAACAATTTTTTTTTTGAAAAAATTGCATTTTTTTCTTTCTTTTCTCTTTCTCTCTCTCTCTCTCTCTCTCTCTCTCTCTCTCTCTCTCTGTTTCTCCCCCCCCTCTCACACACACACTCTCTCTCCTCGGCCCCGTCCGGGTGCAGGCCGCCGCGCCATGCGTCATATGTGAGTTTTGGCCGCGGGTCGGGTCGGGTTGGACCGAACTGGACCATTGTCGCCTCGGTTTGCCAGGGCTGCCAGGGCTCTGCCGCTGCCCCCGTTCCGCCTGATTTCGGGGCGGGGCGACGCGCCGCGGGTACGCGCCGCCGCCAGTGCCGCCGCCGCACAGGGCCGGAGGGCTAATTTGTTGTCGCGTCGTTATTTCACTTCGCGTTTCCATTCCGACGCTCGCTGCCTTTGCTGCTTTTGTTCTTCTTTGGCACTTGCCCCCGTCCAGTGGGTGGCATTTGCTCTGTGGGTGTGTTGGGCGAGAGGGAAAGAGAGATAGGGAGATAGAGAGAAAGACGGAGGGAGAGAGAGAGAGAGAGAGAGAGAGAGAGAGAGAGAGAGAGAGAGAGAGAGAGAGAGCGGCGTTGGTGGCGCGCGCCTCGTCCAAAATTTAAACGTTGTACCCCGCAAGCCCATCCCTCATGTGCTCGAAAGGTTAGCAGGCGAGGGGGCTGGCTGGCTAGCGGGCTGGCGGCGGCAGGCAGGCAGGCAGGCAGGCAGGCAGGCAGGCGCGCTGGAGCACAAAGCACGTAACCCCATCCCGAGTCCGCCCCCAGTTGCGTCCCGTTCCCCGGCCCGGCCGGCATCATCTCAGACAGGGAGGCTGGGCTCGCTGTCGGCACGGCTGGGTGTGCGCTCCGCGCCGCTCTCCTCCGCCGTGGGGTGGGCGGGGGTGGGGGTGGGGGGCCGCCGCGCTCGCGGAGGGGTTGTCTCTTAATCACGTAACACCGCGCGTGCCGTCGGGGCGGAGCAGAGCGCGCATAAGCAGCGGCACACACCGCGCGCGGGCTTCATTTAGCAATAACAATTATCGCCAGCCGATTTATGGCTGACCCCCTCGCTCACCGCGGATGGTGGAGGAGGGGAAGGCGAGGCGCGGCGCGAGTTTTACACGGCACGGGACGGGGGTCGTGGGGTCGTGCGGCGCGGGGCCGCGAGGACGCACGCCGGGGGCCCCCCGCGTGCCGCGCCGGGCGTCATTGGGAATTCATTGGGTGGCTGTGAAGGAGGGGCGTGTTGCCGTTTCATTTCCGATGGCGCAATAACTGCGCAAGGAGCGCGCACTTTTTTCAACCCTTTTCCAAACAGAACACGTCCTCGGGCGTAAGGGGATCCCCGGACCGGCGGCCGGCGGCCGGCCGTGCTGCTGGCCGATCTGGAAAGGTGATAGCGCGGGTGTCCTTGTCGCGGACGGTCCGGTGCGGCTCTCCGGACCTGCCTCCGGGCCTCCGGGCCTCCGGGCCTCCGGGCCTCCGGCTCCGGCGTGACCCGGCGCCGGCAGGGCTGCGATGTGCCGAGCGAGCCCCCCGGAGCCCCCGGTATGTGCCCCGGGCCTCCCCGGCCCGCGCGCCCCGCGCCTTCTCAGGTGTTCCCCTGCACCGGCACGTCGACTCGACACGTCTTCTTGGCAGAGCCGGGAGACGGGAACGGGAGGGTCTGAAGGGAAGGTGTCTTGCGGCTCCTGAGCCAGCTCTCCTCTCTCCTCCACGTCCACTTTTTTCCTACAGCCGGGTCATGGGGCGGGCGACACGGAGAGGGGGTTACTGGACTGGAGCTCTCGGAGCCGTGGCGGGGCCCGGCGCGGCCCGGCGGGGACACGATGGTTCAGAATCACGCCCTAGCACCCCTCCGAAACGGCGCGGCTACTTGTCCCGGCGAGGACCTCTTGGCTCTCTGCGACGGAGACACGACGGAGCAGCGCCGCTGGAAGCGCCGGGGGATGGGCATGATGGGGCCCAGAGCTGGCGGCGGAGGCAGCCGCGGCAGCGGCCCCCCCTGCCATCAAAACGCCCCTCTCTCCTCCCCGCCCGGCGCCCCCCGCCGCCGCTCAACTTGCCCGCGTCTCTGCCCCTGATGCTCTGACTCCCTTTCTTATCATGTTGTCTCCCCCGTGGCGTTTGCGGGCCCATGGCAGCCCGTGCTCATGGCGGCCCTGTCTCCCCGGATCCCGCGCCGCCGGTGCCGGCTGCGCCCCGGCTGCGCCCCGGCAGCGCCGGCCGGTGCCCTTCCAGGGCCATGAGCACATCCAGAGCGGCGGCGGCGGCCTTAGGCGGCCTTATCGGGGGCGCATCGCGGGCCCCTATCCGCCCAGCATCGCGCCGGACCCCGCGCCGGCCTCGGAGCTGGGCTCGCCCCCCGATCGCACCGGGGCACTGGCGGGCCTGCAGGTGCTCCCGCCGCAGGCCGCAGGGTGTCTGGCGGGGGGTGCGCGGGGGCGGGGGCGGGCCGCGAGGTGGCACGGACTCGGGGGCCGCCTTGTCGCGAGACTGCGCGAGATAGAAATGATGGCCGGGAATGAAAAATGGAGGTTCATTATGTGTCTGCCTTGCATTACATTTGCATGAGATGAAAATGTTTTATGACTGTTCGCCCGCGCTGCCTCCCCGCGCCGCGCCCGGCTGGGACCGCGCCGCCGACGCCGCCGCTGCCCCCACCGCTGCCGCCGCCGTCGGCCCCGGACCGCCTCGGCTCCTTATCCATCCAGGCGGCAGGAGCAGCCGGTGTGGAAAGTGCGCCCGTCCCATCCGGCCGCCGAATAAGAGAAAGGCGATTTCGGCAAGTTTTGGGGAGGAATATTTACATTTTGATAACACCGCCGCCGTAGCGCGGCGAAGAGGACGAGCCGCCGCCGCCGCCGTCGTCGTCGGGAAGGTGACAGAGCACACCGCGCCGCGGCCGGATACGCTGCCGAGGCCCACTTAGACCTCCCGGCCCCGGCAGCGCGGAGCACCGGGTGTGGGTGGGGTCCACTCCGGGCCGATGGGGTCCTGCCGGGCTCCACCAACAACGCAAACACAATAAACCCGGCGGAAGGGAATAATACGACTCCCTCCCCGCCCGGCGCGGACCAACCCCTCTCTGCCTCTTATTACTCATCACCATAACCCGTCCCCGCGGCGGGACGGTGGACAAGGCGCTGACCGCCGGACGCCGAGCTGCCGAGCTCCGCCGCCGCCGCGGGCTGGGAACGCGATCCGCGGCTGTGGGAACGGCGCGGCGCACCCGGCAGCGAGTGGGGGAGAGAGAAGGGGAATAGGAGGGAGAGGAGAGAGAGAGAGAGAGATTGTGTAAGCTGCGTGATTGGTCAGGAATTTGGAGCAGCCCTTCACATTCTTATCTCTGCTCCCCCCCCCCTCTCTCTCTCTCTCTCTCTCTCTCTCTCTCTCTCTCCCTCCACCCTCTGTCTCCGTCTCTCCCTCTCTGTGGCCGGCCATATCCCTAAGTGCGGTGATTCATGTCATCGAACCGCCCGCAGAACTGCCTCCGCGCTGCGGCGCGCCTCTCCTCTCGCGTGCCCTTGGGTCTGGTCTTGGCCGGGCCCTCTTGGGGGTGGACGCGGCACGAGGCGCAGCCGCAGCGGCAGCGGTAAGGGTGGCGGTGGTGAGGGCCAGGCGGCGGCGGGGGAGCCGGGAAGCCCCACGCGGACTCCGACAACCTGACCAAGTTTTTGTCTGGCCGCCCCCCTCCCCCCCTCCCCGCGGCCCCGCGGCCCCGCGGCCCGCCGGTACTCGGCCGCGCGACAGAGACACCACAGACACGGGGCAGTCAGTCAGCCGGTCCGTGCCCGCTGCGGCGCCGCCCCCGCGCCGCCCCCGCCCCGCCCCCGCGCCGCCCCCGCGCCGCCCCCGCGCCGCCCCCGCGCCGCCCCCCGCAGAGCTGCGCGAATCTGTCAGTCCCCCGGCGGCAGTTGTTGTCATATCCCGAAGCGCCACCACCGCTGCCTCGGCCGTTTCTTTTCGCCATTAATTCAGCATGTGTGCGCGGCGCGGCGGTATTGCGGCATGAGAAATTGTGCGCTGCGGAACCAGATTTCTGCCGGTCCGGCATGTAAATCAAGCGGGGCGTAGTGTGAGTGTGGTGTGCTTGTTAGCCCGGCCTGGCCCGGCCTGCCCTCGCCACGACCCGACCCCCCGGCTCGGCCCCCGGCCCTGCTCGGCTCGGCGCGGCGCTCGGCCCCATTCGGCCGGGAAATCTTTCCCCTCCCTGATTCACTTGTTGGCGTGCTGTACAAGGGCGCACAGCACAGCGCCGCACAGCGCATAGCTGGCCTGTAAGCCATTTTCGTTTGCGTTAGCATGCCTCGTCTCTCTCTCTCTCTCTCTCTCTCTGCCTGTCTCTTTCTCCCCTCTCCCTCACCCCCTCCCCCGGCGCTCTCTCCTTCCAGGCCAGCAGCTACCCCTTCGGGTAGTGCCATAGTCGGCCGGCTTATACAAATAGCACTAAGTGAGAAACATACGCCGAGCCAAATACTATCTAATTATACAAACGAACGGGAAGCGATCCTCTTCCTCCTCCCGCCTTGCGTCCGCCTCTCTCTCTGTCTCTCTCTCTCTCTCTCTCTCTCTCTCTCTCTCTCTCTCTCTCTCTCTCTCTCTCTCTCCCGCTCCCTCTCCGGCAGCCTCCTACGCAGGACGGGCGTGCCGTGCCGTGCCGCCGGACCGGCCCGGTCTCCATGGCAACAGCACGCAGCATTCCACGGTCCAACATACCCATCATTAATGCTACATTTGCGTACAGCTCGGACCCTATCCCACCCTGGCCGGCCCCCGGTCCGCACTCGCCTCTTCGGTCGGCGGGCACGTCCCGGCCGTGGCCCCGCCGCCCCCGCCGCCGCTTCTTCCAGCAGCGGCACTGCTCGGCATCGGCCTCACCCTCGGCAGGGCGGAGCCCCCTTCCGCCCCCCGCCCCCTTCTGCGAACGAACGAACGGCCTAACCTTCTTTTCCCCCCTTCTCGCCAAAGTGCTGCGACCCGCCGCACAGATCCGGTCCCGCTCTGCCTCCCCCGCGGCCCTGGCGGCCCTGGCGGCCCCCGCGGCCCCCGCCATGCCAACACTGCACGGCGCAGACGTGCCAACGCCTCCTCCCGTCGAACGTTTTCGAAAATGAAGTGCGCGCCCTTCCAAGGACGGCCCTCCTGGCGCCGCCCCTACCCCGCCGAGGCCCGCGCCGTCGAGGCCCCCGCCGAGGGCCTCGCCCCGGGGGACCTCCGTGACGGCCTCCCCCTGCGACGCGGCGCCGACGACAACGAAGACGGCGCGGCCCGACAGCGTAGAGTCCGCGCACGGCGGCAGCTGCAGGCAGCCGCCGCCGGGGGGAGAAGGCGGAAGAAAGAGGGAAATCTGCCGTGAAAAGTGGAAAGTTTTTGAAGATGGGCTCATTTGGTGGGCAGGCGGGAGGGTGAGCGGGCCGAAGCCCATCGCCTCGCCCTATCCCATTCCGTCTGGGTGACCTTGCGGAGCTTCTGCTCCTGCCGGCCGCGCTGCGGGGGGTGCGGCGGCGCGCGGCCCGGAGGGGAGGCAGGCCGGCCCCCGCGGCTCCCGGGGCGCGCCGAGGCCCCCGCCGTCGACGCCGCGTCGTCTTCGTTGCGGCTTTTGCGGATGAGCGGTCGTTTAATGCGGCCGCAACGATAAATTGCCCGCGCAATTTACACCTTATTCTGATCCGCCACTCCGCCGGCAGCCGCCGCACCGCCCCGGCCCCGGCCCCGGCCACGGCCGCGGCCCGCGGGGATCCATAACTTAGAATTTTAACAGGATTGTGCGCGAACACGGTGGGGCGCCGGCGGTGCCGACTTTCGGATGAAAATCGCGGCCGCGCCGCGCAGCAGAGATACCGCGAGGAGTGTGTCTTCTGCGGGGGTGAGAGAGAGAGAGAGTGGGGGGGGGGGGGGGGGGGCAACAAGGCAAGTTTCAGTCCAGTCGCTGCCGTCGCCGCCGCCGCCGTCTGAGCCTTGTCCGCCGAGTGCGGCGCGGCGTGCCGGTGCCATCGTATCTTGGCTCCGGCCCTGCTTTTGTGATTTATGAACGAGATAGCGGAGTGGGAGATTGCGGAATCCATGTCGGCTTGTCACTTAAGTTTTGAGTTGTTGTCACCGGCGAGGAGAGCAGAGAGAGAGAGAGAGAGAGAGAGAGAGAGAGAGAGAGAGAGAGAGAGAGAGAGGCCTCGGCAGTGCGGAGCGGCTCTTCGGCCCACTTATTCGGAGAGCCCGCGCGGGGTGCGCGGCCGCGGCGCCTTCCTGGCAGGGAGAGGCGGAGAGGCGCGCGGCGTGGACCGCTCTCCGCGGGCGCCACCTGCCGCCCCGCGGCCCGCGGTCCGTCAGTGAGTGCGACAGAGAGCGCGCCCGCGCCCGCGACGTCCTCGTCTCCAGTCAGGCGCGGAGAAAAAAAAACCGCAGGAGAGCAACAAACTGTTTTGAGACGAGTCCGGCGTCCTGCCCATTCATTGACGAATGTCCCTTGTACCCCGCCGCCCCCTCCGCCCCCCCCCCCCCCTCCACGGCGTCCTCTGCTCTGCGCCCGATTTTCCGGGCCTTCGCCGTGTTTGCGTCCTCCGCGATTTTCCTCCCTGACGGAACGAGCGGTCCGACTCCACTCCCCCCGCGGCTATCGCTGCTTGCTGTTGGCAGACACTGAGGAAGGGTTACTCAGAGGGACAGGAGTGGGGGGAGGCGGATTACGGTATGGATTACGCGGGGCTTCCGCACATGAGCCGACCAACAGGGACAGGACGCATCGCACGCACGCGGGTATGCGCCGGCAGCGCAGGTCCGCAGGTACTCCAACGACCCCCCCCCCCCCCCCACACAGCAGCACCACCGCACCGCTTCAATAATTTCGCGATGTAGAAAAAAAATAATGAAACAGCGCGTTAGCCGGGAAAACACGGCGGAAACGCCAAAAACACGGCGAGAATGTCGGCTGTCCCCTCCGCCCGAATCTCGGCCACCCTCTTGCTCGGGGCCTCATCGGCGCGACGCACCGCTCCTTTTATTTTCCCCGTCGGCGGAGGCGACCGCCTCGGACCACCTCGCCCGCCCCGCCCGCCCCGCCGGCGTGCTGTGGGATCAGATTCACCTGTCGCCTGTCTGGGGGGTCGTGGGAGCTCCCCGGCCAGCGGCCAGGGCCAGGATGCAGCAGGCAGGAGGAGGAACGGAGGCTGTCGAAATGCGCCAAAGTCCGGGGGCCCCCGACAGCTCTCTCTCAAGACTATTGAAATCGATTTTGCCGCGCTTCTCGGTACGGCATACTTATAGTTTGTGTCCGCCTCCATACTCGTGAGAAACGAGAAGTCCCCGGCCGGCTCCTGGAGGCCGGCGGCGGCCGCCGCGGCTCCGCTGCCCCCGCGAGTCCAATCCGAGGAAGCAGACGCAACGCTATCTTCCTCTTCCACCACATTTCCAGCAAATTGTACTGACAGGTCCCACACTTTGGGGACAAGCGGAGGGCGCGCGGAGGGGGGAGGGTAGGGGGGGGGGGGGGGGAGGCGCCACCGCTGCACCGCTGCCGCGCGGCAGGGGGCCGCGGCCGCGCCTATTCCCACGGCGCCGCGGCATTATTCGCACGCCTTGCGCTTATTCCCAGTGTTACATTGCTTCGGGGGAATCGAACAGAACAGAACGGCGGCGACGGCGGTCCGCGCCAAGCCGAGCACCCGCTGCGCCGCCGCCGCCGGAGAGGCCGTGTCGCTCGTTATCGGAGGAGTGTCGTCCATCCCTCTCCCTCTGCCTCCACCCCCCCCTCCCCTCTTTCTCTCTCCCACACCCGTCCCTCGCACGCCCGGCGAACTACCGCCGGCGACTTTCGGCCACATTTTTACGCAAAATCCTAATAAAATGTCAAGGGAAAAAAAATTGGGAAAAAAGAAGAAAGTTTTTCAAACGCAAGTTGTTGCCTCCGGACAGGAGTAAAAACGATATTTAATTTCACATAACGCTGGTGAAACATTAATCACGTGCTGCAACCCCTCCCGCTCGTGTGTGTGTGTGTGTGTGTGTGCGTGCATGCGTGCGCGTGTGGTGGTGGGCTCCTGTTTGAAGCAACGGACCCGATAATGAGAGCTGAGCATCCATCGCAAAAACGCGCCGCCGCCGTCGGCCTTCGAAATTATTTATTAATATTTGCGCGACATTTTTTTTAAAGTACATATTTGCGCTGCACGGGCAGCAGCAGCAGCAGCAGCAGCAGCCATCACGCGACACGTCTTCCTCGTCGAGATGGCAGAGACATATGACGACGGACGGGGAAATATGTTTTAATTTCGCGTGCTGCGATACCGCCGCGCCGCCGTGTGGCGTTTGCTCGGGCGTCAGCGAAGCGTCAGCTACCGCGCAATACAAATACACAAATACCGAAAGGGCGCCCGCCGCCCGCCGCCCGCGGACGGAAAGCTGCCCCACTTCTGCAAAACGCGTGCGCAAAGGAAAAAAAACGAACGCGAAAAAAAAAACCTGATTGCTCTGATGCTGCCGGGGGAGCGCGCGCGCGCGCGTGTGTGTGTGTGTGTGTGTGTGTGCGTGTTTTAATCGAGAGATCATGACACTAATGAAACTGGCGGGGACGTGAGCAGTCCGAAGTACCCCCCCCCCCTCCTTCCTGTGTCCCGGGGGCTCTCTACCCCTTCCCAATCTCCCCCGCCTATCGACACCCGGCCCGCGGCCCGATCCCTCCGAAATCCTTTCGAAATCCTCAAGACCTACTTTCTGCGGCCTTCTGCCGGCCGCCGCCGCCGCTGCAGAACTGTGCGGAGCGGCGGCGGCGGCAGTGGTCAGCGGGCCGGCCGGGCTGTGAGAGTGGCGCGCCGGCTATAGATAGAAGCGCGGAATATCGCGGCGGCGGCAGCGGCGGCGGCGGCGGCAATAGGAATAAGAAACAGTGAGGGAAGTGGATTCCCATTGGTGCGCTCCGAAATGGGTTACAATCCTGCGGGGCGATGGAAATGGACGGGCTGAGAACACCCCGGCAGCCGTCGTCGCCTCCCCCTCCCCCTCCCACCACACCCCGCAGCCCCCCCGCCGCCAACTGGAACTCTGCCGATACGACGACACACACACACACACCTACTGAAAATCCACCCTGATGTAGAAAACAAAAGCCGGCCGAGTTTCAGCAACTCGTTGTGAGGCTCTGCCGCGGAGCTTCGCTGCGGTGCTTCGCCGGCCCCTCTCGACCCCCGCTCTCTGCACCTCATCCCGGGCGCACACACGGGCGGCTCCACCCGGCTCGGTGTAGTACGAGCTTCAGCGGGCAGAACAGAGCAAACACGTCTACCTTCTGCACGACGTGCGGACTTGCCGCGTAATGATTTATTAGTGGCCGCGTCTCTCTAAAATTCTCGGCATTATTGTTATTTATTTTCTTGCCGCTGCGCGGAGAGGCAGTGCATTGCATGCTCGGAATTTCGAGCAGAGTTCCCCCCCCCCCCACTCCTCCACTCGTTCTCTCACTCTCTTTTTCCCCGTCTCCTTGCTCCGGCTGTGCTGCTCTGCTCCGTCCGATCGTATAATGTATTCCGTGGGACTTTTGCCTTCTCATTATGAGTCGCGCCGGAAGCCGGAGCGCTCACCCACACACGAGCGCACACACACACAGGCGCACGCACACACACACGCACACACAGGGACGCGCGGATGGGGCAGGTGTGTGTCCCCGCGAGGAGCGAGGCTCCGTCCGTTGTCAGCAGCAGCGTTTAATTTGAGATGGATGTAAAGACGTATTTTCGAGAAGCAAGAAAAAATGCATCGTATGCCCTCTTCGGTGTCTCTGTACTTGTGCGTATTACCGGTGTGAGGTCCGCGGGCTGACAAAGGTTGTCCACAACAACAACCACCCCGCCGCCAGCCTCTCTTCGCCTTGCCCCGTGCCTCCGCGCCTCCGCGCCTCCTCCTCCTCCTCCTCCTCCTCCTCCTCCTCCTCCTCCTCCTCCTCCTCCTCCTCCTCCTCCTCCTCCTCCTCCGAAGCCGTTCCGCGTCCGAACTAACGCGAGCTCATATTTCCTGCTTCCGCTGATTTGACGCTGATCAGGTTTTATTCGAGGCGAGCAGGCGGGGGAGCTGATGCCCCGGCTGTCGAACCCGGCGTAACGCCCCGGGGCCCGGGGGGGGGGGGCGCGGCTCCGGGGGATGCTGCAGTGCAGCGGGCCGCGCCCCCACCGCCCCGCCGAGCTCAAGCCCGGCGCCGCCGCCGTCGCCGGCCTCGACTGCGCCGTTTTGTCGCCCTTCCGGTCGGAGTAATTGCGCCTTCGGCGTTACGTCGGTCGGGTCGGCTCCCCCGTGGCTCGTCGCACCTCAGACGCGGGGCGGCCGCGGGGTGGGCGCCCAGCGTCCGGCACGGCCCGCGGCCCTCACGGCTGGCTGCCCCGCCGGCCCCGCCGCAGTCAATGCAGAGCAGTGTGACCCATCCGTCGCGGGGGGCGGCGCGGCGGCACGGCGGCGAGCAGCCAGGCAGCCGAGCGGCCTTTGATTTTCGGACAATGGCGGGCCTAACGAGGCCGGCTCCGGCTCGGCTTCTGGATGGTAATCGGCGAGGCTTTGGCACCCCGCAGCCGCCGGCAGCCCCCGGACGCCGCGTCGTCGCCTGGCTGCTGAGCTGAGGCCGGCCACCGCCGCCGCCGCGCCGTTCTCGCGCATGACGAGCCCCGGACTGGAGCCACGCTGGAGCCACGCTGGAGCCCCGGGGCCGCTGCTGGAGGCGATTCAATGCCCCCAATTGTGGACACCTCATAATTCACGCGCCGTGAATATGGCGACAAGGTGCAACGCGGCGGCGCCAACTAAGTCTGGCTGGCCGCGCGCCGCTTTTGTGCCGGCCGCCGTGCGCGCGTGTGCGTGTACGTGCGAGATTATGCCGCGAACTTTCCTCCCAAGACAAACTTGTCACGCCATTGTCCTCTCACGGGGGGCGCACGCCCGGCTCAAGCAGATCCAGTCATTCACTCGTTCATTCATTTCGCTCACTCCATTCATTTCGCTCATTCACGTTTCCTAATTTGATTCCCGCACGACATGAGGGCGCTCCGCACCCTCCCGCCGCCGCCGCCGCCACCCACCTGCTGTCGCCGTGCCTTTCACCGCCCTCCATTGGCCTGCTCGTGGCGACCCTCCGCCTCCTCCTCCTCCTCCTCCGCCTACGACCCGAAAATTAAGGCATCTTTTTCAATCCGTCCGGGAGCTGTGCTGCCCGTGCGGGCTGTGCTCGCGGCTCGAGTCCCCGCGTCTCTCAGGAGCCCGGCACTTGCGCCCGCTCCTTGCTCCTGGAGGCGGCGCCGTGCCCGCCGCGGAGCAGCCGGCCGGCTTTTGTGAGCGGAAAAAGGAACTCTGTGCGGGCGGTGCGCGTCCAAAAAGGAGCCGAAAGACTTGGCCGGGCATAATTCTCACTGGTGGCCCCCCCGCTTTATTTCCGAGCGGCGCTGGAATTACTTTTCGCATAAATCTCTTGACAGACTAACTGTTGGCTTCACGGGCAGCTCAAGAGAGAGAGACACGGCGTGCCGCCGCCGCCACTCCGCTCCGCCGCCGCCGCCCGCGTTGGGAAACAGTTTGTCAGGAAGAGAGCGGGTTGGTAGCGTCACCGTGGGGGGCGGCGGCGCGGCGCGGACGGCGGCGGCCCACGCGTGGACGATGATAGCAGAGCGCCCGTCCTCCCTCCCTCCCTCCCTCCCTCCCTCCCTCCCTCCCTCCCTCCCTCCCTCCCTCCCTCCTCTCTCCCTCCCTCCACCCTCCCCTCCCCTCCCCCGCCGGCCGCCGGCCATCCGACGACGATCGGCATCAGGTGTTTGATACCGGCAAGGTGGAGGCGGCTCAGGAGGAGGAGTGGGGGGGGGGGGGGGGCGCTTGGGAACGAAATAGCGCGGCCTCTTCGGAGGAGGTGGAGGGGAGCTAGCCGGGCCGGGGTCTTCATTACTCCTCGGGAAGGGAAGGGGGAGGGGGGCAGTGCTGGTGCTCGGACCGCACCACACACACACGCACACGCACACACACACACACACACACACACACACACACCGGACCTAGCCGGACCTGAGCGAACACGTGTAACGAGTTCACACGCGGCGGCGCACACGACGGCAAGTGCACGCACCCACACCGCGCGCAGCCAACAAGGGACCTTTGCCGCACACACACACACACACAAATACAACAAGCCTCTTCTTCTGTACTTTTGTACAGTTATAGTATTTATTATACTTTTCAGCAGAACTATACACCAACAGTTACAATACAGTATAGTGTGTGCGAGCGCGGGGTCGGCGCACTCCTCGCCGCGTGACACGGCACGCCGCGCCCGCCGTTAAGACACTGTTATAACACTGTTAAGACACTGTTAAGACACTGTTAAGACACCGTTAAGACACCGTTAAGACACCGTTAAGACACTGTTAAGACACTGTTAAGACACTGTTAAGACACTACATGCCTCGCCCTGCGGGTTCCCACGCCCCCCCCCTCCTGGCCTGGCGTGCAGCCGATTGCCCGCCTAAATATTCTATCCGCCGCACGGCAGCCGTGCCTCGCGGCCCTCATCCTTACGGCCTCTCTATCCGTTCTAGTCTTTTTCAATTTTACTGCTTGGGCGCGCACGCGGGGGCTGCTGCTGTTGCCGCCGCGGCCGCTGCTGCCAAGGTGCCCTCTCCTCCTCCTCCTCCTCCTCCTCCTCCTCCTCCTCCTCCTCCTCCTCCTCCTCCTCCTCTGTTGTGACGGTTACCTACGGTTACCCCGCGCCGCCGGCTGGCCCGCCTTGTGTTCCGCCTGGCTTCGCACGCCGCGCCGCGCACCCCGAGGGGCAGCGAGCGTGAGGTGGTGTTTATTCGGTACGCTAAGAATGCGCGTCTCTGTGTGTACATGTGGCTGTGTGCGTGTATGTGTGCGGTGAGAATAAAAATACCTGAGCGCGCTTTGCAGCTCAATCCCTACGGACGAAATTTGTCGCACGAGAAAATCATTCTTGCGCTTTTGTGGAGTGGGTGGGAGGGGGGCAGCGAGAGCGAGTGAGTGATTGAGAGAGAAATGTGTGTGTGTGAGAGAGAGAGAGAGAGAGAGAGAGAGAGAGAGAGAGAGAGAGAGAGAGAGAGAGCGGTTGCGCGTCCGGCCGTCGGCTCGCACCTGTTCGACGGGACGGAAGGAAGAAGGCAGCTCGCGCCCGAGGAGGTGGAGGGGGGGGGGGGGGGGGGGGGGGGGAGAAAAGTCGAGTACTTACTGCGGCAGCAGCGGGGGGGAGCGCCCGCCGCACCCGTCCCCCTCCAGCTCCGCTACCTCCTCCAGGTGCCCCCTCCCCTCCTCTGGCACCTGACGAGGCGCGCGCGCCCGGGCCGCGCGGCGGTATCGGGCCGTTAGGGGAGCGCCGGGGACCTCCGGGGACCCTCCACAAGTACACAGCCGAGGACGGCCCGGCGGACGGCCGCCGGCCCCCGCCGCTCTCCACACAAACAATCGTTTGCGGGGGGGAAGCCGTTTGCGATTCGGCGCCCGGCGGACACACAAACACAAGAGGCGGCGGCGCACATGGCGCTCGCGTGCCGGGTCCTGCGTCGGCGGCGGCGTTTGTTGGAAAACTATCTCCGACAAAAAGAAGGAGCGCACAAGTCCGCGAGTCTGTGGATCGCAGGCGGCGGTCCAGCCGACGGGTACCTCAGCCCCGGGTACCACTGACTGGAGACTGGACCGGAAGGTGAAAAAGCTCAAAACGGAAATATTTTTGTTCTGAATAGAAATCTTAGCTGATCTGACGGGAAAAATGCACGGACCGACAAAGAGTCGAATCCCCGGTCGGCCGGCCGTCGGCCGGACTCGCTAACCACGTGGCTACCGAGCCTCTGTGTGACACAACCGTTCGCTCCCGGTGGTGTAGCCGCAGGACGTGTCCGCCTGGAAATGGGCTGGACTTTGCCTGGAGGGTGACTGGGCTGGGGGGCGTACACTGACTGGGAGCATACTGGGGTGCCCCTCAGGTCCAGCTGTGTCGCGGCGGCGGAGACCCGCGCTGCCCGCGCTGCCCGCAACAAGTCGCGCGCCCGCCGCACCACTCCGGGCCGGCGGCCCTTCTGCTGCCACGCCGTCGTCGCCTCCCCAATAAAGCGGCGGCGCGCAAATAAATAATATCCGGCTGGCGGAACCGGCTGGCGGCGCGGCGGCGGACGCGGCCTGCGACTCCTCCCCGCCGCGGCGCGCCGCTTGTTGTGGCTCCGCGCTCCGCTCCGCACTCCGCGGCCGCCGCGGCGCCACGACGGCCCACAGAGCGGCGGGTCCGGGCGGGGTCCTATTCAAATAAGCAATCCCCCCGCAAATGCACCCTCCTCCCGCCCCCTCCGCCCCGCCGCTTGTGTTCTGCTAATTTCGGCTCGGCCCTTGCTGCTGCCGCCGCCGCCGCCGCCTCTGCTCGGCGTGCCGTTCTTGGCATTGGTTGATACACAAGCGCAAGCTCAATTACAAATACAAATTTGCAGTTGGCGGTCCTGTGGGGGGGGGGGGGGGGGGCGGAGGGTCGGTTATGTGCGCGCGAGTGCTGGTATCACTTCGGCGAGGCAAGGGTCCATTTGGGCGAAGTGCCTCTGTGCCCCCCCCCCCCGGCGAGGCCCCGCGCAACCCTTCTGCTGACTGGGGTCGGGAGCCGGGGGTGGCGGGGTTCACGTAAACACGGAATGGGTAGCGGGGACCCGGCCGGGCCGGGCTATGCTTTCGTTTACAAAACGCGCAGACTGGCCGTGCGCCGCCTCCGAAACACCTCTGCGGCCCGTGGCAGCCCAGCCCCGTCGCGCCCGCCCGCCGCCGGCGCCTCGGAGACAGCCGCGGCCCGGCCGGCCGCACGGGGCGGCACGGTCAGGGAGGCAGAGCAGGCCAGGCGGGGTAAGTGTGGGTTAGCAGCTCTCAGCAAGGCCCAGCAACGCCCGGTCCCCGAGCCGGGCCCCCCTGTATTGTTAGGTTAGCGTCGTTCGTGACCAGTAAACCTGCAATCCAAAGTCCCCACGAGGACCCCGGGCGGGCCGCCGCCCCGCCGCCCCGCCGCCCTGCCGCCCGGCGCGGCGCATAGCTTTACAACCCTTTGGCCAGCGGCAGGCCCGGCGGCCTCGACAAGCCCCCCGCCGTGGATTGCCACCTTCTTTTCCACCGCGACGCTGTAGTATTATTGCGGGATCTACGACTTGCCGGACTGCGAGGCGGCCGCCCCCCGCGGCCAGCAACGACCAGCACGGCCCCCAGGGGCTGCCCCCCCCCCCCACCCATCCCAACCACCGCCTCGCACCGGCCCACCTGACCAAAAATAATAATAATGATCCGTGGGTGACTACTGTTGATCCACCGAGTTTAGACTGACGACGAGACGAGGCGGACGCCAAACCTGAATCAAACATAATGCAGTGTGGTGCGGGGAAAGATGAAATGAGCGTAGCAAAAAAAAATAAATGAAATGAAAAGAAGGCCGCGGTGGTACTGCAATTAGGGCACGGAACGCTGCCGCTTCCGCCGCCGCTTCTGCGAATATTGGCATGAGCACCCAGAAATGCCGCGACGCGAGGCATGCAGTATTGAGATTGCCTTCATTGGCTCCAAAATAAATAAGGAGCAGAAGCAAGGGAGGGAAAAAAGTTTAGTATCGGTTTTCGAAACTCCTTACTGCCCCCTCCTCCCGCTCCCCCTCCCCGCTCGCACCCAGCTGTTCGCAAAGTAGACTTTCATCTGGCCCACTGGCCTCTTCGCCTTACGTATATACAAAGCGGGTCAGGAAATGAACCACCCCTCCCTCCCTGCCTGCCTGCCGCCCCCCGGGCCCCCGCGGCCCCGCGCCTGCCCCCCGCGGCCGGCCGGCCAGTTTGTTGGTATTGCTTGTGCACGGCGTGCATTCCGCCGGTCCAAACACTTTGCAAGCGCCTTGCCCCGCCCGTCTGCTTAGCGAGCGGCGCCGGTGGCTGATCGCTGCCGTCACGCTGTCGGGGGCCCCCCACTGTAGGGCGTGCGTGCGGCGCCGGACCCGGCCGCGATCAGGATGGGGATCTCTTTCCCGCCGACGTGAGGACAATGGGCACCACACCGGCCCCGGGGCCTCCGCCCGGCCTCCAACCGGCCTCCGCCAGCAGCAGCGACGGCCCGCGGTCCCCCCGGTAATTGGTGGGTACCGAAAGGGAAGGAGGGAGCCTGTGAGGGCGGCCGGGGCGGCCGGGGCGGCGGGGGCGGCGGGGGGCGGGGGCAGCGGGGGCGGCGGGGGCGGCGGGGGCGGCGGGGGCGGTGCTCGGTGAGGAGGATGCGCGGTGCCGAACCACTGCTTCCGGCCCCGATGCAGCAGCGATGCACACCGGACACGTGTGCCGCTCTCGCACAGACAGGTGGCGCGCCCGCATCACTCCCAGCTCATTTCTAGGGCAAACGCGGATGCGGATCGACTGCTGCCTGCCGCGCCGAGCCCCGCCCCTTCGTCTGCTTGCTCTGGCTGCGGCTGCGGCCGCGGGGCGGCGGCGCTGCGCCCTCTAGCGTTATTGTTTCCGCAAAGGTGATGCAGTGCTCCCGCGGGTCCCTGAAAGCCGCGATTGGCCGAAAAGCAGCGGCCGAACTCTCTCTCTCTCTCTCTCTCTCTCTCTCTCTCTCTCTCTCTCTCTCTCTCTCTCTCTCTCTCTTTCTCTCTCTCCCTCTCTATTTCTTACCCTCCGACTCCCTGGAAACTTGCAAGACGCATGGGTTCGCTCGGCTCTCTCTCTCTCTCTCTCCTTCTCTCTCCCCGCGAAAGCCCCGCTCACCCCTGGACCAGCAGCGCCGACTGAGTGTGGCCACTCACTCACTATACCCCCCCCCCCGTAGCCTCTCCTTTTCTCTCTCCCTCTCTCCTCCGCTTATTCCCCCGCTCACGCAGTCTCTCTCTCCCTCTCTCCTCTTTCAGCTGCCGTGTCTCCGATATCAGCGCAGCAGTGCGATGATTGATGGCTCAGCGCGCCTCGTCTAGAACACCTCCCCCGGCTGCGCTCGCCCCTTCTCTTTCCCTCTCTCTCTTTCTGCTGCATACTTGCTAAACCTCACCCCTTCCCGGGACTCTCTCTCTCTCTCTCTCTCTCTCTCTCTCTCTCTCTCTCTCTCTCTCTCTTTCTGGCACGCTCTTATGAATGACCGCACCGCACCGTACCATATGACTCCCCTCCGGCGTGGGGGAAAGGGATTTCAGCGAGGTATTTCGTGCATACCCGGGTCCGCAGGGGGTCCGCGGGGGTCCGCGGGGGTCCGCGGGGGGTCCCCGAGGCCGGGGGATCATCGTACACGAGGCCGGGGGATGGCTGCTACCGCACGACCGTCAACATGCCGGCAAAGAATTCATGGCATTCCAGCGAGCCACCCCCTCGTCCCTCCTGAAGGCTCGCGAGGCGTTAACGACGCACTGCCCCGGGACCCCACCACTACCGCCGGCAGAGACATATATATATATATATGTGTACTGTTGGGAAGTTTAATAAAATTCTGTAAATCAAAAAAAAAATAATGTAAAGGTGTAAAATTTATTAAAGTCCAGTATCGTCCGCTATGCTGACTGTTCTCGTGGCTCTCTTACATTGTTCTTCGGCTGTTGGTCGTCGCGCCGCTGCAGCAGCTGGGCTCCGGGGAGCGCGGGCTGCAACGCAAAGTTTGTGGGCAATATCGCGAGTGGAGCCTGGCCGCTCACGGCCTCGGCCTTGGCGGCCCGACCTCCTCACGGCCCAGGTGATGCTTGTCCATCACACGGCCTCGGCCTGGCCTCTCGGCCCGGCCGCGGCCACTTGGCCGCACCGCCGACAGCAACGGCTTCCTGGATGCCCTCCGCACGGCTTTCATATCGGGGATCATGGCAAAGGCCCCGCCTCTGTGCATCCCATAGAGAAGCTTTACGGGCCGAGCGGAGAGAGTTGCGCCAATCCTGTTCCGCCGCGGCTCCTGTCGGTTCCAAGTACATCACAAAAAAAAAGACGGCCGCCATGTTACTCGCAGGCGCTGGTAACTACAGAGCGCCTCCTGTCTTTGTGCCGTCTTCGAACCGAGCGGACTAAAAAAAAATCGAGCGGCCCGGCCCGGACCGACCGAGAGTTGAACCAACGACCTGCCGCCCCTCCGGTCAGCCTCCCTGACCACACGGCTACCGTGTTCGCTCCCGGCACTCACTGTAGACGCTGTCCAGGTCGTCCACCCGCCAGGCCGCGGTACCGATACCCGCTGCGGTGCCAGGTGCGGGGGATGTTGTTCCCGCGGTGTGTTTGTGCGTGAGGCGGGGCCTCTGGCGGGGCGCCGAGTCCCAGGTGCTCTCTGCCGCCGCTCCCAGGCTAAAGAAGTCGGCCGAAAACACATGGATGTCATTCGTCCCGAGGCCCAATCAATAATGCATGCACGGCGGAGGCGGGGCGTCCCGCCCGCGCCGGCTCTCAGGACTTGCCCGGGGTCCGGGCCGGGGCTGGGGGAGGGCGGTGGTGCCGGCCGGGAGGCGAGGAGGCGCTGCGCGTCGCCGTCGAGGCCGCTCTCCCGTACCCCGGACCCCGGACCCCAGTGGGAAGCCCTACCGCGTCGTGTCCGGCCACGCACTGCGCCGACAGCCGGGCACCGGGGCCTGGGTAGTATATGGTGACCGCGCCGCGGCGGCACAGCGCCACAACCTGTCCTGATGAAGAGCGCGGCCAAAACATGACAAAATAATCCCCCTCCGCTCCCACCCCTGCGTCATCGTGACGGATTTCCGATCTCTCTCTCTCTCTCTCTCTCTCTCTCTCTCTCTCTCTCTCGCTCTCTGCGGCCACGCCCATTCCGTAAATCCCCCCCGCAGTCGCACGCGCGCGCCCGTCTCACGCCGCCCCGTTCTTTCGGCCCTTATGGTGTATGTACTGCACTGCACCAGGGGGGGCTATCGACTCGGTCACACGAGTAAGCCGTGACGTTTTTATCGGCGATTAGTCAAACGGGATTTAACGTGGTTTGACTCCGTGGCGGCGCGGTGGCTGGCGGGGTGGTGGCGGCCGTTGGGTCCTGCCCGGGCGGGGCCCGCCGCTGCCGCCGCTGTGTGGGGCGGTTGGCTGCGGGCGGGGGCGCCCGCGGGCCGTGCGGGGCGCACGCACGCACGCGGGCACAAAAGAAGGCCTCCCTTTCCATCAGCACTACTTTACTGTATGTGCCGCCCTCCCCTCCCCCGGCAATAACCTTTTGCACTCTCTGCCTCCAGTCGAGGCTTTCCCTCTCACCGGGTTGGCCCCCGGCGGCCCCCGGCTCGATGAATGAGCTATTTTCGTTGTTGTTCGTAGTGCGCCCGCTGGCAGGAGCTGGCGGGAGCTGGCAGGAAGCACAAGGCCCGGCAGTCGGGCCCTTCCGCCCGCCACTCAGTCCCCCAGGGTCCCCCGGGGGTCCCGGCAGGGGCTGCCGCGGGCTGTCGGGGGCTGCCGGGAGCTGCCAGGAGCTGCCAACCACCGCCCGCGCAGCCATTGACGGTCGGAACAGGCTTGTTTACGCGGAAATAAGGGCGTCCGCGGCGCGCGGTTCGTAAGAGAGCCGACCTCCCCTACCGCCGCCGCCGCCGCCGAGGCGGGCGGGGCGACGGAAATGCAGCGGCCCCACCGCGGCGACAAGAGACAAGCGGTAAGCGGCCCGGGCGCCGTCCCGTGATGGTGCCGGCGGCGGCGCACGGCCCTCTTAGGCTAGAAGCGTCTGAGGCAGCGTCTCGGGGCGGGGCGGGCAACGCGGTGCGGCCGGCCGCACGCAGACCGCAGGCGCCGTGCGGCGTGGGGCGTGCGCTCCGTGTGGGCGGCGGCGCGGTGCCGGCCGGCAGCCCGCACGCGCGCGCCGACTAATCACTCCCTTTGCAAAATTCATCAATTAGCCCCCCGCCCCGCCCTGCCCTGCACCGCCCCCACCTTCTCCCCACCGCCGCGCCCGCCTCCCATTTTCCGGCGGTGTTCCTCTCTCCAAAGGCGGCGGCCGCCTTGCACTATCTCCTGCCCCCCCTCGCCACCGCCGCTGCCGCTCTGCGTGCGGCCGCGCGCGGGGCCCCGGTTATCACAAAGGGGCGTCTCAGTCGATTATTCCGACTCATTTCGTAATGTGATTACTATCGAAAGCCGGTCGCGCGCGGCGTGCGGCGGTGTGCGTGGGGGGGGGGGGGGGTGTTTCAGGGGTGTTTCAGGGGTGTTCCGGGGGGGGGGGGGGTGCTGCTACGGGGGTGTCGGCCGCGGGCCGGGCGCTGCCGGGCGCCCCTGCTGTCCACCCTGACAGCTCCAGCCAGCCTCAGCCACCCCCCCCCCCCCCCCCCCCCGCAGCATCGCACTGCCAGCAATAATTACCAATATGACACGGCACATCGCGCAGGGGGCGCCACGCCGCACCGGTGCGAATCTCTGCGCATCGCTCGGCAATAACGATCCATCAGTTCTCGTAGAAAACATATTGTGCCCGATGAAGTGTATGGGGTGCGGCGCAGTGCGTCAGCGCCGGCCGCGGCCGGCCCCCGCCATCGGGGCACTGCTGCCGTACCTCCACCGTACGCCGCACCCTCTCCCTCTCCCTCCCTCTCTCTCCCTCCTCTCCACCTCCCCGGGGCGGGGCGGCGGCGCGGCGGCGGTGGGGTTTCGTGGCGGTATAGGTGCTTCGCCGCAAAATTAAATTTGGCGCGCACGCGCGCTGTAGAGAGGAAAGAGGAAAGAAAAACGACAAAAATCCCTTCGGTTGTGTGTGTGTGTGTGAGGGGGGGGGGCGGTTTTGTTTACACGCAAACGGCTCCTCCCCCCCCCCCTCTCCGGAACCGGCCGCGCGCGTAATTCCAGATTTCGACTAATTGAAATAAAACTGAGTGCGAGTAGACGCTTTGCTTGGCGATGAGCTGTCTGACCGGCTGCTGCCGCCGCGTGTGTGCGTGTGCGTGTGTGTGTGTGTGCGCGCGCTCCCCAGCCCGACAGGCCTCCTCTCGGCTTGTTATCAATTCATTTCAATTTTATATGATTTTCTTCATATCCATATACCACCCCGAGGGGTGCTGAGCGCGCGCAGGCCCTCTCTCCCTCTCCGTCTGTCTGTCTGCCTCTCTCTCTCCCGCACACACACGCGGCTCGCCGGCCACTCGCACACGTGCTTGTTATGTGGAGAGGGGACGCACACCCCCGGGGGGTCCCACGCCACTCGACATGTCCGGCCGCCTAATCATTATTCATATCAGTGCAGAGCGTCGTGTTCTGCGGAGAGTCAATCAGACGATGTCTTAATATTGACAACCGTGTTCTCCTGCTGGCCGTGTGACTGACGTTGTACCCGCCGGGAAAAAAAATTAAACGCGTGAGTGAGGTAAAATTGAAAACACGTATTATCAAGGCCAGTTTATGCGTCCGAATATTTCCAACGGCACGTGCCCCGTCGCGACATCTCTCTCTGTCTCTCTGTCTTTCCTTCTCTCTCTCTCCATCTCACCCCGTCACTCGCCGCGGGGAGAAAGGCGTTTGCACACGTCGCGCCTCCTCCCCCCCCCATCTCTCTCTCTCTCTCTCTCTCTCGCTCTCTCTACCGGGGCCTGCGGGGTATTCGCCTGCATTCATCTCGCTCGCACCTGAGTGCACACATGCGTCAACAATGCGCGCCGCGCCGGGGCAGCCGTCGGGAAGCCGTCGGGGAGCCGTCGGGAAGTCGTCGGGGAGCCGTCGGGCAGCCGTCGGGCAGCCGTCGGGCAGCCGTCGGGCGGGCTGAGTGCCATCAGCCGCCCCTCGCCGTCTTGCCATCGCCACCGACCCCTTCCCGGGCCGCGGTGCGTTGCATACGGTCCGGCGCAGCGCGCGGCGCAGCAGTGCAGCACTGCACAGCCTCGCTGCTAAGTAGCCCGTGCCCTGCCTTTGTCCCGGACCATTGGCTCGAGATGAGGACGGCCGAGCGGGGGAGAGAGAGAGAGAGAGAGAGCTAGCGAGAGGGAGAAGGGGAGGGCGCGGACGCGAGGGAGGGAGAGAGAAGGAGGGGAGAGAAAAGGAGGAGTGGAGCTGCAAGCAGCAGCAACGACTTTTTGGTGATGCAAAACTACCACGCCATCCTACATACAAGCGAGCTGGTGCAGCAAGAGCACACTCTTCTTCCCTCTCTTCCTCTCCTCCTCCTCCTCCTCCTCCTCCTCCTCCTCCTCCTCCTCCTCCGGCACTCTCCAGGCAAGGCGAAGCGTGGCGACCTCCCCTCCCCTCTCTCTCTCTCTCTCTCTCTCTCTCTCTCTCTCTCTCTCTCTCTCTCTCTCTCCCAGAGCAGGTCGGGGTGTCCGTGCCCCCGTGACCCCACCACCACCACCACCAGCAGCAACACACGGACGGACGGCACTGCAGGCGACAGGCAGCGCCGGGAAGCGGACTCACTCACGGAACGGCCCACGGCGCGGTGCTCCTCCAGTAGCCCGGGAGCCCCCGCAGCCCCCGCAGCCCCCGCAGCAGCCCCCGCAGCCCCCGCAGGCCCGGCTCGAGGAGTGTGCACACTTTTTACTACTACCACTGCTACTACTGCAACGCCCCGCAGGGGAAGCTGGAGGAGGAGGAGGAGGAGGAGGAGGAGGAGGAGGGCCGGGGCGGCGGGGGCAAATGAAGAGAGCACACAAGGAGGGGGCGGAGGGCCCCGGCACGAGGGGCCCGGCAGCGTGGACCCAACGCGGGGGGTAACTCGGCGCGAGCCCTGTTGGGGCTATGGCCGCCCGCAGTGATTGGCTGAGCATCGAGTGCGGCGAGAGAGAGAGAGAGAGAGAGAGAGAGAGAGAGAGAGAGAGAGCGACAGACAGAGAGAGAGAGCGACAGACAGAAAGAGAGAGAAGTGGCGGAGTTCTTAATTAACGTCTGCTTGTTTTATTTCTTCTGTTGCAGGTATATATAACAGCCGGGCTGCATTATTCTTCTCTGTCCCTCTCCTCGCTCTCCATCGCCGCCGCCGCCGCCGCTGCACTGCTTGTGCTGCACTGTGGGAAACAGGGCGATGGACGACGTGAGCAAATGACGTGGCGCGCGCGCGGGCGTGTGTGTGTGTGTGTGTGTGGAAGCGGGCAGCGGCCTGACCCCACAGCCCGGAGCAAACAGCCGGCAACACAGCGGCAGCAGCGGCAGCTCCAGTTCCGAACACCAAATTATTCGCACGCTGCATTCTTTCGCGCAGGTTTCGCGAAAATCCCTCCAGCTTCGCTCGCTGTTAAGCCGGCGGCGGCCGCGGCCCCCCATCAGCGGGTAGTTCGATGCCGGTGTGCGCGGGGTATTTGGGGAGTTGGGGGGGTGGAGGGCGGCGGGGCGGGGGCGGAACCAGAGGGAGGGAGGGGGGGGGGAGCGGTGTTGTCGGTGCTGCCAAGTACCAACACGCCCGGCGCGCCCGCGCGATCCGCATGCATAAAACAGGGGCACCGAGTCCGCACGCCACCCCCCCCCCCTCTGGTTCCGCCCCCCGCGCGACGACCACCCCCCGCAGTCCCACAGGAGGCCACGGCGGCGTGCTAGGGGGGGGGCGGCGGCGGCGGCGGCGGCTGGACGCAGGCCGGCACGCGTGTGACGTCGTGGGCCAAAGGACACCGGGCGACAGGCCGCGCCGCGCTGCTCCCCCGGGACTCGTGCGGCTCCAGCGGCTCCAGCGGCTCCAGCGGCTCCAGTCGGCCCCCACTCCCTGCAGCTCCGCTTCCCGCTTTGCCGTGCGTACCGGACACCGCCGGCAGCACCAGGGGAGGTGCGGGCCCTGCTGCACTACATGCACACCGCCCCCGTGATGGGGAGGCGGCCGCGGCGGCGGCGGCTCTGACGCCCGCCGGCCGGGCCGCAGGGCACCGCAGCGCGGCGGGTTGCCTAGCGGCGGCTCGCAGGCGCCCCGGCAGGGCGCGGCTCAGCACGGCACCACACGGCCGCCGCCGCGCCCCCGCCACTCTTTTGCAACGGACACAAAAAACAAAAACAAACGACGACACGGAAAATAATTCGGCACGGCGCTCGGACGTCCGTCGTCGCCCGCCTGCGCTCATACCGTTTCGACGCTCTTTATCTCTCTCCTCTCGCGGCCGCGCGGAATTCAATTTCCTCCGGCCGCGCTGCTGCCGCCGCCGCTGCGCCCGGAGACATTACCCGGGAGATGACATGTGGCCGTCGCTGTGCTGATGACCGTCGCCATGATGACGATGATGATGATGATACCGTTTCAATTTACTCCCACAGCCGCGCACACGCGGGGTCCTGGCGGAGCCGGCGACTGGAAAACCTGCGCTCGCCATCCGTGCTCTGGCCGCGCCCTGCTCTTGGCTCTGCTCTGCTCGGCCCGCCTGCTCGGATTAATTCCTCTTTATACGTTACGCGGACTGGCAATACAATTTGCAATGTTTGAAAGCAGCGCTCCGCCCCGGCGGCCCCCGCCGCTCACAAGTGATACCGGCCTGTAGTCACCCGGAGGGGGAGGGGGGGGGGGCTCAGGGCCCCCCTTATCCCGCTGTCGAAGGTCCACACACACACACACACACACACACACACAGCCTCTGCCGGCTCTGCCCCAGTTCCCGCCGGCAGCAAGCCTTTATATAGAGTAGCGCCGCCGTCGCGTCCTTACCCCCCGCGCACTGGGCGCCCCTGCCCCGCAAACGCGAGCGCCGGCTCGGCGGGTTGCAACTTTTCGCATCAGGCGGCCGCGCGCCATCCTATTTTGGTCCCCCTTGTTGATCGTGTGAAGCCGGCAGTCTCCCTTCCCCCCCCCCCCCCCGGCGCGGATCCGCCGGCCCTCCAGAGCACACACACACACACACACACAGATGCATGGATCTGGAGCCGCGCTCGGGCAGCATCACTGCGCGCGCCATCGGCATCGGCCCCCTTGCCGCCGCAAACGTGATTAAAATAAAAATCCTTCGGTCGCTTCGGCAGCCGCAACGCCCTTGTGTGTGTGTGTGTGTGTGTGTGCCCAAGGACGCGATCCGGCCGGCTCAAAGCCTCCCCTCCCCCCCGCATGTACAGCCCCCCCCCCCCCCCCACAGACTGCCAGCCGCTACCCCCCGCGACGACGCGGCCGACGCTCCATCATCACGCGTACAATTAGCGTTTTGCAAAGCGCGGCGTGTGTGGCGGCGGTGGGCGCGGCGTGTCGGCGGCGGGGTAAGTGATAGGTTCCGACTGTTTAACCCCCCCCCCCCTCCTCCCAGCGAGAGGGCCTCGCGGCGCAGCGGAGGCGGCGGCGGCAGCGGCAGTCTCGTGACTCGTCCGTCTTCATTTCTCATGTATACGCCAACCAAAACTTTGCTCTGCGAATCCGCCCTCCTTCTCGCCCCTCCCCTCCGCAACGGATGCTCTCTCCAGACCCACGGGGAGCTTCCCCCCCCCCCCTACCCCGGCGCGCGCGTGGACGCCTTTCCAGAAAATTCACACGTTTCCGGATAACTGGCCCGAAACTTTTCATATTCTAATGCGAGGCGCTGCCGCTGCCGCCATGCCGTCGGTTCGTCGTCAGGGGGGTGGTGGTGGTGGTGGTGGGAGGGCGGCTGCAGCCGGGCGGGCGCCTTCCCTCCGCGGCCGCGGGCTCCGTCGGCGTGCTCTGCGCCGCCGCCGCCGCCCTCCGCCGCGCAGGACTTGGCGACGTGCTTCAGACTACGTAGAACAACAACAGCGCCCCATCCGTGTGTCATGTCCAGGTCGCCATAAAGCGCGTGGCGCCCGTGCTGTTTATCACGGCGGCCATCGAAGACATTCACGCGGCCGGCAGCGGAGAGCTCCGCGAGCCGAGGCCGCGGGGGGTCTGCGGGGGGTCTGCGGGGGGTCCGCAGCTGAGATTTATCGTGGCCGCCGCGCCGCCGCCGCTGTTGTTGTATCGGGAAGCTTTCTGCCGATCACGTGGTTGGCGCCGCATCGCTCTTGGCGTCGGCGCTCCTCGCCGACGCGCCGACAAGGAAATCGCATTATTCTCCAAGCGACAAGTTTTGCGAATCTCATACCGCGCATCAGCCAGCCGTCGGCGGCCCCTTCGTCGTGGTGGTGGTGGTGGTGCAGATTGAAGGGCCCTCCGCCCCCCGGCCCCGGCCCCGGCCTCGGACAGGATGAAAAGAGGGAGGCCGACCCGAGCCGAGGCCACGCGGCTAGGGATTTCCAATGGGGCTCACACGCTGCTTATCCGGATTTTTTTTTGTCTAAGGCATATCACGGTTCAATAATTTGATAAAAAAAAAAACAAAACAGAAAACAAAACCACTTGAGTTCGGAGGTGACTTTGAGTGCGCCGGTTTGCCTAACCCCGAGCGGGCGGTACCTTCCGCTTCCGGTACCTGACTGCGACCAATACCGATCATTATTCATATTCCGCCCCTTTGGGAAACAACAATTCGGCCGAATAAAAAATGAAAAGCTTTTTCGGTGGCGGTTGCTGCTTCTGTTTTGCTGACATTTCCATGTTATTCCCGTGCGCCCGCGTTTCTTGCCCGGGAATAAAAATGACAGCGATTGGGTTCGGCCGAGGAGGGGGGAGGGGGGTCGCTGTGTATGTGTGCGTGTGGGAGCGAGAGAGTGAAAGAGTGAGAGAGAGTGTATGTATCGGCGGCGCCGCTGCTGGTGTGGGAGTGAGATAAACGTGAGCGACGACCCGAATAACCGTTGCAGCCCGCGAACGACGCGCTGCCCTCAGCATTCACCCCTTCCCCCACCCCTTCCCCCACCCCTTCCCCCTTTCCCCCTTCCCCCTCCCCCGAGCAAAAGTGCGAGTTTGTTCGGGAGAATTGATTAACAAAGAGCAGCAGGCAATACGCGCACCACTTTTTGCGTTCCCTGCTTTTATTCTTTTTTTAATTTATTTTTTTTATTTTTAAAACTCTCTGTGTGTGTGGGAGAGTCGGTGTCGTACGCGGTGCCGTGCGTTGCAGGTGGGCGAAGCGTGGTGGTAAAGAAAGAGGGAGGGCCGGACCGTGAGCAGCCTAGGCTGGGCCGGGCTCCCCTCCGGCCGCGCCCCGCCCGGGCACGGGTATCAGGTGTCGTGAAGTGGAGAGTGGAGCTGGGAGCTGGGTCGTTCGGGCGCTGCGTCCCCATCGCCCCCGCCCCGGCCGGGGCACCCGCGCCACTCCGCGCCACGCCACACCCTTTACCTTTGACCTGCTGCCGCCGCGCACTCCTCTCCGGCGAGGTGATGTCCCCTCTCAAGGCGGCGGTACTGCCCCGCCGCCGTCGCGGTGATGGCCGACAAAAACCCCCCTCCCCCTCCCCTCTGCCTCGCGGGCTGGTGGACCGTCGGGCCGCGGGGTCACCCGGGACGGCGGAGTGCCGCGTGCCGCCGGGAGGGCTCTCAGGCCGCGAGGCCCGCGCCGAGGCCCTGCAGGCCCCCGCGGTTCCCACGCCGCGGTCACCGGCCGACGACGACGGCCTTGGCCGCGTCCCGCGGACCCGACTCCCGACGGCGGCCCCAGCAAGGTCTGCGGCCGCCTGCTCCCGTGTGCTCGTCAGCGTGGCCGCAGACGTGGTTTTCGGACGGTCCCCGCGCCGCCGTGGCCGGTGCCCCGGCCGGCGTGCGGTGAGGGGCGGGGCGGGGCGGCGCGGCGGGCGGGAGCCCTGGAGCGGAACCACGCTTGCCTGACGAGGCGAACGTCGTCGTCTCACCGCGCCGCTCCTGGAGGAGGGCGAGGATGGGGGGGGGGGGGGGGGGGGGCACTGGAGCGAGTGAGACAGAGAGAGACGGTGCGCCTGGAATGTGCACAGGTGTCGGCGGCGGATGTCTCCGTCTCTGTTGCTCCCCCTTCTCCGGCCGCGCGAGTCCGCGGCCCGCGGTTTGGACGTTTGCGTCATTGTCCTGCACATGAAGTACCCGACGTCGACGGCGACCTCTGGGATCGGCCCGCGGCCCGGCGGCGGAGGCCCTGACGGCGGCCTCGGGGGCTCGGAAGGCTGCGCGCAGGCTGCCGTAGGCCGTCGTAGGCCCAGCCGAGGCGGCGCGGCGAGTCCGGGGACGGCCACTGGAGCCAGCGATCCGCGGAAACGCCCCTTCAAATAAATCTGCGACGAATATCACGGCGAGCAGCGACGGCAAAGAAATGATGGGATCGATCACAAGAGGAGTGCGGCCCGCTCTATAAATCGCGGAGTCGTTTCCCGGGGCTAGACAGACTGATGGTTTTGGTGGAAAGGGGGGGGGGGGGGAGGGAGGGAGGGAGGGACAGTGTGAGGGAGGGGGGAGAAGGGGAAAGTGGGGGTGGGAGGTAAAATCACGCGAGGCAGAATACCCGCAGAATACGGCACGCCAAGGGTAGGGTAGGGCAGGGGGTATTGGATGGCATCGGAAACTGTCCCACAATCTGGCCCCTGGAACGCAGCAGAGTGGATCTCTCATCACTCGGCGGGGGCCGGCGGGGGCCGGCGGGGGCCGGGGGCCGGCAGTGTCCGGAGAGGATTCCGTTCAGCGCAAACGGACCGTGGTCATATTTCGAGTGGTCCCGCCCGGCGGCGGCCCGCGTGGCACTGCGCGTGGGTGCGAGAGAGCGCGGTGCGCGGCGGGGGGAGGGCGAGAGGGAGTGAGAGAGAGAGAGAGAAGGCGATAGGCATGTGGACGCCGCGCGCGGTGGCCAGCCCCTCCTATTTCCCCCTTCGTGTGACAAAGTATATGCCCATGTAAGCAGGGAAACCCTTCAAGTCGCGGGCCCGGCTAGGGCGCCTCCGCCGCCGCCGCCGCCGCCGCCGCTGTGCCGCGCCCCTCGCATGCGCGTTTCCTCCCCGTCTGTAGCGAGGCGGTGAGCGGCGCGGGGGAGTGACCGCGCCGGAGAGCGCTGCTCAATAATTTCCGCGTCGATCGCGAGCAATCGAGTTTTTTTTTAAGCGTCACTGGAGTGACCTTCCGCCGAGGGGTACCTCATGAGGGGTGTACACTGACTGGTGACTGGACCGGACTTCCCGATTGACTGGCATGAAAATTTCACGATCATTTCTGGTTTCTGTGTTCTGGGCTGTCACCCGTCCCAAAATAGGTTAAACAGTCATTCCTACCGCGAACAAAATCAAAACGGAAATATTTTTGATTTGATTAGAAATGTGTGGATGCTTTTGAAAAAAAAATTGCAAAAATGGGTGGGCACTACCTCGTCCCAGGCCTCCGCCTGGAACCCTCCTGCTTAACTTCGGTGTTCGAATGGGAACCGGTGTACCAGGTATTGACCGCCGCAAAGACACCGGCACAACGCAGCGGCCTTTTTCAGGGGCACGCTTCCGCAACGGTCAATGTGGCCCCCTCCGCCAGCCAGATTTCCGGAATCAACTCCCTTCGACTGGCTGGTTGGTCTGTGGCACTGCGGCCACTCCCGAGCGGATTGGGGGGTAGGTAGGCTTTCCTATATCGTACACAGCCGAAGCTACTGTACTTCACGACGAACCCTAGTCGCGACGGCGTGTCCTCGTCTGCCAGATTCACAGGGAGCGAAAACGAAGGCACCGAACCCTAGGTACCCCCGTAGCATACACCCGAGTCTCCGAACCAAATTTCCTTGGTACACACAGAGCCCCCCCGCCGGAAACACCGGGCGACCGAGAGAACCTCGGACCCGGGAACGGGCGTAAGCCCGACCGTGCTGCGGGAATCTTCAAGTTGAAACCCAACGCTTACATCTCTCAGTGACGCAGCGCGCACGGCCGTTCAGACAGCCATACCGACGCCACGTTCGAAAGTATATTTTACCCTCTGTCTTCCAAGCGCAGACACAAGAAAAATTTTGAGGAAGTGGCAAGGCCCGAACCCACGACACCGCGGTCGCCGATCAGCCACCCTACCGACGCGGCCACAGAGCCGCGATGGTATTCACTGCGCGCCCCCGGTACTTTACGCACCCTCGTCTAAGCTGAGCCGGCAGAAAAAATGCACGGACCGGCAAAGAGTCGAACGTCCGCCCAGATGCCCGCCGGCCGGACTCGCTAACCACGCGGCTACCGAGCTTCGATGCGGAACGCTGCCGCCGCTGCCCACGGCACCCCGAGCGCCCGGAAGACCCACCCGGAGTGCAGCGCAGCGCACCGCGTGTGTAGCACGACACGACACGGACCCGTGTCGATACAGTGTCCTCCCCGGCCTGTGACGGGGCGACACACACACACACACACACACACACACACACACACACACACACACACACACACGGGGGCCAACAGCAGCGAGCAGCGTCCAGCCCAGCCAGGCCAAAAATTTACTACCGCTCCGCCGCGCCCGGAGTCGAGACGGGGATTGAAATCTCCGGCTACATTACCTGGGCCGATGTGACGGAAACCCGACACCAGTGCCCCCGACGCCCACTCCCCTCCCGTCTCTCTCTGTCTCCGTCTCTCTCTCTCTCTGACTCTCACAGGCTGTTCGGCTTGGCCTCCTAACGCCCCCCCCCCTCTCCCGGCGTGCGCCTCTCAGTCCCCTTGTTCCGTTTCTGCGTTAGCACTATACCTATGAAAGGGAGAGAGATAGACATACAGAGACAGAGACAGAGGTGGTGGTGGTGGTCCCCAGGGAGTTTCTGGAGCACTCCTGCTCGCGGCTGGACCCAACGGTCCCCTGCCCCCCCCCCCCCCCCCCCCCCCCCTGTCCCACGGCACCTGCACTCCCGCATGCATGCACCCGACCGCCTCTCCCGACCCACCCACCGCTGTGCCGCGCCGTGCCGTGCCTCGCCTAGCCGTTCCCATGCGACGCCACGACTATGCTTTAGAGGAACAACTGCGCCCTGCTCCCACAAAACGATTCCCGGTCTGCGCGCACACACACACACACACACACACACACACACACACACACAAACATGGCTTCTTG
The DNA here is from genome assembly GCA_026979955.1 of Megalurothrips usitatus. Lineage (NCBI taxonomy): Eukaryota > Metazoa > Arthropoda > Insecta > Thysanoptera > Thripidae > Megalurothrips > Megalurothrips usitatus. The sequence continues at coordinate 14,103,545 of CM049593.1, forward strand.
CAGCGGACGCGCGGACTCGAATAAGGCAAGAGAGAGGGAGTACTTTTCCAGACTTTTCAGCCTAATTGAAGCCTCTTTTTATTAGCTTTATTTCGCGCGTCGCCCGGAGCGTCGCGCCCACCCCGGCGCCCCGCCGCCGCGGGGCAAAGAGCTGCAAATATGGCGCTGGAAAAACATGACGTAATTCACATATTTCCTTGTCACGGCGCCGGTGGCGGGGCGGGGCGGGGCAGGGAGGGGCGCGCGGCGTGGTACGGTGTTAGTCCTCGTCGTGGCGTGAGGGCTGCGCCTCCGGCGACAGCACGGATCTGTGAGGGCGCGTGTGCGGTGTGTGTGTGTGTGTGTGTGTGTGTGTGTGTGTGTGCGTGTGTGCGTTCCCCGCACGTCAGCCGGCACTGGGGAGCACGTTCTGCTTGATGAAGGCCCCACGGAGCCCCGGTGTGGCGTGGCGTGGCGCGTGGCGTGGCGCGTGGCGTGGCGTGGCGTGGCGCGTGGCGTGGCGCGTGGCGTGGCGCGTGGCACTGCCGCCAGCGCCGTGCAGCATCAGCATCAGTCCTCGCCATCCAAATCAAGTGTTCTTCGTCCCTTCTGGGCCCGCGTCGCCGGCTTCGGCGGCCAGGGCGGCGGCGGCGGCGGCGGTTGCGGTGCGGCGGGGGACGGCCGGAGGGCCCTGCGGAGGGGCCCGGAAGGGGCCGGAGTAGCGCCCGGAGGCCCTCCCCCTCCCTTATCGTGCTGCCTGCCAGCTCTGCCAGCCCCGCAAAAAGCGGGAGCAGGCCGGTCAGCGACCAGGCGTGCCAGGGCTCGCGGATATCATGGGGCGCGCGTGTGCGGCGCGGACGACCCCAATCGCATGACGGCGTGCCTCTCTCTCTCTCTCTCTCTCTCTCTCTCTCTCTCTCTCTCTCTCTCTCTCTCTCTCTCTCTCTCTCTCTCTCTCTCTCCCTCTCTGGATTGTTAGTCTGATTTCGGCACACATCAGGACACGGGATGGCGGAGGGCTTCCGATCCTCCTGCCGTGTGTGTGTGTGTGTGTGACTGCGCTCGTGGCTCTTCGGCCCTTCAACCGACAGGTATAGCCGCTCGGAAACCCGGTTCTCCGAACCCGCTGACGGTGCCCTCACGGCGCTGCCGCCATGCCGCGGTGTGCGGATATACGGCCAGACACTGTAAACCAGGATCGTGTGGAAGACGGAGGGGAGGCGGCGGCGGGGCGGCGGCGGGGCACGAGACGTACGGTAATACGGTATGCATGCAGCAGCGTGCCCTCCGTGCGCCCCGCGGTGCACCCCCCCCCCCTCCCCCCAACCCTCCATCCGGAGCCCGGAGCCCGCGCGCACGACAACAACTTGCCTTCTTCTGCGCCCGGCACGCGCGCCCGCCCGCCAGTCCGCCCGCCAGCCGCCCTCGCGCCACGACCTACCCCTCGCCCTTCCTTCAAAAACTTTGTCCCAAAAAATGTGGACTGCGCTCGCCCCATATCTGGGCCGGAGCCGCGGCGGCGGGGGCGGCGCGGTGGCGGTGAGTGCCGCCCCCGCCCCGCCGCCCCCGCCCCGCCCCCCAGCCGACCGCGGGGCCCCGGGGGTGTGTCCCTGATGCACACAACGATAGGCCCGGCCGCGCTGGCCGCCGCTACCGCCGCTGCCGCCGCTGCTGCGGTGGTCGCATTAGATGCGGTCATTAGGACCCAATTTTCGGGCGTGCCGTCGTCACCCAGCGCTGGACTTGTGCCGCCGCCGCCGCCGCCACCGCTACCGCAGCAGCCCGAGCAGCGGCACCGTTGATGCGCCTTCCTGCTACCTTTTTTTTCTAATTTTTTTATCCCTAGTTTTTTTTTTTAGTTTGTCGCGGTTGTGGCGTCCAAGACAAGAGTTAAATAATCAAGGCCAACGAGGCGGGCGGGGCGGGTCCTGGGCACGGAGCACATCGTGGGGAGACGCCGCCGCGCACACAGCACAGAGGACGCAGCAGCGGCGCGGCCGGGGAGGAGAAGGGCACCCGCCCGCCGACCATTCCATCTCCGCCGAATTGACACTATCGGGAATTTTCTCCGGAAACTTACAGCGCAAAGTTTTTATCAGCGGCGAATAAATAAATGAAATCGGAGACGACGCGGGGGAAGGCATCGGGCGCCGGGGCGCGCGCGAGCGGGTGCTGATGAGTGGGTTTTATTTTTTTATATTTTTGGTAGGAGAAAGGAAGTTGGTGATTTGCTTGTGCGCAAAAAGCAAAGTCGGGTTAGGTTCAGCGGGCGGGGCGGGGCGGGGGGCCGATTGCACAGCGCCGGGCGCCGCCCCGGGATTCTAGTTTGCCCGGCCCGTCGCCGTCCGATGCATGCAGCGCGGGGGGAGGAGCCGAGCGCGCAAGTTGCAGTTTTTCACTTTGTTTGCCAGTGAGAGAGAGAGAGAGAGAGAGAGAGAGAGAGAGAGAAGGGCGCCTGTTATGAAGGGAGGCCGGGATGAGCTCGCCTGCCGGGGCACCGAACGGAGCGCGCGTTGCCAGCACAGCACGGCCGTCCGGGGGTGGCACCAGGGAGGCCAGCAGCGGAGCCGAATCAGGATTCGCTCCGACGGCTCTCCTTTTCGCACGGGGCGCCCGCCGCCCGCCGCGCGCGTCTTTTGCCTCCTCTTTCTTGTCGTTTCGCCAAAAAAGTTGTAATTGGCGTAGTCGCGTCCAGGTGAGTGGGCGTGGCGCCCTGCCCCCCGCGGACCCCCCGCGGCTGCTGATGGCTCCATCGGGACGGCGATAAGGCCCCCGCCGCCGCGACGTCGACGCTTTTCCGAATCGATGCTCCGCGGGAAAACTTGAGTTTATTGTGGGTTCGCGTGAGGGCCGGCCGTCGGTCAGCGCCCCGCGCGCGCTTAATGGGCGATCCGCTCGCACGGACTTCTTCTCCTCCTATTTTTCTGTTTCTTTTTTCTTTAAATTTCCGGTATTTTTTTTTTAATTTTTATCGAGGAAAATGCAGAACGCAATTCTGGTGTATGGAGCGCTGACGATGTGTCGACGATAGAAAGTGGCGAGTGTCATGTCGCAGGCGGGCCGAGCGCAGCGCACGCACATGATTACTCCGCCGCTGGGCTTGTGCCGCCGCTGCAGCCCGCTGGCCGCTGGCCGCTGCCACTTGTCCGCGTATTTGTCGGGGTCAGGGACGAGGCCGGCCCCGGAGGCCGGATGAGGGCCTGAGCCGGGTCCGGGCGCTGCCGCCTCCGGCAGCCTCCGGCCGCCGCCGCCAGGGCTGAGCCCCATTCTCACCAAGGTCGTCACAACTCGAGGATGGGGACGGCGGCGGAGCCCGCCAGAGCCCGCCAGAGCCCCCTAACTTATGAGGCCTTCCCGGCTATAGCGACTTATCTTCATCACCGGGAGGATCCCAGATCCCTCGCCAAATCCGAACTTGTCCCGAAGCCCCCCCTTTTGCTCGTCCCGGCGGCGGGGAGGCGGGGCGGAGCAGGGCATGAGGGCGGGGCGGTTAGGGCGCGGACACGGTGGGACCCTCGGCGCCCCCCGCGAGCCGCCCCCGTGCCCTCGTCTTGCGCCAAAAAAATCTCCCCCAACCCACCCCACTCCAGTCGCCAATCGCCGCCGACGACACCGACCTAAGATCAAAAGGCTCAACGTCAGACGTTATTTTATTATTTCTATTTCATATATTTTATCCCCGCAGAGAGAGAGAGAGAGAGAGAGAGACAGACAGATCCTCAATGTGTGTTTGTGGCGCGGTGAGATGATGGAGTTGGCACGCGCGCTGGCACGCGCCCGCCACCCCCCGCCACGCCGCCACTCACGGCGGGGGGCGGTCCCCACCGCGACAGCGGCGCGGCGTCCCGCGCCGTCCCCCCGAGCTGCTTTGATTAAACTTTGACGGGGCCTTGAGCTGTTCGGCCGGGCCGGGTCCGGACGGGTCAGCGAGGCTGGCGGGGCGGTCGCGCGCCGAGTGCCCTATCTTCCTCCTCCCCTCCGAGCGGCGCCGGGCCGCGCGCACCGCGCACCCGCGACGACTGTCTGGGCCCGGGCTTTGCTAGCGGGACCCCGCCGCCGCCGCGTGCGTCAACTGGAAAGCAACGGGACGGCGGCGTGCGGCGCGCGGCGTGCCCTCGGCTCGGACTACTTTACCTCCGCTTGCCTCTCCGCGCCACGATCAGTTCTCACCACCCGCGCACGGCCGCCGTCTTTCTCCCACCCCACATCCCCCCCCCCCCCCCCCCCCCCCCCCTCTCGGGCGCTGCTGCCGCTGAGACAGAGGCATCAGCTTGCAGTCCGGCCCGGTGGCGGAACATGAGGCCGCTGCCCTCGGGGCAGGAGGGAGGCGGGGCGGCGCGGGGCGGCGCTGGTCCTGGCTGGTCCTGACAGCGCGTAGGCCTACGGGGCCTACACGGCCGCAGGTGCCCCGCGGCGACAGCGGCGTCAGGGGCGCGGCAGCGGCACGGCAGCAGCCGCCGGCCAGCCCGCTGACGGGCACCGAGCGCCTGCGAGCACCGGGGTAGGCCGACCCGCAAGCCGCGCGCGCACGCAGCCGGCTGGGGTTGCCTACCCAGCAGGCGCCGTTGGTCCGGGCGCAGTTTACAGTCAAACCCCCTTCTTCTACGGGCGGCTCCGAACGGACCCGACACGTCGTCCGTTATCTCACTCCCTCTCCGTGTACACGCGTCGCCTCGTCTCACTGCGGACCCGACGGAAGTGCCCCCCCGCTGAAGGGCTTTGATCTGGGCAGAGCGGCAATGACAGCACTCTGTGAGCCGGTATGAGAACCCGCGGCACAGTGTGGACAATTTCGGCGCACCGGCACAATTCCGCTGTCTGGCCGCGCGGAGCGGCACGGTGCCGCAATGTGTGGAGATCGCCGCATGCGAGTGCGATATTCAATTACTCCACTCCCCGCGCCGCCACACCCCACCGCCACGCCCCGGCCTTCGGAAACCGTGCCGCTATTTCATTTCATGGCATTCCGGTGGCAGATGTCGCCTCCCCGTAACGGCCTCGTCTGGCGGGCTGCCTACGTGACGGGCCAGAGGGACGGCGGGGGCGGGCCGGGGGCGGGCCGGCGGCGTCGGGGACCGCGGGGACCCGGCGAGCTTGCGCCCCACGGATTAGTTTCGCCGAACTTCACAAGCGTCCCCCGGTGGTGCCCCCGACGCGGGCGCCGCGGCCGTCCACCCCAGCGACCGCCGCAGAGCGCGAGGAACAACCCGCGGTGCGGCGTCACGGCGGCGCGGGGCGGAGGGCGGGGGGCCGCCGACAGACTCGCGACCCCGCGGGACTTATGGGGGCCGGAGGTGCGGCGGCGGCGGCGGCCCCGGACGTGACGCGGAGGGACCGGAGAGGAGGGGCGCCATCCGGCAGCGGGTAGCCGTTGTCGACCCCCGCGGCCCGCCGTCGGTGATGTGCCGCCGCTGCACCGGGCGCTCTCCACGCCCGCGCCGCGCCCGCGCCGCCGCTGTCTCGACGCCCCAATGTATGTCCACAATAGGCCGCCTCGCCGCCGAGCCCCGCCGCTCTCAAGGCCGCCGCGCCGCCCCGCTTCGGTATAAATGCGCTGCCTGCCTGGAGGCCTGTAATATAAAATGCCGGCTGCCCTGGCTTCTTCATGTGCTCCACAACACCCCACCCCCTTCTCCTCCCCCGTTTTCTACCTTTACAGCCACTGCTTCTTCAGACGGATGCTGCCCCCTCGCCCTCCCACTCATGCGGGCACACACGACCTTCCCCCTTTCGGCCTGCTTTGCGCTGAGTAGCGGTTGAAAGCACGACGGCGCCACAAAACTTTGGGGGGTCGGAGATTCTGTGTGCAGCTAGGCATCCCGCAATAACCGTCTGTGCCCGCGCGCCCCTCACGCCCCCCGCGGCCCCCCGCCCCGCCGCCCCCGCGGCGCCCGGGCTGCGGTGGTGTCGTGCGACTCTGGGCCCAGCAGGCGGCCACAGGCGGCTCGTATCGTCGCACAATCACCCCCGCTCCCCTTCCACTCCATGCGTGTGTATGTATGTGTGTGTGTGTGTGTGTGTGTGCTGCGGGGCCGCCGACGGCGGTGGTGAGTTTTGGCGGCACCTGCCTGACGGCCGGGGGCCGCGCCGGGTTGCAGCGAGCGAACCCACCCCTTTCCCTTTAGCTGCACCCCGCCGCCGACGACCCTGATGAGGGGAGGCGGGCCGAAGTCGTGGCGCGGCGTGGCGCCTGCGGTCGCCGCCGGCCGCACGCACGCACACACGCACACGCACACACACACACACACTCACATACGCGCGCGCACAGGGCACCGCGCCGACACAGGGAGGTATGCGGACGGGAACGGTTTCATCACGCCCGCTTTGAGCCGCAGAGAACGCCGCTTAAAGTGAATGGAGAGGTCCCCCTTCGCCGTGGCGCGGCTCTCGTCCCGCGTGATGCAGGTGTGGGGACCCGAGGACTCCCCCTTCCCGACCTCTCGGCGTCGGCACCGACGACACGACAATTATAACGCTATCGGCAAGAGCAAGTAGTTTGTGTCGGTGCATGGCGCAAGGGAAAGGAAGCGGGAAGAGTAGTTCATGCGGCCGCTGACGGGGACGTGTCGGCGCCGGCCTCGGAGTTCAGCACGGGGCGGCCGTCGGGCCACACCTGGCGCCCGCACCGGGACCCCGACGCCGTCGCCGCTGCCGCCGCTGCGCGTCCGTCTATCGGGCGCCGCCTGCATAAATCTGCCTTTATAGCCCGTTATCAAACTTGTAGACCGGGAGGTGCATCCCCCCTGCAGGTCGGGCGGGGCTCGCGGCCGGGCCGTGGCGGCCGACCGGGCACTTAGTTGGCCACGGTTTGCAGTGCGGACCCTGACCATAAATACGGCCGGTGGGCACACGGCAGCGGCGTCCTGCCGGCTGCCTGCCGGGCACCGCGGGGCACCGCAGCAGGACCTGTGTGCCCGGGCCCCCGCCGCCCCCCGCCCTCCCCGAGCCCGCCGGGTACATCGACAAACCCACAGACTGTATATGTTTCATTTTGCAAACACGCCACAGTGAAGTCCAACGCCGACTGCCTCACATGTCGCTTCCCCCACCACCACCGCCACCCGCACCTCTTTCTCTCCTCTCTGTCTCTCTCGCTCTCATCCTCCACTGTCTCTCTCGCACACACTGCCATCCGTCTCCACCCCGCCGCCCCCTAGTTACACGTGCTCGGGCTACAGAGCGCGCTCTGTCAGTTTGTTTTCAATTTCCAATGCAGTGAGGAAGAGCTGCCGCCCCCTGCCGGCGCTGCGCCCCCTCTTTGCTCTTGTGGTTTCGCGTTAGAGGGTTGTTATTGTGTTTGTGCGTGAGAGAGAGAGAGAAAGGGATAGAGAGCGGTGGGGTGGTGGCGGGGAAGAGTCGTGCAAGTAATGATAACGCAAGACAAGCAGTGGTTAGTTAAGGAATCCGACACGAATATGAAAACAAATGTAATGAGCTCCGACTCCGCCGTCCTTACACAAGAAGGCCCTCCCTACGTACCGCCGCCGCCGCCGCCTCACCTGGCGGGACGGGGTGGGGGCCGCCGGGGGGCCGCCGGGGGGCCGCGCAGCACGGGCTACAAGCCTGTATGCGTTCTGCCACTCCGCCCGGGGCTTGCTTGTAAAGGGGAGGCGGGTGGGCGGCTTCCGCGCGCCGCTGCTGCCGCGGACACGCCCCGGACACGCCCCGGACACGCTCCGGACACGGCGGGACACGCTCCGGACACGGCCGCGCTCCGCTCGCCTTGCTTTGCTATTCCTCGTCGGCGGCGGCGGTCTGGGGGCGTTGTGTGCTTTGTATCATCGTATAGCGTGATACGGCGAACAGTCGGCTAACGTTGGCGACAAAAGTACCGCCGCCATGCACGACGCGTCAGTTTTCCGCTTCCTCTTAGGAAAAAAAATAAAGCAGTAGAGCTGGAAAATAAGGGCCGTTTGTAGAAGGCGTCGTGAGCGGGTGCTTTGCGGCCTCGGCGGGGAGTATCTCCACGCGGCCGCGGCGGCACAGCTCTGCAAGGCTTCGCCGAGGAAGGGGAGACACGACACGACAGACAGCAAACAGAGCGCGCACGCAGCGGCAGGAGGAGTAGGGGCGCCGCCGCCGCCGCTGTGCGTTCCGGGATATGGGCCTTTTGCTTCTTTGCCCTGTGCGCCGTTTCGTCACGTAATGCCAATGTGCGTGTGTGTGTGCGCGCGCGTGTGTGTGCGTGTGTGTGTGTGTGTGTGTGTGTGGGTGTGACTCTGCTGCTGCTGGTTTTTATTGGCCCGTAAAGTCGAGTCACGCCGCCGCCGCCGGGCCCCGCGCCCCGCCGGCCGGCCGGGGTGTGTGACGCACGGGGATGCACACCCGAGCAGCCGCCGCCGCCGCCGCCGCCGCCGCCGCCGCCGCCGCCGCCCGACGACGACGACGACGACGACAACTACGACACCGACGGCCCGCGCAATAATTAAATTTCATCCCCGTATTCCCGCGCGTAAAAGTAATTACAGAGATAGTTCCTCGGCCGCTCACCAACATAAAAATAAATAAATTCCAGCGCTACCACCGCTGACTGGCCCTTAGTAGGGCGGCAACCCTGGAGTAGACGGAGCACGGCGCCTCCACCGCCGTGGGTAGGTAGCGCAGTGGTTAGGGTGGTACAACATAGGTCGAGTAAGAATATGACACTATCATTATTATTTTTGATTATTTTTTTGTCCTCCGGGCTCTGGATCACGGTTCGCTGCGGGCGGGCGCCCCACCCACACAGCCACCCCGCGCACGCGCCCGCCCCGCACGTGCATCGCGCCAAACCACATAGACTAGTTGTGCGACTGACGCGCTAACGCAGCTAACGCAGCTAACGCAAACAACACATCCAAACTACACAATGGCGGCGAATGGCAGTTGGCAACAAATTTACGATGGTGTCGCTCTCTGGAGCCAAGTTTGAGACGTGTCACGCCGCGCGCGCGGCGCAGCGGCGTCGCAGAGAGGGAGAGAGACGGAGAGAGGGAGTGAGAGAGAGAGAGAGAGGGAGAGAGAGAGAGAGAGAGAGACGCGCCACGCCAAAACATCATCACTCATTGTCAGGGGCGCTGGGTGTCGAGTTCTGACCCCGGCCGGGCCTGGCTGGGCGGGGTTGCTGCCGCTGCCGCCGCTGCCGACGGCTGGAGCAAAGTTTCTCCGTCTTACTGACGTCCCACCAATAATATCTGCGTACTGGCGCCCGCGCGCCCTCGCGGCTTTCCAAAGGATTAGTGGTGCGGGGGGGCGTGCGGCGGCGGGGCCTCTGACGCCCCCTGCGGAGCCGCCGGGCCCCCGGACCCCCCGCGGCGCCCGGCGGCCCCCTCTAGGTGCACAGATGAGATAAGGCTGTCCCCACGGCTGCGCCACTACGAGCCCTTCATTTACGGCTCTGCGACTCCGCACCCCCCGGCCTTCATTTAACGGGGCTGCATGGCGCGCGGGGCAACGAGTGGGAGCGGGAGGAGAGATAGACTCTGAGAAGTAGAGGGAGAGAGAGGGAGAAATAGTAAATGAGAGAGAGAGCAAGAGAGCGCCCTGATGGATTACACTGGCATCTCTAGCAGATGCAATGGGATGATATTACAAATCTGATAGCGACAGGCCCGTCTGAACCCTTTTGGATTCGCCACCCCCTCCTCTCCCCTCCCTACACCCACCCCACCAACGGCGCGTCACGCCACCACGGCGGCGCCAAAATGCAGCGAACAGTCATTATGAATTCCTCATTACCCCGACCAAGGGAGCGCGCAGGCCCTGCTGGCTTGCATTTCCCAATGGTTGACAGCCCCGGACGCCTTTCAGGCTCCCCCTCCCCCTCCTGCTCCTGCCTCTCGCTTCCACCACCAGCCGCCCCTCCTCCCTCCTCCCTCCTCCCTCTCTCTCTCTCTCTCTCTCTCTCTCTCTCTCTCTCTCCCTCTCGCTCGCTGTCTCTGGGAGTATCCTTCCTAGTGGGTTTATTGCTCCAGAGACACGTCGGTCCGTGTGGAACGGTATCGAGTGTGACGGCCGGGGTAGGAGTGGGGGGAGGAGGTGAGGACGGCTGCTGGGGGAGGCAGATGCGGCGGCGGCGGCGGCGGCGGCAGCAGCGGCGGCGGCGGCGGCGGCGGCGGCGGCGGCGGCGGCGGCGCGGACGCTGAGCGCTGATGCACTGCACTGCCGCGCGCCGGGGCGGCAGGCAGACCCGCTGCACTCCCCCGTCCGGCGGGCCGGCCAGCCTCGCAGGCTGTGTGCCGCCAGTGCAGCGAGTGGGAGCGGGACAGAGAGAGACAGAGAGAGAAAGAGAGAGCGGCCCGAACACTACCGACCGGGTTCCGGCCGGCTCCGACCGACCGGGTCCTCGGGCCGCGGGCCGCCCTTGGCGCGCCCTCACAACGCGTGCCAATAAAGCATAGGAGATGAGCGGCGCATTCATAATGCATGTGGTCCAGCCGGCGGCCGTGCGCCGGGCGCTGCCGCCGCCGCCGCCGCCGCCCGGCTCCGGCCCCCGGCACCCCCGGCCACTTTCTGGCCGCGCGCCGAGTCTCTGTATCAGCTTTTAGCCTCCGGGCGGCCATGGACGGCCTGCTGCTGCAGTTTTGGCACTCGCCCTCGCCGCCCGAACGCGCCCGCCTGCGCCCCGCCCCGCCACGCCGCCAAGCCGCACTCGCGGCAAATAACACTCCCGCGGCGTGACCCGCCGCTGACCCCGGGGCTGACCCGCTGTCATCCACGGCCCGCGCGCGAAAAGTATGAAAAATGGAGAGCGGCCCCGTGTTTGTGCAGAATGTCGCCGGCCCGCGCGCTCTCACCTTTAACATTAAGGGCGACACATTTCGGTTCCCCCCTCTGCATTATTCCTCTCGCATCAGCGGCGGCGGCCGGAGCCGGAGCTCCGCGGGGCTCTGCGAAGCTCCGCCCCGCTCCCGCGGACAGTTTTCATACGTGGACGGGCAGGCAGCCGGGGCGGGCCGGGCGATAGGGAAACACGGCGGGGAGCGCACAGCATACAGCGCGACGGGACGTCTGAATATTTCATGGGAATAAAAACAAGCGTGGACGGCGACGATTCCGCACTCTCTATAATGCACGTCGCCCTGATCATGTCCACGCTCCGGTCCATCACGCCCACGCCGCCGCCGCCGGCCACGCTTCGACGTGTCCGCGGGCGATGTGTCTGGGAGTCTGCGGCCGGCCGCCGTCTGAGGGGGACACTCGCCGTCTGGTCCGCGAGGCGTCCAAGAGGCGTCCGCGGCCGTCGCCGCGCCGCCCCTGCCTAATGAAGCCGGGCGCCCCGGCGGCGACCCCCCGGCGGCTGTCGTCGCCACGCCCGCCCGCCCGCCCCCAACCCTTGCCTCCTTTTCTGCTCCGCGCTGCCGCGTCTGCGTGTGCGCCCGCCCCCGGCGCCCCGCCCCCGGCGCCCCGCCCCCGAGGCCTGCTGGTCCTCACCACATTAACATAATGGCCGCATATTCACCGAGGGCCCCATTACCGAGTCCTAGGCCCCCGGAGGCCCCCAGAGGCCCCCGGAGCCCCCCCGGGGGGCGCTGGCCGGCACGGTTCCGCTGCGCCCTCTACATCTCCATTTTAAGTCGCCTTCACGCGGCGATTTGGCGGCAACACCATTTTCTTTTCCGCCGCTTGAGCGTCCTCTCGTACCCAGGCGGCCGCGGCCGGGCACGGCCCGCCCCCCGCCTCCTCCGCGGACTACAAGAACCCCTCCAATTTCTCGACCGCGCGCAAATGAGATTCGTCCGCCAATAACACATCGCAGGTCATCCGAGCCTGATTACTCCGATAACTCAGTCCCGCGGGCCCAGACGGCACGGCGCCGCGCCGGGGACCTCTTCTTTACCACCCTCTTTAGCACCCGCGCCCCTTTCTAATTTTCATCTTTTATTTTTGCTGTTTTTCTCCCACGCCGCAGAAAGAAAAAAGGGATCAAATGAAACGAGCAGCTAATTTCCATGATGGCACAGCCAGACTGAGAGAGAAGAGAGGGTCCCAAGGGCGAGAAGGAGGGGCGGCGAACAGCCGATTGGGAGGGAGGAGAGGGGGAGGGGGGGCATGACCCCCTCAGCAATGTACTCTCCGGACGGGGCCAAAGGGGCTGGCAGAGGGCCTCCCGAGCTCTCACCCGCCGTGAGCGCGCTGCTCGTCGTCCAGCGCCTCATCCCGCACGGCAGTAACCCCGGGGGGCGCGGCGCGGCGCCGCGGTATACGACGGCCAGGGCCGCGGCCGGCGCGGACCCCCCCGGATCGCGCCGTGTATGTGTATCGGCGCCGTAACCCCGCCGTCCTCGCCGAGCCCCGCCACGCCCCCCAACGTCGTCGTCGTCGTGACGGGCAGCTTGTCAAAACTCCGAGTTACGGCCCCCGCGGCCCCCAACTCCCCCGCCAGCCGCCGCCACCTGCTGGGCCTCGCCGCTTCGCACGGCCGCCGCCGCCGCCGGCTGGCACACAAAGGAGGCCCCCAGGCCGGCGACGCTGCCGGCTGCCGAGGAAGCATTTACGAGCTCACATGCACATAACTGGACGGGAGCGTCAGCGTCGCACGACCGGGAAGTGGGCGACGAGCGACGGGAGGGGAGCGCGACCCCGCGCGGGACTTTCTCTATCTCCCCGGCCGCGGCTCCCGTCCTGTGTAGTGTGTGACCCCCTCTCCTTCCCTCTCTCTCTCTCTCTCTCCGTCTCTTTCCTTCCCGCGCTCCATCTCCTCGTACGGCCGCGGTCACGACACGTCTCGTCTTTTTTGCCCCCGTTCTCCACATAAGAAGCAGAGTCCGTCCTCACAACCTATACCATAACGAGGCGGCGGCTACGCGGGGGGCAGCGATATAGGTCCGGACAGACCGCTCGCTCCGCCGGACAGCACGGCACGGCACGGCGTGTTCGCTGCATGTGCGCCGCCGTAATCTCTGCCGAGAGGCCCGACAGAAATTGGAAGGACGCGGAGGGAGGAAGGGAGAGGGAGGCTTGAAAAGTTATTAAATTTTCCGCGTATCGCTGCGTTGTATCTCTGCGCTGCACCCACACACGCACACACACACACACACACGAACTGGCAGCCCGCGGGGCGCAGCGCGGGGTACAGAATTGATTTCTTATTTTCTGGAAGCCCGCCCCGCCCGCCGCGCCCCCCTGCTGGCTAGCCGGCTACTGCCTCTCTTTCCCGGCTTTGCGCTAGCTGCGCCTGCGGTGCACCAAGCGTCGGCGGCACCGGCACACCGGCAACGGCGGCGACGGCGCCGGCCCGAGTCCTGCTGATTGTGACTCGACGACGGCGGCCGCGGCGGCGCGGCGCGGTGCGGCACGGCGGCGGGGCGCGGCGCTGCTAAAGATAGCCGAGGAAGCTTACGCGGCGGCGGCGGCGGAGGCGGTGGCGACGCCGCGCGAAACACAAGGAGTTTGTGAGCGCATGCGGGGCGCGCGCCGGCAGCGAAATCCCTCCCCCACCCTCCCCTCCCTCTCTCCCTCCTCCCGCACCCCACCCGATCATTTTGTGGACAATGGCGAGATGAAATGAGAAAAATATATATCTGAGTGTGTGTGTGTGTCTCCTGCGATGTCCTCCTCTGCGACCCCTTGTCCGGCCGCCTGCAGCGCGACGCGACGCGCGGCGGGGGCCCCTCCACCTCCTCTTCCTCCTCCTCCTCCTCCTCCTCCTCCTCCTACTCTTCCGCCTCCACCTCCCCCATTTTATTAGTATCATTCCTCATCTTGTTCGTCTACTACTACGGTGCGATAGGCTATAACGTTGCAAGGCCGATACCGAATCGAAATCAGCTACATTGTGTCAAATCTGTGTGTGTGTGTGTGTGTGCCGCTCGCGCTCTCTGAGACTGGGTCCTGAATCGACGCTATCCTAGAACGTTCTCTGTGTTGCCGACGAGGACATCGGAGCGGCAGCGGGGGGCGTCGGGGGGCACTGCGTTCACTGCGAACCAGGCGGACCCCCCTCCGAGTACTGTACCGGCGAATCCCAACCCGCCAGGACCTCTGTGGATTTAAACGTTTCGCAGCGCGCGGCGCGTGGCGGAAGGGGGGAGGGGAGAGGGGGGGGGCTGCATGAGGTAAGGCGCGTAACAAGCCCCCCCCCCCCCCCCTGCCCGCTGACATTCAAGGAAGGCCCTGCCCAAGAATAGTCGTCGGGGAAGACCGCCCCGGATACCGTGCCGCCGTGCCCTAGACTTTCGCTTGCTCCGACTGCGGGCGCTAGCTCGCTCGCCTCCTGTCAATTTTGTCCGTCGACCCTTCCCTTTGTTTCTGTCTCATTCCCAGCAGCACGGTTAGGGGGAGGGGAGAAGGGGGGGGGGGGTCGACGCCCACTGCCTCCACCATCGCCCCCCCCCCCCTCCTCCTCCACCCGCTCCGTCTGTCTGAGATGTGTGCCCGATGTCAATATGTGCTAGACGACACAATGTACCACTCGCGACCGAGTAGTGCCGGGGCGAGACGGATGCCCGTCCCATCCCCCTAACACACACACACACATCCGACGCCGAACACCTTTCCGCCGTATTGCGCTCAGCTGAGCGGCGCATCCCACCCGGTTTATTGAGGGCACATCCTAGGAGCGGGCCGGCAGCCGTGGGAGAGGCCAGGCACGCTCGCACACGCACGCACGCACGCGCGCGCCGGCAGGACACGCACTCCTCTGGTCGCTGACACACCCTGTCGCGCACGCGGGCTGACGGATTTAGCTGCGGCCCCGAACGTCCCCGGCCGGCCCCGGCGGCGCTGGCCGCCGGCCGCGGGGGGGCGGCTGCTGCGGCAGCTGCGGCGGCCGGCTTACGTTAGCGAGGCGCCAGCTGCAGCTGCCGCGGCGCGCAGATGCGGTCGGCGGTCGCGCGGCCGGCCGCCGCGTCGGCCCCCGTCCGGTCGTTTGTCAAGGCCGCGGCATTGGCCAGCCCAGCCGGCCAGGCAGCCAGACAGCCTACCCCCAACCCCAGGCCGGGCAGTCCGGCCTGACGCTGCAGCCGGGAGCGGCGGGGAGGCCCGGAGCGGCGGGCTGTCGAAAACTTGCAAGTGTATTGTGCTGCAACGTTTTTACCGCCGCCTCAAAAAAAAAAAAAAAAGACTGGCTCGTGGCCTGACCCATTCGATGTGGGATTTCGCTACTGATGGCTACCGCTGTACAATTAATAAAGGACTGGATTTTGCGACCAAACCATTTTTTGGTGTCTAGTTATAGACCCCAATACGGCGTGTGCGGAGCCGCCGTTCTCTGACAGTGCGTTGCGCTGGATGAGGCCCGCGGCCGGGCGGTTCGCCCCCGGGACGCACGCAGCCCAGCGGGCACGGCCGCGCGTTGGGCTGCCGGGCTGCCGGGCGGGGCGGCTGCCGATGGGAGCGGCGCGTCGCGGTTCGCAGAGCCGGCCGGCGGCCCAGGCAAGCCGCGCGCTGTGTCCAGCCTCGTGCGGAGTACGGCCTGTTCCAGGTACCAAGGAGGGGGCGGCAGCAGCGCCGCGCGCCGTGGCCAGACAGGATAGCGAAACGATGACGCGCCGAAAACAACTTCCAAACTCGGTCCGCGCGCCTCTCTGCTTTCCCTCTCCGCGCCGGGGGTCCTCCTTGCTTAGTTGGGGCGGCGTCGGCCTTCCCTCGGCCTCCCCCACGGCCTCCCCGCCGCCCCGCGTCAACGCCGTCGTGATTCGGGTCCGGTCTTGAGGCGAAAGTACTCAGCGAACGCACCCGCCCTGGTTGTGTCCAAGGACTCCTCGGAGATGGGGGGAGGGCGGGGGGTGCCCACCGGGGCCGCTGCTCGTTCGGAGCGTGACGGGGGCGGCGCGTGGTGGCGCGTGGCGGCGCGTGGCAGCGCGTGGCAGCGCGTGGCGGCGCGGGCAAACACCACCAGCAGTCGCCGACCTTTTCCTCAGAGGCAAACGCTGCCGGCGCTGCTTCTTGGGCGCGCGCGTGTGTGTGTGTGTTTTCCGTCTGCACGGCGTCCCGCACGACGCCAAGAGGAGCCGGCCGTCGCAGGGGGCCTTCGCGGGGGTTCTTCGCGGGGGGCCTCGTACACGAGGGAGGGGGGGGGGGAGGTTCAAACGCGAGGGGACGTCTCGGCAGAGGCGGCGGCACAGCAGCGCCCTTTGGAAACGAAGTTTATGCAGTCTCCGCCGCAAATGTGGCGCGAATTTTGACGACTACGCCGCCGCGCTCCGCCGTGCGGGCGGCCCGCGCCTTCCTGGAACCAGTGCATTACGGCGAGAGGAGAGAGGGAGGGGGCGGGAGGAGGGCGGGAGGAGGGGGAGGTCACTGCACCCCGGCACGGAGCGCATCTCAAATAAGCTTCCATATTCCGCGCTGGCTGCGCTGGCCTAGGTGTGTGCGACTGGTGGGGAGACCGACGGGGAGAGGGGGGTTGGGGGGAGCGTTTGTGTGCGGAAAACCGAAACTTTCTCGCAGAAAAAAGAAACCAGAGCCGTGAGCAGTGAGAAGTGAGCAGTGCGAGCAGTCCGCGGGGAGTAATCCCAACTCCGGGCCGGTCGCAGCGCTGGCCGCGGGGCCATGACGGCGGCGACAGTCGCTGTTCCCTGTACCTACCCCCCGCAAGGCCGGACCCCGGTACCGGACCCCGGTACCCTCTGTGCCTACGGTGTGTGTATCGGGGGTAACGCGCCCCGTGGGGGGCACGGCGGCGGCGGCGACGAGGCGGCCGCACTCGGACAGGTCACACGGCGCTCACTCCGCCCCTGCCCACCATTTCCCCCATCGTTGACCTTTGTACACTTCCGGCCAGCAGGTGGGACCGGAAAACGGCAGAGACATTCTCGACGGAGCGGCTGCTCCAGGGCCGCTCTAATTTCTCCAGCGCTACGGCGGCGCACTCCGGCAGGCAACGATCCTGGAGATACGAGCCGACGGCGGCGGCGGGGGGGCAGCATCCCTGGTCCGGGAGCACAATGGGGGCTTACGGCGGGGCAGACACGCCGCCGCCGACGCGCCGCCACGGCCGCGCGCTCGGCAGCCGATGACAGACTCGGCGAAGGGGAAGCGCGCGGGGGGCGGGGCAGGGAACGGCGGGGGGGGGGGGGGGGGGGGGGGGGGGGGGGGCGGTTTGGAGAGAGGAAGACTTGGCGAAATGTAGCAACAAAGTTGTAGGAGGACGTGCCGTGTATCTTTATCAGCCGATACGATGAGGCGGCGCTTGCCAGGCCCTGCCGGCTTGCCTCGCGGCCGGTCTCCACCCCCCCCCCCCTCCCGCCCCCCCCCCCTCTCGCCGCCTCTCCTTCCCGCGGCTGTCCGACGACGAATCACTTGCAGCCGCGGCGCGGCGAGGCGCCCTCCCCCCCCCCCCCCCCCCCGAGTCACCAAGGGGCCGTAGCGTCCGCAGGGGTTTGCGGGAGGAAATCTCGACGAAGGCGGGTGAAGGGCGCGGCGCGGCAGGCCAGGCAGGCGTCAGGCGAGGCGAGGGGCAGGTGAACCGCGCAGAGGCCACAGCCCCGCGCCGAGGCTGCCACTCAAGAAAATAAAAATAAGTCGATGTTGGAAAAATTAAAATAATAAATAACAAAGTAAAAAAATATAAGCGACAAAAAGTCATACTCTACGGGACCCCTGCCCTCGCGAGGTGAACAATGAACGATTCTAATAAATTTTGATGTGCAAACACAAGTTATCAATTCTATACAAAAATAAACAAGAAAGAAACCGAAAAGTTCTGGTATATTGGATCCTGCGCTTAGTAATTGAGCGGCGCACAGCACCTTCGGTGACGTAATGCGACCGATGCAGAGGAGGGAAGGGAGTTGCTTCGCCCGCCGTCCTCCCCTCGCCGCCGGAGGGCAGTGTCGGGCGGGTCCTGGAGGATAGCAGCAGGGCGGGGCCACGCCGGGCACGCGGCAGCGCGGGCCAGGCCCTGCGGCCCTCGAGATGTATCGCAGAGCCCGGGAGGGGGGCGCCCTGCCCTGCTCTTAAATGACTTGGTCTCCTTTTTGTGCCGAGCTGGGGAGCTTGGAGGAGTCCCCGCACCTGCAGCGCAGCTCACACACGCACACACACACACTCACGCTCACACACACACACCCTTTAACGTGCTCCGATCAAGTCCGTCCACGTCCCAAGCAAAGGCCGAGCCCGCGGGCCAGCGGACAATTAAGCCTTCCTCGTCCGAAAACCTCTCGCTGGGGCTCACGGGGGCCCACCGCTCCGCTCAGGGCGGTCGGAGCCCGGCCCGAATACCTCGCAGTGTTTCAATGAGCGACGCTGCGCGGCCCGAAGTAGTGCCGACCGTGTTCGCGCCAAGGAACCGAGCACATTTCAAATTTCTTCCCCTCCTTTTTTTGTGTTGATTTGTTTTCGGAGTCGTGTATTTTTCGCCTGCCCCTGCCCCTGCCGCACCAGCCCCTACTTTTCCTTTCGATTGGCTGGCGGCCGGCCCCGCCGGGTCACGGACCGAGAGAAACTCGCCCATGGCTCTGTCGAACCTCTGACGTCGGGGGGCACCGTAATGGATGTATCATCCGTGCAAGTTTCGCCAACTTCTCTCTGGTCTCCCTCTCTCTCTCTCTCTGTGTCTCTCTCTCCGTCTCCCTCACCCTCGCCCCTCACCGCCGCACCCTTTCACGTTCTCCCCCCCCCCCCCACCCCTTTCACTCCCCAGCCGCCCCTGCGGAGCGCCAACTTGCGCGCGTTCCAGGCATTTACCGACAGTCCACCCTCTCATCTTTTCCACGTCTCGCATTTACAAGGCCGCGCCCGGCGCCCCGCCCGGCGGCCCCCTCGTGGGGCTCACCGATGGTGATCCCTGTGCATCGCCCGGCTGCTGCCAAACTTTTCCGCCCCTTTCTGCGGCCTCTCCTCTGCTGTCCTCCTCCTCCTCCTCCTCCTCCTCCTCCTCCTCCTCCTCCTCCTCCTCCTGTGTGTGTGTGTGTGTGTGTGTGTGTGTCGGTAGTTTTGAAGGATCACCGCCAGAGTGCGCCCCCGTGTCGCGCGGGGGCCGCCGCGGGGGCGAGAGAGGCTAACGGGCCGCCGCGACAACAGGTTGGGGAGTGGCGGTCGCAGCCGCCGCAGCTGCCGCGGGCCCCCGGAGTATCAGAACGTACGCCGCCTAGCCGAGCGCCCGCGCGCGCTCCAAGTAGGCAACCCAACCGGCGGCGGCGCGCGCGGCGTGCCTACCTCGCCGACGGCGGGCGCGGGCCGCCCGGCCGGCAGCAGCAGCGGCATGACCCCGCCTGGCTGTGCGCTCGCCTCTCTTCCTATCTCTCCCCGACTCTTTCTCTCTCGGCCGCCTTCTCTTTCTCTCTTGATTGCCCCGAAGGCGGCAGGTTTATTGTTTCGCCCCGTAACAATAACACGGGGAGGAGAGGCCCCGGCCGGCGGTGCACCGCAGTTGTTGTGTGCCTTGCCCCCGCTGCCCCCGCGGCCCCTGCTGCCCCCGCTGCCCCCGCTGCCCCCGCTGCCCCCGCTGCCTCGGCTGCCTTGGCGCCGTCTGTCAAGTCCCCCGAGTCAGAGGACGCCTGCCTTGCCTCGCCGTGGGGTGCTACCCGTCGCCCTGCCCGCCCCGCCCGGTACCCGCGTCCTTGTTGTGCCTCCGCTGCCAGTCCTGCGGCGCCGCGCCCTGCTCCCCTGGGCCCCGGAGGGCTCCGGCGGGGCCCCGGACGGCCCCGCGCTGCCACGGCCTCGCGGAAGGACGTAAAACTGTCTGGGCGATATCTCCCCGCGGGGCCCTGAGGGGGGTCGGAGGCGGCACGCTAGGAGGGCACGCCGCGATAATCCCGCCCGCCTGCTGGAGCCGCGCGAGGCCCCCCGCGGAGTTTCCGGTTGGACACCTGTGAAGGATCGGGCCGGAGAATCGGACCGGAACCGGTGCTGGAACCGGGTCAGCGGCTCCGGCTGACGCGTCCTCTGCCGGAGTTGATGGCGGAGTCCTGGCGCGCCGGAATCGACACAGCGGTGATGGCGGGGGCGGCCGTCCCCACTCCGGGCCGGGGCCGTCCGGGACCGTCCGGGGCCGTCGTAAAGGCAGCGGGGCTGCATCACGCTGATGAACGGCAGGGCCGGGGGCCGCCAGGGGCCGCCGGGGCCGCCGGGGCCGCCGGGACAGACCAGACGAGACATGACAGCGCGGCGTGGTGGCGCATGCCATTCACGTCAAACAGCGTCAGCTGCCTCGCTGCCCCCCCCCCCCCCCCCCCCGCTGTCCACCACCGCGGCAAACTCCTCTCCCAGCGTCCACAACGATGGCCATGAGCGCGTTTGATACGGCCCACCTCGCCCTGCCCTCCTCGCGCACCACCTCCTTGCCTCTTTCTCGCACCCTCCCCGCCGGCCCGGTGTGTCGCCCGCCCATCCGTCTTACAAGCAAGGGGCTCTGTCGCACTCTCTCCCCCGCGTTCCCCCCTCCCCCAACCCTCTTTGTCCCTCCCGCCGTCTTCCCTCTCGCTCCTTTTCTCCCCCAGCTGTCCTCTCCATCTCCTTTTGCACTATGCCCGTCGCAGTCGCTCACGAATAAGACGCAGCATTAAAGCCCAACTCCAACGCAAACTTTGAACATGGGACGGTTGCGGTGTCGTCGCTGGCAGGCAGGCGGGCTGCAGCCCTGCCGGGGCCCTACCCGGCACGCCCCGCGGTCCCTATCCGTTACGAGATGCCGCTCGGGGACTCCCCCCCTCCCCCACCCCCCACCCCCTCCCCTCCACGCTCTGGCCGCGATGCGGTTGGCCAACTTGCTCCCTAAGACGGAAACGATTGTCGGATTCTCCTACTTCGCGAGTGGTTACCCTGAGGACTGTGTGAGGATGATATCCTTTCGTCCTCTTCCCCCTTTGCTTCCTCGCCGCCTTTCGCCCGTGCCTCCTCCTTCTCTTCCTCGTGTTTGTCCTCTTCCGGACACAATGAAGAGGGTGGGGAGGCGAAGGCATTTCGAAGCAAATGAGGGAACGAGCGAAACGAGAATGACACACAAGAACGAGCAAAAAAGAAGCGCTCCCGCGGGGGGTCGGCGCGGCTCGGCGGCGACGGGGTGTTGTTTGGGGCCGCCGGGACGTGACAGGGGTGCGCAGTGCCCTGCTTCAGATTAATCAAAGCTGCTGCCGCCGCCGCCGCCGCTCTGTCTTATCGGGCCGCGAAAAATGTGTAACCCGTGCCGCCTAAGTGGAGGCATTCTGCGGCGGCAGCCGTGCCAGCCGTGGCAGCCGTGGCGGCGGGGTCGTCGAATGCGCGGTCCGCAGGGGGTCCTTCCTGACGCCGGTCCTGACGGAGCGCGGCGCGCGTGCGGGGGCGTCGTGCGGGGCCGCAGGATCAGGGCCCATTTATACCACCCGGACAGGGAGTTCGCTGTCGGCGTCTGCAACCGGGACGCGCTGCAGGGCTGGGGGAGGGGGGGGGGGGGGGGAGGGAGGGTCCACGGCCACGAAGCTCAGACAGATAGACAGAGATACACAGAGAGGGTGAGAGGGCAGTCTAAAAATCGGGGACTAAAAGTTAAATCGTCATCAAATTGAATTAATCAAGGAGGAAATAAGGTCATTCCCAGACAATGCATTTATTTCTTGCACTTCAAAGTAATTTAATTTTTGTCGAGACGAGCTCTCTGGGTGCGCAGATAGGTGTTTGCAACCTGGCTGATTTGGAGTGGGTGACGCCCGGCGCGGCACCCGGTCCCCACTGCGGGCTGCAGGGACGCCGCGCAGCGCTCTCTCGCGCTGTCATTGGGGTTACACCGGGATCGCATACAAACGAGCTCCCGCAGCTCGCGGCGCGTGGCCAAAGCGACCGGTGCAGCACAGCATATATATATATATATATATATATATATATATATATATATATATATATATATGTATACGTGTGCAACACACACGCACACACGGAAGGCAAAGCAGAACGGCGACTCGAGGATCGAATTAAAGCCCCTGCGAGTGGCGGCGGCGCTACCCCGGCCATCAGGCCGCATGTAGCGAGTCAAACGGCACACGCCGCTGTCTCTGTGCGCGGCCGCGGCACGGCCACGCCCTGATGGGCTTTGTGCCGAACCCCATCTGCGGGGCGGATTAGCATATGAGATGGTAACCGTGTTTGGGGGGGAGCGCGGCACGGCTCGCGCGGCTGTGTTTGTGGGGCACCCACTAATGCCCCTGGCCGCCGGGCCGCCGCTTCGGGGCACCCACGCGTCGCGGGGGGTAGGCGGGTACTCCACGGCCGCCTCCCGGAGTGAGTGAGGGGCTTTGTCTCCCGGCCCGGCTGCTGCGGGAGGCAGGAGTGCCCCGCTTCCGCGGCCTCCGCCGGTAGTTTAGCGGGCGCCCTCTGTCAGCGGCCCCGCCGCGGCCTCATCATGCAGGGATCAGGGCGCAGCCCGGGCAGAGCAGAGGCTGCCTGGCCGCACGGTTTGCTCCTCGCTCCCGTGGAAAAATGGCGTCATTATCGGGCATCGATCCTGCGACTCCCTACGGCCGGAGCCGCCGGGGCCGCCGCCGGGGCCGCGCATCGAGTGAGCCGTTCCGGGGGTAACAACTCGCGCATAGTAATTCATGGCGGAGCTTATGGCCTACTGCCCCCTGCCAGTATGGTGATTGAAAGTCGCGTTTAGATAAAGAGAGAGGGAGAAGGAAGAAGAGAGAGAGAGAGAGAGAGAGAGAAGGGGGAGGGAGAGAGCATACCACGACGTAAAGCAGCGGCTATAGTGTGTGCGGGCGGCATTAGGGGTGACCCTTGGCCGCGCCGCGGGCCCCTTGAGCTCCCCGTCAGCCACCCGGCTCGCCCCCGGCCAGCCCTCCTGCCGGCGCCGGCCACCTGCAGTGCTGCCGCCCGGTCACCCCGCCCAGAGGCCCACCCCGCGCGCGCCACCAGCCAGAGGCCGCCGGGCCGCCGGGCACATCATAAATGTCACGAGAATGGTAATGCGGCCCGCATATTGTTCCTCTCCACTTCATTACACACACGCACACACACAGACAATGGCGGCCGCGGCGGGGCCACAGGGCTTTGCACGGCCCACGGGCGGCCGCGCGCCGCGCCACGCAACGCCACGCCACGCCGTGATGGCCGGCGGTGCGCCCGGACCACTGATCCACATTTAATGCACACTTTGCCGGCTGTCGGGGGGGGGCGGCCCCGCGGCCCCGCACGGCAACCTCGGCGGCCGGCGGCCGTGTCCCCGCCGAGCCGCGTGGGGGCCGAGAGGGGCAGCAGCAGCCCGGGCGGGGCGTGTGCGTCGGCCTCCCCCGTGCCGCGCGGCGCTGCCCCGCTGGATTGGAGTGCCCGCTGTGCCCCGCCGCCGTGAAGCGCAGCCATGCGGCCGGGACGACACGAGCCCGACAGAAGAGAGTTGCCTCCCAAATTGAATGGGATCGAGAGAGAGAGAGAGAGAGAGAGAGAGAGAGAGAGAGAGTGTGTGTGTGTGTGTGTGTGTGTGTGTGTGTGTGTGTTTGGTGTGCATGCGAGACTGAGTCGGGACTGCAAACTATCGCAGGGGGGTTTCGCACCTCCGCAAAGGAGGCCGGTCCCCGACAGCCGTGTCGCATCGCGGATTCAAACGCTTCCCGCCGCACTTCTCGTTCTTCTCTCTCGCACTGCAGCAGTCCCCGTGCCGTGCCAATCATTCTCCAGTTTTTCCCGACCCGAAAGACGGAAATGATTGTATTGCCGGCGCGGCCCCAAGTTTTGCGGCGCGGCACGCCTGCGCAGCCCCCCACTCCCTCCCCCTCCCTCCCCCGCGGCGGCTCGGCAACAGCATGGAGATGCCCCCTCCCCTCCCCCGCATCTGAATCCGAGCCGCATAAGTAGACGCCGCGGCCGAACTTCCGTACCGAATATTCGCAGCGCGTTACTCAAAAACCAACGTTCGCCGGTTTTTCCTGGTTGCTGACGCCGCTGTGTGGTTTTGTTTCAGGTACGCGTCGTGCGTCGTCAGTGCGGCACCCTCCGCTCTCACCGGCAACGCCAGCAGTGTCGGCCTGGCAGCCATGGCGGCCCCAGCCGGCGGCCATCGCAGAGCATCGCAGAGCGAGCACGAGGGACCGCCCCAGCAGGGGGCCGTGGGTCCAACGAGCACGGGGGAAAATCAGGAGTGACGGCTCATTTTTCGAGCTCGTTTTCAAACAAGGGCGCACCTAAATTAAAGTTTTTAGAAATTAATTAAAATCGGGGCTTTGAACTGGTAAAACTAACTCCCAACTGTGATGTATACTGTATTGGAATTTCCCCAACAAAATTTTCGTTTCACACTCGTTTCACATAATGTATGTATACATGTACAGTTCAATGGCATGTCCGACGACCAACATAAACAATTAGTGCTGAAACCAGCACGGTATTTTCCCCCCCGCGAGGGATGCAGAGGCTGTGCAGACAGTTGAGCAGGGCGTCGCCCCCCGCCGAGCGGAGCCGGCAGCGGAGCCGTCCCCGCCTGACTGACGGCATGCCCCCGTCGCCGCTTGAATCGGAGTTCCATTTCCGGGGGCTGCTGCAGAGGGCCCGCCTGCCTGCCCGCCGCTCCGCGTCCCGGAGGCCGTGGTGCCGCCCCCGCGCCGCCCCCGCGCCGCCCCCGCGCCGCCCGGGGGCCTGCGGCAGCCGCCGGCAGCCTGCGGTGGTATGTCGGGGGCTGCCGGCCTCCCCGGTAACGAGCGAGTTTGCCAGGAAATGTGGCGCTGATGAGCGGCTGATTGGTGTCAAATCGCCCTCCCAAGGAAACCCGACGGAATATTGCTTTTTGAGCAATCTTGGTGCGCGGTGGCACGGCGGCGGCGGCGGCGGCGGCGGCGGCGGGGGCCCGGCCCAGCCCGCCAGGCCCCGCCCAGCGCCCCGCCCCCACGCGGTGCCCCGAGGGTTATCGGAATTATCGGCAGGTGGTTATTTGCCAGGAAGTAATTATTATTGTCATCATTCGGCCGCCGCTGGGTTCGGCCCTCTGCTCATTTGGGCGCCGCGTCCGCCGCCTGCACGTGGACGCCGTCGCGGAGGCTGGCGGCCGGCAGACCGGCGACACCGAAAGGATTCGTCCCACGGGGATGAAAAATACATTGCGACGACGCGGAAGGAGGCAGGTGTGACGACACGAGCGGAAACGCTGGCATTATTCTTTCACAGCGCTCTCCGACGTGCTGCCGCTGCTCCTCTCGGCCCTGCGGACCTGTCATGTCGACCCGTCCCCGGCACGTCGGCGGCACGTCGCCGGCACGTCCGCCCCCGGACAGCCGTAGCCGCCGCGGCACTCGACATTTGTCGATGGGTCGATACCACGCGCGCGGCGATGCGTATCACGAGCGTGACCGATAACACCGTGAGCGCTACAATTGCGAGAATCGGAACTGTCAACTCCGTGTCTCCTCTTCAACAGCGACCGGTCCGTGACAGGCCGCGCCCCTGTTCCCGTTGGCCTCCCGCCGCGCGCGCGGCCGCGAGCGTGCCGCCACGGCCGCCACCACCCACGCGCTGCTGCAGGTGTCCCCCCCCCCCCCCCCCCCGGTCCGCCCCGGCATAATCTCCACGCCCCACAATCGTCACCACCATCATATTCGTCAGCCTCATGACGGCGGCGCGCGTGAGGGCTTGAAGCCGCGGCCGGCGTACACCTCTGAAGGAAAGCCGCGCGCACATTTTTATAGGCTTCCAATCCCATTTTATCGACAAACCGTTTTTGTTGGTGTGTTGTTGTTGTTTGTTTTTTTTGGGTGGGGGGTGCGGTATTCCGGAGATTGGCAAGCTTGAATTGCCATTCCATACATACCGGTGGAGGGGGGGGGGGGCACGACTGGTAAATCGCGAATGGTAGGTGAGCAGAGGATAGACGGAGAGAGAGAGTGAGTGAGTGAGAGAGAGTAAAAAGTGTCTTGATTGGTTGTTGATTGTGCTCACCCTCTCAGGGCACCCCACTTTGGGCGCCGCTTCGGTGTCGCGCTGCCATTGGTGGCGGGAGGCTCCCGGTCGGCGTCCGTTGGCGGAGCCCCGCGAACCCCCAGGAGGACCCCGTCAGCCCCAGAGGACCCCGTCAGGCCGCCGCCGCGGGCTCCGGCGGCGGCTCTGCGGGGGGCGTATCAGCGGGGGGCCGTGTGTGGCGGCTCCGGCCTCACGGAGACGCTCAACAGCGCAGATCACATTTATGCGGGAAGAGACGCGTAAAAACGGCGGGGATGGCGGCGTGCGGCGCGGCGGTCGGTAGCCGCGGCCGCTGCCGGGGTCCTGTAAAAGATATATACGGACGCGGAGGGGCGCGGCGGTCCCACGAGGGGGCCGGGACGGGACGGGATTCCCTGGAAATATTCTCGAAAAATATTCAGCAGCATCGCAAGACGCCGCCGCCGCCGCCGCCGCCGCCGCCGCCGCGCTCTGCTCCTGCCCGGTGCTGCTGCCCGGGACCCCCCATGCGCGGCCCCGGGCGACCGAAACAAGAGCCTGCGCCGGAACGGGCCGCGAGACTCAAAGCCACGCAAACCCGCAACCAACAACAAATAAATTCAAAAAATAAATAAATATATATGTATGCGATGTTAAAAAAAAATACCGGCTTGTGGAACTGCAAGCGCTCTGCTGGCAGCGTGACGCAGAGGGCCCTCATAATGCAGGGGATCACAAGGAGACGACAATGTTTGCCGAAGCGACGCCAAATCGAAACACGGCGCCGCCGCCGCCGCCGCAGGAGGGGAGGAGGGGCTCCGCGAGGGGCGCCACGCCGCGCGTGTGCCTTGGCGGCGTCAGATCAACGCCTTCTATGCGAAATCGCTCCGAGCCACTTTGAAATTGCCCCCCGCCACTCTTCTCCCGACAAATATGGTTTCCCTGCGCGCGCGCGCGCGCGGCCCAGGCGTGGAACGTGTTTATTCAGATATATTGATATTGACACCTTCCATCCCTCCCTCTCTCTCTCTCTCTCGCTCTGCCCGCGGGGCTGGCTGTCTCGGAACGGCTTACACCCACAGCCACGCGCTCACGACGTGTCGTATCGTCCCGCCACAATCGAGACGCGTCAGTATCCTTTCTGCCGCCGCTCCGGTCTGCCTCTCGCACTGACGCGCTCATCTCTTGTTCCGGGCCGGGGCCGCCGGGCCGGGCCGCGTCGCTGTGGGGGGCTGGGCCGGCTGAGCAGCGCCCGCCGCAGACCCCGGCCGGCCGCCCCCTCAGTCCTCACGCCGGAACTACTACATCCACTCGTCATTATGAATGCAGAGGAGCTAAAACCTAATAAGGAAGTTGAGCTTATTTTCCGTAACCTGATTCCTTCCCCCCCCCCACCAACATTTCGTTCTTCTGAGATTAAAACTTTTGCTCGGTCTCCTTTCCCTCTTAAGCACGCGGGCGGCGCGTGGAAAGGGGGAAGAGGGGGGGGGGATGCAGAGGTGAGAGAGGGGAGGGAAGGAGAAAGAGGGAAGGGGGGGGGGGGGGGCGAAAAAGCAGGTTCATAAATTTGCAATGTGATTTTGACTCTCACTGATAAAAAAAATAGGTATAAGAAGGGAGCGGCGGCTGGGGGGAGGAGCGGCTACCGGCGCTGCCCCGCTCCTTGTCCTCCTTTTGCATCCTTTTGCTTTCCGTCAGGTGGCGAGCTATAGCGCGAATGAATAAAATAGGGCCCACTGTTTTACCACGGCGTCATCACCTCCCTATTGTTATTCCCTCCTGCATCTCCGCCATTTTTTCCCCCCTCCCACACCGAGTGGCAGTGGCTTGGCCTCTGTCCGCGTCCTGAACCCCCTCCCCTCCCCCCACCTTCCCTAACCCGCTCTCCCCCTTCCCCCCTCCCGTCCTCAACCCCCCTTCCCCCCTCCCGTCCTCAACCCCCCTTCCCCCCTTCGTGGACACGCCCTTGCAATCCCGCCGCGAGTGGAGCATCGTGTAAGGGAGGAGGGGTGTGGGGAGGGGGCCCCGGTGTTGTGTGTGTGTGTGTGAGGGCGGGGGGCGGTAGAGAACTTTCCGTACCCCCTTGGGGTGTAAATATGGAAATAAAGCCGGACAGCGCTATCGGCAGCGGCGCGCGGGATTCCCGGACGGGATTCCCGGACGGTCCCCGGACGGTCCCCGCGGCCCGTAAAAGCCAGAGCGGCGAGCAGCTTTCCCCTTCACACGCTTGACCTACACCTACTCATCACTGCCCGTTTAAAAAGTAATACCGCCGACGGGCACTGGCCCGCGGGCGTCATGAATTACATATCGATATGAAGCACGGCCCCAAATGGAGGGGCAGCCCCCCCCCCTCCCCCCAAACGCCACGGCCACCGCTGCGCGGGGTCAATCCACACCATATCTTTCGCCGGGATCGCAACGATTAATTTTGCAATCTATAAAATCGAAGCGTTCCTATTTCTCCATTGCCATTCCTTCTATTTCTCTCTCTCTCTCTCTCTCTCTCTCTCTCTCTCTCTATCTCTCTCTCACTCACTCACTCTCTCGCCTCCTCCACGCTCGATAAGTTTTTTACTTCAGCCACTGACTCACATCGTCATCCCAGGTGTCAAAAAAAAAAATACGACCCGCCGACAGGACTAGAACCCCGACCACTCGCACGTCGAGCGGACTACGAACCAATGCTGCCATGAAGCCACGACGCTGGTCGGGGTCTACTTTAGCCACGGACTCTCTACCAATTTAAAAGAAAAATAAATTGAGCGACTGCGGCGAGTGTGGAACACCGCGGCCCCTCTCGCATCGCATGCCGGCCAAGGGCTCGCTGATCACGACGCCCGGCCCAGTCGTAATGGCGACCACGAAAACAACAACATCAACAACTGTGTTCCGCGGCCGACTTGACGAGTCCTCGCAGATTGCTGCGATGAAGTGAGAGCTGATGATGATTTGCCTCCGGAACGAGGTGCCCCCCCCCCCCCCCCCCCGTCACGCATACACGCGGCGCTCTCATCCACTCAACGGTGAACCACCACCGCCGCCGCCACCGGCCTGCCGACACGCAATCAGACCTTTGTGTCGCTGCTGTACGCGCGCAGCTCGTGCGTGCGTGCATTACAGCGCGGCCTAGTGGCCCCCGGGGGACTTTATTCTGCTCCTGTCCGGAGTGGGCCGCGGGAACAAGCTGTAACGGCGCGCGGGTACCGCTGTGCGACGGCGCCCCGCGACACACGACGCGCCGGGGGGGGGGGGGGGGACCTCTGAAGGGTCATCAGCCACGCGAGCGGAAAATGTTTTCATCGCCGCGGCCGCGTGCGCTTTTCGCAGCTATGAGAAGGAGGGGGGGGGGGCGTCGCGGGGGGCACGCAGCTGCTCCGGTGGGAGGCTATATAGGGATTGCATGCCCGTTCCATATGGCCCCACCGCCGAACGGCAAGAGAGAGAGAGAGAGAGAGAGAGAGAGAGAGAGAGAGAGGCCTGCGTGGCGTGGCGGCGGGCTGGCGTGACGCCGGGGGCCGCTGAGCCGATGCGGAAGGGTGTCGTCGGCTCGCCCACACTCGGCGGTGGCAGCGATACCACCGATCGCGCGGCCCTGGCGGCCCGCCACGCCACGCCACGCCACGCCACGCCACGCCACGCCACTCTCATCAGCACCACGTGACACGGTCCGCAGATACCATCGACACGCGGGGGAGGCCGGGGCCCGCCGGGCCTGCCGCAGGCCGCCGTGTGCGAAATACACGCGCGGATATCCGCGTGGAGTGCCGCGCCACAAATATATATATATATATATTTTGGACGGGTCGTCCCACATAATGCATGAACCACACCTGGAGACATTCAAAGCGACGCGCCGAAGCAGCGGCCGGGGCACGGCCTTGAGCGCCGCGGCGGCTCCGGGGGAGGGGAGGGAGGGAGGGGAGAGGCGGGTTCGGCTCTCAGCACCTTCTCCTTTTCAATGGCCGGGGGGATGGGGAGCAGCCTTTCATTGGTCTGCGAAAGGTAAGCAGCGGGGGGGGGGTCCGAGGACGCCTGCCGTGCCGTGACACACACGCCGCCCCACCCATTTCCTCACAATTGAGCCCGTGCGGCCGCTGAGCGGCTGAGCGCCCCCCACCCCTCCCTCCCTCCCCGCGCGCCGCGACGCCGCACGGTAACGACTAGAACAAATCGGGCCATCGCGTAACAACGCCGCGCCTCTACGTCACCGCTGTCAGGAAGCGGCGGCGGCAGCGGTGGCGGCGGCGTCTGCCGGGGCCACAGGAGCGCCGGTCCACACGGGCCGCAGGGGCCGCAGGGGCCGCGGCTACACTGGCACGGTGGTTATCGGCGCCCTTTGTGCCTCCTCTCAAGCCGTGCGGGGCCCCCTGCAGGGCCCTCAGGGCGTGCCGTGCCCCGCCGTGCCCCGCCGTGCCCCGCCGTGCCCCCGCCGTGCGACGCCGTGCGCCCCGCCCGCGGCCTCGGTACCCGACCAGTCCAGCAGCGCTAGTGGTGCCCGGGGCCAGCAGGGGGCACGGCGGGGGCGGGGGTCCTTTCTGCAGTGGACAGCATACACAGCCCGTCCCCCTCGCTGATTCCGGGCACGTCCGCTTTGCATTCGACGCTCACTGCCCGGCTTTTCCGTTTGCGCGCGCCCAGGCCTCCCCTGGCCTGGGTCCCGCACTACTTTGCCCCCCCCCCCCCCCCACTCACACGCACACGCACGCACACACGCGCTTCATACAGAACAAATCTCGGCGCGTCGGCGTTAGCTTTCTTCGGCTCGCCGGGCCGGATTGACTGGCAGGCGTTCGCCCGGAGCCGGTCCTAAAGACGCTGTCCGGACTCCGGCCGGGGGCCGGGGCCGCCGGGGCATCCGGGCGGGAGGGGCGGTCTGTTAGGGTAGCGGCCGCCGCAGCCCCGACACGGCCCTATTGGCTGCCAGACGACCGGGTATATTGGGCGGCGCCGCCGGGGCCCGCGCCACCCCGCCGCCCCCGAGACCCCCCCGCGCCAGCCAGCCTCGGCGCCACACTCCGGCCGTATGGAAAATATGCGAGTGGTGCGGGGTACACACACGCGGACCTTTGAAGTGTAAAAGAAGGCGAGCGGGGAACCGTGGCCGGAGGGGGGGGGGGAGGCGGGCGGGACCAGGAACACTTTCATACCCTCCAGTAGAGCTCCAGCGGCCGGCGCGGCCGCGGGGGAGAGCCGGGAGAGCCGGGGAGAGCCGCGAGAGCCGGGGGAGCCGGGGGAGCCGGGGGAGCCGGGGAGGGCGCGTGCTGCAGAAGGGAACGAATGGGATTTTACACGCATTTGAAACAGGCATGACGCGCTGACGCGCACCCCCCCGCCGCGCCGCGCCGCGCCAGACCACCCCGCCAGCCCAGCCCATCTCATCGCGCTCCGCGGCTCCGCGGCTCGGCTCCTCTGGCATCGCCGCGCCATAACCTCCCCGCCCGCTTCCCGTTCCTGACCCGGCTGGCTCCGGCCGGCTTCAGCCCTCGATTCCGGCCGGGGGGAGTCGGCCCATAAACATGAGTAGCCATGATATTTCGGCGGTATTGCCGGGCTATGCCGGGCTCTATGCCGACCATGCCCGGACTCATGGCGCGGCTACTGCTGCACTCAGACGCCGTCTGCTCCGCAGCCCGCAGCCGCCGCCGCCGCCGCCGCCGCCGCCGCCGCCACCCCCAGCGCCCTAAACTCAGTCTCACCCCCCGCCACGAGGCGGCTCAAGCACATTTTTTTACGACGTTTTCCAACTTATCCTTTATTGCCATACTGCTACCGGCTTGCCTTGGTTGTCGGCCACGCATCGTAAAAATTGTTTTATTTTCGTAATGTTGGTGCCGCCTGTCAGAGCGGCTCGGCCGGCCGGTCCGGCCCGCGGCGGGAGTCCGCGGGGGTCGCCGACGACGACGATGACGGCGGCGACGGGACCTCGCCGACGACACCGCGACTCCCGCGCGGACCCACCTGCTGCGGCCGCCCCCACCGCCGCGGCGGCCTCCCCGCCCGCCCTCACTGGACGCACTCTATCACTTTGTTGTCACTGGCGGCCGCGAGGAGCGCCGCCGTCGCCCGTGATGGATTGCGTTATACACTCTGGGGGGCGGCGATCGGCGGCCGCGTCGCGAAAGAAAATCCGGCCGCCGCCGCGCGGGGGCGTTTGGCCAATCACGGCGCGGCGGCGGCGGCCAGACAGGCGCCAAACTGTGACGCAGCGGAGCCAAGCGGGGCGGGAGCCGGCGGGGGCTGCACTAGTGGGGGGCGGCGCGGGGCGGGCCGGGGATAATTAATATACCAGAAAGCAACAACAGAAAACTCGGGCGCCGCCGCCCTGTTTGAATACCGCTCGCCTGCTGGTGCTTGCATTCCCCCCGAGCGAGCGAGCGACAGAGAGGGAGAGAGGAAAAGAGAGGGAAGGGTAGCATGTTGACGGCCGTCCGTTATGATGTAGCGTTCTCTCTCGCTCGCTCCGCTGGTGGCCGCGGGGCTCGCCGACAAGGACAGCGGCGCCGCTCCTGCCGGGGTGTTCAGGTTGTGCCGCAACGTGCTCGACGCTCTCATAAACGGATCGTCGTGCCTGCAACTATTTTATTGGAAACCGTTGGCACGGAAAGCCTCGGCGGCTGCGGCGGCCGTCGAGGTTGTTGCCGTTAGTGCTGTCGCCGTACTATTTAATGTGCATTAAAAGAGCCTTTCGATGTACAGTAGTGTGCCGGGCGGCAGCACCGCGCCCGCTGCCCGCCAGCGCCACCCTGCGTCAGTTCGCGGAACCTCACAGGGCACCCCAGGCGGAGTCCACTGTGCCTCCAGCACTCGACAGATCTCTCTCCACCGCGCTCCAGGAAGATCATTCCGGAGAATCGGATTATCCTGTACCAAGAACCGTACACCTGTACACAAAAACCATAAATGATAGTGAAATTTTCGGTACATTTTCAATTCGGTCCGTGGAAAGGGGCCGGTTACCAATCAGTGTAAGACCCGTCCGTGGTGCCCCTCGGGGCCGAGGGTGGTGTGGACAGAGCAAAATAGGCTCAAAAGAGGCACACAAACGGCGAAAGAGTCCACTTTTCACCTGTTCCTTTTTTTTCTCGTACGGGGAATCGTGAGAGATACTGCAGAAAAGAGTATGTGCCTGACTCTGTTATACTGAACACACTGCGGTGATGGGTTGGTACTGGACTACTCTCTCTCTCTCTCTGTCTCTCCCCTCTCTCTCTCTCTCTCTCTCTCGCTCTCTCTCTCTCTCTCTCTCTCTCTCTCTCTCTCTCTCTCTCTCTCTCTCTCGCTCTCTCTCTCTCTCGCTCTCTCTCGCTCGCTGTCTCTCTCTGTCTCTCGCTCGCTTCCCCATGATTATTTTGCATGCGACGCGCACGCGGCACTCGGAGTAATCAGGATGGATTTTACGGCTTTCCCGCGAAGATACCCGAAGACGGCGGCGGCGCACCCACCCCGGCCGGGCCGCCCCGTCCCCCAGCCGGCGGCACGCCCCGCACGCCCGGCACCAGGTCTGGCCCGTTGCCGTTGTGATGAGTTCCTGATTATAGCTGGCGGGGTGCGCGCGGCGTGCGCGCGGCCCGACGGCAAGGGTTGCTTTACGAGCAGAACCCCGCCAGACAGCCCTCCTGCCCCCGCCCTCCCCCGCCTCCGCGGGCACTGCGCCGCCGCCGCCCGGTCATCCGCTAAGGTTGCGGGTCGCCCTGGCGGCCACTGAGACCGCGCACCTTCGCGGCATCCTCCTGTTCGTCGGCGTCCTCCTGTCCGTCGGCGTCCTCCTCGCCGCGGCCGTCCGTCGTCGCCGCCGCGGCGGCGGCCTGGCCTTTCAGCCGGCGCGCGTCTGCCGGCGGCCGCCCTCCCCGCTAACTGCCGCCATCAAGGCGACTCGTCCGCCGCGCCGTCAGCCTGTCGCGGGCCGCACAATGCGGGCCGACAGGGCGGCGCTGCGGAGGGGAGGCGGGGGAGGCCGGGGAGGCTGCGGGGTCGATGAGCCGCGCGACCGTCATTATTGGGCCTCCCAGCGCCGCTTAATACTTTGTTTAGTGCCGCATTAATCTCGGCGGACTATACAGCGGCGGCCGGAAAGAAACTGCGCCTCTGCTGCCGCCGCCGCCGCCGCCCCCGGGACGCACACTCATACCGACTGAGACTGCGCCGCGGCGCCGCAGGGGGGCGCGCCTGCCCGCGCAAAAGTTGAAAGGCAATCACCGAAATTGGCAGGCATAAAACTATCTCGGGGGCCGCCCCTCACGCGCCCCGCCCCTCACGCGCCGCTCCCCGCCGCGCCGCCACCCCGCGGTATCGTTGGCCTGCGAAACACGTCGTCGTCGGCGCCCCGGTCGGCCACTAATGCCGGCGCTGCAATTAATTTGTTTTACGCGCCCGGAATACGGCGCCTTGTTATTCAGAACGCCAATTAGATGGCCAGGCATGAAAATAATTGGCCCCCCCGCCGCCCGCCGAGGGAAGGGGGTGGTGTGGGAGGCGAGGGGGGCCGTCGGGCGGCGCGCGTCCCAATCACCAATTCCAATCGGATGACGCCGCCGCCGCCTTGGAAAATGATTCAACGAACGCATGAATGCACGAGTGAGTGGGCGGCGGAGCTCGGCCGCCGCTCCGCACCTGGCTGGCCGGAGCCGCGGGGGCGCCTGCAAGTGCCGGGGTAGGCCGGCCCGCACGGCGCGCGCGCCCGCCGGGACTGCCTAACTACCAGGCGCCGTCGGCGTCCGCGTCTCCTTCTCCGTCGCCGCCTTCTCACCTAACAAAGAAGTGCCGCGAACTGTTGCGGGTGGACTTTTCCTCACCGCGTGGTTTACCGCCCTCCTCGAGGCCGCCGCCCACTCAGCGCCACACTTGGGGAAGGTTTCAGTGAAAGAAGGCGTCCGGAGAGCTCGTGTCGGGGGCGGCCCGGGGGGTGGGCCGGGGGGTGGCCGGGGGGTGGCCCGGGGGTGGCCGTCGTAGCGGCCACAGGGGCGTCATCGTCAGCACATACAGCCGGCCCGGTCGGCATGCCGGGCGGCCGGGCGGGACCGGCGCCGCTCTCCTCCCACTCACTTTCCAAGAGGGCAGTTCGCGTCGCTCCACACGCAAACATTTATGACGGGGGGACCAGAGAGGGGCCGGGAGGGAGAGGGGGAGGGGGCCCCCGCCTCAGTTCGGCGCGGCGGAGGGGCCCCGCGACTTGCGGGGTGTGACATCAATAAAGCAGAGCGTAACAACCTCTCGCAAGTATAGACGGCGCTGCGGCCCCCGCGGCCAGCCCTCGCCGCGGCCCGCAGCCTGCCCGACCCCTGCAGGCCCACACGGCCTACGGCCGCCTACTACGGCGCCGCATGGCGCAGCGCTACCCATTAAAACTTGCATGGCTGGCCGGCCGCCCGGTGGGCCCCGCCCGGCCCCGCTCGGCCGAGCCCGGCCGCGCTCTCACGACCTTGGCACCCCATAACAGCGAGTGTCCGCCGACTTTGACTCGACTTATACCGCCGCCGCGGGACCCCCTGCGGGGCCCACGCCGCATTATCCCACCTCGGGGCCTCGGGGGGCTCTCGGCCGCCGGCCAGCCGATGCCGGAGCGCTGTTTTAAGTTCGATTTTGATTTCGGGAGCGGCGTATGGCGCGGCGTGCCTCCCATCGCTTCGCCGGTCACTGCTATTAGGGCTGATTGGCTGGCGTGTGTGAGATTCCCACGCCTAATCTCCTGCTGCAATCGCCGCGCTGTTGTACCTTGCGGTACGTGGGCATGTGTGCTGCTGCTGCGGCGGCGGCGGCGGCGGCGGCAGCTGAGGGGCCGGCGATGGCTATCGGGACTCCCAACTCCATCATTCGCCCGCAATTTGCTTTCCGGCCTTCTCTCTCTCTCTCTCTCTCTCATCTATTCTCCTACCCGTCTCTCCACCACCCTTCTCTCTCCCATGACCCCCTCCGTGGGGGTAGGAGGGGGGTGAAATGTGGCCGGTTTTATTCGTCTCGATAGGATCTCTGCCGCGGTCGAGTCAAGGCGAGGCGGGGCGGGTCTGGCGGGCTCTGCTTTGGCGTAAGACCCCGGGGGGGCTCGGGGCCCGGAGCTACGGGCTGATCTGACCCGACTGGACCGGCCCGTCAAGTCCTTTCTGCCTGCGCGCCGCGGCCGCGGACCGCCTGGGGGCCGCGGGGGGGACCGCGGGGGTCGGCGCGCGCCTCGGGGGGGCAAGGCAAGGAGTGGGGCGTCCCGAGACCCTTTCTCAAGGACCCCCTCAAGGCCGCAAAGGCCGGCCGCAAAGCAAACCGAGCATTGATGACCCTTCATCCCTTCCGGCTGGGGCGCCCCGGGGCTTTGCTTATCACCCGGTCCGGCACCTCTCCGGTCCGGCGGGGCGGCGGTGCTCGGGCCTCTCGGCTCCTGCCCCCCCCCCCCCCCCCCGCCCCCCTCCGTCATGACTGCCGCTGCCCACCTGGCCGCCGGCCGCCGGCGCATTCAGCGCAGGGCGGGGGCCCGGCTCGCTGCGCTGCCCGTGCCCTAGTATGGCGAAGATGGAGCACCGCCGGGAGGAGAGGACAGAAGGGGGTGCGGGGCCGCCGAGGAATGTCCTGATGAGCGCGCCGGGCCGGGACGTGCCGAGCCGAGCCGAGGCCCGCCGCCGGCCCCTCCCCGCCGGCCCCGCCCCGCCCCGCCCGTGAGGTGTCATAATGCACAGCCATCACTTTTTGGCGGCAGCGGCGGCGGCGGCGGCGGCGGCGGCGGCGTCTCGCACAAAAGAATGGAGACGACGAGGAATTTTTCATACGACGACGACCAGCGGGGTGAAAATGTTGCTTTTCTCTGTTTTTCAGTTGTTTTTTTTTTCCCTGGGCGGCGCGCGGTGGCGGCGACGCCGCGCCGCATGATGACGCCGCGGAGTATCGTCACGTGGGGGCATATTTTATCCCAAATTGAAATTAAGCGTCGCCGCGGCCGCTGTTCCGCGCCCGCGCCTCGCAGTGCCTCACATGATCGAGCGGTCGGCATTCGTCTTCCTCACGCCGCTGCGCTTGCCGCGCGCGCGCCCGCCGTAATATGGTGGAGGCTGCCGCTGTGCCGCGGCCGGGGCGGAACCCTATCACAAGCACCCTATTAAACCCGGCCCGGCCGCCTGGTGTAGGAGACTGACATAAACCGCATCTGGCGAGCGCCACGCGAGCGCCACGCGAGCGCCCTTGGGGTGCCGTGTCATCCCCCTCACGACGACGCCGCCGGCTCCGCCCCACCCCACACACACACACACTCGCGCACGGCGCCGCGGCGAGCATATATAGGCAGGTCCCTTGGAAATAACAATAAATGCAATCTCGGGGCCGGCTGTGATATTGCGAGGGCGCTTTAACAGCTGCATGAAAGGGGTTAGGAAGGGAAGTGGGGCGACAACGGCGGCGACCCGCGGCGCGGCAGCCGCCGGCAGAGGGGCGCTCACCGGGAGTGGACGTAACCGTGGGGGGCCGGAGGCACGCCGCCGCACGGCAGGTGGGGGCAG
Organism: Megalurothrips usitatus; assembly: GCA_026979955.1. Taxonomy (NCBI): domain Eukaryota; kingdom Metazoa; phylum Arthropoda; class Insecta; order Thysanoptera; family Thripidae; genus Megalurothrips; species Megalurothrips usitatus. Next base: position 14,140,741 of record CM049593.1, read on the forward strand.
CGACCGTGTGCGGCCGCCCGCCGCCGCCGCCCGCGCCAACCCCCGAAGCTGGCCAAGTGCACAGAGGGATCCCTCACAACAACCCCGCGCCGCCTCCGGGACACAGCGTTGCCCCACGCACACCGGGGCAGAAACAGGACTTGGCGAACGCCAACGAATAATAAATATTTTCCCACGTTTTTCGTCCAGGGGGGCCCCCAGCAGGGGCTCCCGGGCCGGAATGATAAAGCTCTCTTCGTTTACCCGCCGCGCGCGACGGCGGCCCAACTTTTTATTTTCCCCCTCTGCTGCCCGCGCTCTCTTCCGCGTCGCAGCGGCAAGGCAGGCTATGTGTTCTGCGTGCCTCTCCATCCTTACCTTTTGCAGGCGGTGGTTTATCACCGCCAAGGAACACCGGCGACCGCCGTGCTGCTGGTCCCCGTGTTGATGCTGCAGCCGCGCTGATACCCCTAACCTCCACCAGCAGCCGGTAGCCGCGTGGTTAGGAGGGCCGCCCGGCAAGCTGAAGGCTACGGGTTCGAATCTCAGCTCCGGGCGCCCGCTTTTTTAAAAATTTTCTTTGCTCCTACAGAAATATTTAATGTTTTGGGGAAATCAAATCAATCACTTTTTCAAAACCTAGAATAATGTAGTGTATGCCTCCAGGTTCGGCATGACGAAAACACATCTTGACGAGTCGTACTTTAGACACGTCACTCTAGCGCCGCTTCCCCTGCGAGCTGCCACGGCCGCCACGGCCGCCGGCCCTGCCTCCCAACGTTCACCGGCGTGCCTCCGTGTTTTTATGCTCCTGTTTATTCGCCACGCGCGGCAATGCGTCCCGCGTGCGCGGCGTGCCGGCGTCGTCGGCGCCTCCGCTGGCGCCTCCTGGCGCCTCCCTGGCGCCTCCCGGCGCCTCACCGGCCTCCCGCCGCCGCCGCCGCCGCCGCCGCCACCACCGCCGCCTCGCGTACAGGTTTCATGAGGCGGATTCAGATAAAGCGGCAGAGAGCTTAGCGCGTGAGGTTTACGGCCCCTCGGCTGCGTCGTCAGGGGAGGCGCTGGCTGCCGCTCTCTCTCTCTCTCTCTCTCTCTCTCTCTCTCTCTCTCTCTCTCTCTTTCTCTCGCAGCGGCACTATACGGGACGCGCGCTGCCGCGGTGCCTTCCTGCAGGGCCGAGTTATATTCAAAAACTCCCTTCCTTGATTTTCGAGTTTATTTCGAACATGTCAGCCGCAGGCGCCCCGCTCATGGCCATGACCGGCACGCGCGCCGACCCCCTCGGGACCCGCGTGGCCGCGGGCGCCGCCGCTGTGCCCCCCGCCGCTACCCGCACCGCCCCCGACACGGCCCGGGCCGCGCTGTGCTGTGGCCTAGGCCGGGCTGGGCTTGCGTTGCGGTGTGCGCAAGTTTTCACGGTTTCCTGCGGACAAGCACAACGCTGAACAAGAAGAGCAGCAACAACAGCAACTCTCTCTCTCTCTCTCTCTCTCTCTCTCTCTCTCTCTCTCTCTCTCTCTCTCTCTCTCGCTCTCACTCGCGCGCCCTAATTACTTTCACTTATTCATCACATGGCTCTGATGTAAATTATCGCCCCGCGCGTCTCCAAGATTCATGCCGCGCTGCACAGTTCGCAGACCCTCCCCTCCCCTCCCCTCCCCTCCCCTCCCCTCCCCTCCCCTCCTCTCCCCGTCCGTCCGTCTCATCCTCGTACGCAGTCTGCCCTGCGGGATGAGCCCCGTCTGCGTGGCCGTGCGGGTGCGGTGCTCCGCCGCCCCCCTGCAGCGCCGCCGGCCGGCCCCCCGCTGAACGCCGCCCTGGAAGCCGCGGGTTCGACTCCGGCCGGCGGCGGCCCGGCGCCAAACTGTTTTTTCCCCGCAGAGCTCCAATTATCACGCGGCGCTCATCGAAAGTTCGTTAATTCAAGGCAGCGTTCCCCGCGCCTCCGTGCCGCCGCGGGGGGGGGGGGGGGGGGCGCTGCGGGGGGTCGCTGCGGGGGCGCGGCACGGCCCCGCCCACCCGCCGGCTGCGGTTTCCGCCGCGCCAGGCCTACCTGCGCTGCCTGCGCGTGATGGCGTGCCGCCGGGCGGGGGGCCCCCACTGATTTTAATTGTTTTCCGCGGCCCGCCGCGACGGCTGTTGGAGGGGCGGCGGCGCGGCGAAGCGAGGCGGGGAGTGGCTGGGCGTGGCGGGGCGTGCAGATGGGGCGCTGCGGTGATAGCAGGACCTAACACCGCACCGCCGCCGGACCTTGAATACGACCGCGGCTCTCCAGCACTCTCCAGCCACTGCCGGCGCCGGCCGGGGCAGAAACCGCCGCTCAGTCTGGAAACCGCCGGCACTGGAGTGGCGGCTGGAGGCGGCTGAAGGCGGCTGTCCGTCACGTCGGCCGCAGAGTGGCGCCGCCGCCAGAGTATAGTGCCAGGCGCAGTGAGCTGTTCAGCCGGGTAGCCAACGTTAAAGCACACAGGAATTTAAGCGATTAGGAATTAAGCCAGACAATACCTCTGGGAGGTGGATGCCGCGAACACTCATGTACAGTGTTGCAGATATTGTAAAATGTTCACGTGCTGAGCCAATTATTCATGACCTGTCAAGGAAATATTAGAATAGGTATGTGTGTTATTTTCGTCCGCGACTCGGGGACAGACCAGCTCAGCCCAACGACAGCGACGCCCTCACCACACACACACACACACACACACACACACACACACGCAAAGACGCTGAGCCGTGCCGCGGCCCACGGCTGCTACTGCCACCGCCGCCGCCACCGCTGCCGCACTGCGCCGCGCACCGCCACGGGTTGGCACGCGGACCCAGTCCCGGGCCGGCCGGGGCCGGGCCCTCCGCTCGTCGCGGGGCTAACGACCGCTCGTTCCGCTTCCCGCTCGGTCAGCGCACACTGATCAGCGCTGCTCGTCGCATTCACTGTTGAGTTAGCGTGGCCGAGCGGTCTAAGGCGCTGGTTTAAGGCGCCAGTCTCTTCGGGGACGTGGGTTCGAATCCCACCGCTGCCACTGTTTTTGAGTCGTTTTTGTTCTACAGCGGAAGGATTTCATTCTGCGCTGACTGATCGTTTGCCTTCGTCATGACAACAATAATTGGACACCGTCCGTTCTGAATCCCCTTTTGCGTGCAAGAATCGTCTTTCGCGTTGTAAGAATCTTGGCGAATCAGCCGCTCCACACAGCAGCATAAGGGACCGCAAAGCCATCGGAAGCCCGCGAACACAGGCTAAAAACAAAACGGGCACCCGACCGTGACAGGATTCGAACCTGCAATCTTCGGATCCGAAGTCCGACGCCTTATCCGTTAGGCCACACGGTCCTCGCAGTGTACGCGCCGCGCGGCAGCGTCTATGAAGTCCCCTCGATGGTGGGGAGTGAGCGTCCGCGCCGAGGGGAAGCGGCGGGAGGGTGGGCCAAGAGAGGAAGGGGAGGGGAGGGCTTGCCAACAATAGGAGAGGTCGGGGAGGGACGAAAGGGGAAGGCGGTGCCGGGCCGGCGCGGTGGCCTGCGCAGGCTCTACGCAGGAGCGGCGGCTGCGGGGGAAGGGGAACAGAGAGAGAGAGAGAGAGAGAGAGAGAGAGAGAGAGAGAGAGAGAGAGAGAGAGGAGGGAGAGAGACGTGGGCAGTTGACGGAAGGATAGAGAAGAGACGGACGCAGTACTGAGAATGGTGCTCTACTCCAAAAACACCCGAATCACTGCAACAACCAATCAATCATCGCAACCGACGCAAAGACACTCGACGTGAAAGCCAATTCGCAGGGGTCGCCTTTTTTTTTTCAGCGTGAATAGACCTTTTTGGAAAAGCGTGTTTTATTTTTCCGAGCCCGGAAACGGGCACTTCCGGTCGTGGGTGCGCCGCAGCCGCACCCTCCTCCGTGCGGGATGGATGCCATCTTTTTACTACCCTTCCCCTACCTGGCGGTGTGTGGCCGAGGCGGTGGCGGCGGCGTGGCGCGCCGCGGCGCGGCCCGGCGAGGCTGGCGCTGACGCGGCTTTGCAATTCAAATGACTGCTCATGCCGGGTGACTTGCCGGGATAAAGACGGGCGGAGCGGCGGAGTGAATAGGAGGGGAAAGCAGGAGCAAATCGATGGTGACAGGAAGCGCGCCAGTGTCTCCCCATATTTGCAGAGAGGTTTGCGGGGGGGGGGGTGGGGGAGGTTTGGGGGGGGGGGGGGGGGGGAGAACAGTGAGTGTCGCGGCTTGATTTACTATCCCCACGAACCGGCCGGGCCGCCGGATCCCTCCGACTGACGGTTCTAATCGCCACCACGGCGAGCAGGAGCGGGCCAAGGCCTCGGCAGTGCCGCAGGAGGTCGCCGACCCCGCGTGCGTGGAGGCGCGCCCCGGGGCCTCCTCCCGCCGGTCCCACTCGGCGGCGGCGGCGGCGGCAGCGGAGCACCTCCTCCTCATAACATAGACCGCCTGCCGTAATTGTTTCGCGACTTAAGTTTAATGGAAACACGAGACCAAGGTTGCGGGGCCGTGCGGGGGCCGTGCGGGGGCCGTGCGGGGCGGCGAGGTAAGGAGGTCGTGGGTCTCGGCCAGGACCGCAGGGACCGCCGCGCCTGCCGGGGGCTTAGGCCGTGTTCCAGGGGCGCGCCGAGAGGCAGCCGAGAGGCAGCCGAGAGGCACGGCAGCCGAGGCCGCGGCCGGCGCCGTGTACCGCCGCCGAGCCCCGTGGGATCTGCAAGTGAGATGTAATGCCCGCTGCTTTCTTCCGGGCCCCTCATCGCCGCCAGGGGAGGCGTGGCGGGGCGCGGCGTGGCGTGTGAAGCCTCATTTTCCCCGGAGCGCAGCACTGTTCCGCCCGCCGCTTTACTTACAGCCACTTTGCACATGTCGGCGCGCTCTTTATTTGCACAGTAACTTTCTGGTCCCTGCTGAAGCTCCACCGCACATTCCCCCCCCCCCCCCCCCCGCAAGCACTTCAACGATCACGCGAGGACAAACATGGATTTTAAAAATACACCCAAAAAAGACCGTTCGTCTAGAACATATTTAGTATTCAACCGAGATAAAATTGTTCTTGGCTCAAAGTTCATTTGTCTCGGCTCGAGTGTGACACTTCAGTCACGAGCAAATCGAAATTCAGAAATAAAGCTGTAATTATTTCTGGCTGCGACACGATAATAGGTAATGTGGCGTTAATGTTTTTTGCATTCCTGTGTGTTGCAGGTACGTCAGGTGCTGACGGTACAGTAATGCGGCCGGCTGCCGCGCTGAGGTTGGAGCTGATGGACCCGTGACAATTAGTGCACCGGACGGTGGGCCGCGGCCATTAGCTGCGAGCGCCGCACCGCACGCGCCCCGCCAGGGCCCGTCCGCAAACTACATCACGGGCAGCCACCCTGCCGCAGAGAGGGGGGTAACGGAGCAGGCAGCTGCGCGTCACGTTGGTTACGCCCCGCCCCCCCGTACGCCCCGACCTGACGCCCTCGGCTCGCGTGCGCTGCGGCCGCGCGGCCCTACTCCCTGCTCCGCCTCGCCCGCGGCCTCCTCGCGCCTAGCGTGCCCTGTTTATCGCCCGCCAACGCCGAGCCTCGTCCTTTTTGGAATTAATTAATGTCAAATTAATTCCCCCGGCTCGTTATTGAATGCCAGCAACAGGTCGGCGCCGCGCCGCGGCGGGGCCGTGTACACTCGCTGCTCGGACCAGACCCTGGCAGGCGCCGCGCCGCGGCCACCAGTTACCGCCGGAGCCCTTGGCTCTGGAGCCCGTAGCTCTGGAGCCTGTAGCTCTGTAGCCCGTAGCTCTGAAGCCCGTAGCTCTGGAGCCTGTAGCTCTGGAGCCCGTAGCTCTGGAGCCCGTAGCTCTGGAGCCTGTAGCCGCCGCCGAGGCTGCGACCTCCCGTCGTGCTCGCCGTCGTGAACCCCGTGCCTCGCAGAGGGAGGGGAAGGCGTTCGAGACGCGCGCGCGCGGCGCCTCGCCAAAGTTGTGTGGGTGTTTCTTCCGCCACACTCCGGGCGCCCCCCACCGGCCGCCCCGACGGTCCCCGACGGTCCCCGGGCGGTCCCGGCCCGGTCGGGCGGGGAGCAGTGAACCCTCTCCACCGGTCAAGTTGAGGCTGCGAACAAACACCGCGCAAAATAACCCCCCCGCCGCAGCTCTATGCCGGAGTATGACAATATCGGCGGCGCCGGCGGCACCGGCGGCCAGTGGACCCGCCCCGCCCGGCCCCCCCGCGCCAGACCGGGATGTTACCGTTGTGCCGTCGTGGCCTCTGCTTATTCCACAATTATTTCGCCTCTATTTTCAAAACAAAACTTTCTCCCGTTTTCATTTTATTCCTTGACGGCACCCCGAACCCCCATTTTATTTTCCTCTTGCCCAGTGTCCTATTTCCCCATGATATCATTGCCGTGACACATGGCCGCCAAGGGTGTGTGGCGTGGCGGTTCAGTCCTCCCCCCTCCCCCCCCCCCCCTCTCTCTCTCTCTCTCCTTCTCTCTCTCTCGCGGCACGAGAACACGCGCCGGGCCGGCCCGGGCGCGGGGGTCGCGGCCCTATCTGGCGATGCCATCTCTGTCCCTCCCGCCCGCCGATGCCATGATTTAGTTATGCAGGCCGCCGCGCGTATCGCTGTCGGGAGGCGGCGTTTCCATCCATCAGACAAGGACGCCGCGCGGTGTACAATATCTGTTTGGCTGGCGGCGGCGGCGGCCACCCGCTAGAGAGCCGGCGACGTGACGCGACGGCCCCGCAGGGGTCGCTGCCGAGGGGTACCTCATGACGGGTGTACACTGACTGGTGACTGGACCGGACTTATCCATTGACTGGCATGAAAATTTCACGATCATTTATGGTTTTTGTGTTCTGAGCCGTCATCCACTCCCAATAGGTTAAAAAGTCATTTCTACCGTTAGCAAAACTAAAAACGAAAATATTTTTGTTTTGCTTAGAAATCTGTGGATGCTTTTGAAAAACAAATGCAAAAATGGGTGGGCACTACCTCGTCCCAGGCCTCCGCCTGGAACCCTCCTGCTTAACTTCGGTGTTCGAATGGGAACCGGTGTACCAGGTATTGACCGCCGCTAAGACACAGGCACGACGCAGCGGCCTTTTTCAGGGGCACGCTTCCGCAACGGTCAATGTAGCCCCCTCCGCCAGCCAGATTTCCGGAATCAACTCCCTTCGACTGGCTGGTTGGTCTGTGGCACTGCGGCCACTCCCGAGCGGATTGGGGGGGAGGTAGGCTTTCCTATATCGTACACAGCCGAAGCTGCTGTACTTCACGACGAACCCTAGTCGCGACGGCGTGTCCTCGTCTGCCAGATTCACAGGGAGCGAAAACGAAGGTACCGAACCCTAGGTACCCCCGTAGCATACACCCGAGTCTCCGAACCAAGTTTCCTTGGTAGACACAGAGCCCCCCCGCCGGAAACCCCGGGCGACCGAGAGAACCTCGGACCCGGGAACGGGGGTAAGCCCGACCGTGCTGCGGGAATCTTCAAGTTGAAACCCAACGCTTACATCTCTCAGTGACGCAGCGCGCACGGCCGTTCAGACAGCCATACCGACGCCACGTTCGGAAGTATATTTTACCCTCTGTCTTCCAAGCGCAGACACAAGAAAAATTTTGAGGAAGTGGCAAGGCCCGAACCGACGACATTGTAGTCGCCGATCAGCCACCCTACCTATGCGGCCACAGAGCCGCGATGGCGGCAGATGCACGCCCCCGGTACTTTACACACCCTCGTCTAAGCTGAGCCGACAGAAAAAGTGCACGGACCGGCAAAGAGTTGAATCTCCGACCAGCCGCCCGCCAGCCGGACTCGCTAACCACGCGGCTACCGAGCCTCGGTGCGGGATAACCGTGCGCTTCCGGTACTGTAGCCGCACGACGTGTCCGACTGGAAATTGACTGGACCTTGACTGGAGAGTGACTGGACTGGGAGGCGTACACTGACTGGGAGCACCGGGGTACCCCTCGGCCGCTGCTCCTCCAGCCGCTCCTGTGTGTTCATCCGCGCGGCTCCTGCTTCGTCCTTTACAACGCAATGCCTTTACGCCCCTTTTCGCGGCCACTCTCACGCGCCTTTCGCCTTTCACCCGTACCTGGTGGGGACCTATATGGTGATAACGCGGGGGGCCCTCAGCGAGAGCGAGAGAGAGAGAGAGAGAGAGAGAGAGAGAGAGAGAGAGAGAGAGAGAAGAAAAGTGGGGAGGGGAGGGGGGTCGCTGCTGCACTAGTCGTGATCAATAGGTTCCCCGCGTGCGCCAGAAGGGCGAAAACCCAACTCGCCTTTCCCCTGCTGCCCGCGCGCGCGCGCACACACACACACACACACACGCACACACGCCCGCCCGCGCCCACCTGTGATTCATTGATAAACTTGGCCGGTCATTCCGGTCAATTGTGGCCCTTTCTTTTCCTGCCATCACCTGCTCCGCGGGGCCGTGGCGGGCCGTGGCCCGTGGCTGCCGGTGGCCGCCGCTGCCGGCGCCGTGCGCACGCAAGCACGCGCCGCGGAGTCGCGTCCCAGGGCCGGTATAGGCGAGGGAGCTGAAAGTCCTCGAATCCAAGTGTCCAATCCCGCTTTTTTTTTTGTAACCTCAGCCGTATTTTTCAGCGCCACGGTACAACTTCTCTTCACAAAAAATAAGAAGTTTTCCTATTTTTTTTGGTAACTTTTTGCAACGGGTGCGCGCAGAAGGAGCAGGGCTGGCAGCGGGCGGGCGTTCCACCTGGCCGAAACTATCCGCGCGCCGCCGCCGCCGCTGCTGTTGAGAGAACAAACGCTTGCTCTGCAGGTGCCGAGAGAAAAGTGTTGGCAATCCATAATTTTGGCCGGCGGGCGCGCCTCGCCCGGCCCCGGCCACCTTGACCGCCCCACCTCCCCCCTCCTCCTTTCACCCTCTCGCTGCGTGGTGCGGCGGCTGTTGGCTACCTACGGTGCCAACGCTGTGTGTGTGTGTGTGTGTGTGTGTGTGTGTGTGTGTGTGTGTGTACGTGTGTGTGTGTGCGATATGATATGGGCCAAAGCATGCCTCCGGTCCCCGTTCTCCGGGCTGCGTCCCCTGCTCTCAGGTACCCGGGCTACCCGTATGTAACGCCTGCAGGCCCTGCGGCCCTGCGGCCCGGAGATACTGCACCATGAGAGGGACGGCAAGGGTTGAGGGGGGCGGTGGGAGTGGAGGCCTCGCCCGGCCCGGCACCGCCGCTCACCGGGCTTACCCCGCCCCGCCGCCGCGCCGCTGGTCATCCATTTCCCACTCCCCCTACAGGAAACAGGAGAAAACTTTCCCCGAAGTAGTAAATGGCTCAGTCCTTATTCGTTTGATAGCAGCGAGTGGAGGAGGGGAGAGGGGCGGGTCGGGGCGGGACGGAGGCCTCGTGCCATTCCGCCACCCGAGGGACTCTTACGCCCGCCTTTGCGCCGCTCTTTTGTCCGCCGTATGGGCATGTGTGCGCGCGCGCGTGTGTGTTCGTGTGTGTTTGCGCGCGTGTGTGTGTGCCCGGGGGCGTGGCGGGGCGGGGCGCACCTGCTTGCAGGGGTCGCATTACCCTGGAAGTAGTTCCTTAGCGGCGCTTAACGCTGATTCATACCGAGCCGTGCGTCTTGTGTCCTGCGGAAGAAGGGCCTGTCAGGCCATGTCAGCGCGCGGCCTTGGGCAGCGGCCACGTGCCCCGCGGGGGCCACTCCCTGATCGGGGGCTCCCATCATCTCCCTATACATATTTATTCCTGTCACAGCATTAGATTCAATCTCCTTTCCCCCCTACACTTCACTTTTTTCCACCTTCAATTTTTTTTATTGTCCTTTTTTTCTTCGCTCTCTCTCTCTCTCTCTCTCTCTCTCTCTCTCTCTCTCTCTCTCCCGTAGCAGTCCGGCCGGACATAATTACGCTCGTACCTCAAAAAGCAGGGGGGGTGCGACTCGGCGCGCGGATTGTTTTCGGCAAATCTCCCCCCCCCCTCCTCCTCCTCCTCCTCCTCCTCCTCCTCCTCCTCCTCCTCCTCCTCCTCCTCCTCCTCCTCCTCCTCCTCCTCCTCCTCCTCCTCCCCCTCCTCCTCTCCCCTTCCCGCACCTTTTCGCCCGGCCTTCCTGTTCCGCCCCTGCGCGCCTTGAAATGTGGCCGCCATTACAGGGGCTCGTTACGAGGAGTGCGTTACGATTACAACGAGGAGGTGGCAGTGCAATGCGGCACCGGCCCCGCTCCGGAGCCGCCGCCGCCGCCGCCGCCGCCGCCGCCCAGCCGCCCGGCCGGACCCCGGACCCGACCTCCGCCGTCGATTCCTTGGGAGGGCCCTTCCTCCTGCACCGCCCCGCGCAACACGGCGGCGGCGCACCGCACCAGATCGACATCTTCATTTCCTCACGATAGAACAACATTTATAAGCATGTTTCTCAGAGAGCTTGGGATGGTGTGCGCCCCTCGCTTCTGAGCTGCTGAACAGTGCGCCCCGAAACGCGAGCTCCGGAGTGGGCGCCGCCCCACGCTTCACCTGCCCGGCTCCGGGGTTCCGGGACTCCGGGGCTCCGCGGGCCCTCCGGGCTCTCTCTCTCTCTCTCTCTCTCTCTCTCTCTCTCTCTCTCTCTCTCTCTCTTTCCACAGTATTTCCTTACCTCCGTTATTCTGTCTCTGCTCTGCTCTCGCATTAAGTACCCTCACTTGACAGGGGTGGCTTTTTATTTCGTTTTTGAAAAGAAATGCAACCGGATTTCTCATCTAAATAAAACTCTCGACGCAAAATGCTTAATTACGTGCCTGTGCGCCGCGCCGAGCCGCGGCGCCCTCTATTATTTAACATGAAAAAAAAAGAGTACAAAAAAAATATGCGCGGACCACTCGACACTACACAGCTCTCTCTCTCTCGCTCTCCCTCTCTCTCTCTCTCTCTCTCTCTCTCTCTCTCTCTCTCTCCCTCTTGTGTCTGTGTTTCCATCTTGTGGCGGAGAGTACTTTCCAGGCAGCTGCGCCGCTGAAGCGTTTCCCGTTTCTCTCGCACTCCTTTCACGCCCCCCCCCCCCCCGCCCGCTCCCGGGTGGGCGCTCCCGCCTACAACAAGACTGGTGCCGGCCACCCGGGCCGCGCCGGCCAGGCGAGGTAACCAAGACAGCTGCAGGCGCCTGCAGCGCCGTGCAGCACCCTGCAGCCCGACCCGACCCCCCTTCTGCAGTCCACAAAGCGTCCGGCTTAAGCCCTTAAGTGCAAAGTTTGAGTCGAGCAGGTCCCACAGGCGGCGGAGGCGGTTCGCTGCGGGGATGAGTCGGGGATGGGCGCGGGCCGGCGGCCCCCGCAGCAGCAGGCGGACGAGGCCGAACAGGCGAGGCGGGAGCGGCGCTCGGGGTGGCCGTCGTGCCCGCGAGGCCGTCGTCGTGGCGCTGGAGGCCGTGACGGAGGCGGGGGCAGAGCTGGGCGGCATCCAGCGGCAATACGTTTGCCGAGGCGGTAGGAGAAGGGGGCTGCAGCAACGGAGGAGCAAGGGAGAGAGAGAGAGAGAGAGAGAGAGAGAGAGAGAGAGAGAGAGCGAGGAGAGAGGCGAGGGACGAGAGCGACGAAAAGTTTGCGCCGGATAAGAAGGAGTGTCCCATGACGCATGCTGGACTGTTACACAGGCGAAATTGTCGCGATTTTATCTGTTTCGGGGAGCGGCGCGGCGCCGCCACCACCCAGCCGGTCGGCGGCGGGGACCCGGGGCCCCGGCCCAGGCCGATGCGGCGGAGATAGCCGGCTGAAGAAAACGTGTGGCGTCGACAGGCAGGCGCTGGTGAAACCAAGCCGCGGCGTTCGTTTACGCGTGGAGTAAAATAATTTCTTCAGATGCACGAATCTCAATTTTTTTTTACACAGTCATTAAAAAGTTTTTTGCTTACAGGTTGTAGGGTTTCATTCTTTGGGAAGGCTACAATTATTTAGCTGACGCTGCCGTTTTAAAACTGTTCGGAGGGGCTTCCGGCGGCCGCCGGCACGGCCCGGACCGCCCTGCTCCCCGTCTGGACCAGAGATGCTGCGGCGGCGTGCGAACTGATTCATGTGTGGTGTGACTCAGACCCGCAGACGCGGCGGCGGCGGGCCGCGCGTCGCAAGTGCGCCCGTGAACACGGCCAGTAACGGCGGACAATCAGGGTGATGGCCGCGGGCCGCTGCCGGGCGCTGCCGGGCCGCCCTCCTCAGGGCAGCGAACACTAACCGGAACTCGCCAAGGGGCCAAGGGGTGCCTAGGTACGGACGGAGGGACCTCCTCCGGCGGCCGCGAAAACAGATTGTCCCCGCCCGCCGCCGCCCGGATTCGAACCGCCAACTTGCCAATTAAGGGTAAGAGGGTCGATCTCTGGCGCCTCGGCAGCGGCCGCGCGGCGACCCCTTCCGTGTAGTAGTTTGGGTCACTGGCGCGGGAGCCCGGCCGGCAGCCCGGCAGCCTGGCAGCCCGGGGGGCCCAGGTCGGCGGCCGGGTCACCGCCGGGGGACCGCCGGGGGACCGCCTCTGCCGGCTGAGCTCGCCGAAGCTTGGCTTGGTTTAGGGCTTAAGTGTCTCACCCTGCCGCCGGATTAGGAGGTCCGGGGTCAGAGACGTGCCGGGCGCCGCCGCCGGGGCACGCCGTTGGATTTTCGGAAAGTGGCTTTGCAGTCTCGGCGGACATGAAGCACAGCGGCGGCGCCCCCGCACTGCTCCGGCCTGCCCCAGACCGGCTCCGCACCGCCCCGGACCCGGACCCGGACCGCTTTGGCCCACAACAATATTGTCGAAGAATAATGCTCGGTTGGCTCCGGACCAGAATCTGGCTTGGAGAGGGAAGGCGAGGCGAGGGACGTCCCAGAGCCATACGCACTCAGGCCGGATGTTGTGAATTTTCCAGCCGGTTTGAAGCGACCCAATCCCTCCCCCCCCCCTCCCCCCTCTTTTCTTCCAACCCCCCCCCCCCCTTTCCAGACCAATCCCACCCGACCCGGACCCCGCCACGGCCCGCCGCGCCACAACGCGCTCATACAAAGTTGTTGTTCAGTTGTTTGGTTCCGTCGCATGGGAAAGTGTGAACAATGGCCGAAACGGGCGGGGGGGTCGTGGTGGAAGACGGATAGATAGGTGGATAGACCTCGCGAGCCCCGCGCGTGTGTGTGTGTGTGCGCGTGCGGCCGGACGTGTGTGTGTGTGTGTGTGCGAGGAGGCCTGCCTGGAGAGGAGGATGACCGTGAGAGGGACAGTGACGGATATATGGGGCCCGGCCTTGCGGGGCCCGGCCGGCCTACGAGGGGAATGAGGGTGAAGTGTGATCGAGTCATTAGAGCCGAGCCCCCGGCCGCCGCCGGCCGCCGCTGGCCGCCGAGGGCCGCGATGGCCACCTCTAAGTAAGTAATCCGCCCTGGGAAGCATGCACCTGTGCCGGGCCGGGGCACGCACGCGGGCGGATGTGTGATCTCCAGCCGCCCAGGCGCAGCTTCCCCGACACAGCCGGCTGCTGTCCTTTGTCATCATTTCTCTCGCCTCATAAACAAATGCCGCACATCCGGCCAGATATTTAAAATCTTTTTCGGTTATGTCTGCAGACGAGCCCTAATCCACGCGATGCATCCCAACGATGTCGGTGTGGCCGCGGTCTCTGAGGCGTCGAATCGCCGCACAAAGAATCGTTGTTTCGATTACCGGGTCCTTTTTATTTTTCATCAAATTTTTTACTTTGATTTTAACACTCGAGGACCAGTCAGCGGTAGTAGCGCTGAATTATTTTTTAAAGGAGACTGTCTCGAACAAACGGACGTGAAACGACGTCTAGCGGTGCGTTCGGGCTGCCTCATGGCGTGTGGCGGGGGAGCGAGTGAGAGGAGAGAGAGAGGAGAGAGAGAGAGAGAGAGAGAGAGAGAGAGAGAGAGAGAGCTCAGTCTGACCAAGAGGACCGACAGTACAAAAGAGCAGAAGCAAAAGAGGGTAGAAGGAGGGGCAGATCGAGAGGTCCATTCATTTCCATTTTCCAAACCAACCCCTCCGCGCCGGCCGCGGCCGTATAAGATGAAGAATCGTGCCTCGATCTCCAATCTCAATTTGTCGCGTCGAACCACAATAAAAAAAAAAACAACCGTGGGGGTACGCCTTGAATATATTTACTGCTGAGCCCCCTCGCTGGCGCCGTTACGTTGTTTGTGGACAGCAGCAGGGGGCCGCGCTGCTGGGACACCGCACACGTTTGGCCGGCCAACCCGCGATACACAAACACGTTTTAATGCTCGGCGTTACATGTTGTCTGTATTAATGATTGACCATGCGCGGAGCCCGTAGGGGGGGGGGTCAAGTTGTGTGGCCGGAGGCCTAAGTGATTGATGACTGGAACAGACCTCGGAGCAGCGAGCAGTGCGAGAACGAGAGAAAGAGAGAGAGAGAGAGAGAGAGAGAGAGAGAGAGAGAGAGAAAGGGAAAAAGGGGCAGAGGAGGGTGGGCGGGTCGGGTCGAGGCGGGGCGGGGAAAAAAAATGAAATTGTGTGTATGGGCTGGTGGTTGGGGTCGGCGGGCCGGGCGTGTAGGCCGGCGGGCCCGCCAAGGGCGCGGACACGGCGAAGCCATCACGGCCCTAAGCAAGTTTTGGCGCTGCGGGGCGGCGATCGAGCCGATGTGAGCCGTTCAATGTCATTCCGCCGCGTGAATGCCGCGGCCGCTCGCCGCCTCGCTTTTCCGCCTTGAAAAATAATCCGTTCCGCGCAGCCGGGCGCGGCGGCGCGATGTGGGCGTGAATAAGTTGCCGCGCTGATGGGCACTTCCGAGGAAGGATTCTGTGCGGGAGAGCGGCGGCGTGCGGGCGGAAGGCGAGTCGGAACCTCCCCCCACCACCACCACCTACCCCCACCCCAAACCCTCTCCCTTTCAACCTGCAGTCATTAGTTTCGATTAGTACAGCAACGGGTAATCCTGCCTCACGCCCCCCCCCCCACCTCCCCCATTTGCTCTTCCATCCCCATTTCTCCCCGTGCAAACTAGTGTAAGTCTTCGCGCCAACACTTTGCGCTATTTTCTTTCCGGGCAAGAGAATTAGTCATTATTTTCTCCCTGTGCTTTCCGCTTTAAAACCTGCGGTCGTGGTTTAAATCCCCATCGTTTTCCGCCGCCGGCGCCCGCTCGACCGCCGCGGGCGGGGTGCATCGGCGCGTACTCGTGTGGGCCCTTTGGCGGACCCGCGTGCATCACCACTTTATTTCCCCTTGTCCGCGCGGGTTAATATTAAATAAGATTCGCCCTTTTGTCGTTGGCGGGGTGGGAGGGGGCGGGGCGTGCTGCGGTGTGTACCCTTTGAGGCCGCCGGGTAAACGCACCCCCCCCCCCCCCCGCGGCCACAGACCGATCAGCTGAAACTAATCTCGGCTACGCTGCTGGCACGGTCCTCGTTCTGGGGCACGCGGCGAGGAAGTAAACATTCAAAAAACCGGGACGCGCGCGCGCTCACGATTCCTGTTTTCCCCGTGCCGCCTCTCGCCAACAAGCATTCGGCTCTTTCCGACGAAGAATTGGGTCGGAAGTGATAAGTACATCAAGCCCCAGAATTTTTTTTTAATGTACCAAATACTTTATTGAACAGCTTCCGGTTTGTGTGTCTCCGGAGTGCCCTATTTTCCAAAAAATTTTTCTGAAAAATTCTAGTTTTTTTCTGACTTTTTTTTTTGAAATTTCTGAAGTATAGAACCCCTTAAGAGGGTATTAGTGAATGGCGCTCTCTCTCTCCCTGAGCCG
This sequence comes from Megalurothrips usitatus, assembly GCA_026979955.1. Taxonomy (NCBI): domain Eukaryota; kingdom Metazoa; phylum Arthropoda; class Insecta; order Thysanoptera; family Thripidae; genus Megalurothrips; species Megalurothrips usitatus. Next base: position 14,156,394 of record CM049593.1, read on the forward strand.
TCGGAGCAGTTTGTTCACCACCCGCACCACCCCCCTCCCCCCACCCCGGCCGCCGCCAACAAGTGTGTCGAAGCGGTGTCGCCTCGCCTCGCGTCTTCCGATAACCGTCTTGCATGTCTGCGGCCGATACCGTCACCGGGCTCATGCATGTGCCGCCGAGGGAACTAGGCCGCGCGCCGGGCGATAATATCGGCATATCCAACGAGGCGGCTTCCGAAAGCGGAAGAAACGGGAATCATTCCAACGCAATTGAGATGGTGCCGTGTGAAGGAATGGCGCGGCCGCCGCCATGCTGTCGTCACCGGAGGGGGCGTCACAGCCCAAGAAAAGAGCCAACGATTAAGAAATAAAAAAAAGTAAAACCCGTGACATATTCTGCTTGCTGTGCACAACCTGCTCCCCTGCCTGGCAGTGAAAGAGAGAGAGAGAGAGAGAGAGAGAGAGGCGACATTATATTGGCGTCCACAGTTGTAATGACGGTCGATAAGACGTCGATGAATATTTCATATCGGCCGTATGCTATCGCGGCCCGCGCCGAAGAGATTCCGCCGGCGGCTGCCAGTCGGCCCGCCGCCCCTGCAGGGCCCGGCCGCCCTGCCGCCCGCCCCCCGCGGCGAGTCCGGCCGATGACCGAAGCTTCGGTCATCCGTGGTGGATGATTGCCGACGGATACAGTGATGACAGAGGCCGTCCAACATGGATATAGAGCGGCGGCGCCTGTTTGCGTGCCGGCGGCCGCGGGGGGGCGGGCGGGGCGGGGGCTGTGACAATGCCCGGGGGGCGGGCCCGGGGATTCGGCGGGGGCGCCCGCAAAAAATGGATGACGTCACGAGTTAAGACCGACCACCGTGCGGCGCCGAGCCGCCGTCGTGACGCCATGCGACGAACGCTTAATGCGGCCCCAAATGTTTTAAGCCCGCACCGCGCCCCCGCTGCTTGCTGACCGCTCCGCGGGCGCGACCCCAGGAGGCCTTCACTCGCGGTATGGTAGGAAGGTAAATGTTATGACATACCGCTCTGGCAGCAGGGCCCCGCCTCTCCCTTTCTCTCTCTCTCTCTCTCCCGCCCCTCTCTCTATGCCCCTCTCACTCACTCACACACACATACCTGCCACTCTTGCCGGTTTACTTCGATGCCCGCACCGCGCTCGTACCTTTCTATTGGCGACACGCCAACGCTACATTACAGCAGTCGATTGCTATCGCCCCCCCTCCCCCCGGTCCGCCCCTCCGTTGGGGTTCGGCCGGCGCCGGCGACGCCGGTCTTTCTCCGCCGGGTGCACCCCGCGCGGGCTTACCGCACCTGAGGGTGCCGACGAATGCAGGACGTTCACTGGCCACCGGGGGCTTTGCTGCTGCCAGGGGTGTCCAGGGAGTGACGCCTGGCGCTGCCTCCCTCCCCCTGCTGCTGCTGCTGCTGCCGCGGCTCCGGTTCATCGGTTCCGGACGCGGCCTGTTTGCTGCTAAGCCGCGCCGTCCGCCGCCCCCCTCCCCCTCACCCGACTCTCCGCCAGCGGATTGACGCGGACCAGCCCACCCGGGCTCCGCCGCCCCCGCCGCCCCCGCCGCCCCCGCCGCCCCCGCCGCCCCCGCCGCCCCCGGCGCCCCCGGCGCCGCCCCCCCCCCCCCCGGCCCTCAGGGCTACGGACAAACACTATTGTTGCTATAACTGCCTTAAAGCGCGCTTGCCTGTCCGCCTGATTGCGTGTTATTTCGTTGTCCTCGGACCATTGTGGCTTAACAGCTGACAGGCCGTGTCCCCGCGGCGCGCCGCAGTGGCCGGCGGCGGCGCCCCTCCGCCCGAAGGGGGTTTGCAAGAGAGGCGGCCTCGCCGGCGGCCGAGTGGAGAAAGGGTCGGGATCGAAGCGCGGCAAGTGCCGTGCTGTGCGGGGGTCAATACCCGGCGACATATCGCATCGCGGAGTGCAACGGGCCCCCCGACTTGACGCGCGTGCGGGGGGACCGGGGAGGCGGGGGCCGGGGGTGAGAGAGGGAGAGGGAGAGGGAGAGAGAGAGAGAGAGAGAGAGAGAGAGAGAGAGAGAGAGAGAGAGAGAGAGAGAGAGAGAGGAGGTCGGAGCGCCAAAGCCAGCCGCCGCTTCTTCTTCAGCTCCAGCCCGGCTCGGCCTGGCCTCGCGCTCGGGCGTGCGCACAGAGGCCCTCCGCAGCTCCCGTCGGGGGAGCAAAAACTGAGAGCGGAGCCGAGTAGGGCAGGGCCCCGCGGGGCCCCGCGGCGCCCCGGCTGCGAGCGGGCCGCGGTCGCGGAATCCACTCTATCGCCCGCCCGGAGGCCGCAGGGCCGCCGCGGGCGTGGCGAAGGCCCTGTGGCCCGCCGCCGCCGCCGCTGCAGCGGCTCGCAGGACACGCCAGGAATCTGATGGTTTTAAGAGACTGATGAAGGGCCGCAGAATCGCGTCCCGGTATCTGGCAGTTTGCTCCGCAGGACGGCTGCGCACGGGGACATACGCAGCAGACTTGTCCCCGCCCGCCCACTTGTCTTTCCTCCGCTGCTATCCGGCGCAGAGTACGGGCCGGTCCGGCGAGAGTAGTTTGAGACGGCGCGGCCGGCGCGGCCGGCGGGGGCCACACCTCCGCAAAAAGTGGTGTGACCTGGCCGGGCTGCCGCCCCCCCCCCCTCCCCTCCCACCCCGCGCTGCCGCCCCCGAGTGTGCGCGCCGGAACGGCCGCCCCGAGATATTTTCTGTTTCTTCACGACGGCCAAAAGTTTGCCAATAAAGTATAGAGGTGATACTCGTGGCCGGGAGCCGCCGGCCCGCCGGGGCCGACCTTCGAGTTCGGCGTGCCGGCCGGCCGCGCCGCCCGCGCACCAGAGCGATCAAAACGGCCCCCGCCCCCGCGTACACCGGCGGGGGCCGCCGGGCCGCGCGCCGAACAAAAGGACGCCGTCAAGTCGTGAATTCCAGTCGGTCCTCGGGCCGGACGCGGCTCTTGGGAGTATCCACGCGAGGTGAGGTGAGGTGAGGGGAGGCCGCGCCGCCGCGCCGCCGCGCCGCGCACCCGCCGCCGGCCCCTGATGGAGGTCACGCGACCCGGGGAGGGGAGCGAGAGAGGGAGAGGGGGTTGGACGCAACGACACCGAGCTCAAGTTTGCCGCTATTCGCACGTAGGCACCGCGAGGGCACATAACGCCGCGGGGCCGCTGCACGCAGGGCGGCTCGCGGACCTGCCCGGCCAGGAGGGAGAGGCGGCCGGTGATTGACATGGTCTCTGCCGTGAGCAGCCCCGCCGCGCGCTCTGCGCTATTGGCGCTCTGCCGGGGGGGCTGCCGGGGCCTCTGCCGCCGTCAGTAACGAGGCAATGGCGGAGGCGAGCGGCGGCAAGCGGCGGCGAGTGGCCTTCAATCACACCTACATCCCACCTTTGTACAGGTCCACTGCCGCGGGACAAAGTACCGCTCCCTCTCTCTCTGCCTCTCTCGCTCTCGGTCTTGTCCGTCGGTATTTCTGGCTGTCTGCCTCTCTCTATCTCTCTCTCTGCCTCTCAATTGATCTCCCGCGTGCGTCTGGCCAGAGGAGGAGTAGGAAGCCTAGCCAGGGAGGCGTCGCTTGGGTTCCTTTGTCATTCATCAAAGCCGCCCCCCAGCCCCCCCCCCCCCCCCCCCAGCCCCCCCCCCCCCCCCCCCCCCCCCCAGGCCCCCCAGCCCCCCCGACTCATCCGCGTACAGCCCGATCCTCCCGCCGCTTTCTTATTTCAATTTCTCGGTCTGTTATCACTGCGGCCGGGAGAGGCGTTGAGTGGGGGCTGATAAGGCAGGGGCACACCACTTCTCCCCGCTCTCCTCGGTGCGCGGACTGATGGATGGCTCCGGCACCGCTAAACGCCCCCCGCCGACGCTGTCCGTGTCCGCGGCCACGGGTGGCGGCCGCGGGTCGGCGGTCGCGCGGCCGGCCGGGCGCCAAATAAGCAATCTCAGAGTGAGCGGCAGCGGCAGCGGCAGCGGCACGAGCTCTCCCCCCGGCTTTGCGCGCGGCGGGGTCCGGGGTCCGGGGCCCGGGGCCCGGCGGCAGCGGCCGGGGAACAATAGTGCTGTCGATAGACAGAGGGGACTGTCACGCGGAGTAGCGCAGCCGCCGAGCCGCGTGTCAGGAGGCGAGGCCTTCGTGAGACCTGTTGTGGAGTGAGGGAGGGAGGGAGGGAGGGAGGGAGGGAGGGAGGGAGGGAGGGAGGGGGAGGGAGGGGCTGCTGGCCACCGCCGCCGCCGGCCTCCTGGAGTGGGGCGGCGGTGGCCGACGCTTCGTCCGGAACACGCCGCCTGACAGGCAGAAGCCGTCCGCGAGCGGCGGTGGCGCGCCGACCGACTGACTTGGGGGCCCCGCCTGTCCACGGCGGCGGCGGCGGCGGCGAGCACCGAGTCCGACTTTATTGGGGCGAACAAGGAGCGGGAAGCTATAAGCCAATTTCGAGCTCGAGGCGCGCGCGACGTGTGCGGCTGCGAGCGGCGGCGACTCTTCCCCGAATAACCGTCTGCGTCCCCGGCGCCGCGCCGTCTGCCGGCGTGGCCCGTCCTCTGCGGAGGGCGTCCGCCCACGCACCTTCCGTCGTCGTCCCCCCGGCGGGGGCCGGGCGGCAGCGGGGCCGCCTACGGCAGCGCGCTCGAATGGGCACGCACGCGCGCGCACGCACCGCACAGGCACGCACCGCACACGCACGCGGGGGTCGCCGGGGTTGTCGCACGGCAGAGCGGACTAGCTCAGGGTATTGTTGTCCCGTGCAGCGAAGGCGTGCCTCTTGTAATCCCAGCTCACAATACCGCCCCCTCTGCCCCCCCCCCCTGTACCGCACACACACATACACACATACACGCACACACACATACGCACGCGCGCAACGCGCACGGCCCGGCTGTGGTGTCGTCCTTTAGCACTGCACCCTGCAGGATATCTGTCGCTTTTTTTTCCAGGGCTGTATTGTGTGTGTGTGTGTGTTTGTGTGTGCGTGCGTGAGCATCCCCTTCCCCCCCCCCCCCCTCTTTCCGTTTGACGTGCGAGTACCGCGCGGCAGCTCCGCGTGGTCCGGTTGCTCCCCCTCCCCCTCACAACCCCACCGTCCCCTCTCCACCGCGAGCCCACCCCCTCAGCCCACCCCCCAGCCCGCGGCCCGCCCGGCGACGCCATTGATTTATGATTTGAGAGAGATTGAGAGAGATAGAGAGCAAGGGAGAGATAGAGAGATAGAACGGGAGAGAAGAGAGAGAGAGACAGAGAGAGAGATAGCCTACCGCTCTGCCCTCCGCGTCACCATCGCCGCCCCAATCAATTATTTTTAGTCCGCGCGTAGCAAAGCTAGTAGCGAGTACATAACGATTTCGTTCTGGTTTAGTCGCCTGCTAATTCAGTATTCTTTTAAAAAAATTGCCTTTGTTTTTTTCCTGCTTCATGTGTGGTACCAAATATTTTGGGACCTTATAGCAAAGACCTCTCTGCGAGCGGCGCTCAGCTGGCGTCCGTGTCCTCCCGGCATGTGTCCCGCGTCCTCGAGCGAGCCGTCGTGCCGCGTGTGTAGGGCCGAGGCCCCGCCAGGCCCTCCAGGCCCGCGGAGCGAGGCCATCCGTGGGCGAGCCCACCAGGAGAGGAGAGGCCGTGGGCGAGGCCAGCCGGGGGCGGCCGGGGGCGGTGCAGGCCCTTTGCTGCCGGCGGCGCTATGCCACCCGTGGGACCAATCACGCCTGCGCGGGGAGGTGAGGGGGGGGGGGGGGGGGTAGGGCCTTACGGGCGCACGGCATCAAGTTATGCCAGGACCCTAGCTGCCGGGCCGGGCGGGCCGCGGGCCGGGGGAGGGAGGGGGGTCTCAAACTTGTATGATATAATAATGTGTCGATGGGAGCGTCTCGCGCTGCTGGAGCGTCGCCTCCTCCTCTCCCCCCGGAAGGCCCGCTTATACTTGCCGCCGTGTGTGTGTTTACTCCCCCCCGCTCCTCTCCAACTGTTATCATGGCCGCGTCAGACGCGATGGGATGCGATAGCGGCCGCGATCGCGCCAGGAACACTGCGGAGATCGCATTAGTTTCTCATTACATGGCAGAGCAGCGGCGTCTCTTTGTGGGGCCGCCGGAGCGCTCGCGGCGCCTCGCCGTCACAGGAGGCGGGCGGTGCAGCACCGAGGCGTGGGGCCCTGGGGAGGGTGGAGGCGCCCGCGGCAGCGGCAGCGACGGGGGGGGGGGGGGGACTCGCACGGCGGCCATGACCCCCGCCGGACAGTGCGGGCCGCCGCGTCCCGAACGCCGCACCGAATCTCAGCGCGGATCACACGGGCGTGTGAGCGCCGCCCTGGCCGAGGCCGAGGCCGGTCACCTCGCCGGCAGTTTTGCGAGGATGAGCCGGCCGCCCGGAGCCGGCCCGGATGCCTGCTTAGGGTCCGGCGAGGCCATAACTCGCAGCGGCCGTACGCTTCTACCCTCCGGGCACGGCTCCGGCGGCCCCCCGGCGGCCCCCGGCCCCCCGGCCCCCCGGAGCCGTGCCCGGAGCCGTGCACTACGTCATACGGCAGTGCATGTGCCGCACCCCTCCCTCTGCCGGCGCCTCGCAGCAGGCGGGCCGATGAAATATGCAGGCGTGTGTGAGTACGCGTGCCCGCGCGCCCCCGCGCCCCCCACGGCCGGCCGCCAGCGAGGCGTCGGCCTCCACACCTCCTCTCCGCGGGGACGGGGCTCCGCGGGTGCCGAGATGACCTCGTCAGTGCTGCGGGGCGGCGACACCGGCAGGGGAGTGGGTCAGCGTCCGGCCACGCTGTGAAACAGGCAGAGTCGTGGTTTTCTTGTTTTAATAACTAGGAGCGGCTGCCGCGTTGAGCGCGCGCGTGAGCCTGGGAGTGTCGCCCCGATCAGATCCAAGGTCTCCGGGCCGCGTGCCGGGTCCTTGGCCCCGGGGCCTGGGCTCCGCCTGGGCTCCGCCTGGGCTGCCGATGACGGCACCTGATCCGGCAAGTTATGCTGCCACTCCTGCCGCTCCTCCGGCCCGGAGCCGCCGGAGCCTGGAGGAGGCCGGGTGTCGTAAAAGGAAAGTGTGAGCCCTGCTGCGCCGCGCCTCGGGCCCCCGGAGGAAGTGGACGACGCCACGCGCCCCGCCCTTCTCAGGTGGGCCGCGGCCCCGCGCCGCCGCTTCCCCGAATCCGTGCGAGACGCCGCTACCCGCGCACGCCGCCGGGGAGTGTATAGCGGTCTGGGGTCTCTCGTGACAAGGCCGTGGCCGCGGCGCGTGCCGGACAACCCTGAGCCGTCCCGTCGCTGTAATCCCGCTCAGAACTCCGGGGGCCCCGCGGGGAGCGTGCGCGCGCCAGCCGCGGCGGCATTAGCAGCGCAGCAGGCAGCCCGCGTAAGCAGCAAAATGAACAAGTTTACTCGCGTGCCGCCCGCCGTGCCGCCCGCCGCGGCGCACGGCAGGGGAGAGAGAGGACACCGCCTCATTCTGTTCTGCTTTTCATGCCTGCAGGTGAGCCGAGTCGAGTCGAGTCGAGTGGAGCCGGGCGCAGCGACGCCGGCCCGCCGGGGACGGACGCGCCGCGTGCTGCCTACCCTGCCGACCACAGGCGCACAGGCGGCGCGCGGCGCGGCGGCAGCGCAAAGGTGAGGCCAGCTCTCTCTCTCTCTCTCTCTCTCTCTCTCTCTCTCTCTCTCTCTCTCTCTCTCTCTCTCTCTCTCTCTCTCCCTTCCTCCGTCTCCGTCCCTCTCGCTCCCTGCCTCTCACCGCTCGCGTCTCCTGTCCCCCGCGCCCCGCTTCCGCCCTATTTCCAGCGTGCAGCCCTCTTGATAAACGCCCCCGCAGGCAGCCGCGCCGCCCCGCCGCCGCCCCGCCGGGTCCTGGGAGTGTCCCGGGCTGGGTGCCTTCCATCCAGCGAGTGCCAAGTCGAGCCTAGGAGACTAGCAGGCGAGCCATAACTCCTGGATCCGAGGTTGGCGACAGGCGAGTGGGAGAGAGAGAGAGAGAGAGAGAGAGAGAGAGAGAGAGAGAAGGAGAGGGACGAAAGCAAAGAGGAATAGACGACAAGGGAAAGTGCTGCGGGGATTGAAGGTTTTGGCCGCGGGATAAGGCGGGTGTATATACAGGGAAATGAGAGGACAGAGACGAAACAGGAAGGGGAGGCGGGGGAGGTTGAGGGGGTCGTGTGTGTGTGTGAGAGAGAGAGAGAGAGAGAGAGAGAGAGAGAGAGAGGGAGGGAGTGAGAGAGGCAGCAGGCGGTGGGGATGGTGAGGCCGGCGCAGCCTGTGCGTGCCACATGTGTTGGTCGCAAGAGGCTTTGTTGTGATTTAAAGTAGTTGGGTGCGGTTGGGGGAGTGCATGGTCGCCATCTCCCTCCCCCCTCTCTCCTCTCTCTCGCTCTCGTTGTCACACAACTTGGGAATCCTTGCCTGTCACGTATATCGTGGAAAATTTCCCCATTTACATAGTGTCGTGTGCGTCGGGCCGAGTTTGAGCCCGAACTTGCCCTCGCTGATGCGGCCCGACGCTATGTTGACCGCGCGGCCGACACGGGACACGTCAGAAATTAGCCGGCACGGCGATCTTGTTTTCCTTGACAACACATTATATCGGTCGGGTTGGGTGGGGGAGGGGGCGAGGGCGGGGCTGCGGGACGCCCGGGGCGCAGCGCGGAGGCCGCGGACAAGGCAGACGAAGCAGAGAGGCGTACGACGTCTCCGGGCGCGGTAAAGAAGCCCGCGTTCCCGTCGTCCCCGGCGGCGCGGCCATGGCGGCGCCCGCTGCTTCCCTCTTAATCCGATCCTCGGGAAAAAGAGGAGGAGGAACGGTTCTTTTTGCCCGATGTGACGTATTAGCAGGGCGCCTCCGGCGCAATTTGTTATAAGTCGGCGCGCGTCCTCTTCTTTCTGCCGGCCGGGCCGGCGGGCCGGCGGCGGCGGGGCCCTCCTCGCGGATCTCATCCCGTTCTTGGCACCCGCACCGGAGGCATATTCCTGTCCGTGCCAGCGGGGCCCCCGCTGCCCCCCGCAGACCCCCCGCCCCCCCCCCCCCCGAGACCCCCCGCGACCCGGACGCCATGTGACAATCAGAGCCGCGCCGTGGGCCGCATATTTCTTTGGGCGGGCGCGCCCTCCGACTCTCCGACACGACGACGCGGGCCGCCGCCGGTCGTTCACCGGCCAGCAGAGCCGGGCCGCGGGCCGGGCTCCGGGGTGAGCGGTGAGCTGTGAGCCGCGCCCCGCCCCGCCCGCCCCGCGCAGCCGTGTGGGCCGGTAATCGGAGGAGATTGCGGCTGCAGAGCAGGTTGTGCAGAGAGCCAGCCGGCCGCCGAATTAGCCGAATCCGCCGTCCCTCCCCTCTTCCCTCCTCCCTCCTCCCTCTTCCGTCTTCCCTCCCCTCCTCCCTCCCTTCCCACCTCCCCCGACGAAGTCTGCGACACACCGCGTCACTTTTTGCCTTCCGTCGCAGCTTCTTCACCTTCTTCTTCTTCTTCTTCTTCTTCTCACCGCCTCTTCTTCTTCCTTCGCCGCAAAGGATCCGGCCGCACCTCGGCCGCTCCGGCTTTAATCTTTCTTCCTGCTTGTCTCAGCTCATCCATTATACTTTGCCACCTTCCGCAGCTGCGGTGTCCCCCCCCCCCTCCTCCCCCTCCTCGCGGGGCGGCATCTGTCATAACAAACGATAGTTTGTGTCACGCCGACGACCCGCCCTGCCCTCCGCGGGGCCGCCATTGGGGTTAAACGGCACCGCCATGAAAACCAAGGCCACACACGGCGGGTGAGCGCCGACTTTTGTTCTCTCTCTCTCTCACACACACACACACACTCACTCAGCTGGGGAGCTCAGGTGGGGAGCCGCGGCACTCCGTGGCCCGCCTGCCGGGCGTCCTTGGACTCGGCCCCCGATAAGATGCACCCACCTGCCCCTACCACCACCACCACCTCCGAGGTCCTCGCGATCCGTCATGTTTATCTCACCGCCGGCGGCCGATGAAGCGCGCCTAATCCCTCACGTCGGCGCCCCCCCCCCCCTCCTCCCCGACACCGCCGCCTTCATTAACGACGCGCACCTGCCGCCCGCCGCCCCGCGCACCGCCCTCTTGCACGACGACGACGCCTGCCGCCGCCGCCGCCCCCCGTCCGCACTTTGCCGCCGTGAAATATTCGCTGGCTGGCGGGCTGTCCTCGTGGAGGCGGCGGCGCCCGGCCGAGGCCGCGCCGGGGAGAATTTCTATCGCGCGGGGCCATCTGTTGCAGGACTTTCCCCGTCCATCTTGGCCGGCGGGCGCGCCGCAGGGCCGCAGGGCCGCAGGGCCGCGGGGTTTTGTTCCCGTTGTGCCCGTTGTTCCGCGGGGCGCCCGCACCACCCGCCTCGCCTGCGGCCGGGTACTCGCTGCAAAGCCCGTCTTTTACATCTATTTTACCTGCTCGCCGCACCGCGTGCGTGGGACGATGACATTACGCGGGGGCGGGGGTGGCTGGCGGGGCGTGCGAGGCCAACTTACGTCTTAAGGCTTGCGCGCGCCCGCGCTCGGCGAGTGTGTGTGCGTGTGTGTGTGTGTGTGTGCGGGGAGATACTGCGCGAGGTATAAGTCTGCGGGCAAAAAGTTTGTCTCGGGATGTACCTTTTTGCGCTATCTATAGACAGCTTTGTGAGACCCCGGGACCCGGGACCCGGGGAGGGGCGGCGGCCGCACACGGTCTTTGTTTTCGTCGGATCGGTCAGCCTGCCCTCCCCCTTTCCCAGGGCCGGGACTTAAATCCTCTGCCCCGGACTGGGTCACAATGAATCACAGGCCGTGCGACCGGCGCCGGCCGTGTGCGTGCGTCGGCGGGGGCCGCTGCGGCTGCCGGGGACCGGCAAATGGGCTGGTCTGGCCGGGGTCTGCTGGCGGCCCCCCGCTGCCCCCGCCGCTGCCGCCGGAACGGATTGCCTTGGATTGCCGCCCTTCCACGTGCAACGCCCGGATTCCAGAGCAGGCCGCCTGCTAGCCGGCCTGTGCATTTGTCGTCGGAGGTAAACAAGTCCGCCCCTCCTCCCCCTCCTCCTCCTCCTCCCCCTCCTCCATCTCCTCTTCCTCCTCCTCCTCCTCCTCCTCCTCCTCCTCCTCCTCCTCCTCCTCCTCCTCCTCCTCCTCCTCCTCCTCCTCCTCCTCCTCCTCCTCCTCCTCCTCCTCCTCCTCCTCCTCCTCCTCCTCCTCCTCTCCGCCCCGTCGGTCGCCTCTCCTGCACGGCCTCGACCGGCGCGATGCTCACACGGCGACGGGCAGCATGGTGCAGCACGCCTGCCGGGAAAAATGAGGGAAAATGGAGACAAGACCCCCACCCTCTTCTCCCCTCAAACCCTCGGGCCTGTTCTCTCTCTCTCTCTCTCTCTCTCTCTCTCTCTCTCTCTCTCTGCTCGTAGCTTAAGTCTGCTAAGGGATGTAACCTGATGTCCTCATTAGACGTCGAGCTTCCCCTTCCCCCACTCCGCTCCCTCCTCCCTCCCTCCCTGACCTTCTTTATCCCCCTCGCCTTCTTATCTCCTCTTCTTCTCCTTCCCCCCTCTCTCTCCCTCTCTCTTGTCCTTCTCTATGCTTTCCGGTGTGTGCAACCCCCCCCCCCTCCTCCCCTCTCTAACCCCCCTAGGCCCGGATTAAAGGCGGCCATACATTAGCACAATCTGTCGGAGCGATAAATCAGTGAGGTTCCAGGCTTGGGCTGGTCGGGCCGTGGCCGGGCTGGCTGGTCTGGGCTGGCTGGGCCGGCCGGGCCCGGGGCACAGACGCCGCGGGCCTGCAACTCCTTAAGCGTTCCGTGGTAGCGGCAGCCGGGCCCCCTCCTTCATCCTAAGAGAGGCCCCACAAGTCTCCCCTAGAGACCGACCGTGCGCGCGCGCTCACACACACACGCGCGGCATGTGCGTCCCAGGCAAATAGAACTAGCGCAGCGCAAGTCACGGCCCGCCGCACACGTAGCGGAGCAGCAACAACTACTCCTCCAGCGCCGAGAGAAAAGAAGAAGTGCCCCTTGCAGCGGCGCAGCGGCGGGTGCAGCGCAGCGGTCGGTCCGCGGCCCGCGGTACCCAGAGCCTGCAGCCTGCAGCTGCGTCCCCGCGCGCCCGGCCCGCACCGAGGGGCTCGCGGGACTGGCAGCCTGTTGGCTGATTCACTCCGCTGCTGGCGGGGCGGGGGGGGGGGGGGGGGGGCTCGGGTACGGCTCGCCCACCCCAGACGGGACGGTCGGCCACCACCACCACCACCGCCGCCGCCACCGCCGCTACCGCCCGCCCCGCCCCCGGGAACCCATTTCGTCCACAATAAGTTAGCCAACTTTCCCTTCTTGCCTTGTTGGAAAATCCGATTTAACCCGACGACGGTTCGAACCGGCTCCTCTGCCCCGCCGCTGCTCGCCCCGTGCCGCCGCGGCCGCCGGCTCCCCGTCACGCGGTTTACTTCCCCCGGACCGGCTCCCCCTCCCCCCCCCCCTCACTCTTTTGTGGCCGGCGGGCGGGACGGTGCCATCGAACAGGTCGGCACAGATGAGGTGTTGCGTGCGGGAGGGGGAGGGGAGGGAGAAGGGGGGGGGGGGTAGACCGTGGACACAAAGGGGTCACGGATGCAGGAGGCGCGCGGCCCTCTGCCAGCCACCAGCCCACCAGGGGATTTCGAGGCCGCGAGGCAACACTTTCAATGCACGCGGCCGCGGCCAAAATAAAATATTTAAAAACGGTGTGCTTTTTTTTAACGGCGCTGAATAACCACCGCAGTCCTCTCTGACAGCGGCGCGGCGCGGCCGATCACGTCGTGCTAGCTATCGAGGGCCGCCCCGCTTGGCCCGGATCCAAACGTACCGCGGCAGGCGGGCACGCACGCGCCGCTGGCCCCGCCCCGCGCCCCGCGCGCCCCGCACCGCCAACTCCAGCTTATGGCCCTGTTCCTTCCTTGTTAAATCTCTTCTCCTTCGAGCAGCGCCGCCGCCGTGCCGCCGCCGCGCCGCGCCCGATGCGGGCGTTCTCATCCTGAAATTATTATTGTGGGGCGCGAAGAATGCCGCCGCCAAGGCGTGTAATGCCTGCCCACTCCCTTTACCTCCCCCTCCACCTCCTCTCCCCGACCCACGCGCCGCTCCTTCTTTTAGTCCGCATACTGTCATGTCTCGGCGCAAAGGATTATATGCGCCCCACTTTTCCACCGCCCCTTCTCTCTCTCTCTCTCTCTCTCTCTCTCTCTCTCTCTCTCTCTCTCTCTCCATCCACCCACCACCCCCTTCCTCCCTCGCACTATCTTCGTCCTCCTCGCACACACACACGGGCGCCGGCGTTTGCCACCAGGCAGCCCTGCCTGCCCCTCCTACGACTTGATTTCAATCTTCCGCCCTTTCTTCAGCTATCACAAACGTCTCTAATAAGGCCATTTCCTCGGCCCTCTCGACCCAGTTTCTCGCGGTGACATTTTTCGGGTTGGCCGCGGCTCGGAGCCCCCCGCACATTCCCTCGGCAGCAGGTTGCTAGGCGGCCCCGGCGGCCCCGGCGGCCCCGGCGTGCCGTAATGACAGGGACGCAAGTCGCTCCGCTGCCCCCTTCCTTTTATTATCTCCGGCTCTGATCCGGCCGTGGTGCACCGTGTGGGGGAGGCAGGCGGGCAGCCACACGAGCGCGGGCCCCGACGGCGACCCCCTGTACGCCGCGCCCGCGCGCACCGCGCCCCCGCGTCCACGCCTGGACGGATGCGTTATGCCGAGCGAACGCACGCACAAGAAGCGCAGAGAGTAAAGGGGTGGCGTGGCGTGGCGTGGAGTGGGTGGAGGCGGTGGGGCAGAGCGGAGGCCAGTGCCGCCACGCGCCGCCACGTGCCGCCAAGCGGGTCTGCAGCCGAGGCGCACCCCGGGCCCGGCAGCTGAGGCCGCGGACCAGAAAGCACTCCCGTCAACCGTCATGTGCGAACGCATCGCAGTCCGAGAGCCCGCGGAGTACAGTGGAGTACGACTCGGACCTTTGGTTTTGAAGAACTTCTGCGAGAAATGAAATTGTATTCCGGATGGGATCGGAGAACGGACGACCCCCCCCTCTCTCTCTCTCTCTCTCTCTCTCTCTCTCTCTCTCTCTCTCTCTCTCTCTCTCTCTCTGACTGGCGCGGCCCGCACGCATGGCTGAGCCGGCAGCCAGGCTCCTCGAAGCGAAGCTCCCCGCTGCCCTGGCCGAGGCCGAGGCCTTCGCCTCAGGCCGCCGGGGGGCCGCCTCAGGGGCCGCTGGGTCCAGCGCGCCACGGAGGCCTGGAGGCCTACAAGCTCGGCCCCCGCCGCTTTCAGCACCATTTGCTACGGGGGACAGGCCCGGCCTGGCGCAGCAGACGTGTGTGTGTGTGTGTGTGTGAGAGAGAGAGAGAGCGTGTGTGTGTGTGTGTGAGTGTGCGTGGATTGGGAAAAGGGAGTATTTCAGCCGAAAGGCATGTGGAGCTAACACACCCAGTTCCCCCTGCCCTCGCACACACACACACACACACGCGCGCTCAAACACACACACTCACACACACACACACTCGCGTTGTCCTCAGTCCCCCTCCCCTCCGCCGCGCCCCGTCAGGTTCGTGGACCCCGCCCCTTTCTCCCCATATACCCCCTCCCCACACCTCTCCATCCCGACTGCCCTCGAAAATAATATGTCCTCTTATATATTGCGATACACAGACAGGCGCGCACACACACACTCACACACTCCCCTCCCCCCCCCCCCCCGCTCCCCGCCATGGATTCGATCTCCAGCGAGCGGCGCCTGACCCGCTGGCACCTGACGGTGAGGCTGGTTAATGGTAGGGGGGGGGGGTGTGTGCTCCTGTCTGCGAGGCTGCGGATACGTTTGAGCCGCCGCCGCCGCTACCGCCACCGCTACCGCCACCACCTGCGCGATGCGGAGAGAGAGAGAGAGAGAGATAGAGAGCTGCTCCGCTGGCCTCGATGCCTCTGTGACACGCACGACAGAAAGAGCGACCCGCGAGGGGAGAGACGGAGAGAGACGGAGAGAGAGAGAAGAGAGAGAGAGAGAGAGAGAGCGGATAACCCGAAACACTCTTCACGTCGCTGCAGGAAGTGACGGTAATTCTCGTCGCACTCTCTCTCTCTCTCCCACGTATCCCCACACCGCCCGCGCTTTAGAAAACTCGGCGGCCGCGGCCGGCCCGCCGCACCGCAGCCGTTGCCTTGCGCGAATATACACGCGGGCGCAGTGAAATATAATTGACTTCGCGTCCATCCCTGCCGGCGTGTCCGAGAGAGAAAGAGGCAGAGACAGAGTGAGCGAGACTGAGGGAGAAAGAGTTATCACCGGCGCAAATGACCGCACACAATCACCGCTCACATCCACATTCAGACCGCGGACAATGCGCCGTGCCGGACTCTCTCTCTCTCTCTCTCTCTCTCTCTCTCTCTCTCTCTCTCTCTCTCTCAGCACACACCTCTGCCAAGCGCCCCGCGTCCCGAACCGGGGCGCGCTGCAGGGGGGGGGGCGCATAGCGGTGTCCTATTTTTTTTCTTAATAGGATACGCCGCAACAATGGGTGCGCCGTTTGCTGGGGGCGGCGGGGGCGGCAGGGGGCGGCAGGGGCCGCGGGTCACCGAGGCGCGAAAAGAAGCGCGAGATCTCGCACAGCGCCGCCCCGCCGCGCCGGAGAGCGCCCGGGTGGGTAGGCCGTCCCGCCACGCGCCGGGGCGGGCGGGTTGCCTATCCTCGGATGTGCAGGCGCTGACGCCGACCCAGCGGCCCCGTCCGCCGCCTCCCCCCGCCGTCGCCGTCGATCAAGATGCCGTCCCGGCGCGGTGTAGCGTGCCGGTCCTTTGCACGGATATTTGCACGGCGATGTCGCCGCTTGTTATTCCGGCCGCCTCCCTGCCGACCCGCCATACACACGTAGGTGTGACTGGTGGCCGTGCCGCGCCCGGCGGCGGCGCCCGGCGGCGGCGCCCGGCCCGCGATCACACGGCTGATTCGGGATCGAAATTCCTTCATCTTGTCCGGGGCGTGTGTTCTGCATACCAAAGGCATTCTCGCCTCCCTCATCCTCCTCCTCCTCCTCGCCCCCCGCGCGGCTCCTGTCCCTGCGCCCCGCTGCAGTGCGACAGAGAGCGCACGCGGGGCCTGCGGGGCCTGCGGGGCCTCGCCGTGCGCCCCCCTGCGCACCGGGGCCGCGGCCAGGAAGCGGCATACATTCCGGCAGCCGTGCCGTTTAAGACGAGTCCGTGACGCGCGGGCTGCGTGTGTGTGTGCGTGCGCGTGTCCGCCGTGCGTGCGGCGGTCCCTGCGGCGGCTGCGGCAGCGTCCCCGGACGCCCCCCCCCCCCCCCCCCGCGGGGAGTCGGACCCCGCAACAAATGCTGGGGGCTCCGATGCCACCCCAGCCCGCCACTGTCCCCGCCACGGCCGGCAAGAAAAAATATAAATAAATAAACAAAAACGGAATGAAAATTCTTGCAGCCCTCGGCATCTCTTCCCGATCGCCTGTGGGCTCTGAGTCGGGAGGGAGGGGAGGGCGGCGGGCGCCGCGCAGCTCGGCGCCGTGTGCGCTGTGCGGCCGCCGAACGAGAGGATATTTATCGGAGTCTTGGCAGGCTCATCTCCGCCGTCTGTGGCCGTGCCGTGCCGGGCCCCCAGCGGCCCCCAGCGGCCGCCAGCCCTCCCGGCCGCCTCGGGCCAGGTCTGTACCGACTACATCTGTGCCGGATGGCGGCCCAGGCGGAGGCCCGGCGGCCCGGCCAACTACGCCCAAACTTTGGGTACACCTTGTCTATGTGCGATAGCAAGACCCCGCGCGGCAGCAGCAGCCAGCCAGCCAGCCGGAGGCGTCCCGGAGGCGTGCCGGAGGCCCCCCGGAGGCACCCCGCCGCCCGAGGGGGTGTATGGAGGGGGGCTGCAGCAAGTGCTTGTTATTGGGCGGGCCGCCGGGGGCGTAACAAGTGCGCCCCACATATATGAACTCGTAATCTACTACTTTGTGGCGATACGATAATAACAAACTGCACCAACTGTCCCGCCCCGCGGACCCCCGCGGACCCCGCGGACCCCCGCTGACCCCGCGGACCCCCGCGGACCCCGCGGACCCCCGCGGACCCCGCGGACCCCCGCGGACCCCGCGGCCCCCCGCGGGCCCCGTCGGCCTGACGCACAACGGTTATCGGCGCGGGGTAATGGATGCCGCGCCAGTCGCACCTGCCTGCAGCTTGTGTACGGCCGTGCGCGCGCGTGTGTGCGTGCGTGTGTGCGCGGCGTGTTCAGCGGCGGGGGCCGCCTGCAGCACGGCGGAGGCAGGCAGGCGGGCGGGGCCCCGGCCGGTGCTGCCCGCCCTGCCCGCCCTCCTTCGCGGAACAGTCTTGGCGATCACTGTTGCGAGCCGCCGAGCCGCCCCGTCTGGAGCTCGGCTGTCCGGCCCGGAGAGCAGAGCTCCGGCCGGGCCAACATCATCTGAATAATGGAATGAGCCGCGGTACCCGGCCGCCGCTGGCCGCCGCCGCCCGGAGCCCCCGGAGCCCCCGCAGCCCCGGAGCCCCCGAGCCCCGCCCCGGCCACTCCATGTGCACGCTGCCTCCCTCCCTTTGTGCGCACCATTGTTTTCACTCTGACCGACGCGGTGTGAGTTTCTTCCATGATAATTAAAAGGGTTTTTATTTTGCCGCCGGCCGTGGCGCGGCGCGGTGCGGTGCGGCACCACGCTGCGGTGCCAACGCGATTTACACCTTTTGCCGCCGGAAAGTTGGCTGCGCTCGTTTCTTTTTGGATTTTTTTTCAAATTATTATTTTTATTTTGAAAAATGAAAGAAGTATAATTTAACAAGAGAACGAGAAGGCACATGCGTCAGGTTTAAGCACGCTTCTGTATCCTGAATTTTTAGCGTTCATTTTTGGCTCCTCTGTGAGGCTGATATGGCGGCGGCACAGCGCCCACGGCCCACGGCCCACGCGCGCGGCGGCGGTGGCCCTTACGGATCCTCAGAGGCGTTCGTCTACTTGACACGGATTTGTGCCGTGAAGCTTCTGTGCTGCTGCATGTGTGTGCTGCTTGTGCGTCCGCTTTGTCTCCCTCCCTCCCCCTCTCTCTCTCTCTCTCACACACACACACACACGCTCTCACACAGAGTGCCAAGCCGTCTGAAAGCCACTTGAGGCAGGCTGTTCAGCTTGCCAGAGACAGGCCAGGCGGCCGCGGCCGGCGCCGCGCGGCCACGCCCGGCCCCCCGCTGATACCCACCTGTCTTGTTACCGTAGTTCACTCGGGTCGCCTCCCCTCCGCGCCGGCCCTCCGCCCCGCCGCCCCGCCGCCCCGCCGCCCCGCCGGCCCCGCCGCCCCATCCGCCGTCGCGGCGAACCACACACAGAGGCCGAGATATTAATGCAATTAATTTGGGTGTAAACTCATTAGACCGGCAGACGTAAGGGGCCGAGGAGCGCCGCTGGAGGCCCTTTGGACGGCGACCCTCCGGGGGCCCGGCGGGGGGCACAGCGGAGGGAGGGGGGCGAGGCCTAAATGTCAACCCCCTTGTCGCCGAGGTGGACGGGTCGGCGGCACCTTATTTGCTGGGGAGCCCCGTGTAAATCACGGCCGGCGTCTGCTCACGGGGAGGCGGCAGTGGATCGCTGGAGCGGCTCGCTGGAGCGGTGCTGGAGCCGAGCCGCGGGGCCGGGGCAGACGTGCTGCAGGGCGCTGCGACGCTCTGGAGAGGCGACCCTTAGAATCTCCTGACGACTGACGACGGTGCACGCGCGCGCGCGCGTGTGCGTGTGTGAGAGCGTGTGTGCGTGTGTGTTCGTGTGCACGGCGGAAAAGGGCAGAGCCCCGAGCCGAAAGGGACGTCATTGGCGGCACCACCCTTAATGAGTTGCGGTCGGCTCCTGTGTGCCGCCGGCCGCCTCCCGGCTGCACCTCTCTTGCTCCCTCTTACCCCTCCCCCCCACTCTCTCTCTCTCTCTCTCTCTCTCTCTCTCTCTCTCTCTCTCTCTCTCTCTCTCTCTCTCTCTCTCTCCCTCCCTCCCTCTCTCCAAGCTTGTTCTGAGGAAGGCATCGAAGCCGCGCATCCGGCGCACAGAGGGGGGTAGGAGGTGGGAGGCGGTTGGCGTCAAATGTCACGCCATCATCAGAGAGACAATAGGGCCGCAGCAGCGGAACAGCCGCGCGGAGCCGGCCGCAGCGGAGGCCGCGAGGCTGCTGCCACGAGGCCGCCGCCGAGGCCCTCGCCAACTCCAGGGAGCCGGGGAGGGAAAGGCCACCCGCTCCGGCCTCGCAGGGTTTCGTTATAACGCCCGCCCCGCTGTCTCTCTCCCTCCCTCCCCCCTCCCTCTCTCTCTCTCCCGAGAACGGCCCGATGCGTATTCGGGCTGCCCCGCTATAAGTCCGGCAGTGCATGGTTTGGGACTGGATCAGCCCGAAAACAGCCCCGCCTACTCTGGGGCTGCCCGAAATCGGCTCCGCCGTGGACCTCAGTTCCGACACGAGCGGGAGCCAGGCACAATATGGGAAATCAATCGTGTGTGTACGGCTATGGCACCTGAATACGCGGCGTATATCAATTATGGGTCTTAGAATCGTTTCGCCGTGTGTCCTGGCGTCGAGTATCGGCTCGCCCTCTCTCACAAGCGAGGCGCGCAGCGTAACGGATAGCGAGCCAGGAGTGAACTGTCTGCGGAACGGATCTCTACTGCCCCTGGGCCGGAGCCGATTTCGGACTTCGGACTCATTTCGGACTCACCCCGACAGCCGGGCTCTCGGACCACACCCGAGAACAGTGCTGAATTTGTAACATTCCCCGCCGGGCTAGTCCGACGGAGTCGTTTTCGGGCTTGTCCGTGACGGGGCTGTTTCTGGGGCTGGAAATTTTTAAACGGGTCTCTCTCCGACACGAGCGAGCCAGGCACAATATGGGAAATCAATCGTGTGTGTACGGCGCACCTGAATAGGCGTACATCAATTATGGGTCAGTATGTGTTGGCGCGGCTCGCCTCGCCGCCGCGCGCGGACACCCTGCCGCAGTAACCCGCAACGATTGCTGATTGATTCCCCGCCGCATAACGTGTTTGTCCGGCGCCCGCCTCGCAACAAGTCTCACAGGCCGCCATTGAAGAAGCTGCCCCCGGCGGCGAACAAGCTCGTCGTCGCCAAGGCGAATCTTCTGCTGTGTGCGACACGTCCGGCGGAGATCGAGAGAGCAGTGCGGTGTCGAGCGCTCCGCCCTGTCTATCGCCCTGCCCGACGTCTTCTGCCTCTCTCCGTCCCTCTCTCTCTCTGTCTCTCTCTGATGCGCACGCGCGTGTCGTGTGCGCGCGTGTGTACAGAGGGGATTACGGCGCCTTGACGTGCGCTGCTATGTCATCCCCTACCTGCCCGCCTCGCCGCGCTCGGCGCGCACTTTAATGAAGGAGCAGGAGAAGGAAGCCTTTACTGCCGGCATCCCGGGGAGTGGGAGCGAGTGCACGCGCGTGTGCGTGTGTGTGTGAGGGAGAGAGAGAGAGAGAGAGAGGGCGGGGGAGAGAGGAAGAGAGAGAGAGAGGGGGGAATGTGTGAGGACGGTGCGGCGGCTTAACTGCACCGCGCGTGTCACCTGCGAACGGGAGCCGCCGCGCCGCCGCGCCGACGTGTACCTCTCACCGGCGGCTTTGGTTTATCGGCTGCCATATACCCGGGCTCTGCGCGCACACGCATACGCACACACACACACACACACGCACACACACGCGCGGGGGGACGGCGGGCTCTGCCTCCAGCGGACTGCATGCCGTCGTCGCTGCCCTGCCTCCTGCCTCCCCCTCCGCGTTCGGCACCGGTCTGTCGGCCCCGCCGCCGCTGCGTAGTTATTAGCCAGCCGCGGTGACCGGCCCGGCCCCGGCATCCCTTTGAGGGCGCGCCGCGGGGCCACATTCATAGCTGAGGTGGAGGGCCCTCCGGGGGCGCCGCCGGGCAGCTCCGGACAGAAGCATAGATCCCCAGGCCGATGCAGTCGGGGCGAGCCGACTTGTGTGCTCTGTCTGCACTTAGCGGCCGGGAGGCGGGGGGCCCTTACCAGGTGCCCGGGGACCGCGCGGCCATACTGTAGTGTTACAGTTATTGAAGTCCGTCCCAGCAGGCGCGAACCATGAGAAAATATCTCGCCTCGCCGCGAGCGGTGTGCGGCGGGTGGGGACGAGACACTTTGGGGGTTGCCGCCACTGACCTGCCCTTCAGCCCGGCACGGCAACAACTTCGGTATAATCAGCAGCGCCCGCCGGCGGCCGGCGCCACAAGACGGGGGCCTTATCGTTTAGCCGGCTGACCCCCGAGGTGAGCTAGGCGGGACCCGCGGGACGGGGCGGGGCGGGGCCGCCGCCACCCGCCGCCGCCGCACGGACCCGCGCCGCAAATATTTGCGCCCGAAGCAATTTGTGTGAGTTGAGGCGATGGCGCATACAAAGAGGCGCAGCCGCGCCGCCAGCTCCGGCGGGGCCGGCGCGGGCGGGTCCTGCGGGGCCGGCGGAGCTGGCGGACACCGAGCGCTGT
Source organism: Megalurothrips usitatus (assembly GCA_026979955.1). Classification (NCBI taxonomy): domain Eukaryota; kingdom Metazoa; phylum Arthropoda; class Insecta; order Thysanoptera; family Thripidae; genus Megalurothrips; species Megalurothrips usitatus. Next base: position 14,177,819 of record CM049593.1, read on the forward strand.
TTGAGTACCTCGGGGGGGCTGCTGGGCTGGGTACACCACTGCGACGCTACGCCACGCCACGCCCTGCCGGGCACGCCGCAGCCCGGGCTGCTGTCTCCGCTGCTCTCCTTCTGTTCTCCCACAATTAGGCGGCGATAAGTTTTTGTTAAAATTGCATCCGCACCGTTTACCGCGCTTTACCCACCCCCCTCCTGCGTGGGTCAGGGACGGCCCGCTGTTATGCGTGTTTGTTACCTGGCCAAAGTGGCCTCTTTTTCTCTCCCCCCCCGGCCCCCGTTCTTTCTCCCTTCGCGTAGCAACAGCCAGAAGCAACAACAACCGTCCCTCGGGATTGGCCAAAGTGTGCGTAAAGTGAAGTAAGTGAAGAAGATTCAAGCAACTTAAAGTGGAAAAGTTGGGTGCGCTCGGGGGTGAGGGGGGCGGGGGGAAGGTGGCGGGGCGGGGGAGGGGGATCTGGAAAATAAATAATGCTCAATGCCCTCTTGTTGGTTTTTTTTTCTCGACGCGCGCCTCGTCACAGAGCAGTGACGGATCGCAACGGGAACGGGTGCCGTTCTGTGCGGGACAGCAAAGTGTACCGAGGCGAGCCCTGAGGACAGCGCTCCGCAGGCATTCTCAGTCTTATTAAAAACGAAGCCGTTCGAAACTGTGCGAGCAGAGCAGGTCGTCGACCTTACACACCCTTGCTCTCTCTCTCTCTCTCTCTCTCTCTCTCTCTCTCTCTCTCTCTCTCGCCCTTCCCCCCCCCCCCCTCCCCCTTTCTCTCTCCCTCTCGCTCTTTTATTCGGTTTACGCCAGTCATTCTTTACTCACACTTACTCTCTCCCCCGTCGCTCTGTGTCTCACCACGCCCAATCAATTCCCTTGCAAGGGGAGGCAGAGGGGGAGGAGGGGAGAAAGAGAGAGTGAGAGAGAGGCAGAGCAAGCGAGAGAGATATAGAGAGAGAGTTCACGAGTGAGGGAGAGAGAGAGCTTTTTGTTGCGCGCGGCATAATAACTGACGGCGTCATTAGTTGGCTCATGGTGGATCTCGTCATGTCTGGGCCATTTTTCTTTGTGTTGTTGTTACTGGCTGCTGGGGACGGGTTAGGCCGGGGGTGGGGGGGGGGGACCTCAACTTTTATGTCGGGACGAAACCGTGATTTGCGGATTACCCCCTTTATTATGGCCTCTGCAGCCAAAAGAGTCCCCCCCCCCCCCTCCAACGCCCTCCTCCCTCCATGCTCCTCCCCCCTCGCCGTGCGCCGACAGGTTTGTGGGGTGCGAGAGAGAGACAGTGACATGCGGCGCGCCTCTCTCTCTCTTTCGTTCGGCCGCCGCACAGGCAGGTTTGTGACTACGCACCTATGACTGCACTGTCGCGCGGCGGGGCCATTATTTCTGTGCCGGTGCCCCGCTCATTTCCACACCTGCACGCCGCGCCCCAATATCGCATTGAAACTTAATAATGGGAGTCCCACGGCAGGCCCTGCGCCTTGTACACCCCGCGGAGACGCGCCCCTAAAGCCGCCCCCTGTAAGAACCGCGGCGGCAATTTCGTCCATGCTGCAAAGGGCACATAACAAACCCTTTACGCCCCCGGCCGAGCCCGGGCGACCCCGCGCGGTCGTACCTCTGCTTGCCTGCCCCCGCCCGGCTTGCCGCCGCGCCGTCGGGACGGGCTCGTGTCCCCGGCGGGCGGGATCCCATGCGCTCTGCCGTATTAATTGTCCTCGTTACGGGAGGGCAAGTGCTGCGTCTGCCTGGAGCCTGGCGCCTGGAATCCCCCTTCTCTCTCTCTCTCTCTCTCTCTCTCTCTCTCTCTCTCTCTCTCTCTCTCTCTCTCTCTCTCTCTCTCTTCCCCGAAGCACTCCATCTACACGTCAAGCTCGGAGCACGAGCGCTGCACAGAGCACAGTATGTGTATCCACTTGTAGACGCATTTCCGGAGCGGCATAAATGGGCGGCAGAGGCGGGGCGACACGGCGGCACGATTCTTTTCCTAACCTGCCCCCCCCCCTCTCTCTCTCTCCCTCTCTCTGTCTCCCTCTCTCTCTCTGTCTCCTTCGCTCTCCCCGATCCACTTCATAGCGCTGCTTATCATTCAAGCCTCCCTGCCACGATTCGCGGCCTTGGCGCCGCCCGGTCTACCTGCGACACAGCGGCGGCCGCGGACCCGGCGGCAGGGGGAGAGAAAAATGGTAATCAGATGATATTATGAAGAATAACGGAATAGATTGAGATGCTTAGAGAAGGTCGACCATCGACAGAAGAAAATCGTGGGCGGAGAGGAGCAGGGCGTTGTCTGGTAGGGCGGGGCGTTCGCGGGGGAGTATCTCCCGGCTGGGATACATTCGGTGCACCTGGTTCGCGAGCAGATCCGTGCAGCCGCGCGCACTGTGTGGCAGAGGGGAGGAGGAGGGGGGGGGGGGGTAGTCTGGGGGCCGGAGGCAAAGCGTTTGGTGTGCCAAGGCATGGCCAAGGAAGGCATGGCCGGGGAAGGAACGGCGAGGCGGGGGTCAGGGCAGTGAATCTCTCGAGTCCCCTCCCGGCCCGCACTATGTTCTCATCTGCCCCCCCCCCCCCCCCCCCCCCACCCGCTCCCCTCCTGCACCCCCCGCTCTGCACTACGCAATATTCTGGCCAGGACCTGCGCCCCCCCCCCCCACCTCCTCCTTCCCCTCCTCCTCTCTTCCGATTTCAAGGCATGCGAAGGTCGACCGGACCTGTCCCCCGTGCTTCCTGCGACCGCTTCGGTGACTCTGGTCATGGCCGCCCGCCCCCGCCGCCCCCGCCGCCCCCGCCGCCCCCGACGCCCCAGCCGGCCCTCCCACGGGGTCCTGTTCCGGCGGATTCCCGCAGCTACACCGGCCGCGGGGAGCACCGCCCGTGGTCGGGGCCACTCCGGTTACATGCACGGCCACGACATTTTATCGTGGTCACCCCCTGGGCCCCCGGAGCCCCCGGCGGGCTGCCCCAGGCTGGCCCGGGCTGCCCCAGGGCGGAAGCGGGGTGGTCTTGTCCGTCCGCCCCCCTCCAGTGTGTGCGAGTGTGTGGGTCGGTGGGTGTGCTTGCGGCCGGCCCCCACCTGGCATGAATTCATCTCTCTGGCGGAGAGGTTTCGGCCAGCGCTATAAACGTGGTTACCGCTGGGTCTGCGTCGCACACATTCCTGAGCCGCGCCGCCGACGGCAAGGTGGCCCCGAGTGGGTCACTGAGGGCACCCCCACCCCCTCCAGCCCGGGGGTAATTAGGGACGCCCATTCACTTCTTTCCCGCGAATAAACTTTCTGCTGTTATTAATGAATGCCCCTCCCCCCCCTCCACTCCCTTCTCCCGAGTTTCTAAAGAGACGCCCCCCCCCCCTTGCCTCTTTGGTGCTGGCTGGTATGACAGTGGTGCCCTTCTCTCCCCCCCCCCCCCCCCCGGCTGCCTTTCATCCCCTTGCGAACGTCGTTATTTATCAAAAGTGATGTCTCGATATGCGGACTCCCCCCCCCCCCCCCCCCATCCCCTATAGATGCACCCGACCCCTCACACTTTCCCTGCCCCCTCCCCCCCCCCTCCCAGCCCGCCCCTGTGAATGCGCAAAGAGCCGCGGCAGACGTGCAGCATCTCGGGCATATAGCGGACTGTCTCTAAGTGCAGCCCCGCCAGCCGCCGTGTGTGTGTGTGTGTGTGTGCGTGAGAGTGTGTGTGAGCGCGCGCGCGAGTGTGCATTAAGATCTAATTTCAGATAGGTTAGGTGGGGATGCAGGTGAAGATGATAGATGCCGACAGTGGCCGGGACGGGCTGCGCTGCGCGGGTCTCGGCGGGTCTCGGCTCCGCACCTCCTTCTCGCCGGCGCAACCTCAATTTCCATCCTATTACAAAGAATTTGCCGCCGCCGCCGCTCTGCCGGGCCGGGCCGGCTCATTTCTTTCATGGTCGCAGGCCGCTGCCGGGGTGGTTGTGGGGGGGTGGTGGCCAGCTCCGCCGCCTCCACCGCCTTCCGAGCAGCTCCCTTGTCGGCTAAGTGAGTGACTGATGCAGTTTGCAGGACTCCCCCCGGCCGCCACCGCGGGGGTCGACAAGCAGCCGTCGCCGCCCCCCGCAGCGGCCGGCTGACGGCAAACGCCGCGGCCTCCGCCTGCACTCTCGGCGCGGTGCCCCCGGCCCCCCGGCCGCCCCGGCCGCCCCTCGCTGCTCGCGGAGCACGCCTGCGTATTATCAGCGCCAGGATGCGCGAGTAGTGGAGGGGCTGCCGCCCGGCGCCCCGCGGCCCGTGCGCCAGTACGGCCACTCGTGTCTGCTGCGGGTGGCTCCGCGGAGCTGCCATTCACCGGCACACACACACACACACACACACACACACACACACACACACACGGCCCGGGAGTTTTCGGGCGGCGCACGCACGCTTGCGCTGCCAGCCGGAGCGGTCTGGAGCGGTCTGGAGCGGGCTGGAGCGGGCTGGAGCGGGCTGGAGCGGGCTGGAGCGGCGCACCCGTTCGCTGACAGCCGCCTTAACGAGGCGCCCGGCCCCCGGCGGCCCCCGGCGGCCCCGGCGCCGCCCCGGCTTGTTCCCCGCGCTGCCGAACAAAAGTGGTTCACCTGATGACTCCGCTTACCGTGTGGGGCCCGCCCCGTTAATGGCGAGGCGCCCCCTTCGGAACTCCACGGCGGCGCGCGGCGGCGGCGGCGGGAAATATAAAAGGAAACACTGCGGCGGCCAGGGTGGCGGAATAACGTGGGGAGGGGGGGGCCGCCGTCATTAAATGCAGGTCGCCGCCTTGTCGTTACTCACGCTACGGCGTCTTGCGATGCGACGCGGCGGAGGCGGCGGTGGGCGGCGGAGCGGCAGAGCGAGTGCGACTCTTGCACGGTGGCGAGTCGACGGCCTCTCTTCCTCCCTTCCTCCCTCCTCTCTCTCTCTCTCTCTCTCTCTCTCTCTCTCTCTCTCTCTCTCTGTCTCTCTCTCTCCCCATGTCCTGCGCCGCCTGCCGGCACTGCAGTCATCCTGGCCACGCGCTAGCGACCGCCCGCCACCTGCCAGCGTATACCCATCTCACTCTCGCAGCGCTGTCCTCTGTGTATGTCTGTCTCTCTCGCCGGGGGGAAGTGTGACGTGACATTTGTGGACGGACGTCCTCCTCCTTCGGGCGCATCGCCGCGGAGAGTGGATTCGCCGCGCCGCTCTCCTCTCCGCCCGCTTTTAGAATTATTGCGGGTGATTTTTACCCGCCGCCTGCACGGTCGCAGTGGAACCCGCAAGACTGAACAGAAGCAGGAGAGAGAAAGCGAGAGGGAGAGAGAGAGAGAGAGGGAGAGACCCGTCGGGAGACAGCGCGGCGGCGGGAGTGAGAGAGGAGAGGCGCGGGGGGCGCAAAGGGATACGTTCGGTTTGATTGCATTCGATTCTCAGGAGTGGATAGGAAGCAAAAGGCCTTGGCGCGGAGCCCCGCCGCCGCCCAGCCGCCCCGCCGCCTGACTGGGGGATTTCACAGGCAGACACCGCAAGCAGACCCCCAGCGGATCCCCAACCCCAGTAATTTTTTCCTCTTTTTATTCCCATTTTAAATCTCGGGAGAGAGAGAGAGAGAGAGAGAGAGAGAGAGAGAGAGAGAGAGAGAGAGAGAGAGAGAAAGAGACGCCCGTCTTGACGTCTTCTACGGGGCGAGTAACGGTTGCAGTCGGCTCTCGAGCACTGCGCTCTCGCTCGGCTGTTGATATGGCGCCCTGCTTGAAGAAGGCATACAATATAACGCATGGCGCGCGGCGTCGGAGGCGTGTGTGTGTGTGTGTGTGTGTGTGAGAGGCGAAACAATAACCATTGTAAATTTAACCTGTTGCCCGGCGTTCGCTTACATGCGCTACAACGTGTTGCGTAGTGGCGGTGGTTTGATGCAAAACACTTCTCCTCCCCTCCTTCTTCTTCCTCTCCTAGTTCTTCCTCGTCCCGCTGATGCGTCCCCGCGTTGCCGCGGGCGGCCGGCGAGCTCAGCAGCAGCAGCAGCAGCGAGCGTCGACAATTTTAGGGGCGGCCCGACGGGGAGTGGTGGGGGAAGCGCGGGCGGCGAGGTAAACGAAGTAGAATGGAGATCGATTCGGGCAATCGGATGTGGATGACCGTCCGGGTCCGGCATGCGTGGGGGTTAGTGCACGCGCGGGCGGGGCGGGGCGGCGCGGCGGAGGCGCGGCATGTATGAGAAATGTAACGCATATTTCATGGGGCTGCCCCCTCCCGTGCCACGCCCTCTCCGAGACGCTCGATCTCCTTAGCGGCTGCTCCTCCTCCTTGGGGGCCGCGGGGGGGCCGCGGGGGCGGCGGGGGCGGCGGGGGACGGCCGCGCGTGCGGCTTCCCGGAGATAAAGGAGAAGGGCTAAAAATATGTTGGCTTTGTTGGCGGCGGGGCACTCGGCGGAGGAGACGCCGCGGCAGGTGCCCCGCGGCAGGTGCTCGGCAGCTGCCGGCCGGGGGGCGCGGTGCCGTGCGGCACCGCACCGCAGCGGTGGGCGTAAGTCGCCATTGCACGATTACAGGGCAGCCAGCCCGCCGTGTGTGACCCCGAAGCGGAACTGACAAAGTGGAGTGGGAGGGGCGGGCGGGGGGCGGAAGAAAGGAGGGCGGCAGGGGGCGGGGCGGGGTAGGTGGGGGGGGGGGGGTCTTCGGTGGAGGTAGAGGGGTGAGGGGCCCCCTCGCCGCGACACATACTCTGGGGAGCTGGAAGCGAGGTATGTTTCTTCAATACGAGAGGCTGTTCGGGGTGTGCCGGGGGGCGGGGTGCCCGCAGGGGGTCCGCGGCGCGGCGCGGAGAGAGCGCCACCTGCAAAAAGGAAGTGCACGACGCGGGCCGCGCATGTGTGTAGGACGCGGCTGGCCCCGCCCCGCCGCCCTGTTCCCACTGAATAATCATTGCGCTCCTCGCGTGGCTCCGCGAGCGGCGGCGCTCCGCGAACACGCTCCCCACTGCAGCTCTAACCGGTGCTCGGCGCGCCCCGGCAGCGGCGGTGGCCGCCCCGCGACAGAGCTGACCTGGTTCGACGAGCCCCGCGGAGGCCGGAGGGTCCGCCGGCGAGGCCGCGGCCGCCGCTCGCGCTGAAACCTAAGACAGCCTCTGAGGCGGGGGCTGTGTGCCTGCACCGCGCAGGCACAACACGACAGGCGCAGCAGCGCCGTTCCCTCCCCGTTTTCCATGAGGCCACAACAAGGAGCCCCCTGATTTGCCCCTCTCGGCGCCGTCCGTCCCCCCGGGGGCCGCCGTCGCTGCCAACACCTGTCCCGATGATTCATGGCCCGGGTCGGATGTTAGTCACGATCAGGTGGGGCCCGGCAGGGAAAAAAAAAAGAAAAAAGAGAGAGAGAGCCAGTGCCACCGAGCACCACCGCCCGCCCCCGGCCTCACCGGACGAAGCGCGCCACGTGATTCGCCGGATCCACTCTCTCTCTCTCTTTCCACTCTCGTCCTCTCTCGCTCCCTTCCTCTCCCTCTCTCTTGTTAGTACAAATGAGGTTTGGTCTCGACAGGGACGTTTAATTTGAAAATGCCCCTCCGTGGCGCGGCGCGCGCTGCCTGGCGCGGCCTGGCGCTGCCCGCCGGGCCCCGACCACCTCTCTTTACCGTCTCTCTCTCTCTCCTCGACTCACCCTCTCGCCCTCTTTCACTGACGCACTCGTATACGATTGACGGGCGCTGCGAGAGCGAGTGAGAGAGAGAGAGATAGAGAGCGTTCGCAAGCGAGAGGGGCGATGTAAGGAAAAGAGAGGGGGGAGAGAGCGAGGGCAGCTCGTGGGACTGCAGTGATTACTGAAAACACGCTGACTGTGAGCGCTACAGCAGGGCAAGGCGCAACGTCACGCCGGCCTGACGCCGGCCTCGATGTAACCAGGTGTGTGTGGGGTGTGCGGAGGTTGCAAGTCACCCTGCAGCGGGGCGGGGCGCGGGGCTGGGCACTCCTGTGGCCGGGGGGGAGGTCACCGGGTCCCCGCCGGGTCCCCGCCGGGTCCCCGCACTCGCGGCGGCCCTCGGAGCCTCCTCCAGACGACTTGTGTACCACGGGGTCTGTGCTTGACGGCGGCTCAGCGGAGCGCTGAGGCTTCGACGGTTCCCCTTCCGCGCGGGTCCTCCTCAGCAAGGCGGCCTCACGTAAGGCGAATACTCACAATATATCACAATAATATCACAATATACAGTAGCAGTGGGCCGTTTCATTTTCTTATGGCACGGCGCTGCATTGTGTGTTAAGTCGACACAGTATACAAAGTTACTTTCTGCAAAAAAAAATCACTATCCTTAACGAGATTCGAACTCGTGAACATCAAGTCGCGACCGTGACTCTCTAACCACTCGCCTACGAGGCCGTACACAACGGCGCTCGTCTGTAGCCGCGCCTCATGACACGGGCTGGCCGCGGTGGAGAACCAGAGCTCCTTTAGGCGCGCCTGTATAGCGGTCATGCATTTATGCGGCAGCGCCTTGCGGTTCTCGAGCGCCCCCACCCCTTATCGCCCTCACCGCCCCGCCTTGATTGATCGGAAGTTGAATGCTGATGGCGCGCGCGCCTCCCGCCGCGCTCGTGATCCGCCGCCGTTAATCTGTCCTCGGGACCGGACCTATTACGGACAGCGAAAAACTTTTTTTTTTGGGGGGGGGGGGGGAGGGGGGCGCCCACTATCGCTGTGATCTGGACGCCCCCGAGCGAGAGAGAGAGAGGGGGGGGGGGGGGGAGGGACGGGGGCGGGCCGGGGCACTACCAACCCCCTCTCCTCTTTTTCTGCCGCCCGCCGCCGTGTTCCCGTGGGCGTCTCACTCTTTCTCTCCCTCTGCTCATTACGCGCCTCATAATGTTGTTTCCTGCAACAGAAAACTTGATTCGCCGAGACGAGGCGTGGCGTGGCGTGATCAGGCCGCGTTAGACGCGCCGCCGCGACGTGTGGCCCCCGCGTGAGTGAATAAATGCGTGAGTCTGAGTGACTTTCGGCCATTTTAATGTACCAACTTTCCCACTTTACCCATTTTCTTTTTTTTTTTCTCTCTCCTTCTCTATCTGTCTCTCTCTCTCTCTCTCTCTCTCTCTCTCTCTCTCTGGAGGTTTTATTTTTTCATGATTGCTGGTGCCGCGCCTGCCTCGCACAGCCCCCCCGCGGCGGTCCGTCCGAGCCCCAGCACGGACACACAGACGCACACAAACGGCCTTGTCGACTTTTATGTGGGCGTCGCTGCTCCTGTCTCCCCCCGCCAAACAACTGCCATTTCAAACGGGGAAACGCCGACAGGCGCACTAAACTAGTCGTTAAGCAAGCTTTCTCCGCTGAGGGATAGTCGGGGTGAGAGAGAGAGAGAGAGAGAGAGAGAGAGAGAGGAGAGAGAGGAGGCGTTGAGCGGCGCCGAAGCAAGGGAAAGAAGGCCGCGAACCGCGCGCGCGCGCGCTCTTGATAGCCCTCGGAATGGAACCGAAGGGATCCGACGGGAGCCGAAGGGAGCGGTGCGGTACCGAGAGAACCCCGTTTTCCGCTCGCTCGCTCCCGCAGCCCCGCACCCCGCGCGCCCCATTTCCGAGTCCCGCGCCACACCCTAACGCCGGCTTGGATACAGGACACCATCTCCAGGCCATTCTTCCCCACCTTATAAATCATATAAGATGTGGTCAGCTTTGCAGACCGCCGGGATGGAAACGAAAGGATTCTCCCCAGTAAGTGGCTATTAAAAAGTTTGGCCTCGGCGCCCCCCCCCCCCCCCCCTCTCCCCTCTCTGGGTCCGCCCTCCAGCTGGCGGAGGCGCGAACCCTCCCCCCTCCCCCCTCCCCTTCCCCTGCTCATGATGCGGCGCAAGTTCCGTTCTTAAAATATTCTCATTACCTTCCGGTTGCGTATATAATAAAGATATTCTCCGGTTGCTCCCCCGCTCCTCTTGCTCCCTGTCGCGTCCCGCCCGCGCCCGGTCCGGTCCCCTTGCCCGTCGCCGTCTGCTTTTTTTTTTTTGCATCCCTCGGATCCTCTGCTTCTATCTCTATCCTTCAGAAGTGTGCCTCTCTATCCACGCTCAGGTTCATGGCTACATTTCTGGATCGTGGATCGTGAGGCACTCTCGGTCTTGACGTGGAGGCCATGAGCCGCGCGTCCTCCCCGCAGCCGTCCGCCGCGTCCGCCTATTTCCTGTCACCTGGTCACCGCGGCGGCAGCGGGGAACTCGTCCTAGACTCGCGGACGCCACGGCCACCGCCACACAGGCCGCCACAGCAGAAGCAATGTGATTCAGGATGAACGAGCAAGAAAACGTTGGCGTTCGTTTTATTTCTTCCGCGCCCCGATTAAGAGTCCCCCGTGGCCGTGTTGGTAAAGCCCGGCCGCGGCGGGGGAATGCGTGCGGCCGTGCGGCTGTCGCGCCCCGCGGGCCGGCACGCCCCTCACGCCCCACACGTCGTGCTTGTCGACTGCCGGGATCTGCACTGCAGTTACGTCGGTCGCCTTGTGCTACCGCCTGCTGCCGCTCCCCAAGCGGCGGCGGCGGCGGCGGCGGCGGCTGTTTGGGCCGCCGGCCGACATGCTAGCACGCACCTTGTCATCTTGATAGTATGTATACACCGGGCTGGGGTCCGCCGGGGTCCGCCTGTGGGGGGTCCCTGCGTCCCTGCGTCCCCGCTCACTCTGTTCAATGAGGGTGTGGCCCGGCCTTTGGGGCATCGGGCTCAGGTGTCCCGGGCTGCTTCGCAGTTCTGCTGGTGGTGGTCGGCGTGGTCGGCGCCGGGTAGCCCCTGCACACCATCTACCTTTCTATCTCTCTCTCTCCTCCCCTCTCTCGCTCTCCCTCTCGCTCGTGGCCGCGATCCCCCGGACTCCATTGGGAGCACCGCACACCCACCCACCCTCCTGCGGCCCGCCCGCCCTCCCCTATTCTTCCATGAGAATGCGTGGTCTGACATTTGGAAGCCACACACTTACACCACCCACTCTCTCTCTCTCACACACACACACGCTCGCACACGCATCGCACTGGTTGCTGGCCGCGCGGCCGGCGGCCGCCCTGGGCGATAACAGAGGACCGTGATGGATGTATGAAAAATCGGTGCTCGGCTGGCGGGCCGCTGGCGGGCGGCGCCGGCCCCCGCCGGCCCCCGCCGGCCTCCACCCCCCCCCCCCCCCCGGCGGCCCGCTCCCCTAAAGTGGCGGCGCGGCAGGGTGATGCAGAGTCATGCAGAGGAGGGGCGCCTTGTAGGAGAGGGACGCGGGGCACTTCGTGGATATGAACGAAAAGGCTCATCAGCATGTGTGTGAGTGCGTGTGTGAGTGAGTGAGTGTGAGGGGCCGCCCGTGCCACACAGCGCCGCCTCCGGCGAGGGGTTGTATTCTTTTTCTGGGCATGATCTATCGCAATTGGGTCTCGGAAAAGTCACGTCGATTTGTTAGCAATCTGGGTCACGACGCGGTGTTTCGGGAGAGGTCCGCGCCGGAGCCCGCCTTGGCAGACTGTGCCGGGGCCGGGCGGCGGGGGGTGCCAAGGGGCGGCCGGGGAGGGGCGGCCGCCGGGCCCCGGTCGTGCGGGTACGTATCGAGGTTGGAGTTGCTGGCAGCCGGCGGCGCATCGGCTCGGATAGTTTACCACCGAGCGGAAGGGGTTCTGGTCGGGCTGAGTGCACGCTCCGGTGGGACTTATTTGGCCGGAATGGACAAGAGTCTGGCCGGGGGGTGTCCATTCGTCAGCCGCACGCCAGTGGCACCCGCGGGCCCCCCAACTCGGTGCTGATAAGACCCTCGCGAGCAAGCAGCGGCAGCAGCGGCAGCGGCAGCGGCGGTGGGAGACGCTGCAGCACAACTCCACCGCCTCAGAACCCGCGCAGATCCCTCTGCTTCGTCTTATATTTGTATTTTATACACCTTTTAAGCCAAGCCGAGATCTCCCGAGTGTCTTCCTCTCGAAATGTCGCGCTGCCACGGGAGTTTGCTCTCTCGCGGTATGGAGGCGAGGCGCGCGGCGGCGGCGGCATGCAGGGCCGCCGCAGGGGAACAGGGCCAGAGAGGCGCGCGGCCAATGTCAACATATTTGTCCAGCACACCGCACAATAAACACTCGGAGGGGGAACCTGCTGCGGGGAGCGAAGGCAACAACATATCATCCATATATCACCGTTTTACTTTTATTATTCCTCTCTTCTATTCCCCTCGTTCGAAATCTTTCCTGCCCTCTGTCTTCCTCAGCTCCACTCACCCGCTCCCCCCCCCCCCCCCCCCGATTCCCTTGTCAGTGAGCGGCGTCGTGGGTATGAGGGCACCCGGGCCAGAGCTCATGTCGGGGAAACAAATAGAGGGCCGTTTGTCAATCATGTATCTGGCGAGCCATACATTCCATCATACGTGACCGTCCCGCATGGCCGGCAGTCCCCGAGCCCTCCTCACCCTTAGAACGCTGCGAACAAAACGGAGGCATTAGACGACGCTTTCTTGCAAAGAATTTTCTTCGCAGTGCGAATAGAGCACTTCGTTTCACAAAGAACCCCTTCGTGCACTCACAATCCTGCCCTGCATTACTCGCCGTGGACGCACGCGGTCACGGCGGCTGCGGATACGGATCGATTGAACAGGGCTGTAGAGGAGGAATAGAGGGCCGTTCGATGTGTCGTTTGTCGGTCCCTCCCCGCGCACCTCGCCAATCTTCTTTGCGCCCTCCAATTTCTCGTCTCTGCACCCTCTCTCCGTCTCTCTCTCTCTGTATCTCTCTCTCTCCCTCGCTCGCTCTCCGACTGATTCCTTCTCATCTTTTCCCCTTATTTTATACATCCTCGAGGTTGCGATTCCCGCCCCTCTCGCAGGCCCCTCTCCCCCCATCCCTCTCTGTCTCGGCCCTATTCATGGCCTGCTTGTCCCTGCGTAACCGCAGATATCCTTGGGCCGCCCCCTCCTCTCTCTCCCTCTCCGTCTCTCTGTCTGTCTCTCTCCCCCTCTGTTACCCTCCCCCCCTCCCCGCCCCCTTTACGCCCCCCGGCAATTTAATACCCTCGGAGAGATGTGCGGATTTATGGCCCCGACTTCACAATGCCACTGCCGCCTTGGGCCGATCGTCGCGCGGGGGGTCCCTGGGCGGCCGTAGCCCCCCCAGCAGCAGCAGCAGCAGCAGCAGCAGCAGCGGCGCGGCCGGCCCCCCGGTCGTGGCCGACCAGCGCACTGCTCCGGTGTGTGCACGCCAACAAGCTCTGACGGATGGATCATCGCCGGTGTCGGCGCCCCCTCCCGGGTCCTCGCAGTCCTCGCCACGCGTGTCTCCTGGCCGCCCTCTTCTCGCACACCCCGAGGTCGGCGGGTGGCGACGGGCGGCGCGCAGCAATCAGACGCGACGGACGGCCGGAGGCGGCGGAGGGGAGGCGGAGACAGTGCTCTTATTGATAATGTAAACTCCCGCAGGACGGCGCTGCTGTGGCTCGGGCCGCCTGCGTCCGCCTGCGTCACCGCGTCCCCCGCTGCGTCAGCGTCTGTCCCCCCCCCCCCCCCCCCGCTTTGCTCCTCGCGAATCGCATCCCCCTTTTGCACCTGTGATTGACCGGGTGGGGGCCTTTGGGGGCGCAGCAGGGGAGGCGGGTCCGGGCCGACGCCGACGGGGTGGACTCCACGGCTGGCTGGCTTGTCTGGCCTCCCAAGACGTGAGCTGGGTTCATGTTTGTCGGGGTAGGAGGGGAGAGAAAAGCCAGACCAATGGCCATCATTTTTTATATATTTATATGTATTTTTTTGCGAGAGCCTCCCCAGAACGTGTTTTGCAAACTTCTTTCTGGAAAAAAAAAATAATAAAAATGGTAGGTGTGCTCGATGCATGTCCGTGTAGTTTAATAACCCGTGCCGGAGCGGCCCTGGGCCCCGCTGCACAGCGCTGCACTGCGCACACAGACCTGTCGCTGTTGACGGCGCCGCGGGTGCATCCACAATGCATGGCAGCACGGCGCCCCGCCGGCTCCGCCCCTCATTACGGCTCCGATACGGACTTGTTGACTCTGATGGCAGTATTGTCCCGCGGACCCGAAAACAATAAAAATGTTTTTTAGCCCGCCGTCGTTCGTGCACCTTTTTAGCCGTGTATACGCGTATACACGTGTGCGCACGCGTGCCTCGCGCCCACCAGGACCAGGCCGGCCCCGCGCGGGCCCCCTTCCCTAACCGCCCCCCCCCCTCTGCCCCGCCACCAACGTTGCCATAAATAATTTTTCAAAATCAATTTTTGATGCTCGCGCGCGGTGCATGTTATAGATGAAGCGGAGTGGGTTTCGGTCTGGCCCCGCTGCCGCCCCGCTGTATTCCGTTTGACTGTGAGTGCGGCGGCGGCGAGGGTATGCGAGCGCAGGAGCGGGTGGGGGGACCGGGTGGGGGGGGGGGGGGGGGGGGGGGGACCGGGGCGGACTGATGGGGCACAGGAAGCAGGACGTGAAGATGAGAAATTTGCGAGTGTGTTGTGAGCGAGTGCTGTGCGGGGGGTGGGAGCGCTGCTCTGCTGCGCCGCTCTCGCCGCGGGGACAAGCGGCGGAGCAGCGCCGCGTACATTTTCACTGCCATACCCGAGTCCGGAATCCATTTATCTGCGGCGCTCGACTCTCATTCGTGCCGTCGCCGCCCCCGCCGCTCCCCCGCCACTGCCCCCGCCCCCCGCACCGCTGCTCCTCCTATTCTTCTCGAGAAATTGTGGCCGGATCACAAAGGGACACACCGGCCGGCGCGTCGGCGCGTTAGCGGCGCCCGTATCTCGTCCGGCACAAGCAGTGCGGGCCGCGTCCAGGCGCCGTGTACAGGCGCCACGTCCAGGCGCCGCGTACAGGCGCCGCCTAAATGCACCTTCGCCCACTTTCCCAACCGTTTTCGGGGACAGAAAACGGTCGGCGCCAAGCAGTCTGGCCAGGGTAGGAGGCGCACGTGCCGAAATGAGACGCGAAGAGCCGCGGAACGGAATGAGGAATCGGCCATGGCGAGCCGAACGGCGGCGGACAATCCGGGGCCGGGGATTCCGGCCGCATCGCCGCGCTTTTCACGGTGTGCACTCAAGTGGATTGCAAGGCTCCCTTCTTCGCACCGACGGCGGCGGCGGCTGGCGCCTCCCAAGATGGGCCGCTTTTAACTTTTCGCGGCGGCGAAGTGACTTTCCTTTCCGGGCGGCCGCGTGTTGGTTTGAATGAAACGATCCTCCCGCCGCCGGACACGGACGGATGGGGCCGAGGCGCGCGAGGCGGCGGCGGCGTGCGGCGGGCAAAACCGACAGCCCGCTCGCAACGCGCATCCTTAATCATTTACGTTCAAAGTATGTTTGTGAATTTTCCAAACATTTCAAAAAAAATGTCTTTTAATTATTTAAAAATTGAACCGAAGATTCCTGAAATAACGTTTCAACATGCGCCGCTCATCAGAATGCACACGATCCGAGCGGGAAACGAGAGAAAGGGGAACCGTGTCGTCGTGCAGTGATGCAGCGCTGGCTGCGGGGCTGCGGGGCCGGCGGCGGCTGTTTCCCCGTGTTCGCTGCCATGTTTACTCGGCGCGGGGGCGTGCGGCGGCGGCAGCGCGTCGGCCGGCCGGCACGGCATGACTTCGTAAACGATGCTATTTATGCTGGCCTCTCGCCTGCGCACCAATTCCAGGGCCACGCAGCACCGCACTCCGACACGACCTCAATCTGGGGGGCTCTCCCGCCTCGGCGCCGCCTCCGCCTCCGGGCTCCGCCCGCCCCCACACCCCGCGGCGGCCGTGGGCGGTCAGCGCGGGCGGCACCTCGGCAAGGAGCCGAAACGCGCGCCGCGCGGCGCGCCTCACCTCGGCCCGCCAGACGGTTAAAAAGCGAACAAAGGCGAGGCCGCGAGTTGTGGGCGCACTTTGCCCGGCGACACACTTTCAGGGCGCAACTTTCTGACGCGCGGGCGTGCCGCGGCTGCCCAAGGGGCGCCTTGGGGGTGGCCGGCGGGCTGGCCAGCGGGGTGGCCGGCGGGGAGACATCCCCCGCCCCGCGGCCCCCGCCGCACAGTCAATCAGAGGGAGTTGGTGTCCCACATAGCGGCCGGGATGAGCGCTGGCTGGCGCGGCCCCCGGCGGCCCCCGGCAGCCTCCGGTCCCGCCGGCGGACGTCTGCTGAGCAGAGCAGTTCATTTGGCGGTCGCTTGTGGCCGCTTTTGCCGCTCCGGCAGCGCGGGGCCCGCAGCAGCAGCAGCGGCAGTAGCGGCGGCGGCGGCGGCCTGCTCGTATTAATCCGATCCCGCTGCCGCCGCCCCACTTTCGCCCGTTGACGGCGTGAAAACGGCGGTGGCCGAAAATGAAGCGGAAAGTCGTGGCGTAATCAAGTTGGTTTCGCCGCCGCTGCGGCCGCGGACGGCCGTCGGACCGCACCGCCTCCTCGTCCTCGCCTCGCCTCCGCTCTCCCGGAGCCCTCGCCGCTGCACTAGCGCGGGTAGCGCGGGTCCCCCACCGCGCCGCTCAAAGCGCGGAGACCAAATCCGTCCCGCGAGGCGCCAGCCCGACAACGATAACTGTTAATAAGGGACGGTCCGAGGGGCTCTGAGATTTTCTCTCCGCCCGCGCCGTCGACGACGTTCGGCCGCTCCATGTCTCCGTCGCACCCATGCGGCGTCCCGAAGGGGAGCGAGAGAGACAACAGAGCGACGACAGCGGGGCCTCCGGAATCAGGCCGCAGGCCGCCACTCAATATAACCCCCGTGAGAAGGCGCGGCCCGCCTGCGCTTTAATCCCGCACCCCTCCTTCTGCCTCCCCTGCCCGCCCGGCCCGCCCGGCCCGCCCGCCTGACCGTGAGGACCAATCAAATGAAGCGCTAGTTCACCGAAAGCAATTCCATTCCGCCGCCGCCGCCCGGATTTATTGAAAATAAATCAGTATTGGAGGGGCGCTGAAGGGAAGGTGACGCGCGGAGGAGGAGGAGGAGGAGGAGGAGGAGGAGGAGGAGGAGGAGGAGGAGGAGGAGGAGGAGGAGGAGGGAGGGGAGTGCCGCGAGGGAGGCGCGGAGAGGGACTGCGCGCGGCGCTCGCCGGAATTTTATCATCTTCTTTTATAACACTGCATCACTAATTCATGCTGTTGTTTTTTTTTTGTTGTTTCTCAGGTGAGTGCGCTGACGGGCGCGCCGCTCTGGCTGCTGGCGCTGGCCGCATGATTCAGCGCCGCTGCGGAGTCCGCGGCGTCCGCGGCGTTCCGCGGCCCGGCGCAGCGCAGTGGGTACGGCGAGCTAATGGCACCATCACGGAGTCCCACCCGGAGCCCCCGCCGCCCCCGCCGGCCCGGCCCTCGCGGCTCCTCATGGATATGTTGCGGGTTCGCGTTGACGCTCCGAGCGCGCGCGCGCTTGGAGCCCGGCCAACGCTGTGTTATTTTATCGGGCCGCGCGGCAGCGGCGGCGGCGGCAGCGGAGTCGGCGGGGCGGAGCCTTGGAGGAAAGGGATAAACAGTTTAGGCAGGCTAACGAGTGCCGTCAATTCCACGGGCACAATGTGCCCACGGGCCCGCCCCGCCCCGCCCCGCCCACCCCGCTCTTTCGCAATTAATGTCGCCTCGCATCACCAGACAATGGAGCGGACTAATTTTTTTTTAATTTCTTTGTGCTTTTCTTTGCCACCAATTTTTTTATTTTTCTACACCCCGCCGCTGCTGCGCAACCGCCTGGACGGCATAGATCCTCTCTATGCTCCGCCGAGGCCGCATAGATCCACTTCGCACCCCTATCCGCGCTCGCTGGTCTTCGCCACTTCTTGCCACAATCCCTGCCGGTTTTGCGAACTCGAGCACGGCTACGTGCCCGGCCCCCGCCTCCTGCTCGGAGACCTACCCTCGGCCCCCCGCCGGGCCCCCCGCCGGGCCCCCCGCCGGGCCCCCTGGTGCCTCTGGCTGTTATTGGACCATCACGGTCCGGACAGCCGCGCACTCCTTTCAAGAACAATAAGCAATTCGCAGGTAAAGGGCGCGGGTCCCAGGTAAATGGGCTCGGACCCCCCGCGGGCAGCCGGACCAGCAGCAGGGTGCGCCAGGTGATCGCCGCCCGGCCGGCCGTGCCGACATTTCAGTCGCTTCTGGCCACGACGCCCGTCATCTGGGCAGGGCGAGTAGGCGATTAAGCAGACGACGTGAAGGCAACGAGACGCTTGCGAGGCCCGCGACGCCGATCCCGCCCGGGGCCGTGGACACCAGCGGCCGGCCGGCCGCAGGGGATTTGCTCCCTCAATATAGTTTACATTGTGTTTACTTTGTACTCGGGCCGAATCCCGTCCCCTATCCACTCGGCCGCCGCCTCCACCCCCCTCGTTTTCAAGCATATTTGCCAGCAGGCCGCCCGTCGTCCGTCCGGTCCCAGCGGGACTCTCCTCCACAGGCCAAACAGAAAAAAAAAGGAAATAGGGAGCTCTCCGTGTCTCTCCCTCGTATACTTCTTTGTATTCATAGTGGTATTGAGATTCAAACACAGCGGCCTCTGCGGGCCGCCCGGGCCAGCCACCGGAGGGTATAGAAAAAATAAGGAGGGGTCCCGCGTGGGGTCGATGAACCGTGGCCAGGAGGCCCTCAGTCGGTCAGTTGAGTGTGCGGCACAGAAAGAAAACAAGGACAACGACTCCACCCACTGGAGTTTCATATTTTTTATGAAAAAAAAAACACAGGAAAACGGGCGCTTAAATCGCAACACACGAAATTCGGCAGTTAATTTACACGAGGAACAATTTATCCCGCGGCCGCGGAACTCAAAAACAAAGCCGCGGGACTCGATCCGCGACCGGGCTATAAATAACTGTGTTAGCTGACCACGACGGGCCGGCCGGGTGCAGAGATACCGCTGCCAGCGGAACGGCCCGCTGGCCCGCTCCCCTCTGGCAGTGGCCGTGGCCGTGCCGTGCCCGTGCCGTGCCCGTGCGGCCGCCGCGGGCAAAGGTAAACAGAAAACAGAATTACGGCCAAACGTTTGCTTCATTACCTCCAGAGGTTCACTGTCGGCGATGGACGCCCTTGCGCCCCAAGTCGGGCGGGGCGGCGTGAGGAGAGACCGGCCCCGAGCGTAACCAACTACTGCTGCCCCCACCACGCCCACGGCACGCCCACGCCACGCCACGGCCACCCCACGGCCACGCCGGGCGCGCGCTAACGCGGATTTATGAAGGTGCGGATGAATGCGAGATCCGTTGACCCTTTCAAAGCGGCCGCGCTGGGAATATGTATCGCGGATAGCAAACCTGGTGGACCTAACGCGGAGCGCCCAGTGAACACGCAGTGTTGCAAACCTAACCATTTAAAAAAATTGGGTCTCTGTTCTACGGTCACAAGTTTGTCTCGCTTCATGGCCTAGCCGTCCCCCCCCCCCCCCCCCCTCTCTCTCTCTCTCTCTCTTTATCGCTCTCTCTCACGCACTGACTTTGGCGTCGGGCGGTCCACCCAGCTTAGGCGACGCCGGTCAACTAGAAGGGTTGCTTAGGCCGCCCGACGCAAGTTTCGTCTATGAATATTGGAGTTGGTCTTGCCCTGCAGCCGTTCCCCCCGAGCCTGTTACGGTGGAATGTCCTGGGGGAGGCTGGGCGGGCGGGCCCGTCTGCACGCACACTCACGCTCGTGCACGGCCCCCGCCCACATCGATATTATCCATTAATTATTTTTCTATTTTTCCACGTGATCCTTTCTGCGGAAAAAAAAATATCTGAAAACAGAGAGGAATGTGAGTGGATGCGTGGGGGATCGGCGGCCCTGCCGGGGGTGGAGGGCGGCAGCCGTCTGTACTTAGTTGATGAGAAAGCGGGGCGAGCGTTGGCGGCCGATCAGTGCGTCTGCGGGAACGGCCTTGGTGATCTGCACTGCGTCAAGACGCCGCCGCTGCCGCCGCCGCCGCTGCCGCCGCCGCCGCTGCCGCCGCCGCCGCCGCCGCCGCTGCCGCCGCCGCCGCTGCTGGGGGGCGCCCCCTCCGCCGGCCGCCGCCGCCCGCCGACCGGAGCATAGGCAGACCCGCCAGACGGCCGCGCGCAGCGTCGCGCCGCCGCTGCCTACGCTGCAGGGGCTGAGGCCGGCTGCTGAGGCCGGCTGAGAGTCCCGGCAGGCATGCGCCGCACGACTCCCTTGTTCTCATCCCCTTTACATTCTAATGCAGCGAGCCAATCGAACGAGCCTCCCCCCCCCCTCCCCCCGCCCTGCTTCCTTCTAGATCTACCAGCTCCATATCCTCTCTACAACCGCCGCAAAACGTCCCATCCTCACATCCTCCCCCCTCTCTCTCCCTCCATCCCTCTCGCTGTCCCTCTCTGTCCCTTCCTCCCTCTCTCTCTCCCCCTCTCGCTCTCCCCCTCCCTTTCCTCCCCGGTCGTTCGACTGCTGCTGCTGTTATTGTTATGTCTTATATCGCGCCGATGGGGCTCGCGTCATAAAAGGCGGTGAAATCGTTTGCGAAATATTCCACGAGCGTCGATTTCGGCTTTGGCACTGTCGGTGCGGGGCGGGGGCGGGGTTGTAGCGGGGGGCGGGGAACGGCTCCGGGCGCCCCATCCTCGGCTCCCCGCATCCGGCCGCCCCCAGCGGGCCCCCGGGCCGCCCCCGGGGCCACCCCGAGTACCCCGCGCGCCGCCGACCGACCGGAGCAAGCTGCGAACGGCTGTCGGCGCCGACTGTCGGGAGAAAGAGCGCGGCCGGGCGCGGTGCGAGGGGGCAGGGGGTCCCGCGGCCGGCAGACACAGGCAGAGCGGAGCCGTTCTGCCACTTTTGTGGCGGCCAAGTCGTGCGCGCCCCGCGTCCCGCCGACCGATTCTTTCGGGAAATCGCTCCCGATAGTTATGGCCGGCCATTTCTAAACACCCGAACGACGCGGCTGCCCGCCCCGACACAGCTCGCCACACCAGACAGCTAAAACTTTTTTTTTTAATTTAATTTTTAATTTTTTTTTATGGTAATGTTTTCGTTTTGCTCTTAAATGCAGTACGGCGGGAGAGAGGCAGCGCGGCGCGGCACCCTTGGAAGCACGCCGCCGCCCGTGCCGCCCTTCATACCGTACTTACAGTCTTGGAATAATTTCACCTCCCGGAAGGACATGAAAAATGCAAACGACAGGAAGAAAACGGCATGTCCTCCCCCCCTGCCCTCCCGGTCGTGTCGATACACACGGCGGGGGCCCTGTACGTCCTGCCTCATCATTTCCATGTCAAAAGACACACACACACACACACACACACACTTAGCCCGATATTATTTGTAGCGAGCAGTGAAGCGGCAGAGGACAAGGCGAGGCAAGAAGGGCCGCCGCGGCGGTCGCACTCTTCTTTTGTGCGGCGTCTCCCCCCACGACAACCGGCCCACTTCTGCCGAGGGGAGCGGAGGGGAGGGTGGGGGCCGTAGGCACGAGGAGTGACCGCCTTGGCACGGGCTCCCGGCGCTCGTAGCGCACCCACCCCGAACACAGCAGTGGCGGAGCCGCGCGGCGCGGGTTCGATCCCCGGCCGCGCGCGACTCGCGCCGCTGTCTCCATTCCCCTCTCGTCGGCAGTGTCATTTTTTTTCTTTAACCGAATTCAAATTTCCTCCTCTGCGCGCTGACCCACTCTCTCCACTCACTCTCTCTTTCTCTCGCTAGCGACCCGTCGGTGGCCTCTTTTCCCTCTCCCCCCCCCCCTCTCTCTCTCTCGCTCTCGCGCGGGCTAATCATATTAAGGCGATAAAGGGCCGATGTGGCGGGGGCCGGCGTGGCCCTGTGATAAGCCGCCCTCGGATCCCCTCCCCCCCCCCCCCCCCCCCCACCACCACCACCTCCCTCCCTCCTCGCAGCGGCCTCGGTACGCCCGCGGATCGGGCACAATTAAAAAGCAGCTAGTTGCTATCGCAAGGCCCGGCGCTCACAGCCTGGCAAATGTTTCAATTACATCCTGCCTGCAACACCAGCGGGCCAGCGGGGGCGGCGGCGGCTTGTGCGCGCTAGTGGGCGTGCGGATAAAATGCAGGGGTCCCCCCCTCCCAACACAACCCCCTCATTTCTCTATCTCTAGCTGCGCTGCTCCCCCGGGGATAGAGGAGCGGTATACGGCAGGAATATGGCAGCACCGGGGTGCCTCGATACGCATTGCCTTGCCTTGCTGCTGCCTCTCTCTCTCACTCTCTCTCTCGCTCTCTCTCTCTCTCGTGCGATATCCCGTACTTTAGCAAGCGTCAGGAGTTGTTGTCTAATTAGCAGGTTGGTCGAACCGGGCCGCGGAAGGGGAGAGAGAGGAGAGAGAGAGAGAGAGAGAGAGAGAGAGAGATAGGAGGGAGAGGGGGGGTGCTGAGAGGCAGGGTTTTGGACGGGACGGGAAGAGACGGAGCATCTCACGTGGGAACAACGTGCGCTAGATCGTTGCACAAGTACTGAGCAAAGCAGAAAGACAGACTGAGCGAAAGCGAGAGAAACAGAGAGCGACAGAGAGAGCGACAGAGAGAGAGAGAGAGAGAGAGCACACTTGCGCGGCTGCCGCGTTGTGGTTGCCACTCCTTTCCTCTTCTCGCCCCCCCCCCCTCCCTCCCCCTTCCCGCAGAGGTTGGTGTTTGCACTTCTAGCTGGTGGCCTCGACGCGGAGGGTCCTCGGGGTGCAGCGGCGGTGGCGGCGGCGGCGGCGGCGGCGGCGGCGGCGGCAGCGGCCCGGGGGAGGGCAGGCGGTGGCCGCCGCCACCACCGCCGCCGCCGCCGCCGCGCGCGCCGCCGGGCGCTGTCGTAGCTCCTTCTTTGATCCTGCCTGCCTCGCGCAGCGAATCAAGGCCTTTTAAATACACTGATACGGTGCGCGCTCTCCTGCTTCCAATGAGGGAAAACTTTGATCAAAGGCGGCGGCGGCGGCGGCGGCGGCGGCGGCGGCAGCGGCGGCCCCTGGCGGCGCGGCGGCGGCTGCACGACGGCGGCGTCGTCGTCGAGAGGCGGCAGCGGCGGGGGGAATATTTCATGCGTCATCACACTTTTCTGCCGGCGCCTTGCGCGTGCGGGATCAGGAAGGGAAAAAAATAATGATTATGGCCTTGTTGACAAATAATGGCGGCGGCGTCTCGGCGTGGCCGCGGGGGGGTTTGGACGCCGCACCTGCACCGCGCCTGATGAGCGAGCGCGCAGCCCGCCGGTATCACCCGTGTCCACCCGGCGGCCTGCAGCGCGGGCGGATCCGCCGAGCAGCGGCAGCAGCAGCTACGGCATCCTTAAAATGGAAATAAGCTGCCGGTAGCAGGGCGTTGCATTTTACTGCCATTTCCATAATTCCACAACTTTGTCTCCTCCTTCATGAGCGGCTCACCTGCTCCGCCGGCTCCGCCTGCCTCCTCCCTCAGCCCGCCTGCCTGCCGGCTGTTGTGACTTGAAAAGAAGTGAATCACTGTCCCGGATTAGAGAGCGAGCGGACACTTTTCTTGCGGCGGCACCCGCGGCCGCGCATTTTTTTTTTAAAAAATTATTCCTGGACGCTTCTCGCGCGCCGCGCCTGCCTCGGGAGAAAGTGTTTTCTCCCTCCCTGCCGCTCCAGCCGGCAGAAATATGAATTCTGATGCGGAGAGGGAGAGAGAGAAAGAGAGGGGGAGAGAGAGAGAGAGAGAGAGAGAGAGAGAGAGAGAGAGAGAGAGAGAGAGAGGGAGGGAGGGCCACCGGGCCCCGCGAGTGTCGCCCACCTGGCCGACGTTAATTCTCCGGCCGTCACAGACCGCGCCGGCCGTTGGCGGCGCCGGGCATTCCGTTATTGAGAAATTCATGGTCGCATATCTGGAATACACGAAGGGGGCGCTGCGAGGACGCGGCGAGGACGCTGCGGGGGCGCCGTGAGGACGCGCGCAGGGCCATCAGCTGGAGGGGGAGTCATTGAGGTATTGGGGCCAAAACCGACCGAATAATTTGCCGATTCCACCGACTAAACACGTCCCATCTAAATTCCTGCCGCCCCGCACACCCCTCCCATCTCTCTCTCTCTCTCTCTCTCTCTCTCTCTCTCTCTCTCTCTCTCTCTGCCCGGCCTTGGATGGGACCCCCCGCAAACCCTCCCCAATCCAGCTGGATTTCGGTCATGTGCAAAGCGCATATCAAACGCGTTGCTCGGTTCCGCCCCCGCAAACGGGCGTTTTTAACGTTTTGCCAATTTTTGTTGTGGCCGATCCTCATCTCAGGGGCGTCGTGAGGCATTTAAAACGTACGCAGCCGTGCCGTCGTGCCTTTGCGAACATAGTTTCGCAGTGTCCGCCGAGAGAACCGGATTTTGTATTGACATCGGCCCTGTGAGTTTTCGATGTAAATCCCGAACGGTAACTGCGATCTCGTGTCGGCGCCCATACTATGTATATTCATCCTGCCGCCTCCTCTTTTTGCTCCGAACGTATTCGAAGTTTCTTTTTTCTCTCACAAGGGCCAGGCGGCAGGCGCCCTCATGATGTTCACCGCATTGAATATCAATCCCGCTGGCGGACATAGCAGCTGTAACGCCCTCCACGGACACTCTATGACGACGTCACGCCGGCCAGGACAAGCGGCAGAAAAAAAGCGGGCCTGCTGCTGCTGTTGTTGTTACAAACGCACAGAAAAACACCTTCCTCCCCGTTTTCATTTTATTTTCGCAGGCGCACCGCA
Organism: Megalurothrips usitatus; assembly: GCA_026979955.1. Taxonomy (NCBI): domain Eukaryota; kingdom Metazoa; phylum Arthropoda; class Insecta; order Thysanoptera; family Thripidae; genus Megalurothrips; species Megalurothrips usitatus. Next base: position 14,202,323 of record CM049593.1, read on the forward strand.
CCAGCCTGTTTGCCACTCCCCTGCTTGCAGAGGCTTGCTGCCGCGCGTGTCCGGCCGGGCCGACAACAGCAACAAGAGGATTTACATACGCGCTCGCCACGCATGTATGCATACGAAGCGTGAGAAAGCGCCGCTCTGAAGGCGGCTGGCTGCAGACGCCTGCTGCACCGCTTTGACACAGTGGCGTTCTGCCCTCCCCGTTAGCTTTCCAGAGTCATTGCTCTTTTTTCCTTTTAAATTGGGGAGCAGGATTTTAAAAAAATAGAATTTAGCTGCGTTTTTGCACCTTTGTCGCTGTGAGCAGCACAAAGACCCTTTTTTACTTTTTCGAGCGAAGGGCACAATCCCCGCCAGCTAATGGAATTATCCGGAGGGATGATATTTTCTGCAGGTGATACGCATCTGTGACGCCGATCCGTACAGGCAGGTAACAAAGAAGGGGACCGGGGGGTCTGCTGGGAGTGAGACACGGAGATGAGGCGGGCAGATACAGAGAGAGAGAGAAGGATGCCAATTACCAGCGGACAGGTAGCGAAGATCCCGGGAGAGGGAGAGAGAGAGGGAGAGCAAGAGAAGCCAATTACAGAGCGAGGACGTTGCGTCCCTGTCAAGCGATAAGAAGACTAGCTAATGCGAACCTTTTATACCACGCTGTAATTTAGTTTGCAAATTAAACCCGTTCGTTGGTTCGCCTCGAAATGTTTGCTTGCCGCTGGGTTATGTTTCACTTTACAGGTCTCCCCACGCTTTCTTATTTTGTCGAACTACACTTTCCTTTTTAGGGGTTGAAAAAAAAATAACTACACTGGCTCTGCCTCTGCTCTTGGACCTAAGACGCTCCGCTGCATCTCATTTGACGATGGCGCCTTCGAACCCGGAAGCCATTTTCGTTTTGTTGCTTTTGTGTTTGCTGTTTTCATCCATAGCCCCCTTGCCCCACTGCCAAATCACTTTCTCAAGGCCAGAGAGGTAGAGAGGGCGAAGGAAAGAGGATAGAGAGAGAGGATAAGGCAGAGAGAGAGAGAGAGAGAGAGGAGAGAGAGAGAAGGAGGAGGGGTGCGAGGGGCCTCAGCATTCCCTATTCCCCTACCCCTAGTTGGTTCATGATGGTATCCACCGAAAGTTCCTCTGTTTATCCCCCATAGCCTTATCTGATCTCCCCTCACACTTTACCTCCGAGACCCCTTTGCCGCAGCCTCGGCAGCCTCGGCGGCGCCGGCCCGGAGTGAGTGAAACTGTTTAATCACCGAATTGCAGCGCGGCGGGGGCTCGGCGCACCGGCCGGGGGCCCCGGGGGGGGGGGGGGCGCCGAGGGCCGCGCCGAGGGCGTCGAGGGCCTTCCCGGCCGGGCGCGGTCGGCCGCGGCACCCGCCTCCTCCGTTTTCTTTGGGGAGCGGCGGCGGCGGCGGCGGCGCGGGAGGCGAAAGTCGTGACCTTTTCCTCCCCCGTCCTTCCACCGCGCCCCCTCTTCCTCTCTCTCTCTCTCCTTCTATAGCAGTGTCTCTCCCTCTGTCCTTGTCGGTCGCTCTGTCGCCTCATTGTCATGGAAAGGTTCCACTCGGGGTGGCCATTGCCTGGCCGTTCGGGGGCGGAATGCCCGTGCAAAAAGTGGCCGTGGTGCAGCGCGCCGGGCGAGCCGGGCGGCGCGGGGCCCAACGGCCACCACCGGCGTGGATCATCCATCCATTGGCCGGCCGGACCTTAAGGGATATGGCCTGGGACGCTGACTGAAATATATTGGTACTATATGTGCGGGGCCGGCCGGGAGGGCCGTGCCACAAGCACGGCGATGTTCCGCCCGTCGCCGCGGCGGAAAAAAAATCCCATATTTACGACCGCTTGCGGCTGCGCTCTTACACTCACACACTCACACACTCACACACACACACACACGCACACACACACACGACTGTTAGCCGAAATGCCCCGTGTCAAGTGTGCTGGTGAAGGAAGCGGCAGAGAGCACCGCGAGCCCGGAGAGCTACAAGCTCGGCGAGGCGGCGGAGGGCGGCGGAGGGCGGCGCGGTGAAGGCGGCCCAATCTATCGGCAGACATCCATTCGGGACGGAATCGCAAACGTCCACGGTACTTGCCATTCTGCACACTGCGCCCGATTGTTTCTTTCCGACCGTTTTCCCTTGCGGCCCCCTACTTCTTCTCCTCCTCCTCCTCCTCCTTTTTTTTATTACGGATTTCGGTTTTATCGGTGTCCTGGCCTGACGGTGCAAGAAAAATATGGGATCGCGGGAAAGGGGGGCGAGCGGTGGAGACGGGGGGGGGGGGGGGGGGGGGGGGGGGGGGGGGGGCGGGGGGCGCATCTGCCTGAGTGAAAATGGGCGTGAAAGGCCAGGCGGCGCGGGGTGGGATCGAACCCGCGCCGGCTGCCCCGCAGGCTCCGCCCGCACTGATGGCCGTATGATGGCGACTCCTCCGTGACCCGGCCGGGCTAGTGTCCGCGGGGGGGAGCCACAAGGAGGGTCCAGCCATCTGTCAGCGCGCCCGGGAAACCTTCCCGCGAAAACAGAAGAAGAGCGGGGCGAGACAAAAGAAGAGCGGCCGACAAGGAGCGCGGCGCGGGAGAACGTGATTCGAAACGGCACACTGCGGGGGCGGCGGACCGGGAAGCGGGGTGTCCGGCCGCAGTCACACACACACACACACGCACGTACACCCTCACACATACACACACACACGCCCGGGCCGCGCCGCTGCTGCCGCCGCTGCGATTCCGTTTGATGTATCCCCCGGGAGTGGGAGGGGCCGGCGGCGGCGCGGTGGTCGCTACGACTCCCCCGCACCGGCGGCCCCGCACCTGCAGGTGTCGTCCTCTGTATGTCCTGTGTGTGTGTGTGTGTGTGAGAGAGAGCGAGCGAGAGGAAGTGGCCGCTGCTGACACTCCTGTCTTAGGCTCGCCGCAGTGAGCCGGGTGTTTTCACCCGGCTCCGCCCGGCCGCGCCCCCGCAGTCCCCAGTCGGTGCGGTAAGAGGTCCTCACGTCCTCCGGGTTCCCCCCCCCCCCCCCCCCCCCCCCCCCCCCCACACACACACACACGCACACACACGCACACTTCCGCGCATCCCTCAAATCCCTCCCCGGACTCGGGTGGACGCGCCGCGCCGTCTTGGGAGCGAGTGTGTGTGTGTGGGGGGGGGGGGGTGGAAGGAGGAGTGAGAAAATACAAAGACGGATAGAGAGAGAGAGAGAGAGAGAGAGGGAGAGTTGGCGCGAGAGGCACTTCTGAGGAGGCGTGTGCGCGGCCGCCCGCACACACCCCCTCCCCGTCGGCCCGCCGGGCCCGCCGGGCTTAGAGCGGCGCTGGGATTTAGGCGTGCGCGCGTGCCGTGCGTGCGTGCGGTGCGCGGGGGCGTGTTGCGGGGCGGCGGCCAGGGCTCGCAGGCTGGTACGGGGCACCGCAGGGCTCCCGCAGGGCTCCCGCAGGGCGCCGCAGCAGGGACTGGCCGAGGCTGGACCGGCACCAGCCGTGTAGCGGCCCCCCGGCAGCGTCTGGTGTCCCCGCGGCGAAACCAAACATCGCCGGGCCGCCCCGCCGGCATTAAAGCAGCGCCGGACGCGGTCCCCCACGCGGCCCCTCACGCGGCCCTCACGCGGCCCCTCACGGCACCCCCGCCGCCCCCGTAGCCGCGTTCGGTTTGCTTCGGTTAACCTCCCCCGTGCGGTCAGCGCGGGTCGCGCATTACGGGCGGGCGGACGGACTACCTCGCATCGGCAAGCGCGTCAAATCCCGGCGCCGGTCCGCCCGCCACATAAACCCGACATGACGTGTATGAGGGGTTTAGCGCGGCCGCGCGGCCCTCCTCGGCCTCCCCCGCCGCCGCCGCCCCCACCAAGCGCGTGCTCCCAGGGGGCGTCCAGGTGTTACCGGGGCCACGCCGCCGCCGCCAGCCCGGCTGGCGTGGTGAGATTCGGCAGGGGGAGGCCGGCGGCGCGGGGCGGCGCGGGGCAGGCTTGCGAGGCAGCTTTCAGCAGATTGAGTCAGAGTAAACACCAGCAGCAACAGCAGCGGCGGGCGGCGGGCGGCGGGGTGCGGGCTGTTGCGTTCGCGACAATGTATATTAACAGCCCTTCCATAAAAGTTGAGCGCGTGCGCGCGACGGATGCGACCCCGCGCGGTGTTGAGCGGGCTGCGGCGGGCCCCACCGCCTCCCCTACGCGGCCCGCACAACAAATTGTGTTGCCGTTCATCGAGTGCGGTGCGCTGTGTGGGGCTGCGGCGTTTCTGCCGGGACAGAGCAGTGTGTGCGCTCTGCGCGGCACTGTGTCGTGGGGAGCAGCCGGAAAACGCACACACGCTGACCGCAGCAGCGGGCGGGCCGCGGGCAGCCCGAAGCGCCGCTGCCGCCACGGCAGGAGGCCCCGGGCCCCGGGCCCCGCCGCCCCGCTGGCCGTACCGCACTGCACCGTACCGTACCCACGGCGCTCACCTCGCCGGCCCTGTTTTCCCTGCGCACATCCCGTGACTGCCGCGCCCCGCCGTGGCACACTGACCCGCCAGCGAGGCCCGCCCGGAGCCCCCGGTGCACCGCCTTGGTCGCTATTTGCCCCGAGTGTGTCTTGGCCGGAGCCTCGGCCGTGGGGCAGCGCTGGCCTGTGCATATAGACTCGCGGCAATGAGGTAAACAGAGTTCAATGCGCAGCGTGGGGCTAGTCTAGGCTAGGCCGTCGCTGGTTCGTGCCGGGCCGGGCCAGCCGGGGCTACTTAGCCTAGGATCGGCGTACCACCGCCCTGCTCAGTCCTTGTGGGTGACCACCCCCTCCACGCACGCCCGTGGCAGGGGGCGGCGGTGGCGGCGCAGGGGCCAACGCCAGCAGCCACAACTTCCCTATTGTTGAAATCATTTCTGCCAAAGTTGGCCATCGCTCCCTTCCACACATTGGGAGCGCGCGCGCGCCCGCGCCGACCGGCCAGCCGTCTGGCAATGAATACCTCGCCTCCTGTTCGGCCGAAAATCCTTTCTCCTTTCCCCTCCAGCCATTGGTGCTCCACGCAGGAGGGGAAAAAAAGAAAAAACCTTTATGTCGGCCGGAAAAATAGAGGGAGGCACGGAGAAAAAAAAATTGTGGAAAAGAAAAATGAATCGAGGAAGGACGCGCACGCGAGGAGTCCGCGCGGACGGAGGCAATGAGTAATCGCAGAGGGCGGCGCGGCGGCGGGGATATTAGAGCAGCCGATAGTTGCCCACCAGCGCCGCCCCCGTCAACACTTTCCTCCGGACCCGCGCCGCCTGCTAGGGATTTCTTCTCCGCGGCACGAAAAAGTCGCCGCCGTCGCTCTCTGTCTCTCTTTCTGTCTCCCTTCCTCCTTCTGCCCCCCCCCCCTCCTCTCCCCTCACTGGCAGCCAGTTGTGCCAACTTTGGCACCAGGTGTGTGATTATACAGACTTCCTTCCCGCCCCTAGCCTTTTGTCTTTTTCGTCTCTCTCACTTCGGTCTGTTTGTCCGTCTCTCTCTCTCCCTCTCTCTGTCTCCCACCCTCTCTGTCTCTCTGCCTCTCTCTCTGTCTCTCTCTCTCTCTGGTCGCTCAGCAGATCTCTTAATATTTCCTGGCCATATTGCGGGCGGAGGGGGGCGACCGACCGGCTCACCGATTTCTTTTGTGTTCGCTAAAGCTGCCCCCTTCCCCCCACTCCCCCTTGCCCGCCCCTGTCACTTCCATTAACACACTGCTGCCGCCGCAATTCTCTCACGCTGTTTGTCACCCTTTTGTGGTCCTTAGCACCGCTGCGGCTGCGGACCTCATTTCTTGGTTTGCTGTCGGGGTCCGTGGGTCCGTTCCCGGCCGTCCCCGGCCGTCCCCGGCTCTCGATTGTCTCCGGGCGGGACGTCCCCCGACGTCCCCGTCGGCCCCCCGTTGTGTTGGCCGCGCCGCACCTCGGCCGGCCGCCCTGCGCCTCACGCCACACATTCCGATTCCGGCACTCACAGCCTCGCACAGCCCCCGCGTCCCGCAAAACACACGGCCGCCCAGAAATAATATTCGGCGGAAAAATTGTTGACAGCGGCGGCGCGCGGCGGCAGCGCTTTTTCCCGCTTTGCGCCCCGTAAAGTGCGGCGGCGGGGGCGACGAGGCCGGCGGGGTGGGACGGCGGGGGGGGGGGGGGGGGCGTCTGCTGTTTTTGTCGGCGCGGCGGCGAGTGCGCCTCCTCTGTCTACGCACAGCTTCAAGATGAACGGCGGCCAAACTTTGCCGTAGGCCACAACGGCTCCGAGGCTTTTGCAGCAAAACCGCACGGCGGCGGCGGCGGCGTCGCGGGGGAGGGAGGAGGAGGGGGCCGCGCAGGCTTCGCCCCGTCCGACTGACTGGGCGGCTCGGCGCGGCTCGGCGCGGCCCCCGCCTGCAAGCGGACAGCGCGGAGATCAAAAGAGGCGGCCGCGGCGCGCCGTTTGTTGGTCCCAGACGAATGAAAGGCAAAAGGGGCTCCGGGACGTCCGCCCGCCCTCCCGCCCGTCGGCCGGCCCTCTCCCCCCTGCGGATTGCATCTCTGAAGTGCATTCGAAAGTTGCCGCGCCGCCGCCGCGAGCACGATTGTGTCCCCCCCCCCCCCCCAGCCCTCCACCCCCTCACCCCGGACCGCGGTGTAATAATCATTCGGCGAGGACGGCGGCGTCCGAGTGGACGCGGCGGGGCGCGCTCCGGGGCTCTCCTCGCCACAATCCCCCGCCCCGTCGTCCCCGCGAGCTCTTCTCCCTCACAGAGTCCCCCGCCGTCTAGTGCCGCTCGGCCTGCGCCGCGGGCGGCAAGGCACCCCGCCGCACCTGGTCAGGGCCGTAGGGGCGGCCCAACGGCCCGCGGGGAACGGCGGCCACGGGGGGACTCGTAGGTGTGGCCCGTTATTTACTCCGACAGAAAGATTGAGGTCGGAACGTCGCCGTCTGGTCCCGTCTCAGAGACGAGACGCGGGACGAGATACATTCCGGACGACGCAATCCTGTGGACGCAGATATAATGGACGGCTCCTCCACTAACGGGCAAGTAGTCCGCGGGCGCAACAAGCCAACCGGCCGCGCACGCCAAAGGCACGCCAAGGCCACGCCAGGGCCACGCCAGCAGCACGCGCCCAAGCCGTCGAAGCCCCGTGCCCGTCCAGGTGTCGCCCCCTCCTCCGCTGTCTCGGGTTTCCAGGCCGGCCGGGCTCAGCCCTGCGCGCGTGTGTACAGAAACGCTGCTGTCGGACCCCTGTTGTCTTGACGTCTGCGAGGGGGAGGAGGAGAGGTGGGGAGTAGGGGAGGTAGATTGGGACGGGCGGGGGACAGGGAGGGGACACTAGCTACTGTACCCCTTCGAGTTTTGTCGTGTCGGGAGGAGGGGGCGGTGGGAGGCTCGTCGCACATCCGTTGCTGTCCTCTTGTTTGTCCACTTCCGCCGCGCGCCTCTCTCTCTCTCTCTCTCTCTCTCTCACACACACACACACGCGCGCCCACTCGGACCGTCACGTGCGCGGGGGGACAAAACGTTCGCTGTGGCGGCACACACACACACACACACACACACACACACTGTTGCCGGACGCCCTCTTTTCCTTCTGTCGCGGTCGGCGGGGCGGCAAAGAGGACTCGAGTTGTATCGCCGGGCCAACACCGCGCGGTGAGTGTACGGGCCGGGCCGCAGGCCGCGGTGTCCGCCGGGAGGGTAGGCAGCGCGCGGGCAGCCGTGCGCGGCGGGCCGGCCTACCCGCCCGCCCGCAGGCGCTCGGGGGGAGCCCGCCGGCCGGCCGGCCGACAGGGTACCACCGCAGCAGACCGCCGCGGTCTAGCCGGGTCCGGGGGCCGCCGCCGCCGCCGCGGAAGGCCAGACAGATGGATGGCATGGAAAATGGAGCGTGATGACCATCTTTGGCAATCGCGGCGTGCAGTATAGATGGCGCGGCGGCGGCGCCGCGTCTGGCTGCCCGCCGCGCGGGTCATTACCTCCGGTCACGCTTCGCGTGTGTGGGCGCCCGCGGGACGGGAAACAAGCGCGGGGAAGAAAACGTACGGGGCGCGAGGAGGCGGCGGCGCCCTACCTAATAATGCGTGGCGCCGCGGCCGCGGAGTACGGACCGCTGTTCGGCCCGGCCCCCGGCGGCCCTCACGGCCTCGCCGCCAGCCCCGCCCGCCTCCCGCGACCACCACTCCGGCGCGGCCTCGGCTAATCCGGAGGCGGCGGAGCGGAAACTAACTGCGCACCGCAAGAGAGGCGCGCGGCGGCCGCGGAGGGGGTCGGGAGGGGCCGGAGCGGCGGCGGAGCGGCGGAGCCCAGCCAGGCCGGTCAGAAATCACATGACCATGACGCGCTCGCGTCCAAAACTAAACCGACTTGGGCCGTTTCCAGCATCTGGCGCGGCAAGTGTTGGCCATAATGCCCCCTCGGGCGGCCCCCGCGGCCCCCGCGGCCCCGTGCGGTAATAGTAATCATAGCCGCCGCCTCGCCGGGGCTCCAGGGGCTCCGCGCCACGGCACCTGGCCGCACACAGCCGGCGGGGCCGCGGGCGCTGCGGGGCGCAGAGCTCGGAGGGTCTCTGGGGCGGGGCGCCCCGGGCCGTGGGCTGCCGCGGGGGCCGCCGCAGGACCCAGTGGGCGGTCTGTTAATGGGCTCTCATTCGAGTGCTTTTTATGGTCGCGCGGCCGGCCGGCCGGCGGCCGCACGAGAGCGTCTCTGGCGCGCCAACAAGAAGAGGGTTAACTGCTACCGCCGCCGCGGCCACCAGCCCGGCCGACAACCATTACGACCTGGATGAAGGAGCCGGGGCCCGGGCTGCCCGGAGCTCGCACCCTCGGCGCCGCCGCAGCGCGCAGCGCCCCCCGCACGGAGGCACGGCCTCATACATAGCGGCCGACCCTGCGCCCGCCTCGTCCCCGGGGACCCCCTCCGAGCTAGACCAAAAGACGGAATCGCTTGTGAGGGGGAAAAAAAAGCGTCCACCATCGAGCACGTCGACACGCTATACGGACGATACTGAACTCGGACGCCACAAAAAATCATTGCCTCGCGGCCCCTTATTTTGTACTTTTTTTTTCGCAATCTCCGTTGTTCACCTCGCCCCCGCTTCGGGTGGGGCGGCGGCTCGACGGCCCGGCGGCGCGCCCGCACACCTTCACTGCCTATCGCCCCGTGGCCGGGCGTCCTTTGTTCGTGTCCGGGGGCTCGGGGGCTCCGGGGGGCGCCGCTGTGCTGACCGCGGCCCCACGGCCTGCCCGGGGCCCTGCCCGGGGGCCCCGCCTGGAGCCCCGCCTGCGCCACGGCCTTGCCGTTCCTTATCTCTGGTGTTTATCTCCTCTCTTCCACCCCTCACAGTAATCCCCTCCACTTGATCATGGCCGCCCCCTAAGCACCCCCTTCCCCCCCCCCCCCCCCCCACACCGATTCCCTCATATAGATGGAACGTCGCAGAACGGCTGGCGGAATGTGCAAGACCCTTTCGGCGGTGCGGGTGTCTCCGCCCAGGCCCCTACCCGCTCACCCACCCTCTTACCCCCTCACCCACCCCGCCCCTCGCTTTTTCCCGTTCCAGATGAAAAGGGCGTGATTGGACATTTCCAAAGTAGGGCAGACGACGCGCAGGAGGGAGCCGAAGAGAGAGGGGCGTCCCCCGGCCGCCGCCGCTCCCTCCCCCCCTCCCGGGCCGCACGGAATGTATGTGCCAGTAACCGCGGAGTGCAGGGGGGGGGGGGCACCGGCTCCTCGGCAGGCGGGGGCGCCCCGGCCCCACCACTATTTGTACTAGTGCGCTCGCAGCCCGTGCGGTCATCAAGACGAGAGAGAGAGAGAGAGAGAGAGAGAGAGAGAGAGAGAGAGAGAGACCAGGAGCGACCAGGGCGAGTTAGTGCGAGCGAGAGAGATATTTCCAGTCCGTCTGCGCCCGCAAATGGCCGAGGAAAATGATGCGATGAGAATGCAAGGCCCGCACACATGCAGCGGCGCCGCGTTGGGGGCGCTCCGCGGGCGTCCGCCTCCGCTCCGCTGCCCCGCATCTCGGCGGCTCGGCGGCGGCCGACATCTGTCGGAAATAAGCCTCCTCCGCCCTCCCTGCTGCCCCGGGTGTTCGGGCCCGCGGCGGCGTCGGCGCGGCGCTGGCTGGCCGCGCGCGGTCCGGGACCCCGGCGGCCTCGGCGTCCCCCGGGATCGGATTTGGCCGCCGGGGTCTGCGCGGGGCCGCCGCCGTGGTGCCGCCGCACTGAGTGGCGGTGGAATCAGATCAAAGGCCCGACGCGCCGCGCGCCGCCGCTCGTCGACCCGGCGCTCTTCTTCCGGCGGCCAGATAGTCGGACGTCGCGGTGAGGCCCGCGACAGTTAAACGTGTGGCGGCGCGGAGCCCGAGGGGTACCCCACAGCTTCCAGTCAGTGTACGCCTTCCAGTCCAGTCACTCTCCAGTCAGACTCCAGTCAGACTCCAGTCAATGTCCAGTCGGACACGTCGTGCGGCTACAGTACCGGGAGCGCACGGCCAGCATACACCGGCGCACGGTAGCCGCGTGGTTAGCGAGTCCGGCCGGCGAGTGGTTGGTCGGATGTTCAACTCTTTGCCGATCCGTGCGTTTTTTCTGTCGGCTCAGCTAAGGCGACGGTGTGTAAAGTACCGGGGGCGCGCTGCCACCATCATCGCGGCTCTGTGGCCGTATGGGCAGGGTGGCTCACCAGTGGCCGAAAGGTCGTGGGTACGAGTCTGGCTAGTTCTTCAAAATTTTTCTTGTGTCTGCGCTTGAGAGACAGAGGGTAAAATATACTTTCGAACGTGGCGTCGGTATGGCTGTCTGAACGGCCGTGCGCGCTGCGTCACTGAGAGATGTAAGCGTTGGGTTTCAACTTGAAGATTCCCGCAGCACGGTCGGGCTTACCCCCGTTCCCGGGTCCGAGGTTCTCTCGGTCGCCCGGGGTTTCCGGCGGGGGGGCTCTGTGTCTACCAAGGAAACTTGGTTCGGAGACTCGGGTGTATGCTACGGGGGTACCTAGGGTTCGGTACCTTCGTTTTCGCTCCCTGTGAATCTGGCAGACGAGGACACGCCGTCGCGACTAGGGTTCGTCGTGAAGTACAGCAGCTTCGGCTGTGTACGATATAGGAAAGCCTACCTCCCCCCCAATCCGCTCGGGAGTGGCCGCAGTGCCACAGACCAACCAGCCAGTCGAAGGGAGTTGATTCCGGAAATCTGGCTGGCGGAGGGGGCTACATTGACCGTTGCGGAAGCGTGCCCCTGAAAAAGGCCGCTGCGTCGTGCCTGTGTCTTAGCGGCGGTCGATACCTGGTACACCGGTTCCCATTCGAACACCGAAGTTAAGCAGGAGGGTTCCAGGCGGAGGCCTGGGACGAGGTAGTGCCCACCCATTTTTGCAATTTTTTTTCATAAGCATCCACATGTTTCTAAGCGAAACAAAAATATTTTCGTTTTGAGTTTTGGTCACGGTAGGAATGACTTTTTAACCTACTTTGGGGTGGGTAGCAGCTCAGAACACAGGAACCATAAATGATCGCAAAATTTTCATTCCAGTCAATGGCGCTGTCCGGTCCAGTCACCAGTCAGTGTACACCCGTCCGCGAACTGAGGCCCCCTCGGCGGAGCCTCACAGCCCGGGCAGGGAGGGCGGTGCGTGCGCCCGGCACGCGCCCGGCACGCGCGCTCACATGGCAGCGGCGCGGCCTGAGAGGCTGCCTACCTCCGCGCCGGGTCAAGCGGGGAGAAATACGCCCCCGTCCGTCCGTGACCTTTCACCTCATTCGAATCAAGCAGAAGCAGCGGCGGGACGGGCCGGGCAGGCGGGTGGGCGGGCGGGGGCTCGGCGGGGCCTCCGGCCGAGTGGCTGGCGCACTGGTGGCCGACCGGCCCGGGGCCGGGGCCCTGGCTATGGTCCGTTTCGGCGGTGAAGATGTATGTGTGCACTTCACCCTGTCGAGACCTGACCCATGTCAGGCCCCCGCTGCCCCCCCGACCGCACCCCGCCGCCCGGCCGGGGGGTCGGCTCGGCGCGGAGAGGGAGGAGGGCTTTGGAGCTCCCCCCGGGCCCGGGGGCCGCAGAGGTGCCCCTCCCCGGGGGCCCCCGCAGCAGTGGGGCACCGACAGCCACCGACCGAATGTTCCCGCCACCGGGTTGTTCCGCCGCGCTGCCTCTTTCTCTCGAGGCCCGCACACTCCGCTAGCAGTAATGAGCGGAGGTGCGGTCGCGGACCTGCTCTCCGTGAGACGGTGTTACTCATCCTCTCACACGCGTCCCTTCTTCTGATTCCAGGTCAGTTCCGCGGCAGTGAGTCCTCGGCGGCCGCCGTCGCCCCCGCCACCACCCCGACGACGACGCCTTCGGCCGGACGGAGAGGCCTGCCGCCCTCACGGCGCGGGGGAAAACCGTCAGAGGCCGCAACCGATTCCTGGTTTGAAACTAAATTTTAATCTTGAATCTGGAAAGCACTTCAACAATTTGTTCGCAGCCGCACATTTCCCTCCTTCGCGTTAAATATAAAGTGGTTGCGGGCCGTCGGGATGAACGGCGCTGCGGCAGGGCCGGGCAGGGCCCACGGCGCCAACGGCGGCGCCCGCCCCGGAGGCCGCGCCGGCCGGCCGGGCCGGGGGCTTACACGGGCTCGTCCAGGTATAGTCGAGTGTTTCCTGCAAATGAAACAGCCCCCGGGCCGCGCCCGCCGCCCGCCCGCCCGCACCGCCTTGGCTTTGCCTCGGCTTTGCCCGGCTCACCGCGCCCGGCCCGCCTAGGCCCGGCCCCTCCGCCTCCTCAGCGGCTCCACGTATGCGCGGACGCGTAAATTACTTTCGCCCGACAAGCGTTTCATTTCGGCCGTTATTAATAACCCCGCCGGCGCCGTGCGGCCGCCCGGCCGCCGCGCCTCCATTCATTCCTCATTTCCTCGTTTTTGAAGAGTTATTTTCCGGCCGCGCGGGCTCCGGGCCCCACACGGCACGGCTGTGGAAGACGCTCCGCGCAGCTCCGCGCGGCGCCGCACCTGCGGGCACTTTGCTCCCTCACCTGCGCCCCGCGTAAGCCGCGCGCTAATATCCAGTCCCCCTCCCCCACCTCGTCACGGCCGAGGAGGTCGTGATTCCGGCAGCTTATGGACAGCGCAGACCTCACACTCGGTGTATCGGCAGGCCGCGCCGGGCCGCGCCGGGACAGCGTGGGGATTAGCATAGAGATTGCCCAGTGGCTCGGCTCGGCTGCTCGGCGCCGCAGTGCGTGTGTGTGTGTGTGGGTGGGTGTGGGGGTGCTGCTGCGGTCTGAGTATTGAATGTTGGATAACTTGGGTGGCAGCCCGCCGCGCCGCCGCCGCGCCGCCGGCTGCCGGCCGCCGCTCCCCGTGCGCGCCGAGTTGAGCGTGCACACATGGTGCTCTTCCTGACCCCGGAGCCGCCGGAGCCGCCGGCCCGGAGCCCAAAGCCCACCCTTCGCGCTTGACACCACCAGAGAAAACTTTGGGCCTCCCCCCCCCCCCTCACCCCGCCGGGCTCCCCGCCGCGCGCCATCTCTTTGCCAAAGCGCCCGTTGCCGGCGATATCGATTTGTTCACGAATATTCCTCTGCGAGGTTTGCAAACGTGTGTGGCCAATGCCGCCAGGAGGATTCCCCGTGCTCGCCCCTAAAAGCTTGCTGCATGCCTGGTCAGCGGTGGCGTTTGAATCGCGCGCGCTCGCGTCTTTTGACCCGGACGGCACTGTGGTGTGGCTCACGCCCACCGTCACAGACGGAGGCGGTTCTGATTCGGTGCCGGACCGGCCCCCGACTGCCGCCGCCGCTCCGGCCGCGTCCACGCCCATAATGGAATGGTGCACAAAAGGGAAATGGGAAATCGACCGGTTTGACCGGCGCATTTCATCCAGGGTGCTGGGAGACGTGCGTGGCCGCGGCTGGCGGGGCGGGCACACCTGGGAGCCGGCGGCAGCGTGGCGCCCGGGGGCCGCGGCCCGACGCCGCCTTCTCCGGTCGGTTTGATGGGACTTTGCGAGATGAGCGGGGGCCGGCCGACGTACGCGCCGCACGGGCCCCGCAGTCCGCCGTCAAACTCCGGCAGTATAACCTGTGCCGCCCCGCCCCCCGCGCCCCGCCTCCGAAGTCCGATTTGCATGTATGAACTGCCGTCATAAGTTGACGTTTGACGTCCACGTCCCCGACGGGTGCGCGATGTGCGCTGTGCGGGCGGCGCTGCGGGCGCGTGCGTCGTGCGTGCGCGGTGACAGCCACCCCCCCCACCCCCGCACGCACGCACGCCCCTGCCTGCTTCGGTCGTGACTGATGATTTCATCCCTGTGACGCTCGCGCGCCCCATCGACACACCGCCCCGCCCCGCCCCCTCCCACTCCGCCGCTCTGCATCAGTGGGCCAGACAACGCCCGCCCCTTGATCCCTTGCCTGCGCCCGCCGCAGCCGCAGCCGCGCTGCCTCTTGCCGAGCGTCCCCGCGTGCGCGCCGGAGCAAGTGCTCATTCCCGTACATCCAATAATCAATTTAGAATTTGCGGCAGCCGAAAGCTCGCACGGCGGCGGCGGGGCGGGGAGTGTCTGTGGGCGGGAGGGGGTGGAGTCCCCTCGCAGGCTCAGCCACCTGGTGGCGCCATCCACTCGCCGCGGGCTTCCCACGGCCGCGGGGCCGCCGCGGGCTGGCGGCCCAATGCGCACGACTTCGTTACGCGAACGCGGCCCCGCGCCGCCGTCGATACCCCACGAGAACGGCGAGCCGCGCGGCCCACACAGCGGCGGAGCGCACCCGGCCGACAAACAGCGTCGCATTTGTCGCTGTGTTGGTGTGCGAGCGTGTGTGTGTGTGTGTGTGTGAGCGGCCGAGGGCGTGTGTCGAGATTTCGTTAGTGTGTAGTGTAGCGTGTGCGTGAGGGTGTCCGTCCGGCAGTGTCCGGGGACATAAATAATGGCCGGCAAATGGAGGGTACGTCCATCCAATCTACCCCCCCCCCCTTCCCCTCCCCTTTCCCCGCCCGCAGCCCCCCGCGCCACTACACTCGCCGCCGAGGACACCACCGCCACCGACGCGGTGCTGCTTTCGCGTCGGCCTGGCCGCGCGTCCGTCAGACGGCCAGCCCCGTGCGCCGCACTGCACCGCAGGTGGCGCGCCCGGCGGCGACTCCCCGCCCCCACCAAGTCCCTCCTAACGATGACCGCGCGGCCGACATTATAAACGCCTCGACCCGAGCCAAGAGCCCCTTGTATTTATTTCCCTCTTGCGGCTGAGATTGTCTCTCAGATGGATGATGTGTGTGTGTGTGTGTGTGTGTGTGTGTGAGGGTGGCGCGGCCCGCCGGGGAGGAGGGCGGGGCCCGGAGAGAAGGAAGGGGCGTGACGGTGACTCTGCCGCCGTGAGGGTGCGGCCCTCCGCCGCTGCCGCCGCTTGCTGATTGAAAGTCGTATCTCGTACAGCTCTGTGCGTGTGTGTGTGTGCGCGCGCGCGTGTATTGCAGTCATCATATTAGCGCGCCCGTGCTTTGCAAACGACGCCCAATCTGCCCAAATAAGCCATGTCACTGGCGCTTTGTTTCCATCGGGATCGGGGCCACTGCCTCTCTCTCTCTCTCTCTCTCTCTCTCTCTCTCTCTCTCTCTCTCTCTCTCTCTCTCTGCCCGCGTTAGCTCAGGGGGGGGGGGGGGCACAGAGGGGCTCTGCTCCATCCATGACGCCTGTCGCGCACTGGGATACATGTGCACAAACACGCGTGGTGTGTACACACTCCCCGACACCGCCGCCGCAGCCGCCGCCGCAGCGCCGCGCCGGGATCAGATATCCGATACCTTTCTTGATTTTGGGCCCCATGGTCCCCGCGGCGTCCACGCCGCCGCTCGCCGCAGGCGGCCGGTGCCGAAGGAGCGCCGCGGGAAGCGTATTTTCTTCTCGGCCGCGGCGGGCCACGCACACACCACACACACACACACCCACACACACACACACACACACACACACACACACACGCCCGCATCGCTTCGAGAATGACGCACGCGGTCGGCGGGGGCTCTGAAAGAGCGGGGAAGAGCTGCTTGTGTGCGGCACGGTCCAGCCGCCACATATTTGTTCGGGGCAAACGCGGTTTGTGTCGTTGTTTGTCGGTTATAACAACCGGCAGCGGCGGTGCGGGGGGGCCGCGGGGGCGGCGGGGAGTTGGAGGGGAGGGGAGGAGGAGGGGAGGGGGCACAGCGCGGCGTGCTCCGCTTTGATACGCTGTCGCCATCCCAACTATATCAGAGGGACCGGGCTGGCAGGCAGGCAGGCTGGCTGGCAGGCTGGCTGGCTGGCTGGCTGGCTGGCTGGCTGGCGGCACCCCCCCCCCCCCCCCCCCCATCCTCCCTGGTCTGGTGGTGCCCCCTCCCCATAGTAGTTTGGTCCGGCATTCGTCCTTAAGCCCGGCGCTGCTGGCGTTGTTGAGGTTGGTATCCCTTGTCACCCGGCGGCGGTCGCGCGCCGTCTATCAACCACTGCAGCCAACATGACTCCCCCCCCCCCCCCCCCCACCCTGCCCCCTGCCTCCTCCCCCGTACACCGGTTTCTCCTTGGCGCCCTTGCCGTGCCCCGCCGTTTCAAGAGCAAACTTCCCTTTCAAGTTTCCCGCCGAGACGAGAGCGGGGCGGGCGGGGCGGAGGCCTTCAGCCACGGGGTAGGAGGGGGGCGTGGGCGTGGCGGCACGGCATGTATCGCTTGCAAATGCCGCTCCTTTTTCTTCCTTTTTTTGCCCATCTCCAATAAGATCTCTGGCGCCGTACACTTTACTCTCCCATCCCCGAGGCAAGCAGAACAATGGATATGAAACTAAGTTTGGGAAGGGAACCGAACGGATAAACAAAGGGCGGAGCGGGGGGGGAGGGGGTTGAGGGTGAGAGAGAGAAAGAGAGAAAGAGGGAGACAGAGAGAGGGAGAGAGAGAGAGAGAGAGAGAGAGAGAGAGAGAGAGAGAAAGAGAGAGACTGATGTGCCGATCGGGCAGGCCAAAGGTATGGGGAGGGGCGGGGAGGCAGCGGCGGCGACGTCAGCGACGACGTGGAATTGGAACTGGAGTTGAAGATGCTGTCAAGGTTTCGACGTGCGCTGAGGGAGGCGGCGAAACGGCACACATCTGTCGCATCGGCCGGGCCGCGGGGGGTCCGCGGGGGGTCCACGGGGCCGCTCCGGAGCGAGAGAGACAGAGAGAGTGGCGCCGGCGCCGTGCCACTCCTCTCTGTGCTCTTTTACCCTTGGCAAGAGGCGCAGCAAATACTGGCGGTGGGTGCGGCGCGCCGTGTGTGGTGGTGGGGGGGGGGGGGGCGCACTGAGGACGGTATGCATATATGGGTCGGAGCGGTATTATGCTACCCGCATGAGGGCCGCAAATCACGGACCGCTGCACCCGGCTTCACACCTTGGGTGGGCGGGGCGGCGGGCGGGCATTACGTGTCCTTGTCGCACAACGGCACGGGCCGCGCGCGTGGTAGGGAGTGGGAGGGAGACGGGTAGTACAGGTGAAAACACTCGATATTAGGTACAACCACACTTGCGCACGATGCGCCGCTTTTAAATTTTTTTTCCTCCCCCGCGCGTGCAGCAGCCCGGTGGTGGTGACACGTTCTGGGGGGGGGGGGGGCATACGGCTGCATGCATGGCGCTGATCTGGGGGAACGGAGCGGAGCGGCGCTCGGATATTAGCAGAATCACACGGGGCGGGTGCGCGCGCCGCGTGCGATACAGCAGACGGCGGCAGGAGCAAGCGTGGAAGTGCTGGCGAGGTGAATACGCTCTCTCTCTTTCTGTCCTCTATCTCTCGCTCTTTCTCTTTCTCTCTCTCCCTCCCTCCCTCCCTCCCTCTCTCTCTCTCTCTCTCTCTCTCTCTCTGTCCTCTCGCTCTCTCCCTCACACACGCCGCGCAACGGTTTTGGCACGTTTAGCTTAGCGCTGCAGTCTGACCGACCTGAAACAACGTCTGCACGCCCGGCTCTGCCCCGCCTCCTCCAGCCAGACCCGAACAGGTGGCGGCCGCAGAAAAGTGGGTCGTGCCCGGTCGTGGCTGGTCGTGCCGTGCGGCGCCGCCGTGTCTGCAGCGTGTCCGCGGGAGAACGCAATAACTTCCAGACGGACACGCGGCGCGGCGCCGCGCGGCTCGTTTTTTAATGACGGGCGGCAGGGGGCGCTGCAGGCGCTGCCGCTATGCCGCTGCCGCTGCGCCGCCCGAATGCTGATGGAGGTCGGGGAGGGGTGGCCGGCGACAGGCCGCGGGCGGCCGCGGGGCGCGGAGGGCGTCGCCGCCGCCGCCGCCGCTGCCTCGCTCTCCCGCCAAAAAACTAGTGTGCCACTGTCTGGGTCGTTTCGAAAATGGCGCTTTTACGGGCCGTTTCCTGCGTCTGCGTTGCAACACAACAACCGTCATAGTCTGGGGGTCGGGATGGAAGGATGGTGCGGGCGGCGGCGGCGGCGGGCATCACGTACGCCAGACCCTCCCCCGGCCCGCCGCCGCCGCCGCCGGTCCACTTGCGCGGCGGACAGGTTGGCCCCGCTGGTCCTAAAGCGCGTCGTTTGCATGACAAAGGGGTCGTGGGGCGGCGGCGGCGGCGGGGCCCGGCCCGGCCCGCGGGGACCCGTGGGGGACCCGCCGGCCTCCGGAGGGCAGCGCCAGTGAAATCGCCGCCGCGAGTGATGGCCGTCGATACTCCGCGCCGCGCCGTGCGGGGACCTCGTGGCGGGGGCTGCCGCCCGGCTGCCGCCCGGCTCCTGCAAGACGCCTCGCGCCGTGTGTTGTCACGGGACTTGGGGACGCCCCCCGGGAGGGAGGGGGGCGCCGTCATGGGCGTGAGGGGAGGAGAGAGAGAGGGGGGCCGGCGCCGGGGGTAAAGAGGCCATTCTGGCGGCCCTCATGCTGTTTGCACAGTTGTCCAGCTTTCTCCCGAATGACGGAAGACATCCAAACTCGATTACCACCGCCGTGCGGTTGCTGCTGCTGCTGCTGCTGCTGCTGCTGCGGCAGCCGTGGACCGGCCGTTCGATAAATCTGGCCCGCAAGTTGCTGTGGGCCGGGCGGTCGTGTGTTGGTTTTGGCCCGCTGGTGCTCTGCTGTCTACGGCGGCGACTCGGCGGCGACGACGTCGTTTGTTGGTGTCGTCTGGGGCTCGTCCTTGGGGACGGGGCGGGACGGCGGTACGTGCTTGCCGCCCTGCCGTGCCGTGCCGTGCCGCCCGCAGCCTCACTCCCTGCCATGTGTCATGTTTTGGGTTCACAAATTTTAATCTCGCAAAAAAAAAATATTTTAAAATAATGTCAGCATGTGATACGATACGGCATTACTTTTGCGCGGCTGCCCTTCTGAATGTATCCTGCGAGTACTTACACGTGTGTCATCGCAACAAATGCACGCGTGCGCTTACGCCCACACATACTTGCAGAGGCACACAGGGGGCCGGCCGCGGCGGCGAGCATGGTTAATGGCGGAGAGGATTTAGACTTGCTTGCGGACGCTTTTATCGCCGATTGTGTGCCCCACAATAAAAAGGCGGGCGATGCGGCCGCGTGCCGCGAGGCCTGCACCCGTCCCCCCCCCCCCCCCTGCCCCGGAGAGGCCGCGGTCAGGACGGTTCTCCAGGCCGCCCCCAGGGAGCGGGGCCCGGCCCGCCGGGCGCACCTGCGCGGCCACCGTCTCCACTCGCTCGTATTATGCCCGGAGGCGGGGCCGCGGGGGGGCGAGTCAATATGTACCCGCGCGCGCCGCGCGGACCGAATGTAATTCAAACCAAAGATAATCTCGCGAGGATCGACGCGGGCGCGGGGGAGTCGAGCGGAGCGGAGCCGGCCGGAGGGACGGACCTCCTGTTATTTCCAGCCGCCCTTCGTGTCCCGGCGGTACTCGGGTTGCGATTCGTGTAAGGCTCTGGCGCGGCGCGGCGCGGCGGGGTCGGAGCTCGGCCTCCCCCGCTGCTGCCGCTGCTTGCTGGCTGGCCGCCCCGCCGCCCCCGCGGCCGCCGAGGAGCCTTTCCGATGATTGTCCACGCTGCGGAGTAGTGGTGGCTGCTGTCGTTTCGAGGAGGCACTACTTCTTTTGTGCGAGGCGAGGCGAGGCCGGGCGGAGGGGCCTTTTGGCCGCGGGGAGGGCGGTGATTTGCTGCCGAAGTGCGGCGCGCGGAGCGGAGCAGAGCGCGGAGTGGGGGCAGCGCACGACGAGGGCTTTCAAAATGTTACCGAGTGATTTGGAAACGAAAAGTTTGTCTTTGTTGGCAGGTGGGGGGGGGGGGGGGGTGGCGGGGCGGGCGCGGAGGGAAGGGGTCGCGCTGCCGCCGCTGCTGCTGCTGCCGCCGCCCTTGCCCGTGGTCATTACGCAAATGGCCAAATCCATTACTGTTTTTGCAAGTTAATACGACTGATAATTAAGGCGCACAACAGACAACTAGACCATTCGCCAAATGACGGCAAAAGTTCCGCCAAATGAGGGGGAAATGTCTGACGAGTCCCCGGCGGCGGCGGCGCCGCCGTCCCATCGCGGCCGCGGCTGCTGCCGCTGTGCGACTCCAACCATCTCTTTGCCGGCTGTCGAACTTTTCGGGGGCGCTGCGAGTGCTGGGCCTGACGGGCCGTCTCGGCGAGGCCGGCGATGTGCGGGCCGCCTCCAAGACGAGCCGCGCATCTGCGGCGCGGCCGCGGCGCGGCACCCGCTCTGCAGGCGGGCGGGGAGCATCCCGAGCACGTCGTCGCCCGCCCCAGGGGCCCGGGGTGGTCGTGGCCCGGTGCTGCTGTGACGCGGCGCCCACTGAAGTTCCGGCGCGCCTCTGTATAAATCCGCTAACCAGCTTCCGCGGCTTCCGCGTCTCCGGCGGCCCGTGGCCCGCGGCCGTGCCCGAGGCCACTTTGTGGTCCGACCTAGGCTGACACTAGGGGCGTGCGGACCACCCGGGCCGCCTCGGGCCGCCCCGGGCCCCAGAGTCGTTGGACTTATTTACATTTTGTTGGCACTCACCCCCTCCCCTCGCCACCTCCTCCCCCTCCTCTCTCCCCAAATTGGCGTCACTTGTTGGCTCGCTCGAGTGGCCTCCAGGCGACGATTCGGGCACAGATCGCGGGGGGGCCTGCGCCCTGCGGCCGCGAGAGTGAGAGAGAGAGAGAGAGAGAGAGAGAGAGAGAGAGAGAGAGAGAGAGAGAGAGAGAGAGAGAGACCGAGAGGAAAGAGCCGCCGAGCCGTCAGCAGCGGTAGGGTTAGGCTATACCATCCACAATGTCATCAAAAGACCGACTACTTACTTTCGCCCCCGCCCTCCTAGCCGTGGAGCAGGCGGGGAGTGACGGACTCGTCTCGGCAGACCGCCGCCGCCGCCGCCGCCGCCGCCGCCGTTCGCTCCCCTTCCTGGCGGGGACCGACTTGACGACGGTTGACATCCCCTCCGTGTTTGGATAGGCCCCGCAGCCCCGCAGCGCCGCAGCGCCGCCGCCGCATCACGTCCCTCCTACCAGATTGATACCGAGGAGTGCGCACGTTTACTCCTTTGAAATCCAGCGGAGCGTGCGGCGCGGCAGGCGAGGCAATGGACAAGGGCTGAGGGAAATGACGCGGAGTGGGCGAGGCGGGGCGTGGCGTGGCGAGGCCGAAGGGGGCGGCCCGTGCTCCGCGACGTTCCGTGGGACCGGGGCCGTCGTTGTTCCCGAAGGTACATTATCGTACCAGAGACTCCGGCATCCGGGGTCCGAGACGCTGCTGCGGGGCCGGCGGGGCCGAGGACGGCGACGGACTGGAGGTGGAGGACGGGGGCCGGCGGTGGCCTCCGTCGGCATGACGGCCGTCATCCTCCCCCGCCGCCTGAAATAGATTGCTCCTCGGCCGCATAACTAACCCGCCCAGCCCTGACTGGACTCCGGGGGAGATTACCTCTCAGAATACCTCAAAGCGCACACCGGCAGCCGGCCGGCCGGACCCCCCGCGAGGCGGCGTTATGGCCGCCCGGTCAGGGGCCGGCCGCCGGCAACAACTGCCCTGCGCTGCTCCCGCCGCGATGATTGCGTATTCGAAACGCCCGCCAACGCCGCCGCCGCCACCGCCACCGCCACCCCCAACCCCCGGTGGCCCCCGGCTTCCCCAAGCCTGGCCCGGGTCAGCCCCCCAGTCCGGATGTCCCGTGGAGCCGGCGACAGTAGCGGATGGGACGGGCTCTGTGACGGCGGCGGGGCGTGCCGGGCCAGGCCACACAGGAAACGAGGCAGAGTCTCTCTCTCTCTCTCTCTCTCTCTCTCTCTCTCTCTCTCTCGCCGCTTGTGGGCACAATGCCGCTACTGATGTAATTGCAATCGGGCCCCCGCCATCAGCATCGCTCTTTGGTCCCCGGCGGCTCCGCCCCGCTCGGCGGCCACCTGACCCCGCGGCAGCGACGCCCGGCGGCGCATGGACAGCGAAGGGGCCGAACGCGACGCACTGCTCTTGAGAGAGGGCGGCCAGTGCGGCCGCAGGAAGAGGGGCGGGAAGTCGAGCGAGACAGAAAGACAAACGGAGAGCGAGAGAGAGAGAGAGAGAGAGAGAGAGAGTCAGTAGAGGATTGTAGATGACGCGGCTGCCATCAAACAGACTCGGGAATCGGAAGTGCTTCAGCCCTTTCCTCCCTCCCTTCTCTCCACTCTCTCTGCCTCTCTCCACTCTCTCTGTCTCTCTCTCTCTCGCACGCACGCACGCACGGACTCGCTGGGCTGGCGCTGCTTGTCATCAACCGAAGCGGAAGGAGGCAGTACTCGCGCAGCACCGGTATGCGTGGAGTATTCCCGGGCAGCTTTTCCTCTCCGTACTCAGAACTCAGATTAAACTGTGTACGGCTCCTCTGCCCTACAGTTCCAAATATTAAAGTTGGTTTCGGAGCGCGGTGCGCGGGAGCCTGCCTCAACACGGCCAGTGTGCGCACCACCGAGGCCGTGTGTGGGGTGCGGCCGGGCGGTGTGTGCGGGGCCGCGGAGGCCGGCGGCCGGCGGCCGGCCCGCGCACCGGCACTCCCCACCTGCCTTGCATTGTCCGCCCCGGGTCCTGCACAAGCGGCGGTGGCGGCAGTGGCGGCTCATCACAACCCCTTCCCGCCCGCGGCTCTTTTGGCAGACCCTCGCCGACGCCACAATGGAGAGGGCGGCGGCGGCGGCGGCGGCGGCCGCCACGGGGAAGAGAAAGGGAAGGCAAATTGTAAACGTTTCATGGCGCCGGGACGCCGTCGAACAATCGCAGAGGTGTCGGTGGCCGAGACTGGCTGGTGAGGGTTGTGTCTGTCCGCGCCACCGGCGCTGTGCGGCGCTGTGCGGCGCGGGGGCGTTGCAGGGCTTGTTAAAGAAGGATACAGTGCTGGAGGAGCGGGGGAACGTGTTTAGAACGGGATACATCAGTCTTGTGGAACAATACCTATGCGCGCGGGACGTTGGCCTATCAGTCTGGGCCGCGGCCGCGCCTCGCGGCTGCCGGGGTCCTCGCCACGGCGGCGCTCACACCGACTGCTCGGCGGCCGCCTTCAGGGGGTCGCCGTAGCCGTTGGCCGCCGACTGCGGCTCGCCGCCGCCGCCGTCCTCGTAGTCCTCGCCGTCGTCGCAGGCCGGGGGGTGGTCGCCGTGAAACTCGGCCAGGATGTGGTCGAGCGTCTTGCCCTTGGTCTCGATGACGACGGTGGCGACGAAGACGGCGCCCGCGGCGCAGCAGGCGGCGAACAGCCAGAGGCAGCCGTGCAGGCCGGCCAGCGACTGCAGGTTGAGGAAGAACTTGGTGGAGGCGAAGGCGCACAGCGTCTGCACGCCGATGCCCACCGCCGTGGCCAGGCTGCGCACGCGGGCGGAGAAGACCTCGGCCAGCAGGACGAGCGGCACGGGCCCCAGCCCCGCGGCGAAGGCCACCACGTACAGGGACATGGCCAGCACCGGCAGCCAGCCCACCGCCGAGATGTCCAACCTGCGGGCAGCAAGGGCGGCTAGGATCACCCGTCCTGGGCCTGAGGCGAGGGGGGCCTCAGTTCGCGGACGGGTGTACACTGACTGGTGACTGGACCGGACATTGCCATTGACTGGAATGAAAATTTTGCGATCATTTATGGTTCCTGTGTTCTGAGCTGCTACCCACCCCAAAGTAGGTTAAAAAGTCATTCCTACCGTAACCAAAACTCAAAACGAAAATATTTTTGTTTCGCTTAGAAACATGTGGATGCTTATGAAAAAAAAAATTGCAAAAATGGGTGGGCACTACCTCGTCCCAGGCCTCCGCCTGGAACCCTCCTGCTTAACTTCGGTGTTCGAATGGGAACCGGTGTACCAGGTATCGACCGCCGCTAAGACACAGGCACGACGCAGCGGCCTTTTTCAGGGGCACGCTTCCGCAACGGTCAATGTAGCCCCCTCCGCCAGCCAGATTTCCGGAATCAACTCCCTTCGACTGGCTGGTTGGTCTGTGGCACTGCGGCCACTCCCGAGCGGATTGGGGGGGAGGTAGGCTTTCCTATATCGTACACAGCCGAAGCTGCTGTACTTCACGACGAACCCTAGTCGCGACGGCGTGTCCTCGTCTGCCAGATTCACAGGGAGCGAAAACGAAGGTACCGAACCCTAGGTACCCCCGTAGCATACACCCGAGTCTCCGAACCAAGTTTCCTTGGTAGACACAGAGCCCCCCCGCCGGAAACCCCGGGCGACCGAGAGAACCTCGGACCCGGGAACGGGGGTAAGCCCGACCGTGCTGCGGGAATCTTCAAGTTGAAACCCAACGCTTACATCTCTCAGTGACGCAGCGCGCACGGCCGTTCAGACAGCCATACCGACGCCACGTTCGGAAGTATATTTTACCCTCTGTCTTCCAAGCACAGACACAAGAAAAATTTTTAAGAACTAGCCAGACTTGAACCCACGACCTTCCGGCCGCTGGTCAGCCACTCTACCCATACGGCCACAGAGCCGCGATGAGGGCGACAGCACTTCCCAGGTACTTTACACACCGTCGCCTTAGCTGAGCCGACAGAAAAAACGCACGGACCGGCAAAGAGTTGAACATCCGACCAACCACTCACCGGCCGGACTCGCTAACCACGCGGCTACCGTGCGTCGGTGTAAGCCGGCCGTGCGCTCCCGGTACTGTAGCCGCACGACGTGTCCGACTGGAAATTGACTGGAGTCTGACTGGAGTCTGACTGGAGAGTGACTGGACTGGAAAGCGTACACTGACTGGAAGCTGTGGGGTACCCCTCGGCCTGAGGCCTGGGGGTCGGAGCCGCGACCCGTGACTTACCCTAGGCTGTCCTTGGCGAAGAAGCAGCCCCCCAGGGCGAGCAGGCACGTCGCCATGACCACGTTGGACGCGAGCATGAGCGACCGGCGGCCCGCGCGCTCCATCAGGAAGGAGGAGCAGTACGTGGCCACGGCCTGCATGCCGGCCACCAGGATGGCGGACTCGGCCGGCCCCAGCGAGCTCCCGGCCTCCTTGAAGATGAGCTCGGTGTAGCTGAGCACGGCGATGACGCCGCAGAACTGCTGGTTGGCGAGCAGCACCACGCTCTGCACGAGGGCGCGCCGGGTGCCGCGGTGCCGGACGAGCTCGCCGAGCGACACGGAGTCCGTGGCCGAGGACGACTCCTCCCTCTTGGCGGCGGCCTGCAGCGCCTCGAGCTCGGCGTCGACGGAGGCGGTGCCGCGGTACCACGCCAGGGACCGGCGCGCCGCCGCCGTCCGCCCGCGCCGCACCAGGTACACCGGGGTCTCCGGGAGCTTGAGCAGGCACAGGAAGTAGACGGCGGGCAGGATCAGCAGCACCAGGGGCATGACCCGGTACGTGTGGGGGCTGCAACCAAGAAAGGCGAGTCTCAGAGCAGGGCCGAGCCCGTCTCGGCCCGCGCTCCCGGCGGCTGCTGGCGCCTACCTGGTCAGGGCGCTGACGACGTAGGTGACGAATATGCCACCGTTGAGCCCGACGGCGAGGAACGTGCCCAGAGGCCCGCGGTGCTCGTCCTCGGCGACCTCGGCCACGAACAGCGAGAAGACGACGAAGGTGCCGCCGGTGGCGATGCCGCCGAGGAGGCGCGCGGCGTACAGGGGCAGCAGCGAGTCCGTGGTGGCTATGAGCACCCAGGAGAGCGCGTACGGCACGGCCACCACCAGCCCCGCCGGCCGCCGGCCCAGGCGGTCCGCCAGCGCGCCGAACAGCAGCGTGCCCAGGAAGCCCACCAGGAAGTTGACGGACGCCAGCCACGACATGTGCTCCTTGGAGACGGCCTGGCCGACGCCGGTGCCGTCCGGGTCCAGTGGCAGCGGCAGCGACGTCTGGTTGGTGAGGATGGCGCTGGCCGGCGAGGGCCACCCCATGACGGAGCCGCCCGCCAGCGCCGCGACGCTCACTGCGGGCACGGGGCCGCGACCCGGTTAGCGCCGGCCTCTATCTGGGCACACTCTGTTTAGGCTCTTGGAGCCGACGGCTGGGACGCGAGAAAATCTCTTTACTCGAGGCAGTTTGCCCTCCGGGATTAGGGAGGGCGGGCAGCGCCGGGCCGGGCGGGCCGGCCGGGGCGGGGTGGTCGCCGTGGTTGCGTCGCTGATTGGATTGACTCGCGGCGGGTTTCCTGAGGCAGCTGGACAAGATTAACGAGGGCGGGGGGAGGGGGAGGGGCGCGGATATCTGACTACTGCTTCTCTTTGTGATGTCCACTCCGGGTCCGGCCGCCGCCCGGTCCGTGCTCCACTCGGACAGCGACAACGCGCGCCAAGTAACCGCGGAGCCGACTGCGGACCGGACGGACTTGTGCGGGGCGGGGAGGGCGGCGGAAGCCGGCGGGATTAGCGGCAGCACCGCTGGAACTTGCTGCCGGACAGAGGGGAGTGGGCCCGGAGGCCCGGCGGTCCGCGCGGGGGGTCCGCGGCCCCGCAGGACTCGCCACCCTGGGGACCCCGGCAGGCTTCCGAGTAATGGTTAATCCTAGGAGACTGACTACGCTGCTATACTGCCGTTAGTAGGGTATTTCGGGGGGCAGACCAGATTGGAAGACGAGGCGCGATGACGAGAAAAACGTAGCCGGATCCGGAACGAGGTTGTTGTGAGTGGTACCGCAACAGGGGGTATCTCGCCAGCGAGAGGTAAGCCACGCAAATTTTCCAGTCGGGACGCGGCTGAAGCCCGCGGTGGAGATACTCCCCGTCGCGGTACCCCACGTAGTTACACGTCCTAGGGCCGATTATATTTTTCTTGTAATCGTTTCCACTCCCGGTCTATCCGGAATACCCTATTGGGTTTAGGATTTTCCCTCTCCGGGTCGCGCATTGTCTACTTGCGTGTCGCGCTGCCTAGTGCCCCCCCCCCCCCCCAAGCCGCGCACCCCTTCACCACCGCCACACTCTCACTCTTGCAGTAAGGGGGCTCTCGCGGCACTTCTCCACCCCCTGTTCGAGCTAGGTGTTTTGTATTGCTTACACAATGGCACGGGAGTCTAATTGTAGCCGGGTCCATTATGTGTACCTCCCGGCTGCCACCCCTGCCTCTCCTCTCCTTGACGGTGGGAGGGAGAGAGAGAGCGAGAGCGGGGGATAGAGAGGGAGAGAGCGGGTTATGGCGGGGCGGGGCGGCGGTCTTAGCTCGCAGCACACGGGAGAGCAGTGAGTAGGGACTTTCGGCTCGTATAATTCTTTAGCAGTGCTTTTGTTTCGGCAGCACTATGGCTGCGTCCGCTGCCGGGGCCGGGCGGGGCTGGGAGTGGTGGCCGCCGGGGCCCCGCGTCCCCGCCGGTTCCCAATCAGCGCGGCCCTAACAACTTGGTGTTATGGCGAACACAGCATCGCAGCGACGGCGGCAGACTGCATCGGCCCGGATTAATGCTGCCGCCGCCGCCGCCGTCGTCGTCAACGGAGTAAAGTTGTCCGCCCCGATGGGGGTCTCGTTCTCGGCGGGGCCCGGGGAGGGCGACGACCCCTCCGGTTACACCGATACTCACGTATGATGGCCGTGGCGTACTGCCGGGTCTTGCCGCCGTCGCGGGCCGCGGGCTCGGCCACGATGGTGGCCCGGTAGGGGCTGCCCTCCTGGAGCAGGACCTCCTGCTGTGTCGGCATGCTGCGCACACAAGAGTCCACGACTTAGCCGGGAGTTGGACCCGCGCGGGCGGCGGCGGCGTGTGGCGGCGTGTGGCGGCTGCACAGTGTGCGCGGCCTATTATCTTGTTGGCACATCTTCAATTAGCCGGGCCGGGCGGCGTGAGGAGGACGCGGCGCCGCTCGCCATTGTGTGTACGGCGGCCGTCGGCCCCCGGCGGCCCCCGTCGGACCGCGGCCGATATCACAAATTGGCTTCCGGCCGACCGCCGCAGCCGCAGGGACACCGGGCGCCGCAGAGGGAGGTGCCGCCGCCCCGGAGCCAGCGCCGCCGCCGCCGCCGCCGCCGCCGTCGCCTCGGCGGCGTCCTCGGCGGCGTCCTCGGGAGGCCGGGCTGACGGCGGCCTTGCGTCACGGCCCTGTTGACACGATGCACGGTGGCGAGGCTGCTGCCGCGGCTGCCGCCACCCGTTAAGGTGTTTGCTCTGGGGAGATAGCACGGCAGCGGCGGCAGCGGCGGGACCTGGGACTTGTTGCCGAGGCAGGCGACGCTGCCGCCGCCGCTGCCGCCGCGGACGGACCGACGGACGTCGCGCAGCTGCAGAAGGACGCCCTGGCCTGCAACACATTTACCCTGACCGGCCGGGCGGCCGGCCGCGTGGCAACGCGATACGGTCGGCCCGCCAGCCAGATACCGCCACTCTTACATCACGCCGCCCGCCGTCAACTGTCACTTTTGGGAGGCACGGTGTCATCGTTGTCGCAACACGTCCCGCGCGACAACAACGCCGCGGCGATACCCCGTGCGGACGGCGGCGGCCTCCGCCGAGCGTCCGCCTGCACCCGTCCGTCCGGGCCTCGTCGGGCGCCTGCGAGCGCCGGGGTAGGCCGGCCCGCACGACACCCGCGCACGCGCGGGCCGCCGGTTGCCGACCCGCCAGGCGCCGTGAGGGACGCCGGGGTCTGCGAAGCGGACACCATCGCAGATCCACCGAGTGGGCAGCCCCTAACCTCACACAACCAGCCGTGCGCTCGCTTCGATATCCCGGATCAGAGTCCAAGAGAGACGGTGCTAACCTGTGGGGCGCGGTGAAGGTGCCGGTGGTGTCTCGGTGTGCGCGGCTGGCGCGGCCCTCTTCTGCGCTATCCGTGTGTGGCACCGGCGCGGCGGGCACACAGCTGGTGTGGAGGACGCGCTCGGCGCGCGCGGGAGCAGCGGTCCACGCCTCCCCCCCCGCCCCGCCGCCGCCCCCGCCGCCGTGCCCCGGCATACAGCCGTGCTCTTGAACGCCTCCGCCCGCTCCGCCCCTCCCCCCTCTCCCCCCGCCTCGACGTTGATAGCCCCCAAGCAGTATCAAGTCGCGCGTCGCACCGGGTCACGGCCACGACGCCCCCCGTCATTGTCTGCCGCGTCCCTTTGTTTTTGTGTTGTTGTCAGACATTTCTGTACCGACGCATTAACATTTTTTTTTTGCGCGCGGTTTATTGCATTTAGAAGGCTGCGCGGGGTTGTCCTCTTCCGTGCGGCGGACTACCGTAGCGACATCCGTTCCGAGAACACATTTCATCTTCGTCGCTCCCGCCGGCAGTGTTGTTCCCTTCTTTTTTAAGATTATTTTTTACCCACGGACCGTCCCCCTGCCGGCTCGGCGTATTTCTCGTGGCCCCGGGTGCGGCTTAAGGCGCACTGCGACCGCATGGGCCGCATGGGCAGCCCGCCCGCCCGGCCGCGCGGATTACAGTCGGCGGCGCACATGTACGGGGCGGCGGCGAGATGTGGCGGCTAATGCCTTTTTCCGCGTCGGCTGCCGGGGCGCGAGGGGACTCCAGCCGCGCCCGCTGTTGCTCCGCTTTCCATCTGATGCTCCTCTTTTAGTATTTAATTGATTTTGTTTTCTTCGTTTGCCATCAGTGGTGGTCCGCGACCCCCTATCCCCCCTCTCTCTCTCTCCCTCTCTCCCCCCCCTCTCTCTCTCTCTCTCTCCCTCTCCCCCCTTCCACCGCGGTTCCCATCGCTGTGTCGTCACTCGGTTGTCGTGGTGATGGCGCCCCGTTTGTATTTGCATAGAAGCAGCTTGGGAATAATTTCAGACATTGTGTATTTCCCCGTCGTCGTGTCCGACCCCCCCCCCCCCTCTCCTCCTCTGAAACTTTAGCCCCCACCCCCACGACTCTTCAAGGTATATTTCAGCAATTCTGTAACACAAAGTAAGTTTGTGTGTCACACTATCCTGGTGACCGACATGTGTGTGTGTGTGTGTGTGTGCTGAGCAGGACTGACCTGACTATCGCCGCAACACTTCACAATCTGCAATAAGATATAGAGTGCCGCTGCTGCTGCTGCTGCTGCTGCTCGCGGTGCCCGGAAGAGGGCGCTATGATAGCGGCCGCCGCTTATCAGATACGCCTGATAGCGCCACGCACCGCCCACTATAAATAGCCGCCGCTGCTGCCGCCGCTGCCGCCGGCGGCGCTCGTCTCCAAAAGACGACGGGGGCGTTGCGTTGCGGGTGGGCGGTGGGCCGGCCGGCCGCACGGATTAAGCCCGCTGCGGCGCTGCGTGCGCGGCGCGCGGCCCGCCCTCCCCGATCGGGTGTATTATTTATGCTGCCGCGCGGCCACTCCATCCACTCCCCGTCCGTCCGATCAACCCGAGCTGCCCGACAGTCTAAGCTGTCTGCGGTGCCCACTGCGGCGGCGGCGGCGGGCCGGGCGCTGGGATCAGCCAGTGCGGCGTTCTCGGCAAGGAGGCGACAGAGAGTGGACTTTGGGAAGGAAAGCGACCCGCGGTGATGGCGGAGAGCGCACCAACAAACTATTCATCATTTTAAACTGTTATTTTTTTTTAAAAGAACGATACCTTTATTGACCTATTTCCTCGCTCGGGCCGAATTTTCACTAGGAATTTTTCTCAAGTCAATGAAAACGTTTTTTTTTTTTAAATGACAATGGCATGAGAATTAACGAGGTGTAGCGTTGCGGGCCTTGACGGCGACTCGGCTCGTCCAGGGCCGGCTGTGACCGGGGAGGCGTGGCCCGCGCCCCCGACTGCTGTGGCTGTTGTTTCTGTCGTCCTGCTGTCGCCCTCCCCTCGACGTCATTGGAGGACATACGCAATTTACTGGACCCCGGGGATGGGCGGCCGGCGGCCCCGGCGGCGTTCGAGTGCACACGTCTCTCTCTCTCTCTCTCTCTCTCTCTCTCTCTCTCTCTCTCTCTCTCTCCCTGTCTATGCCCCCACTCCCCCACCCCCACCCCCGGTCCCCTGGTGGCCAAGTGCCGCACCGCACCAAGTGGTCCGACGGTCTGGTTGGGTACCCATCACTGTTTGCTCTACGGTCAATCAACTCTCGCCGCCACCGTCGCTGGATATACAACCGGCGCAGTGCGGGGCGGCGGCGGCCGAGCGACACTAACACATCGTTTCCAAATTTCGCCGGAGAATCTGCAAAGATTGCTCTGCAAAATATTCTCGAGGCACGCGCCGGCCCGGAGTTCGGCGGTCTGTTTTTGACGGACCGCGTGCGGCCGCTCCGGCACTTAACCGGGGCTTTTCATTTCCTTTCTGCTTTTCACGGCGGCGGCGCGCTCGCTGTGGGGATCGCGGGCGCGGTCAGGTGGCGGGCGGGCGGGCGGAGCGGCAGCGAGAGCGGCAGCGACGTTATGACTGGCGTTTGGTGCGCCAAAGAAACTAATAGCTCTGCGACGCGGGGGGGCGCCGCGGGGGGTGGGGGGAGGAGGGGAGGTGTCACGTTGCAGGCGCACCTCCACAATAACACAGAGCCGGCAGGAATTTAATTTGGACGATGTCTTGGTTCGCCTCTCGGCCGCCGGGCGATGGCTGCCTGCGCGCGCGGCGCTGCCGGCCAGGAGGGCTCGGCCTGCTGAGGGGTGCTGAGGGTGCTGAGGGCGCTGAGGGTGCTGAGGGCGCTGAGGGTGTTGAGGCTGAGGCTGCTGAGGGTGCCCGGGATGCCCGGGCGCAGGAGGGCCCCGCGCTTCCTATTTCCCGGACATAATATTAAGTCGTCCCCCGCGCCGCTCTTAGAGGGATGCGGAGCTTTAGAGGGGGGGGGGGGCTTCTGATCGCAGCACAGCGTTGTCATTACAGGCGTGTTACTCATTACTTCCCGCGGGGCTGGCTGCTGTACAGTACCTGTAAGCGACTGATGACGAAGGGTCGCACCGCCCTTCCAAGGACGGTATCGACCCCGAGTCTTTGTCCTGCAGGGGTCCTGCAGGGACAGGCGATGGCCGCGGCGATGGCTGGCGGCGGCGGCGGCGGCGGCGGCGGCGGCGGCCGGATGGCGGAGGCTGCGTGGCGCCGGGCACCCTGCCCAGACGGAGAAGCACCTCCAGGCGCCCGCCTCCCCCATCTCTCTCCTCCACGCTCCCCCCCCCCCCCTCTCCTCTCTCCCTCTCCCTCCCAACACCCGCCGCCGTGGGACGTGTACGCCCTGCGACGACTGTTGGTGCGTTGTGGTGTATAAGTGAAACAAAGTGCCGAGAAAACTGCTGCGGGCAACTTTCCTAAAGGACGCAAACCGTCCCGCAGGGCCACGTCAGGGGCGGGTCAGGGTGGTGGGGAGGGGGGGGGGCGGGAGGACGCTGCGCGCTCGCCTCCCCCTAAACGGCGAGCATAATTAGATCCCGCGCAAAACAACGTTAGAAACAGGCACTCCTCGCCCAGCACTCGCGAGTATAGAGGGGGGGGGGGGGCTCTGTTCCCGAGATGAGAGCGACCCACTTCTGAGGGCGGATGATATTGCACCCGCCGTACCGTACCCGCCGCCTATGGAGCACTTCCAGCGTTCGAACGATCGACGCGGCTCCCGAGTCAAAGCTTTAGATTTTGGCGCACGGTCCTCAAGGCCACATAACGTGCGGGCGCGTATCGCCCCGCCTAGATGAATATCCCTTGCGACGCTGGAGGCAGTGGAGGCCGCTGGAGTCCCGCGCTGCTCTCCGAGACGTCTGCCGCCTCCAGCACGGCCGGGGGCTGGAGGCTGGAGGCTGGAGGCTGGAGGCTGGAGGCCGGGGAGACGCGGACCATAGGTGAGGCAACAACCGCGACTAACAACCGTTCTCTTCCTGCGACTTTTCCTTCTCCTTTGTCGCTCCCGCCTTGTCGGCAGAACGGCTTCCGCCCCTGTCGCTCCCCGGCCGCCTCGCCTCTCTCCCTCTCTCTCTCTCCCTCTCTCTCTCTCCTCTCTCTCTCTCTCTCTCTCTCTCCCTCTCATTCTCTCTCCCTCTCTCCCTATCCCCCTCTCTCTCCCTCCACCTCGCTGCGCCAGTGTATATCGTCGTCAACCCCTTTTTTTTTTGTCGTCCGATTTTTGGACGAGCACAGACTCCAGTGGTATGGAGGGTTTTTAACCTCCCGTGTGTACATGCACTCCCCCCAAAAAATTATCAAAACTGGTGTTATTTTTGGTCCGTCTCCACAACCCCGCGCGCGCAGCCGGCGCTGCTCTGCTTAGCGTGCCGTGGCCGGGGTCGGGTCCGGCTTGACACGCAGGCCTGGCCAGTGAGTGCACCCCACCCCGACCCCACCCCGGCACGGCACGACCTCTCCGCCTAGTTTCTGTTGTCCCGGAGCCGAGCCGCTTGTGTCGGGGCCGACGCCACCGACGGATTCGGGCCGAGGCCCACGGCCGCCGACGCTTTTGCGCGGCCGTGGCAGAGTCCCTGCGCGACTTCACGTTCAGGCATAAGGCCTTCTTGTTTGCGAGAATTTGTGGAGACCAGTTCGGACTTTGCTGCTCCCCCTGACTGCCTTCCTCTCCCTCCCTCTCCCTCCCTCTCTCCCTCCCTCCCTCCCTCCCCCTCCCTCCGCGTCCCTGATCCGTTTTTGCCGAGGCTCAGCCGCCGCACCGCCTCAACTTTGTTCGCCGTCTTCCACGCCGTCTCCGTCGCCACCGTGATTTCGGCGCGCCGCAAGCCGTCCGTCTCCAAGTTCCCTTCCCTTCCCTCCCCCCCCCCCCCCCAACGAGATAATACAATCATTCCACGATGACACGCACTTATGTCCCCGCAATTTCTTCATTACCATCCCCGGGGAGTTAGGTCACTCGTCTTAATTATTTTTTTTTATTGCAATCTTTGAGAACGGCTTTATATGGGAAAGAAATCTCCTTTGCGCAGCGCCCCGCTTCGGATCCTCTTGCGTCCGGAAGACCATACAAACCCTTCCGCCCCCTCCCCTGTCTCTCCCTCCCTCTGAATCGTGGGCGGGTCAGCGACACACTTATCAAACATGTCGTGACCACTGCCACCCCCAGAGAGTAACGTATAGCTTGTCGGTTTTACCCCCAGTCTTTCCCCTGTGGCTGCCGCCGCTGCTGCTGCTGCTGCCGCTGCTCCCATTCCTTCGATTCCCTACTCACCCCCTCCCTATTCTCCCTTGTGTCTCTCGTCCGCACCGCGCGGCGGCAGACTCAACAGAACCCCAACTATTCTCCCCCCCCCCCCTCCCACACCCTCCGTCTTCCCGCCCGCTCCCTCCCTCAGGGGAGGGAGAAACTAAATCCCGCAAAATGCGTATAGAAAACGTGGGCGCGGAATCTCTTTTCTGTCTGTGAGTGCGTCCGGGGCGCGGCGGGGCCGGGGAGATTTATCTATGAGCGCGGGTCCTGAGTGTGTGTGTGTGTGTGTGTGTGTGTGCCTGCCCCCGGTCATAACGATATACTTATAACGGGCACGATATTTGAGCAGAGTTGTGCTGCGGGGGCGGGGCGGGGGCCCGCCCTGGAGGCGGGAGCAGCACCACGGCCTGCCTAGTTCTTAGCGGTTTTAATGTTTTTTTTTTTAAGGACTTCACTTTATCCGAAAAAATATTTGGTAATTTTTTTAAAAGCTTTCTTTAATTTTATTTATGAAACATTGTCTGAGCATTATTTTTTTTTCAAAGAGAAAAAGCTTTTTTTTTTAAATATGTGAAGTTTTCTTTCAAGTGGCTAACAAGCAATGGGAAATACTTGTGCGGTGTCACGAGGGTGCGCGGCCGGGCCGGCCGGGCTATAAACACACACTCACAAAGCCCCTGCCGGCGCGCGCCCCGCCCCGCGGAGAGGGCGTCTCCCGCGTCGCGTCCCGCCGCGCCCCGCCGCGCCCCGCCGCGCCCCGCCAGCAGCAGCAGCAGCAGCAGCAGGGCGCAGGAAATGGGATAGCGAGGAGGCGAGGGGAGGAAGTGCGTGCAATCGGCGGGCCGAATCAAATGCTTCCTGCGGAATGCGACATTTCTGTGCGAACGCGCCGCCGCCGACGACGACGACGAGTCGAGGACGGCGACGGCGACGGCGACGTCCGGGGGGTGTCGCGCCGCGCAATCACAGCGGCAATTACTGGCCACCGCGACAGCGTCCGTCCCGGCCCCCGGGCCTCCTGCTTCCGGCCGCGTCCAGCAGCCGACGTGGCGCCGCTCCTCCTTAGCCTCGTCCTCCGCAGCGCCCGCGCCGCCGCCTGTTGGAATCCGCCGCCGCCGCCGTCCGGACGGACCTTCCTTAACCACACACACACACACACACACACACACACACACACATACGGATCCCCTCCCCCGCCCTCATCCCCGCATCGTTTCCCCTTCTCATATATCCCCCCCCCACCCCCTCGTTCTTTTCTCCCCCCCCCCCCCCGCCAATGTTTTCCTACTCTTGAACCGGACGGGGGTCCTATCCGTAAATCCAAAGGGGAGCCGCCTCCTTGAACGACCGATTCGAGCAGCAAGCGCAGGGAGGAGTGGGGGGGGGGGGGGGGGCTGGCGGGGGGGGGGGGGGGGGGGGGGGAGCCACACCGCAGCGGTTCGGAAAGACTTGGCACATATTTCAACTTTGCGCCCGGAAACGGCGTGTTGTCGTCCGGAACTGGCGATCTCCCCTGGGCGTGGTCTGGCGGGGCGCGGCGCGGCCGCTGTGTGGACCCGGCGCGGGCCGGCCTCCGCCGGGGGTGACTGCGCGCCCGTAGAAACGGCAGCACCGGAAGGAGGAGGCGAGGCAACAATAATTTTCGTCGAAAGGACTGCCTGCCGCCCGCCTGCACGCCGATCGCGGCCCGCTGCCGTACAAGGAGGCGCGCCCCGTAGCGTGCTCGCCACGTCTTTTGTGTGTCCGTCGAGCCGACCATTATTTTTAAACAATTTGTTTCCCACCCGCCTGCAGATTATTTTTTATTATTATTTTCTGAAAATGTTTATTTTTTTTGTGGTGCATCCGAAATGGCACGCGAGGGGGGCCTCAGCTCGCGGACGGGTGTACACCGACTGGTGACTGGACCGGACTTTTCCATTGACTGGAATGAAAATTTTGCGATCATTTATGGTTTCTGTGTTCTGAGCTGCTACCCACCCCAAAGTAGGTTAAAAAGTCATTCCTACCGTGACCAAAACTCAAAACGAAAATATTTTTGTTTCGCTTAGAAATCTGTGGATGCTTATGAAAAAAAATTGCAAAAATGGGTGGGCACTACCTCGTCCCAGGCCTCCGCCTGGAACCCTCCTGCTTAACTTCGGTGTTCGAATGGGAACCGGTGTACCAGGTATCGACCGCCGCTAAGACACAGGCACGACGCAGCGGCCTTTTTCAGGGGCACGCTTCCGCAACGGTCAATGTAGCCCCCTCCGCCAGCCAGATTTCCGGAATCAACTCCCTTCGACTGGCTGGTTGGTCTGTGGCACTGCGGCCACTCCCGAGCGGATTGGGGGGGAGGTAGGCTTTCCTATATCGTACACAGCCGAAGCTGCTGTACTTCACGACGAACCCTAGTCGCGACGGCGTGTCCTCGTCTGCCAGATTCACAGGGAGCGAAAACGAAGGTACCGAACCCTAGGTACCCCCGTAGCATACACCCGAGTCTCCGAACCAAGTTTCCTTGGTAGACACAGAGCCCCCCCGCCGGAAACCCCGGGCGACCGAGAGAACCTCGGACCCGGGAACGGGGGTAAGCCCGACCGTGCTGCGGGAATCTTCAAGTTGAAACCCAACGCTTACATCTCTCAGTGACGCAGCGCGCACGGCCGTTCAGACAGCCATACCGACGCCACGTTCGGAAGTATATTTTACCCTCTGTCTTCCAAGCGCAGACACAAGAAAAATTTAGAGGAATCGGTAAGATTCGAACCCCCGACCCTTCAGTCGCTAGCCATCCACTATACCCACGCGGCCACAGAGCCGCTATGGTGGCGGCAGCGCGCCCCCTATACTTTACACACCGTCGCCTTAGCTGAACCGACAGAAAAAAACGCACGGACCGGCAAAGAGTTGAACATCCGACCAGCCACCCGCCGGTCGGACTCGCTAACCACGCGGCTACCGAGCTTCGGTGTGGGGTGGCCATGCGCTCCCGGTACTGTAGCCGCACGACGTGTCCGACTGGAAATTGACTGGAGTCTGACTGGAGTCTGACTGGAGAGTGTCTGGACTGGAAGGCGTACACTGACTGGAAGCAGTGGGGTACCCCTCGATGGCACGTCACTGTGCGAGGCGTTGAGAGTACACGTACGTAGTATGTGTGCGCGTCATGTGCGTGCATTGTGTACGCACAACAGAGACAGATGCGGAGAGGGAGAGCGGGTGCGACAGAGAGGGGGAGAGAGAGAGGGGGTGAGAGGGACGATCACCCGACCGGAAATGAAAGAAAACTCCCGCCCCGCGAATCTCTGTGCGTTGTGCCGTGCGGCTCGCACACCTTTACCTCCCTCCTTCTCTCTCTCTCTCTCTTCCTCCCCTCTCCTCTCTCACTCACACACACATACACAGCCCAGCGTTCGAGAGCAAATTTTTTTTCTCCCCCTCTTTCATACGACTGCGCCGCGTCTTTCCGTGGCAATCAACAACAGTGGAAAAAAAGGGAGGGCAAGCAAGCAAAAAAAAAAAAAAAAATAAAAAAAAGGGGAAGAAGAAAAAGAGGAGGGTCGTGTGGGCGTTTTTGAAGGCATCCGTGTGGGTGAGGTGCAAACACACAGCGCCACCATTCCGACAACTGCCGTGTCGCAGGAGGGGTTGTGGTCCGGCGTTGTAGGAGGGTGAGGACGCAGCGGGGGATGGTTCCCCAGTGGCTGCCGCCGCTGCCGCCCCGCTGGATGCAGAGCGCAGCGGGCTGCCTCCACGCTCCGCTCGGTCGCGCACACAACGCCCCCCCCCCCCCCCCCCCCCCGCCGCGCCGCGCACACTCTCTTCTTCAGAGACCGCCCGCCCCGCCGGCTAAAACTGCGCAAACTGTATTTCTTATTTCGCCCCGCTGGTGGCGAGACCTTCTCCTCGCCGCCTCCTCTGGCCGGCCCTTGGCCCAGGCGCGGCCCGTCGCCCTATATTTCCCTCGCTGCAAAACGTTACGCTCTGCCGCCGCGATAGCGCGCGTGCGTGCGTGTGTGTGTGTGTGTGTGTGTGTGTGTGTGTGTGTGTGTGTGTGAGGGCGCCGGCCTGGAGAGCACCTGGCTCTGATTCTGGACGGTGCCAACTAGCGGCGGCGCTGGTGGCGCTGGGGGCGGCGGCGCCTGCGGGGGAGCCTGCGAAGAGGCGCTCTGCGGGGGGTCCGGCACGGCCCGGCCCGGCCCCAGCCCACCGCTGGTGATAAATAGCGAGAGTGAGGTTCGGTCAGGCGGGCTTATGATTTAAGGTCCTCCTTGACAGGCCTGTATGTGTGTGTGTGTGTGTATGTGTGTGTGTGGCTTGCTTGCGGACACCGGCCCCTGGGAAAAGCAAAAGGCCTGAGGGCGTGTGTGTGTGTGTGTGTGTGTGTGTGTGTTGTGGGGGAGGGAGGCAGCAGCCGGTGTGTACGGGGCTGCGATTGGCCGGCCGCTGAGGGAGGCGCGCGGCGGCCCTGCCTGGCCGCAGACTGAGCGACAGCCCGGTGGAGGCGCGGTGCATGCAGGCAGGTCACGTCCCCCAGGGGGGCGGGGGGCCTCCATTGACACACGCGGAGCCGCCAAACTCGGGCGGGTAAGTGGGAGCTAACTAAGGCTGGCACGCGCGCGGCCGCGCCGCCGCTGGAGCCACACGTACGCGCCGCCGCTGTCGGGGGGGCTGTTTCGGCCCAAACAGGCGTTAAAACTCCGCGGCAGCCGCGCGCGCGAAGCGCCCCCTCCCTCCCTCCCCCTCGCTGCTTATGATTCATTTCTCTGCGGGGGGTCGCGGCCAGGCTCCCACCACCTTTCCCCCGGCGACAGCGGTCGTGGGGCGCGGACGAAGAGGATTTTCAGATCCAACGGCAGGAGGAGAAGGGTTCGCCATAAATCACACACCTTTAAAACCGACTTTCACTACTACTTCTTCTTCGCAAACTTGGCGCAGAGAGGTCGGCTCGCAGTGGGCGGACGGGGAGGGGTGGCGCGGTGGCGGAGACACCCCCGGCCGTGCCGGCGACCCCGCGGCCCGCGGCCCGCTGTGCGCTGTGCACCGCGGAATAAAAAATCAAAACGCGATGCCCCGACTGGTCCACCGGCAGCGTGTAGTCGCCGTGCTGTCGGAGGGCTGCACTGTAGCGAGGGGAGGCCCCCACAGCCCTCTGCCTCCCGCACACCTCACGCGACCCCGAGAATTTGTCCCACCTTACGTCGTGGTAGTGAGGCTCGAAATTGAGGAAAAAGGGAGCAGAAGCACGACGAGGAGGAGGAGGGAAAGCAGGGAGAGTAAAACGCGCGCCGCGGAAAGAAAGAAGCCTAATAAAAGTGGCGGGGCAATTTTTCTTGGGGGGGGGGGGATATAGCAAGCTGTGGAAAGAATAAGGGTCCTTAATTTCGCCAAGATGGCGCCGGCGTGAGGCCCCCGCGGCCCGCACGGCCGGAGGGTGTGAAGACTCCACTCTGGAATGTGAGATGGCCGTGCTTCCGGCGGGTAACTGCGCTGCAGCCGCTGCAGCGGCCCGGGCGCCGACGCCTACGTGTAATTGGGGCTGCTGGGCCTTTGTTCTCGACAAACCTGGCGGCGGCGGTGGCGGCGTCGTGGTGGTGGACGAGTACAAGACCCCCGTCGTCGTGCCGGCGGCCCCCGCCTAGGTGCTCGGCGCGGTGCATCGCGCCCCGCCTCCCCGCCGCCCCGCCGCCGCGCCGCGGCACCCGGATCTGATATTTAC
The DNA here is from genome assembly GCA_026979955.1 of Megalurothrips usitatus. Classification (NCBI taxonomy): domain Eukaryota; kingdom Metazoa; phylum Arthropoda; class Insecta; order Thysanoptera; family Thripidae; genus Megalurothrips; species Megalurothrips usitatus. The sequence continues at coordinate 14,242,330 of CM049593.1, forward strand.
GGCCGTCGTGACCGGGCGGTTCGCGCTAAAATGGCGCATCTCTGATAAGGTTTCCGCCGTTAAATGGCGCGCCTGATAAGGTCATCATAGCGACGCGGTGACACTGCCGCCTGGAATAGGTCGGCGGGGGGTCCGCCGGGGGGTCCGCCGGGAGTCCGCGGGGGGCGGCCGACGGCGTGCTTACACATCGGGAGATAACCTCTAGTATCCCTCGAGTGGCGGCCCGGTGGCGGCCGAGCCGCGCTCTCGGCGGCGTCCCGTCGGTGCCGGTGCCGTCGCGTCGTCGGCGCGGTGCTCGCGGTGGCCAAGGCCGCCCCCCTGTACCTCCGGCCTGGCCGCCCGCCGCTAACGGCACGTCGCCGTCGCCGTCGCCGCTTCCCATGCAAATGGACCATTTCGCGGGGAGACAGTGGTGGAAACTCTGAGAAACAAAACCATTCGGATGGAAATCGGCGGCCGGCGCTGGCCGCTGCGCACACGCTCTTTCCTTGCTATCTCTCTCTCTCTCTCTCTCGCGCGCGCGCGCGCTCGCACCACCGCCAGCAACTATCTCTCTCGCTCTAATGACGCGGCCCCGCGCAACTCGGCTGCCGTGCGGCTTGTCCGTGCTCATCTCGTTAAGGCGGTTGTCACGGAGTGGCGGTGAGGGTACAGTCTCAATCAATATGCTAGCAGATGCCAGCGGCGCGGCCCCCCGCGGTCCCCGGCAGCGGGACGAACACAAACACTCACACACACACACACACACACACAAACTGACGCTGGTTATTTGCTTTTGCAGGCTCGCGGGACTCCTCCTGGCGGTCGGATCCTAGCAGACGACGTCGTGAGTATTTCTTTGAAACTTTTATCCCGCACTGAAATAAGTATTCGCGGGGCAGTCGGCGACAGCTGGGGCTTGTCTGCAGGCTCCCGGCGGCCACGGCCCCGCGCGCGGTAGGCAGCCCGGCCGCACGGGCGCACGGCGCGTTGCCTACCCGCCCGGCGCGCTGCCTCCCTCCTCCGGCCGTGCCATCACGCCGCGCGTGCATTATGCACCGCGCAGGGCGCCGTGCCGGCCGTGCGCGTGCGTGCGTGCGTGCGTGCCTGCGAGGCGGGTGGTGGCCAGCAGACGATGCACTCGGCCGGGAGCGGGAGGCAGGGGGCGGGCTGCAGGCGGGCGCCCTGAGATAGCGCGTGATGACTAATAAACATGTTTTCAAGCCCCGGGGGTGTGCCCTGCCGGCCGTGGGCCTGCCGTGTCCCGCCCTGCCGTGGCCGTGGCCGTGCCATCCCCGCCGCTGCCGTTGGTGTTTGCCGAGACGCACACAATGCAGCGAGGGGCTCCTCCCCCGGCGGGCCCCCCGCGGCCTTTGTCGCAGGCCACCGTGGAATGAACGCTGCTAGTTGCCGAGTCTCGCGCGTTGTCACCGGGGGGGAGAGAAGAAGAGCGAGAGAGCGGCCGAGAGAGAGAGAGAGAGTGAGTGAGTGAGAGAGAGAGAGAGAGAGAGGAAAAAAAGTGTGAAGAGTTCCGACCCCGGCGGCCGGGTAGGGAAGGGGTGGTGGCGGGCGGTACACTCTGCCTGATTGCCGGTCGTGGCCCCACGACGACGACGGCGACAGTGGGCGGGGGCAATTCACAAATAAGGCACGTGCATTTTTGCCTCCGCCGGGAAGGAGGGTTCTCTCTCTCGCTCTCTCTCTCTCTCTCTCTGTCTCGCTCGCTCGCTCTCTGTCCGTCTCTCTCCACCCCACCAGCATTGTGGGACCAGCAGGCGCGGCGTGCACGGGGCCGAGAATCACGGCTCATCAGGAGCTTGCTGCTGCCGCTGCTGCCGCTACCGCTACCGCTGCTGCCGCCGCTCGATCGGAATGAGTGGCGGATAACGCGCTGCACTCGCGTCTCCCGACGGAATTGCGCTTCTTAAAAATCTGTCGGAGAGTTATTCGCCGCCGCTGCTACCGCTGCCCCGCGGGGCGGTCGGGCCGCCGTGTGTATAATCCCCCGGATTGACACAGCACGGCGCGTCTACTTTCCTCTAGCCGCCCCCGCCTGCGCCGCCGCCGTCGTAGGCGTGGGGTCTGAGACAATAGTCCTCCTAGCTCCTCCCAGCTCCCCGTTCGCGTTTCTTGCCGTCGGTGCCGCGGGGGCCGCGCGGGGCAGTTCTGCCACAAAAACTCTCCTCGCCGCTGCCCCCGGCGCCGCTCCGCGCTCCGCGGCGGCCGCGAGATGAGAAGCGAACATTTTGGAACGAGATTAAAACGTATCAAGCACCTGATCTGGAAGCGCCGCCGCCGCGGCCGCCGCGGCCGTGGGTCCGAGCGGGCCTCGGGGGGGAGCCCGTAGCCCGGAGGCCGGCGGAGCCCGCTGGGGGTGGGCGATGGGCTGCCGCTGTGAGATGCGGGCGGCCCGGCCGGGAGGGGAGCCCTGCGCCTTATCCTCATATCTAAGGAGAGTGGAGATGAGCGAGTCTTAGTGCGTGCTCCCCTCCGTGCCTCCTGCGCCCAGGGCTCAGGGCGCCCTGAGTGAGGGCGACCCATGCCTTCGTCGTCCTCGTCGTCTGTGCTTAATGTCAGCCGGGCACAAAAAAAAATGTTAAAATAGGCTCGGGCGGCGCGCGGCACGGCGATGGGCTCGGGCCACATCTCCTTTTGACCGTCGTACCTGAGATTGTTATCCCGTGCTGCGCAGCAGACTGGGGGCTTTGAGCGGCGCGGAGGGGGTCGGAGGGAGCAGGACGACGAGATCTTTTCGATATTTTCCGACGCCCCCCTCCCCCTCCCCGGCCCTAGGCTGGCGTGCGTCGGGACGACGGTAGTAGAAAGCGGAAGAAAAGGTGAGGGGTGAATCGGGGGCGGGGGCGTAATTGTGAAATGGAGAACATCCCTTGACTTTAGCGACCCCGGCGGTGGTGCGGGGGCGGGCTGCAGCCGCAGGGCCCCAGGGCCCCCGGGGGCGCCCCGGGGGCGGCGCACCGGGAGAGTGCGGCTGTGCGGCTGTGCGGTGGGCGCGGCGCCGTGCGGGCTGGCGGGGCCGTTACGGGCAGTCGGGGGCGGGGCGGGGCGGCCTGCGAGTGAAAGCGGAGAGGTGTTGTGGGGCTGCGGGGCTGCGGGGCTGCGCTGCACTGCTGATCCCGCCCTCGTCCACTCAATGCCGGCGTCCCCGGCGCGGCGCCGCAGCCCGGCTCCCTCCCGTCGAGTGCCTCGCGCAGATCTTTGTCTCCTCCGGCGAGTCCCCCTGGAGAATCCCTTTACCGGGATTAGTTGGCATGCCTCATTGGCTGCTGCGGCCGTCCCCGCCTGCACCCCGCCGCCGCCGCACCCTCAGGGGAACGAGTCATCGGCCAAAAGCGCCAGAAGCTGGGGCAGCAGCAGCAGCGGCGGAGAGGAGCAAAAGGCGTCTGCCTGTTGTGCTTCCCGTTGAACACCGCAGGCGGCCAATCAGCGCTTTAGACGAGGCCGGCGTCGCCCGCTTGTTTCCGAGGTCCGAGCCGGATAAGTTAGGAGCGGTGCAATAAATCGGAATTCTAAAATTATTTTTAAAGGTTTTTTTTTTAAGGCGCGTTCTATTAAAAATTTTGGAAATGTGTGCTTTCTTTTTGGGCGAGTTCGTGTGAGAGCCAAGGCGTTCCAGGCCATCTCCAGGGCGTTCTACGACTCCCCAAGCGCGTTCCGGCCCTTCGGAAGGGCGTTCCAGAGGGTGGCTCCGGCAGCCCCAGCATCCCCAGCAGCCCGGAGGCGACCGGAAAGAGCGCACTCACGCAGCCCCGCCCGAGGGAGGGGGTTCGGCCTTGGGTGAAAATAGCTTGACAATGGTCATAAATTAGTACCGCCGCTATTGTACAGCTAGGATTTGCTTCCTTTCCGGGCTCGCTGTCCCTTCTTCTCTCTTCCTGCGCTCTCTCCCTCTTTCTCTCTCCCGCTTCGCCTCCCTCCCGCGTCCTTCCCTCTCTCTCTCTCTCTCGTTCCCTATATAGTCTGGTCCAGCGCGCGCGTGTGCGATGGGGGTGCGATGGGGCGCTAAAGTTCTCACTCCCCCGCCAGTATTACTGCAACACCTCTGATACAGAGCGCAGGGGAGCCCGACTTCGCCTTTAAGTAATCAGTGGGAGGACAGTGAGTCGACCAGATTAAACTGATAAGGCAATAAATTTTGGCTCTACTTCGTGCGAAACTATCGGCAAAAGCACGTTAGAAGATTTCCGATTTTTCGCGAGCAGGAATCTTTGAATTCTTTTTGCTTGTGGGCCGCATCTTGAAACATCCGAGTGTCGCCGCTGAAACTTTTTTTCCCCTCTCCTCAAACGTGGCCGCAATCCAAGATAGCGCACACCCACACACATATGCCGCCGAGACACATTGGGGGGGTCAGCAGCACACATACCGCATTGGGTTCGGACCGCCCGCGGGGCGCCGGGGGGCGGCCGGGGGGTGGGGGGCGGTCGGGGGGCGACGGCGGGGACGGCCGTGGGGGCGGCAGAGCGCGGGGCGATGAGACGCCCCCGTTGGATGAGGTCCATGTTTCTTGGAGCGTTTCCAGCGAATTGCGACTGCCGTGGTGTACCCTGCCGCCCCTGCGCACCGCTCCGCACCACTCCCCTTTCCTCCCCTCCCCTCCCCTCCCCCCCCCTCCCCTCCCCTCCCCTCCCCTCCCCTGCACTCACACACACACACGCGCGCGCGCGCGGGGACTGGACCATCAGTACACTTACCGCCCCTCCCGGGGCCTCCGTCCTTATTCTCATGGCCCCCTCCGGGGCCGCTGCCAGAGGGGCCGTGGGGCCCTCCCCGCTGGTTTCTTCCGCTTGACACGGCCGAATATTGATCTGATCCCCCGTGGAATGGTAGTAGTGGTTGGGCTTTTCACCCGACGACAATCGTCTGGTCTTGGCATCCCCCGCGGCGGCCGCCGCGTCCACATCCAGGAAAGCGCCGGCACTCTGCCCCTTCACCGTCGGCGGACGCGCCCCACGAGTCAGCCGCGCCGTGTCGCGTCCGCCGTGTACGAGTGCGCGGCCGCGGCTGGGCGACTTTGAGGGGTCCGCGCCTAGATAATAATTTCTGTCCGCTAGCGGAACGTGGATGCCAGATGGCGCCGGTTCAAGGTCTTCGCGCGTTCGCGTCGCACAGTAATATGGGAAGCCGCACGCGGTGGTGAGATTGAGGGCTGCCTGCCCTGCCTGCCCTGCCTGCTCCGCCCGCCGGCCCTGCCCGCCCAGCCGCGCGCACCCCGTTATGCCGGGGTCCGGCTTCGCGGGGGGTCCCGCAGTCATCAGAGCGATCCCCCGTGTCTGGGATTGCCTCGGTAATAGCACATTTGTGGAGACGTCGTGGCGGATAACTCCCGGCAGCACAATGAAGAGCCGGTCTCTTGTGCGGCCCGGCCCTCCTGGGGGGGCTGGCTGCTGGCTGGCTGCTGGCTGGCTGCTGGCTGGCTGCTGCTGGCCTACCATTGCCCCGGCGGTTCCGGCCGCCGCCCCTCAGCCTAACAACGGCCTCTGCCCTTGTTGCCCCGGCGCGGCCTCCGCCCAGCGGGGGGGCCTCGGCGGGACCCCAGGCGGGGCCGGCCGGGCTGCCCCTGGCTGGGACACGAGTTGGGCACCCCGCCGGCCCGGGGCCCCGGGGCCCCGGTGTGCTTGCCGCCGTGGAAACCCTTTTGGCTGGCTAATAGTTTGAGGTAGCCATTCAGGATGCTTGGAGTGGGACTCGGGCGGCGACGGTGGTTGGCGCTGCTGGATCCTGGCCGAAAGAGAGAGAGAGAGAGAGAGAGAGAGACGCAGAGAGGAGGGAGGGACAAACGAGGGAGGAAGACAAGGAGTGAGGGATTTCCTGCCGCGGAGGGCTACCTGGCGAGCGCTGATGAGGTTTCCAGGCGGGAGTCCGAGATGTATTATGCTCCACTTTGCGTCCACATAATGAGGGAGGAGCGGTCGTCCTGGGGCCGCGGGGCCGCGGGGGAGGATCGCTCCCAAACAGTCCGCGAAGCCACCGGCGTGTCGCCGTCCCACAAACTGAATCGCTTCAGATAGAAATTGTCATGCGACCTATGTCTCTCGAATCCTTTCCTTGTGCTTTGTTCATAACGAATAAAAGGGGAAAACTTTTACCGTAACAAAAAAATAATAATTGCGTTTTACGCCCCACCATAGAACAGAGGTCGTACTTTACTTTTAGCGCGTACCTGCTGCGCTCGGGAATGCGACGCGATGATGAAACTGCAACGCTTCGGACAACTGCGTCAACATCCTGCCACCGCCGCATGCGAGCGAGAGAGAGAGAGAGAGAAAGAGATAGAGAGAGAGAGAGAGAACGAGAGAGAATCGAGCAGATATTATGGCGGCGGCTTGCTGAAAATTAATTTAACCTCTCTTTTCGTTTTTTTTCCTTTTTCCTATTTTTTTTCTGCTGTATGAATTATGAGCGTTGAGGATGCGCATGATCACCGGTGGCCGCCGCTGCCGCCGCTGCCGCCGCTGCCGTCGGCTGATGGAGCCGTGATAAGTTCCGCAGATTAGAGGGATGCAGACCCCCGATGCGGCGGCGCGGGGGTGTGGCAGGGGGCGGCGCGGGGGTCCCCGACGGTCCATCAATCATGTTTTTCAATCACACCAAAGCGTTGTGCGCCCCCCCCCCCCCCCCCCCTCTCTGATAAGGCGCGTTGTACAGTTAGTGCCCCCCCCCCCCCGCCGTCAGGGATTTGCATTCCGGTCCGACAACGATTCCTCATTCCTTTTGCTTTACACATCCCCCCCCCCCCATCGCCCTCCTGATTTTTTTTGTTTTGTCATTTTGCCTCTTTGCGATGCGCTGCTGCACCGCGGCGGCTGCAGTCTTGACGACCGCTTGCCGGGGGTTAAGTGGGGTCGCTGCGCGCGCTGTTTAGGCCGCTACTGCCGCCTCGGCACCTGCCGGGCCGCCGCCGGCCGGCTCTGGAGGGGCCTATCATCTTTACGCTCGCGCTATACTGGCTGCACAGGCCTCTCTCCGTTTGCTCTTGACGGCCTGTCCTTTTTTTTTAAAGCCCCGCCGCTCTTCATTTTTTTTCCCGTCCCCGCGCGCGCCGCGGCCCATCATTTTCGCGCGCTGCTTTTGAATCTCGCCCCCGCGCGCGCGCCCTGCGAGCACCCTCATCTCATCATCCCCGCCGCCTCCGCGGCGGCCAAGTGGCCGTCGCCGGCATCGCGGCTGGCAGGAGGTTCACGATTTTGTACGCAAATCCTCCTGGTGGGGGAGTCCGGGCGGGGAGGGGGTGCGGCTCGGACCCGCAACATGCTACCCCCTCCGGTCACTCCATTCAGGTAATGAAGCACTCTCGCGCCGCAGAGAGTGCACCTACCTGCCTGCCTGCGTTATACGGCACGGCCAAATTGTTCGGACCACCGCGGCGCCCTGCGGTCTGCGGGTGTGCGCGCACACTTCCACCGCCGGATATGGGAATACTAAAAAAATAAAATAAAAAAATACAGCAGTCCGCGCTTTTGTCCGCACACAAAACCCTTTTGTGTCCTGCTAATGACTTATTTTGTTTTTGTTTCCGCAGGCGGGCTCCAGCAGCGCGACCTGTCGGGGCTGGTAGGGGAGACGGTGCAGCTTCCGTGCCTCGTCGACACCCAGCTGTGCGGCACGGTGCACTCGGTCAAGTGGTACCGGGGGTCGTCTCGCATCTACGTCTTCAGCGAGATGGCGGCCGTGGACCACGCCGAGGGCGACTACGTCGACAGGTGAGTCACCGGCAAGATGAAATTAAATTAGGCACTTGCGCTGCATGCCGATACTGCGGCCGCGGACCCCCCGCGGACCCCCCGCGGACCCCCCGCGGACTCCCCACGGACCCCCCGCGGACCCCCCGCGGACCCCCCACGGACTCTACGTCGACCTGCCCCCGCACTTCCGCGACAACTTTTCTCGCCCTCGCTCGTGCATTATTGCCGCCCCGGTGACTCCCCGCTCCTCGTGTGTCGCCGGGCCGCGCGGCCTGACGCGACGGCGGTCTTCGGCTGCCCCCGGGGGGTTCCCTGGTCGTGTGCATAATGAATGGCTCGCACGCGCGTGACAAGCGCTTCGGCGCCCACAACGAGACGCACTCACTTCACGGACGACGTGGTGGTCGTGTTGGTCGACGCGGACGGTCTGTCCCGGCGGCCTGCCAGGCTGCCGCCGCAGCAGTTGTTGTTGGCTGTTAGTTACAGCGCGGCGCCCCACCCCCAGTCAGTCAGCCCGGGGACGCGTTGCCGCTGTGCAGACAGGCGGCGGGCAGCGGCGGGCAGCAACGCGGAGTAGCTGTAGCAAAACTCTGCAGACGATGGGTGACCTGCCCCGGGGAGAAAGTTTGTGGGCCGGGCGCCGCCGCCCCGGCCGGCCCCGCGACGACTCTGCCTGCTCTGCCTGCTCTGCCTGCTCTAACAGCAGTGTCAGCACCGGTCTACCCGGGACGGGTTAGGTTAGGTCCGGCTCGCGGTCCGGCCGCGCCGCCACTTCCCCAGGCGCCGCCGTGGTCCCCGCGAACCGCTGTGGCTAATCGTCAGTGCTGGCTGGCTTGCTGGCTGGCTGGCTGCCTGCCTGCCTGCCTGGCTGTGGCCTCGCGAAGAAGAAGCAGAGGCGGCGCCACGGAACTTGATTGGCACGAAGCGGCCCTGTCATTACTCTAATTGCCCTGCCGCCAATCGAGTAGACAAAAGGAGCGGAAGGCGGCCGCCAGCCGCCGCCGTCAGCCGCCACCAGCCGAGAGGGCTGAGTAAAAACGGGGAGGCGCGGGGACAACGCGCGGACTGGCTGCCTGCCTGGCTGCCTGCCTGCCTGCCCGCGGGTAACGAGCTGTGAGGGCCACCTGAATATTCCAGCCCGGGCAGCGCCTGGCAGGGCGGCTACCCTTCGCGGCCCCCGCCCGGCCGGACTGTCCGACAATATTTTCGGATAAGGGCAGCAGGAGGGCTCTGCTGCAACGCGCAGCGGCAGGGGTGGCAGCGGTGGTAGCCGGCCGGGGGGGGGGGGGGAATAGCGCGTCCTTCACTGGAAATGATTCAAGTCGTTACGGCCTTGTTTACGAGTCCCGCCCCTATACATCCCGCGGGGGGCCCAAATCCGGGCGGCTCGCGCGGCAACATCACCACACCACCGCCTCCTGGACGCATAACTCCACACCCGCGCGCACACCCGCCGCTGTGTGTTTGAGCGCCCTTGTAACAAACTTGGAATGTCTTCCTCGTTCCCTTAATTCCAGGTATGCCGGGGGTCGTAAGCCGACAGCGGGCGGGGCGGTGTGGGGCGGCGGGGGCTCTGCCGGCGGCGGGTTATGGACGGTCCTCACTGATAACGTCTTGCTGGGCCCCCGCCGCCCCGCCCACCGCCCGCGGGGCCCCGGGACCCTCAGGCCCCGCACGGGGCCCCCGCTGTGCCGCCGCCTCGGCCACGAGGCGTCAAGAGGGAAAACAATTACGTCTTGATGCGTTTCTTATTCAAATGTGAGATGCCGCTGGGCCGGGCCGGGCCGGGACGGGCCTGCTGCTGGCTGCGCTCCCTTTCTCCCTGTCTCTCTCCCACTCGCACGGCGCTTACAGCAAGTCAGGCATTATATCGTGCGGTGCTCTCTCTCTCTCTCTTTCTCGGAAGTGCGGAGAGAGGTCCGGGGCGTTACACATGGCGGGTAGGCGGGCCGGAGCGGGAAGAGGGAATATGCGAGGAGCGCAGAGGAAAGTTGGGGTGGCGCACTGGCGGAAAGAAGGGTGGGCGGGCGGGCGAGGGAGGCGGTGCGGGAGTGCGAGAGAGTAAGAGAGACAGAGAGAGAGAGCAAGTTGGCTGGGACCTCTTAAGATGCGCTTAAGAATAGAGCACGCTTATGATGCGAGCGGTCGCGGTGGGGGGGGGGGAGGAGGAGGAGCCGGGTCGAGGACGCCGAGGACGGCAGCCGACGGGGAACCGACGGGGACCCGACGGGGACCTAAGGCATATTGAGTGTCACGCCGTTTATTCCGCTTCGATGCGTCGCGCCGCGCACCACATTTCCCTCCGCCAAGTGGCGTCGCGTCGGACACGCGCTGCGGGGGGTAGGAGAGGGGGGGGGGGGGGAGGGGGGGGGGGGGGGGGTAAGATTAAGCACGTGGTATAATGGTTCGGCCATAGCACTTTGTCGTGGCCAACGAACGATGATGGCGTTATTGAAATATGGCTGGCGCCGCGTCACACAGCTTGTACAGTTGGGGTAGCCAGCCAGCGGGCCATGGGCGGCGGCGGGGGAGGGGAGGGTAGTGGTTCAGTCAGAGGGAGGAGGAGGGGGGGGGGGTAAATTTTTCGACATGGCGCGCGGTCTGGACCGGCTACCGCAATTTTCACGCGTGCGCGCGCCGCCACGGCTCGGCCACGGCCACCCCCGCGTGCGTGGCGCATATTTTGTGGTTTGTGTGTGTAGTGGGCCGCTGGCCGCTGGGCGGTGGCCGCTGGGTCCCGGTGTGTGCATAAAGTGTGTGTCCGGGGATAAACTCCGGCCGCGGCTCCGGGTGCTCCAGGCCGGGCGCCCGGCGGGTTAGGCCGCGCGCCGCCACGGCCGCGCTGCGGGCCGGCCTACGCTGCAGGCGCTTCGGAGGCGGGGCCGGTCTCAAGGAGCGGCGCCCGTCCCGGCGGCCACGGCGGCCACGGCGGCGGCGTCTCGGCGGGGTCTGCCGCGGGTATCCGCCGCTGCGGCCGCCGGCTCGTCGGCGCACGGATTTTAATAAGTAGATTCAAATGAAATGCAATCCCGTAATGACTGTGCGGCGGTGACCCGCGGGGGGTGTGGAGTGGGAGGGGAGGATAAACTGGAGGATAATCTGACGGCGGCCGGAGTCATAAAGACGGGCGGCGGCGGTGGCGGCCCGGAAAGAATCGGCCCGAAACCCAAAGAGGAGTACAGCTGGCTTAGTCCGTTCTGCGCCGCTTCTTGGCAGCGTCTTCCTGACCTGGTAACTAGTAAACTCCCTCCCTCCCTCCCTCCCTCCATCCATCCCTCTCTCTGGTTCACTCCCCTCGCCCTCTCTCGCAGTGCGCTATACGCCCTTTCTTGTTTACATTTTGGCCACTTTCCATGCGGCTGTGTCGCGTGCGTGCCGTATTGCGAATCCCTCACGGACGCCGCGCCGCCTTTGTTCGTCCGCGCGCCCCTCCCCTCCCTCTCCTCCTCCTCCCCCTCCTCCTCCTCCTCCTCCTCCTCCTCCTCCTCCTCCTCCTCCTCCTCCTCCTCCTCCTCCTCCTCCTCCTCCTCCTCCTCCTCCTCCTCCTCCTCCTCCTCCTCCTCCTCCTCCTCCTCCTCCTCCTCCTCCTCCTCCTCCTCCTCCTCCTCCTCCTCCTCCTCCTCCTCCTCCTCCTCCTCCTCCTCCTCCTCCTCCTCCTCCCCCTCCTCCTCCTTCTGAGACTGTGCACGGCACGGAGGCGCCTGCTCACTTGCCCCCGCGCCTCGCGTCGGCCCGGCGGACAGGATTTACGGCCGCGCGGTAGACAGGCGCAGCCGGCACGGCAGGTGGCGTGCGTGTGTGGTGCGGCGGCGGTCCACGGTGGTAACACGCCCCCCCCCCCCCACGTCTCCAGCTGCCTACTTCCAATTAGCGGTCCTTCTACACCCCCCCCCCGTCGTCTTGCCTCGCGCGCTCCGCGTGGCTATTGATTTCCGATGGCTCGGCGGCGGCGTGCCTGTCGCTGACGCGTGCGGCCTGGGACCCCGGAGCAGCCGCAGCAGCAGCAGCAGCAGCACGCCAAGAGTGCTCGACGCCTCGGCCCCATCTCCGGCGCTAAGCGGGGAGCCATTTCGGCGCTGCCAACATGACACCGAGACACTCAGTCATTCGCTCCTTAATTGGCTGTCGGGTCCGGCGGCGGCCCTGCGGCGGCCCTGCTGCCCTGCGGTCCTGCTGTGGTCCGCGGCTCACCGCAGCGGAGCCTCCCTGGCTGTTTTTATTTCTATTTCTCTCCCGCAATACGTCGTGCGCCTGCCTGGGGCGCGTGCGGATTGGGGAGTAATCGGATCGCGTCTCAGAGGCGTGCCCAAGCTGGGTAATGGTCCCGGGATTTAAATAGACTAGATGACTTAATTTATTTCGCGAAAACGCAGCCAATAAACTGGTTTCAATAAAGCGTTCAGTAAAAAGAAAATTGTAAAGAAAAAAAATTAAACGAATTCAAAACTAGTGACGGCCGGACATCTTATCCAGAGAGAACGTACGAAGTGAGAAGGTCGTGTACTTCACACGTAAATTATGGAAAAAATATCTCGAGCCCCGTCGCCCTTGGCCTTTGCGCTCTCATGTTGTTGGCCATTCATCAGGTGCTCTTTTTTTCCTCTGGCCCTTTTTTTTTGCCACCCGCCTACCTTTTGTTTGCCTTTCTGTCCAACTAGTGTTCGTGCGTGCTCACGCGTGTGGGCGTGCGCGTGTGTGCGTGCGTGCTGCCATAAGTTGGACCGCGTACACGCAGATCGGGAGGCAAGCAGTTTCAAGTTGTCCGCGCGCAAAAACAAAAGCACAACACCACACACACACGCACACACGCAAGCACACACACACACACAGACGCAGCCCGCGCAAACACCCCGCCCCTCACTCTCTCTCTTCCTCTTTGGCCTAGGTAGGCGTACGCAAACATTGCACATTATCCCTTATCTCGCTCGCACTCGCACGAAGGGAGGCCACGAGCCTCTCATTTTCCGGCGGTCTGTACGGCCTGAGAAAGGGCGGGACAGAGAGGGAGGGAGAAGGATGTTGGGCGGGGCGGGACGGCGTGCGGGTGATTTCGGACGCGAGCCTCGGCGGTGTGGCCACAGCGCCAACGCCAGCAGCAACGCACGCAAGTTGCACCCGCGCTGGCCTCCACAAGTCCAGGCGGCAGGCAGCAGGGAGGGGGGGGGGGGGGGGAGGGAGGGAGGGAGGAGATGAGGAGGGGAGAGGAGAGGAGAGAGGGGAGGAGAGGAGGGGAGTGGTAGGAGAGTGGCACGTGTTTGTGCTACCGGCCCCCGCATCCCCGCGTAAATGAGAAGTAAGCTGGTTACGCAATGCTTTCAATCTCTCTCTCTGTCTCTCTCTCTCTCTCTCTCTCTCTCTCTCTCTCTCTCTGTGCGACGCCGGGAAGGGCAGAGTGTTTGTTTTCAAGGATCCGGTAGGAATGTCGAGCCCAGGACGACAGCACGACAGCAACACGCGCCAGGTGGTGACGAAAGGACACGTGCGGCCAGAGAGAGAGAGAGAGAGAGAGAGAGAGAGAGAGAGAGAGAGAGAGAGAGAGACAGCAGTGCTCGAGAGCGCAGGGTCCTGGGAGCAGGGGCGGACTCGAGCGCGGTATGGAGTGTTTACGGGGGGTCGTTGTTTCGGAAATGTGTACACGTGGATGGAAAAGGAGAATCGGCGCGCCCTGCCTGCCGCGCCCCTCCAGCCCCCGCTCTCCAAAGTTGTCACCCCCCCTCTACCCTCTCTCTCTCTCTCTCTCTCTCTCTCTCTCTCTCTCTCTCTCTCTCTCTCTCTCACTCTTCTCCTTGGCGCGTGAACGTCGCGGTCTCCAGCCGCGCGCGCGGTACAGAATCGCGCCTTGGCGAACGAACACAGGAGGGCGTGAGTTTGTGAAACGGGACGTGAAAATAATGATGATAACTTGACCGCGAGGGGCGGCGCGGGGGCGGCGCGGGGGCGGAACAGGGGAGACACTCTCTGTATCACAGCAGAGGGGAAGGGGGTCCGCGCGCGCGCCGCGGCGTGGAGGAAAAAAAAACGCGTCGGCGAAATAAGAAAATAAAACGTGGATATATCTGGGGAGAAGGGGTCGCGGCGGCGCCACTTTTGTGCGGCGTTGCGGCAAAGATTTATTGCAAAAACGCCGTTTTAAAAAGATTTCAGTTTGGTGAAGTTTTTGTGCATAAAGGAGGCGGCAGTGGCGGCGGGAGGCCGTGCAGCAGCGGTGGGCGCGGCGCAAACAGAGCGCTGTGAGGGGGGCCTTCGGGGCCCTTCGGGGCCGCCGCCGCCGCCGTCGTCGTCGCGGCCCACTGAGTCCACTAAAAATGCGGTCTCGGCGGGCGGGTAGGAGAGTGAGCCCGCCTCCTCCGCCCCGCCCGGCCCTGCCGCCGGACACTGCGCCTGCCGCTCCCCCCAGCTCCCCAGCTCACCTCGAGGGTGCCCTAATGCGTGTGCCCGGCCGCTCTCTTTTCCCCCGAGCCGGCCGGCGGTGCCCTGTCGGCGGCGCCCTGCCGGCGGCGCCCTGCTGCCCCCCTGTCATCCCGTCCCGCCGCCGCTGGCTGCGGGCCTCGGCCCCAGCCCCGGGCCCCCCCCGGCCACCGGGTCGAACCGTAACTTGTTCGCCGCCTACTCCTCGCCGGCCAAGGCGCCTCAAAAACTTTGTAAAAGTAAATTATACCGGAAGTTTTAATTAGTTTTCGCCGGCGGTTCCGCCGGTGCCGTCCGTCCCCCCGCGCGGGCGCCCGTCCGTCGCCGTTCCCGTTTCCGCTTGCCACTCGATGTGCCGCCCTTTTTGCGCCGGCGTGAGCAGCTCGTCTTGGCCGAGTGGCGCCCGCGCGCGTGTGTGTGTGTGTGTGTGTGTGTGTGTACCCGTCTGAGAGAGAAGAGAGAGAGAGAGAGATGCGTGGGGCCTAGCAGACTCTGACCGCGGTCCAATGAGAGATGGTATCTTCTTCGCCTATTGTCTCTACTGCGAGGGATCGGGTTGCTGCTTGCTGCCCCCCCCCCCCCCCGCCACCGTCCCCGGGCACAATACAGGTGGGGGCTAATGGAAAGGAGCGAAATCAAGTGGACGCCCCCCCCCCCCTTGCACTCTGCCGGCACGGCTTCGTGAGGGGGGCGGTGGCGGACCTCTTTTGAGCCTGAGCGGAAAATTGAGTTTCGTCGACGGGATGAATGCAGAAACAGCAGCAACAGAGCCGCCGGGGGCGAAGGGGGGGGGGGGGGGGGGGGGAGGAACCTCACTCTCACCAGCAGAACCGTGGCGCACCGTAACGCGTTGCGTCCGTGTGAAACGCGCACCGCGGCCATACGACCGCTCGCTCCTCTCGAAGCCGCGTGGTGCCATGTTTTTGGCGAAGGCCGGCTTCTAGTGTATTTGGCCGGCCCCCCTAATTGGAGAACCTTTCGCTTCCCTGGGACCGCAGCGCAAACAAAACACGCGAGCCACGCGCGCGCGGGTGGGGAACAGACGAACTGACGGCGGCGGCGGGGTCTCGTATGTGCAAGCAGCCTAGCCCCCCCCCCCCCCCCCCACGTGAGCGATACCCCACGAGCCCCCGGCAGCAGCCATCCCTGACGTACGTCACAAAGCGAGAGGAGTCAGCCCCCCCCCCCCCCCCCGCATCAACTCCGGCCCCATTAGTGCCGTATTCACTCCCAGTAGTTGTCCGCGCCACTGAGCTGCTTCCATGTGCCCCCTCCCCCCCCCCCCACTTCCCCCTCTCTGCTGCTGCTTTTTGCGGAGAAGTTACCGTATGCGTGTGTGTGTGTGTGTGTGTGCGCGTGCGTGATGGTGTGGGCCACCTCACACATTTTGTTTGCGCGCGCGCATTTTCCATCATATTGCGCTCTGTCTCTCTCTCTCTTCCCCGCCCCCGCCCCCCCCCTCTCTCTCTCTCTCTCTCTCTCTCTCTCTCCACACGCCCCGTCCCCCCGCTTGGCCCCCTATATCCCCCGCGTCCTTCTGCCTGCTTCTCATAAAGCTTTGCCCAAATATCCACAAACATTTAATTTCCACTCCGTTTGAAGTCGGGACATGAAGGCCCCGAACAAAAAGGGGGCACAGCGACATCTGGTGCAGCGGGCTGTGCCGGGGGGGGGGGGGGGGGGGGGGGCTCTGCTCTGGCCTCTGCGGGTAGTTCATCACGGAGCCATTCAGTGGGCTTGCGTCCCCCGGCATGGCATGGCACGGCGCCGCTGGACTCGCGCTGCTTGCGGTTTTAAATTCTTCTTCTGTTTCAGTCGCGCGCGGCGGCCTGCAAATAATTCAGGGACCCGTCGTGCCCGTTGTACCGGCCTGCGCGGACGTCTCTCTCTCTCTCTCTCTCTCTCTCTCTGTCTCTGTCTCTTTTCTGCCGTGTTCCTTGCGAACACAAAGTTGGCTCATTTGATCTTACATCTGACGACGACGATTTTAATCGGATTAATTAGTCGTCCGGGCGGGAAGGTCCGCATGCCGGCCGGGCCGCCGCCGGGCCGCGGCCCCCCAAAGTTTGGGCCGCGTCCGCCCTGCTGGGCGTGTCCTCACAGGTCCTCACGGAGCCCTCACAGGTCCTCGCGGGGTCCTCGCGGAGCCCTCACGTAAGGCGCCGCGCCGCCGGTAGTCACTGTGCTGTAATCCGATTTTAAACGGCAATCGCGACTGTATCGGGGGCAGCCAATTAAAGCAGGCGGCGGCGGCCGAGTCAAACCCGGCGGGCCGTCATTAGGACAGCCGCCTCCGGGCCTCCGGGGCCTCCGGGGGCGCACGGCACAGCCTGCGAGGCGGACGGCTGGCCGACTCTCCCCCTCCCGGCGAGACTTTGGCGCACACCTTCGCGCCGCGGGGTCGCATTTGGGTCCGCGGGGGGTCCCGATGGCGCCTCTCTTCCCCCCCTGCGGGACGCGGTGTGTGTTTGCCCCGGGAGATTGCGTCCCGGTCTGTCCGGCCCAATATTTTATTCAGTCGGATCGTGTCCTGAATAATATCTCCGAGTGCGTGGCCGTCCTTACCCCGCCGCCCGCCGCGCCGCCGCGGCCCACCGCGCCGTCAAGTTGTCCACCGCGGCGGACTTCTTTTATCGTAATATCATCTCCGATGCCGCCGCCCCTCCCCTCTCCCGGTGCATTCGACTTCTTGGCCACAGTCTCCCTGACCCTACCGCTGCTTCTTTCTCTCCCGCCTCTTTCTTTCTCTCTCTCTCTTCCTCTCTCCCTCTCTCTCCGTGACTGCCCCTTAACCCCACACAGTGTATATTTCCGGGCGCCATGAATAACGGATGGTTTTCGGGGGTCTTAACATAATGTAAAGCGACCGAGACGAGCACACTTTATCATGCGTTGCCCCGGCCCGCCGCGAGCGCCGGACCCCCCGCGGTCCGCCCTCTGCGAACAAAAACAAAAATCTGGGCATCGATGAGGGCCGTGTGTGTGAGACGGCGATGCTCCACTCTGCGGCTGAACCGGCTCATTGCTGCACTGAGGGAAACACCCGAATGGAAACAGTTTGCCTGGACTAAATCTCGTCGTCGTCCTCTCCATAATCAGTTTTCGATTCGCTCGCCTACCGAGAACCGCCACACTTACGGAGAAGGCCGTCGTTGTCAGGATCGAAAATATTTATGCTTCCCATATAAAATCCCCGATTAATATCAAATTTTGATGGCAAACGACTTCGCGAGAGGGGACGGAGTTGGGGGGAGGGGCAACCTCAGAGAGAGAGAGGATATACGCCTCTGTTACGATCCAACGATCCCTGCGATCGCTTGTGTCTCTCTCGCGAAACGGCCTCGTTTTTACGATAGCTTTGAAACTGAGGCGCCGTAAAAAAAAATAAGGCAAAAAATATATATAGAGGAAAATGTAAACAAAAAAAAAAGAGAGTGGAGAAAATACACGCAAACGCGCGCGGAGGGACCGCGGACGGCGTTGGGAAAGGGTGAAACAGAGGACGCGCGGTGCTTTAAGTGTGACAGACGCGGGGCCGGCGGGGCCGACGGGGCCGACGGCCCGGCCGGGCATCGGTCCGCGGGCCGTCTGATGGGGCCGCCGCCCCGACGCACCCGCCGCGTTGCGCTCCGCCTCGCCACGTTTGACGCTTCACCGCCGCTGCTGCTGCAGCGCATGCATCGGTGAACCAGTCCGTCCCTCCATTAATGATTGGACTCGAAACTATATTCGCGCCGATTCCTGGACGGGTGCCGGTTCGTGAGTCACGGGCCGGCAATAGTACGGAGCCCTCCAGGACGGCGTCGGCAGCGTCTGGGTCACCGCGTCAACGCGGGACGGACGGACGTCGTCGGCACCGTTCCACGTCCGGCCCGGGGCCTCGGATTATGCAGGAGGAGGCGGTACTCGCGATAAATAACTCAGCCGGCGCGGCCAGTCCGACGCTCCATCATTAACGCGCCGACGTCCTTTTCGGTCCGGCCGGCTGCTCCGGCCGCCCCGGCCGCCCCGCCGCTGGCCCCTCCTAATCCGTCATCTCCTTCACCTCGCGCACACGCTGCCGCCGCTGTTGCCCGCCCCCGACGGCCCCGCAGCGCCCCCACCGCCCGCTGCTGCTGCTGCCGCTGTGCGTGGAAACAAACTTGCAGAGTCTGCGGCGCGGCGGCGGCGGCGCCGCCGCCCAGACAGATGGGGTGGGCTGCGCATGTTTTCATTTAATTATTACGCCCCTGTTGAGGTGTTTGTGTGGCGTGTACAGCAGCGCTTTGGGGGTCCGGGCGGGAGCGCGGCGCCGCACGCGGCGGGCGGCGGGCCCGCGGCGCCCGGCCAACCACCTCCCGGCGTGCCCCGCCCCGCGCACTGCTGGCTGTTTGTACGGTCTTGCCCGTACGGGCGATTTGTGAGAACTCTCTGTGTGAGTGTGCGTGTGTGTGTGTGTGTGTGTGTGTGCGTGTGTGTGTGCCGAACGTCGCCCCCGCCGTCTGCAGGCCGGGGCGGGGCGAGTGGCTCAAGTGGGGCAGTAAACAGCGGCCCGCGGCCGGCCGGCAGAGGTCGCCCATCCCCGGCGGATCTCACGGACCGTCTTGCCTCGTCGTAAACAAAGACAGAAAGCATAAAAGGTCACCTTTTCCGCCCTCCCTCGCGGCACATGTGTACCGCGCCGTCGTCGGCCGCGCACTCGGCGACGGCTGCGCCCGGCCGGCGCGGCGGGGGTCACCTTCCAGGGCGGCGTGGTCCGCGGCGGCGGCAGGCAGGCAGGCAGGCAGGCAGGCAGGCAGGCAGGCCCTGCTCCCCACTACTTCTGCACGTCGGGGAGTACGGAGCGTGACCATTGCCGCCCCCTCTCGCATTGTCGCGTGACCGTTTTCATTTGGCGGAGAGCGGCGCGCGAAAATCCACACGCGAGCGTAGCAGCGGCGTTGGGGCCGCGGGGGCCTTGGCAGGGGATCACCGCCACACGCACAAAGGGATACACGAGCAATAAAGAGTAAAGTATGTCCCCGCGGCGCTGCCCTCACGCCGCTCTGCCTAATCTTCCCTCCCCCGCCGCCCGGCAACGCCGCCCCCGCCGCCCCCGCCGCCGCCGCTCGCATTCTGACGCCAATGAAATTTAATGCCCGCAAAAATTCAATTATTTAGACTTCGATTTAGCGAGAGGGCATGCTCTGCTGTGCAGGCTCTCGACTCCCCCCCCCCCTCCTCCCCCCACTCCCTTCGCTCCACACCCGGCACGATCTCCTATCTCTCTCTCTCCCTCCCGCCCTCTCTCGTTTACACGTGATCGCATCTGATTTCCCGGTACCGTAGCCCGCCGCCGCCCGCTGCGCCGCTCTTTCCCCGCCGGATGGAGAGACCAGTGGGGCGCGTGTCACCGTATTGGTCCGCGCCCGCCGCTGCCGCCCCGTCGGGTTCCCGCCGCCATTGTAGAGGATAGCGCAGTGCGCAATGACTGCCTGCAGGTGCTTCGCGGAAACTGAAAGCTCTTTGTCGGCGCTCCTGGAACTTGCTTAATGGCGGATCGAGACTCGAAAAAAAAAGGAAAGAAAAACTATTTTCAAATTTATCCTGATGTAGCGACCAAAAAAAATGATGGAAATAAAAATATGAATTGATCTGGGCTTCGTTGTTTGTGCGCGGACGTCCGTGTTTCCCGCAGTGGACACGACGCCGCTGCAGCGAGAGGGCCCCGTGACGTGCGGAGCGTGCAGGGCGGCCGGGCGGCCGGGCGTGCGCAGCCCCTCTCATAATGACGTCAGGGAGATGCGGAATGGAAGGCTCTCTCTCTCTCTCTCGCTCTGCCTCATCCTCTGTCGCTCTCTCTCTGTCTCTCGGCCTTGTTACTGGCCAATATCCGGATGGGGGCGGGGCCGGGCGGAACCAGACGCTGCAGCGGCGGACCCCGCTGCTCCGCCCGGCCCCGCTGCCCTCCTCGACTTGAACCCGGCGCGCCACGCGAGCTTGCTAATTTGCATGACCCTTCGGTCCGGAGGCCCCCCCCCTACAACCCCTGGCGCACTGGCCTGTCCTCCCTCCCTGCAGGCGGGCGGGGGACGCGGCCGCCGTCGCGGCCGTCACGCCACCAGACAGGACCCTCTCTCCCGTCCCGTCCGCAGCGGCCGTGCCGGCGGGCCCTGCGGGTCCGCATGTGCCCCGCGCCTCGCGCTCTCTCGGAGCTCATGATTGTTTCCGCGTGTGCCCCGCGCCGCCGCCACCAGCTTACGTCTCCTCAGCCGCGGGCGGCGTCGGGTTGCCGCGCCTTGCGCCTTGCGCCGCTCGGCCGTCGAGGCGCCCTGACGCCCCCCGCGTGACCTTCCCCGCGTGCCGCTAATCCCCGAGTGCAGCAAGGCGTTTGTGGTGGAGTTGTCGCTGCGCTGCCGCCGCTGCCGCCACCGCCGCTGCGTCGTGACGGATAAACTGATTCCAGGGCGACTCATTAGTCCGCGCGAGACGTGTTGGGGCCATTAACGGGCTTACAGCCGAGATATTTGACTCTGCTTAATCTGCGCCGCCGCAAGATGAGAGAGAGGGAGTGTGAGGGTGTGGGGCGTGCGGTCTCTCTCCCTCGCTCTCGCCGCCTCTCTCACTCGGAGCAGGGAAGTTTCACGGTGGCAGATGATAAACTTTGGCAATAGCACACCATGAGAGCTAAGATGTGGATGGAAGGGGGTATGAAATTCGAGTCACGCCTGCCGCTTCCAAACAAAGGCCCGCGTGAGTATATCAAGACGTTTGGCTTAGGGGTCCATCTCCTCCTCGTCGTCGTCGTCCCCCCTCTCTCTCTCTCTCTCTCTCTCTCTCTCTCTCTCTCTCTCTCTCCTTCTCACAAGCCTCACGGAGGGTGAGGTGAGGGGACGGATCCGACATTATTTGCATGAAAAGTTAACATATTAGTGCGAGCAAAGAGTCCACACGCCTTGCCTCCTCCGGTGGGGCCCCGCGTTGTTTGAGTTGGGCGATACTCTTCTGTTGCCGTTCGCCTCCCCCCCCCCCTCCCCTTTCTCCTATTTTCAGTGCTGGCCGCGAGTTCGGAACGCACCTTACCAGCAGCAGTAGCAGCGGTAGTCGATCCGTGCGCAAAAGCCACACTCTTTCGCGGGCCAAAGTGACAATTCACACCTCTAATATCTCGCTCGCCAGCCCGCCCGCGCCTGCCCTTATGGCCCCACGCAGTCATTACGTATGCAAATACACAGAGCCGGGCGCGGATTAACCTCCCACCTCCCCTTCCACCCCCCCAGCAGCACTCCCAACTGTTATGTGACTGCTGCGATTCAACCTCCCGCCCCCTCCCCTCACCCCCCGTGGAGATCACCCCCCCCCCCTCCCCTCCCCGTTACCCCAGCGAAACAACAAGCATGCGCATCCACATGCCACACACCTAACGCGCACTGAGCGGCGTCGCGTGCGGTGAGACGTGGGCGCACGGAGAGTGGCGTCCGGGGCGGCGCGTGGCCGGCCGGCGGCGTCTCGCCGCAGGACTGCAAGTGCCCCTCACCGTGTTGACGTTGCGGCTATCCTGCCCGGCCCCTGCCCGACTCCTATGCCCGGCTACGGCCAGGGCACGCCATACTCCGCCCCTACTCCGCCCCGCCGCCGCCGCCGCCGCCGCCGCCGCCGCCGCCGCCGCCGCCTTTCGCAAACGATATATTATTATACAAATTGGAGGTGAGCCGCGGCCGCTTTCTCGCGCAAGCATACACCGGCGGCAGCAGCGGCAAGCAGATTGCTGAGAATGTCTTGAAGGCAAAGTCCCGCATTAAATATTCAGTCTCGTAAAGACAAGTGGTTTGGAGTCCCTCCCACACACCCCCGGCTCCGCCGCTACCGCCGCCGCGGCCCGGCTTGGCTCGGCTCTAACTGGGCTCCGTTCTGCCCCCCCTCTCCCTCCGCCGCTCAGACGCCTTCTAATTCCACCTGAGTCTCGAGTGCTTGCCAAGCCTTGCGCGGGTCCGCCTTCCCTTTTTTTTACTTCATTATTTTTTTTGTTTTAAACCGCGCGCCGAGCGGTCATTTATGCGGCGGAGGAGAGGGCAATCAGATTGAAACACGGATCTACGCGAGTTCACACGGTGTCATGCACCTCGTGGAGTAGGCCACGTTAATCTGGCCGATTTATCTTGATTAGCAGATATAAACTAGAGCCGTCATGAGCGCCGAGTGGCCGCGGGGTAAGGACGGGGTTATTTATCGGGGCGTTTCTTTCCCGGGAATCCTCGCTGCCTTCTCAATAATGGCCCCCAAGATTAGTTCCACGCCCGTTCTATACCGCCCTATCCGGCGGTGAACGGGGCGTCGACTCACGGGGCCTCTTACTCCAACCACCCCCCACCCAAAACAAATCATTTAGAAAAATAATTTATGAAATGATCGTTCAAAAAAATCATTGAGAAAATGATCATCTATAAAATCAATAATGAAATGATCATCAAAAAGGAGAACCTTTATCCTATAAAAATTATTCAAAAATCACTGGGAAAAAATAATGAAGA
Organism: Megalurothrips usitatus; assembly: GCA_026979955.1. Lineage (NCBI taxonomy): Eukaryota > Metazoa > Arthropoda > Insecta > Thysanoptera > Thripidae > Megalurothrips > Megalurothrips usitatus. The sequence goes on from CM049593.1 coordinate 14,264,909, forward strand.
AAACGATACCTGGCTTTTTTGTTAACTCCTGTGAAAAGACAAGGTGTGTGCGGCCCTGCTGCCGTCGCTGGACGCGGCCGGCGGACGGACGAGTGGCAAACACTTTGCAGGCACGCCGGGGGGTTTGAGCAGCGCGCGGCGCCGGCCTCCAAGTTTTGGGGATGAATCACCTCCAATCGCAGCGTTTGCGCTTGTGATTGGAAAGCATGTGTGCGCGCGAGTTTGTGTGCGGTTTATGTTGGATGACCTCTTCGTCCCGTCCCGTCCATCCGACCCGCCCCGCCCCGCCCGCCCGCCGGGAGGAAATATTGGAAAAGACGGCCGGGGGTGAAAGGGTTGAAAGCGGCGCGCGCGGAGCGGCAGACCCTCACCCCCACCCCCCGCCCTCCCCACGGACGGGATTACAGAGGGACAAAGCGCCGATAAATGAGGGGATCGGGGTAGTTAAATTTGTCGGAGCTGATTATGAGCGAGTAGAGCGCTAATAAACAGTTATTTTATCGTGCTGAATAAAGTTGTTGCGGGTGCCGGGGGTGTGCGGCTGCGGCGCCGCCCAGACTGCGAGGCGCCAGGCGCCGGTGTTTCGCAGAGGGGTGGGGGAGCTGCGGAAGCTTCGGGGCCTCGACATGAAAAGGCTGAGCTGGACCGCCCCACCTCTCTTCCCCCTTCGCGGCCCTTGTTGAGATTTTTTTTTTTTCATCACCGAAAGAGTTTTCCTTCTGAAAACGGACAATAAAATTGCGCCCATACAGTTCATCACAGCGTGAAACAAAAGTAAAACTAACCTGTAATTTTTTCGAAACAATTTTTTTTCTTCAAATGAACACGTAAGGGAAAGGTGGTAGGTCTGCGGTTCCAGACACCCTCCGTGTGAGGACACGGCTTAGCGCAGGAGGTGTGGGGAGGTGCCCCGCATGCGGACGCGCGTGATAATCGAAAAGAGCAAGCTGGCGGCGAAAAAAAGGACAAAAAGAAAAAAAGAAAAAAAGAAAAAGAGAAAAAAAACGAGTGGGAAGCCCGGAAGATATAACGGGGGGAGAGCACTCACTCGCTCGTTTGCATGTGTGTGTCTTCGGGGAGTGATTGCGGGACCGAAGGGGGAGGTGGAATCGAGGGGGTGGAATTGGGAAGAGAGGGGTGGTGTGGCCGCCGCCGAGGAGAAGGGCTGTTTACACTGGCGTCCGGCAGCCGCACACGCGCAGCGCGGGGCGGGGAGTAAAAGGAACCGGCGGGCAGGAGGAGGAGGAGGTAGTCAAAGTGGTTTGAAAAATAAAGCGCGGTGACGTCCATCACACTTCTTCTGCACTGTTTTTTTTTTCCCTTCCGTCGGAGATGGCCGCTCTTCGCTTTAACGGGCGGCGGTCTGAGCCGCACTCACCGCACGCCGCGCCGCGCGCACCTTTTCCCCCGATAACAACTGCGAATTACGGCCCCGCGGCACACGGTCCACCTCCCCGCCTCGCTGCCCCCCCGCGGGGCCCCCTCTCCTTACAGACCCTCCCGCCGCTCACCCTTCACCAAGCCTTCCGGGCCCCGACCAACTTTCAATTCCATTCGCAAAACAAACAACGGTCCATCGCCGATGTGTAAAGCCCCTGCCGAACGCTCCCCTCCTCCCCCTCCCCTCCCCTCCACCTCGCATCCGCCGCCGCCGACGACGACATGGACAGCCCTGCTGCGAGCGAGGAGGATTCAAGCAGGTGGAAAATCTGAGGGGAGATGGAGAGAGAGAGAGAGAGAGAGAGAGAGAGAGAGAGAGAGAGAGAGAGAGAGAGAGACAGAGAGAGAGAGATAGAGAAGGTCCCGAGGGGCCGTCACTCAATATCGCCGCATATGTGTGCACAAGTAAATAATTTATTCGTCGCCAAATAATTGCCGCGTTTACACCGGTGCGCGCGTGCGCTTGCGATTACGACGCGCACACATGTGGGGCTTTACGTGTCGCTTCTCTGCCCACACACACGCGCACACGCACACACACACGCGCGCGCACACACACACACACACACACAGGCGCCGCGCCTCCTCTGGCGCCAGACATTGTTCCCGTCACGCTGCCCGTCATAAATCCAACGGGCCGGTTACTGCGCGCAGCGGCCGCGCACCGGCCCAGCCCGGCCTGGCCCGCGCGGATTAAAAAGCGTGAAACAAATTCCTGTGCATCACCCAGACAAAAGGCCGGCAGCGACGTCCGTCCAGCGAGCGGGCCGAGTGAGACGGGGGAGAAACATTTCACGACAATGGCACGCGCGCGCACACACACACACACTCACACACACGCGCGCGCCACCCGTCCGCGGCGTTATGGTCACTGACCATCACCGTCAGCAGAGATCCCCCCCCCCCCCCGCTCCCCCAACAACGCGTTTTTAAAAAAGGAATTGCATCGCAGCCAACGAGCACAATCATCAACTCGGACAGAACGGCGACGCGTTCGGGGTGTTTTTATTTTTCTGCAAACTGAAAAAATAATAATTTGTAAACACGCTGGTAAATGGGTACCGGTTCTGCTGCTCGCAGAAATACTGCAGCCGCAGCCGCGACTATCTGCTGTGCGGCGCGGGAGCCGCGGGCCGGACCCGGGGCTACTTTGTGGCGGTGCGGGTCCGGTTTTTGCGCTGACCGGCTGCATGCACCTGCCAAGCCCCGGTCGGTCGCTGCCAGCGGCCTGGTCAGCGCCTTGGCTCTCCCGTCCACCCTCCCGCCCCGCTCCGCTCCGCCACGCCGCCCTCTCCTCCCGGAGTCTGTTTCTGTTCCCCGGCGTCCAGGAAGCGTGGCTCGAGGTCCGTTCCACGCGTGCGGACCGGACGGCTCCGAACGTCCCGACTGCTCTCTCCGGGCCGCGCGCCAGTCGACGCACTCTGCCGTCCGCCCGCACCCGTCAGGTGCGGCGGTCAGCCACAATCCAACTCGGCCGCCGCCGCGCCGTCCCCTCCGGCGCGGCCGGACCGCAGCAGCCGCCGGGGGGCGTGCATCCCGGGCAACTCGACGTCACGCCCGTGCGGGCCGCGTGCGGGCCGCGTGCGGGAGGGGAGGCCGGGAGCCGCTCTCCGCAGTGAGCTGGTAAATAATTTGGAGGCGGCGCTGCCGGGAGCGGCGGCCTCTGAGCGGGAGGTCCGCCCGGCGGGTAGGCAGCGCCGGACGCTCCGCGCGCGGCTGCGCGGCGCGTTGCCTATGCCGCAGTCCGCGGGCGCCCGGCCGGCGGCCTCGCCCCGCCGCTGCGCCGCGACGCAGCAGCGGCAGCAGGCACTCGCACAGCGCCTTTATTCTAATCGCGAATTGGCCTGTCGGCTCTGGCTTTCCGGCCGGCCGCCGCTCCCCGACGTCCTGCCCCGAGCGCGCCGCAGGACCCGCAGGACCCGCAGGACCCACAAGGACCCCCGGCGCCGACCCTCCTGACACCCACATCCTCTGCGAGGTCCCCCCGCGCCCCCCGCGGCTCCCCGCCGACCCCATTCCCTTCCGCCCTGCAGTGTCTCCGGCGCCGCGCGCGGTTCCCCCTGACAAGGACTTGGCATATTGCCCGGATGACATTTCGATACTGTGCCGCCGCCGCCGCCCCCGCAGCGCCGCCCCCCACCACGCAGCCGTGTCCACAGGAACATCGCCAAGGAACTTCTCACAATAAAGTGGCCGGCACACACGGGTCCTGACGGACGCGGCGCGGCGCTCGCCCGCCGGGGACGCCGCCGGCCCCTCCGGTATTGATGTCTCCGTCCCGGCGCGATGATCCCGAGTACCGTTAAGCCGTTCCGGAAGCGGTCCCGCCGCCGCTACGGCGCGGACTGTTCCCCCCTTTTTTTGTCCGCCCCCTCCGGAAATGTCCGTCGAGAACGCGCGGCCGGGTCGGTACTCTCTGTCCCCCGCTTTTCCAATAGCCATCCCGGCCCGCGGACTCATCAACCCCCTTTCCCTTTGCCAGACGCCCTCTGCGACCCTCCCTCCCCCCTCCCTCTCCCATCGTCCTTCCCTCCCCCTCCCGTCCTCCCTCCCACCTCTCTCTCTCTCTCTCTCTCCCTTCCGGCCATATCCAACTCATTATAGCGAGGGGCCAACTCGCACATAAAATTTTACAGGCCTTGAAATCGTCGCGGAACGGTTATGACTTCACTATTTTTTCGCGGGGTGCGGCCCCCCGGCCCCCGGGCGCGCGTGCGCCCAGCGTTGCGCCGCCGCCGTAGGGCCGTGTGGACCCTTCCGCGGCGGCTGCCGGCCGTCCCCACCCGCCGCCCCTCCCCCGCGGCGCCCTATGCAGCGGAACTGCAGTGCGTGCGGCAGCCGCCGGACCCCCCGCGGAGGCCACCACACCCCCCGCGGACCCCCCCCCCCCCCCCCTCGGTGCGGGGCTCGGGATTTGCAGGTGGCAGGCGGCGCACGAGTTGTGTGGAGTCATTTGCGGGCTCGCCGGCCGCCGCGGCCGCACGGCGCGCGGCACGCACTCGCGGCCGCGGATTAAAACTTGACGCCACATGCCGCGCGGCTGCCAGCGCTCGCCGGCGCCCGCCACCACTCCGCCCGCTAATCTCCTTGGACAACTTTCCGCCGACGCGAAATCCGTTATTGCGGCGTGTGAGAGTGGCGAGTGCCGGGCTGCCGGGGGGCGGCCGCTGACGCCCCCCCCCCCCCCCTGAGCCCGTGGCAGAATGCCGAGGTGCGGAGGAGAATACGAGAGGGGGCGGACGGCCTTGGCGTGACAGGGCGTCGCCGGGCGCCGCGCGTCTCAGACGCGCTGCAGAACAAATTAAAACAGCAATATGGGCGCACTTTATCGCCCCGGTCCGTCCCCACACGCCCGCCGCCGCCGCCCCCCGCCGCCTCTCCCCTACCCGCGCGCGCCTTCCCTTCCTTCGGACCATTAAATGTTTTGCTGCTTCCATCCTTTTTGTTTTTCAGCACAGCGGCAGCGCCTGCTCTGCCGCCGCCGCCGCCGCCGCTGCATCGCAATGGTGCTGGTGCCGGTGCGGCGGCGGCGGCGGCGGCGGCTCCGTGGCTGTGTCCGGGGCCCGAGGCTCCGCCCGGCTCCGCGCCGCCGCGCTCGCGTTATGCCACGGCTATGAAGGCGGGCGGAGACCGGCGCTAAATTTTATTCAGTGGCTGAATTCTAGCGACGTCGGCGTGACGCGCGGCGCCGCGGCGGCGGCCGGGGCAGCCCCTCCTCCTCCTCCTCCTCGGCTCTGTGCCGGCCGTCCGGTCAAAAATGTACATGTGTGCTCTGCCTAAGTGCTATGAGTTTTGTTTTCCTTGTGTTCATAAAAATATTGAACGTGGCAACATCGGTACAAAGGTGGAACAGATGGGCGCGCGGCCGGCGGCACTCTAATCACGGCGCTGTACACGCGCGGCCGCGGGGCCTGTAATTCCGCAACGCAGCTCCGCCGTTCCAATGGAATGCCTCCTTGCCTTTGCTTTGCAGAGAGAGAGAGAGAGAGAGAGAGAGAGAGAGAGAGAGAGAGAGAGAGAGAGAGAGAGAGAGACGGACAGAGACAAAAAAGAGGAGCTGCTACGTTTGGTACCAAAAGGCCCTCTCTTGCTCTCTTTGTGAGTGCGTGGATGGGCCGGCGGCGCGCGATGTGCGAATGAAGGAGTCCTCTTTATCTTATGAGAATTCGTATGAAAATGATGCTTTACTCGTGTATTTATTAAACTTTTTTTCCCGTCCCACTCGGACCGTACTTTCCCTCTCGCTCTGTTCCATCGGGCATCTCCCTCGCTCCCTCTCCCCGACCCCCTCCGCCCCTCCCTTTGCTTCACTTCAACTTAATTTCGCGCATCACTCCCCCCCTCCAGCAGACTTTACTTGGCTTTAGAGCCTCACGCTGCGAGCGAGGTTAAAGAGAGACAGAGATGTCGCAACAAGTTCCGCCGAATTTATCTCTTGTTTCGCAGTGTGCAGCGCCCCGTGAGGATTTATCGGCACAGTGCAATCAGCGACTTTTGCTAATTGCCGCAGAAAGCGTTTAAAATCCGCGGCGCGCGCGGCGGTCTGATTCAGTCGGACGCCGCCGCCCCACTGCCAGCGCCTAACCTAACCCGGCCGCCTGCCCTCTTCTGATTCCAGAGCGGAGCTCCACTACCAGCCCAACGCCACGCAAATGCACCTCAACATTAAGAACCTGGCCGTGGTCGACGAGGCGACGTACAAGTGCGAGATCACGTACAACGAGGTCAAGGACGGCTGCACCGTTGTGCAGTTCATCAACCTCACCACCATGAGTGAGTACCCGGTGTCTGCTGGCAGCCTTGCTGCCGTCGTGTGTATGACCAAGGAAATAATGAAAATGTGCGCCCGGAAAAATGGGCGACAGTGACAGAGAGAGAGAGAGAGAGAGAGAGAGAGAGAGAGACGGAATACGAGGGAATGCGCGGTCTGTGTAAAAGCGCCGTCGTCCCCTGAGATTCACAGCGGCCGGCGGCGCCCGGTGGCTCGTACCTCCATCGCTCCCCGGCCAATTAGTCTGGCGGCCCCCGCGGCCCCCACGCACGCTGACGGAGCTACGCTCATCCGTCTCGGTGGCGGCGGCGGCGACGACGGCGCTCTAACTCCCTCCATCCACTTTACGGGACATTTTCCTCGGCAATCCTCGCGCGCTGATGTGATAAAAGATCCGGCCGGCTGCTGAATATTCATGCGTGCCCGTGCCCGGCCGGTCCGCCTCGTGTGTCGGCCGGCCGGGATGCGCGCCATTTTTAAACGGTCCGGCGGCCGTCCGCGTGCGGGGCGCGACGTTAGCGAGGGCGGCGGCGGCCCGGAACGGCCTCCGCCACGTTCGGCTTCCCCCGTTCCCCCGGTCACAGTAAGCGGGGCCGCACGTGGGCAGGGTAGTGCCGGCCGACAGGAGTCGTCCTCCGGTCGTCGCTCGCGTTTATGTTTTATTCCCGGAGACTCCTCCCGGAATGAGATGGAAATCTTCCGAGAATCATGACCCCCCCCCCCCCCCAGCAGCGGCGGCGGCGGCGGCAGCGGCGGCAGACAGCGACGGCGGCAGGCAGCGAGCGACGCGCCCCGCCCGGCTCAGTGGTTCGGGTTACCCCGGCGTCCGTTTCAGGTCGTTTACCTGCGCCGAGCCGTCGGCATCGCGTAGCTCCACCGGGGGCCGCCGGGGCCGCCGGGGAGGGGGCGCCGGGGCCTGCTGGGGGGCCGCCGTGCGCGGCGATGGACTACTTGTTGCCGGCCCGCAGACCGCAGCAGCCGGCCTAGCCGCAGACAGACACCCGCTCGCCGCCGCGCCGCCGCCACGCCCGATGGATATCCCCGTCCAGGATCACCCGCCCGCCGACCAGCCGCGGCCCCGGTCAGGGAAACTCGAGTCCGGGTCGGTGTTGCCGGAGCTGGTTGCCTCCGCGGGTCGTGCAGCCCCCCTGCAGCGCTGCGAGGACGCCCTCCCCGGGGTCCCCTCCCCCGAGCACGATGCACTGTGCCACTCCGCCTGCATCTGCCTCGCCCGCCCTCCCTCCCTCCCGGCACGAGGTCCCAGCATCCGTCTCTCTTCTGTTATTGCGTGTCTCCGCACGTGCCCCTCCCCCTCCCTCCCCCTCCCCTCCCCTCCCCTCCCCTCCCCTCCCGCTCCCCTCCCCTCCCACGGGCTCAGGACATATTGCCCCACTTGTATCTCCCCGTCGTGCGCTCCGCCCCGTGTAGCCCATCTGACCTGACTATATTTTGATGACCCCCGTGCCACGCCCTTCAAAAGCGACCGCGCACGCCGCGTCCCGTCCGTCACCGACCCTACTCCTCTCTCTCTCTCTCTCTCTCTCTCTCTCTCTCTCTCTCTCTCTCTCTCTCTCTCTCTCTCTCTCTCTCTCTCTCTCTCTCTCTCGCTCTCCATCTCTCGCCACTCTGGCTCCGCTCCGTGTAATCGCCCCTGCTTGAGCGCGAGCTGCGGCTGGTACTCAGTCCTCTTTTGTTGCCGCAACGCAAAATGCTTGAGCACGCGATTCGGCGTCTCTCTCTCACGCACGCTCTCTTAAAACCCCTTTCCCTGTCTGTCCGGGACAGAGAGAGAGAGAGAGAGAGAGAGAGAGAGAGAGAGAGAGAGAGAGAGAGAGAGAGAGAGTTGACGGGCGTTTGCAGTGTTGGTAGGCCCGTTATGCTGCGAGCCCATCCTGGGGATTAGGCCCCGCACACGTGCACGAACGCACAGTTCCCCTTCTCCCGCGCCGTGCGCCCATCGGCGCATTCCGCCACCGTACTCACCACTAGTACTGCCAAGTTCACCACTTCCACCACGGCAGCTGAGCGCGAGTATGTACGTACGCCAAACTCCCAACTCTCCCTTCGTGCACGCACACACACACGCTGCTGCAGAGTGTATGACACGGCACCTCAAAAGTCACACAAAAGGCTATGCGTGCTCTCTCTCCCTCCCTCCCTCCTCATATGTCCCGGGGAAGTGGAGACTAAGGAGGGGTTTTGCTGGCGCGGGTCGCCGGCGGCGGGCGCGCGCAAAAAAAGAGGGAGGGGTATATGGGGGGGGGGAGGAGAAAGGAGAAATAAGTAAAGGGAAAGGTGCCTCTTTCCGGAATTGGCCGAGCGGAGGAGGGGGAGGGGCAGGGAGGCAGGGAGGCAGGGAGGGAGGGAGGAGGGCATGGTGAGCCGTACACAACTGAGCCAATGACTTGTTTCAAGACCCCTCACCCCCTTTATCTCGCCACAAAGGCAGCGGAGGGGGGTCCCCTTTCATCCCGCGGGGAGGTGGGCCACACGTACGCGCGCACGCACACGCACACATACGTGCGCGCGCACGCACACACGCACACAAACATACTGCGACCTCTTAATGAGAAAGCCGGTGGCGGCGCGGGTCCCCCGCTCGCCCCCCGTCACCACAGTCACCAGCCTTAAGCCCGACCGTGCTGCGGGAATCTTCAAGTTGAAACCCAACGCTTACATCTCTCAGTGACGCAGCGCGCACGGAAGCCGTTCCGCGCGCCTGCCGGCCTGCCAGCTGTTTGTCGCCTCCTGTTATTCGGTTTGGTGGCGCGGGAGGTCACGGGCCGGGAGGTGGGGGCGGGGGCCTGTGGCGGCCGGGCCGTCGATACCCCGTGTGTCCCCCGCGCGGCGCGGGGTATGGCCGGTCGTGACCGGTGGTGGCGGCGGCGCGGCTCCGCTGCCCATTCGAATACCGCTCGCGGGTGCCGCGGTCCGCCAGGACAATGTGTCTTCGTTCCGCGGGAAAGGAAATGGCGCTGCGAAGCGGGCGAAATAAAGCGGGCTGAAGCCGCGCGGCGGCGAAGCGCAGCGGCTTGTGAGGGGACGATACGTGCGGGCGGCTCCTGGAGAGGAAGAGTGAGAGAGAGAGAGATTAGGAGTTATGAGAGAGAGGGAGGGAGAAAAGGAGAGCGTTTGTCTGCAGCAACGGAACGACGAGGCGGGCAGGCGGCGTGAGCGGCGCGAGCGGATGATACAAAGGCCACGGAACGGACACCGACACTGGCATGCCAAGGAGGGAGGAGTACTTCCACTTCCTTCTGGCCCGGGAGCAGCGGCGCGGGGGGAGGGGGGGGGCTGCATCCGTGGAGGGGAGGAGAGAGAGAGAGAGAGAGAGAGAGAGAGAGAGGGAGAGGGAAGGAGAGAGGAGACGGGTGGGGGCGAAGCGCATCCATCCCCCATGATAAACATGCAGCCTCGAGTACGTAATGAGGGACGCTGCCGTGAGGGCCCCCCGAGCGCTGCCCCCACCCCTCTTCTCTCTCCCCTCACACTGCCACGCATTATTAGAAGCGCCAACAGCGAGTCATCCGCGCACACGCGCAAATTGGGCCGCTCTGGCCGCTAATCGTGCGAGCCCCGAACCTCAGCCGCCGCCGCCGCTGCAGCAGCAGCTGCAGCACCCAGTGCGAGGGAGACAGACGGAGAGAGTGATGGCCGGGGGAGGGAGAGGGAGAGAGCGCGCGAGGTGAGGCGCGTCGCGCCGTTTACCGGAGCTCGTTGACGGACGACAGTCATTTCCCTTCCAAGCCACCCGCCTTCAGGGGAAAACGCAACGACGACGACGACGACGTCGCCGTCGGCCTGGCGTGGCGGGGAGTGGCGCCGCTCGCTGGGGAAAAAAATAGCGTCGCTGAGCGCTTTGGGCCCGTCGGCGTGGGGCGGCGGGCGATATCATGAGAGCGGGCCCGGCCCGGGGAGCGCCTGTGCGACGCCGCCCTGATGACCGAGTGGGGCGACACACACACACACACACACACACACACACACGGCGCTGCTGCGGGATTGGGCTGCGCGGCGGACTGCGTTGCCTCTCCGTTCGGCCCCGCAGCCTTGTGTTGCTTGCCGCCGCATGCAGTTTATAAAAGCGTCGTGGCGGCCGGGCTCCGCGCCGGGCGCCCACCAGCGGCGGGGTAGGCCGGCCCGCACGGCGCGCGCGTGTAGCCGGTGAGCAGCGCTGGCCTACCCCGCAGGCGTCAGAATCTCAGCCACCTCCTCTGGTGTTATCCGCACACGTAGGACCGCTTTTGCAGTGCGGCGGGTGGGAGGCGGCGCGGGGCGGCGCGGCAGGGAGAAGTAATGCACAGTCGGAGCTTGGCGAGGAGCCCCGGTGAACGTCTCAGGTGCCAGCGCTGGCGGGGCGCTGCCCGCGCCCCTCCTCCCGCCTCCTCCGCGCCGCCGCCCTGACGCCCGTCACCAAGCCCCCCCCCCCCCCCCCCCCCCGCGCTGCAGATAGGGAGGGGCGTTAACTCCGCTGATAGGGCGCGCTGAAGGAGGGTGTTATACTGCCAAATAAATATGCACCGCAGCCCCCTGGGGGACCGCTGTGCCGCGCCGTGCGTCTCCCCTTGTCTGCCAGCCCGGCACCCCGGGGGACCTCGCAGAGGCCGCGTCGCCACACGGCAGACAGCGGCGGGGCAGGCGGAGGCTGTAGGCGTGGGAGCCTATCGGGGGGCACGGCGGGGAGCGCAGTGCAGGACTAATCGGTGCAAGTGAGACGGGATGGCAGCGGCGCGAGTGCAGAGCGAGAGCGAGAGAGAGAGAGAGAGAGAGAGAGTGTGTGTGTGTGTGTGTGTGTCCGTATGTGTGGAACACGTCCGCGTCATGCGAGCGGCGGCGCCGGCGTTCCGAGAGGAAAACTGCCAGTCGTCGCTGTATCGGAGGCGAGCAGTTTCAGCTCTGGGCGTACTCTGCATCTCTCTCTCTCTCTCGCTCTGTCTGTCTCTCTGGCTCTCTTTGGCTCTCTTGTGCCGCTTTCTTCCTGCCTCTGTCGCTCCCTCTCCACTGCTTCCCCCCGGCGGGATACAGTGACGTCTCGTTCGGTCATCTCTCCGCTGCCGGGCCGCCGAGACTTCCCTCCGACTTTATCATTTCATCCCATTTTCGAATTAAGTAATAAGGAACGGAATTGACGCTCGCCGTGCCGACTGCCGCCCACTCAACCACCGCCACCGTCCTCCTGGAGGCCTTCTCTCTCTCTCTCTCTCTCTCTCTCTCTACTCTTTCTCTCCCTCTCCTTGTTGCGCTTTGGTAGGCCGTCGTCTTCTTTTCTCCCCTCTTTTTTTCCCTTCCGCGTGCCTCCACGCGCGCGTCTTAATTTTTGACGGAAATAAAATATACTGTCTGCATTTCCCTCCGAGGATATTTTTTTTCCCGCTGACTCCCTTTTTAACGTCGTTGTTTTGAAGAAACGCGGCGTTGAAGTTAGTCTTTGTAGGAGCGGGGAGGGGAAAAAAAGCAGGGAGAAAAAAAGCCAGAAGCACCTTCTCAGATTGGAAGACGATTTATTTGTTCTTCTTTTTTCCTTCTCCTGGCGGGTGCGGGGGGAGAGAACTCTGAAATCAGCAGCGTCGCGGTGTCGGGAGGGTTCTGCCCCGCGAGTGGCGGTCCGGGTCCGCGCGGCGTCGCATGTCAAGCAGGTGGTGTGCCCCGGCCCTGGCCCCGGCTGCGTCCGCGGCGGCCGCTTGCGGGAGTCTTCGCACATTCGCCGCCTCCGCGGAGTGATGGGGGCGCGCTCGTAAAAACGGTCGTGGAGTGCGGCGACGAGAAGCCGGCAGCCGGCGGACGCGCGGGGCCGCGGGGCCGCGGGCCGAAAGATCCGCCCGCCCGCCCGCGCGCGCGCGCGCGACACCCGCGGCCCCGCTGCGTGGGACTTCGGGGCGGGCCGCGCGGCGATCAGCTTGTTGGAGCTGTAAACTGGTTGATGGTCGGCAGCACAGCGCACCGTGTGTGTGATGGTGTGTGTGTGTGTGTGTGTGTGTGTGTGCGGGCGGCTGCGTCCGCAGGGCGCGGCGCGCAGCCCGACCAGGTGGCGGAGGTCCGGCTGCACTACAGCATGCGGGCGCGCGTACCTGCCAATGCCGTGGGAAAGAGGAAGTTCGGGCGGCTGCCGCGCGCTGCGCTGTCAGCGGGGCGGAGTGACACACGTGACACCGGCTCGACAGGGCGGCGGTGGCGGCGCGGGGGTGGCGGCGGTGTATTTTGTCCCGCTGCCTTTCGCAGAAGCGGTTATACAAAACTGGGAGACAAAGGGCGATCCCGGCGAGAGTTGGACCGACGGTAGGAGGAGACGGGGGGGGGGGGGGGCAGGAGGAGGAGGAGGAGCAGGAGGAGGAGGAGGAGGAGCAGGAGGAGGAGGCCGCGTGCACCGGGCCGGCGGCGCCGCCTCGCGCTGCGTGGGCCGACGCCTCTCGCGGCAGCGGCGCCCCCAAAGTGAATTCATTTCTTTCCCCCGCTTGAATATGGAAGCGTTGCCGTCCCATTTTCCTGGTTTAGTAATGCAACGCGATGTAAATCGCCTGTTACGGCCCCCGCTGCTGCCGCTGCTGCCGGACCGCCGGGGCTCCCCTTTCTCCCGTCAGCAGCCGACGCCAAGGAGCAGGAGGGGCGGCGCGCGGCCGGGACACGGCCGGGGCCGCGCGCCGCGCTGACGCATTTCTGCGTACGCCGACTTCGCCGCGGCCCCCATTTACTTTCTTCTTCTTTTTTTTTGTTTATCGGTCGGGTCGCGTGTGGAGTGGAGGGTATGGATTCTCCCTGCAGCAGCAGCGGTGTCGCTGCGAGTCGGCACCTCCGCCGCGCGGCTCAAGTTAACAGCCGACAACACTATACTGGCGTGTCGTCACTGACTTGACGGCCGGCAGCGGCGGCGGCCGGAGGCGACCAATAAAAGGCGCCCGGGCGGCCGCGGGGCTGAGCAGGGGGGCCTGCAGGGCGGGTGCGGTGCAGGGGGTGCGGTGCAGGGGGTGCAGCCGCGAACACAAACTTTGTCACGCACCTTGATTAAGGGGCTGCAGTTAAGTGGCGGCAGTATAGCGCGCCGCCCTGCATTTTATGCCCCGCGGATGAGCGGCAGCACGGTGCAGCCCCAAACTCCTGCGGCGCCGCTGCCGCGTCTCACCCGCGGCCTTCGTTAACGGGTAGAGATTTTGCCCGAACGGTCGGCGGCGGCGGCGGCGGCGGCGGCGGCGGCGGCGGCGGCGGCGGCGGGGCCCACCGGAATTGAATAGGAGTGTGGTCGGTGACGGCGAGAGGGAGAGAGAGAGAGAGAGAGAGAGAGAGAGAGAGAGAGAGAGAGAGAGAGAGAGAGAGAGAGAGAGAGACTGCGGCAGGTGTGACGGCGCGCTCAGTTCTCAAAGACTTTCATTTTACTTTTTCGTTCTCTCTCCCGCGCCGCCTCCCGGCGGCCGCGGGTGCGAGGCGGCGTTTTAGTGCGGAATAACTACCGAGCCGAAAACGGCCACTTAAAGCCGCCGCTATGCGCGCCCCCCGGAGACGCTGCCGCGGCAGCTGCTGCTGCAGCAGCTGCAGCTGCGCGTGTGCCACCTTGGAGGAGCGAGGCGGTAAACCCAAACCGGACTGGGGAGAGAAGGGAGTGTACAAAAGCAAGTTGGATGCAAAACAAGGGCGCGAGGAAATGCACTTGGCACGTACGTGCGGACGTGCCCGGCCGGCCACGCCCATGGCGCGGGGATGCCGCCGCGGGCCGTGAGTTAGGGCCGGCGGCCGCAGGGAGGAAGGGGGGGGGGGAGTCCTGGAGCACCACCTAGCGAAGCAGGTCCAATCATCAAAAAATAAAAAAAAATAGTACAGAAATTAAATATATTTGTGGGGCATGCGGGTGGGGTGGGGGCGCGGCAGTTTCGCGCTAAGGTATAAGCGGGCCGTGGTGTCGACGATGTAGTCGGCCCCGGCGGCGCCTCCTCTTCCGATGACGCCGGCCCCCCCCCCCCCCCCCCCCCCCCGGCATGTGTACTCCATGGCCGCCTACGTGAGGCCCGCCACTGCTCCGCCGCTCAGCTCCCGCGCTGCTCAGCGCCGCGCGCAGCTCTGCTGCTGTGCGGTCGTTTTATGGCGGCGACATGTCGGAGGAGCAGCAGCGGCGGCGGCAGCAGGAAAAGGAGAAAGGGGAACAGGAAAGAATCGAGGAAACGCCCGCTGAAAGGGGAGAGGGGGTACTGTGTGTGAGCAATAAATCCATCGGCACACAGCAGCGCCCTGACGTGAAAGGGAGTGGGAGGAGGAGGAGGTGAGGGGCGGAGGGGAGGCGGGAGGCAAGGACCTCCTCCTCCTGGCGCGATAATGTTGTAAATGTGCGCGCTGCACTCGTGCCGCTGCAGGTGCCCGCTCACCTCACTCATCTGTCTCCGCGGGCCCGCCCCGCCCATCCATCAGCCGCCACCCCCTACCTTCCGCCCTCTCGCCCCTCCCCCCCCCCCACACACACACACCCTCCAGGCTTTCTCCCCGCGAGTTCACACATATTGCCGTTAGCGGGCGCGGCGGGCGCGGCAAGGCGCGGCCACAATCTGTCCCTTCTTAACTCGCTCTCCTCCCCGCGATAGAAACTCCCCCCCCCCCTCCAGCAGCTGTCTGCCTGTCTGCCTGGCGGTCTCAAATTTTGGTTCCGATTTCATCACCGCGTTACTTTCCCAGCCTGCCGCGCGCGCGTCCCCACGCCTCCATTACGAAGAAAAGAAATAAAGGATTTTTCATCGCTGAAAGTTGGCACCCTGTCGGCCGAGCCTCCCGCCTCCCTTCTGCCTCCCCTCCTTTCACCGGTGCAGGCAGCCACTCCACGCCGCCCTAAGGGGCCGATGCTTCATATTCGAGGCTGCCTTTCATATGAATTACCCTCTCCCCCTCCTCCTCCTCCTCTCTCTCTCTCTCTCTCTCTCTCTCTCTCTCTCTCACTCTCTCGCTCGGTCGCTCGCTCCTCCATTGAGATTCATAATAATTACGCACTCATAACTAGCTGCGGGATTGTTTTGTGTCTGCGCTTAAAACCCCTCTCTGGCTGCCAGCTCTGCCAGCCCCGGCGGGGGCCGCAGCAGACGCGCGCCGCGCCGCGTCCGGCCTCGCCCCCTTCCCTTTCCCACTCTCACTCACTCAACACTCCACCACACTGCAAGAGAAAAACGGACACGCAAAACCAAAGGAGTTAAAAATGATTTGTAGTAAATTTTCTTTCGGGCGTGATATTTTTTTCCTGCAGCGAGAGGGTCATTGCGGGGATGGGTGTGCTGGAAGCGGAAGCGACACGGTCGTCCCGAAGACCCTCATCTCCTTACGCGGCCCGGAGCGGACCTCCCCGCCCCGGCGCGGCGCCCCCAGAGACCACTGCGCCCGGCAACATTGTGGCCGTGGACAACAACAGCCGAGTTAATTTAATCGTGCGCTCCGGTACAAATCGGCGCTCGACGACACGATCCCCTCAACCACCCCCTTCTCTCTCTCTCTCTCTCTCTCTCTCTCTCTCTCTCTCTCTCTCTCTCTCTCTCTCTCTCTCTCTCTCTCTCTCTCTGTGGCAGTACCTCGCAGGGGGTGGCGGGTGGCGCGCGGGCGGGCGGGCGGCTCCGAGGGGAGAGCAGCAGCTTCATAATGGTGGCAATGTGAGCCCTGCGAAACACGAGGAGATCGACGCTTATTAAGGCTGGCAGTATGACTCTCATGAGGCACGCCGCGGCAGGGTGGTCTCCACTCCGCACGCGCGCCTACTCCGTCCCCTCTCCGCCCGGCCCGCGGCAGCCCGCGGCGGGCTGTGGGAGCCGCCGTGTCCGCCGGCCGCGGACCTCCCGGCGGTGACCGTTTCTTGCCCGCCGCCGAGGCTGAGGTCGGGCGCCGCGGCGGGGCGGCCGGGGGGATGGGGGTGGGGGGGGGGGGGGCAGGGCTTTCTTACAGAAAGTGACACTCGGCCGTATGAGAAAAGTTGCGGAACTGTTGCAGAAGCCTTTTCATTTCCTTGGACGGCCCCCGCCGGCCCCCGCCGGTCCCCGCTGGCTGCCGCGGCACGGGGTCCCTGCGCCGTCTTTGCCCCCGCCGCACTCTGTGCCGCTGTCGTCCCGGCCACAGTGCCATTAGTTCAGCGTCGTCTGCGAGACAGAGAGAGAGAGAGAGAGGGTGGGGGCGTGCTCTGCTGTGGCCCCCCGTCCGGCCGCGGCGCGAGGGGGTCGGGTCGGGTTTTGGCGTCCGTGCCGGACTCGTCAGGGAGCGCAAACAAAGACAAGAAGTGTGACAGTGTACACATTGCTGGAGGGCAGCAATTAATTTTGTGTCCGGCCGGAGCTTGTCACCCCGGCATGGCTGGCCATCCCACCCCGGCCCGGGCCGCCGCCAGCCCGCCGTCGGGCCGCCGCCAGTGGCCGGCGACTTGAAATGCCGTCATAAGTACACAGCGCCGCGCCCCTCTGCAGCCGGCCGGGCGCAGCGCGCATAATAGGGTGCTCCGGGGGAGCCAGACTGGAAGCGTGGAGGCCGGCGGGGGGAATGGAGCCGCGGGTGCGATTGCCCCGCGGTGCCTCGAAGTGTTCGGCGCCACAACTTGGGAGGCACCCGTGGACTGACCCTGTGCTGTTTCTGTTGCAGTCAAGCCGCAGTACGTGAAGATCACCCGGGAGGGCGACGAGCTGCAGAACGCGACGCTGATCGGGCCGTTCAGCGAGGACGACGTGCTGTCGCTGACGTGCGAGTCCGGCGGCGGCAAGCCCATCCCCACCGTGGCGTGGTACAACGGCTCCGCCAAGATCAGCGGTGAGTGCCGTCAGGTCCGTCAGGGCCGTCGGGGCTACGGGCGTAGACAAAGGCGGGGGGCATGTGGGGGCGCAGGGAGCGGGCATTACGGCCGCATTGACCCCGCGGCCGGCAGAGCTGCCAATGAGGGGCCGCGCCGCTGCCTCGGCCCTCGTCCCCGCCCTGGGAGCCCCGCGGGGCACTGCCTGCCCTCTGGAGGACTGTAAGCCTCCGCCGACAAGCCGACAAGCCCTCCTCGCCGTCGTTATATCGGGGTAATAGCGCGTATTCAAACTCAGTATTTCGCCCCCCCCCCCCTCTCCGCCCCCTCCTCTCTGGTCAAGCGCCTTAGTCCGGCTCAGCAACCCTTTATATATGCTGAGGGGCTGGCGGGTCGCTGTGGCGGTCCGCCGCCGGCCGCTCTGAGCCCGCGGCGGGCCCCGGCCGGCGGTCCCGCGGCGCCGATAGGCCTCCGGGCATCAGGCCTCCGGGCATCAGGCCTCCGGGCATCAGGCCTCCGGGCATCAGGCCTCCGGGCATCAGGCCTCCGGGCATCAGGCCTCCGGGCATCAGGCCTCCGGGCATCAGGCCTCCGGGCATCAGGCCTCCGGGCATCAGGCCTCCGGGCAGCAGGCCTCCGGGGCTCCCATCGACCTCGAGCTTCAGTTGCCGCCGTGGCTATGATTCGCGGCGCGGAGGGCGGGTCGGCGAAGGCGAGGCTGCTGTGCAGCGGGACGGCGTTCATGAGCTGCCCCAGCATAGCCGCGCACGTCGCGCGGCCCCGAAACTGCCCTGAAACTCTGAAAAAGTGCCGTAACTCTAGGCGTGGCTCCGGCGGGGCGCCCGGCAGCGCTCCGGGTGGAGGGAGGGGGGGGGGGCTGCGACGTGGAGCAGCGCGCAGGACTCCCCGCCGGCCCCCGCCGCCGGCCCCCCGCCCCGCCGTGAGATCGACTTGACTTGACCTGGCCACGGGGAGTGCGGCAGCCGCCGCTGCCGCCGCTGCCGTACAAGTTGCGGCCCCGGCACGCCAGCGCCACTCCACGCACAACTCCAACAAAGCCGCGTTTCTGCCCGCAGGTGACTACACGACCGAGCCGGGCTCCAACGGCGCGGGCACCGGCCGCAACTCGGTGCAGCTGACGCTGTCGCGCGGCGACCTGGGCGCCAAGTACGAGTGCAGGGCTACCAACGACGCGCTCGAGGTGCCCATGGTCGCCTCCGTCGAAGTGGACGTCAACGGTGAGTACACCACGACGATTACTCCATTATTTCTCCGTTTCGGAACCTGAGACAGGGACGGAACCATCGCTGCCGCGTTGGAGGAGCGGCCGATTGTGGCGCACAGCAAACGCCACTTCTCATTACCGCGGGGAGCTATTTTTCCTTCGACTTCGGGGAAACGCCCTCGCCGGACGCGGACGTCTCCAGCGCTGTCACCGATGCGCGCGGCGGCCCTGCTTATTCCTCTTCCCCTCTCCGCGCGTCTCCGCCGGTATTCCGCGTGTTCCTCCGGGGAGCGGAGTGATTTGTTTGTCGCCTCTGGAATATGACTTATTATGCAGGGCGCCTCGCCGCGCGGCTCCGCCCCGCTCCGCTCTGGGCACTCGGAATCGGCATAAAGGAAAAAGCGAGACAGGCGGACGGCGAGGGAACTGTGTCTCTGCAGGCAGCGGCCCCCGCGGCCCCCCGCGCGCGCCATCGAGGGCTGTTTCCTGTTTTACTCGCATTTATTTATTCCTTCGCCCCGGTAGGGGGGTGGGGGGGGGGGGATGATGGCGTCTCATAAACGCGGAAATGGGGCAAATTCCATGAAGCCAATCCAACGTCACAGGTACGTTACGCCATTATGGATGAAAATCATATTTATTTGCGACCCTTTCGCCCACCTCTCTCTCTTCTCTCTCTCCCTCTTCTCTCCAGTCTCCCATCCCCGACGTTGGCCCACTGGCGCCCCCCCCCCCTCCCTTCCCGCGGCTCCCGCCCTTGTCTCGGGCTTGCCGGAAGTGCTGCACTATAGTTGTAGTGGCGCTGCTGGCTGGGGCACGGTCACGCATTTATACTCGACATGCTGTAGTCTAATACGAAGCCACTTCTTACTCGCGCTGGGCACGGTCGGCACGGCCGGCACGGCCACTAGAGGTGGTAGAGAAGGGGCGCTGTGTGCGTGCGGGCCGGGGCGGCCGGGGCGGGGGTGGTGACGGATGACGCTAGCCAGCTAATGATGCTCTTGCATAGCCCCCGGCCGGGTCCCTGGCAGCTCAAGCATTACCCCCTCTGCTTTCTCCCTCTCCCTTTCTATCTCCCTCTCTCTCCCTCTTTCTCTCTTCCTCTCTCTCCGGACGTCGTCGTCCCGCCTGGCCGTGCCGGTGCAGGTTTGGAGACGTTGCCTCATTGCCACCCTGGGCCACTCCCCGCACCGTGGCAGCGGGGACACGCGCCCGACACGCGCCCGACACGCGCCCGACACGCGCCGGCCGGGACGCTGTCCGCGGCCGTGGTGACAGCCGTCTTGGCGTGCAGCAGTGGCCCGGGGCGCCCCCGAGGCGATGTAGCACCGCGGGCTGTCACCACAACCTCCGCCCCGGTCCGGGGCGGGCGCGTTGATGGATGCCGTTGGTTCGCTCTTCTGTTCCGATTTTATTCTATTTTTACATCGAATGATATTTTTTTTTGTGAGGTTGCCATGTTTTCATGCATGACAGCTGGCCGGTCCGGGGGCGGCTGTGTGGGGGCCGTCGACTGGCGTGGCCCTGCGGGCAGCCTGCTGGACCAGGGCCAGCCGCGCGGCGGTGACCTCCGACCCCCGGCCAGCCGGCCGACAGGGCCGACACCCTGGTGGCCTTTCGGAGAGGCGAGAGCGGCCGAGCCGGGGGGTGGAGGGTGGGGGGTCAAATGAGAGGGCGATCTGTCCACTCGGGCGTGGCGTGCGCCGCCGTGCGCCGTGCAGCGCCGGGCGGCGCCGCCTGACGGCAGACAGCAGGGAGGGCGTTTGATTCATTGCAGCGCCATCATGGAGAACAAATCGACGGCATGGGGATCCGCCCCCGGGCGGCCGGCCCGGCGGCGGCACAGCCCGGCGCAGCCCTCTCCACATGCCGGCCATTTCTTACTCCTGCCGGCGCCAACACAAAGGAAGGGCGGGCGCTGGGCCGCGACGGGCGACGTCGAAATTTAGACCGGAAATCCTTTGATTTCGCCGCGACGGCTGCGTCGGGATCCTCCGGGATCCGTGCCGGAGCCGCCGTGGCCCCGGCCGGGGTCGGCGGTGTCGGGCCGGTTGCCAGGCCACTTTCCGCGGACAGACTCCACTGCAAACTCGGGACCGGGACGGGACAGGCGGAAGAGGTTCGTCCTTGTGAGAGGCGGGTCGCTCGGCGGGGACGGCGGGGGGTCCTGGGCGGGGCTGCGGGGGGCGCGGCCGCCTGGCAGCGGCGCCGGCAGCTCACCTGATGGAGGCGGCAGCGTTTAATTGGGGACCACCGCGGTGGATCACCGCGACTTTCCGCGTCCCCGGCATGTCCGTCGTGCTCCCCCTCCCAGCGCCGGCGCCATTTATCCGCGCGGGGCGGTAGAGGTGTGTGGTAGGTGAGGCGGAGGGGTTTGGGGGGCACCGAAAGGAGACCGGCAGCCGTACGTGCTCCCCGGCCTGTTGATCAGGCCCGCCCGGACCCGCCACCACCACTTCGTGCCGTCGGGGCGACCGGCGGGGGCGTGGGGTGGCGGGCGGCGGAGGGCTTCGTCGGCCGGGACCCCCCATCCCGACGGCCCCGGCCCCCGCCCCACCCCCGCGAGCCCGGCGGACTCAACTTTTGGCACGGCCCAATAATAGGCGTTTGGATTAACAGTTGTTAATACGGGAGAGGTGCCCCTGCGACCGCCCCTGAACCTCCTGAACCCTCCGGAACGCCTCCGCCGGCCTCTGTTTCCCCGTCGCAGGTGTGCGTTTGAGGCCGCGCCGCGCCACGACGGCCAAAGTTGCAAGCAAACTAACTTGGAGACTAATCTGGGTCTGCGAGGTCCCGTCGGTATTGGACTGCCCGGCTCAGGCGGCCCCCCTAGCTGCTGCTTCGGATGGTGGGGACCGCCCCACCCCCGTCCCTGCCGGCTGGCTGTTCCTGCTGAAATAGACAGATCATTGACTGTGCCATACGCCCAGTCTGCAGTCCCTGAACACAACATATTGCATAATTATTTATTTTTTTGCAGAGTAAACTCTTTTTTTTCTTCTTTCCGTTCACTGACTGTCGATGCCCGTTTATGTTTCCCGGCGGCGCTGTTCCTGCCGACGGTGCGATACACCGCGCGCCGCTCGCTACGCCGGGCTACGCACGCTCCGTTGTGTTGCGTGTCGCGGGGGAGGCCGAACCCGACCCGCTCTCCGCCTCGCGGCCTCCCGGCCTCCCGCCTGCCCGGCCGGTTATCATTCTCGTGAACAGACAACGCGGTGCCTCGTTAGTTTCCGCGCTGGGGACCCCGCTCCGCTCCGCTCTGCACTGCACCCGCTTTGCGGCCGTGAGGGCTTTCTTTTTTTTGCCACATCCATCAAGCCGCGCGCATCCCGCAAAAATATGAAACCATCCGTTAACAAACTGAAACGCCGCGCACTAGCAGCAGTGACGGTGGTAGAAATAGTAGTAGTAGTAGTGCAACGCGCCGTGAATGCGAAAGTTTCCGCGTTGCAAAAGCGAATTAACGAGTGTAAAGTTGGCGCCTCCGTGTGTTCGGCGGCGGCGGCCACATGGCGGGGCGCGCGGCGCACGCGACGCTGCCGCCGGCGCACTGTTTTGTGTCATTCTTTTCGTCGGCCCGGTTCGCTGCGGTCCTCCACTCACACAGACACACGCCTACACACACGCACACACACACGCTCACACTCACACGCACGGAGCTAATCAGCAGTGCCGCCGCCTCCCTTTGCCTCCCATGTCGCTGCCGGCATTGAGAGCGGGCGGTCCGCTGCAGTGAGCAGCACACGGGGGCCGCCAGCGGGAACGTTTCCACCACGCGCGCGGCGCGGGCACGGACTACATCGCCGACGTGCTGTGGTCGACGCCGTCCACGACAGGGAGCACGCCGCCGGGCAGAGCCCCCCGGGGGGTGCGGGGGCAGGCGGGGGCAGGCGGGGCTGGCGGAGCCCTCCTCCAGCACGCCCTGCGCTGCCTGCTTCTCGGCCGCACATTTACCTAATGAGGAAGAGAGCACAAGCAGACGCTCTCTCCTTCTCTCTCTCTCTCTCTCTCTCTCTCTCTCTCTCTCTCTCTCTCTCTCTCCTGTAAAAGTGATTAAGAATGAAGTTTCGGCCGCGCGGTTGGCGCACGGCGTTCACTACGACGAGGGCGGCGCGGGCCCCGGCCATACAGCAGGCCAGAGCAAGGTCCGCTACGCGGCTCCCGGCGTGGTGCTGGCAGGCGGTGCAAACAAAAGAGTGCGAGTGTGCAGGGCTGCTGCTGCTGCTACCCCTCTCACTGGCGAGCCCTGCCCCGCCCTACACTACCCTGCGCCGTCCTACTGGGCCTGCCCGCGCCAACACAAGGGTTGTTGTGCCGCGCGCTGCAGGAAGAAACCCGCGGCTCGACGAGTGTGCAGTGTGTGTGTGTGCGTGCGTGCGTGCATGTGTGTGTATCGCGGCACAGCATCGCCCCGCGCACGCGCGAGTCCTTGCTGCTGGTAACGCCCGGGGAGAGACGCGCTGTCTGCTGAGGATTGGTTCGAGGGACTTGAGGACATTCGCGTGCAGGGCGCGTTGCGCCGAGAATGTGCAGTGGCGCCGTGCAGGGCGTCGTGTGGAAAAGTTTAAACTTTAATGGTGTGCTCTGTTAACTGATGCTATCCCCACGGGTATAAGCATGGCCAGGGGGAGAGGGGAGCGGAGGGAGAGAGGGAGGGAGGGGAGCGGAGGGGGAGGGGGAAGTCCTCTCAGCAGGGTTGGATGACACGTAGCCTCATTGTGTAAGTCAGAACGCCACTCGGCCACTGCTGCCAGGCATGAAGGGGGAGCCACTGAAGAGGCCAGGGAGAGGCGAGTGCGGAGGGACACACACACACACACACACGCGCGCGCGCGCGCACGTGGAGCGGCCAGCACTGTGCGGGCGTTGAAAGATATATCAGCACCCGCACAGCCCATGGTCACTCCTCGCGGAATTCTCTCTCTCTCTCTCTCTAACAGCATGTGTGTCCTGGTGGCCCCCGCGTCCTTGGCTGTGTACCGTAGAGCCCCGTGGAAGCCCCTGCCCCTGTCCTGTCCGCCCCCCGCTGGCCGCAGGCCCCGCAGGCCGCTCAGGGCGGGGCCGGGGCGGTGCGAGACGCCGGGCGCACCCGGTGAGTTTGCTGACGTGTCGTCCGCCTGCCAACCCCCGCCAGATCTTTGCAGTGTGTTTGGCCAGTTTCCCGTCCAATCCTTGCCGGGGCCGGGGCCGGGCCGGGGTCCTCTGGAAGAGGGACCCGCATAGCAGCGTGAATATACGGACGGCTCGGCCGGGCCGAGCGCCGCCGGGGCGGAGAAGAGAGACAGAATAATAAGTGCCGCGCCCCCTCCCTCCGTCTCTCTCGCTCCCTCTCTCCACTGCCCCCGTGATGCTGATGTTCCCGCTCCCCCGACACGAGAAACAATTCGTCACCGGCCGTGTTATTTTTTTGTTCCGGCACTGCGACGTTTATCGTACTTCAGGGATACTTACTGACAGCCGTTGGGGTCGGGGCGGGCGGGTGCCGGGAGGGAGGGAGAGAGGAGGAGAGGGAGGTGGGGGGGGGGGCTGGGAAGAGGACCTCCCGACCTCCCATCCGGACGCCGACGGATCCCCAGGATCAGACCAAGATAAACAACTGCTTATCTTCGGGTCCGCAGGACTACGCGACGGCAGGGGGACATCGAACCGGCTCTATCAGTGATCAGGACCTCTCTCCCCTTCTTGCCGCCTCTCTCTCTCTCTCTCCCTCCCAGACCCGGGCCGCTGCTCCTGTCCCCCCCCCCCCCCCCCCAAATCCTGCGGCGTCGCTGCCGGATCTTGTGACCTCTGGGGAAATACGTGCAATTGTCGCTCCTGATGGTATTTACACTGCTGCCCCCTTTTTTTGCGGGCGCCACTACCACCACCACCACCACCACCACCACCACCACCACCACCACCACCACCACCACCACAGCCAGCAGCAGCAGCAGCAGCTAGCGCGCCCCGGGCGGCTCCGGCAGGTCCGGCGGCTCCTCCGGGCCCCGGAGTGCGGGAATCACAACACGCCGCCTGATCCGGCCCGGGCTGCCGGCATCTGGAATCAATACTCATACGCGGCCGGCCCGCAGCACCGCACCGCACCGCACCGCACCGCACCGCACCGCGGCGGCCACTCCCGGCGGCCACTCCCGGCGCTGTTCTACACGGCCGCCGCGGCCGCAGCAGTCGCCGCACACCCCGTGCACTCTTCTGAACGCTCGCCGCTTTTTCGGTTTACGCTCCTCCCTTTGACGTGCTAATTTACGCTTGCAAAGATAGCACTCCGAGAGAGACGCTTTTTCGGTTTACGCTCCTCCCTTTGACGTGCTAATTTACGCTTGCAAAGATAGCACTCCGAGAGAGACAGAGAGAGACAGAGAAAGAGACAGAGAGAGGCGGTAATGGCACGGTGGCCGGGGAGCGCGCACTCGCATACGCACTGCCGTTGTGGGAAGCAGAGCGCGCGGGGCGACACGGCCCTCGCGGGCTGAGAGCCGCACGGGGGCCGCCCGGCAGGTAGGCAACGCCAACACTGTGCTGCGCTGCGGGCGGCGGCCGCTGCCTGACTCCCAGGCGCCGCCGCAGCCAGAAGGATCATCCCCAGCCGTGATCCCGCGTGCCGAACCCGAGGGTCGTGACGAGGCACGCCTTGTGAGGACGCAAACTGAGGACGCCGGGCCCGGGCCGGCCGGCCGGCGGCTGCAACAGCTGAGCGTTGTTTTTGTCTCGAGGACCGCCGCCGCCCCTTTTAGCTCTCTATCCGTCCGCATTGGTATTCCAGGCCGGTCGGATCATTTTACCGCTCCGTGGCGGGGGCTGGTGGGGTGCGGGGGTAGCGGTAGTGGGGTAGTGGTCGTGCCCGGCCGGGATGAGGCACCCGGAGGAGGAGACGCGTGAAAACTGTTATGATTATTTTTATTTCCGAAGTGGGCTTCAAAGAGATTGGGTCCCGATTGCCGCCGGCACGACGCCCCCTAGGCCCGTGCGCCGCTGCCGCTGCCACTGACAGCTTCCGCCTCAGTCATCCCTCAAACCCTCCCCGAGTTTTTCCCCCCGCCGGAGTGTGTCTGTCTGGGCCAGGTGGGCCGTTAGCCCGGGCGCGGCGGCGGCGGCGGCGGCGGCGCGGGGCGTACACAGATAGAAAAGGCGTACGTGCGCTGAAAGAAACGGACGCGCTGATTGGACCGATCCGAGTGCGCGCGACGCCCCCGTCTGCCGTCTCTGTCGCACGGTGGGGCGCGCACAGCCGCCGGGGCCGGCGGTGCGAGCGAGAGGGAAGAGGCGGCCGGTGGTGCGGGCGCGGCCCCTAGACCTGGGCCTGGAGGGGACTCCATCCCCTGCAGATGAGTTGGATCCAATTAAAGACGGCTGGTGCTGAAGGCCGGGGGGCAGCCGGGGGGCCGCGGGGGCGGCGGGGGCCAGCAGTAGTGTGCACCCGAGCGGCTTGTTTTCGGACGGTACTACGCAAAACAAAATCAACACCGAAAAATACGCGTCTTAATTAAATTTTCCGCCCCCACCACTTTGGCACCTGCGGGGCAGTTTTTGCCTGGGGAACCTTGTTAAGGCGTGAAGCACTCGACCGAGTGAAGATCCCTTCAGCGGTAGCGGGTGCAGGAGGCGGCGGCCCTGGTTGTGGCCAACTGCGCTGGGAAGCAGGAGAGTGAGCCGGGGGGCAGAGGACCTGGCCGGGGGCGTCCGGGGGCGGCCGGGGGCAGCCGGGGGCCGGCCGAGGCCGCGGTGATGGGGTGGCAGCGGTGGAGACGGCTGCGCCGGCGCCCAGACCGCGGAGGAGGTGGCCGCCCAGCAGTCGCCGAACCGCGCTGCCGCGGCCCGGGGGGACCGCCGCGGGGGGCGTGGGGCGCGCGGCGGCCGTGAGGTGAACGGGAGGGGGCCGCGCCGACGGGGCCGCCGACGGGGCCGCGTCACAGGACCGACCGCGCCTAGCGCTCACTCGTGCGGTTTCAGAGGAGTCCTCTCTTTAATTACCTTGTTTTTCCTCTCCGGTCTCTATCTCTGCCTGCCCCTGTCTCTCTCTCTCTCCCTCCCTCTCCCCGAGCGGAATGCGTGTCAGCCGCGTCTCGGGTCGCGCCCCCGCAATTCCGCGTTTTTAACAAACGCTATATTCCAGTGCGCGGCGCAGGCGCATGCGCGGCACGGCGGCGCGGCGCGGCACGGCGTCGCCCGCCGAGCCGAAAGCGTTCGCCGTGTGATAAATGGTGAGAGTGAAAATGGAGTCGGAGGCGGCAGCGGGGGGCTTTCAGCGCCGCCACCTCGGAGGTGCGGCTGCTGCGGGGCGCTGCGGGGAGCCCGTCCAGCCGGGCTGCGGCGGCGCCCGCATTTATGAAATTAATTCTCGCCGGCCACGACGGCAGCCAGCCAGCCAGCCAGCCCCGGAGGAAGGCGGCAAGCCGGTGTGTATTCCGTTCCAGCGGGGCGGCTGCGGGGTCTGTCGGTCTCGGAGCGTCTGAACACGCGCGGCGCGGCGCGACGAGGCCGAAGGTAACCGAATCATATATAGGCACACATCAATTCAACCCCCCACCCCCCTGTCTCTCTCTCTCTCCCTCTCCACCCTCCTCTGCGGAGTCGGAATGCGATTTGAGCGGGGATTTAATCCCGTCACTAATGACGTTACTCGTTTCCAAAGCAGGTGCACCCTTCCCTTCCCTTCATGAATAAGCGCCGCGAATGGCCACGAGGAGAGGGAGGGGGAGAGAGGGAGAGAGGGAGATGGGGAGGGGGGTCGAGAGAGAGAGAGAGAGCTGTGTAGAGTCGTATTCAGTGCAATGGCCTGCTTGCTGCTTGCTCGGTCTTGGAAACAATAACGATGCAAATGGCAGAGTCGCGGTATCCCGCCGTCACTCCGGCGGCAGCGCCCTCTGCAGGGGATTCCGGTGGATTCCCGTCGGCTATTCGCCGCTGTAACGGGAGCGGGGCTGCGCGGCCCGGTAAACTGTCTATGCATTATTTGTCGTGTATTCGCACATCGCGGCGGCGGTTCGCTTCAGTCTCCGTAAGCCGCGCTGCTGCTGCTGCTGTACGCCGGGCGGCGGCGGCGGGGCGGCGCGCACGGCAGCGATGTGAAGAGGTGCTCTCTCTCTCTCTCCCTCCCTCTCTCCCTCCCTCTCTCTGCTGTGAGCGCGTGGGAACGCGGGAGCGACCGAAAGGTTCAATCAGTGTGGACCGGAGTTGCGAATCGGCAGCGTAAAGTCGGCGTTATTCTTTCCGTTCCGCTGCATCCACCCCCGTAATGCGAGCGGAGTCAAAAGTATTTCGCGATGCCGCCGGCGTCCGTCCCTCTTCCAGCAAATCGTCCGTCGGCCGTCTGCCCCCGCTGCTGCGCCGCGCGGAGAAGCAATTAAAAATGGAAAAGGAGAATGGGAAACAATGGCATTGACGGAGCAGCAATGTCTTCCTCGCCGTTCCGTTTTTCCCCGCGCCGCTTTCGTCCCTTTTCTGCAAAACCGCGCGCGGGGGGCTTTGCTGATTGTAAACAATTGGAAGGGAGGAAGGGGACGGGATGAAGAAAAACCTTTTCCACGGTCGGAGGCGGGTCCCGGCAGCGCTCTGTGGAGATAACTGCACCGCCAGAAACCGGGTCGCGTCGCGGTGGGGAGGACGCGCAGGCCGCGTGGGGGCAGCAGCGCCCCCAGCCGTGGTGGCTAAGACGCGTTTCGATTAGCAGGGCGCATCCCTGGCGAGCGGCGCAGCCCAGCGTGGAGGAGAGTGAGAGGGGGGCAGAGGGGAGGAGGGGGAGGTGTGAAGAGAAAGAGAGAGGAGCGATGTGTGGACACAGGCCGGGCCTCGGGCCGGGCTGAGGGGCGGTCCCTGCGGATCCCTGCGGGGCAGTTACAACGCCGGGATGATGGGCAAGGGCTGGACTGGAGGCCAGGCTCGGCCGGTCACACCACCCCCGCCCCGGGGGTCGGCTTTAAATTACGTAAGACATCTCCATGAGCTCGTGGGCCGTGAGCCATGCGCGGCTCCTGTGGCCAGGGCCATGGACAGACGAAACATCCTCACCGCGCCGCACGGGCGCTGCACCCGTCCGAAGGAGTTAACTGCTGGGAAAAGTTTCCACTTTTCGGTTTTGTTACGTGTGTTGCGAACGAGTTCTGGCTAGGCGGGCCGACGCCTCGCCCAGTGTGTCGCGAGACGCGCTATCTCCATCGTGCCTCTGCCGACCCCCGGCGAGCGACAGAGAGAGAGAGAGAGAGAGAGAGAGAAGGAGAGGTCACACGCAGCGTCAAGGCCGCAGGAGCGAGAGAGACCGAGCGAGAGACATGCCGGGGGTAGACATGGGAAGGGAGCTTGTTTTCTCGGTAAGCCCATGGGCTTAGAGGGAAAACGAACTCTGTGAAAATAATTGTGCGTAGCAGGATGGAAAATAAAAAGGAGAGAAAGAAAGGATGTGTCGCATCCGTGCGTTGAAACCGCGCGCCGCCGCCCGGGGACGGGGTGGTGGTGGTGGTTGGGGGAGAGGAGGGGAGGGGTTGTGGGGGCAGATAAAAAGGGACGAGACACGGCCGCGGCTGCCGCTGCTGCTGCCACTGCCCCGGACGGACAGGGCCACAGGGCCCGGGCCCGGGCACGGCGCGGCTGTATGGAGATCGGGCACATTTATAAAGCGTTGCCCCCTGGAAGTGCATTTAGGGAATCAGTCTGTGGCCCGCGGCGGGGGCCGCCAGGGGGCCGGGGGCCGCCAGGGCTGGGAGCGGCGCGGGGTCCGGCCGCGGCAGCAGGAGCAGCTCGGGGCGAGGACCTCCCCCTCTGTCCGGCGGGGTCCGAGGGGGTACGAAGGGGTCTGCCGCAAGGCGCCATGATCTGTGTGCTACATCCTCCTCTGCCCGCCGCCGCCGCCGCCGCTCCCCCGCTCAAATAAAATAAAAACAAGTTTCTAATCCGCATAAAATTTCCTGTTGAGAAAAGCGAAGAGGAAAAACGGCGGCGGTGGGCGGGAGGTCACGTGGTGGTCCGGGCCGCACCGCCGCCGCCGCCGGGCGAGGCGAGCTCTGGGGACACGGAGAATAAAAAGAATGCGTTGTTGGCGGAGCGAGGGCGTCTGTACGCAGAGCGGCGCCCGCCATAAATCTAAAACCGAAGCTCAGCATTAATCATGGTATCGCGGCCACTTTGCATGTCGTATATCAGACACGAGCGGGTGGCGGCGGGGCGGGCGGGGGAGAGCAGGGGCGGCAGGGGGGAGGGGTGAGGGGGGGGGGAGACGGTGACCGAGCATCGCCTTAACGGCAACACATGTTGCCTCGCCGCGGCGCCCGCAGCCGCCCGCGCACAGCCCCACAGCACAGACCGGGGGCCCCCCCTTTTTGCGCCATCACGACGTGGCCAATGAGAGCCACTGTTGTATCTGCGATGAAGCGCCGCGTGGGTTATTTGTCCGCGCCCCTCATTGCCTTTGCAGCAAGTCGGCGGGGCGGCGGCGGCGGAGGGCCGAGGGAGGGCGGCCACACCCGCTGCATGAGGTGCCCCCAATCACTTACAGGGCGGCGGCGCGGACCGGCCGCCCGCGCCGCCCGCACCGCCGATTACATCAACGGAAAGCGTGCGCCGCCAACACCGACTTTGACGCGAGAGAACCGTCCGTCCGTCCGCGCAATATTATTGGCATGGCTTCGGAGGAGAGAGGGCAAATTTTGTTTTCCCTTGGAAGGGAAGGTCATCGCTAACGGTTTTTCTGTCATTTTTTTTTTGCAGTCTCCCCCTACTTGGCTGGCTGGCTGGCTGGCGGGCGGGCGGGCTCCGCCGCCGCCTGCGAGCCGCCCCCTCGGGCCTCACGCCCCACACACGCACGCCCCCCCCCCCCTCCTCTCCCCCTCCGATTGTCTTATGCCCACATCTGCCGAGCCTTATTTCGTATGAGATTGACAAGGACCCCGCAAGGACCTTCTCGGGGCGGAGGAGCCCTGGAGGAGCCCGCGGAGGCGGCGAGGCGTACTCCCCGCCAGGCTGGGGAGGGAGGGAGGGCAGAGAGGGAGGGAAGGAGGAAGGGAGGGAGGGAGGGCGAGAGGCCGCCGCCCCCGGGGCTGCGCCGCCACGGTGGTGGGGGCCGCTGTACGGCAGGACGAGTAACGTTTACGGCGTGATTTGCGTGCTCCTCTCCACCATTTCCTCGCGACTGTCCCCGCACCTTCACGACGTTACGCGCGCTTTTTCATAATTCGCCGCGGCCGTGGCGGGTGGCGGTGGCGGCGGCGGCGCGGCGCTGGCAGGCGCTGCCCGCCGAGGCCTCCTATCCCTCCCTGCCCCGCCCCGCCCCGCCCCGCCCTGCGCCGCCCCGCCCCGCCCCGCCCCGCCCTGCAGCGCCCCGCCCCGCCCCGCCCCGTCTCGAGGTGATTCCCCACCGTTTGTCTGTCAGCGATCTTATCGCTCCCGCCATTCCTACTGATGAAATTCTCCGAATGCCTGGCTGCGCTGCGAGCCGCTGCGGGCCGCGCAGGCCCTCCTGGCGGCGCGTCTCTCTCTCATCTCTCTCTCTCTCTCTCTCTCTCTCTCTCTCTCTCTCTCTCTCTCTGCCCGCTGGACTGCCGCGCCCGCCTCGCAGGCCTGGCCCGGGCCGCCTAACCTCGTTGACGCAGACCAAAACTCCAGTTCTTTTCATCTTCCGTGTCGTCACGTGTCACTATTTTTCAGCACTCACCCAGCGCTGCGGGGCGCCTGCGGAGCGCGGGGTAGGCCGCCCGGCCGACACCGGTGTGCCGCGGGCGCTGCCTACCCCGCAGGGGCCGAGGCCCGGCCGACACCTTCAACTTTATTCTGACGCTTGGCCGTGTGGTGTTGCAGTGCGGCCGCTGGCGGTGGAGCTGACGGGCGTGGACCGCTACGTGGTGCAGGGCTCCGCCGTGACGCTCCAGTGCGTCGTGTCGGGCGCGCGGCCCTCCGCCGCCGTCACCTGGTACAACGGCACGCAGCCGCTGGACGCCAACCGCGTCGAGATCAAGGACAACCAGTCCCTGCAGGTGAGTGGGCCGCCCGCAGAAGCTTTCTATAATGCGTTCCGCGTATAATGCGCGATAAACGCGCCGCCCGATCCGGGCTTTATGAGGGCGGCTTTCCGCCGACTCTCTCTCTCTCTTTACCGCGCCGCTAAATACACACGCACCTTTGGAATTCGTTTTTCATCGGCGAAAATCCTTCCTCCAGCGCGCGACCTTTCAATTTTATTTTTAAGTAAGGGAAACGGGGCCGTGCAGCCGACAGGCGGCGCCGTGCAGTCTGTCGTGTGGCGCGCTATTTCCGACGGATACCGTGGGGGGATGGAGATCGCTCCTTTCAGGCCCCGCCTCGCCTGCTCTGCTGCTCCCCCCCCCCCCCCACCCACTTTTCTCCGTCAGCACCACTCACTCCCACCGCGTCGTGTGGCGAGGAAACAACAACAACAACAAACGCCTTATTTTGGCGCCCCCCCCCCCCCTTAAAAAATTATCGGCGGTAATCGTTTGACTTTCAACGGAATTACCCACAATCCATCGCGAGGCAAACGGCGCGGCCGCCGCAAACTCTTGAGAGGACCGCTTTGAGGACCGCGCGCGAAGGCCGCTCAGCGTAACTTTCGTGTTTTTTTTTTTCAACGTTTTCTCAACTTAAAATGAGGGGCATAAATCTGTCGTCGTCGCCGCGGACGCCCCCCCCCCCCCCCCGCGAAGCCGCGGCCTGGAGACGCGCCGCTGTCATCGGCGTGCGATCGGGATGATCATAATCGGACTCGTCCAAACTCACACGCGGCACCAAAAGGCACGTTTATCGCGCCAACAAAAACAGCTTCCCACTTAATTGCATAATTTTTATCTCCTCTTCGTATCTCATCTCTCTCTCTCTCTCTCTCTCTCTCTCTCTCTCTCGCCCCGACGCCGCCGCGCTCCGTGTTTTTTCTCCCTGTCTTTCGTTAAACACCGAACCAGCGCCGCCGCGGCGGGTCCGCGCCCCGGGAGCAGCAGGGGAGTCGGGGAAATGAGTCGAATGAGAGAGTAGGGAAACAAATGGGCCGCTTTCAGTCGCGGCTCTATCTCTTGTTATGGGGTAATTTATCTGGGAGGGCCGCCGAGTCTTGGGCCGCGCCGCGCCGAGGGTGTTTCCACAAGTGCTCAATTTGGCTATTTTGCGGGGCCGAGTGATGAACGGGGCGGTTTGAAGTGCGGCGCTGCCCGGCCGTTTGCCGCGCGCGGACTGCTCCTCGGCCCATATTTCTCTTTTCTTTTGTTTTTTTTTCTCTCCTTTCGTGGCGGGAGTATGTCCGGCGGGACGTCCGCGGCGGCTATACTCCGCGCTGCAGGCGCCGGAGTCGTGCACCGCTCCGCACTCCCCATCACAACTATGACCGAGCGTGTGTGTGTATCTCTACGCAGTGTGACATTTGTGTGTGTGTTTTCTGTCTTGTTCTGTGCTGCTTGGAATCGGAACAGCCGAGGACGCGGGTGGTGGACAACGTAAGTATGCTGCAAGGCTAATAACCTGCGGGTGGCGATGCGCCGCTCGGTCCTGGCCGGTGGGATTGCAGAGTAGCCCGCGAGGTATTGCAGGGCCGCGGGGTCCTTCCTCCTCCTCCTCCTCCTCCTCCTCCTCCTCCTCCTCCTCCTCCTCCTCCTCCCCCTCCCCTCAGACCCCTCTCCGCCGCCCCCCGCGCGCTCGCTTTGTGGTTTGCGACGAGGACCCCCCCCCCCCCCCCCCTTCATGTCTGTCTCTCTCGCACTCTCTCCGAACTAAGGGTTGTTTGTCGTGTCTCACCGCTACAAGTTGAGTTGTTGGTTCGCGGGGCTCAATAATACTCCAAACTATGCGACAGACGGGGAGAGAGACAGAGAGAGAGAGGGACAGAGAGCGCGGAGTCTGCGCCGCCCATGGCACGGCCCGGCGCGGCCCATGGCGCGGCCGGCGCATTGTCTCGTGCCGCTCCGATTGTCATGGGCGGTCCTTTGGGCGCGTGCTCCCCCCCCCCCCCCTCCCCCGCTACGCAACAGGGACGCCCCCCCTCCCCCTTAATGTGATTTCCATGTTTGCCGTGCGCCGTGCTCCGTGCGGCAGGCGGCAGGCGGCACAGGCATTTGCAGGTGAGCTCTGGAGCGGCAAGTCGCGGGGGAGGGAGGGGGAGGGGATAGGCTGAGCCCTGGCGGCCCGACCCGTCCAGGCCCGGCCCGGCCCCGCGGCGGCGGCGATGGCTGATCCCGCGACAATATCGCTGGGGGAGAGAGCCGATGCCGCGGTCCCACGATCTGTCACACCGCGCCTTCCAAAACTTGTAATCCGATCAGAGACGCCGCCGCCGCCGCGGCCGCGGAGAGTTTCCGCCCCTAATGGACGCCGATGTTTGTTTCTCCCGCAGCCGGACGGCACCCACGACACGGTCAGCGAGCTGGTCTTCACGGCGACGCGCTACGAGAACGGCCTCTCGCTCACGTGCGAGGCCACCAACGAGGTGCTGCAGCAGCACAGCGAGCCGCCCATGCGCAAGACGGTCGCCCTGGAAGTCATGTGTGAGTACGCCGTCATGTGCATACATCTCTCTCTCTCTCTCTCTCTCCCTCTCTCTCTCTCTCTTTCCCTCTTATGTGTGCGCGTAGTGCGCCTGTGATGAGGGGGGTAGGCAGACCCGCCGGGCAGCCGCGTGCTGCGGGCCTGCCTACCCCGCGGGCCGCAGGGGCTCGCCATCAAGAACTGGAGACTATGTTCCGCAGGTAACTGCCGGGGTGGGACTGAAACGCTGTTGCTTCTTTGACGTTTTTGTAAAATGAAGGACCTTTTGTAATTGTCTATTGGTACTTTAAAAAAAAATTAATGCTCTGGGGACTGTGGAACCAGTGCGCATTGTAAGGCTGCGTGTCGCGAAAAAAAAAAAATTCCGAGTTTGAAGAAAATAGTTGTAAAAGATTATGAAACATTGCATTGAAACCCAGCCTGGGAGGCCGCGGGCGTCCTCGCGGCACGGTGCGGCGGCTTACACAGCGTTGGGGCGACGGATCCGGCCGGGGCCCTCTTGCGGGCGGGCGGCCCGCTGTACACCGCGGGTTTGTTGACGGCCGGCGGAACGTGCCGGGCGGCACGGCGGCGGCGGTGGCCTCGTCGGGGGAGCCGCCGCCGTGCCGCCGCCGATGCCACTTTTGATCCGGGCAAACACGGAACGATTGTTTCTCGCAGACTCGCGCGTTGCACACCGCGGAGGGGATGATCTCTGCGCGGAGGGAGGGAGGGAGGGAGGGAGGGAGGGAGGGAGGGAGGGAGGGAGGGAGGGAGGGAGGGAGGGAGGGAGGGAGGGAGGGAGGGAGGGCCGCGAGGCGGCGGCCCTCCGTGCTCCGCGGGCCTCCGCGCGGACACATAGAAAGCGGACCTCTGAAACGATTCCCACAACGTCGCGGCCTAGTCGGCACACAACGCTGCGGCGGGGCGGGGCCAGGCGGGGCGGGGCCAGGCGGGGCGGGGGGCGGGGCGGGGTGCGGCGGGGCCAGACGGCGCCGCCATCCCGCCGCTGCTGTGTTGTCATGCCAGCCGGCCGCGCCTGCCTCCAGCGCCTCCAGCGCCTCCAGCGCCGCCAGCCAGGTATTACTCTCTTTCCCTCTGCTTTCTCCAGGTATTACACCCCTCATCTCGGGGAATGAGGCAGTCGCGCAGCGCCCCCCTCTCTTACCCCCCCCCCCCTCCTCTACTTCATCCCCTGCTCCGCACGCCGCCGCCGCCGCCGCCGCTCTGCCTGCTCAGCCCGCCAACCTCGATGCGTGAGAGCCATTCCACACACGCCTCCCAGACGACTCGAGCCGCCCCCGCCCGTGCGCGCGTGTGTGTGTGCGTGCGTGTCTGTGTGAGGGTGTGTGCGTGTGTGTGTCGGCGCGCGTTTATGCCGGAGAAATAAAATTGCGTGACGTATAAAACTGGGCGGGCTGAAATAACACGCAGGATGCCGCCGCCGCCGCTGCGCAGCCCCGACACGCCGGCATCGGGTGTAAAACGAGGCGCGTTCGTGCGCAGCCGGGGAGGTGCGGCCGGGGAGAGGCGCGGCGGGATTTTTGAAATAAAGTTGTCTGCCTGTAAAAAAATTTCCCACACAGCGGCGGCGTCACTCATGGCTCGTGGAATATTTTTTTTTTAAATAGTAATTTGTTGGGACGACTAACTAGACGAACGCGCAGCTGACACGCATCGGCTGCGGCCGGAAACTGAGTATAACGCTTTCGTGCAGTAAGGACACTCCGGATCCGGGGTCGCAAATCACGTGGCTGTCAAACAGGCGGACACGGCGGCAAACGTATCGACCCGCAAAACACGCGCCGGAGAAAACAAACAGAAAACGGGAGCGGGGAAGGCGGCGGCGGCGGCGGCGGCGGCGCGTCCGCGTCCCTCAGGATGGGCGATCACGTGCAGGGAGACTCCTCGCTGCTCCGAGACGAGCCCCCCAGCAGGCGCACCAGGTGGCTTAGAAATTCAGGCGCGGTTTCGGCAGATTGTTTGATTACCTCTGAGGTGCCGTCGGGGGGAGATTTCCCGCAGGAGGAGGAGGAGGGGGGGGGGGGGGGTGATGTGCTCCCCCTCTCTTCCCCTCGCCGCCTCCTCCTCCGCGGGCGTGTGTGATGTGACGAGAATTCAGCGGCATGTCACATGTTCTTACATATTCCATCATGTTTCGGTTGCCGTACGCGGACGCGTGAATCTTGCGGTTTGATATTGGCCGCCGTTAAAATCGCTGCGCGCATGCCGGTGAATAAAAACAAACACTTTGACGAT
This sequence comes from Megalurothrips usitatus, assembly GCA_026979955.1. Taxonomy (NCBI): domain Eukaryota; kingdom Metazoa; phylum Arthropoda; class Insecta; order Thysanoptera; family Thripidae; genus Megalurothrips; species Megalurothrips usitatus. Next base: position 14,300,786 of record CM049593.1, read on the forward strand.
AAATGTGGGGTAATTTGAGCGGGCCGCCTCCGCGGTGTGGCCGTGTATATTCTTGGCCCGCCGGGTGCCGGGTGGGTGCCGGGGGCCGCCGGCGGGCGCCGCCTGGGGGGGGGGGGGGGCTGGGCGCGCTGCGGGGTCCGATTGGTTCAGCCCTTTGACACGGGCGAACAACCACAGCGATATATTTCGGTCGGTCGGCACGGATCCCCTTCCGAGAGGATGGGGGGGGGGGGGGGCAGCAGTTACAGCCTGTTCCGGTAGCGCGCAATGTCTCACCGGGGCCTCCTGCTCCTCCTCCTCCCGGCCGTATTACACCTCCTCACCTCCGCAGCCGCCACCGTTCCCACCCCCTCCCCCTCCCCCGCCGCTCCATCTCACTCTGTCTCACGCCGCCGCCGCCGCCGCCGCCGCCGCCGCCTGCCTCCCTCTTATGCCTTTTTAATAAGAAACTCCTCGGAGTCGCGTCGTTATAGTAAATATTTTCACTCCCTACCCCCCGCGTCCCTCACCCCATATACGACTTTTTTTCCGCCGCCGCCGCCGCTCGGCGTGGCGCGTCTTTTGCCGCCGCGAATGGTCGCCGCCGCCGCCGCCGCTGCGGCCGCGCGGGGATGGAAGGGGAGAGAAAATAACTTCTCGGGAAGCATTCATCGGCCTGCTTGCCAAATGAAAGAAGTGGGGGGCGTGCCGGTGGCGGCGGGGACAGTGAGACCGGTGGGGCCCGCCGGCAGCGCCGGCAGGTAGGGCGGCCGCAAGGGAGCGGCGGCGCGGCCCGAGTCCCGCGGCCGCAGGGAGCGGCGGCGGCGGCGGCGGCGGCGGTTTGAGGCAGCAGCTGAGGCGCCGGGGGAAACCGCAGCAGGGAGTAGGGGGCGCCTTACGTGTGGCGCGCGGGAAATTGCGCCGGAATTCTCAGTCTCTTGAACGCCTTTTGTACGCGTTTTGTCAGGCGGTGACTTGGGACCGCCCCCACCCCCCACCCCACCCCATGGGACAGGGTGGGAGGGGAGGGGAGGGCACGTCAATTACGGCATCGGTGGCTTCGGAAACGACGCCATCAATCCCTTTCCTTTTATCTTTGCCGTGCGCGCGCCCCCTCCCCTGCTCTCCATGGCGGAGTCCGCCGCAAACCCTTCTGGATCCGTCACCCCCCCTCCCCTCCCCTCCCCTCTCCTTTACTCCCCTTCACTCCCCGCTCTCCCCGCCCCGCCCCGCCCCTCCCGCATACAATTTACAGGCCCGTCAAGTTGAGCGGGTCCGTTCTCCCGGGCATACGTTACGGTCCACCAAAACTAACGACCATAACCGAAACAACATAGTCTATGCTGCTGGTTTGCACATCGCAGCGCCACTGCCGCCGCAGGGCGAGGGGCCGGGTGGGGGGAGCAGGGGCTGTAAAAAAAGTAATAATAGTAACGCTTGGGAAGGGGAATAAAATAAAGAAAATTGCGGCCTGAAAAGTGGGTTGCAGATGATAAAATGTCGTGGAAGCGGCAGACCGCGGCGCGGGCGTGGCGGGGGCGGGGAGGAAGGGAGGACGCGCGGGGGGCGCCAGAAATACGATTGCAATTGAAATGAATGTGAAGGCAAGGTCAGAGTTCTTGCTCCGCGCGCGCCCCTCGTCTGCGTGTTTTTAAAGTGATAAAGACATTTTTCGTGGCCGAGAGGAGCGGAGGAAGGGGAAGCGGGGGTTGATAGGATGAGAAGAGGGGTGGGGGGCCGCGGGGGCCGCGGGGGCCGCGGGCACATGAAGTCATTATCACAAAGGAAAAAAGCAATGATGTATACACGGTGTCTGTACACTGTAACGTGCGGGGCCGCGGGGGCCGTGGGGGACCGCGGAGGGGGCCGGCGGGCGCTTCAAACATCTGCCGTGCTTTCCGCGGTGGGAGTAGAGCGGAGTGGTGGCCGTGCCGCGCCGTGCCGCGCCGTGGGCCTCCCGGGCCATCCTACTGTGAAAATAAAGCCATGTAAAACGCCCCCGCCCCCTTCCCCCCTCGAAAAAACAGCGGCGGCGGCGGCGGCAACAGTAGGAGAGCGCGCGAGTGTACCGCCGTGTTCTGTTCAAGAGGGCCACGAGATAACACAAACACCGTGTTCCGTTTTATTTCGCCGAGTGTTGCTTTTCCCGGGGCTATTTAGGTTGGGAGGAATTTGGCCATGATTGGCCCGGACACGCTCGGGCGGGGCGCTTGTGTGCTGTTTTTCAGTCGGAGCTCCCCGGCGCGCTGCGCACGTGTCTGTCTGTCTGTCTGTGAGTTTGTGTGTGTGTGTGTGTGTGTGTGTGTGGCGGCAAAGTTTCGACCCGGACGGAAGGGTCAAACGTGCGCCGAGAAACTTTGGATTTTTATTATTCTTCCGTTTGGCTTCTTCGCCCCTGGCCGCCGCGTCCGCCGCCTGGCCGCACTCCGCAGCCCATGACAAGGTGGTGGTGGTGCCGGGGGCGGCCCCCCTCCCCTCCCCGTTGGCAAGGGCCTCGGCAGGCCGGGCACCCGGCCGGGCAGCCTCTGGCCCCGGGAGCTCCCAAACTTTCCGGGACATCGCGAATGAGCATAAATAACCTATCTTTCAGCGCCTTTGTGGCAGTTGGAGGGCCCGCCGTGTTCGCGGAAGAGACGGCCGCCGCGGGGGCCGCGGGGGGGGGGGGGGGGGGGCAGCCTACACGGCGGCGGGAATAATCCGGGGCCCGCCCGGTCACTGCCCCGCCGCTGATCTCGACGAGAAAAGGGAATGTTTTCCCCGCGCGCGGCGACGGCGGCGGCGGCCGATGGGGAACTAATCGAATTTCACGATCCGGACTCATGATTTACAACTTTCCGGGAATAGAAATCCTTGTGGCCGTAACCTGCGAGATGAAATTTTACCCGGCCCCCTTCCCCTTCTCTCTCTTTCTCCTCTGCCCCCCCCCCCCCCTCTCTCTCTCTTTCTCTCCCTCCAGGCCCTGACGTTCTGATTTCGCAGCCGGCCATGAAAAGCCCGCCGGTTTCTAGAGCGGCACGGCCTTGCGCAATTCTTTGCTAAGAGCCTCCCCGTGGCTCTGCGGCGGCGGGCAGGGCGGCCCCCTCGCCGGGCGTGTCGTGTCGTGTGCGGGCCGGGGGCGGGCGGGCCGGGGGCGGGCCGGGGGCGGGCCGGGGGCGGGCCGGGGCGGGCCGCACACGGCGCCGGAGGAAGTAAAGTTGGCGAAGAATAAGAAAGGAAGCGGAGAGTCGGCCGCCGCCCGGCCAGGAGTTGGCAGCGCGAGAAGCGCCAAGACGTGACGTTTAATTAGTGTCCTTTAGCGCGGAGGAGGGGTCAGCGGGCGGGCGGGCAGGCAGACAGGGGGGGGGGGGGGGGGAGGAAGCCTGGCAAGACCGCGGCGGCGGCCGCTCGGGGGCAGGACATGCATCGGCTCGTGCGGCGGCAGTGCGCGGCCGAGCCTGCGGGGGCCGTCTGCGGAGAGACTGGTGTCCAGAGTGGCGGCCGCGGACGCCCCGCGAGCCGCCGCGCTGGTCGTGTTGCTGTGTCTGCCAGACCTGGCCGCTCTGCAGGGGGGACGCCGCATGCCGTATGCATGCGTGTCTGTCTGCCGCGTGCGCACGCGCCCTGGCCGCGGCCGTCTGCACTCGACCGCACTCACTCTCCGTGGGAGGAGAGCAGAGGAGAGAGGGATGGACGGTCGGAAGGACTCCGGCGTGGGGGGGGGGGCGGGGCGGTGAGCGGGGGCCGACGGGACGGTGCCCTGTGTCAACGCAAGCTGTGCCGGTGCGGCTCGCTCGCCACTCACTTTTAATTAAAGGAGCAGCAGACGGGAAGGGGAGGGGGCACGGGGAGGGAGGAGGGCCGTTGTCAATGCGAACCACTCCAACTTATTGACCACATAACGACAGTCGCGCCTGGCACAGCAGCAGCGGCTGCAGTGGCGGCGGTGCCGCGGGCGGCCCGGGACACAACAGAACAGAACAACAGCAGGGCGGGGCAGAGTTTTTAGCCGCTGCTCATGTGGGCGTGTGCGCTTCTGGGGGGCGCGCGTGTAACTGAGTAAGGCCAATACAGAGCCGTGCGTGCGTGTGTGTGTGTGTGTGTGTCAAGCCTTACAAGCGGGGCAGTGGGGCCTTTGTGGACCGGCACGACCGTCACTGCGAGGAGAACCCGATATGGCATGGCGACGGGGGGGCGGGGACACGGTGGAGGGAGGCGTGCCCTCAACGAGCTGACGTCGTGGTGGTCTTGTCAGCACGACTTCGTGTGTCTGCGTGTGTAATTTCCCGATGCGTAACCGCTCCGAGAACAGTCGTCTGTGCGCGGAGCGTGTGCCAAAGTTATATAGTCGGCAGTGCGAATAAAGCGACAACGCGAACAGCAGCGCTTGCCCTTGCACGGCGGCGAGCATACAGGAGCTTCTGAGGGTCTCGGGGACACTGGGGTCGGGGCGGGGCGGGGCGGGGCGGGGCGGGGCGGGGCGGGGCGGGGCGGGGCGGGGCGGGGCCAGCCGCGCGGCTATGGACCGGCAGCCGGCACCTGGCCGCGGCCGTCGTGGGCTTAAGGCCGGGGACTGCCTGCCCGCCTGCTTGCCTGGCCCCGCTATCAATCTGCGTCACCTAATTAAATTCCACTTTGAGACGGCGGACCGGGCCGGGCTCCGGCACTGCTCCGGCACCGCTCCGGTAGGTGGGTCCCGCGCCGCCCAAATCAGGCCCGGAGGCCGGAGGTGATACGCTGCTGATGGGGCCGTTGCGGGGCCCACGGCAGCCCGCACAGAGGGCCTACGGCAGGAGGCTTACGTCGTCGTTGCGCCCTGTGGGCCGGGACCGACCGACCCGGCTGGAGATGACGTGTGGCCGCAGCGCCGGGGCCGGCTGAGGGGCGTCAGCAGCGTCAGCAGCGTCGGCAGCGTCAGCCACGGAAACCGACGTTCGGGTTGTGTGGACTTTCTTTTCTTTTCCAACCGCCGACCTCTCCCATCTCCCTCCGAAAGAAAAAAAAAATCTGGCCCGCTTCCTGCCAGCGGCCTGCCGGGCTGACCTTCACTCTCTCTCTCTCTCTCTCTCTCTCTCTCTCTCTCTCTCTCTCTCTCTCTCTCTCTCGCTCTCTCTCTCTCTCTCTCTCTCTCTCTCGCACACACCCACACACGCGCAAACACGCACACGCAAACATGCACGCAGGTCCATTCAAGCCAAGGTCTTTCGTTTGCCTGTTATTCATCTTCTCCGGTCGTGTGCACCGTGCGTAGGTGTGTGTGCGTGTGAGTGCGTGCGTGCGTACGGGCGGGCGTGTTTCTCCGATGCAATTTCCGGGACCAGCAACGCGGGAGAGAGAGAGAGAGAGAGGGGGTCTTTGCCTGCCTCTCCCCTTTTTCTTCTCTTCCTGTACCATGTCCCTCCCCCCCCCCCCTTGACTCTATGCGACTCTATGCCCCCCCCCCCATGCTCTCTCTCTTTTTCCCTCTCCCTCTTGAAGGACAATTGGTTTCGATCGTGAAATTAGATTATTGAAACAAACGTTGTACAATCATAAAGTGTCCGTCCTCAAACACGCAGAGGGCAGCAGTGAAAGCGGCCTTAATATGAATATCAAGAGAGCGGGAGAGAGAGAGAGAGAGAGAGAGAGAGAGAGTGAGCGTGGGAGGGAGAGAGAAGGCTCCTGGCATTCCGGAGGCAGCCCCAGTGTGCTCTCAGCCCTCCCCTCCCCGCAGGATATTACTTTCGCACTTTGCTTCCGCTTGCAAGCGGCGTGAGCTCACCTGTGTCTGCCTGCAGCAGTGGCGCCGGGCTGCCGGGCTGGAGGCGGCTGGAGGCGGCTGGAGGCGGCGGCCTGGAGAATGGCCCTCCGAGACTTAAGCCCCGTCGGCCCCTGTTTTTTCTCCCTCTGCTTCGGGGCCCAACTTTGAAGTGGTCGCGTCTTGGCTGTCGTGTGGTTGCGCCGTGTGCGGTTGCTGACCTCCCCCTTCTCTTCTCTGTGCCGCAGTCCCGCCCATCGTGACGGTGTCCCCGGACAACGTGGCCGTCAACGAGTCCACGGACATCCTGCTGTTCTGCGAGTACGAGGCCAACCCGGCCACGCTCAAGACCGTCAAGTGGTAAGTGGATGTAGGAGGCCCGGGCGCGGGCGGGCCGCGAGGGCGCCGCGGCGCGGACGCATGAATCTGTAAATGAACGAGGGGCGGACTTAATTAGGGAGGCGATTCGTGCCGGTGGGGGTCCGGGGAGCATGAATGGATGCTCCGCGGAAATGAATGAATGAATGAATGAACGAGTGACCCAGTGAGTGAATGGCCTGCATTCACGACAGGCCCGCGGTAACGAAGTGCACGCGGTGCACGCCGGGAAGGGGGCGCGCGGCGCGCGGATGTGGGCCCAGTCGATACGCGAACACTAATCACACTAATTTGAATGGGGAGTCCGGAGGAGGTGCGGGCGGGCGCGGTGCAGCGCTGTGCTGCGGCCGCGCACGCACGCTGCCGGCCCCGTGCTGGGCGCACGCTGGGCGCACGCAGCGCGGCCCGCCGGGGCGGTCCAATCTTCTTACATTAACCACTACCGGGATGCGTGATGCGTGCACGGCACGGGCACGGGTCCGTGCCGTGGGGCGCAAGGCGAAATAACTCAATTGGCCGGGTCGATGGGCCACTCTACCCCCCGGCCCGGCGGCCTCCCGGCCCGCCCCCGCGCCGCCCCCGCGCCCTCCTCTCCATTACAGCCCCCGGGGCGCACAAGGGGAGCCTGCGTGGGCTACTCTGTCTCGAGCGCGGGGCGACGGCTTTCGAGGCGCGTCCGTCCGTCCCCGCCCGTCCGCCCCCGCCCGTCCGCACCACGTACTCCATCGTCATCTTCGGCGACTTGCAGCACCCCGAAGTTGGCCGCGGCGGCGGCGGCGGCGGCGGCGGCGGGGAAGTTATCGGCGGAGATGCTCCCGCCCTGCAGCCGCCTGCCCTCGCCGCTGCCGCCGTGGCCCCGAGTAGTAAAGTTTTCCACAGCGGGACCAAAGGGGAGCCGGGCGGGGGCCGGCAGGGGCCGCTCGGTGCCGCCGGCAGCCGCAGCCCGGCACCCCGCGGCGCGCGGCGGGCCGGACCCCACGCCGGCCAGGTCGGGCCGAGCTAGGCCGGGCGGGCTCCGGCGGCTCCGGCCACTCATCCGAGCCGGGGCCCCGCGGGTCCTGCGGGTCCTGCGGGCTGCTCTGCGGGGGGTCATTGGGGCGCTGATGACCCCGGGGGGGGCCTGCAGCCTCCGGGCCTCCCCCTCCGGCAGCCTCCGGGCCCCTCCGATCGCCTCGTGGCGTCGGCGCAGCGCGCGCAGCGCGGCCGCTAAAACACCATTTATTGCAGGGATTATGTAGCTTTATGGCTTTCCGATAATAGAAAGGACAGTATAGCGCGTCCCTTGGACCACCCGGCGGCGCTGGGCGGAGCCCCCTCCCCTTCCCCCGGCCGCGCCTTGGCTCCGGCCCGCTGCACCCCTCCCCCCCCCCCCCTCCTCCTCCTCCTCCGGAGCACCTCGGTGACCTGCAAAACCTCCCAGCGTCACAAAGCACGGCCACCACAATCCCGGGCCAGGCCGCTCCTCCTGTCTCCCTGCGGCGCCCACGCAAAAAGTCGGCCATCCTCTGCAAGCATCGAGACTCTCCCCGTCTCACTCGCTCCCGCGGCCGGTGCCGGGGCGGAGGGCGGAGGGCGGGGGCTGGCGCATGAATCATGCCCTTGAGCGCGGAGCGCAGGGCGACGTCCTCTGATAAGACGGCGGCGGGGCGGCGCGGGGCGGGGCGGGGCGGGCCGCGGGGGCTGCGCACACAGCCCGGCCCTCGGCGGGCCCCGGAATACTTGTCATACTTGTGGACAGACGTGGAACACGAGCCTCCCGGGCTTAGCCGGCCTCGGGGGCCGCCCGGCCGCCCGCATCGACGGCGAGCGTATAGTGATCCGACCAATCACGGTGGCGGCCGCCCGCCCAACAGGTCCCCCCTCGGGGCTCCCCGGTGCGGACCGCGATGACCAAACACGGCCCTGCGCCGTCAGGCCGCAGCCCCGCAGCCCAGCAGCCCGCAAGCCCTCCTCCCCCGACGCCGTAAATCTTTCATACTCTGTCCGCGCTGGATCCGTCCGGCACAGACGACGACGACGACGACGGCGGCGGCGGCGGCGACGGCGACGCCGACGACGTGACGCAGTGGGGCACTCCGGCCGTATTAGCCGCGTCCGGTGTCCCGTGTGGGAGGAGAGAGAGAGACAGAGGAAAGGAGGAGAGGTCCGACGGGCTGCAAAAAGGACGGAGCCCGTCGTCCGGCCGTCAGAAAGCGGGTGTGTGTGCGGCAAGCGGCCGGCCTGGACACGGGCGACGGACGGACGGACGGACAGGCGACGGACGTCCGCCTGTCGACAAATTGCTGTGCTGCCCGGCAATGCGAGTGGTGCTGCTGCGCAGGCCGCCGTCGGCGGGTGTCGCCGCCACCGACTGCTTGTCCCCCGGCAGCGGTGGCTGCGGCGGCCGCCCCTCGCCCAGCACCGTAGGGGTACTGCACCAAGCACTTGGCGGCGGCGGCGGCGGCGGTCCGCATTGGAAACCTGCCGGGTGCCCGTCGGTGGCCGCCCTCCGTCCGTCCCGGCTCTATCAGACCGTCGCCACCGCCCTCCTGGAATGCTTTGATACGCCTCGCTCGGACCCCTCCCCCCCGCCGCCGTCCGCCCTGGCCGCCCTTGCTTATGCAGCAGCTGAGCGATAGCGTGTCCGCGGCCCTCCCCGCCGCCCCGCCGCGGCCTGTCCGCTTACCTCGCACGAAATCAATCACGGAACCGCTGATAACGCTGTGGGGGGGGGGGGGGGCTCTCGCTTCTGAAGGCCTCCGCCCGACCGCCGCCATCAATGCGTCCCATCTTGCGGCCCCCAGCCAAAAGCGGGTCACAGCGGCGGAGGCAGCGGCGGCGGGGCCATGAGAAATTCGCATAAAGGAGGGCCGCGCGTAGGCTGCGGCTGCGGGGGTCGGCGGGGAGGGGTCGGCGGGTGGAGTGTTACGTGACGCGAAGAACCGTGTTACGCGGTTTGTGCACGGCCCCGGGGGGCTCAGCGGGGCGATTAGGGGGGGGCCCTGCGGTGCCCTGCGGTGCTCCCCGGGCGGCCGCCGCCAGCTGTGTGTCAACACCCCGCCACCGTATTATTGCTTCCCCATCTAATTTTCTAATTTTCGGCCCTGCAGAAGAGCCCCTCTGGCTCCACACAAGGCGCCGCAGCGGGGAGGGGGGAGGGGGCGGTGCCTGAGACCAGCCGTGCCGCGCCGGGGGGTCTGCAGGGTCTGCGGGCCCCGGGCAGGCCCCGGCCGGGGTCTGCGGGGCTGCGGGCGGAGGCGGAGGAGCAGGTCTGCTTTCGAGAGGATTAACAGGCAATCTGCTCTGTTTGCCGGGCGGGCTACGAACTTCGCCAAGAGCGCGATGTGCCGCGCCGCGCTGCGCTGTGCGTGGTGCGGCGCGGCTGTGCACAATGGTGTGAGATACACGCGGCGGCAGCGGCGGCCCTGCGGCCCCGCGGCCCCGCGACCCGGATACCGCCGGGGTCCTCCTCTTCGACTACCGGCGCTCCAGGTGCACGTCTACGACTTTCTCCCGATTTGTAAAGAAGTTCAAATTTCAAACTCCTTACCCTTTTCCAGATTTTTTTTTCTGCCAGACAAAACACCCTCCACCTACCCCACTCCAAAAAAAAAATGAAGACTGGCACATGGTGGTATTCGAACCCGCCACCACAGTCGCGTCTCTGCGGCCGCGCGGCGGCGGCGACGCCTGCCGAAGCAAGAGTATTGAAAAATATTTACGAGTGCCACTCTCTGCCTCGATGCCGATAAAAACAGTGGCGGAGAGATGATTTACGCGTGTGGCCGGCGGGGGGGGGGGGGGGGCGACACGGGACCCGCCGCCGGTACGGAACAGGCCTTTACGACCACTACTGTAACGATCCGCTTGAGCACTAATAAATCGAGATTGGTCGCGATAAAATGGCGCTCTTGCTCTGCCGGCCGCTGCTTTGGTCCCCCGCGCGTAAGGGACAGCGGCGGGAGTGGGCGGGGTTTATACCCCCACTGCGACCCCCCCCCCCCCTCTTTATTTTTGTCCCCCTCTTCGGCCTCAGATAACAATTACATCTCTCTCTCTCTCTCTCTCTGTTTATGCCGCGGTCTATTATGGCCGCGGGAGGGTATGTCATGTCGGTGGGACGGAGACAGCGACAGTCGACGCGTGTTGCGTTTTGCGTTAACGCGACGGCGACGGCGGCGGCCGCGGGGCCGAGCGGCGTCCTCGGAAAGGGATACGTGGATGTTCTTGCGGGATTGATTCTCGAATAATTGCACCGGTGGCGGTCGTGGAGTGCGGGGAGAGAGGGGGTGCGGAAGTGCGCGGCACATGCTGCAGGGGCGAGTTATTACGTTACACGCGAGAGGGAGGGAGAGAGAGAGAGGGGGGGGGAAGGAGAGGGGTGCAGTTCTGGGAAACTTGGCCGTTGGCGGCGCGCTTACTTGGCGAGTGAGATATCCGTATCATATGTTACACGCGCGGCCTCCTCGCTCTCTCTCTCTCTCTCTCTCTCTCTCTCTCTCTCTCTCGTTGCTGCCGCGATGTCGCCGCGCCGCCGCGCCGCCGCCGCCGTCCCCACTTCTGCCGCAGCGTCGTTAAAAGTTGTACCGCACACATCATCATGCAAGTAACTGGAGCGTTGCGGGCCGTGATGAGGAGGGCCCGGCGCGGCGGCACGGCGGCACGGCCGACTCGCGGCTCCGGGCCGGCGGGTGCCGCTGGTGCCGCCCGGGAGATAGGCAGCGGGTGCGCGGGCCGGGCGGCGGCGCGCGGCGCGCTGCCTACCCTCCGATCCGCGGGCGCCTGCTGCCGCCCGCCGCCGCCCGCCGCCGGCCCAGCGCCGCCGCACGGAGAGTGGCACGGCACGATCCCACGGGGACCGATGCCGCCGCCCGCACAGCCAGCGGTGACCCCCCCACCCGGCAAGGTCAGGGGTCACGGGGACGGGGAGGGGGAAAAAAAGAGGACAGGAGTGTATGTATAGCGTCACGAGGTACTTGAACCCTCCCGGCGTGAAGTGTGCGACGGCAGGGTTCAAGTACCAACAGCTTCGCCCCCTTTCTCAGTTTTGCGTGGTTGAAGAATGGAAAGCCCGGCACTGCTAGAAGGCTCTGGGGGACGGCGTGGGGGATGGGGGGGGGGAGGGGTGCGAATTAGCAGGGGCAGCGGTACGGCGGAAGGGGTAGCGGGTAATAAGGAGGGACCAGCGTCCATAAATCCGCTTCCCGGTTAACTCGGACCCAGCGGCGGCGGCGGCGGCTCGCTGGTGCTCTGTTGGTGTGGGCAAACAAGAGAACACAGTGCCAGTGGGGGGGTGGCGGGCCCGGGGGGTGGCGGGCCCGGGACGGCGGACCTGCGAGGTGAAAAGCAGCCCGCCCCGCGCCGCGCACGGGGGACTCGGAAATCTTTTTCTAAACGCGGGACGTGGCCGGGTTACGAACGAGCTTATAATTATGAGAGAGAGGAGACTTAGCGCCCCCGGAGTTTGCTACCGACCGCCGCCGCTCGGACGGGCGGCCAGCCAGCTCCCAGAAAGGCGTTCATATTTTCGAAACTAATTGCTTTTACTATTAAAAACACATAGGGAAAGGCCGATGGCCGTTCGGGCCGGCCGCCGCGGGGATGCAACGCTGTCGGCTGCGAGTCGGATCCCGGAGGGCACCGCGGAGGGATCTGCGAGGGATCCCCAAGGGATCCCCGAGGGATCCCGCGCCGGGGGACATTCATTACTATTTATTACCGCGCCATTACATTGCGGGGGAGATCCCGCCCGGCACCATTACCGCATTCGGCGCGCCGCGGCCGGCCGGGCCAGCTGGATGCGCGGCGGCGGCGGGGCAGGCAGCCCTCCAGACGCCTCCAGACGCCTCCAGACCCCTCCAGACCCCTCCAGACTTATTTGGAGAGGCGATTTACAACCATAGAGCCTTGCCTTCCATTCCCGCACCCGTCCATCGCATCTCTACCGACTCCCCCCCCCCCACCTCTTTTTCTTTAAAGACCCCAGTAAAAGTGGCTCGCTTCGCGCGCTATGCGCTCGTTCGCGGTGTGGGAACTCTGCCAATGCTCTCACCTCCACGCCCCCCGCAGCGTTCATTTTATTTTATTTTATTCTTCACTGTGTTCGGCCCACCGCGCTGCCGCTGCTGCCTCGCGTATTTTATTTTATTTTTTTCCCCCGTTAGTTTTATTTTATTTTGGCTCTGGCGCGCGCCGCGCCGGCGTCTTAAGTGGGTGAAAGTGACTCCACTGATGGCCCGGCACGTAAAATAGACTCATATTCCAAATTGCCTGAAATCCCCTCTGGAGCCGGCGGCTCGGCCGGCTCTGCACGACCCCCCGGACCCCCCGGACCCCCCGGAGGGGAGCACAGCCCCGCTGGGGGCATCTCACGCTGGCGACAGTTAGCGGATGAGAACGGGATGGCGCGGGACCCGTCCGCATGCCCCCCTCACGCCTACGCGGGGGCGGCGGGGGCTCCGCAGCGACCCGCGGCCTCGCACTGTATAGTGCTCCACCTGAAGTGCCGGCCTGTCCCCGCCCGCCCCCTCGGAGGCGAACCCCCGACAGTCCCTTCCCCGAGACACTTTTGTGTACGCAATAATTTTAAAAGTCGACGTACCCCCCGGTCGTTCGTCATGGCACGCCCCATGCTGATGAATGCAACCCGGCACTCCTGCTTGGTATGCACCCGCCGCCCCCGCCGCCCCCGCCGCCCCCGCGCCGCCCCCGCACCGCCCCCCCGCCGCCCCCGCGGCGACTCTCTTTCGGGAGAGGGGATGCTGCCTTGACAGCTCGGGCCGTGGGGGCGGACGCCGCGGGGCCGCCGCGGGGACGTTAGGTGTATCGCGCTGCGGGGGCGTGAGTGACGCCTGCATTTATTTATGTAGACTTGCCTGGTAGGCGACGTCCCCCTCCACCCTCCCTCCCTCCCTCCCTCCCTCCCTCCCTCCCTCTCTCCCCTCCACGCACACGCCGACGCACGTCCACGTCCCGTCCCGACCCGCTTCCGACGCGTCCCGTCAATCGTATTCTATCGTACCCACGCACTTCTATTTTATTTTATTTTTTTGTTCGCCCCTATTTTTCATCTCCGCGTAGGGTACTCCCGACGCTCTCCGGGGCGGAGGTGTTTGAACCCGCGTCCCCACAGTCGTGCACCGTGCCAGCTGGTGCCCCCCCCCCCCCCCCCGCGCCGCTCCCCCTCCTTAGCTGATTTCTTTCCTAATTCCCTCTCGCCCTTGTTTTCTCTTCCGCGATTTTTCTTATGCACCCGCCGCCTTTTTCTTCGCCCCATCCTTCTCCTCAAACAATATTATTATTCCATATTTGCAGCCCCCTCCCTTTCTCTGTCTCCTCCTCTCAACCCTCGCCTGTCTCTCTCTCTCTCTCCGTCTCTCTCTGTCTCTCCCTCTTGCCGCCTCCCGTCCATCTTTCGTGTCATCCCGAAAGGAGAGGCGGGGCGCTTGCACTACTCACTTTTGCAGATTCTCTGCCTGCGCCCCCGTCTCCGACTGTCGGTCTCCGTCCCTCACTCGTTCACTCTTGCTGCCTGTCTGTGGTGTTTATTTGTGACGCTGTGAGGGATGCAACGTGCTGCTCGACAACATGAGAGAAAGAGAGAGAGAATCGGAAAAGAAACCCGTTGAGAAACTCGGTAGTGAGGGTTGGGGTAAGGTGCCGAAGGACCGCCAGAAGTGGGGGGGGGGGGGGGGCAAGGGCGTAGGGACGGAGAGGGCGCGCACCAGACGCCATGTTTAAGGCAATGAGCTGCCATAAATTCTGTGTCGCTACATCCCTGAATCGGGATGCCGCTAGCAACTCCCCCCCCCCCACCCCCTTCCAACTCCTTCCTTGCACACCTTTTCTGTCAGAAATATCGTCAGCCTCTGTTATTGCCGCAGCAATGTTTGTTTCCTGTCCTCTACAAACTCGACGGCGAGGGAGACTCTGGTTATTTCTTTCTTCTTTTTTTTTTCATGGCGTTCAAAATGGTTTACTGTAAAAGTATCAACCATCACCGTTGGCGCGCGTGTTTCATCCGTTCGGGTCACCCGTGTCTGCGTAGCAGATGAGGCCGTTCCTGGGAACGCGTATCCGATACGGCGAAATAGAAAATCACCGGGCGGGCGGGGGGAGGGCGGGGGGTGGCGCCCCGCGGTCCGCTGCTGGTCGCGTGGCGCGGCGGCCGGCACCCCGTGCTGTCGCGCATCCCTGTCGTGTGATCGTTATGATGGCGTTGATGTATGACGGGGTGCCTCCGGGCCCGTGCAGCCGCGGGGCCGCCGGGGCCGCGGGGCCGCCGGGGGTCGCACTTATCAAATGGAGATCGTGCTGAATGGTGTAATCTGTCCGCTGCCACGGCGGCCTCCCCCTCCACCCCCACCGCCACCCCCGCTCCCTCTCCTCGGCCAGTCTATTACGCCTCTAACTGGACAGGCGGCACGCCGGCGCGACAGTCCAGCCCAGCCCAGTCCGGTCCGAAGCTCCGGCCTCCGGAAATGGGCCTCGCGTTGCGTGCGGCGCGGCGGCGCGGCGGCGGGGGAGGCCGGCGGGCACGGCTGACGCATAAGGAGATGCCGGGAGGGGCCGCCGCTGTCTGAGTGACCTGCACACACACGCACACGTACGCACACACACAAACACATGCGCCGCGTCTCTGTGCTTACTGCACCAGCCCGCCAGCCCCGCCACTTCCCTCCCGATCCATCTGCAAATGAGGAGGCAGGCGGTGTGTCGCGCGGGGGGCGTAAATCCACTTTCCGGTGTTTAGCACCCTCCTCCCCCCCCCCTCCCACGCCGCCGCCCCGCAGTAACCGGGGCGGGTGATTTTTGAGGGGGGGTCGCGGCGGGGGGGGAGGGCGGATCAAAGAGGCGATTTCATTAGGAGTGTGGTGGCGACGGGCGGCACTTGCCTGATCCGTTATGATTAAAGTAATCCCCTTCGCCGGTGGGAGAGGGGCGCTTCCGAAAGGAAAACAATATTTTCTCACGTGGAGCGGGGCGCGAGAGAGAGAGAGAGAGAGAGAGAGAGAGAGAGAGAGAGAGAGAGAGAGAGAGAGAGAGAGAGAGAGAGAGGTTTAAGCCGAATGATGGTGGAGAGATGAAAAGCAAACTTTTGCATCAGGCGGCGCGACGGCGAGCCGATCGTCCTGGAGCGGAAGGACCACTACGAGGGCGGCGACGAGAACCAGACGACGCTGCTCATCAAGAACTCGACCCGGCACGACCACGGTCTGTACACGTGCGAGCTGGAGAACAGCGTGGGCAGGAGCAACTCCAGCAACGGCGTCTACGTCAACATCCAGTGTGAGTAGGCGGCGAGCGGTCTGCGCCACTGACCTGACCTGACCTCCCAGTGCTCACCTCTGTGTGTCCGTGTGCCCGTGCAGTCCGGCCCGTGGTGCGGCTCGAGATGGACCCGCCGACCCCGGTCAGCGAGCTGGCCAAGGTCAACATCACGCTCATCTGCCGCGTCGAGGCGGGCAACCCGGAGGTGAGTGGCGGCAGTCTGAATCCGCGAAGTCTGCGACAAATCGAGGGGGAAGGCTTACAACACGATTGTCCGGGAACATTTTCAAGGGGGAAAAAATCTGAGGATTTTCAAATTTTAATATCCTGATTTTTTGTTCAGTTCTTCAATTATTTTTTTTTTCATGAAAGATATTTCTTTCTTTCAATTTATTTTTAATTTTCCGAAATGTTGAGTTATCCTACTTGTTGAACAACTGGTGAGCGTACAGCAGAGAGGCCCGCTGCTATTTCCTCGGAGGGACGCTGTGTACAGCTCTGCGCTCGCTGCTCTTGTGCCCCGCAGACGCTGACGGACGTGCGCTGGTACAAGGACGGCGATCCCGTGGACCTCGTCGAGGTACATTCGTGCCGCACCCCGTGTGCTCCCGCAGCCGCGGTGTTCCCCTCGTGTTTTTGTGTGTGCCGCCTACGCTTTTCCAGCGCCCCCCTCGGCGAGAGTTGAATCATCGCCGTCGTTTTGGAGGGCTGTAACGAATCATTGCAGATCGGAGTGCTGCGCGCGCGCGTGTGTGTGTGTGTGTGTCTTGTGAATCGTATCGTATAACCTGGGGAGTTTTAATGACGCCGATCTCTTTGCCGTTGCCGAGCCATTTGCGTCCCGTATAATGGGAGAGTACGAGTACGTACTTCTGTGCCCCCGCAAATTACGGCGGTACATGAATGCATCGGGTCGGCCGAAAAGAAAATGCGACTAACATGTTTTCTATTTTTTGCGTTTTCCCGCTAACAGCAACCGTCTTCCGCTGCGCGCCTCAGTGTGTTTCCCTGCCTCCGTTGAAGCTTGTCGTGTCTTTGCAAATCCGGAAATAAACTAACGTGGGGCGGGCTTTGGTGCAGACGCTGCAGGCGGTGCGGTGGATGCTGGACGGCGAGCTGCTCAAGGAGCTGCCGGACTGCAACTCGACCGCCCTGGGCGACTCGTTCTGCGACGTGGACCCCAGCAAGCTGCTGCTCGAGGCGGTGGAGCGCTCCTTCCACGGCAACTACTCCTGCGAGGGCGCCAACGAGGCGGGCTGGGGCCCCGTCTCCGAGGACACGCAGCTCATCGTGTACTGTGAGTCGACTGCCCTCCCTGCATCCCCTCCCCACTTCCCCGTGCCGCGGTTGTTGACGCCCTTCGCCCGCTCTGCGCAGACCCGCCCGGCCCCGCGGAGCTGGCGCACACCCCTCAGCGCGTCGTCAAGAACACGCAGGTGACGCTGAGCTGCGCCGTCGGCGACCTGGGCAGGCCGCCGACCACCACCTTCCGCTGGTTCCGTAACTCGTCGCCCATCAACAACGTGACGTCGGCCAACTGGACCATCAACCCGGTGACGCTGCAGACCCGCTCCAACTTCACGTGCCTGGCCGTCAACGAGGGCGGCGAGGGCGAGAGCGCCACGGCAGAGATCAACGTGCTGGGTGAGTCGGCCGGCGGCCACCGCGGCGAACCTCCCCGTGTGCAGTCTAGTCCTGACCGGGTCCGTCTCTCCCACCAGCTCCGCCCGCCTTCATCGAGCGCCTCAACCAGTACGAGGGCGCGCTGTACAACGCGACGCACATCAACATCTCCTGCCAGGTGGAGTGCCAGCCGCTGTGCGACGTCAACTGGCTCAAGAACGAGCAGCCCGTGGAGATGAGCCGCGGCGAGGGCGTGGCCATGTACTCGGTGCGCAACGTGGTGGTGGACCCGGACCACAACCGCGGCGACTTCGAGTCGATCCGCTCCACGCTCATCTGGAACATGCAGGCGTGGCCGGGCGGCCAGCTGGACCGGGTGCACGACAACGCCAACTACACGTGCCACAGCTCGGGCAACGAGGTCGGCCCCGGCGTCAAGAGCCACACCAGCTTCGGCGTCGAGTGTAAGTCGTGTTCGCCAACCCCCGCCGCCGCCCCCGCGGCCCGCCCCCCGTGTCTAACCTGTTCCGCACACGTTCCAGACCCGCCCGAGAACATCACCGTGTCCAAGAGGGTCGTCTCGGTCGTCGAGTCCCGGGTGCCCGAACACGTGCTGTGCTCGGCGCGCGCCTACCCGGAGGCCATGTACGAGTGGCGCGCCGAGAACTCGACGGACGAGAACGCCGCCATGAAGCGCCACAAGCTGATCCTCAACAAGGCGATGCACCGCAAGGACTCGGGCAACTGGACCTGCACCGCCGTCAACCGGCACGGCTCCATCTCCACCACCATCCGCATCGACGTGCAGTGTGAGTGTTGACGGCGCCCTGACGCTAGCCGGCCGCCCCCGCCGGACCCCGCCTGACCCGCCCTGTCCGCCCCGCAGACAAGCCCGAGTGCACCATCACGTCCGAGGAGGTGGACGGGCAGCTCGTGCTGACGTGCCTGGTGCGCGCCAACCCGGACCAGGTCACCTTCAACTGGCGCATCGAGAACTCCAACGAGTCCGTGGAGGACAACGTGGTGAGCCAGGGGCTGCGCAGCCGGCTCACGCTGGACACCCGCGCCGAGGACACGCGGACCTACCTCTGCTACGCCACCAACGCCGTCGGCACCTCCTTCCCCTGCGAGCGCGGCGTGCAGGGTGAGTCGTCGCGGCATCGCCCCCCCCCCCCTCTCGTTGTACATTCCGCCACACATTAGGGGCCGCCCCGTCCTTGTTGACACTCGTCTTGTAAATACATGTGTGTGTAAGAGCCGCGCTCAGTGGCCAGATCTTTTTACTTGTAACTCGTGCCCCCTTTGTTTCCAATATGAGCCCCAGAGCACCACCTGAACTCCCGTCCCCTTGTGCAGATCCCCGAAACTCGCATCACCCAGCTTTCTTCCCACTCGTTTCCCACCTGTGTACATTTTAGACCCTCTCTAACAACTCACGCTGTTCACGTTTACTAAACCCGACTCCGTTGTCCTGTGCTTTTAGCCCACTACAAGGAGAAAAGTAGTAAGTTAGCGTCAGGTAATTATACATCATGTCATTTCCCGTTTCTTCCCTTAGCATCTTATCTCTGTAGTGACTTTCTTTTTAGGCAACTGTAGAAAGTGGATGTTTTCCGTTGCGATTTCTGACTAAATGGTGACGTCCTTGTTCAGAACACCGAGTACATACGCATGTATAGCATCGCTGTCGCGGGGAATCGTGCCTCTTATGTACGACTGGCTTGGCGCA
Organism: Megalurothrips usitatus; assembly: GCA_026979955.1. Classification (NCBI taxonomy): domain Eukaryota; kingdom Metazoa; phylum Arthropoda; class Insecta; order Thysanoptera; family Thripidae; genus Megalurothrips; species Megalurothrips usitatus. The sequence continues at coordinate 14,319,457 of CM049593.1, forward strand.
TGCGTGTTTTACCAAGCCGAGCCAACGGGCTGTCTAGTCTACATTTTTAACGTTTTAATCAAGGACGCCGTGACCACTGCATGACGAATCTCTTTTTTTGCAGTTCGTAGCCGTTAAATGTAGTTGGAGTGTTCGGTTGTTACAGTATGTGTTAGGAGAACGATGTGTATGTCTCGACCCGTCTCGAGCGTCTTTAAGAGTATCGGCAGGGGTGGCAGCATGCTCCGGAAGTCGGTGACCCGAGGAGGGTGGGTTCGAGCTCGCGTTCAGATCAATTGTCGCCCCCTTGGCGGCCTGAGCTCGACAGGAGCTATTAATCATCACCTTTACTCTTCACTCGCATGAGACGCCCCCGCATACTTTTTCACTGTGCTTTCTATGCGAAGTTTTCATTATGTTTTTTTAACTATCGCGCGTCAACGGATTGCCGCTTGTTTAGTCCATTTTCCAGAGACGCTGCGTCCCTTTTGTTTTTTGTTTTTTTTTAATGAAGATGAATGCGGCCGGAAGACTGTCCATGCTTAACCAGTTTACAACACTCGAGCCCTTTCTTTACAGGCAACCTGAGCTGGTGGAAGAGGCTGGAGAACGACAACCTGATGATCATCATCGCCGTGGTCGTCAGCACCATCATCATGGTGCTCATCATTTGCATCATCATCATCCTGGTTTGCCGCCGCAAGCGTGCAGCAGACAAATGTAAGTGGATCCTCTCGCCAGAGGGGTTGGCGGGAAGTTGTCGCGCGTGTTGTGTTGTGGGACGGGAGGCGTCAGAGCGCTGTCGGACGTTGAGCAGGAACGCTCTCGATTCGCTCGCACTCCGTAAGACCTCCGTTGCTTTGTGGTCGTCATGCTCTGTGAGGAAATCTCTTGTGTCTCGGTAAACCCTCTTACACCAAAAGGTAAGTCCGTGCAGAATTCTTGTGCTGCTTTAACATTCAGCGCTAACTACTTTCTCTTGAGCTTGAGGCGCGAATGATCGCATTTCTAACTTGGACTTTCGTTTGAGACATGATGCAGTTATCAGCATGACCGATAAATCGTAAAACACTATATTGTAAAGTGATTAATAGAATTGATTCGAGAATCGAATGTATGTTTGCGAAAAACTATCCATGCGTAGGGGTAACTGTCCGTGGGGTCTCGCTTGTGCATGGATTTGGTTATTTTGTTCCACGGCACTTGTGAGGAACTGTAGCCCACACATTTACTTATGTGGGATGGCCTGCGTTAAGCTTGTATGGATTATCTAGTAAGAGTTCACCGGTTCGTAGCCGTTGACGTATCAAGCATGATGCTCGAGATGCAGTGAAAGTCGACTTCTCAGCGGATTTCTGGGAGATGTCCTTTCCTGAGTGCATTTTGCAAAAAGCGCTCTTTCTAACGAATGAGATAGAGTGGTGTATTTTTGAGCTTGTGCGTATACATAATTGGTTGTGTTTGATCTTGTATTTTCTCTTCACCTGTGGGAGCACATGTAACCGTCCCAAAAACAGGATTTTTGTTTTAATGTTTTTGTTTGTAACTAACAAACTCATGCATTGTGCTTCTCCAACTTTTTTTTAGATAATAACCCCGTGGAGCTGGAGGAAAGACAAAAGTAAGTTGATACTCATTTCTTTTAATTTATTTGAAGCAGTGGGTCCTACACAGAGAATTATACTCATTTCCTTTCTTGGGCACGACGCAATATATAATCGCACTTAAACGCTGCCGCATGGCAGTACAGAGCGTCTGACCAGATTGCTTCTGATCATCTTTTCTTTGCGTCAATTCATCTTTCGAACTAACGATGGCTAAGGTCCCCTGTTTACCACTCCACTTCAACTACGTTTTCAGATGTTCCACAATCCCCTTGTTAGTTTCGAAATGCACAGTGTTCATACTTCAGCCAGAACAGTTTTTACCGTGCTTTGCTGTACCTCCAGCGCAAATAGTTTTCGCTTATTGGAGGCGAGTAAGAGAGTCCGAGGCTCCAGTTTTTATTACTTCTTGACCATACCATTATTACGATAAATGCTCACTTTCCTCCTTCCCCTTATACGTAAAATATCAGATATCGGTAATTCTCAATGTTGGCCTGCTTTTGCCTTTCTCTCTTACCACACTAACCAATTCTTGCATCTGCTATTTTTTTATGCAGCTATGAGAGATTCGTGGCGAATCTCTATGGCCAACAGTTACTGTAGTAAGTACCTTTTGTGCACCATCTTTTCTTAGGCAACAAGCCCCCCTTCCCGATCTTCTAACGAAAATGAATAATTCTCGCACGTTTTATTGCCTTGAAAAAGTGATCGATGTAGACATTTTTTTCAAATGATTCATAGACTCCGCGACGTGTAATCGTGGTTTCGTGTGACCCTTCTGACACTGTTCTGCCGCGTGTGTTGCGCCCCCCGCAGAGCTACGCTGCGCTGTAAACTTGCAGCCCCCCTACGGCATCATCTTGCCATCTTAGTTAGCCCGCTCGTGCTGCGATAGCATTGGCAACTCTGGTTTCCGTAGTTCTGGCAAAGCTCTCCTCTTTTGAAAGGCTCGCACCAACCCAGTAATGTAAAGCAATGCACCTTTATCATTTCGCGCTGCCTTCCGGTTTTAAAAGATTCGTTACCTTAAGCGCTGCCCTGAATGCTGTTGGCTGAGACAGAACTCGCCGCGCTCCCCCCGTCTGCTTACCCAGAAACCTTTTGTACAAAGCCTGACCCTCTGGGAGGCCTAGGGCCTGTTTCCCCGGCCGCCGCATTTCGGCTGCTGAGTGCACCTTGCCCGATTTTCTTCCCGCGCGTGCTCTCCTTTTCTCTCTCTCTCCCTCTCTTTGTTCTTTGCCAGCGCCCCCTCTACTTTTGTGACGCTTTCTTTCTCTCCCGCGCGCCGCTTTCGGTACCCCCGTTGCAAGTAGTTACCTGTGTGTGTTTACCCCCCTGCCAGTCCCGAGGGCGATGCCAGCGGCGGGGCCCCAGACAGCGGCCGCTCGCCCGGCGCCCCGTGCGCGGCCGACGGCGGCCCCGGCAGCCCGGACCCCGGCAGCCCCGGCAGCACCGGAGACGGCAGCCGGCGCCAGCACAAGTGGCCGCTCCGGCCAGGCGTCATGGTGCATGTGAACGGCGCCCACAGCCTCAGCCTGTCGCGCCTGCCCGACCACCTCAACGCCGCCAGCAACAACAACAACACCAGCGCCGTCAACAACAACAGCAGCGGCACCGCGGCCAGCACCCCCGCGCTCAACCCCCCGGCCCCCAAGAAGCAGAAGCGGCGGAAGCGGGCCGCCAGCATGACGACGCTGCAGCCGCCGCCGCCGACGCAGCCGCAGCCGGGCGACGAGACCAACCAGCACTCCAGGGCCAACAGGATCCGGCAAATGTTCTCCAACTGCGACCAGAACGGCGGCAATAGCTATAGCTCCAAGCGGGGGGACACGCTGCCGGGGGTGTTCCACAGCAAGTCCGGAGGTAAGCAGCGGCGCGGCGCCGGCCCGCTGCTGGTGGTGGTGGTGGTGGTGCTGGTGGCGGCGCCGGGCTCCGAGTCAAGAACGCGGAAGTGATTTCACGATAACTAGCTCACGTAGGCGCGCCCAGACCCAACGTCAAGACGATCCGACGGAGCGCCAGTTCGGAGTGGTTCGGTCGCGGCATTGTGGACATGTTTTGCGTTTCTCTTTTCGAGCCCAAGGACACCCAGCAGTGTGTTGCTACATCAGGTCACGGAAGCAGGTCGCCCACGCTTTTTACCTTGTACTGTACTCGCCCCGACCGACCAGTAGGTATTCGCGAGAGCTCGCCGCGACCTCGCCGCAAGCACACCCTCATGTAGGCCGTAGTCAGACGTACTTGCATCCTAGCGGCGCCAAAGAGCTTTTAGTCATAAAATAAATCCTCTGCCGCCTCGCCTGCCCTGCTTTGCCTTGAGCCGACGGCCGTTTTGCATGCCTGAGCGCCCGTCGGCTGACAAACATTTTTTAAAAAAATATTTTTTTTTTTGTCTTTGTCACGTTTGTCTTGATCTTTTGATTGTGTACGATTGACGTGTTTCTGATTGTCCTTGTCTTTTGTTTCTTTAGACGCTTGTCCGTAACTGCATGTCTGTTGTGTTCCATGTTGTCATGTTAGTGGTCACGTTCAAGAGGCTAGACGAGTCGGCGAATCCCGGTGGCTCTAGAAAGCGCAAGAAGCCGGGTGCAGGTGAGACCAGCTGTTTCATGTTCCTATTTCTGCGCCGCCCCGCCCGTGCGGGACGGCCCAAAGACTCCGGCGTACGCGGCCGGCTGCCGGACAACCGGGGCCCTCCGAAGTGTGGGCGGAGCTAACACGCAGCCAGTGCCGTGCCGGGGGGCCCCGGGCTGCTCGGGCAGGCCAGGCCGGCCGGCTGCACGGGCTGCACTGCCGCGGTGCCCCGCGGCGTCCGACGCGCCGCAGGCCTCCCGGCGTACCTGACAACGCCGTAATCATAGACAATGGGCACGATGGACCCGGCGCAGCCCGGCGGTGAAAGGCTGCGCGCTGCGCCAAAGTCCATCTCAAAATGCTGGCGCGCGCTGAACTCTGCGGAACGATTTGTGTGGTTCGCGCCGCTCCGCCGCGGCGTTGCTTTTCACCGCCGCCCTGAAAGTGCCCCTCCCCCCCTTTTGACAACTACCGAGTCGTCCGCTCCGCGCCCCGCGCGCTCCGCCCTCTAGAGGGCGCAGACTGTAAACTTGCTTCTGGCACGCTTTCCGCTGCCGCCCCGCGTAAGTTTTGAGCCTGACGTGGCGTCGTCTGCTTGCAGGCCCCAATCCCTCCATCGTCGGCAAGGACAAAGCCAAGGACAGGAACAATGCCGCCAGCGACGCCCTGCTCCAGCCCGACGCCGACGGCAAGGCCTTCTACGAGAACCTGCCCTTCCACGGCATCCAGAACGCGCCCAATAAGGTGAGTCGGCCCCCGCCCCGGTTTTACAGTTGTAATTTTGCATCCAGAGCGCAGAAACAGTAATAAAGCAAATGGACAGCGCCGTCTCGCACCGCTATAGGGATGAGGGGAGGGAGGGCCTGCGGGCCTGCGGGACTGCTCAGGAGGTTCGGGGTGGCTGCGAGAGGGAGGCGGCCGGTGGACCGGCTGCCAACTTTGTTTGGAGGAATGAGGCCTCCGAGATGGCGCGATCTGTAGAGTCCTTTGGGCGCTGTCCTGCTCAGGAGACACCGAATTACAGTTTTGTTTTTTTAATATTTTATTATGCATGCATGTATGAAGGCCAGCCTTTTTTTTAGTACAAAAAAAATATCACTTTTTTCAAAGCTTTTCGATGTATTTTTGACGTAGTTCTTATTTACACGGCACACTTTTCACCGCGTAGACTTTGTTTATTTTCTAGTAAGCTAGATAGTGCCTCGAGTAGGGCGCAGCTCATTCCCAACGGAGAGCAAATTTATCAGTCCTGAAATCTGTTTTTGTTCTCCCAGCCCGTAGTCACAGTCACACGTATTCCAACGGCCCGAAACCGAACGTTCGAAACGGCCGTTTAGCCGACCCCTATTTGGGATGTAAGTTCCGTTTGATTTCGCAGTGTTTATTTCTTTTCCGCTTTCTAGTGAATGCGAGTGTGCTTTGCCAGCTCCCTCCATGGTACCTTTAGACACGATTTTGCCGTGTAGTTGACTTACCGCTCCGCGAATTTCATCCTCCGCGTGTACTAAATTATTTTTCTAAAATTCATTTCAAACGCGCATTTGAAAAAAATGTAATATAGACGTGGAGCGACACGATGTGTTCTACTTGCATCGAAAGCACGCTTTTTAACATGATCATTTTTTTTTCCTTTTTGTTAACCCTTTTAGTTTCAGTCGGCTAGAAAAAAATTGTCTGGTAAAATTTAGAAGAGAGAAAAAAATTTGCGCGCGTTTCCCAAACGAAAAGGGTTCTGTCGCTGGCGGGCATGGGCCGCAGGTAGGGAGCTTGTCGGTTGCGGACATCACGTGGGAGGCGAAAAAACGGGGTTGAGCGGCTGCCAAACTGTGGTGCCCGAGCGCCTGCGAGCGCCGGGGTAGGCCGGCCCGCACGACATGGGCGCATGGTCCAGTCAGGCTAGCCTACCCACCAGGCGCTGAGAGCGTCAGCTCAGGAGGGCGCAAGAGCAGCAGGAGCCTCGGCAGCCACGCGGACCGAACCCTCCTCACACCCAGTGCTCCACGTTTGCCCCTTTTTCAACAAAACCAAATCGTACGTGGTGCGTGTGGGCCGGTGTGGGCGTTCCGTGTACGCGCGTGCAGGAGGGGAGGGGAGGGGGGCGGTCAGCTATGGAGGCCTCCCAAGTCGTCTGAACGCATCCTGTGTGGTTTGTAGCGGCCGCTGCTCGTGCGCCAGCCGGCTTTCGACCGTCACTGAGACGCCCGGGCCCGACACAGCGGTACGTGCACGTCGTGGAAGCTGCGCTAACCAGGTTTAACCGCCCGCGAACCCCCCGCGAACCCCGCGCCGAACCCCCCGCCGCGCCACGGCCTGCCACCCGCGGGGTGGGCTTCTGGTAGCAAGGACATGTCGCGGACCCGGGCACCCCTGGACTGCCTCACGGGACCGTTACCCACCCCTCCTGGCCACCTACACGGGACTGTTGCATCGGGGGTCGAAGTAGGCCTACTTGAAGACCACCGTCCCTCCCCCCTGATCCACTGGCCGTCCTCATACTGTGACTGGTTCCGGGTGGGCGAGTCCGCCGGCACTGAGTAGCCGCCTCAAGCGTAGCGACTAGAGTAGTACAAAGTGCATGACTGGCCTGTCCTTTGCTTAGAGGCTTAGTGTTCACTGAGTTTGTTTCTAACTCAAACTTAACCGCTGTTTTGTTTTTTGTTTTTTTTTATTTTAGTTTGCCTTGTTTGCTCCGTGTGCTTGGCTTGGCCATGCTTTACCCGCACTTTGTTACGCCCTTGCTCCGCAGCCCCCGCCCCCGCCCCGCCCCACGACGCTGCCCCCCGCCGTCCCGCGGAGCCCCGCCCCCGCCCCCGCTCCTGCCCCCGCGCCCCGGCCCTCGTCGCGGCCCGGCAGCGAGCTCAGCCAGCACAGCCTGTTCGACGTGGACGGCCAGTCCTCCGGGTACGGGTCGTCGCGGTCCACGGCCAGGTTCAACTCCCTGCGGAGGTCGTCCGAGTCCCCCAAGAGCTCGCCCGCCTCGCCGGAGCACCAGTTCCGCTCCCTGCGGCTGCACCCCCACCCCTACCGGTCGCCCGCGTGCGCGGCGGCCGCGGCGGAGGGCAAGGACTGCAACGCGACCACGGCGGCGGCCTCCACCACCACGACAACCACCACCACCACCGCGTCGACGACGCCGAGGTTTCGGCCGCTCAAGCCCGTCCGCGCGCACTCCGTGTCGCTGTGCCTGCGGCCCGTGGCACGGACCGCGCGCACCGCGGCCCCCGGCGACGTCAGCCCCGGCCCCGGGAGCCTGCTGGGCCTCAGCAAGGCCGGCAGCGCGCCCAGCCTCACCAGCCCGGCCCTGGTGGCCAGCGTCGCCAAGCAGGCCGCGCCCGCCGCGCCAAGGCCCGTCAACGTGAACCCCAACTGTGCCGTGCACGGCGACCTGGCGAGGGCGGCCGCCGTCACCACGCCACCCACCCCGGCCCCGCGCAAGGCGGCGGCAGCCCCCAGCAGCAGCGGCGGCAGCACGGCCAGGGCCGCGACGACCTCCACAGGGACCAAGCACACGTACCAGAACGTGCCCATCCCCATCGTCCCCAACGTGTCGTCCACAGCGAGCGCCGCCGCCGCCCCGCCGGCGCCGACCCCCAGCGCCACCAACACCTCCGCCTCCACCTCCACCCCCAGTGCCAATGCAAACCCCACGGTACCCACGGGAGACCCCGAGACGGTAAGCCTCGCCTGCCTCGCTCCACCCCCCTGCTCTACTTCCATCTGTACAGTACGTTTCCACTCCTCATAGAGTCGCTTCTTCACTAGACGTGCTTCCACTCGTAGTATTTTTGTTTCCTCCTTTTTATACACAACGTGTGTCAGCTGAGCTGTTAGTTTGTGCCGGTTGGCCGAGACTGTAATTACCTACAACCCGCGTCGTGGACCCTAACCTGCCTGCTCTCCTTTTCAGCCCGTCTGACGCTTTGCGGCCTCGCCTGCCTTACTAATGCCCTCGCCTCGTGTGTCTGTTCCTCCGCCCGCCCCTGCAGACCCTGCACCTGAGCCAGAGCCACCTGCAGCATCCGCTGTACCAGCTGTCGTCCGGCCCCGCGCTGGGCTCCCCCCTCGGCCTGGGCGGCCCCCTGGGCGGGCCCCTGGGCCACCACGGCCTGCACGCCTCGCTGGGCCACGGCCTCGGCGGCGGCGGTGGCCTCGGCGGCCTCGGTGGCCTCGGCGAGACGACGCTCGTGTCGCGGGGCTACGGCCACAGCGCGACGCTGCAGAGGCCGCCGACGAGGCACAAGCCGTCCTCCAACACCGCCGCCTCCAACCACCAGCAGAGGCTGTCGTCGTGCGCGTCCCTGCCGCGGAGGCCGCTGCAGGGCGCGGCCGGCGCCGCCTCCGTGACCGCCATCGCGCGGGGGGGCGTCCTCGGCGGGCCGCCGTCCATCCCGCCCCTGCCGTACCAGCCGCCCAGCTACGGCGGGCTGGCGGACACTAGTAGTGCCATTTACTCAGACATTATCTCGGCCCGGAGGGGCAGCGGGTCGAGAAGGAACTATGCAAACAACCTCCACCACAACCACAAGGAGAGAGACAGAGACAGAGACAGGCACGTGGCGCACGCGCCGCACGCGCCGCCCTCGTACAGTGAGCATAGTGACCTGGACCTCGATGTGGACTTGGACCTGGAGCACGCCGTGCTCAAGTTCCACGACGTCGGCCAGGAGATAGACGTGTGACTGGCGTGAAGAAACGCACCGTAGGTAAGGGCGGACGTCATGTTGCTAGGGGGTAGGAGAGTCGGCCTTGATGTAGCGTCCAGAACCCCGGTGGCTGGAACTGCAGGCCTGGCCAGGTTAGGTTCCGGGCTTCCCTCCCTGGGCATGCCTTCCAGTGCTTGTCACTCTAACGCTGCGTTTGAGTAGAACTAAGTGGTTGTGCCGTGCCAGACTAACATGAAACCACGTCGATTTTCATACTTACTTTTAAGAGGAAATTGGAAATCCTGACAAACGCCGGGTACCAGGTGCCTGTCCAGAGGGCTTGCTTTTGCGGGGGGTGGGGGAGGGTCGTCCCTTCTCCCCTTCTTTCCCCCTGGACTCGCGCCTGCCGGGAGCGAGACGCGGTTCCGTCTTCTAACGAATGTCTTGTCCTTGGCAGCCCTACCGGCCCGAGTTCTCCGACCTGGACTACGCGGACGTGGACTACCGCTCGTACGGCCCCATCAACTACAAGGCCGCCTCCATCGTGGCCGCCCAGACTGGCAGGCCCGGCGGCGACCCGGTGCTGCCGGCCCCGAGCGGGCTCCTTGCTCCCGGCGCCTGGAGACCGCCGCCGCCCCCCGACGAGGACTATCTGTAGCTTTGGACCGGGGCGGTGTGCGGTCGACGCTGCAACGTGCGCTGTCAATTGAATCTGCATATCTGCCTTACCGAAAGTGTTTTTTTTTGGGCAAGATCCGTCTCCCTTGTCCGTGCTGCGTGTTTGTTTGGTTTTCCCGCTATGGGAGACGCCTAAGAAGCTGGGTTCAAGAATTGGACGTGCCCTTCATATTTTAACATGCCATGCTTGTATGTAATATAAGATCCAATCAGTTCTGGGCTAAATCAAGTTGCCGCTGAATCCCCCCCCCCCCTTTTTTTTGTCCAATGGTGTATTTAGCCACAAAAACACCCTTTCAGATGAGGGGATTTTTTTAAAAAAAATTTTAGAGTGGGGGTGGGGAAGCAAATTTTATTCAGTTCTGGAAAATGCTTTTTTATCAGAGACGGACAAGGAGTCGTTGGCGAACAATCGTGCTGGTTCGCGCATTGTTCAGCATGCCATTTAGTCAGGCCATGTTCCCTGCAGCCAGAGCTAAGGGATGAAGGAGGAGTCCACCATTGGGTGGGTAATGCCAGTGTGCGTTTCTAATCATCACATAGTTGGTACTTTTAGATGTTAAAAATGGACTGCCTAGGAACAGAGTTTAATCGTGAGATTATATCTTACACCATGGCAATGGTTTGCCTTGAGTATTAAAAAGTACTTATTAGTCATTTAGCCAACAGTTTGCCATCAAAAAAATCTCAGGGTTCCTGAAATGGGATTTAGGGCTCCCCGTACATGAAGGACCAATTAATATGCATATGGGCTGCCAAGAAATTTAATTTCCTTTTCATTCAAACTCTATTCCACATCATAATAAACTTATGAGTCTTCAAACTCCATGTCCATAGAAAACTATAGGTATTTTTGTACAAATTGTAAAGAGGGATTAGAAGGTGTGAGGGCCGCTTCACACTAATGTAAATAGCAGCTGGCGGTGTCCATTGTATTTTATAAATTGCATTCTGGCAGCCTGCTTCGAATTAAAAATTTATTTAGATTGTTGACCGTGTTAAACATCCATTGGTTTTTAAAACCACTTGTGACACATTCGTATCATATCCAGTTGCATTTGATTGAAGTCTAGATGACCTGTTTTGTGTGAGTGTTTTCTTCCTTTTGCTACCGAGGCGACCAGATCTTGTTTAAAAATGGAAATATTGTCAGGTAAATTAACACAAACTTTTGATGCATTGTTACTCATAAACTTTTGTTGTACATGTTTAAAACTGTTTTGTATAGTACTTTGTATAATTCAAGAATTAATTAAATATAAATGTGGTTGTGCAATATCGAAAAATTTTGATAGTCTGTTGCAATGTAAGTGGTCTGTTAAACTTTCTCTGTGTTATGATGTTTCTGTAAGGAATGGAAAAGACGCACATGTTTTAAATAATTCTTCTATGAAAGTAACTGAAATATCCTAAATTATTCTCCAATATTAAATCAGACTAGAAAATTGGACCGTTTGTTAGAGTGAGGCTCCAGAAACCAAAACTCACGATTCATGTGTGTCTATCCCTTCCAGGACTTAATATTTGTTTGGATGAATGGATTTCCTTTTATCATTGCTGTGATTAGTCATGTGTGATTTCATTCAATAGGTATATTGAAGACTCTGACATGCGCAGAAAAATCCCAAAAGATAACTGATATCAGTAGTTGGTTGAGGTAATATAAGGCATTTTTACAGAGCTCTACCAAAGATGATTATACTGGTCTACTGTGACTGTATAGTCTTAGAGAATTCCTGCTCGAAAATACAGGGATGTGACATCCACACTATAGCCGCATAGCTTGCCTCAAAGTCTGTAAATCCTCGAGTTCCTGCAAACACCAAATCAGGAATGCTGAGTGACTGCTTATATTATGTTAACTGTAATCGTAGACAGAACTGACCACTAATGTGTACCAAAGAAATGTCCTTCATAGACATAGATTCTGATATTGTGTATTTGATGTGTATTTTCATTGTCCATTTTCGTTTTTAGTGCTCAACTATTCCTTAAGTTCCAATATCACCAATGAAAGCAGGAGATAAGTCTGCATTACTAAGAGGCTAAAATGACAAAGCAATGCCGCTTCTTTTGCGGTTGAATGAAAGTATCTCATATACAGACTTCTGTAATTTTGGCTTCCTAGTAATAATGTTGGTTGGACTTGCAGATCACAAAACATTTGCTAAAACATGCTTTTTAAGTGTGTCTGTGCCATGAATAAAACTTTTTGTTTGAGGGCTCATGCATGTCACATGTAATTTCCAAACTGAGTTGTATTTTCCCTCTTGCTTATCTAACTGAATTGATTGCTGAGCCAGATCAAGCAGGCCATTGATACATTCATAACTGTATTCTCTAATATGATATGGTGCTTTGCCATCAGTTATTTTCTCCTGTGTATCGTTCTGGGAAAGTAAAATCTGGAGTAATGGAGTTCATGGGCCGTTTTGAGGAACTTTCACCTTTTGAAGGTAATTTTGGGTAAAGGACAATGTCTGTGGATGTGCAAACACAAAACCGATCCCCATAGTGTTAACTATAACAACAGGAGTCTGGCATTCTGGATTTATGTGTTAGTTTACTTTGAATGTTGTTTTACGAAATAAATTGATGTGTCAAAATTCAATGTGTGATACAAAGAATAAATTAAACTGTTGTGATACAAATGCACACGTTCTTTATTTTTCCCCACAACAATTAAGACGGGAGCATCCTTACCTATTCATCACAAACTTCTCACTTGATGCAAGGATTTGCTTCTTATACTTAGTAATTTAGTAAAATTACTAGTAAACATTCCACAATATGTATTCAACATTGCAGGAAACACAAATGAATTTTCTAAATCACAGATATGACATCAAACACTTACTTAAAGCTGGTCAAACGCTAAGAAAAAGATACTAATGTAGTTTCGTGTGAGTCAGCAAAGCAAATGACTAATAGCCCATATTCATTTGTACACACCATTGCCGATTCTTACCGATACATTTAGGACTTGCCAGCAAGTCTATAAGCATCCTTAGAATAACTTCACATATTACAAAGGTTAACACTCAGATATATTTCTAATATTCTTGTCACATTGTGCAATGATAATGAAATAAAAATCATTGTGAAAAGCTTACAAATGTACTGCACTGCAGTAGAAAATAAAGTAAATAAAAAGTACATGTTATGTTACAACTAAACACACCCTGATTTAGAACCCGCCATTTCTGACCAAAGAATTTCATAATCTCAGTCAGACAGCAATAAATAAGATACCACAGCCAAAATTAAGCAAAGTACAAATCAAGAGATTTTGAATGGATTGCTCTCCTTATTACTAATACATGGGCTTGCACCAATGAAATAGTCGCATACAAAGCCAGTTCAAAAAGTTTCAGCACAACCAGCATAACTGAAAGTCATAGATTTCCTGGACTTTGAACTCGTTCCAGTTATTGTGTCCCAGAAGGATACAAAAACTATGACAGTTATTTGAGGACTAATGTCAATTACCTCAAGTCTATTCATATACTTAATTATTCTAATCATATGAATAATTTGATATTGTATGTAAACTATTTTACATACTACACACCCTATCATCCCGTAAATACCCCCAACCAGAGATACCACCACATAATTTTTATTAATACTTTAAATGCGAAAAACACGTCCACGCCGGGATGCCCACGAATCAAAATATTCATCACTCAAAAAAAATTTAAAACATTAATAAAAAATTATAGGGGGTATCTCCGGTTGGGGGCATCTCCGGGACTTACCCCTAATCACTTTTTTAAAAAAAAGACTCACTCTTTTCTCCATTCCTTTTCTTAAAAAAGGAAGAAGTACATCAACTTGACAGACCAGATCTTAAAATACAGCATCACAGAAACTTTTGATTGCTCTTAAATATTGCTTGGTTCGTAATGGACACATACATTCCAACAGTGCAGTTTTAAAAGACTAACTAGTGCAAAAGTTATTATTATCATCAAACAAAATTTCCTAAACTGTGTTAAGATACGAAAAATGGCAAAATTCAAAAAGATGTTCAAGAATTAAACAACTAAAGTAAAGAAAAATTGAGACTTTTTTCTGTGACCAAGTAAAGAGTAGATGCTACTCATCAGGCATCTAATCCGAGTTCTTCAAGCAAATCATCAATAATACGAAGTTTGTCTTGCGCTTCACTCATCGAGCTCATATCTTGCACAGCCAAAGTAACATGGTACCGAATGTCATCAATAATAGGAATTGTATCCGTTTCTTGTCGGCCTTCCACTTCATCTGCATCTTGCAAAATTAGTTCTTGCAATTCTGGCATATCTTTCATCTGAAATGAACCCCCAAAAAAATATTTTAGTCCAAAAATGCAACATGAGTAAAAATACTTTGAGGCAAAAGTATGAAAAAAGTTGTACGAGAAGAAAAGAAAAATACCTTTTCAATGTGCGAGGCAATGAAACTGTAGCACTGATTCTCCAGCTGCTGCAGGTTGAAGAACCGCGCGAGCCGCAGCTGCGTGAGCACGTTGAGGACGGACAGCCGGTTGGCCAGCACCTGGCCGCAGGCGCGCTGCAGCCCCGGGAGCAGGTACATGTCGGCCGTCGTCAGCAGCTCCAGCAGCAGCCTCTCCGGCAGCTGCGGGCAGGCAGGGCAGGGCGTCAGCCAGGGGCGGGGGAGCGGCGCGGCCCTCATCCGATGCACTCACCTCCGTGATGACCTGGTTCGTGTACACGTAGTGCACGATGGCGGCGAACACCTGCGGGTGCACGCCGCGGACGTGGATGCGGGGCATGCCGTCGCTCGACTGCTCCGCCTCGCAGAAGTGGTCCGCCAGCAGGGCCTTGAAGTACTCGCTCCGCAGGGCGAAGAACACCTAGGACAGAGCAGAACAGTTTCGGTGTGTCGGGTGCGACGGCGCCTGCCGCCTGCCGGGTGGGCAGCCGCGGCCTCCGGGTGCAGGCGTGTCGTGCGGGCCGGCCCACCCCGGCGCCCGCAGGCGCTCCGGCCGCCGCCGCTGCCGCCACCACCGCCTCACCTTGTGGCACAGGAAGGTGTGGCCGTCCACCACGAAGCACACGTCGACGAGGTGCAGCGGCGCGCTGGGCAGCAGCGGCAGGTCGTCGGCGCCCACCCAGTCGCGGAGGGCCGGCGGCACGGCCTGCACGGCCAGCACGCCCAGGTCCTGCGCCAGGTCCGACACCAGCTCCGGCGACTCGATCGTCAGCGTCTTCACCTTGTTGCACAGGTTGGGCTTGGACGACTCTGCGGCACACGGGAAGAAACGGATCGTCTCATTAAAAATTAAAAAGAAAAAGAAACTTTTATTGTTTTGTGTTTTGTTGATCCAGCGCGTGGCGGGGAGAGAGAGGGAGAGGGAAGGGGGAGGGGGTACTACCCAGGATGCTTCTCGTCGGAATGCCTCTTTACGTAATTTTTCTAAGCTATGCTTATGTGATGGGGTACGCGGCCGGGACAGCCGATTCGGCTTAAGTGCGGTGAGCAGCAGCCAGCACTGCACACACACACACACACACACACACACACACACACACACACCTGGCGTTGGTCCCGGCGCCGCGGGTCCGCAAGAGGCGCAGGCGGGAGGCGTCGCAGAACGCGCACGACCCAAGGCCAAGGTGGCCGCAGAACACGCACACACACACACACACACACACACACACACACACACGTACACAACCAGTTACGTAAACCGAACGTGAGCGTTGGCGGAGGCCCCCTGCCTGCGCGACACCTCCACCTCCAACAACAGTAACGGGTCCTGCTAGGGTGGCGCGTGTGCGAGTTTTACGCCGATAGTTTCTCGGTCATCGGAATCGGAATGGTATATCCATCGGTACGCGTGGACCGCTGCTCCGGCCCCGCCCCGGCCGGCTCCAGGCTAGATCGAGCCGGCCGATGTGTGTGTGGCCGTGAGTGAGCGAGCGAGCGTGTTCCCCCGGCCTTGTATGAACCGGCGGCGCTCAGCCTTATGTAAGCAAACGCGGCCCGAGGAGGCGGGGATGTCCGTAAACCCGGCGCAACAGCAGGACGGCGGTTCGGTACCGGCCGACGGTACCCACCGCCTCACCCGACGGTAAAATACTGATTTCTTAATTGTGATTTATTTTTGATAAAAATCCGTGCGGTGGCGTGTCGCGGGGGAGCAATCCTTGCGGCAGACGCTTCCCGTGTCCGTGGTGGAGGGAGACGCTTGGGCCGGCGCAGGTGCGGGCTGCAAGCGATGCGATGTGTAAGCTCCCCAGGGTGATAAGGACTCGGGGCGGCGGGCTGCAGCGCGGAGGTGCACGCCTGTCAGGCAGTCCGCGCCGCCCGCCGCCCGCCGCCGCACGCCACATGCCGTGAATGAATCAGGTCAGTCACATGAGTTGGGGGCCCTCATCAGGGAGGCAAGTGTCCCCGCAGTCAAAACACACGGATGACCGGAAAGAAGGCGTTTGGCCCCCCGCCCCCCGCGGCCCCCGCGACCGCTAAAACACACGTGCCATGCGATGCGGCCGGGCCGCCGAGCACGCCGCCGATGCCACCGCACCGCCGCCACCGTGTGGCGCGGCGCCGAGTGATTTCGAGTACCAACAGATACGCGAGTGTCTCTCTCTCTCTCTCTCTCTCTCTCTCTCTCACTCGCACACACTGCGCTGGCGAGCGATAACAGTGTCTGCCTTCGCCTCCCGCCGAGTTTAAAAGTCGTGCCGCGTCCGTCCGTCCGGTCGGGCCGATGCGGTAGGACAAGGAGGGTACCCCTTTTATCGGAGGCTCCGATGATTGGGAGCTGGGCGGCCCGCGTCGCGCTGACTCCGTCTCTCCCTCCTCCTCCCAAGCCTCCACGTCCGCGGCGACAGTCGAAGGTCGGTCCCCCCAAAGCCCGGGCCGACGCAGCGGCGTGCGTGCGGCCCCGGCGGGGGCTGAGCTTGACCCGCTCCGACCATGGCGACGGCGACGCGGCTCCCGGTCCCGATCCGCGTGGCGCGCGGCGTGCGGCGTGCCGGGGTGCCGTGTGTAGCGGGACGGGGCGTGGCGTGGCGTGGCGTGGCGTGGCGGGAGTCGCGGCCGACGAGTCAGCAGCACACGGACTAAGTGGATTACCTGGCGGGGAGGGCGGCGGCGGCGGCAGGCGGCGGCAGCTAGGGAGGGAAGTCCGAGGGGGCGGGAAAAAGGGGCCAGCGCCCCGGTGTCGGGTGTGCCGGGGCGGTCGGCCGCGGTTGCGTGTGCGCCGGGGGATGATCGGGGGTGCCGCTGCCGCCGGCCCCGCGGCCCTGACACTGGCCTACGGCCGCACCCGCACCGGGCGCCAGGACAACTCATGGACGATTGGGGGGGTCAAAGATCTCGCGGCCGCACCGCGCCGCGCCGCGCCGCGCCACCCGACACCGGCCGGCACCCGCAGCCACAGGCCACAGGCCACAGGCATGCGAAAATAAAAAGACGAGAGAGGCGGAGGCGACCACGGCCGGCGACACAAACACGGGTCACTTCAGTCCGCGGAGTTATTCTGCGATAATGGGGGGCCCCCCGCGCGGCGGCGACGCGGCCGGTGGACTTTTTAGGGAAACGCTTTTAATGAGGAGTTTCCATCGGGAAAGGGCAAGGCGCGGCGGGCGTCCCGCCGGGCAGGGAGCGGGCAGCTCGGAACGGGGGGGCCACAGGAAGAGAGAAAGAGAGCCGGGAGAGAATTATAGGGATCGCTTTGCTCTGGAGAAGACCGTGGCATGCAGGGAACGGGATACACTAGAAGGCCAACAAGATGACGGCGGTGGTGGCAGCGGGCAGCGGTCGCTGTCCAGCCAACCAGAAGAGCCGGGCAGCGGAGGGGCCGGGGGCGGGGCGAGGCGGGGCGGCGGGAAGACTTGGATTGGACTTCGATGAAGTGGGACGGGGAGGGGTGCGGGGGGGCTCCGGGAATGGTTACACAACCCGTGGGGGCACCGAGGCTGCTGCTGCGGCGGCTGCGGCGGCTGCTGCAGTCGCCTGCTCGCGCCCATCAGCCCCTCAGCTCAGCTCCGCTCCGCCCGGCCGGCCCGCCGCCGTAACCCGACGCGCATCTGACTGGACTGCGGCCCCCTGTGGTCCCCCCTGTGGTCCCCCTGTGGTTCCCTGGACTCGGTCTGTCCTGCCTGGGTAGTGGAGCGGGTGCCGGCGGTGACTCGCCTCAGAGTTGTTGTTGCCATCCCAGCACGAGCTAAGCCCCTGACGGTGTCGCCGGCCGGGCCCCCCGCCCCGCCCACCTCCACCCCCGACCCCTACGGCCTGAGGCCCCGGGCACCGGGCCCAGCCCCGCCGCGCCCCTCCGCGTCCCGCCCCGCCCCAGCCCGGCCCGGCCCGGCCGCTCCACTCCACTCTGCCCGGCCTAAAGCCTCTCAGGTACACATACACACTGTCGTCTCGGCCCGTGCGCGTAGCAGAGCAGTGCCCGGTGCTCCTGATCGTTCCGTTCCGGTCTCACCGCGTTGTGAAGCGGTTTCAAGAATTTACGTTTAGGATCTCTCTCTCCCCTTTTTTTTTGTGATAAATCAAGTGTGATTTTTTGCTGATTTTTCAAAAAAAATTGGATTGACTGGCCTTAGTCAAAGATCAGTCTAGAAATATAATATCAAAGTATTTCTAGCTGAGTCCTGCTTAGTGTATTGAGTCAATCATCCACAGTCATGTGGCTGCAGTCGATTCAGTGAATCTTGAGCAAATGGAATGACATCACCGAGGAGGTCTGTACCATTCTGGCCAAGAGTCGAGGACCAAGTATCTCCCTACGAGGAAAAGGACGACATGCCATCTCATAAACTAAGCAATGAGGAGGAAGCAGTTGTGCATCCAACGCAAGAAAGAAGTTCTCGTGGATACAATGACCGCACCCCTACTGAGGAGGGCAGTGAACCAGAAAGTGAAGCCCACATCTACAGCTCCCCTCAACTGAATAGTGAGTCTCAACCTACTTGAGATTTTCTACTTACCAAAAGCAGTCACTTTCTTTAGTTGATCTTCCAGCTCTGTTTTGAGCTTGGGCAGAAGGCACTGATTGGCAAGACGCAGTACAATATCAACATCATTTATATTTGTCTCCAAGCGGCCAGTATAGAGGAATTGAATAAGCGACTTGAAAGCATTGTGATTTATCTGAAAATTAGATTGACAGGAATTTTAAAAGTAAAATTCGGTTGCACAGTTATAATTGATAAACTTTTGCTGGCAACTTACTAGCTGATGACTGGTGTCAATAATTTTTCTGTTTTTCCATCGTCCTTCAAATTTACTGCAAAAATAGCTGCTTCTTGCTGACAAAATGCATTTATGCACATGGAATTTGGTTCCATGAACAATGAAGGTTACATCACTATGGACACCTTCTAACAGTCTGAAATGATAGTCATAAGTTAAATTTATATTTCAATGTTATATTTATCTGTTAAAAATACAGTAGTATGGTTCTCTTACTTACCTCCGTAAAAATTCATCATATAAATTCCGCCTCATAGTGTGGCTAGTGACAACCTTATAATTCAACAAGATCTGTCTTATGACATCATCCAAAGCCCCATACACGCATCTCTCCCCATCAAAAGTATTGGCTTCACAGCGAGCTCCACTTGCTAGAAGATATTCAACCACCTCCTTGTGGCCACAAAGACAGGCATAGTACCTACAAATTAAGGTCTAAGTTTACTGCCCCAATAATAAATCAAAGAGAAAAAATTTGCTTCAAGAGACTGTATGCTTACAGTGGCGTGCTGTCCCATTGATCACGAACATTAAGATCAACTTCCTTTTCCTGTACAAGATACCTGGGGGACAATAGTAAACATATAAGTATTGAAACACAGGTGACAATTCAATACGTGAAGGATATCCTTATGGAGAGTGATATGAAAGAATGAAAGTTAGTGTCAGTTCACAATTCCTTTTTATTGACATTATAGTTAGAATAACACCCAATGACCAGAAGCACTAAAAAAACAGCAGCGTAGAATAAGAACATCAGAAGAAATGGCTACCTTGACATGTCGTTATGTCGTTACTGATATTTATTGGAATATTACATAACTCGGGAGAAAATGAAACTGACACTTCAATGTTTGTATTTAGGGAAAACATAAACACTCACTGCACTTGTATAAGATCCCCTTTGCGACAGCTCAGGAAGAGGTCATCTAAGTCTCGTTTCTGATTCATCGTAGGATGAAAAAGGCCAAAAAGTTTACAGATTCAAAAAAAATAGCAGTATATTGATCTTTTTGTCTGGTGTTGCTTCACGAATCTAATCTACTCGCGAAATGTCGTCTGCAGTTCGACCTCGTCTCCAAAACAGAAAAGAAATGACAGTCGGGGAAGTAAGCTTGGCCAACCTGACAAACCATGAAAGTGTCTTACCGTGACCCTGATAACCTCTTAAAATTTCACAAATTATGATGTGTGAACAGTTCCTAAATCATGGCTATCCAGTTAGAAAATAATGATCCTCGTCTTATTGTGATTTGATCCTAAAACACGCATCTACTAGAACGTATCTACTACCAAAACGCCGGAAACACCCCGATGGTCAAGCGAAGGCGTTGGGATTTAAATGGTGTACCGTGCTGAACTGAGAGATTCGAATCACCGCTACGACACTCTCCTACTATATCTATTAATCTTTCCTTTTGTGGGCCTTATTGTTTGAGTGCTGATATTTTTTCTGATAACTGAGCCAGAATATTTGTGGCAGCACCTACCAAAATGAGTTTATCAGGTTCGTTTAGTCAATGTGGGTCAAACAACAAAGAACTAACCTAGGCCGTTCATGCTTATCGTACCTTGACCGTCTTTAATTCAATTTAGCAAAATTTGTTGTCGACCCATGTTACTTTTAATTTTGGAAAGTCATCATTGAGGCTATAGACATTTTTATGTGAACCAGAAACAAAGCCATGGAGCTTGAAGGAAACCTCTTAACTTCTATATTCCATCTCCCTGAACTAATATGGCTTTTGCTTTTTGTTTCTTTTGTTTCAGAATTTACCACTATGCCTGAGAAGCTGTTCAAAGTGATCATTATTGGTGATCCTACTGTGGGTAAAACATCCTTTGTGCAACGCTTTGTTCAGAATTCATTTAAGAGAGATTACAAAGGAACAGTTGGTGTGGACTTTGCACTCAAGATATTGAAGTGGTCAGAGACACAAACAATCAAATTGCAGCTGTGGGATATTGCTGGTGAGTACCAGATTGAGTATTGTCACTGAAGTTCAAATTGTTAGCGTGTAGTTTAATTTTGTGTATTGATTTTGCCGCTTGTTTCAGGGCAAGAGAGATTCACATGGATGACACGAGTATATTACAAGGATGCTCATGGTTGTGTTATTATGTTTGATTTAGCCAATAAGAATTCATTTGTGAATACTTTGAAATGGAAGCGTGATGTTGACTCAAAGTGCACACTTCCAGATGGCTCACCCATTCCTTGCATGTTACTTGCCAATAAAGTAAGTTTGTCTTTTTCTTATTTGAACCTTTTTATCTCTATCACGAATTTAGTTCAGCAGTATTCTTTTATTTATTCCCATTTCCTCTATTTTTAGTGTGATCTAGCCCATCGGCAGGTTGACCAAATGGAAATTGAAACATTTTACAAGGAGCACAACTTTATTGGTTGGACTGAGACGTCTGCCAAAGAAGGCCTTATGGTGAATGACTCAATGAGGTGAGTTCAGCTAATTTTTACGTTTGTGTTCTGTTTGATCATGATTGTACACGTTTTACATATCTTGTTCCAGATTCCTTGTGGATGTAATGATGAGGCACGAAGGAATGCAGGGCCTAGGAATGGCCAATGACAGCCTGAAATTGACAGGTCCAGGACCTAAGGTCCCCTCAAACTGTTCTTGTTGATATGCCCCAGTTCGCCAGATTCTTCTAATTTGTTGTTCACGTCTTCTCATTCCGTGTGCCAGAGGGATTTATCTTTTCTAACGTCTTTGTAAAATACATAATATTATTCCTTTAAAGGGTTTGTAGACGTATTTACAGTCTTTTACTCTAATGGGCTGAATGCTCACAATGTTAAAATTTTTAGATTAACTATGGGGCCAACAAGTAGTTTAAGAAAGTTTAAGGCTATTCTGCTTACTATATGTATTGTTTGTGATCTGAGTCTATAATTAGATGCAACATAGATTTTAGTACCGTTGGTCTTTGACTTTACATTCCAACTGTATTTTATATTTGTTATACTCTCTATCCCCTGTGATATTGTGATTCTGTGATGAGCCAAAATAGTTCTGATTTTTGGGTTTTTTGATATACATAAGAAGAGTTTCAACTTCTAACATTTCCTCACTACCAGGGAGTTCCATGCTGCTAATGTGCTCCAGACCCTATGCCAGTTAGTTGCCGCGGGCACTTGAAAGTGCATACATTATAATAATTTTCATCCACTGCAATCACAGTTGCATGTCACATCTAGTCAAGAAAAGAACAGTTTGTGGACTGAAGCCAAACTCATCATTAGTTATAAGATGTTGGACAGGGTGACCAATGATGAAAATGAATAAAATAACTGACTTTTCAGTAACTTTAATACAAGTTTCCATTTTTTTACAACAGAGTGTGATATAGTTCTTTCTTCCCAACACCTTTGATGAGCACACAGATGTACAGCAAGTCAGACCTCCAAAACAGTTCTGACCAATCTCATCATCAGGACAAAAAAAAAAATCAACAACAACCTTTGAGAATGTAGTTTGCAACAATTGGCATCTGCCTAACAAATTTCAATTCAAAATAAATTAAAACAGTTCCTCTAAGGATTCACATTATTGCTCTAAGTATTTATATAGTCTAATCTCTATTGGTAAAAATATTTTTTTACTATTCACAATATATTTATATATTTTATACGAAAAATATTCTTGCTGTCATTAAATTGATCATCATATCAATAGCAAAATAGGCGGCTTAGATTATAAACATATAATTTACAAAACAGAGTGGGTCGCCACTATCTGGCAGTCCCATATAGCAGCCTTATAGTTACAGGATTATGGCTGAGAAGACTCCACTTTCTCCTTTGCTGTTGCACCATGAATTAGAGTTTGATATCTCTGCGTACCCCTGCATACATGGTACATGATTTCATGAGTGATGCCTATAAGCATATGTGCACTGCAATATAAATGCAAAATACTTACGAGTCTGGATACTGCTGCATTACTCTCCATTCTTTAGTAGAAATAAAAAATACTTTCAGTGTTCAATGTGCTGCTGAATGCGGTTTTCCCATTCAGCTATCAGAGCACTCTTTTTCCTAATGCCTATATTCTTCTGCAAATTCTGTACAAAAATAAAAAGGTGTGATGCTTCATTTTTGACAAAATTATTTTGAAACAAAATTGAAACACTAGAAGCAGGAAACTCACCTTCTCGTTAAAAGAATCAACACCATTGTGGTGCGTCTCATCATCAAGAAGATTAGGATTAGATAGAGCAGATCGCAAGACTGCCATGGCGGGTAGTTTGTCGATGACTGGAGAGCTCTCATTCAGAGTTGTGGAGTCTGGACCGTCCACATCATCCAGCAGCGACAACAGATTTGGTTGGGAACGAGCGAACGTCCTTGCCCGTTGAACTCTGAAATGACATGGCAATACAAAATACAAAACTTGGTTAGTCAGTCCTTGTCCCGTGTTGGGAATGCACTCGGTCCGGAAGAGCACTGCAGCTCGGCACCCTACCTGAGTTCCTCCTCCCGCCGGCGCATCTCCTTCAGCTCCTCCTGGATTTTGTCCTCGGCGGACGTGTATCCACGCCGCAGCGGCGCGGGCTCGGGCTCCTGGAGGCACAGGGACACGCCATGAGACACGCCCCTACGGCAGGACACGCTCACTCCGTACAACGTCTCTTGAAGCAACGCGGCTCACCTCTTCTCTGCTGTCCGCCACGGCCGTCATCTTGGCAGAGACGGCGGTCGAGAGGGACACCGGGGCGTGTGGCTGCGGGGGCACCGTGGCGGCCGACGTCACCGTCGGGGACGTGGCCGGGGACAGTGCGGGGGGCAGCGACACGCTCTGATTCATGGGGTTCAAGGGGCTTATGGGGCTCACTGGGCTCATGGGGCTCATGGAACCGTCGCGCGCCCCGGACGAGGGGCCGTTGCTCACCAGGCCGCCGGGGCTCATCTGGAACAGGGCGGAACATGAGTGCCTGGAGCGGCTGGAGCGGCTGGAGCGGCTGGAGCGGCTGGAGGGCAGGCCGTGCCGTACCCGCCGCGCACCCGCGCCCGGCGGGCTTGCCTACCTTGCCCCTCGACGCGAGGAACCGCTGCATCAGCCCCTTCTGGCTGGGGTTCGGCGCGAAGCGGCGCGGCGTGCCGAGGCTCAGCGAGGACAGGGAGGGGGCCGCGGCCGGGGACGACGGCGCCACCGAGACGGACCTGCCCAGGGTGGCCCTGCCCAGGGTGGCCGTCGACACCACCGTCGTGCCCAGGCGGCGGAGGGGCGGCCGCGCCGCGGAGGTCGGCGACGGCTGCGGCGGGGCGGCGGGCGAGGAGGTCGCCAGGGGCTCGGCGCCGATGAGGGACAGGTGGGACGTGGAGACGGACTTCTTGAGCTTGACGCGGTCGGGGAACTCGGGCATGGAGAAGCGCTGCTGCGGGTTCTGCGGCTGCGGGCGGACAGGGGAACAGCGTCAGAGCGTGGAGTGGCGTCGCCCACAAGGGCCGCCGCATCAATACCCACCTCCTTGGAGTGCCGCAGCTCCTGCTCGCGCTCGTTGGCACGCGAGATTTCCTGCTGGATCCGGTTCGTCGCGTTGCGCACCGACTCCCTGCTCTCCACCACCGGCTCCGCGTTGTTGGGCGTGTTGGCGTTGACGATGTTCCTGTTGTTCACCGCGGGCTGCTCCTGCAGGTTGGCCGGCCCGTTGGTGGCGGTCGGGGAGTTGATGCTGAGGCGGAGCGCCTTCTCGCGAGCCAGCTCCGCTTCCCGCTCGCGTGCCAGGCGGATTTCCCGCTCGATGGGGGTTTCGTTGCTGGGCCTGGAAAACAGCACGGTTCAAGTTAAACCAAAACTTTAAAAAAATAATTGAATAAGAAGTCTTTTTTTAAAGCGTGATTTTTTTTCTTACCTAATGAAAGTGGGCGTGTCCTGGTCCTCCGGCTCGGCGAGGGGCTTGACGGTGACGCGGCGCCGGCCGTTGAAGCCCGACGACCCGGAGCCGGAGCCCGACCCGGAGCCCGAGGAGTGGCCGGAGCTGGTGGAGTCCATGGACTGGGTGCGCTGGTGGTGGTGGTGGGGCAGGGCGCCGACGTCGGGGCTCATCACCCGGCTGCGGGGTCAGAGACACGGATCAGCAGGGGGAGGGGCGGACGGGACGGAGCACCCCGCCGCACCCAGCTGGCCGTCACCGTGGCTACAGTAGCCGAGCTACAATAAGGGTCCGGTCGCGAAACAAAATGAGAAATGAGTTTTTGTAAGTCCTCGTCCTTGTAACTTCCTAGTTCGTCCTGGATCAAGGACGTCACTGGGACCACACGGCCAAGCTGAGCCGGGCCGGGTCACGGGGCCGGCAGCCCGCAGCGCTGCGAACGCCGCCAGGCCCATCGGGTCACGATCTCTTACGGCACGTCGTCGTGAGCGGAGCCGGGGTCGGCGTCGTCGCAAGTTGTGTCAGGGTTGGCGGCCTCCGCCCCCGCCGCCTCCTCCTCCTCGCCGGCGGCGGCGGCGGCGTCGTCGTCCGCGTAGATCAAGTCGGCGTCCATGTCGTCGTCGGTGCCGGCGGCGGGAGACGTCATCTGGGGGCGCGGCTCGGGGCCGCGGAGGTGGTGGCGGTCACTGGGTGGTCACCGCTTTGCGGTGCGCTGCGCTGGGCTGCGGTTGCGCGGCAGGTGCGGTCGGCAACAGGTCACCAGCTGTTCCGCGGCGGTCGGCCTAGGCCTGCCTAGGCCCTGCCCTGCCATGCCCCGCCGCCCCGCCCCCGGGCGGCCGGTAAGGCCTAATCTGTGAGTGCCGGCAGGCTGCGCCGGGCTGCGCCGGGCGTCAGGGCCGCGTCCGAGGGGCAGTCGCCCCTCTCTGTCGCTCGCACCCGCACGGCCCGCCGGGGGGCGTTTCGGGCGCCGTTTAGGAACGCTGCACAGCGGCCGGCGGGCAGGCAGGATTATCGCACCGGTCCAAACAAGATAAGGGCCGGCCATTGATTACAGGCAATCCACCTGCTGAGCCCCCCCCCCCCCTCCGCCAGCGGCAGCGCGGCGCCACGCGGGGCCAAGCGAAGTGAAGCGAAGCCAAGTGCGCAAAACGAGTTCCAGGGCGGGCCGCGTTCTCACCTGCTGCTGCCGTCCAGGCTGCTGTTCTCCTTCTCCTCGCTGCCGTACTCGGAGAAGTTCCCCTCGTCCGTGGTGGACGTCGGGATGCTGACGAAGCCGTCGTCGCGCAGCAGGTCCAGGGCGGCCTCCCGCTCGCGCTGCACCTGCTCCTCGCGCTCGCGCTGCAGGCGGATGTCGCGCTCCACCACGCTCTCCCCGGCGGCCGCGACGGCGCCGACGCCCTCCAGCCGGCGGCAGGCCTTGGCCACCGTCTCCACCACCTTGGGGCCGGCGCCGCCCACCAGCACCTCCCCGTCCAGCGGCTCGGCGGGCTCCGACGGCGACACCTGCGGGCACAGGGGGGAGTCAGTCTTCCGCCGCGGCCGCGCGCCTGGCGGGTAGGCCGCCACGACCCGCCGCGGACAGCCGTGCGGGGCGGGCGGCCTAACCCGACACTCGCGGGCGCCACTCACCGTGGAGCGGGCGTCAAAGTACTCGTGCTCGGACACCTCGCTGCCGGCCGGCTCCGAGCCCAGCGACGGCATGTCGCGGCCCGGCGGGGCCGCCTGGGGCTGCGGCGCCACGGCGGCGACCTGCGGCTGGTGCGGGGACGCGGAGGCCCCCGACGACGGCGAGGCCGCGGCGCCGCCCGGGGTGGCGGCGGCCATCATGAGCTGCTCCCAGTAGGTCTTGGTCTTCTGCTTGTTGAGCAGGATCGAGTCGTACACCACCTCGCCTGCAACACGAGAAGAAAACAATAGTTCACAACGTATTCGCCAAAAACCACTCGTCTAAAATCTTTATTTCTTTTCTTTTTGCAATTGATCAAAACATTGGGATTGGCAGGGGTCCGCGTTCCCCGCCGCGGCACACTTCTGGCGGCCCGCTCTCGCTCCCCGTATCATTTTCATCCGTTCGTCTGTATTTGTGCCTCCGGACCGCGGGCCGCGGCCTGCGGCTGCGCCGAGGCGGCCGGGGGCCGCGCACCGGCCGACCGCAAAATAGAGAGCCCCCGCGCAGCCGCCCGAGGTGTCTCTCTCTCTCGCACTCCCCCGCGAGGCCTGCGGGGAGCGACAGAGAGAACACACACGCACGGAGTGCGCAACTTCCATGAGAAAACATGACCGCGCTCCCGCCGCCGCCGCAGCGGTCCGCCGCCGGGGATCTCCTCCCGGCCCGCGGAGGAACCGATCCCCTCAATCACTACACCACGTGATCAGCACCAGCAGGCCGGTGCCGTTACCCCGTGCAGTGCGAGCGGCGCGAGGGGAGGGCGGCGGCGGGGCAAGGCGGTCCCCCGCGCGCGCGCTTTAAAATGCCGCGTCCCGCTCTCGCTCGTAGTACCAGTAATTCCATATGCGCCGTGAAGCGCAAGCGACGAGCCTTCAGCAGCTGCCCCGGCCGGCCTGGTCGGTGTGGTCACATTATAAGCAGCGTGCACACCACCATAATAATAACTCGTGTGTGTGTGTGTGTGTGTGTGTGTGTGCAGCGACGCCACGGCCACGGGACGACAGCCGGTACCGTTTCCCAAACGAGGTCCTTCCTCCACGCCACGCCCTCCCCGCGGCCGCCCTTTCCTCGCCCCGGCAGCACATCCTGAGATCGACGCGCAGGCCAGGTGAACACGGACGTCTCTCTCTCTCTCTCGTCGCCCGGGAGTGAAGAGTGTGTGTGGAGTGAAGAGTGGCCAGCCTCTCGGAGCCGAAAGCGAGAGTGAAGGGGGTCGTCCGAGTAGGCCAGCCGGCCAGCCAGTCAGCCAGCCAACAGGCAGGCAGGCAGGCAGGCAGGCAGCCCACCACTTTCCATGAGTCCGGTCGGCGTGGACCAGATCGGGCCGCGTCCGTCCGCCCGACAGGCATACCACGGCTGCCATGGCGAGAGAGACCCGGCGAGCATCATGTCGTGGGCCGCTGCCAAATAGAGCCATGAAAGTGACGGCAGGGGGGGGGGGGGGGACGGCTCATCGGGGGCCCCGCCGCCTGCGACAGGACCTGCATCTGGATCTGCATCGGGACCTGCATGCGCGGCGGCCGCCACTGGACGGCGGCCAACGGGCAGCGGCGCGGCCGCGGCCGCCGGTGTCAGTTCTCATTCCAGAGATAGGAAACGCGGCGAGAAGCGTCTCCACTCTGGCAGCCCCCCGCCTGCGCGGCGCCCCGCAGAAGCAGGCCAAGTTCCTATACCTGGGAGGGGCTCCTCGTCGACCTGAGGGTCGTCGTCGACCTGAGGGTCGTCGTCGACCTGAGTCGTCGTCGTCGTCGACCTGAGGGTCGTCGTCGAAGTCGGCGGCGGCGTCTCCTGAGAACGGCGGCGGCGGCGTCGAGGCCATGGCGGCTGGACTTGACGGCCGGACGGGAGACGCTGACAGATCGTGACCGACGCGTTCACCCAAAACGGCCGCGCGGCGGACTGGCGGCGGGGCGGCCAATATTCCCCCGGCGCCGCCGCCGCCGCCGCCGCGCTTTGCAATTCCCGTTATCTGTGCGCGGCCCCTTATCGGGAAGCCTGCGCGGAGGGGCGGCGGGGCGGCCGCGGGGGGCAGGACACCTTATGCGAACATGAGCGCATCCCTGATGGCAACACGGCAATCTCAACGATCAAGACCGGCCGGGCTGTACTCAGATAATAAAAAAAAACTAATTGCTCGTCTACAAAGGCTCGGCATGAGGGGAAAAAAGGAAAGAAAAAAAAAGAGATGGAATCGCTGGGAAGAAATGAGAAGAAGAACGAAAAAGCTTCTCGGGTCGTGCCGGAATCCACTGACTATTTTCGTGGCGAGGGCGGAAGTAGTATGGGATAGGTGGGCATCGCAATTCAATCTGCGGATAAAACCAGTGTGGGCGGCCGCGGGCCGGGCAGGGCCGGGTGGAGCCGGGCACACTCGTCAGCCGGGCGATAGGAAGGGGCGGGTGGGCGTGGCCCCGACCACCGCGGGGGGCGAGGCGGAAGGGGGCAGCCCGCCGCACTAATTCACTTCATTGGGAAAAGGGCCGATCCTTGCTGGAGATTATCGGAGGGGAGTCAGCGGACACCCGGAGTGGGGAGTGGGGAGTGGGGGGGGAGGGGGGATAAGTAAGGCCTCACCACCGGCACGCCGCTGGCCGCCCGGCGCTGCCTGCCCGACGCCTGGAGGGCCCCGACTTGGGCTTTTCATCGCTAATCGACAGCTTCCATCGACGTCCAAAGGCCGCGGGGGCCGCCAAGCCAGGGAAAAGGTTGAACGGCATGACGAAATAACGCCGCCGCAGCCGCCGGGCCGGGCCGGGCCTTTCACGGGGAGTGCGGCGGGGCAGGCGGGGGCGGGCTGCGCCGTGCTCTCTCGACACGTCAGTCCTTGATAAAAAAAATATGACAAAACCGGAGCGTCGTACACGAAACTAGGCAATCCTTTTAACGTGATGTACATGCCGCTCCCTGAATAGGTGCGCGTCAGAAGGGTACGAGTGACCGGGCGGGGAGGTTCGATTAATATTCAGCTGAAAGCGAGCAGAGAGGCAGGCCGGGTGGCTTTGCATACCGCGTTCGCCCGGCCGGCGGCGGAGCCGCTCTCCCGACATCCGCCTCGCGTCCGGCACGGCGGCCCCGTCCGGGTAGGCAGCGCGCCCCGCGGCCGAGCGGCCGGGCTGCCTACCGCGGGCCGCAAGGCGCCGCGCGCCGTATGGCGGGCGGCGGGTGGGAGCCGCGGGGCCGACGCCGCCGTCGTCGCGGCCGCCTGCACACAACTGTGGCAGCGGCCGCATCTCATTACACCAGCAGGGCGTTACGTGGTTTGTGGGCGGGCAGAGCAGGGCAGAGGTCCGCAGGGCTGCGGAGGGAGGGCTCCGCCCCCTCCGGCCGGGGACCGCCGCTGTGGCGAAACGCGACCGCGCCAGCTGCGGCGGTGGACGCGTCGCAGCGGGCCGCGGGGCCGCGGGGGTCACGCCGTGCACACGGTGGCGGTGGGCCAACCCGATCAGCCGCAGCCGCGCCCGCCCGCATCCAGCGCAGACAAAACTCCAATCAGGCAGCGACTTCGGGGACCCCCGGGACCTGCCGGGACCCGCGCCGCACCGCGGCCGTGCGCCGTGCGTGAGGCAACGACTGGCTACCCACAAGGCGCGGGGCGGAGTGCGCAACGCGGCGCGGCGCCGCGGCCCGCGGCAGGACAGCTTCCGCCCAAAAGCCCGGCCGGCCGGGGCCTCTGGCCGTCTTGAATCGTCCCGCGCTCCTCCGCGCGCACTCGGCGGCGCGGGCCCGGTCCCGTTCTGTTCCGGCCCGTCCCCGATCCTGTTCTCACACGGCGGCGGAGGCCCGCGGCCCGCGCCGCCTCCTCTCCGGCCTCGGGCCCCGCCGGAACTCCACGCCCGACGCCGCCGCCCTCCCGACCCAAAAGGAAATGCAAAACATTTTTGAACGATGGCGGCGCGCGGACGGGCACGGGGGAGCCGCGGAGTGGACAAGAAGTGGTCGCGATAATACAGCTCGGAAACGCATTTCACGCGTCCGCATCGCTATCGCGAGGTGACAGGCGGCGCCGCGCCGCGTGTTTTATGTCCGGACCGGACCTGCGCGGGTAGAGTGCCGCGCCGCGCCCGACACGTGCTGTCTCGCTCTCACAGAGACAGAGGGACGTTTTGAATTCGAACATTTCACCCGATCAGCTTGACGCGGCTCCCGGACGGCCCCCTGGGCTGGCCGGCGCCTCTGGACGGCAGCCCTGGCCTTGTCAGCCCCGCGACACAGCCGTTGCGGGCCCCGACAAGGCGAACAGGCCGTGCGGTCGTTGGAAGAAAATCTGCAGACGCCGAGCGGCCAGAGCGGGCAGAGTAATGCAGAATTCATCACGTCTGAGAGGGGATCCCTCCGATTGGGGTCTTGTGTCTTCCCAGCATCATTCAGGGGCGTTACTTGCAGTTCCGACAGCCTCCCATGGCATCTCCGAGTCCGAGGGTCCGAGGCCCCGGCTCGGCTCGGCCCGGCCCGGCCCCGCCGGGCTCGGCTCGACTTGACTCGACTCGACTCGTCCCGGCCCGGCCCTACGCCAGGCGAGGCCCATCCCGACACTGCGGAGCGAAGTTCCGGCCGGGCTGCGCGCAGCTGCTACATCCGAAACAAAAATTATGCGTCCGCCCTCTCGCTCCGTCTCTCTCACACGGCGCATCCGTAGAGGGGGAGTGAGAGAGATGCAGCAGCGAGTGCGGCGCACGCAGCAGCAGCAGAGCCGCGTATCCAGCTAGGAGTGAGGCCTCACAAAGGGAGCCGGCCGGGTCAGGGAAGTGCGGGCCGCGGGCACATCAAGTACGGCATCGCCGTGGCCGCCGCAGTGCATCTTACCCGAGGCGCGGGCCGCGGTGCCGCCGCCGACCTCCTCGACGCCGTCAACTTCATGTAGCCGCACGTCCCCCTCCTCCGCGACGGCAGAGTCACCAGAGTCGTCGCACCGCATCTTGATGCAATGAGGGCGGCGTCACACACTCACACGCACCTGCACACGCGCGCGCACGCACACGCACGCACGCACCGACACGCGCACGCACGCGCGACACGGGCTCCGCGCGACATGGCCGTCACGGGCGCGGGCACTGCGCCGCACTGCGCCGCACACGGTACGGGGGCCGGGCCGGGCGATGACTGAGGCGAGGCTGACGACCGGCTCCGGGCCGCGGCTCCGGCCGAGCCCCCGGAGGGGGGGGGGGGCTGTGCCGGGCCCTGCAGTCCGGCCCTGCTCCCCCCCCCCCCCTCTAGGGCTCACCGCCACTGCCCCCTCCCCTTTACTACAAAATAATAATGAAAAAAAAGAAGGGACGTGCGGTCTTTGAGCAGCACTCTCTGAGAGGGCCCTGCCGCTGCGGTGCTGCCACCGCCGCTGCTGATGCTGCTCGCCTAGCTCGCGGCACAAGGAGGGAAAGAGAAAGAGGATAGAGGAAACGGCGGATAGCCCCGTCTCTCTCACCCTAATTACGGAGTGAACGACACTGACGGGCGAAACTGCGTGCGCGTCGCAGTGGAGAGGTGCAACATTCAGGACGACGGTGGCTCAGGTTGCCAGGGGGGGGGGGGGTCGAGCACGACTCGGCATATTTCCATCCGCGTTCCTGTTTCGGGTGCCGACCGCGATGCGATGCAGAATCGCGGGGCGACGTTCTATAAATACCGCACGTGACTATCGACGCGGGGAGAGGCCGCCGACACACTGGGCCAACCCCGGGCCTCACACGCCGCACGGTCACCTGGTGGCGCACACACACACACACACACACACACACACACCGTGTGCCGCGGGGCAAGGCAGCGCTGCGGCACTCGAGCGCGTACGTACACGGCGGCGGCGGCTGGCCGCTGCGGGGTGTGGCAAAGGGCTTCGGAAGACTGACAAAACCCGACGCGGTGCGGCGCGCGGGCGGAGAGGAAGAGGGGGAGGGGGAGGAGGGGGAGCAGTGGGTGGTCAGGGCAGGCCGCCGCACCGGGGGCCCGCCGGGGACCCAGCTGAGCCGCGCCGATGCGGAGGATTGTGCTGCGAGGTGTGTAACCTGTCCGCCTGTCCGCCGCCGCCGCGCCGCTGCACTGCATGGGAGAGGCGCTCTCTTGACCTCCCCGTCAGAGGCCGGCCGCGGTGGGCAGAAGCGGCGCAACCTTGCGAGTTTGTTGTTGTCATTCGTGGACACAATGTGCGCGACGAGGGTCGCGGGACGGGACGGGACCCTGGCAGGGAGAGAGGGAGAGATAGGAGAAAGGAAGAAGAGGGATAGAGAGAGAGAGAGAGAGAGAGAGAGAGAGAGAGAGAGAGGCACAGAGAAGAAAGGAGTGGAGACAGAGAGGAGAGAGAGGCTACTGGAGCGAGGCTAATCTCTCCCGCACAACGAACGCTTTAGTGCGGTGCACAGAGATGACGTTCCCTCACGACACGGCCCCCCTCTCCTAGATGATGATCATCCTCTGCAGCGTTTAGCGACGCAATTACGGACGTGAGTCGTTGTCACGTGTGGGGATGTGTCAGGGCTGGCGGCTGGGAGCGGCTGGGAGCGCCCGCCGGGTAGGTAGGCAGCCGCTGCGTGCCGCACGCACGCGTGTCGCGCGGGACGGCCTACCCGGGCGGCGGCGGGCGCTCCCGGCCGAGGAGCCGCGCTGCGCTGCCGACTGTCTCCGCACGCTTATGTGCAGTTCGGAGCGGAGCAGCGCAGCGTCGGGGGGGAGGTCGCGGCGGGTCGCCGTCAGCCGCGGCAGATTCGACACGCGCGGAGCAGCGAGGACCGCACACACATTACACGTCCTCGTGACATTATATGCCGCTGGCCCCTAACAGACCAGCGGCAGCGCGGCATGCGGGAAATCTGAGCCACGGCCGCTGAGCCGAGCCGCACTCTGTCCACACACACACATACAGACACACACAGACACACACACACACACACATACATACAGACACCGCTCCGCGCGCGCTGCAGCACTACTTGTCCACCACAATGGCCAGGAAGCACAGAGCGCCATGACGGACTCATAATAACGAGTTTTACGTCAAGCTTTACGCAACGCCGCCACTTCTGCGCAGGGGACGTGTTTAAGAGCGAGCAAAGCCGGCGAAATTTAACTTGTTTGCTCTACAAAAAAAATTAAGGGGGGCGGGGCGGGGTGGCACGGGGCCGCGATTCAGTCGGACACGGGCTCTGGGCGTGTTTGAGAAGGGCAGCTGCCGCAGCTGCCGCAGCTGCGCGGCACCGCGGCACGTCCGACGCATGGGCCCTGAGCGAGACGGCAGGGGCGCAGCGGCGGGTGCGAGCGAGACAAGCAGAGTGTGGTCACGACCGGCCGACGCGGCTTCCGCGTACTGCAAACCAAAATTGGCCGGCAAACGAAAAACATTACGACGCACTGCGGGAGTGGTGGGGTCGGCGGCGGCGGCCCGACCCCGCGGCAACAGCAAGCCCGCTGCCGCAACGCCGCTGCTGGGGCGCGGTGTTCCCAATCGGCCGAGGGGTCACGTCTCTAAGGAACTTTTTGTTTCGGGGTCATTTCAAAAAAAAAAACGGTCCGTAGGATTTTTCAAAATTCTAAAGAAGCGCCAAGAGTACAGAACGGCGCGTCATTAATTTATTTTTAGAGTTGGCAACATTTTAATATTGTTTGCAAAATTGAAAAGAACTTAGTAAATTTCATAAAATGGCATTTTGTAAAGTTTCCCCCCAAAAATGTTTTGTATGAACGGTCTCGCCCAGAAACCTTTCCGTGTGCCTTTCTTATCGTGAGGTTGGCTTGACTATAGAAGATACTCCGCCCCCCTAGAATCAGGACACGGGCAGCCGTCGGTCGGGTGCTCTGCAGGAGACTTGCATGCGCGGACCCCCGCAACGGTGACCCGGGGGGAGGAGACGCCGCCGCCGTACGGAGCGAACTCAAGTCCTCTGCAGGCCCTTACGGCCGGGCCATAAGCGGGGAGCGAGCCGCGGGCCGCGCGGGCCGCGGGTCCGAGAGGTCAAGTGTCAAGTGGTCCGCGGGGGCCGCCGCGGGGGCCGCCGGCGTGCAGAGCCCCGCGGGGCCGCTGCCGCCGGTCGCATCAGTCTTACCACCATTCGTTACGTGGCCCTACTTCATCGTGTGACGCAACAGGGCGGCCAGCGCGGTGGCCGGCGGCGGCCGCGGCGGGCACGGAGGGCATCACAAAATGCCACGACCACGGACCACGGCAGGCGGACGGATGGATGGATGGATGGACGGCCGCGTCTCCGGACGGGAACGCACCGCCGCCGTGTGAGCCGCCCTCCAACCGGCAGCGCCATTAGCCGGGAGCTGCGCCACCGCCGCTGCTGCTGCTGCTGCTGCTCCGGATATCATCTCCCCGGGCACGATATTTACACAGCGGAGAAAGGACGGCGACGGCGGCATGCTCAAGGACATGCGCCCCACGACGGCGGAGAGAGAGAGAGAGAGAGAGAGAGAGAGAGAGAGAGAGAGAGAGAGAGAGAGAGAGAGAGAGAGAGAGAGAGAGAGAGAGAGAAAGGCGGCAGCGGAGCGGCGACGCGACGCGCGGGGTGTTGATTTTGGGTGCCGCGTTGGAGCACCACGGCGGCGGAGGTGAGCAGGAGAGCGGCCGCCGTCAGAAATAATAAAGGAGCACGACGGCCAGCCAGGCCGAGGAATCACTTATTCCTGCCGGCGAGCGTGAGCGTCCCCTGCCGTGTTCAGGTGGGTACACACTCCGCGGCGGGGCGCTCCATTCTCACGCGGACACACCCACCCACCAGCAGCAGCAGCAGCAGCGCGGGCAGCGCGCACAAAGGGGCTCCCGTTAAAAACCACGCCGCGGCCGGGGCCGGACCGCGTGTGCGTTTCCCGGACACACAAAATGCACGAGTCATTACCGCAGCGGCAGAAACTCAGCGGCGCTCGCCCCGTGTGTTAATACGGCCCGGCCGGCCAATCACGGTGGCCGGACGGAGGGAGGGGCGCGACACTCGGCCGGAGGATGTCGTGCTGGAAATGGATGATTAAAACAACGGAGAATGAAAGGGCCGCGCGCGCAGCCGGCCGACGGGGGGGTGGAGAGAGAGAGACAGAAAGAGGGTCACGGACAAAAAAAAAACCGGGGCGCGCGAAGGAAACTCGGGCAGACGTCAGAGTTACCTTACGGCGCGCGGGGCGCACCGTGCGTGCCTGCCGGGCGCACACACACACGCACACACACAGACACGTGGGGCGCAAAGGGCTCGCTCTAACTAGGTACAAATGAGCTAAATTACCGGCCGGGCCGCCTCCCGGGGCGGGCGTCGTCACAAGGCCGGGCGGCGGCTCCCGGCAGCGGCAGGGTGAACGCACCAGACACGGCGGCGGCGGTGACTGAGGCAGCGTCAGCGCTCACGCCGCCGCGAGTTTTTTTTACAGCCCCGGAGCGGGCGCAGGGCGCAGGCGTTGTCTTCCCACACCGAGGCATGCAGAGCGCAGAGCGCACGCAACGACAGCACCGACAAGTGCACTCACTCCCCGCTGCTCCTCCGCAGAGAATATGCCATGATATTTTATGAGCGGGGGGGGGGGGGAAGAGAAGGATTCGACCACTTGTCAGTATTCCGCGTCTTTACGGTCGCGCAGACGGTCTGAAGTCAGGTCAGACAGTCTCATCTCAGTCAGTCAGTCTGTCTCTCTCTCTCCCCCTCCCGTCACACATTCACATACCGGCCGGTCTAACTGAATAGCGGGTGTGGGTGTCGACGCGCTAACGGACTCCTTCGCCGGTAATGAATGACTGGTCGGTTCCCCGCTCACGATCTAGAGCACACACACACACGCACGCGCACACACACACACACACACACACACGCGCGCGCGCGCTCCATGCATTTGATCCTACTGCTAGCGGAGGTGGACGTGTGTACACCTCACATCATGTCAGTTCCAATAAAAGAAAATAATACAACCCGCGGCCTCGGGATTCCGCTTCGCCCCGCGTGGCGCGCCCCGTGAGGCCCCGCGCTGCAGTTCCTGAAACCCCCGCGCCGACAGCAAATCGTAAAACCTCATGAAAACCGGCGAGGCGCGCGGGCCGTTGCGAGATGTGATATTGTTGTGTGTCCTTTCAGTCGAGAGTGAAAACTTTACGGTCGACGGCCGCTAAAGGCCCGCGTCCAGACGCCTGCCACGTTACGGCCCGCGCCTCGCAGCGCCGACAAAAACAAATAAATACTGGACACTCGCGAACGAACCGACTGGAAAATTTGCAGCAATGAGTGAGTCGTTTGGATATTGTAAAGGTTTCGGGGCGTTGAGGGGCGTTGTATGGTGGCCAGCAACGTTAATTCCATTTCATGAGGTTCTAATTTTTTTTCACGAGTTCTTAAAAACCCTAATACTCCAGATTTAAAAAAAAAATACAGAAAAATTCGAGTAGTGGGCTGGTTCAAAATTTCCCGCCGGCTCTTTGACAGCGAGTCGGCTGCAGGCGGGCAGCCCGGGCAGCGTGCAGCAGCAGCAGCGTGGGCGGCGGCCGAGACGACGGCCAGACACAAAGGCACTTCATGCGAAGGACGAAAAAGGAAGGCGTGGTATCGGTCAGCCGCCCCGATGTGTGGAGTACGTGTCCGCCCGGCACGGCCGGCACCCACTCGGCGTCAAAGCAGGCCGTGCCCCGGCGGGACTGGGGCTCTGGCTTACAGCCGTGAAACACGAGGGCCGCAACGGGCAGCGGGCAAGGGCCTTGCGCGCACCCCATCGGGCCGGGCCATTCGCCACTCCCCGCCACCTTCCCAGAATGCACCGCCGCGTGTACACGCTGCGGGACCAAGCGGGAGGGACCCACTTCCTGGAGCCGAGGACGGCGACGCACCTCCGTCCAGAGCGGCAGGACGACGGGGGGAGGGACCGAGAGAGAGAGAGAGAGAGAGAGAGAGAGAGAGAGAGAGAGAGAGAGAAAGGAGGGGAGAGGCGGAGGCAAGAGAGGAAGCAAAGAGAAAGGTGGGGGGAAAGGAAAGGGGCCTCTAAGTGGCCGGGGAGCAGCCTCGCCGAGCCTCGATCAATCATACGCACTGCGCTCAAGGCCCGCGGCCCCCGCGGCCCCCGCGGCCCGCAGCACCCCCCGCGCGGTCCGGCTGGGTTTGATCATATCATCACCTGTGGATGACAGGGCGCGACGGACTGTCCGTCATAACACCCAGCTTTAAAAAAAATCAAAACCGTGCCCCCCCCCCCCCCCAGAAAAAAAATAAAGGTCACAGGAAAAGGGCTTTCATTTCCTTCGCCACACGTGCGTACTGTAACACGCAGCGTTAAGGTTGGCTGCACCAGGCCGTGACGTCGCCCGCCCCCCCCCCCCCCCCCACACACACACACACACTGACCCATGCCGCGAGTTGACACAGCTGCTATAAAAGGCGTTGATCCCGCGCACCCAGCCCGCCAAAAACAAAGAATTGTAAAACGGAGAGACGAGCGATGACACTTTGTCGCTCCCGATTGGTACCCCGATTGCTCCCTTTCCCCCGGGGGCTTTACATCACCACCTCGCCAACACGAAGAGGCGGGCGGTATCGGCGATCCGAGACGGTCGGACACACGCGGGCGGCGCGGCGGCGCACGGCGCACGGCGCACGGCACGGGCTGAATGAGGTCCACCTGTCACGAGGGGCGCGCCCAGCCCACCTGCCCGATATTACAATGAGATAGCCGGAGGAGGGCCCCGCCGGCCCCGCAGACCCGCAGACACGCCCACGGAGGGGTCGGGTCGCTTCACGCCGCCCGCGGCGCTGTGAGGCGGCGGCGGCGGCAGACAGGCAGCGCGAGGGCGGCGTCCCGCCTCGCCCCGCGCCCCGCCTCGCCCCGCCTCGACCCGGCGCGGCGCGGCGGGGCGTTTTGCTACACTTTTGGCTGGCTTCCTTTCACGACGCGGGCGGCGGGCGGCGGGCGTCTCGGCCCCCCCACAGCTCGTCACGAAGCCGACAGGTATATAGGGATCGCTTTTGCGTGGCATTTAAAAAGATGGACGAGAGAAGGCGAAAGCGGTGCGGCGGTGCCGGGGCATAGAGACGCCTGCGCCGGCTGCGCCGGCTGCGCCCGCCCACGACAAGCGGACTGCTGCTCTTCCGGCCGGCCGGCGGGGGGCGCCGTGCCGGGCCGCTGCAGCCGAGCCACCATGCAGCACCGCGCTGCGTGGCGGACGGACTGACGGCCCACAGCCCGCGCCGCGATCTCAAAAACGCAAATGCCACCGGCAAAGCCAAGCCGAGCCTGCAATTAACTCCTCACCCACTCAGCGGCGAGGCGGAGCCGCGGGGATGTAAAGCCGCTGTAAGCGGCGCGGCGCGTCGCCCCCCGCCGCTGTGCCTTTCACTCACGGGCCACACGGCGCGCCGCACCGCCCCCCGCCGCCCCCGGCCGCGGCCGCCGACGTTAAAGTGGACCACGCAAGGCCTCCCAACAAATGAAATCGCCTTTACGGCCGCGTCGCGTAGTATTATTGTGCGGGATCTGGTCGTGTGGAGTACGTGCGGAGTGCCAAGGAGGCGGAGACGCCCACCCCGTCCCCGCCGTGCGGCGCAGCGGGGTGGTGCCAGGCGGTGCCACGCCGCGGGGAGATGCCAATTACTCAACGGGGCCGTTTTCTTTTTCAGCAAGCGGACCGCAATAGGTTAATGCCGGATTCCCGGAGGCGGCTGCTCCCGCTCCGCTCCGCTCGCCCCGAGTCTCACGCCACTCTGCGGCGCGGCGGCCGGGCGATCGCTTACAGCGCCGAGATCGGCAGAGGCCGATAGTAAAGTGAATGTGAATCTCCGCGTCGCGTCGCCGGAGGGACGCGTTACATGAACATGAATATGGAAATGGGCACCGCGGCGCGGCGGCACGGCGGCCTGTCAGGAAGTTTCGCCCGCCGCGATACACCGCATAACTGCCGACCTCAGGGGCGGGCGGGGAGAATGTGCGTTTGTAGCTCTCGAGGGCAAATAAGCTCGCTCGCTCGCTCTCACAGAGACACGCCTTGTGGTCGTGCGGACAGGATGCAGGCGGCAGGCGCCAGACCGCGCCGGCAGCCGAATCGGCAATGCTGCATCGGCCGTTGCTGCGCCTTCACAAATCACGCCGCCACGCCGCCCGCAGCGAGGCGGAGTTATGTATTATTGACCTGTTGGATATCGAATAAACGCCTCCCGCGCGGGGCGGGGGGTTCCGCCTTCGGGTTACGCTGCTGCAGGGCGGGCGGGCAATCCGCGCGTTTCCCACTAGCGGCCCAATCAGAACGCTATTCGCAGGCGACGACTGCACTTCCGCGCGCGTCGAACGCTGCGGGGCTGCCGCCTGCCCTGCGTGGCAGCATTTCTTGCGAGTGGTCACTTATTGGCAGGTGCACCGGCCGCTACGGGCAAAAAAAGGGCTCGAGGCGTGAAGCTCGCGTAGCAGATCAGTGCTTATTGGCAGTCGCCGCGCCCTGCCGCAGCTGCCAACAACCGCAAACAAATGGCGGCGCAGGTGTGACACATGTGGGTCGCGCGCGTGCCGTCGACAGCATCGTGACCAATTATGCGGAGCGTAGCGCGGTGCGGGGCAGCGCAATGCTCTGCCGGGCGGCGCGGAGCCGCGGCGCACGGCTTCATGTGTCTGGCCCCGGCGGGAAGGAGGCGGGCGCCTTGTCTCTGTAGAACAAAACCAACAGCAGAGTCCGTACGCTTTCGGGTCGCGCTGCGACACGCTGCGACGCTGCTGCCGCCGCCGCCGCCGCCACAAGGTCGCGGCCGCGGCGGCGGAGAAGTGGATCGCGGGGCATTACTGCTGACGGACAGGCGAGCCGCGAGACGCAGACGATCGGCCGCCCCGCCCCGCCCCGACCCGCCCCATCCCGCCATAAACCGCGGCCGTCTGCTGCAACGCGATATTACACCGCCGCGGCCGCGGCGTGCGGACGAAATCGTGCGTCGGGTGTCGTCCCCCCCCCCCCCTCCGCGATGGCCCGCATCGTCGTATCGTCGTCGTCAGCGTGGTCTCGCGGCCGCGGCCGGCTTGTACTGCTGGCGAATTTATTTATTATTTCGTGCAGGCTAGGGGGACGGGGGGGGGGGGGGGACGACGGCCAGCCCAGCGCAGCCAGGCGTTGCACTCGGAGTGCTGCGCCATGGAGTGAGCACACGGGCCGCGCGCAGTGTGAGGGGCTTGCCGCTGGTGTGTACCCGGCGCCGACAAAGGAAGGGGAACAAGGCGTCCCCGGCAGGGTCATCCAGGAGCCCCGAACACCGCTGTCCCTGTCGCACTCTGAGGTGCTTAATTAGAGAGAGAGAGAGAGAGAGAGAGAGAGAGAGAGAGAGAGAGAGAGAGAGAGGTATCCGAGAAGACAGCCCTGCAACAGGTCGCCGATGTGGACGCACGACCGCTTACCTGGGCGCGCCGCTGCAGTCGCTGCTGGGGGTCTCCTGCTTGGGTCCGAATAGATCCCGTCCGGAGCGCAGCCGGCACGTCCACCCCTCTCACTCACTCACACGCCGCAGTCGTGGTGGTGGTGGTTGCTGCTCTCCCTCGCACTCATAGCGCGCACGGGGGCACGCCGCCGAAATGCACCAGTAATCCCACAGCAGGTCACGTACACAGCGCGGCACAGCAGCAGCAGGGCGGCGCGGGGTCGGCCGACCGACCCGACCGAGCGAGAGACACAAAGGCAGCAGGGCGGCGCATAAGCCCCCCCGGCGGACAAGGCACCAGCGCGCCCGGCTCGACTCGACTCGACTCGGGACCCGACCGCCACGGTGCAGAGCAACGACTCGACTGGCTCCGCGCCGCCCGCCGCCGCCCGCCACCGCACGGCTGAACGCGGCCATGCCAGTGCCGGTACGGCGGCCGGCGCGGCGGCACGGAGGTGGAGACGGGGTCGGCGTTCGGCGCGCCGTCCGGCCGCCGCCCCCGCCCCCCCCGCCCCCCGCCGCCCCCGCCCCCGCGGGCTGAGTCACCGCGGCGGGTACGGAGCGGGGCCCGGCGGGTACCGCAGCGTCCGTCCCCCGGCCTGCTCCTCCACCCGCACGTCGGAATGCCCACCATCCTCCTTTCATCTCCCCCGACAATCCATGTCAGTCGCGTACTTTCATAGCAAGGCTGCCACCAGACGCTTGTTGCGCGTTACGTGTGGAGGGCAGGTGGGGGGGGGGGCATGAGAGCCCTTCCGGGGGCTGACCACCAACCGGTCCGGTTCGCCAAGGCCGCGGCACCCGCCGCCACCCGCCGCACCGCACCGCAGCCAGCACCGACAGCTGGTCTAGTCCGGAGCAGCTGGGGGCAGCGCTGGACTTCCCCCTCCCCGCCCACCCACCCGAACGGCTCCCCAAATGCTTCTTCCTCCCCCGCTACACCGGCGTGTTCCCACACCTGTCGCCCCCCCCCCCCCCCCCCCCTCCGTGGGATAGGGTAGGGTGCGGGTCACGGTCCGCCACACGTACGCCCCCCTGTGCGACGACGCGATGCTCTGTCTCCGTCACGCTCCTCTGGTCCGGCAACGAGTGTAAGAGAGACCAGACGGAGGGGGGCGGCGGCACGGCGCGGGGCAAGTGCTTGCCAGACGATGTCCCCCCCGCAGCGCAGCCGTGCCGGGCCGAGCCGAGCCGCGAGCAACAGCCGTAGCCGGCCGGCACTCGAAGCGCGTGCAACAACACAGAGCGCCGCGGCACGTCGCGAAGCCAAAGAGCGTGGCAACACCACCAGACTGCTGAGAGGCGAGCTGAATGACACGCGGACCTCCCCGCCTGCCGCCCACCCGAACCAAAACACGAACACATAACCTCGAAACACAGCAATAGCAAAACAGAACAACCGACCTGCAATGCCGGTGCCAGCTCCGCCGGGGACACAGGAGCGGATCTCCAGCCAGGTCCGCCGCGTCACCGCGCACACGATCTGCTGCAGGTAGACGGGGCCGTCGGCGAGGGGGAGGCGGTCGGGGCCCGGGCCGAGGCCGTCGTCGTCGTCCATATGGACTGCCGCAGCCGACGCGTGCGTGCGCGCGCGGGGACGTTGGAGCCGGCACTACGAAGCGCCTGCCGGTGCCCGGGGGCCGGGGGCCGGGGGCCGGGGGCCGGGGCGGGAGGGCGGGGGGAGCGGAGGACGAAGGGCGAGTGTCCGCCCGCTCCCACCGTCCCACCTGGTCCCACCCCCCGACCCGGCCGCCCCGACGCGGCGATTGCTTTTAATCGGTTCGTCCGCTCGCGTATTTATTAACATTTAATATTCTCTCGCGCGCGGCCGCGCCGCGAAGGAAATGGGGAGATAAATTTCGCGCTGGTTTTACAATCATACAACTTGGCGGCCGGAGGGGAGAAGGAGGAGGGGAGGCACCGTGTGTTGTGCGCGCGAATGAATGGCCGTGGCGTTTCGGTATGACAAATTGTTTGGCCCGCGGCGACGCGGCTACGCGGCGTGGGTACTCAGCGCGCTCGGCGTCGCAGTCTCGTTGGAGGACGAGCGGGGCCCAGGGGGGGAGGCACAACGTATCGGGCCGCGTCGTGTCATTTACATGGTAATCATTCGGCATAATTACGATGATGCGCAGGCCGCGTGCCTGCAGCGAGGCGGCCGGCCGTGCCGTGAGCGCGTCGCGCGCCCAGGTAATCTCGATTTTAAAATTTGTGAGATTCCAGAGCGTCGCGGTCGGAGAGTTGTCGGAGAGCCATGAGGGAGAGGAATGATGTTACGAGACGACAAAAAATAAAAACAAAAAAAGTCACCCTGCGGTATGCGGTATTCGAAGCCGTCCCCTCTGCGGCCAGCCCTTTTGTGTGTCGCTGTCCGACTGACCACGCCGCCGCCGCCACCGCCGCGTTCGGGATCGGACCTATCGCATCACGCACGCCCGGCCGCCCGCCGGTCGTAAGGGCGTAACAAACGTAACGCACACGTGGGGCGTGCTGTGCCGTGGCGCGGCGTGGCGGTGCGGTGAGAGGTGAAAGGCGAGCGTGACCAAGTGAGATGACTCCGGGCGGCGCGGCGGCGGCGGCAGGCGGCACGTTCTGCTCCCAGCGAGAGCAGCACAGCCGAGGAGTCCTGCCGCCTCCCCTCCCACGCCCAAGAGGCCCTGCGCCCGGCCGCGCGGCGACCACTCCACCACTCTATCTATGTACTCTCCTGCGGGGCGGGGCGGTGGGTGAGGCACCACTCCACTCCGCTGTGCTCTGTGTGTGTGCACAGTGTGTGCACTGCTGCGCTCTGCTGTGCAGGGCAGAGGCACGCCGGGCGCACGGTCGTGTCGTGTCGCGTCACGCCCAAGGCCGCGACGTGCAGCGCGGCGGCGGCGGCAGCCGACAGAGGCGACATGACGCACTACTCCTCTACCACCCCGCCGCCGCGGTGACCCGCCGCCCCCCGGCCGCCCCCCGGCCGCCCCCCGGCCGCCCCCCGGCCGCCCCCCGGCCGCCCCCGCAGCGCTGTCGTTCTTTGTGGTTGGTTTGGCAATGCCTACCGACGTGCGCCACACAGCGGCGCGGCTGCGGCGGCGGCGTGCCGAGCCGGGCTCCCGCCGAGAAGTGAAATGAGAATTGGACTTGATGCAAATGGCGCCGCCGCCGCCAAGGATCCCTCCCCACGCAGGTCGCAGGTATGACGGCGGTGCCGGGCCCGGTCCCTTGGCAGCCGCTCGCCGCCCGGCAGGTAGGCAGCGGACGCCGCCCGCCACACGGCCGCGTGCCGGAGCTGCCTACCTGCCGGGCGGCGTGCCTCGCGCCGAGCGTTTCCGCCGGCTGGGCCCGCCTCCCCTCTCCGTTCCCCGCTCGGAGATCCTCGCTTCGCTCAACCTCAACAGTTGCAGACGATCTTTTTTTGGCGACCGAGAAATTGGCCTGACATTACTTTGGCCCCGTAAACGCTGGTGATTTATTTCCAGGGCGTGGCGTTGCCGTCATCTAATTGGCGCACGCCGCCCGCGGCCCGCGGCCGGTGGGTGTGCGGTGGCAGCTCGTACTGCACCGCGTCCGCGCCGCGCCGCCGCTGCAGTCACTGCGGCTGCGCGCCTGTTTGTCATCGGCTGCCCACACACGCGCTTGGCGGCGCGTGGCGGCGCGTGGCGGCGCACGGCGGCGCGTGGCGGTGCAGGCGGCGCCCCCATTTGCCGCTAATGAGACGGTGTAATGGAACCAAACGGAGCGGTTCCCACGTACAGCAGGACACGTCGCAGGACGCGGCCGGCCGACGGGTCGCCTCCTCCCCGCCTCCGAGGACTTAGCAGGGCTGGACGTGGCCGCGGGCCGCCGCGGGCCGCCGCCGCAAGGGCCTCTGCAGCTCCCACGACCTTTGCCGCCGCGGGCCACACTGCGAGGTCAGAGCCCGGCCGCCGGCCCGGCCAGCAGCAGGCCTACCCTACTAGGCGGCTCAGACCTTTGGCAGCGAAACGCAGCAGACGCGGCGCACGCAGCCACGCAGCGGGAGCTTCTGGCTACAGGAGCGTCGCGGATGCCTTCCCGGGACACTGCTTAATGTGCGGCGGCGCGGGGGGCGCGGCCCTCCCGCCCGGTCCCGCTGGTCCCACGCGCAAAAGAAAATAAAATCTTCTACCCCGTGCTGAATTTTAAAAATTGGCGGCAGCCACTGATTTTAGCGAGGAAGCCATATTTTTTTGTTGTGGTGCTAAAAATCTG
The DNA here is from genome assembly GCA_026979955.1 of Megalurothrips usitatus. Lineage (NCBI taxonomy): Eukaryota > Metazoa > Arthropoda > Insecta > Thysanoptera > Thripidae > Megalurothrips > Megalurothrips usitatus. The sequence continues at coordinate 14,364,269 of CM049593.1, forward strand.
CCACGACGAAGCGTTCGACTTGGACGTGCTGAAATGTTGTAGCTGCGGTGCAAAGAGCAAAAAGTTTAGCTGCATGGGCCATATTTTTGCTACGGTGCAATTCCGTTTTTTTTTTGTTGATGTTTGCCTTTCGTGGCAGCGGTGACGAGGCGATTGGAATACCGCCACCAGCGACAACACCACGCTTAATTACTTTTTTTTCGTCCTGCCGTGGTCATCCCTGGACGAGTGGACTCCTGATTATTTTTTGTATTTTTTTTTTTTGCGATCGTGTCAGGCAACCGGGGTGGCGTTTTGCAAAATAATGGCGTATCCTTATGCAACACGTCTAAGACTGGCGATATTCATTATTTGCACGCGAGCTTGCGGCTCGGTGCCTCGCACTGACAAGTGGCCGGTGACGTGGCCCCCGGTCCCCCCCCCCCCCCCATTCCCTCATTTTCTCCGCACCGACCGACCCGAAATCCTTGGCATTTCATTGCTTTCCGTCGGCTGGGTGCGCAGTATGGTAGCCGCCGCTGCGCAGAAGGCCGACCCGGACAGCGACAGCAGCAGCCGCCGAGCCGATCCGGTGACCGCCAATAAGCCAAATCGGGGCGAGCGATTTCACAGAGCAGAAAACACAGGAGCACGGCGGCGGTGCCGCGCCCAGCAGCGGGCCGGACTCGCTCGATAAATACTCACGGTTCGGTCTGTACGTCGTCTTGGGCGCGAGCTTCGGGAACTCACCTGCGGACAAAGCAAAACAAAAAACGGGACACTTTAGTTTCACGAAGCTGATCTCGCGCTTTTGGGCGGAGCGGATGGCAGGGAGGGGCAGGACGGGTATTTGTTCGTTCGGACGCGTCCGCCGCGCCGCCGCCGAGATGTATTATGATTTCTTCCGGGCACATTGTCTCTGCTGCCGTCGCCCGCCCGCCCTATCTGCCCCGCACGGCCCGTATCAGTTAAGCAGGTCTGACTGCCGCGACAAGGATGGATGTACTCCGCTCTCCCAGCAGCCAGCGCGCGCAGGAAGACGTCCGTCTCTCTTTCTCTCGCACCGGCGAGGGGATGAAGAGAGAGAGAGAGGGGGAGAGGAGGGGAGGCGGGAGTGGATAGCCATTATTGTCACTGGAAGTCATAAGGTATCAATCCCAGCGAGAGGGGCGGGGCGGGGCGGGGCTGGCGGAGCTGATCGTCACGGCCGGCGGGGAGTCGTTTAGGAACGATAACGTCCAGTAAACGCTCGCGGTGTGTACAGATTTAGTCCTTGTGTGGCACTTTACGGCCGGCTAACGGCGCAGTATGGTACGCAGCCGCTGCTGCTGCTGAACGTACAGGTAGCGCAAAGCCGTGGGTGGATTGAGGGAAAGAAGAAGAAGAAACAAACCTACTTCAGACATAACACTTTAACTCATTTAACTCTACTGTACTCTCTTCGCTCACCCCACTCATTTCACTATTTCACTCACCCTCTCCCACTCTCTCTCTCTCTCCCTGTCTCTCCCTCTCTGTGCCCGCTTTGTTTCGAGTGTACCAGAGTATCAAGTGCGCCTCTCGCTGCCCCCCGCGGGGCCCCGCCGCGCCCCGCAGAGTCTGCGAGTCGTTAATCTCCCCTTCAGACGTCGCAACGCCTGCCACTCATCGCGGGGCGTCGATTCGCTGACGAGCGGTGTGGCGGCACGGCCACCGCCGCAGCCGCCAGCTGCCCCCTTACTTAAGCCGGACGGACCAAACTGCTCCCACGGTTTTATCAACAGCGCAGAACATTTTTTTTGAGAGGGTATTTTGTTTGAAAAATCCTCTCTTTTTTGTCTTGTACTAAGCGTGATAACCAAATCGGGTAGGAGGGATAATTTTTTTATTTTGAATTAATTTATATTCTAGTTTCACCCAGCTGTAAAAAAAATTGAACCGCATCTAATAAGATTATTTTCCCCTTCTAAGTATATGCCGCCAAAAGTCTGCTGCTCCGGTGGTGGGCCAGTAGATTCCTTGCATAACCTCTCTCTCTCTCTCTCTCATCCCGAGCCGCGCTCTGCTCTCGCCTCCTCGCGCGTGAATACGGCGATACCTCTTTAAACGCGTGGGAGGTCGCGGCCAGGAGGAGGATGGAAACTCCAATAAGCGTGGAAACCTTCCCAAGCCTTCGGTGCTGCCCGGGGATGCCAGAAGGGAGATCGGTCGGCGCCCGGCGGCGGCCAGGATCCGGCCGGGGTTGTGTAGTGCTGTGCCGCGCAGCCAAGCGCACAGCCTAGCCTCGCCCCGACCTTGCGCGGCCCTGAGGCCGGTACAGCTGCACACTGCCAGGCGCTGTGTAAACCTAACCCACACGCACCACATATTATTACAAAGTTTTAATTCCGGAACGCCTTCGTCAGCGGCGTCGCATATGGTATGACCTCTGCGGACCTTCGGGACCGGGCGGTAGCAGGAACGCAGTTTGGCCGTCAGACAAGGCTCGTCTTCTCGGCCGCCGCCGCCGCCGCCGCCGCCGCCGCCGCCGCCGCCGCCGCCGTCGTCGTCGCCGAATCCTTGCGCTGTTTGCGTTATCGCGATCCCAGAGGGCGCGCGCGCTGCCGGACTCGCCACGATCTATTCTCCCGCTTTAAATAGATTTCGTGGGCGTGAGAGTTTTTTCGCGGGTGGCCGGCAAAGAAACTTGACCTTCGCGGCCTGATCCGCTACATGCTGCCCCGTGAGAGTTTTTCTTTTTGTGCGGGTTTTTCTTTTCGGTTATATCTACAACGCCTACATGTGTGCCGCGATATGTATTACGTCTCGTGTGGCCGGGCCCCGGGCCAGCGGCGGCGGCAGGTGAAAAAGACCCGTGTTTCGGCTCTGACAATGGAACGCCTCCCACACATGTGTGTGTGTGTGTGTGTGTGTGTGTACACAGCGCTCGCATAACCGCAGGACGGGGCGGCCCGCTGCGTTCACAATGCGTCGGCGAAAGCGACAATCAATGTGTCCGAATGTGCGTCCTCCGGGCCGCGACTCCGGCGGCGGCGGGAAGGACGGCTCCGACGCTTCCCCCGCTCACGCTCCGCCGCCGCGTAACCCTAGAGGCCCCCAGAGAGGACGCCGCCGCCGCCGGCCGGCCGTCCGCCCCCGAAACATATCGAATGGACGGCACATCCTCGTGGCCAGCGGCCCGGCGCGGTCCTCGACGGCGACGCCGCCGCCGCCGGAAAACCCTCCTTTCCCTTCTTGGCGCACCGGTCCGGCTTCGTCGAATCGTCTCGCTTCCGGCGCCGCCGTCGGACTCCGCGACGTTGTCTTACGTCGCCAGCCACCTGTGGCGCACCGCGGCGCACCGCCGGCCGGGGCAGACGCGGCCCACGGGAGAGATTAATGAAACGAGAAATGCGGCGGCGGCGGCGGCGGTGGCAGCGGCCGGCCCGTGGCACGCGGCACGGGGGCGATTTGTGGTCCCTAATCTTTGGATCTGGTTGAGAGACAAAGTCGTGAGGGCGCCTGGGCGGCAGCGGCAGCGGGCGTGCCGCCGGGTCGCGTGGCCGCGGCCGGCCCTGTCCATCCGCTCGGCTGAAATGGATAGCGATCGCTTTCACTGGGATACGGAGCCGCCACGGGCGGAGCAGGCACAGCGGGCGGGGTGAGGTCGCGGGCTGCAGCCGCGCTGCCTACCCACCGGGGGCAGCGCCGCCGCGGTGCCACAGCGTGGGCCCCATGCCGCCGCTGCGTGGGAAGCCCCGCCCCCGCGGCCCCTCGGGACCTGCTCGCCCCCACCCCCTGCTCCAGCTGCAACGCCGCCACACCGCAAACGCCGCCGTCGTCGCGCCCCGGCAAATTAAGCGTTTAGGAGAGCGTTTTAATAATAATTGTGTGCGCTAAAACCGAATTAAAGGAATGCCGCACACTCGGCTGCCTGCGGAGCGGCGCGTGGCCCGGTCGGGGGGGTTACCTGGCATGGTGAGGCTGCGGGGGCCGTCCCGTCGTCACCACCATGGCGGCCGGCGGCCGGCCGGGTGCTGCCGATGGGGGGCTGACGACAGGCCGCAGGGGCACACGCGGTCTGCGGGGCGCTCGGCTCAGCTGGCGGCGGCGAGCGCGGCAGCTGCCTCCGCTGCACCTGTTTCGCAGGCGTGCGCGGCGAGCAGCGCGTCGGCCAGACAAAGGCCGGGGCGTGACTGACCCGCGGCCCGGGGCTGAGGGGCGGCCGGGGCTGGGGGCGCCGCCGCCGGCACGGGGCCAGCTGCTCATTAGCACGTCCCCCCCCCCTCCCACGCGCACGCACAACACCGCGGACCTCCCGCACACGGGCCTGCCAGCCGGGCGCCTGACCCCGCCTAACCCAGCCTGCAGGGCTGCAGGGCCGCGGGCAGGCGCCATGTGCTCCGGCCCCACCGCGCGCTTAGGTCTCCCCGGCCTCCGCCGCCGCCGCTTCCGCCCCGCCTCGTCTCCGCCGCGGCCACCGGCGGCCATCATTTTCGTCAGCGCTTTTGTTCGTTTGCAGTGTCGATAGGGGCCGTCCGTGGTTCGTGCGGCGCGGCGCGGCCCGCGGTTTTAAAACAATCGCAAACAGACGACGGGAGTGCCGTGCTGGCCGTGCTGGCCGTGCTGGCCGCGCGGGGACAATGGCCTGCTGATCACGGCCAGGTCGGGTGCCCCGCAGGCCGGCCGGCGCCATGCCGTGCGCCGCGATAAAGTCCATTCCGGGCGGAAGAGTGCGCACAACGACTTTATTTTATTTCTTGCCCCGCCTTCGCTTCCCCGCACTTTTTACGTTATTTGTCTTCCCGGGCGATAACAGCGCGAAGCCCTTTTGTTTTTGTTTCTAAAAATCGGACCTAGTTTTGTTGAAAAAATTACATTTTCTCGTTTTTAAAAAAATAGGGAAAGAAACCAAGTGTACCCAGCAAGTCCTCGGACGCGGCACCGGCCGCTGCCAGCGCCTTACTGCTGCTGCGGCAAGCGTCCGTCACGCTCGTTTTCGACACCGCCGTCGTGTAAATAATTAACATTTTGACCGCACAAAAGTTTTTATATCACAATCGACACCGCGAATGCACGCGGCCGCCGTCGCGGCGTCTCTCGCGGGCACGACGCGGCGGTTGCGTTTGAATGTAAGTCCTGTACAGTCACGCTGAAAATTTGCGGCATAAAAAATAAAAATATAGAAGATTAACCCGGGCGGCGGTCTGTGGCCGCGCGGGGTGGTGGTCGTGGCCCTCGTGACCGGGCCCGGCTCGAGGTAACGACTCGTACTCCAGTCCGGTGTCGACGCGAGGCCCCCGTTTGTACGGACGCCCCCCAGGAGCCCGCCGCGGGTCTGGAAGGGCGGTCCGCGACGCAGTTCCGTTTCCGGCCGCCCAGAGGGCGGGAGAGGAGATGATAAAGCAAACGGCTCGCGGCGATGGCTCCCCGATCGGAAAGAGGCGGTCCGTTAATGAGATAACGTGGACGCGGCAGCGGGGCGGCGGGGCGGGGGAGAGAAAAAAAAATGGGTTAATGGAAAGAAAGCGGGTGCTGAGTGGGCAGGGAGACAAGGGAATATCGGCGCCGGCCGGGCCGCTCTGGCAGTACGTCGGCTCGAAGACGTTGCCAACGGTTCGATAAAATCGAGTCCGGCGCATCCCGTCAGTTAACTCTGCAGTCGTGGAGATCGAGGTGCGGCCCGCTGGGGAGCGCCTGCTGGGTAGGCAGCAGCTGGCCGCGGTGCGCGCGGCCGTCGGCCGGGCTGCATACCCTGGCCTGTGGCAGGCGCTCGCCGCTGCCGGAGGAGCCGGCCGGCCGTGTCGCCGCGCCGCGCTACCCCGGGCCGGCGCCCGGGGAGTAGCGTCCTCGGCCTGAGCGCGCGGGGTAGCCTCGGCCGCGCAGGTACCCCCCGCGCGCAGGGTACCTCCGGGTACCTGTACAGCCCGCGCGCGGAGTATTCCCGCCGCGTCCGCCCAACACAACTGACTCTGCCGAAGTACCGGACGGACTACCTGCATTTTTGTGCATTATTTAATGAATCCATCTTTTTTTGTGTGTCCGCAAAATTGACTCCACAAAAAACATTGCCCGTATTAAACGCCAGCCATTCTCCTGTCTCGGTGCAAGGCCTCGCAGTATGTAAATCGGCAGTCGGGGGCGCCAATAATAATCCTTCAGATGCCGCTCCGGCCGGGTCCACCCGTGACACACGCATCCGCACGGCACGGCACGGCACGACACGGCACGGCACGCGCGGGGCACGAGCTCGTGCGGGCGGCGCGTGTCCGGACGCGTGACGCGGCGTGGCGGCAGAGGCTCTGTTCCGCTTTCAAGCTCGCGCCGCCGCCGCTGTGCCACGCCGCGCCACGCCGCGACGAGCAGACCGAGGCGAGTCGTATCCGCTGCGCGCGCGCGTGTGTGTGTGTGTGTGTGTGCGTGCGTGTGTGTGTGTGTATGCTGATTCCGGCCCGGAGAGCCCGGGCCGCCGCACTGCGACACGGAATCGCCTCGCCCGGTGGTGCGGAGCGGAGTGAGCGGGGCCCGGCGGCGTGGGGCCCGGCGTGGGGCCCACCGGCCGCCCGCACCTCCAAAAGGGACTGACGGTGCACGGCGAGAGTGTTTGCTGCAGGGCCCTGCCTGCATGGGGAGGGAGCGAGGGCCTGATTTCGCGCTAGATAAAGACACGCACACACACACACGTACACACAGCAAGCGCTGCTCCACGACCCTCGTCTTCTTTTACATAAGCGCCCCCTATCTCCCTCTAACTCTCACACCATCTCTCTCTCTCTCTCTCTCTCTCTCTCTCACACACACACACACACACTCACTCTATGGCTCTATGGCTGCCGCACGCTTAACCCCTTGCCAAAGCCATTGGACTCGCACGTCCCGCTAATGATCCGAGCCGCGCGGGAGGCCCATAACCAAACCTGGAGTGTATCACTCTCGCCCGACCGCGCCACCGGGTCGCAAACACACACACACACACACACACACACACACACACACACACGCACACACACACACTCACACGTGCTCCATAACTCATTCATTCACCGAGTCACACACGCCGCGCCGCACAATGGCGCCGGCGTCACACCGCGGCAGCAGCGGCAGCAGCGGCGGGTGGCGGCGGCGGAAGCGGGCCGCGCTGCCAGGCGCTGCCCGCGTTACGTGCACACAAAGCGCACGCACGCGCACGCACGCGGCGGCGGAGAGGCCGCGCGGGCATGTGGCCGGCGGCGGCACACACAGCTCCCAGGCTCTCGGCGGGAGTGGATCGAGGGGGACAAAATGAAGCCGCGCGGCCGTGGTGGGCGGGACTCGAACCCACGACGACGACGACGACTGGACGGTGCCGGGCGACGTCGTCGCGGAGGTGACTGCCGGCCACCGCCACCGCAGCCGTCGAGAACAAAAGAGGACAAGGAAGGCGGTGGAGGAGGAGGAGGAGGAGGAGGAGGAGGGGGGGGGGGGAGGCAAAAAGAGCGTCGGCGGTGCTTACAGCAGCACTTAGGGCCGACACTGCGGGGTGTGCGGTCGGTCGGTCAGCCGCGCCGTCGTTAAAGGTCCTGTGGACACAGTTTGTCGCAACGCCGGGGCGGGACGAGGGCAGGGCAAACAGTGCAGCCGCGGCCAAACACTGTCCACTTTGAATGAGACACTGTGGAGAAGACCTGGGGGACCGCGAAGTCGGACGCTACGACTCGATTATTTCATACGTCAAAGCGGTTGCTATTTTTTTTTCTCTTCAGCAATCGTTGTTGGGACCGGTTTTGCCTCTCGTGGGCGTCCACTACAATGTACGATACGGCGCCGCCCCGAGGGCCCCGGAGGACCCCGGAGGGCCCCGGAGGGCGGGCTGCCGGCCGGGCTGCAGCACAACGCGTGTTGAACGTCCGGCCGGCCGCGGGTTCCACGATGCTTTCCACGGGGTAACTGAACCCTCGCCCTGCCAGGCGCCAGGCATGCCTCCGAACGTGAGAAAACACCACCTTCCCGCCGCCGGCCCGCCAGCAGCCTGCCTGCCCCAACCAGCTGCAGGCAGAGGTGCGGCAAGTGGCCGCTCCGCCGGCGCCCGGAGAGGAGAGCAGAGTCCGGGGGGCCCCGCGGGGCCTCGGGCCAACACCCACCACCGGGGGCAATGAACATGGAAACGTGTGCCTCTTACAAGAGTCGTACAAACGTTGTGCCGAGGGATTCTTTCGCGAACGCGAAACGTTTCTAGAGAGCCGCATTGGAGATGCCCCGCGTATATACACCGCGTGTACAGGAACAGTGCGAGAACACAGATCTCTCTCCGTCTGTCTGCCTCTTCCTCCATCTCTCTTCCTCTCTCTCTCTAACGCCCCCCTAATTACCTGGCGAATTGTCGGTGAACGCATACGGTAACGCACCTGCACTCCCGGCGGCACCTGACGCGCTAACGACGGCGCCTGGCCTAGCCTAGACCAGCCCGGTCTAGCTAGGTGCATCATCATAACAGGCCCGCGGTGGCAGCACGCTCTTCGCGGTCGTTAGGGGACCGGTGATGAAAACACACTCGGCGCGGCGGCCATATGCCCGCCCCGCCCGCCCCGCCCGCTCCGTCCGGACTATTTTCTCCGGAGGCAAACGAGGGGCACAACCCCAACCCCCCCGGCGGGCACCGCAGCAGCAGCAAGAGTGCGCTCCGCTTTTCACCGGTCGGACAGAAAAAATTTACAAGGGACTTGTTGTGTTTTCGGTCCTCCCCGCGGGCAGTGTTTGAAGAGGCCCCGCCCCCGCGCCGCGCCGCGCCGCCTCCGGCCCATAACTTTGACAGCCGACGCGAATCGAAGCAGCCGACGGACTTTCCGACTTTTACCCCCGACGGCCGGCCGGCCGGCAGGCAGGAGAACGGAGAGAAGAGAAGGTTCCGCGGGGGGCGGCGGGCGGCCTGCGCTCCGCGGCCCGCGGTGGCGGCGGTGTGACGGGCTCAGTGGGTCAGAGCGGCAGCGGCAGCGGCAGCCGCGGCCGCGGCGGAGCGCGGAGCAGCCGGGCCGGGCGGCCGGCCGCCGCAGACATGACAGATGGAGGCGGTGAGCTCGGAGACGAATGGGCTGGGCTAGGACCCCGCGAGGCGCGGCGTGGCGCGGCGTGGCGCGGCGTGGCGCGGCGGGCCTCCGGCCGGCCGGCCGGTCCCGACCATCGCATCGCATCGGCCTCCCGCGGCAGCCGCCCCGCGCCGCCCCCCGCCGCATACACTATACTGGCATGCCCTTTCTTTCCCGCGGGAGTCGTTCATTTGTGCGCTCCACTCAGGAGAAAAAAGAAGAAAATCAGTGTGAAACCGCCAACTTGAGGGAAACTAAGGAGATACTGGAAGAATGTGCCCCTTAAAAACATGGGGTAAACGAAATTCGACAGGGATGGGCATGTAAAAATGTAAAAAATTTAGAACTTGGAGTGCTGAGCAGAGCTGAGCGGGGTGCGGAGCGGGGCTGCGCGGCGTGCGGGGCGTTGCAGATGCGCGGCAGATAATGAAACGAGGCGTAGCGCTCTCTCCGTCTCCCTCCCTCTTGCACACAAGGCCGGGGGTTGTTGGCAGGATGCATTCCGACGGGGAGCCCACGCGCTGCTCTGGAGCTCCGCATCTCCGGAGGAAGGCGAGGCAGAGAAAACGAGGGTCGAAATACCATCACTTGTTTATTTAAATTTCCTTTGCTGGCTGGTGACCTTCTCCGCCTGTGCCCGGGCAGGACTCACAGCAGCGGCAGCAGCAGCAGCAGCCGCGGCGGACGCGGCTCAGCCACCGTGACCCGTATCGTCGTCAGCAGGGGGTCGGAAGTCAAACCGCTCCTCCGGACGATCCCGGCGGATCCGACAGATCCCGAGCGCACGGCGCTGCTAAACGGAGCTAATTGGCGTCTTCTAAGGAAGAAAGGGGAAAGAAGGAGGGGGTGGGGGGGCTGGCAGAGGAGTAGTGGCAGCAGACAATTCTACCTCCGCCCCCCCCCTCCCCTCCCCACGCAGCGCCACGTCACGCCATGCCTCGTTTGTCGGAGCTGAGCCCCCATTCTGATTCACACCGCCCGCTACCCACTCAAAAATGTATTGTGTTTGTCTCCAATTTGGCCGCCTTTGTTGGCAGGCCCCGTTCGGCCGGAGCGCAGTTTTTAATTGAAGAAGTGGCCAAAGGCGCGGACCAAAGGGTCCCTAAAAAAAAAACTTGAGTTGTGTACTCACTAAAAATTTAGAAAATTACAGGTGGTCAGTGTCTTTCAAAAAATAAATAAATACAATAAAAATTTAAAACTGAATTTTGATTTAAATTTTTTGTCTCCTTGCACCATGAAAGTGAGACTCGTCGACATAGTCTTTGCCAGACTACCGGTCGTATTTCGGGTCAGAGAGAGAGAGAGAGAAAGAAAAAAAAATGAAAAAAAATAGGAGGCAGCAGGACTAACGGTCGACACCGCGAGCGGGACAGGCTAAGTTTGCGTGGAATCGGCAGGGACTCGACTCGTCCTGCGGCTGCGGTGCGGAACCGCCTGCGGCCGATGCGGCCGGGAGCCGAGCCGAACCGATGCCAGGCAGCGACAAAGTGCCGCGGTGAGCGGCGGCGGATTAGAATGTCACCTCGCTGCGCGGGGTGGGGAGGGGGCCCTGTGGGGGGGGGGGGGGGGCACCGGAGCAGTGCCCCGTCACCCGGCAGCACCTAGACGCTCACACTAATTCGAGTCCGCTAGCGGCGGCGGCGGCGCGGGTGACATAGGCGAACGCACCGCGGACTCACGTATGTTACGTGGAACGGGTCCAGAGCTTGTGCAGCTTGCGCGCATTAACGTCGTTAGCGGGTGAAAGCGAAGACGCCTCAGCGCGGGGCGGGGCGGTCGACACGGAGCCGGCGGACGGAGCCAGCGGAGCCAGCGGAGCGCACGGTGGTGGAGCGGGCCGCCAACGCGATGACGCCCGGCACCGTGGCGGCGGCAGCGGCGGATCCGTGAGCTCCCCGACAAACGTGCGACCCCGACACGAGCCGCCGGAGAATAGCCGGGATCCCGACGTGTGGTCCGGTCCACATGAGCCGCGCGGCCGTGTGGAGATTCCCACGGCGGGCGGCGCGGGGGCGGCGGCGCGGGGGCGGCGGCGGCGGGCCGCAGGCAGCAGAGGGACGTCCGCCCTCCGCGGCGGCGGCGGCGGCGGCGGCGGCGGCCGGGGGCCCCGCGCCGAGGCATCGCTATCTAACGCGATTAACTCCACAAAGCCGACAGCCGGCACTTATGTACTGCAGTACGGACGGCTCGCCACGCAGCCGGGCAGGCAGGCGCACTTGCTGTTGCCAAACGGGGAGGAGTGCCGTGCCAGCCGCTCCCCGGGCCCGGCATGCAGGCCGTCGATCAGGACGGCCGAGTGCAGCACACCTACTCCTGTGTGTGTGTGTGTGTGTGTGGCGTGGGAACTGCCGAACGGCTTCCTTGGTGCGACATTTCGCTCCCAATTCACATATCGTCTCCTCGATGCCCAGACAAAATGATGAGGGATGCAGTCTTGTACAGCCACAGTGTGAAATCCGTGCTCGGGCTGGCCGGATCACCTGTCGGGGAACCTCAGCGCCCCTTCCTTTTTTTTCCCTCCTCGCGCAGCCGCGCAGCAGGTGCAAAATGAGGATTCCAGAAAACGAGGCGAGAGGAGCTCTCGGACCAGGAAGGGGCCGCCGCCGGCCGGCCGGCCGCAAAGAGAGTAAGTAAAGCTCGGCGAGGCGTGTTGTGTTGTGTTGTCTTGTGACGTCCACCCGTCCGCCTTGGAAACGAGTCGGGTGCCGGCAGTGCAGGGCGGGGCGGGGCGTGCGGAGTCAAGCACCCTGCCGTCGTGTCCGCGGCCCAAACGGCGGGCTCCGGCCGGCGCCTTCCGAATGACTCCGGCGGGGCGGCGGCGGCGGCGGACCCGTCCCATCCAGGACTCGCCGTCGTGCCGCCGCCGCCGCCGAGACCGTCCACGCGGAAGCTGCGACGGTGGCGCGGCATTACGTCCCCGCCCGCCGGGGGCCGCCGCACCGCGCCGCACACCCCAGCAGGCCTGACCTGCCCTAACCTCGTCCCGCGGCTCCCCGGGGGTCCCGGGGGCCCCGCGGGGGGCATCGCTTACAAAACAATGTTCACCAATGGGCGGCTCCGCTGGCTGCGCTGGGTCCGCGGCGGCCGGGCGTGTGTGAACAGCAACAATGCCGGGCGCCTCACAATCACAGAGCGGGGCCTCGGCAGGCCTCAGCAGGCCGAGCTGCGCCGAGCTGCCTCCGGGGATAACAATGCAAATAACCGCCGGGAGCGCTTTCTCCGTCATTATTGGCGGCACTGCTCAGCGCCGTGCTGAGCGTGCTGAGCCGCGGCGCCCGGCCGCTCAGCAGCGCGCCCCTCAGCACGCCCTCAGCACTATGCAGGCAGCGCGTTCTCGTCGTCTCCCGTCTCTGGTGGCGGCGGTGCCCCCGGGAGAAGCGCCTCGAGGCGGTAAAACACGGGGCCTCGCCGTGCCTGCTGCAAGCCTCCTCTGAGCGATTCAGAACACTCGGGCATCCCTCTCTCTCTGTCCCTCTGTTGTGGAACACCCTACGGGTGTGACGGAGACGGAGCCACCACGGTGGAGCCACGAAGGCCGGCTGCCGGTGGATAACCTATCCCCGGTCGGCCCGGTGCAGTACTGCATCGCGCCGCTCGTGCCGGGCCGGCCGTCGTGCGGGGCGCGCTGAAATCCACTCCCCGCGTGATTCTGTGTCCGAGGGCTCCGGCGGCTCCGGCCGCAACCGGAGCATTTTTATTTTTCGCTGGGGGAACTGGTCTGGTCCCCGCGGCCCGGCCCCAGAGCAGGTGCACGGCGCAGCGCGGAGCAGCGCGGAGCAGCGCGGAGCAGCGCGCCCTGCAGCAAACGAGTGCCGTTTTTCGTCCTGCCACGCCCCGCCCCGCCACGCCCCGTCCGGCTTGCTGGCGGCTGCGGCTGGCGTGCGCGAGTGTGAGTGTGAGTGTGCGTTTTGCATTGCAAAGCGAGAAGTAGGCGCGAGGACGGCGGGGGTACGCGGCGACGAGGGCGAGGCCGCCGCCGAGTCCCTGCCGAGGGCGGGCCCTTCTCGTAGGCGGCGGCGGCGGCCATGGCCATAGTGATTGTTACACGCCGTAAAAACAAGGCACGGACGCACGCGGCGGGCGGCGGGGAGGGTTCGCGAGGGGGAGGGGGACGTACTCGGATGTAGACAGAATACGGGAGTCCCCCGCGGCCGCAGAATCTCTGTCCCTCGCCGTCGTCCCCCTCAGCGGACCGCCTTAAAAAGTGTTACAAGAACACCGTAAATGCTGGCGGGGGCGGCCGGTACCCGCGGCGGCGGCGGCGGCGTGGGAACGACTAACGGGGGTGGGTCCGTTGGCCGCCGCCGCCGCCGCCGCCGGTCCTCCACGCGGCAGCACGTCGCCGGCATCGCGTGTCGGCCGCGCTGGCCGGCGGCGGCAGCGGTTAAGCACACGGGAGAGCGCTTCCTACTCGGGCGACGTTTTTGTCTCATTCCAGAGAGAAGTGTTGTCACTGTCGTGGGAGCCGGTCCGCGCGGCGGCGGCCGGCTGGGGCCGGTCCTCGCTGCCGGCGGGGCCCCCTCATGTCCCCGCCGTCATCTCCGATGCAGTAACGCGGCCGACATGAGCCGGTACCGGCCGCGTTGCATCAGCGCAGGCCGCGGCCCCCCGGGGCACTCCGCGCTCCCGACCCGGTGACGCGCGACCCGGCCCGACCTCGCCGACGACCCCTCCATGGTTTTTCATCGCCGTCCCCCACGGTGTCATCGCCGTCCTCGACACCGCCGTCGCCGTCCTCCCCGCCCACGCCGCCGAGGGCCTCCTCCGCGCATGCAAGGGCCGGGTGCCGCGGCAGTAAAGGGCACGAGGCGGCCGTTAGCGATGACTTCCTGCATGCATGTGGCGGCGGTGCTGTGCCGCCGCGCCGCCGGGCTGCCGGGCCCCGGGGTGTCTCGTCAGAGCGCGCCGCGGTTCTCTTCTCGGCCGCGGTATTTCGACACGCTCTCGAGTGTGAATCCATCCCATCCCATCCCATCCCAGCGCATCCCGCCTCGGGAGCCGTGGGAGAGCCCTTTGCTGGCAGGGGAGACCCGGCCGGGCCGGGGCCGGGCCCCACGCGCGGGGCGGGGCGCGCGGCTGCCGATCCACGACGCGCGGGTGCGTGGCACGACGGCGCACGGTAGCCTAGAGCTGCCCGCGGGCCAGGCACATCGGGGTACGCCGACCCTCCCGGCCCGTACCACCCCGTGACTGACTGCGTGCCCGCGCGCAACCTGTTCCGAGCACCGCCTCCCGCCGCCGCCCCGCCGCCGCCCCGCCCGCTACGGTATCTATGCAGATTATTTCGGGCAGATTACCGGGCCCGGAGGCGGCACGGCTCGGCACTGAGCCGCAGAAGAGGAAGGCTCCTCGCGGCCGCAGGACGCGACGCGTCTCTCTCTCCCTCGCTGCTCTCTCTCTCTCTCTCTCTCTCCGCCGCCGCTCTCTCTCTCTTACGGAGACAGCATCAGTCGCAGCCCGGCACGTGAGGACGATACGCCCCGCCAGAAGCCACAAGGGCCTGCTGTTGCTGCTGCGGCGTGCAGCGAGGCTAATTGCATCGGAAGGATATTTCGCAGAGTTCACACCGGAGAGCTCCGTAATTGGCAAACGACTAAGACAATGAACAAAATGAATATTTTGCTTTTCTTTGAAAATACAGCAAAAATGCCAGTCGTTTATGGGCTGCTCTCGCGAAAAAAAAGGCGAGGTATTTTTTTTCGGTCCGATAAGCTCTGAGCCGGCGGTGTTGTGTTATCTGCACTGCGGACCGCGGCGTAACAAGGTGGGGGCCTGCGGGGCCGGCGGGGGGCAGGACGACAAGAGGAGATAGGCGGGAGGATGCTGTGCGGCCGCGCGGCACATGCAAAGGGCACCACCTGCCGGGGCCCCGCCCCGCCCCGCCCCGCCCCGCCCCGCCCCGCCCCGCCCCGCCCCGCCCCGCGGCACGTCGCGGTGCTCCCTTCCGTCCGCACGAGATTCGTCATTAGGGAACACACGCGGCTTATGCAAGTGAAGGGACTCGACGACGGCGGCGGCGGCGGCGGTGGTGTCGCTGGCCGGAGGACGAGCTCAGAGACGGCCGGTAGGCGACGACGTGTCGGCGGCCAAGGCGGCGGCGCTGTTTTTACGGCCGTCCCGCGTCTGATGCGGCAGCGCGGCCGTCCGGTTGAGAACCGGATAAGAAGACGTCCCCCGCCGCCACCGCGCCGTCGCCGTCGTCGCCGTCGTCGAGGTTTACGAAGTGTTGGCTCGTTGACACCTCCGGGCGACGTGAATGGTCCCGCCGAGTCCGGTACCTCCCGGCGGCGCGCGGCGGCCGTCGCGTCGCCTCCAGGCGCGGCGCGCGCGGTGCGGCAGGTAAGTGAGTTGTTTACGGAGGCGCCGCCGTTCGCTGCCGCCCGCTGCCTCTGGGGACGCCTCCGCGGGGACGCCCCCCGCCTGTCGTCGACCCGCCTCGACGGCAGCGCGTCTCATTCGCTTAGCATTCGACGGTTGTCCCGTTCTCGTCGGCGAAACGAGGCGTTGATAATGGTGCACAGTTGGCGACGCGATCCGAAAATAGGGCCGCGCGGAACGGAGGGTACTGCCGCTGCTGTCGCCGCTGACGGGGAGCAGCGGCCGCGGCGCCGCGCCGTAAAATGTTGCAACTTCGAACCGAGCACCCCGGAGACGACGCGATTTGTATCGTAACATAATATGTGTGACAAGATCGCAGTTGGGAAGGTGTCGTCGCGTGGATTACTTATCTACCAATTCCTCATGATAATTTGTACATTATACATTTTTCTTCGGCGAGAGGTTTTGTGCAGACACAGAGGCGACCGCACGCAGCCGCGCGGCCCGGGAGCTGGATCACGCCGCGGCTGCCGAGGCTGCCGCGGCCCCACTCTCCGCCGCCGACTCCGCGTCCATTTTTCCCGACGGAATGCAGCGGCTTTGCGGGCCGCGTCGCTGCACGCACCGCGCCGCGCACTGCTGCATAGAGGCGGGCCGCCCGGGAGATAGGCAGCGCGGAGCGTCGCGCGCGCGCGCGCCGTGCGGGCCGGCCTACCCCGCCCACTGCAGGCGCTCGCCTCCAACGCGTCACCCACGACTCGCTATGTGCCACGGTTTTAAACTCGTAACCCTTTCTGGTTTTTTTAGGGGGGGTGGTGGATTTTCGGCACTTACGGTTCTCCGTCTTGGGCTGCACCCGGAGGGTGACCCCGCCCGCGATGTAGAGCTCGCAGCGGCTGACGAACGCCATGGCTGCGCGCGGCGTACTCCAGAATATGGCAGTGACAAAATCCTCACTCACACACGCACGCACGCACGCGCACAGACTAACGCACACACACGCACACTAGTCACAGGCGGCGGCACTCATGGCGCCCCGGGGAGGCGCCGCGCACGCGGGGAATCGCGAGCTCTGCGAGGCGGCTGAGGCGGACTCTGACGGCGGCTACCGCGCGGCGCGAGGGGTTCCGGCGGACTGAGCGGGGCCCCCGCGGCCGCCCGCCGCCGCCGGCCGGGCCCCTCCGCCGCGCCCCTCCCCCACCCCATCCCTCCCCTCTCCCCCCCCCCCCCTGGACCGCAGCGTCATCAGGGGCGGCCCCCGCGGGGCAGACCACGACAACGGGGTCAATGCGGGCGATGGGTGGATGGGGGAAAAATAAAACAAACAGGGCGACCCACTTCAGGAGGGGTTCGAACCCTCTCACCGGCAGCGACGGTCCTCGCCGGCATATCATCACCTCCTCGACGTCGTCCCCGGCGAGGACGCCGGGAGGGTAGGCCGTCCCGCGGCGCGGCCGTGCCGGCGGGCTGCCTACCGCCCGGGCTGCGGCTCCCGGGGCGGCACCCGGCCGGCGGCACCCTCTGGCAGCGCCGCCGTAGAGATCTTGTCGCGGGGAGAGTCGCGCTTTAATCCGCAGAGCCAACAGACAGCGCCGCCGCCGCCGCCGCCCGCGGGGACGACCGAAGCGACGGCCCAGCCCGTCGGCCGCCCTTCTTCCTTCCCCAGCGCTGCGCCGCCGCCGCGACGACTTCCCCCTGCGCACTTTTTCTTCGGCGTCCTCACCGCGCCTGACTCATCTCTGCCCCGCACGGACGGACGGCGACGGCGGCGGCACTTCTTCTCTTTCCTATTTCCGACCAAATTAAGGGCCTTAATAGATCATTCGGCGGCGGCGCGCCGGCTCGTAGTTTACAGCCGCACGACGGCTTCGCCGCCGCCGCCGTTCGTGTGGACCGTCACAATTTTTCATACCGCCGCCGCACTTTTCCTTATCCCGATGAGGAGAAGGAGATGAATCCAGTTATTCGCCGCGGCGGAAGCTACCGCGCCGATTCATTCATTCCTCTTTAATACTTTTCACTCTGCGTTGTTGGTTTTTTTTCCCGTTCCGTTCCGTTTCTACAGTTGTGAGGTGTGTTTGTGTAGAGAGTGGCTGCTGAGCACAACAACAACGGTGGTATGGTGGTGGTGGTGGTCTGGAGGACGCACCGACCGCACCGCGCCGGCGCGGCGTATGCGGGGTGCGGCCTGGCGAGGCTGTCACACCACCGCAGGCCCCGCAGGCCCCGCAGGCCCCGCAGGCCCCGCAGGCCCCGCAGGCCCCGCAGGCAGAAGCCGTCAGCACTTTGGCACTTCCCCTCGCCGGCACTCCCCCATGAGCTGACGCGGCGCGCCGAAAATCGTTGCGTAAAGCGAACGCACGTCGTTGTGTGATAATCGTTTCCGCAGATCGGCCGTCTCTGAGGATGCGGCCGGAGGAGGGGTCGGCGTCAGCAGAGAGCGGCCCCGGCACAGGCGGAGTATCCCGTGCGGGCCGAAAGAGGATATCGGGCGCTACACACAAAGCCTTTCACCCCAACTTGTTAGAAGTGGGCTCTTCTGCTGTGCGCCGCGCTACACGCCGCCGCGGACGTGCCTCTCTCTCTCTCTCTCTCTCTCTCTCTCTCTCCCTCTCTCTCTCTCTCTCTCTCTCTCTCTCCCTCTGATGCCCCCTGCTCCGCCTCCCCCGCTCCAGCAGCCACAGCAGCAACGCGGCACGATGAAAAGTGAGAGTGCCCGGCTACACTCACACACACACATGCTGTGGGTAGCGCTGCGCCGCCGCCGCCGCTGCACCGCGGGTTATTAGCAGCGATGGAACGGCGTCCAGCCCAGCCAGGCTAGCCGGGGCGGCGGCAGCGGCGGCGGCAGCGGCGGCGGCAGCGCCGGGTGCTTCTTGATTTCCACGCCGCGGTGAGCGCCGACACACCCACTCAAGTGGCCCGGCGGCTACTGACTGACGCCCGCCGGCGGATGAGCCGTCGCCTAGGGGGCCGTCCACAAGCAAGGAGCTGATTGTATGGGGGGATTAAAGAGGCGGCTCGCTCTCACAGAAAAAAAAAGGTTTTTAGGAAAAGGGATTTTTATTTTTTAAAGCAACAGGAAATTCGGGGAAAAAAATCAGAAAAATTTGGGACGTTAAATTTAGAAAGGTTATGTAATAAAAAACAGAAAAGTGAAAAATAAAAAAAGGTATTAAATAAGATCAGATAAAAATCGCACTTATTCGCGACGTGGCTGGCGAACAGCCCCCGGCAACGCCCGCGGCCAGCGGCTCACTCCTCCCGCGCCGCTCCTCAACGCCCCGCAATCGGCTGCCGTAATCTTATGAGCCGGGAATAAAGAGATGAAAAATAACGCGTGCGACGCGCGCCCGCATGCAAATTAGCTGACGGTGCCCGCGGCCTCCCGCCCGGCTCCGGGGGGCCTAGCCGAGCGCACCGTACCCGCGGTGCTCTCCTCTTTTCTCTTTTTATTTCGAGGTGGAGAGAAATGGAAAAGCACCTCCCTGCGCGCCGGGCCGTCGTCAAAAGCAGTGTGAGAAGTCGGGGTGATTAATTAGTCTGGCCTCGCGCTCGATCGGACGTCTCTCTTAGTCAACGTGTCAAACTGCGCCGGCGTCGTGTGTTCGGAATCGCACAGAGTAATCGTGTTGCCCGTCCCGTTTTCTTGTCTGTCCCATAATCTCCATCGCCGCCGCCGGTGCCTGCCGGTGCCCCCTCGCGGCTCCGGCTGCAGCAGACGCCGTCGGCTGCTGCGCTGTGCTGCGCCGCTGCGGTGAGGGCCCCATCAGATGCTAACTGGATCTGGTACGCGACAAACTGTAAATCGTCCTCGCGTCGCGGCGTCGCGGCTTTCAAGTCGGCTGCGGACGAGGCGCGATAGCGGGGTGCTCGGCGGCGGCGGCGGCGGCGGCGGCGGCGGCGGCGTCGGCGCCGGGCAGGCTCGATACCAAACCCGATCAAACTTCACACTTCCCTTTCCCAGGCTGGAAATACTCAACACATTCCCCGTCAAATCGCAGCAGGAGTTCGAGGAGCAGCGCAGCGCAGGTCCCCGCCGCGGCTATCGGGGGACTCACGACTGATTTATCAGGCCGGAGGCACGCCGCCGCAGCTGCCGCCGCGGCCGCGTCGGTTTTTGCAGCAGCCCGCTCCTCCCCGCTGCTGCTGCTGCTGCTGCTAATGCACCTTCCGAAAAAGGGGACCGACCGAAGTGCGGCGCCGCGGGGGAGAGAAACGGCGGGTGCGATCTGGAAGAAGCAGGCGAGAAGGCACGACTCCTATCGTCTTCCAGAGCGCTCGCGGGAAATTTTTGAGTTTAGACGAGAGGCTCTTGCTACGCTATTTCCGCCGAAAGGAGCGGTGAAAAAAAAATAAGCAAAAAGTGCGCCATGTTTAGTTGGTTGACATTGAATATCCCTCTGATTGGATCACGAAATGGCTCCTCCTTCCTTGCTGCTCATTTTCTGAGGCGGCGCGGGCATTTTCACTTCCTTTCACAAAAAACAACAACAACAACATGAGGGAATAACGAAAAAGAGACGATTTCTTAAGGTTCTATATCGCGCTGTCGGGTCCGCATACGTACTGCGTACTTTGTCCGGCCCGTTCGGTACACAGGCCGCCTGCTGCTGCTGCTGCTGGCCGACGTCCAGGCCGGCGATGACAGGGGCGGGACCAGGCGGGCGGGGCCGCGGGGGGGCCGGGGGGGCCGCGGGCCGTGTGGTGCGCGAATATAAGGCGTGCGTGTGTGTGTGCGTGCGTGCGTGCGTGTGACGTGTGCCCGCGGCCGATGTTGTATGGGTCAGGAGAAAGCGCCCAGCAGCAGTCCATCGCACACCCCATGCGGCGCCGTCCAGCACGTGTGTGTGTGTGTGTGTGTGTGTGTGTGTGTGTGTGTGTGTGTGAACGGTAGCGGCCCGGCGCGGGATGTTGCATGTTGTTGATCCCCCGGCCGCCGCTTCCCGCCGGGTCACCGCATTGCTTTGGCCGGCTGCCGCCAGTCCGGTCCGCCGATACGTCGTCCTTGTCGACGGCGTCCTTGTGGTGCGTGCGGACGAGGTGGCCGGGCCGGCGGCGGCGGCGGCCGGGCCGGGTCAGCGTGGTGGACGTTCCGGTATTTGATCCCTTTCGTTGTTGTTGTTGTTGTTTAATTTAGTCGCGCGGTGACCGGGCGGACCGCGTTTGGCCTCGCGCGGCCCGAACAATGCTCGCTGCGCCTCTCTCTCTCTCTCTCTCTCTCTCTCTCTCTCTCTGCAGCCGCGGCGTATCACGGTGCCATCATCTCATTCAGCCCAGCAGCAGCAGCAGCAGCAGCTGCGGCGGCGTGCCATCCTGTGTCCCCGGCGGCGCGCACCGTGGCGGCACGGGGAGGGAGGAGGGAGGGGGAGGAAAATGCGAGAGGAGGAAGGAAATTAGCGGCAATGAAAGAAACGGACGAGGAGGGGCATAAAAAAAGAAGAATATGAGGGAGACCATGTCATGAGGGCGCGCATGCAGTAGGAAGCGAGCGGAGCCGTGCGGGCCGCACGCCGCGACAGATCGGCCCGGAGCCCCGCCTCTGCGGGGGGTGCCTCCGGGGCCTCCGGGGCCGACGTCGCCGACGGCGGCGGCCCCCGCGACCCCGTGCCGACGCGGGCGCCTCTCGGTGGCGCCGGCGGCGCCCCCCTTTTCTTCTCGTTTCGCCTCCGGACGCGGATATACACGAAGCCTGCTGAGAGGGAGCCGCCGCCGGGGAAAAATCATTCGGAGCAGGCGCGCGCGCGCGCGACTTTCGAACCGACGACGAAAAGGGATTTAAAATACGTCGGAAGAAAAAGAACGAAAAAAAATGAGAAAGAAAAGAAAAATGGGCGGAGGTGAAAGCTTTCCGAAAGGAGGAAGAGAAGGAGTAGTGAGTGCTTAAAAGCCATCCGGGGCGATTAGCGAGGCGTGGGGGGGGGGGGGGGGGGGGAGCGCCTCCGGGGGCGCTGCGGGCAGCGCGGGGCAGGGCGGAGCAGTCACGACCGAACGGCCCGGCCCAGGCGGCTGGAGTAAGGATGATCGAACGAATTTGTGAGCGTGGCGGCGCGTGGCGGCCCGTGGCGGCGCGTGGCCGAGTGCCGACTGACAGACGGGGGCTGGATGGCCATGCGGAAGCGAGAGCCCACCCCCTCCGCGCGGCTGCCCCCGGCTGGCCCCCTGCCTCAGCGTTATTTGCAATGACATAATTCGCTGCACCAGATATATTTTTTTTTCTTTTCTGATTCTATGAAACCTGTGTGTGGGAAGCGAAAATAACAATGTCGTTTTCCGCTGTTGAAGATCTTTTTTTTTTACCGGCAGCACTCGAAGCCTTAGAGTCTCCGCTTTGTCGAGAACCGCCGCGTTACCACAGAAAATGAACCTCTGTTTTTTTTTTTGTTTTGTTTTGTGAGTGAGTGTGTGTGTGTGTCCGCGCGCGCGCGGACAGCTGAGGTCGCGGGCACGTCGATCTGTCCAGCCGCCGGGCGGCCGGCAGACTCGGTCCTCTCTCTTCCCCTCACTCACAGAGTGACGGACACGGAGGTGGCAGCGCACCGCAACGGCCATACCGTCCGGCCGCAGCTGCAGCGGCGGCAGTAAAACTTTTCAATAAAACCCTCTCTTTCTCTCTCTCTCACCCTCTCCTCCTCACATCCTACACTCAACGAGGCCTTGCCGCTGCTGCCGGCGCCGCACGTAATATCAATCGTCTGACCGGGCAGTGCCGGGCACCGCACCGCTGCGCCGGGTGCCGTAGTGCGAGGACGTGTGGGGATAGTGAGAGATCGGCGCAGGAGCGTAATTAACACACACACGTGCGCGCGCACTGACACACACACACACACACGCGGTCTCATACGTCCGAGAAAGCTGAGCAAACGGATTTGTGTTCACAACGAGAAACGGAATGGTGGTAATAGCGTCGTAACCACCCAGCGTATTGTGCTTTTTTACTTCCCCATACAGTTAGCTATCTCGGAGAGAATTTTTATTTTTTTTAGTGTGACTCTCCTCCCTCTCTTCCCTCCCGTATGTTCCTCACCCATCGCATCATTGGCGTATTGAATTGTGTAACGAGCGGACCGCCGAAACCACTTTCCTTTTCCTTCGCCCAGCAAAACTATTCTTTTAGTGTTATTGTCCTGGAACAATGACGCGTGCCGTGTGTGTGTGTGTGTGTGTATGAGTGAGCGGGGGCGGGGCGCGGCGCCTGACGGGGAGCATACAATGAGGGACGCCGCGGCCGCGCGCCGGTTTCCCACGACGGCGTCCCCCGGCGCTGCCGCGCCGCCACCCGGCGGCCGTCGCCGTCCCCTCCCCGTCGTCCGCGGCTCGCTGCTCGCGTTGCCGCGCCGCGTTTAGGTCACCGAATCATCATCATCATCAGCATCTTCCTGGCCGCTGTCATCCCGTTGCAAATAGTCGTCCAGGAATTACGTCACGCGACGGTGGCAGCCGGCTGCTGTAGGGGGGCTAGGCGCCGGCCGGGGCGCGCGCCGCCACCTGCCTCTGCCGGCGCGGCGACCACTCATCCAGGCAAACCTAATTTAGGGCGGAGCCGCTGCGGCGCGCGCCAGGCGGGGAGGGGAGGGCCTCCATTAGACGGGGCTAGAGGCTGCCCTTAATGCCTTGTTGGGCCCCACTGAGCCGAACTTGGGGCGAGATCGGCATCCGAGGTGAGGTTCTGGACCCCGCGGCCCTGGCGGCCCCGGCGGGCAGGTGCGGCCGCCGCAGCACCGCACGTATCCGTCGACGCCGCCGCCGAGCCTGCCGGCCGGCCCACGGCTCGGCTCCACGCGAGGTGTCTGCTTATCGGCGGAGGGGATCGGGTCCCCGGCGCCACGTACCGCGGCCGGGGCGCGGCGCCTCGCTGCGAAAATTACTCGGAGGCCCTCTATTCATCAGGAGATGAGGGCCGCACCCAGCGGGGGAGCGGCGGCACGGCGGCACCGCGGACGGACAAAAACCCTGCGACGGCAAATAAAGTAAGCGGAGAGCGGCGGCCCCGGACATCGGTGGCTTCGGCGGCTTCGGCTCCCCGCGTCGCGGCGTCATTAGCCGGGGAGGCGTCCGTCACTGCCGGCCGCTGCCGGGCGGCCACGCCGCGGCCAAGGACACGCGGGGCATCGCCACGTCACGGCGGCTCGCTCGGCCTCATCACACACCGTGTAATCTCGCCGCCGAAAGCGGGGCGCCCGAGGCGGCGTGACAGGAGGAGGCGGACGTGCGCCGCCCGACGCGAAGCACGTCCCGTCCGCGGCGAGCACGTCGCGGGGCACGTCGTCGTCGCCCCGCACGGAACGTCTTGTCTCGCTTTTTTCGGCCGGCCTTGTGCGCCGGTGAGATCGCCGCTAAAGACGTCGTACGAAAAGGTTGGATTTATTATTCCGCCGTAAACTCCGACCGGCGGCGGGGCGTGACGTGAATTGTGCACGGCTGTCATTACTCCGCGAAATGCCAGCGGGCGCAGCGCGCAGCGCCGGGCAGGCAGGCCGGGTGCGCCGCGCCTCGTCTGCGTGTGGCGGCGCGTGGCGGCGTGTGTCGCGCCGTGTCCGCGCAGCGTGGCGCCTCACCGCACCCCGACTGCCTGCACCGGCTGCGCTGCGCCGCCCGCTCAACTGTTTGTTGCTGAAAATGCCAGCGCTCCGGCGCCGGCGTCGTCGGCCGGGTCGTCCCATTCCCACACTGCCGCCGCGCTGCGCTGCGTCTCTCGCTGCGTCTCTCGCTGCGTCTCTCGCTGCGTCTCTCGCTGCGTCTCTCGCTGCGACTTCATCGCCGCCTACCCCCCCCCCCCCCCCTACTATACCGCAACCTCCGCCACCCCCGCCCTGCACGGCCTGGTGGGAGGGAGATCCTCTAATGTCGAATCGGGAGAAGTTTTATTGTTCTCGAGCTGGAGTACGTATGATGATGGTGTCAGAGCCGGCCGAGCCTCTCCGAATTATCGTTCCGTATCTCGACATTGTTTTCAAGCGAGCTGTAGTGCATGCGTCGGAGTGGTGGAGATGCTCCCACGCCCACAGCCTGGATGGGGGAACAGGAGAGGGGAGGGGGGACGAGCGCGCACCTGCGCCGGTAGGGTAGGCAGCCCATCGCGCGGCGGTGCGGCCGCACGAGGCGGCCTCCCAGGCGTACCCGGCAGGGCCCCGCGCGCGCCGGCGCGCTAGGCAACACATTCGGCTCGGCAGCGGAGGGTCCCTGCCCGCGCGGGGTATCGCCGCGGCACCCCGCCGCGCCCAGACCGCAGCAGCGGTGCGCGGGAGGACAATGCAACGAGTGACTCGCCGCCTACTCCGCTTGCCTCACTGTGGGGTCGGTCGGACGGCCACTGCTCCGCCCCGGCCTACCGCAGAGCGCCGCCGAGAGGGTAATAGTCGGAAGAGTGGGCCAATCCGCGGCCCACCCTCACCGCACCGCACCAAGGACGCGTTGCGAGAGTCGCTCTCAGACGTGTTTAGCTGGTCAGCCGGCTCGCGCCTCGCGTCGTACACCACCCGATGTGTCTGGGGCTGAGCGCCTGCAGGGTAGGCCCCGCCCAGGCACTGCACTGCACGCGCGTCGTGCGGGCCGGCCTACCCGGGCACCCGCAGGCGCCCGGCGGCTGGAAGACGCTACCGCCGCCACAGGCCTCGACTCACCGTCTTCGTTGAGGTGCACGACGCCGCCGTCCAGCGCCAGCGCCGCCTTGTCCTCGCTGCCGCCGTTGCTCTTGATCCAGGAGCTGATCCGCTTGGCGCGCACGGCCTGGTTCTCGATGACGCGGCGCCGCTCGCGCTCGATGTCCTCCATGGACTCGTCCATGTCCAGCAGGCTCACGTCCGGCAGGTTGAGGCTGTCGCGGACCTTCTGCCGGTCGTCCTCGTACATCTTCATGATGCGCGAGCCGATGTTGTTGTTGTTGTTGGGCGCGCCCGGCGTGCCGGCGGCGGCGTCGCTGTCGGGCTCCCCGGTGACGACCACGACCGTCTTGGCCTGCTTGGGCGCGGGCGGCGCGGCGGCGGCGCTGTTGATGTGGTACTGCGCCCCGTACGCCATGGCGGCGTGCTTGAGCTTGGCCACCTCGCTGCCGCACTCCTGGAAGCAGGCCTCGCTGACGGCGCCCCCGTCCTCCCCCTGCTGCTGCTGCTCGAGGAGCGCCTCGTCCAGCTGCAGCTCCTTCGTGTCCCAGCGGCCGTCGGAGCCGATCTCGATCACTTCGATCAGCTCTGCGTCGTCGTCGACGGGGACCTCCGCCTCGACGGCGTCCTCGTCGTCCGACACGACTGGCGGCGTGGGCGGCGTGACGATGACCCTCTCCTGGTTGACGGCGTCCTTCGGCGGGCCCGCGACGTCCGCGACGGTGACGACCGCCTCCTCCACGGCGTCACTCGGCAGCACTTTCAGCAGGATCACGTCGTTGGTGACGGCCTCCGTGCCGTCGACAAGGATCACGTTGTCCTTGACCCCGGTCTCTACGACGACAAGGTTGTCGTTGATGGCGTCGTCGTTGGCGTCCACCACGATGAAGTTGTCGTTGACGTCGCTGACGGCCTCCTTGACGTCCACGGCCACGGTCTCCTCGCTGGTCTCCGCGTTGGCGGTGGGGCCCTCGTCGGCCGGCGCCGCGGCGGGCGCGGCGGGCTGCGCGGCGGTGGGCGCGGCCTGCATGGTGGCGGCCAGCTGCAGCATGGCGGAGATGGGCGGCCGCTGCTTCTTCTTGCGGCGCGGCTTGACGATGGTCGAGTAGATGACCTCGACGGGGAGCTTGTGGCGGTCCTCCTCGTCCTGGGCGGCGGCCGTCACCACCGTGTCGCGGAGCGTGTCGACGCGCAGGTAGCGGTTGTTGTTGAGGTCGTCATACAGGGCGCCGCCGCGGACGCTGCCCGCCGCCGCCTGCACCCACGAGAGCTTCTCGTAGTCCTGTCCAACAGAGAGCGGGGCGCGTTAAGCAGTGTTAGGGGTGTGTAGGTCAAGGGCCGCAGCGCCCGGCACGGGGGGCGCCGGCCGCGGAAACAAAAACAGTGTCCGTGGTTAGCGGGGTGGCCGGAGCGCCGCCAGTGGCCCGCTCTGCGCGGCGGCCGTGACATTCCCGGCGGCGGGCGGCGGGCCGCGGACGCACCCACGCAACGCCGACGCTGCCGCCGCGGCCGCACGCCGGGAGGATCGGCCGCCGTCCGTCCGGGTCCACCGCGCTGCCGCAACCCGACCGGCCGAAGGAGGAGGAGGATGCAGCTCGTTTGCTTTAGGCCGCTGCTCTGCTTGTTTTCCCTCCCCGCCCCTCCCTACTTTTCCTCCCGCGGCTCGGCGAACAAACAAAAGGAAAAAAAAACTCCTAGCTGAACGGGCATCAATTTGCTGCGAGCAGTGGTTTGCCCCGCGGATGAAATTAAGGCGGGCCGGCGATGCTGCGGCGTCACCGGCGGCGGCGTGCGTCACCGCCGGGGCTGAGGTAACCGCGCCGGCCGTCCTTCCTGCCCCCCGCGGACAGCGGCGGACTGCAGCGCCAGCGGCTGTTCTTTTCGAAGCCAACACCGAAAGTGATCCGGGCCGGGCCGGGCCGGGGCGGGCCGCGCGGAAGCCGAGCCCTCCCCGCGGCGGGAAGCGCACTGCGAGCGCAACGCCGGCCCGGAAACAGCATTATCCCTTTCCTGCGCAGAGCAGAGGCTCCTCCTTGCCTGACGACACCGCCTTTGTAAAGCTCGTCATCGCCTCCGCGACCGCGAAACATTGGAGGGGAAATGAAGTATATTTTCGAGACAAAAATGAAAATGGTATAAGTTCCTTGGTTTCCGCTTGTAACGAGTTTGCCATAACTGTTTCGCGACGTGATTGGCTGGCTGTCCGTAACGGGTTGATCGATTCGGCAGCAGCGGGCAGCGCTCGGCGGCGCGGGCGACGACCTGCCGCCGACCTGTCTCCGGGCCCTCAGTCACGACGGCGCGGCCGCGGCCGGAGTGAGTCCGTGCCGTACCTGGAAGCCGCTGGGGGGCGTGATGTTCCGGCCGGACCCGCCGTCCTCGAACAGGGCCGCGTCGAGGTCCCTGCGGATGGCGCCGGGCGGCACCTCGTAGATGTTGGGGTCCGGGCTGATGGGCCCGTGCGACGAGCCCTGCAGCAGCGCCAGGAACACGTTGACGGGGTGGTGGTGGCCCGGGTGGTGGAGGTGGTGCACGTGCTCGTAGATGTGCTCCTCGTCGTCCGAGTACTCGAGGTGGTGGTCGTCGACGTACGGGCTCAGCCGTCCGAGCCCCGTCAGCGAGAAGTTCTCGTAGAGCGGCTCGTCGTCCAGGTCCAGGCAGTTGGCGTACACGGGGTCCTCGTCGCCCAGGCCGTCGTCAGCATCCTCGAACCTGCGGAGCAGCAGGCGGGTGAGTGGGGGGAGGAGGGGCACCAATCAGAGCACGGCGACGAAGCCTCACCCTCTGCAGATGGAGACCGGCAGCAGCTGCGCGCCCCGCCTGATGACGGAGCTGTACGCGGCGTCGGGCTCCTCCTGCTCCTGGTCCTCCCAGTCGAGGTCCTTGACGATGTCCGGCCGCGCTGTCGTGGCGCCGCCCACCGCCCGGAGCTGCCAAAACAACGCGCACACATTGAATGAAACCATTTCCAGAATTATCATTATTATTATTCATGGGGGCTCCCAGCCGTCGTGTTGGCGCGCCGCCACCGTGGTGGACGCGATGGGGGGGGGGGGCGGGCCGTAAATCCGCGAAGAGCTTCCTCATTTGACTGCAGCACACGCCCCCCCCCCCCCCCCCCCGCCCCCGCCCCCCGGCAGCCATATGGAGCGGGGAGAGCGGCTGGAGTGACCGCCCCCCTCCCCCCTCCCCGTCCCCGCCGGCCGGCCAGCTGATCTGGTCGGACCGGTGGCGTAAATCGCGTGCCGGGAATCGGCAAAAAGGCTGAGCATACACGCCTCGCCGTGAAAATACCCCATTCCCATTCCGGGTGCTGGCGGCGCGGCGCGGCGCGGTCCCACGGTGCTCCCGTCAGCCGTGCGGGGTAGGCAGCCGCCCGGCCCGCCGGACGGCCGCGCGCGCCGGGACGGCCTACCCTCGGCTCCACAGGGGCTCGCCAGCCGCGGGCGACCGATGCAGTCTTTTCATTTAACATTTTTCTGGTTTTCCAGGGGGTCCGGGCGCGGACCATACCTCCGCGTCGTCTTCCCGACCCGCACCGCACCGCCCGCCGTGCCGAGTGCCGAGCGAGGTGGAAAGCGGGCGGAGGCGATCAGGCCATCAGGGAAGCGGGCCCATCAGGCGGGCGCGCGCGGTGCCGGCGGGTGCCGGCGGGTGCCTGGCGCTGCTCTACATGAAGGAAGCGGGCGCGGTAACCAGCCGCAGCCGCCCGCCTAGCCTATCGCCCCGGCATGCACGCGCCGACCGAGTTGCGTAGGAGGGCGAGCGGGTTCAAATACTCCTCCCGTTTTCAGGCAGGTTCGTGCCCAGATTAGCGTAAGAGGGGAATTTTTAAAGTGGCGGGAGAAAATGCAGGAGTTTGTAGTGTACATTTTTTTTGTCGTTGCGAAAATATTGAAAAAAAAACTAAGGTATTTTTAAATGTTTGTTTTTATTTAAAGGATGATTTTTTTTGTTACCCACCGACGCGGCGTCGTCCGAGTCGTCCTCGGCGCAGTGGCTGCTGTTGGTGGCGCTGGAGCCGCTGGAGCCGCTGGAGCCGCTGGAGCCGCCCGTCAGGTCGACGCCCAGGTCCGGGTCGGCGGGGTCCGCGCCGTGGTCGTGCCGCGCGAAGTCCCAGCTGAAGTCGGTGACGGCGTGCGGCGGCTCCGTCAGCCCCTCCAGCACGTCCTCCCAGGGGAACTCCTCGACGCCCTTCGAGCCCGGCCCGGCCTTCTGGAGAACACCACAGAACAAAAAAAAAACGTAAACTTTTAGCTCGCGCGGAGTACTTTTGTGAGCAGCCGATGCTGGACGTAACACGCGATTCGCGTGCCGAGGTGGACATGATTGGGTCGTTACATGACGGCGGAAAGGGCCCCGCTCCCGCTCCGTATGACTGCGGCTGCAAATCACTTCGGTGCGGTGCAGAGCCACTCGCTAATGAAGACGCCGACCGCGCCGCCCGGCCACAATGGTCCATTAATGTGTCCCGGTCCTGGTCTCATGGCGACGGTGTGGCGCCCATCCGTCAGCACAATCACCGGGCGGCCGCAGCGGCTGCCGGGGCGACATGCACGCGGCCACGAGCCCGCAGCCGCCCACCAATTACTCTCTCCCCTCCTCAGGTGCACGACGCGGGCCGGGAGGGCGCCGCGGCCGGCGCCGCGGACGGCAGTCACGGGTGACATCACCGCCGATCGCACGCGACACACACACACACACACACACACACACACACACACCAAAACGCAAATGACGCGCGGTGCGATGCGCGCGCGATGCCTTGGCTGCGAGCTTGGCTGCTTTCACTCGGCGCCCGGCGAGCGGGTGCTGCGGGCTGCGGGGTCCCCGTGCGGTGCAGTGCCGGGCGGAGCGGCGGCGTTGCAGTGTTTACCAGCCGCACACGCGCCACCCCGAGAGTAGTTGCTATGTGGGCCTACGTGCGTTTAAAACTCTTCGTCGCACTGGAAAAAAATATCTTGTCTCTAATTTTTTTTCAGTTTTGTAATTTTTTTAGTCTCATAATTTTTTCTGTTTCATGATTTTTTCAGTTTTATAAAAATTTTTAGTTTTATAATTTTTTCTGTTTTTTAAATTTTTTTCCGTTTTCATTTTTTCTGTCCCTTTATTTCCCAATTTTTTCAATTTTTTTGTGTGGCTTCTGGATTTGAAGTATGTGTGAGCCCGTTTCGGCCGGTAGGGCGGCTCCCGCGGCGTGTCGTGTCGTACGTATCCCCTACGACCCCCGCCTCGCACAGACACACGAGGGGGCGGCGCCGGCTCCGCTCGCTGCGCTCTCGGGAATAATTCCATCATCACTCCGATACTCCGACGTCGGTTTCCGAGTAGGGGAAACAAAACGAGCGAAGGGGGGCATCACATGGCGCGGCCGAGGTGTGGCATTGTGGTGGCCGGCATAACGGTGGGACCCCGCTCTCCGGGCGGCGGAGCGGCGGACCGGAAGGAGCGGGGCTGCTCCGGTGTGCGCCTCCGGTGGCTCCGGCCGCCGCCGTACGGGAACCTCGCCGCACATCGTCCCGCCGCCGCCGCCGCCGCCGCCGCCGTGAGGGGTCCTCGCTAGCTTTGCACACCCGCTCCTCCACACATGCCAGAAGAGGCTGACGTAGAAAAGCAAACAGAAGACAGTCGGCCCCTGTGGGAGCGGCGCCGCTCCCCGGCCGCCGAGACGCCGCAGTCACGAGCAGCATCCGCCGCGCAGCCGCGCATGCGCAGTGTCGTCAAAGCGGCCGAACGTTTCAAAACCGCCGCGTGCGCGCGGGACGGGGAGATGGGGGGGGGGGGGGCGCGTTTGCAGATGTTCATCCTTGGACGAAAATGAAAAGGCGGAGGAATGACAACAACGGCGGCAACGGCGACGACGACACAAAAAAAATGAGACGTGACCTGACCGTGATGAATTAGCTTTGGTGTAATTTGCACAGCGCCGCGCGCGGCTTATGTTGCTGTCTCTCTCTGCCTCGTTTTTCGGCGGCGGCGGCGGCAGCGGTGCTTCTTGACGACATCGCTGAGAGGCTCTCGAACGACGAGGCGGAGGCGGCGGCGCCGTCATGGAGCCCCTCGCCGAGGCGGGGCGCCCCCCCGCGGACGGCTTAGCAGAAGGGTTCAGGGCCCGCGGGCCGGCCGCGGCGGCAGCTGGTGGTCCTTGGACCGTGCACTGCCGCCCGACGCTGCGGCGCGCCGTGCACCCGGCCACCGGGCGTCACGGCCCGCGACCCCCCGCGGCCCGCGACGGCGTCACGCCACGGCGGGGGTGTGGCCCGGAGGGGGGCGGGGAGGGGGCGGTGTCGACACCCACGTGCCGGGCGCGTGCCACATCCTCGCTGCTGCACTCCGCGCCACGCGACACGGCATGATAACGGGTCATCGCTGAGAAGTGTGCGGCGCGAAAAAAAAATTAAATTCAAAATGGTTTGACAGCGGGGGTTTCGACGGAGAGCCGCGGGCAGCAGGAAGTCTTCGGTGACAGGACAGTGGTATCCGGGCCCGGCGCCCCGACTCGGCCCGCGGAACAGGGGCGGCGGCGTCACAGAGCACGGCCGCGGCGCGGCGCTGCATTATGCGGCCCCACAATCGGTGCTAATTCAGCGCGCCGGCACGACGCGGCACGGCACGTGTTGTCCGCGGCCCTAAAGTGTTCCGCCCGGACCGCCGCATTCACTTATCCCGCCGGCCGCGCGCGTTAGTTTCGGCCGCCGCCGCAGCCCTGCAGCGCCGCCGCCGTGGACGTGAGGCCGGTGTGTGGCGTGCGGTAGGTTAGTGCACGCCTGTCACGCCGCCGCACTGCTGCACGCCGGCCGGGGGGGGGGGGTCTGTGTGCCAGGGCTGTGCGCGCGGCACGCAACCCACCACTGTCAAGTTGAGAGTTAAAAAAATAAAATAATAATTGCAGGGAGGGTGGGTGGTGGGGATGAAAAGTTTTGGATAGTTGGTTCCGGCGAGGCTGCGCCTGTCGCGGGGAGGCAGGCAAGCAGAGCGGACCGCTACCCGGCACCACCGGCACCCCGGGGCTGAGGCTGAGGCTCGGCCACGGAGGCTGCCGTCGGCTGCCGTCGGCGGCCGCCGTGCCGCGCGCACCTTCCTGCCGTTCGTCAATGCGGACCGGAAGCCATCGGCCGCCTGCTCGCGCCGAGGCACGGGAGGCGCGGCTGCGTTTCCGTGAGGACGGCGGCGGCGGCGGCGGCGGCGGCGGCGGCGGTGGAGGCGGCGGCGCGGAGGCTGCGGCCGCGGAGAGGCGCTGCTCGGCGTGCGGCGCGGCGGGCGCCTCGCGGGGGAGGACGGCGCCGCGCTGATATTGGCAGTGATAGTAATTACCGACGGCGGTTGCATCACCCCGCGGGATTATCACGTCTGAAATGCACTCGAGCCGCGCCAGCCATCCAGCCAGCGAGCGGGCGGGAGGGGAGAAAAGGCGGCGAGATGGGGGCGGATAGAGGAGGCGTGTTGCGACACCGCGACGCATAGGAGCCGGCGGCGAGGGGGGAGAGAATATCCCCCGCAGGAGGCCGACCGGCCGACTAGACCGGCGGCGGGGTCGTCGGCCCGCGAGCCGAAACCTAATCCGGCGTGTGGCCGCACCGTGTGTGTCCCCGCCGCCTACAAGGCCCCCCCGGCTGCCCCGGCCGGCCCGCATGCTGCCGGGGACGGGTGCCGGCCGCGTCCGTGTGCCATAACAAGGCGTCCGGCCGGACGGATGTCTGCCTGTCACTGCTGTGGGCCCTCGGCGCCCTCGGCTTGCGTCACTTCCGATCAGGTGCCGCCTGTCGCGCGCGGGGCTCATCCCCCAAGGAGCAGACCAAGCGGCGGCCTTGAAAAATGCTTCGTGCAACACGCCGCTGCCACACACACACACACACACACACACACACACACACGTCCTCTCTAACGATGCTCATCGAAACCAACAAAGGCCGATGAAAGCCAGCCGGGTCATGAGGTGACTGCCTCGCGCCCCGTGACTGGCCCCATGACTGCGGGCCCCCATGACTGAATGACCAGGCCCATGACGTCACGTTGAGCAACAACACTTCTGCTCGGCGCCCCCAGGGTCGGGGCGGGCAGCAAAGAATAGTGCTCGTGAACCGTGTGTGTGTGTGTGTGTGTGTGTGGTGCTTCTTCTTTCTCTCTCATGCTCACGGCGCGGCAGTGACAGAGACGCCGAGTGCGTGATCCGCCGTGGGAAGACGCATAATATTAGGACGCCGTTGGTGATTAGCGGGTCGATTAATTAAGCGCGCCCCGTGAGCGGCCTCGGAGAAGAAGATGTTGATCCGGCGCACCACACCAGCGAACAACGGGTCCACCCCAGCACACATAAGGCGGTCTTTACGGCACGCAAAATTTTGGGGCCGATCGGGGCGCCGCCTGCATTTTCACGCAATGCATTACCGCGGACGCAGCGACGGACATGCGTGCTGTAATGTTACTTTCTCGAAATTATATACACACACACATGAGAAACGGAGGGGGAAAAATCGACCAACTTTGTCTGCTTCCTTAAAGGCGGAGCCAAAGCGACGTCGGAGGAGAAGAAGAGGCCAAAAAACCGGTGGGACAGGACGGACCCCCCTCCACACACGCACACACACAGACATCTAGATGACGGATGGCGGTGTATCGGCCGAAGAAAGTGTCTGCCACCGGGACCGCCGCGCTGCCGCTGCACCCGCGGCGGCTCCCCCCCCCCCCCCTCTCTGTCTCTGTCTGGGGCGCGCGACGACGCGCGAGTGCGAGCGAGACGGGGGGCTACTTGGCCAGGAGCCAGCGGCGGCGGGAGGCGGCAACAGAATTATGACTCCCCGGTCACCGAGTTTGGCCGGCCTCTCCACCTGCCTGCCTCCCCTTTGCAGGAGGGAGACAAGTTCAAGACTGGCCGCACCGGACGGGGCGGTGTGCGGGTCTGGGCGGGGCGGGGTCCTTCCGCTGTGGCGGTGCACACGTTACGTGAGCATGCAGCGCGGCCCGCACGGCCCGCACGGCCTCCTCCAGGACCCTCCAGGACCCTCCAGCGCCCTCTCCAGGACAGCCCTGGCCGGCCCGCGGCGCACCATTCTTCCCACGGGCCGCAAGGTGAGCCGGGCCCCGGCGCGGTTTGCCGCGTCCCGCGGCGTTTAGGGCTCCGCGAGGCGGGCGTGATGCACACGTGACGCGCTCGCGCCACCCCTTTTTCGTACGGAATACCCGCGGCCGGGTATAGAAAGCGAGAGGTGCATTGTGCGCGGCGCGGGGAGCGGAGAAAGCACCCAAAGTGCCATTGCCTAATCGGCGGCCCGCGATCGGGCTTAAAGACGCCCGCCGCCGCCGCCAAGCTGCGAGGGCCCGCCGCAAGCACTGCAAGCACTGCGAGCCCGCGGACCAAGCGCGGCGATACCGTAGATAAGCGTCGCTTGCGCGGCACGGCATAGGCGATAGCACAGCAGGGCGGATAGATGCCGCGGAGATAGACATTATTCTCTTTCTTTTAGAGAGGAAAAAAAAACACGAGTAATCTCTTGCAAGGCAGGATAGATAGATCACACAGTTTGCCGCGGTACTGAGCAAGTGCCTTTTGCTCGGCTCATTTCACCATTACGGCGGCGGTGGCGGCGGCCTGCAGGTCCCCAGGTAATACTGCAGTCGCAGTGCAGTGAGGGGCTCCGCGGGCGCCGCTCCAATCTCGGCCCAACATCTCATTTTCCGGGTGTAAATACGGCGGCCCTAACGAGGCGCCTAAATAAAGCCCTCCGCTCACAATGCACCGCGGGGCGCTTTCTACCAACACCGCCGCCGCCGCCGATAGGTTTCGTCTGCATACGATGACGGTGCGTGTGTGTGTGTGTGTGTGTGTGTGTGGTCACGGAGGGAGCCGCGGCCTCACTACTTCCTATAGCCGGCCGGCGAAACGGGGCCGATCCGAGACAGCGATAAGCTAATAAAAGGCATTAGGGGGGAGGGAGGGGGGGCGCCCGCGGGGCTGGTGCGGCACCGCCCGCGGCCGCCAGCAGCCGACCCACGGCACAGCAACAGGTGACCGGGCGGCCGTAACCTGCTTTTGTATGACAAGCCCGCGTGTCTTCGTCTCCCTCCCTCCCTCCCTCTCTCTCTCTCTCTCTCTCTCTCTCTCTCTCTCTCTCTCTCTCTCTCTCGCTCTCCCAGGCGCTGCGCTGCTGAGGTCACGCCGCCGGCGGTGCGAACGACCGGCCACGACGGCGCTGCCCGCAGCCCGCAGGCCGCAGGCCGGCCCGCCGCCGGGCTCTCGGTGGGGGTGACATAAGTGTTGCGATTTTCGAGTGTTTGCGGCGCTGACATCACCCGGGCCGCCGCCGCCGAGGCCGTGTACGGGTACCGATGGCACCGACCGACACCCGCGCCGCGCCGGCTTAAGGACACCCCCTCCTCCACCTATAATGCGGCCCCCCCCCCCCCCCGGCAGCTCCTGGATCCGCCCCTTCCGCCGCGCGGCGTGCATGTGATGCCGGTGTGGCTGGTGCGAGGGGTAACCCCAGGGCTCCCAGTCACTGTACGCCTTCCAGTCCAAGTCACTCTCCAGTCAAAGTCCAGCCAATTTCAGTCGGACACATCGTGCGGCTACATAACCGGGAGCGCATGGCCGCCTCGCACCGCAGCTCGTTAGCCGTGTGGTTAGCGAGCCCACCCGACGGTCGGCTGGTCGGAGGTTCAACTCTTTGCCGGTCCACGCCATTTTTCTGCCGGCTCAGCCAAGGCGACGGCGAGTAAAGTACCGGGGGCGCGCTGCCGCCTTCATCGTTGGTCTGTGACCGTATGGGTAGGGTGGCTGACGGGCGACCATAAGGTCGTGGGTTCGGGCCTAGCCGATTCCCCCAAATTTTTCTTGTGTCTGCGCCTGGAAGACAGAGGGTAAAATATACTTTCGAACGCGGCGTCGGTATGGCTGTCTGAACGGCCGTGCGCGCTGCGTCACTGAGAGATGTAAGCGTTGGGTTTCAACTTGAAGATTCCCGCAGCACGGTCGGGCTTACCCCCGTTCCCGGGTCCGAGGTTCTCTCGGTCGCCCGGGGTTTCCGGCGGGGGGGCTCTGTGTCTACCAAGGAAACTTGGTTCGGAGACTCGGGTGTATGCTACGGGGGTACCTAGGGTTCGGTGCCTTCGTTTTCGCTCCCTGTGAATCTGGCAGACGAGGACACGCCGTCGCGACTAGGGTTCGTCGTGAAGTACAGCAGCTTCGGCTGTGTACGATATAGGAAAGCCTACCTCCCCCCCAATCCGCTCGGGAGTGGCCGCAGTGCCACAGACCAACCAGCCAGTCGAAGGGAGTTGATTCCGGAAATCTGGCTGGCGGAGGGGGCTACATTGACCGTTGCGGAAGCGTGCCCCTGAAAAAGGCCGCTGCGTCGTGCCTGTGTCTTAGCGGCGGTCGATACCTGGTACACCGGTTCCCATTCGAACACCGAAGTTAAGCAGGAGGGTTCCAGGCGGAGGCCTGGGACGAGGTAGTGCCCACCCATTTTTGCATTTTTTTTCAAAAGCATCCACAGATTTCTAAGCAAAACAAAAATATTTTCGTTTTGGGTTTTGGTCATGGTAGGAATGACTTTTTGACCTATTTTGGGGTGGGTGACAGCTCAGAACACAGAAACCATAAATGATCGTGAAATCTCTCTCTCTCTCTCTCTCTCTCTCTCTCTCTCTCTCTCTCTCTCTCTCTCTCTCTCTGAGTGCCCGGGTGGCCGACGTCGTCTTCCCGACTGTCCGCCATGCAGGACGACCTCCGTCGGCAGCTGAGCGCCGCCGGCCGCCCTGAGCAGCAACAATAGTGGCCCTGCCGGGCCCGCCGGGCTGCCTCCGGCAGGCCCCCGGCAGGCCTCCGGCCCGGTCCTTGGCCGCCTTGCCGTGAGCGGCACACAGGACAGGTACCACAGGTGCTGCAGCGGTGTGGCGTCACCCGTCTGTCTCCCGACCTCCCGGCTGCCGCCGCCGCCGACGGCCCGGGAGCGCGAGCAGTGCGGTGCGGACGGGGCCCCGTCGGCGCCCCCGGAGCGGCGTGCTGATTGACTCGCGCTGCGCGGACCGGAAGCGATGTGTCGCTGACGAGGATGGGCGTGGTCCGGACTTCCGGTCTCTATGCGCGCGTGAGCGCGCGACACTTTTGATTTTTGACGCCCATAAATGGAGCTCCGCCTGATGATCAGTTAATGTACTTCAAAAAAAAAATTGCCTCCTTTAAACATTAAAAAAAAACAGCGACAGGCTAAAAAATTGAGGTAGACCAGGAAATAATAAAACTAGTACCCCGAAAGTTTTTTAACACCACAATTATGTTGTTCAAGTTACGGCTCCTTTCGATCCATAGTTTTTATTATGCAAGGAGAGGAGGAGGTGGTGGAGGGGCGCCTTGCCCCGAACAAGGCCGTCGGCGTCAACACGGACCGGGCGCCGAAACCCCAATCAGCATCCTGGCAGCGGGCCCCGCAGGACCCGCAGGACCCGCCGGCACCCGCCAGGACCGCCTCGCCTCCCACGCCGCTTGTCCTGCCGCGGGGGGCGGACAATGGCACCACTGCCCTCCGCGGCAGTCGATCGCTCCAGTTATCGTCCCATCGCGCCGAGAGAGTCGTCGAAATCCGAATCTAACGACGGAAGGTGAAAGCCGCGGGGGGGTCCGGAAGGTCGTCGCGCAGAAAAATAAAAGAATGGGCCATAAATGAGCGGCGCGATTGGTTTGCCGGCCGCGCCGCCTGCCGCCGCGCTG
This sequence comes from Megalurothrips usitatus, assembly GCA_026979955.1. Classification (NCBI taxonomy): domain Eukaryota; kingdom Metazoa; phylum Arthropoda; class Insecta; order Thysanoptera; family Thripidae; genus Megalurothrips; species Megalurothrips usitatus. The sequence continues at coordinate 14,401,900 of CM049593.1, forward strand.
CTGTTTCGTAGAAATAATGAGAAATGGGCTGATTATTAATTACTGCCGTTGGCATGGGGTCGGCGACTGCTGGCCGCTAGAGTGGAGTCCCAGGGAGGAGGCCGCGATGGAAACTGTCGGGCCGTACATCAGCCCGCCGCATAACCGTTCGCGCCATCAGCTTATGTCACCGCGTCGCGGGCCGCTTCGTTAGCCGAATGGCCGCCAGCCGCTGGGTCCGCGCCCTGCTGGCCCGGCCTGCCCTTCGGGAGGAGGGCCAGCCCAGCGGTCAGCGGCGGTCAGCAGCGGCGGTCAGAGGGGACTTTCTCCCGCGGAACACACAAGTTTCTTTTAATCGCCGCCGCGCCGGTCGTCCGCATATTATTTCGCGCTTCGGGAGCCGTAAGTTTGCCGGCGGCCGCGAACACGCCGCCCGGCGGCGCCCGGCGCGGGCCGGCGTCATCAATTTGCTGGCTGTCTCTCAGAGCCGCTGCTGGCGGTCGGACGCCCGCGGAGCGCAGGGTAGGCAGCCCCGCCGGGCAGCCGTGCCGCGCGGGCCGGCCTACCCGCCCGGGGGCTCGGCCCGCTCCGCCCGCTCCGGTAGGCGCTGTCTCGGCCTCTGCCGGCCCGCGTGGATTACCCAATTCTCTTCCGCCGGCCGACCCGTCATATAGCCTACGCGGTGATCCGGAGCGAAAGGTGACGGGCGCGCATGCTGCCGCGGTGGACGACGACGGCAAGCCCAGAGTCATCCCGGGGCCGCGAGGCGTGACGCAAGGCGGAGAAGGGAAAGGTGGACCGGCTCATCCCCGACGTCTCCGGCCGTTCGCACCTCGTTGTGTTTCGAGTGGCCCTCCCGCCTGCGTTAGATCGGGCTTTGTTCCGGTCGGACGCACCGGCGGCCTACGAAAACAAGCACGTCGACGCGGCCCGTAGCTGCCCGTCATCGGCCGCTGCCGCTGGGGGGCGGGCCGCGGAGGTGCGGGCCGACGGCGAGGCTCCTGCCGTGTGTCGGGGCCGTGCGCGCGGCCGGGAGCGGTACGTTGTAGGGAAATGGATTTGCTGAGGTAAGGGGAACATTCGCCGCGGGCACAGTCGGGCTGCATAAACAGCCGGCAGCCGCGGGTCGTGCAGCCCCGAGCACCGCCGCCACATCCGGCCGCCGCCGGTGCACAGACTTCCCCCGGCCGGAGTGTGTTTGCTCTGCCGCTAAGCCTGGGCGACAAGTCATGTGCGCCGCCCGGAATGCCCTCCTAAAAGCGTCCGTGCCGGGCCGGGGCCGGCGGGAGGCAGGACGACAAGTAACTCGTGACGGCCGGCGATAAACGGCCCCGCGGCGGAGGCCGGCGGAGCCGGTGCCGTTCGGGGGGTCGGCGCGGCCCGCGCGGCCCGGCAGGTGACGGCATTCTCATAGCCGGAAGGAGATGACGGGTGTAAATGCGCACGCGGGCGCAGCAGCAGTCCACTTCCCGAAATATCTGACGGCGGCGGGAGCTGGGCTGCAGACTCCAGTAGGCCGGAGGGAGCAGTGACGCAACGACTCGGGCGGGGATCGGCAGCCCTCCGACCCTACAATAACACTCCGACCCTACCGTCATCTGGCCCTCCGACCCTTTGACCCTCCGACCCTTCGACTCTTTGACCCTCCGACCCTTTGACCCTCCGACCCTCCGACCCAACGGTCCCCTAAGTAACCCTCCGACCCTGCCTCACACCGTGCGACAAGGCGGCGGCGCTCGCACAACCGCCTCCTGCGCTGTCCACGCGAGCTGCACGGCAAATTGCAGCGCGGCCTGCACTCGCCGCTCGCGTCACGTTCTTAAGCACCGCCGACCCCAATCTGTCCGTCCGTCCGCCCGTCCCGCGGGCATTACCGATCATTACTACCGATCGGCCACTCACTTTGTCGCCCCTCCCTTATCGCCGGCTCTTTCTTCTCTCTCTCTCTCTCTCTCTCTCTCTCTCTCTCTCTCTGTCGCTCCAATAACAAGCGGCGCGCGACAGCATTCCTGCTCAAGCCTGAATAACGAGGGCAGCGGCGCCGCCGCGAAAGTTTTTATGTTTTCCTTCGGTGAGAACATGTCGCACGGGCGCGCCGCGACCCCGGCTAGATCAACAGAACACAAACGTGGCGGTGTGGGCGGAGGAGGACGCGCGCGGCGCGGCATACCAACACGAGAGGGACAATCGAAAACCTCTCCGCCGCGCCTCCCCCCGCGGCGCGCCCGCGTCGCCGCGTCGCCTCCATTGAATCCACCTGACCCGGCGGCGGCGGCGGCGGCGGTCGGTGTGGAGTATCGCTGACCTACCACGCCCTCCGCAGCGCGCCGGAGGGACAGAGACGGGTGGGCGGGGCTGGCGATGGAGCGAGAGAGAGGGGGAGCAGCGGGGGAGGCGGCGGCGGCGGCGGCCGGCCCGGCGGCCCTTCTCCGGTATGGCGGGCGGGTTATTATGGCTGAGCGGAGAAAAAGACAGTCGCATCGCGTCGCAACGCACACCAATAAGCACGGCGGCGGCCGGTCTCCCCTCCTGTCCCCGCTGCGGGCCGCGGGCCGCGGGCTGCGCGGGCTCGGCCGGAGAAAGCTGCCGGCCGGAGGGACCCCGGCCCGGCGGCCCGGCGGCCCCCGGGGGCCCCCGGGGGCCGCGCGCCCCGCCCCGCCCCGCCGTCCGCCACGCCCCGCTTTGATACGCGAGTGTGCCCCGCGGGGGGCTGAGAACATGATCGGAATCGCTGTCGAGCTGCCAGGTCGGCGCGGTGCGGCGCGGTGCGGCGCGGTGCGGCGCGGTGCGGCCACGGCCCCGTGTGCTGGACGGTGGCCTGCGGTCAGGCCGCGCCGCGCCGCGCCGATGTTTGAGTTGGCGTGGCGTTGCCGCTGCAGCAGATGATCGGCGGCTCCCGGTCGGTGGCTCCTGCTGACCACACACCAGGGTCAGGACCCGCGCCACGGGCCTGACCTCAACTCACATTGCACACACGGCGGCGCGGCGGCCGCCCGTGTTGTATCACGTCGTACACACGCACACACACACACATGCTCGGCTTTCGCCCCGAGCCAACCTCAAAATCGGACGCGCGTGAGAGTGGCAGTTTAGCAAAAATTGACCGACCTGGCATGTTGTGCCCTTGCACAATCCGAGGTGCGCGCGCGAGTGGGGCTCCGCCAGGCCGCGCCCGCCTGCTGCTGCACCGCCGCGACTTTTCCCCCCCTCTGCGTTACATTATTTTATTTTTTCGTCCTCGGACTTTTGCTGTGATTTTGCTGTCAGCGCGGGTGGCGGCGGCTGCGCCGGCAGGAATGAATGGGTACCCGCGGCACACCTCGAGCCGACACTGACCCTACCCGACCCGGCTGCAGGGCACCGCAGTGCACCGCAGGGCGCCGCAGGGCACCGCAGGGCACCGCAGGGCACCGCAGGGCAGGGCCGCGGTGATGTACGACATCGTAAATAGACGGTTACTGCCGCGGGGCGGACGGGGCTGCCGAGGCCCTGGGAGCCTGCGGCCGCCGCGGCCTGCCTGCCGTCGGGCCCGATGAGTCGCCCCGCACGTTGGCACACACAGGTGCCCCGGCCGGGAGCGGCGTGGCGGCGTGTCGTGTTGCGTCAGGGGGGACAATAAGAAAAATTGCTGGTGGCGATTAGCGGGTTCGACTCGGCGGCGGCGTCCGGATCGGCGGCAGGCCGCCCGCCCGGGTCCGGCAGGGTCCGCTGCCGGGGCTCCTGTCCGAGTACACAGTTTCTCTCCTCCCCCTTCTCAAAATGCACTGACCGTTGTGTCGGGCACATTTCTTTCCCTAGCGGGGCGGACGGCTGCCTCCTCCGCCTCCTCCTCCTCCTCCTCCTAGGAGCTCCTCCCCCGGCTCCGCTTTCCTCCGGCCGGCCCTGTCTGCCGCCGCCGTCTCCACCGCTGTCGCGTCGGGAACAACAACAACAACAACAGCAACACGACGGCTGGAAGACAGACAGAACCCCAGATTGGGTTTTATGGCGGGGGAAGGGAAAGAGATCGTGAGTCCGGGGATCTATGGGTTCATCGGCGTCGTCTCCGCCTCGCCGAGCCTCGCCGCGCCGCGCCACGCCCACCAGCACGGCTCAGGCCCCTCGGAGCCGCTGCAGCTCCCCCGCCGCGCCGAGGCTCTGGGAAGCCGGGCCGAATCCGTACCGTCCCGTCCCGTCCCGCGTGAAAACTTGTGAGCCGAGCTGAGAGGCGGGGCGCGCCGCGCCGCGCTCTGCAGTGCACTTTCTCGGTCCACGGATTGGCACTGGCGGGCTGGAGCCCGCTGGGCCGCTGGAGCCCGCTGGAGCTGGGGGGCTGGAGCCTGGAGGCGGCCGCGACGCCAAAGGCGAAGGTGCCTTGGAGGGGTCAGGTCAGGCCGCCCGCGCCGCCCCGCCCGCGCGCGCGCGTGTGTTCTCCCATCTCGCTCTTTTGCTCACGTTTCCGCCTCGCGCCTATCCCAGTCCCACCCACGCCGACAGACGCCCCCGCCGCTCGCCTCGCCTCGCTCGCACACATTTCCCCGACCGCTGTCGTTCACGGTCACGCGCGCGAAATCCGAGAAATGAAGCGAGCGGTCGTGCGTCAGGGCGGCCGCGTTGGACACGCCGCGGCCGCCCGCCGCGAAACTGACCGACAGCTCCACACACACGCACACACACACACACACACGCGCGCGTCGCGGAGTTACCTCAGCGCAGTTACATGTAACCGCATTCGTCCTGGGAACTAAAAGCTCTTGGCTTAATCCCGGCCGGAACTACAAAGTGGTTCAGAAGGGGGAGCGGCGGCGGCGCGGGCGGGAGGATTGGGGAGGGATTATCATTAACCATCTCCGGCCGCGACGACATCCGCGGCGGCGGCGGCAGCGGCAGCCGCACCGCACCGCACTCAGCGGGGATACGGCCGCAGCCGGCAGAAACCGCGTCGCCCGTAAGACACATGGGGAAGCAATCAAGCGGCGGCGGCGGCGGGGACTACTCACACCGCGCTGTCTCTTCCTCTCCCTTTCGGCCTCTCTCTCTCTCTCTCTCTCTCTCTCTCTCTCTCTCTCTCTCTCTCTCTCTATCTCTCTCAGCCCTTTCTCTATCCCTCCCTCTCCCCCCCCCGGCTCCGCGCCCTTTTGCTCATAAGCTTTAACTCCAGCGGCCGGATCGGACTTGCCATAATAGGCGCCATAAAAATAAGCAGCGCGGTCCGCTCCGGTCGTCCTGCGGGTCGGCGGGGCCCGGCGCTGCCCTGGCTGCCCTGGCCGCCACAGTGTCCGTCATGGTCCCGGCCGCGGTGCCGGCGGTGGAGCGGGGCTCGGGGCCGGCGGCGGTGCGGGCGGCCGGTTACGGGGCGATCCGCTTCGCTCGCCGCGTCCCCGCCGGCCTGGGGTCCTGGTCCCGGGGGGCGGTGGTCGGCGCCGTGTTGCTTGTTCGCAGAAAACGAGCCGCAGCGTTCAGCGTTGTTAAATAATCCGCAAAGAAAATGGTGGGCGTTGACGAGAGGCCCGGAGGCGAGGGCAGCGAGAGGTAACCGCCGTGGTGCGGCGGCGACCGGGGCGGTCCGCGGTCCGCGGGCCTCGTGGGGTCGGCGGGGACGGGCGGCAGCGATGTGCGCAGATCCCGATCGCGGACCCCCCCGCCCCGGAGCCCCCCGGAGGACCGAGCTCGGCCGGGGCCGGGCCTGCCGGGCCTCCCGGGCCGACCTCCACCGGAGCAGGTTCACTTTCGGTTTCAGCCCACCAGCCGGGCCGCGGGCCGCCAGCCGGGGAGCGGCAGCGGCGCTGACGGGGCCCGCCTAATGCGAAGCGAGCCCTAGGAAGGATTGCCGTTATTCGGGATGCAAATTTCGGTCCAAGTTCTGCCCTTTCAGTGAGGGACCGGAATTTATATCATTTTTATTTTATTTCTGTGTGACAAGTGTTGCAAAATGTGTTGGTACGACCACGGCGCGGCCCGGTGGCTTCTTGCGACTGGCCGTGGGAGGCGGAGAGGCGCCCAGAGGCGGGTGGGGCCCGGCGGGGCCCGGCGGGGCCGCGGGATGCCCGCTGTTGTGTTGCATTTCCGCGAGCCGAGGCTGAGGGCCCCGACAAGGGACCCGGTCCGGCCGGCCGGCCGGCCGAGGTGCACAATGCCCTTGTGAACGGTCCGCGGTGCCGGTGCATGCCGGTGCTCTCGGCGTGCAGGTGCTGCAGGGCGATGCGCGGCAGGCCGGCAGGCGGTGTGGGAGTCAAGTGCAACACCGCGCCGCCGCCGTCCCGACGGGGGCCGCCCCGGAGTGACGTGCGCCCGGACCTGTTCGCGGGGACGGCCGCGGCGCAGCACGGCCGCGGCAGCGGCGGTCGGGCGGCCAGCCGGCTGACGGACGCCCCCCCCCCCCCCGCGGAGCAGGGAGTTCCCAGCTGATAAGACGCGTGCCGCGTGCATACCGCACCGCAACAACGCGGAAGTCGGGAATTAATTAGAAGCGCTGGCAGACGCGCGCGCCGCGCCTCCGCCCCGGACGGTATTCGAACCCGCGACACACACACATGCAGCCCCCGCGCGTGCCCGCCCGGCGGACGCCCGGCTCTAATCGAGGCCCGCGGGTGATGCACCGGCGCATCAGGCCGTCGTCAGGAACCGGCCGGCCGGCGCCCCGAGCGAGCCTCGACCGCGCGGGTCGTGCCGCGGGCAGGGCTGCCGAGGCCCCCCCCCCCCTCCGCCCCCCGCCCGCACCCTTCCGGTTCACTGACCAGCCGCCCGCCGAGCACCGATGCGCCAGCATGCCGGGGGTCAGCGGTCACCGCTAGCGCTGCAGCAGTCGTTGCGCAAAAGACGCTCGCGGAATCGTAATGCGGCACGCGTGCTCGCAGTCTTGTGAAGCGTTTGACTTGTCCATATTTATCAATCGCGATACCAGCCGATTACGTCACGGTCTTTAAAAAAATTGAAACTCTTAAAAAAACATGGTTGTGTGTAAGCGGCGCAACAACCCCCGCTACCGCAGCCGGCGGCCGCCGCCGGCCCTGACCCCCGCCGCCCCCACGACGCCGCCGGCCGGCACCCGCACCTACACAGCCGTGCCGCGTGAAAGTGACGCCCTCATGGCGGCCCATCACATCACGGCCCGCGGGTGAAAGGACGCGGACAGCGGCAGTGACGGCGGCCGAGTTGAAGGACAAACGGCTGTCGGACCAAGGACGCCGCCGGCGCCTCAAAGTCCTGGGGGTCGCCGTCGTCGTCGTCACCCCGGACGCTCCTCGCAGGGAATCCCCCGGCCGCCGTCAGCGCCACGGCGCCGGTCAGCTGTCGGCCGCTGCCCCGCAGTTTGTTTGTTATGGCTGTTACGGGCCGTGGGGCGCCCTGGTAGCCGTGTCTGTAGGTGTGAGCGCAACACACTCACACACACACACGCACGAATCTCTCGGACGCGGCGCGGTAGTAGTGAATGGACCGGCGAGGGCGACGTACGCTTCATGCACTACAACGTAAGAGTGACCGCCCACGCACGCGCACACACGCGCACACGCACGCACTGACACGCGAACGCCTTTTCCAGAGGGCCAACACACGGTGGCGGAGCCTTTTGTTCCCGGCGCCCGAATTCTCTCCCTCCGCCCGGCCCGTCAACTACTCTTCTTCTCTGTTGCTGCTGCCAATTTTTCCGCCGCCTCCCGTCCATCATTTTATTCGAGAGAGAGAGAGAGAGAGAGAGAGAGAGAGAGAGAGAGAGGCGGACTTTCTCTGAGGGACGCCCTCCCCTACAATGCGCCCGGCGTTGAGGAGGCCACACCGGGGGCCACAATGAGCTGGGTCCCACGCCGAAGGCAGACTTAATGCCCCCTCCTCCCCTCTGCCTCCTCCTCCTGCACCCCATCGTACACCGCAATTAAGGCACAACTCGCGCGACGACGACGACGCTTCGCGAATTAAAAATCAAATCAGCTCATGAATGCAGTGCGCGATGCAAATAGAGTGAGTGAGTGAGCGAGCGAGCGGCCGCGTGGGCACAATGGAGTGAGATAACAACACGGGGGCTCCCCGCCCGACGGGAGTCCCTGAGGACGTCGGCCGGCCAAGCGGGGCGGAGCACTGGCGGCGCTCTGAAGCAGGCCGTTGGCAGTACATAAACACGCGTGCGCACGCTCACACACACACACACACACACACACACACACGCCTGCCCGGAGCAGTCGACAGTGGACAGCTAGAAAATGAGTCTGCAGCGCAGCAACAGCATGACCAACAACTAGGCAAACCTCGGCAGCGTCCGTCGCCGCCGCGCCCGGGTTTTAAGGAGTCGGCGCGCGTGCGACGTGCCGCGTGCCGCGTGCTGCGTGCGGCGTGCCTGCGTGCCTGCCGCCTGCTGGCCGTGTGCCGTCGAACCCTCACCTGCAACAGAGAGAAAAGGCATTTCACGTGACTTGCTGACGCTGCTGCTGACTTTGTGTTGCTGGCGGCGGAGAGATGACGCGCCGCCGCCGCCGCCGCCGCGCCGTGCGGACTCGTGATTCCGCGGAATCCCCCTCGCGGCATGAGCAAAAGCAACGGAGAATCATAACCAGCCAGCCCCGCTCTGTCTCTGTCTCTTTCTCTGTCTGTCTCTCTCCCACTCTAATTGAGAGCGCTGCGGGGCGTTGGGGTTGGAGATGGCCACCGCGCGGCTTGCGTCAGTCACCGGCGCCGCCGACCATCCCGGAGGATAAGTGAAAGAAACAGAAAAATTATATTAATGAGAAGGCGCATTATTGGCAGTGATTCCCCGGGCACTATTGGCAGTGCGGCGCGCCGGTGCCGCGGCGATGCCCCGCCGCCGCCGATGTGGGCCGGTCGGTGACTTGCTGCTCTTTCTCAAAACGCGTCCTTGGCCCACATCGTCGCGGGACTCGCTTTGCTCTGGAAACGGCGGCGCCGCCGATCGCGGGCCTGTTTTGGCGGCGGAAGTGTAGCAGTAAGTGTGTGGAGCACATAAAAGTGGCGATCCTGGACTCCCGACGGACCGGCTGGGGCGGCGGGGCTGGCCGCGCCGCGCCCCGCCTCGCCACGCCGCGGCCCGCGGGACCACTTCGTGATCTCCTGGCTCCACACGTTCCCCGCCTGCTCAGCTCAGCTCCTCGGGGTGCGGCGGCGCGGCGTGGCGTGCAGGCGAAACAGGAAAAACAAATTTCTTCATCAGCTCTGCTTGCCGATCAAAAATGAGACTTTCACGGTATGCCAACAGAGCAGGTGATGCAGCGCGGGTGCAGAGGACCAGGAGGTCCTCGAGGCTAGAGGCCGCTTAGTAGAGACTCTCTCTCTCTCTCCCCTCTCTCTCTCTCTCTCTCTCTCTCTCTCTCTCGTTGGCCACGCGCCTCACGGCCGGCATCGTGCGAACGCTGCGTGTCGCGCCTGACCCGCCGCCGCCGACCGTCCGCGGCCTCCCGAACATGCGACACCCGCGCGCCCTATTTTCTTGTCGCTCCCTCACTCTCACCCCTCTCTGAGTCTCTTTTCCTCGCTCCACTCTCGTTTTCATCTCTTTCCGTCTCCCTCGCTCTCGCTCTCTCCATCTTTTCCCCCGAATCGCATTCCGATGTTAGTAATAACATGCCAGCGGCGGCGGCGGCGGCGCACGCGGCTCGCACTTTTTGATTGAACTTTTTAAAATGAGATCAGAGGCTCGGCGCACTCCGTGACACTCCGTGCGGAATAGTTTAATTCTCAGCTATCAATCACCCGGCGCCGCGGCGTGTCCTGCGGGGCCGGCGGGGCCTCCCACGCAGCGCGGCGGTCCCCCAAACGGAAGCAGCACTGCACCACTTCACTGCCTCCTCCAGGCGCACGCTCCGTGCAGCGCGCGCGCGCCGTCCACCGCCACCGCTCCTCTTCCCGGACTCGCGGCGGCGAATCGCGGCGCCGGATCTGTCACAGGCGGCTTCCTTTACCCCCCGCGAAGAGCGCGATTCATTCATTAGTGAGGACAAAAGCGGGGCGCGGCGCGGTAATCAGGGCCGGCCGGCAGCGCAGGTGGACCGCGGCGGAGCGGAGTCTTTCTGGGGCTTGTCGAAGCTCCCCGGCGCCTGTGGCGGCGTGCGGGGCGCCTCCCCTCCCACACCGTGCAGGCGGAAGCAGGCATAACGCCACAGCGCGGCGCGGTCAGCCCCCGCTGGCTTTATGCTACTTCTGTCCCGCCCGTTGCGGCAGCTGCCGCTGCAGATATCGCACTGCGGGGTGGGCGTTGTGGGAGGCTCACGGCGCGGGCATAAGAAGCGGCAGCGGCAGCAGCCGGCTCATCGGCACGCAATCGGCATTACGCTGCGAGCGGCCCGGCAAAATATAATGGCATCTTCATCAAATTCACTCTCCGTTTCGAAGGGGGGGAAAAGAAAATGGACGTGAGGGTCTGCGGCGGGTGTTGTGGTTGCACAAGGCGGTGCAGCGGCGGCGGCGGTGCAGCAGCGAGCGGCCGACGAGGAAACGCCAAATCAAACAGCGTCACACTGCCGGGCTGTAAAAGGCAGAAAACGGTTCGACAGCAGGCGATAATGACACGGTGTTGCAGCGCCGTCACGGGCTCCGGGGGGCCTCCAGGGGGCCTCCAGGGGGCCTCCAGCGGCCTCCAGGGAACCCCGCAGGGGGTCTACTGCCCGCCGGTCCCCACGGACTCGGACGGCGGTGTTTCCTTCCAAGTTCTGGAGCAGCGCTGCTCGACTCCACACTGCACCGCGTTACTTCCGGCAGACCAGCCAGCCTGGCAGCGACCCGTAAGGCCAAGGTGGGGGCGAGTGAGCCGGCATCGGCGTGGCGGCGGCAGCGGCGGCGCGGGGCGGTGTGGGAACCGACGCCAGTGTGTGTGACGTCGGAGGCTACGTCCATAAATTGTGTAACGCCACTCGGTTATATTTTAAAAAAAATAAAAAAAGGGAATTAAAAAATCGTTAAAAATAAATGTAAGTCAGTGAAATTATCTGTAAACCCTACTGAACTGGCGGACGGCCGCCTACCAAACCGAGGGCTGCAGCACCACGAACGCTCTGCGCTCCAAGAAGTGAATCAGGTCAGCCACTCGCAGAGCCGCTGCCTGCGTTGCCGCGGCGCTGGTCCGCGGGGTCTCCCCTTAATGAAGACCGTCTCTGCCAGCGGCAGCAGCAGTGCCATCCTCCATCGTGCGATAACCGCCGGCAAATAATTACACGCTGCTCGGCCGGCTGCGAGGGCCCCTGCTGCGGAGGCTGCGGTGAGCCGGGGGGCCTCCGTCCCCCCGGACCCCCCGGGACCCCCGGCTCCCTTCTTTATCACACTCTTACGGCGCCCGCCGCGGCCCTACCGGCCAAATTGACCCGCAGCCGGCCGCGGGAGCAGCCGAGTCCCGCCCCACCGCCGCCGCGGCCTTCTGGATGTGTATTACTTTCTCTCAAGGATGTGAGTGTATGTGTGTCCTCTAAGATGGAGCGCCACAATCTAATTAGGCCGATGGCGAAGGCCGCGGCGACCACCGCTGCAACCGCATCGAGTCTCTGCTGCGGCTGTGGGAGCCGCGCTCAGTGATGCGGTCCCGATGTGTGCCGGACAGCCGGCGGACTGCTGGACAGGCAGGGCGGGCGGGCGGGGCTCCTGGGTGTTCCCGTCGCATCCGTGGGACGACGGGGACCCGCGGGCGAGGACCGGAAGGAGGGACGAGGTGCGTGGCCTCACCGCCGTCACCGTCATCCCGCCCTCCAGGAGCGTGATGGTGCACCGCCGCGCCCGCCGCGCACGCCCGTCGCCACCGCACTGCCTGCTGCAGGCGCGTTATGTAAGGCGGGGGGCGCGGACGGAAGCAGCAGGACCTTGGCGGGGTCAACACGACCACCACACTGCACTTTACTCTCCGCTGCCGCCCCCGCGCCACCGCGGAGCGGAAGCTGAGTGACCCGCGCGGCGGCGCGCCAAAATTTGAACCGAGAGCGTGGCCGCACTCTGGCTCGGCGGCGCCGGGACCTGCGGTCGGGGTCGGGCGCCCAACTAGCCCCCCGTTAGCCAGTCGGGGTAATCTGGCGACGGTGCGGCTATATGGCGGCTCATCTCCGCGCAACCGCGGCCGGCATGAGTGTAACACGCCGCGCGGCCAATGAGTGCGAGAGAGACGGGACGTCCCATTTGACTGCGGCCGGGCACCCGGCATCTCTCTCGCACCAGCGGCGCAGTCAAACGGGGCGTCCGAGTCTCGCCTCGCTCGCCACTACTGGCTGGGTCCTCGCACAAAACCCCGATTCAATTTCTTCTTTTTTTCTTCTTTTTTTTAATAAATGAAAATCGCATGTCAGGTTACATAGGACACCATTAGCCGCGCACGCCTCGCCGGCTGCTTGCGGCTGGTTGACAACGTTTCCCGGCCGTTTGAGTGGGCTACACCGCCACTGCCGCCGCCGCCGCGCGCCGCTCCACGTGCTGCGAGGCGGGAAAGCTGGACCCGTTGAGAGAGACAACCAGGTCGCTCATTGGCTCGGGAGGCAGCCCAGATCCCCCCGCCGCGCCGCGCAGCCCCGCGCAGCCCCGCGTGTCCTAATGGTGTTCCAGTGAGAGTAGCAGTGTGGCGGAGTTGTGCGTTAAACTGGAGCCGCCGCGCCGCCCCCGGCCGTGTGTCCCGTCCTGCGGCCTGCTGCGGGCCTCTGCCCGTGTCGGTGTCACTCTCGGGGGCCCCGATACTGTCGCGTGCCCGGCCGAGATAGGGCTGACGCCGCCACAAGGCTGCCGCAGGACTACCACAAGGCCGCCGAACAGCGGGGAGCGCTTATGGCGCCTCTCTGGAAGTATGCCACGCCTTGCGAGCTCTTTATGAGGGATTACATGCAGCGGCGGCAGCGGCGGCGCCTCCGTTTTGGACATAACACACGTGCCCGCCGTGCCCGCCTAACCTTGCACATCCCGCCTCGGCTCGCCTGCACGGACTGCACGGCCAGTCCGCCTGCCGGAGCCGGACGGACGAAACGAGGAAGGCGGTTCTAAAAGAAGAGTAAAATGCAGGGCTGCGCTCGGATGTGCTGTGTTAATTGCTACGCGAGCGCGGGCGTCGAGCGCGGGTGTCCGCGCCGCCCGTCCGGCAAGGCTGCTGCCCGGAATAGGAGCAACATTCGGGGGGCAACATTCCTTAATGTCTCACTTAGCCGCGACCGAGAGAAAAAAAACTAATCAGGTTGTCAGATTGTTTATCTATCACACTTCCCCCGAGCATTCCATACAGTGAGTGATCCGAGCCTCGCTACAGCGGCGCTGCACTTCTTTGTCGGGGGCCGCGGACCACACGGGGACCGCAGCCACAGGAGGGACGGGCAAAACCGAACGCGGTTACCAGAGAAATCGCTGTAGCACTGGAGTCGCCGTACAGCGGCCGCAAGGGGACTTTCGTTATTTGAAGAGAGACGTTTTTAATTTCATAATGTTTTTTTCTTTTCAAAACTCTTTTTTTTCAGCAACTTAAGTCTGCAGTGGGCTGCTTTGCGCCGACGGCGCAAGTTATTAAAATGAGGAATATATTGGTGGGACTGGTTGAGAGCGGCCGTGTTGACGAGGCAGGACCACACGCAGGACGCAGCGCCGCAGCGCCGCGCGGCCCGGACGACTTCATCACAGGGAGCTAGGGGCCCGCTAGTGGTCTGCCGTGCCGTACCGTTCCCCCCGTGAGTGCGACGGAGACGGAGAGAAAAGCGGAGCATCCAGCCGGCGGGCACGGCACCGCCATGACGGCCGGAGCAGAGTGATATATATTTTTTTTTGTAAAGTTTTAGACGGTCTCGTAACGGCAGTACCGCCGCATTGACACGCCCCCCTCTGAGCAGCTGATTAATTGGCGGAGATGCCGCACGCTGCGTTGGCTGAGGCTCCGGCAGAGGCTCCCACAATAACGCCAATACTACGTACGTAGATAACTCGCGCGGGTGTCTGTCTGTACAGCCTCTGCCGCCACATCTGATAAGCTGCACAGGTGCGCCACACACACTCACACACACACACACACACACACACACACACACACACTCGTGGGCACGTCACATGCATTAGGAAGGGGAATTGCAGTTCCTCGCCCGCTCCCGCCGGCCGCGGAGGGGGGTTCGTAAAGTCTTTACCAGGAGGGCACCGCCTCCATCAAAAGTTATGAGGTCGGGAACGTCACTCGGGAACGTCAGTTTTAAAAAAATAACTTGCATTATAATTTTTATGTTTTCACTGTTGTAACTCTAGCGCGGCCTGCGGCCTGCGGGCCGGGCCGTCCCGCCCCCGCAGCGGCGGCGGAGGCGTCGTGCGTCTAGCCGCGTCCCGCCTCGTCACTTTGTCGCACCAACAACTTTCTCGCAGCTTCTCCTCTCTTCCTCATTACGGTCGAAATTCACAGACTGGCCGCGCGCCGGCGGCGGAGGCGGCGGCGGCGGCACGCGCCGGGGCGACCCCCAAAAGCCGCCGCCGCCGTTTCAAAGCGAGCCGCCGCCGCCGCCGCCCGGCGCCGCGCTGACGACGCCGACGTGCGGTCCGCCCTCCGGCCGCGGGTGTCACCCGAGCCGGCCGGGGACCGTCCGTAAGGTCGCAGCGCAAGCCGTTGGTGCGCGGTGCACAGCGGGGCGCCTGGTGGGTAGGCAGCCGGCGGCTGCTCCACGCACGTGTGTCGCGCGGGCCGGCCTACTCCGGCATCCGCAGGCGCCCCGCAGCGCCGCTCTCTGGTTTAGAGGGGCCAGATTCGGACGTGCTCTATGGACGCCGACTGACCAAAGGGCAAAGGGCGTTGGGAGCTGGACGAGCTGCACCGTGCCGGGCCATAGGGCCGGACTCGTGCCGGACCCGGCAGGACCCGGGCCAAGACCGCCATTTCGCTCATTCCGTCCATTCCCAGGGTCCGGCCGGGCCCTCCTTTTACTTTCGCTGCGCCCGGGCCTCCGGGCCTCGGGGCCTCGGGGCCTCCTGGCCTCCGCCCCTCCAGGCCTTCGCGCCACCGGGCCTCGCCCCGCCCCGACCGGCCTCACCCTCGGGGGAACTCACCTCCAGGAAATGCACCTTGTTCACCTTCTTCTGGAAGCGCGGGTATCCAAACTTCCAGGAGAAGGGTTTTTTCAGCACGGATAATCCAGACATGGAGTTCATCTTGTAGGACGGCATGGCGACGGCGGCGCTGCCAGCCCACTCGCAATGCCCCAAACTTCAGATCACTTCAAACTTTTTTTTTCTAAATCCCTCTCTTCATGTGGGGGCCATTTTGCACTCACTGCTCCCCACGCCCGCACTCGCGCACTCGCGCACTCGCGCACTCGCGGACACGCGGACACGCACTCGCGGACACGCGCTCACACTCGCGTTGTCGCGGTCAGCACTCGGCGGGCGGCTGGTCGCGGCGGCGGCACACGGCGGTACGAGCTCTGCGGACGCCGGCAGGACGTCTGAGTGAGGAGCCGGGCCGGGGCCTGCGGGGGCCCCCGCCGCCGGCCGCGCCCCACCGCCGCTCCACCTGGAGGAGGGGGAGGCCGGGCAGGTGTTTAGCCGGATCAGGGCGCCCGGCGCGTGGCGGCGCGTGGCGGCGCGTGCCGCGGAGCGGTGGGAGCGGCCCGTGCACTATGATGACGGTGAAGATGCAGTCATCGAGATGATGCGGCGGGCTTCTGTTCGCATCACATCATGACACGTGACAGAGATTCTCCACTTGATTTCCGAGTACTTTGATTTTTCTTTCTTTACTGACGATACACAAGGTGGTGGCACCGTGCACGATAATCTCATGACGTATAATCACGCTTACCATCTGCAAAACCAGGAAAAAAAAGGCCTAAGGCTCGTGCGCCTAAACGTTATCGAAGCTTGCAGCTCGCCCGTCGTGACGCGTACCACCAGCGGCCTGGTGCAAGGATGTGCGTGCGTGCGTGCGTGCGTGCGTCGCGGGTAGGAGGGCAGAGGGGTCGGGCGGACGCGTGCGAGGCGTTGCGTGGCGGGCCGCTAGCCGGCGCATGCAGGGCGGGGCGCCGGGGTACGCCGGGGCCCGCCGTGTCCCGCGGGGGGGCGACGGACACTCCTCGCGGGACACTTCTCTCCTCCGCGAGGAGCAATTAGTCCGGCTAATTGATTTCCTCGTCTCCGTAAGAATGAGTTACGGGGCCGGCGCTGGCCGTGTCGTGTCGTGTGATCAGCAGCGGCCGGGAGTAATATTCATGCGAACCTCGCGTTTGCGTCCTCTCCGCTCTCCGCGTTCGGGCAGCTCGTTTCCGTTCTCTGCAGCCGCCGGTCCGGTCGGGTCCGGTCGGCGCGCTGGCAGGTTACTTCCGAGGGCAGGGAGAGGGAGGAGGAGTGTGTCGGCGAGAGCTCCCTCCCTCCCTCCCTCTCCTTCCTCCCTCTCCTCCATCCCTCCCTCCCTCCTCCCCGCGGGCCCAGACATCGCATGACTCAACGTCCCGACGGCGACGGTCCAGGAGGTAATCGCCGGCGCTGCCCCGGGGCCCTTCGGCGAGGCGGAGACTTGAGCGCACGGCCTGCACCGAGGAGGGCAGCAGGCAGCACGGCAGCCCGCGCCCCGGGGACCCTCGCCGACGGACAGGACAGCCGCGTGCTCGCCGCAGTGGGCCTGCATGCCGGCGCCCGGGAGCGGCGCCCGCCGGAGCCCGCACGGGGCCCTCTGGGGTCCCTCTGGGCTCCCTCGGGGCGGCGGCGACCGGGACACACTGCAGGAAGGAAAGTTCAAGAGACTCTCGCCGGGAGGGAGGGACCCGGAGGGACCCGGAGGGACCCGGAGGGACCGCGCACTCGGACCGCCGACCGAGAGGAGGCGCGCCTTTCTTTACGATCCACCGGAGATTGTGTCGTCTCCTCCCCGTGATGGCCGAGATGTCAGCCGTCACGACAGTTTCGCTTTTAATCCCTCATAACGACAACATCAGCGGAGCCTGCGACGACGCCGACTTTTCCTGATGCTCCGCCGGGAAAAGCTTTTCGGTGAACAGCGTACCGTTCGTCGTCGTCGGCGGCGGCGGCGAGACTTCGGGGGCCCATCGCTGTTATTTACGGGACATGTGTGGAAATTATGCGGCGAGGTCCGAACGTGGAGAATCCGTCCGGGTCCGGCGGACGGCCGGCGGGGCGAAAGTCGTGTCGCTGTTTGTCAACAGCGCAGCGGCGGGCGGGGCGCGGGGCCGCGGGGCGGCGGGGCCGCGGGGGTCCGGACGGACGGACGCGGGGCGCTTCGGCTGAAGCCTCGCCGTTACGACTGTCCGCGTAATGGATGAGGAAGCCGAAGCCCCCGCGCCGCCGGCCCCGCGCGGCCGCGCGCTGCTCGCACGGTCGCACGCCCCGCTCGCTTAAGCGGCAGGATAACAAAAGCGAGAGGAAGCCTGTCTGTAACGCGCGCCCCGCCCGCCCCGCGGAGAGCAGCTTAGCTCTGGATCTGCTGGATCCCGGCCGGCACGCAAACGGCTGCCGGCCTGAGGCTGCGGTGCGGGGGGGGGGGGGGGGGCTCCCGGTGCGTTACGTGGGTTTGTGGACGGCTGCGCGGAGGGAGGGAGGGAGGGAGGGAGGGAGGGAGGGAGGGAGGGAGGGAGGGAGGGAGGGAGGGAGGGAGGGAGGGAGGGAGGGAGGGAGGGCAGCGCGGGGTGCTGCGTCGTCGCCTCGCGGCCCTCCCCGCCCCGCCCGATGCAGATGGCGGTCGTCGGGGAGGTCGGAGCCGCCGTCGCCACGCCGTCTGGCTGAGTGCGCGCCGCCGACGCCGTGGCCAAATTAGCCTTGGGGCTTTAATATTGAAAGCATTATTTATATTTGGCGCTCTCTCTCTCTCTCGTTTTTTGTTTTTCTTTGTCTCTCGCGGTCAGCAGGGGGTTGCATTATCATGACGGCGGACGCCTCCCCCCCCCCCCCACTCCCTCTCCTCCTCTCTCTGTCTCTCTGTCTCCCTCTCTCTCTCGCTCCCATCTCGTCCATTAGCCGGGCGCTATGCAAGACGTTTTCAGCCGAATACAATCCGAGTGTCGGAGTGACGGACTCGGCCCGCTCAGACAAATGCGTCACTCCGGCGGGGTTACCGCTGGTTACCGCGCGCCCCGCACCACCGCCATGTGTGACTTATCCGCCGTTACCGCCGACAGCAAAACAGCGGAAGAAAGCAGCGGCACACACACACACACACACACAGGTGGGCGCGCGCGCTCATACACACACGTGTTCGTGTGCGAGCATATATGAGCGTCCATCGTGTGTGGTCATTAGCATTCTCATCCGAGCCGGCAGCGCAGCGCTTCGACACACTCACACACACACACACGCGCACACTTCTTCGCACACGCCCCGCTCACTCGCGGCGCGCGCGCGCGCGAGCGGCTCCGAATCTAACGTATCTGGTTTCGCATTCGCACTGCAGTTACGTCAGGAGGGACAGAAGGATGAGAGGGGAAGGGGGAGGGGGGGGGGGCTGTCCGGTGAGGATCCTCAGCCGCACCTGTGTGAGTGTGAGTGTGTGTGTGTGTGTGTGTGTGTGTGTGTGTCAAGCCTCTTCCTCTGGACCAGACCCCCAAGGCACCAGAAGAAAGTCCCAGTCCCCCTGGCGAGTGGCCAGTGTGTGTGTGTGTGTGTGTGTGTGTGTGTGTGTTGCATAACTCGCATCGACATGTGAGGGTCAGTATGATGGGACAGCGCGGAGGAGACGAAAAAGGACTTAAGCATGGAGGAAAGCGTGCCGAGCGGCCGGTTAGACGGCAGGTGCCAAAATGCACCCCGCTTTTGTGTGTGTGTGTGTGTGTGTGTGTGTGTGTGTGTTCCGGGATCGAACACCGTCATACCGATATGGTTCTCCCCTACTGCTATAATCCACTCTCTCTCTCTCTCTCTCTCTCTCTCTCTCTCTCTCTCTCTCTCTCTCTCTTTCTCTCGGACACATGGGCGGGGCCGGGGGGCCGCGGCCGGCGGCGGCGGCAGGTGACGACCTTGCCAAGGCGTCGTGCGGCCGCGTGCCTGCGTGCCTGCGTGCCCGGGTGTCCGGCCGTGCCCGGCGACACCTGCTTTACATCCTCGACGGCTGCTTTCTTCTTTCTCCCCCCCCCCCCCCCCCCGTTCCTCTTCCCTCTTGTCGCTGCCGGTTAGGAAAAGCGGTTCCCTCCTCCTCTCCCGGGTGACTTGTAGCGACATCCTCCGTGTCTGTGTGTGTGTGTGTGTGTGCGCCTGTGTGCAGCAGGCTACGTACTCGTGCAGAGAGAGGGGGGGGGAGCAGGCAGACAGAGAAGGAGAGAGCAATCAGCAGCAGCAGCGATCAGGTCCAGCAGCACTGATCCTGCCGGGCCCTGCCGGGCGGGCAGTAACGAGGCTCGGCATGGCGTGTGTCGGTTTGTTATGTACGCGGTGAGGCCGAGTTCATTTGTCTAATTTATATGCACTCGCTTATTTGCCGGGGAGCCGATTGCTGCCTGTCCTGCCGCCCCGCCGGCCCGCCGTCGCCGCCGCCGCCCTGCCCCGCTGCCGTCACACCGCCCCGTGCACTTCCTCCTCGTCTTCCCCTAAACGGAACCGGACGAGGCGAGAAGCGTCACCGCCGCCGCCGCCGCCGAGCGCCGAGCGCCGAGCGCCGATTTCCAGCTAACCCGGCCGGCCGCCTCCGAGCCCCCGGCGGCGGCGCTGCAACGACGTGTCCCTCCGCTTCGAGGGGAAGGAGGGCAGGAAGGAAGCGAGCGTCTTCGCCTTGCGTCAAACCCTCGCGGGAACGCTGCCGCGGCCCGCGAGCTGCCGCTGCGCCGCCGCCGCGCCTCGTCCTCCTCGTTTGCAAAGTGCTCCGCGGCGACCATTACTTATCAGGGCGCTGTGCAATGGGTGTCGCAACGGGCTCCGGCGGGCGCGGACATGCTGCCGGCTGAGGCGGCCGTGACGCCCACCTCATCGCCCGTCGCCGCTGTCGCCCCCGTCGAACTCTGCTTTTACTGTTCGCACCCGAACGACCACTCAACCTGGCCGTCGTCGACTGCTCCCGCGTACTGAGGGGGTTCACAAACCACGTGGCAGATTTTTATTTTACTCTTTTTATTTCTATTTTTTACTCTGTTTTTTTTTCGGCGCTCAGAGCGGTTCGGGATCTCATCGATTACTTCTGGTTGTCACGCGTGGCTCTGCTGGCCGATTGCTCCGCAGGCCGGCGGCGGCACGTGTTGCGTTGCGGACCGCCCAGGCAGACAGGCAGGCGGCCTCGCGGGCCCCGCGGGCCCCGGGCCAGCCTGGGGCCCCCCGGCGTCCCGCGCACGTCCACGATGTCGTCCACTTGAGCCGCGACAGGACAGGCCGGCGTCGTTGCGGACTCTACGCGGCGGCGGCGGCGGCGTCCGGAAGGCGAGCTCCGAGCCCGCGCGGAGCCGCGGTAACGGCGGCAGCGCCACCAGCAAACGCCCGCCCGGCCTGCCCGGCCCCATCGAGCCCCCCGTGGGGATAATAACACACCGCCGCACTTCCGACACGGACGGCAAAACGGAGGCGGCCCGGCCCACTGCACTGCGGGCGGGGCTGGGCGGCCGCCGGGCCGCGTAGGCAACCCCTCCGCCGGGCAGCACGGATGTACGGCGGGGCTGCCTACCCGACAGGCGAGTCGCCGACGCGGCGCGGGGCGGACAGCCTCCGGCCGCCGGGCCTGGCGATTGGGCGGGTCAGTGGGCAGCAGGCGCGGCAGCTGTGTGGCGTGTGACCTTTCGGGCCCCCGCCGCCGAGGGGAGGGAGACGACACTGTCCACTCTCACTGACACCCTGCTCTCTCTCTCTCTCTCTCTCTCTCTCTCTCTCTCTCTCTCTCTCTCTCTCTCTGCAGGCCGGGTTTCTCTGTCTCCCACGGGTCGCATCTCCTGCCGTTTCTTCTGTCTTTTCCCACCCCCCTCCCCTTCTCTTCCCTCCCCTCGCTGCGAACACGCCCCCTCCGGACGCCTTCGGAGCTCGGGTCAGGGCGATGACCGCAGACGCAGCCTAGGCCGCGGGCGGTGTTGTCGCCATGGACCAATTTTGTTTTCGGGCTTTGTCTTCATGCTGTCACGCGTTGTTTTGGTTAATTTTTCGAAGTAATAAAAAATGCTGATACAATTATTTTGGCCTTAAAGTGATTGAATCCCACATGTCAGATCTGACACTCGGCGGCACTCGAAGCTGCGTGACACAACCCACTCGATTTAATTGTTTGCTCCGTTGCATCCGGCTCCGGAAGAGGAAAGAAAGATTGCAAACCAAAAAAAAAAATAAACTGGCAAAACTCCACCTGACTGAATGGCACGACGGCGGCGGCGGCGCGCGACAGTCGGCCGGCCGGGCCAGAGGACCCGCCGCCACAGCCCTTTCACTTTCCACGCACAAATAATTCTGAAATATGGCGGCAGCAGCGGGGCCGCCCCGGGCAGACGACTCGCGCCTTTCCGGTCGCTCTTGGTTCTTATTAGTCGCGGCGACCGGCCGCCGCCGGGGGGCTCCGGACGGGTGACAGGGAGGGGGGACCCCAGGAGAGGGACTCGGCGGGACACGCAGGGACTGTGTTTTTCTTAATGAAGAACAGGGCCCGTTTTGGGATATTTTCTCCGCCCCGGGGTGTGACAGACAAGGGGGTGGTTTTCTGGTATTTTTCCTACATTGTGATCCTGATGAGGTCGTGCGGTGGGGACAACGTTTGCGTATCGACAGATGGAGTATTTTCATTCGGGCGCGGGAGCTGCTCGGTCACAAGCACCGCCTGTCCATGTCGCCGTCATGAGGACAGCGGCTCGAACGGCAGTCCGCGAGCGGTGCGGCCGTGGGTGCCCAACGCCTGCCGCCGGTCGGGTAGGCAGCCCATCCGACGTCGGAGTCTCCGTCGGCGCGGGGTATCGCCGAGCGGCTCCGGCCAAGCAGCGCGGGCGGGCCTCGGGCCGCGCGTCGGATGGGCTGCCTACCCGCACGGCGCGGCAGGCCGCCGCTTGCCGCCGCCGGCTCGGCCCGACGGAACGCAGCAGCGGGGCGGACGGACGGGAAAGGGGCGGAAATGAGGGGTGGGAGGAAGGCGTCTGGGACCGCAGGGGCTGACGTCACGCAAGCCCCGCTTCCTCCTCCGCCCCGGGCACGACTTACAGCGGTTTACTGCGGCAGGCTGACGGTGTTCGGCGCTGACGTCCCTGGTTACCCATTCCGTGCCGTGCGTTCAGATTTCACCGGCTCCTTCCGGTCCCGCGCGCAGGGTGTCGCTAAGCACACTCAGATTTTCCGGAGAATACACGCGGTCCATAGGCCTGCGGTGATGCCGAGTGACTGATTTGTAATTTATTTTATTTCATTTTCCGCTGTCGGCCATGTGTGTTTTCCGCGTGGACCGCGATGACAGGGTCGCTGTCCTCGTGCCCGGCCAGCAGCTGATCGGTGGGGGCTAGCTGGACACCGGGGGGAGGGGGGGGCGGGGGCCTTCGGGGGCGCTGCAAAAGAAGTTGTCCCGCGCTCAGTTTCGTGTATGTTTGATTCAACACAATAAGACAATGGCGCGCGTGTGTGTGTGTGTGTGCTGTAGCAGCGTGCGATGCCGCCGCCGCTTCCACCACCGCCGCCGCTGCAGTCGCCCGTGCTGCGGAGGCAGTGGCTGCGGTTGCGGTTGCAGCGGGGAGACCGCACCGGACTCACAACGGGAATCCGGACGGGCTACATTCTTGGTCGCTCCGTACCGCCCGCCACTACTGCAACAGCAGCGGCGGCGGCGGCCGGCAGCCGGCGCTCTGCAAAGCGGGGAGAATGGGGAGGCAGGGACCCGCAAAGGACCAGGAAAGGACCTCGATGTTGTGGGCCCGGGCTCACCGTCTCACACACTCACACACGCACACACTCGCACACACACACGGGTGCGCGGGCGCGCGCAGAGGCGGGCCTTTTAAGGGCCTCCGCACCTGGAGGAAACAGCCATCAAGAAACCATAAAGGCATCTGCGACGACCTGGCGACGGGCCAAAGGCTCGCGATGCGATGCATGTTCCAGTAGTCGGCCGCTGATCTAAGAGGCCGCAGGCGGCGGCGGCGGCGGCAGGGGAGAGAGAGGGAGGGCGTTGGAGGGTTGACGGGTGCGGCCCGACCGCCACCCGCACTCTGTCCTCCGGGCCCTCTGTGTCGCCCGGGTCCTCCGGGACCGCTACGCCCTCCCCCCCCCCCCCCCCCCCCGGGACACGCCCCTCCCCGGCGGCACTTATTGACCCACCTACGTGGCCCCACCGTGACGCGCCGCCTGCTGTGGCGACCATGACCCCGCCTCCCGGCTCCACGGTTCACCAGGCCACCGCCGGCCACCCGCAGGACCCGCAGGACCCGCAGGAGGGAATGGTACGGGCGGCTGCTGCCGTTCCGACGGAGGAGCCGGGCGTAGCGGTGCGGGCCGGGCTCTGGCCGTCGGGGCGGGGCCTCTGCCGCCGGCCCACGAGGAGCCCACGGACGGCGCGGGGGACAGGCGGGGGGCGAGGCGGCCGAGGCGGCCGAAGCCAGGAAGACGTTTGGCCACATATCGCGCGCCAACAGACAAGTTCGAATCCCGAAGCCCGGCGGCGCGGGCTGTGGCCCGGCCCGGGCGGCCAGCCCGACCCCAAAGGGGTATGTGGGTCAGGCTGGTGCTGGCGGAGCCGCGGAGCCGCGCAGCCGTGCCCGCGGTCTACGCTATGCCTTTGTGGATATGCGGATGGCACCGGGTCGGCCCGCCGCCAGGCTGTGTGGGCCGGGCTTTGCCTTCGGCCCCTTCGGCCCCGGGTTGTTAGGAGGAGCTTGAGCTTCGGGTCGCGGCCCGCGATGGACACTTTCTCTGCCGCCATTGTAAAGTTCTTCTCGCGCGTTTCGGGACCGCGACCCGCGCGGGGCGGAGCCGCGGGGCCGCGGGGCTCCGTGTGTGGCGGCCGCGGGACAGGTGACGCGGCGGCACGCTGCTGCCGGGCCCCCAGCCCCGTGGCGTGAAAGCTTCGGTAATCAGCGTCACAGAGTGACAAGTAGTACGCGGTACTTATTTCTTTTTCATTTTCTTACGCATTTCATCGGATTTTAAGTTTAATTAATTAATGTTCCGCTGTAATTTCCCCCCTGCCGGACGGACGGACGGCGTATGAGGACGAGGTCACCGGCGGGAGGTAGGAGGCGCTGCGCTGCGCGGCGCCGCACCACACAGAGAAGGAGAAGAAGAAGAAGCACTTTCCATTGTCCGTCTTGTTAAATTAGCGTCCCATGCGATGGCCTGGCTGGCCGGCCTGCCGGTGGCCCCGGCCCCCGGGGGAGGAATTAGGGAGAGCGTGAGCGCCGGGTGACTGGAGTTGTGCGTGTGTGTGTGTGTGTGTGTGCGTGTGTGTGCACGCGTATAGTTCACGTCACCGCCTCCGAGTCTTTGCCCTCTCTCGTTCCCATACGCTTCGCACGCCCCCACCACACGCCCCTCTCTCCTTCTTCCCCCCCCCCCCCCTCCTCTTTCCCTCTCGCTCCCTCCTCCTGTGCCCCTCTCACTCTCTCACTCTCTACGATCTTGTTTTCTGCGACAATTAGCATTTTTACCGCGGCGCTCCCGCTCACGTTTGCTTTTCGTTTACGGGGAGGAGGCGGCGCCGGGCGTGTGCCGGGCGTGTGCCGGGCGTGTGCCGGGCGTGTGCCGGGCGTGTGCCGGGCGTGTGCCCCGCGGCGGGGACTCCCCTGCGCAGCAGGGCGGCTGGGATGCGCGAGCGGGGCTGGGAAAAATATCTCCCCGATGGAGAAAAAGAAATCTGTCTGCGGCGGCGGCGGGCCGCGGCGGGCTGCGGCCGTGCGTGTTTTGTTTGTTGTGTGAGCGAGCGTGTTTCGCAGCGGAGAGTGCGCGTCCCGGGCCGCCGTACAACTCTATGTGCCCCACCTGTGTGTCGGCCCCCGGCCCCCGGCCCGGTGCGGCCCGGCTGGTGGAGGGGGGGTCGATATTAATTGCCTGCGATGCCCCTCGGCCCGCTGCCGCCGCTGACGCCCCCCGCCCGGCCCCGCCTCTCCGAGGCCGCGACAGCACGTCCTGCCCATGTACACTCGGATTAATTAAATTAATTTTCCGGCCGGCGCTGCAGCCGGAGGGGGCAGCAGGGGGAGGGTCGCGCCGCGCCTCGCCGCTCGGCTCGGACTTATGGCCGCGATTTCTCATAGCGTCGTCGGCGCCGCGGTCTTGGCATTTCCCTCCCCGCTATCTGGGTTACGACGACCGCCGGCGGCGCCGGTCTGGGGCCATCAAGCCGGTATTTGAACCCGGGCAATCCGTCGCGTCGCTCGGCGAGGGTTCAAGAGCGGCGCCGCAGCCGCCGCGCTGGAAAAGCTCGTCAGCGCCCGCAGCCCTGACGCCGGCCATCAAGTCCCCCGCGCCGCGCCGCTGACTGCATCGGACCTCCATCCTGGACCGAATTGTCGTACATCCATGTTTATTTTATCCTGCTCTTTTGTTATTTTGCCTTTTTTTTTGCGCCCGCATTGGACGCAACGCCGCAGCGTTACGAACAACACAACAACATTTTTATAAGCAGATATTCAGAGTCGTCCTCCATTTCTATTCCCTTCAGCAGTGCCTTGTTTGTGTGGAATGCATCGCAGTGCCGCGCCGCGCCTCTCCGCTCGCAACAAAGTTGGTGTGTGTGTGTGTGTGTGTGCGTGTGTGTGTGTCCCCGCGGTGCGGGAGGTAGCCGCGCCCCGCCGGGACACACCGGGGAACACACCAACACACCACACGTTTACTCTGCGCCGATCGTGTCCTGCACTCGCCGGGGCCGTCGGTCCCAGACGCAGCCCGGACGTCAGAAATGCGGTGTGGCACGTCAGAGACTCGCGGGGGGTGCCGCCGAGGGTCCGGACTGCGGGGTGCGCCCGAGGGGTACCTCATGACGGGTGCTCGCTGACTGGTGACTGGACCGGACTTTTCCATTAAATGGAATGAAAATTTCACGATTACGCCAACTCCAAAATAGGTTAAAGTCATTACTACTGTGACCAAAATCAAAACGAAAATATTTTGGTATTGATTAGAAATCTGTGGATGCTTTTGAAAAAAAAATGCAAAAATGGGTGGGCACTACCTCGTCCCAGGCCTCCGCCTGGAACCCTCCTGCTTAACTTCGGTGTTCGAATGGGAACCGGTGTACCAGGTATCGACCGCCGCAAAGACACAGGCACGACGCAGCGGCCTTTTTCAGGGGCACGCTTCCGCAACGGTCAATGTAGCCCCCTCCGCCAGCCAGATTTCCGGAATCAACTCCCTTCGACTGGCTGGTTGGTCTGTGGCACTGCGGCCACTCCCGAGCGGATTGGGGGGGAGGTAGGCTTTCCTATATCGTACACAGCCGAAGCTGCTGTACTTCACGACGAACCCTAGTCGCGACGGCGTGTCCTCGTCTGCCAGATTCACAGGGAGCGAAAACGAAGGCACCGAACCCTAGGTACCCCCGTAGCATACACCCGAGTCTCCGAACCAAGTTTCCTTGGTAGACACAGAGCCCCCCCGCCGGAAACCCCGGGCGACCGAGAGAACCTCGGACCCGGGAACGGGGGTAAGCCCGACCGTGCTGCGGGAATCTTCAAGTTGAAACCCAACGCTTACATCTCTCAGTGACGCAGCGCGCACGGCCGTTCAGACAGCCATACCGACGCCACGTTCGGAAGTATATTTTACCCTCTGTCTTCCAAGCGAACACACAAGAAAAATTTTGGAGAACCGGCTAGACCCGAACCCACGACCTTCCGGTCGCCGGTCAGGCACCCCACCGATGCGGCCACACAACCACGATGGTGGCCGTCGCGCGCCCCCGGTACTTTACACTCCGTCGTCTTGGCAGAGCCGGCAGAAAAATGGCGTGGACCGGCAAAGGGTTGAACCTCCGACTAGCCACCCGTCGGCTGGACTCGCTAACCACGCGGCTACCGAACCGGCGCAGGTTAGCAATGCGGTCCCGGTACTGTAGCCGCACGACGAAATAGGCTGGACTTTGATTGGAGGATGACTGGACTGGAAGGCGTGCACTGACTTGGAAGCACTGGGGTACCCCACGGGTGCACCTGTAGGACAACCCACCTAGTGACTACTAACCAGCCGGCCGACTGATCTTTTTCAGTTTCTTTTTTTTTTCGAGGGCTGTAAGCGTTTTGTTTTCATTTCGATTTCAAGATCCTCCGATGGCCAGTGCCAGCCCCCTTCACTGGCCGCCGCGCCCGCCTGCTGCGGTCCGCGGTCCGGGGACGGCACTGTCCGCTCCGCCTATCGCGGTACAAAGTACGTATAACATTTCAATCCGAGCGGCGGCGGCGGCGGCGCGCGTTGCCCCATCCTCCGGCAGGAGGCTGCGGGCCGCATGGGCTCGGCCGGGCTGAGGCGGGGCCGGGGGGCCGGGGGAGCGTAAAACTTCATGAATCGTTTGCGGCGGATCGTAAACAATGCAGACATCCTATGGCACGCCGCGACGGCCGCGACACGACACGCCCACCACCCGGCATGTCCCGGCCGGCCGGCGCCAGGCAGCGCTCCAGGGACACCGGGACTACAATACTCTTGCTTTCAAATCATATCATCATCATCATCATCATCATGGACTGCGTCAGCGCCGCCGCCGCCGCCGACCCTCCCCCGACGGACGGCGGAGGACGATTTCCATGGCGATCGCGCCGTCTGCCGGGGGGCCCCGGCCGGCACACACGCGGTGCGCCGACGCCATGCGACGACGCGACGCCCGAAACGCGGCGACCTGGGCGGCGGCGCGGCCGGCGGCCGGCGACGCAGGCAGCGCTCCCCACGGAGCTGCCGGCGATCGATCACTAATAAAGTATGAGAAAACGGGCCGCGAGCCCCGAGCGCACAATTATGGGCGGCGGCGGCGGGGACCCGCGGCACGGCGATAAGCCATCCGTCTTCCTCCGCGGGTCGTTATTATTTCCTTTTTCTGGTCCGGTCTGCGGAGCTGAGCGGGGCTGGGAGACAATAAAGGAGCGCACGATATGCCAGGCCAGGCCAGGCCGTGCAGCGGACACCGGCCCGTGTGTGAGAGGGACTGGCCGCGGCCGGCCGGTCCAGTTAGCCCGGCAGCGGCAGCGGCGGCGGCGGCGGCGGCAGCGGGCGTTCTCCGGATGACCGCACTGCCTGCCGTGTTGCCACTGCCGGGCCCCGCCGGGCCCCGCCGAGCCCCGCCGGCCGGCCGCGTCCGAACAGAACGCCCCGCTATCTGCATCGCCCCGGCCGGCCGGCCGGCCACACAACAACTCTGCCTCCTTCCTCCTCCTCCCGGCGCTGCACCCAGAAACACACACACAACGTGAGGCCGGCGATGCTGCCGGCGGCGTGCAGGGCGGAGGAGGGGCAGGGGGCTATTTAGAGGCAAAACGACATAATGCCCCCGGGGCCGGCCGACAGGGGCGGCGCGGACGGGGCCGAACAGGTCAGACAAGGAGGAGGAAGCGGCGGCTGCATTTTTTTTCTCCATCGCGGTCAAGTTCAAGCAGAGGGTGAACGGGCTGAGGGGAGAGGGGCGGCGGATGTGCGTGCGAGCACGTCCACGATGTACCGTCGCAAAGTGCGAACCTCGGCCCTGGCGTGTCTGACCAGCAGCGGTGCGGCGGCGGCTCGCAGGGCGCCCGCAGGGTACGCAGCGCCGGCCTGGCCACGCACGCGCGTCGTGCGGGCTGGCCTACCCCGGCGCTGGCAGGCGCTCCCGAGGCCGCAGCTGCCTCCGCTCCGCTCCGCCTCCACCCCGCGCCGCTCTCTGCGAGGTGCGAAAAAAAAAATAGCGAATCCTGCATAAGCGTTGCGGGCGAAAGGGCCCCCTGCGGAGCTGCAGGGCTGCGGAGTGGTACCGTTCGGGACCTGGGACTTTGCCGCTCCTGTTGGCGGTGAAGAAAATAAGCCGCCATATTTCTCGGCGTGTCCGACTCCGACGCACCGAAGCCCCACTAGTCCCGCGCCACAGTAGTGTTCTGAACCCCCCCCCCCCCTCTCTCTCTCTCTCTCTCTCTCTCTCTCTCTCTCCCATCCGCCGCCCCCACGGCGTGGTGCTCTGCTTGGTTAGTGAGTGAGAGAGAGAGAGAGAGAGGCGGAGAGATGCGGACGTTCGGAGGCGGCCGTCGCGACGCCGCATATCGACGTGACTAAGCGCTGAGCCCTGAGTGGGGCCTCCGGCACGGGGACCCAGAGCGGGGACCCCGAGGGGGCGCCTGTAAAGTGTGTCGCGGTCGGAGTGGCGGTGTTCAGCGAAAACACTGGCGCCGCGCGGCCGGAGCCGCGGGGACGGCCGTCGGCGTGCCTATACGGCACTTACGGACGCCCCCCAGCGCCGCGCTGCTCGCCTGACCATCGGCTTAAGATTTTGTGAGCCGGTGGTGTGCGGCCCGGCAGGCCCGGCCCCCGCTGACCCGGCCGCGCCGCTGCACCACCGCTAGGAGCCGCCGTGGGGACGCGGTCCTGGAGGCTGTAGGCGGCGGCTAGCGGCCGCAGCCGCCGCAGCGCAGCGGGGCCGTCGGGCCGTCACGGTCACCGTTAGGTTAGGTTAGGCCGGCGGTGTTGCACCGAGGGCTTACAGCACGGCGGCGGCACGCCCGATGCATTAACCATCGCGGCGGATCCCCCCTGCGGATTCCCCCCCCCCCCCCCACCCGCGGAGCGCACCGCGCCAGACGGAGAGATGTTCCAAAACATAAATCAGGCCGGAACAATGTTCCGCAAAACACGCGGACATTGTATTCCATGCAAATCGATGCGAGTGTAGGTCTGTGTGTGTCTGGGTGTGCATGTGTGTGTGTGGAGTGGGTGGCTGGCCCGGACTGTGTGCGCATATAATGCGGATGCGGCCCGCCGCTGCAACAGCTTGGCGCGGCGCCGCTTAAATCAGACGCTCGCAGCGCCGCGCGGCTCGCGGGGTGGTCCGCCGGTCACGCGGGCACCCTCCGGGGCATTACATTACTCACATTGTACTTTTTAATTTGAGTCGCCATTTTTTTTTTTTGAAGGGGATGGTCGCGTTACATCGCAGACGCCTCGCGGTGCCCGTGCAGCTGGGCTGGGACCCCTGGGACGCTGCCGCCGCCCCCTTCGCCGGCGCCCCGGCCCGGCGCTCACGCCCAGCTGGTCGCCACTTTGGGTACCAACACTATTGCTCCGGGCCGAGGCGGTGCGGTGCGGTGCGGTGCGGGGCGGGGCGGCGGTGTTCACAGGAGCGTGCGAATTCTTGGCGTCCATGCTAGGCGCGGCGGCGCGGCGGCCCCGGCCAACGGTCCACAGGACCCTCCATGGCGGGCCGGGCCGCGGGTGTCCGCACGGCGCGGCGGGGCCTGCCGCCCGCCTCCTCCCGCACGGGTCCATCTGCACATGTACGGCTCAGGGCCCCGGGGCCACTCTCCCCGTCCTGCCTCCGGCTCGCAGACACTCGCAGGCGTGCGGGCGACACCCGGCGAGGACCCCGACGACCCCGTCCGGGGCCCCGGTCCGCCCTGACGGCCCGCCAGCCTCACGCCGCCGCTGCAGAGCACGGCTCCGGAAGCGCCCGACCGCGCGCCGACGACGCTTTCTTTCCGAACCGTATCGCGGCCGGCCAATCGCATCGCGCGGGCAGCAGCTGCGATCGAGCGGGAAAAATTTGAAAATCAAATCAAACGACACCGGAATGGGCGAACGGCAGCGCGGCACGGGCAGCCATCAGCGTGACGACGAGAGGCGCCGGCAGCCCCGGCAGCCCGAGCAGCACCTGGACCTGGGCGCCTAGCCTGGGCAGGGGCCGCGGGGGCCGCGGGGGCCGCGGGGGGACGGGAACAAGAACAATTGGCGAGTCCAATTCCGCTAAATTGGTTTGCATCGTCGGTAAAAGGTCTGTCTCCATGTTACGCCCAATTATTCCGGGTGCCATACCGCGCCTCCGTGCCGCACTCCCCTCCCCTCCCGGGCCGCAGCCTCCGACACGAAGACAATTACGTCCCCTCGCCGATTAAGCGGCGAACGCAGCCGCCGCGACAAACGCTTCTCTCCCCGTGTTTCGCTCAGGAATTTTCCTCCCTGCTGCGCCCGGATCGGTGGCACTCGACCCACTTACTGTGTGCATTTGCTACCCGGCCCTCCCCGCCGCGGCCCGGCGCCGTGGGTGGCGACACGGTGGGCCGGGCGGCCGGGCCCCGGGGCCCGGCGGCATCAGCTCAGCACGCAGCCAGCGCCGGCCCGCCCGGTACAGCGCCCCCGGCCCCCGGCCTCGGCCTCGGCCGCCCTGCCCTGCTGCATTTCCTCTGCGTCGCCGACCTCATTGGCCGCGGCGCCGGGAAGGACAGGGGTCGGCAGCGGATAATCTCACGTGTGTCCTGCTTACTGGCGCCAGAGGACTTGGTTAGGGACAGTTTAGGCCGGCCTCGTGCGGGGCGGTGATGCTGGCTGCGGCGGCGCGGCGGCGCCCCCTCGGAGGAGGCCGCTCGGCCGTCGCGACGCCTCTGCCGGGGCCGGAGATATGATGTGGGAGCCGTGTGCTGCTGATGGCGTGGAAAGCCATCCAGTGCAGGCCGGGAGCGCCTCGCCTCAGTGGGAACCGCAGCCACTCCCGGCCGGCGCAGAGACCCCCCTGCAGCAGCAGCAGCAGCCTCCGGCCCGCACCGCGGCTCACGCGTCGTCCGCTGCTGACTGACCTTCCACAACGTCGATTTATAACGGCGCCTTGCATTTTGTCGCCACACGATATGAATAGAGCAGACGCGGACGCAATTACGGTGAATGACATTGGCTGCCGGCCGGAGGAGGTGGTGGCGGCGGCGGCGGCGGCGGCGGTGGGGGTCTGCACGACCGGGACGTGGAGTCCCCGCCGCCGCCCCACTCGCAGCCGATGTCATGGTAATTCCCTTCCCTTCGCAGAACCGGCGGTACCGTCGGGACAGCCGGCCGGCCGGCAGGAGGGCGGGCAGACACACGGCCAGGACCGCGACGACGAGTACCCGCCGCGGCCAGTACCCGGTACCCCGGCCGGCCGCCCGGCCCGCCGCGCGGTCCCCAATCAGATCAGGCCGCGCGGGACAGAGCGTGGCCCCGCAGCTGATGTGGTCCGCGGCCGGCGGGTGTGTGTGTGTGTGTGTGTGTGCGTGTGCGCGTGCGGACAGTGCGTGTGCGGTGGTGGCATGCAGTCCCTGGCGGCGAGCGGGCGGGCGGGCGCGCGCGCGGGCGCTCCGGTTCTCATATTTATCATTTCCCTTGCGTAAAGTGGATGCAGTAAGTCGCGGCGGTGTGGCGTGGGGCGGCCACTGCTGCCGCCGCTGCCGTGCACAAGGCCCTGGTGCTGCTTTTCACTTCAGAAAAGGCCGGCCGGGCAGCCGCGAAACTAGCGTGGGGCGGGGCGGGCGCCTCGGAGGGCGTCACAGGCAACCGCCGGCCTAAGACACTGCGGCGCGGCCATGCGTGCGCACGCACACACACACGTACACACGCACAGAGACGCTGTGTTCGGCGTCCCTCGCGTCGTCGTGCGGCGGGCGTTACGTTGTTCCTGCACGAGCGGCGGGAGAAGCGCGCGCGGCTGTAAAGATTTCATTTCATGGCGATTCCCCGGTCCCGGTGCTCGACGCTCGGCGCCCAGCGCCCGGCGCCGCCGTCGTGCCCCCCGACGTCCCGCAGTTGGCGGACTCGACACTGACGCGAATCGGACCAATTGCCGCGGCCCGGCCGCCGCTGGCCGTCCGGGAGGCCGCGAGCTTGTTACCCGGCACCGCTCCGCTCCGTGCGGTACGGTTCCCACGCCGATTAGGGAGAGGAGACAGGACAAGTCGACCAAAATCGTGCAAAAATGGGGGGGGTCCTCTTTTTCGTTTAATGTGCCGGCTGCTCCGGAGTCGGGAAATCTCTCGGGAGCCTTTGTCTGCGGATATCAATGAATATGTCAGTGGTGTTCCCGAGCGCCCCGCCCCCTTTCTTTCTGTGAGCCCTGCGGTGCGGCGCGGCGGCCCACTGCCGCCGGCGGGGCACCGTTTACCGGCGGCCCCTCCTTCGGAGCCCTTCGGGTGCGTTAAATGAGAATATATATGCGGCGGCGGCGGCGGCGACGTCGCGGGAGTCGAACCACTAACCCAGTAGCGTTTGATTCATGGACTCTTACGGGCTCCCGGGCGCGGCCTGGTGCTTGCTGGGCCCGGGCCTGCGCCGCCACGGGCGCCCGCTCACGCGCTCTCCGCCTCTGTCCTGGAGCCACCCTTTCTCCTGTCGGGCCGCGAGAACGTACTAACGTAGGGCCGGGCCGCCTTCTCGCACAGTGAAAGGTGGGGCAGGGGGTGCCGCGGTGGGGCCCGTGCCGTGCCCCGAGAGCCCGGCCCGGCCAGGCTCGGGTTCCAATGACACCGCCGTCGAATTCCCTTCCGGGCCGCGCCGCCGTGGCGAGCCGGTGGCAGATCCCTCAGCAGCCTTCCGAACAGTTAGGCAGACATTAAGTCGGATTATTTTATTTTTTTTTCATTTCCCCTGAAACAGTGATCCCGTGGCGCGCGCCTCGCCTGCCTGCGGCCGCTGCTCCCCGCGCAGCGCCGCTGGTTAACGGCGACCTGAGGGGAGCCCGGCGAGGCGGCGCAAAGCGTGGCGAAGAGCCCTACCCGCACACCGGCAGTCAGTCAATCTGGGAGCGCGAGATGTTCCGGGGCGGCGGCACCCGGCACCGGCACTCGCGGGGCCCGGAGGAGGCCCGGAGGAGGCCCGGAGGAGGCCCGGAGGAGCCCGGAGTCGTGACCGGCGGACCGAGCCAAACTCCGGGCCCGCATCGGCGCCGCACGCCGCACGCCGCCGCCACTTCTATCTCAGGCCACATTCCGAAACGGGGCTACTGAAATATTTCGTTGACAAGGGAGAATAATAAATGTGTGTCCCGCGCGCGACGAGAGGCGGGCGGCGCCCTCTGCTGCTGTCGCGGTCGTCGGGTTCAAGGGCGGGGTGAGCTGCGAGCGCGGCTGCCGGAGCTCCGCCTGGTGGGCAGTCGGCCCCGCACGGCGCGCGTGTGCACCCGGGGGCCGCGGCTGCCGACCCGCCGCCGCCGCCGCCTGGCAGCTCGCCGCTCTGCTCTTACCCTTCAGGAGAGACTCCGCGCTCTGAGAACGAGGCCGGGGCACAGGGTTGTTAAAGGCACAGGTGCGCCTCGGTGCGCCGCCGCCGCTCCGCCACGCCCCGCCACGCCACGCCGCCGCGTTTCGCCTTCCGAGAGGAGAAGAGGTTTTACGCTTGATTTGCCCCTCAACGTCACCTTATGATTGTCAGCAATTACACGGCTGGGAGGGAGGAGAGGAGAGGGGGGGCGGGAGGACATCCGCTCCCCCCGCGCCGTCGTCCGCGCGCTCTCACGGGTAACGTTACACGTCCAGGCATTACTTCCCCCGGAGGGGTGTGTGGTGTGTGTGATCCGATCAGCTACAAAAAAAAATAATTTCATTTTTTTAAAAAATCGGGGTCAAAGTTCGGAGTGAAAAGAGCCCGCCAAAGAGGCCATCGCGGGGCCGCCTTGTTTGATTGGTGGCCCCGGGGCCCCGGGCGGGGACATAATGCCGGGACGGGGCGGCCATCTTATTTTATTGAGGCGCCCGCAGACACTCGCAATGTTGTTTTGTGGAGGGAAAAAAAAGCTTGCGGCCTGCGGATGGCGACGGGACACCGTCTAAGCAGCCGGAGGGGGTAGTGGGGGGGGGGGGGGCTCTTGCTCCAGATGATAATCATCAGGTCAGTTCGCAGAGCAGCGGTATGATCGCTGCTAGCCGTGAGCCGCGGCCGTCGCCGTCCTGGCGGTGCCTGGTCCTGGTCCCCAACAAAGACGCCGCGGCGGAACCGGTACCCGGCGGCCGCCGCGGACGTCGTGGACGTGAGGAGTGTCGAACCGAATGGCCACAGGGAGTCGGTAGTGATGGACTCGGCGGCGGAGGGCGGCGGGGCGCCGTGCAGGTAGGCAGCGGCGGCCGGCCGCGCGCACGCGTGCCCCGCGGGACTGCCTACCCCGCCGCCCGCAGGCGCTCCCCGCTCTCGGCCCGCACACACTAACCTGGAGTCGGGCGGCGGCGGCGTTCTGCGAGGTGAAATATATCCCACAATCCTGGTTTGGCGGCGGCGGCGGCGGTGCAAATCCACAGGGGCTGGAGGCACTGACAACTACTCTCACACTCCGCGGACGACGAGCGGGTAGCGGTACGGTCGCGCGCCGTGCTCCGTCCCGTGCCGGCGGTCAGGTGCTGCGGGCTGCGGTGGGAAGCGGCGGGAGGTCCTGTGCCGGCTCAGTGCGCGGCCCGAGCGGCAGTGCCGGTGTCTTCGCCTCCTCCGGTGAGGCAGGACCCGGCCGCAGGACCCGCGGCGTGGGGAGGGGGGGGGGCGGAGGGAGAGACTGCGCCCTCTAGCGGCGGCGGCCGGCACCGCGTCGTAGCGGCCCCCGACGCGTGGAGTGTGTTCGCGGGGGGGGGGGGGGGGGGGAGGTCCTGGACACTGTCCAGGGATCGAAATGAGTATACGACGCGGGGTGTCCAGACAAACACTCGTTTATTAGCAACACTGACTATACACCTCTACACACACACGCACACACACATATACACGATCCCCTTAACCGTTATCAACGCCGCTGTGGGCCTACTCTTAAAAAATCACACCAGTTTTGGCTCATATGATCACTGATCAGAATCATCACAGCTGTGCGAACCGCAGACGCATCAGCGGTTCGCCGTTCCGATGGGACCAGCGAAGAGAGTCCGAAGTCGTGCGCTGCCGTTCGACGAAGTCCGCCGTCCTTCGGAGCTTCATTACCGTCCGATGGGGCGTCTCGGTCAGACTCCATCGAAGGGCAGCGTGCGACCAATGCGACAGCGGACTTTGTTCGTACAGGGCCCATCGG
The DNA here is from genome assembly GCA_026979955.1 of Megalurothrips usitatus. Classification (NCBI taxonomy): domain Eukaryota; kingdom Metazoa; phylum Arthropoda; class Insecta; order Thysanoptera; family Thripidae; genus Megalurothrips; species Megalurothrips usitatus. Next base: position 14,437,598 of record CM049593.1, read on the forward strand.
AGAAATTTGTACACGTTCAACACAACTCGACCTGGCAGAAAAAAAATACACTTATAACATTTATTTTACATCGAAAGCGCCAACAGGTCTTGCCAGTTGAGGTGTTTATTTTAGTCCTCTTTGTGTTTACTGATGACTTCAGTTCATCGGCAATAAAGTCCCATATAATTTATTTCTGAAAATAGCGCTTGTTTCCAACATTTATATAATATATACATATTTATACAAAACAACCTAACCATAACATACACATATCGTCACAGAACCTAATCACATGGTGACAGTCTAACTTGCTTAATACTTTCACAGTAAAAATTCTTCTAGCCGCTTGTGCGTGCATTGGCACCCACTGCAACAAAAGCCCTAGTAAATTTGGTAAATTGAGACCGAAGACATGTCTGCTACGCAAAGTGGTACAAAAGATACACAAAAAAACGCCCGCTTATTATCAACCGATTCCACGCGGCCCTATCCTCTATAATACCGATTCAAATTGATCATTGACAAGTGAAGTGTGCGGAGTGCCTCCGTAGGCTGTGAGTAAAGACCGCGACAACGCGCGCGAAAAAAAAAGTGGCAACCGTGCACGTGAAGTTGGACTGCCGTGACTGAAATGAATCTGGTGTTCATGTTACATAGATAGCGATTATAACTCGGAAAAAAAAGGATAATAAATAAGTGTGAAGCCGTGGAATCTTGTGCAGCTGAAGTCTTTGGTTTGAGCTTGAGCGGGCCGGGGCGGCGGTGCGGGCTCGAGGCCCTGCACGGCCCGGCCCCGCCCGGCACGGCAGGTCGGCGTGCGTCTATCTCTCACGGCGATCGCCAGCGCTCCGTCTCGCTGTACATCCTCTCCACGTTGTCCCGCAGCATTTTCTCCTTGTCTGCGACCACAACAAATTTGCACAATAAAGAAGACAAACGCGTTCAGAGCGAAAAGAGAAGGCCGGGCTGGAGAAGACACCGGGCCCGGGAAACTAATTGGTAGTCTTGCTCGGGCATGTGTTCCCCGGCCCCGCAGGCCTCCCCACCGACTTACCTTCCCGCAGGTTGGCGATGACGCACTGCTTGCGCAGGAACTCGGTGCACAGCTCGCGGCTGAGGCCGAACGCGTGCATGTTGCAGGTGAAGGTCCTGTGCGGGCAGGCGGGATGGTCAGTCGTGTCGGAGCAGTGCCGGGGGTGCCGGCCGCCTCAACGCCGTCGCCGCTTACCCGAGCTGGCCGAAGGTGACGTTCTCGTGGTACTCCTGTTCGGCGACCATGGCGTCCAGGCTGGGCGCGCCGCCGCCCCCGGGGCCGCCGTGGCCGCTGGCGGCGTGCTGCCGCTCGCACTGCAGGGCGTCGAACAGCGCCGCGTTCCAGAAGCGCAGCGAGTGCCAGATGGGCTGCTCGCGCAGGTACACGGACAGGTACTCCTTGTAGGGCTCGCAGCCGGGCACGTCCACTGCAAGCACACGCGGAGTTTGGCGAGAGCAGGGCGGAGCGGGGGGCTCCGGGCCGACCCGGCTCTGGGCGCCTTCGCCTACCTTCGTGGTAGAAGGTGAAGCACATGTTCATCAGGGACTTGGAGGGGCCGAAGTCGTCCGCGTCGGCGCACTCGAACAGCACGATGGCGAAGTGCTGCACCAGGCTGTAGAACGTGGACTCGCTCACCTTGAGGTTGTGCACGCGCTGCGCGTTAACGAACCGCGAGAACCAGAGCCGGCCCGCCTCCGTCTGCAAGAAGGCCGACATGTAGGAGTGCTTGGCGAGAGTCCGTTGCCGGTCGGGCACATCAGAGCCCCCGGGCGTTACCTGGGCCAGCTGCCCGAACTTGGCCTTCTGCTCCAGCGAGATGTCCACCGGGGCGCTGAAGAGGTCCGTGACGTACTTCCTCATGAACTCGACGGCGGCGGCCGTGGCCTCGTCCGACTGACTGTCCAGGCTCAGGCTGGATGCCCAGGACCGCACGGAGCCCTCCGACCCTGCGGGCAGGCGGGGCGAAGAGGGGGTGAGTCCGGGTGAGGCCGGCCCGCGGGCTGCCGAACCCCCGTCCCGTGGGGCGCCGTGCCGTACCTGATCTGATCCAGGCGTCGTGGTCCGGGGAGTCGATGCTGGTACTGGGGCCGTAGCCGTCGCCCTCGCTGCCCGAGCTGCTACTCCTCGCCTCTGCAACAAGACGGGGGTCATGAGGGTGAGGGCGCCGAGCGCCGGCCGCCGTCGGCCGCCGTCGGCGGGGTGGTGTCGCTGGCGCGCACCTATCTTGTACGTGAGCTTCTCGTAGGGGTCCGGCCCGCAGGCCTGCGGCAGCGACGGCCTGCTCTGGCCGCTCTGCCTGCTCAGTCGGTCCTGGTCCTCTGCGTCGGCGCCGTCGGCCTCCCCGCGGTCCGTGGAGCAGCCGCTGGACCTGGGCGCCGGCCGCGGTCCCGGGGGGCCGCGGGGGCTGCGCGGGCTGGAGGCGGGCGGTCGCCCCTCCCCGCTGCTCGCCGTGCCGCCGCGCCCGCCCGCAGCGTCCCTGCAGCCCGACATCATTAATTCACGCGGGGCCCACCGGGCCGCCCAGGAGGCGGACAGGGGATCGAAGAAGACGGCACGACCCGGAAAAATGGCGGGGACCCGCACCCCTACTGACCTGGCGGCCTCGTCCGGCGACTGCGGCGACGACGTGGAGTCCTGGCTGAGGGACAGCGCCGTCTCCAGCCGCGAGGACAGGCTGGACAGCAGCTGGCTGCCCTCCAGGCTCTCCAGCGCGGAGAAGAGGCGGGACTTGAGGATGCCCAGCTGGCCGTCGCCGGCGGCGGGGCCCCCGTGATGGGGGTGCGACGGCCCCGAGGGCGGCCCCATGGGGGGCCCCCGGGGACCGCGGAGGGACAGCAGGTCCACCATGGCCGGTCCTGCGAACACACCGGGACTGAAGGGCCTTGGCGCGGCGCGACGTCGTCTGTGTCGATCTGTCCCGCAGAGCCGCAGAGCCGCAGCGCTGCGCGGGGCCGCGCGGGGCCAGCGGAGCCCCCCGCCCCTGCAAGGCGCTGGCGCTGCAGACCCGCGCCGTGGGCCGTGGGCCGTGTCGGGTGTCTCGGTCTACCTGGTTATGCGGAGCCCGGCCTCCGGCGACAGCGCCCGGGCCAGGCCGCCTCGAAACACTACCCCGCCACCGCCACCGCAGCCGCTGCCGCTACCGCGGGTGCTTTTCAATGTCAGCAGCTGGCGACACTGGCGTTCTGTGTGTACTCTATGTGCTGCGCAGCGCACACGGGGACGGGGGGAGGGGAGGGGGGCAAACACCGACGCCACGCCCCGCCACGCGCGCCCGCACCGTCGGCAGAGCGGGAAAACAAATAAACGGCCCGTGCTGTGACATTGAATGAGTTCAAGAGCCTCCCCCTCCCCCTCCACCCCTCCGTGTCCACGCAACAACTCTGCTATAACGGGAAGTGGAAGCGGCCAGTGCATGGGGTAGCAGCACCCCCTCTCCCCCCCCCTTTCGTCCCCTCTGTTCCTTGTGCACACGCGAACGCGCGCCCTCGCACGATTTCACCCGGGTCGCCACGATGCCGACGGAAGTGGTCAGTAAAACGAGAAGGTGGCGGGGGACCGGACGAAGCCCTCTCCGAGGGGTGCGGCAGGAAGCTATTCACAAGACCCCCGACCCCGGCCCCGGCCCGGCACGTGCGGCGCCACGCCGAAGCGGAGCGGCGCCTTTACAACGCCCCGTTTCAGTAGTTTTCGCCAGCTCCGAATCGTCCCACCGCACGGACATGCGCGGGGCGCCTGCGAGCGCCGGGGTAGGCCAGCCCGCCCGACACGCGCGCGCGCGAGGCGGCACCGGTTGCCTGGCCTGCACCCTGCAGGCGCCGTGGCCGCATCGCCTCGGACTGCAGTGCCCCGCGCTGCCCTGCGCCGCCCGCAATGCCCGGGCCGAGAGCTGATCGATTGCCTGCCACAACTGCACGGCCCTCACCTCCCCGACCTGACCTGTCCCTCCGCATTGGCGTTGCCCTGCATCGCGGCAGCCAGGATGGGCGTGACAGGGGTGCGAGGCGCACCGGTGCATGCGGGCTGCCTACCCGGAAGCGCCCGGAGGGGGGGGGGGGGCGGGGCCATGCGGGTGCGGTGGCGGCGGTTTAGGAACACACCAGCGAAAGTAGAGCGCGGTGTTGAACGTCAGGGGACCTCCCCCCTGAACACGGCGGACACGGGTGCCGCCACCACTCACAAGCAGAGGCCGCGGCGACGACGGGGGTCCGGCGGCCCGCGGACCCTAGCCGCTGACCGCGCGGCTGGTCACGCCCCCCTGGCGCCGCATCAGCTGATCCGGCCACTCCCCCACCCACTGCGCCACGACACGCGCGCGCGCACACACACACGCACGTCCGCGGACGCGGCACGAACGACGCTGCTGTCGTCGACGGGAAGGTGCTCGAACGCGGGCTCCGCGGGGACGGCTCTCGCCGAGCGTCACGCTGACAGCGCCCCGGACAGAAAACAACAACACGCGCCGTCGCGGGGCCCGCTGCGGGCACTGTGTCGCCGTCGCGCTGCTGGGGGCCGTCGGGTCCGCCCGTCCGTCCCACTCCGACGCCGGTGGCACACTGACAGGGGGCGGCGGGTGTGGGGAGGGGGGTGAGGAGGAGAGGGGGAGGGGGAGGGCCCGCCAAGGCGCCCAATGCAGTGGGCCGCTATGCAGGCGGTGGCGGCGCCACAGGGTGGGCGGGGGCGGGCGAAAGGGGTGGGGTCGGGGGAAAGGGGAGGGGGGGGGGAGCGTTCGATCAGACCCTCGCAGCCCGTGGCCCCTGCCCCCTCCCCCCTCCCGGCCTGGGGATGCGGGGCTGGTCCGGGAAAGCGGCACACAGCTCCCCCGCGCCGCACCACCCCCGTGATTTTCTCTCTCCACCCCCACCCCCTCCCTTTCTCTCTCTCTCTCTCTTTCTTTCTCTCTCTAGTGGCGCGGTAAAATATGGGCACGCCACATCGCCCCGAGTGACGCAGTGAGGTGGGAAAGGAGCTCTCATATTTCTCCGCAATATTTCCTGAGGGGGTCAGAGATGTCGTGGAGGGGTTGTCGCTATTAGAATTTAGTTTTCACAGCCGACAAAGCCATGCTTCTAAAAGTCCCTAAGGGTTTTTTTTGTGTCGTATGTTCTTGCCCGTTTTTCGGTTTGCCTGTGATAGTGCAGAGTCGGGCTCGGGGACAGGCTTCCCGAGGCCGTCGTGGCGGCTATCGGCCCGAGCCGTCCGGTCCGGTCCGTCCCGCCGCGCCGTGAGGGCGGCGCGAGGCGAGGCGCCGACTATGAAACCCGAACGTGACATTGTTTTCGAGGGGAGGCCTCGACGACGCGGCAGGGCAGACGCATGCGCGTGTTGGCTGGGACCGCAGCAAGGCGCCCCGGAGGGTGGCTGGGTTGGAGGGGGGAGGGGGGGGGGGCTCCCAAAACTGGAGCAGTAGTATCGGGGCGGTCTGCTTAAAGCCGATAGGGTGGGCTCCGGCTGGTGCGTCGCGTCGCAGGAGTGCGGGAGGGGCTGCGGAGGCCGCACCGCCAGCGCGCCGTGCCGCCTCACTGGAATGGGGTTATCTTCTCGGCGGCGCGGGCGGCGCGGGCGGCGCGGGCGGCGCGCAGCCTTGGCAGTGGCGAGATTACACGCCGCGGCGGGGGAGGGGACCGGTGGGGACGTGTCGTGCCTCCACAGGCGTTGACCGCATCAAGGCTCCCAGAAACGTCAAAAGTTATTTTTTTTAAAGGGCGTTAGATGTAAATTTTTCTTAGTTTTTGAAGACTACGTCTTATTTGCAAGTTATTATTTTTTTAAATGTCAAATGTTTTAGGACGCGGGTGCAGTAAACGTCTCCTTCATCTCGTTTGGATTAATTTTAGATTTTCATTTTTAAAACCCGGGCCGAAATAATTTATCTTCGTCTGGCGGGGCGACGGGATGACGCGCTATCCACTGCCGTTCGGGCCTCCTGAGGAAGGGCTGTCCGGCGGCTCGAGTTGGCCGCTCCGCCCGTCTACGATCGTGCATAGACCCCGCCAAGCCTATGACCAAAGTCCACAACGCCGCCCGGACCGCGAGTCAGAATTTATAGGCTGGCACAACCCCTTGCGTCCCCACAGCGGACAACGAAACCGCCCAGACATATCATGGTCCGGTCAGACGACATCAGCAGCGCGCAAAGCGAGCAGCAGTTTGCACGGTGGCGCCATCGGCGGCGGCCCCCCTAACTACGTCAGCAGCGTTGCAGTTGCACCGCTGGCCGCCGCCGTGCATGATGGCGCCACCGTCGAATTGTGGGCCGACTTCTCGCGCCGCGCGTATCCGTCGGCCTTACACGACTACCTCGACACCAAACGTCTTGGATGTTGTGCCCCGGCGCCGCGAGATGGCGCCACCGTGCAAACTGCTGCTCGCTTTGCGCGCTGCTGATGTCGTCTGACCGGACCATGATATGTCTGGGCGGTTTCGTTGTCCGCTGTGGGGACGCAAGGGGTTGTGCCAGGGAATAAAGTCTTCCCGACTCTGTAAGCGGTGCGGTGGGCTGTATGCCACTGACTTGCCGGGGGCTATGTCCGATTTGAAGGGCCGACCGGCTTATGGTGTTTACCCTGAGTGTGGGCAGAGCCGCTACGGATTGGGAAAAAAGTCCTCACCAGGCCGTAGTCAGTATGCAGACCCATTTAATTAATGACCGCCCAATGTTACTTTCCCTCTCCCCTATTGTGTTTGAAACTAAGGGTGCAATGGATGGAAATAAAAAGTCAACAGATTTTCTTAACTGCAGAGGATAATAAAAATGTATTGTATATAAAATAAACATGGCAATTACATAAAAACGTCTCTAGGACATAGAAAAAATAAATTCTCCAAGACATCACAGACAGGTTTTCCCACAGACGAAGCAATATGAAAAAAAAGTAAAACCAATAATTTTTACATTGTCGCTTGCGCAGCATTTCCCCCCTAAAATATGACACATGGCAAAAATATTAGAATTGAAAATGTTTTGGCCCACATATAAAAAGAGCATGGCATTTAAAGTTTTGACAGTGCCTCCTTCGAGAAGATCACATCCTTCCACCAGGATGGACGTGCAAATGTGTCAGGGTTTCGGAACAGTGCTGCCTGGAAATTCTCGTATAGCTGAAAGAAATGCAAACAATGAAAAACTATTAGTAAATGCAGAAGAACAGAGGAATAAGCCCTTTCTGTGCACTAGAAATTAAACACTAACCTTCCCATCTGCTTTTCCAAGGACAGAATTGAGGATAAAGTCTGGGGGAGCTAGAGCGTCAGCAAGGGCTACGGCCTCAGGTTTCAGTTTAGCGCAAAGATCTAGAACTCCTTGCCGAATGAGCTCACCTGGCTCGGGTCCTCTTGCATATCCACCTAAACAACAGAAAGTTATTAAGATCAGAACGAAATTATGGGAAATGATTTTGGTCAAGAGTGTCAATTTCATCTTACCCTGGTAAAGTGTTCCTAAATGTTTTTCAAGACTCCACAAGCCATATAATTGACAGCACTTAAGCAAAACCTCAGCTTGCCCAGCTGGTTGACCACCAGTTGTAGCTTTCTCATACATTTTAGCGAGGACAAAATGCTAGAAACAAAAAAAAAGTTGAAAAAATAATGTGTTTAATAATAATTTGACCAAAACCTCCGGCACAGACACTAAGAATAATTTTTTTCCTACCTCGATGTACACCACGGACAGACTACGTGCATAGAAAACTTGAGATTGGTTTTTAGCAGTGAATGCATCTCTTCCAGATGCACGCAGAGAGGCAACTTTCTTTTCTGTTAAGGTCAGTAAGTAGCACACAAGCCACTGGTAGGCTTTCAGGAGATGGGGCACAGAACTAATCTCTTCAACCTTATTAAAAATACAAAGGCACCTTAAAAATTTTCATTTTTAAAAGTCACCACTGCAATGTAAAAATATTGCTTACAGTTGAAGCAGAAAAGTGGTATTGAAGAATTTGATCAGCATGAACAAGAAAAGAAATTGATCCAAGAGGAGATTTTGGTACTACTTTCTGTTGCTTCCATTGAGCCCATACTTGCAGAAGCCAGTTGCTTGTTTGTTGGACCAAAACATTATTTTCTCCTTCATAGGTACAGTTTGCATCATTTCCATTCCTTAGATCCCCAAGAGCAGACACTGCAAAGTACCAAATAGGAGGAAGTAAAAGGAGCAGCTCCTACAAGATATAAGATTTTAAAAAATAGAAAATAACCATACGTTTCAGGTACCCATGACCTCCGCATGCCTCTCTACATTCTTGTATTGCGTCTCTTGCTGCCCATCCACAGAGTGGCTTTGCAGAGGATGATATACCATGAATTTCAATCCCCAAATCGGCCTACAAAAAAAATCCATATAACACCATTTCATTAATGCAAAGTATTTGAAGGTGCAATACAAATGAAAGCTTTATCATACCTGCTCATCTGACTTTTCTCCCATCGCTCCTTTGAGAACAAATGTACCATAAACACCTTGAAACCAGAGTGAAAAGTTCTGCAAAGCATATGCAGCAGCCAAATATGGAAAGAGTCTCCATTGCTAAAATAAAAAATTCAAGGGAAATTCAGATGAGGCAGACAAACCAAGACAAATATGAACATGAAAGATAAATTAAATTAATTACCTGAAGCTCATACTCAATAACTGGATACTCCTCAGAGCCTGAGGGGCCAAATTGACGACGGACTCCTGAGTAGCGGACAGCAATAGTTATAGCTTTCACAAAATATGCCACACACAGTCCACAAATGCCAACTCGTCCGCCCGAAAGAGAACCCAATGAGGCACCTGTGAAACAGTTGGTAATAGGTTAGCCATTTGCCTCAGATATATTGCCTCTATGGGGAGCATGAAAACCTATTTACAATTTTTCAACAGATAAAAACAAAAATAAACACAATCACTGTCATACCAAAGCGTTTATTTGGATCTTTGAAAGGTGTCACATATTTTCCGTCCTCTGTGACATCTCCATTCTTGTTTAGCAAGTTGTCCCGAGGAATTCGATAATTTTTAAACATGATGAACCTAAAAAGAATCAAGTTTCAGACATAGAAAAATAAATATCAAAACAAACAGCAAAAAACAGGTGAACACTTGTACAAATTGAAAATATATACCCATTATCAACTCCATTAAGTCCAGCTTTTTCTCCCAAATCTCCCACAATTATTCCTGGGAATGGTAATAATGTTTTAGTGTCCCTGATCGGCACAACAAATGAATGCAGACCATGATTATGTCCATCAGGGGTAATCAGTTGAGCATAAAGGACAATGTGAGAGCAGGTTTTTCCTAAAATAGCAATAAAAAATAAATTTTATTACAAAAATTAATAAATACAATAATAAGTACTTTTAGAAAAACTCACCAAGGTTTCCAACCCAACACTTGGCACCTTCAAAATCAGGCGTGTTAATAACAAACTCCTTGTTCTGGGAATCATACTTCACAACAGTGCGCATGCCTCTCACATTTGTGCCATGAGCTATTTCAGTCAAAGCAAAAGCACCACCAAGCTAGAATGCACAAAACTTATGCTACATCTTGGAACCTTAGGTTATTATAATCATTTTTATTACACCGCACACTTACTGATCCCTCTTCAGCTGCCTCAAGGAAATGATAATGTTTTGCAGTTCCCATACCTCTAATGGCATTTGTAAAAAAGTCAAATGTCAATGAAAATTTGATAGCAGTTGAAGGCTCATATTGAAAAAGGCTGGAAAAAAGAACCATAGGCTGGGGAGGAAAAAATATAAAAGTGTAACACACTGATACAAGGGTATATTTTCAAGATTCTGCTTCCTGGCGAATCTTACCAAACGAGGATCTTCTAAAATATCTTCTAGCGCCACAGGTTTCATTGCCTTCAATTTATACATGCGCTTAGTAGCTAGGTGGCGCTGCTCATCTAAAGATGGAGTCTCAATTGGATGATGAAATAGAGGATCATTTTCTAATGCTTTCCAGAGCTTGAACTGTAAAGAATAGCAGATATGCTCATCAATCATAAAATAAAATGTCAAATGTCATCAAAAAATCAATAGAAAATTACAGACCTTGAATTCAACGAGCTTCTCATCTTCTGTAAACAATTTCAGCTTTTTCCAGTCAAAAGATGCCTGTTTTCTGTAGTGATCAAGAGGACCTGGAGGGAAATCCTCCAAATAGTCCATGGTTTTAGTCGAAGTGTTTTCTGAAACATGAAATAAAAATCAATGAGAAACCATGACTTTCTTGCACAAAACTTCGGAAGGTGAAAATCAGCCACACATGATCATATGATGTGATGCTTCAAACATAACAACTTGGTTTGCAAGTCATCATAAGCTGGTTTGGTTAGCAACTACCTCATAACAACAAAAAAAAAATCAAAGCAACACCTCAGCACCTCACCAGCTGAAGAACAGAAGCGGGTACTTGTAGAACAGAATCTGGTAAAACGAGCAACGGCTCTTCTTGTCAGAAACATGAACGTCTTCTTCCGAGTTTCTGTTTTCTTTCTTTACTAGGTTCTAACCAGAATCTAAGGATCTTATCGCACCATGATGATTTCCCCTTTGCTCCTCTCCCCTCCTCTTCTGTCGTCTGCTTCTGTTTATGTGGTCACTTACTGCGCCGACCTGTGGACCTGCAGTGCAGAAGGTGCAAGTAAAACTCCTGAACTGCAAGAAATAACCCCTTAAGCAGGATCTATTGCAGTTAAACAATGCTTTGATAAGGTTGATTACTGTCTCGAGTGTTGTCTGGACTTTGAGATCACTAATTAGCTATGTTAACGTCTCTTACCGAACAGCGATCCCAGGTGACAAACACAAGAACCGCTCTTCCGCCTTGCATATGGCCACGTGACCACCGGACTGCCAACATCGACCTTATTGGCACGACGATGGCGAGCGCGCGTCTCATTGGACGGCGTCTGCCAATAGCATTCACACCAAGACGCGCGCTTTCTGGGCTCGTTCAAACCACTGCGGGTGCCGAGCGGAAGGCCGTGCTTGGACTGGACTGAAGCTGCCAGCAGCAGGGGATCGAAGCCTGGAGAACGTCCTGCGACTAGGAGGACATCGTGGGCCGAAGCTTGAGGAAGGTTAGTATGACGGTGACACTGCACCGTACCAACCGTACACACTGCACCTGCGTAGCGAGCGCACACACCTCACCGCCTAGGATAGGACGTTCTCTCGCCCCCACCTCACGGCCTCACGGCTGTGCCGCGCCGTGCCATGCTGCGCTGTACACGCGGTTCATGGCTCTTGGCTGCTCTCCCTCTCGCAAGTGCCTGGCAAGGGGGGTGTTTTCGGGTGGCGAGGGAGCGGGGTAGGCGCCCCGAAGGGGGGCCGCGGGGGAGGATTGGGTGGGGGGAGTCGAGGCCGCCGAGGACCACTGCCAGTATAGGTGGACCCGCCGGCCCCCGACCCGGCCCGTCCGTATCACCGCTCGCCTTCGGGCCCGCGGCAAGCCCACTTTATTTATTTCGAGCGCCGATCACCGATCAAACTCCTGTCCGATCCCGAGCGGTGCGGTGCGGACTGCAGAGCGCCAGCCCGCCCAGGTCGGCGACGACGACACAGCCGACGGCGCCGCAGACGCCCGCGGGTACAGCACGGCCGTCGTCATGGCGCGCAGCGGGACGCTGTCGCGGCTGCAGCAGTCGGACTGGGGGATGACGCCGCCCTTCAGCCCCGTGCGCTCGTCGATGGCGCGCCGCGTGGGCAGGTTCAGCTCGGACCGCTACCGGCTCACCCTGGAGGACGAGATGGACGCCAAGAGGCTGGCGAGCCACCAGCGGCGCGGCCGCGGCGACAAGGTGCGGACAGAGTCGGCCACCGGGCTCTCACGGTCAAAGGCTTTAAGCCGAAAAAATAATAATGTAAAAAAAAGGGGGTTTTGAAATGTTTTTTAAAGATATATCATTAATCCGTTTTTTTCTGTGTTTACGAAAAAGCAGTGTTGTATTTATTTTCTTTAATTCATCCGATTCCCTCTGCGTGTGCAGGATCTGATGGTCGTGCGTCACATGGTGTGGCTGGAACGCGCCGAGAAGGACGAGAAGGAACGCCAGCGACGCGAGGAGCGCGAGCGGAAGGAGCGCGAGGCCGCCGAGAGGATGGTGGAACTCGAGGTGACGCCCCCCCCCCCCCCCCCCCCCGCCCCTCCCGTCCACCCCCGCCCCCGCAGGCCCGCCCCCCACCCCTCGCCGCCGAGTAGATCGCGCCGGTCGCCCTGATTTGTTAACGCAGCTCCCAGAGCGTTTACATATTTTCAGTTCCGAAATGTCTAATGTGTCAGCGACCCCCGTGCCGCCCTCGGTCCGCAGACGATCCACTGCCTGCCCGAGGAGCTGATGATGTCCATCTTCGGCATGCTGGACCTGGAGGACCTGGCCAAGTCCGTGATCCCGGTGTGCACGCGCTGGCGGCGCCTGGGCCGCGACGAGTCCCTCTGGAGCCGCGCCACGCTGCGGTACGACCCGCTGGCCGAGTCCCCCGACGACTTCATCCGCGCCCTGGGCGCCGCGCCGGTGCTGGGCGCGCTCGAGTACATCGCGGACGGCGCGCCCACCCGCGAGGACGTGGCCAAGGCCCTCGCCAAGGGCTGCCGGCGCGTGCTGTCGCTGCGGCTGCTGCCGTGCCTCTCCGAGAACCTGCTGTGGATCATCCTGGACCGACTGGCCGACCACCTGCAGCGCCTCGAGGTGTTCGTGACGGACCTCGGCGTGCTCGCCTGCATCGGCGGCATGGACAACCTGCGCAGCCTGGTGCTGCACGGCGAGGTGCGTGGGCCCGGGGACGGTGCCCCCCCCCCTCCCCGCCCGACGTTAACCCAACGCCTCCCCTCCCTGCTCCGCACAGATCTCGTTCGTGTCGGACAAGCTGTCGCGGCTGGGGTCGGGCTGCCCGCTGCTGACTGAGCTCGACCTGGGCGGACTCCGGTTCAACGACATCTACCGCCTGGACGTGCTCATCGCCGACGTGGTGCGGGGGCACTCCGACACCCTCACCTCGCTCAAGCTGCCCCCGAGCATGGCCGGCAGCAACGTGCTCGGCGCCGTGGGCCGGTGCACCAAGCTCAAGGTAAGCACGACCGGAGGCGCCGTCAGCCGGCGCGGTAGGCAACCGGGCTGCCTGTCGGTGTTGCGGGCCTGCCTACCCTCCCGCTGGCGGGCGCTGACGCTCCGACGGCGCGGGCCGCGCGCCGCGCTCCGTTGTTGGGTTGCAGGTGCTGGCCATCTGGATCACGCCCTCCATCACGTCGGGGGCGCTGTGCACGGCGCTCAGCACGCTCGAGCGGCTCGAGTCCCTGACCTGGCGCAACTACGACGCGTGGCTGGACAAGGCCGAGCTGGCGCACTTCATCCTGCAGTCGGAGCGGTTCCGCTCGCTGCGGGAGTTCCGCCTCCTGGACTGCATCGACATGGACGACGGCCTGGCCTTGGCCATCGCCCACCGCGCGCACAGCCTCGACGGCCTCGGCCAGGGGCACGGCCTCGCCAGGCTGTCGCTGCATCGGTCCGAGCTGTCGGCGCGCGGCCTGGCCGAGATCCTGCAGCGGGCGCTCTGCCTCGTCAGCCTGGACCTGTACAAGAACGTGTCCGTCTCGGTGGAGCACCTGGACCTGATCGCCGCACACCTCAAGGACCTGAGGGAGCTGGACGTACGCGGCTGCTACGCCCTGCGGTCCCTGGGGCCGGAGGTGTGGCAGCACCTGCTCGACGAGGTGCCGGGCCTTAACGTCCGCTTCGACTGACCCATCCCATCACCCCCCAAACCTCTGTCCCTCCGCCTGCTCAGACTCCTCGTCGGATGGGTACGCTGCCCCAGGCATGAGGCACGATAACTGTGATCCCTGCGCCCTTAATGCCACGATACCAAAGAGGCCCTCCTCAAGACTGCTCTCCCCAGAATCGGGGCTTCGGAGGGGAGGGGAAGGGGGCGGGTAAATAAAACACTTTCTATTTTCCATTTGTCTATTTTACTTTTACAACTTGCAACTCGCACCGAGCTTACAAAATCGGGTATGGCAGAACGTTCCACAAACTAATTCATCACTTGCACTCATAAAGCAGAACAGTGAGACTAGACGCGATCCTCTATCTGAGAAAATAGTTTATGCCAATATAATTGTAAACTATATTAGCTGTACAGATAAAATTATAAACCAGAAGAAGAAAAGAAATGAAATAGTTATTAATGCAACTTTTTAGCATTGGGTCTAACATGGTTCTCTAAAAGACAAACACTACTACATAATATTTGCTTTATAACTACCCATCACTACCAATACCTTACAGCCATCACACATATTCAGTTGAGAGAAACAGACAACTGGTACAGATGGAAAACAAGGCAATATCAATTCTGAAATTTTAAAAAACAAACAAATTAAATCTAGAGCTATCAGCTTTTCGGTTGTTCACCTCCTTGCATTCGCTTGACAAAGTCCTCATCTTGCATTGACATTTGCGTAAGCTTTTTCCCAATCCGCTCATGAATATCTAAGTACTTTGCTATACACCTGTCAAGGCAGACTGATTCACCTTTGCCCAATTCCGCATCCTTGTACTTAGGAGGAATACATTTTTTGTGACATGCTTGAGTCATGCGATTGTACATATCTGACATCATTTCAATCTCCAGCTCTTGAACCATTTGCATTTTCTGCATATCTAATTGAGGTAATTGTGCCATGTTTAATGGTTGAACAGAGGTGCAGTCGATTAGTTTATGATTTTTCTGAAAGCTTCTGAGCTGCCTCTCGTTCTTCTTTTAACTTGCGTCGCTCCTCTGTCATAAGAAGAAACCGCTTGTGATTGACAGATTTACGGGAAAAGTAGAAGGCGGTTAAGGCACCCGCAGTTACGGCAGTCCTGAAACAATGCAACGGAAAAGATTAGGGGGTTGCTGAAAGTCATGATATACCATGTATTAAGAGTACTGCCATGAATGGAGGACAGGAAAAGTAAAGACATATACTCAAACAAATGAACCAAAAAATGATTTCATGAATCAGGATTGATTGACCAACGCTGGGTCCTTATTGGCTCAGAATTTAACAACTGTGTGGACTCAAGTAAATTTCACTATCATGTATTAGGTATCGTTAAATACTTACCAACCAATGAGTACTTTCGAATGTTGGCCTAATGCCATGAGGGGGCACAAATCACTTAGTGAAGAGCCAAACAACCGAGCGACAAGTTCGGAAGATCAATTCTTTCTCCGAAATATCTTTCGATTCCTCTCAGCACGGTGCGCTCACACGAGGTTAGGTTTCCCCACAAGGAGTGGGGGTGGTGGGGGTGGTGGGGGCGGGGAGTTCTTGGGGGAGGGGGGGGGGGCGGGGGGCGGAAACAAGTGACAGGCGACTAGCCGGTGTGTATGTCGTCTACAGCACTAGTCGGCCCCTAACAACACCGTGAGAAAAACAAGGACCACGAACGAATACTATCCTGTCATTCTGGTTATTATTTTTTGTGGGGCTGGCATGTTCCTCTAAGACAATGACATCCAATCGGTACGTCCACTAATGGTTCACAGTACGGCGTGCAGTGTAGTCGGCGTTCTTATCAAGGGTCATAATGTTTTGTTTATGTACAGAGATAATAAGACAGAGGAGCTTACATTGTTCCTTATGAATGAGAGCTTGTCTTTTTAGTCTTGTAGGACTGCTTAGCCTAATTTTTACATTTCTTTTCAGGGACAGAGGACCTCTTAGATATCGTGGTAACCATGACGAGCTTAAGGACCAACACTTAATTAATCTCGAGCAGCAACTTCTCGAGGGAAGAGATCGTAGAGAGAAGGATCCTAAAATGAAGTTATTCCACTCTCCAGAATCATTTTTTACCTCCAACTGGACCCCTGGACTGTGGATTGTAGTATCCATGGGGTATCTGGCTTTGGTGACATTTATAGTTAGTTTATTACATAGCAATCTACCAACCCCAACGCCTCTCAATACTTCTCCTAATGTCCAGGATGATTCTCAGAGGTACAGTTATGCTTTTGCACATTTTATTCATGATTATGATATTTTTATACTGAGTTTACATCGTTAGTATATGTACTTATATCTGCTTTCCAGATTTATTGCAGCTCGAGCTCAGGCTGATCTTAACTCTCTCATAAATATGGGTCCCAGACCAGTGGGGAGCAACGAAAATGAAGTACTTGCTCGTGATTTTATACTTGGTGAAATTTTAAAAATACAAGAAAAATCAAACAAAGCTCTCACTATTTCATCGGATAATCAAATAGTCAGTGGCTCATTTCATATTAAGCAAAACTCTTATGGATACTCTAGTTTTTATCACAATGTTCAGAACATAGTGATCCGTTTGAGCTCAAGAAACCAAAGCAACCCTGCTGCAGTACTTGTCAACTGTCATTATGATACTGTTCCTGGAAGCCCTGGTAAGGAAAACAATCTCTAGTTCTGTCATATTTTCAATCTAGTACTTAAGTATTGTGACAAAAACTAATTTTCTCTTAATATTTGGTCTACCAGGAGCCAGCGATGATGCCTTTCATTGTGCTGTCATGCTCGAGCTGCTACGTATCTTCTCTCTGTCAAGTAAACCTTTATTGCATGACATAATTTTCTTATTCAATGGAGCCGAAGAGAGTGGACTTCAGGTTGAAAATCTTTGATATGAAAATTAAGAATTTTTCTCCTGCCTAGAATAACACTTTTAATTCTTTATCCCAAGGCTTCACATGGATTTGTAACAAAGCATGAATGGGCTCAAAATGTGAAAACATTTGTCAATCTCGAGGGTTGTGGGGCTGGAGGTAAAGAAGTCTTATTTCAAACAGGACCAAATTGCCCTTGGCTTGTAGAAGTAAGTTGTTGTTGCCATTTTCAATGGTTCCTGTAGATTTGCAGTCTTAACTTTTAAAATTAAATGCTCAAATTCTAGACATATGCTAATGCAGTGCCTCATCCATATGGCTCAGTTATGGGTGAAGAGTTGTTCCAGAGTGGTGTAGTCCCATCTGATACTGACTTCAGAATATTTAGAGACTTTGGACACATACCAGGTATGTTGTTGTCCTGATAATCTTCAGCAGAGCAGAAAATCTCTTTCCTTTTCCAAGTACAGGAAAGAAACATACATAAAATATATGTTTCCTCTGTAGGTGTTGACTTTGCTAACGTTGATAATGGATTTGTGTACCACACAAAATTCGACAATGGGATGTTGGTGCCTCTTGGCTCATATCAGCACACAGGTGACAACATGCTTGCACTTGTGCAGGCACTGGCAAATAGCTCCTCTCTTGAGAATGTCGATCAATCAGGAGTGTCTATGGTTTATTTTGACTTCTTTGGGTTGTGGTTCATACATTACTCAAAGACAACAGGGGCCTTGGTGAACACTGTTATGATAATCTTGTCCCTTCTCACAACTTTTGTCCTGCTTCAAAAAATGATGAAAGGTTGGTAATTAATTTTCTTCCTTGAAGTATTTATTACCAACTTATATTTTTACTATAATTTGGACTATTTTTCTTCATTTTCTATTGCAGATGCTGGTCTGGTTCCACCAGAAGTTGTTCGTTTGTTTTTGTTTGGTGTCTTGGGAATCATTCTTGGTTGGATTCTTTCAGTTTTGTATATTTATTTGTTGACAACGTTCCTAAATTGGATGAGATGTACTCAAACTTGGTATCGTAGTTACTTTTACCAAATATATCTATATTATTGTCCAACAGTGCTGTTCTGCATTCTTGTGCCTTTCGTCATTTTTAACCAGAGGGTGGGTGGACAATGTTCTTGCTTCTTTACCTCTCTGGTTTTCTGTTTTTTAATTGAACTCTTTTTTTTTCTTGTGTCTAGTCTAAACTATCCAACATGCAGCAAGCTCAAATAAGTTCACTGGGCACCCAATTTATTTGGACAATTGTATTGCTGATAGGGACCATTTTTGGGATCCGATCATCCTATTTGATTTTAATTTTAATTTTAAGTGCAACTATTGCCAACGCTGGACTGATCTTTTGTAGAAATTATTGTGGTGAGCATACCCCCCTGTTGTAATGTGTTATCCAAATTTTTCAATGTCTTTTTTTAAAAATTATTATTTTGAGTGTATTTTTTTTTTTTTTTATTATTTTTTTTTTTTTGCAGGAAAGTTGTGGGTAGCAGTGCAGTTGCTACATACAGCGGTTCCTTTGATGATCGGAATATATCACACAATCATGGCCATGTCAGTTTTTGTGCCCATAACCAATCGTTCAGGATCAGTGTTGAATGTTGAGCTCTATATTGGGATTTTGTCAGCTGCCACCTGCATCATGATGATTAGCTTTTTGGTTTGTTTTAAAACATATTTTGAAGCCCCGTTCTTGTTGTTATTACTTTTTCAAAGATAACTCCACTCAACTTCCTCAGGTGCCTCTCAGCATGTTCATTAGACATGTGTCGGTGGTAGTCTCTATAGCAACTGTTCATATTTTGGGATTACTCATTGTACTGACCGTCCAGCCTTTCCCATTTTATGAATGGCAGTCTGGAGAATCTGGTGTTCTTCAAAGAGTTCCAATATGGGTAAGAGATTTGTAATTGAAATTTTTAAAATGAATTTCTGTTGTTTCTTATATGATTGTGTTTCTCTTGTTACATGCAGCATGTGCAGCGCACTCTCTATGATAAATATGGAGATACTCGGCTTTCTGATTCAGGTTACTGGGTAATTAATATGGACCCAAGTGCACCTTATACTTTGAAAAGTGCTGTGTTAGAGCTCAATTCAGCTGGAAATGCTACAGAATTTTGCGGTAGTGAATTATTTTGTGCCTTGCCTCTTTACAGTCCTCGATTGACAAATTTTGTGTGAGTCATCTTCTTGTCTTATCTTACGTCAAGTGGGCTCAAAAGAGTTTGACAGTAAAAGGTGAAATATTGAACTGTTACAGTATTTTTTAAAATTTCAGGCGCCAGAGTAAATGGATTCCTGCCCCCATGCCCTTTGGTCAGTCCATCCTCCAGATGCAAACCAAAGTAGAACAGCTGACACCTTCCATGAAGAGAATGAGGTTCACCATTAGTGGTATGTACATGTACACGCTGGATTGAATTTTTCCCTTCATCCAAGTGTTGGTTGCAGGAACTGAAGGTGTCTCCTATTTTCAGTCCTATGAATACCTCTCTTTCCCTTTTTTTCTAGGGCCACAGCAGATGAGTTTTATGTTTTCTCCGGTTAAAGGAGTTACAGCAAGTCATTGGAGCCTAGAGGCAAATTTGACAGAATCAACTCCATTTAATGAAAGACCTGCATATTTTGTGTTTTACCAAAGAGGTTTGGATGGTTCACCCTGGTCCTTCTACATTGACTTCACAGTAAGTGACAGTCAAGTAACATACCTTTTTTAAGATACAGATGATAGACATTTTAAAATTTGTGTGTGAAATTTTTGCTTTATTGCAGTTTGATGATCCCCAAAAATTTAATTCAAATGAAACTGTGACTGTAGGTCTAGCAGGTAGTCACATCCACCCTGATGAGTTCTCACCAGAGTTTAAGAACTTCATAAACAAGTTTCCTAACTGGGCTTTCGTGTCCCCAAGAGCTAGTGAGTTAAAAATATGGGAACTGTAGATAAATATTTTCAAGAACTTGTGACATGAAATAACTATAGTAGCAAAATAGGGACAGTGATTCACCATCACTATAGGATCTTTAGAATTCTGAAATAAATTGCAGATGTTTTCAGATTTATATTTTATTATTTACAAATGAAATAGTTACAGTCTGTCGTATTATTAGACATAGATTTATCTACATTCAGATACAAGCTCGTACTTGTAAGACTTGTCACAACATACAATTGTCACATACAGCATTCAAATTATAGCACATCGATGAAGTACTTGCTAAGAATATTTTGCATTGAAAGTCCAGAAATACATTAAGTTTGATGCAAAACAGTTTTTTGGGTACTCAGATCAAAATTACTGATTCATAAAACTTTTATAGAAGAAGAGATCTAGTTTTTGAAACACTAAGGTAAAAAAAATAGAACAATTGAGTGGTCCCACATTCTGCTGTAATAGTACAGTATCTTTCAAAAGTCTCATGACTTTTGAGAGAAATAATTGACAAAATTTCGAAGTTTTTCAAGTGAATAGAAAACAGTCACTATTTCTAGGCAGTCATACATCACATCTATCATACATCTTAGAAACTATATGCCCTAATTTATTAAGTACTTGAAGTGCTCAGGAGCAGTTATGTAGTAAACTCTGATCTGTGTGACATTTTGGCATACAAAGAAGCATTATGTTTGAGTGAAAATGACTGAGATGAACCTGTATGTATGTACAACGAATAAATTTTGAATAAACCTATTAAGAGCACTTCTTTGATTTTCAAATACCTTACCTTCTTTTATCCTGAATTACCAGAATACTCAACAACAAGAAGTAAACTCCTTTATATGACCCTTCCTTGGACCGAAGCTCCAAGGACAACATGGGAGTTGGAGTCACATAGTTGTACTCTGACATTTGTAAACATTACATGGAAAGACAGATACACAGTTGAGGTCATAAATGTTTTTCCTAACAATAAAAGGAGTATGGTACATTCATTCTTTTAATTACATGATTAGTTTATCTTGAAAACAATATGTACATCGCACTTTCACACATAAACTTTACACATAAATCAATACCAGACTTAAGAAATTGTTTCAGGTCTGTACAAACACAAAAGGATCATATATAATATAAAATATCTTAACAACTTCCAACTTTTTTATCCCAAAAAGTTGTCTCTTCATAGATTTCCTATCTAAACTTTAATCAACCGAGGAAATTATTTACAGTAAAACAGTAAATCGCACAATAGAATGTTTTTAGCTAAAACTGATATATTGCATTTTTCTTAGATTATACGCAATACTGTTCTTGAGCATGAAATTCATTCCCATATTTCAGCATATTAATGCATACACAACCATTCTATCTCAGTCCAAAATTTTAATATGTTAACTATCCCTACCCTTCAGAAGGGCCTGCCTCTGAGCCTGTAGTGATCACTAAACTAACATGTTTGTCTTTCCTCACTAAATTAGCTACAACGCTTAGAATAGATTAACACCAAGAATCAAGCAGAATCTTTACTGATGAGAAAATACAAAAAGCAGAACCTTTCAGCAACAACTGATGTCTGTTCTTTGGATTTTCTACCTCACCCTGTCATGCTAGATACAGAATTCCTTGTGACTCGCTTGAAATTCATGAATCCTTTTGATCCTTAATTAAATATTATTATTATCAAGAGTTTGACAGAGCAAAGTAGCATACTTTGGCATGGCCCTATATGAAATGACACAATCTGCGGACCGCATTTACACTTAATTGGCACACAATAAAAATAACTAACTTAAAATTGTTAAGGAGGGGAGCGGGGATTGGATGTCAGGGGGAAGTCCAGGGATGTAGATGGAAGGGGAAATGAATAGCAGAAGAGAGGAGGGGGAGGGGGGAGGGCAGTCTAGCAGGCGCCACCTACTTGCGCGGCGTCGTGTTGTAGTCGACGTACACCCTCACCACCTCGCCGGAGTACTTCCTCTGCGAGGGCATGAAGTAGAAGTCGGGCTGCAGCTCCCGCGTGGCCCCCGCCCCTCCGGCGCCGCCGTGGCTGCTGCCGTTGCCGTGGCTCCGCCGGTCCTGCGTGTAGTAGCCGGCGTGGTGCTGCGGCAGCGGCTGCGGCGTCTGGTGCGCCGTCCTGGGCAGCGAGTACGTGCTCCGCTCCGGCGGGTACCCCACGTGGGGCCCCGGGCCGCCGGGGCCGCCGGGACCGCCAGGCCCCCGGGGCCCTGACCCCGGGCCCGGTCTCTGCAGAGACCGCGTGCCGCCGTGGCCATAGCTGGGCGGCCTGCCGTGGCGCCCGCCGTCCACCACGTCCCTGCCGTTGGCCCCCGAGCGGGACGAGCCGTTGGAGCTGGGGCCGTGGCCGCCTCCCGGGCCCGCCTGCTGCTTCTCTTCCGACTCGAACGCCTCGAAGGCGTAGTTGGTGTTGGCGGCCGAGTAGTCCCGCCACGCCGAGTTGGGGATCAGGTGCTCCTGCGGGCGGGCGAGGAAAAAGAGCATGGTGTAGTGACCGTTTTGCTGGGGCGTAGCACACAGACTTCAGGATCCAGGATTAATGCCATCTCAATTATTTGTGCCAATTTTGGCACCCTGCGCACACACACCCCCCAGAAGAAACCCATAGGGGAATTCCCAGGGGAACTTCAGCAGGAAATTATTGGCTGACACTTCATCCTGTAGTACTTCTTCTGAGGTGTGTGTACTGTTCTGCTAAGGCATGAGAGAAGGGGGCTTAGAGAAGCAAAGATGGCGGTTAGTATGTTAATGTTATTGCCCACGTTGACTAACTAGCATATGGAATAAAACATGGCTTGGAAAATTGTGAATAAAGAAAAATGCTTAGTGATTTTAACAGGAGCAATTTTCTCTTAAACTCGCCAAATGTTATATAGATTGATACTGGAAGTTCTTTGGGAAACAGGAGAAATAATAAAATTACATATAGAAACTATTCAGGGAAGTTTCATTCAACACGCCATTAATTAAATATTTGCATGTGATTTCTGTGTTCACAAAAAAAAAAAAAAAAACTGACAGCCAAAAATAAGGCATCTTTTGAGCTGGTTAGAAGTGAAAGGGATTTCCACCACCAGATTTCTTCACAGCTATGAAAGGAAAACCTGTTTCATTAAAAGGAAAAGATTAATGTATATACAAAGATCGATTGTCACAAGTTTTTCACAAAGTGGCAGACATAGTGAGGCAAGCATAGTAGTGCAAACATGGAGTATTGTCTAATGGTTCTAAGTACATAAGGCATAAATTGATAGAAAAATTTTAGTTCATTTCCAAATTTAGAATTTAGCTGTAATTTCCAATTCAATAAATCATTTTTACCAATCAATAATGTTAGAAGTTTTAGCACTTAGACATGCCTCTTCAAAATACATAACACAAAGTTACTCCATGCGTTGAGATGGTGAACATGCTACAAGCTGTAGGTGTCTGGTCGAAGAAAACAGAAAAGAAAGTGAAGATGTGATATACCCTTCAAGCGGTGCAGTTGTTGCCCTTTCCCCCCTAGCAGGTGTTAGATGACAGACAGGAAAAGATGAAGGCTGTAGGCAAGCTTGGGGTCTGGGTGAGAGGAAATAGGTGGATCAATTTTAATTTGTAGGAGAAAATACGCAAAAAGACTCAGTGCGAAATAAATTCAAAGTCAACAGAACTGTGTATTTCGCTGACATGAATACCAAGAAAAAGATGCCACCTATTTTCTTTACACTGGGTCTGGGCGGACAGGCGTACACCCCCCGTCCGACGCGTCTCAATCAAAATCGAAAAACCAAATGCGGGACCGATTTTCGATTCAGACTCGTCGCACAAACCCCTGTCCTCTCCTCTCTCGACTCCACTCGACTCATTTGGGCTCGACTCACCTCACCACTGAGCTTGTCCGTGGCCGTGGCCGTGGCCGTGGCCCGCACCTGTGTAGCCGTACGCATGGCCCATGCTCGCGCGGCCTCCGCCGCCCCCAGCGTGGCTGTGCTGGCTGTGCCCGCCGGACCGGGAGCTACGCGACTGCATGGTGCCCGTGTTGACGGGGGCCCAGTACGCGTGCGATGACGGGTATCCCCCGACCCCCTGGCCCGGCACGGACCGGGACAGGGTGGACTGGGAGTGGGCCATAGCCGTTTGGTGGTAATGGGGGGCGGGGGCGTCGCGGGGGTGGAACTGACCGGGCGCACCGAGAGGGATGGCGTACACCCGCTGAAGGGCGTTCAAAAATTTTTTTTTGACAGAAAAGGGGGAGGGGGCAGTGGTGGCGAGGCGGCAGAGTGGAGGCGAGGCGGCGAGGCAACGCACGGCATGAGCATGGGCAGGGCAAAAAGGAGCAAAATGTGGGGCCGACGGACCCATCATATTAGTGTTTTGATATTTTTTTTTGGCAAAGGCAGAAAGCAAACGCGAATGAGATGACATACGTCAAAAGTCCTATGCGATGAGGGGGGAACTAAGCACAAAACATAAAATGCTTTAAATTAAAATACTTTAAGAGAACAATAATTATTGCCATGGCAAAAAAAAAGAAAAAAAAGAGAGAGGGTAGTCTGAAACAATTATGGATTCAAGAATAATTCTTCTAGTTTCCTTTCTTGGGGTAAATGTTTGTGCTTCCTCCCCCTCTCAAACATCCGTCCATTTGTCTGTCAGTGTGTCGGTCTGTCAGTTGCATTGAAGGACATCGTCTCCTCTTTGATAAATAGTACTTTAGAATTCATTTTCAGATTTTATAAAGATTGTTTTTCCTCTTTTGAAATTAATTGAGCTGTTAAAAGTGGTAGTAGTAGTTCACTAATTGAGTGCATACCGTGATATTTTTTTTTCTTTCGTGGAGCAAGCTTGATTACTAAGTGGTGAATGAACTAAGATGACTGACAGACACAGCAAGAGACTGCATGTAAACCTGATGGGAGCATACCCTTGAATACATAGATCCCATACAGTGCACATAAATTGTATGGAGTAAAAAATCAACCCCAGACTATTGTATGTGCCAGACTTTCTATTGACATTTCTTAGATTTTGCAGAAATTTCAAGTTTTTTGTTACTCGATACTATTCATCAAACAAAATTAAAATTTTGACAACAGACAGCTTAAAGACAAAGCATGTGATAGTAGTTACAAGTGTGTGTTCACCATCTCAACCAATACAAAACTACTGAAGCATGCACATCAGATCACCGCTTTTAAAATTAAAAACGGTGATGGGCCTGATTCAAATAACATTTCCCCAGAATATATCACATTCTGTTGGCATTGTTTTTAGGAGTGTTTGAAGAACAGATAAATTTTCAAATCTCCACAGCAATCTTGTGTATACTGTTATAAACAAAATGCAGTTATTTTAATGACAGAAGGAACAGGTTCAGAAATGTGCACATGCAGCATTAGAAAAATACTGAGACAGCGAAGAAAGGGGTAACATTAAAACAACTACGAGCAGAGCCGTACTATATCATCTCAAGAGAGAAATATTGTGGAGTTTCTATTCATGATGAATAGTTTAGATAAAATTTTGGTGCCATCAAAATGCCCAATATCTATCTGATTGCGTCATGCCATGCTATAGTTCGAAATATTTGGGAGTTCCCAATCAACACATAATTGAAAAGCTGGCAGAAGTTAAATAGATGACACTCACCTTATGATGAGGTGATGGACTCTTGGCGGTGCGGTAAATGGTGCATCCAGCTTGAATAATAGCTACAAGGACTAGAGCCACAATGCATCCAATTACTATGTACAACTTGGTTGCTGAGAGCAGAATGTCATTTGATTCATCATTAGGAATATCAGCAGTCACTGAAAAATAAAAAGCACATATGATACAATGGAGCCATTAAAAATTAATACCAGCCAACAAACCCATGTGTCTGTCTAGCAGCTACATGAATTAAATTTCTTAAATGAAGCTGCGACTTACAGAGCTGAGGCTCAAACACGAGATATTGGGGATCAACGGTGAGGGCTCCAACCCTTCCGGTAGCAAGGGTGTCTTGAAGCAAGCGCTCTGCTTGACTGCCAGCTGCAGCAGCCATTGCTTGAGAATCTGTATTGCTATCCAGCGAGCGGCCAGCAATAAGGCCGGCCTTGTCGAGTACCAAGTTCAGTTTGGCAATGACTTGGCCATCTTCCCTGCAGGAGGAAACAAACGTGTTGAACATGTAAAAATTAGCCATAAAAATTACCTCTAAGTCCTCAAAAATCAGAAAAAAGTATATCTTATAATCTTGTAAATACAGTATGTACAAATGAGTTAGTTGATTACTTACTCTGAGAAGTCATCAACATCCACGTTGTGGAAACCAGGAGTCTTTGATAAAACGTCTTTAAAACCAGATCCCACTTTGTTGGAAAGTTGCTCGAAATCTGGGGTACCTTTCTTGGGAGTTTGGTAATTTACTCCTAAATGTGTTAACTTGACCTTAACATTGTAAGCAAATCTTGGTGGAGCGGGTGTAGTAGGTATTCTACTACCGGAACCTAAGAAAGGATAAAGGATAAGGAAAAAGAGGAAATTAAACCAAACGATACAGACACTAGCACACATTAACTGCAAATCATCCTTACCCTTGCCGCAAGACTTAATGCACACTCGCTGTGTTGAAATGCTTGGCACCTGTTCGTGCTTCTTAATTTTCTTATTTACATCATTTTTAGTTCCTCCTTTCACAGGGAACACAAAATAAAGGCACTTCTCATCAGAAAGAGAGAGATCCTAGGCAGGAAAAAAAAAAGCAACAAAGTGATATATTTCAACTGCATTAATTGACAATGTTTATAGTTCCAGAGCATCAAACCATAACTACCTTGCTGTCAGAAGTGACCCGCTTGCGCACAAATGAGAGAGTTGTTACTCCATCACGAATGTTTCCACTAATGTTGTAGACATCTTGAGATACATCAAGTTGGGGTGCAGTGTATCCAGTGATCCAAGTATCCATAACAAATGCACGTCCGCTCTTATCAACCCACCCAAGAATTGCATCGGTTTGGGACTGAAACATGAATCACAATATGATAGGATGTAAAGGAAAATGTGAGGAAGGATGAATATTCACCTGAAAAAGAACCTACCATTTTCTGGTCATCTGAGAAGGCAATTCCAGTCCAAAGATCAGTATGTTTGGTTTGGATTGTGAATTTCACCTCATCTTTCCTTTCTAAGTACTCCCACTTGGCATAATATTCACAGTTCCGTTGAGCAGGGTTGCAGTTGCGAGGAGTCTGCCAGTGTCCACCACAAATGTCTTCATCTTGAGTTGTACCACCAGTCTTGCTCGACTCCTGATTAGCTTCTTCTAAAATTTAAATTCATAAAATTACTTTTTAGCTGCAACATATCAAAATTTTCTCCAGCTAAGGAAATAAAAAAGTAAATTTACCATAGAAGTTAATTGTTGTGACTCCACGTTGTGAACCATGACCATGGTACTTAAGTTCATCAGCCTTGTAAAATTCTTTAACAGTGGCAGCATCCTTTTCAAGTCCAGATTTTGGGAAATGAACATATTTTCCAGTCTCTTGTCCTTTGGCCCAAATGACATGCATGAGTTCTTGTTCAATGGTATGGTCGGTTGGTTCTTTGGCTGTTCAGAAACACAAATCGGGTAAACAATAATTCAAAATAACTGTACTCCTCAGAAAATTTTGAGATAAGATGATTTGTTTGCACAATATGGAAGGGAACATACCAACAAGTTTCTTTCTGAATAAGATGGTTGTTACACCATCTTTCTCAAAGCCCATGGCAGCAGTAAGATCATTCTTGCCGCCCCAAAAGGTGTCAAATCGTGGAGTTGATCTTGAATGGCAAAAAAAAGCATCAAGTAATACCACAAACCAGCCATACTCAGTCTATTTAAAAATATAAAAGTATTGCCTTTTTTTTTACCTGTCTCTTGTGTAGTAATCCCAGACACGGCTGTCAGTCCCGCGAGCCATACCAATGACCATGTCCGTACAATCCATGGGGTTGAAATCATGAGCAGGGGCGTATGGATGCTTGGCGAGACCTGCACAAGTCAGCTCTCATAAGAATACGCAGAAACTTTAAAAAAATATGTGTGAGTAAAATTTAAATAATAGACTGAATAGAAAGTTTGTAACATCCTATTCCAAAGAAATGGCTTCCACGAACTGTCAATTTCTTTCATATGTTGATTTTTTCTTTTTTAAACATTTTCAGAATTTTGTGTGTGCCTTAATTAAAACTAAATTTACATGCCATGCATTGCAATTACTAGTAGCAGCTAAAAATATTAGACAAGAAGTACATATGCACGTGCTTAAAAATTTGAAACCTCAACATAGAATTTTAGGGACTTTTCTATAATGTGCAGGTATTCATACATGCAGTTCAGATATACAGAAAATGAGAAAAAAAAAAGAATGCTCTATATAGATTTTTTTCAAGAACTGTACAAAGTCGAAAGCTATAATAAGTCCTAGTTTTTAAAAACTAATTTCTAGGGAAAAAATTGCGAAGTACTGCAAATAAACAAGGACTAGCACATATAATTTTTTTGAGCCATATTATGTACATACGCACAAGAATAGTGGGGTGTTTGTCTTGGTCAGTCACAAATGGTGCATTTAATGACTTACAGTGAGCTTAAAAAAAATTCAGAACATGACAGAAATTTTCAGAAGTTTTCCTTTTTAAGAGAGTGAGAAGTGAGAAAGGCAAGAGTATCAGTGCACAGCACAAGCATGACAAGTATAACAGGAGAAAAGTGCCTCAAAAGACAGGGAGAAAACACGAGAATGTGTTACATTTTTTGAGGGTCATACCTGATTTTGATGTAGCTTTGGAGCCCTGGTTTGCCTCACCTTGAGGTTTGGATTTGTGAGAAGAGCTGGGTTCAGGTTCGGATTTGGGCTCAGGCTCAGACTTGGGTTCAGGTTCAGATTTAGGTTCAGGCTCAGATTTGGGTTCAGGCTCGGATTTGGGTTCAGGCTCGGATTTAGGCTCCGGTTCTGATTTGGGTTCAGGCTCCGATTTGGGCTCCGGTTCAGATTTGGGCTCCGGTTCAGATTTGGGTTCCGGTTCTGATTTGGGTTCAGGCTCCGATTTGGGTTCAGGCTCTGAGGTAGGCTCCGGTTCAGATGAAGGTTCAGGCTCAGACTTGGGTTCGGGTTCAGAAGAAGGCTCAGGCTCAGACTTGGGTTCAGGTTCAGAAGAAGGCTCAGGCTCAGACTTGGGTTCAGGTTCAGAAGAAGGCTCAGGCTCAGACTTGGGTTCGGGTTCTGAGGACGGTTCCGGCTCGGACTTGGGTTCGGGTTCAGAGGAAGGTTCAGGTTCGGACTTTGGCTCAGGTTCGGACTTGGGCTCAGGTTCTGATGTTGGTTCTGGTTCTGATGAGGGTTCGGGCTCGGCGCTGGGCTCCGGGACGGGCGTGCCTGAGGGGGTGCCTGTGGGGACACATAAGCAGAAAGTGCCACGACCCGAAAACACCAACCACCAGTAAAGCAGAGTACTCAAAACAAATACACATTAGGAAACAAAAAATTTGCTGCATAAAATATTGAGGGACGTACGAGTATGTACAGGGTTAGAACAGATCTCTTGGAAATGTGTACGGAAATATGAAAAAAATGTAGTGCTCAAGTGTGGAATATACTGGCTCAATTAATATTAGTCAAAAACTGTCTGCTATAAATTTAAATGTCATTAAGGAAATACTAATTCTCATAATGAGCGGCCGAAACGTACTGGAGAAAAAATTAATGGGATCGCATTGCACAAACTACATTTCAGTCATGCAAAATAGCAGTTTATTTTATGTCCATGACAGCAATAGTCATAGAGGAAGCTGGTAGAGTAGCCAGGGGGTGACTCACTCCAACAACCCCGTGCACACCCCACGAGGGCGGTCAATATGCAACTCTCAAAAATTACAATCCAAAAATCAAACGAATTTCCACACTGTGTTAATAGTGCACACTTTATACAGTGAGGAAGGCCCATCTCGCACGGCGGTGTGGACACGAATTTTTTTTGGGGGGTGCATGATGAGATTGAGGTGTATATACAAGAAAACGGAAAGTAGGGATGGCGACGACTTACCCTCAGCGGCCTCTCGCCGTGACCTCCTGCTGCCTGAAAGAAAGAGCGAACCCGGCGTTAGACGACAGCACTGCACTCCTCTCCACTCGGGCCGAGACACCCCACCCGCTCGGTGCGAACCCCAAACTCTTGCGGCACTCACTGTGTTTTGAGGTGGAGCTGACGCGGAAGGACACGCTGGTCTCCACGGTCGAGTCCGCGAGGAGCTCCGCGTTGTGGCCCGGGGCGTGGCCGCGGGTCGCCCTCGAGGACACGTTCTTGCCCTTCTTGGGGGCGGCGGGCTCCGGCTCGCTCTTGGGCTCCGGCTCGCTGGTGGGCTCCGGTTCGCTCTTGGGTTCTGGCTCGCTCTTGGGTTCCGGCTCGCTCTTCGGCTCCGGCTCGCTGGTCGGCTCGGGCTCGCTCTTGGGTTCGGGCTCGCTGCTGGGTTCCGCCGTCCCCTCAGGCTCGGGCTGCGCAGCCGCAACAAACGCCACGTTAACGCCGGGCCGCCACAGCCTCGACACGCGGCGGCGGCGGGGCTCTGGGGACACTCACCTCGCTGCTGGGCTCCGGCTTGGCCTCCGGCTCGGCGCCGGGCTCCGGCTCGCTCTTGGCGGGCTGCTCGGCGGCGGCCGCGGCCGTCGTGCCGGCGGGGTCCTCCAGGAAGGGGAAGTTCCTGCAGGCGGCGGTGAGGGAGCGCGGCCGCCAGCCCAGGCCGGCGTAGCTGGTCCCGTTGACGCGCATCACCACCTCGATCTCCTGCTCGTCCCGCAGGATGCGCCAGTACAGCTTGAAGTTGTCGCTGAGGTCGCGGCGCGTGTACGCGTCGTAGTCCAGGTTGACGCTGCGCACCGGTGAGCCTGCGGCAGGCGGAGCAGTGCGCGCTGCAGGCACCCGGCCGCCGGAGGGCAGGGCCCGGCGGCCGCGGCGCGCACGATGCTCGATACTCACGCTTGACGCAGGCGGGGCCGAACCACCCCAGCTCGCAGTAGCACTGCTTGCGGGGCGCGCTGGTGGCCTGCACGTCCACGCACTTGCCGTGGTCCCCGCAGTCGCTGCTGTCGATGCACTCGTCCCGGAACTGGCAGCGCGGCCCGTAGTACAGCCGGTCGCAGCGGCACTTGCCCAGCAGGTGGCGCCCGTGCCCCGAGCAGTCCTCCTTGAACTCCTTCACTGCGGGCGGCACGCGGGGACAGCGGGTTAGGTTAGGGCACACGACTCAGGCTTAAGCACGGGGTCGCCGTCGGGGCGCGGCAGGCCGCGGGTTCAAATACCGCGCGGCCGAGCGCACGCTTTCCCCGCGGCCGTCGCGCGGCACCACGACCACCAACCTGGCCGGATGTCGACGTCGGCGCACGACCAGAAGCGGTAGTTGTTGGACCACTCGTCCGCCTGGCGCAGCAGCCGCAGCGAGCAGTCGTGGCAGACGAAGTCGGCGGGCAGCTGGATCCCGTACGACTGGGCGCTGCAATCATCCACGATCGTCAGGACAGAACGGGCGGAAATCGCTGCGCTGCCGCCGGGTCCGGCCCGGCACGGCACGGGGCGCCTGCGAGGCAGGCAGCGCCGGCACGCCCGAGCGTCGCGGGCCGGCCCACCCCGCAGGCGGCCGCCGCCAGCAGGCAGGGGTGTACTCACGTCACGTCGGTCCTCACGAACTCCGAGTCCTTGGTGACGGGGGTGAGGTCGAGGACGGGCCGCTGCAGGCTGTCCAGGACCTGCAGCTTGTAGCCACCCTGCCGGCAGAGAAAGAGAGAGGGGGTTAGGCATGCAGTCGGCGAACGCGGAAGGAGAGACAGAGAGGGGGAGAGACGACAGTTGGGAGGCAGGCGGGACGGGGCGGGCCAATTCTTTTGTCCGGTCCGAGCAGCGCGCCTTGGCCGCGCCGCCAGCGCCGCCAGCCGGCGCCTGCACCGCTGACGGCCGAGGCGGCGGACAACGACGCCCGGAAATGAAACGGCGATAGCCGTCCGCCGTCCACATACCACGTGACGCAGCGCCGCGGACTCCCTCCGGCGGCCGTGATCGGAACCTTACGGGAGGACGGCGTCGGCGACCCGCGGCGCCGTGCCGCACGCTTGCAGTAGTGCTGCAAGAGTGCGCGGCGCCACCCGACTTGGGGACGTTTTATTCGGGGAGGGGAAAAATATAAAAGCGTGCAATAAACTTCCGGATATGGGGGGGATGATATTCTTCGTGTGCGGCATTGCATGACGGCGGCTGCGTCTCTCTGTGCATCATCACCAAACATCATCAGGGGGTCGACACGGCGGGGCGGGGCAGCCCGCACTCCACGCCGACATCAAAACCGACGGCAATCATTTTTTTTTGTGTGTGTTTTATGATGCTGAGCGCGGCGCGGGATGGGATATGGCAACGAAGGTCCGTCCGCAAGACGCTTCTCCGGAGAGGAGGAGGGAGAGGAGGAGGAGGAGGAGGAGGAGGAGGGGGAGGAGGGGGAGGAGGAGGAGGAGGCTGCGGTTGAGCGGGTCAGTGCCTCGGCGGCCGCGGCGGGAGCTGTTTGCCGAGGAGACTGCGAGCTCACCGCGCGCACGGTAAACAGATGAAACTCGTCGATACGGAGCCCCCTCTGTGTCCAGCCCAAACAGGTGCCCCCATACCGGCGGAGAGAGAGAGAGAGAGAGAGAGAGAGAGAGAGAGAGAGAGAGAGAGAGAAGGGAAGGGCGTCAGAATCTGGAGCGAGATAAAGAGAGAGAGCGAGACAGAGGGAAGGGGGCAGACGAGGGGCAGACAATTGAGCGCGGATAGCCGGACACGGGACGGTCCGGGACGGTGCGGCACGGGCAGGACAGGTTGGGATGGGAGGAGAAGGCCGAGCCGAGCGCGTTCCAGCGGCGGTGGTATGCAAAAACTGACCGCCGCCGACCACCGCCTCCACGGGGGCTTTCTAGTCCGGGCCGCGGAGAGCGCCGCTGAACGCGTTGAGCGCGCGGCCGCGGCGGGAAAAACAGTGCCGGACTGCGGCGGGACTCGAACCCGCGCGGGCCGCTGGCCTGCTGCCTCCTGTCCCCACCGCCAACGCCACCACCGCCATGGCCATTGATTTCTTTCGTCGCTAAGTACGCGTCCGCCTACATCATCGGGGGCGCCCGGCCGCGGCTGCTCCGGCGGTGGCGGCCGAGCGGAAAATTCAATTGAGTCCCGGCGGAGACGGTGACGGCGGCATCTTTGGGGCGGACTGTACCGCCGTGCAGCGCGCCGCAAGAAAGGCAGGCGGGCGGGCCGGGCGGGTGTCCTGTGTCCCGTCCGGTACACCCGACGCCAAGAGATGTTCTTGTTTTGCGCACCGCCCTCTCCGCCGCCCCGCCGCCGGCACCAGCTCGGGGACCCGGTGAGCGCCTGTCGGGGTGGGCGTAGGCCGTCCCGCACGGCAGCCGCGTGCGACGGGGAGTGGGCGCTGCCTACCCGCCAGGCGCCGCACCCGGAGGCCACCGGAGGCCTCGCAGTCCCGGCTCAGGCGGCCTCAGCATGGGCAGCCCCCCACGCCGAAGCGGTGTCGCGGCCGCCAGTGTCCGTGCCGCCGTGCCGCCGCCGTGCCGCCCGGGCAGCTTGTTAGAGCACGCCCTTACGGCACTTACGTAAACAAGGACCGGAAGGCCACGGCCCGCGACAGACACGGCGGCGGCGATGCGGCCGCGATGCCGTGCCGCGCCGCGCCACATCTCGTTGCGACACAACACTCACAGCCTCCATAATGCTTAATTGAAAACGACCCGTCGTCGTTTTCGAAATCGGGTGCGGCCGTCGGCCGTCGCGTCGCTGACATGACCATGCTGCCCGACGTGCCGCACGGCCGGGCGCCCCGCGGACACGCAGGCGCCACCGGCCTGACGCCGCCGCCATAAAAAAAAATAAACGAAAAAAAAATCAACTTTGGCGAACAGCGAGTGCTTCTTATCACTGTCCGACGCTACCGCTATCTCTCTCTCTCTCTCTCTCTCTCTCACTCTGCCGCTATCGGCGCTGCAGGCGTGGCCGAGGCGGCGCGCCCACGGTTCTCTAAAGCCGGCGGCCGGCGGCGGCCGAGCCCTGCTGAGCCCCGCGCCGGTCTGGCGTTGCACCTTTCTGATCTGTTTTGGGCGCGACAGAGAGAGAGAGAGAGAGAGAGAGACGCTCTTATGTAACGGACGGGACGGGATGGCCCAAAGCTGCTGCTGCTGCAACAGGTACCCGTCCCGCCGGCCGCGGCGAGCAGGTATTTAACTCGACACACACACTCACACACACTCTCACACTCACATACTCGGAGGCGACTCGTTGTTGCGGTACACCGGTGATCGCCTCATCGCAATTCCGAGTGTGTGCCCGCCCCTCCCCCCTCCCCCCCCTCCTCCTCCTCCACCCCCCTCCCCGTCCACCTCCTTCGCCCGGCCGGGTCAGACAAACAGAAACAACACGGAGGGGTTACATTGCTCGCGCACACACACACACACACACACACACACACACACATACACGTGGCAGCGCAGCTGAGGAAACAGAACCGGGCGCGCGCTAAGCGTCACCCGCCCGACAGGTTAGGTTAGGTTCCAGCGGTGGACGCCGACGCTGAGGCGTCGCTACATCGGGTGCCGTGCTGACCGTTCGCCGCGGCCGCGGCTGCGTGTTCATGACTCCCCGGTCGGGTCTCCTTGGCCGACGGCCGGCCGGCCGGACCCTCGAGCAGCCAGCGGAGCACATCGGAGCCCGTGGAGCCCGTGAACTTTGTTGCCGAGAGCGACGCTGCCGCGGTGATGATCCCCTTCGAAGAGCAACGAAATGTCGAGGAGGGGAACATGCAGATCGGCCCCGGCCTACTCGGTTCGTGCGCCCTCTCCCTCCTCCTGCTGTTGCTGCTCTCCTGGCAGATTCCACACTCTTGTTTCCGACGAGTAGAGCGATTAAAATTCTTTAAGCAGGCAGAGGAGGAGGAGGAGGAGGGAGGGAGCGCCTGGCTGGCTAGGCAGGCCCCGGCTGCCGCGGGGCACGCGTGTCGTGCGGGCCGGCCTACCCGGACTCTCACAGGCGCTCCGAGCTCAGCGAGGAGACGCGTCCGTCAGCCAGGCCAAGTCGGCCGGCCGAACCGATCGAGTAAAATGTCAACGCCGAGAGCAGCCCCCCCCCCCCCCCCCGGGCCCCGCGGGCTCAGCCTCCAAGCCTTTCGCCGCATCCCCGACGCCTCGCCTCACCTCGCCTTTCCCCTGACACGGTCTTGGGAGAGGTTTGTCATGGAATGTCACGGCGCGGCGTGTAGCGTCCCGGCGAATGCGTTATTCGCGGTTAACTCGTTGATCGCACGGAGTGGGGGGGGGGGGGATCTCCCGTCTCTCTCCCTCCCCCTCCTCCGCCGCCGTCGTCATGCTCTGCCCCCGATGGACGAAATGAGACGTTCATTTTCATATTGCGTGCAGCCGGGCCGGCGCCGCCCCGAAACACGGCGAAGAAGGGCTCCCACATGCACCGGCGGCTCCCCCCGCCCCTCCCCGCCGACACCGCCGGCCCGCGTTGCGTCACATCCCCACGCTCGCAATAAGCGCATTGTTTTTGCCGGCGGCTGCCAGGCACCCGGGCGCCGCCGCCGGGCGCTGCCAGGCCCCAGGCCGGGCCGCGGCTCCCTGCCGGCCTCTCTGAGACCCTCGCGGCGGACACAGGCGCTGCCCGCCAAAAGTCTCACCCGGCGGCCCGGGCCGCCCGCGCTGCCTCGTCACCACCGCCCTCACGACGGCCTCCGTGTCAACGCGCAGCCACCGCGGGGACCCTTCTGATTCCAGGTCGGGTCGGGTCGGGCCGCGCGGCGTGCGGACGCCACGACGGCGGCCCGTTTGCAACACCGGCGGTACGGAGGGTGATCGGCCGTGTGCAGTGCAGTGCAGCCCCGGTGCAGCCCCGGTGCATTCTCACCGCGCCGCCACACGATCATCCGAGCGCGATACAGAGTCACTGGGAGTCACTCGGCGGGGCCCGGCAGGACCGGCCCCGCCACGTAAGCCGGGGCTGCGGGACCTGTGGGATGAGGCTGGGGGGCTGCTGCCACGGGCCCCGACCGGGGGGACGACCTCGCACACCGCGCCGCTGCACGCCGCCGGCTGCTTACCCAATACCATGCATCACGTATCGAAGGTGCAACTCTCCCTCCACTCTTCCTCTCCGCCGCACAGCAGGTGCCTCATGCCGCCCCCCCCCCCCCCCTGCACGCCGCGGACGCCCCTCCGTCCCTTCCCTCTGCACGGAAGTGCCGAAGCGGTACTCACCCTGTGGGGGTAGGCCAGGTGCCAGGTCACGTTGAACGCCGACCCCTGCTTCAGCGTCGTCTTTATCGAGCCTGCAAAACGAGAAGGAAAACGGATCATTTAGCAATCGTTTAGAGGCGCGTCTCCACTATGAAGGTTGTCATCAGAGAGATTTATTTGCGAAAAATAGTTTAGAATAGTTTAGAAATAAATTAGATCAGAATACAGAGAGAGAGAGAGAGAGAGAGAGAGAGAGAGAGAGAGAGAGAGAGAGAGAGAGAGAGAGAGAGAGAGAGAGAGAGAGAGGAGAGAGGACAGTGTGGGGCGCACGCCTGAGGAGGTGATGCAGGGCTCCGTGGTCATGACGGCCGTGAGGCGCGCTAATGGCCGCCCGGTTGGAGGAAATTAACCGCTTTCAGTCATTTCCCCAGCCAAATAAGCACCCTGCGGACGAGCAGGACGAGCAGGGCGAGCAGCGGGAGGTGTCCGCGGGGGCCGCGAGGCTGCCGGGGGGCCGGCCCCGCCACGGCGAGTGAGCAGCAAGGCAGAGAGGGGGGGGGGGCAGAGCATTCTCCTCCTCTCTGCAAGAATCGTAAACGAAACGCCGTCTATAAAATCCGTGCGCGCTCGCTGCCGTTTAAGGCGGAGCTGCATCATGTGGGGTGGGCGGGGTGGGTGCAGTTGTGCTGTGCTGTGATGCGGCAGCGGCAGCGGGACGAGACGGGTTCCGCGGCCCGCCGCCTCCACCGTCTTCCTGCTCGGCAGCGCCCCGAGTACAGTATAACACATGATTGGGCCCGAGGGGTACACCGCGGACTGGAGGTACCAACTGGCTGAGGCTGCCAACTCCGCTATGCAAAAAAAAAAAAAAAAAAAAAACGCGCTGTGTTTCTCACTTGGTGGCGCTGGATTGAGTGCGCCGGTGGCAGCGGGTTGCCCCCCTCCCCCCTCCGGCAGCGTGCCAGGTGCGCCCGGTGCACCGTTATCAGCACCGTCCCCTCAGCGGCGCGCGCCACTGCGCCCCGGCGGCAGCGGCGGCGGCGGCGACGGCCCGCGGCGGCCACGCGTCGCGCCGCGGGACCCCGATGAGAGCACACGGTACGACGCGATACGCGTGAGGACGGCAACGTCCTCTACACGATACGACGGCCAGGTTTATACGGAGAACCGCGAAAAATGGGGCGTTGGCAGCGCGGGCCCGCGGCTGCCGGCGGCTGCCCGCGGCCCTCCGGTGCCCCCTGCCGCGTGACTGGAATGCACCTGTTTCTTTGGCGCTCGGCGATGCCTCCAGTCCCCCTCTCCTCCCCTCCCCGCTGGAATGCCTGGACGTAGTGGACGTGTTTACGGCGCGGCTCGGCGGCGCGGCCCCAACCCCCGCGACGTCGTCGGGGACAACGCCGCGCCGCCGGGGAGGTGGACGGCGGCGGCGGCGGCGGGGGGCTCCGGTCGGCGCGCGCCGCCGCACCCACACCGCGCCAAGCAGCGGCCGCGGCGGGCAGCGGCAGCAAAAAAAGGGGGGAATGAATGCTAAGTGATAGAATGGCGAGCGCCGGTGCAGGCCGTATAAGCAGTGCGCTCCGCGCGACACTCGGCGGGGCGGGGCGACACGGCACGACCCCCGCGGCCTCACAAGCCATCTCCATGTAATGGCCGCGGATTAGCTTTTTGCGTGCGCCTCTCGGATGCCCCGTGTGAGCCGCCCCGCCCCGCCTCGCGGCTCCGTGCCGGACTCGTTAAGCGCCGTGCGCCAAATGGGTTTCGCGCGCGTCTGCCCGTCCCTGTCGCTGTCGCTGTCTCTGTCCCCCCCGCGCGCGCTTTCGGCCCCGCGGGGACGGCCGCCTCTCTCGCACTCGTTGCCAGCTCCGGGCGTCCGCGCCGTGGGACGCCGCGAAGGAGACGGACATGCTAATTTGGAGCATCTTTTTCACCGTGACGTCGCCCCCCCCCCCTCCCCATCCCACCTCCGGTTTGGAGAGACGGCCCATGGACTTAAACGAGCCACTGAAGGCGCGAAAAGGAAAGGTTCTTTTTTTCTGTCTCCCCTCTTTTTTTTTTTTTGAAGCAGCGGAATTTTGTTCCTTTTCTCGCTTCTCAGCCGCGGTGTATCTCGCAACTTTTGAGAGGCAGTGTACCTTTCACAAAATCGGCGCGCCGCGGCGGCGGCGTGCGCCCTTGCGTAGGTCGGTACGTGCGTCCCACTATTAACGGCTTCAGTGAGGCGCGGTCTGTGGGGAGGGGAGGGAGGAGGAGGGGGGGGGGATTCCCGAAGAAGGAAAGCTATACGACCGAGGGGGGCAGCGGGGCGCGGGCGTCTCGAGCTTCGATTCGCGACGTCGGAATGCGAGCGGCCCCGCCCCTCCCTCCCCGTCAGGCGGGTACGCGCATACCTATCCACTCGCGCGGCGCGCACGCGCACGCACACGCACGGCGCACGCACGGCGGACAACGCCCTGGCGGGCTGCCCTGGCTGCCCTGGCTGTTGGTGCCCCGGGTCACCGCTCACCTCCGCTCCCCGGGGGGTTACAGCCATGAGCCGTACAGCTGTCTGTCGTGTCCCGACAGCTAGCGCTGCTAGCGCTGAGGCCAGGCCTGCCAAGGGGCCGGGCCGGTGGCCAGCAGGACCGGCAGGGGCCGATCACGCGAGCGCGAGGGGAGGGGCGCTGTAA
Source organism: Megalurothrips usitatus (assembly GCA_026979955.1). NCBI lineage: Eukaryota > Metazoa > Arthropoda > Insecta > Thysanoptera > Thripidae > Megalurothrips > Megalurothrips usitatus. The sequence continues at coordinate 14,476,154 of CM049593.1, forward strand.
CGCTACCTCGGCGACTCGCTTCGGACTTTGGAGTGGCGGTGGCGCCTGACCTTAAATCCTTTGCGGCTGCGGTCCTGGCCGGCGGCGCCCGGCGGTCCGGAGGGAGGACGCGGCATTGGCGCCGGCGCCTCTGCGGGCCCCGCGACGCCAGGCGCCAGCCAGCCCCTAATTAGCATGACGGGGATGTGACCGCCGGGCTGCGGTCGCGGCGGCGGCACAGCCTTCGGCGGACAACCGCCGCAGCTGCAGCTGCTGCCGTCGCTGTTGCAGCTGCAGCTGCCGCGGCGCGGTAGAGCACCGCCTTCCCACGCCGGCAGCACGCGGTTGCACGCGCCGCCGGCCCGGCCCGGCCCGCCCGCAATCACACTCGAAGGGCCCCCCCAACCAGCGGGTCCACCAACCCGTTCATTTCTCACCACCAAAAGTTCGCAAGGCATTTTCGCGACTGTCTGCAATCGGCTTCGGTGTTGTGTCCGTTCCGCACCCGGAGAGAAAACGCAGCTGCCAACGTACTACTGTCGAAAAACTGTGCTGCACTTAATTCACTTTTTTTTCTTCTAACCCCGTCCTGTGGTTAGGTCGTGGACGGGCCCTTAAAGAAAGGGAAAGATTCCGAGGTTACTCTTCTTCACAGACGATCGCCAGATTGCTCAACGGACGGCAAGGCGACGACGGTAACCACCATGACGGCGACCGCGGCCGCCGCCGCCGCCGCCGCCGCCGCCGCCGCCGCCGCCCGGTTGCAAAGCTTCTCCGGTGCAGTACGTTTGTGTTGTTTTTCGCAATACGATACTTCACTTCGATTATTAAAACGGCCGAGTGGCGGGGGAGATACGCCGAGTGAGTGGAAGACGCGGCCGGCCGGCAAAACCGCGGCGAAAGTCTTGCGGCGGGCGATGCCTCACAAGTCGCGTGACTTTTGCAGTGATGAGCCGGGAGCCGCTGACGGTCACTGTGGTCACAGATCTCCGCGGCGAGTCCTGACCGGAGTGAGAGAGAGAGAGAGCTGCCCCGGGGCCGCCGCAAGTGCGAGCGAGCGCGAGAGCGCCAACGCAAACACACACACACACACACACACACACTCACTCACTCACAGCACCGCCGCTGTGATAACATCATCGAGTCAATGGATATGGGCTTTCATTATTGCGGGCTTCATTACGCCCATCTATGCGACGTTTGTTCGCGTCCGTTGGACAATGGGAAAAAATGGCTTTGCTGTTGCTCTGGCTCGTACGTGCGTGCTGTATGTGTGTGAGAGGGAGACAGGGAGAGAGAGAGAGAGAGAGAGAGAGAGAGAGAGCTGAGAAACCGTCGATTAATATGCAAATTGCCGTTTAGAGGGGCGTGGTCCGAGTGGCGCATCACAAAGCAGGGGTGCCGGCCAAACGTGCAAATTGCCGTTTAGAGGGGCGTGGTCCAGTGGCGCACACACACACACACACACACACACACACACACATCCACTCCATTCCCTCTCATCCATTACAGGCAGTGAAAGCACGGCAAGGCATTCGTCGGGATCCTTATAGATTCCGTCTCCGTCCCTCCTTCCCGGTTTCGGCGGGGCGGCATCACCGTCCTGCTTCACATCGAGGCCGCAGCCAGACGCCGCCAGAAAATTGCGGAGAGACGAGCAGACAGGGAGAGGAGGGGCGATGCGATAGGCGGAGAGCGGGGCTGCGGGAGCAGGAAATGGGACTTGCAAACGAGCCGGCGTGTTAACATGTCAATGGGAGCCGGGAGCCAGTCGCTCTCTCTCTCTCTCTCTGACGCTGACGCACACACACGGACGCCCATCGGCATAGATTTTCTATACCTCCGTCTCTCTCCCACTGCTGCTGGACCGCGCGCGCGCGTGTGTGTGTGTGTGTGTGGACCTTTCTATAAGCGTCACGCGCACTCTCTCGCACTACTAGCTCGGCAATGCCAACGTCTCGGACCTTGCTCCACTTTGGAGCGCCCCGAGCAGAGCAGCAGCAGCAGCAGCAGCAGCCACCTTGCGCGGTGAGAGAGAGAGAGAGAGAGAGACAGAGTGGGGGGGGGGAGGAAGGATCGCGCGGTATGCCGGAATAGGACGCTGGCTGGCGACGCCGCGGACTCGGCAGAAATACTATACGGTGCGCCGAAGCACTCCGGCCGCAGGAGTATAAACACGGCGGTGTTACTGCGGAGTGCGAAGTGAAGTGCGATCCGGCGGTGCGATGTGCGCAGCCTAACGCCGCGAACTCGGATATGGTCTGTCTGTCTGCCCCCCCCCCCCCCCCCGGGCACTCTTCGAGGGGGCGCGACTCAAACGCGATGCGCGACGCTGCATCGAGAGGCGAATTGTACAATCGGCGACGGCGGCGCGGAGGCGGCGAGGCTGCGGCTGCGGCTGCGGCGGTGTGCCGAGACGGGCGCGCGGTGCGCACGGCATTCTTGTGGTCCTGCCGGGCGGAGGGGCCGGCAGGGGAGGGGGAGGGGGCGTGCCGTCTGCAACATCCCGGCTAGGAGGCGACGACGACGACGCCCGGATCGGCGGCGGACGCCATGAGAGACATGACACGCACCGTTTGTTGTCGCCCACAACGCCGCCGCCAACTGTCGCGGACCGCGTTCGTTCGTTCGTTCGTTCGTTCGTTCGTTCATTCAGTCATTCATTGGCCATGCATTCTGTCGGCGCGGCCATGACACAAACACCCCCGGGGCCCAGGGCGCTGTGGCGGCGGTGTGTCGGCCCGCGCCGAGGACACTGCTTGCAGCGGCGGAGGACGGAGAGTGGACGCGACAAGCTCAGTGCGCGCTCTGTGAGTGATGGAGGCTGCAGGCTGGGGGCGCCCGGGGCCCGGCAGGCCCGACAGGCAGCAGCATTGAATGGCTTGCGCTGCCCCGTTGTTCTCGGACTGAGCACACACGGAGCTGTAGCAGGGGCGGACCGGGGGCGGACCGGGGGCGGAGTGGCTGAGGGGGCCGCGTCACAGGACAGCGTCGGGAGCTGCGCCCCGCCGCCGGGGTGTCATTAAGATGCCTTTGCACTTGCGGCCGTCACCGTGGCAGTACTGCAGTGCTACAGTATAGCACACCGACCCCGGGAGGACAGCAAGTGTAATGACGTGCCCGCCCCGCAGAGCCCCCGCCTCATGACGGTGGCGCTGCTCCGGGGGCGCGGCGCGGGGCGCTACGGCCGGCCGCCTCCACGGAGATGCACTCGGCGGGGTGGAGCAGCAGCAGCAGCCCCCGGCCCCCGGCGGCGGGCCGCTAGTTAGCATACAGACGACCTTGCACAACACGATCGGGCCCGCGCGCTGCGCCGTAGAGACACACGAAGAAAACCCGCGCCTTTTTTCCCACGGTGAGCCGGCGGCGGCGGCGGCGGCGGCAGAGGAGCCGGGTGGCGGGCCGCCGCTGCCGCCGTGCCGCGGGGTGGCACAACCGTGGCGGTGCTGGACCGGGGGCGGGGGGCCGGGGGCAGCGCGGCGGGGTGCCGCAGCCAGCGCGCGGCGCAGCTGCCGCAGGAGCCGCGGGGGCCTGCAGGAGCAGCAGCCTCGCTGTGGGATGAGGCCGCCGACGTCGTGTTGGCGTCGGGGGTCACTGCAGCGCCGCCGCGCCGCCTCAGCCCTGACAATGAACAGATGGCACGGCGATGTGATGCAAGCTGCGCGCCGCGAGGCCGGGGGCCGGGGCTTCGGTCCGGCAGCCGCGGCGGTACGGCCGGTCGTGGGTTCGAATCCTGGCCGGGGGCGGCACTGTGTTTGTCTCGACGGGGGTAACCTTGCGGGCCGCAGCCCTGGTCGGTCATCTCCCAGCTGGCGCGCAGCGCGCGTCCCGCGGACCGTAATAGGCGGCGGTCAATCTCTTCTGCGGCGTCCACCAGAACGCACACCGAAAGTCGGGTCCGTCCTCTGCTGGGTCCGCGGCGGGGAGAGGACGGCGACGGCGCGGCGTCCCCCGGGTGTCCCCCGGCCGGCCGGCGGCCCCGAGGGTTCCCAGGGGGCCCCGCTGAGCCGCACTAAAGCCCTTCGCCTCGGCCCCGCAGGCAGCAGCCGCCGCCGCACACGTGTTGTTGCCCCTTGCGACACCGCCGCGCTGGCGCCGGCCGGACTCCGCGCGCCCCCCGCGGCGCCAGCAGTCGGCCGAGCGCAGGCAGCCAGGACTGCCAGGATCACAACCAGTCCCCGCGGCGCCTTACGGTTAATCCCGCGGCCATTACATACACCCCGCGGGGAGGAACAGACGAGCCAGGATTTTGTCTCTTCTTCGGGAGCCGGGATGCAGAACGGGCAGAGCGGCGGGGCAGGCGTTTCACAACGGAGCGTGGCGTGACGTAAGGGAACGCGGTGCACGGTTCGAATCGCGGCGACGGCGCGGCCCCTTTGTGGAGTCCTCAGGCCCCTCGCGACCGGGACCCCTTCCAGTCACCGGGCCGGGCGGCTCCTCGCGTGCCACACCTCCCCGCTTCCCACCGCCTTTTATAAACTTCCTTTTCCACGCACAACGCGCTTTCCTCTCCTGCTGCGAGCCCCAAATCCACGCCTCTCGACCGCCCCCCCCTGCCTGCCGGTTCCCCGTTGTACCGACCGGTCCGCGAGCGGACCGACTTTGCCGGCTATGAGTTTTCCCCCTCCATAGGGGCGCAGGACACTATAGACGAGAGCGAGAGAGAAAGAGAGAGGGGGAACACAATACCCGTAGATATTATAACGCGGAGGGGAGAAAGTCTTTGAGGCGCGGACACCAACAAGAACCCCGTGGACCACAGAGACGCCGCCCGCCGCGGGTGTGTTCCGGGGAGGCGAGCGCTGGCGGCTGGCGGCTGGCGGCTCTCGGCTGCCATCGACAGTGCGACTCGGCAAAAATAATCCGGGCAGCTGCGAGCTGCGAAGGCGCCGGGGCCGGGCTGCCGTCCGCGCGTCTCGGAGGAGAAACCCTCCTGTAACGGGCCCCGCTCCTGGCGTCGCCGTTTGGCTCGTCGCACCGAGGAGGGCCGTTCTGGCAGGCGGAGCGGGGCTGTCCTTCCAGTCCAGTCCCGAGACGACAGCGGCGTCGGTTCGATCCCAGCCCGGGTCGAAAAGTCCCGGTAGGCCTGGCTGCTCCGCGGCCGGGAGAGTGCGATTGGCGGCGGCGCGGCGGACAGGCCATGCGAGGACGGGATGGGCTCGGCTCGTCTAGGCTCGGCTAGGCCGCTAGGCGACGGGGAATCGGCTCGTATAAATTCACCGCGGCTGCCAACACTTGCAGGACCTCACCGCGCCGCGCCCCGTTGAGATCCGATCCAACCGCAGGGACCGCGGCGACGGCGACGTCCGAGCGCCTGCGAGGTAGGCAAGGCCGGCGGCCGCGGCGCACGGCTGCCCGGCGGGCTTGCCTACCCCCCGTCCGACAGGCGCTGACGGCCGCCGGGCGCCAACGCTGTGCCGCGGGACGGCCTACCCTAGAGGGTCTGGGTGTGTCTAGCAGTCTCTAGCCTACCCCGGCCGTGGCAGGCGCTCGGCGGGCCGCGCCGCTAGCACCCCGAAGAGAGCAGTGGCACTGACACAACCCTGCACCTCCATACGCGGCCCGGCCGGCGCCGGCTCGGCTCCCGCGGCCGCGAGGCCCGGCCGGGCTCGGCCAGCGCGCCGGGCCCGACTCGTCACTGCCGCCGCTAAGGGCCTCGTAGAGAAATAATTAGGACGGTCTCGGCGCGGCCCGACCGGAGCGGCGGCGTTGCCAGGGCGGCGCGGCGGACGGCGGCGGCCAGGACCTTCACAGCGCCCCGCTCACCCCTCAGGATCAGGCGCAAGCTGCACAAGCACAGTCCCGTTGGCGACACATCCCCGGCCGTGCTCACCCACTGCTGCTGCTGCAGCTGCAGCGGCTGCTGCCCGACGCGCCGCGGCGCCGCGCGGTCCCGGACCATGACGGGGTTGGCGACACTGCGCCGCGGGCCGCCGGGCGACCCGCTGCTCGCACCGTGACCAAGGAGCCGGGCGCAGCGGCCGGGCCGAGAGTAAACAGGGCTGTTTTCTGCGCAACACAGTTGGCAACGCCGGAGTGCGAGCCGCCGCTAGGGTCAGGCGGCCCAGGCCGGGGGGCGCGTCCACATCCGCTCGAAAGACACAAGTTTTTCTTCAGCCGGCAGCATGGGACGTTCAGCGGGGAGAGCTGCCAGCACTGATCCGGGCCGCCAGCAGCCGAACATCGCCGTGATCGTAACGGCGTCCTCGCGGCACAGTTACGCCCCTCGGCCGGGCCGGGGCGGGCTAGGCAGGGCTGCCAACGACCCGGAGCAGGCGGCCCAACTCTGCCGCCGCCAATTACCTCATTAACTCCATTAATGAATGCCGCGAGGTTCGCATGTTTAACAGACAATGGCGGACGCTGGCTGATGGGGCTGCATCACCACTCCGGACAAGTCATCTCCGCGGAGGCCGGAAGGCGAGCAGAGGGGACGAGGAGGTGGAAGGGGAAGGGGGGGGGGGGGGGGGAGGGGGCAGGCCGGCGTTGCCGAACACCGACGGGAGGGGCCTAGAGGACTTGCGTAGCGAACGGCGCGGCGAGGGACCTAAACGCCCGACGCGACGCGGATCCTTGAGGGGCGCTCGTCAGGCAAACAGGGGCGGGTCCTCGCACGGCAGGCAGCAGTGCGCAGGGCCGGGCACGAGGGCCACACACGCCACACGTCTTGTGTCGGACGGTGATGCGACACGGAAGCAGTCGCAGTACAGTGGGCGTGTCGTCTGCGAGAGGCCAAGGGCTGGGCGTGCCAAAGGGGGGGGGGGTGTCTTCACGCGTGGCGGCCCTCCACGGCAACACGGGATGCAGGCTGAAATTCGCTGCCGCCGCCGACGACGCCGCCACCGCCGCCCCGCCCGGCCTCTCCTTGTCACCTCACCGGATATGCCGCCGTGCCGTGCCGTGGGCGGAGGTCCGGCCGGAGACCCCTTAAGCACTCCGCTCGCGACCGGCCACGCAATATCGCTTGCTGTTCAAGCACCGCGAGAGAAAATGCAAAGAAAAAGGAGAAACGATACGGCACCTCGATAAAAATCGACTGCACGTCGACTGTGACGTGGTGGTGCTGGGAGTGGGGCTGGGCGGGGCCGGGAGTGCAAACACTCGTTATTGCTCTTTTGTCAGGAGGGGACCAAAGTGCGAACGGGCGGCGGCGCCGTGTGTGAGGACCGCTCATCACGTCACTCCCAGTGTCGAGGGCCCGGGCCTTGCGCCTTCCCACGCCGGGCCGTGGCGCACACACACTCACACACACGCACACTCACTCACACACACTCACACATTCACACACCAATAAGCATGACGCCGTCCCATCTCCGGCCAGTCGCAGTCCTGCCAACGTAACCTTGGTGTCCGCGCGCACAGTGCAGTGCACCTCCGCCTCCCGGAGTGCCTGTGTGTGTGTGTGTGTGTGTGTGGGTGCGTGCGCGTGTGTGCGTATGTGTGTGCCTATCCTCTTACCGTGCGCAGCATCTGCTCTCTCTCTCTCTCTCTCTCCCTCTCTCTCTCTCCCTCTCTTTCTCTCTCTCCCCTCTCTCATTTTCTCGCCTCCCGTATATTACTATCCGAATGGCAATTGCTTCACGTGGCTTTTCATCACGTCAATTTCGGTTAACCTGGAGGATGAGGAGGGATATTAATGGTCTCCCTCGTGAAGGCCGAAAGATAGACGAAGAGCGCCTCGCATTTATATCGGAGAGGCGGAGAGCAGATACAGCAGTGTGTGCTCGTTTCTGATGCGGTAGCGGTGGTGGTGGTGGTGGTGGTGGTGGTGGTGGTGGTGGTGGTGGTGGTGGTGGCAGCAGTGGCGGTGGCGGTAGCAGCGATGGCGGCGGCGGCGGCGGTAGTCAGAAGCACGTAACCGCCGCCCAGCGTCCCGGCCAGCAAGGGGGGATTGGAATGGAATGCGCGCGGGAGATACGATCGGCGAACGACGACGCTCGGCGTCTGTCTGTCTGTCTGTCTGTCTGTCTGTCTGTCTGTCTGTCTGTCCGTCTGCTCGTCCACTTGTCTGCGGGGGGGGGGGCCGCGATAGCCCAATACGGAACACCCGGAGCAGCCGCCTCCGCACACCGCGGCAGCATAGATCATCTCCAAGCGATGTGACGGACGTTCATGGATCGGATCCGTCGAGGACCGCCACATTTGACACGCGACACATCCGCAAAACAGTTTTAAAAAAATATATTAAAAATTGTGGTCGCAGAAAAAAAGGGGGAAGGAAATAATACAATCACTTGCATCTAAAATATCCCTGTGAATCTAGCGAGGCGGCGGAGGGCGGGGGGGGGGGGGGGGGGGGGGGAACCGGTAGCGATTCCATGCGTGGCAAAGGCATGCTGCCATTATACAGTAGAAGGACGCGGAGACAAAACGGCAAGCGTGGGAAAGCGGCGGCCAACTTTACTTCCGACGTATATAAAAATACACGGCGGGGGACTTGTCCTCTCACCCGCGCACGCGCGCGTGCAAAAAGAAAATAAATAGAAATACTTTATTTTTTTTTGCAAGAGAGTGGCAGGAGGAGGGCAGCCACGCCGACCGTCCCGTCCCTATGGTAGCGGTCCGCCTGCATAGTTCCTGTTCGAACAATGGGCACGCCGGGCGATGTGGTCCAATCGGGGGGGCTGCGGGGGCTCCACCGTGTGTCTATGCATCTCCGGGAGAGAAAGTGTGACGTCCCGGCCGAGGGGGGCTCCGAAGGGGGCCCCAAGGGGGGCGCGGGGGCTCGCAGACACACACTGCCGGGGGCAGCACCCATCCGACGGGCATCAATCAATGCACCGCATAAAAGTGTGCCGGTGCTGCTCCGGGTGGTGGAGCTTGGGCAGCAGCACAATCATGGGTTCGAATCAGGCGAGGTATTTTTATTAATTATTTTATTATTATATTATTTTCGTTTTATGAGAGGGGCGGTGACTGCATGGGGGCGGCCGGCCGGGTGCTCCACGGCCGCTGTGCCTGCGACGTTGACTGCAGTGCTAAGAGCGGCCCGGCCCACGCCGGGGCAACGCAGCGCGGGGCCGCGGGCTGGCCGGGCCGACGAGGGCGCGCCGCGTCCGCACGGGAGTGCGAATCGCGTGGCGGCGCGTGTCGCGGCGCGTGTCCCGCGCGTGTCACTCCGCCCTGCCGCGGTGCCGGCGGCACTTTCACGCGACGGCACATGATTTATTACTGGCGCCCCGTTTGAAGCCTCCACGTTAATTGGCCGACCGCAGCTTTCAGTCAGCCGTCGACGACGCCGTCGTCATCGCCGCCCTGGGGCTGTCCCCCCCGGCCCGCGCGGGGTATCCGTCATCCCTACGACGACGACGGCCTCGGTGTCCGTCGGGAGGACGCGGTGGTGCGGAGGCCCCCGCCGCCGCCGTCGGCAGCACCACCCTGCCTCCCCGGCTCAGCACGCCTCGCACAGCGTTACGTCGCCGGGCCGCGCGTGCCCCGCCCGCCGCCCCGGCAGTCCAGCAGCCGCTAACGCCGGTCGTAACCGTTTGCAGGAAGATCCACCTCTTCGGCTGTACACTGCTGCCTCGGCGAACGCGCGCACCTTTTACGGCTTTATTTCCCTCCTAATTACCCTCCGAGTTCGCTTCTGGGAAAGGCGTGCGGGCAGCGGGGCGGCGGCCCCTCGGCCCCTCAGGGCCGGCGGAGGCGCGACGCTGTTTATTTTCCTCCCCGTTTTTTCACTCCCCTCCCAATACGCCCCGCACTCACTCGGCGTGGACACGCGCGGCAGGCGGCAGCAGCAGCAGCGGTAGCAGCAGCACGGCGCGGTCACGCGAGCGGCAGCGGCCCTGTCCGCCGGGGTAGGCGCATTACGCGCTGCATACACACTTTCCCCTCGGCGCAGTAAATAAACCGTTTTGTTCGTTAATCATCGGCGGCGTTCTCCCCGACGGCCGCACAGGAGGACCCGCGGCCGCCCGCGGAGCCCCCGTCAAACACTCGGCCGGCGGCCTGCTGCATCACCGCGGCGGGTCATCGGGGAACGATACTGAAAACATTACCGCGGGTAACGGACGCCGGCTCTGGTACAGCGCGCCGGCAATCAAATGACAATTACCCCGGCCGGGCGGACAGACAGAGGGAGGCGGCGGCCGTTAACGGCCAGAAAAATGCCGCAAACTCTGCGGCGGCCGTCCCTAAAAGCTGTTGGGCAGCAAAGCGGCGCCGCGGCGCGGTGTACCACGGAGTGCCACGCGGTGCCGGGGAGGTGTCCGCGGCGGCCGGCGGCGGCCCGACGGGCGACAAGGGCCGTCACGTCCCCGTCGGCCGGGGGTCCACACACCCGCCCGTGTCCTGCACCAGGCCAGGCCGCTGCACCGCGCGGCACAGTACATGCGGTGCTGCTGCTCTCTCGCGGGGCGCTAAGCGGAACACGCTGGGGGCTGCTCTGCCAGGCAGCCAGGCCGAGACCCGCTTTTTCGGGGCCACGCGGCCGCCAATACGGCCGGCCGTGTCCCGAACAGGAGTGTGGACCTGTTCGAAAAAGACCGTAATTTGAGCGGAAAATCAGGGTTCGTGGCGCGGAGGAGCGGACGTGCCTCGGGCGGAGCGGAGCGGCGGGGCGTACGGCACATGGTATGGACGGGCGGGGGGCCGGGCGGGGCGGCCAGCGCCAACGGGAGCAGAACAGAACAGAGCAGAGCAGGGGCGGCGAGGAGCAGCGCCGCGCAGCGCCTCCCCGACGATCCTCCGTGGGAAAGAAGTGGGTTAGTTAATCCACTCACGCCGCGCCTCCGGGTCCGGGGAGCCCGCGCACCGCGCCTCACCTCGCGCGATAATGGCACGCAAAATGAGGCCGCGATATTTTCATTAATTTCCTTTTTAATAATTTTTTTTCCTGGTTAACAACAACCGCACCTAACGCAAATGGATTTCAGCTCAAATCGAAAAAACAAAACATTTTTCGGATCGCTCTTTATGAGCGCAGTCCGCGTCGCGGTGAGCAGGAAGGAAGCCGAGGGGGGATTACGTTGTTCAAACAGAGACAGGGCTTATTGAGTCCGGCAAACACACAAACAGCGGCGCAAACAGAGCGTGGCGGGGCTGCGCTGCCGGGGCGAGAGAGAGAGAGAGAGAGAGAGGGAGAGGGAGAGAGAGAGAGAGAGAGAGAGAGACGGCCGGCCGGAGCGCGGTGGGACCTAAATGAAGTATCGGACGTGAGTGCGGCCAACAAAATGACCCCCCCCCCCCCTCTCTCTCTCTCTCTCTCTCTCTCTCTCTCTCTCGCTCTCTCTCGCTCTCTCCGCCGCCGCAGCACTCTCCATAGAGCGCGGCAGTGGTCATTTTCTTCGCCATGCACTTCTTGCTGCACATGTGTGTAGTATAAAGCTCCGCCAATCGCAAACGGTACATTAGAAAAAATAATAATAAAAATATCGTCCGGTCAGTACGTATGCGGGAAAGAGAGAGAGAGAGAGAGAGAGAGAGAGAGAGAGAGAGAGAGAGAGAGAGCAGCACCGCGGCGGAACACGGTTTATTACGGCCGCCCTCCTGCATGTAGAACACGCCGCGTCCGCGATCGGAGCCGATTCCAGCCAATAAAGGAGAGGATATGCGGCATAATGTTGGCGTTGCCGGGCATTGCTGCACCGCGGTGGCCGCCGCTGCCGCCGCCGCCGCCGCCGCCGCCGCCGCCGCCATGCCGCCGCTCCTTATCTCGACGGAAAGCCGACGGCGGCGGCGGCGGCGGCGCGCCACAAATCAACCGGACGAATTCAACGCGCCTGTTGTTCCCAATAAGTCAATACGGGTGGTCAGAGGGGGGGGGGGGCGGCAGTCCCCGCCAAAGGGGCGACACAACTATTCCTATCAGCCCAGGGGGGCATGGCGGGGGGTCCGGCCCTCCGGCCTCAGCAGCAAGACGTTATCGGGTGGGCCCACGGGCATCTCACACAGGCAACTCTGCCTCTGTGTGTGTGTGAGTGTGTGTGAGTGTGGGCCAGAAATGAATAGGCAGCCCCGAGTGAAGGGAGCGGAGGAGAGAGAGGGGGGCAGGGTAGACCGCGCGGCTCCCATTTCGCAGACAGTTGCTTCCCGCTGTGCATCAAGCGCGAACGAAAAAAAAAAGAAAAAGAAAGGAGAAAGAGATAGATCTAACGCGCTCCGAAGCTGTCCATCTTTGTCTGTGCGTGCACTGCGACGGCGGTGTGAGAGAGAGAGAGAGGAATAAGCGGGAGAGAGGGGGGGGGAGGGAGGGAGAGGGGCATCGGGCAGGGCCTCATCACGGCATGATGGCCCCGCAGCCGCACCGCTGGAGCCGGGGTCCCAGGAGGCCCCGGAGGCCCCGGAGGCCCCAGCAGTCTCCGGACGCTGCCAGCGGCGCACCCAATCCCGCCAGGGTTAACCATCACCTTCCGTTTGGAAAGCGGCCCCATCCTTCACCTCGGCTCACCTCACCGCACCGCACCGCACTGCGCGGCGCCATATGGCAGCGATGGCACGGCTATCCCCGTGTCCCCTTAGCGCGGCCGCCGCGGCGCGGGGGCGCCCGATAGACATAGGGCGCTTATAGACAGCGGAGGCGCCTATGGACAGCAGGGGCGCCTATAGACAGCGGAGGCGTCTATCGACAGCTCGGGGGGCGCTGGATAGCAGATACGGGGATGGATGAATGAATGAATGAAGCCGGAGGACTGAATGGTACGGCGGGCGGGTTGTGTTGTCACGGCAACGCGGGGCTCACGGGCTGTTAGCACAGCGAGAGTGTAAACGGAGGCCCGGCGGGCCGGCGGGGCGTGGGACCCGAGCCGCCAGGGACCGCAGCCAGACAGCCAGGACCTGCTAGGACACAACCCCACCCAACCCTCACCCCAAAAAAGAAATGAGGAAAAAAAATGTGTGGTACCTGCCGCAGGGCCGACTCCACACAGCCACGAGGCTTTTACGGTCCGAGCTGACAACATTCCCACACAAACACGCCCGCGCGCACACACACACGCGCGCGTTCAGCCAGCGCAAAGAACACTCACTGCGCGGAATCTGGGGCCAACTCTCCGTGTTCGTTTCATCGCAAAAAAAAAATATTGTAAAAGAATTAAGTGGTTCTCTTATGGGTGAGGTTTCGTAAGACTGGGTCGGGCCGCTAGCTGCGTGCCCTGCGGGCTGCCTACGCACTAGCGACACCCCGCAGGACGCAGGGCCCCCGCCGGCCTCCGCCCTCCGCGGCACAGATTACCATCTCCCTCGCGGAGGCGTGGCGGCCACTAGGTTTGTTTACGACTCATCCCGCGTGGTAATGGTCTCGGCTCAGCCCGGCCCGGCCACTCAAATTACATATTGCTGTACCGGGGCGGCGCGAGCATCGAGAGCCGGCCGGCGCGGCGCTGCCGTGGAGCGCGCCTTCGGCCGCGGCCAGCGGGTCGGAACCCTCACACGGCCCAGAAGAAGGAGGAGGAGGCTGTGGTTGTGCAACGACGTCCGGGGCCCGCCGGGGCCCGCCGGGGCCCACACGCTGCAGCAGGGGGCGTATCGGTAATCTGACCGCGTCGGAGCGCGTGCGCGCGCGAGCCCGACCCGAACCCGGCGTCTCCGCCGTGCTGCTCTCGGGCCGGAGCAGACAGCAGGGCAGCGGGCAGCGGGCGCCCACGGGCCCCGCAGGACCCGGCAGGACCCGCCAGGACCCGAAACTCCGAGGGTATCACTCTCCCTGTCTGCGAGGCACGCCGCCGCCGCCACGCCCCGAGTCCCTGACGGCGCGGCCGCCCGAGGGGACGACGACCCTCGGCGCGAGCAGGGCCTGCAGGGCCTGCAGCAGGGCGTGCGGCAGGGCGTGTGGCCGCGGCCGGCGCAGTGCCCGCGCGTGCGTGCGTGTGTGTTTTTTTTTCCGCGGCCGCCGCGCCGCCCGCCCCTCTCTCCGCTTCCCCCGGACGGCAGCCAGGCAGCAGGGAAAGTGATGAAGTAGCTGCCGAGGCGCTGCGGCGGGGCGGCGGCGGCGGTCAACAATCGCCCGGCCTGCCGGCCGCCACAATACGACGCACTGGACCAGACGGCGCGGCGCGCGGGGCTGGCGGGGCCCTGTGGGGCCCTGCAGAGCTGCGGCGGCGGTGGACAATGCCGCCAGAATTACAGCGCAGGTCCAACACGGCACGGCGGCGGCGGTCAGTCACCTCCGGGAGGCGAGGCGAGGCGATCGAGAGGCGATAATGCGCCATCCGGCAGATCATTAAGAGGAAAAGGGCTGCGGGCGCCATGACGGCGGGGGTCCGCGGGGCGGGGGGGGGGGGGGGGGGGGGGAGGAGACTACCGCGACGACGTCACAGCGCACCCCCAGCAGAGCGGTTGGCAGCAGGGCTGCGGTGGATGGAGACCTCAACGCACGGCTCCGCCGAGAGATCCTCCTCCACCCTCCTCCACTCTTCTCCTCCCTCCCCTCACACACACACACACACACTCACACACTCACACGCAGGCAGGCAGCACTGCGATCTGCAGCACTGCGTTGGAACACAGCGCGGCACCTGACCAACCAACAACGCGCTTACGCTCCGCTCCTCTGCGGTTTTCCTCCTCCTCCTCCTCCTCCTCCTCCTCCTCCCTCCTCTCCTCTCCCTCCTGCCGCTGTGTGTACTCTCCATCATCCCGAATCACATCCGGCAGCGCGGCGCCGCGGTGCGCACATCTTTGCGCCGAAGAACCGCGACCCAAAGCGCGCGCGAGATCGACCAAGAGATGCGGCTGGGAGAGAGGGAGAGAGACAGACAGGGACAGACAGACAGGCAGGCAGACAGAGACAGGAAGATAATGATGAAGCGCGTGCCGTCCAGCGCTGATTACGGCCGCGAACAATGCGGCGCCAAACGCAACACACGACATTGTATGTAGCGTGTTTGCCGAGAGCGGTGCGGCGATAGCGAGCGTTGCCGACATTAATCCGACAAAACAGCCCGTCAGGCGTCGGGCGTCGTCGTCGACGGGAGCGAGGAGTTCGTCCGCGCCCCCCGCGGGGCCGCGGGGCCGCGGGGGCGGCGGCATCGCATTCCGTGCTCCGCCGCTGCCGCTGCGGCCGGTGCCTCGTTTACTTAGCACCCCGCCGGCCGGCCGGGCTGCGTGGAGCCGCGCCGCCCACCACAGCAGCAGCAGTAGCAGCGGCATCAAAGGGCCGCATGGCATGGCGCCGCCGCACGGCCGCCGCTGTTGACTCAAGCACATGGCACAGCCCATTACAGTCCGCTGCGCCAAAAACTTTCTCCTGGAAGGGCTCAGCCCAGCCCAGCCTCCCCCGGTGCAGTGGGCTGGGCTCGCGCTGCGCCCGCCCAAGAATGGGTGATAACTCGCAGAAGCGGCGGCGGCGGCCCTGCGGTCCTCGGCTGTAAGGAACACTGGCGAGGTGGCCGCGCCTGGAGTGGAACTCACCTTTCGGCATGCCGCAGGGCCCCCGCGTCCTCGAGTTGTCGAGGAAGTCCAGGTCGTACTTGCGGGCCGGCGGGTACGTGAGGGCGACGTGCCCGCGGGCGACGGCGGCCAGGGACGCGAGCGCGGCCAGCACGGCCAGGGCCTTGGCCAGGACGGCCGTCCAGGAGCGACCCGCCATCGCGCGGCCGGCGGGCGGGGAGGAGGGGGGAGGGGAGGGGCTGCGGGTCGCCGCGTCGTCACATCCGGGGTCCTGGGGGGAGGGCGAGGGCCGCCGGCGAGGAGGGCGTCAGCGTCGGCCGCGTCTGCAACAGAAACACACACCGACGGTCAGAGCAGAAGGGAGGCAACGAAACCGCAAAACCTTGCGGGGGATCATAATTGTTTGCCAGGACGGTGTCTTCACGGCGGCCGCTGACTGGCTGGACGGAGTCGGTCTCGGAGCTCCGCGGCCCCGGCGGCCCCGGCGGCGCTGTCTCTCACCGCGCGGCCCCGCATTGTGCATCTCGCACTGCACCGCCTGCACCGGCAAGGCCGCGCGGCGACAATGGCTGCCCGTACCGGGCCGCGCACCCACACACACGCACACACGCGCGTGTCCTCTCCTATTGAGACGTGTGTGTCACGCGGAAGGCCATCAGGGGGCGCATCGCATCGGGGCGGCGGCGTGCAGAGGGGGCCGGGCGTCACTGCCGCCGGGACAGCGAGCAGAACAATGGCCACACGGCCGGCCGGACAGCCGCACCCGGCACCACCGCCCTGCCGCCCTGCCGCCCACACGCCGGCCCCATAGTCCTGCACGCCCTCACCGAGGCCGGCAGCAGCATCACCGCGTCGCCCGCGGTGCCCCAGAAAGTCCTTCGGAGACATAACAGCAGGACATCTGTGAGCTGTTCGGGACTCTGCAGGCTGCATGCGCGGCCGTTGCCGTATGTGTGTGTGTGTGCGTGTGTAGCAACACGGAGGTGGACACGTCGTGGCGGGCGGGGTTAGTGGCGGAGGGCGCCGCCACACTACATTGTGTGTGTGAGTGTGTGTGAGCATGCGAGAGAGAGAGAGAGAGAGAGAGAGAGAGAGAGAGAGAGAGAGAGATCACTGCAGTACACCACCCCTCCGCCGCCCCGAAGGTGGTAATTAACCTTATCGGGGCCGTCGACACGCGGCGTAACATGTTTCGCAAGGCGGTGGCGGCGGGCGGCGGCGGCGGGCGGCGGCGCGGGGTGGAATCGCGGCCGCTCTTCGCCCGGACGATTTTTCACACGTGCATCATTGCTGCGGCAAGCGAGCAGCGGCGCCGCCGCCCCGCGACCTCAGCTGAGCCGCCACGACACACGGCGAATGGGCCACGACGCAGCGATTGACCCGAGGAGAGAGAGAGAGGCAGAGAGAGAGAGAGAGGGAGAGAAAGGGGGGGAGCGCCTCGGGCAGGACTCGCGCGGGGGCACACACAGGGCTTGCTGGACATGGCCCCGTCCCCCGGGGTTCGGGTGTATCGTGACCTCGCCTTGCCTCCCCTCCGTGCGGCGCGGCGCGGTGCAGATCGGAGCGCGGCTTGCCCAACGAGCCGCACTGCCAGGCAGTGGAGGGGGGGGGGGGGCTGCCGCTACTGCCAAGGACAGAAACACGACCCCCACCAGCCGCGCCGTGCCGTGCCATTCACGGCTGCGCCTCCGTCGCCATAAAAGCCCTAAATCACGCGACCAAAGTGACAAATAATGGTTTGCATTGCAAAGCCTCTTCAACGACCGACGGCGACGGCCCTCCCTGCGCGGCGTGGAGACGCGGCGTGGCGTGGCGACGCGGCGTGGCCCTGGGCAGAGCGCCAGAGAGGCAGGCGGAATCATCCGCGGCCACCACTTCTCTCCGCCGCCGTTTTATGTTCAAGTGCAAGGATTTTCCAGCCGATCGCCGGGGTGGGCAAAGTGCAGTGCTGATAGGAATCCTGGACGGCACAGTGGCGGCGGCGGCGGCGGCGGCGGCGGCGGAGGCGCGGGGTCCTGTGGCGTGCGGGGAGTCCGTGCCGCCGCCTCCGCTGCGGTAGCCGCCGCCGCTGCAGCCGCGGCACATCATCGCGGCCTCTGAGATTGTGCAAAAAACCCCGCAGCGCAAGTGGGCAGTAACCAGTAAACGGCCCGCGGACAGCACGTGTGCCGGCGGGTCAGATCATCACCGCCCTCATCATCATCATCATCATCAAGTGAGGCTACAATCATTAAATCGGGCTCCTGAATGACGGTGCCCTCTTAGCTGCAGGTGGGCAGGCTGAGGGGCAGGGGAGTGTTTATCGCGTTTTATCGGGCGCGGACAAAACCGAGCCGCTTATAGTATTAATATTCTCACTGCTCTCCTTCTCGTGGGAGATATGGCGCGGCGGGGCGGTGTTACGTGCAAAAGTGTTAGCCTCCCTGATACCATCTCGCGGCTGTGGCACCACACACGCCACACACACACACACACACACAACGCTTTGGAAAATTTCGCGATATTTCCGCGCCGCCGCCCCGCGGTCCGCGGTGCGTTCACACGCGCTGCAACGCCGCCCGGCCTGCTCTGCCGCGCCTCGCGGGTCTTACAGACACGACGGCCAACAAAACAAAGCCGTGGGCCCCCATGCGGCCCCCGTGCGGCCCACTGTGGGCCCCTGTGACTGTGGGGCTCCGCTGCGTTACACAAACACGTAGCGCACGTGGTACTTTACATGTCTCCGGAAACACAATAATAAATGTGTGGAATTACATTTTGTTTCGCGTGTTTGTAAACACTGCGGCGGCTGCAGGGAGGGTAGAGAGGTGTGTCCTGCTCTAGTGTTCGGAATGCGGCGCAGGAGACAGTCTCTCTGGCCTCTCTAGAGAGACAGTCTCTCTAGCCCCTCTAGAGAGACAGTCTCTCTAGCCCCTCTAGAGAGACAGTCTCTCTAGCCCCTCTAGAGCGGCGTGCTCGCGTTGCGCGCGACGCGGCTCCGATAGCATCGCCGGCGGCACCGCCATAGCCGATACAGCACAGCGCAGCACAGCACTGCACGGCACGGCAAGGCGGCACATTTTGTGAGAAAACGGCGAGATCAGACGGCCGCCGCCGCCGCCTCCGCACCGCGGCGGAGGCAGATCCAAAGGCGGGAGAAAGCGATACATGCGCACGCCGCTGCACCGGCCAGTCACGTGCACGCCCACGCACGCACGCACGCACGCTTGCACGCCGCGCGGAAGCAGCGCACGCCGGCCGGACGGCGGCGCCACGCCCGTCCCCGCATCATTTCCCTCCTGCTCCTCCCTCTCCGCCGCGTTTCTCCTCGCGCTTCTTCAGTCTCGTCCCCCTCCTCCTCCCCGCTCGTCTGTTTTTTTTTCTTCCTCCGGCCGACAGACCCCGGCAGACTGCACAGGACATAAGGGATGTCGCGCGCAGTCAGGGGTGAAGTCCTGCCGCTGTCGGGGGCGGCCGGCCGGCCGGCAGGGCGGGGGGCGATGAAGATGAAAGTGAGCGACAACACAGCCCGGTCCCGGCCGGGCGCGGCGGGCGCAGCGGGCGGCGCGGTCTGCCCCGCCGCCGCGTCATGGCGGGCAAATTCAAATGAGGCTCTCGGCCGCGCTTCACAGCTGAGTGGAAACAATACGCGCGGCGGCGCGGGGCGGGCGGGGCCGCGGCGTGGACCAGCCGCGGGGGGGTTACTACACTACATGCTGCGATCGTGTCTGCGACCATTGCGCACCCATGCACGACTGCCTGGATACACCCCCAATTTATTTCTAAAATTTTATTTTTAGCTCCTTTTGATTTTTTTTTTGGAAGTATGGATCTATTAGGCATCACTAGCGGCACCGCTTGTCCGCTGCGGCCGCGATGTGTACGGCGGGCAATGCATCACCGCGCCCCTTGAATCACTCCGGCCGACAGTAATTCTCTGATCATGCGCGCGGCGGCGGCGGCGGCGGGGGACGCTTGCTAAGTGAAATGCGTTTAGCGGCAGCTGGCAGGCCGCTTACTTAATAGCACAGGTGCACACCACACACCCCCCGCCGCCGTCGTCAGACCGTCGTCGGCGTCTCACTCTCCTTCGCTTTCTTTTTCACTCTGAATTATTGAAGAAGAAAAAAAAACCAGTAAAGTTGCAATGCGTGCGTGCAAAATCTACGGGAAGCGAAAATTATTGTGTTGTTTTTTTTATGTAGAGTTCAAGTGAGCGATGCAACGCAGCACGGAACAAGCAGCAGAAAAAAAAATAAAGAATAACGATGCGGCGGCAGTCGTGTTGTGATATTGAAGTTTTACGCGGGGTTTCGCGGAACGCACTGACGCAGAGCTCACCGACGCACTCCGAGGCGCGGCGGGCTGCGCTCTGCAGGCGTGTTGGTCCGGCCGGCGGGCGCTGCCGCTGCAGCCGCTGCAGCTGCAGCAGCCGCAGCTGATTGAAGCCGTCATTACACCGCCGTTACTCGCGGCTCCCCGGCTGCCGGCCGCGCGGTAACGAGCCCCCCCGGCAGGAGCCGCGCGGGGCCCTGCTCCTCGCTGTGCATGCACACGCCCCGCCGGGCTGCGCGGCTGCGTGGCTGTGCGGGATGAATGGCGGAGACGCAATCGGGGCCACGGCCGGACAATTGTATTAGCGGGTGACGCCGCCCCGCCGCCCCGCCTGCATCAATGGCTGCGCGCGGCGCCGCGGCGGACTCTCTCGGCGCGGCCGGCTCTGTCATCCCTGCCTGCTCGCCGCCGACGCCCCCCAAACCCTCCGCACTCCGCCCGCCGCCGGCCCGTGGCGCACTGCTGCGCGCCGCGGTTACATCCACGTTGCGACTCTTGCGGCCGCCGCCTCGTATTGCGATTTTTCTCCGCATTGTCGGTTACACCGCCGCCCGCAGTGCGGCTATTGTACAGCTCCGCCGCCGCTCCGCCGGCCGCCGGGTGGGCAGGCAGCCCCGGCAGCCGCGCGCACGGGCGTCGTGCGGGACGGCCTACCCTGCGGACCGCAGGCGCTTCGTCGGAGACATGGATATGTGTTCCAAGGCGGCCGGGGCCGGGCCTCTGCTGGGGCCGGGCCCACGCCTCCTCCCTGACGACCGTGATTGGCCCTCTTTCTCTCTCTCTCTCTCTCTCTCTCTCTCTCTCTCTCTCTCTCTCTCTCTCTCTCTCTCTCTCTCTCTCTCTCTCTCTTGCCAAAGCACCCCGAAGAGTAATTGGAGCGCCGGGGACGCGGCTGTCTCGGCCTCCGCCGGCCTCCGCCTCGCGTGCCGTGCGGCGTGCGGCGTGCTGGTCTCGGCCGTCACGCGGAGGCTGCCCCTCAGAGTCGCGGGGCGCATCCACGTCCACGCCGCGCGGGGGGACGGGCCGGGCCGGGCGCTGCCCTTGAGAGTGGCCCGGGCACCAGCACCGGTCCGGGCCGCAGCAGGTGAGGCGGCCAGGCGATTGATACTGGAATCTAGGCCTGTTGCGTCAGCCTGCCGTGCCGTGTCGGCGTCCCGTCGCGGAAAGCTCGCGGCGCGGCGGCCCGCGAGGCCCCCGAGGCCGGCTGACCTCCGCGGCCCGCGGCAGGGCGGTCAGGGCGGGCAGCCCCGCGGTGCAGCCCGGCCGCACCGCAGGTTACACAGCGGCACCTCGCTTCCGTTCGCGTTTCCCCGGCCCAGGATTCCCCGCGGGCTCCGCCTCGCCGGCGGTAGCGCGGCCCGATCAAACAAACAAGCCGGCGGTGGTTGGCCAACCCGGCAGCCTCGGCGGCGGCGGCGGCGGCGGTGTCCCACCTCCTCAGCTGCGGTGGCGCCTCGCGCCTCTGCTTCCGTGCCGCGCGGCCCCCGCACGACGGCGTGGGGGTGGCGGCGGGGGGTCGGCGGGAGGTCGGCGGGAGGTCGGCGGGGCCACGTGACCAGCACGGCATTTCCTACTGCGGATTACCGCACGGCGCGGCCGGCCAGCAGCCATGCAGCACGGCGCCGCGTCCACAGCAGGCTGACCGGCAGCGGCCGCCCGCTTAGGGACCGGCCCCCGAGCGCACGCAGCCGACTTATCGACCCCCCGCGGAGACGGGGGACACGCCCTGCCGCCGCGCTCCACCTGTAAGCCCGCCCCGCCCGCCTGCCCGCCCCGGACCGCGGCGCGGTATTTCGAAACCGGCCGTCGAACCAGTCGGTTCGGCCGGGCCTCGCTGGTCCCGCCGGCCCGGCCGGCCGATCGACAGAATCTCTGACGGCGGCCTAATCGGCAGGTGCGGCCGGGCCGGGCGGCGGGCGGCGGGTATCGATGTGCCGCCCGGCCGCCCCGCCGCGTGATCCTCTGGCATCCACCGGCTTCTGCTGCTGCTGCTGCTGGACGATGCCGCCTTCGTCCTTCACGCCGCCGCCGGCCGACGCGCGTGTCATGATCGGAGATCTGCACCAGAACAAACGCCGACAGCCCGCGGAGCCCGCGGAGGCCGCCCGACCGCGCACGCCAACGAGAACGAGGGATTTGAACGTTCAAAAATGGATTTTATTTTTTGGTAACAGAGTTACATTTTTCCAGCGCTATTTTTTATTTACCTTCTCTAGCCCTCATGTAAATCTAGATTTCAATCACACGAAAAAAAAAGTTCAAAAGGAAATATTTTTAAAAAAAATGGAAAATGCTCTGAGACAGCAGGACAGCAAGGTTTTAAGGCGTTTCCCTCTCGCTGGAGCGCTGCTGCTGCTGCACCTCTGCAACATCAGCATGAGGTGAGGAACACGAGTCGCCCTCCTCCTCCTCCTCCTCCTCCTCCCCGTGCCGTGCGCCCGCGGCCCGCAAGACTGCGACGTCGTGGTGTAAAAGGTCACCGGGATTCCATCCCCCCCCCCCTCATCCACCCCTCCTCTCCAAGCTTGGGCGGATTCCCAGACGGCGAGCCGCGACCCGTGCGCCGTATGCTGCTTGGCTATTCCGCGCCGGTAGTGAGCGGGACGCCACGGCACGGGAGGGCCTCGGAAGGCCTCGAGCCGCGCCGCCGGCAAACGGCAACGCCAAATATGATATAACAAGCCGTGTGCCCAGCGCCTAGCCCGGGCTAGACCGGGCTAGACCGGGCCGGGCTAGACCTAGACCGGGCGGGCCTGGCCGGGCCTAGCCGGGCACGCTGGCGTTGCCAAACTAAACCCGCTCGGCCCGCGGCCCCGCTGGCCTTGGCGCCTCTCTCTTTCTCTTTCTCTCTCTCTCTCTCTCTCTCTCTCTCTCTGCCATGCTACACAGGTAAGTACGGTCACACACACACACACGCAGCGCCTCTGTGTGTGTGTGTGAGCACAACGACAGCTCCATAAGCGTTCCTTTCCGTTGGGAGCGCGAGCTTCCATAAAGGCTCCCGCCGGTGGTCTCTTTCGTCTCGCGTTCTCGGCGCGTCCGAAAACCTTCTTATCGCCCCGCTCCGTCTGTTCGCACATCATCCCACATGTTTTTGGCGCCATCAACTCAACACTGAATTACAAAACGTGAGAAACGGGAGGCATGGGGGGGGGGGGGGGGAGGCGTCGGAAGCCTCGGAAGCGTGAGAGGAGAGAGTGAGGGGAGGGGGGAGGGGGGCTTTGGGTCTGAGGTCGACACCAACGGCGTCCTTGAACATGGCCAGGAGGGAAGCCGGACGGGGCGCGGCAAGGCAGCGGGAGAGAGAACTTTCACGCGCGCGGCTCTCGGCTCGCGGCCGGGCCTCCTAGACTATATGCCGCCCCGACACGTGAGGGACCGGATCAATTACTCGTCGGAAGCGGGTCGCTCGTCTCCAGGCCGCGGCGGGGAGCGGGCGGCGGGCGACCGCAGCGCCGCGGTCCGAACCCCCCACCAGCAGCTACGCCCGTTTACTTTTATCTCGAAACCCGTAATAACTTTCTCGTACGTCACCCGGTATCGCCCGCCCGCCACTCGTCCTTGTGTTGGCCAGGACCTCTCTGCGGGGAGGGAGTTTGAACCGCAGCCGCCGCCGCCGCTGAGGAGGTGACTAAAGGGGGATCCCCCTGGCAGGGGAGGGGAAGGGGAGGGAGGGGGGGTTAAAAAGTGGAAAGGGCAGCCGCGCCGTGGCGATGGGATGGGACTGGGGGTTACGGCGGCGCCCGGCCGACTCCCCCAATTAGCACCACGTGACGACAACGGGGTGGGGAAGGGGGGGGGAGCTGTCGCAGCCGGGTGTGAACGGGGGGGGGAGGGGGGGGGAGGGGGGCGTGCCGGGCGTGCGGCAAAGTGCCCCGACGGCCACAATCGGCCGCGCCGGCCGCGCGCGCCTTTCGACACCGATAATTTGACGAGATTTTCGGCGGCCGCAGCCTCTCGCAGTGCTGCAGTGCTGAGAGCGGCGGCGGCGGCGGCAGGCCCTTCGCGGACACTCACTCACGGCCCCGCGCCGCCGCCGCCGCCGCCGCCGCCGCGGCTCACTCGCTCGTTGCATCACGAGTGACCGGAGCCTCCTCGCCAACAGGTTTTCACAATTGTAATGAGCATTGAGCAGGTGTGCCCAGCGCGGCGCCTGCGGTGGCCAGGTCGCCGCCGGCCCGGGGCTGCCTACCCGCCAGGGCGGGGCTCCCGCGCTGCCGGCCCTCCAAGTCTCCCGCCGCGGCGCGCTCCTGCGCGTGTGTGGCGGGGTACCGTTTAGCGACGCCCCCCGCACGCCCCCGCCCTGCCGCCCGCCCGCCCGTGGTGTGCGCGCAGCGTGGCGGGGAGGGGGAGGCGGAGGGTGCATCCCGCAAGCAGCAACCAGCCAGCGCGGCGCGTCGTGCGCCCAGGCAGGCGGGGGAGCTCCGGCGATTCGTTACTAATAACAGGGAAACGGTACGAAAACCGAGTGCAACGAACGCGCGCGGCGCTGTGCAGCGTGTGCAGCGGCGGGTGCAGCGGCGGGTGCAGCGGCGGGTGCAGCGGGTGCAGCGGCGGGTGCAGCGGCGGGTGCAGCGGCGGGTGCAGCGGCCCCCGGGGCCCCGCCCTGCCGGCAGCCCCGCTCGGCAGCCCGGGGCCCCGGACCGCGGCGGACCGGACAGCCGATCGCCCGGGGCGAACTTTCTCCGACGCCGCTGTCACCTTGGCCGGCCGCGGCCGGTCCGGAGGGGGTATCTCCGCGTTCGAATAACACTTCCCTCCCCGGTGTATAAATATATGGGAGAGCGACACACACACACGCACGCACACACACACAGAGGCGCAGGGAGAATGGCCATCTCATGGCGCGGGGCTGCGCCGGTGTTGCAGCCGGTGCCACATTCCAGCCGGCCGGTTCGGCCCCGTCAGCCCCGGCGCGGGGGGCACGGCATGCGGCATAGGGTTCGCCACGCCGCCCGGCAGGGGCCGCGGCATTTCATCGAACTCCGGGCCGCGAGCCGGGCCGGGCGGGATTCTCGCCCCCCCCCCCCCCACCTCCTCGCGACGCGTCTGTACGCCGCGTACGTAATGTCACATTGAGTTGCGAAGCGGCGCGCTCTCAATGGACGCACACACACACACACACACACAAGCGTGTAATGACGTAATCAGGCGGGGTGCAGTGGTTCACACACACACACACACACACACACACAGCGCGGAACTTAATTGAAGCCGAGCCACACGCGATCAATATAATCGCTCGTCACCGGGAGCAGTTGACTGCTACTCTCTCTCTCACTCTCTAAAGAGGCGCGACACTTCTTAAAGCTCTCCTTTTTTTATCGGGGACGCGAGAAGGCGTACACACCCTGTTGTAAATTTCTGGATTTTTTGGGAAGCCCAAATAAAAAAAAATCGGATTGTTTAGTAAGTCACATAACATTTTATTTTTGGAGTACACATTAAACAAAAAAAAATTGATATTTTGATAGGGAATCGATCCTATTTCGTGGCGGGCGACTTTCTGAGCGCCGCCTCCTGGGGAGCTGAAGGCCGCAGGGCCGGGCGCAGAGAGGCCCATTCGTTTAATACACTCTCGTTCCATATAACGAGGCCGAGCGTTTAGAGTGGATACGGGAGACAAGGAGAGGAGGCGGGGGGGGGGGGGGGGGGGGTCATAGATCTTGTCGATTGGGGGAAAACACTGTGGGCGCCGGCGCGGCGCACATCCCGGCGGACTTGTCGGTGGAGGCCGGGCTGCAGGCGCGGCGGCGGCCGGCGGTGGACGGTGCCGGTAGCCCCGGGTAGCCCTAGCCCCGCCCAGCCCACGTGCGCCGCGGCGGCGGCGGTGGCGGCGGCAAGGGAAAAGTTGATAGAAAGTGTCCTGGCCGGCTGGACACCCTTCTTCCTATCCCGTGCCGCGGGGACGGGATGGGACGGGTCCGGGAGGCGGGGCCGCGCGGGCCGGGCAGCCGCTAACGCTATCAGCGCGTGTGCTGTCTGTCGCTGTGATAACGACAGCACTAGCCCCCCCCCCCCCCCCCCCCCACATCCATATACTTGACGCGCGGATTGTTTTGCGGATCCGCCGCGACCGGCGGCGTGCCCCACCCAAACTCTGCCGCCGCCGCAGCTGTTGCTGATGCTTGCTTTCACTTTCGAAATGAAAAAAAAGGAAGAGGAGAAGATGAAGAGAGGCGTGAATAAAAAAAAAGAAAAGAGTTCTGCTCCTTGTTCTTTTAGCCCGATAAGAGAATAGCGACGACAGGGTGCGGGCCACGCGGTGTTGCCGACAGCTTGCAAAAACCGTACGGGGAATGAACGAACGAATGAATGAATGAACGAATGAACGAACGACTGAATGAATGAATGTCACGTGACCGTGGGGCCCGCGGTGCTCGCGGTGCCTGTGACTCACGGGAGCGGCCGTGTCCGGCTAACCGCACACGCCCGGCAGCAATCTCTGCCGCTGCCGCCGCCGCTCCGCTGCCATGGTTGCCATAGCGCCGCCGCAGCACGGTCCCGGCTGGCTGTGTCACTACTTCACTGCGGCTCGTACACTGCCCGGTGCAGCGGGGCGAGCGCAGCGCGCAGCGCACTAGAAGGGAAACTATACAATCTTGGAGCAGCTGTTTGTTGTGTAGGTTATTTCTAGGGATGTATAGTTTGTGTGGTTGTTAACTTCTTTTTTTTTCGCAGTGCGCGCGGCGACGCTGCTGGAGCCGTACCGCCGCCGCCGCAGCCTCCGGAACCCGGCGTGCGGCGTGCCGGGCCGACGTTGCCGGCACCAGGGCGGCGGCGGCGGCGGGGCGGACCTTGAAATGGAATGGAAGTGCTCGCCTCCCCCCGCCCCGCCCTCTCCCCCCGCAGTTTGCATCGCCGTGCACCACATCCGGGAGCGACACGGTGGGGTCGGGCCGCGACTCGCTGTGCGATACAAATGAACGTGGCCACGCCCCCCGGAGGGCCCCGCCGGGCCCCAGCCGGGCCCCGCCCCTCCGCCGTGAGTTCGGGGCAGTCTGCTTGCTGCTGACCCGCAAATACGGAAAGTGCTGACGCCGTCGGCCAGGAAAGGGAGGGACCTCGGAGGAGGCCCCGGGCCGCGCGCGCCGCTCACCACGGGCTCCTCTCCTGCTCCTCACCGTCGGCCCGAAGGCCCTCTTCCTAATCAAGCCCGTCGTGCGCCTGCATTAGCAGCGTCAGCAGCCCCGGCGGGGGGCGCGGCCGCGGGAGAAGACGAGTGAATTAAGTTGCTGGTTTGTCACGGCTGAAGTACAGGCATGATAATGATTCATCGCGGATTTTTTTTTCTCCCCGTGGATCTTTCGGGCCTGCAGGGTACGCGCCGGGACAGGTGCACCGCCGCCAGGCCCCCGCCGCCTTGTAAAGTTCTTCTTCCCCGTATGGAGAAGACAATGAGAGGAGCGGAGCGGCGCGGCCTGGAGGCGAAGGGCACGGCGTCCACGCCCCGCAGGACGAGAGGCTCCTCCGGCTGCACTGCGGGCGCTGCTGGCGACGCCGAGCGCCTGCCGACTCCGGGGTAGGCCGGCCCGCACTGCACGCGTGCGCGGGCCGGCCGATGTTGCCTACCCCGCCGGCGCCGTGCATGCCATCAGGCCGCCCCGCACCGCCTGGCCGTTTTCTCCGCACGCCCGCAGCGGCAAAAAAAAAAATGAGGCGGTGTTGTGCGTCCTGCAAGCGGCGGAGCACGCGCGCTGGGAACGTGCCCGGCCCGGCGGTTTTCTAAAGCGGATTTGATCGGTACGTGGCCGCGGGGCAGCAGGGATGTGTGTGAGCGCGCCGAGGGGTTACTGACTCGGCGTCGGCATGCGGCGCGGAGGCGGGGCGGCATCTCATACGCGCACGCGGCCACGCGGCCCGGCCGGCGCCGACACTCCGCACCACTCGGTCCAGCCGAAAGCACTTTCCCTCTCCTCCGGGCCTCCCGGGCCTCCCGGGCGCGCACAACAGCAGCGAACGCTGTTCCCTTCCGTTCTACCTACTGCTGCCGGGCCGGCGAATGCCTGGAGGGAGCGGGCCCTTGGCGCCGCCGCCGCCGCCGGAACCTTTGAATATGCAAAGCAAGCAGCGTGCGGAGCGGAGCGGGGCGCGGGGCGCCGCGGGGCCTCCAGGACGCAGAGCCGCGGGTCCCTGACCACCCGGGCGCCGGGCGCGGACTGTCGCCGACGTAGGTCGCCGCCGCCCACCGCGGCAAGGCACGCACGCCCCCGGACCCCCGGCGGGGCCCCAGACTCCCATGCGAGCCGGCGGCGGGCCGGGCGGATGCAGCACACACACACACACACACACACACACACAACACTTTCGCTGATCGGCCGGGCGGGCCGAGCCTCCCGAACCAGAACCGGAGAGGAGAGGAGACGGGCCCGGCCCACGGCGCGGCCGGCCGCGGTTTATACAGAAACACTTTCGCCGATGACGGATATAAGCCTCCTGCGGGCCTAACGAAACAAAGGGATGCCCCCGCGGGTCCCGGCGGGGCGCGGCTAGGCTGGGCAGGGCGCGGCCCGGGCGGCGGCGGCGGCGGAGGGGAGGCCGCCGTCACGACACGATCTGCGTGCGCCACTCTACCGCAGCGCTACACACGAAATCGCTACATATTACTCGCACGGATTTTTATATGAGAGTGTGTTCGGCGCGGAATGCCGCGGCGAGACCATCGCCGCCGCCATCGTCAGGAGAGAACCCGTCGTCACGACGAGCGGCGCTGCTGCTGCGGCGCTGCCGCGGCGCGCGGGGTGGATGTTGCCAACAGGTTGCGGGGCGCGGCGCGGGCGCCAGGCCAGCGGCGGCGGCGGCGCGGTACCGGCCTGTGTGTGTGTGTGTGTGTGTGTGCGTGTGTGTGTGTGTGTGAGCAGCCGACGTCGCGGCGCACCGTGACTCGGTTTCCGACCAAAGAGTTGTTGCGTGTTGCACACACTCCCCACCACCACCACCACCCTCCTCCTCCGCCTCCTCCTCCTCCTCCTAGGGACCGAAATTTGCGTAAACAGGAACACACACACACTAACACACACACTTGCACACACGTGCACTGCAGCTCTATGCCGCGCGCACGCACCGAGCGGACAAGATTCAAGTGAAACAACATAATATCTGGCGCAGTGTTTCCTGCCGATCCGCCGCCGCGCCCCGCCCCCTCCGCGGGTGTTTCCCAATACGGGCAGGGCAGGCCGCGGCACAGGAGGACGGGGCTCTTCTTGAGCGCACGCAGCGCTGCAGCAGCAGCAGCAGCAGGGACGGCGGCCCGGCGGCATTGCTTTACTCAAATATCTGGTTCCGGGTGCCGCCGCCGCTGGCGCCGCGGCCGCCCGCCTCGCGTGTCTCTGAGCGGCCCGCGGCCCGCGGCGTGCCCTGTTATGACCACGTCCTCTTCCGCCTGTTTGCTGCCGCCGCCGCCGCTGCCGCCGCTACCACTTCCAGACAGCCGAGCTGTTTTTTTCCCCTTCCCCACCACCACCACCTCATAATGATTGCTGCATTTTGTCGTATTGAAAGATAGACTCTGTTTCTATGTTATACCCGCCTGCTACCTCAACAAAGCAAAAAAAAAAAAAAACACGCCACGTAAGGTATACTATTTGGTGTTTTTTTTTAACCGCGCATAGACCGGATGTAAGCAAAATAGCGAGGCGCGAGAGGGAAATGTACTACATGAGGCAACAGAACAGATTCCCATACAGGAATCCGACCTTGAGTCCGCGGCGGGTGCGCGGCGGCGGCCGGCTACTACTCGCTGCTCCGGCACAGTCACGACGCCGTGCCGCCGCCGGCGGGGACCCCGCAGGACGCCGTACTGCCCCGGTGCGTTACAGCCGGCCGCGTACAGCACCACAGCGGACACAGTTTATGCCGGCCGGCCGGTGCTCCACGGCGATGCCGACGGCGGCGCTGGGGGCGACACAGCACGACATACGCGGCAGCGCAAGCATCAAATAGGAAAAGAAAAAAAATACAACATGCAGCACGCGATGCTATACGTGCAGAGCAGGGCGTTATAACGCCCTGTAAAATAAAAAAAATCCTGGTTTGACAATCTGTTTAAGCCTTTGGTTCCGGTCCGGGCCATGTGTGGCGCTGGCTCTAAAGTTCGAGCACAATATGTGATTTACAACGGATGAACCAGACCGCCTGAATAGATTTTTTTCCTCCTCTCGCAGAGCCCATCACGGTGGCGATCCCACTGATGGCAGCGCGCGCTGCTGGGCTCGCTTCCTTATGAAGTGCAAGATCCTTGAAATGTGGAGTAAGTGGGGCAGCGGCGGGCAGCGGCGGGGCGGGCACCGCCCCCCTCCTCTCTTATATTGTTCCGACCTGGCGTGAGTGCCGATCAGTCCGGACGGATATCACAGTCGCAAGGCCGTGCCGTGTCGTTTCGGTACAGTCGCGCGGAGAGGCTGAGCCGTACCGTGACGTAAACACCGTTGGCGGGTGCATCTTCTGGCCGCGGCTGCACCGACCGCGGCCGCAGGTCGTCCACCGCCGCCGCCTCGAACGGAAACAACTGCGAAAGTCCGCGGGCGCGATATGATTGACGCCATTAAACGGCGCGCGTCCAGGGCAGATTTCTCTTTTCCAGCTGCAGCAGCCGAGGCCGCGGCCGCCTGCCTTTTGCCTTCCGGCCGCAAGGTCCGCGGGTCCGCGGACAGACCTGTCTGTCTCCGCTGCGGCGCACTCGCTGCTCGCCGCTCGCTGCCCCGCCCACCTTCCCGGCCAGCATCCCAGTCCAGCGACAGCGAGCGCGGCGCGGCGCGGCGCGGCGCGGCGCTCCGACATTCGATACCCCGGCGACCCCCGACCGGCCGCGGCTGCGCCGTGGGGGGAAGGAATACACAACAGGCTCACCGCGTCCGTTGAACCCGCCGGCCGCCGACCCGCCGCGCGCACGACCTGACCAAGATTGATGCCCCCCGCAGCAGCAGAGCAGGGGGTGCAGCAGTTTGGTCCGCGCCGCGGGTTCAAATACCGACCGCGCCGCACCGCCGCACTGCACTTTTCATGCCGACACTTACGATACGACGTCTGCCCTTAGAGGCCCAATCACTCATGCCCAACTCATGACGGATGACGTCGTTATGGCCAGGGGAGTGAGAGAGCGAGCGAGCGAGACAGAGAAAGAGAGAGAGAAAAGGAGAGATGGATGGGTGGAAAAATTTCGTAAGGACATTGTCGGCAATCATCTTTTTGGTCCGTATTTTCGCTCCCGCTGCCCTTGGATTAATTTCAAACAGTCCCGCGTTCCTCTTGCAGTGTGTTGTGTGTGTCAGGTTTGGATGGTTTCCTCGCCGCGAGCGCTGCTAACTGGCCGCGGCCGGCCGGCTCTCATCCTCCAATCACAGTCCGACTTCCTGAAAAGGAACGACGACGCCATGTTCTACTTATTTTTAAGTAGTCGAGGAGGAGGAGGAGGATTCCCGCGCAAGGCCGCCGCCGCCGAGCCGAGTGCGAGGCCCGGCCCGCATGCGGGGCAAGGAGGTCACTCGATCAGGACGCTGCTGCTGCTGGCGATCCCCGAGAGGGCCCACCACGCCACACACGCGCCTCGCCGGGGATCAATTCGCTAATCACAGCGCTCGCCCCGCCCCCCGCGGCCACCACAACACACCGTGTTGTCCTCTTAGCTCCATTCATTCCATTCATTTATTGGCGTGCCCCGGTCCGGGTCACCTGTCGCTGGATACCACTGCTTGTTATACTTCTGGAGCGGTGCTCGGAGGGCAGTCGGCGGCGTGTCCAGGACCGGAGCGGACCGCCGCCGCGCCGCCCTCCATCCATCACATATTGAGGCGGCGGCGCTGACAGCCGAGCATGCCGCGGTGCCGACCGGTCAGCCGCGCCAGCGGGCCGGGCGCGCTGCCGTGGTGTGGCTGCGAGCCGCTGAAGCTGATCGCGCAGCACAGCGACATCAGCAGCAGCGGCGGCGGAAACTGGAGCCGCGCCGCCGCGGCAGCAGCAGCGGCGGCAGTCAGCAGCGCCGACCTACACTTGCAACTGCCGCCGCGCAGACACAAACTTGCGTGGGTCGCGTGGGGCCGGGCCGGGAGGCCGTCCCGCCGTATGGACACACTGTTGACAGCCTTGACCCAGCAGGTTGGCAGCAGTGTCGTGGCACCGCTGCTCCGTCCCGCTGCTCCCGCCCGCCCCGCCGCCTGTGTATGTGCGATCATAATCGAAACATCAAGATTCAGGGGCCGCCGGGGCAGCGCTTAATTGGCCCGACACTTCCACCTAACCTGACCGCCGCCAGCAGATCTGCACGTGCAGCACTGCCGCTCCTTATCGCGCCGGCCCGCGAGCGGGATCCATACTCGCGGCCTTTACCTTGCCGCGGCCGCGCCTCGCGCCCAATTTATTTTTCCACCTTATACGCGGAATGATTATCCGACACGTGTGTGTGTGCGTGCGTGTGAGTGAGTGTGTCGGCGGCGCGCGCGCGGCCCGCCTGCACTGCACACCTGCCCCGCTGCCGCCACACGCTGGCGCTGCGCCCGCCGGCCGCCGCCGGCCCGTAAGCGTTGGCAAGGCCGGGTCCGACCGCGCTGCCACGCTGCCGCCCGTTCCCAGCCCGCTCTTTCATAACCCAAAATCACTTGGTCGG
Source organism: Megalurothrips usitatus (assembly GCA_026979955.1). Taxonomy (NCBI): domain Eukaryota; kingdom Metazoa; phylum Arthropoda; class Insecta; order Thysanoptera; family Thripidae; genus Megalurothrips; species Megalurothrips usitatus. Next base: position 14,508,378 of record CM049593.1, read on the forward strand.
GTCGGGTCGGGCCGGGCCGGGCCGGGCCCGCCGCGCGGCCGCGCTCGGCCGACTCCCGGCCCCGCGGCCCGCGGCCCGCCGCTCGCAACGAGCCAGAACACAAGCCCGGTCCGGGCCCCCGCTCCGCCCCGCTCTGTCTCTACTCTGGGGGGACCGGGGCACCGGCCGGCCGGGACGAGTGGCGGCCGGCGGCTGGCGGCGCGGGGCGTTAACGGGGTCCATGCCGGTACGGTATGTCATTGCAGGTTGGCCAACCGCGCCGCACTGCACACCGCTCATCACAGCCCCGCGGCCCGGCGCTCTTTAAAAAAAGAAAAAGATTCCGCTTGCATCACCGTGTTGGGGGAGGGATGATCAAAGGCTGGGACCCTGGACGGGCCGGGAGGAGAGAAACCGGAGCGCCGCGCCGTGCGGTGCGCCGCCGCTCCCGGCCGCCCACAACGAGTGGCGCCCGCAGTCGGCGGCCACGCCTCGCGGCTCGCGCGGCCCGTCGCAGGACCGGAGGCAGCAGGATCGCCTTCCCTCCCCGTGCAGGCTGAGCAGGTCGGGCGGCGGCTGCTCCGCCGGGCCTCGGCCCCCTGCTGATGCTGTGGTCCGGGCCGCGGCTCTTCTGGTCTCGCCTCGCCACAGAATTGCACAAGCTGCACCAGCCGCGCGCGGCCAAACCCGCCGCGGCTTCGATCAGCGCCGCGCAGCGCCGTCCCGCGACCGTCGGCGACGAAGACGACGACCCGCGGCGCGGCCCCCGCGGCGGGTCCCCGCCGGGATAACCATTCGCCGGGTTGGGAAACCGCTACCGACCGACGCCGCGGGCCGCGGGCCGCCGAGTCCCCGGGAGGGCGGATGGAGGATGGCTTCGGTGACACAACCACATTCGGCCGTGTCCTAACTTCCTCTCCCGCATCTCCCAATAACCGCCAGCGACACCACCGCTCGCCTCCCCAGCGGGCACTTCGGGGCCCTTCGGCAGAAGAGGAAAAAAATCCCTGAGGAGTGTCGCACTCCACAGGCTGATCCTCAAGTTAAGGTGGCTCCGGATACTGAACGCCGTGCTTTTGTTTTGACACGCTGCTTTCCCCCCCCGCGGTGTGTGTGTGTGTGTGTGTGTGTGGCCCCTACACTGTCCTCTCCGTCCTGTCCTAGCGCCACGCCATGGCGAAATAAAAGTGGGAAGGGGGCGGGGCCGCGGGGGGCCAGCCGATCACAGGCCGGGGACGTGGGCCGGAGCCGCCAGGGGGCCGCCAGGGGGCCGCCGGGGGCCGCCGCGGCTGACCCCGACACATGGCTCCGAGCGTCGCGACAACCTCGCGATCGCGATCGACATGAGACCCTCCATCTCTCTCTCTCCATCTCTCTCTCTCCCTCTCTCTCCGCCATTCTCCCGGGGCACGCCCCACGCCGCGTGGGCTTCTCGATAGTATCGACGACGCCGCCCCGGCCGGCCGGTCGCCGTGGAGCGCCGGGCGGCGTGCCGAGCCCGCGGGTCGCCGACTCCGAACAGACGTTTCGTCGGCCCGTCTCTGTCGCACTCGTGGGTCGTTCCTTAGGGGTGCGAGAGAGACAGGGCGACGAACGCAGGCTTCGGAACCAGCCCGCTGCGCTCACAGCCTCAGCGCCGGCCGGGCACCCCGGAGTGTCGTGTCCGGGACGCCCGACGCCCGGCTGCGGCAGTCGCCCGGCAGGCAGGCAGTCCCGCCGGGCAGCGCGGCCGCCGGGTTGCCGCAGCTGACGGGCTGAGCAGCTGCCGCCGCCGCCGCCGCCGTCAGCTCACGTGGCTGCTGTCAGCTCGTGCGTGGCCGCGTGGCCGACCCGCCCGGCCGCCTTGGCCCACCTTGGCTGGGTCGTCCAGTTTGGTGGTCCGACTTTCGCTGCCGGCCGCCGGTCGCTGCCGCCGCTCACCCGCGGGCACCTCGGCGGTTGCACCGCTGCGGGCCCCGCCCCGCAAGGCCCCCCCCCCCCCCCTGGCCGCCGGATCCGGAAACGAGCGACACGCGGACGCGGATGCTCTTTCAATACGCGTCCTCCACCGCGGCCCTGTTCAATCGGGGATCAATCTAGGCGCACATCTTTCACGCCAAGGAGAAGAAGAAGAAGTTCAGGGGAGGGGGAGGGGGCTCTCGGCACGGCACGCCGGCCGCGCGGTCCCGGCAAGCTCCGCGCACCGCGGCCGACGAGAAAGGATGGGGGGTAAAAAAGGCGCCCCGTGACATCGAAGATTGGAGCGCGCCGCCAAAGCTCCCCCCCCCCCCCCCTCTTCCCCTCCAGGCCAAATCACTTGGGAAGGGTGACTGCACTCTGCGGGACGACAACGAAGCCGTCGTCTTGTCTCGTCCGCACAAGACGAGGTTTCGGTCGGACACCGACACGAACGGCACCTCGCGGCGGCCGAAAAAAACAAGGAGGCAAGCGGCGAGGCGGTGGCGGCCGCCCGTGTTCGAACCCGAACCCGCGCCACGCCAAACGTGACGGGGCTATTTTATCGAGTCGAGAGAGAGAGAGAGAGAGAGAGAGAGAGAGAGAGAGAGAGAGAGAGAGACAGAGAGAGTAGAGGCCTGTCCGGCCCGGAGGCTCGCCGGGAGGGTTGTCCTGTCCACCCCTGGGGGGCCCAAGGGAGACCCGCGCCACGAGAGGTGGGTGTGCCCGGCGTAGCACTACTCGTTTGCCATTCATTCATTCATGCATGCATCCATTGACTCGCAGGATCGGCCTCCCCGGACGCTTTCCCTCCCCGCGCTCCCCGCGCCGTCTCTGCGCCCCTTCCGGTCCGGGCCGCCGCGTTTTCTGGCCTCTGCGTGGCGGCGGGGCGGGCAAGGTTTGCATGTCCATGTCCAGTCCGCAGGCCGTGTGCCGTGTGCGGCGTAACTGTGGCGGCGGCCGGGCGTGGCCGGGGCCCGGGCTGGGCTGGCGTGCTCTATCTTTGAGGAGAGAAACTAGTTGCTTGCCGTCCACCTCCCGATCCACCCCCCCCCCCCCTCGGCCCGGCCCCAGAACACCGCAGAGCGTACCTCCGTCCTTACCCACCCCGAGTACCAAACGGCACGCTGCGGTGTCAGCGGCAGAAGAGGAAAAAATAAATATAACGAAATAAATAAGAAATGGTCACTTTCGCTGCCGTTCTCCTCTTCCTATGGAGCGTGTGGGGACTTTATTTGCCTTGGGCGGCCGGTCCGCGGCTGCTGCGAGGGGCTCAAGTTCAGTTTCGGCGGCGTCGGGGCGCCAGGCGCCACTCGGCACGCGGAGCCGGCGGGGCGGAGGCAAGATTAAGGCCGCGCCGGCGACGCGGCGTGAGCCTCGGCTGCCCCGGCCGGCCGCCTCGCGGCTGCTGGCTGCTCGCGGCCTCCCGGCCCATCCATCAAATCTCTCCACTCTCCTCTCTGCTTGCCTTCATTTCCGCGAAATACGACGAACGGCGGCCGCGGCAGGCGGGGGCGCCACGGCTGCACGGATCTCTCGGGACTCCGTGGCCGCGAGGCGCCGCGCCGCGACCCGCACGGGTCCCCCGTGCGGCGCTGAGGGAGCCTTGACGTAGGACGGCGACGGTAGTCCGGGGCTCGAGCGCGGGGGCTCGCCGGCAGGCTGTTCCCCGCAGCACCGCAGCCGTGAACAACAACAAACAGCACCACCACCACCGGCGGCCGGAGCAGGTGATTCATAGAGAGGGGGCCGGGGCAGGTGGCGGAGGAGGAGGAGGAGGAGGAGGAGGAGGAGGAGGAGGAGGAGGAGGAGGAGGAGCAGGGACGGGACGGGTGAGTCGAGCGTCGGGCTGCGGGAGGAGAGGCGGGGAAGGGGAGGGGAGGAATGATCGGGAGGAAAAAGAAGGGGGAGGGACCAGAGGGACCCGGCCCACCGTCTTGCCTCACGGGCCTGGACAGGTATCATGACGCGATGTGTGTGTGTGTGTGTGTGTGTGTGTGTGTGTGTGTGTGTGAGGGAAGGGAAGAGGAGGCGGGCGACGGGAGGGGGAGGGGCGCGAGGGGCATGCGCCCAACGGAATGCGAGTGCCAAAGCATTACGCGGCCCCGCGGCGGGTCACGAGACACGAGGCGCCTCTGCGTGTGCGCGTGCGTGCGCGCGTGCCTGCGTGTGTGCGTGCCGGGCCCGGTGCGGTGCGGTGACTACACTACAAGCCGGTCCGCGGCCCACGGGCCCCGCAGACAGCGCCTCGGTGGGTAGGCAGACCCGCGGCGGGCGCCTGTCCCGGGGCTGCCTACCCCAGGGGCGCCCACTCCCGGCCTAGCCGCAGGCGCGGATCCGGGGACGGGGCGCAGAAAGACAATACCCCCCCCCCCCCCTTCGGAACCTTAATAGCCGCCTAAAATGTAGGCAGCCGACTATACATTCCGCATGAAGACTAGCAAAAAGCGGCACAATGCGCCCCCTTTAAGCCGCCCCTATGGATCTGTCCCTGCCTAGTCCTCAAGCGGCCGGCGGCGGCGTCGCTATTCCATTCCGCGCCGTGCAGGGATGACGGACCGCTGCGGAGGGCGTAAGGCCGACGGCCACCGGCGGCCACGGCCCCGCGGCTTACCTGAGTGAACGCCAAGCGCTGCAAAATCCAGGGGGGATCCAGAGGCGCGGGTATCCAACAAGTGTCTTGTAAGTGGCTCCGCCGGAGCCAAACACACTCACACACCCTCACTCACTCACACGCACGCACACGCGACACGCCGCGACACGGCACTGACAGACGCGGCACGTGCGTCCACGGACGTAACCCTGCCTTGGGAGCGGCTCGCAACAGACTGTCTTCTACAAAACATCTCGCCGTCAGCGCGCCAGCGTCTTGGAACCGCCACCACCACCTCCACACACGCCTTCCTTCCCTCCCCCTTCTCCTGTCCGGCGTCCAGGCCCCAGCCCCCTCCCCCTTAGCCCCCCTCCCCTCCCGCTCCTTCGCCCCCCTCCCTTTCCTCTCCCTCCCACCTTTCCGCTCCACGATTTCTCCTTGGACGGCTCGGCTCGCTAGTCTGGTCGCAGTCGAGCAGCGGCCGCAGCCACCACTGCAGCACCGCGGTGCGGTGGCCGCGGCGGGCCGCACGCCGCGGGGGGCTGAGGGCAGGGCTCTGGGCCGGCCGGGCCCCGGCCAGGCTTGGCTGGCTGGGCCCCCGCGGCACCGCAGCGCCACCTCTGTCCGCGGCACCCGCCACCCATCCATTCGCATATATTCATATATTTTAGCATTTTAAAGCAAGACTAAATAATGAGAATGTCGTCAGTTGGCGTTGGTGTGGTGACTCCTCCGACGAGCACGGGGTCCCTGCCGGCCCCTGCCGGTCCCTGCCGGCCCCTGCCCCTGCCGGCCCAGCGGCATGCCTCATTACTCCCCCATGCACCCGTACTGATAGAGTCCATGGCCCGGACCAGACCACCCACCTCGCGGGCCTCGCGGGCTCCGTCCGGCTCCTCTTCATAACATGTGTAATACACGGAGGCCCACAATAGTTCAAAGGTGTCGACCTGGGCTCACGTGTGTAAAGGTTCGGAGTCATGAGTGACGCAGATGCAGATGTACGTCACCGGCCGAGCCACGGCGGCAGGCTGCAGCCACACCGGCTCCCGTGCCGGATGAGTTGCCTGCCTCACAGGCGGCCAGGAGTCTGTGTAGTTAAGTCGAGCGCGTGCGTGCGCGCATTCATCGGCAACTAAGATGACGCCAAATTAGCAGGCATTTTTTAAATTAAAAATCTGAAACGCAAAAATGCCAGGATTCTAGTGCAGGACTTCAAAAATCTCACCCGCCTAATAAAGATTTTTACCCCCGATTATTTATTTATACAGAGACAGCTGCGCCCCTCGCTCTAGAGAGACTCAGCTACCCTCGCTCAGCACCGCTGGGCTCCGTCCACACTGAAGGCGATCGGCACAGGCCGGTCAGCCCTTCCCGGTCGGGCATAGCCCCCGGCAAGTCAGTAGGATACGGCCCACCGCACCGCTTACAGGGTCGGGAAGACTTTATTCCCTGGCACAACCCCTTGCGTCCCCACAGTGGACGACGAAACCGCCCAGACATATCATGGTCCGGTCAGACGACATCAGCAGCGCGCAAAGCGCGCAGCAGTTTGCACGGTGGCGCCATCTCGCGGCGCGGCGAACCCATGAGGTTTGGTGTCGAGGTAGTCGTGTAACTACGTCGCGCGAGAAGTTGGCTGCAGTTGCACGGTGGCGCCCTCTGGTGCGGCCGTACAACTCAGTTACAGGTGGCCGCCAGCAGATGGCGCCACCGTCGAATTGTGGGCCGACTTCTCGCGCCGCGCGTATCCGTCGGCCTTACACGACTACCTCGACACCAAACGTCTTGGATGTTGTGCCCCGGCGCCGCGAGATGGCGCCACCGTGCAAACTGCTGCTCGCTTTGCGCGCTGCTGATGTCGTCTGACCGGACCATTATGTGTCTGGGCGGTTTCGTTGTCCACTGTGGGGACGGGAGGGGTTGTGCCAGGGAATGAAGTCTTCCCGACCCCGTGAGCGGTGCGGTGGGCAGTATCCTACTGACTTGCGGGGGGCTATGCCCGATCGGGAAGGGCCGACCGGCCTCAGCTGCTCGCCCCGTTCGTGGACACGGTCCAGCGGTACCTAGCAAAGGGCGTAACTGTCTCTGTATCAACCTGATCGGGGAAATAAATCCTCATCAGACGGGTGGGATTTCTGAAGTCCTGTACTAGCATCCCGGCACTTTTGGAGTTTCAGTTTTATTTTTAAAAATGCGTGCTAATTTGGTGTCATCTTGGTTGCCGATACATGCGCGCACGTACGCTCACGACTCAACCACACAGACTCCAGGCGGGGCGTGTGCACGTAGCCGCTGCGCGCGGGCCGTCACCAGACGCCCCCCACCCCAACGACCGCCCACCCCCGCCATTCACGGGGAGCGGCGCCGCATCAATTTCTTTACTTTTGTCTAGTCTTTTGGTAGTGTCTTATCTTGCCGCACCGCAATTATCCGAATCGCGTTTAGGTCGACCCTAACCGGGACCCGCAGGAGAAACAGTGGATAAGCCAGGGCACCCGTATTGGACGGCCTCAAAGGGCTTCCCTCCGGATAAAATCGAAGCGTGCCATCGAAACGTGCAGGAGTGATCGGGGACAGGGCAAATGAGGAAACAAGACGGTTTGTTTTTCTTAAATTTTATTATATAAGAAGATTACTGAGGTGGCCTCTGTCCTCTGCCGAAACCGCCACGGAATTCAACCTCCCCGGTGCCAGCACCGACATCAGCCTTCTTGTCGGGGCCGCCAGCAGCGCCAGGAGTCCGCCTGTACGCCTCGCGGTCGCTGGGCTTGGAGCCTTCCGATCGGGGAGCGGCGGTGCGGGGCCTCACGGGCTCCGGCCTGGTCTGGCGCTTCAGGGTTGAGGGGACGATCTGCAACAACAGTCAATTCCATTACTCGAATGCACGCCGGAACCCCTGCTTTATCTGCTGTACCGTAACGCGAAGTCGCCTGCCAAATCTCATTCCAGTAAGATGGAATCATTTAGTCATTGGATCCGTAACAAAAATAATCATAGATCCAGCAGGACAACTTCAGGAAAACGGCAAGTACTGTTTAGCCGAAGTATTTACAGCTTTACACAGTGAAATGCCATGACTAGTCACACGACAATCCAAAGAAAATGCCAAATCTCATTAAGAAATTATAATCATGTTCTCATTGGATCCGTAAAAGAAATAATCATAGATCTGACAATTGTCTGAATATTATGAAAAGGCTCATGAAGCAACACTAAGACGGCGTGTCAACTCTCAGAACAATTAGGTGGAATCATTATCTCATTGGATCCGTAACAAAAATAATCACAGATATGACAGCCCAAGTGCCTAGAACCTCTGTCAGCGGCACAAGATAAACACAAAATGAACTCCAAATTAAAATTTAAAAACCAGCTGTAAGTAGACACTAGCACAACTTACCTCAGGGGGGAGGTGGAGGTAATCCCTCAGATAACGAATACCCTCATTTGTGAGATACCAGTAGTAGTGCCTCCATGCGAACTGTTCATTGACAAACCCACGGGACTTCAGGCTCTGAAACAGGATGGAGCAAGTTACAACTCAAATCACGAGGACAGTCTTCAGGTAAACAGGCAGTACAGGCAATTCACAAATTTTCATACCTGGAGGGCCTTGATGACATGGAGATTGGGGATGTTGTGGTCAGCCAGATCGGGGTGCTTGGGCTCGTGGAAGTCTTTCTTAGCCACCATCACTCCCTCCTTGAAGAGGTACTCATAGATGGCAACTCTGTTCTTCTTGGGCATCAACATGCTGGAAGCAGAGAAAGTTTGCAGTCAGTGGTGAACATACTAGCCGCTGGAACCTCAACACAGAGAACCCAACAATTAGGGGACCAAGGTGCATCAAATGGAGGGATCGATACTCGATAAGTGAGTTATCACTGCAAGACATTTTCAGTGCATGACAACATTGACATAACCTCCACTGCAGGGAGCGCTGGTCACAAAGTCGCAATTAAGACACGAGCGGTCCGTCAGCCCGACCGCACTCGAGGAGGTACGGTGTAGCAAAGCCAATAGGATCTCAAGGCAACGTAAAACTTCGTAAGGAAAGCCGTTAAGGTGCGCCGGGAGCACGACCCTAACCTCTTTCGGGGTATGGGGTATGGAGACCCACAGGCCAGACCGGCAGGGTTTCGGTTCAAACACTAAACGCACCAAAGCGAATTAAGTTAATCGACGCGACACGAGTGCGGGGAGGTGTGAAGTTAAACATTTGAGCGAAACAAACCCCACGCCCGCCGCGAACAGACACGTCGCTAACCAACCTTTCGGCCGGTCGTACCGAGATAATACCGGAACAAAGTCAACAAGAATTTAAAATGAGATAAATCACAAGACACGGATGCGAAATCACGGCACTTACGCTTATATAAATTTATTCCAACCCAGATGTAAAAGGATTACACTCACTTGATGGCTTGTGGTGGATCGCGGAACAGAAAGGCTGCTGGCGTAAAGAGGAAGAAAAACAACGGGACTTCCTGTTCTTCCTCTGGTCATGGCTGGTGCACGCCGGTGCATGACATACGGTCAGAGCTTTTCATGCTTGAGAAAAACCTGCATTATAGGCCACTAAATTATATTTTCAAAATTAATTTATTTAATTTAAGAAACGCTTTTTATACAGAAGGGGAAAAATAAATTAGTTGTCTGCTTTAACTTCTTTTCTTATTCCCCCCCCCCCTTACCTCCCCCCCCCCCCCCCAACTATCCGTCCCCGCCCCTCAATGTTATGTTGACATTTTATTTATATGTTGAAAGCAGAAAAAATTGCCTGACTCTTCGCTCTTTTTGTTATTTCCATTGATTGTTATTGTTCTGATGACCCTTTTATAGTTCTCTCATAATGGATCGTTTTGAATATACTGATCCACGCTCAGCGCATAATGAAGAATTTTTAATGCGTGAAAATGGGGTTAGAATATATGATGGTGACAGCAAGGTATATCTGTGTTTGACGTTTTGTAGCCGTGACATTGAAGCGTAGCCGTTAAATATTTGTGAATGTCTGATGATTTGTCATAACTTTAACATGTCTGAATTTAACTTGCAGACAACTTTTGAGGGCGGAGAAATAGTAGTGAGCAACACCCGCATTCTGTGGGGTAGACCTGGTGATATTCCTCGCGGTCAGGCTTGCATTTGCCTGCCGTTATTTTACATTATATATGTTGAGGAGGAACAACGCACTTTCAGTTTCAGTAGCAGCCGCAAATTTGTTTTGCATCTCTCAGAACCACGCCAAGGTTTGTGGGACTAAAGCTTTATACTATGTGTATTACATTGTTTTCTTTGACGGCACTTTGCTTACCCAAGCTCTGTCCATTTCAGGGAAGCCACAGGGTCCTGTGCAATGGAGTCAATTTAGTTTCATCAAACTCTCATTTAAAGAAGGCCTCCACAATGATTTTCAAAGTATTTTACAAAATGCACTCATGACACGTGCTTGGGAGAGACTAAATCTGGGTCCTACTTCAGTTACAGCTGCTCCATCCCAAAGCATGGTGCGCAGAGAAGGAAATCATTGCATTGAAAATAGGTTTAAATAGTTTGAATAGGGCTTTAAAAAACTCTAAGTTGCAGGCTGATAGAAAATGGCGAAGTGGTATTGTTGGCATAGAAAGAAAAATTGAAGAGAAACAGAAGGCAACTGATGAAAGTATTTCACTGGCATTCCAGGATCTCAGTCGCCTAATGAACATGGCTAAAGATATGGTTGCACTCTCTCGTGGTATTTCCTCCAAAATCCGGGTTGGTAGTGTCAAAGAATTTTTATTTTTTAATTAAAAAAATATTATTCATCTACAGCTTTTAAATTTAGACACTGAACTGTCTTTTTAGGAGAAACAAGGAGACATTACAGAAGATGAGACTGTACGATTTAAATCATATTTGCTGAGCTTGGGTATTGACGATCCAGTGACCAGAGGGGCTTTCAGTAATCAAAATGAGTATTTCAACAGTCTTTCAAGACAATTAGCACAAATACTAGAAGAGCCAGTCAAGGTAAAATTGCAGCATTATATTATGTCTTGCAATTTCTGAAAACAGATTCCATTATAATTTTGTTTCTTTAAACACATAGGAAGTAGGAGGAATGATGTCAATGGCTGATGTGTATTGTCGAGTAAACCGGGCAAGAGGACTTGAGTTGCTCTCCCCAGAAGATCTCATGACCGCATGTCGGTTGATGTCCTCTCTACAACTTGGTCTGTGTCTGAGGACATTTGATAGTGGTGCAACTGTACTACAGCTCAGTGACCATAATGACACTATAATTGTTGAAAGTACTGCTGGCACAGTAAGTAAACTTAAGTCTTCTGTTGAAGTTTTTTTTTTTCTCTCTAAAATACTAATTGAAAATCCTTTGTGCAGCTTGAAGAACACAGGTCTCTGTCTGCAACTGAATTGGCAAAAATTTTGGGCATTTCCGTCCTCTTGGCTAAAGAGCGTCTTCTTACAACTGAAAAGCAAGGAAGAGCTTGTAGAGATGAGAGTTTGGAAGGTGTTCGATTCTATCCCAACCTTTTTCTGACAAAAGAAGTGTAGGACAAGTTAAGGATTTTGTGAAATGCATTTTTAAGAATATATCATCCATGTTATGAACTCCATTGTCATTCCAGATTACTCCAGGATTTTGTAATACACCATACATTTGTTGGAAGGGTTTTGCCCTAAGAGGCATAAAGAACAGCATTTCTGCAGTATGTAATGATTTACTTCATAACATAGCATTCACAATCCAGATTTGTTACAGATTGACTTGATAACAGTTCACATGCAAGTTAGATATGTCTTATCAAAGAGTGCCAGTTAGATGGCAGAAGTAAAACAAACAAACAAAAAAAAATCACAGAAAATTAAGAACATGGTGAGATTAACAAAACCAACATCAGATGATTCCAGGTCACACAACTCCCAAAGTAACAATTAAAATGGGATAATGCAAGTGATGTCAAGGGTGGCTGTCCATGTGCTGATGTGCTGTGTTACCTTATCCACTAAAAAGCTTGTAATTTCAGAAGCAATATTAGTGGAAACTGTTGTATGCTTTTCAACTCCTTCCTGTTGTGGACAGTCCTTCTGTTCCAGAAACAATCACCACTGTACACTTATTCCTTTGTGCAGACCTCCTATTAGAAAATCTCCATCCATATCACTATCTACCTATTTCTAAATCAAGGAAGAGGCAAAAAATGTAATGACAGCTGTCAAGGTACCTCACTTCTTTAAAACCATGGTGGTGTCAACAACTTCAATAAAATAAACTGATTCAATCACTAGAACAGTAAAGTAAGAACAGTGTTGGCACATAATTTTGTTACTAATATTTATCTCAAGTAACACATCATATATAAGTGATAAGCTATGGCTTTATTACAAACAGATACAGTCTACATATATTACATGCAACACAATCCCAATAGAACCAAGGCACCAAATATACAACATGCAGGTCACGCTGATGAGTGCACAAGTCATGCAACCGCACTTCCACCTACCAATACAACCTCTAAATATTCAGGTTCTTCGAAATGGAAGAGCAGACTGTCTAATGGTATACAAGCAAATGAATAAGGCACCTGCAAGTGCATAACAAATAATATGTGCACAAAACCAGCCATACTATGATTGTTTTAAAAACATGCAACACACATGCACACATATAAACACACAGACTTACAGTAATCATACATCATAAATGCTACTAACAAGTACTTTGAAAGCTCAAAGGATCTGGTGCTTCGACTTTGGGGCTGATAGATTGGTTTGGAAAACGATATGTCACACCTCTACGAGACAAATATCACAGGACATTTTGAGACAAAGGCGCTTATGTACAGCTGCATTTCAGAATCTATCCAAAAAAATCAGTCATATTAATACCTCAACTTACTTTACATTATCACTTTAAAGACTTCAGTAAGAAATTTTACCAAAGAAACTTGTATACAATAGCGTTTTATAAAATACTGTGAACATCACCTTCTGGCAATTGAGCCTTGCCAAAGTAGATTACACCAGATCCCCAACAAAGGTAAAGCTACACATCCCATGTTAAATTAAGAAATATTTACCACCACATCAAACAAAATTTTAGATAATGAAGAAAAATAGAATGTCATGAGTGCGAAGGTTTAAGCTATGTTGCAGATGATCTTTTTTTCTTTTTTTTAAAAAAAAGAGAGAGTGAAAAAGAAAGGCAACATCCATATAATGAATATTTGCACATTTAATTCAATGCTGAATAGATCTCAATGCCAGTTCTGGAGTACTACCTCAATCAATTTTGATATACCTAGGATGTTGCCCTTTCTACAAAAAGTCACACAGCTGTGACCACCTACAATCAGTAAAAGCTACATGAATCATGCTACAAGCACTGCGCCAAATGTAAAATATCCATTAAACCAATGAAGACTATCACAACACCTTAACTTCTTCCCATGCCTGTATGAAAAATTAAACTTTTAACATTCAATCAACACAAGGACAGTAACCACACATAAAATACTGTTTGCTAGAATTTAGAGTCTAATACATATTCTCATTATGCAGCCAATCCAATAATTTAAAATTTTTGGATCTAATCTGAGACAGAACCAAAATTAGACATTTTGACGCAAAGTCATTGGGACCTTTTATACAATACAGCAATAACAATTCAAAGCGAAAGATACTCAACTTTGAAATGACAGACATAATTATAAGTAGACTGGAATGTCAAACAAATGTGGTCAGCTTTCCAACAATGTGAACAACAGTTTAAAAACATTATTTAAGTAATACGTAATCACAGTGAATAAGACAATAATAAGACACAGAAGAGTAGGTATTTAATGAATTGAAAGTTTCAATGAAAATAAGTTCAGAAATATGTGAGACTGAACACAATCTGTCCAGTAAAGCAGAAAATACTGATTCTCAAGTCATATTGCTGGCAATCATTTTAGAAAAGGCAATAATAACTACAGTTGTCTCATACAGATGCTTATCAAAAACAGAGATAAGATGCTTCCCTCACCTCTATCACAAACCTAACGTACAGAGAAACGCTTCAGTGTAAGATGAAGATGGAGTTCCGGTACCAAGGGGCACAATTCAAATGGCTAGTGGTTTAGACACTTCCAAGAAATTGAAAAGAATGCAAATTTAGGTAAAACAACGGGAATCCAAATGTGGTAAAGGTTGGCAGCAGTTCTTCAAGAGACACTTGTCCTCATTTGACTTGCTGGACATAGACCCTCTTGCGTAAGTGTAAGAAAGAGAGAGAGAATGAGAGATGTCTGGTTTGATCTAGTGAAAGAGAGTACACAGCCTTATGGCTGATGGTTGTGGTGAGCATCCACACTGCTAGTACTCCAAAATTAGAGGCAATGACTGGAATATTCACTTTAAAAAAGGACGAGTGGCAATTCTTTTCATTCTCTCGGAGCATCAGAACCCAAAACCACTACAGTTGACTTACCAGTTTTCAGATAAATGAAATAAATACATAATTTCCTTTTGAACAATGTATTTTGTATTAAGTTATGCAAACATGAATGCTCAATAATATGTTCCGTGCAAACAGACACAAATAGATCATCCCCAATGCATTTCATCACCGACACACCATTAGAAAAATTCCTACATGGTGAATCGCAAGCCAACAGCAAAAGAGATTGATGGTAAGAAATATCCCTTAAGCAAAGTTTTATCAGCTTTCAACAAGTAATGAGGAATGCATGAGACAACAGACCAAACACACAGAACAATTCAACTTAACTGTATCTTGTCCATTCTGTATGTTTGTTTATTGTGACTACAAGGACATGACACAAAAAATAAAATGAGTGGGCAATGGAAATTAGGAACCCAGTTATATACCAAGATGAAATAAAAAAGGTATTATGAGCAGATGCGAGTTCTAGTCCAAAAATGTTACACATGGGAAGTTCACACTAGGAAGTAACAACAAAGCCCAAATAGGAAAACTGAATTTCTGCTTGCACCAAATTCCATTTAAGTATGATAATCAAAAATAAGAACTTGGACAGTTTTCAAAATGAATTAATAGCTATCACAAATTTGTTACATTCAACAAAAGTACTAATAAATATCTTAAATTGAAATATTCTAGTTAAGTAAATCAATTAGCTAACTATGGGCCGTTGCAGAAGTGTGCATCTGTCCTACACAACAATTTCGCAAAATGCCCTACAGGCGGAGCAAGTACGTAGAGATTTGAAAACAGTGATAGGATATCAGTAACATTTGGCTTAGGAACAAGGATAATTTGGCAACACTACCCTGATTTCAAATGAGTACAGACTTCTGCTACAGCCCTGCAGGATCTAGGACCACTGCACCAAATGAAACATAAGGTGATGGGAGAGGATTGATTTGAGGATAGGATAGGAACTGCACATTGTCAGAACCTTGCCGAGACTCAGCAGACACTACTGTCATTTGTTCCACCTTAAAAAGAAAGAAAACAAACTAAAAACAACAACAACAACTTGAATTAAGTTTATTAATTGTATTTTATGAACCATACAAAACAAACTAAAATTGTCAATTTCAAGTCTTTTAGTAAAATAGAGAATGTAGTAAAATCACAGCTCAAGGGTGACATTCATTCAGTTCTGACGTAGCTTTTGCAACCATTTTTTTTTTCTTTTCCTTTTCAATCATAAGCAAATGAAATGAGCACAGTGACTAAGCTTGATTTGTAGATTCTTGGCAAGGAACCCTTCATTGACTATACTGGACATTGTTTTCACACACACTGATTAAATCTCACTAGTAATCCATAAAAGAGACCCTAATACATATAAAAGAGACTGGTAACCCACAAGGAAAACATTGCCTATCTGAACATATATCTTTTATACCCTACACAAAGAAAACACATCAATTTAAGAAAAATAACAAGACCCTCTGGAAAAATCATTTAATAAGTACAAGCGTAATGATCCTTTAGACTCATGAGGTAGAAACAACTTTTGCAAGCAGCAAATATTTCAATACTAGAAAGTCACTGATATATTTAAAACAATATGAGTCATGATAAAAATTAGATGAACTCATGAATTTCTTTAACATAATACTTTCAACAAGTAATAAATTAATAATCTACACAATAGCGCCCACACACAGAAAATATACTATAATGAAGCAGATTTGATAACTATTATTCTGAGCAAATAAAAATAATTAGAAACTTCCAACGAAATTCCCTTCAACAAATTTAAAATAGGAGAAAGAAACAATAAGACCCCATACTTGGAGATAAAAAAAAATCTAGTGTGTACTTCAATCACTGACGTGCTCAGGTAGCGTACCATTTCAGTTACAGCTCGAATGGCATCAGCACTCCATGGAAACAATTTTGCTGAATATGTAGATGAGTGCCTGATGAATAGTAAAGAATGAATGCATCCACAAGCTAGCTCTGCATTAACTATCAGTGTTACTAATTTCATAACCCTTCTTTAATTTTAGTCGCAGTCTAAAGGAAAATGAAACTTAAACAAGAGAATGTTTTGTAGAGGACTTTACAGTGAACTCAATTGAACATACACTTAACACTGAGACTTTAGGAAAAAAAATCACAAATTAATAAATAAACATTTTACTTCCCCATTAATAAATGAAACAACTAATGATTTACAACAGGCTTTCAAGTTAAATTCCCAATAAAGGGACTCTTATACTATTACTGCTATCTGTTGAGCGAAGCCCTATAACCCTAACAATTGACATATAGCACCACAATATTCAAACTCTCAGACACACAAGACTAGATGCTGTAGGAAAAATACGATTGAACAACCCACACAGTTAAGTTGCCAGAAAAAAAGGTCCTTGCCAAGATCCAATAAATAGTCCAGAATGTTATGTCACTAACAATCTCACTCAGTACATTGTCAGACTTAAAATAATTTCTTAAATTCAAATAATTTTAAACCTGCAGCATGAAATAGCCACAAAGCCACATGGAAACACCACTTTTAAGGGAAAGATAACGAAAGAAAAGGGCAGAACTTTTAAATAAAATAATCGGTCTCGGCTGCCGGTTCGCGGGCAGTAGGGAGGAGGGATTATAGGACAAAGGATAAACCATACACAGATTTCCTAAGAGCATAAAAAGATGTTAGCACATCCTGCCTTCTATGTACCAAAATAGTAGAGGGAAAAAAAATGGGAGAGAAATAAGCAAGCAATAGCATACATAAGTTGCCCACAATTCCAGGTATAACAGAAATGTTAAGATTAACAAATATGTTATAAGCAAAGAAAAAAAAAGGAAAAAAAAGGTGAGAATCGTGATACAAAACAGATATTGCAGTTTCTAGAGAACATTTTAGGGGAGGGAAAATACGAGAAGGCAAGACTGTGAGCTTGATGGAAAATAAAACTACCTTACACTAGCTATAACTTAGATGCTACAAGTTAGCCTCAAATTTGTCCCAAACATGCACCAAGTACAGATATACACAACAAAAATTTAAAAAAAGAAGGAAGATAACTTCACCTAAGAAAAAAAAATCCAGAAACGATTTTGGAGAGTCCCTTCACTATTAAGTGAAATTGGCATATAACAACATTCCCGAATCCATCTGTTTTAGTCTTAGTGTTACAACTACAATGAAGAATAAATGCTGAATTAAACCCTTTCAGTACTTGACGAGCAAAGATACGTTCACAGCATCACTTTTATGTTTCTTTTTACAGAGAGCAAGTGACCCATAAGAACTTGCCTAAATAATCCTTATGCTCACAATGTGCATGGACATCCTCTTTAGAGATACTCACATCCACAGAATGAAAAGGTAAGAATTGTTGCCTTAAAACCATGTGTTACAGCACAAATGGTGCAAGAGCTTGAATTGTGACTTGAGAGTTTGGCAAAACACAAAGCTTCCAACAACTTCCACAACTTCCAATCTCTTCACAGCAAATAAATTATGTACTTTGATCTGGTTCACAAGGCAAATTTTAACAGAACACCCACAAAACAAAGTTTCACACTTCAAAATGTAATCTGCAGCAGGTAATTAATAAGGACAAAAATATTTACTGGGATGTAACCCTGCATGATGATGTTGCCACCCAGTATAGGCTATGCTTGTGGATACTCCCTCCCCCTCCCCTCCCATCAGCTGCGGCCTTCCGAGTGTCAGACGAAGAAGCAATGATAGGCATTGCGGCGGCTTGTGGTTTCACCCACCCACCCCAAAAATTAAAACCCCACAGCAATCTGGAAACCATCAAATAATTAAGTTCACAATGTTGAACAGGAGGATGGCATAATTATGAATCCAAATTGAGAGAACTTACATTGGTATTTTCAAACACCATATGTACTTGATAACCTCTCGTGAAGCTGTGGGGGAAATTGATCAGCAAAGCGCTTCCAGTTCTCTTCTCCAACCTGATTTTTAAATCCATGAAGTATCTAAACACAAATTAGGTACAAATAATCAATTAGCCAGTGAAGTAAAAGCCTATAATGAAGCATAACTGCTCAGAAGTTTCAATACCTTGTGAAACATATCTCTCAGGTCTTCTTTAGGATTGACCCAAGATGCAACTGCATCGCAGAAGAAAATGAAGTCCTGCACAACACCAGCTGGGTTCACTGTTATCATTTGACACATGCCACGAAAAGCACTATCCTTTTCTTCATTGTCCCGGATGTTTCGAAGAGAAGAACACCTAAGACAACAAAGCGAAAATCAAATCAAGTGAAGAAGGGAAAGACATACTTAGTATCTTTGTTCCACACTAACAGGGGATGCCAGTTCCAAGTTGAGTGTTATATGTACTTTAAGCTCTCATAATAGTGAAGATAATTGTACAATAGGGGTTCAGAGTAAGTGGCATCACATAGTACTCAATACTATTTCAGGTCACAATAGTAGAAATAGCAAAAAATACGTAAGTTACAGATGCACCAATGGCAGACAGAAAAATGTCCACTAATTATTAAGCTACAGCATACTAGAAGGCATAAATAATATTAATGAAACAATGTATGTTGCATTCTGAACTTTCATGAATTATCTAACTACAAAGCAGGAGTAAAAGCCAAGAGCTGACCATTAGATGGTTTGTGCATAGTATTAGGTACAGTGTTGATAATGAGTGTCAAGCCAGAAGTGACATCCCGTATGTTAGCATATGCTAAAAAAAAAACCAAACGACTCACAATGTGATAATTGGCTTGAATCAATGACTTAAATAAAGTGTACTATCAGCAGAGGCACTTCAGAAATAGACGTGCTAAAAATTTGGTAGTAGAAGAGCTTAGGAGGGGGGAAATGCATCTACTCCCAAACCTAACTGAAGGGCATGTACCATTCATCTTTTTGCACAAATCCTACCTTTACATATTAAAGGCTGCACTTAAAAACATGAACCTAATGATTGAAAGTCATGAACACGGCACAAAAATGCTACGGTAGCTTTCTCTCGCCACTATAAAATTACGAAGATTGGGAGTTACATACACCAATGCAGACAGAAGTGCATATGGCATAAGAAGTAGAAATACTGTGCAGGAAGTAGAATGGAGTACACCAGAGGTATTGAGAGCGTCACCAAAAGCAAGGCAAACAGAATGTATCAGATTTTAGCGACACCCTATCTTTACAACGATTTATAGCATCTTGACACCTTAAGGTGGGTAGAAAGCATTTGCAAGAGAGTGCTCCTATTTTACTGGTTCAAACACAGCACTAGCAGAAATTTTTAATTAACTTTAATAGGAAAGGAAAACCAAGCGCAACGGATTTTGAAAACACACAAGAAACAAAACTGGACCAAATGTAACGATCTCTTTAAAATGGTGTTGTGTCCAAAGAACCAGCAAAACATGAGCTCCACTAACTAATTAGTTGTTAAAATATACTGATAAATTTAAAAGTAGTAGGAAAAAGAAAAGTTACACACCACTGACGAACAAAGTGTTGCAACATGGGGGCGACGTCATGAGGGCACACATAACCTAGCCGGCCAATTGTAATCGCTAACAACCACAAAAGAAAAGAAAAACAAAATGTGTAAGTAAATAATTAAAAGAACAAATAAAATTGTCACTGGCACATATAAAGAATAACACAATGTGAAGTTAAAAACATATGCTAAGGTGCGGCAAGGCTGGATAGCACAATTTTCTTTTCAAAAGACCAAACAGAAAAGACTAAGTATGTTTTTTTAAATGTAAAAGTTCTAATAGAAAGGAAGAACATCAAAGTAATATAAATCAAATCTACCCATGGGGTATCCCAATTCACAACTAGTACTTCACAGACCCTTAAACTTCCCTATGCGAACCACCTACATTACAGTAACAGAACTTCCACCTTGTAGAGGCTTCAGTCAAAGCGGATAGGGGGCAACCATTACTGATATTAGGGAACTTAACAAAATAGAATTCCAGTATACTTTCACCCACACAATTATCTTGGACTTTTGAAACTGTCAATTATCCTGTGACACATTCCAGCCAACCACATTGCTTAGCAAACAAAAAGTAATCCTGTTTAAAAATTAAAAAGAAATTAAGACAGAATGGAACAAGCTCTACTAGCGCAAACAGAAATGCGCCTTTTAAGAAGTGCTGCACCTATTTGATGATATAAGGTATAATGTGTAACTAAGAAGGATTATTTAACAGTAACAGTTCAGTATCTTTTTATCCAGTACAATGGAATAAAAACCAAAACTTTAGGAGAAGTGCAACAATTTTCAGAAGGCTTTCAGAACCTCTGCAGCACAAAAGAAAATAAGTATGGTGGGACACAATCTGCAGCACTACAGGCATCTCTTAGAGCACCATTCCATACCAACACAAAAACACTTTTGTAGCCGAAGCAAATTCTAGATGCTGCTCAGCAAAATTGCAAGAGCTCAGTAAAGTCATAAGGGATGTGGAATGGCGTAGACAATGCTTTTAAAATGTAAAGATCTGACACTAGATGGCACGTTCACACTCAAAACAGCCTCTGTAGCCCGATCATGCTTGTAACATTCCAAAGGAAATGCACAGAAATTCAGTACACAAATTTTATGTGAAAAATTTTAACAGATCCGATTTTGGAAAATAAATCCTGAGTGCTTCAAAGGCACATTGGTGCAACGCTAGAGAAATACACCTAATATAATAATGCTGCAAGAAGAACATGAAAAATACAGGCTTGCAAGCTAGATGTTACCGTATTCATCTAAAAGGCAAGCCCACCCCCAATTGAGAATTTAAAAAATCCCATTTAAGCCTAGCTGTTGGCTCTTTCAGGATCTATTATCCTTCATTCAAGGGGGGTCAACTTCAGACAAATATGATAAAATATTTCTTTTCGCCTACAAAGCTTACAAATAAATTCATGAGTGCGAAATACTGTGGGCACAAGTTTCAACTTTAAAACTGAATGTCAAGGTACTGCAATTGGATTTCTATGACCCAATTGATCTTAAATTATGATAGAAATAGGAAAACGGGGAAAAGCACTAGGCCTAATCCCTCAATTCAAACAAAAAACATAGCATTGAAACTCAGGATTTACTGTACAATTAGATGGTTTTGTAGATAGAGCTAGGGAAATTCAGATGCTCACTGAATCTCTTGACTCACCCGTGTTTTCCAGAAGTGTTTTAGGAGTATTCCCCCTATTGATGATCACTATGAGCTGATTCACAACTAATTGTACATAAGGTCGCATGTCCTGGCCTGAAATCAGGATTAGGAGTTACGATCGCCATAACAGATGCAAGGAACTGGATCAAACAATCTTAAAGGACTCACCTAATTTAACAGATATTTCACCGATGGCCCATGTGGCATTATTACAGACAGAGATAAATTCAGGATTGAGATTTTGACCAAGGATGGGCAGGAACTCAGCTGCAAGGAAAAGAGACAGAATGTTGAACAACTAACATTACACCAGGAAAACAGATCCAATAAACAAGACCTGGTTAGCAAGAAGAACTCACGAATGCAAGGATGGACATGCTGGAAACAGGCCTTCGTGAGATCTCCAAGAAGGGCAAATGAAGACTGTCTAACTTCCGGCATAGGATCTTGCATACATTGGTATAGCAAGTGCATGATATTTGAATCCACAACCAGCTTCTCAATCTGTCCATTAAGACCCTCTGCAAGCCCCGACAACAGGTCAAGAGCAACAATCATAAAATCTTTGTCGGGTGCTTCAAACTGCTCTGGACTTTGGGTATTAGCCTATAAGGGGTTCAGAACAAATACTTAATGATATTGCCACTACCTCATCCTCACTTATAAGTCTCACAACCCCACTCACAATATGTTGATTGAGAGTTTGCTCCACAAGACACACACACCGACGGTACACTGGTTCACAGTAAGGTAGAAAACCAGATTGTAACGCAGTTGCCACGCTAGATAGGCACTGAAACACACAAGAAGATATACCAGAGACAATATAATTTAGAAACCAAAGAAGCGTGCAATTTTTAATGCAACATGACCGCACGATAGTACCTCGAGAAGTGGGAAAAGATCTTTGTCCTCATCTTTGAGAACATTCCACTTCTCAATCAATGGAGGCATTAATAGATTTATGTATTCTTCTTTGTTCAAGTGATGTCCAACAGAGTCAGCAAGAGTACCAATAGCATCATACAAAATCAGTAAATTTTTATGCTGATATTTGCTGAAGGCAAAAACCAAAGTTTCAAGGATAAAGCCAAGGTATGGCACAAGCTCTGTGCAAGCCTCCTCTTCTAATGTGGCAAAAGCAGAACAAGCTGCTTCTTGGACTCTCTTATTGGCATCCAATATCCTTTTCAGAAGCTAAAAATACAGGACCATTAGATTAGACTCCCAGCAAATACAGAAAGGAAGGCGCAGTAGTGAGGAGAGTTTTACCTCATTCATTAGTGGTTTAAAGTACATATCATGATTTTGGGTTACAACCCAATGAGAATATCTACTCAGCGTCCAACATGTGATAGCTCGTACAAGAGCTTTCTTGTCAGCCAGACAGTTTATCAAATAAGGAATGAGTTCGCCTAAATGCGGTATCATCCCCTGCATGCAGCCTGTAAGTCAGAGAATTTATCTATACTTTCTTCACAGTAAGATGCACACGAGCAATTATACATAGATATTAAACACATTGAACCATTAGCTTCAACTCCATTAGGACAACAGTTGAAATACCAGTGTACTTCTTACTGCAAAACAATTACTCACCTTCCGCAATAGCCCCAAGAGCCAATATGCCACTTTCCTTGACATCCCATTCATTGTGAAAGAGAGTTTCTTTCAAAATTGGAACCAGGACAGGGAGTAAGTCTTCACCAAACACATTGGCAAGGCAGTCTAGAGCAGCAGCGCTGCACTTTCCTAACCACGCAAGATCCACAGCGTAAAGCTCAAGGTTGGAATTTAAGGTATAACATGACAAACGAGTGTTCCTACTCACTTAAGTTCCAATCCGACAACGAGCTGTCATCGTCAAGACCGTCGTCATCATCGTCATCACCCTCTTCTCCATTCTCTGTGTGCTTGTGTGTGTGAGTTCGAGACTTGTGGAACCGAGGTCGAATGTCTTCTTCACGGTCAGGTATCATTTCATCTTCTTCAACATCACCCTGCACACAACATTGTAAAATATGTAGCACAAACTGTAACGTTCTCGCCAGAACAGACTTGCTGATGTGTTTTTCGAGAAATTACCTTAAGCAGAATTATGTCAATTTCTGAATACTTCATGCCTCTCACAAGTACAGGGACAAGTCTGGTGAGGTATTGACTAAGAGCTTCCTTGCAAATGTGCTGCTCAGCTAGTGACAGCCAAAATTCGCAAGCCTCCAGAGCCACAGCCTCATCTTGGTCTTGAGTACGCATCAGCATGTACTGAAAATGAGTAATAAGGGATTAAACTCTTTATAATAAACGTAAGAAATGGGAAATAAAATGAAGTTCGTGGGGGGGAGCCTTGTCTCTCTTACCTCAATGATGTTGTGCATGTGGGGAATTAGCCGATCCATGCGAACTTCTAACAACATGACCAAAGCTCTACAAACATTTTTCCGCACGTCTGGGTCATCGTCAGATGCCAAGTGAAATAGGTTCTAGAAAATTAATAAGAATTACAAATAGAATATGACCAATACGGTATTCCAACTAAAATAAGCAGAAACACTTTAAATAATGATAAATTATGTCTTACTTCCAGAAAAGGGTCTATGTGTGTCATGAGCGCCTGGGTGCGACTGATGATGAATTGATTTACACAAGCTATGGCATGGGACCTGAAAATGATAGAAAGTAAGGTGTATATTACTAAGGATCAAAAGTGAACACATTAACCCAAAACTTCATCATGATTATTTTCAAAAAGGATGTGAAGGTCACAAAATAGCATGTAAAAGATAGTAAAGGACACTACAAATAAATCTAGCGTAACCAGAGTGTATGGAGGACTACTATCAAACTCCACTCATTGAGACTAAGCTCTTGTGGTGTTAGCGAAATCTCCATTTGATCTTGCACCTCCTCAAATACAGCCACTTACAAGAAAGCAGAGTAAGAAAGGGTGGTGCCTCAATAAAAGCACAGTATAGGGGGACTAAGAATTTGAACTAAAAGACAAATTGGGTGTGTATGAAGGACTACTATCAAACTCCACTCATTGAGACTGAGCTCTTGTGGTGTTAGCGAAATCTCCATTTGATCTCGCACCTCCCCAAAGACAACCACTTAGAGCAAGGGGGTGTCAGAAAAGGTGGTGCGTCAATAAAAACACAGTGAAGGGGACTGAGAAATTGAATCATAGAACTGATTGAGAGTGTTTGGAGGACTACTATCAAACTCCACTCATTGAGACTAAGCTCTTGTGGTGTTAGCGAAATCTCCATTTGATCTTGCACCTCCTAAACTACTGCCACTTATAGCAAGGCAGTATAAGAAAAGGTGGTGCGTCAATAAAGTCAGTAGAGGGGACTGAGAAATTGAATCATAGAACTGATTGAGAGTGTTTGGAGGACTACTATCAAACTCCACTCATTGAGACTAAGCTCTTGTGGTGTTAGCGAAATCTCCATTTGATCTTGCACCTCCTCAACTACTGCCACTTATAGCAAGGCAGTATAAGAAAAGGTGGTGCGTCAATAAAAACACAGTAGAGGGGACTGAGAAATTGAATCATAGAACTGATTGAGAGTGTTTGGAGGACTACTATCAAACTCCACTCATCGAGACTAAGCTCTTGTGGTGTTAGCGAAATCTCCACTTGATCTTGCACCTCCTTCACTGCCACCGCTCATTATGAAGCAGTGACACGCAAGATGGTGCGCTTAGTTGAATATTAGTAACAGGTACAGATCTGAACCAAACTAATTAAGTGTATGGAGCTTAAATTCAGATTCCACCAAGGACTCCTCCTTTTGATGTCTGTGATTGTCCGAGTCACAGCTCCAACTGTACTAGACCACACAACACCAAATACAGCTAAAATAGTGCTTGATAATATTTGCTAAGGATTATTACTAACCGAATCTTGGGGCTAGAATGACGGAAGAACTCCAAGAACTTGGGGATGAGTATGTTCAAGGGCCTGTTCAAGGCATCACTGTCAAGCAGCTCAGCAGAGTCTTCACATATTTTTTGTAGTGCTCCAAATGAGCCCTGCAACAGAAACAGGACAAACACACTTACTAAAAGAACATGTAAACAGGGTAAGAACTTATGGGTTCAGATCTATGGCATTGTATGGCAAAAACCAAGAAATATTTTTAAAAATTACCTCACAAGCATTGTAGTCCACAGAATCCAGCAATATAACTAGAGCTGGTAGGAGTTCTGGCCATGATGTTAATTCTCCTTTGGAGGCAATGGTCGTTATAAGAATACCAACCGTTGCCCGAATCAATGGAGAAGGATCTCCAACAGCATTTAAACATTCTTGCTTTATGAATTCACTGACTTCTGGTAAAAACTTGTGGAAGTGAGCTTTGACATTGTTTTTGAGGATGAGCCCACTAAGAGATCGTGTTGGTTCATCTGGGGAAGAAGACGTGCATATAATACATTTCCTTGTGAAAAACAGAGGTATAGAGAGGTACACTTAAAAGAACTCCTACCTTCAGTTTTTAATTTCGTCAAAACAAATATGAGATAATTGTTAAAATCCGGGAATTCATTCAGTTCCTCCAATTTCTAGCACAGTGTTAAGGAAACCAACTTTTGGCAGCAGGACAGATATTGTCACATTTCTACTAGCTACAGAAAACACCAATACAGACACATGAACCAGCTAAATGCAAGATTTCTGAAAATTGGTACTGGCATCGTTCCAGATCTCCCAAAATAACGAGTAAACCGCACATACACATCTTATGGAAATTTCCACCCCCACAGACAGGTTAGTCGCCCCGATAAAGAGAGCGGGAAATCATTACGTGAAGAATAAAACTACAGGCGATATACCACCTGGCTACACATTTCAAAACTAACAACAAAATGAACTGAAAGCGTGAACTATAATAACAACAAAACATGTTCGGGTTAACATTTTCGCTACAGATCGCAGTTCCCGGTGTTTCGGTCTCGGTCACTACGTCACATGAAACGAATGCTGACAACATCCCTCGATCCTTAGACAAGTTAACATGAGGACAGAATGAGATTAGAGTAGATCATCCATTGCGAAACCCGCAACAAATGTCCAGGGAAAGAAAATTTTCTCGGTTGCTACGGTAAGGGCAAGTAGGTAAGCCTAGGTGAGCTACTAGTTCAGCTGCACATCTTGGGTGCAAATTGATAACTTTCCTCATCAAGACTAAAAGGATACTTTCTGGACTGCTCTTTGAGTTGCTGTATCGGGAGATTGTGACTCCTTGAGAAGCTGGAGAATTTGTTGAAGACCTTCTTCTTTCGGCTGCCACGCCATTTTCATTATTGACTGTAAAACTACACAGGAAGTCCTCTGCCTGCTACCACTACATACTAGCCGGAAGTCCACCGAATGAGTCATAACTAAATCTGGTGTTCAAGGCTGATGTCATTGCTCTGACGCTTTGGAGGATGTTCAGAGCGGTCAAATTACTTTTAGAACTCGCGATAAATTATTAATATTAATTTGCTGGCAGTGGGTTATTTTAGTGTACAAAACGATTTTAACAAACCGCGCGCTGTAGGAGCTCAACGATTGATTTGACGTAATCGCCTTCCGATTGGTGGCGAAAATGTCAACTATTTTCCTGGTTCGAAATGGCGGGCGTTTAGAAAGCACATCCCGAATGACCTCATGAAATGCCGTGGTCCTTTCTCTCGTTTCTCTTGAGAGGGTTTACCACTTTCAAAAATTTCTCAAAATTCTTGTCAGGATTATTATAAATGGACTTCAAGACGCATATGAATAAGGTAGCAAGTGTGGTATAAAGTGATGGAAAACTGGAGCTGACTTTTATGTCAATAAGTTTATTTAATAACCTTATGGAAAATTACAGACCAAATGAGTAACAATGTTTGAATCACTAAACTTAAATTCAATCAACACTGCACATATGTAGGACGTTTGCTGTGTCAGTTCTTTATTTCGCTGTTTCTTTCTGCCTTAATTTTTGCCATTCTCTGGATTGATTTCTGTGCTGCACTATGGATTTTGGAGTCAAGTGAATCTGTAGCAGGTAAAATAAGAGGACATTTTAAAAATTAAGTACTGGTTGTCCAGCATTGGTAATAATTGGCTTTAGTCACAAAATTCATATCTGCTAAAAGAAGGGTTTTTTTTTTTGTTCACGAAACTTACATATTTTGTGTTGACCTTGCATTGGAAAACGGACTGGTAGTGCCACAGGATCTTCACATATGAATACAAAAGGAGATTCACTTTCTCCATTGGGATATTTTAGACGGTACTCCTCTTGAGCTAAACAGTCTGTAACTGTGACACATCCAAGCAAGCACCCTACAGGGTAATGTTCAGGGAAATGTAAATTTTCACCTGTAAGGCATAATATTACAATTTTGTCAGTATTACTCAATGAATATACACTATAAGGAAACAGCCAACACTTGCTGCATACTCACCTCCCCTCAACAGCCGTATGGCATTCTCACAGGCTCTGATTTCCTGTAGATCAGGTTCCTTTGCAGCAGCAGCAATCCACAGCCGGCCTCGATGTGGCGAGTACCAATTGCGGCCTTCATGCCTAATACACAAAAAAACCAGGTCATAGGTGAAGCTGCTGTCATTTATCACTTGCACAGATAATTAAAGAAAATTAGGTCTTACAATTTGATTCCAACAATGAGAAGGGATGCCCAAGGTTGGTGCATGCTCAAACACCGCCCAGAATCAGTCATTTCTAGGAATTCTTTATCTTGAACACGGTTAGATTGTGGGAAACTTCTATCTCCTTCTGGGGATAGGGTGTGTCTCCATGGTATTTCACTCATGACAGATCCTTGGAACTGGCAAAACTTTGTTGTAGTACACCTATCTGGTTATATTTTTAAGCAACTACAAAAATAAAGTATAAGTATTTAAACCTACTGTTAAATCAGGGAAGTCAATGCCTGGATCCATATTAAGACTTCCCTTGCCACCTGCTTGAAGTTCTTTCAAATCTCTTCTATCATCCTCATAATTTATCATTTCCAAATGAGTCCTATCTTCAACAACTTGACGACCTGTAAATTTGATGGATACCATAAGTACATGGTCATTACCACAAGACAGAAAGGTTTGATAAGTGATTCTACATTCCACACACCAGCAAAATCAAGAGTAAAGCGAGCATCCTTTCTAGAGGCATGTTTCCGGGCTCTTTCAGCATCTTCCTGGCTCTTCAACTTTTGGCGTTCTCCTTCTGAAAGCCAGACTGAGCTTGAAGAATAATAGTCACTTTCATCATCTATGACCTTGGTACGGCGCTCACTTTAAAAAAACAAAAAAACATTTGAATTGGAAAAAATTTCAAATTTTATATTTCTTTCCTGAAAAAGTATTGAACGCAAAGCATACCTCGTTTTGTCATACTCTAACAAACGATTTCGCTGAGCCATAGCAGCATCTAGACCAGATGGTTTGTCTTGACTCATTAATTTCCTAAGAAGACTTTCAGACTGTCTAGAATTTCTTTGAAGCACTTTCATTTCTTCTGGTGTACATACCTAAAGCGAGGAGTGTTAATCAACTGTAACACCTCTTATTATTATGAAACTGCCAGGAGGTGAAAACATACCAGATTTCCACAAAAGAAACAAAGCCCAGCTCCCTCTTGCTCACAAACTATTCGACCACATTTTACACAGTTGTTGATTAATTTATGTTTAGTGGCTTGACACTGGCATGCATGTCGACCTTAAACAGAAGCACCCAGAAAGTTCTAATATAAGACAGTATTTAATATCTGTGCAGTGAACGAAAAATACCTTTCAGAAGAATCGTATCTTTGTTCTGCCCTTCTTGAGAATACAAATTAACAAATTTAGGTCGCTTTTTGAGAGCACCTTGACTAGAGTCATTGTAAGTTTCTGGTTCCTGTGAAAAGAGGAGGGTTAATAATAGCACTTGTAATATAGTTCACAAAATATAAGAAGGAGGGCATGTGACTCATTCTGAGAAGCAAAAATTGATTGGACTACCATAACAGGTGCAGCAGGAGTTGACTTGTCAGAAGCCACCTGGATATTAGGCTTGTTTCCAAATTTCTTGCCCTTGTTCTTCTTTTCAGAGTTTCCAACAAAATAAATTTCTTCATTTTGTGGCTTTTTGTACCCAAGGGGTTTATTTTCAGTACTACTAACTGAAAATACAAGACAGGAGATTTTGTCAGGTGATGATACAGATAAGTACCCATTAAGATTTTCCCAAATAAGAAAAAATTGGCTAAAAATGAAAATTCAGTAAATACCATTCAGTCTGCGAAGTAGTTCAACATAGAATTGTTTATGTTGATGATTATCAAAATTCAAAAGAGTACCACAGTATTCTTCCAAGTCCTGAGCAGTTTCCATAGAAATAATGTAGCTGGAAATAAAAATTGTTTTGAAAAGCGTTCTTCTAACACTTAAAAATCACATCACCAATCACTTGATAATTATTTAAAGGTAATGTCTTGTGTTGGCGAGGATGGAAAAAACTTACCCAACCATTTCCTGAGGAACTTCAAAGCCAAGAACTTTGGACAGCTGTCCATGTATCCATTGTGAGTTCGAACTACTGCCCATTGCAGAGAGAGTACGGCCAGATTCAATGGTTTAAAATCGGCCCACACTATGTCTTTTGGAGCTGATTAGAAATTTCCGAAATTTAATCAACAGCCCCAAGATATACCTTCTACAGTACCCAATGAAAATTAATAATCGAGTAGAGACCAACAGACACTTGCAAACACTTCGACACTAACATGACACTAAAGCAACACTGAAGTGTTAAAATGAAGTACCGCTTATCCTGTCAACAGACAGTAATAGACAACAACTTCTTTAACTCTTCTTTAAGTTCCTTTAAAAATCCATCGACGAGTTAACCCAATTTCTGACAGTAGCAGATGACGTACAACAGTCCATGTGTGACAACATAAATGCCGGCGAGGCTTGGGACGCACACGGGGCAGGGCAGCTGGGGCCGTTGGCGCCGCTCGTCAGGGCGAACATGGTTTACAGTCGGTCTGGTAAAAAGCTTGGCACGAAACACACCTCTTCCCAACAGCTTACCAGGGCACACTTTGCGTGGACGGACTATACCTAGGCCGGCGGCCGGCGGCCGGCGCGACGAGCGTCTCGAGTCCTGCCCCGAGCCACACTCCCGTTCATTAGTGTGGCCTTTGGTGGTGCACCACCTGATGGCCAGGGCCAGAAATGGCTGCCGCCCGCTGTCTCTCTCTGGTTTAGTGAGTGGGATGGGATTCCAAGCCCTTTTCGTTTGTTGGCAGTGTCAGAAAGAAAAAAACAAACAACACAGAAACGCCATGATTATCTTTGCTTACTGCAGTTTCTAAGACGGAGTCTACTATGTTTACAGTGATTGACAGACAATAAGCAGTGAGACTAAGAGATGGTCCTGACATCGGCTGTTTTACCCAAGGCCTAAATGTTTAATTTTCAACTAGAGGCCTTGGAACTTGTTGGAGGTTGGAGGACAAGGCTTATGAAGAAATTTCTACATTGACATCCTCTTATCTGGGTGTCAACCTAAAATGTCCTGCGGAATAACTGCAGATAATCCAGCCCCTGAAACCACTGTCAGTTTTACTCGGTCTCAAGTTCCTGAAGATAGTGAGGAAGATGACATCCAAATTACCTTGGCACCCTACATTCAGTCATATCTGGCGCACAGTGGGAGTCGTGTTGGATGCTGTGGCTTGTGTTTACCCGTTCCCTTTGAAAGAGCTGCCCATCGATCCTGGTGGGACCCACGATTTGATTCTGACATCCTGGAAGGGCAGTACAAGCGCAGTTCCTTTCCACAGATACGCTTACGATTCCGGTGAGTTGTGCACTCTCTTTACTCTGAGTGGAAGAAAGCATCTGATTTCTTTATCTTATTCCTTCATTACCAAAGTTTATCTTTTGCTGTCATGCTGGACCAGGTCAGCATGTTTTTTAGCATTGTGCAACAGGTGTTTGTTTTGAATCCTTTTAGTATTTTGTTCATCTGTGTAATAATTCTTTATTTCCTACTGTATGTTGCAGATATGCTCTTCTCTATATTCTCCTCGTGTCACTCTCTTGGCTTTTATATTTCCTTGTGACTGGAATTCAGGGAATAACCTCATCAGACTGGCCTATAATATGTGGAACATTTGCAGCTTTGGCTGCAACAACAGCTGCAATCTTATGTTTGACCTACTCAGAGTATTACAAAAAAGTTTATCTCCCTGTATCAGTCATCATTTCTATTATTATTTGTTTCTTATCATTATTTTTCGTGTGGAGCACAACAGCTATAGACATGACTCCTGTTGGTCAGTTTGCTCTGTGTATAGAAGTTTTGTTGCTGATTTATACTGTCATTCCCCTTCCTCTGTATGTATGTGTTGCTATTGGAGGAGCATACTCAATTATTTTTGAGTGCTTAACTGCTCATCTTGATTCTGGCCCTTGTTGGGTAGGTACTATTCACTACCTAATTGTTACATGTTGTCATGCTAATGAGGGACAAAGTCAGACTCTTTAAAATTCAGTTTCCTGTCTGACAACTCCCAACCTTGAAATTGCAAAAATAAAATATATATAAATGTGTAAATGAAAGGCCATTTTCAAAGCACCATTAGGTTTACTTTACCATACCAAATGTAATCTATTTCAGAAGTGGTCTTAAATAATTGAGATTTATATTAAATAATATTCAATATAAATAACCAAGTTTCCTTGCATTACAGAAGTTTGAAGTACCAGAAGAGGCAGCTGCAGAACTGTCTCGGTATGATAGATTTGGTCTTCCTATCCGCATTGTTCTTCAGCTGTGTGTGCATGCAATTGGTCTTCATATTCTGATCATGACTCATGTTCGAATGCGTGGCACATTTATGAAAGTTGGTCAATCTCTATTAGTTCGGAAACAGCTTGAAATGGAGAAGCAATTGAAAGAAAAGATGATTCAGTCTGTAAGTAAACTCCTCAATAAACTGTGGAAGCCTTTTTTTAATTATGGCTCGGTCAATTACTCCGCTTATTTCTTGCAGGTTATGCCGCCAAAAGTAGCAGCTTGGCTCTTACAAGAAGGCTGTCTAGGGGATGATGAGGCTGCATGTGGTGATGCCCATCGACGTGGTTCAAGTGGAGATATCCGTTCACTTTTCAGACCTTTCAACATGGATGCAATGCACAATGTGTCTGTCCTCTTTGCAGACATTGTAGGGTTCACCAGAATGAGCTCCAACAAAAGTGCTGAAGAACTTGTTCAAATACTAAATGATCTTTTTGAAAGGTGAAGTTTCGTACACTAGTTCTTTAAATGTGTTGTATGTTTCATTTCTAACTTAAAAATTTCCTTTAAGGTTTGATGAGCTGTGTGAAATTAATGGCTGTGAGAAGATCTCTACCCTTGGAGACTGCTACTATTGTGTATCAGGTTGCCCAGAGCCCAGGCCAGACCATGCTAAATGTTGTGTTGAAATGGGGTTAGGTAAGTGTTCCGTACTCTGTCGTGCCATAGTTTATGGATATATGGCTTTGACTCAATGAATCTGTTTGTAACTCTTCAGGTATGATAGAGGCCATTAGACAATTTGATGCAGAGACTCATGAGGGAGTCAACATGCGAGTTGGAATTCATACTGGCACCGTACTCTGTGGCATAGTGGGAACAAAGCGTTTCAAATTTGATGTGTGGTCTAACGATGTTACACTGGCTAATAGAATGGAGTCAACTGGCAAACCTGGAAAAGTTCATATCTCTGAAAAAACGCGTAACTTCCTTGGTGATATGTATGTCTTGGAGGAGGGTGAAAGTGTTCATGGTGTGTTTTGCAGCATTGTTTACAATCTGTTAATTTGAACTGACATGCAGTTAAAGAGTGAATATTTCCTTGTTCGCAGATATGAAGACTTTTTTCATCCTGGGCCGCCAAGGAGAAAACATCCTGCAGAACCCTGAAGAGAAACCCAGAGCAAGCTCTGCATCAAATTCCTCCACCTCAACCAAAGTTGTTTCACTGCCATCTCCTCCCCTACCTGTTCATCAGTCATTGCCTGTCTCCCCTGTTCCATCCTCATCACCTCCACCCGTTCATACAGCAGAGTCTGTCCATAGTTATTACCAGAGGAGAGACAGAGTTTATTCTTGCCACATCACCAGACCAACCAAACTCTCACCATATCTTGCCTTAGCTCCCTTAGAGACGAAAGCTAGTTCTCTTCCAAGCCTTCTGGATTCTGGTTTGTCCCTTTTTTTTTTGTGCGTGTGTGTGTTCTTACAGCAAGAAGTTTGTAATAAATTTTCTAAATTCTAGATGTTGAATGTGAGGCAGAGAGTTTGGAGCCCCGGAAGGCTTCCACTCGCTTCTCTGTACATCGACCTAGAAGATCTCTAAAAAAGTCTCCAATTCGCAGTCCTCCAAAAATCAGTCTTGAACATTCTGCCAAGGTATTATTTACTGTACCTAAGCGAATCGAAGTTGTGCTTTTAGAAATTTCTAATACCACTCCTCTTTAGAATCAAAATCCAGTTGGTGGTGGAGAGGCTTCTTATCTCATTGGGGGTGCCCATCTCGATGTACCTAACGAGGAACAACTCACGAGATGCTATTCAGTCAGTTCCCGAAAAGATTCAGGAATAAGAAGTAATAGCCGACGTAGTAGCATTCAACAACAGGTAATTTTTAAAATGTGTTTTTCCCAATCTATTTTTTTTTTTTTAATATCTTTACACATGTTGTTTCATCTTTGTGTTTTTTACGTTTGCAATATTTCACTTATTTGGGGGTTTCAGCTATTTGTCATGAATGGTATAACACAAGGAGATCTGCTTACTCACAGAGTAAGTGGTTATTACACATCCAGCCAGTCATCACTGGACAATGGTGAGTGCTCCTTGCCTTGTGTGTCTCTTAAAGTTATTTTCTATTATCTATTACTATCTTTGCATTTTAGAATCCCTGAATGGTAATCTTGCACATCTACCCTCTGGAGATCATTTGGGACACTGTTTCCACCAATTACGAAAGCAGTCTGATCTACAGCTCATTCGTTGTGTCCAAGATAATGTGAAGTCAAATCGAAGTTACTTTGTGAAGCCCCCACTTTCCAGCATCACTCTTTTCTTTCGTCAGTTGGAAATGGAACGTGAATATCGAGATACTGCTCACCGAATATCTGACAAACACGGGGACTCTCCCCCAACACTAGCTACTTCAAGATTCAATACATACTTTGACATCTTCATTTCTGCCTTGGTGTGTTTTTATATGGTTTGATTATTTATGTGTTTTAAGTTATTCACTGTATGTATCATACATTCTAAAGTTGTTAATTTTTTCAGGTTTACTCAGCAATAGCAATGTCCCTATTTTTTCTCTATGCTGCATCTCCCATGTGGATAGCAGTTTTTGTAACGGCCACAGTTATTCAAATTTTTGCTGTCTTCCTGTGTGGACTACTGTTGTGGATACCGCTAGGCTCTGATGATAGCCGCAGCAGTCAAAGTGGGGAACATGTCTCAACTGGGTCACACTTCCTTTTTTTGTGTAAATCACTTGTTGACAAATTTTCTGGATGGTACCCATGGCATGTATGTGGGGCAATTCTGGTGAGAGCTGAACCTTGTTCAACGTGGTTGCAGTTAAGATGTGCTTATTAATTTTCATAGTCATGTCACTGATTCCCAGGTGAGCTTACCAGCAACTTCGGTACTTGCAAACTTTTCTTGTCCATCTCTGGCTCTTGGGAATGGAACCCTCGGAAATGAAGAAACAGCTGGTGTTTCGGCCATTTTGGAGCTTAGCCATGATTATTATTTCAGCTATGTGCTATTCTTAAGTATTGTTCATTTTTGTAATTTCACTCAACTGAATTGCTGGATGAAGAGCTTTTTGGCCACGCTCACTGGAGTGATTTTTATTTCTCTCCTCGCTAGTCAGGTGTGTGTGCCTTCAAGCAATGCTATTGTTTTTATGATTTTTAAAATATTTATTACAAGCTGGATGTGGAAATGTCCATTTCCAGATAACAAAGTAAAAAGTGTTGTGTTTCTTAATGTATTTTAATATATTTTTCTTTGAAACTCTTTGCAGGTTTGCAGCAGTATTGCTGTGAATGATCCCATTGTACCTCAACCTTTACGTGCCATTTCTTTCTCTGCGGGTGCTAATTTGGATACAAATGAACTTTATGGCAGTGTTGCCATTCCTTTTATCACTGCTAAGGCTAAGCTGTCACTCAATGAAAGATCAACCCCCGGGGGGACAAATTCTAGGTTTTCTCTTGAAGATTTTGAGGAAGGTCATAAGCGGGAACCAAGAGCTGTTGTTACAGAGTGCTCTCCAAATTATCTGCCTAAGGCTAATTTTCACCAGGCTGAAATTTATCTTGATGTTATCCTTTTGCTTCTGTTAGTTTGGTTCCTTAACAGAGAATTTGAGATCTCATACCGTCTCAGTTTTCATGGTAATGCTGTGGCGGTTAGGGATAAAGCTAAAGTACAAAGCATGAAGGTAAGTTTGGAATAGGACCATTGTAATGCATAAATAAAATAGTCCCTGTGTATAATAAAAATGTTTGTGCTTTTTAAGGATCAAGCTGATTGGTTGCTTCACAACATCATACCACGCCATGTTGCTGATCAACTGAAAAATACTGCGAAATATTCAGAAAACCATCATTTAGTTGGTATTATCTTTGCCTCCATAGTTAACTTTAATGAGATGTATGATGAATCCTACCTTGGTGGCAAGGAGTACTTGCGTGTGTTGAATGAACTTATTGCTGACTTCGATGAGCTACTTAGCAGGTGGGGTTTAAGCCATGATTCAATACGTTGTATATATCGTATCCATCTACTATCTTATGTCAAAATTTCTTTCTTTTCAGGCCTGAGTTTTGCAATGTTACCAAAATTAAGACAATTGGAAGCACATACATGGCAGCGTCAGGTCTTAATCCTCATTTTCGTAGTAAAAACAGATTTGAACATGAACATCTCTTTCAGCTTATTGATTTTGCTGGAGCTCTTCAAGGTGTTATTAATAATTTCAACAGAGATCTTCTTGGTTTTAATTTCATTCTGAGGGTGGGATATAACCATGGTGACATTACGGCAGGGGTAGGTTTCATTTCTATTACAACCTCAACACTCTTCCATTGATATGTAGTTGACTTACGACTATTACTATTCATAGGTCATTGGAACGAGGAAGCTGTATTATGACATCTGGGGAGATGCTGTCAATATTGCCAGCAGAATGGACTCTACTGGTGTACCTGGGCGTATTCAAGTAGGAGAAGATTGTTTGGAAATTTTGAATAAACGCTATGACTTTGAAAGAAGAGGTGTTGTGTATGTCAAAGGCAAAGACAACATGAATGTGTATCTTCTCTCTGGGAAACGAGATATCAGCATGGAAGTGTCTGATAGTTGACAGTCAATATTAATCCAAGCAACTTTTTGCTTCCATTTGTTAACATTGTTTTGTGTTGGAGCCTATTTCTATGTTTGATTTGAGCAGCGGGTTGATAGCTGTGATTGTTTGATTGTTTTCATTGTCTGCTTGTTTTTATAAAACTTTACCTTTTAACTTTTATGAAAAAGTCATAAGTGATTATTTGTCAGAGAATAATCAGTTGCTAAAAATGGTGTTATCCAATTTATGTCAGTATATAGTTGAGTATGACATGTTTATTCTATGTTAAATTTGAGTTATACATGTTCTATAATCAAGTGCTTTGCATACTCATATTGTTGCTGTTGACTATATCCAAGTGGCTACTTGGTGATATTTTGTGTATTTTAAATATTTTTACATGTCTATTATCAGATGAAAGAAATATTTTCATTAATATTATCAATTTGACCAATTTTTGAAATACTCTAACAGAATCCTATTTTAAGAGACCAATTCTTGAACTGTTTTCTCTCCTTAAAGACGTCGTATTGGCAGCTTGATGAGCACATTCCACTACTTTCTGGTTTTCTCTCCACCATTACAAATTCATACTTTAAAAATGAATTATTTTTAAAAGTAAGTTTTATTTGGAAATATTTTCTATGAATGAATTTGCATTTATTGTGCCTTATAAAAGATGCAACCTAAGCATCATGGTCATTTGAGCTTCCATGTTAATACTTATCATTACTGTCAAACTTTCTTAGGCCATAGAAAACCACATGTATCTGTCACTTTTGTCAGGTTGGCTGAATTGCTAACACTCGCTTGCTATTCAACACCGAGTTCTGCTGCGCTCTTCACTTTATTGAGTGATGGACAATGCTTCTATGTCTCTTCCTTTGACTGCTATCTTTCAGAATATTACAATAATATGGGTTCTCTTTGACAGAAGTTACGTGTAACATGTGATTTAATGAAGGTTGAAAGTCCTAATCAAACACATCATGATTTAACTGTTATTTTGAGATGAAGAAGTTACCTTTCTAATGTTGGTGTTCTGGTGCTAATCTTCCTTAACTATTATCTTTAGGATCCCTAGTTCTGTTTTTACATGATTTTAGAGTGATAAAGTGATGCAAAATGTCTTATAGTCATCCAACAATGTCTTCCATAAAGCCTTTTTAACTGTCAGCTTCTCAAGTAATGTGTTTGGTAGTCATTTTGTTACAAAATACTGATGATTTGTAATGATACAACGTACCTGGAAGCTATTTATTGCTATTTAATTCACTTCTGTTTAGTATATTATGTCCATGGTTTTAAAACAAATCTTGCTGCAGGCCAGAGAAAACAACATCATTAACTATATGTCAGGAGATAAAGAACAAAATCTGTGTTTTATGTTGCGTGTTTTTATGTTACCATTGTGTAGGTTGTGGCTGGGGAAGGTAACATGAGCTTATATATGTAGTTCATGATAGCAATGTTTCTGGGTTTATCTTATCTGTGCTCTGATGAAAAGTATTTATTTGAGTCGATCTTATCTCTGTGTGGGCCAGTTTTTCTACTATTTACATCATAGTGTGTGTTATACTAATTTGGTCAGGGTAAGAAATTAAGCAGGGGTAAGAACAACAAAATCAGAAAATCATTCAATACAGTGTAGTGCCCTCCTCATCTGTATACAGTAAATTATGACATTCTCCTTTAAGTCTTTTAATCTGGGTTTGTACAGAACGGTATGTTCAGAGGTTTTACCTATCCCTAGATGTTATAATTTTACTTTTTAATGGATCTCAATTATTTTTCATCTTACCTTGAATGACAGTTGAACAGATAATGTACCAGTCCCCAATTTTTCTTACAAATGATGTTCCAAGCACATTGACAGCCTTTGCCTTAATGCATTACCATGCATTGTTGTTGTTTTATTTTTCCTCTTTGTAATTTTTTTAATTGTCTCTGATTGTGAACATAATATGGTGTCATCATCTACTTTTAGAACATTTCAACCACATCCCCCCCCCCCCTTTTTTTCCCCCCAAATTCCTCATTTTTTCATTCAATGTAAGGCCAGGTATTGAACAAATTTATTTAAGTATTTCCAAGTGAATTATAGATCAGTATTGTGATTGTGAGCGTATGTGATATATTTATGCACTCATGACTCACTTGCATAAATGTAGTGTTCTGTCTTAGTTTCTACTTTTCTTGTGCAATGGCTGCATTGTTTCAAAATTGCTTCGGAGAAGTTGAGGAATGGGAAAGACTGTTGAACTGCTTGGCTGTTTTCTGTATGTGTGGGTCAGGCTTGGGTATTATTAATTTTGCTTGAAAGTTGTGTATGTGGTGTTTGTTCTAGCAATGTTCTCTATTGACTTCCATAGTTTCTCAAAAGCCTATTCCTGATTCAATTTAGGGGTTTTCTATGTTTTAGAGTTTATTTTGACCTAATGTTTGCTTCATATGGTTGATCATCCTACGTTTTACCTGAGTTTCACCTTTTCCTCTTTGATGTGCTTGTGCTGTGGCTCTTTTTCTTTTAATGTTAGCCAATACATTTGTTTATGTATTCATATTTGTTCAAAATATTTATGATTTAGTTACCTATTTTTGTTTCATTCACTGCGGTGATGTTCCTTGACGATAATCTTTAATGAGGCATTCCTGTTACTGTATTTATTGTAAGTTACTATTTTCCTTCAATGTGATAGCTCCTCCAGATGCTCAGAATTACCTTGTTGCTTAAGCTTCCATGTATCTGTACTTCACCCCAGAAATTTGGAGAAAAATTGCCAACTGTCTGTTTGGATAAAATGTTCCTATTTGTGAGATGTTTGACTATTAGATGCTTGAATGGCAATTCATGCTAATTTGGTTCCAGTCAAATGTTTCGGCATCATTTAGCATCTTTGGGTTGTTTTGATTTCACACTTCACTTTGCCCTCAATCAAACTCCATTATGTTTTCTTAGTATGTATATGTTACACACATTGTGTTCAATAGTTGTGTTGAACAAGTGAAGAACTTATGAGCTCTACATCAGGCAGGCTTTAGTTCTTCCTGTGGGATTAGAGGCTTTCACCTGCATGGACCATGATTGAATATAGTTTAAGGGCTGGTGCTTGATAATGCTTTTAGAATATAGATTTGCCGGTCACTAAGAGTGAAATTTCTTGCAATCCTGACGCCTCATGATTCCTCTGTATGGATTTGCAAAGCTGCTTGTAGTTGTGGACATCATGATGTGTTTTACCATGTTAGTAGTGCACTACAAAGAACATGATTCTGATTTTCTTCTCTAAATATAATTGACCAAAGATTCTGTCAGAATCCCAAGAAATTAATTTTAACTGCTCGTTATCGAAACTATTTTAACCAGTCAATACCAATTCAATTAAAACTGGTTGTGCAATCTATGGTTCCATTTTACCATATTATAATTCTGCTTTCAATGTTGAAGTTTTACATTGTAACATGACTTGATAAACTGCCTACACTTACTCAATTCACAATTTCCTAGATATTAACGGACCGCAGGCATGCTATGTCTGATATTATACTTATCTCATAAATGGATCAAATTTTTAAGAAGACCTAATAAAAATCGTAATGTGATTTTTCTGTTTTCCTGTTTGTGCCTAATCCTTCCTTGTGAACACAGTTTTTTATTTTATTTATTTTTTTTTATTTAGTCAAACACGGTGGCTTTCTCGTCTTTCTTTTCAAATTGCATCTACGACCCGCCCAATGGCTCGATTTCTGGAGACCGATGGGTCGATATCGATTCTCATTGAGCGCGAAACCACGACGAGACAACAGACCAACAGCCGCGCCGGACCGTGCCGGACCGGAGTGTCGTCTCGCCAGAGCGTGGGCGCGAAGAGAAGATCGGAATAGGGCCGGAGCATTGTCCGTGATTCTTCTTCTTGGGTCCGCGGGTTCGTACTCTCGATTTTACGTTTGAAGTATTGCTGTCTTAAATCCGGCGTTTGCTTGAGGTTCCGAACGAACCACACACTCCGTAGAGGTTAACTCCGGCTTGGTGGTGCTTGGCCGACTGTTTTCCAATTCTTTACGTTCATTACATGAATACATCAAATAGAAACCAATGTATTATAAAGCTGCTTGCTTTAACATTTTTCTCAACTTTACAGGCAAGGATCATGGCACCAGAGCCGACAACGCCGGTGCTGGAACGTACCATTCAAGTAACCAGCGATGCTAAGAAAGCGAAATCCAGTCTATTGTGGGGATGTCTAAACTCGGTGATCTTCAGTATCCTTTTACTGGACATGTAAGTGATAATGTTTACCTCTTTGTGTTTTCTGTATTTTCATGATGTCCTTTTTTTTTGTTTATTTTTACTTTTGCTTACCAGAGTGTATACATGCCCACGCTACAGTCAGTACACACAATTGGGAGAGTGTGTTGTAGCTGGCATTCTTTTGTTAAATGCAATTTACCACTTCAGTCGCTACATTTGGACAGTATTCTGTATTGAGCCCCTGACACTTTCCCCACGTCAGCAAAAACTTCTTGGGGTGAAAGAAAATGGTATGTTTTAGGGGGAAAAAGCTAAGAAAACTGAGTTGTATTTGTAGCATGCAATGTGCCTTTCTTGTCTAAATAACATTTGACGATATTCTTTTTCATTTAGACCCCTTCATCAAGTTCAAGTCTGCTCTTTCTCCAACGCCTAAAAAGGGCGTTGCTGCTCCTCCAGAGGCAATTACTCCCATGAATATGACTGCCCTCAGCTGGATGTCCAATTCGATGCTTTCACCAGGATCTGCTCTAAATGATAGTATGTCATATACCTTGGCTGTAAAGTTCTGATAATTGTGCAAATGATTTACTAACGCACCGTCTTGTTTTGCAGCCACTATGAGTAGCCAAAACTACTCTGTGTCATCGTCTTCTTGGTTGTATCAGGCTGGATCTCCGGCCAACATGTCACTATCTCCAGATCCTACCCGTGATGGTCTCCGTAATCGCCAGGCCAAGACAACTCCAAACAGATCGTATTCGTCACAGCTCCCATCCACCCCATCCTCTGAGTTTATTGGAGATGAAGATTCCCTCTCGCAGTACTTGAGGGACTTCGAGTCCCATGAGAAGAGTTCAGCTCATGGTATGGATGAAAAGTTTCCTTCCTTTATTGTCTGCTCATGAGGCATCAGCTTCTAGATATGTTATCATTCTGGCTTGATAGGCCTTAACTAGAATTTCTAAGAAAAAAATT
Organism: Megalurothrips usitatus; assembly: GCA_026979955.1. NCBI lineage: Eukaryota > Metazoa > Arthropoda > Insecta > Thysanoptera > Thripidae > Megalurothrips > Megalurothrips usitatus. Next base: position 14,550,170 of record CM049593.1, read on the forward strand.
ATTATTTAAAACATACATGTGCAAGAAGGTTTTTGTATTTGATTTGAGTTCATATCGAACTATTGTGCTTTGGAAAGGAAGCAGTATTTATGTTTACATGATTGTGACATTATTATTTTTTACTTTATTTAATGTAGTAGGTTTACATTTCCCTTATTTTAGTAGTGTTGAGCCAAATCTTTTGCCAAGCAATCCTGTTCAGTGATTCGACTGAACCTTTGCATTAGTTTTAAGTCAGGATTTTCAACATTTCTGACAGTAGGGAATGCACACAGCACACTGTGTGGGGCCTGGGAAACTTTGACAAAATGCATACGTACTTCCAAGACCGCTTTTGGGTATGCAGGATATGTAGACAAATAAAAGCATGTGCAAACCCTACCAAATGCTTGTTTTTCTTAGAATTCCTTCTAAACATAATGGGGCATCACCAGAATTTATAATGCTAGCAGTAATTCTCCTGAGCCTGTGCATTGTACTTCTGATAAATTTCAGCTGCCAACATTGAGCAACCAACAAACCTACTCAGTTCATTTTGGAGTCACCCGGCAAGTCGCACTGCTGGAGAAGTTTCTCCCTTACTCCGAAGGTGTACTTACCAGTTAGCTTCTCACTCATCTAGTAAGTTTGAGGCTCTTGGAGACTAGTCTTTCTTTTTTCCTGCTTAGCAGTATTTTTACATGCTTTTGGTCTGTGGTCTTCAGCACAGAGCCCAAGCAGTCCAGGTGCTACAAATGATGACACCAGTTCCCCTTCTGCTCTCTATCATAGTCAAGAGGTGTGGCGTCGTTTCAAAATAAATCCCTCCTTGCTCACTCAGTGGAATGCCAACTTGAGGATGGTATGTATGGTCTCGTAACTGTGGTGGAACCGATATGAGAGACAATATGTATCCTAAATCTAAAACTGTCATTTTACAGTGGATTTCACAAACAATTCTTGAGAGGTTGGAAAAAGAAATCGATGCAGTGGATGCTGCATTGGCGAGACAAAGTATTTCTGATGTTCGAGTGGGACAAGTTGGTTTGGAAAGGCTAAGGAAAACTGCTCGTACTCTTACTGTTGTTCAGAACATACCAACTCTTCACAATTTGGTTCCGTTCCTTGAACTTTCCCCTCACCAAGAGTATGTTGTGTCTCGTATCAGAGGTGAGTGATCCATCCCAAGTACATGGCGCAATGGAATGGATTTAGTTCTAAATATAACTTTTTTGAAAATTTTGTCAGAGCTTGCCAAGGGAGGCTGTATGAGTGAATTTCGTTGGAATAGTGGTGGCAGTTTTAATGGGAAAGCGTGGGATGAAAACTTGCCCACTGATGCTATGGTATGAACTGCATTGAGTTGTCGTCATTTAAGCTTTGAAGCTGTTAAATTTATGTATTTTTTAAAAAAATGTTTTTGTCATGTTTTGTAGCTGGTGATGCACTTGTTAGCAACCTACTTGGATTCCCAGTTACTGCCACTACCCCAGAATCCTGATGGGCGTCCGTTCAGTACACAACACTTCTTCAAATCACCAGATAAACCTCCCAAGGCTAAAAATACGATTGCTATTCATCAGACAAACCTTCATCCACCCCACTATGTCCTCATCCTAGGGGAAGAGACTCTGGATGTCACAAAGGTTAGCAAGTCACAGCCTTTAAAGTGTTCAAAGCAGAATTATCTGGTATTTTATTTTAAGTTTTGTGTTTTTAATTGTTTCAGGGGCGCAACAACTTATTTCACACAGTTCTATTATTCCTGCATGTTGTAAAAACCCAAGAGCATGGTATGCTAGGCCGTGTGAATCTGGGACCTTCTGGTGTTAATGTCCTCTGGGTCATAAACAGTTGAGTGGCTTGTCTGTGATATGTGTTGACTGTATCAGAGTGAAATCATCTTTATCATCTTCTTGTTTTTGTGACAAAGATCTTATAAATCATCTTTTCATTGTCTGTCGTCTAATTATATTTTAATGGAAAATGTTTGGAAAAAACATTTGACTGACTGAATAAATGTTATGTAATAAATTTCAAAACCAACTATTGTACTTTCAGGTTAATTATTTATTTTCTATCTAAATATTTTCAAAGGAATAACTCTCCTTCAACCACAATTATACTAAAAGTTAAAATAAACTTACAAATACCATTCTCATGTTACTGTCAAGGTGCAACAGTAGGAAGTTTGGCTGCCTCCACTCTGATCGCATTAATAAGCTCCTGGTTTACTAAAAATATGAATCTTAAACCGGCAATCTGTAAAATAGAAATGCTGCATCAGGAAAGTCCCCGTTTCCAGTGATTGCTTTGTCACCTCAAAGTTGCTATACCTCTACAACAGAGTTGTTGTTGAGCCTGTACTTGTTTCCTTGCAATATTGGTCGCCCATCAACGTGAATAGGACGCTTGCCTTCACTGGAAATGAAAAAATCTCCGTTGTTCCGCAATCGAATAGTTCCCTGTCTTCGGGAGACCTTCCACGCAGGCCCCTCCAGTGACAAGTCCACATCCACACTGTGGTCTCTTGTAGATCGACCAAGTGTAATCTAGAAGTCAATAAAAAATTAACAAATCGATGGCCCATCATTTTCGTCAATACTATTGGTAGACAAATAACACCCACCTCTCTGGAGCGCATAAGGTATCGGACGAGGCGGCCTCTCAGAACAGCAAGGGTTTGATTGTCAAATTCTGGGGGATTGATGCCTGTCACAGAATCCACCAAAACTTGCCAGCGACCAAGTTCATTCTCGAGGGTTCGGATTTCTTTCTTGGCTCGTCTGTTGCAAACAACATAATTTATAAAAAGCTCAATGCAGAAATTAGTTAGTGAAGGTGATGCAGAGAAAACACACCTGTCGGCAATTGCCAATTCTTGCTCTAGAGCTTCATCACGCAAGTCAGCTAATTCAGCATCATTTATGAGTTCCTCAGCATCAGAAAAGTTCAAAACATGTTCTGCTTGGGGTAAACTTTGCACTGTCCAGAGATAAAATATCAATTAATTCTCAACATCAAGACGCCACTTCAAACAATCCGATAGTCCCCAGAAATTCCAAACTGGACTTTACTAAGTTCCCACTGACCTGTCTGATCAGGCAAAAGGTGGTATTGTTTCATCAAAGTCCAATGAGTCAGTAGAGATTTAGCAGTCCGAGCAGGGAAAAACACCTGAGGATTCTTTTCAAGTAGCTCAGCCATAGTTGTGACAGTAGGAGATGATGTCTGGAAAAAAGAAGAGAAATACACAAGTGGTGACATCCGACTTCTGACATTTTTCAGAAGACCAGTTAAGCAGAAATGCTTACAGATTTAACAGTTCCCAAAAGCTCCTCCTCTGCCTTACTAAACAAAGCCTTGGCTTGCACGGCCTGAGTAACTTCAGGGTGGAGGTTTCGCATGGCAGCAACAGCAACACGAGATACAATTGGATCATAGAGCAGAGCATACCATCGTTGCTGAAGTTCTTGGACAGTAAACCTACAGGAGAATTTCACTCCCCTGTGAACCATACGGATATCATTTGTCTGGAAAATGAAAATAATTGAAGTCCACAATCCAAAATCCACATCTACAATCCAGAAATAAAAGTTAATGTTTGGTACTGTTTGACATTCAAATACCTGTTGCACTCCTATAATCAGTGCCAGATCATCTGTTGGCTTCCAACGACCCAGGTCCTTGGCGGAAACGTTGTGAGCATGCTTTTGCTTTCGATTTCGGCGACTGCCTGACATGCTGCTGGATTTGGCAGATGTTCGTTTCTGGCGATTTTCAGGCGGGGGTGGAGCAGGAGTAGGTACAGGTGCTGGTGGAACTACATTAGTGCTTGCACTTGTGCTGGGAACTGAATGCTCTGTAATCATATACCCAAAAACAAATATTGTAGAAATACAAAAGACATCTATGACATACCTCCCAAATATCTTTCAAAGCATTGTATGTACCATAACTGCGTTCTACTGTTTGAGCAGGAGGAATTGTAACAGATTGGGTTCTTGTCCGAACCACTTTAGATGCTACAGGACTACCATAAGCCCCAAGACTTGATTCCACCAGTTCATCATCAAATTTTCTTCGTTTGATAGACCTTGAACTGCTGCTCAACAAACAAATTTTACACATTAGAATTGAATATTCATCCAATTTTCCAAGATCATATTCCAACAAAAGAAAAAGTTAAATTCATGAATATGAAACATATTTAAAAGTTAAATTCGACTATGCCATTTTTACCTCCTGCGTTTGAGACTGTCTCCTGCTTGGCTCTGCGATACTTGAAAACCCGGACTTGCTATATTTCCATTGTTAAGTAAACCGCCAATAGAATCACCACCATATACCCCAGATCCTGAAGCTTGGCTGTGGTCCATTTGTCTGAAACAATCAAGAGAGAAAAACTTTCAAGGACAAGTTTGCAGTCAATGAACCATAAAATGAGCTCCACCAACAAAAGTTGGTACCGATCTCAACGCCCAGAGAGCATCACGTGTGATGACATATTTAAAAAATCATCAAAAATAAAAAGTACGAACGAACAAAGAACGACGGGAAGAAAATGCAATTCAGCTTAAAATTACAAAATTAGCGTCCCCACAACGCTAACCTCAACCTGTTCTCAAACATTATTTCGGTCAAATTAGAGAACGGGAGATGTAAAAATACGTCCAGAGGGGAACATACCTTAAAGTTAACTCATTAATAAGAAAATGTTTCCCAAAAAGTCGGCCAACCTAGTCAAACCACATCAAAACGCAGAACTCATTCCATTGAAACCCCTCGCTCCCAGACAATAACAAAAACAAAACATTTGAAGGTTAGCTGGAGCCACTGCTAGTCTGTTTCGGTTTTTTCTACAAGGCAGAACCCGGCTTAGGCGCCAAAACAGACGGCCATATTGAAAATCCTCTGTGTTGTTAGTGGGTTGGGATCAGGCGTCTTTCACATTTTTGGGATGTGAATTGCCTCCGGCGAACCTTTTAAGATGTAGTGAGTATTCATCTAATCTTTCGAGATCGTTTTCCGACGATAGAATGGAGGCTGGGTTCTCTCATGTTTTCTATTGTTTGACAAGCTGGTTGTTGACCATGTCCTGTTGTGGTCATGAGAACTGTCAAAAAGCAACCACAGCTGCTTTCACAGCATCGTATCCGCACCCTGTCCTGTTGTGTGAGATTTTTGTACTCTGCTAGCGTCGCAGCTTTAGTGTTCGGTATTCAGTACTTCTCTTATCCTCACTTGCAGCTGAAAATCAGCTATAACCTGCATATCAGCTTGTTTCTTTTGTTGCTACTCATACTGCTTTTTCATGTATTTTTTCTCTCCCAATAATCTGATGCTGAAGTTCATGAATTTTACGTTTACTTGTTTAGTGGGCATCAATGTGTTGTGATATTATGCAATGTAGTGTTATCTGCAAATCTGTGGCTGTATAATCTCTCACCAATTTCCATGGGTTTTCCATTCATTTAAATTTTCAATGAATGGGTGCGGTTTTGATTCAGTTTGCTTGTGGTTGGCTTTTGAATAATGACTTGTCCCCTTTATTTATTGCGGTGTTTTAAATAGTATTATGCCAAGCTGATGTAATACTTTTATGCTCAAAAATCATAGACCAGCTATTTTTGGTCCCTTTCTTTAGTGCAAGATTGAAACAATGTGCTCCCAGCCTTTTCAGAAAGTTGCGTCCCCATAACTTAATTTCTGAAACATTTGCTTGTGTCATACATTTACTATGTGGCTTAAAGTGTATGGAACATTATTTTGTGTGGGTTTTCAATGCTCCCTTTCAAGGTGATTTGTTTGCACTGGGGTTTGGGGTTGGAACTGGCTAAGGTGCTGTTTCTCACTCTCATTCGCCCCTTCCATATGTCAAGATATGTCTCATGTCGAGACATGCTCTCAGGAGATAAATATGTAAAGACCGAAATACTGATGAGGGAGGAAGAAAAGGCCATGGTGACTGGTGATCAAGTTAGACCTCAGACCTTCAATGGTGGTCTACTCAATTTGGTACTAGCAGAACTTTTTGCTGTGCGAGTGCCCCCCCCCCCCCCCTCCTTTTTTAACCCGCACTTCTGCTGCCGCCTGCCACCGACTTGACTTGCCTCTGTCCCTTTAAATCAATCGAGGTAAATTCTGGAATTGTATAAAACGGGGCGGGGCTCTGGCATGTGCCCGATACGGACGGGGAGGGGAGGGAGGGGGGGGGGGCTCGGCAGACACCTGGCTTATGCATCCCTTGTGGGTCCGTCGGGGAAAGGGGGGGGGGGGGGCAGGGGCGGGTCTCTAGGTGGTGTGGCGGCAAGGGGACGGACAGACGGGGCTGGCGGCACGCTGGCAGCCAGACAGGCCGTGGGAGCCGGGAAGGGGGCCGGCCTTAAGCGGCGTCGAGCGCGGTGCGCGGTGCTCGCCACCACCTCGTCAATGGGGAGGCACTGAAATGGACGCCGGACCTCTGTCACTCGGGGCGCGCCCCCGCCGCCGGCCCCCGTGGTGGATAAAACGGTCCGGCGGCGACCGCCCCGGGAAAGACGCGTCCTTGGGGCCGCTACGCGCTCCGCTCGCCAGCTGTGCGCCGCGCCCGTGCCCGTGCCGTGGCCCCGTGTCCTCTGTGATTCACACCCGCTGTCCCCGCGGACCCGGCGACGGATCCCGGAGCATGGCCTGCCACTGCCAATCCTCCCCGTGCTGCCCTTTAAAAACCCCTCCCCCCTCCCCCCACCCCCTCTGAGGAGGCCGGGTGAGGTTTTGGCGCCAAACGCGGCGCGCGGCCGAGTCGGCCGGGACAAAGAGGAGGGCCCCCCGGGGCGGCCGTGGCTGCCGGCTGCCGCTGGCTGCGGCCCGCCTGCCGGCCGGCTGCTCTGTGTCCTCCGGCTGCCTCCGGGGGGGGGGGGGGGGGGCTCTGAAAGGGCCCTAGAGGGCCCTGGTCCCTGCGGCTCTGCGGCACCGCGGACCGGTGCCGGGGTGCCATCGCGCCATGCCAGTCAAAGTCGGCATTCGGTGGGACCGCGGCAGGACCTCGCATTTGCCTAGGAAACCACGGGAAAGTGCTTAGAATTGTTAGTTCTAAAACTGGACTGCACCCCGTCCGCTCCGCGCTGCAGCGCTGCTCGCTTTTTACGGAGCGTCCCTCCCGTCCCCGTATCCCGGAGGGAGACCGGGAGAGTGAGAAAGAGAGAGAGACTGGGAGAGGCAGGGGAAGAGGGTGCGTCATCCTGGGAGAGGGAGCGAGAGCGACGAGCGCGCCGTGGCCGCGGCCGCCGGCTGTTGCCGTGGTGGAGGGGAGGGGAGGGCGCCGCCGGCGGCCTGGCCCGGCCCGGCGGGCCCGTGGCCCGGCCTGCCTGGATGTGGCGAGGAGAGGATGCCATGCTTCTTTAGCTGCTGCCGCGCCAGTCTGGAGGGAGCCGCCGTCGGCAGAGGGTGTGTCCGCGTCGCGACCGCGTTCACCGTAGTGCGTGTGTGAGAGGGAGAGGGAGAGAGAGGGGAGGGAACACGGATACGGGCGCGCGGGGGACGGAGACAAGGACAGGGGATACCGCGGTGCCTGTGCGTCTCGGCGCGGTGATGTGCCCAGTGCCGCCGTGACGTTGGAATAGTTTTGCCTGGATAAAACGAATAAAATCGGAATCGCCATGGATCGGATTATGGACGGGTTTTACTTCCCCGGCGGCCCCGTCGGCCACCAGCAGCGGCCGCCGGCGGCCGACACGACCCATCACCATGGTTACAACAACAACCTGGTCAAGATCGAGGACTTCGGCAACGAGGCGTAAGTGTCGCCGCACGCTGCCCGGTCCTCGGCCGCGGCAATGCCCTTGTGCAATTGGCACCTTTTCCCTTTTTTTTTTGCGAATTGTCAGGTTTTTGGGGCTTCCAAGGAGGGCAGGTACCACGCACGTCTGGGGCCCCGCCGGGCCCCGCCGGGCCCCGCCACCGTCAGGTGATGGGGCCGGCGGGTGTCAGCTGTGGCCCCCTCCCCCTGCCCTGCCGCAGCCCCCGCACCACCCCCCGCCACGCGGTGCCCGGTGCCCAGCCGGGCCCCGCAGCCGGGACCGCCTAGGCCAGGGCCGGCGGGGGAGGGGTGGGGGTGGGAGTGCGGCGAGGGGGTAGTCATCGGGGCGCTTCGGGGAAGAGAAAGGCCGGGAGGATCGGGGCGGGGCTCATCCCCAGGCTGTCCGGGCAGCGCCGGCCAGCGCCGGGCCGTCCCGTTGACTGATCACGTCGTGCTCATTTTTTTTTTTTTTTTTTTTACTTTTCTTGGCCGGGAGCGCCGTGGAGCCCCGCTGATCTGCTGAACTTGTCCGGCACTGCGCCGCCGTGCACCGGCCTCGTCGGACGCACAGATAAGCACCCGAGTGCGTTGCCCCGTCGCCGCCAACTCCCGTCACGATTCTTGTACATTATTCCGAGTGCCCGCGCGTTGGAATAAGGGGGCGCTCGGCGTGTCGGGGAACAGGAAGGGGGGGTGAGCGCGGCCTGGCCCTGCCGGCTCCTGCTATCCGGCCGGGCCCCACTCACTCGTCCCTCACCCCCCCCCCCCCCCTCACCCGCTCACGTTACACTACAATGTTGCTCCCTATGCCCGCTTGATTAGTCTGTGTGTGCGTGTGTGTGTTTGGGTTAGGCTAACTCCAGCCGCACTGGCTTTGCTTATCTAAGCGGCCGCTGTGCTGTCAGGGTCGGCTGGTGGAGTGCAGAGCGGAGCTGTCCCCCGCCCCGCTCTAGATACGTACACATTATCGTCGTGGCTGCGTGCCTGCGTGGGCGGGCGGGTCGCGGTGCGCGTGTGTGCGGGGCCCCGACCCGGGTTACGCTAGGCGGCTCTGCGGCTCTGCCTCTGGCCGGGCTGCACTGCGGCACTGGGGTGCACCGGCCCCGGGGTGCCGTGCCGGTGGGGCCCCGCGTTGAGGTTCTTGTAGTGTGCCGACCGGGACCGGCCGGAGCCGGGTGCTAAGCGGCTCCGCAAACATCTCCCGGCCTTGGGGCCTGTGTGGGCACGCCGCGCCGCTGTGTACTGTCGAGTCAGGTGCGCCCCCTCCACCGCGGGTCCCCGCCGCCCCCGCGCCGCGCGGCGCCCCGGACTCCCTTTCGGACGGGAAGGGGTTGGTTTTAAAACTGCCCCACGTCGTGGAGGGTCGCCGTCGTCCTGCGGGGGGCAGAGCGAGAGAGCGGGCGCCGCGGTTCGGCCCTCGGCTGCCCTCGGCCGCCCTCGGCCGGCCGGGTCGCTGAACCTGCCGCCGTCGGGTCTGCCGGGCCCCTCACAGGAGGCTGCGTGGGAGGATTGATGAGTAGTTCGTGGAAACTGGAAAACTTGTGGACAGCCGCGGGTTTCTTGGCATCAGTGGCATCAGCTTTCAGGGGTTTTTAAATTGGACGTCAATAAGTTTTTATTATTATTTTATTATAATTTTTTTTTTTTGCGGGAGGGGGCGGCGGTATGTACGGTGGCGCGCCAAGGTGACCCGTGCCCCGGCCGTGTCTGACTGATGTGAATCGGAACCCGTTCCATCCTCCTCGTGGCCGGCGGCGGCGGCGGCCGCGGCGGCCGTGCCTGGTCCCGGCGGTGCCTGGCGGCCGGTCGAGTGTCTGCCGCTACGCGCCCTGCCACTCCTCTTCCCTCCCCGGGCCTGGAGCCTGGAGCCTGGGGCCGGAGGTCGGTCCCCTCGCGTTCGCGTCTGTGTGGGACTCGAGCCCGCGGCGTGAACCCCATGGGAAAGGAAACGCGACGCGGCAGCGTCCCCCACATCGGGGAGGCTGGCCGGGCTCATTTGAATGGAGAGGCCGTGGCGTGGGCGTGGCGCAGGGCCGCAGGGAGGGCCGCAGGGCCGCAGGGCCGCAGGGCGCTCTCTCCGCCGCCCAGCGCCTCGTCTCCTCTCCTCTCCGCCACTCGAGACTCCCTCGTCCGCAGCATCAGCTCCTCGGGCGACGCGACACCCCGGGGATCATGGCGGGATGACCAGACCATGTCGACGACCGCCCCCCCCCCCCCCTCCCCGCGTGTGTATAATCTTGCCCCCCCCCCCCCCCCCCCCCGCCGCCGCCGCCGTGTGGGTGGTGCCCGGCAGTGCCGGCCGTGCCCCGCACCCACATCCCGTCATTACCTCCGCCCGCCCCGGGGGACCGCCCCTCCCCCCCCCCCTCAGGTAAGCCACCCATTGTGGCCGGGGCGGAGCAGAGCGGGGCCGTGCTGGGATGCTCTTGCCCTTCGCCGCGGCCGCCGCGCTCCCTCACGGACTCGCTGACGCCGCGACTTGCACGCCGTCTCATCTCGTCCCTGCGCCCCGCATATCGCTATGCTGTATCGCGTTGCAGCGGGCCTCCGCGCCGACCGCCGCGGCGGCCTCTGGTCGGTGGTGGCCGCGGGTGTCTCCGGTCGTAACTCTACGACACAACACACCGCGGCGTCGGCTCGGCTGTCGGGGACGCGGCGCGGCCCGCGGTCAGAGCCCCTCATCCCCCGGCGCGGCACGTGGAGGCCGGGCGCTGCACGCTCTGCCGGGGGAGGGGCCGCCGGCGGTCAAAGTCAGGGCGGAAACTGAAAAGAAGAGTACACAAAAAGCCTGGCGACCGACCGTAACTTGCATTCTCCGAGGCTCTTGCGGTGTGTGCGTCTCGTGGCCGGCCGGCAGCCGGGTCCTGCCTGTGTGTCGCTGACGCTGCTAGCGACTTTCGCACTGTGCGGCGGGCAGCAACAGCGTTCCGCGTAGGTCGCACGCGGGCATCTTATTCGTGCGCGGGGGGAGCCGGTGGAAGAAAAGGACGCTGCCGAGCTGTTTGGCGGAGGCGTTGAAATACGTGCCTCTTTTTGTCCGGCCGCATTATATATTGTCGCACACGGCGCTATCGATCCATCCCGGGCCTCCCCGGCGGGGGCACGCGCTGAGGCGGTGCGGGGGGGGGGGGGCAACAGCTGACGAGCGACGCAATGCTCCTTCATTGTCACAGCCCCGGCCCGGCTGCCGGGAGGGCGGGCAGGGCAGGGCAGGGCCGTGCGGGGACGGCACAAGGCGAGGCGGCGGCCTCTGTGTGTGTGTGTGTGCGTGCCGAGTGAGCAGGGCCCGGCGGCGGCCGCGCTTCTGGGAAGGAGGAGCAGAATCAGTGCGAAGCAGGCATTCCTCGCGGCTGCCCGCCTGACGCCTGCCTTCCTCAGCTGATCGCCGCGCCCGCTCCATCAGCAGCATCCCACCCGCCATCCGTCTCTCTCTTACACCCTCCCTCGCCCGTCGCCTCACGCTCGCTCTGTCCCTCTCCCTCTCACAGCGGCCTGGCGCCTGCAGCGGCCGGCAGGCGGGGAGCGCCTAGACGTAGACTCCGGGCCCGGCAGCTGTGCGGGCTCGTTGCCTACGCCTCGCGGCGCCCCCCGCTCCGCCGGCCGCTGCGCTGCACCGCACCGCGCCGCGCCGACTCTGGGCCTCTGGACTCTACGAGGCGAGGCCCCCAGCCGGGCCCGGTGCCGCTGCCGCTGACAGTTTGGCGCACCTAACGGGCCGCCGCGCCGCCGTCGGTGCCCGGTGCCCGGCCCGTGTCCTCCGCCCCTCTGCCGCCCTGGCCTCCTCCTCCTCCTCTCCGGTCCAGTTTGGCAGGACGGGTTTCGCAATGGACGCACCGCCGGGGCCGGCCTGGGCTGTGGGTGACGGGTGACGCTCAGAGCGGCATCCTCGCGCGTCTTTTCACTTTCAAAAAAGTTTTTATTTGCAACAAGGGGGCGCAGTGCTGCGTGTAGCGCGATAAGGAGCCGGCATGTGTGTGTGTGTGTACTCTGCGGCGGCCGGGCCGGCCGAGCCCGGGCCCGGTGGCGCGTGCGGGTGCCGGGGGCAGCCCAGCCCTGCCCTGCCGGGTGGTGGTGTGGGGCCGGCAGGGCAGGTGTCTGCGCGGCGGCAGCTGGCGGCCGGGCGGCCCCTGCGGCCCGTGCGTGGCGCGGTACACTGCAAACAGCCGGCCGGCAGGTGTGTGTGTGGGGGGGGGGGGGGCGCACGCGCCGGCTACAGAGCCCCCAGCAGCAGCTACGCCGACATTATGTCCGCCTCGCCTCACCTCTGGCCGCTGCCGCTGCCCGCTCGGACTGTACTCGGCGAATGAATGGTCGGGGGCCCCGGCCTGGGCCCCGGGGTCCGGCTTCCCCGAGTCCCCCCGCCGGCCTTGAGACGGGCCGCAGCCCGTACAGTCCGCGCCGGAAGCAGCTGCCCCCGGGGCCGCCGCCAGCCGCACCCCCCGCGAACACATGCCCCGCCGGGGACACGTGCGAACCTCTCCGTGCCCATCGCTCCTAGACTGCCTCTAACCGTACCGCAGGCCCTGACAATTTGCATTTTCATACCCAGAAATTCCGAGAGGGAGAGAGAGAGAGGGAAAAAAAGTGTCGCGTCGAGAAATGATGTTTGTTACATTCGCCACGCGCGGGCAGTTGGCAGCGGCGCGGCGGCGGCGTCCCTGTCGACGCTTTTGGCGGGAAACGCGAGTCAGCGTGGGGAGGGGAGGGGAGGCCGAGCCGATAGGGGGAAAGGGGGGGGGGGGGAGTGGAATCGTGAGTCATCAATCCTGTCTCTCTCCCTCCCCCTGATATCCCCGCACACGTGCACTCGCCCCTCTCTCTCTCACACACACGCACGCACCCTCCCCTCAGCAAGGTGGCCGCGATTTGTCGCAGAGTGCATGTACTGTATGCACGGTGATGGTGGTGCTCCCCACGGCCTCGGCTGCTCTCGGCGCACGGCGGGCCACCTGCCTCGCGACGCGACGCGCTTTCTCACAGGGCTGCGGGGCCGTCCGCGAGTCAGCGGCCGACGGCCCCGCAGCCCCGCCCTTGTGGACTTGGACTCTGCCGGACTGCGTCGCTCCGTCCGCCCGCATGCGCCGTGCTTCGATCGCTGCCCGGCAGCCGCCGCCGCCGCTGACATTTCGCCCCTCCTGTTCTGTTCTGTCCTGTCCCCTCCGGGCGTCGTGCCGCTGTCTCTGTCGCTCCGCTCACCAGGATTGCGCCACTCTGGCGGCACCGGCGGCGGCGGCGTTTCCAGCAGCCCTTTTCCACCCCTCGCGTGCGGCCGCTCAGAGAGCGAGAGATGCGGGCCGGGCCGGGCTGAGCTGAAGCGGGCGAGGCGCGCCAGATGCCGCAGCACGCGAACACGTGCACAAATAGATGCAAGGGGGGGCGTCCGCTCCGCTCCACCCTCCCGTAATGCCACCACACACACACACGCACACACACACACACACACACACATGCGCGCGGGGGGTGTGCGAGGGACGGGCGGGGGGTGGCGGGCGGGCGGAAGAGGGGGAGTGTTTTCCAACCCCCTTGCCGCCGGCGCCAACGACGCCATGACGCCATGTGCGGACCGAGTGGGAGGGGAGGGCCGCGAAAAAGACCGTTGGCCCGGCGGCGGCGGCGGCGCGCGATTTGAGTTGCGCGGCCGGCTGTGCCGTGTCGTGCCGTGGGGCGGAGACCTTGACGCGGGTGGCAGCGGGAGCACGCCCGCCCCGCGCTCCCCGCCCCGCCAAGCGGAGCCACCCGCTGCTATGGCCAGCGAGACTGCTGCACCGTACTGCCATTACTGGCCGGCAGTAGAGTCACTCCGGACCGCCCTCATATATTCGGCGTGGCCTATTACAATTCGCAATAAAGTGGTTTTTGTTTGAAAAGAAGCTTGCCCGGCTCGGAGTGGCGGTATCTGTCCTCCGCCTCCCTTCACGACCCAGTGCCCCCCCCCCTCCCCCTCCTACCCCTTCCCCGTTATCACCCCCCGCCCCATTAGGATCGCGCACGTGGGCGGGGCGGGGCCGGCGGCCTGTCGGTACGCATCTGGCGGCGGGCGGCCGGCGGGGGTGCGAAGGGGTGGCATCGGCCTGCATCTGTCTGCGGAGGCACGCAGCCGTGCCGATGGGGTGGCGCGCGCGCACACACACACACACACACACACACACACGCACACACACGGGTAGTCCGGCGCATTGGCCTCGCCTCCGCGTGTGTGCGGCGGCGCTCCGACTCGGATTTTTGCATTACTTTCGCCCCGTGCTCTCATTTTTTTTTCTCGCCCGCTTGATGCGTGGACACGATGACGATGACGACGGCCGTGATGACGATGACTCGCGTGAGAACCGTGATGATGACTTGGCCATCTCTGCTCGCGGTCACGCCCCGCCGTCACCGCCGCCGCCGCCGCCTCCCTTACTATTCAGCCGCTGCTCACTCTTTATTATTATTATTTTTATTTTTGAGAATTTAAAGTCGTGGAGTCATATTGTGCGTGCGCTACACAACGGGGACCCCCCCCCCTCCCCCTTCCTCCCCCTCTTTTCCCTCTTCCAATTAGCGCGCCGCTTCAGGGCAGGGGGAGGGAGGGTGACGTGTGTGCTGTGCCGTGCCGTGCATGCCCACGCAGGCCGCCGTCAGAGGCCGCCGTCAGAGGGCCCGGCTCTCCGCGGTCCGCGGCGGGGCGGGCCGGCGGGGAAGGAGGAGTCAATGGCGTGGGGACCCCGAAGGCGCTCTGCGGCACAATGCGTTTTCAGGGGCGAAGTGACACATGACACGGCGCGGCGCGGCTCGCAGGGGAGCGCAGCTCCGCGACTCACGGTATTGAAAGCGCCGCCGATGCCGCCGCCGTGGGCTCTGCCGCGTTTCTCACGCGGGACAAGGGGGGAAAGCGGGAGCAGGGGGAGGCGGCCGAGCCAATCTCAGATTCGTATTCGTACTCGTGTATATTATTCGTTTTTTTTTTTTCGAGCGATCGAATAATATCGACACGACGTGTGACATGATTGGTGGGGTTGTGTCAATATTTTTTTTTTTACAATTTTTAATTTTTCTCCCCCGTATGTAGTTTTTTTTTGCATTTTTTCTTTGCTGTGCCGCGAGGCTTGTACAGTGTAGTAGCGTGTTACTGCCTTTATTTCACTCCATCACACTCCGGGTGGCAGCTGACCGCGGCGACGGCTGCCCACACGGCCGATAGCCCGGCCAGCCCGGTCACTTCCCGGCCAATTATCATGGCATTTCCTCGTGTGTGTGTGTGTGTGTGTGTGTGTGTGTGTGTGTGTGTGTGTGTGTATGCGGGCTGGTCGACATCCTAGGGCAGCAGGAGGGCTGGGTGGGCAGGGCGCCCTGGAAATGATAGGGGGGCGGGGGCTGAAGAGGGGGTAGTAATTTACAAGGGACCTTCCATCCCCCACCCCTCCTCTTCTCTCCTCTCCTCTTTCTTTCCCGTTGGCTGGGCACCCAGAAGGGCACCCGGGCTGGCCCCCGCCCCACCCCACCCCACCCCTATAGTGCTCGGGCTGCCTAGACTGGAGTGAGTGTCCCGTGGTCCCGCAGCCCCGCCCCGCCACACGGCAGCTGGCCCCGCATAGAGCGCGGCACGGCCGGGCTCGAGATTGAATTGGACGCACCGGGGTCGAGTGGAGGCGACTTTTATGTCGTGTTTTTGCTCGTGCTATCTTTGTGTTTATCTCTCTCTCTCTTTTCTGGAATCGCGTCGCTTCTCCATCCCCGTCTATCCACCTCGCTCTCTCGCCCTGCCCTCCCGCACATCTCTCCAATATTTGTGATGCGGCGGCCTGCTTATCGGGCAGTTTTATTTTTCTTTGTACAGCACATAGGTCCCCTCGGACAGCATGTGATGTGTGTGTGTGTGTACTGACTGGACTGCCGCGCCCATACTCAATCAAACACGGAGAAAATGGTGTATAAATGTGGTAGAGGGCGTCGCCCCCCGGGGAGATAGCGCCCATGTGTGTATGTGTACACACACACACACACACACACACACACACGTACTGCGCAGCGTCGGCGTTCGGGTTGCTGTGGGAACAGAGCAAGGGGGCAGCAGACCAGCCCGCCGCGTGTGTCTGCTGCTGACGCGAACGCCCTGGGCGATTCGCCCGGTTGGTTGGATTGGTTGGTCTGTCGGTGCGCGTGTGGCAAGAAGAGGACGAGAAGGCTCGGCGAAGGCCCGGCCGGGGGGTGTGTATTGTTTACACCGGACTCGAGTGGTGTGTGTGTGTGCGAGCGGCTCGCCGTGGAGGAACACGTCAAGTGCCGCCCGGGCGACGCGTGACGTGTGAGGGACACGACCCGGGGACCCGGCGGGGTCGCCGTCGTGGCGGCGGCCGCTCCTCCCGCTCCTTCACAAAACGCTGCGCTTTGTACAGTTGCGGACAACGCTGCGGGGGGTCCGTGATCGGCGGCGACGGCGTCTTGCGAGAACTCTGCCGCCGCCGCTGCCGCTGCCTCTTCTCCTGTGCCCCCCCCCCCCCGCCGCCGGCCGTGCTTCGCCGTGTTTCGACAGGGATCTCAGAGTCTCTTGCGGGGCGAGGAGGAACACATTATATTTGCAGCCCGTCCCGGTGCCGCTTTTGGCTTCATGATTGGCGTGTGGCCTCGTGGGCCCCCGGGCGCGGCGGGGCGGGGCGGGGCCCCGGCCGCACCGCAAATGCCGTATACAGTGTGCCACGCCGGCGCTCCGTACAGCAAAGTATCCTCAAGTCCGATGTGCTGCGCGGCGGGGAGGCCAGGGAGCCCATGGGGGGGGGGGGGGGGGGGTCAGTTCCTCCTCCCGCCCCCTGCTGCTGCCCCTCACCTGGAATGCCTGCCAACTCCGCGCCGCCGCCACACGCGCGGGGCAGCGCAGAGCATCCTCGCTTAGGACCCAAGGACATACATATGTACACGGCATCTCCCCCCACCCCCCCAATTTTTTTTTTTTTTTGTATCAATTTGTAGCACCCCCGTCTTTCCGTATTTCCACGATCGGGTTTGTTTTCCCTTCTGGCATCGTCTCGTTTCGCTATGTGAGATGGCTCCCCGGTGGGAAGTTTGCGCCGGGCGGTCCTCTCCCGTCGACAAGGTGCACGCCGACACTCCCCTCCCCTCCCCTCCCCTCCCTCCCTCCGTCCTCATTAAAACCATCCCTCACCCTTCCCTCCGCGAGTTGCCCCATGATCGCGCCGAATTCCCATCGCGTCTTGACTCATTCATGCATTGTGCTCTTTTTCCTTTCTTTTCCTTTTTTTTCCTCTTTAGTACTTACACTACTACAGACTACGTACTAGTTTTATTTCGCGTCTTTTCATATCGGAATCGAAAGGTTTTGCGGGGTGGAAAAAAAATGAAGAAGGGAAGAAAAGTGTTATCGAGCATCGGAAGGGGGTGAAGCTAAGCCGCCCGCCCCTACTCGCGGAGCTTGTTAAACCTGTTCCCCCCCCCCCCCCCCCCCCCCCTCCCTCGGGGCCCCGCGAGGCGCTGGGCTCGGCTCGGCCGGGTCGCACGCAAGCGGTGCGTGCGTGTGCTCGCGAGTGCAGTCGGCAGGGACTTTTTCGCAACTTTTCTACCCAAAAAAAATATATATCGCAAAATGTCTGTTGTTTTTTTTTTGTCTCGCTTAGCAGATGTGCTTTAGTAAGGTTTTACTACCTCGACGACTATTTTTCTCTCGCCATGGCGGTGGCGAGTTCCCTCCCCACGACCCCTGCTGCCCCCGCGCCGTGTGTGTGTGTGTGTGTGTGTGTGTGTGTGTGTGTGTGTGTGTGTGTGACTCTGACCTCTGCCAGCGGGACGCGGCCCACCTCCTCCTCCTCGCCTCCCGCGCAGGGAGGGGGAGGAGGGAGGTTAATGTGTAGTATTTACAGGTGAGGAGGGGAGTCGCGTAGGACTGGTCCTCCCTCCCTCTCTCTCTCTCTCTCTCTCTCTCTCTCTCTCTCTCTCTCTCTCTCTCTCTCTCTCTCTCTCTCTCTCTCTCTCTCTCCTCCCTCCCTCTCTCCCTCTCCCTCATAGCTTAGCAGCTCGCAGCATAGCGCACACCTTACACCACCAGCACAGCACCACTTCTTCCCACGCTGGGACGCGGTGGTCATCCATGCGGGCCAAGTCGTAGGCCGGCTGTGGGAGGGGTGATGTGATGTGATGTGGTGTGGTGGTGTTGGGTGTTTCTGACGGCCTCGGCGGCTCGCCGCGACGTGCCCTGGACGTGCCATATGGGCCCGGCCGTCCGGCACGTAGCTGCAGTCTCCTCGCCTCACCTTCGCCCACATATGTTCTCTGTCGTCCGTGTGCCGGAAGTGCGCGCGCTCGCTGCGGGCGCGGGCCCATAGCAGTTGGCCGTCGTCTAGTCTGGCCCGCCTGTCTTCTCCTTGCAGCCCCCCAACCCCTCCCCGACCCCCCTCTCCGTTTTGCATCCTATATGCGTCTCGCCCCTGGCCGCGTGCACCTGGGGGCGGCGACGGCGGCGGCGTGGCCGCTGCGCTGGAAAACAGCTGTCGCGTTCGCTCTCTCGCCTCCTTGGAGCTTTCTTGTGAGGGGGAGGGAGGGAGTAGTACTGCAGGCAGGCACGCACGCACGCACGCACGCATGGCCTCGAGCTGTCTGCGGGGCCCACAATAAGAACTAGTAGCACGCTGGACAAACACGCTAACTAACGCTCTCTGTCTCTTCCTCGGCCGCTGCGTCGTGCGAGACGAAAAGAGACGGAGCTACTGGTGCGGTGCGGGCCTGCCTAGCTGGCTTGCCGGAGGCGGAGGCGTTGTGTGCGCGGTCGTTTGGCTCTCGTTGACCGGCGGCCGGACGCCGGACTCTCGCTGTCACTGTGGGTCCCGCCGCGTGTCGTGTCGTGTCGTGCCGTGTCGTGCCGTGTCGCGTCGCTCGGATGCCATATGCCGTGCGGCCGGCCCGGTGCCCCGCGCTGGGTGGGGTGGGCGCGTCTTCGCATTCCCTCTACCGGAGCTGGAAGTGGAGGCGGCGTCGGGCGCCAAGGAGTGGAACGGCGGCGGCGGCGGCGGCAGCGGCACCCACCGGATGTGCCCTGCCCTGCCCTGCCCCCGCGAGCGGACGCGACGCTACGCGGCGGGGGCCGGAAGGAGATGAAGGGACGGGGACGGAATCTGGGGCTTCCGGCCGCGGCGACACCCGAATAGTGCCCAAACCCACCGGAGATATTAACCTCTCGCCGCTGCATTTCTCAAACCGGCACGGAAACGACTCGTTCTCCTCCATTCTGCGTCTGTCGATAAGAATTTTCTATTCATTTATTTTTTGCCGAAGTCGCGCGGCTGCTGGGGTGCTGGCGGGTAGTGAGGCCGTGTGCGCGCCCCCCGGTAGCGCGGCAGCTGGCAGCGCGCGGCGCGGCGCGGCGGGGGTGTTGCGTGTCGCCTGTTGCGCCCCGCCGGCCGCCGCCGCCGCAACCCACCACCCCCGCCGTTGTGCCCCGGAGGAAAGCGAAACTGGGGGTGGGGGTGGGGGAGGGAGAGGCGCTGCGCTGCGGCGGAGACGGCCCGGCACGACGGCTGGCCCGGCTTCGGCATTATGAGTCTGGTGCAACCGGATGTCGCCGGGGCTGCCGGCCGGGGCTGCCGGGCCGCGGCGGGGGAGCAGAAGAGTGGCGAGCGCAGTCACTGGAACGAACAGGAACAGGGGCGGGGGCCCGGCCCTGCAAGGCGCGCTCCCCCCACCCCCGCCAGGTGAGGCGGGTACCCACTGCGGGGCGCTGCCGCTGCTGCCTCGCTGTCGCTGGGGCTGTTCTCCTTCGCGGCCATGAGAGAAGGGCTGGAGTGGAGTGGAGTGGGAGCCGGCGGAGCGGAACGCGCGTCAGGAGGCGGCCGTGCCGTGCCGCCGTGCCGTGCCGCGCTTCCTGCGTCCTCCTCTCCCGGGGGCACGGTGCCGTCTCTCCGATGCCGCGGCCGCCCTCTTGCCCCCGGGCCGGGCGGCGCGTGGCGCGTGGCTTGCCGGACCGTGATTCCCCTCTTGTCTTGTCACGCTCTATCGGTGCGGCGCGTGGCGTGGCCGCGCGCGCGCGTCTTCTAACGCTTCTAACGCTGTGTTGGTGTTTGTGTTTGCAGCTCTCGTTCCGGCTACGAGAGTTCGTCCAGCGACGACCAGTCGGACGAGTCCGGGGCGGCGGATGGAGCGGACGAGCTGGCGAACCAGGCCGTGGCCGCCAACAGGAAGGCCGTCAACAAGGGCCGCTGGACCAAGGAGGAGGTGCGTCGCCTCGCCTCGCCTCTCCCGGAGTGCGCCGCGCTGCCCGCGTAGCGCCTCTCCTCTGCTTCGCCGGGCCACCCTTCCCTTCCCTTCTCTTTCCCTTCATTAGATTATCTCCCCTGCCCGCTTGCAGCGCTATGCATAGAAAAAGCTAAGCATTGGCGGCGGATGGGGTTGATGGGGTTCGCCCCGCACCCATCCCGTGCCGTATACCCCTCCACCCCCCACCCCCTCCTCCCAATTCCATCCCGGATCGCATAGCTTTGCTTCTTCCTCCCTTTCCTTTGCCTCGCTGTCCTCTTTCATCCCCCCGTGTTGAGCAATGTCCATCCCCTTCTCTCTCTCTCTCTCTTCCTCCCCTCCCTCCCTCTTCAGGTTGCATAACAATGGCGCAGAGAAGAACAAAAGGGGGGAGGGGGAGGGGAGTCGCGATGGGGAGCCGTCCGCGCCGCGCAGGGCTTGTGCTGTGCTGTACGGTATAGTACCCTGACGCCGTGCCGTGCCGCGGCGGTGCCTAAACTTAACCCCCACCCCTGTCGTGTCCCTCACCCCGCTCCGCCCCCTCCCCTCCCGCGGATCACCTTTTCTCCCCCCCCCCCCCCCTCTCCTCTCCCCCTCCTCACCTTATTGCCAGATACATGGTGACCCGAGACTCCCAAGACGGCACGGGAGGGTAGGGACCTCTCTCCCCCTGGCGGTGCCGCCGTGCCGCGGCCCCCGACCCCTGACCCGCGGCTGTCCTTGCGCAAGAACGTGGCAGGGGCGGTCCGTAAGCGCGACAGAGTCCAGTGGAGCCTCCCCCTTCCCCCCGCCGGGCCCCACCCCCTCTCTCCCTCCTCTTGCCGCGACTGACCGCCGCGCCTTCTCTCGGGTTTTGCAGGACAGCCTCCTGAAGACGCTGGTCGAGGAGTTCAAAGAGAACTGGGAGACGATCGCCAAGCACTTTCCGGACCGGTCGGACGTGCAGTGCCAGCAGCGATGGCTCAAGGTGGTGAACCCGGCGCTGGTCAAGGGGCCCTGGACCAAGGAGGAGGACGAGAAGGTGCTGGAGCTGGTGGTGCGGTACGGGCCCAAGAAGTGGACGCTGATCGCGCGCCACCTCAAGGGCCGCATCGGCAAGCAGTGCCGCGAGCGCTGGCACAACCACCTCAACCCCAAGATCAAGAAGACGGCCTGGACGGAAGAGGAGGACCGCGTCATCTACCACGCGCACAGCCAGTACGGCAACCAGTGGGCGCGCATCGCCAAGCTGCTCCCCGGCCGCACGGACAACGCCATCAAGAACCACTGGAACTCCACCATGCGCCGCAAGTTCGATCCGGATCTGTCGCGCAACGGCGAGCCGTCGGGGCGTGGTCGCGGTCGCGGGGCGGCGGCGGCGCGTCGCTGCCCGCCGACGGGCACCTTGCTGACGGCGTCCTCGGCGGCGCCCGTCCCCAGCCTGGTGGCCATTCAGCCGCAGGCCGCGCACCAGAGCCAGGGCGTCGTGTCCAGGATGGCGCCCAAGGTGTACGCCCCGGCCTCCGCCACGGCCGCGGCCACCAGCACGACGACAACCACGGCCACCTCGCAGCCCCCGGCGAACACGAGGCCCTCCCCCTCCCAGCCGGCTGAGAGGTTCACCATGGCCGAGTTCGGGCTCGTGTACGAGGTGAGTGCGCCGCGGAACAGCTGTGCTCGCCCGCCGCGGCCTCGGGGCCCTCTTCCTGCTCGTGTTCATGTTCACCAACCCGGCTTGTCTCCTTTCAGAGCTCTGAATGGTCCTCCCCGGAAGTCTACGACCAGTCGAGTCGGGTCTCGGCGGCCAGCCCCGCGTCTGCCCCCAGCCCGCTCCCGCTCCCGCTCCCCTCCCAGGCCGGTGGTCTGCAGCAGCAGATGCTCACACCGCAACCCCAGCAGCGCGCGGCGCAGACCTTCGAGTTGAAGCTGGAGTCCCCGGATCCGTTCTCTCCGTTCAAGTGAGTGGTTGGAACTGAACTGCCATTTCTGTTAGTTCCCCATATTAAACGTTTTGATCAATTTCCTTTCCTCTCTTGTGCACTTCCAGATATTTGAGTATGCAGTCAAGCCCTTCCGATGAGGGTTACACTGAATTGGAGAAGAAACTGTCACCAAAGAAGGAGCCTATTAGCAGTATGTTTTGTTTTTCCTTATTTTTAAAGATTTATCAAAGACCCAACCCAATTAAATTAATTTTTATCTGTCCTACAGCATTTGGACAGATGCATCTATTAGCCGGGCCATTTGGAAATGATTTCAAACATGAGATTGTCACCTTCACCCACCATCATGATTCTGAATTGTCATCAGATTACCCTCTAA
The DNA here is from genome assembly GCA_026979955.1 of Megalurothrips usitatus. NCBI lineage: Eukaryota > Metazoa > Arthropoda > Insecta > Thysanoptera > Thripidae > Megalurothrips > Megalurothrips usitatus. Next base: position 14,572,446 of record CM049593.1, read on the forward strand.
CATCTCCTGCAACCCAGACTGTAAGTAAACCATTCACACTGGAAACATAAGTAACCAGCGACCATTTTGTGTACTTATTTCTGTGAAATCTCCCTCAGATGCAGAGTAGTGGTCTTGGCATGTCCATTGGCACACCTGACAAGCAGGCAACTCCTATAAAGCAAGTGCCTTTCAGCCCATCTCAGGTTTGTTTTAAATCTCCACAACTTCATACATTTGAATTGTATTCACTCTACGAAGAAATTAATTTCTTAATTTTGCTTTCAGTTCTTAAATTCTCCTAACTTAATGGAAATATCACTAACTGGAACTCCTGTACGACGGAATCTTGTTGCTGCTCAGTCAACACCTCTGAATCGTGAAGGTGATAGAGCAGGTAGCCCAGGACCTCTGTGCACACCGGACTCCCTGCCTCTCCACCAAGCAACTAGACAACGCATGGCACGAACCGCACCAGTTGTTTCAACCGAAAATACTGAGCAGGAATCAGAACCAAGAAGCAATGATTCCACCCCAAGTAGAAAAACTAAGTTGATGTTCCCTAGAACCCCCACTCCATTTAAGGATGCTTTAGCTAAGTTGGAGAAGAAAAATGGTGCTGTCAAGAACTTGGTGGGTTTTTTGTGGTTTGATTTGCAATAATATTGGATTGGCAATGGGCCAACCAATTATTTTATTCATGTTTCTTTACAACTTTCAGCCTCAAACTCCCACAAGATTAGAGGATATAGATGAAATTATGAAAAAGGAGCAGCCGGATTTATCTGATTCTCAATATGAAACGGATTCTGCTAGCATGATCAACTACACAACATATCAGGTGAATTTTCATTCTTCCCTATTTAATGCCTTTTTGTTGACATAAATTTGTTGTATTTAACCTGAAATTTTCTTACAGGATTCACTACAGGACAGTGGCTATGTAGGAACTGTTAAACGGCGTGGCATCACACCCCTTGGAAAGGAAAATGTTCCTAACAAAAAAGTTAGGAAAGCACTGGCTCCATCTTGGAGCACTCCTGGAAATATAAGTGTGCCAGGGGTTACTGATCCTTCATTTGTAGTGGATTCACCTGTAAGTTAAACACTCCTGATCTTTCAAGTACTACACTACAATTTTAAGCAAGGTGTTGTAATTTGATTTGTCTGTATTCCCAGAGCAAATCTTTAAATGTGGACCACTCTGTATCTTTTTCTCCGTCATGCTCATTTGTTGTGGAAACTCCAGTAAGTGCTCACTCCTTTTTTATTTTATTTTTATTTTCTTTGTTCCAACTCATTTTAAGTGTATGTGCATTAACCTTTTCTATTTCTTTCTCAGAGTAAATCTCTGGTTGGGGACCGTTCAGTGTTGTTTTCGCCACCATCCATCATGACTGACCTGGATGAAGTTCTTGCAGTGCCCGTCACCAGTGATAATGATCCTCCGTCTCCTGGTACCAAGGTAATTTGTTGCATTTGAAACACACTTCTTCCTTTGGTTTAATGTGAATGGAATGTTGAATGCTGCCCCACAACCTTTTATTTTTGAACAATGTGCATCTTTTTTACATCTTTCAACTTTGCATATCCCAAATGCAATTTCTGTGTATTGCATTTATTTGTTTGAGGTGGGGGATTTTTATTTTTGTGCAAACGCCTTGTTTCTGAGGTGGTTTTGTTGGAAAAGGCTATTGTTGCCTCATGTCTGTGGTTGCCATAGTTGTTGAAATCTAAGGGCAAAGGTCTTAACTCTGAGCATATCAAGAGTCATAGTTTAAATGTTTCCCAGAGAGAGAGATACCTCTCCTTTGAGGGATGTATGGCTCTTGGTAAGACACTTAAGAACTAGCTGAGTTGTTAAGATGTTGAGGTGGTGGTTGAAGTAGTACTTGTTGTATAGCTTTTGTTGTTGCTCCTCAGAGTGGGAATCAAATTCCATCTCTGCCTACACCACCAACCAAACAATCCGTCGTCAAACGGATTTACTTTGGAGATACACCCAGAGAACTTAAGGTGCCAAAGGTGAGATTCCAGAGAGAATACTGTGTAAATATTTAACTTTTTCATTGGCTGGGAGTTTTCTTTCTTACCTTTTTGTATGTTATTTAGAGGCTTGTTGCATGGTTAATGTGCTTGGCATTTGGGTGGGTATTTTCGTGTTGATGGTTTACGTTTTAACTTGCATGATATTCTGCTAAATAATCGTTATCATCATCACACATTTGTCATGAGTGTTTCTGGTAGTGGTGTTGTAAAAAACATTTCAGGAATAAATTTTTATGCATATGTTTTACTGTCAAGATTTTTAACTCCGTTTTTTTTTTTTTTTTTTAGGCAGGCATGAATTAACTGCTCACTACTGCTGTAGTATTAATCTTTTTTAAAAGTTGCACGTAGGTTAGCTATTAACATAGCTGTGAAGCTGTTGTGTCATAGGTCTTTAATTCCCTTGTTCTAATTAAATTTGATTTTGAAGGGAACTAACATTTTTTTTTTACATCAAAGATAAGAAAAATAAAAAACAACAATGGGATTATTTCTCATGTTCGACATTTTCTATTTTTTTGTTGCAGTTGGATGTTCGATGGGAGATGGTCGCCTGTGGTAAAACTTCAGACCAGTTGGAGCTAACAGAGCAAGCTCATAAGTACTTGAGCCAAACAGCGTTGAAACCGCGGTCGCTTAATCTTTGACATGAACTTTTTACCTCATAGTATTTGATGGACTCGTTTTTAAGAGTCAGGTATTTTATGAAGAATGTGCTCTCTTACGCAATCTCACAACACTAGTCTTTGGGTTGGTACAGTGGTGATTAATTTTCTCCAATGAAAGGTGCTGTGCATCTCTTTCTGGACGCAAAGCAATACACATTTGGTTTGCATCACCAATTTTTTTTATTAAACATCACACCCTCCTTAATATCATTCTAATGAACTAAGATCTCTGTAGCAGTACATGCCTGTACCACCTTTTATAACATTTCACTCAGCATTACAATGAAATTATTTATGAGATGCTTTGTGAATTAGACCTATGGATGTGAGAGGCTAGTATTCTTGTTAGTGTATTTCTTGTTAAGTTTCTAGCATGTTGTAAAGTTTATTGTACCTCCTTAACTACTAATTCATTTCAATGTTAATGTTTTTTCTCTTCAAAAATGTATTGTAGTATAGTTTTCTATAATTCCTGTCTTTACTTCCAGACATTTCTCACTTCTCAGTATTTTTCTCTCTTTGAAATGAAAAGTAAAGCTTAATGTGTAATTTTTTAAAAAAATCGGAGTGTATGGTGAAGACTATTGTAACCTTGATATTTATATCCCCATCTTTTTTGTATCGACAATGTATTTGAGTGATATGGGAATGCACTTCATGTATATGTATCAACAATCGCATGTTTGCCTTTGCTTGTAATTATTACCGTTGGGATTTGCTTATCATGTAATTTAGTGTTGTAATGATAGTCTCACAGTCTTGTGAAACCAAAGTAAATGTAGGATAAGTAGTTTGAAACAAAAAGACTTTTGGGTCATGTCCCAGTGTGGTAAATGCAATATTAAGCTTAACATAGTAAATTTTAAAGTGTATTCTCTGTGTTTCAAAATCAAAGGGAAGAATTCCAAAGACGATTATTTATATATGACCCTACATGTTTTTGAAAGTTCATGTGAGACCAAAGTGAATGCTTCCAGAACTGCTCTATTGTTTAGTGGCTGTGCTAAACTTTTTGGAACAATTCTGGCTACTGCTGTAATTGGATTGCGGCTCAACATCTCTTGTTTATATAGTGATAGAAAACAAAAAGGCTTAGAGTAACAGTTCACCCAGTGTATAGTTTCAATGTTCAACTCGAGTGTGATTTGCCAAGTATTTAAAACCTGTTCACACTCGTTGTGTGTTTTTGTGTGTTTGTGTGATAATTATTCTTTGTTAAAATTAGTTTCAGTATTCTGTTCTTATTGGTCATATCCTGGGGAAAAAAATCTTCATCCTCTTTTTTATGGTTGATCTTGGACTACAACTATGAAAGGTTTCAATAACCTGTTTGCCCACTGTACAAATATTTATTTATATTGTAGATATAAAGTGTTATTTAATTGTATTGTAGTGCCAATGTGTGCATGAACGCCTTGACAGCACAAATGATTAAGTTCACATTTATTGAATTGCCATTATTTTGTCATTGAAAATCGACATACGCTCTCTCGAAACTATCTGCCCTTGTCTCACGAAGTTCATTCCCCTGGGCTGATGGCAATTTGCTCCAATCTCACTAACATCTCTGTTTTGGAATTTATTATAACCAAAGCAGACATTTTATTTTATCCCAATGTGGGCCATTTTAAACTTGATGAAGTATTGAGCTGTATTTTTAACAATCGAATGTAATTGTAATGTTTTTGAACAGAGTGTTCCCTGTATGACTTGCTGTCCGTATAATGAATGTTACGTGACAGATGTATCAAATTCGGTTTTACTTATGTAAGCTGTCGGTAACCTGTTGTTGTTTCGATAATATGCAGTATTTTATGTCTTGTGTGTGGCCTGCACATGTAGGTTCTTTTCTTTCTTTTTTTTTTCCACCTAGAAAACTGATTTTTACATGTGCCTGCCATCTATTTATGAAAAAAAATTAAATTCATTGTTTCCTCCAACATCCTAGTTTTGTTTTCATTTCCCTCTTTTCGTGCATTGGAGTATGGAGGAAAACTGCACACACAAACACAACATATACAACACAAAATTGTGTTATTTGGACTCAACTTTTATTTCAATTTGAGGGCATACCAATTCCCTGAATTATTGTGCTTGCTTGTCCAAACATATGGGATGAACAAACATAGTTTAGCTGACTGCCAAACACAGACTTAAATTGTAAGAAATAATAAAAAAGAATGAAAATAACCAAGGGAGCCAGTTAGGACTTGAGAGAGGTACAAGACTTTACCAACAAATCATATTAAACCGGCAGTCAATATCGGCTACAGCTAAAATTAAACATGAGCAATCAACAACACACTGACATTTACTAAGAGGGGACTCAACTTCCCTTTTGTAGCTAGTGACATAAACACAAAAAAATACTTCTATGCATAAAATCCGCCTCAAGCAAAGTCGAGCAGAAAAAAAGCCCAAGAGAAACTCACTTCCAATTGACACATAAAGAGCAGGTAAACATAGATAAAGGAGAATAGAAAAAGTGTACAAAAATATTTGCCAAACGGTTCATAGCACAATGGTCTGATTGGCAACTAACTTTGTACACAGTAACAAATACTAAATGCACAGAAAAAATAGTTCCTCAAAAAAATTATAGAATCCATACAACAGCAAAGTCAACCCGCTTCTGCTACTGTCCCTCTCAAACCAAATAGGCATGAGAGACAATCAAGGACAATAAATATTTGAAAATCAAGATTCTATTCCAGAGAGCAGGATATGAACTATTTAATAGAAATCATGGGTGCAAAAGTAGGTTAAACAAGATATTAAATGGCACAGGTTTAATACGGATCCAGACAAATGTTACATCTAACTATGGGGAGGGAAAATGATGTAAATAAAACCAAGATGTACCGACATCTTTCATAGACCAAGCAGCTGATGAGGGAAACAGACAAATGGACCAACAACAAAACCGGCAAAGTCAATACCAGACAACATCAACTTTTATCCAGTGTTTGATGTTGAGCCATAGAACTAGCCAAGATGAGAAAGTACAACAAAAGAAAAGAAGAGGAAAGAAAATACAAGAACAGTCCATCCAGACATAAATCACAGAAAATAGAGAAATAAGGTAAATCTGTTTTGAGACAATGTTTCGAATTACCTTAAACAACAAACACTCTGTTAGATTCCAAATGGAATGGAGCGCCACAGTGTGGAATACAGCTTACCTTCCTAACACACCATAACAATGCAATGGCATTCATATAGTGACGTTAGAGCAAGGCATTGCGCAAATTCTCCGTTCGAGACTCTTATAACACAGCAGCACTTTCAATTTTATGAAATCACCTTGATTTGAAGGTTCTACCAAGTGTTACTAGAACACAATATGTACAATATCATACAAAATAATTTACAATAGGTCCTCTCAAATTCGGATACGAATAATTTCAAGTTGATGCATGATGAATAATTAACAAGGGAAATTTTGAGATGAAACAGATTGGCGGGTTTTAGGGAAGACAATGCAAATCAGAAAATCTATTTCAAATGTTACACAGAAGTGTAAGGATGAACTAGGCCTGGAGGAAAATTCATTTAACAATATTTGAAAGACAGAGTACAAATGTTCAAGAATGAAGGCAAGTAGATCAGGCCGAAGCAAAATTACATTGCCATTTAGGGGGCAGTTGCTGCTGAACCACCATCCATACGTGGCCGTTTGCGGGATGGGCAGGTGAAGTCTTCATTGGGATCAACAACATCCCGCTTCTTGTTCAGTACACTCTGAAATAAAAATTGTGGGTAAATGCTGTTCTTTTCAATTCTATGCAATTATTAACAAAATTTCCTTGACTATGGTACAATATGTTACCTTCTTGTCCCACTGTTGATGCAAGTATCTTAAAAGGATGTTGGTTTTCTCTGTTACAATTACTGAGGAGGGGAAAAAAGAAGAATGACAATATTGTTTAACGGTAACGTCAGAATATACTTTGAAGAACACAGCCAACTCACTCTGCTCAGAAGGATATTCCTTGGTGGGCAAATAAACTGATGGTCGCTTCACACTTGTGCGACTTCCATTGTCAGAGTGGAAGCGTGTGAAGTTGCTCTCATTGTATGAGGGTAAGCCATTCAAAAACTCTGCCACAGACTGTAAAATAAGCATTAATTAAAATAGAAAAGTAAAGAATTTATTGGGGGGGGGGGGGGCATAAATGCAAATGAACAAGATTCCATCAGCTATCAGCTTCTCCTGATTTGTGGTCCGCCATGCTCCCATGAGAGGCATGTGTGTGTAGAAATGTAGTGTAGAAAGCCAAGAACTTTGCCCCCGATTTCGTTCAAGACCACTTCATGATCGGATTTAATGTCCTCTAGGTGTTGCCACAGGTGCAAATAGTGTAAATCTAAGCATGGTCACGGAATCGGGCAGTCACCTAACAGATAATCTGGTGCATAGTTTTGCAATAAACCTATTGAACTAGACGTATTTAGACAGCCTATGTCCACATCAGAAACAGTGCAGATTTTACAGAAGTATGTCTATGTAGCAAAAATGGGCAATCTTTTAAGGTTACGTACGAGTGTCAGAAACTATGGCATGAATTTTGAAAGATTTTTCGTCAACCCACCATTTTAACTTCTGTTGGAAGACTTATGCAGATGTTATTACACCTCCTTACGACGTACTGGTGACAGCTTCTCAAACAATCAGTCAAAAATAGACAAAACTCGAAGGCAAATCCGCACGGTTAACTCCACGAGAAAAACGCAGCCAAGTCCGATCCGACGACGTCACGATAGTCTTTTGTTTGTTACCACAACAAACAACTTTGTTGGTTAAGGTAGTCATCTTCCTTGCAGTGGAAACGAGGACTTTCTTTATTTCTGGTTTCTCTGGTTGTTGTACATTGAAAACGGTACGACATACTTAGTTTGACTCAGTTTCCAATCTTAACTCTCTTGGAAATTCACTTTCTTTGTGGGCAATCATTATTTTCTTAAAATTTAGATGTTTTCTCCTGTTTTTGATATTTATACCTACGGACAATGAGATCTAAATAATAATTTTGGAGATTTACCATTGTTTTTATCTTCTTGTTTCCAAGTTATGAACTCTTCCATTGAGCTACAGAGACAAATTAAAGAAAACGCTGAGGACCTGAGGCGGTTCGTTTCAGACCTATCCAGCTGGGAAGAAGAAATGAAGCGAAAGGATTCGGGTGCTTATGCAGGATCATCAAAAGACAATGTAAATAACTTAAAAGCTGTTGTACATTCTCTAATTTCTTGACTGCTTAGAAATACATCGCAAAGCTGTGGTTTTCTTCACAGGTAGTGCCACCAATCAGAAATGCAACAAAAAAATGTGACAATAGCAACTCTGTTGGAGTTCCCACCTCAGAAGAACCACACGGAGTGAAGAAAAGGATTTCTTCTAATGATTATGCAGCTTGGGAAAAATTTGATGTGGTAAGAATCAATTAGTGTTGTCTTGAACATAGGCATTTTCTTGTTCTCTCTGTTTTGACATCAAACAATCTGTTTTCCTAGGAGAAAGCATGTGATGAGGTAGAAAACTCAGTTACCACACCCAAAGCTGAAAGTGAAGAAGAAAGAGTCATAAAGGAAAAGAGACTTCGAGATGAAGCCAATGTGGAAAAAGAGAAGGTATGATTTTATTTTGGGAAGATTGCTTGAAACACTACATGCTTGGTTTACATTAACATGTTATTTTCTATTTTTAGGGCAATCAATTTGTGAAAAAGGGACAATGGGACAGGGCGATTGAGTGCTACAGCAGAGCCATAAAATGCTATTCTCGTGATGCTATTTTTTATTGTAACAGAGCTCTTTGTTTCCTGAAGAAAAAAGAGTGCGTTTCAAAATTGATACTATAACTTTTACAACACTGTGTTCCTTGTCCCTTTGATGACTATTTTATCTCTCCTTAGCTACCGAGCAGCAGAAACTGATTGTACTTCTGCTCTATCATTGGATAGTACGTACGTTAAGGCTCTTCATCGAAGAGGTTTGGCAAGGAAAGAGCTCAATCAGTTACGTGATGCAGCGGAAGACTTATACCGTGCTTCTGAGCTAGAGCCTAATAACATGGCTGTCAGATCTGATTTCAATACTGTCCTTGCAGCTGTAGGTGGTCACCATTTTGCTTTGCTTTGCATGCTGGCTTTATTTCTTGTGAAACAATATACTGAAATATGCAACATGCATGCTATTCAAACCTTTTTTTGCTGTGTTGTAGAGGATTTCGGAGACAGGAGATGAGACAATGCGCCAAGAAGTGCCAATAGATATAGCCATCAATGTTGAAAGGAAATTGGACCCTATTCTACCAGCCACAAAACATCGACCCCCTAGTAGCACCTTTAAAGAGACCAAAAGCACAGCTGAAACTGCCTGGCCAAAAGTTGAAGACACTGTTCTGATTGAGCCAGTGAAGATACCACCTCACAAGCAGTCTAAAGTGAGACCTCCTTCTAAAGCTAGTCTTGATTTTGACTCTTCTGTGTGCCTCTTCCCATATGATTTCTGTCTTTGCATTTGTCTCATTTGAGAATATTTTGATGTTGACAGAAACCACTGCTGAGAATTAAAATACAGGAAGATTGTGAAATCACTGCTGTTAAAACAGTTAGGGAACATAATCTTCCAGCCCAATCTGCAAGTGGTACTGGTACAAATGTGAGACCTGAAACCTTAAAAAACAATCTAGAGGCGAAGAGGGAAGAAGATGCATCCTCTTCATTTGACAATGCCAAAAAATCAAACAAGCCCAAGATTGCCATATCGAAATCAGAGCTCAACTCCTCTATGAAAATAGAGGCATCACCCCTCCAAGAAACTGAAGTGATTCCTCCTGTCCCAAAAAATTCAGTTCAATTTTTGGCTGCATGGAGACAAATTTATAAGAACAGCAAGATTTGCTGTCAATATCTAAAGGTTAGTTCAATCCCCCTTTCTTGGTTTTGGTTTTATCTCATAAGTGTTGTGATGATTTGTTTCATCTAATGTTCCAGCAAATAAATGGAGAAAACTTACCAAAAATCTTCCAAGATTCTTTAGATGGAAATATATTGAGTCAAATACTTAACATTCTTGCAACAGAGTTTGTAGATGCCAACGAACCAGTATTGAGTTATATTCAAGGGCTCACAAAAGTTCGGCGGTTCCGTACCCTTACCTTATTTTTGTCTCAATCAGATAAAGAGAGTGAGTATTATTTAATGAACCCTATTACTTTTGAAGAATTGAGATCTGTATGAAGAAAAATAACAATTTGTAATTTTCTAAATCTAATTTTTTCAGGCCTGGAAATTCTATTTAGACACACGCAGAAACTAGAAAACACATCCTCTGATCTAATAGTTTCTATAAGAAAGGACTATGAATTCTAATGATTTTGATAGGGTCTGTTTATGTTGCGTTTTCATATATTTAGTGGATCATGGGTCTGGAAATGTGTTAACAAAAAACACCATTGCTAATGTTGTAATTAACTGATAACACTCCCAGACACTCCTTTGATAAGAAAATGGTGTAATTTCCTAAAACGCCAATACTTTATTTTTGTCTTTCTCACACCTCTGGGTAATAAATGGCATTCTTACACTATCCGTGTCCGTGTCTGTTCTCTGGCCTTGACCTGCTCCCCTCCTAACGGCCTAGCCCTCACATCACGGGACCTCCAGTCTCCCGCAGAGAAAAAAAAAAAAACGGCGGCGCTCAGACGCACCCTCACCCCGGATCCGGGGCCTCAAAAATCGAATGAGGGGAAAAGAGCGGCCGCGCACGCCGCTGTCGCGTGTCGGCAGTGTCGGGGCTTTGCGGCGTTCCGCTGCTGCTGCTGTTGACGCGACGACGCAGGTCAGCGACCTGGCGCAAGGCGGCGCTGCTGCCCGCCGACCCGGCCGCGACGGGTACGGGTACAGCCGGCCTCCCGTCATGTCAGTCATGCCCAGGCCCGAGCCGAACAGCATCGGGGCCGTGGGCGCTGCCTCACGCCCCCCGCAGACGTGCCCACCCGCCGCCGGGCCGGGTAGGCACCGCCGACTGCTCCGTGCACGGGCGTCGTGCGGGCTGGCCTACCTCGGCTCTCGCAGGCGCCCGCGCGTGCATGTACAGTGCGGTACCGTTCGTCGGACGGGGGTAACTATACCAAGGATCGGCCAAGACATTTTTTTTTTGCAAGACCGACCAACACGTCGCGTCACCCACGTCCCCAATCCCCACTCATCTTTTTTTTTTCTCCCTGGGCCGATGCTTTTGAATCGACGACACCGCGGGAAGTGGGAGCCCGCATCCCTCCGCGCACGACAGCACACGGCCTCCTGGACAGGCCTGGACGTTAACCCGTAATCATCACGGTCACTTGGATTCCCATCCCAGTCCCCGTTAGACCAGTCCGTTTAACGCACACCGTTCAGTTCAGTTCGATCCCTCACACACACGCACACACACAGACAGAGTCGTGGCAGTGGTGGTGGCCGCGGCAGCAGTGGTACCAACACACATTCCTAATGCTCCCTCGCCATCGCGTCCTGTCGACGGGAAGAGGCGAGGAAAAGGGGAAGGGGAGGCCGTGTTGCCGCGCTCTCGGCACTCCCGCGCGCTCAAGTCCCCCGTCAGGGCCGGGGCAGCCGGGGCAGCCGGGGCCCGCCCTCGCCTAGGCACGTCCCGGGGGCTGTGCCCGTGGCGCCTGCCGCCTGCCGTGCCCGGGGGGCGGCGGCGGCAGCGTCCGTCCAGGCCAGTCCCCCGTCCCACCCGTCCGCCTTTACGCCCTGCTTTACTGCCGGGGCCGAGGAGTTAAAAGTCGAACTGGGTTCGCAGACTGCGCGCGGGGAGACTGAGCCCGGGCCCGGGCAGCCCACCGCTGCTGCCGGCAAACAAAAAAGCAAAGTAGCGCCGCCATCAACACCACTTAGCCGGTCGTTCAATCATAGCCGCCATCTCCGCTCCGCCGGCGACGCGACGATGTACCGGAGATGTAGGCTGGGGCCGCGTGCCGGGGCGTGCCGGGGCGTGCCGGGCGCCGCGAGCGGGTTGATTCCGAACACTGTCTTCTCGGATCTCTCCCTCTCCCCCCCCCCCCTCTCTCTCTCTCTCTCTCTCTCTCTCTCTCTCTCTCTCGCTGCCTTATGGAGCACCCCAAGAGTGCGACAGAGACTGCGCTACAAGAGCGGTGTCCGGGAATCAGCCGCGTGCGGGGGAGCCCGTCAGGGTAGGGAGTAGGGACGGCCGCCCGGGGCCGGGAGGGAGACACTAAAAACGGTGGTCGACTTTGTGCGCGGCTGTTCGCGCCATCATTTTGAACCTGGCCGTGTTGGGGGAATAACGACCGCCGAGGCGGATCTCCAGGAAAACAAACCTCCTGGAGGTGTAGGGGGGGGGGGGGGGGTAGCGGCGTGCCCCCGACAGCGCGCCGCGCGTGCGGCTGGGCGCATCCGATAGAGTAATATAGGAAATGGGGGCGTTGAAAGGGGAAGTGGGGAGCGGGCGGAGAAAGGCGTGGGAGGGGAGGGGGAGGGGCGGGAGAGGGGCGCTGTCCCTTTCCCCGCGCCCCGCCGTCGCCGGCGTCTCTTTCTCCGTCCCCCACGGCGGCCACGGCCATGGCCACGCTGCCGCGCCCCCCGGCCCCGCCCCCCGCCCCTGACGGGGCCTGCCGGGGCCTGCCGGGGCCCCGGTGCCGCGGCCCGAAGCCAGGCCAGCCGCTCCAGCCGGTACCAGTGCTTTCTCGGCCGCGACTCGACCCGGCTCGGCCCTCTCCGTCCGCGCGTCTTGAGCTCTCTTCCCCGTCGGCCGCCGAAACACTCGCCGCGCGAACTCGTTGAGTGCGACACTCTCTGGGACCGGGCCGAATGTCCTGGTGACGAGGGCGTGCGAGTGTGTGTGTGTGTGTGTGTTTGTGAGATCAATGAGAACATGGATATGATGTACCTCGCTTTGGTGAGTCTAGCGCCTGTGCGCGGCGCAGCGCGCGTGGCCGATCCGTTTCGCGTGTCAGTCAGCCCTCGCGGTCCCGGGCCCGTGGGGGGCGCCCGGGGGGTAGGCAGGCCTCGGCTCCTCCACGCATGCGCGCGGTGCGGGCTGGCCTACCCGGCAGGCGGCCCAAACAGCAGCGCGCGTGCGTGCGTGTGTGTGTGTGTGTGTGTGTGTGTGTCTGCCGCCGCTTTGTGGTTTAGGGGAGGGGGCGTACGAATGAAGGTGCGTTCAGTGGGAAAACAACCGGGCGACTCGGCGTGCGTGTGGTTTCGGTTGACCGGTGGCGGCGATGTGGCCTCCCGGTGAGGCCAGGCGCGGGGCCGGCCGGGTGACCGAGACTACCAGGACTCAGGATCAGGACTCGGGGCGGGCCGGGGAGCGAGACCTGTAGAGCGGGTATCTAAGCGGGACATCGGAGGCGGGCCGGCGGCATGGCACGGGCGATGAGGCGTCATCCCAGTGCGTCGCCCTGACAGCCCAGACCGCGGCCCCGCAGACGACACCGACGCCCGGCCCGGACCCGCCCGGACCCCAGCCGACAGCCCCCCCCCCCCTCCACACGTCGTCGGGGTCACAGGGATAGCAGGACTTTGTTTTCGGACCGCGCGCTGGTATTTGAACCCGCGGCGGACGCGGACGCGGGCGCGCACCCGGCCGGCCGAAGGGAGGCACTGCCTGCCCTGCCACAGCCACGCGCCACGCCCAATGAAGGCTAGTCCCGCGGCATCCGCCGGCCGGCAGGTCCGATGTCCGGGTCCCGTAGGCACCGCGGGCCAGCATACAGCATCCTGGACGGAGCCGCATCCCGCATCGCGTATCCGGGACCTGTGTAGGTCGGCGGCCGGGGCTCCGCTCGGAGGCCTCCTCCTCCTCCTCCTCCTGGCGCCCCCGCCCGCCACATATTTGCATACGGGTGGCCGCGCCGTGCCGCCGTGGCACTCTATTTTCGACACTCAATTCGCATCGCGAGAACAGCCCGCGGCCCGCCTGCATGTCCCGTGCTAAGTGCCGCTGGACTCTACCCACACTTCGGGCGACCGGTACAGGCCGGTCTGCCCTTCCCGGTCGGGCATAGCCCCCGGCAAGTCAGTAGGATACGGCCCACCGCACCGCTTCCAGGGTCGGGAAGACTTTATTCCCTGGCACAACCCCTTGCGTCCCCACAGCGGACAACGAAACCGCCCAGACATATGATGGTCCGGGCAGACGACATCAGCAGCGCGCAAAGCGAGCAGCAGTTTGCACGGTGGCGCCATCGGCGGCGGCCCCCCTAACTACGTCAGCAGCGTTGCAGTTGCACCGCTGGCCGCCGCCGTGCATGATGGCGCCACCGTCGAATTGTGGGCCGACTTCTCGCGCCGCGCGTATCCGTCGGCCTGACACGACTACCTCGACACCAAACGTCTTGGATGTTGTGCCCCGGCGCCGCGAGATGGCGCCACCGTGCAACTGCTGCGCGCTTTGCCCGCTGCTGATGTCGTCTGCCCGGACCATTATGTGTCTGGGCGGTTTCGCTGTCCACTGTGGGGACGCAAGGGGTTGTGCCAGGGAATAAAGTCTTCCCGACCCTGTAAGCGGTGCGGTAGGCCGCATCCTACTGACTTGCCGGGGGCTATGTCCGACCGCCTGACGCTAAACTCCTTCGAGTAGTGCGTACGATGATTTCATATACTAAGCATGTGACCAACATCCCTGCTAACCCGTGCGTTTGTTGACGGAGGGGCACGGATGCTGCGCACGGGCAGTGCTAGCTACACGATTGCCAGTCGGGTGCGGCGGCCCCGGCCTCACCTAGTTCCCTGTCCAGCATTCCGGGGGATAATCGGAACCCATTAGTCCCCCGCCAAGTCCAGTCTAGCCGGAGCAGGAGCCGGGCCGGGGGCGCCGGCCGGCGGGGCCCGGGGGGGCGTGTGACGACACCGGCACCTGGCTGCACCGGGCCGGGCCCCACTTGGCTCTGCACCGCTCGCCTCGCATTCCGCCGGTATTCTGCGCGGGCTGCGCGGGCACTCGGCAGGCATTCCGAAGGCCCCCCTCCCCCCCCCCCCTGCCCGTCAGGGGGGCGAGTGTTTTGCGTCTGCCCCACGCTGAGACCTGCTCTGCCCCGCCGCGCCACTCTCACGCGCTCCAACTCAAAATCAATGGAGAGAGAGAGAGACAGACGCGGCAGGAAGTGGCGAGGGGAAGGGAGACGTCCGAGCAAGCAGGTTTGCCCGGCCGCGCCGCCGGTAGGCCCGGCCCCGCCACTCCACGCCGCGCTCAGCTCTGACCCGACATCATTTTGACCCAGATCCGGCCCGCCCCAACCCGGCATACTTTAAACGGAGCGCGGCCTGAGGGAGAAACGGGGGGGGGGGGGGGGGGGAGGTCGCCACGCCCCCAGGACCCGACTGACCCGACACAAGTCCCTACAAGGCCAGTGCCGCGCTGCCCTTGGCCATGCCCTTGGCCGTGCCCTTGGCCGTGCCCTTGCCCTGCCCCCGCTCACGCTGTCCCCGCCCTTGTCCAGGCCCTGCTCGTGTCGCTGCTGGGCTCCGCCCAGGCCGTGGTGTCACCATCGTCGCCGCTCGGGCTGAGGACGGGCCCCATGGGGGGCTCGCCGGGGACCCCTCCGGGAACCGGGCCCCCAGACCCCCTGCTCGAAGCCCCAGAGGGGTACATGGCGTTCGTCGAGGCCCCGAACGCGGAGCCGCCCAAAGTGGGGCCCCCACCGTACGTGTTCGTGGACGTCCCCTGTCCAGGTAAGGCAGCACCGCGCCGCGGCGGACAAGTCGGCGGCGTTGTCGTCTAGCCGCTCTTTGATACACGGCCTTCCGCAGGAGTGGCGGGGCCGAGCGGCTCCAAGAAGTCCCTCAACAACCTCTGCGGCGACCTCAACAAGGGCGTCATCCCCAGGAACCCGATGAAGCCCACGCCCAATGGGACGCCCTACCCGTTGTGAGTCGCGGCTTCTAGTCCCCCCTTATCCTCCCCGCGAGCAGGGCGCGCCTCCCCGACTGACCAGCGCTTGTCGTCTTTGCAGCGAACTCATCAAGAACAAGACCCTGGAGTTCTTCAGCAAGGCGCTGCCCATCCTGCAGGCGGATGAGTCCCTTCCGAAGGTCGCCAAGTCGGCCGAAAGCGGCTACTACAGCAACCCCAACAACAACAGGTGCGTAGCGTCGTCGCGGGGAGAAGGGTAGGCGACAGGCGCGTCGCGTGGCTGCTTGGGTCTGAGCCTAACCGACACTGATGCTCGCGGCCGCCCCCACCCCGCAGGCTGGCAGCTCGGCGCTCCGTCCGCGAGGCGCCGACCCCGGCCGACGGCGCCCCCGACAGCGCTGACCACAGCCCCCCGCGGTCCAGCCGGAAGGGGAGGAAGTACTGCGACAACGGTGGCGGAGTGTGAGTTCTGTTCTGTTCTGTTCCGGGAGCCTCGGGCTGGCACCCCTCCGGCAGTGCTCCGGTCTGGGGGGCGCCGTTGCTTCTTTCGCCCTTCGCGTCATGGCCACCTTGTCTGCGTCCAGGATGTGCATGCTGTACAAGGCCATCCAGGGCGAGCCGCTGGGGGCCCTGGGCGCTTTGGGGCTGACGGGGAGCCTCCGGCAAGGGGGCGGCCACGCCGGGCCGAGCTCCGCCCCCAGCGGAGGCCCCGGCGGCCCCGAACGCAGAGAGGACGGCGGCCTCGGCCCCTGGCCCTCGCACGGCGGACCCCCTCAGGGCCCGGGCCCGCAGGGGCCGCAGGGCCCACAAGGGCCGCAGGGTCCGCAGGGGCCTCAGGGGCCACCCCAAGGGCCCCACTTGGGGTACGAGGGCCCCCCGCCCACGCCCTGCCCCGCCAGGGTCGAGTACTCGACGCCGGTGTTCGCCAGGAACTACCAGGGCGTCTGGCGGTACGTGGTTCAGATCCCGTACGAGGGCTACTTCACGCAGACCGTCGAGGTGACCCGCTGCCTGTAAGTACTGCAGCGCCCCTGCCCGCGGCCCTGCCTGCGGCCCTCGAGCCGCACCAGCTCATACTGATGCTCCGTGCGTCCGCAGGCAGAACAAGTGCCACTACATGGACGGGGCGTGCCTCTCCTCGCCGCGCTGGCTGAGCATGCTGGTGGCCGAGCTGTACTACCCGGACGCCGTCCTGCCCGGCAGGGACCACCTGTCCGGCCGCGAGCCCGGCCGGGAGCCCGCCAGGGACCACCCGGTGAGTGACGCCGCCCCGCCCCGCCCAGCCCCGCCCCGCCCCGGCTTTCCAATTCCGCACCGCGTCATGCCGCAGCTCTCCTGTGCTCTCCCGTTTTTTTTGTCGCGTCCTTAATATTTGACAATCTTTACCGACAGAACTCCGCCCAGTACCTGCAGAAGCGCTCGACGAGGGACGTGAGGGACACGCTGGCGGGCCTCGCCGGCCTCGCGGGCCTCGGGGGCCTCCCCACCTCCGCGGCCTCCAACGCGACGGCCTCGGCCGCCTCGGGCCGCGCCGCCCACTCGCCCGGCCCCGGCTCCAGCTCAGGCGGCACGCACTGCGACGGCGTCGACGAGATCGGCTGCTTCCAGGTCAGGGTGCCGGGGGTCGCCCCCTCCCAGCTGCTGGGGCGCGATATCTAATGAACGGCCCCGCTGTGACGATGGCTTTGTTCTGCGCAGGTCCGGCTGTACTACGACTGGTTCCTGGTGCCCGGCTCCTGCAAGTGCTGGCGGCCTGAATACTTCTCCCGGTTCGTGCGAAGGAAGCAGCCCTCGGGTGACCTTTGAGGCCGCGCAGACCTACGGCGGCCGCCCTACAGCCCCGGCCGGGGGAGTGGCCGTGGCGGTCCTCCTCGCCCAGCCCCCGGCTGACGCGCTCAGATCCCTAACTCGCGTGGCCGCGCCAGGCCACGCCCCCCGTGTGTCCGGGGCCGTGCCGGAACCAGCGGCCCACCCAGGTCAGGCATCTGAGCGCACCGGCACCGCATACACGCACTCGCGGTATACCGGCGGGCCGGGGGGCGGGCGGGGGGCGGGGGCGGGGGGGGCGGGCCGGGGGCGGTGCGGAGCCACCACGGTTCGCGCTCCGGAGGACAACCAGTGCCAGTGCTGCCAACGCACCGTGTCGTGCCGATCCCGCCCCGCCGCCGCGCCACGCCACGCCGTGCGGTCGGCCTGCTTGTCGGGGAATGACCAGCCAAGCTATCGCCGGCTCTCTCGCACTCGTAGACCGGCCCAGGCCAGGCTAGACCCGGCACACCTGCACCGGCCCCGCCGCGCCGCTCCGCGCCGCGCAGGATGCAGGTTGCGGATGCGGTAGCCCAGCCCGTTTTCTCTCCGCGCCAGAAGCCAGACCCGAACAGCCCGAACGGCGGCGAACAGCTGCTCGGCTCGAATGAGCCGCTCCCTGGCTTCCGGCCGACTAGCTGGAAAAGTGAATGTCGCGATGCCGAGCGGAGAGAAACCGGGAGGGGAAAAACTAGGTTGGGAGAAGCGGAGGGTTCCGGGACGTTCCGCAACCGCCTACCTCTCCCTCCGCGTGCCTCATTGCACATCGACAAAGAGACACAGTTGAGTCCCAACGCAGCGTCGGGTTACGCAGCTCGGGCGACAAATTGTTTCAAGAGTTGCTGGATTAAGAAAAAATCAAACTTATTTATGTCTTATTTATTTTTCGGATTTTTGACTAATCCGGCAACTTGTTTTCAATTTTTAAAAAAATTTTCAGAGTCCAAAAGGTAGTGTTCAAATTCATTGATTAGGGCACAGGATTGTTGAAAAATACAAGCAAAAATAAAAACAAAACAAGGAAAACAGTTTATTTTATTCAGAGCAAACTAAGACATTGAACTAAACACTTTATGAAAAGATTGGAACATAAATAAATTTACAAAACTACCTACATTACTTTAGCTTATACTACAACCTGTCGTGTCTAAAAAAATCACAGTTATTTTAGAAATACAAAAGGGGTTCCATAGAGATGATAACAAGAACTTCTCTGAATAAAAGAAATACTTAACTCATTTAGTATCTGGTTTCTGCAGGAACAAATCTTTGCTCATGGTCTTCTTACCGCCTACAAACTACCTTTCACCTCTAACATCAAACCTTTCACCAATATCCCTTTGTGCTGCTCACAAACCCATATAATACACACTGCCTCACCTCCCCCCCCCCCCCCCCCCTCAAAAAAAAAGGAAAAAAAATAATGAGCACAGGTTAACCTAGAGAGCACACATCACCCCTAACACAATACCATACCAAAAAAAAATCACTTTTCCACCTCTTATTGCAGATACTGTTTGTTTCACTGAAACATTTTAGACAGGTAGACACAATTCCATAATGCCAGTACAAAACTTTGGAGAGCATACAAAAGTCTATTATTTTTTAAAAAGTTAATACAATATGTAAGAATGGTCAATACCACACAGTCCATAATTCTTGGTTACTAAAAATATTTTTAAATACACTGGGGAACTTTGGTTACAGTTATAAAATTAGCCGACAAGGACTTTTGAGTGGAAGAACAACTTTCAATGCACCCCCTCAAGCTAGAAGTGAATTGATAGTCCCAGAACATTTTATGCAGACCACATGTAAAAGTAAGTTTCCTGCCAGTGTGGAATGTACTGTGCGAGAGGACGCAAAACGTACCCTACAAGAGGAAGATTGTTTGAAAAGCCTTCTAGCATTTTATTTATACGTCTCTGACTATACTTTTCATAGAAAGGTGACCTCAAGAGATAAAGAAGAAGAGCAACTTCACGCCGGGACAGCTCTACCTTCTGTCTTGGGGACAAAGCAGACCCTACCTTTTGATTCCGAACTTTGCGGAACATTTGAAGACTGCAAATAAAAAATTAAGATTATCATTATCACAGAAAATATAGACCTGTTAAATAAATAAAAATATATAAGGAAATAATAAGTACCTTGCAGCATCTAACACAAGTGAAAGAATGTATGGACGCCAGGCTTTTGAGCCAAACTTAAGCATGGAACATAAGTGAAGTACAGGCTTCACAATGTAGAGTGTCTGGAAAGGTGTACACAGCAAATAAGATCACATAAATGGGCTTAAGTTTTAAAATTATTTTAAAGGAACATGTATAAAGAAGTGGTGTTACCTCTGCAAACAACAGATTGTGATCTAAAGGCTTATCTGGAATACTGCCATCAGGTTGAGTAGTCGTGAAAGCAGGGGGTTTCCAAGATCTCAAGTGGGGAGGATTGGCTGTAAAAGAGAAAAAAATTGAATGGTAGATTGACAAAAGGAATAAACTGAATGATCCTTAGAGTTAAGTGCACTCACCACTATTGACACAACGGATAATGCGCCCAGACTTGAGGGAAAATCCAACAGTTGCAGGAGATTCTAGACTGTCCTGTTTGGCTAGCAGGCGTCGTTTCAGAGGTGGAATTGGTGGCATTTGTACAATGTGTTCTTTGTGGGAGAACAAAAGGAGTAAGACGTGCTATGCACCTGAAATCAAAACAATCAAATTTTATGATAGAAACTATCCCTTGACATATTGTAGCTCCCAGGAAAAGATCTGAGATCACTCACTTGACAACCTGTACAATGGCAATTAGGATCCACCTTCCCTGGTTGCCCCAGACACTCTTTGCAGTGATCTCCAGAAAGACTTCAGCATATTCAAGTACAGTCAACCAAGTTTTTATTGATGCACCAGAGGTGAGAGGTAATGTTCTCCGTGATTCATTAATAATGCAGTCATTAAAAAGAACAAGTAAGTTGGACAAGGAATACACCAACTCTGTGATCACACTTGAATTTTGAATTCGTCCTGAAACACACAAAGCAAAAACCCTTTAAAAATAAAAAAAAATCTTGAGGCACCTCAAAATGTGTGAAGCTTCTATGATTGTTTACAATTTTGGAAAACTTAATACATCACTAACCTGCAAAGATATATGATATCCACTTTGCAGACGTTTCGAAGTCAGCTGCCATCAAGGGATTATCGCTAACCCATTTTTTATAGGAATGGTAGAGTTCTTGCAGGGACGTGGACATGGTGACAAGGTTTCTAAGACCTTTTGGAGATCATCAAACGATAAACTGCCCTGTCACCGACGCCTATCTAAATAAACACAGTGGTTAGCGTCTGCATCTGCATGGCCTCCATCCGGCGTCTGCATGGGCATGAGCGGCCACAGCGATTTCCCATACTTCCTGACAAGAGAGGTATCGATTTACGGGCTCGTATTTTCAAAACGCGTCGCCCGAATGGCAGCAGGGGAGGCACCGACACTGTGGCAATTCTACACACCACCTCGAAAAAATACGGTGTCAGCATGTGTGCGCCTATCGAAAGGACCCGCCTAAATGAAAATGTGGAATATGGTTAGGCTGTAGGTGATCGATTATTCAGCTTTGGAAACCCGCGAAAAAGTTGGCGTTTCAGTACAAGGTGCTTGGCTTCATCCAGAAAGAGGGCACTGGCTACTGGCTGGTGGCCGACTTCGGAATCTCGATAGTCTGCATAGTCCAAGGTGCAGCGGGGCTCGGGGGCGTACGGGGGCCCCCTTCGAAATCCGCCGACCAGCGGCCGCAAGAAGAGCAGAAGTCCTCTGTTTACATGCGTGTTTGGGGGCCCCCGCCGCCAGAGGGCGATGCGGCCATGCGGCCCCCGCCAGCCGCTAGAGGCCAGAGCCAGAGGCCCCAGGCCCAGGCCAGGCCCCGTCGCAGGCAGCGCCCCGCTGGATCCGCTCCGGACGCGGAGGGCCCCGGGCTTCCTCATGACGGCGGAATCAAAACAAGCGCCGAAGCGTCTTTGTCAAGGCCGAAGCGGCAGCCGAGCCGAGCCCCCGCCGCCCCGCTAGCGGCCGCCGTGGCCCCCGCTGCCCCAGGTCAGTCATCAGCCAGGCCCAGGCAGGCCCGGCCAGGAGCCGCCAGGAGCCGCCAGGAGCCGCCAGGACCGCAGGGCTAACGGCAGCCCGCCCGGCCCGGTCAGTGCAGCGGCATGGCAGCAGCTGCAGCGGCACCAGCGGCACCGCCAGCGGCGACCTCGGCATTGGCGTGAGGGGAGTTTGCCCGCGCGGACACGATGACCAGAGCGGAGCCCGCGGGGCCCGCGGAGCCCGCGCCTAGCCGCGCGTCCGAGCGGCCCGAGCGGTCCGAGCCCGGCAGAGCGGTGAGTGTGTACACCACGCCACGGGGGGCCTGCCCAGGTCTGCCCCGCGCGCTCGTTGGCACCTGCTCCTGGGGTAGGGTAGGGTAGGGTAGGGCGGCCCGAACGCCCTTGTTGACATCTCGGCGCGGAGGGCAGCAGTGCTGGCAGTGGCAGCGGGAAGCCGTGGCCGGGAGGGGGGGGGGGGACTCATCGATTCGCGAGGGGGCAAGGGGCTCGCTGGCGGGGAGGTCATTTAGGGACGACGCCGAGCACTGCGCGAGATGAGGAGAAGAGCGGCGTGGCGTGGCGGCGCGCGGCCTCTTGGCGCTGGCCGCGGGATGAGCGCCGCCATCACCAACATGACGGTCGCGGGCTCAAACCCATCCCGCCTCCCCTCCCCAAGCGGCCGTCAGCTCTCTGAATCTGGCTTTCTCTTTATTGTCCCGGTGTATTTTTATCTGCCTGGACTCCGCGCCGCACGTGCAGCTCAAGGAGGTGGGGCCGAAGCTGGTCCCGTTCTTCAAGGCCGTGCTCGTGTACTTCGTGGTGCTGCCGTCCACGGAGGCGGAGGGCCCGTCCTGGATCGGCGTGCTCGTCAAGGTCCTGCCGGTGCTCAGCCTCGTCCTCTTCGTCCTCCTGCAGGAGGGCATCATCGGCCTGAGCCTCGGCGATGAGTACGTACTGTGCAGCAGCACATCAAATATCGGCCTTTCTCAAACCGGGCCGGAATCGCGCCAAAAGTGGACTCGGCGGCTGTGCGTATTGACATCCCCGCCGGGCCGGGAGTCGGTACACAGCACAGCCCGCCTCCCCCGGGCGCCTGTGAGCGGCGGGGTAGGCCGGCCCGCACTGCGCGCGTGCGGCGCGGGCCCGGCGCGGCTGCCTACCCTGCAGGCGCCCCGCTCAGCCCCGCTCAGCCCCTCCCCTCCCTGCCCCACAGGTGCTGGTTCTCCCGGCGGGTGCTGCTGGCGCTGGCGCTGTCCGCGCTGGCCGACGCGCTCCTGGTGTGGCCGTCCCTCTTCCTGTCCGGGATGGCCGTGTTCGGCGCCGCGCACCTCCTCTACATCAACGCTTTCGGCTTCACCCCGCTGCGGCCCGTGCTGGGCCTCGGCCTGTACGCGCTCAGCGCGTGGGGTGAGGAGAAGGAGCGAGAGAGAGAGAGAGAGAGAGAGAGAGAGAGAGAGAGAGAGAGAGAGAGAGAGAGAGAGAGAGAGGATGACGGGCGGCAGCAACTCTTGGCGAGCAGGTAGCAGGTAATGCAGACGTGTCCGTGCTGTTGCAGCCATGACCTTCCTGGTGCCGGGCCTCAAGGGGCCGATGACGCTGGGCGTCCCCCTGTACACCGTCGTCCTGGTCACCATGCTGTGGAGGGCCGTGGCGCACCGCCAGGTGAGTGGGGGTCCCGGACAACAGCGTCCTCCCGGCCCGTGTGAGGACGGCGACGACGACGGTCACGGCCTTGTTGTGCGCAGCCTCCGTCGTGGGCGTGGCCCGCCCGAGGCGGAGCTGGAGTCCGCCCCGCGGCCGAGTGGTCCGCGCCGCCGCCGCGCCGGCCGCGGTGGGTCAGCCTGTGCCCCAGCATCGGGGGACTGCTGTTCGCCGTCTCGGACGCCCTCATCGGCTTCCACATGTTCCACAACCCCATCCCCCACTCCCAGGTGAGCTGCTGGCCGGCGCCGGCAGATCGTGTGTGTGTGGCGCCGGGGCTGACTCGGGGCCTATCGTGTCACATGTGACACATGTGACACATGTGACCTGCAGGTGCTCATCATGGCCACGTACTATGCGGCGCAGCTCGGCATGGCCCTGAGCGTCGTCGGGAGCTCGGTCCCGGGCGACGGCGCCGAGGCTAAGGCCCTGGAGGATGAGAGCCCCGACCTGACGGCGACTTCCATCCCCCAACATTGAGCAACCCCTTCTTCGTCGTTCTCCTCGTTTCATCCATAATCTCTGTCGTTCATCCCCCCTCGTCTTCTCCTCGTTTGGGCGTTAGTCTACGGATGTGTGTACTAGCATAGTGACCACCCGACTCGCTCGGGTCCCTTGTACGCGTGAATTCGGACAAATAAAGCGTTCTGCTCTGCTGCCAGCTCGTGTGCCAAGCCGACTCTATTTTCTGAGATATCTCGTATACCCTGTGTACATCCGACAAG
Organism: Megalurothrips usitatus; assembly: GCA_026979955.1. Classification (NCBI taxonomy): domain Eukaryota; kingdom Metazoa; phylum Arthropoda; class Insecta; order Thysanoptera; family Thripidae; genus Megalurothrips; species Megalurothrips usitatus. The sequence goes on from CM049593.1 coordinate 14,596,338, forward strand.
CGATTCAGGCCGCGCCGGGCCGCGCACGACACGCGTGCATGCCGGGCTGCGCGTGCGCGCACGCATCGAGGACTCTGCGGGAAGGTTTCGGGCTCGGGGTACTAAAGAATGAGAATTCAAAAATCATTTATTGTAATATCACATATTTCACAGATATGCCCAGTGATACACTGAGCACACAACAGGTGTGTTCTTAGCTCTTTCCCGCAACACAACACAAAAAATTATACATTGCAGTGGTCTTAGCCAGACATAAAATAGACTTCATTCAAATAGAGCATCACAGAATATAAACAAAGCAGTTGTCTTTTTTTGTTTTGCCCTATGACGTGATAAAAATATCTACTATGCAGAAAGGTTGTGTCAAATCATAACTAATATTCAATAGGGAACTGGATGAACCATTGGTCACCATTTCCATTGAGGTAAACGGTTTAAGAACCATAAAAAATTAACTACAGCAACACCATCTAACAGGGTTCAAGAAGTACTACAACACTGCTCAACAGGCAGCTATGTCATGCTTAAAACTTTGTAAACAATTTGAACTATCTTATTTAGAATATAAAATGCTCCCCGTCTGCTTCAGACTTGCATTCTTCTCTAAAAACATTGAAGAAATCTCACGGTCCCTTAGTAAAGCTCCCAAACACAAAAGTAAAAAAAATATAACAAAATTTTGTAGAGTAAAAAAAAATCTCAGTGCCTTTACTTGACTATTCCTTATAAGATAACAAGACCACTACTACAAATGCCAACTGAATATAACCAAGGAAAAACCTTATTAAAATTAATTGTAATTCTGGTATGACTTTCTTCAGGTCCATCAACCACCACATACACAGCAAAACAAAGAAACAAACCAGGGTGCACCACAATGAAAAAAGCTCACTCTAACGTTCACATTGGGAGCATTTGAGGCAGGATTAATTTTAGTCTAGAGAAGGAAAATCCCTCAGAACAGAAGATAGTGCAGAAGAAAAAGTGTATTTCTTTTTAGATTGAAGTGAAAAGTTCACTCAGCTCCTTGTCTACATGCAGATGGCAGAAATCAAACCTTTCATAGACTTCAGGTAAATACAAATTACAAATTCAGTTGTTAATGAGAGGGTCATCATGGCAATACAACTTATCTTTTTGCATATTGCTTAACATAATCATTCACTTTTTGTCTGAAAGCTTCTTTGTCTTTCAAATACAACTCTGTTGCTTGCAGATTTAATGGGTCATCAAAGTTGAGAAGATCCTTAAAAAGAAAAAAGAAAGATGGTTTAAAAAAAAAACTTATTTTAAAAACTGGTTGTGACATTCCACTGCCTAGCAAAAAACAATGAAACTTACAGTGAAAAGGGAGTTGAGACCCCAGACCACATCTTTTATTCTTCTTGTAGGGGCCCAGCCTAGACTATCAATAGAATTTTGACGTAACAAACTAAGACATATTTCACCATCTTCATTAATATTAGGATGCCACAACTTTGTGAGACATTTCACTTTGGGAGGCTGCACAGAACACACACAGAATTAACAGGAAATTTGGATACCAGGTTTGAAATTTTAAAAGCAGACAAGCAGCAATGTAAAATGCTGCAAATGAAAAAACAAAACAACTTACAGCCATGTTGTAATCTTCTGTCACATATATATGGAAGTTAAATGTTCCTCCTGCCCAATAGCCCTCATCAGGAGAAACAGAAAGGGAAATGTTGAAGAGTTCATTAGGGTTGTCAAACTGGACACTGCATGTTGGTGGCAACATCTGTTCCATTTCTTGAACCTGATAACAGAATGAAAACTTTAATAACATTTTAAAAGGGAGATAAAAAAGTTTTCCAGACAAGGTAAACTTCATTCTGTACAGGTGCAGGGAAGAGAATCAGCTTATTCAGAGAGTGTTAAAAAAGCAGACCTCTCTAGAAATTCTGTGGAAACAAAATGTTTATTGCACAGTGCTTACCTCCTTCACAAGTAACTTATCTCTTATAGAAACTCTTTTGGATGCATCTGGTACTGGTGGCCCATTGGAAACAACAGCAGCATCTTTCTTCAATTTTCTTGTTAATGTTATCATTTTTTAAATTAAGTAAGTAGGAGGAAAACCTGTGACAGACACAATTTTCTTGAGAGGAAGTTACAAGCAATATTCCCATGGAAGAACATTTGTGAAAGAACAACAAATTTGACAGGTTAGGAAAGGACAAAATCCTTTTAACATACGGGAATTGCACGTACTTAAGAGCAAGAAAGACAGAGTTCACGTCATACAAATTATTATAAACTGTATACTTCAATGATTGCTTTTTTTTATATATTCCTAAAAATAATGCTTGTAATCCACTAAGAAACGATTGCCAAACAACTGCTGAAAACAACTTAGTGGTTACCTTACTGAATTTCTCACACGAAAACAAAGTTCTGTATGGCAAATTTATATGAGCGCACTGTTTATATTTTTGTCGATCAAGTGCCTATGTGCTCGGCCTTCATTCAGGATTGATCTTTGTTCGATGTCACTTTAATGTTCTTTGAAATTGAAGAAAATTTTAAAACCTTATGGTCTGCACATTACGTCCTAAATGGTCCCAAGTTTTTGCTCGGTCAAGTGAGCCAAAATTGACCAAATATAATTGGGGGTTATATTTTCTTCATAGCATTTTAAACCATGTCCTCAAAGATGGTCCCCAAAGGAAACCTGGCGGGTTGGAGTCCGTATGTAAAAATATATGACCCTCTAAAGGCTGGAAGTATTGATGGAACTGATTTGATCCCACATGACAATGCTGTTGTTCGGGCTATGTCTGCCAAGTACATGCCTCCTGATGGACAGAAAGTAACATCAGACCCATCGCTCACCTTGTTTGTTGGTCGGCTCAACTTAAGGACAAGCGAACAACAACTTTCTGAGGCAAGTGTTAAGGTCATTAGTCATGCAGCATGATTCTAAAAAAATAACTTAAAAAATTCATGCTGCAATTGCAGAATTATTACACCCTTTGCTGCTTGTTTGTTTCAGGAATTTTCTTCTTATGGGCCAATAAAGAGTTGTCGTTTGGTACAAGATATTGTAACAGGTATGTCACGCGGCTATGGATTCGTGGAATTTAAAAGGGAAGCTGATGCCCAGAGTGCATGGAAACACGCGCATGGCTCAACATTTCATGAAAGAAAAATTCTAGTCGAGTGGGAGTTCTCTAGGACCATGCCTGGCTGGATTCCGCGTCGCTTAGGTTAGTTTTCTCATATATATTTGAGTGTCCCGGTAACTGTTATAAGCTTCTTTTTTGATTTTCTTAATTTGTTTTCTTAGGAGGTGGTCTTGGTGGAAAGAAAGAATCTGGACAGTTAAGATTTGGTGGAAGAGATAGGCCATTTAAAAGGCCATTTATTTTACCACCAGAAGAAGACCTAGTTAAAAGTCCAGAAAATGCCTGCTCAACTAAATTGCCTGATAACAATGTTAAAGCCAAGGGGGAGAAGGAGCATGAATCATCTAGTTCCAGGAAAACAGATACAAAAGAATCGAGTTTTAGAAGTAGCTACGATGATGGAAAAAGAAAATATGGGAAGTATTCAGAAGAAAAGTATTCTGACCGCCCATATCGTGAAGAAGACAAAAGGAAATATCGAAGAGAAGCAGATGACAAGTATTTAAATCGGGGTTCTTGTGATCAGCATAGAAAGTACGGAAGTGATAAGGTTGACACGCATGCAGACTCATCTCAACACGAAGAGGGCAGACGAAATTCTAGACGGTACTGGGAAGATAGAAGTGTAGGCTTTGAAGAAGAGGATCTGTATGTAAAAAGGAATAGAAGGGGCGATGAAGACAAATTTGCAGATTCCCCTCGGGAAGAGGGAAGAAAAAATTCTATGAGGTATGTAGGAGACAGAAGTGTTGGCTTAGAAGATGATGATCAACACCGTAAAAAATACCCAAAAGAGAATGAAGACTACTATGCTCACTCATCGTATTATGAAGAAAGCAGAAGAAACTCAAGAAGGTATGCAGAAGAGAAGAGTACAGAGTGTGAAGATGACAGCCAGCTAAGAAAAAAATATAGGAAAGAACATGACAACTATGCTAACTCATCCTATTATGAAGAAGGCAGAAGAAACTCAAGAAAGTATATGCAAGAGAAGAGTACAGAGTACGAAGATGATCAACGAAGAAAAAAATATAGAAGAGAACATGAGGACAATTATGCAGACTCATCATGCCCAAGGAAAAGTAGTCGAATATCCAGAAGGTATCATGATGACAGGGGTCCACGCTACAAGGAGGATGACCCATCTTATTATGAAGATGACAGAAGAAATTCCAATGGGTATTTTGGAAAGAGTAGTGTTGGGTATGAAGGAGATAGTGTGTACTTAAAGGATGATTATTATGATGAATCAAACCAAAAATCGTCCAGTAGATATGTGGAAGGACAATCTATAGATGACAGTCTACAGTTGACAAAAAGTTGCTCCAAAAGAAGATATGAGGAACCCAGAAAAAGAATTGAAAAAGACATTGAGAGTATTAAATATTCCTACGCAACTTCCTATTACAATAAACAGTCAGACCAAGAAATTTGTGGGTCTGTTAGCAGAATTTCAAATTACAAAGCAACATGCAATGACCATTCTAAAAGAGGTAGTTCGTCAGATTCATCAATATCTGCTAGACACAAAAAACATAAAAAATCTAAGCAAAAAAAGAAGAGACATCACAGTGATTCTAGTGAGACGGACTCTCCCAATAAATCTGGAAGTTCCAAAGTGCACAAAAAAAAGAGGAAGAAAGAAAGGAGAGGGGAGGAAGAAATTGAAGCTTTCAGATGATGAAGAACAAATGAACTTTCTTTATAAATTTCAGGATTATTTTTCCATTGAAATATATTTATTGACAAAAAACAAAACCATGTACAATCTATCCTACCTCAGTGAATTTTAAGATATTAACGATGGGTAGAGTCAGTCTTAAACCTACGAAAAGATTTGATGCAAAATGAAAAATCACAACTCATCAATCTCCAAAGATAAAACTTGCAGCTAATTCTGCCTGATTTTAGACAGATTTTTAAGTTTCAAAGCTCTCTTAATGTTGATTCTCTTCAAGAGTTCCAAGTACTCCTTCGTGCCAGGCTCCAGATCATGCAATTTCTTTGCAGGTCCTGGAAGGAAATAAAAATATAATGAGCTAGAACATAACGCGGGGCATATAATCGCTGGGTCTAGAGCAAATTAGCAGAAGAACAAATTACCTGTGTAAACATTCCATAGCCAGTCGGGGTATTCACTATCTGGTTTGATTTTAATATCCTCCCCTGTCTGCATGATATTGGACCCACACACATAATTCACTAACTTGTTGGGATCTTTTTCAACTTCCATTTTTACTTTGGCTACTGCACCACCTTTATCTTTCGATTTCTTACCCAGGCCAGCAATTGCTGTAACAAAAGGTGTAGTGAAAGCTTACTGAACACAATTTAATTACTCTTAGTACTGGTACTCCCAATTAGGACACAAGCAGTCTGCACTTGATGTAACATTCCATGAGCACTGAAATGTTCATCTTGAGACCACACTAATGAACAGCAGAATCGGGTCCCAATATCCAGAACAACATAACCCACAAACTCAAGTGGGACGACTTCATTGACAGTGAACAATACCTGGGTTAGCAGCTTTGACAGCGTATTCACGGAGACTGTAAGAATAGACGTTTCTGCAGGGTAATAATCTTAATGGCACATTCATTTTGAAGGAAGTCCTTTCTCCTCTATAACTCTACTCAAAGCACACCAACTCCGGCCGCAGCAGACAGACTTATAGTCAGACTGTACGATTTCTCATATTAAAAAAAAGTTACTATAGCAACATGGATGAAAAATTTTCAGCAGCTCCAACCGCCGCACGAGATGTTAAAAATTTAATAAAGAACATCGATAACGCATTACCAATTTTATTTATATCGCACGTCACCAACTTTGATGACGCCCGATTATTCACTGACGGATCAGACGGCGGCTCACTTCAGTGATCAAAGCCACGGATCATCAAAGGCGATTATGTGGCTAGGCAACCGTGGGGCTCCACCCCCGCATCGTCTGCTACATCGATCACCAATCAAAACAAACGGCTCGAATTCCCTCCCGATCGGCGGACGCGCAGGCAAAGGACGAATATGATTTTCACGGGTGATTGAAGAGCTCTGGTTCGCGTCCCGGACGATCCACCGGCGCCAAATGCCAGCCGTCAAGTCAAATGGTGGGAATCAGGTACGTGTTCGATCATGTAAGCGGCTCGGGTGGGCTCGGGTGGGCGGCTCCAGCGCCACGGCGCGGCACTGCCGCCGCCGCTACCGTCACCGCAACGTACTTCTAGATGTGGAACCGAGCACTGTGCAGCTCCGGCAGGGGTCGACCCCGGGGTCCCGGGGCAGGCAGGGCAGGGAAGTCCGAGCCCGGCTGGACGTGCGTGCGCCGCCCCGGCACGCGGCGCGCGCGGCCCTGTCCCGGTGCCCCAGATAGGCGCCCGACCTGGCTTGTTCGCAGACTGAAAACAGGGGCCTGTCCTGAGAAGCACGACGTTTCAGCCCGCGGGAATCCACGAGGTTCAAACGTAACACCTGACAACCCCGCCTCCCCGCGTTCTGCCCGCAGCAGGACAAGAAGCGCGCGTTCAGCGTCCAAGGCAAGACCGCGGTGAACGGCGACGGCGGGGGTCGCACCTTCCTGTCCGTGTCGCCAGCCCTGCCCGTGCTCCACGCTGGCGGGGGCCCCGCGGCCGCCCCCGTGGCCCCCACGGTCCCCGCGGCCATGGGGGCGCACCGAGCCCCCCGCCTGGCCAGGCGCTCGCACAGCTCGGTGGGCGCCGTGTCCGTGTCCGGGCCCTCGCCGGCGACCGCCGCCGCCGGGGCCGCCGCGGGAGCCGGCGCCGAGGTGGCGGACGACGGCGAGCTGCAAGCCATGCACGACGGCCGCCTGCAGGTGGCGCGCACCGTCAAGGAGAAGGAGAAGAACCCCGACAGGATCAGCCTGGACAGGTGGGAGCCGCGCGTCGCGTCGGCAGAGTAGTCAGCCCGCTGGAAGCGAGCGCCCGCGAATGGCCGGGTAGGCCGGCCCGCACGGCGGGGATGCACGGGGCTGCCTACCCGGCAGGCGCTCCACGCAGCTCTCTGACGCAGGCGGGGGCTGACCGCGGTGCCGCTGATGCCGGGCGAGTCCCGCGTGCGCCTGCTGTCCCTGCAGCACAACCTCATCTCCAGGATGGACTCGCTGTCCGCGGCGGGGCTCACTCTCAGCAGGCTCGTCTTCCTCGACATCTACGACAACCAGGTCGGCAGCGGCAGTAGTGTAACTACCCCCCCCCCCCCCCACCGGGCTGCCTCCCGTGTCATGGCATCCCGTCTCCTGCTCGCAGGTGGACCGCATCTCGGGGCTGGACTGTCTGGACAACCTGCGCGTCCTGCTCATGGGCAAGAACCGCATCCGCAAGATCGAGGGGCTGCGGCGGCAGAGCCGTCTGGAGGTGCTGGACCTGCACGGCAACCAGATCTCGTCCATACAGGGCCTGTCCTTCCTGTGCGAGCTCAAGGTGGGGCCGACCGCCATCCTCCCCCCCCCCCCCCCCCCCCCCTCGCCCCGCCTGCCTGTCTGAGCTGCCGGCTCCGGGTTGCAGGTCCTGAACCTGGCCGGCAACCAGATCCGCACGGTGGGCGCGACGGACCTGCAGGGCCTGCGCAACCTCCACGAGCTGAACCTGCGCCGCAACCGTCTGAGGAAGCTGCTGGGCTTCGGCGACACCCCGCACCTCGTCAAGCTCTTCCTGAGCAACAACGAGCTCAGCTGGTAGGTAATGCCGTGGCCGCGCATGCCTGGGAAACAAGTGCTCGGGCGCGGGGGCTGATTGCGGTGTTGTTATCAGCGTGGAGGACATGTACAGCGTGGCCAAGTCGACGCACCTGCGCGAGGTGACCATCGACGGCAACCCCGTGGCGCAGGGCGGCGACTGCGTGTCCTTCCTCGTCTCCTATCTGCCCAGCCTCATGACGCTCAGTAACCTGCAGGTGACTTTTCAGTCGAAGACTGCTGGAAGGAGGGGGGAGAGAGAACGTGGGGTCGAGCTGACGGGCGACGGCTGTCCACAGATCACGGACCCGGTGCGGAAGGCGGCCATGTCGTGGAGGTCCAACAAGGAGGCGGCCAGCAGCCTGTTCCTGCAGCTGGGCGCGGCGGAGCCGGAGGGCTCCAAGCGCGAGGAGGTCATCTTCAACGCGCGCACCAACTGGGAGCTGCTGCGGTCCCAGTCGTACTGCGGGCCGGCACCCGGGTCGGGCCGGCCGGGCCACGGGCAGCAGCAGCAGCAGCGGCCGGGTACGGCGGGCACGGCCGGCACGACCGCGGCCTCCGGCGCGCCCGCGGACCCCGAGGCCGAGGACAGGGCCGAGGACAAGGTGAGCGCTGTCACCAGCTAACAGAAGTGAGATGCTTGCTGACACTTGCTCTGCACCCCAGGCTGGCCGCGGCCCGGGAAAGCCCGGGGTGACAAGCGCGGGTGCCGCGGGGGGCGGTGCTGGCGGCGGGGCCGCCCCCAAGCAGGCCGGCGGCGGCGTCGTGGGGCCGTCGGCCAGGGTCGTCAGCATGCTGGACCGGCAGCACACGGACGGGAAGCGGCGCGCCCCCGTGCGCCGCACCGCCTCGCAGGACACGGACACGTCCTCCACCAACACGTCGAACAGCGTCGAGTTCTTCCGGCTGCCGCCCATCCTCGCCCCGCTGCTCGGGTTCCCGGAGGAGAGGCAGGCCGGCGAGGAGGGCCACGAGCCACCCCCCAGCAGCCAGCCGACGGCCGCCGGCGCCCCGCCTCCGCCGCCGCCCGCCGCCCCCAGCAACGGCGGCGGCAGGCGTGCGCGGCGCTGCGACAGCCTGTCGAGTGTGGAGCCCAACGTGGACACGTCGCTGAGCTCGCTGAGCGGCAGCAGCGGCGGCGAGGGCGACTCGGACTCGGACGACGAGCTGGCTGCCCCCGCGGCCTCGGCGACCACCGCGGCTCCCGCGGCCCCCGTCGAGGTTCAGCGGACTAAGAGCGCCACGCCACACCGCCGCCCACCGCCTATGTACAAGCCGTCTCCTCCCAGGGCGTCGACGGCAAGGCCAAAGCCGCAGCCGGGCGGCGTGGGGACGGCGGGGCGCGCTCTCGCCGCGGGCGCCGCCGGCGGGGTCGTCTCCGTCGGCGCCCCCGTCAGCGTGCCGCCGGCGCCGCCAGCGGCCCCGGCCGGGCCCGTCCCCGCCGCGCCGCCCGCTGCACACGGGGCCAACGGCAACGCGCAGGGCAAGACCCGGGAGCAGGGTGAGTACCACAACAAGAGCCCGCGTGGCTCGCCGCTACCTATCCGCTACCCCGACCCGTCCGTGCTGCTGCAGGCGGCGACTACCTGGTCGAGATCAGCGGCCGCTACCTCAACGTGTACGGCCAGGGCGCGCTGCGCTTCATCGACCGGCCTTGGAACCCGGTCAAGGCCGCTGACGTGACCATCGTGCGCTTCAACTACATCAACTTCAACGGGCTGACGACGGTGCTTGGGAGGCTCAAGCAGCGCTTCCCCAACGCGGAGCACTTCATCTTCCGCGAGAACAACCTGGCGTGCCTGGGCCAGCTCAACGCCCTGGCCGACATCCAGGGCCTCACCTCGCTCAGCGTCGAGGAGGAAGGCAACCCCATCGTGTCCAAGCAGTGGCAGAGCTACGCCATCTACCGCCTCGCCCACTGGGGCCTCCGGACCATCAACGACGTCGAGGTTGGTGCAGACGACAGCGCGATGTGTACAGCCTTCGTATCGAGTTATTCTCTCGTTCCGACTTTCCTCTCTCTCTCCTCCCAAGGTTACGGAGGAGATGATGGCGGCGGCGGCGGCCGAGTTCCGCGGCCTCAGCGACCTGGTGCTGTGGTCGCTGCCGGACAGCCTGCTGCAGCCGCTGCTCTCCCGGCTGCGCCTGGACGGGTCCCGCGGCCACGGCCACGGCCACGGCCAGGGTCCCGGGCTGCCGCAGCAGCAACAGCACCACCTCAGCGCCCGCCAGTGGCTGTGGACCGCGGACCCCGCGTTGCGCACGGTCGTCGGCAAGGAGGCGCTCCAGTGGCGCCGCACCGCGCTCACCCCGGACGATCTGGTGTGGCGGCACAAGGGCCGGGTGCAGCTCGGCGCGCTGCTTGACGTGGCGGTGGCCGCGGTCGTCAAGCTGCGCATGCTGGAGGCCAAGTGGCCGGGCGTGCTGCAGGAGCTGGTGCGGGACACGCTCGTGGACCACTCGCACCTGCACGCCTACATGAAAAAGTGCATGGCGAGCCTGCAGCGGCTCTGACTTCGGCCATGTAAACTGTTGGAAGAAAATAAAAAGTCAGCTGCGGCGCGTGCTTGCGTTACGAGTCTGAGGAATCTAGGACTCTAGCTTGGGTCTGTTTAATAAACACATTGAAAAGAATATATTCACAACGTTTGTCAATTCCGAACGTCCTAGTATTTTCATTCCGTGGAAACAGAGGGTACACACTGACCAGCGATAAAGCTCAAACTTCCCGCCAAACACTGCTTTCTAGCAAAAATCAATGCAGTCTCGTAGTAGTTCGGTCTTGTAGAGGGCGCTGTAGCAGACGACTGTCATCGGAAAAACAAAATCATCTCATGAAAATCCCAAATGGCAGGCGAAGTGAGTCGAGCTCCAGAAGAAAGTCTGGAATCTCTTATCAAGGAGGCCGATACATTAAAAGCAAGACTCGAAGATGAGCGTCTTAAACTTAATGATGTTACTCGTAAGTATCCTGAATATCCTGAATGGTGTGTCGATCCCCGAGCTTGGAAGTGCTCGGTGTTTGGGGGCGGGGGAGGGGGTGTCTGGCTTATGCCTTGGTTTAGTAAATCTAACTTTAATCTATCTATTTCCAACGGCTGTTTACGAAAACAAGAAATTTTATTTCCTCAGCCTTACTTTAGGAACACTAAAATTTTCGAATGAATGCTGGCATCTTTGTTCAGCTCATTTAACTGAATAACCAATGGACGAACTTCACATTTTGGCCCTTTCCAGTTGTGATATGATTTCTTTGAATCATTTATTTGTCATGCCCTCTCTAATATCTGTGTTGTCTGCTTGTTAATTTAATGCTTGTGATGTTTCTCTGCTAGTATCTCATGTGGCAGAAAGACTTGAGATGATAAGCCTCTTAAACATCAAACCTAGACGTCATTTGCGAGGACATCAAGCAAAAGTGCTGTGCTCAGATTGGTGCGCTGATAAACGGCATATAGTTTCATCTTCCCAGGTACGTTTCATTCTATTCTGCATAAAAAATATGGGATTTCATTGGTGATCTGTCGTCATGCTCGTGCCTTGTTGATTTGTTTTCATGCTTTTTCTATCTCACTGTGTCTTGGTTTAGAATCATTCAATTACCTCAGTACTTTAAACTAGGTTCACACTCAAACTAGAGCATTGTTTTGTTATGTCTCCTAATAGTAGAAACAATGGTGTTGGTTTTCTCCGTAATGGTGGTGGTGTTTCATTCACATGCTGTTTTGGTTTGTTTCTGGCTTACATCAGGATGGTAAGATGATAATATGGGATGCTTTCACATCAAATAAAGAACATGCCGTCACTATGCCTACAACATGGGTCATGGCATGTGCCTATGCCCCATCTGGAAACTTGGTTGCATGTGGGTGAGTTGGGATTTTCTAGAAAGGAGCTCTCTGAAAATATTTGTGTGTGGGTGTATTGCTTGCAAATGTAAATGTGTTCATTCCCATGGACATGTAGTTTGCCATACGTTTAATCGCATGCTGTCATATGACTTGTTGCATAATGACAATGGAATTTTTGTGGAAATTGTATGTTATTTTTCTAATATATAATTCCAATGTGATTTCAGGGGACTTGACAATAAGGTTACAGTTTATTCTCTGGCTTTGGCAGAGAATGTTTCATCTCAGAAGAAAACTGTGGGAACTCACACAAGTTATTTGTCCTGTTGCACCTTTCCTAATTCAGATCAGCAGGTATACTTCACTATTTCTCAAATTCAGTTGTAGAGTTGTTCTTGTTCCAATTTCTGTTCTGTCCTAAACATTGTTTCAATATCCTGTAGATCCTGACAGGCAGTGGTGATTCCACATGTGCTCTATGGGATGTGGAATCTGGACAGATGCTGCAAAGTTTCCATGGCCACAGTGGAGATGTGATGGCTTTAGATCTTGCTCCATCGGAAATTGGGAATACATTTGTTTCAGGGGTGAGTGTTGCCTATGTGACCTATTTTTTAATGTCTTATTGTTTAAGGATCCAGGATTTCCTTATATCCTCTTTTTCCCCTTATAATAGAGTTGTGACAAGATGGTTTTGATCTGGGATATGAGGACAGGTCATTGTGTACAATCCTTTGAAGGTCATCAATCAGACATCAATAGTGTGAAATTCCACCCAAGTGGAGATGCTGTAGCAACAGGATCAGATGATTCCACTGTGAGTTTATTAACTATGCTGGGTGCTGCTCAATGATTTTGCAATCCACAGATCATTTAATGTCATCCTATTATTTCCAGTGCCGACTTTTTGATTTACGAGCGGACAAGGAAGTAGCCATTTATACCAAAGAAAGCATTATATTTGGTGTAAATTCAGTGGACTTCTCTGTTAGCGGTAAGACTTTTCTAATCAAGCAATGATGTTCAATGGACTGTAAAACTTGGTTTCATGGCTTCCTTCTCTTCTTGTCAGGCCGACTCCTGTTTGCAGGATACAATGATTATACAATAAATGTATGGGACACACTCAAATGCATGCGTGTAACCCTGCTGCTGGGACATGAAAATAGAGTCTCATGTCTCCAAGTGTCTCCTGATGGTACTGCTTTGTCTACTGGAAGCTGGGACTGTACTCTTAGGGTAAGCATTACCACTTGTCTCGATTTTACAAGTCCTGTTTTTGACAAATATTTACTGTAGGTCTGTGTTTCAGGTATGGGCGTAAGTGCAGTAAATTTGAGATTAATATTGGAAATTTCAACTTTAAAGATCATCTTCAATTTGGCTACAACAAGTGTGGACTGTGCCTAATGCGGGAGGGAAGTCCTTTATATTAGTCTGTTGTTCTGTTTTGATTTTTTAACTTCTGTGTTTTGAAAGAGAAAGAAAAAAGGAAGGCCATATCTTTCCTTGTAAATCAAACATCTTGTTTGAGCTGGTGATTGTGCTCATCTTATATGATTTTATTGATGTTATTTTGTATGAAATGAAATACTGTTTATTCCTGTTAGATGTGTTGTGTTTGTGAAGCAACAAGTTTCTCCCTGGTGGAGTTTTATATGATACTTTGAATAATGCTGGGACTCTAGTAAAGAGCTTCTATGCAACAATGTCACCAAGAGTAAATTTTTAATTGGAATCACTACCCTTCGGGAAGTACTGCATTCACCACAATCATGTTGACTGCTGTGGCATTCCTTGCATTTATGCCCTCGTGCTTTGGAGCATGTGTTCCATTCATGTTTTTGAAATGGGAATAAAGGTTTAATATGGTTTAATCCATCATATTCCTCTGTTAGATAAATAGTTTTCATGTACTTGTCCTTCAAGAAAAATGGATGGTGTTATATTAGTTTTAAAAAAATATATCATGCAAGGACCATTTTCTGTGCAACCTGAATTGTTTTAATTGTAGCCATTGTGTCATTACAAGGTCCGATTGCTTTGTGATGTATGTAGTAGTCTAGCATTAAAATTTTATCTTATACATCATGTACTTACTTGTTGTAGAAGGAAAAGAAAAGAAAGATGACTCGAGCCTTTTTTGTCTTCTTGAAATGATTGATCTAGAAGCCATTGTAAGATGGATTTTGTTGATGGTGCCATGCATGTGTGAATAATTTAATAATAATAATAAATCCTTGGGCTAACATCTATTTATTAAAGTTGTAGTCAGTACCAGGAACTGTATTCTTAGATCGTAGTATTAAATCAAGTTTTCATCTTTAAATTTCTTTGAACATTTTGTAGTTTCACATTGATTTAGTTGTATTTTATCTTTGGTTGGGATGCCGTGGGAAGATCCATTATATCTTTGAAAACACAAACTGTTTCTTAAAACATGTTTTATCAAAATCTTAAATGTACCATTCATACCATGCATTGCAGACTTCAGTAACAGGGATAGTCATATATATATTCCTGTGCAGCTTTCAGTTTGCTGGCTGGAAAATGTGAGTTGTAGTAGAAGCTTTCAAATTAAAGATTTTGGTGTAAATATTTTCATCACTTTTGGCTCACAGCTTTTTTTTGAACTGCCGTTTTCTCTTCAATATGCATGACTAAACCATCCATGTACTTGATGGCGACTATTTTGGTGAATCCCCCCTTCCCCTCTGGATCATATTCCCCCCCCCCCCCCCCCTTTTGCTATGATATGTGATCAATTTTGAGTAAGCATCTGTGGTTGTGAAACATGCAATTCATTGAAGTACCATAGTTCCAAGCAAGTTTATTCCATTGAGTTTGTTTTGTTTTCATTGCTTGGAACTATTATTGAGCTATTGTGATAGTGATAATCTTATCATTCCTATTAGTGACTTGATCAAACAAACACCCTTTAACAATATTGCATGGCTTTACCCCAACTGTATTGTGTACTTTTAGCATGGAGGTTAAACCCTTAACAAAAATTCCGCATTTTATGCACAAATTAGTGTATCTCAAGTTGTATTTCAGGTTAAAAATAAATGTTTTGCTGTATGTGAAATTCACTAATAATCTGCTTCAAAATATAGTGTTGTGTCCTGTCATGATAAAGGGTCATTGAGCTGATCTCCTCTGTGCACTCATTTTACAAAGAAAACATTTTAAAACTCCGGTGGCGTTGAAAATGTATCTATGAATGCTCAGCAGGCAATAATTTTCTTCAGTGCACTAATATGGTGAATATTACGTTCTTAAGCCCTTGAATCACATGTTGGCAGTGTTGCTCTCTTCTCTTTAAATGTGAATTTTGGATATAATACCAGACAATAAACTGATGTGGAGTGGATCTTTGTTATGTTAGAAGAGAATTTATTTCTTATAATGGATGCAGTTCTGTAATGTAGCTTAATGTATGTTTTGCTGTGTTAAATTTATTTGTATTGAAATATTACAATTTTCCGTTTACTCTCACTTTTTCTCTTTTATTTCTCCTACTCTCCCCCTCCCAATGTTGCAAATGAGGTGATGGTGTGGAGACAGCGGCGGCCGAGTACGAAGTGGCGGTCCAGCGACCTGGTGCCCTGGGAATATGTCGGCGAAATGTTTCAAACTTCCCGCCAAAAGCGACGTGTGCACTCTCGCACACCGCCTTCTAGCAGAAATCGATACAGTCTCCTAGTAGATCGGTCTTGTAGAGGGCGCTGTAGCAGACGACTGTCGTCAGAAAACAAAGTAGGCCCATGAAAATCCAAAATGGCAGGCGAAGTAAATCGAGCTCCAGAAGAAAGTCTGGAATCTCTTATCAAGGAAGCTGATACACTAAAAGCAAGACTCGAAGATGAGCGCCTTAAACTTAATGATGTTACTTGTAAGTATCCTAAATGATGGTGTGTCGTTCCTCGAGTTCAGAAGTACTCAGTGTTTAGGGCGGGGGAGGGGGTGTCTGGCTTATGCCTTGGTTTTGTAAATCTAACTTTAATCCGTCTATTTCCCACGGCTTTTTACGGCAACAAGAAATTTTATTTCCTCAGCCTTAATTTAGAAACACTGAAAATTTCATATGAATGCTGGTACCTTTGGACAGTTCATTAATTAAACTGGAAAACCAATAGACAAACTTCACGTTTTGACCCTTTCCTGTTATGATATATCTTTGAATCATTTATTTGTCATGTCCTCTTTATTATCTGTGTTATCTGCTTGTTAATTTAATGCTTGTGATGTTTCTCTGCTAGTATCTCATGTGGCTGAACGGCTTGAGATGATAAGCCTCTTAAACATCAAACCTAGGCGTTATTTACGAGGACATCAAGCAAAAGTGCTGTGCTCGGATTGGTGCGCTGATAAACGGCACATAGTTTCATCTTCCCAGGTATGTTACCAACCAATTTTGCATGAATATTTTGAGGTTTCTTGGGTGATAGGCTGTAATCTTGATTCCATGTGGGTTTGCTGTTATCCAGACATGGTTTTTCTGTTGCTTTGTTGTCTTCTAGTATAAGTAACATTGGTGTTGGTTTTCTCCGTAATGGTGATGGTGTTTCATCTCACACGCTGTTTTGGTTTGTTTCTGGCATACACTGACTCATCAGGATGGTAAGATGATAATATGGGATGCTTTCACAACAAATAAAGAACATGCAGTCACTATGCCTACAACATGGGTCATGGCATGTGCCTATGCCCCATCTGGAAACTTGGTTGCGTGTGGGTGAGTTGGGATTTTCTAGAAAGGAGCTTTCTTCATATATATGTTTGTATGTGTGTTGCTTGAAAATGCAAATGCCAATGTGCTCATTCCCGTGGGCATGTAATTTGCCATATATTGAATAGCATGCTAAGTCATATGACTTGTTTATATGAAAACATTTGCAGAATGACAATGGAATTCTCATGGAAATTGCATGTTATTTTGCTAATATGTGATTCCGATGTGGTTTCAGGGGACTTGACAATAAGGTTACAGTTTATTCTCTGGCTTTGGCAGAGAATGTTTCATCTCAGAAGAAAACTGTGGGAACTCACACAAGTTATATGTCATGTTGCACCTTTCCTAATTCAGATCAGCAGGTATACTTCATTATTTCTCAAATTCAGTTGTAGTGTTGTTCTTGTTCCAATTTCTGTTCTGTCTTAAACATTGCTTCAATTTTCTGTAGATCCTGACAGGCAGTGGTGATTCCACATGTGCTCTATGGGATGTGGAATCTGGACAGATGCTGCAAAGTTTCCATGGCCACAGTGGAGATGTGATGGCTTTGAATCTTGCTCCATCGGAAATTGGGAATACATTTGTTTCAGGGGTGAGTGTTGCCTATGTGACCTATTTTTTAATGTCTTATTGTTTAAGGATCCAGGATTTCCTTATATCCTCTTTTTCCCCTTATAATAGAGTTGTGACAAGATGGTTTTGATCTGGGATATGAGAACAGGTCATTGTGTACAATCCTTTGAAGGTCATCAATCAGACATCAATAGTGTGAAATTCCACCCAAGTGGAGATGCTGTAGCAACAGGATCAGATGATTCCACTGTGAGTTTATTAACTATGCTGGGTGCTGCTCAATGATTTTGCAATCCACAGATCATTTAATGTCATCCCATTATTTCCAGTGCCGACTTTTTGATTTACGGGCGGACAAGGAAGTAGCCATTTATACCAAAGAAAGCATTATATTTGGTGTAAATTCAGTGGACTTCTCTGTTAGCGGTAAGACTTTTCTAATCAAGCAATGATGTTCAATGGACTGTAAAACTTGGTTTCATGGCTTCCTTCTCTTCTTGTCAGGCCGACTCCTGTTTGCAGGATACAATGATTATACAATAAATGTATGGGACACACTCAAATGCATACGCGTTAGCTTGCCGCTGAGACATGAAAATAGAGTTTCGTGTCTCCAAGTGTCTCCTGATGGTACTGCTTTGTCTACTGGAAGTTGGGACTGTACTCTTAGGGTAAGCATTACCACTTGCCTCGGTTTCACAAGTTATGTTTGTCTCAAATATTTACTACAGTTCTGTGTTTCCATTTCAGGTTTGGGCTTGAGAGCAATAAATTTGAGAATGATATTTGGGAATTTCAACTTGAAAGATTGTTTTTGCTTGACTACAAGCGTGGGCTGTGCTGTGCCTAATGCATGAGAAAATTCCGTGCTGGTTTTTCTTCTTTTTATTTTTTAAGGTAACGAAAACAGGAAGCATATATCTGTCCTTGCAGATTGAAGATCTTGTTTGAGCTAGTGATTGTGCTCATCTTATATGATTTTATTGATGTTATTTTGTATGAAATGAAATATGGTTTATTCATGATAGATGTATTGAATTTAAGAAATCAATTAGTTTCTCCCTGGTGGAGTATTATCTGATGTATTGGAAAATGACGGGACTCCAGTAAACAGCTTCTATGCAACACTCGTCAGCAATTGTAAACTTCACGTTAATATCAATTGTGCTTACTACTCTTTGGGAACTACCGGGAACCACCCCAATCGTTTTGACTGCTGCGGATATGCTATTATTGCATTCCTTGCATTTTTGCCCTCGTGCATTGAAGCACATGCTCTATTTATGTTTCTGGAATGGGAGAGAAAGGTTTTATATTGTTTAATCTGACATGTTTCTTTGATAGATGTAACGTTTTTTTTTTTGACTTGTCATTCATGAGAATTCTTTAGAGGTGTTATTTTAGTTGACAAATATCATGCAAGGACCATTTTCTGTGCATCTTAATGAAATTATTTTATCTGTAGCTATTGTTTCATTACAAGGTCCGATTGCTTTGTGATGTATGTGGTAGTATAGCTGTAAAATTTAATCTTGTACATCATGTACTTACTTGTTACATTGTTATTGAAGGGAAGTAACGAATTATGACTCCAGCCTTTTTTTGTCTTCTTGAAACGATTGATTTAGACACCATCTTAATATGGGTGTTGTTGATAATGCTGTGCATGTAAGAATGTAACTATTCGGTGAATAAATAAATTATAATAATGAACCCTTGGGCTAATATCTTTTTACTAAAATCTTAATTGGTGCCAGGAACTGTATTGTTATCTGTATTAAATCAGGTTCTCATCTTTAATTTTTTTGGGGGGGAAATTGTGTAGTTTTACATTGGTTTGATTGTATTTTACCTTTGGTTTATTACTTTTGGGTCACTGCTTTTCTCAACTGCTGATTTTCCTTCAATATATTTGATAAAACCACCCATGAACTTAGCAGTTTTGGTGTTTTTTTTTCCCCCTCTTCTCTTGAAAGTATGATACCAGACAATAAACTGATGTGGTGTGGACCTTTCCTGTGTTAGGGGATAATTTATTTCTTAAAATGGATGCAGTTCTATTGGGTAGCATTATGTATGGTTTGCTGGGTTGAATTTATTATAATTTTCGGTTTTCTGAGATGTCTTGGCTTTAGTTGTCTTGATAACCATCCTGGAAAGTTGTTAGAGCTATTTTATTTGTGATAAATGTACTATGTGAAAACAAACAAAAAGAAGATTAGATTTTTCTAAAATATATTTGGTTATTTGTATTAATTTTTTCACATCTCCCCTTAAGTAACCACATAACACACAAAATAGCCTGGTCGGCACCCGCTACACTATCCGTCGCCCTGGCCTTCAACCCTGGGAGGTAGACTGGCCCGGTATAGATGGCAAGAACGGGGAAGCGCGCCGCGCGCGCGTCAGCACTGCACTCCTACCTTCTATTGTTCTCGCCTCAAGTGGAAGCCCATCACACGTGTTTACCGTGAACGCCACTCACTCAAACTGGATTTTTATGCAGAAAAGAGAATTGCCGAGGCTCTGCGTCGGGCCATGGCGTGCTGTGTCGTCCTCAATCGTCTTCCCATGGACATTCGATTGGATGACTCTGCGGAGAAGGCGTCTAACTTGTCGCTGTCCTCTCGTTTGCAATCTGGTCTTAACCCAGACGCCCAGGCTTCGCTCAATGACCGTTCAGTTCTTACAAATGACAGGTGAGATGACAGTTCCGGGAAAACACAGCGAATGGTTGAGTTTTAAATTCATTATACCCTTTGCGGTCTTGGTTGTCATTGTATAGTGACGAAAAGAGGTTATTTGGCTGTATGGGGTCTGCAAGACTGTCTGTGATTTCTAACTTACCTTCAACGTTTATTTATTCCTGTTAAATCTTTTGTTATGTGCTTGTTTCAGTGAACACATCACTGCAGACAGCAGGAAACCCACAGAGTCTTTCAAGGAGCCTTGGACCCGATTGCTACTACAAGCTAAGGAAAGATCAAAGCGGAGCACAAAGGAAGCTGTCAAACATTCAAAACAGAAAAATTCTGACACTGGGAAAGAAATTGCATGTGATGAAAGTACCTCTTTGGAAAATCAATCGAGTGGCACTGCTTCAGTGGTAGAAAGGAAAACGGATTTAGCCACAAACTGTGAACATAATGCAAGTTCAGGAAGGGAGCTCAGGCAGACGAGATCAGTTCGTTCCAAGAAGAAAAGTAAACGAGCCTCCTCTGTTGATTGGGATTGGAGTGGTAGTGATTCTGCGAAGAAACCGGAAGTTCCTCAAAACAAAAAGAGGAAAGTTGCCAGCAAACATAAGCGTTCAGTTTCAGTAGATCGTACATTCAGTGGAGACAGCGATAGTGAAGAAGACAGCCCCAATAGCAAAGGTAATGAACTCCATATTGTTTTAATTTGCAATTATGTGGAGGGGCTCAGTAAATACCCTGCATACACTTCTTTCTCAAATTTTACAGAATTAAAGAAACACATATGTCATTTGTGCCACAAATCTTTTCCACGTCCGAGCAAACTTCGCAGCCATCTTTATAGGCATCTTTCACCGGTTTGTGATTTGATACCTAACTCTATGTGGTGGGCATCATTAACTGTTTTGTACACAAGTGCTTTTCATGCTTGTAGGAAGATCGACCGTTTCGTTGTGATGAGGAAGGCTGCAATAAAGCATATAGCTATCAGGTGCACTTGGATAGGCACAAATCAACTTCTCACTCTGACCTTGTTATTGCTGTGGGAAATATTGTGTAAGTAAATCTGTGGTTTTTACTTGCAATCACCAGTATCTCCATTGCATTGCCATTCATGGTGCCAATTTTAGGTGTACTTCTGAGGGGTGTGGCAAAGTTCTTGTCACTGCTTCTGGCTTGAAGCGCCACATGAAGAAAATTCATTCTGAAGAAGCTTTTAAATTTGCGTGTCCTCAGTGCGATCAGAAGTTCAGGAAAAGCAAACAACTTCGATACCATATTGCAGAGCATGATGGGGAACCCCCATTAAGGTGAAATTTTCTGTGGTAATTGACATTCTTACGGTACATGTACATATTTTTCATAACATTGCATTTCAGGTGCAAGCAATGTAATGCTGGAGCGTATTCTGATGCAGAGTTAAGGCGTCACATGAGGACTCACAAAACATACCCATGTAAAATAGCAGGATGTGAGAAAGTTTTGACCAACTATCCTGCTTTCCAAAAACATTTAGCAGAACATAATCGTTGCTTCTCATGTAGGTCTCTTTAAAACCACTAGAGCAAATAGCACTAGAGCAAGTTAAAATGTCTCAAGTCAATTTTTTTTTGTTTAGCTTTATGCTGTGCGCATTGTAACAAGGTATTTGCTACGAAAGACGCACTTCGAAAACATGTAAATATTCATGTAGATAACAAGCCTGTTTTTACATGTCCTTATGAATCCTGTTCAAGGTAATTACATTATAATTTTAAAAAGATAAACTTATTTGATTGATGGATGCCTTTGTTAACATTTTGGTGTTGTTTCCAGGTATTATTACCATGAAAGGAATCTGAGAGGTCACATTCGTGTCAAACATGAGAAGAGCACAAGTTTTATTTGTACCTGGGAAGGCTGTGATAAAGTGTTTCTGAGCAGGGTAAGATTCACTTTTATGAAAATCAAAAATAAAAAGCTCACAATGCATTTCACACTAATTTTTGTTTTTGTCGGGGGATGTAAAATTTCAGCGAGCACTTACAAAACACACAAATGTTCACAAATATGGAATAGCCAAGACAGAAAAAAGGAAAGAAGGGCCTCGGGCTAGGCGGAAGGATGCAGGGAAGCCTAAACGTTCAATGGCTACTCTACTGACTGGTATGAAGGTTCCTCGTGAAATGGAACAGGAACTGCTAGAAAATAAGGACCCTGAAGAACTGTGTGACAACAGTGTGGATGATATTTTATCAACTTCTGCCAGTGACTATACTGCCTCACGAAATTTATTGGATGCAAGTGGACTTGTATGTCAAACAGACAGCAGCGATGTACCAAAGGATAATCAAGGTCAACATGAGGGTACTGATCAAAACTGTAATGAAATGGATTCAGCCAATAGTGTCTGTGATAAACAAAACAGGGACAAAACTGTTAGGAATTTCCTACCTGTCGATGATATTGGTATTGGAACAGCTCCTCTGATTGTCGAGGGTTATGAAAACTCCATTGCTGATTTGAGCGGAAAGATATTTGTTGTTGGAGAAGATGGAATTTTAATTGAAGTTCAAGACCACCCAGAGACTCTGAACGAGGTTAACAGTAAACTGGGAGAAACTGTTACTGATGAGGCTATTGGTATACCTCAGGACGGGGTTTTACAAGGGATTAGTGGCAAGGAAAAAGAAATATCACACCGTGACACCACAGTGGCAGACGTTACAGCTCAACAGTTTGAACTCAATATGTCTACTCCTGATGAATCAAATTGCCATGGAAATGCAGATTCATCTTACGATCAGACATGTGCTGATTCTGTAGTACAAACAATATCTAATGGAGAAACATCTAGTTTGTCTGCTATGCTTTGTGCGGAAACGATTGTGGAATGTCAGTCTTCTAATGCTGAAAGAGAGGTGTTATTAGTGATTCCAAAAGCAGGGCAAATTACATCTATTAAAGATGTATTTAGTGTGGCTAGTTCTAGTTCAGATGCAGTGATGAAAGCCCTAAGTGGAAATGTAGAAATTTACTCTATGGCAGAGAAAAACAGTATCTTAGGGGTCTCAGCAGATTCTTGGTTCCATCAGCAAAATGATAATCACCAAGAACATTTAAAAAGAATATCAATAGATGATCCATCTGTGTCAAGTATTCTCCAGCCACTCATCCAAAACCTGGTTGATCAACCTGGCCATTGTGCGGAGGACAGTGCTGGTGTGTTGTCTACCAGAGATGAGGGTAATGTGAAGGAGAGCAGCTCTCATTCCTCCAACACTCATGTGGAGATGAAGGCTCAAAATTCAGAGAGTCCAAAGAGGACCAACAATTTAAAGCTAAAGAAAAGTGAAGTAAGTCAAGTTATTTCTAGTGTTAGTGAGGGCTCCACAACCAATTTAGATGATTCTGGAAAAGGCTTGCAGATAAAAAGCACTATATATTTAAATCCAGCGTATACGCATAATCCAAAGAGAAAGAATGTTGATGCCAGTGATGCTAAAACCATAGGGAAACACAAACTATTAAATCCTGCATACGTACAGAGCCTAGTTATGAAGTTTGCTGGACTGATATGCGATGATGAGGGTGTTAAAGAATCAGTGAAGAAACAACGTATACCTGTGAAGAAGAGCTTGCAGGGTCCCACTCAAGACCTTCCTGACTCTGGCGAATCTTCTGAAAGTGAGATTGATGAGAGCCGAAGTGATGACTCTGGTTCAGATGACATCAGTGACTGGGATGGCGATAATGATGAAAATGATGATAATGCAAGTGACGGTGGAAATGGAGATGATGAAGGGGAGGAAGAGGAAGAGGAGGAGGATTCTGAAGGGCAGTTGGATGAGGAGGATGATGCTGACGAGGAAGATGAGGAGGATGAGGGAGAGGATGATGGAGACAATGGTGGAGCTGGTCAACTGAATGGAGGCGATGATGACAATAATAACAATGATGGTGACAATAATGAAGGGCGCTCTGGAGATGGTGGGTCTGATAAGGAAATTGACCCAGTATTAAGAAATGGTCACTGCACTTTAGATGAAGGGGCAGATTTTGGTGTTGACCGTGCATCTAGTCCAAGGCCCGCTATTTTCGATGACAGTGATGCAGGGCGTAGTGCACAGAGTGATGATCTTGTCATTGTTGAAGAATCTGAAAATGAGGCTTATTTAAATATGAACAATGAGGAAGAATTAGTCATTAGAGACCATTCTCAAGAAACGTCTCCTTCTAAAACAACCTCTTCCAATGAACACATTATAAATGGGAGTGCTCAGACAATATTGGAGGAGAGCCAATTTAAAGGCAATACATCAGTGTGTAAACCTCTGAATGATACCCATATGAAAGGTGTTATGCCTGAAGAAAGACCTGATCACATTTCAGTCAGTGGCTCCTTTAATGAAAATTCATTTGCAAACAGTGCTTCTGGGAAAGGTCTTTCCAAATGCAGTCCTAAAGAGAAGTTATCAAAAGTCTGTAATCCTAAAAATAAGCTCTCAAATGACGGCGCTCTTAGAGAGGTCCCAAGTAAAGATGGTTCTCCTGAAAAGAGATCGTCACCAAGCAAGAACCGAAGGCGAAGTACTAGGATAAGAAACCTTGAGGCTGTCAAAGCATCGCAACGAATACAAACTATGGCTGCAGTAGAAAGTGTGAAAAGGAGTAGGCAGAGCAAGAGGCAACCAAAGTCTGCTTCAGAAATAGCACAAGAAAGTTCAGGAGACTTACATCAGCATGATAGTGATGGAAGAGATTCTTATGATAGTAGTGCTCAAATTAAAGAGAGGAAGCGGAGAAACTGTAAGACAGTTGAAGATAAAGGTCGCACTATGAAAGGAGAATGTGGCTCAAAGTCTGAAAGAAAGATGAAAATACGGGAACCAACAAAAGCAAAGAAAAGTGTCAAAGTCCTCAATGATCCAGAGGCACCTAGTATGAGGTCAAAGAAACAGACAACCTCTAAAAAAACAACAGCTAAAACTAAGGTTTCAAATGTTGTTGAAAGCGATTCCAGTGATTTTGAACCTCGGCCTAAAAAAAATAAAGTGGAGAAAAATGGAAGTGATACATCTGTGTCCGAATCTGAAAAGGGAAAAGTCAAGGAGAAAATGAAAAAGGGTAATGCCTGTATTGGCCATTCAAGTGATTCTGACATTCCCCTTCGAAGAAGAATAATCAAACAGGCCTTGAGTGATACTGAGGATCCTGAAGAGTTGGAAAATTCTGACTTAAACCACACTGATTCTGATGACCCATTTGACCCTTCTTGGAAACCTGATGTCGAGAAGAAGAAGACAGATGGGGTCTCTGATACTGATTCGTCAGAGGTATGTGACAGTTACTAATTATTATTGCAATAATATATTCGTTCAGTCCATTAACTTTGTGTACATTAACAAGTATTCTTCATTTTCTTTGTTTTAGGGTTCATGCATGTCTCCTCAAAAGCTTGCAAATCCATTGCATGTTTCTGTTCAGGGTGATCAGGGTTTAGCTGATCTTAAGGTTAATATGCTTTACATCTTACCAAATTTCTTTTTCTTTTGGCTCTTCAACTTTAGTTAGCAGGTTCTTTTCTTTGTTTTAGGTGTCACCAGTTTTACCCAGTCAAGATCCATTACGTGTCCGATATGAGGGAGCTTTAGAGTCTCTGAAGGTTTGTCAATTTTTTTATCCATCCTATTGATTTTTTTTTCTACTCTTTGCTTAACATGTCACTTATACTTTTTCAGAAGGAAAGAAAACCTATTGCCTGCAAACAGTTGTCGGAGAGTGCGTGGATTAGTGTTCTTCGTCTGTCCAGCAAGACAATAAAAATCTCTCCATCAGCTGCTGATGACTGATAGAAATGTAACTTGTATCAATTCTAAAGACTGTGATACAACCATTGGTCTTTACTTATTATTGTATCTTTTGTTTTCATTTTGGGATACCAAATTCCTGTTCCTGTGTTTGCTAGACATAGCTGGTTTGAGATTACTTTCAACATTGTTTTATTTGAGAAGCTTTGCTATGAAACAAATGTTTCTTAATGTATCTTTGAAAATTTTCACAGCATTTGATATTAGATTTGAGAATGAGGATATTGGAACTAAAAGTAGAATACTCATTGTGGATGACCTTTAATGCACTTGGAACAAATATTGTCTATTTATTGGGGGGGGGGGAAAAAAACAGATTTTGTAATTCATCTCCTTTCAGATTCCAGAATCTAATGTTCTCTTAAATAAAAAAAAATATTTTGTTACATTTTAAAACTTGTCTTTCCTTTAACTCCAAGCCGGCAAATTTTCAAAAGAGATAGAAAGTCCATAAGCATACATGTTTTGACGCTCAGAGGGTACTTTGTACTTCTGAAACAGCATTTCATCAAACAGATGTAGTCCATGGTTTGATTTTTGAACACGTTGCAATTCAGTGTGCATTTGCCCGATCAGGTACAGGGCCCGCATCTGGTACACCAAAATTCGAAAGGGTTTTATTCAACGACCACGAGGTGATCTGGTGTAGAAAGTGAATATACCTGTTCAGAAAGCATCATTTGAGTTATGAAATCAGCTGTAGCGACGTCTTTGCAGTCGCGAGCCACCCGGTGGACATGCAGGAGAGACTCGGTTACCTATGTCGAGACGCACAGTGAGAGATGGAACTTATGGTTCAGAGATGTCCAATCTTGTGGGGCCAACCTTTTACCGGACTTTTACTAGACTCCGCGATAAGAAAAAAAAATGAAAATAAATTACGAACCATATTTTAGCAAATGTGATTGCTTCCTCAAATTTTTGAGATGAAAAAAAAAGATTGCTATTCGAAAATTTAAAAACAAAACAGGGGTCATCCTTGAAGGCCTTATAGGCGTGTGGCGTGGCGCAGGCTGCTCGACTCGCACCCACCTGTCGCTCCATGGAGATGGCCTGCCGCAGCGCGGCGTCCATCACCGACCACGTGCGCGAGGTTGAACCGGAGCCGAGCACGGGCGCCTCGTCCGGGGTCAAACCTGACGGGGCGGCGACGTCCCGCGGGCAGAAGTGGCCGCCCCGGGACACCAGCCACCCGACGAGGGCGGCGCCGTGCTCCCGCTCCTCCTCGGCGCCCGCTCGGAACATGGCCGCGGCGCCGCGCAGCGACACGGCCGCCCCCGCCATGCGCGTCGCCTGACACGACGGATACGTGTCTGTGGCGCCGTCCGGTTAGAGCGAACGCGTGCATGCACACTGTCGGGTAGGGATCACCGTAAATCTGGTCGGTGCGTTCCGCCGGACCGAACCCAGAGGCCGGACGAGCTAACTCGTGGTCGGCTCTTCGTAGCCTGGGGCGGGAGGTAGGCAACACCCGAGCATGTATGCCCAAGGGGTTGCCTACCTTCCGCCTCCGGTTAGGTTCGATCGACCATGGCTCAGCTAGCTCGCGCGGGGTGCTCCGTCCGGCCTCTGGGTTGGGATCCCATCCCCACCGGACCCCAGCCCCTATCCGAAGATATACAGCCTTGTTGCTGGTCCCCCGCGCGGACAGTGCTGTTTACGCCTACCATGGCCAGGTAGGCGAGGCTGGCGCCCAGCTCGGCCCCTATCTGCTGGTTGAGGGCGGCCTGCACGGGCCGCGGCAGCGGGTAGACGGCGGGCTCCGGGCTGGGCTGGCAGGCCGCGCCGTGGCCGCCGTGGCCGCCGTGGCCGCCTCCTCCGCTGGCCGGGCGTCGCGGGGCAAGGAGGGTGGCCGCCGCCCCTGCGCCCCGCCCCCGCACCACCACCCCGTCCGCGGACCAGGCCGCCCAGGCGCGCCGGGCGTGCCTCGCGGGCCTCATGCCGGCCGCGGTGGCAACAGAACGAAATCCGTCAACAACGGCTGCGCCGGGCGTGGACTGGGAAAGGAAGGCTGTGGCCCGGGGAGAGGCGGAGGGCGAAGAACAGCGAAGACACTCGTTTTGATTACAAAATGCTTTTATTGACACTTGTGACAGTATGAAGTCTTAGACCAATTTTAAAAATTCGGTTTTCATCCTCCTCATCGGGAAACGCAAGAACACTGGAGTGCGGACGACAACTGGTATCTGTGCGGGTAATGCGTTAAGCAGTCTAGAGGATCTTGAGAAGGGAGCTCTTACTTCTGAAGACCTTCCAAAGTGCCTGAAAGCTCGCTGACGACACTCTCGAAATTGGGCAGACCACTACTTATCATTATAGAATGGATAAATTATTTGTACATGATTGATTGGTGTTAGAAAGTCATATAAATACTTGTTTGGATAAATACATAAATAGAACTTATTTAATGTCATTATTTTGCAAGGTATTATCTAGCCAGAAACGAAATGCGTTTGTAGCAAAACTCGTCCTTATCATACTTAGTTTAAAACAATCACATTAAGGAAATTCAGTACTGTAATGCTTGTAGCAGACTAAAGTTTCCGAATAACTTGTGAATATAATGAATAATCTATGGAATAAAAGATCTACACAAAAATATACCTTTGTCTTAATCATCTTTAGTCACTCGACTTGTAACATAATCTTTAGCAAACTGTACTCTTTCTGTTTGCTTAAAGCTATCACTATAACAACCGCTAGCGGCTAATTACAACATAGTAAAACGTAAATAAAATTACAGTAAGGAGATCACAAACACTCAGCCAATAAAATAAAATCGACAAATACACAGCTGGAAAGAAACACTCACACAATTACAGACATCCTAGAGTCGCAAGTGGTTACACTGCCACGACGACATTAAACTCGCACACACGCACGCAAAGGCAGGGAAAGCAAGAAGGGAATGCGCATTCAAATGGTTGGACACAGCGGCGTAGCGCCGTGCCCGGAAAGCAAATATATATATTTAAAAAAATGGGGTTTGTTCATAGAACGTACTCTCAAAAATATATCATAGATATATGGGAACAAAAATCACCAGCGCGCCCGCGCGGCCACACAGCCGGCACGCGCCCGGCCGCCGCGAGCCCCGACACTTCGAGCTCAGGGCAGAATAAGTACCCCACCCGAGCACCGAAGGGGCGTCGACGGCGACCTCGCCTCGGGGCGCGGGCGCGGGGCAGGGGCGCGGGGGCGGCGCCAGCAAGCACAAAAAGAAATAAAAATCAAATTAATAAAGTCATCTCACCACCACCACGGACAAAAAAAAAAGTTATATCCCGCAATGAGACTCACGTTGCCGCTCGTGGAAATTACCTTCCTCCGGGCGCCGCGGTCCCTCCCCTATGTACACCACATCGCACGTCACATCGTGTTGAGCCGGCTCAGCCTACGTGCTGCTGCTACTAGCTAGGGGTATGGCTATGTACAGGCGCTGGGGCCCGACGGGGGCGACGGGCGCTGGGTAGCGATGCGATTGCGCTACGAAGGCGTCGCCTCCAGTCGGCGCCGACGGAAAGAGGCCCGCGCCGTCCGGCCGTCCGTCCGATCCGGGCCAACCCGGGGGGGAACCGAGTCGGGCCGAGTCGTCCAGGAGCGACGTGGGGCCGGACGGGGCCGGACCGGCCTGGCGGGGCCCGGCGGGGCACTCTCCGCCAGCCAGCAGCTTCCAACTCTACTCTCTCTGCCGGCCCCCCGCGCCCCTCAGGTCCACCGTTGGCCAGCAACGGGGCGGAGGGGTCGGGGGCGCCGGGGCGGCGCGGCGCGGCGCGGGGCCCCGTCACAGGCTGTACGGGTGGCAGAACTGGTAGACGAGCCGCTGCGACCGCTCCGTCTTCTTCATGATGCCCTTCTTGTAGTACTGGCGGATGGAGCGCGACAGCTTGTCGTAGTTCATGGCGGGCCGGTTCTTGCGCGCGCCCCACAGCCGCGCCACGCGCACCGAGTCCTCGATCTTGAAGACGCCGCCGGGCCTGTCCAGCCAGCGCACGCACGAGCCGTGCAGCTGCGGCGCGCCCAGCAGCTCCTTGAGGAACTGCCACAGGTGGATGTGCGAGCCGCGCGAGGACGTCGACGTGGTGGCGCTGCCCGCCGCGGGGGCGGCGCCGGCGGCCGTCTCCATGTCCTCGTCCTCGTCTGCAGACAGACAACAGGGCCGTGAGTCTCGGGGTCCGGGGTCCGGGCCGCGAGCCGGGCGGGGGCGGGGGCGGGGGCGGGGGTGCTTACCGTCCGACGTGTCCGCCGACGACGCGCTCGAGTTGAACTGGCTGTGGGGGCTGCACGCGCCCTGCTCGGACAGCGGCGTGGGGGTGGGCGTCAGCGACGGCACCTCCAGGTGGTGCATCAGGACGGTGCCGGTGCTGCTGGGGGCGGCGGCGGGGGCGGCGGGGGCGGGGGCGGGGGCAGCGGGGGCAGCGGGGGTCGTGAGTACGGTGGGCACGGGGGACGCGCCCCTGCTGCAGTTCATGTCCTCGGCGCACGCGGCCTTCCAGATCTCCAGCTGGGCGAACAGCAGCGAGCCACTCTGCAACAACAACAAGGACGGGTTTTAGTGGCCTGGCAACAGGCTGGCGCGGCCGGCAGGGAGCAGGGCGTGGGCCCCACCTTTCTCTTATTTGCGACTCTGTTTTATCGCCGTTCGTCTTTCGGTGCCTTTCTCTCTCTCTCTCTCCCCTCCCTCCTCCGAACCAACGACCGTCCTTGGGGCCTCGGCCTCCTGTGAAGGACGGTGCTCCGGCCCGCCGCTCTCCTCCCCCGCCTCTAGGTGCGCGCCGTGTGTACCAGATCACGGCGGGCGCTGCCAGGCGCTGCCAGGCGCTGCCAGGCCGGCAGGCGGAGAGGGGAGGTGTGTTTGGCGCGGCCGGGCCCGGCGGCAACGACACTTTACTTTCCAATCCAGGCATTACCATTGCGGAGCCCCTCGACAAAACTTTGATCGCCTCGCCGGCCAGCCCGGCCCGCCTTGCAACACCCCGACCAACAACGGCGGGGCGGACAGGGAAAGCGCCGCCGCGTCGTGCGTCTCACTCCCGCCAAAGCCACTCGCGGCGCGCGCGCAGGCAGAGACAGAGACAGCGACAGGGCTCAGGCGCTTCGCAGATAAATGACACCTTTACATTTAAGAGCGCGAGTTCGTCTCCCGGGGAAGCTGCCCGCCCCGCCTCGCCTGCTATTCCCCTCCCCGCGTGCTCTCCTTTCGGAGCGTTTGTCTGGATTCCTTCCCCCCCCCCCTCCTCCTCCTCCCCTCGAGATGCTAACCGTCATTACCGACTTGCAATGTCTTCCATTTCCCCACTTTTCTAGCCGCTTTCCTATATCGCCTCCCCTCATTGCCCGCCCGTTCATCGTCGTTTCCACCTCTTCCTCGTTCGCGTCTTTGCCTCGTCGTCCTACTTTCGCTCATGTCGCCTCGCGTCGAGTCCAAAGACTGCGGCCAATAACGGGAGCTGAGAGAGAGAGAGAGAGAGAGAGAGAGAGAGAGAGAGAGAGAGACAGAGAGAGAGAGAGAGGGAGCACGAGACGGCAGCAGGAGCCCAGCTATTATTGTCTATTACGGAAAATCTCGCCTCATTGGCACAGTGACCGGCGAGTTGAACCACATCCCCCCCCCCCCCCCCCGGCCTCCAGCGGCGGCAATGGCGCGGCCGGGGACGGTGCGGGTGCGAGGCGGGGAGGACGAGGCGCCTGCGGAGTGCTGGGTAGGCCGCACTGCACGACGCGGGTGCGCGGCGGAGCGGCGGCGCGGCCTACACTGCCGGGCGCTCGGCCCGCACACCGCACACCGCAGCCGCCACCGCACCCGGCGGCACGCCGACGACGAGGCCGTGCGCGTGGAGGTGGAGGTACTGACCTGGGGCGCCCGCTGAATGAGGTCCGCCTCGCCGAGGGCGGCCAGCGCTGAGCCCTCCATGTCGAACAGGGACAGCTGCACGGGCGGCAGCGAGAACTGGCGCAGCGTCCACATGACCCAGGCGCGCACGTCCTCCGACGTCCACAGGGCGGGGTCTGCAAACAGCGAGGAGGGGCGAGCGTCATCACACAGGGCTGCGTTAGGAATAAATGAGAGGGAGAGGGAGAGAGACGGGTGATTTGAAATTTGGTCCATTGTTTATGTTTGTGTTTGTTGTGATACGATGATGCAACAGTGCCCCACCCTCGCACCCTCGCGTGATGTGGGCCAATCGCGTGCACGTATTACAGCTGCGGTTTTTTTTAGATTTCTTTCCTTTGAGTTTCCCTTTTCGTTTCCTTTTTTTTATGTTTTCTGCATCAGCTTGTCATCACGTAACAAACACGCCTGACGGCGGAGCGTCCGTAATTTCTGCCGTTTGGACGCCAATCATGTTATCATCCGGTCGCCCTGCCCCGGCCGCGTCCGCGAGAGGTTCGTGGAACCGCCGCTGCCGCTGCCGCTGCCGCTGCCGCTGCGGCGTGGGCGCGGCCTGTGCGGCGCCGCGCGCGCAACGCGGACTCAGATTCTGTTTCAGATTGGCGTCGCACCTGCCACCCACGGCGCGGCGCGGCGCGGCTCCCGAGAATGAGCCGCCTAATAGCAGAGCCCCGATATCATTATATATATATTTATACACACACACGCACGCCGCACGCAGTCGGCTCGCTCCAAAACAAATCCCAGCCGCACCGGCAGGACAGCAGGACGCGGCCGAAAATAGAATAATCTCGCGGAACCGTTCGCGGCTGGGCGTGGCGGTGTGGCGCGTGGCGCGGGGGGCCGCGGATACAATCAGCGCCACAATAGTAATCCTCCGGGGCCCAGCCAGGCCCAGGCCAGGCCTATAGGCCAGGCGGGCGGGCTCCGCAGAGCTTCCAGCTCGCAGCCTCGCAGCCTCACAGCTTCCAGTGTACCCGCACCGCCACGGCGGCGGGCTCGGCTCGGCTCGCCTTCGCCTCGGAATACCTCAAGGCCGCCTCCGCTGCCGCTGCCTCCGCTCGACCCCGCCCCTGCCCCACCGGTTCGCGCAGCCCCCACTCGGACCTGTGTGTGTGTGTGTGTGTGTGTGTGTGTGTGTGTGTGTGTACGGGGCCGCCGCATGTCGGCGGCGTCCGCGCGGCCGCCCCCCGCGCGACTGCTTCGCGACGCACCACAGACAACCACGCATCCCGCGCCCGCGGCCGGCACTGGGGGGCTGCACGGGGCAGCAGCTGCTGCTGCTGCTGCTGCTGCTGGGCCGGCCGGGAGTTGCGCGCCCCGCTCCGCTGCCACCGCACACGCCGCTGCGGCGACACCGTACGCGGCTATATATAGAACACGCGAGCAGGTACCCGCGCTCGCACACACACACACACACACACACACACACACACGCACGCAGCCGCAGGCGCGGCGGTGGGGAGCGAGGCTACCCCGCCAGAGCACCACCTGCACCAATGTCTCGTCCCGATAAGATAAACCGATCACGGGGGTACAGTGCCTCGCCAGATCGCGTTCAGTAACAGCGAAAAAAAAAGGAAAAAAAGAAATTAAAACGGAATGAATTGAGAAATAAACACACGACTCCATATGGTCTTTAATCAAACACTTTTATAAAATTATTTTTAATAAAACAGTGATGAATAATTTTTCATATTTTTTTTTGTTGGGGACCGTGCGCGTTTTGGGTGACGCATCGCACCCTTGCGGCCGTGTCTTGTGACTCACCCCCGCCGCACACCTGCGGAGCGGAGCGGGGTGGACGGCGCGGCCCGCGGCCCGCGGCACCTGGCATGCATTGCTCCGCCCCGCCCCGCCGGCCCCGCCCCGCAGCCTGCGGCCACTGAAGCTTTCCAGCGCGCTTTGAGTCACTGTCATCGCCCTCGGCGTCGGCTTCAGCCCCCGGCCTCGGCAGAGACATTTATTCTCGCCGCCTCTGACCGACGGGTATTCGAACCCGAGTGCAACCCGCGACTCCAGCCCCAGGACGGGTATGCAGCCCGCGCGGCAGAGAGAGAGAGAGAGAGAGAGAGAGAGAGGTCCTGTCTCTCTTGCACTGCGGCAACGCCACCGGGCCGGGCCCGAGCCTGGCCGGGCAGCCGCGAGCAGGCGGCGAGGCGAGGATGGGGGAAGGGAGCTTTCTCCTCGAGAATGCGCGCTGGCGCACTGCTCACTTGCGAGACCGACGAGGAGGAGGAGGAGGTGGTGGTGGAGGAGGAGGCTATTCCACTCGGCCGTCTCTGTCACTCCGAGGGCCAGCCCCCACGGGCGGGAGGGAGACAGAGCGCGGCGCGGCTCGTGACCAGCATCTCGGTCTGCGTCATAGGGTCCTTGCACCACCGCTCGTAAACGCGGGGGTTTTTAATCGAGTTCCCCGGAAAATGACGGCAACACGGCAAAGGGTGCAACACTCACGCACACTCACGCACACACACGCACACCTACACACACACACACACACAGCCGCTCCGGCGGCCATCCTTGCCGGCGGCCCCAACCCCTCTTCCTTGTCAGCGCGAGCGCGGCGCGACAGCGGAGCGGCGTGTATCGTATCGGGGCTCGGAGGCTCGCGGAGGCGCGCTGGAAGTCGTTATAGTCCCGACCGGGGCGGGGGAGGGGAAAATCCCGAAAGTCCGCCCGTAAACACCTTACGCAACGGAGATATAGGGGGCGCTGCGACTGCGATGGGGCTGCGGCGGCGGCAAGCGGCAGGCGGCAGGCGGCCGACCCCCCCAATCAACGGATCGGGGGCCGCGCGGGAGGGGGCTGCGGGGGGCTGCGGGGGGTCGGGGCAGAGATTTTGCAACGAACGGGGGAAGCCAGCGGGCGCGTGAGCATGAGTCACTGGCCGGGGGGAATGTCCTGGCCGGTCCCGGCGGCAGCGCCGCCTTCCGCCACCGGCGCGGCTGCGGCCGCTGCAGCGGAGGCGTCGGGGAACGGGGACAAGGACGGCGCCCGCCTCCCTCTCCTCCCCCGGCACCGCCCGCCGCGGCTCCGTGTCTTCCGAGAAGCGCTTGTGCGTCATCAGAAAGGGGTAGGAGAGGGGCCGGGGGCCGTGGCGCGGTGCCGCCGGTGCCGCAGCCAGTGGGGGTAGGTGTGCTGCGGCACCGAACACACGGGCGCCGGCCGCGCTGGCGTAACGGAGGGCGCCGCCGCCGCCGCCGCCGCCGCCGCCGCAGCAGCCCCAGCCCCGCAGCAGCCCCCCCCCCCCCCCTTACGTAACCCCACCGCCACTAACGCCCCGCACCAAACAAACACCCGAGGTGCGCGGACTGATGCGAGCCCGCACCGGCCGGAGTGAGGCCCCGATATCGGCCGTCCTGCACGGGCCGAGCGCACGCCCGACGCTCCGTTCCTCGCGGGCACGTCACGGCATATAGTGCTGTGGCTCGCACGTTCGCGCCACTTGCCGCCCGCCTTGTGCAACACCAAGCCCCCTCCGGGGCAGCGGGCGGGGTGGGGTGGAGCTGGAGCTGGAGCTGGAGCTGGAACAAACAGCGCCCGCCCGGTGCGGCGCGCGCTGCAGGCTGAGCAGGCGGGGAGTAGGTCGGGCGGCGTGGCGCGGAGCGGAGCGGCGGACGCGATTTAATACTTCCACCTTCTCGGAATGTCCGCCGGCCGGCCGCCGCCGCCGCCGCCCCGGCGTGACACGCGCCGCCACGCGCCGCGGCAGTTGCCATGGATACAGGCCAGAGTTACGCAAACCCCGCGACCGACGGCGGTGCGGTGCGGGTTCAACTCCCTGCCTCCCTGCCTCCTGCCTCCCTGCCTCCCCCCCTGGGGGCCTCCGGTGTCGGTACTCGACGCTCTCGCTGACGCGGGACGACGACGCCGTGCCGCTAACGGGACTCGACCTGGCCGGTCCGACGCGCCGACCGCTGTCATTCACAGAGATCGCCCGACTCCTTTTTATCGGTTTTATAAAAAGGGGGAAAGGTCATCGGGCGTGATGTACACGATGCGTATCGTCGGGCGGGGCGGAGGGCGGAGGGGGGGGGGCAACACCTCCTCCTTGCCGGGGGACACCAAAGGGCAAAACGGGGGGTAGAGACAATGGCGCACGTCACCGCGACTAGACAGGCAGTCATTCTGAGAGAGAGAGAGAGAGAGAGAGAGAGAGAGAGAGAGGCATAGGCATAAAGAGACAGCACGGCCCGGTATTCGAACCCGCGCCGCCGTCGCGTGACGCGGCGGGCGGCGTGATCTTCTGGAATGCTCCCTGACTGCCCGCGCCCTGGCGGTGCGGCCGTACTCGCATAGCACACGAGCCGCCGCGCCGGAGCCATTGGAGCCATTTAAAATCGGCGTTTTTTGGGACTGGGCCAATATAGCATTCGGCATTCCTCGGGCCGCGCGCTGCCGTCGCCGTCACCGCGCGACAAGACGAGCCCCCCGAGCGATGCCGTGCCGTGTCGTGCCGTACCGTGCCGCGCCGTGCCCAGGCCGCCACTAAGGTGACTCGGTAGAAATGTGGCCGCCATAAAAATAAAAGCGTTGTTGGCCAGCGCGGGGGGCACGGCGTGGCGTGAGGGGCCCCGACCCGACCGGCCGACCGGCCGATCGGCGCGGCCTCTCCAATTACTGATCTGCACAGCGCGGCCGCCGCGGCCCGGCGCCTACCCGGGCGGGGCAGTGCGTGCGCGCGCGTGCGCCATTGTGTTGTGCGCGATACACGATCGGGCGCCGGGCGTTATTAGCGGGCCTGAATTATCCGGGGCTGGTGCGGAAGTAAAGCAAAGTGAGCGGCCGACGACACACCCTCCCTGCCTTCCCTCACTCCCTCCCCGCATCTCTCCCTCCCTCCCTCCCTCCAGAAGGGCCCGCGCCTGACCAGCCCCAGCGCTCAAGTCTCCGGTCCGCGTCGAGCCCCGAGCCGCGAGTCGAGCCCTTGCGGACCGCGCGGACCCTCCCCCTCCTGGCCGGCCCGGCAGCTCCGCTCTCCGCCCTTTATGCGTTATCACTCCTACGCGGCCGCGCGTGACGCGGGGAAGTGGAGCGGCGGCAGCGCGGCGCCTCTGCAGAGGCATGCCGACGGAGTCCTCTCTTCCGAAACGTCTGTCGCCCGCGGAGGTCCGCGTCCGCGGCCGGGGCTCGGGGCTCTCGGTGCTCCCAGTCCCCCTTTGCGGGCCGCGGAGGGCGTGGCTGGCGGCGGGGGCGTTGGTGCTGCGGCCGGGCCAGGGGTGGGCGCGGCCGCCGGCTGCGGCACGGACGGCGTCAAGCTCGCCGGCGGCGGGAGCGTGTTCTCGCAGCTCCCCGATACGGCGTACGTTTAACGACGCCTCCGATGTAATTGCGGGCCGCGCCGCGCCGCCCCCGGGGACACCTCTCACTCCTTTGCCTTCACTGGGTCCCGGCGCGCTGCGCTGCGGCGAGCCCCCGGGGCGGTAGGCAAGCCCGGCCGCTGCGCGCGCCCGTGCCGTGCGGGCCGGCCTACCCCCGCGGTCGCAGGCGCTCCGCACCAGACGTGGCGCGACGCTCTGAGCAGGGCTGCCATGGTGCTACCATGGGGATGCAATGGGGCTGCCATGGGGTCTCCTATAGCGCTACCAAGGGGCTGCTATGGGGCTGCCATAGGGATGCCATGGGGACTTCTATAGGGCTGCCAAGGGGCTGCTACGGGGCTGCCACGGGCCGTTCAGCCTGTGTGGCTGGGCTCCGCGGGAGAAAGCGGGCCGGTCAGAGCGAGCGGTGGAGAGGCGTCCGAATAAGCCGCCACCACACGCGTCTCTCTTTCTCTCTCCCACCCGATCCTGCTTGGGCTGGTTGGTGGCAGAGAGAGAGAGAGAGACAGATGGAGCTGTTTTCTAGCGCCGCTGCCGCCGCCGCCGCGCCGCGACGTGTGGCCGGTGCGGCGGCGGGACGGTTGCCAAGGGCCGGCCAAGGGCTTCCAAGGTCGCGACGGCCGCTCGGCGGACCCCCGGCAAAAAGCTGGCGTCGGCGGCGTCGCAGCCGGGCCATTTAAAGTCAACGCATATTTTTTTTCCCTGGATTTTATCTGGAGCGGCCGTTCTGGCCGATCACGACAACACCGACGCGCGGCGCGGCACGGTTCCCGTCCTGCACTCAGCGCGCGGCGTGGCGTGGGAGTCGCGAGCGCACGCATTGCATGTGCGTGCGCCATACGGAAGCTGGACACGGCACAGCAGTAGCAGCAGGGGGGGGGGGGGGCGTCCCAAGGACAGGCGAGCAATACACATGTAGGGCCCCTCCTGCTCGAGTCGTGCCAGCGGCAGCGCCTCGGGCCCCGGCAGCCCCGGCAGCCCCGTCCGGCTGCCTCCAGCGAGCGACACGGCACCGTGTTGCGCGGTCTGCGGCGGCACGGCCCCGACTCCAACCGGCCGAGCCGAGCCGAGCCGAGCCGAGCCGAATCACGAAGATAAGCATCTCTCTCCCATCACACGACGAAAACAAGACGCGGGGAGCGAGGCGGGGCCCGCGGGGCCCGCGGGGTCCGCAGGCCGGCCGGTGCGAAACTCGATTAAAACCCGACGACGATCGGCGATATCGGCATCAGCGAGGCACTATTCACTACCCGACCCGACGCCACCGCGCCGCGCGCCCCCAAAAGTTTTTAACTTCTTTTCGTACCTTTTGTTAGTCGGCTTCGTTTTTATTTGTTCCTCCGCGGCGTCGTTATGCCGCGAGGAAATCTCTCTGGAGATACGATATCGGCGCGGTGAGTGCGGATCGGGGCGGCGCGGGCGGCGCGGGCGGCGGCGGCATGAGTAATGGACGGACAAGGACAGGGCCGCCGCCGCCGCACCGACGCCGCCGGAGCGAGAGAGACAGCGGCAGATACGCGTGGAAAGTTACGAGGAGCGTGCCGATGGAACGTGAATATGCATCAAGGCGAAATAGCATTTCCCACAAAACAACCCAACGCGGTGGCGCGCGCGCGCACGAACAACGTCAAGAGTATTATTTCGCTCTGTTTCTCCCTCCCCCTCTCTTCGTGGTTTTTTTGGAGAACGTCATCATGAAGTGGCAGAAAAATAAGAGCAAAGTCCGCAGTCCGCGAGTGTAGAACGGTCTTTGTGTAAAAATGTGTAAATCAGCCGCTGTTTGGAGCAATCTGCCGGCCGTCTGCGAGTGGCGTGTTGAGGTATCGATGGTATCGCAGCACGGGCCGGTATGTGCGTCAGTGGGCCCGAGTGTCGGGCGCGCCGAGCGCTGCTAGCGCACGGGGTGCGGGACTCACCCGGGGCGATGCCGAGCATGGAGCACGTGCTGCCGATCTCGTTCCTCATCTGCTGGATGGCCAGCGAGATCATGGGCTCGATGGCGTCCTGGTCCAGCTGCTGCAGGTCGCCGTCGTCGCCCTGCTCCATCTTGACGACGACCTGGGTGCCGGAGCCGCCGCCGCCGCCGGACAGCGTCCGCCGCAGCGGCGCGGCCCAGGGCTGCTGCAGCTGGTGCGCCAGCCCGCCCAGGCCGCCGAGGCCCAGGCCCAGGTCGAACGGCTTCAGGTTGAACTTGCGCTGGAAGCTCGTGTCCTTGAGGACCTCCCGCAGGAGCTGGTGGTCGGCGTCGTCATGGCGGTCCTCGTCCATCTGGGGCACGCTGGCGTCCTGCTGCGGCGAGGGGTGCTCCTGCTTGATGTAGGGCGGCGACGACGACCCCGGCGAGAACAGGAAGGCCGTGCTCTGGTTCTCCCACGAGCTGCAGCTGCCCAGCAGGGGCTCGGCGAGGGGCTCGGCCGCGGGCTCCGTCAGCGGCTCCGTCTTGATGGCGGCCAGGGTGTCGTCGCCCTCCTTGCCCGGCTTGACGGCCTCCCGGTCCGACGGGAACATAGGCGGCGGCGAGGCGTCGTAGAACAGCGACACGAGCTGGCCGACGCTGTTGGGCGAGTAGGGCACCTCGCAGTCCGGCGAGGACGAGGGCGGCCCCCAGGACGGGTGGCCCCAGGAGGGGCTGCTGCCGCCGAGGCTGCCGGGGCTGCAGTGGCTGCCGCTGCTGCAGCTGCTGTCGCCGCCGACCTCGAACGCGGGGCCGGGCAGCAGCGAGAGGTCGAACGCGTCGAAGTCCCCGAACTCGCAGGGGTTGCCGCGAGGGCTGGGCACCGTCTGCGGCATCTGCGGGCAGAGAGGGAGGCGGGGGTCATGTCGTGCTGTGGGTGCAGGCGGCGCAGGCCTCGGCGCGCGGCTGCAGCGCGGCGGCTTCCGCGGCGGCACGCTCACGCACACGCACACGCGACGCGGCAGCCTTGACATTAACGGGGCGACAGGTAACAACAGCCCGTAGTTACGCTCTTGCAAAGCAGAGCTGCGGAGAGGGGAGGGGGGGGGGGGTGCCTGACAGGCTGCGCGGCGGCGGGGAGGGGAGGGGTAAGTCGCAGCGCGCGTGCACTTTCACCTCGAAAACATTTCAAGCCCTCCCCCCCCCCTCCCGCCACGCCGGGGCCCCGCCTCTCACCCTTTGCCGAAGCAGTAACCACAACAACAACAACAGGCAATCGGCAGGCGATAGGCGATAGGGACGCACCACACCTGCGATTCGGGCGGGAGAAGTCAGGTGGGGGGGATGGGGGGGGGGGGATGAGGGACGCCAGCCGAGGCCCCGGGCCAGGGCAGACCGACGGCCGTAAAAGAAATATATACGCGTGCCGGGCCGGGGCTGGAGAGCCGCAGGAACCCACAGGAACACAGTGTACGCATCGCAGCAGGGGGCAGGGCGACGCAGAGGGCAACGACAGGGAATTTCGCGTCATTATGGCATATTGTATCTTCGGTCGCGGGCCCAAATCGCACGCTTCTGGCGGACAAGAAGGAAAACAAGGACTGCGGGACGGGCGCGCCGCACGCCGCACGCCGCACGCCGCACGCCGCGGGCCTCGCTCCGTGCCGTAGGCCAGCGCAGCGCCGGCCGCCCAGCAGCCCTCTCCCGCGGGACTCAGCGCCTTTCCAAACCGGACGAATGATATACGAGCAGGAAAATGTAAAGCATGGAGCGGGACTTCGCCTTTCACCTGCAGCGGGCAGCCCCCCCCCCCCTCTCCCTCCCTCCCCCATCCTGCTGGCAGCCGACTTGCAAGCGAATCTCTTTGTCTCTCGGCGCGAGGCGAACAAAGCCGCCGTCCAGGCCTCGAGGCGGTGCACACCGCCACGGTGACGGCGGCAGTACCCCGTGCTCGAGCGCCACGCTCCGCCGGCCCCCCGCGGCCCCGCGCACTCATGAATCGACGCAGCCGCGCCAAGACCAAACTACTGTAGTATTTTCTACACACCTGCTTCCCCCTCCCCCCCCCCTCTCTCTCTGTCTCTCTCGCTCCTACTCCTCCTCTACGCAGAGCCCGCAGCAGTCTCGGCCCGTCTCCCTCTCTCCGTGACCTTGAAACGACTTAAAGTGCCTCGCGCGCGCCGAATACTCGGCTCCATCTGGGCTCGGGCGTAATGCTCCAATGCGGTACGTACGCGAGACAAGCCAAACCCCCATTACTCTGAAAGGTGCTCAATGTCAGAGCGAGGCAGGGATTTCCAGCGCCCAGCGAGCGCGGCCCAGCCGTTGCCGAAGCCTGCTGCCGCGGCTGCCTGATTCTGTTGTTGTTTTTTTTTTTCGGGTGTGCCGAAACAATACTGCAATAAACTGGCTGACGGACGCGACGGCGGCCCGAGCGCCTGCAGTTATATGACATCTGCTTATTTTAACATGAAACCCCGATTAGTGGCTCCTCTGGCTCGTCGTGTCGTACCTCGGCCGGCTCGCCGGGCGGAGTGAGTGATTTAACGACGGCCGGCCACCGCCGTGCCGCCACGACCGCCACCGCCTCCGACACGACACGGCAGCTGGAATAAAATGGCGTCGACTCCGGCCGCCGCCGGAGAGATTGAAAGAGCTGACGGGCCGGGCGGGTTCGGGTGATTAAACATATTTCGGTAGCACCGGCGGCGGCTCGGGTGACATTATGCCTGCCGAGAGAAGCAGGTTCCAGCGCCGAGTGCCTCCACTATCATTCAGCGCCCCCCCCCCCTCCACGTCCTCCTCCGCACTCCGCTCCACGACGATATATACTCATTTTGCAGGAGCCCCCCCTCCCCCCCTCCCCCCCTCCCCCTCCCCCCTCCTCGAGGATGACTTTGGCTTCTTGGAAGTGGTCGAGCCGGTGGTGGCAGGCACCGCAACAATAGATCTGAGGCGCGTCACTGTTTGACAAACTGACTTTGTGAAATAAAAACGAGAAAAGGATTACTATATAAGGCCGCGGCGGAACTATATAGCGCCGTCCCGTGGCCGGCCGGCCGGCCGGCGGAGTGCTGAGGTGCTTCTGATGAATGGACACGCAAAGTCCTTAGATAATAACCGGACCGTTCTAAATTCTTTGCCAGCAGGCGGAATAAAAAGGAGTGCCATTCAGAGTCCTGACTGGGTTCTGGCATCCCGTAGTATCGCTGGCGCGGCCGAGACGCCCCCACCGCAATCGACTGTCTTAT
The DNA here is from genome assembly GCA_026979955.1 of Megalurothrips usitatus. Lineage (NCBI taxonomy): Eukaryota > Metazoa > Arthropoda > Insecta > Thysanoptera > Thripidae > Megalurothrips > Megalurothrips usitatus. The sequence continues at coordinate 14,638,248 of CM049593.1, forward strand.
AATCCAAAGGCCGGAGCTGGGAATCAGTCGAGCACCGCGGTGCGGCGGCGAACGCACTTCTATAGGGGGCTGCGCCGCGGCCGCCCACTCGCGGCAACTTACGTAGAGGAGGCGATGCCGCCGGGGAGAGCGAAGAAGAGACAGGTGGTTCTCTGCAGTGCTCTGCAGCGGCAGCAGCCGGTGGTCGGCTCGGCTGCGGTCACCGGAGTGGCGGCCCGCCGGGTGGGGGCCGAGTCTTATACACTAGTAGCGCACCGGCCGGCGGCACCGCGTCGAGCACCGCGTCGTGCACCGCCACTCGCGACGTCACGGGTTGACCCGCTGACCGGCCCGCGGCCCGGCCCCCCCGCGACGTCACCGACGGGCCCGCCGCCGCCGTGGGGCTCCGGCGCGGAGCTGTGCCCCAAGGGATCCCCCGCGGAGCAGGCCGGCCCGGGTCGCACGGCCCCGGGCGGGGGGCCCTGACGGACCCGATAGCCGCCCCGCCCCCGATCATGACATGGGCGGGGCGACGCCCTCCCCGCGGCCACGCCCTCCCCGCGGCCACGCCCGGCACACCCTCGCGGCGGAGGGCCGCCCATCATCCGGGACCCGTCCGACGCCGTCCGGGCCTCTCGTCCTCCGCGTCGGCGTGGCCGAAGAAAATAAATAAAAAATATGAAATGAAAAAAAAATGAAAATAAAAAAGGGAACGCAATCGGTGACGCCACGGCTGAGGCGGCGGTCAGGCAGGCGGAATCAATGCCCGAGGCCGGCGGTCCGGCGGGCGGTGCCCCAGCGAGCCCGCCCGCCCGCCGGCCAGCCAGCCGCAGCCTCCCGACGTCATCAAACTCCGGGGGCGCGGCGGGGGCCGCGGGGCCGCGGGGCCTAGATGAGGAGGAGGCATTTCCGGCGCTCCGCCGCGGGCGCGGTGCGGCGCGGAGCCGGTGACGTCACTGCCGCGGGCCGCTCCGGCCATCACGTAGATCGCGCCGCCTAGACTCCGGCTGGGGCGCCGTGCGATGCGGGAGGACGGCGCCGCCTCCTGTTGTGAAGCACACCGGAGGAGGAGACGGCGCCTGCGAGGTGCGGGGTAGGCCGGCCCGCGCGACACGCGTGCGCGGACGGGCCGTGGCTGCCTACCCGGCAGGCGCTGGACGGCGACGTGCACGTACACTCCGTGGGCGGTCCCCCGCGGAGTGTGTGACGGCGACGATGTCGGCGGCGGTGACGCCATGGGTCCACGGGTCCGTGACGCCGCGGATCCCCCGTGACGTCACGGCCCCGCGGCCCCGCGGCCCCGGGTCCCCGGCGGCGGCGTCGCGTGACTGGGAGAGGGGATATTAATGAATGGAGGAGCACCTCTGCGGTCAGCAGCGCGCGCCTCGCGGCCCGCCGGGCCCCCGGCGCCGCGCCGCACACAGACCGCACAGACTCGTTACTTAACCGGCCGCGCCGTAAAAACGTCCGGGAAAACCCGCGGCGCCGCGAACCCGCGGCCGGGCGAGCTTTTCCGGCACGGCTCTTTATCGCGCTGGATCGCTTAACATTCTAATTGAACTTTGCGGCGAGACTGCCGTAGCCGCGGCGGGGACTGCGGGGCCGCGGGCCGCGCGCGCGTTCAGGTCGCCGGCGGCGGCCGCCCGGCTGCCTCCCCGCCGCCCGCGCCACGGCGTGATCCCCGGGTAATAAATGCAGAGGCGGCCGCCCCGGCCGCCCGGTTCCCCGCACCGACATCACCGGCTCCATCGCCGTCCGCCTGAGACTGCCCCGGTGTCCCCATGACGAACCCGCCGCGTCCGACTGCGGCGTCGCGTTCACCGAATCCAACGCGCGCGCGGGTGGCGGCCGCGCTCGCGGACACTCCGCTCACTCACCCACCAGCTCCCGGTCGACGGCGTCCCCAGCAACAGCAGCACGCCGTCGTCGTCCGAGCTGACCGTCCCGGACCGCGCGGCTCGATGGACTGGGGCGCAGCCCGGGTGTGGGGGACGGGACGCTGCTGGCCGGGCGGCGGGGAGGGGCTGCCCGCGGAAGGGAAGTCCCCGGGGGGCGGCCGCGGGGGGAGCGCCGGGGGACGGGGGCGGCCCGCCGGGGGAAACAATCGTCCGGAGCGCTAAGCTCACCGACGGTAATTTCGCCCTCGATAAGTGCAGTGCGAGTTTGTTGCTCTCCGGCGAACTACGGCCCTAAACGCGTCTGCCCCCCCCCCCCTCCCCTCCCCCCTCCCGTCCCCGTCGCGGCCGCATCCGTTTTCCCTCGTCCACTTTTCCTCTCGACTGATTTCGGAAACTCTGCCTCCGTCCCTCCGGGAAGGAAGAAGAGGGCAGACACAAAATAATAACAAATAACCTACTGACTGCTAGCGACTCGCTGTGCCGCCGCCGCAGCCGCCGCCGCTTCCCGGGAAACTAATCTCAAATTTTTACCGCCGCCCTTTAAAGCCCAGGATAATTTTCGCGGGCGCGCTCTCGTTTTTACGCGTTCGGTCGCGGCCGGCTGAGGGGACGGAAGGCCTGGCTGGGACTGTCACCGCCAGCGCACCGACGGGGGACCGTCGACTTTTAAGGGGTCGGTCGACGGGGAGGAGGCCGCCGCCGACGCCGACATGTCAGAGCCGCACAGCGCTTCCCAGAACGTGCGCGTACGCCGCTCTTCACAAAGATATATCGTCTCTCCTCCGGCCGCGGGCCGCGGGCCGCTGGCCACGACCGCCGCGCCACGCGCCTTGATAACATCCTTGAAGGACTCGGCGCGCCTCGATACTGCGCATTTGCACCCGACGCCCGACGCCATCACGACACGGCCGCGAGCCGGCGAAGCCTCTCTGCGCAACGCGACGGGGGCGACGGAGGAATGAAACGAAACGCTATTGTATTATTTTTCGATTCATTTTTGACTGTTTGAAGAGAGATGGTCCCGCCCCGCCTCGATCTCACGCCCTTTCAAGAGCTCCCCACTCAAGCGGACGGAGTGTTTGACGTGCGACGTGCGTGACGGAGAAGACGCTGTGTCGGAGAGAGAGAGAGAGAGAGAGAGAGAGAGAGAGAGAGAGAGAGAGAGAGAGAGAGAGAGAGAGAGAGAGAGAGAGAGAGGGGCGCACAGCTCAGAGGTCGTGGTGCCGGCGGTGCCGGTGGGTCGCTAAGCGTGCGGAAACACAATAACGAGGCGGATGGCTAATTCGACCACTTAGCGGAGCGCGGCGGCCGCGGGTCCGGCAGCGCAGCCACCACCGCGGGCACCCCGCCGCACGCGACGCGCCCCGCCGCGCGGCCGCCGCGTGCCCGTCGGCGGCCACCCCTTCCCGCCCGGCCCCCGGTCCGCCCCCACCCGGAGCGCGCCGCGGTGGCCGCGGGAGTAACGCCCCACCGAGCACGTGCCCGGCCCGTGGTGGACACGAGCGCCGCGGCTGACGGGGCGGGCGGGGAGGGCGGCACGGAGGATAGCAGACCGGCGCGAAATCGCGAATCGAGAATGGCGTCCCACCACCGCGGCCGACCGTCCCGCCCCGCCCCCGCCCCGGCCCCCCTCGGGCCTCGGGGGCCGCGGTCGGCTGGCTGCCGGGCTGGCCGCTCCCCGAGCGCGGCCGGGAAAAAAATAAATACAACAGCGGGGGCGGGCGGGGATGTGTCCCTGCGGTACCCGCCGAACACTGATCGTCACACACGGTTAGAGGCGGCGTGATGGGGGATCAGCGTAGTGATCGAGGGCGCCTCGGCGAACAACGAACTGAATATGAATACCGCCGCAGAGTGTTTGAAGTGCCCCCCCCCCCTCCTCCGGTCGGCCGCGCTGCGAACGAGGCCCCCAGGCTGGACAGTACACTCGCCTCGACTCGCGGGGAAGGAGAAATCTGCCGTGCTGCTGGCAGCCGGCCGAGCCGTGGCGCGGCGCGGCGCGGCGCTGGCCACTCGGACGCCTGCAGCGGCAGCACTGCGGCGGGGCGGGGCAGGCCAGTCTCAGGCCGAGCGGCCCGGCGGCGTTCAATGCAGCTGGACCCGCGCACCACGCACGACCCACATCAAGGGCGTTCCCCTGATAATGCGGCCGCGATGAGGGTTGGGGCTGCGCTGCGGTCTGCGGGCCGCGGTGCCGATCTGATGCCGCCGCCGCCGCGGAGAGGGCGACCTGAGAGGAGACGGGGGAGAGGGGGGGAGGGAGGGGGCCCGGCCTGTCGTCCTTGCCAGGAATGCGAAAGCCGAAAAATGTAATCGAAACCATCGGAGAAGCGGGAGAACCAGCCCCATCGATTTCACCGTTGTCGTCCTGCCCCCCACCCCCACCCCCACCCCCACCCTCGCAGGAATGCGCGTGGGCCGGGTCGGACGCGGGCCGACACAACACGGCTCGTGCGCCAAACGTCCCGACGCGAACCTCCTCGCCGACTGCAATTAACACGGCCGAGCACAGCGCCTGCTCTGGCCGGGGTAGGCCAGCCCGCACGACACGCGTGCGCGGTACGGCCGGGGGCTGCCTACCCAGCAGGCGCCGTGTCAGGCCGCGGGGCTACACGTTGCGGGAACTACAAGATAAGGGAGCTACAAGCTGGGGGGGCTACAAGCTACGGGAGGGAGCTTCAAGCTAGAGGGTACAAGGTACGGGGGCTGCAGGCTAGTACAAGAGGGTACAAGATCAAAATTGTCAAGGTACGGGCTGCGGACAAGTTAGTGGCTACGGGCTAAAGACTACTCACCGCCTCCCTCATGGCGTCGCCGCTCCTCATGAACACGGCGGCGCTCATCTTGTGTCGTCGCCTGCTCTTGTCGCACTCACACACACACTTCGCTGACACACACACACACGCTCACACACGCGCGCGCGCGCACTGGCACGCACTGGCACGGCCGGCCCGTCGCTGTCGGCACTGCGGACGCACTGAGGTGCCCGCTGCGGTCACATGGGGGCACTGCTGGCGCTGCACGGCACGGCACGGCACTGCACGGCGCGGTCCTGACTGTCTGCCTCGCGGTGCCTCGCGGGTGCGCGCCGTGGAAGCTTTCTCGAGCGAGACTGACTGGCTGGCTGGCTGGACGGGGCTCGACAGACGCGGCGCGCGGCTCGGGGCCTCCCGCCCCGCCAGCCTCACCAGCCTCGCCTCGCCTCCCCTCCCCCCTCCTCACTCCTTCCCCCACTCGCCATCATCGCCCCTTCTCTTTCTAGCGCCCCCCCCCCCCCACCCCGCGCGGCATATACTGCTCTCTGTCTCTGTCTTGACCGCGAGAAACTCGTTTGGCTCCAGCACGAAGACAGCAGCAACACGGGCATGGAGAAAAAAGCGCGCACACATAAGCTCACATACACACACACACACAGGCCGAAGGGAGACACGCGCTGCCAACGTGACGGGGCGCAAACGCTCGCGGGGGGGGCAGGGCAGGTGTACCGCGTGGCGCGGCGTGCAGTCCTGGCGTCCTCGCCGATCAGTAGCGTCCCGCGAAATGTGTCACCCCGCCTCACCATCGCCGCCTCACCTGATGTGATGCTGCCGTGGTACGTGCCCTCCCGTACGCCGCGGCCAGCATGCGGCCGCCGGCTGGGCTGCCGCTGCCACTCGTACGGCGGGCACGGCGGGAGCGGCGGGCACGGCACCACCCCGACAGCCACCGCCACCTCTGGAAAGTTTTTTTCCGTATCGGCCCCGCGGCTCTATAGGCACGGCGGGCGGCGGGCGGCGGGCGGCGGCGGTGCGGCGGCCCGCAGTCGCAGGTCCGCGCACCTCGCGCTCGCCAAAGCGTTCGCACTCGCTTGTTCGCCGCCGCGCCGCCACCCTCCAGCTGGAATCTCCAGCCTTTCCGGCCGCCGCAACGCGCGCCGTCCGCCGTCCGCCGCTCGGCAGCCTGGCGCGGGAGGCCGGGGCAGCGCTGGAGAGACGCTGGAGCTCGGCTAGTTCGCCGTGAGCTGGCGTGTTCAAGGCGTTTGTTGTCTCTGTTCCTCTCTCCCTCCCGCCCAGGGTGCGGGGGCCGCGGACAGGCGAGCTGGAGTGCATGACGCCTCGCGGGGCGGGGACACCGTGTGGCCGCGGCGCGGCCGTGGCACAACGCCATCCGCACGCCGCCACCGCCGCCTTCTTGCCTCGCCTTTCCTCGGGCGCACCGGGGCGGCAGGCGGGCCGCTAGGCCGCTACGCCGCGCGCCCCGACAACAACTCACTTCCCCGCGGTCACTGCGATACGGCCGTGGCAGCAGGAAATATCGTAAACGTCTGCATCCAAGTCCATGTGACGTCGAGAGCAGCGTTCAGTGCCGCGGGGCTGCATCAGTCTGTTTTCCATTTGTCTGCGTTTGTCTCAAAACTTGCACTTGACCATTGTATCGAATTGAGACTCTCTTCCGTCCTCTGCCGCAGAGCGATGCTTCAGTCTGTGATTTTACTCTGTCGCAGGGACGGGGCGGCGGCAGAGCTCGCGGGTGACGCAACAGCCCGCTTACTTACAGCCCGCGGCGCCCGGCGCCCGGCCTTAGGGATTGACGTCACTGCCCTTCGGGCGCCTTCGGGCGCCTTCGGGTACATCAGCGCTCCGGCGCCGGGTGTCGGTGGGAGGGTGTCGGGGGCAGAACAGGTTGTTAATAATCACACGGCTACATTAAAGTTTTATCTGATTTAATTTTGTTCTCAACGTGGCCCTGTTTGTGAGCACTTTGCGGCCAAGACCATCAAGGCCGCGGTGCCACCGGACATTTTCAAACTGCTGGACTGAAGGTACATTGAATTTTAAAAAAGCAAAAAAAAAAAAGAGTCCCATAACATTCTCACACAATCACACACAGGGGTACGCGATTAGAGGTAGTATACCTATCTAAATATTGCACAGTATTTACACAATGGACACACTGAAAGTTTCGATGTAATATTTTACTAAAACACTTAAGTTTACCCTTTATTCATGTATCACAAAGACTGTATAAAAATAAGCATTCATTCAAAACGAAAACAGTAGGTCCTTCAACAAAAATAATAATAAATAATAACAAACTTTCCGTACTCTAACTTACAGACGACAGCTTCCTCTCATTGTTGTGACAAGAGGGTAAAACCAGAATGTGCGCATCAACTAAACTGAGAGGATTATAAAAGTGTAAAAAAATACTATCAAAATATAAATGTCACAACATTTAGCATAGACACGTACAATGAGCAAATGATCTAAGTTTCAGTCCTGTGACGTAGTCCACTAGAGCAGGAGATGTCCCTGCGGAAGCATTACCCTACATCTGAGACATGACTAATTTGTCTTAGATGGCGTTCATTTTCTTATGCCTCTCTCCATGCGGCGCAGAATTTGATTTAATGGCAAAACAAATTTAAAACAACAACATTGGACCGCTTAAAGTTACGCGGCATATAAAACAAACTTCTTCATTAAATGGGAAATTTTGCCAGCCTGGAGACCTAAATTCGGGTCGAGGGCACCAGGCCGCTCTGCGAGCCGGGTCGTGGACAGCCTGCGATCGGCGTCCCTCCACACGGCTCGCGCTGGGATCCCGAAAGGGGGGCGGGAATGAAACTCGAGTCAGGTTCCAGGTTCCCGGGGGGCGGCCGAGTGTTCTGTTCTGTTCTGTCCGGTCCGCCAGGCTGCAGAGGGTCTCCCGAGGACTCCCCGCGAGTCCCCCGAAGAGCTACTGTCCTGCTGGCGAGGCCCGGCCCGCCGCCGCCCGCCAGGAATCGTGTCTACACGGTGTCAGAGAGGAGCACAGTCCCTGAGAGGAGGGCGGCCGCGACGGAGGCCGCCCTTTAGTTTCTGCAGTCTTGTGTTCATCCGCTGCCGGCGCCCCAGTTGGTGAACAGGGAGGCCAGCCCGTTGGTCCTCTGTCTCACAAAGGACTGGAAGGACTGGGCGGCGCCCTGCAACAGACGGGGGGAAAAGGACATTGGACGACTGGGGCGGCGGCGGCTACCCGCTGCTGGCGCCCAGGGCGTCCACCAGGTTGGCAAAGCCGCTGCCCAGACCGCTGCCAAGACCGCCGCCTTGGCCGCCGCCCGCGGCGTCGGGGTCCCCGGCCCCGCGGCCCGAGTAGAACAGCGGCTTGAACGCGTTGCCGATCCCCTGGAACAGACCGAGCAGAGGCCACAGTGTTCAAAGCCTTCACCGAAGCGGGGAGGGGAGCCCGGACCAGCCAACAAACAACTACGGGGCGTTTTAGCAGCGAGGACTATGCAGAAACTAGAATGCGCCGCGAGGAGCAGGTGAAGAGAGTGGGCCACGAGGCTCTATGGAAAATGAATGAACTGCGCAGACATCTTTACTTTATTTTGAAAGAAGCTGATGGATGATGAATTTTAAAATTGGTCTGCGAGATGAATATGTTATGGCAAAAGCGAATGCAAAGAGAAAAACTACAGACTACGAAAACACCTCGGAAAACATACAAACACACAAAAACACGTAGAAACTATAGTACAAGTCGACCTTTTGTACAGCTCTCTGTCGAAGGAAACAACTGAATGAGAGCACACAGACACGTAAACTCCCCGGGAGCTGGGGGCTCACCTGGATGACGATGCCCATGAACTGGGACACGGCCCGCGTCACGTTGATGGCCGCCGTCACCAGGGGCTGGTCGCGGCCGACGATGTCCTCGCCCCCCTGCGGAGACAGAGACAGGTGAGCGCTGCGCCGAGCTGCCCCCGGGGGGGTCGGCAGCCCAACCGGCGCCCGTCCCGCCGCGCGCCCGGCGGCCGGGCAGCCCACGCTGCGCCCGCGGCCGCCGGGCCGCCGCCTCCGGCGCTCCGGGACGCCCCCCGCCCTGCACTTACGGTGCCCGTCGGCGCCCGCGGCGGCTCCTGGAACGCGCCGAACAGCCCCCTGAAGTCGGTGGGCCTCGGCGTGGTGGAGGCGGGCCTCTTGCGCTGCCGCTTGGTGACGGGGACGGGGGTCTCCGGCGTGGTGACGGCCACGCCGAACTCGTCCACCTCCCCTTCGACGGGCGCGGACGACTCGGAGGCGGACGTCTCGGACGACGAGGACGGCGCCGCCGTGGTCGTGGTCCTGGACTTGGGCCGCGGCCTCGGTGGCGGCGCCTGCTGCTGCCCGGCCCGGAGCAGCTCCTGCACAGCGAGAACCCCATGAGCAGCGGCACCAGGGGGGGGGGGGGGCGACGCGGCGGCCGCGCGGCGCCGTGCCGTACTCACCGTGATGAGCAGCTGGTCTCGGAGCGTCTGCTCGGTGGAGCTGACGGGGCGGGCCCCGAACGGCCCCCCGAGCCCGTGGCCGCCCCCGGCGCCCAGGAGCGCGGACAGCAGCGCGGCGTCGGCCGCGGCGGTGGAGGGCGACGGCGAGGGCTGCGGAGAGGGGAGAAGGCATACCGCTGTCACGCCGCGGCCAGGCGCGCCCCAAAACCAATCGCCGCATTTCCGCTGACGGCGGAAATGTGCGATGTGGTTTTCGGACGGGGATCCTAAAAAAAAAAAAAAAGGTCGATGGACGCGCCGGCGCTGACACTTGGATGAGACGCATGACGATGTGTGTGGCTGGAAACGAGTTAGTTGAGAATGCGGTAAAGCGTGCGAGTCGGGCGTCCTTGCCTTGGCCGTGCTGACGGCAGGAGGCCCAGGCTCTCCAGGACCACCACCAGAGACCAGCAGCGCCCGGAGGAGCGCGGCGTCGCGGGCGGCGGCCGCGGCCATGCCCTGCAACAAGGTGCGCAGGTGCGCGCAGCGGCGAGTGAGGCGGAAAGAAGTGGAAACGATTAGCGCATCAGAAGGTTGGGAGGGACGTCCCTTCTCGGGCGTCAAGAGCATTCGAAAGCTGAAGCAGGGAGTGGCAGCGCCGCCAGGTGTCGTTCATGAAGTACGCGAGAGCTTTATTGCGTCAGGAGTGGCTTCGAGCGCCTGTGAGCGCCGGGGTAGGCTAGCCCGCCACACGCGCGTGCACGCAGCGACCGCGTGTGCCTACCCGGCAGGCGCTGCGGTACCTAAGCCGTGCCAAAAAAAATGTCATTGTGACTGTGCCGCGGTTGTACTTCATGGAGGATACCGGAGGGCGATAGCGTGCAGAGATCCCTTTTGTTATAAGCTCAAGGAATTAGTAATTTGAGAAATACCATGGCCTTGGCAGTTTTGGTGGGTTTGGCGGGTTTGGCAGGCCTAGCGGGTTTTACAAGCATGGCAGGTCTGGCAGGCTTGGCGGCAGCGTTGCTGGCCAGCGCCGCGGCCAGCGCCTGGAGGTCGGCGGCAGGGGGGCCACCACCGCCGCCGCCACCCTCCCTGGTGCGCGCCACGACCAGGGCCGCCAACAGCGCCGCCAGCCGCTCCTTGCTCCTCTCGCCGCCACCGCCTTGCTCGAGCGCCGACTGGAGAATCTGCAGTTGCAAGCCCTGCAGCAGGAAGGCGGGAAGGTTGGAAACAAGCGGATAGTTCACCTATAAACTCCCAGCAGAGAACATTAGAATTCTGTCCTTGAAAAAAAAATGAAAACGCTGGTGGTTTGCGAGGGAGGTGTTAGTAAAGCGGTACCGTCGGAGCATGCCCAGCGCCTCCGGCACCAAGCAGGGCGGTGAACAGCGCCGCGTCCTCGGCGGAGTGGCGGTGGTCGTGGCTCCCAGATCCCGTCTCCTCGGGGGCGGCGGCGTCCTGCAAGAGACGTCGTCGCAGGCGTGAAGCTCAGGCAGGGAGGCGCAGTGGCGCGCGGAAGCCGGTTAATGCAAGCAGAAGGGGCGTGGCTGTGAAGCCGCGTGGCCGACCCTCAGGCAGCGCGTATCGGGTTAGTGGCGCGGCGGGTGATACATGGCGATGAGGGTGTACCGTGAAGTGACCAGGAGGTGAAATGGAAGGCGACAGCAGTGCTAGAGTCTCCTCAAGGCTCAGCTGGGGTGGCTGCGGGGCCAAGACCCTGCCCCGGGAGGACGGTCTAGGGGACGACAGGCCAGGGGGCCTGCCCGTGGGCCTGTCCGTGGGCCTGCCCGTGGGCTTGGGCTTCACCCTGACCATGTCCTCGGAGAGAGAGATGATAGCGGGGCCCTGGAACACGGCGGCAAGGCCATGGAAGGCGTCATGAGGGGTGAACCATGTGATTTGCGAAGGCGATGGTGGCAAAGAAAGCGTGAACAATGACGATGATTGAGGCGGATGAAACGCTGTCATGAGTTGTGGACGCTGCGTCACTTAGTTTAGCCTGGAGTTGCGAACAGGGCGAGAGTTGATGAAAGCGTAACCCTTTGCCCCCCCCCCCCCCCCCCCCGAGGTGAAAAATATGGTTCGCGGTCTGATTTTTTTGCTTTGATCCCGACCCAGAAATTAATCGTGAATCCTTCGTGGAAAGCCGAAAATGAGCGACTTCTGTTCGATTGCGACATTGTGTACCCCATCAGTTGCATCCTCGCCGCCGTCACGTTCGTCCCCGTCCTCCTCGGATGCCCCCTGGGGGTCCCTCGGTGGCTCCCTGTTACCCGCGCGGGCTAGCGCAAAGATGTACGACAATAGGCGACTGTCGGTCAACGGCTCCTGGAAAACGTCATTTTTTTTAACCTCGCCTTTTTTTTTGATTTTTTAAAAACCTTTTTACAAATGTTGACCGCTTTTTTTAAAGGAAAAAAAATTAGTTTTCAATCTTGTAATAAATTGGTACGGTAATGTTCCCGGTCTGCTTACCTGGCCAATCGACGTGGTTTTGGCGGCCTCGTCCTCGGCGTCTCCGTCGCCGTCCTCGCCCCGCGGCACCACCCACAGGGAGATCTTGCTGCCCGGCTTGGCGGTGGAGGGGGAGGCGGGGGCGGCGGGGGCGGCGGGGGCGTCGGACTCCACGGGCACGCTCAGCGAGATGTCCAGGGGGCCCTCCACCTAAACGTCACGACGCGTCTCGTTACTCACAAAATGAAAAGTGCCAAACAAAAACTGGCAACCGAAAAAGAGGCAGCGGGTGCCATTTTGTTCGAGTGGACGTACGTCAGGCGCGGTTGTCGTCGTCGACGTCGTGGTGGTGCTGGCAGGTGTGGTCGACGTCGAGGTGGTGCTGACTGGAGTCGTTGCTGGCGGGGTGGTGGCCGCCCTGGGCGTGGCGGACCTGGTGCTGGTCCCTCGGGCCGTGGTGGACCTGCTGACCGTGCTGGACCTGGCCGAGGTGGACCTGGCCGTGGTCGTGGTGGTGCTCGTGCTGCTGCTGGAGCCGATCGCCGCCGTGGACGCCGTGCCGTTGGAGTTCGGCATCGCCGTGGACGTCAGCGCCCGCTCCAGGGCCACCTGTACGATCTGTGCGACAGCGTTGTCAGTGTTGCCGATTTATTTCCCCCGAACATTTGCCGGCTTCAAAATTTCGCGGATCGCTGCTTCCTTACCCGGCTGGCCAGGGAGCCCCCATCGGTACTCGGACGTTTGCCCTGCGTCGCCTGCAGCGCGGCCTGGCGCTCCATCTCAATCTGCAAGACGGCGGGGTTTGTTGAGAAGGGGGCGGGGGGCGTAGTTAAGTCGCAAAATAAGACGGCAAGAGAGCAGGCCGCGCTCCGTCGTGTTCCACTCATTTCTTCTGCAGTCTGCCGCCCTCGCGCGGAGCCCTCTGCACACGGGGCCCGATCACACGCTGGAAATAGGCGCGCCGCCGCCGCCACCGCAGCGCTGCAGCGATGTGCAGCGAGCGGCGTGACGTCGCGTCGCCAGCGGGGCGGGAGGGGCGTACTCACTCATTTGTTCACAGGACAGAGAAGGGAAGGAAGGGCAGGAAAAACGGCGGCGTCACAGTGCGTCACACTGTCACACCCGCCCAGCGGGCGCGCAACACATGGTCCCGGTGACGTCAAACATGCTCGGCGACAAAGAGAGCAAAGAGCCACAAACGGGCCGCGGGGGGGACGACGGAGCCGCGGGCCGCGGGATGAATGAATGGGTGAGAGCGGAGTTATGAATGGGCGGGGGTTACTGGCATTAATGACGGATGGCGAATCGTGCGTGTGTGAGAACTCACGTGTTTCTTTTGCCCGGGCACCCTGGCGGGTCGCGGCGGCCGCCGCTGCCGGCACCGCCGTACTACTAACCAAGTTGTTGAGGAAGGAGAAGTCTTCGGGCAGCATGGGGATCTCCTTGGTGACCTTCTGCACGTGGGTGGACCTTGCCGTCGAGGCCTCCTCGTCGCTCATCGTTGTTACGGGCGTGGTTGTGGTGGTGGTGGTGCTGGGGGCGCGCTTCGTGGTCGGCGCCTTCCTTGTGGTCGTTCCTCGGCGGGGGGTCGTCCTGGGCGCTGACGTCGTCCTGGCCGGAGCGGCGAGCTGCTTGCCGGTGCGGGTGGGGGACGTGGAGACTTGGCTCAGCGGGCGCATGGAGGCGGGCGTGGGGGCGGGCAGCTCTGTGGCGGGTGGCGTGGGGGACGGCGTTGAGGAGGTCGACGTCGAGGGGGTGGGAGTTGTGGAGGTCTGGGGCGTGGGGGTGGGCGTCGTGGGGGCAGGCGTCGTGGAGGTGGACGTGGAGGTCATCGTCGTGGTTGTCGGCGGTGCAGTGCTTACGGTCGTGGTGGAGGTCGACGTGGACGTCGTCATCGCCGAGGTGCTGCTTGTCACCAGGTCCGTGGTGGTCTCCGTCGCGCGCTTGGTCGTCAGCTTGGCCCGAGCGGGCGTCATCGTGTCAGCGTTGGTGGGGTCCAGCACGAAGTCAAGCGTCGTCGTCCACGCCGACGATGTCGTGGTCGGGGAGGTGGCCGGCTGCGAGGCGGCCGTAGTCGGGGACGTGGGGACCGGATCGGTGGTGGGGGGCGACATGGTGGTGACCTGCTCGGCGAAGACGAGCACGGGCATCTTGGAGGACGTGGAGGGCTCGTCGGAGGCCTGGAGACATGAGATGCGGGCGGGGCGGGGCGATGTGATATGCATGACATGGTTAAAGCGGTGATGTCCCCCGGAACGGAACGAGAGAAAAAGGACAGGCATTTGAAGATGCAGTACCAGCCTCATGCAAAATGTCTACGACTATCCAGCCGGGGCGCGGCTTCGCTCCACATGCTCGGTGAAGGAAGAGTAAATGAAGTTATCAATGGCTCGCGTGAGCGCCCATGTCGTGTTACCCGAATGAGATGACCCAACGAACCGTTACAGAATTCCCAAGATTTTAGGGCACGGTGTGCAGCGCGCGTTAAGATGCAGTTCGGCGCGGGTTATCGAGAGCAGGCCGCTTACCACTAAGGACCGCCCTCTGGGCAGCGGCGCGCCGGGCGAGTCCGCGATCTCCGTCGTCAGGGGGGCGTCCTGGGGAGCACACCAAGCGTGACGTCACTCTAACGTGTCAACACAGACGAATGAAAGCGAACCGGCCACACTCACCGTGTTGGCCAGAACTGAATTCAGCTCCTCCGACGGGCGAACTGTCGTAGTTGCGACCTGGAAAAAAGTGGATCAAACGGTCATAATAGAGCAAAGCCTAATGGCGCCATTATCAAAAATTAAAAATAATCATGGGAGACACCTCATCTTGTCATCATACTTCAACAGAACATCCCAACGCTTCCTGTGGATGCCATTCACTCCCAGCATTAAAATATACCATGCGTAATCTATCACATACCTCATCCTGAAAACACCACATCAAAACGGGTTAAGTTATCGACATTCGGCAGGCACTAAACTTGAGGTTGGTTAGAACAGAAGAAAAACACCATCACCAACGTAAATTAGGCCGAGAAGCGCTATATTACTGCGATATTTACTAATTTGTACACAGCTGTACAGGTGCAAATTTAAAAGCGCCAGCAAAACAAAAAGGGCGGGCCAGACTGCATGCGTACACGCGAGGTGTCGGTACACTCCACCCATGCCTGACAGTGGACAGAGTGAGTACCGTGGAGGCCGGGGGCGTGGCGGGTGCGCTAGAGTTCTTCGGGGGCGGCATCTCTTGGGCGACGCCCTCGGGGATGGCGGTGCCGTTGGGGAACTTGCGCACGATCGTGTTGTTGGGGTAGATGCCGAACACGACGAACGGCGACGTGAACACGTCCTCCGTCTCGGGGTCCTTCTGCACCACCGTGTTGTTCGGGTAGATGCCGAACACCACCACGTCCCTGTCCTTGCCCGTGCCGTTGCCCAGGGCCCGGCCCTGGGGCGGCCTGAAGTCCGCGGAGCGGATCGTGGTGACGGCGGGCACCTCGGTCAAGGTCTCCAGGAGCTGCTGTGGCCTCGGCGTCGTGGTGGTGGTCGTCGTGGGCGTGGTCATCGGCTTCCTGGTGGTTGGTTTGGGCTTGGGCGCGGGCTTCTTGGTGGTGTTGGGCCGCCTCGTCGTCGGCTTCGGCTTCTTCGTGGTGGCCTTCGGCTTCTTGGTCGTCGCGGCGGGTTTCCGGGTTGTCGTCGGCGCTTTCGGCTTCTGCGTGGTACTCGTCGTGGTGGTGGAGGCCGTCGTGGCGGGGAGGGTCGTTTCCGGCGCCGCGTTCAGCTCCTCCAGCCTCGCCCTCACGAACAGCTCGTTGACGGATGCGTCCGTAACAGCGATCACGTCCACCGATTTGTCGGGTTCTTCGGACGACGGCGCGGACGACGGGGCGGTGCTGGACGCCGTCGTGCTCTCCGTGGCCAGCGACGCCGTGCTGGCCGTCGAGGGCGCCGTGCTAGTCAGGGCTGCCTCCGGATTCGCAGTCGTCGACGGGGCCGTGCTGGACGACTTTGCTTCCGGAGTCACTGCGACAGTTGTCCCCAGATCCGAACCGGGTCCCGGAGTCGTGGTCGTGGAAGTTGTCGTGGGCTTCTTGGTGGTGGTGGTGGTCGCGGCCGGTTTTTTCGTGGTCGGCTTGGGCTTCTTGGTGGTGGGTCTCCGCGTCGTGTTTGGCTTCCTGGTGGTGGGCTTGGGTTTCGGCTTTGGTTTCTTGGTCGTGTTCGGTCTCTTCGTCGTCGGTTTCGCCGTCGTCGGCTTCCTCGTAGTCGTCGTAGTCGTCGTGGTTGTGGTGGGCGTAGTCTCGGCGGGGGCGGCGGACGGGGTGGTGTCGCTGCTGGCCGGGGCGCTCTCCGTCGTGGTCATCATCATCCCATCATCTCCGCCGCTGTCATCCCGGGGGTCGCCTCCACCTCCTTCACCAAGGCCCTCTCCACTATCTCGGTCACCGGGGCGTTGGTGAAGTACATCACCTCAGTTATGGTCATAGGCGCCGACGTGGTCGAAGTGGTCGTGGTGGTCGTTGTCGTGGTCGTCGGCTTCCTGGTGGTGGTCGGGGCGGGCTTCTTCGTCGTCGCCTTCGGTTTCGGCGGCGGCTTCTTGGTCGTGTTGGGCCTCTTCGTTGTGTTTGGCTTCTTCGTCGTGGTCGGCGTCGGCTTCTTGGTGGTCGTGGAAGGCAGGGGCGTCGTCGAAGAGGTGCTGGTTGGTGACGGCGACGTGGTCGGTGAGGCAACCGTGGTCTCGAGCGTGGTGGGCGACGCCGCCGTTGACGAGGACGTGTTCGGCAGGGACGTCGTGGACGTGCTGGGCGCGGCGGTGGGCGCCTCCGTGCCCGGGGCGGTGGGGGGCTCCCCCGTCGGGTCCGCCAAGGCCCTGCCCATGATGGCGGGTCGGTCCGTGGGCATCACGCTCTGGGAAAGAGTCGAGGAGTCGTCAAGAGTCCAGGCATCAGTGCTAGCCGGAGTGGTGCGCTCTGCGGGGGTGGTGGGAGTGGCCCCGCCACCAGGAGCGGGTCGTGCGGGGGAGTCGGGAAGGGTGGTGGGCGGGGTGCTGTCGCTAGCAGTCTCAGAGGCAGACTCGGTGGGGAGGGCAGTCCCTCCACCACCTGGCGAGGGGGGCGT
The DNA here is from genome assembly GCA_026979955.1 of Megalurothrips usitatus. Classification (NCBI taxonomy): domain Eukaryota; kingdom Metazoa; phylum Arthropoda; class Insecta; order Thysanoptera; family Thripidae; genus Megalurothrips; species Megalurothrips usitatus. The sequence continues at coordinate 14,654,900 of CM049593.1, forward strand.
AGTGGGAGCGACAGTGCTCTCATCGTTAGAGGTAGACATTTTATCTTCACCATAGAACGCAGGCAGGGTAGAAGAAGCGATAGTACTTTCATCTAGGAATGCAGGAAGAGTAGATAGCGCGTCAAGACTTTCTCCAGAAGGCGCAGACACAGTAGAAGGCGCGGCAGTGCTCTCGGTAGCGAATGCAGGTAGCGTGGAAGGAATTGTGGTACTTTCTACAGTCGAGGGAGAGTCAGATGTATCCCTAGAGAATGCAGGCAAAGTGGAAGGCGCAGGGGTACTTTCATCAGAGAATGCAGGAAGTGTGGAAGGCATAGTAGTAATTTCTCCAGAGAATGCGGTGGAGGGAGCATCAGATATATCTGTGGAGAACACAGGCAAAGTGGATGGGGCGACGGTACTTCCGTCAGAGAATGCAGACAGGGTGGAGGGCATTGTAGTGCTTTCGTCAGATAATGCAGGGAGTGTGGCAGGAGCGTCAGTAATTTCTCCAGAGAATGCAGGTATGGTGGAAGGGACTGTAGTGCTTTCAACAGAGAGTGTTGACGGCGCGACTGTAGCTTCGACAGCGAGCGCAGGAAGGGTGGAAATAATAGTGGTGCTCTCTGCATCTGGAGTGGTAGAAGACCCGTCTGGATTTTCGAGCAGGATGGAATCAGCGGTGGTCGTGTCCAGGGCCGTGGTTGTGTGTTCGTCACCCAGCACCACTGTGGAATAGGAGGCCGTCACCGAGTCGTCAAGTGTGGAGGCAGCATCAGGCAGAGCGGTGGTGACTAGAGGCGAGGTGGGGGGAGACGGAGTCCAAGCGGGGACGTCTGGAGTGGTCAGCTCAGTGTCTAACGGCGGGACGTCGGCCAGGGCCTTGGCAGCCCGCGGGGGCGCGTGCGTCGACACCTCGTCCGGTACGAGCGTCGTGGTCTCCGACGGCGGCACCGTGGACGTGACCGTGGCCTCGCGGGGTGGGGGGAGGTCGGTCGTGGTCGGCTCAAGGTCCGTCGTGGGGGCCGGTGGCGCGGTGGTGGTCGGGGGATCCGCGGTTGTCGTGTCCTCCGGGACGGGGGTCTCCGTCGTGCCGAGATAGACAGTGGTGTCCGGCACGGGTGAGGGCGTCGTCGGCGCCCCCAGCCCCACCAGGTCTAGCGCGCCCAGAGTGGGGACCGCGCCGTCCTCCACCAGGGTGAAGCCCTCGACGCCGCGGGGGGTGGTTGCGACCTCCGCCCGGTCCGCCGGGACCGGTGGAACGGCCGTGGACGCGGGGGCCTCGGTGACGTCGGGGCTGGTTTGCACCTCCCCGCCGTCCACGGTTGTGGTCTGTACGGTGGTGGGCGGGTCAGTGGTGGTCGTGTCGCGAGACGGCTCCGTGGGGGCCGCGGTGGACGGCGGGGACTCGGTTGTTGACGGCGGCGTGGTCGAGTCCTCGCTCGCACTGGTCGTGGACACGGGGAGGGTGGTGTCCGAGGCCGAGGCCGCCGGAGGGGTGAGTCCGTCATCTACCTCGAACGCGTCGCTAGGTCTGACCGTGGTTGTCTCGGGTTCGAGCGGTTCGTTCTCGCTCTCTATCTCGTTCTCGGAGTCGTCGATTGGTCGCCCCGTCGTGGTCAGGCCCCCGTCTACGTCCCCCTCCTCGTCATCCCCGTCGAACACTGAGCTGACGTCTACAAAGTCTTTGAAAGGGTCTACAGTGGTACCAAGCGAAGAGTCTGAAGAGTCTGGAGAGTCCTGCAAGAAAGCAACGATACAACACGCATGACTCGCGCCCCGGTATGAACTGACACCATGCACTGCTCTGGAGCCGGTCAGGCAGAAAACCGTGTCCACATGAGGAGTGAATGTGCGAGAAGTACGCTGCGCCCACAGAGAGCCAGCTCCTCAATGGGGCCCCGAGAGCGCGGCCTCATTGAAGCTGAAACGGTATTTGACAATGGTAGGATCGAATGTCCCGATAATGAAAGGCATTCCGGAAAGAGATAAAAAATAGAAAAAGCTCCATGCACCGTGAGAAACTTGAAAACAAAAGCTACAAGTGCTGGGGAAAAGCCTGGAAATCAAGCGCACAATATGGACATTTGTTCACAATAAACAGTACAAATATTTTGCCATGTGGATGACTGATGAAAACGTTTGCAGTGGTTTAAGTGAAGGGGAAACAAGACGAAGACGCTTTTTTCGCAACACCGATAGAATAATTGAAAATGTCGACATTTACATTATGTACAGTGCGAAGAAATACACCAGCATTATTTTTTACAGGTGAATATTTCTGACCTCGTGGTCACGCGAGAGAAAAAAGATATTTGACATGATATTAACAGAAAAAACGGCAACCGACAGAAGAAAATAAAAAACTATTCAGTATATATAAATATTTTCACGCAAAATAAATACGAGTGGTTCAGCCGCTCTTACTGTTGTCGCCGTGGTCTCCTCGGTGCTCTCCTCCTCGTCGTCGTCGTCGTCAAACTGACGGCCCAGCGGCGCCGGGGGCAGGGCGACGGCGGCCAGGATGTAGTCGGTGCTCTTGATGCGGGAGCTGAACCGGTGGCGGGGCACCGCGGTGGCCGGCTGCGAACACACGTCAACAGCGTAACCCTCCAAGTGCCGAGCGGGAGGGCGGTGTGACGAGGCCGAGGCCGAGGCCGAGGCTGGCGAGACTCACGAAGAGCTTCGTGGGCGATGTGGGGAACGCGGCGTCCGGGCCCGTGACGACCGTCTCCGTCTTCTGCGAGGCCGCCGTGGACAGACCCCGGCGGTTGCCCCTGGACGCCGTGAAGCGCGCGCTGAACCGGGACGCCGTCGTGGGGGTGGCCCTGGGGATGGGGGAGGCCGTCGCGGACGGGTCGAGCGGCGCCTTGGTGCTGGGCCGGCGCAGGGGCACGTACGCGGGCCGGGGCCGGCCCAGCAGAGACGTGCGGTGGGTGGTGCTGACGGCGGCCTCGGTGGCCGTCGTCTCGTCCGCGGCGGGGGTCGAAGGCGAGGACGGCGGTGATGACAACGGTGCTGCGGACGACGGCGGGGTCGAAGACGACGGGGTCGGGGACGGCGGCGCCGTGACCTCGGTCGTGGACACCTGCAAGACGCAGGGGGAGTGTGACTGGGTGTGCAGAAACCCCATGCCGGGACACCCTATCCCGGAATGCCCTATTGCTTTAACGACAGGTCGCGGGTCGCTCACCTCAGCGCTTGCCACCTCTAAGGAGGCAGGCGATGCGCTCGCCCCTTCCGTCACCTCCTCCAGGGCCTCGTTGGTCCTCTCTTCGTGGTCGAGGACTTCCTTGGAGGAGGCAGGCCGGGGGAAGACCAGCTTGGGCCTGTTCTTGGCGGCCAGCGCGGACGCCGAGGCCTTGTAGCGGTCCCGCTTGAGGCTGGCGGCGTGCTGCTCTAGCACGATGTCCGGCCGCGGCCTCCGCGCCAAGGTCCGCGCCGCGCTCGCCTCGACGGGGCCCTCCGCGGTGGGGCGGGGGCTGACGGCGAGGCGGGCGGGGGCGGGAAGCGCGGCGGCGGGCCGGCGGGCGTACTTGCTGCGGGAGATGGCCAGCACCGGCGGCGACGAGGCGGCGGCCTCCTCCTGCACAGGCGCCGTCGCGGCCACGGTTACAGACTGCGAGACTCCCCGGGCGGCGGCGGCCGAGGCCGGCACTCCCTGCGGCCTTACCTCCACCGGCGGCGACCTGGTGCCCTTGCTGCGCGGGCTGAAGGAGCGGACGAAGGGCGTGGTGGGAGGGGGCGGCACCGTCGGGGAGGTGATGGGCCTGAAGCGGTGGCCGGGCGCCGCCGCTGCGGGCCTGGCCGTCGCCGCCGGCTCCTCCGGCTGGTCGGGGACGCTCAGCGGAAGCGGGGACGGCGGCGGCGCGTCCTCGGGCTGCGCCTGCTGCTGCGGCTGCGAACATCACACGGTCACACGGCACACGCACACGCACACACGCACACACGCATGCACGCAGCACACACGTTGCACTCACGTTCCGACGCCCCAGCGCGCCGAATCGGTGCGAGGGGAGGCGTGGCGGCGGCGGCCGGGGCCCCCTCAGCGACGACCGCGGGGGCGGGGCCGGCGGGGCCGGCGGGGCCGGCGCTGGCTGCGCCTGCAGAGTGTCGTCGGTCTCCTCGCGGCTGGACGGGTGGAACGGCTGCAACGGAAACACAGGCTGCTTTACAGGCACCGCCCGTCCGCCGTGCGGCCGCCGCCGCTTCGAGGGAGTGCGTCGTACTGCACCTGGTGGGGCCGCTGGGGGCTGAAGTGCGGCCGGGGGTGGGCCTGCGGGCCGCCGGGGCCGCCGAGGCCCAGCGCGGTGAGGCGGTGCTGCGCCTGGTGCTGCGGGCTGACGGCCGCCTGCGCCGCCTGCGCCGCGTCCTCGTCGCGGCCCCGCGGCGCCTCGTCCAGGGCGTTGGCGAGCGCGTTGGGCTGTGCGTCCACCGCCGGCAGCTGCGCGTCAAGAAGGGTCCCCGCTCCATTACCTTTTCCCCGACAATCCAATCTCCAAGGCCGCCCTTTCCCATGAAGCTCCCCGCCGCAGCGCGCCGCATGCGAGCGTGTTTCTAACAGGTTCCATTTGTCTTTCAATGTTTGTGTTATTACGACCGCCTAAACGTGTCGTGTAATTTTTCTCCGTTATTTTCCCAGGGAGTGGGGAGGGGAGGGGGAGGGGCCCGTGAGCCGCGAGTCTCCCGCCCGTCCCGCCCGCCGGCGGAGAGGAGGGGGGGGGGGGGGGGAGGTGTCGCCCCTATTAATAACCGCCAACGCCCCCCATTCACTGTGAGAACGGCGCGGCGCGGGGGCCGCACGAGCCGCGCGTGCCCCCCGGGGCGCTATCAGTAGAGATAAGAGCCGACCGCCACCTTGCCGACGATGGAAAATGTCTACACCTAAGCGCGGCCGCCCGCAGCGGGTCTCCACGCGGCGAACTCTCGAAAAATATGCACGCTAATATGCTGCTGGGATCGGCGAATTCTCACAAGAATTTAAGATACAAGCGGCATTGAAAATCGCGTCGAATCAAGCGTTCATTTATGACAGTGTACTGAATTTATCGGGCTGGCCAAGAATACGGCGCACCGATCAGGGTCGCAGAGCGCGGCGCGGTCCCGGGGGACCTCCGCCTGGGCCTCCGCCGGGACACGCGTGGGAATCGGCGCCGCCCCCGCGCCGCCCCGTTCCGCCCCATCTCGCGGTGACGCCGCCCTCCCCGGTCGGTGCCGCGCTCAGCGCTGTGTGCGACCGAAGGCGCGGCGGCGGCGCGGCAAATGCAGCCCACATGGCGTGTAATGCATAGGCCTGTGAAAGTAGCAACCGCCACCGCCCCCGCCCGCTGCAAGTGCACCGCGTGCACATGTCCGCTGCCGACGTCACGACCGGCGGCGGGAACGGCAGCCGCGGCAGCCCGCCCGACCGCCGGTCTGTGTGTCGCAAGTGTGTCCAAAGGCGATCAAGGTGTCATGCGCGCGAGGAGGTGGACGCCCGGCCGGTCAGCTCAATCGATGGCGGCGCCCGAGCACTACTATCATCATTCCGCGTCGCAAGTGTGTCCGAGGGTATTCAGTGTGTGCCGTATTGTGCTTCTGAGTGGCCCGGGCACCAGGCGCGCGAGGAGGTCGCAGGATGACCGACGACATGGGACGCGCCTGTCATCCGTGTGTCCCGGCCGGCCACCGCGGGCCGCGCCGTGTTGTGTGCCCGCATGCCGCTGCGTGTGTGCACGCGAAACCATGTGTGTGTGCAGAAATGTCCCCTGGTCAACAGTCATCGCCCGGTGTGTGTAAGCGACTAAGGCCGCATGCGCGCCGGGAGGTGGACGAGTGACCAGTGGTCAGTGGCTGGTCGGACAGTGGCAGGGCCGGCGCGGCGGCACAGCGGCAACGCGGCAGCGTCGCACGTCTCAAGGCGCGGGGCGCGAGTGGCCAGTGGTGGTCAGCAGCCGCGGACGACCTCCTCGCGCGGATGGACTCCTGGTTGCGCCGGTAGCAGGCGGAGTTCGAGGCTGTGGCGGTGGCATCTACGCAATGCCCCCCCCCCCCCCCCCCCCCAATCTCTCCGGTCCTCTGTCATACCCCTCTCGTAATGCCCACCCCAATCAATGGTTTCTTACCGGCTTAAGTCTGTGTCGAAGCTCTGTCGGACCCCGAATGGAAGACGACAGGGCTGGCCTCAACTTCGTTGTTAATTTTGGCTCATTGGACGAGTCCTGGGGTAGAGGCGTGGCCCTGCTGCGACTGGGAAAGCTCGGCAGCTACCAAAGGGAAAAATAGGAATCACAGATACATAGAAAATAAATCGATTAAAAATAGTGTTAGTGGCCAATTGACTTGGGGCGATTTTTACTCTTGTCAATTTTGTGGGGGCATTGCTGTTGATTCTCTCCTTGAATTCTGGCGGGTAGTTGTCGGATTCGTCGACCTGCGCGTGCGCAGAATCTGGTCTCCTCTCCTCAGAGTTTTCCTTTGATTGGGGCCTAAACCTGTGGAATCCCCTACCGGTGGGCGCGCCTTGCTAAAATAGAAATGGAAAACAAAAACTTGGTAGTGAAAATCTGCAGGACTTTTAATGACTAGATCTGGTCTGATCTGCTTGATCCGGCAATACTCCGCGTCCGCAGCGTCGCTACCCCAACTGCGTATACCCCGTGCCGGCAGAGACTCCACTCGGCGGCGCCTCTGGCTGCCTCCCCCCACTCTTGTTTTGTTCCACGCGGCCCGGGAGTACAAGGTCAGCGTAGCCGTGATCGTATAGTGGTTAGTACCTTGCGTTGTGGCCGCAATAACCCAGGTTCGAATCCTGGTCACGGCAATCGACCAATTTTTTTTTTCCGCGGTGCGATGAGATGCGTTGATGCATTTTCTTACCTTGGCGTCGGGGGCGCCGGCGCTGGCAGAGGGCGGGACGGGGTGCAGGGAGGTGGCCACCTCCAGGGGAGTGGCCTTGTACTGCCGGAGGTCCTGCTGGGGACTCGAGGCCGGCGTCGGCCTTCGTCGGGACGCAGCTCCTTCGGGTCGCGGACGGAAGCCGCCGACGGCCTCCTCGGTCACCACAGATGGGGGCGGAGGGATCGTGACAGGGACCACGGATAGGCCGGAGTTCCTGGGTCGAGAACGGGGGCGGTAACCGGCAGCGGCGTGGACAGGCGGGGGCGTCGCTGCCTCCTCCCTCGCTCTGGAGTCCCTGGTGGGACCGCCTTCGCGCCGGCGGTATGTCGGCGAGGGCAACGGGGGTGGCGGTGGAGGCTGCTGCTGCTGCTGTGTCTGTGACGAGTCCGCTTCCGGGGAGTAGCTGCGGCCTCCCCGCGCGTCCCCGCCGTCAGACGAGGGGCGCCTCCGGCCCGAGGAGGGATCCCGCCGCCCGGCCGCGGTGGGCTCCACCTGCTCGGGACGACGCCGACCTGACGCCACCGGAGTGACTAGTGGCGCTGTTGACGGCGACGTCGGCGACGTCCTGGACCTGGAGCGGCTCTGGAAGGCCGGTGGCGGCGGCGGCGCGTCGGGGGCCGCGGGGGCGGCAGGGGTTGCGTCGTCCTGATGCACGCGGCCCCTCCGGTAGCCGCTGCTCCGGGACGGAGGCGGCGGGGAGGGCGCGGGGGGCGGCGCGGTGGGGGCGTACCGAGCCGCCGAGCCCCTGGGGACGAAGCGGCGCATCTCCACCTCGGCGGCGGCCAGGGCGGCGGAGTCATCCGATATCGCTGACGGCGGGTCGGCAGCGAGCGGATCCTGTGGACAGAAGGCGGGAGGTTCAGGGCGGTCCGCGAGTACGCAAAAGGCCTTTCGGATCGGCCGCCGCCCCGCCGCGGTGATTGGGTTACACCGACCCGCGGCGCGCATCGGCGGGGAGAAAGTCGATCATCACGGTGGGGAGCGGACACACGACGCTCGGCGGGGCCCGCTGCTGTTGACAGTGCGGCGTTACGCGGCGGCCGCGCAGGTCACCTGTTTCCGCGCGTTCCGGGCCAAATGTCAAGGACAGGTCATGCGAGAGGGAGCTCCCGGGCCGCGGGCCGGGGGCCGCGGGCCGCGCCTCATGGTAGCGTCCACGGCCGCCGCCTCATCACTCACGGAGGGCGCGGCGGCTGCGGCGGCGGTGGGAGCGGCCGGGGCCGGGCCGCGGAGCCGCGCGACAGGGCAACGGGTTTCCGCGTCCGACCGCGTGTAGTTTGGCGAGTGTCACAGCGGGCGGTGCGGGCGCGTCCCGGGGTCCCGGTGCCGACGCGTTCCTATGCGGGCCTCCGGCCGGCCGGGGGGTCCCGCCAGTAGGTCGTGAGGATGCGGCTTTATGTCATTCCTGGTCCTGGGAGGACAGCGGAGGCGGCGGAGGCGGCGGCGGCGAGTCCGGGGTGCGGCTCACAGCGCCAACCCGCTGCCCGGCCCGCGGCCCACGGCACGGGAAAGAAATGGTATCGAAGTGGCACATCGGTGTAGGGGCTTTTTATAATCCCGCGCGCCGCCCGTACGCGCTGTCAGCGCGCGGCCCAATCACACACACACACACACACACACACACACACACGCACGCGCGCGCGCCTCGCGGGGGGTCTGGGGCCGGCCGCGAGAGACATGCAGGCACAACAAGGGCCCACAGAGACCGACAGACCAGAAAAACGCGACGATAAGGAAACGCTGTTGCCTATGACGCCCCCCCCCCCTTCTCTGCTGGGCTATGGCGCTGCATCTTGTCCGGCGGGTGCTCTTTCCCCTTTCCTCCTCTCACAAGCACCGCACTCTCGCGCGTCTCCCTGAGCGGACCGCTCCGTTCGGCCGCCCTGTCGCAGCGCGGGGCGGCGAGCGCGCGGCCCGCCTGCAACCGGTTCAGTGAACAGGCAGAATGCAAGGCCTGCAGGCAGCGCGGGGGCGGCGGGGGCGGCGGGCCGGGCGGGGGATGCGATCAAGTGGATGCGCCAGCGAAGCGCGACCGCCGCCGCGCCGCCGTCCTGCCCCGCCCGGAGCCGCTCTTCGCTGTGAGCGTGTTCATTCCTTCGGCGTCCTTTCGCCGCTTTCGCAGAGCGGCCTTTCGGCGCTTGCTGTCCCCTGTTTTTTTTTGTGCAGCAGTCCCGGCCGTGCGGCCCGCTCCCCGCGCAGCTGAAACTCACCGTCCTCCTGAAGGCCGACCGCCTCTGGCCGTGGGCGGGGTCCACGAGGGTCAGCGCCAGGCCGAGCAGCAGCAGCAGCCCCGCGGCCGCCCCCAGCCGCCGCCCCGTCCCCGCGCTGCCGGCGGCGCTGCCCCGGGGGCTCGGGGGGCCCCGCGCACCCATGTCGCTCCACCGCCCTGCGAACACAAGACAAGAAACAGTTAGAATCGATTCAAATGAGAGCAGCCTCCCGCGCGAGCGCGGCGGCGCGGCGGCGCGGCGGCTGGCGGGTGTTTGAACCCGCGGGAAGTCCGACTCACTCCCTTTGACTGGGCATTCGGCGCGGCTGGCGGCTGCACAGCGAATTCTTTTGATGCCGCGGTGCATTCACGGAGAGAGAGGCCGAACAGCAGAGAAAGGCCGAAACAGAAAATAAAAAAGTTAAGAGGATTAGGAGGGAATAAAAGTCCGCGGAGTGCAGGGAAAGAATGCATGGCAGGGCCGAGGGAAAAGGGTACGATCGGCGAGGCCCCCGAAGCGGGCGGGAGTCGGCACGCGCCTCCGAGTCGGCGCCATCCAGAAAAAGCGGGAGACGAATAAAAAGAACGAGATGGCAAGTCGTGACGCTTTGGGGATCGGTGTGAGCAGTGAGTGTATGTCGGGGACGTGATGACACAACTTTCGCTTTTGATGCCCCAGAGGTTTGGGCCCCCGCGACGAGGTGCCGGAAAGTTACAACTGTTACGAGCGAGCGCTACCGGAACACCGCCGCAAAAGTCCTGACTCCCCCACGCTGTGTGAGGAATGTCCTCGGAACGCTGTGTGTACACACAAAAACCACCAGCGGGTCATGCGAGCGAGGAGGTAGAAGCCGGGGCATCGCCAAAAAGTCCTGACTTCCCTCCGCTGAGTGTGTGCGTCGCCAGAAAGTAGGAGGTCCTCACAACGCTGTGTGTAAACCGCATAATCGCAGACAGTCACCAAGGTGGCATGCGCTCGAGGAGGTTAGAGGCTGGCCATCGCAAGAAGTCCTGACATATCTGCGCTGTGTGTAAAAAGGTCCTCGGAATGCTGTGTCACGCTGTGTAAACACAGGAAAATCACCAGGAAGCCATGCGCGCGAGGAGGTATGATCTGGACATCGCTACCAACAGGTCCTCACTTTGCTGCTTCTGGCAGAAAGTCCTCGGAACGCTGTGTGTAAACACACAAAAATCACCAGGACGTCATGCGCGCGAGGAGGTAAGTGGCCGGACATCGCCGAGTCCTGACTTCCCTGCGCTGTGTGTGGAATGTCCTCGGAACGCTGTGTGTATACACAAAAATCACCAGAGAGTCATGCGCGCGAGGAGGTAAGAGCTACAAATCGCTAAAAATGTCCTCGCTGCGCTACTTCACTGTGAAAGCTGTCCTGTACACAAGATCCTTGAAAGTCTGTGACCTGTGACTAACGCACAGAATAAGTAGGGCGTCATGCGCGTGAGGAGGTATCAACTAGGCGTCGCTTCCATCAGGTCCTCACTTTGCTGCCTCTGGCCAAGTCCTCGGAATGCTGTGTGTAAACACACAAAAATCACCAAGAAGTCATGCGCGCGAGGAGGTGGTCGCACATCGCCAAAATGTCCTGACTTCCCCGCGCTGTGTGTCGACAGAAAGTAGAAGGTCCTCACAACGTCGTGTGTACACCGCATAAACGCACAGAATCACCAAGACAGCATGCGCGCGAGGAAGTATGTAAGGCTAAGAAGACTTCGCCGAGCAGCGAAAAGTCCTGACTCCCCAGCGCCGTGTGTAGAATGTCCTCGGAACGCTGTGTGTAAACCGCATAAAGGCACAGAACCACCAAGGTCTCATGCGCGCGAGGAGGTAGGAGGCCGGTCATCCCAAAAAGTCCTGACATCTCGCCGCTGTGCCCAGAGAGTCAGTAGGTCCTGAGAACGCTGTGTGTAAACCGCATAATCACCCAGAATCACCAAGGCGTCATGCGCGCGAGGAGGTATCCGGCCGAACATTGCCGAAAAGTCCTGACTTTCCTGCGCCGTGCGTGCGAGGCGGCCCGAACTGTGGCCGCGCGCGCCGCCGTGCAGAGGTAAACTTTTCACGTCGCTGTAAGAAAACGGTTCGTCAAATCGGTCTCAAATTTTCAGCACTGCCCAGTGAAAGACCAAGCTCGGCGCTGGTTCAATCAGAATCGTTCTAGCATTTCTTAAACTCTAGATATAGTGATCAGAATTGGTCAAGTTCACGTTCCGAAAATTCCGAACGGAGGCCGTTATTCAAAATTTCGGCCCTGTTAGCCCCTCGGCAGTTCCTTTCTGTAGTTTGCCACAAAATCCCAAGTCGAAATCTTAAACGGTGTGGCCAAAAAGATGCTTCAAACAGAGGTCTGCACCGCACTTTTCGCCGCGGTCGGTCCTTACCGGGCCTCCCGTGCCCGGCGGATTCACTGACGCGGCGCAATGCAGACCTCTGTTCAAAACATCTTTTTAGACACCCCGCTCAAGATTTCGACTTGGGATTTTGTGACAAGCTACAGAAAGGAACTGCCGAGGGGCTGACAGGACCGAAATTTTGAATAACGGCCTCCGTTCGGAATTTTCGGGACGTGAACTTGGCCAATTCTGATCACTTATCTAGAGTTTAAGAAATGCTAGAACGATTCCGATTGAACCAGCGCCGAGCTTGGTCTTTCACTGGGCAGTTCTGAAAATTTGAGACCGATTTGACGAACAGTTTTCTTACAGCGACGTGAAAAGTTTGCCTCTGCACAGCGGCGCGCGCGCCTGGCGACGCGGCGGCTGCAGAGTTCGGGCCGCCGACGAAGGTCCTCGAAATGCTGTTCCGTGTGTATCGAAAAAACACACAAAAATGAGTAAGGTGGCATGCGCGTGAGGAGGTGACCGCGGAGCTGGGGGGCGACCGTCCGCCACCGCACCACGCCTCCTCGCCTCACCCGCGCGCTCACCAACAATAGCACCCCCCCCCCCCCCCCTTCCCCCTACCTCCCCCTCCCCTTTCCTTGGCACCGTTACTAGCCGTGCGGCAAGAGCCGGACCGGGGTTGCAGACGGCCAGGGCGTCAGGCGCGCGAGGAGGTCGCCGGCGACTGCCCACCGCCGCAGCTGTGAGAGTCGCGCCTTCTGCCGCTGCCGAACCTGCAAAATCATCCCAAAGCGACGCGTGACGCGTCGCCCGTCACAGCCGACAGGACGCAGAATCTACTGCGATAATCTGGGCCGGCCCTGTCAATTGGCCCCGCTGACGTGTGCCCCGCCGTGTGCCCCCTTTTTGTGGGCCCGGCCGTGTGCAACCGTGTCCACACCTCCGGCGCGTGCCGGGCGCGTGCCGGGCGCGTGTCGCGTGCGCACCTGAGGGAGCAGAGGTGACACTCTTGGCATTTTTTTTTTCTGAAACAAATCCTACGAGGCATCGAGCGTCACATCGCAACACGGCACCGCCATGTGTGTCGTGCGCAGTGGTCATATCAGGACTGGGACCACCTTTCACTTTCCGACTACTTCCGCAAAAAAAAAAACACGATAAAACAACAGGCTGGTACTTTCTGTGCAACGCACTCGGCAGCCAGGGTGCAAACGGTGATATGACGGTGACTAATTGGCTAGGCGGCGACAGGTTTACAGCCGGCGCACACCTTGCAGCTGTGCAGCTGCAGCAGCTGCAGCAGCTGCCCGGCCGGCCGGACGACAGGTGCCGGTGCGCGCTGTAACGCTCCCCGGCCGGCCCGCCCCTAGCGGACAGCCACTTCCCACGTCCTCTCATATGGCAGTTACGTCTGCTGATCAGCGCCCCCACCCCTCGAGGGCGAGCAGAGGTCAAGCGAGGTCAGAGAGAGAGTGCGAATTAACAGGCGTCGTTAAGCACACGCTTCACTCTTTAATTTTTTTCAAATATATATTTTTTGTTCTTGTCCGTGCCTCTTGAATTTGTCATCCGCGGTCGGCATCCGGCAGGTCGGTCGGACGGCGTCGTCTGCTAGCCCTCAGCTGGTTGGCTGGCTCGGCACGGCCTAGTCGGCGCGGCCTGGACACCTGCCAGCAGAGTTCGGCATGCGTTCCGCACCGACTTATAATACGCGCGCTATGAAGTGACATAACGGCCGCAATCTCCGACCGACTGACTCCGACCGAGCCGAGCCGAGTAACACCTCGCCTCGCGGACCTTACGCTCCAGTTTCCATAACGGTCTATTTAATCAGCGGAGCATTTGGAATAAGCAGCTATGCAACAAAAGAAAGAAAGGTGTGCTGAGTATGCGCTCCAGCAGCCGACAGGGGGGAGGGAGAGAGAGAGAGGGGGCGCTGCTGCGGGCGGCCAACCGGCATGACAACGACAGAGACAGGACGACCCGAGGGGGGCGTTCGTGTACACCACCCACAGCAAACCAGCGGTCACTAAACGGTCGCGGACGGCGAGGAGTCGTTTGGGGCCGAACGGTCTGTTCCAGTAGCTGATCCAGGAAATAGCCGCGGCCGCCGCCGCCGGCGTGGGCCGTAAGGCTGGCCAACAAAAGCGACCAACATAATATAAATGTCCTGCCGCGGGTGTCGCGCGTCGGGCGCTTGCCGCCGTACCTCCTCCTTCAGACTACTCAGAGTCGAAAAACTGCAACAAAGCAAAAAGAAAGCACGTGAAATACGGGCGGCCGGCGGCGGAGCAGCGGAGGCCAGCCGGCGCAGGCCGCGCAGACGGCCCGCTCCGCTGTTGCCATGCCGGGGCCGCTCCGGATTTTACTTATCGGCCCCGATCCGGTCTCCTTGGCGGTCTCCGGGGGCGCGGCGCGGCCGACTTTATTAGTATTGGCGCGTCATGCCCCCGGCAGGCAGGCCGCCCCCATTTCCGCGCGCTTTGTTTATTTTCAGTAACGTTTCGTTTTCTCATTCTCTAAATGCCCTCCGTGTTTGTCTGCTTCTTTTATGTCCATACTGGCGGGGCGTGGTCGCGGTCGTGATCCGCGAGGTGGCCGTGCCACAGAGAGAGAGAGAGAGAGAGAGAGAGAGAGAGAGAGAGAGAGAGAGAGAACGTGAATCCCATCATCTGCTCGCCGGCGCCTTTTCAGATCCGTCATTATCGCCGCCCTCGCCGCCCGCACCGGGACCGGGGCCCCCACTCACTCCCCCTCTCCTCCCACGCCTCCCGGCTCCTGCTTCTCGTCTTTCTCGGGATGTTGCGGGCTGCGGGCGGCGCTGCTGCTGGCGGCTGCAGGAGAACGGCGCTGCTGATCCGCTCGCCCGCAACGCGCTGCTCGCTCCCCGTCGTCCGATATCTCGACGCAAAGGCTTTTTAGCGATCTCTCGCCGCCCAAACGCGAGACTCGGATCTCCCCCCGCAGCACAGCACCCGCCGCACCCACCATCGGGGCCGAGGCCACGCGCTGCGCTGCGCCGGGTACAACAAAATGCAGCCGGTGCTGACCGGCCGCTTGGTTTTGTCTTATTTTCATGGGCGCGGTCCGGTACTGCTCCGGTACATTGTGCGGGTCGGGGCCTTGCATCGCGCACGAGCGCCGCCGGGGCTTGCCAGGGCTGCGCGCCGTCTGGGAGCGCGCGGCCCGCGGCGAGTGGGCGGGCAGCAGCAGCAGCAGCAGGAGGACGTGCTCGACGGCGAGCAGGAGCGGCAGGCCACCGTCCGGCGGGCACCTGCATGGACTGCTAGGCAGGCCGCGCGGGTCTGAGAGGTCGAGGGGTTAAGTCGGCCTGGTGAAAGGTGCGGGCCGCCGCGTGAGCGATGCGAGAGGGTCGGGGGGCGGGCGCGCAGCCACCAAAAGCAAACCTTCGAATCGTCTGGCCGGGCGGGCGTCATCGCGTAACCGCGTCGCTCATTGTCGCGTCCATTGCACATCCATCATGCCGCCCCGCCCCCCTTCTCTCCCGCGGCTGCCCTCGCCGCTGCCCGCGGCACGCCGTGGTCCAGCGCAGCCCAGCAGTGGAGTGGTCAGTGCCGTTGCGCAACGGAACGACGTTTTCGCGCGTGCCCGCCGGACTGCTAAAGCGGCTCAACTGAAGCGCCGAGCGCCGCCGGTATCTGCGGCAGCGAATCTTCCCGTTTCGGCCGCGTCGGCCGCGTCTGGAGTCAGGGCGCCAGTTCCCGCCGCGTGGCCTATCGATCGATCGCCGTCGCCGCGCAGCCGCCACCGCCGCCACCCCTCCCCAGACGGTCCCCAGACGGTACGGCACCGAGCGCAGCGCGCGCGCACACACACAGAGGGCGCCCAGGAACAGGCTTCCAGGTGGAAAATGAATAATTTACAGTAAATGTCGGGGAGAAAGTGGTGCGCGCGCGCGCACACACACACAGCGGCAGCGGCGGCCGGCAGCGGACTGCAGTCAGGACATCCGCCCCGCGCCGCCGCCTGCCGCCGCTGCCAGCTCCGCCGCCGCCACCACCGGACCACGGCGAATGCCGCGGCGAACGCCGCCGCTAATCCCGAAACGAACGAACGGACCCGCGAGCCCTGCTGGAGGCTAATTACTAGGAAGAGCGCGGGGGGCGCCGCCGCCGTTGTTACAAGCAGTGAGCCATGCGCGCCAACGCGGCCACCCGCCCGCCTTCGATTTATTCGCACGATACCACTTTCCTATACGCACTGCGCGCGCATATCTCGGGCGCAGCAAAAAGCGCGCGTTTATATTCATTCCTTCGGTCGGCAGCGCCTTATTCCCTGCTTTACCTTGCGATGCGATTTGCCGGCCCCGCGCTCCGCGCCCGCTAACTCGCTAACCCTCGCGCCGCGCGCCGCGAGCCGAGTGATTTATTTGCAGAAGCGATATTCACAGCAGCACTCTGCGCGCCGTGCGCGCGGAATTGTAAGGCGGTGCGGTTAATAGGGCAGTCGGTGTTCGGTGTCCGGCCGGCCGGGTCGGATAGGTTAATGGCCGTCGTCGAAAGGGTCGCTCTCCTTGTCATCACAGCCGGGGGCCCTTGAGAAATAAGCGCCGTGTGCGGGATGCCGTTTCGCACGCGTCCGCCGGCGGTAAAGACCCGTCTGGCCTGGCATAATCAGGCCAGCCAGCGGCGCGGCCGCCGGCGCCGCGCTCGCAAACGTCGGTACAGAAAAGTTACAAGAGTCGGAGACAGAAGTGTCCCGCCCGACTGTCCGACTGGGTGAGATAGGGGGAGGGGGGAGGTGGCGGTGTCGTGGTCATTTTGTCGCTCTCTTAGCGCAAGGAGCAAAGGGGACGAGGTGGTGTGAAGCAGCAAGCGGGGAGGGGAACCAGACGGCCTTGTCGACCCGCCGCAGCGACCTCTCGGGGGGTGGGAGAGGGAAGGAGCGAGCGAGACAAAGAGTGTGTGAGGGAGAAGGAGATGAAGACGAGGTACAGAATGATGCAGACCCGCGGGGGGAAATGGAAGCAGCAAGAAGCAGGTGAACGAGGAAGAGAAGGGGCGACGACGGTTGGGAGCAGAGCAAAAAGGGTAGAACAAAACGGGAGCTCGGGGAGGAGGGGGGGGGGGAGGAGATACCAGCTCAGATTAGAACACGGTAATTTCGCCACGCGACTTTAAAAGTCCGCTGCAAAATCTCTGTCATCTCGACACTCGCATGCGGCAGCGTTTCACATTGTAAGCGCGGTAGGTAGTACTGTTATACGACACGGCGACGATCCCCATGGAAGAGCATTTTTTTTACAGCTGCTTTTATTCGCAAGAGCGGGACTTTATGATAACAGCCAGCGTGTATGATTAGCGCGGTAGCAAACAAAAACGAAATAATAAAAGGACGAGGGGTGTCTGCGTGGGGTGCCGCTGCAGCGCTCCTCCGCTGCACACGCGTGTCTGCACGCCGCACGCCCGGAGCCGGCGGACCGAACCGGGCCGGACCAGAGCGGACCGCAAGGCCACTGGGTTAGAAAGGCTGCGTGCCGCTGCAGGCCGCTGCAGGCCGGCGGCGTGTCGCAGACGGCCGCAGACGGCCGCAGGCGCCTCCTCCACGCACCCGCCCGCCCGGCCTACAGGCAGCCTACAGGCAGCCTACAGGCGCCGGCGAACACACGTCGCTGCTTTGACGTGTCCGCGGGTATTTGAGTCCGATCCTGGTTACCCAACGCGGCCGCGCGGACCGCATACAGCGAGGCGGGGCATGGAATGGGAGCCGCGTGGGTGCGGGCGGCCGGAGCGCCGCCGCGCCGCCGCCGGGACGGGATGATCCGCCTGCCGCACGCGGCCAGCGGCCAGGCAGTAAAGCGGCGGGCCACCTCCTCGCGCGCATCGCTCCCTGGTCGTTTTCGTGAGTTTACACACAGCGCTCCGAGGACTTCCGTCCCCCATTGTTTAGCGAGGGTGAGCGCGGAGTGCGGGTCAGCCAGGCTCGCCACTTCGCGCGCGACAGCCAAGCCACCTCCTCGTCGGCATGGCCGTCTGATCAGATTTATGTGTATACACACAGGCTTCCGAGGACGTCCTCCCAGAAGCAGCAAAGTGAGGAGGACCAGCCGTTGGCGATGTCCAGGTCTTACCTCCTCGCGCGTATGACTCCTTGGTGATTTTGTGTGTTTACACACAGACTTTCAAGGACCTTCGGCACAGGACAGCGTTCCGAGGACATCACACAGAGGCAGCAAAGCGAGGAGCTTTTAGCGATCTCGAGAACTTACCTCCTCGCGCGTATGACGCCTTGGTGAACTATTCGATTTTACACACAGGCTTTCGAGGGGCATCTGCCCAGGACAGCGGTCCGAGGACCTGCTTCTGACGGCGACACGGCGGACCTTACACAGAAGCAGCGATGCGAGGGGGCCTTATTAGCGATCTCCAGCTCCTACCTCCTCGCGTGCATGGCCCTCTGGTGATTTTTGTGTGTTTACACACAGCGTTCCGAGGACATTCTACACACAGCGCAGAGGAGTCAGGACTTTTCGCTTTTCTGCTAGGCCTTTTTTGAGATGGCCGGTCTCCTACCTCTTAGCGCTCATGACTGCCTGTTGGTTCCGTGCGTTTGCACATTTTACACACAACGTTGTCAGGACCTGCAACTTTCTGGCGACACGCAGCACAGAACAGGGGATGTCAGAACTTTTTGGTGGTATCCCACCTCCTACCTCCTTCAG
The DNA here is from genome assembly GCA_026979955.1 of Megalurothrips usitatus. Lineage (NCBI taxonomy): Eukaryota > Metazoa > Arthropoda > Insecta > Thysanoptera > Thripidae > Megalurothrips > Megalurothrips usitatus. The sequence continues at coordinate 14,673,010 of CM049593.1, forward strand.
CGCTTGGCACCCTGGTATATTTTGTGTGTCCACAGATCGTTCCGAGGACATTCCACACACAGCGCAGGGGAGTCAGGACTTTTCACTGCTCGGTCTGTGCGACCAGGCACGAAGGACCCTCCACTTTCTGGCGATGCACAGCGAAGGGATGTCAGGACTTTTTGAGAAAACTGGCCTCCTACCTCCTCGCGCGCATGCCTTCTTGGTCTTTCTGTGCGTTTATGCGGTTTACACACAGCGTTGTCAGGACCTTCTACTTTCGGGCGACGCACAGCGCAGAGAAGTCAGGACTTCCTTGCGATGTCCCACCTCCTACCTCCTCGCGCGCATGCCATCTTGGTGTTCCTGTGCGTTTATGCGGTTTACACACAGCCTTCTCAGGAGTTTCTGGCGACGCACACACAGCCCAAGGAAGTCAGGACTTTCTGAGGTGCTCACCTATCTATCGCACATATTTATGCTGTGGCAGCGAGGACCGATTGCCCCGCAACTGATCCTATGTCTAGGTGTCTCCACCACGCACGACGGGGATCCGAGGGGATTTCATCCCGACTTTCTCGTAACACACAGAACGTTCGGTGTTCGCCTCGCCTTCTTCCTCTTTTTATGCAATGTTACCCACCGGTATACCCTCATTACGAACGCCGTGTGACATCGCCGCCGGCGCCGCCCGCTCGGTGAGCACTTGGGCCGAGCAGGCGGTGCCGTTCTGCCGCACGAGTCGGCGTGAATTTCTCATTTTTGGGGGGGAAAGCGTCGGCGGCGGCGGCGACCATTAGGGCGCGGCGCACCGCCCTCCGCACTGCCAGCGCTGCCAGCCATCCCGCGGAATCGTTCGAAAGGGGAGATAAAAAATATATGTGTTGGGGAAACACGGGGCAACGACAGCGCAGGGCTCGTTCTATTCCGCACGTACTTACAGTACGGCAAAAAAAAAATCGCGCGCGGAGAAAAATACTGAAAAATTAAATATAGATTGGAAGAGTCTAGTGTGCGTGTGATTCAGTACTTATGCATCGCCGCGCACTAGTGCTGCGTCATGACCCAACGGCGTGACCCATTTATCGGCGCGAGGAGCGCGCGGGCCGAAGGGGAGGGGGGGGGGGGAGGGAGAGGTCTCGGGCCCCCGCGTGGTCAGTAGTGTAGCGGGCGGTGTACAATTATTGTACCATTATTGAGACATCAACACTCGCGAGCCGATCGCGCCCGACGCTGGCCGGGCTGGTATGCATTATCGAAGCGGAGCGGGAGGGGAGGGGGGGGGGGAGGCGTTTTTATGGTGGCGATGGCCGACCTAACCTAATACATGGGCACTGTGGTTACTCCACTGCCGACGGATCCTCCCGTTTTACTGTCTACGTTAGGCCGGGCGGACCAGGGCGGGTCAAGGATGAGGGGCGCCTGCTGCCGTCCCGGCTCTGCAGCTCGCACAGCGTCGGCGCGGCCGTCTGCCGGACGCAGCACTTGGTCGCCCTCCCGCCCGGCTCCTTCCCCCCTCCCCCCGGCTTACATATGTCCGGTCCGTGTGTGGTTTTCGCCTTCCGGCCCGCCGGCCGCGGCCCGTTCCGAAGAGTTACACGCGCGCGGGGCGTGATGTGTGTTAACGTCATAAGTGCACACGCGGCCGCGCCGCCTCACCGCTCCCCCGCGGCCCTTATTGTGGGCCCCTGATTATCGCCCGCACGTAATAGTGATAAAAATAGCGGCTGGCAGCCGCCGCTCACTGACACGGAGAACCACAAAAAAAAAACTCGACACATAACTACATCGAGCGTTATCAACGGTGAACTACATGGGGTCACACGGGGCGCTGTGGCAGCTGTGGCAGCTGGCGCAGCTGCACGGCCGGCGTCACCCCGTCCAGCTCCAGCAGCAGCGGCAGCTCCAGGCCGGGGGGCCCCAGCCCCCCCCCCCTCCCCGCGGAATGATGTAAGATTGGCGACTCTGTTTCTCGTTCGGTCAGACGTCTCGCGCGGCGGCTGCCGCTACACGTCGCACGGCAGTCTCTGGAGTCAGAACCAGATCCCCTGCGCCCCCTCCCCTCCTGTTTCTCTCCTTCTCTATCCGTGGAACTCGGCAGGAGGACTGACAGAGAAGGGAGACACCTTCGGACGCGGCCGAATGTTCAGGCACGACTGCCCACATTAAGGGGCGGCAGGCGGCAGCGACTCTCGGGGTCAGAGCAGGGTGCTAATTATGGAAGTGGCCCAGGCGGCCCCGGCAGCGGGACGGCGCCGTATGAAAAATTGATTACGACACTCCCCCCTTTTGGGGGTGGGTGCTTTCGCCGAGTGACGGCCGGGTGACGGCGTCGCACGCTAATCCTCCCCGATTCGCACGTCTGCGACACGGCGGCGTGGCTGCACACCGGTGCTCCGGCCGGGAAGGCCGCGGTCCGCCTGTCTTGGGCGTGGTCCGGACCCGGACTCCCGGCTGCGAACGGGACCAGCCCTCGCTATCGGCCGCCCCCCGACCCCCCCCCCCCCCCCCCCCGGCCGCCCCCCGGCCGCCCCCGGGCCCCCATAAAACAAAGGCAACAGGCAATCGCGGCGATGTGATGCCCCGCGAATAACTCAGGCGGCCTTGGCGCGGCACCGGCGGCGCGGCGGAAAAGAGGAGAAAACGAAAGTGGCGGCGCGGCCACGGCGAGCCATATAAGTGATCGCGCGTTTATTGGGGGCTGGGTGGGGGCGGCGGCGGGCGTGAGCACGGGCCGGCGGCAGGCGACGCGACGCGGCCCGCGGTTCGAATACCCGGCGCGGCGGCGTGAAACTTTCAAACGAAACCTCCGCAGAGCCGCTTGGGAATCTGGGCCGCAAGTCTGATATGCTCGGCCCGCCAGGCCACCAGGGGGGAGCGCCGGGGCCGCATTTATACATTCAAAGACATTAGTTGCCGTCCTGGAACAAACACGTCCCGGGACACGGCCAGATCTGGGGCGCCCCGCCGGATAAGGGGGGCTGCGGCCTCCAGGGGGGCCACAGGGCCGGCCGGAACAATGCCGGGCCTGCTTAAGCCCGGTACCGCTAATTTCTAATTAATTTTCCGGGGAGAAAAGACGCGCGAACGCGGGAAGTATAAAAGGCCGTTCCTAAACCGGGGCAGAGCGGAGCCCGCAAACGGCACCAAATTTCGGACAGGCGGCGCGGGCTCATGTGGTAGTAGGGCAGGGCTGACGGGGGATCTCACACGGCGATACGGAGGCAAGAGCGTCGGCATCGGGTCATGCGGCGATGGGAAGGCAGAACGCAGAACGGAAGCCGGAATACCCTACTGCCACTTAGCAGCCTGCAGCCGGAATACCCTATTGCCACGGAACACCACGCTGAATATCGTACAGCCGGTACCCTATTGGCAGAGGATGCCGGCAAATATCTCACGTGCCAAAGCGCTGGCAAAAATCTCGGGCATACGGCTCCGGCCCCGCGGCACACACACACACACACACACGCGCGCGCGCGCGCACGGCCTGGGCCGCGTGCCCCGCCGCTCTTCTTCTACAACCGTTCCGCGGCGCACGTCTCCGGGCGCTGCAACTGCACCGGCCCACGCAGTTTTTCCTCCTATTTCTCTTTGTTCCCGCCGCTCCCAGCCCGCCGCCGCCGCCGCCGGCCCCGCAGTGCCATCGGTGCATCAAATTGCTTCCGTCGTCCTCTCCACTGCGTGCGCTGCGGCGCGGCTTGGTACGACTCCACGCACTTGTGGGGGGAGCGGACCTCGGGGAGGCCGCTGGGGCACCGGAGGAGGCCGCCGGAGCCGGGAGGGGCCCGGCCGCGGCCCGCGTTGGTCCGCCCGCGGTCCCACCAGCAAATCGCACATCACTCGCAACCTTCTCTCGACTTCTTCTTTCCTTTCTGATTAAACAGAACGGAGCCGCTTCCTCCGGCAACTGCCTGCACAATTCCCTTCCGATTTACCGTTTCGCGGGGGGCAAGGGACGCCGTGGGAGCGCCGCCGGCCCTATCATATCTTGGGCCGTGCGGTGCGTGGCCCTGCCGGGGCCCGGAGGGGCTAACAAGGGTCGCATCACCAGCGGCGTTCCCACCGCAGCAGTGTCACGGCCGGGACGCAGAGGGAGGGAGAGAGGGGGAGAGATGGCTAGACAGAGACACAGATAAAGGCGCCGTAGGGAAGGAGGCCGCACGGCGCCGGGCCCCACATATGGGCGGATATAACGTATGCGGAGTTTTCAGGGAACGCGGCCCGCAGCTCCGCTAATAGGACCGAATGGCCCGAATAAACTGCAGCGAGTGGCGGCGCCCTGGCACCGGCGAGGCATACGTTCGCCGGCGAGGCTGTGGGCCCGCGGCGCCGTGCTCGTTAATGCCGTGGGGGACTGTCTCCTGGAGGGGCGGGGCGGGTGACACGTCGCCGCCGGCCTCGGCGGCACCAGCAGCCCCCCGGGGGGCGCACGTCGCGGGTCCCGTACGCCGCCGGTGCGGCGCGGCCTCTCGTCGGGACCCGGCGGGTGATAAGGCACTCAGCCTAACCTCACCTTGGCTCCGTAGCCGCGCGGTCAGAGAGTCCGGCGAGCGGCGTGGTCATGGGTTCGACTCCTTGCCGGGCCCTCCGGTTTTTCTGCGGAGGAGCAGGGACCTCTGTGTCCGCCTGGGGAACTTGATGACGGAGACTCGGGTGTGTGCGATAGCGTTCGGCACTTCCGTTTTCGCTCTGTTACGTAATATACTAATATTTTTTGAAAGTTTTTAATTTTTGGTCCGGCGTCTCTCTAGCATATGTCTTTATCGCACTCTCTAGCGTCTCTATAACGGCGCCTTGTCTAGTCTCCCGCGCGCCGCGGCCGACAAATCCGACAGCACGGCATAATCATTTTCTCACATCGCCCAGAGTTTTATGACGCCCAATGCCACCTAGAAGTGGAGCTGCTGCGGCGCTATCGCGCCCTCCTTTTTAAAAGCCTCCCCCCCCCCTTCCCCCCCACTCTTCTCCAAATCCCCCTTTTTCACGCCCCGCCCGCGGCTCCCCTGTGCGGTACAGCTCCAAGGCCCCACTGCGTGTGTGCGTGCGTGTGTGTGCATGTGTGTGTGTGTTCGCGTGCGGTCTGACCGGCCGGCGGCGGCCGCTAGCCGCCCGGGAGGTCGGACAGGAGACACCAAAATATTCCAGCGGCACAGCGGCGCTCAGCCTTATTTCCCAGTCCGGCCCCGCGTAGGGCCGGAGCCTCGCCAAGCCTACCGCACGCCAGCGCCGCACAAACTGCATTAAAACCGCCTCCGTCCGATAAGCGCAACCAGCGAAAACAACTCTCTGGCGCTGACTGGGCCGTGAGCAACGCCTTGCCGATCCGTCAACAACAACAACAACAGCATCAGCTGTGCCAACAACAACAACAGCAGCAGCAGCCGCAGGGAGCGCGCCGCGGCGGCAGGCCTGGCCATTATCCCATCAATGGGCTGGAATGGAACGCCGCTGCTGCTGCTGGGACTGGCAGCCCTCCGCTAACAAAGTCATTGCTGCTTTAGTTCCGGTTTCGCCGCGAGTGTCCGTAGCCCGCGGACAGCCTCCGGCGTGCGTGTGTGTGTGTGTGTGTGTGTAATGTCCGTACATTTCGCGCCGCTCCAGGGGGGGCACGTCCCTAGCGCGGCCCCGCGGCTCGGCTCCCGCCCGCCCTCATGAAGATTGATTACTCGCCGGTGCAGCGCTGGTGCCGTTTATCAACAGCTCAGCTTCCCCTGAGAAGTAGCAGAGTCCTCTCCGTGAGGATTCTACCTCTTTACCGGCCGACGGATTCTTTCCATTTTTTTATTTTTTTTTTACCGAGACGGGCACCTCCTCCCATGTCTCATTTACACTGGACGCCTGACGGTTTCAATGAATTTTCATTGAATCGGCCTAATTAACGGCGCACCTCGCGCGCGCGTGTGTGTATGTGTGTGTGTGTGTGCGTGTAAGTCCGAGGGGGCGTGTGGGCGGGGCTGCTGCCGGGCGGAGATCCGGCCCGCCTTGAGCGGAGCTGTCAACCACAATCAGGGCCGCAAAACAAAAATAAAGCGACCGCCGCCAAGTCCGAACGGCTGGCCGGCCGGCCGCGCAATCTTGACGACCGTAAATTGAATTATGATTTTTTTTTATTATTTTTTTCTTTTGCTTTGTAATGACCATGCGGCGTTAAAACGCTGACACGTCGGCAGCAACTCGTAATCAGAGCGCGCGGTATTACAGTACCGGACCGAGCGGCACAGTGGGAGAGAAATTGATAATGTTGTCAAAACGCTGCGGGGAGTCGTCCGGTCTCGGACAGCTCTGGCCGCCGCCGCCGCCACCGCCGCCGCTGCCGCCGCCGCCGCTGCCGCCGCCGCTGCCCGCCGCCGCCGGCGGCCCTGCCCTTTTCACTGATCTCATTTATAACGCAGAGCTGCACATTGCGGCGGCGGCGGCACCGCTATTTCCACTGCAACGGGAGCCGTTTTGCAAAAATACGGTGCGCTTTATGCGTACATGCGAGGGCAGCCGCGCCGCGCGGCCATTGATTCCGAGCACGACCGCCACTCGCGGCTATCGTTTTCGTAGCTCCGTCTCTGTCGCACGCAGCATGGGTGCGGCAGTGAGGCAGCGGCGCTGTGCTCGGGGCCGGCCGGCCGGCCGCCTGGCGGGTAGGCAGGCCCGCCGGCCGGCCGTGCGCGGAGCGGCCTCGCGTTGCCTACCCCGCGGGCGGCGGCGCCCTCTGTGCTGCGGCCTGTCAGCCCTCCCCTGCCCGCCGGTCCTCGACCTCTCCCCGACCGCCCGGCACCCGACTCGCGCACGCGAAAATCCCGGTGTGGCAGTGCGTCCCGCGGCGCGCATGGTAATGCGATGCGAGACGTAACGCGCCCCGAGTAACGCGCGCGTAACGCGCCGTGTCGCGTCACGTCATGTCACGCTCCGCGGCCTGCACCCGCACTGCTCTGTACTTATACCGTACGTTTAATTCGGCACACACACACACACACATCGTCGCGGTCATCTGCCCGCCCGCGTACGTGTGGGTCGGAGAGAGGGTGGGAGAGAGAGAGAGAGAGAGAGAGAGAGAGAGAGAGGGGAGAGAGAGAGAGAGAGAGAGGAGGGGGAGCAATGACGACGCCTTCGTTACTATAAATCGGCCGACAATGGGCACGCGACACAACAGCGGTGGCGTGCCGTGTCGTGTCGTGTCCCGCCGGGGGGCCGGCGCCACGCCTCCGGTCAGTCACGTGGCTACATCACTTTCGCTCTCGTTTGGTTTCCGGGCGGCGGCAGCGGCTGCGGCGGTAGCGGTAGCGCTGCCGGTGGTCACTGCACTGGACGACAGCGTCGTCGTCCCGTCTCTGTCGGACCCGCCGATCAGTCGGCCGCGATGACGGAGAGGGAAGAAAAGAAACGGCGGTACAGGAGAAGGGGGGGGGGGGTTGAGGGACGGAGAGGGGGGAGAAAGCACGTTATCCGGAAGTGGAGCAGGTGCCCGATGGACGGCGGCTGTCGCCATGCATCCGAGGGCTCGTCAGAGGCGCGGCGGCAGCGGCAGCGGCGGCGGTGCGGGGAGGACGAGCAGCGCGCCGCCGCCGCCGCTGGAGGCTGCGGTGCCGAGGCCCGAGGCGCCTCTCCGAACAGAGTAGAGGTGGCCGAGTGCCAAGGGCTCTGGCCAAGGGCTCGCCGTCAGCGCGCCCCGCGCCGCCAGCGGCCGCCGCCGCCGGCCTCCGGTCGGGGAACTCATTACGGGGCGCAGTCAGTCACGGAGAAACGGGAGTGCATGGGCACGGGCGGGCGCGCGGCCCGCGGGGACTGGCAGCCGACGGGACTATCTTGATGGCGTTCATAGGCGGGCCGCCGGGCGGCCGGCAGGTGTCATTGCCGAGCTCGTTACACCGAACCGCCGGCCTGCCGGCCCCGCCCCGTGCTGTAGGAGGTCCCGGACATGTGCGCGGCCGCCAGCCGAGGAGATGCGCTGCCGGCCGCCGCCGAGGTGCCGCGGTGTGGTCCGGGGTCGTGCCGGCATCGGCGTGCTCCTGTCCCCGCCGCGGGCCGCGGGCCCCGACCTGGGAAGAGGAGCGAGGTGCAGACACCCGCCCCGCCCGCCCCGCCACTCTGTTGCAACTGTCCACCACCGCGGGGGCTGCGGCCGGTGGAAGCTGCCGGGGAAAGAATCCGAGAGTCAAGAGTCCCACATTTCCGTGGCGACATCCCATCGCCTCTGCCTCGGACCCGCGATGATTAGGAAATCGTCACCCGCAGGCGCGGCTCGTCGGAATAGATCCGCTTTGTAAATTTTGCAGAGTATTTAGTGCAGGCTCGCTTCAATCCATATCTATTTATTTATATATTATGTCTGACTATGTTTATTTTTCGGTCAGCGCCACGCCGTGTGGATCACAACGCGATACCATATCAGTTATGTGCGGCGGTGAGAAATTCCAGAGCGGCTCGCTCGCTCCAAGAGCCCGAGTGGAGCGCACATTTGTGTAACTTAGGAGCACTTTGGCGTTTTCATAAAAAAGCGGGTGAGCCGGCCGGGCCGGGCCGCGGCCCCCCGCGGAGCCAGGCACGTCGCCGCCCGCGTTGGCCAAGCCCGTGGCTGGTTTCGGAGCCGCGCTCGGCTGCGCGGAATCCATCTCGGCCCGGTCCATGGGCCCGCGCCGGCCCCTGCTCGGATCCCCCATACAAACTTGTGTAATTTCCTGGCTGAAAACGAATCGTAGACTAGTCGAGATCCACTGCCCCCGCCGGCCTCCCTCCCGGCCCCGTGGACAGGTCCCCATCGGCCCCTCCCTCCCACAGGTCGCACAGGTCCCACAGGACGCCCGGCCCGGCCGGAATTGCCGACGACGTTTGACAACTTTAGGCGGCGGTGTGGCGGGCCGGGCCCCGGGCCCCGGGCCCACGGGCCCACGGGCCCACGGGCCCACGGGCCCCCGCGGACACACACAGCCTCGACATTTGGGGCGTCGGCCGGCCGGCAGGGACCGGCACCGGCCCGCCGCGGCCCGCTGTGACGTCCGCTCCGTGCTGCAACTGGTTTACCGGTTTTGCTTTTCGGTGTCGATGCCGACCCCGGCGCCGCCGCCGCCGACAACCCCACTAGACTTTAAGGCCCGCGGGTCGGCAGCTCCGCGGTGAGTTAGGAGAGGAGCCCCGAGGAGCAGCGCGGGCTGCGTGCCTCGTTTCGAAAGGGGCGCGCACGCGCACGCGCACACGCACACGCACGCACGCGCACGCATGCGGGAGTGAGTGAGACGGATGCCCCCACGATACCCATCGTTTTCAGTCAGCCTCACCAGGCCCGACCCGACCGCCCGCAAAGTAGTGCGCCCACGTTATGTATGCACCAGGCGAAGCCGCGGCTCTCAACTCGGCAAAAAAAAAATGCGAAAAAAAAAAGAAAAAAGCGAAAAAGTTGCTGAGCGGCGCGGGAGGAGTGGCACCCGCGGAGTCTAGAATGGAACCAGGAAGGGGGGACAGACGCTGCGCGGCGGCACAGTTTTGGATAGCTCGTCCTGGATCCAAATGCCATCGCGCGCGCGCGTGTGTGTGTGTTTATTATTTTTTGTTGATTCTTTTTTTTTTTTGATCGGGGGCCATTTAGCGCGCTTCGCCCACAAAATATACATCCAGATTGGCATAGCATAGAGGATGTGTCATCAAACGCAGGGTCCTTCTCCTCCTGAGACGACGACGGCGGCGGCGCGATAGGAAGGAAGGTGGGAGAGGAACTGTCTGCCGAGGTGCGGGTCCGGCTCCGGACGGCTCCGGGCCGCATGTCCGGCCGCCGCGCCGCCGCCGGGAGTTTCCGGGTCCGCGTGGAAGTGTGCGGCGGGCAGCGAACAAGGATAGCGAGATGAAGGCGTTTGATAGGGCCGGCGGCCGGCGAGATGCAGCGCTCCGGACACGCTCTGCTAAGTATGAGGAGCACCACGCGCACACCAGAGCCCGCCACCCCCGCCAACCCCCGCCAACCCCCGCCAACCCCCGCCAACACCCCGCCCCTCCGCGGATTATCGTCCGTTGCATCACACTTCATACCACCGACATAAAGGCAAACGAAGCAGTGGTGAGCGGGAGGTGGACCAAATCTGGAGTGGGAGGAGGGAGGCGAGCCCAGCCTAGACAGCGGTGGTGGGCGGGGCGGGAGAGCGGAGGCGGCGGAGCCGGGGGAAGTGCCGGGGCGGCCGCGGGCCGCGGGGACGCAGGCGGAGGCCGGCGGCAGGCGGCGCGGGCCGGCTGCTTGACTACCGCGCCTAAACGGGCGTAACCAAAGTACAAACGTGCCCGAGTTAAACAGGCGGCGCGGCAGTAAAGCAATCAGAGCTGTCGCCGCCATCTCCGTGCCCGCACCACGAACAGGCCCTCCGCCCCGCGCCGTGCCGCGGGCGGAAGCGGTCAGCGGTCACAATACACGTCGGCGTAATGTGGACGCTCGCGGGGGAGAGGGCACGGCGACGGGGAAAAGTCGATGGGGGAGAAACTTTTTGGAGCAGGCCGGCAGCGCCCTGCCCGCCGGTGCCGCCGGTGGCGGTCGCGGCGCCTAGCTGTGCGCGCACCAGCGCATACCCATTACGTATCGGGTTGTTATTATCGGCGACGCAAGCGTGCATGGGGTCACTGTGATTGGCGGCGGGCTGCGGCGGCGGCGGAGGCGGCCGGCCCCCGCTGGGTGGGTGGCCGGGGCCCGCTGCTGCGGCTGCGGCCTGGAGGAGGACTGGAGCAGTTCGGTGCGAGTGCCGCGAGAGAGCGAGTACAGTGGTCTCTTTACATCACTGTGCGGATTCCAATTCCGCCCACAGAACGGCGGACGGAGCCGCGCGGTGTGGTGGGCTCGAGTCCAGGACAGAGAGAGGGAGAGGGAGAGGGACAGAGAGAGAGACAGAGACAGAGAGAGAAGGAAGCACACTAGTTAAACTAAGGGCAAAAAAATATCTAATTAGACAGGAAGAAAGAACTTGGGCGCGGCTGCCGTTGCGGGCATCAAGATGTCGATGATCGGCGGTGTCTGGGAACGGAACGCTATCGACACTTGCCTACAAGTGCCTTGTAAATCACGCCGGGCTGCCCTTGCCGGGCGGCACGCCCTGGCCGACGGCCGAGGGCCGACGCGGACCGCACCGGCCGAGCGGGTCAGCACCGATCGATGCACAATAACCGATATATATCGCTCGAGCTGATAATTTATTTTTTTTATATAGAAAGAAGTATCTTACTGTATCTCGGCGCAGCAGTTTACTTGCTGCAGGCGGGCGGCGAGCTGGCCGCCCGCCCGCGCTGGCCGCCCCGCGGGCTGCACCGCTGCAGCTCTATCGGCAACGTGACCGAGAAGAGAGGGGGGCGAGGGCGGAGCCCCGGGGGCCGCGGGGGCCGCTGCGCCGGCTCTTGTCGCGGACAGCCCACCTCGATCGGAATCTCGTGAATTCGCTGACAATTAGCTGCGGCAGCTGGGCCGGGCTGTTTGCGGGGCCGGCGGGCCGCGTTTGCTCCGCGCTCACCTTCGCGCCGCTGTGTCCAAGAGTGCACGCCACCCCCCCCCCCCTCCTCCCCCCTCGGGGTGCAGCCCCCCGCCCCCCCTCCCGGGCGGCATTCTGCGGCCCGGCCGGAGCAGCAGAGCAGGTGCCCTTGGGTCGCCACGCCCGCCACCGCCGCCGCTGTTTTCAGAGCCGTACGCGACGAGCACAACGCGACGACAAACGTTGACCCACCCCGCCCCACCGGGGCACGGCCCGTCTCAATGAGCTTGGTTACACGCACAAGGGCGCGCGACAGATGCGACACTAAAGGCGCGGCGCCGTCCAGGGCCTCGCGACTCGGGAACTCTTGCCTCTGGAACACACAGCGGCCGGCCTGCACTTTGTGTCAGGGCCCAGCGGCAGAGAGACTCCCGTCTGCCGCCGCGCGGCGCGGGACCTTAAGGGAATTCAAATCGAGAGGCGTGTCTGCAGCGGCCGCGCCGCCCGCCAGGCCGAACGAGTAATTAAAGAGTGCACCAAGTGATACGCGCACCGTTCTTCCGGGAAGCGTTGTTAGCCGTCAGGGCGAGGCGAGGCGAGGCGACCCCCGCGCGCGCCAATTCTACATTAATTCGTTCTTCTTTTGTTTTTCGTGCGGCACGCGGCGCGGTGTTTGCTATGCCGCCGCTGCTGTTGTTACTGTATTCACATGAGGCAGCCGGGCTGAGCCGGGGGCCGGATAGCCGCGCCGCGCAGCGCAGCAAGCGGTCGCTGATTAAGTAGCGCCCTTCCCGTTAGGTGCGGCGGCGGCACGGCGGCACGGCACAGCACCGGAGCGGGACGGGACGGTGCCGCCCGGCCCCGCCCCACGACACGGAGGGCGCGGCGGGCGGGGCGATGCGATGCGGCGCCACCGCCACCGCCGCCAAGTGTGAAACGGACACTTTGCCTCCGCGCCACGCGATCCGACCGGCGGCCCTCGACAGCCGTGCGAGCGGGAACCAGTTACATTAAGTGCCGTCTTCAGACCGGCGCCTCCGGTACGCTTCCCACCGGGCCGGACTACAGTGCCGGGCCGTGTGGGAGAGGCGGAGGCAGAGGCCACCGGATTGCAATTCGTATCACCGCTGCGCTCTCTTTCCCAGCCGCATAGGCAAATGGTCCGGAGAGGTATTTCGGGTGCGGGGCCGCGGTGCTGGCCCAGGAGGCCACCGGGGTTCCGGCCGTGACGCGCGCGCGCGCGTGTGTGTGTGTGTGTGTGTGTGTGTGTGTGTGTGTGTGTGCAGGGCCGCCCCCCGGGCCGCCCGGGCCGACCCGGACCACCGGCTGGCTGACCACCGCCGGCCACCCCGAGTCGCTTTCGGGAAGGTCGACAAGGCGGTGGCCGGAGACGGGCGTGGCCGCGGCGGTCAGGCCGCCCCGCCCCGCCGTGGGTGCGGCTCGTCGCCAGCACAACACGACTGCTGCGCTGCGGCCGCTCCACTTCCCTTTTTTGCCGGGGCTGCCGAGAGCGCCCGCAGGGCGGTGATAAAGCCCCCCGCAGCAGGCAGCAGGCAACGAGCCAGCGCCCGCCGCGGCTGCCGCAGCGGGACGCCGGGCGGGTAGGCAACCTGCCGGCAGCGCTACGCGGCGCGCTGCCTACCCCCCGGCGGCGCCCTCCCCGGCGCGGCGCGCTGAGGGACCGCCGTCGCGGACGTCTCGACGGGATCGCAGATCGCAGAGACAGCCGACTGCCCACCGCCGCCGTCAGGAAGACAACTCGGTCCGCGCTAGCTGAGCTGACCAGTGACGCTAACCGAGTGGGCTGTAAAAATGGAAGCTGTGGCAACTGGTGCGGGGCCCGGCTCGCGGCTCGGCCGGGCGGCTGCATGATCGCGTTGGCAAAACACTCGGCTCGCGGACTCGGGCGGGATTCGCATGCGCGGCCCCGCTGAGCGGCTGGAGGCTGCTGGAGGCTGCTGGAGACTGGCCGCTGGCAGGCGGGCAGCTGCTGCAGCTGACCGCCCCGCCGGACCCCGCCCCTGCTGGAGCTGGACTCACTCTGACGGCAGTAAGTGGGTACCGAGGTATACAGCAGGCGCCACCGCCGCGCCGCACCGCAGCCCACCGATAGCCGCGTATAACCAGAGTGCCGCTCGGCTCGGGTGTCGGACGCGTTGACGACACAGCGCCCCACGGCGGCAAAGACGCACGCGACCCTCTACTATTACAGTCCAAGAACGCGCAGTATAGCAGCGGCAAGAAGAAAAAAAATGTTAGTCGCCGATTCCGTGTATACACTTATTGATCTATTGACGGGGAGAAAAAAATTGCCCACTTGTCTGCAAGTGTGTGTGTGTGTGTGTGTGTGTGTGTGTTTGTGTGCTGCAAATGGCGGCTTACGGGCGCCGATAACACGTAGTAGGTTCCGTTGAAACGGTCACGTCTGCCGAGATCAAACGCTCGGCGGCACCCGGCACCCGGCACTCGCTCCAGCCGACCCCAACCCAGTGCTGGCCGCCCAGGGCCGTGGGGTTGGTGATGGCCTCATGCCCCCCCCCCCCCCGCCTCCTCTCCATATTGAATGGCCGTCGATGCCCGGCACGCGGAGGTGTTTGGCCGGCTGCGTCGGGCCGAGCCGAGCCGAGCCGAGCCGGGCTCCAGTGCCGGACCAGTTACTCAACATGCGGTAAGGACCGGCACTGGCCGGCCGCCGCCGAGGCCCTGCCCCTGCCGAGCGTCTGTCTCCGTCCCTCTCTCCGCGGGGGGCAGCGGCGGCCGGTGCGGTGCGACAAGGATGACGCATGTGATCCCGATCTTTTGCCCCGCTGCTGCCGCTGCGCGGTCTGCGGGCACCTGTCTCCGGGGGAACCCCCTCCCCCACCTGTCCCCCGGGTCCCCCGGGTCCCCAGCACCAGCAGCAGCCGGCCCCGGCCGCCCGGCCGCCACTTTCGCTCGAACGAGACCGGTGGGCAGGGCGCGGCACGACGCGGGCACGGCACGGCACGGCACGGCAGGGCAGGGCGGGGCGGGGCGGGGGGCCGTGTGCTTGCGGCTGGTCAGCGTCAGCGCCGCAGCATGCGAGGGGCACCGCCGGCCGGCCCGGGCCGCAGTGGACCACGCGATGACCTTTGGGGGGCGTCAATAAGCGGAGAGCCGCGTATAAATACCCCTTTCTCTCATTACCCCCCGCGAGTGCGAGGGCCGGGAGGTAGGGACTCTGCCGTCGCCGGGGGGCGGCGCCGCGGCGCGGACCCTGACCAGGCCCAGAGGGATCCGTTAGCGAGCCGCCGCCGCCAGGGTTCGAGCGCCGTCCCGTCCGCGGCCGGCACGGCTGCCTGGTTACACACGGGCCGCGGGCCGAGCCACTCACTGCTGACCCGCTCCTGCGCTGCGCCCTCAAACCGACTAAACTATGTAATAATCGGAATTTTTTAAAAAATGTCGGAGTCGAGTGAGTCGCACCCTCGCGGACCACGGCGGCTACATCGGGAGCAGCGGGGCCCCGTGTCTGGTCCAGCCCGGCCCGCGGCCCGCTGGCTAGGCCCGAGCCCGTGTCAGCCCCAGTCAGCCACCAGCTGCCCCCAGCCCGGCCACCACGGCCCAGACCAGAGAGGTTGCTGTTTTGAAATGACCGGTCACCCGGTCGCCGTCTCCCAGACCGCCGCCATCGCCGGGGGGACTGTACGCTCTGCAGCAGGCGTCGGCGTGCATACGAATTGACGGGGAGACGAAAAAAAGTCACCCGCTGCATGAAATATTTATGAAAAATTCAATTCGAAATCTTAATGATCTGCCCCTGTATCGGGCCCTACGCTCTGCCCCGCTCTCTGCTCTACCGTGTCCGCGCCGCATTGCCGCGTCGCCGCGTTACATGGCTGCTATTCCCTGCCGCTTCGCCGCTCCGCTTCGGGGACCCGCCGCCGCCGATCTTGTGTGACGCGAGGGGAAAAGCGAAAGGATATCACAGACACACACACACACAGTCACACTCGCACACACGCGACGCGAAGGTTACATACGCGAACACGCGGAAACGCGCCGCGGCGTGCGCGCCACCACCGCACGCACGGCGCACGCGGCTCCTGTGGCTCCAGCGGCTCCAGCGGCTCCAGCGGCGGTCGGAGCCGTGACGAGCGCGGAGCTAATCACATGCATTTCGCTGCCAAAGGGGCGGAATAGAGCAGCGAAACCAGACCGACCTCAGCGCCACGCCCTGGGGGAGACACTGCAGGCAGACCGCAGAGAGAGAGAGAGAGAGAGAGAGAGAGAGAGAGAGAGAGAGAGAGAGAGAGAGAGACGGCGCACCGCGGAGTTAGACGGAGACAAACGCGGGCGCGATTGCGACCGCGATTGATAAGGAAGGAGTGGCTAGAGCTGCCGGTGGCTGCCGGGCCTCGCGGTGAGCCGTCCGGGGCAGCGGCTCTCGTCCCGCTCCCGCGTGCAAGTCCCCGCGGTCCTGCACAGCTCCGCCCTCCTGCGGGGGCGGCAGCTCCTCCGGGGTGCGGGGTCCGGGGTGCGGGGCCGGGCTCTGCTTGTCGTCGCTGCCGTCGGCCCGCTGACGGGGACCCTCCCCTCGACCCGAACCCGCGCAGTCCGAGTGGTCCGCGAGGCGCGGCGAGGCGGCGCGAGGCGGCCGACGGATTTTAGACGGCGAGAAAAGAATAAGGGCAAAAACGCGATGGTAGCGGACGGCTGTGGAGAGCCGCGAGCCGCGCGTCCGCGTCCCCATTGTCCAGCCAGTCCGGCGGGGCGGGCTTTTGCTGTGTCCCGGCCGGCGGTGCCCGGCACGGCCCACTCGGAGCGGCATAGAATCGGGAGCGGCGCGGTGCGTACGCGGTGCGTGGCGCGTGGCGCCTGCTGCCGGAGTCTTGGCGAGGCGGACTGTCGGTCCTGCGGCGGCGTGCACGACTGACGTAACTCCGCGTCTCTTATCAGGAGGCGCGGCTCTTATCGGCGGCCGCGGCTCACCCCCATCGCGGGGATCGGGGCCCCAGGCGCGCGCTGCCCCCGCGGCCACGCAGATACCCCCGGCCGGCGACACGACGCGGGCCTCGGCGGCGTGGCTGGGCGGTGCGGGGAAATGGAAGGGAGGGCTGCTCTTACTTGGGCCGGGGTGGTGTTGGTTATCCTTTGGCGCAGAGCTGACGCTGGCGGCTCCTGGTATCCTCTGACGAGATCTCACGGACCCATCACTGGCACTTCTTGATGCACTTTATTTTTATTTTTTTTCCACTCTTCGTATATGCACTGGATTTTTTTTCCGATGCCGATTTGTTTTCCTTCCAAATCGGCCGGAGAGGAAATATACCGGGGGCTGGACCTGATCGGGCACTGTCGCGCACTGCAGGGGGTGGAGAGGCACTCAGCACTCGCGGTCGGCGGCGGGGTTCGCGAGCGCGGGGAGGTGTCGCCACGGTGACGGGGGGCTCCGGGGACGGCGTCGACACATAGCGGCTGGCGGACGGCGTGAGCGCGCTAGCCACCCCGAACACGGCAGCAGAGCAGCGCGGCAGCAGCAGCCGGGGCACCCGGACGGTTCGGAGCGCGGGACGGGTCTGGTGTGGCGGTGCCGTGCCGCCGGAGCCGCTGGGGCCGGAGCCGGAGCGCGGCCGGGCCGAGGTGGTGGAGCCGCGCCGCCGGGCCCCGGGGACCGGAGCACGGAGCCCGGACCCGGCCACGCAAAACTTGGGCCTCCGCCACGAGCCCCCCTCCGCGGGGCGCGTCGGGGGAAGGTAGGCGGGCGCGACTGTATGGAGAGGGCGGAGCGCTGCCGGAGAGGGGCCGGGAGCCGCCGCGACCACCCCCTGCCCCTTCGGGATACACAAGGCTGCGAGTGCGCGGGCCGGCCGGGACCCGTCAACACCCTGACCCCGATCACCGCGACTCCCGTCCACCCCCTCTGGCTTGTCACGCTGGGCGCCGCCACCCGTACCGCAGCCGCAGCCGCAGCGCCTGGAAGGCGGCCGCGGCCGCCCGCCGCGCAGCCGAGTGTTGGTGTTGCCTACCCGATGGCCGCTGTGGTACGGGAAGCGGCCGCCAGAGGGCGCTGAGGCGTTCCGTAGCACCGCCTTGCAAGCGACGTTCCGGTCGGTGCCGTTGTTGATGTTTTGGTTTTTCGTCTGTGGCTGTGGCGCTAGTTCAAATTGCGAATGTGACATGGCGTTGCGTCTAACCGCCCAACGGTTGGAGGAACGCAAACATTAAGTTTGCACTATGAATCGGCGTCGTGTCATCGTCGGAACTTAGTCATTCAGGACTGATAAGACCGAGTCCGGGATGGGGGAGGAGCACGGTGTCGTAGCGGCGCTGACGCTGCCGCCGAAGGTGGTAGGCAAAGTCAGCGGGCATTTGGTTATGAAAGTGGATGAAGTTCTGTGGGCACGAAAGCCCCCCGGAGACGTGTCTGCTGTCGTTATGTGGTGGGGCGGAGACGAGCCAACTACCTTCAGGTACTAATTTGGGGGCTGTCCTGAAACCCTACACAACGGGAGCAACTGTCAGTGTTTGCGTATCACTACTTGAGCACTGCCAAACTCTGACTTGATCTACGGGTACCTTCTTTTTTTTTTGGCTTAACTAATAATATATTTTTTTGAATAATCTACAGGCCTACTGACGTTGCTCAGGATGCCTTACGGGAAAAGAATACTGGTGTCATTTATGAAGTTCGCACTTCTCCAGTCTTATTTGAAAACTATCTACGAAAATGTGGCAGCCTAGAAATTGCAATGGCGGATAAATATGGAATGCCCATTGGGTGTGTTAGTGTCACAAACTTATATAAAATGATGAGTGAAAGTCCATACCAAAGCTACTATCCAATTGTTAATAACTTTGGCAACCGCATTGGTGATCTTCATGTTAGTTTCAACTTGCGTATGTTGACAAGTGCAGAAAAAGGTCTCAACATTCCAAAGCTACCAAGCAAACTAGGTGTGAAAACCAAAGATCTAAAACGTCTAAGTCCAGGGAAAGGCAAGCAGCCTGCAATATATGCCAAAAGCAAAGAAGAAAAGACAAAGAGGAATGAGAAAGTTCTGAACGATACTTGTGTGAACAAGGAAGGGTGGAAGGACAAGAACACCCTTGAAGAGCCTGTTCAGAATAGGGTGTCCCCAACAAGTAATCTTATTTCTCAAATCCTTGAACATGGCACAAGATTAAGAGATGCTATGACTGCTTCTGTGATGGAAGATGGACTGCATTTAAACTGTGAAAGAAGTTCTGATTTGGATGTACTGTTGTCTGGAAACTCAGAACTGTTCTCTGGAAAAGGAAATTCACATGCTCCTAGTTCAAACATACCAGTTGCCTCCAAACTCTGTGGGAAGAAAAACAATCCTATTGATGACAAGAAAATCAGGGATTATTTATCTGGTACGTTCTACTGATATCTTACTTAAGTGTTTTTTGATTATAATTTTTTTTTCACATTTGGAGTTGCTTTTTAGTGCTGTTTTAATGGTTGGTAACTCACATTAAAAAATATATATATAAATTTATATTTTTACGGAAACAAACTACAGGTAAACCCATGTCCGAAGTAGAAGAGGAGGAAGCACTTGCTGCATTGAGAAGTATGACGCCAACGAAGGATATTCTGGAACATGTACCAGATTCCCACCTATTTCAGGTACAAGTTTAATTGATGTGTAGGAAATGTTCATTATTTTTAATTCTGTTCAGGCAACTGATGTTCTTGTTTGTTCCCTTAGCAAGAAAATACAGTTAAAACAAAGAAGAGCGAATCTTCAGAGATTGTTACTGATATAACAGATTATTTAGACAAAAGCCCACCTGTCAGCGACGTAAAGTGTACGCTTATTTCCTTTTATTTTCATCAACAGGAAAGAAACAAACTTAATTTGATGATTCTATTATGTTTTTGGTTGCAGTTAATGTTGACTTAGAGCTTCTCTCACAAATCAATTGTGTTCGATTAACTGTTCATAGCCTGATGCTAAATACTGTTGGGATCAAGAGAGTTGCCTCTCTTCCAAAGAAGAAAAGTTGTCTCAGTCAATCCAGTGGGTACATAGAACCTATCATATATTACAATGCCCATTCTTTTGAAACGTATGTTTTGAGCAAGCTCAAACTGTTAATTTTTGCAGATATCTCAGTTCATCCCCCAGGAGTGACATATTTTGTGGAATATAAATTTCCCTTAGCCTCTGGATCTCGTCCATGGGAGTCCACTGTTCGATATTGCTCTAAGAGGATTGATGGTTATGGTTAGTGCAACTGCAAAAGTGTTTTTTAAGAATAAAAGTATGGACCTATAATTTTAAAGGGTTGGATTTTCAGTACTTGAATTTGTATTTTTTTCATGGCAGAAGTTGCATTTGGAGATAGAACTGTGCACAACCTTCCTGTCACATGGCGCAGTTCAATTTCTGCGGAGGCAAATGTGGGATCACTCATATCAGCTTTATCTTTCAAAGTGTGCGCCCGCCATTTGCACCAACGTGTTTCCATACCCTTGGGTATTGCTTCACCAAATTCAGCTAAGGAGCTTATAGAATCTGCCTATCTTCGCCATGAGTTTGATCTCCCTGTTGTTGCCTCTGATCACTTACCTGTAGCTCAGCTTAGAGTATGTATTGAATTTGGACGTGATCGTATACACTTTGGTGGATTGTTTGATCCAGGTATGATTTTTAAATGCAATTCATGTCTCTATATTTCCCCTGCACGATCTGATCCGATGTTGTTCTCTTGTTTCTTGTTTCTTAAAGATAACAACTCTCTTGGTATCAGAAGCCCAAGAAAGACTTCTGCCCATCTAAATAGATGTCCCTCTTCAATGTCAGCTAAGAAAAAGAAGCCAGGAAAGAATGTGACAACCGTTACAAGAAATGTCGCTGCCAAGTCAGCAGCTTTACATAAACTTCCTTCACAACAAGCTAGTCAAGCTCAGCAGTTGATCCAGCAACTTGTAGCAAATGCTGGTACCACCATTAAAGAATGTACAAGTGCACCATCATCAGGAAGGTCCCAATTGAGGCCGTCCAGACCCAGTGTTCCATTCCAGAGACAGGTCAGTTATTGTCTAAGTAGAACATTCTATCGGAATTTTGGCAACATGCAAAAAGTATCTCATTTGTTCAGGCGCTCACACCCGACGTCATGTCCAGCTATGTGAAGCCATCATCTTCAGACTACCAGTTCATAAAGCATGAAGTAGCACTGACTATACTTCAGGTACTTGGTAAAAATTACTTAAAGTATTCAACTGCTGATGATAAAAGCTTTTATGTCACATATAAATTTCCCTCTTTGAATGCCATGAAATCAAATTCAGGTAAGTTTGACAATCTCACATTTGTACTTAAGTCCCGGAACTACCATTTTGTAAGCATGACCCATATTTTTCTTTTTGAATTATTATTATTTTTATTTTTTGTAGTTGTTTGGCACTCGTATGCAACAGAACCATCTGAATTTTTTGATGGTACCTGGAATAAGCCTCAGAATAGGATCCACACAGTAGTCCTTCCAAAAAATGAAGCCTTCCATACATATCTTCAGCATTCTTATGAATTCCATTCCCCACGGAGTAAGAGTATTGTATTCTCTCTTTGTGTAAGGTGTTATGGCACTGAAGTTCAAGATTTACCAGTTGCAGAGGTGAGTGCATTTGGCTTTTTCATCTCAGGCCTTCACTTTTTTTTTACATTATTGAGAATTGTCTCTTTTTTCTCCACAGGCAACATTGCCCCTTACTTGTCTACTAACACTGGAAAATGCATATAAGGACGCTTCAAGAAATAATCCAAATTTCTCATCTTCATCCTGTTCCAGTATTGTTTTAGACGTACCATTTGAGCTTCTTCCATCCTACCAGAGCCGGGAACCCGAGGAGGAACGCGGGAGCCTGCGTCTGAAAGTTGATTATCGAAGTGTTGTTCTCAAACAGTCCCTTCAAACAGCAAATTTACCCAGAAGTAGAGGAGATTCTGTATCTGGAAATATTCCACACCAAAATTTTATTGACGTTGCACAATTTGGAGGAGAGATTAAATTGAAGCTGGCACCTACAGGTGAATCGGAAGTGAACCAACTCTTGAATTCACCTGTGTCTGTTCCTAATTGGGCTAAATCTTCTGAGAAACATCTTCTTCAGCCAATAGAAACTGATAATATTTATTGTAATGATAATGGAATCTCAGAGACATATCAAGGCACAGATTTAAATCAACTCATAAATCCTCCATCTGCAAATTTGCACGCAGATTGGGAGCCTGTGCAGAACAAGAACAAAAGACCACAGTCGTCTGGCAGAATAATGCAGAACAGCGCTTATTTGATGGGTGATTCTAATCATCAAGAGGACTATGAGTGTATTGCTGATGTAATTGATAAGAAAAGAACTGAATATGTTGTGTGCCATGATACAGTAAGAAGCCCCATTCAATCAGATCCTCTAAATGTTCATTCGCAAAGCCTGAATATCGATTCCGTGGCAAATAATGTTGATATCAAGTGTGCCACAAAAGTTGGAAAGGCAGATGCTGCAACATGTACCAGTCCCATCGTGTCTTACAGACATATGTCAAGGGGCACAAGTCCCACTCGACACTTGGAGGCAAGTCAGAATGAAGTCTGTTTCCAAGATAGGTCAACTAGCATGGACACATTTCCTTACCATGATAAATCAGAGCAAGCATCTGTTGATAATGTCACCCAAGCTAGCCAGACTTCACAAAGGGATTGCAATGACATGGTCAAGGAAGATGCTGAAGCTCCCACAAAAAGTGACAACACACCCCTTAAGGACACAGACACAATGATAGTGAAAACAGACATTGAATCTAGTGTACTTCCAAGGTGTAGCATTGATGATGTGGAGACGGTTGAAGTGGTTTCTGAGCATGGAATAGATTTGCAGCTCTCACACACTGACAAAGAGAATTGTACTCATGAGAAATGTGAGGACATATCATGTTCTGGTTCTCAGATTCTGTCATCTTTTACTGTAAAGATTGGAGTGGAGAGTGCCCTACATTTGCAGTCCACCAAACCGACGTCTGATGGAGGCATCAAGGCATCAAGACCCTATGTGTTTGTCAGCATTAACCCATGTGGGCTTAATGGGAATATTTTTGCCCACAACAGTTTGGATCCTGTTTCCATAAGTCCTGCTGTCATGTACTGTGATGAACCTGAGTGGAATTGGCAGACCGAGACTCAACTTCCTACCGACCTTCTTGTTTCTGTAAGAATCAACGAAATGTTGTAGACATGATTCCTTTTAGTCCAGTCAGTAAGGATTCTAGTACTAAACTAATTTTTTTCCCCCAGTCTGTCAAGCGGCTCTTATTTAAGATTTGGATGAGTGACCAGAATTCAAGCTCAACTAATATTCAGAATTTGAAATCAGCAGATCTGCTAGGTTTCTCTACCCTTGATCTCACTGTTCTGTCAGCTGGATTACCAATTATTTCGGGATGGTATAACATTATGGATTTTTCTGGAAGGTGTCGAGGACAGATAAAAGTAAGTTAGATTGTCTTCTTTTAACCTTATTAACTTTTCAATCTTAAATTAACTAAGAATGAAAAACATTGATGGTCATTGTTTCAGCTTTCACTTGAACCCATGGAAGACATTTCAAAATCAATCAATTGTCCTGAGCTATCTTTCCATCATGATACAAAGAGCAAACCCTCTCTTCCAATGTTTGTGGCTCATAGTACATATTCTGAATTTCCATCTCATGTGACCCAGTTCCCTGATATGCTTGTTCAGAAAGTAGACCCACAAACTACTGCCCAAGCTGCCTCAACAATTTTTAGTAATTATCAGCTAGTGGTGGAACAGTTTCAAAAGCTTAGCTCTGGGCATGAAGATGATCCGCAAGTGTGTAGCCCTTATGACAGTGATGTCAACGCCAGTTCATCAGTTTCATTGCAAAGGAAAGATGAAAGTGTGGCACTTGAACGGCAACCACAACCAGACTTGAGGTTGAACTCAAGCAGGGGAGAAACCAGGTCCACTGAATCCTCTAGTTTGGTGGATGTTGATAAAGTTGATAAAGACCCCTCAGTTCTATTAAGGTATTGTACATGATCA
This sequence comes from Megalurothrips usitatus, assembly GCA_026979955.1. Classification (NCBI taxonomy): domain Eukaryota; kingdom Metazoa; phylum Arthropoda; class Insecta; order Thysanoptera; family Thripidae; genus Megalurothrips; species Megalurothrips usitatus. Next base: position 14,696,475 of record CM049593.1, read on the forward strand.
CATTTCCAGCCGGTTTTTATCATGCCCTCTTTGCCACACCTTGTGTTCATGGTGGTTGACTTCCAGATGTAATGCATGCTCCTGTCCAACCCTTCCCTCTCACTCTTTTTCAAAGTGACTTAGTACATCTTTTTATGTTAAATTCATTCACACAGCATGTTTGGTATGTAATTTTGGCTCCCTTCACATTATATGTTCCTTCATATTTATATATCTGTGCCAGACCCCTGTTCTCTATTTGACACCATACATTTTTTAATTAGTCATTTATTTTGTAATACTGTATCAGTATTGTTGAATTCAAATTTTAAAAATAGATAATAAGTTTTTTCAAAGAAATAATTTTTTTTGCCCCATTCTGTTTACAGAGAAAAACTATCTGAACTTGACACCATTACCAAAGGTATCAAGACAAGATTACTGACCAGACTGGAGTCCGCAAATTCCTCTGGATCTCAGACTGACTTCCCCTCTAAAAGTGAAATGAATGAACAGAGTTCAGAGGAAACAAGTTCAAGATTGAAACAAGGATGTAACAAAGAAGATCATGTAAGCAGGGGAAGTTCAGCTACATGTCAAGAAAAATTATTATTCCCAACCTCTCAAACAGAGGAAAGAGCATCTTATCAAAAACAGCGAAAAACTTGGGAGAAACAAGATGATCTTATTGATTTTGGGGCTTTGCACATTGATTGCAAAGATGACAATGAGCATTCACCCCAGAATGAGGATTTATCAGATTGGCTGTCTGAGTCTGCTTTACAGCAAGTTTTCAACCCATTCCTATTCAACGATATTCTTAACTGTATGAATTCTAGCCGGGGTGTCCAAGTAATTGAACTTGATGACACAGGAACTTCTGATGACAACCAAGATTCTCCAGTTGTACATTCAAATAGGACAGAGAAAAGTCTCACCATAGAAGAAGAGAGCAGCATGCCTTCGAAATGCAGTAGAAGACGAAGCAGAAGAGGTGATGAAACCTACCGAAAAGAAAATCCACATTTTGTTTCAAATTCACCGCGACAGAAGAGTGGTCCATCTGCAGGAGATGCTGATTCTGGAGTAGATGTAGATGTGTCTGCAACTTTCCAGCCAGGTGCCTTTTTCCCTGCATCAAGCACTGATTCTTTTCTTCCACAGAGATGTATGCCAGGTTAATTCTTACCATTTCCATCTAGTCTTCAATTTTAATTGCATTTTTTTTTGTCTTGGGCCTAACGTTACATTATCTAATTTCAGGTGTTCGAACTGCTAGTTCAGAAAGAGAGGAGTCATCATCTTGGTAAGTTGGTCTCTGGTGGTTTCAGTTTAGCATCATACTTTAATGGTAAAGTTGAATTTCCTTTACATTTTTTCAGTTCTCTTTCATCCAGGCACTACCAATCAACATTACCCTCATCTGCCTCCACCTCTGCAACTCCCTCAGATTCACCTCAGCACTCACAAGTGAATTGTGGCACAACAAAGAATCGCCCTAGATTGCAGATTGTTTTGGTAAATATATACTCTGTGCTTCATCAAACCTTGAGGTTTTCCATTCTCAACTTTTTTCAACTTTTGCCTTTCAATGATTTCAGGAAAAAAGAAATTCATCAGCAACATTTAGTAAGAACTCTAGAAGAGATGTGTAGTGTTTTATTGTTTTAGTATTTTTTCTTTACATCACTAGTTATGTACATGTAGGAGAATGTGGACCAATAGGGACCCTCTAACTCCTTGTTACTTAAATTTATAAGGAGCTCAATTATCTAATTTTTTTAATGTATGAATTTGTGGAAGCAGCCAATTTACTTTTGCTTGGTTGTTAAAAAAGGAGTCTGATTTTTGGTCAAATGACCATTTTGTTTGATTGTGAATATTGTTTACAATTCTAATGCAATTGCAGTTCTGATCCTGCCGCAAATTGTTTGGTCATTGATGTGTGACCAATACTGCCACGTGTCATAATATCTATGACAATGTAACTTAGGCCAAGACTAGTTCTTTGGGGTTGTCCTTTTTTTGCGTTTAGGATACTTAGACACATCCTCTTTGTAGCACTGAGGTGATGTCTTAAGGCATGGTGCAAAAGTTCTTCACAGTACCTTATTTTAATTTAATACCTTATCACTGAAGTAAGATTTTACGTCAAATAATTTTGTATTGTCCAAGGTCCAACATTTGGCTAGAAATGAAATATGTAAAATGGTGACACTGTACTTAATGTAAATTGTGATTTCAGTAAATAAATAGACTTCATATATTGTGTATAATCTATCTTATTATTTCACCCCATTTACACAACTCAAGAAAATGCACCCCGACAGAAGACATAAAACCAAAAAGGGGTTCTTAACACAATATTTAAGGGGAAAGAAAATGTAAGGGGCACTTTTCTAGTGAAAAAACAAACAAAACAAGGAGGGAGAACCATTGTAAAAAGTGTTATGCTTAAATTAAAATCTGAGCAAACTGGACAAGGAAATGAAAGCACAGATGCAAAATGATGACATAAAATGCATTCTTTTAACTATTCGAAGTGTTTTCCTTGTTTGAAGTAATTATGATATTTCCGCCACAAGTTGCGATCTGTGAACTGGTACACACGGAGAATGTCATCTGAAACCTCACAACTGAAAATTTCAGTTTTATCCTTTTTATCTTCCACAATAGTCTGGGAAGGGGTGCCGTTAAATGGTGCGCTGTCAACAATTTCAATATCATTTAAAGTTGACACTTTGCAAAGGCTGACATTGTCCTGTTCTGAAACAAGATCATCATACCAGTTAGGCAAGCCCATGTCATGTAGGCGTTTGTGACATTTTAATCGCTCTAATTTATACCAATCTTCCCAAAGTTCATCTTGGGATTCATTCAAATTTCTTTTCGAGTTTAAATCATTCTGGTCAACATCAGAGGCTTTGGTATGGTCAGCGAGCTGAGGTGAGTCGGGATCCACATCACCAACTTTGACAAGAAAGGTGCGGTCCATATCACAAGAAGAATCAAAACCTTCAATCAAACCAGTCTGGTCAAGCCAGATTAACCGGTTCCTCTCCCAAGTCACTAAGTCGAGCATCCATTTATCATAAATTTCATTGCGATCTTTATCAGACTTAACTATACGAGACCAGTCATGGAAAACTATATTCGAACCATCATCAGCATATATATCCTCCAACATGTTTCCACTTACACTACTGTCTTCTGTTTGAGGCAGCGAGCTAGTTTTGTAATATTTTCCATCGATTTCAACATAGTCCTCCAGCAAATGACCTTGATAACAGGTCTCCTGATACCAATTTTCAGACAGTAAATTGGATAACTTGACATCAGATACATGCTCATAAATTTTATCACATCCAAACTTTTCAGCTCTATTGTCTTTAATCTTTGGCTCATAAAATATGTAATCATACATTGACTCATCAACAGCATCATCAGAGTCACTGTAAGCCTCACAAGAGTTCTCACTGGCTGCCATCACACTCTTGTGGGGTAACTCCACAAATGCATCGTCAGTGTTATTATTTTTTTCACCGGTATCTTGAGAGGCATGGCTGTCACATGATGTTGCATTTGCTGGTTTAACAAGATCAAAATGCTTGGTCACAGTGCTTTCTCTTATCTTCTGAGAGACATCAGTATCACATGCTCTTTGCTCTTGATGTTGGTCAACAGGTGCATGTGCAGAGTTCTCAGCTGATGCAGCCTCTACTTTGCTGTTATTGTTTTCATCTCGTAAAGACACAGAAGCAGGCGATAATCCATTCGATACATCAGCGCGGTATCTACTCTGATTTGTCAGTTTCTTCACAGTCTCCAAAAAATTTCTTGTCTTTGAGAAGGATGTAGCACTGGGCTCCATGATTTGAAAACTTTATTTATTCGTCATCCAACAACAACAGTACCACCTTGCGCAACAAAGAGGAAATTTTAGCCATTCAGTGTCTACCATATCCTAATAATGTCATTGACAGTTCAGTACAGGTGCAATACCTTTTGCGCTGAAGAGATGTCTGTTGTAGGGAAAAACAGACAGAAGAACAAGCAGTCCCAGGAGAGCAGATCCTCCACACACGTAAGCCAAGACGTCCTGGTAATAGTGTGGACAGAGCGTCACGTTTTCACACTTCCTGAAAACACCAAGAGAGAAAAAAACTGATAGTAATGATTTTATCTCGCTGGCCATTCAAAACACGACCCTTGAGCAACAGGTTAGCCCCTCTTCCCTATTACCCAAACGATCGCGCGCACGTAGTCCGTGCTCGTTTCGCGAACTTGAGAGGCTTGAGTGCTTTGTGCAATGCCGGCACACTCGAAAGATACAAGCGCTAACGAGAGAGCACACGCCGAATCTTACCCGCACACCGCACAGATAGGGGTAGGAGACCGACAACAACGGAGCACGGGGGGGTCGAGGAGGCCGGGGAGTGGTTGATTCTGCCACTGATTCAGTGAGACAACCTCACAGCCAGTCTGGCCAGTCGCTCTCAGCGCAATGAATTGCACGGATAGGCCTAGGCCTCACACTTCATGCAGGCAGACCTGGCCCACGTGTTTTGGAGACAGCCAATGGCACGCCGCCCGCAGCAGCCTCCCCCCAGGAGGGCTCGTCCAGGGTGGGCGGCCGGAGGGGCGGGAGAGAACACGGAAGGGGGGGGGGGGGGGGGGGGGAGCAGAGCAGAACAAAACACGTACAGCTCCTCGATGACCATGACGGCGATGCCGTTGAAGAGCTTGTCCGCGAAGGTGACGGCGCCGTACACGAAGGCGCCGCTGTCGGTGTTGGGGCCGATCAGGTCGGCGGTAATGCACAGCGAGGTGACCATGGTGATGGAGCTGCCCGCACCTGCGCCGGGCGTCAAGGGGCCGTGAGGCGGTTGGAGGGGAAGGCGAACCGACGTGATGACAGACGAATGGTTCTCACCCATGAGCACGGCCACCCCGTACATCTGCAGGCCCGTGCCGCTGCCCACGCCGACCCACACGCAGCCGGCCAGGGAGACGATGGCGCCGATGAGGTAGCCGATCTGCGCAGCCATAGGCGGGGCGAGTGTGACCCAGTGACATGACCGACTCCCCCCGCGCTGAGCGCCCGCCACGCGCGGGGTAGGCCAGCCCGCACGGCACGGCTGGCGGCGCGCTGCCTACCCCGCAGCCGGCCGGGCCTCTCGGGCCGCCTCCTCATACCTTGGTGTTGACGAAGCTGTTGGAGTACTTGACGGCGAGCGAGGCGACGAAGGACGCGACGAAGGACGCGAACGGCACGCTGGCCAGCGTCTCCGCGTCCTGGTTGAGGGACTCGTCCAGGTAGAGCGGCATGTAGACGAGGGACAGGGTGAGGAAGAGGCGCGACGCCATGTACAGCAGCGCCACCTGGCGGCAGGAGAGAGCGGAGTATTTTTAGTCGTCCAGAAGGTTTCTTAACCGAAAATAAAAATGTGGGCGCCTGTTCAAAATCTGGCGCTTCACCTGGTACAGGAAGGGCCTCCGCAGGTAGTCGAAGCTGCTGACGATGGCGGTCGTGCCGCCGCCGCCGCCGGCCCGCCCCGAGCCCCCGTTAGCGTGGTGGCCCTTGCCCTCGGCGGCGGGGAGGTTGAGGCCGTAGCGGAACCAGATGGAGCACACCGTGCCGATGGTGATGCCCACGAACACGATGCTCTGCCGGCAGACCAGGGCGGTTAGCGGGCGCGGCGGGCCCCACACGGCGGCGCCCGGGACTCACCCGGAACTTGAAGACGTCGCCCGGCCCCACGCGGTCCACGCCCATCTCGCCGCGCGTCACGTGGAACACGACCCACGTGATGACGTAGAGCGCCAGCGAGGAGCAGACGGACGCCGTGTAGCGGATGGCCGTCAGCTCGGCGCGCTCCGCCTGGCGGGGCGTCAGGTCCGGGATGAGCGACAGGTGCGCGATCTGCACCGTGGCCCAGCCCGTCTGGAAGGCGGCGATGAGCAGGGCGTAGTAGAGCGGCGCCACCCAGGCCTGGCCGGGCGCCATCCAGCACACGCCGCACTCGGAGAAGACCAGCGGGAAGCTGACCAGCACCAGCACCGTGCCTGCGGGCCGGGAGGGGCGGCGGCGGTGAGCCGGGGGCAGCGGGGGCGGCGCCGACATGCGAGGCCGCGCCCCGCCGCCGGCCACGGCCACGGCCACGGGCGCGGACGCGGCGACTTACCGACGAGGTGCCACGTCTTCCTGCTGCCCCACTTGTCCGACAGGATGCCCACCAGCGGCGTGGCCAGCGCGTCCACCACCTGTCCTGCACAGAAAACCACAGACTTCTCGGTCAGAGGGGAGGCCGCCGCCGCTGTGCCTCGATCAAAACCGTAATGCCGAAACTCGACAATTCTCAAAAATAAAGTCTTTTAGAATTTTGATATTTAAAAAAAATCGATTAATGCGGGACTGACCAACGAGCAGCAGCGCGCCGGACGTGGTGGCCGGGATCTTGAGGACGAGCTGCATGAAGAGGAGCGTGTAGGAGAACCAGAGCGCGGCGCAGATGTCGTTGAGCACGTGGCCCACGCCGTACGCCGCCTTCTGGGCCACCGTCAGCGGCGGTGGCCGGTGCGGCAGCAGCAGCGTCCGCTCCATCCTGGGCAGAGGTGGACACAGAGCGTGCAGGCAGGGGGCCAGGGCTGCCGGGGGACGGGACGGGACGGGCCGGGAGCCCCGCCTCTGCGTGTGTGCGGGGCGGCGGGCAGGACGGGGGTTGGCGGCACTGAGATCCGGTAACTGAATACGCGGGGGGCTGCGCCGGGCAGCCGGGCGCTGGGCGAGGGCCACGCCATGGGATTACGCACGCCACAGCGTTAGCGTTATGCAGGCGAAACGCTTCGGCAGTGCTGCCAACGTGCACAACCACGCCGACCGCACCTCCACACACCGCGGACACCACACACGGCACAGTCATTATTTTTTTTTTCTGTGTGGAGGCGGCGGAGGTGCGGCCTCTCATGGCATAGATGTCAGCCCGGTTTAGCCTATGAAAAACTCTGAACGACACAGACCGATTCGCATCTGAACGACCGAGGTTAAGCAGGAGGGTTACAGACAGAGGTCTGGGAGTGCCCATCCATTTTGGAATATTTTTCTTTTCGGAGGCCCGGACCCCGACGGCTACACGCATCCTCCCCTACCAGCACTGGAGGGAGCTGCCGCTGCCAACCCCCGTTTCCAACACGCATTTTCGTACCTCGGCAGACCAGGGTGGCAATGACGATCCCGCACCGAGGTTCCCTCGCGCTGCCGCCACCACGCGCACTACAACAGCTGGACTCACCTCACCTGTCTCGCTGTAAGCACCAGGGCTCTATACGGCGGCCGGCAGCTGGCCCCTAGCTATCACCACCGCAGCTGGGGCCGCGGCCTCGCCCGCATGGCTGTGGCCGTGGCCGTGGCCGCCACACGCGTCCTGCGACGCCCCGTCCGCCCGTGTCGTCCAGCCGCGCCGGCGCGGGGTTACGGCGGCCACCTTTCCGTCCCGTCCCGTCCGGTCCAGTCGTGTCCAGCGCGGTCCGGGGCGCTGTGCCAAACTGCCGGCCGGCGTTGCCCGTCGGCCCCGTCGGCCCCGTCGGCCCCGTCCCGGCCGCAGCAGGGCACGGCGTCCTGCCGGCCCTGCCCCCACCGCCCCCACCGCCCCCGCTGCACGCACCACCGGCCCATGTCTCCTGTGACAAAGTCGCGTGCCCCCCCCCGCCCCCGCCCCGCCCCCGCCCCCTCAAGGCTGTGCAGCGGCGGTCACTAGTAGGGCTTTTGGCCGGCGTGTGCGGCGGTGTCGCCTTTCGCCTCCCTCCCCTTCGCTTCCCTTCCCACCTCCCCTCGGTTCCCATCAGCCCGCCGAGGCGACCACTACCGAACACGATCGCGCTCACACATTTTCGGCCACGTAAGTTCGTTCGTCCCGGCATCCGAGGCAGGGGAGGCACGCGCCCGCGGATGGCCACCCGTCCGGGAAAAGCGCCCCTCTTAAGATGTCCGAATTAATTTTTTTCGGAAACATTTTGATGACTGGACGAGATGCCGTTTCCTGCGCCGCCGGACACCCCGTAGGGTAGGTTAGTGACACGGCTGCCCGGCCTCCCCTCCCTCCCTCCCCACGCCCCACTCGGACACTCGGCCCCGGGGGACACGGCACGGGTGTCGAATGGGTTGCCTACCCGGGGCTGAGCAGGCGGCCGGTGCGGTCCTCCTGCCCTCCCATATAGCCCGCCTGCGGGAAGGGGGCGTATCCTCCTCAAAAGAAGAGGGAGGGGGGAGAGGGGGGAGGAGATGGCAAACAAAATCAATGTGATTCCCCGCGCCGCTGCGTGCGAAGCGCCGGCTCATAATTGGGAACGAGGACGCGCGTGTATTCTCGGAGGCAGCCCCGGTAGCCGGCGATAGCGGCGGCCGGGCCGGGGCGGGGCGGCCGGGGAAGTGCTGAGTCGCGGTCCAAAGTCCGGCCGCGGCCCGCCCCCCGCCCATCCAGCCCGTCCAGCCCGTCCCAGCCGGTGTTGCACGTGAGTTGCCGTACGTTGGGAGGCCTACCTTCCAGGCGGCAACCTAACCATGGCGTTTTGACTCGAGAACGGAATTTCTGTTGTTTTTCTTTTTGTACCCTGGGACAAGGGTGAAGAGGAGCCTTTCATGAATGCGATGGTAAAGGAAAAAAATATATTTATTTCACGAGACACCAAACAAAATGAGCAGAAAATATTCCCATTAAGTTTCATGGACTTAAAAGCGAACTTAAGTTTCTAGGCTATTATTTACAAAACACATCTTTTCCCGCCTCGGGCTCGATGCAGACAGTGAAAAGATTAAACTACCAAGCTTTCTAAGAAATTACATGCAAATCTGGGATTCAAAAAAAAATCACAACTCGATTTTCAAAATATTGAGCTTTAAAAATTTGATCGTACAGTTCCGAGCACACCTGAACTGCTTCATCCCGGCAGCCTCATTCGAGGACGCTCAGGAGGTGTAACGGAATCTCGGGCAGAAAAAAAAACCCGAGCGGAAACGACTTACAAACGAAAGTGAGCAAACGTGAGACACTTTGGAACAACAGTTCATGGCAAATGTTTCTTTGGAATGATACACGAGAACCCTGTTTTCAATGGCACGCCAGGCTGTCGCTCCGACTCCCCGCGATTACCCGCAATTTCGGTCGGAACTAACAACCATGGTAACAACTTCCGCGCCACCCTCGCCGAGCGGGGCGCACGTAACGCCTACATTGTTCTGTCGGTGTGCTTACATTAATTGAGCAATCATATTCACAACTGACACAACTTGAGCAAACATTTTGAAAAAGAAATAATTAGAAACTCGTCACAAGAGAGCACAATCTGACTCACGTCCTATCACCAGGGGATTTATTTTTGGCACACTTTTCACCAGTTTTTTGTCCGTAGCGTTTGGACAAAGTAATACTTCGAGAGAATTGGGCGTAACTCTATCGAGAGGCTATCTGGAATCGCGCACTATGTACATAAACGTGAAACAAACTCGTCTCCACCGCTGAGGAATTTGTTTCTATCTTGACATTTATCATTAAATCAGTTCGTTGAACATTTACGGCAGTTATTTACAAAAAAAAATTCATGAGACCTGCTCAATTCGTAACTAACAAACATTTCATAAATATTTTAATTGTTGTGAATTTTCTTGGAAAAGACAGTAATTACATTTAAGAAATGCAAGAGCCACATATTTATAAAATGAGGCCCTTCAAAGCTGCGAAGTCTACTTAAAAATTAGGAGCATCGATTTACAGACTATACCGAGTCCATCCAACACTTCTCTAATTTCGGAAATGAAAAGTAAACAAGCACGGTGGCGTCTGCTTATGTTTTCAAAACAAATCAGAGAACGCAGCTGGGCTGAAACGGCCCAGTGGCAGGGACTCGACTTCGTTTCTCATCTACCGATCATCAAACTCCGTTCTTTTTGAAACTCCGGGCAAAAAGCGGAGCTGAGCGTCGATGGGCGTCTCAAAACGTTGTGTCGGGCTCCTGCTTGAAGGCCATGGGGTAGGAGTCGGCCTCGGACATGTGGTGGCCGTGGTGCACGTCGTGGTGGAGGCCGACGGGCGAGCCGTGCGAGCGGTGGCCGTTGGAGGCCGTCGAGGCCGTGCCGGTGCTGTGTCCGGGGCTGAGGGTGCCCGTCGGGCTGCCCGGACTGGGGCACGGCGAGTTGGAGTTCGGGTAGTTGTTGTGGTGGTGGATGGCGGAGGCCGACGCCGGCGAGCCGTTGGTGGCCGACGAGGACGGGGTGGCCACCGCGGAGCCCGGCGTGGCGGCGGCGGCCGCGCTCGAGCCCACGTTCTCCGCCGAGGCGCCTGCGACAACGTAGACAGCCACTGTCAAGAGCAGGCGTTAGAGAAAGCTCGCGAAAGAAAAGCACAGTAATCACCAAAAGCTTCCCGCAAAAAGAAAAAAAAAAACATACGCATATCGCCTGTAAGCCCAACGCCAATCCAAAAATATCGCAAGATAACATTAGCGTCTCCCCCCCAAAAGCAGAGATAGCAAGCGAGAAACAGTCACAAAGCTCAGCTTTATAAAGGGGATTCCTCCCCCTCCTCCCCTGCAGCGCCGAGACAGTCGACCACGAAACTTTCCTCCCCTCAAAGAGTCCCCCCTGCAGTGCACTTACCTCCCAGCAGCATCTCCTGCAGCAGCGAGTCGATCTTGGCGACGCCGAACAGCTTGGCGAACTGGATCTGCTCGATCATCTGCCAGGTGATGCTCTGCAGGGCCGGCAGCGTGAGCAGGATCTCGCCGAAGCGGCCCCGGGGGTCGTACAGGCGGTCGCTGATGTAGTCCTCCAGGTTCATCTGCACCTGGTAGCGCAGCGACTTGACCCGCTGCGGCTCGTTCAGGCCGGCGGCGTCTGGAAGCGGCGAAACATTTTCATTAATTTGAAAAAGAAAACAACGTTTATTTTTTTCCAGGTTCTGAAAGAATTCGGGGGGAAAAAATATACTCGATGACTTTATACGTACTGGGATCGAAAAAGACGATCGCCTTGAGGCACGCGAACTCCGAGTCGTCGATCTGGACCTCCCTGAGCGGGCGCACCAGCTCGTCCATGACGCGGGTGCCGACGCGGGAGATGTCCAGGTCCGGGGCCACCACCGAGTCGGCCGAGTAGCGCGGCACGATGCAGTTGTTGCCCAGCAGCAGCACGTCGTTGAGGTGCAGGGAGCGGCGCGCCAGCCCCAGCAGCAGGTGCTCCCCGGCGTGCGCCCGCAGCAGCGCCACCTGGCGGGGAGGAAGGGAGCGGCTCTCGTCATCTCATCTGCGTCACCTCGCCGTCCTTTTGGGGAGGGGGGGCGTTCGCGTGCGTTTTATGGCGCCCCGCGACGCCTCGTATTCGGCTCGGCTTGGTTTTGGCACGTGGCGAGGCGCGGACGGCAAACTGGAAGAACTTCTAGCCGAGCGGAGGCGCTCGCGGCCGGAGAGGGGGGAGGGAGCGGGGAGGGGGGCGTGCGGCGGGCCCGCGCCGTGGTAGTAGGGAAAAAAATGCTTACCTGGTCGTCCAGCGACAGCTCGGTGAAGGCCGGTATGAACTTGGCCCATTCCACGAGGAACAGCAACTGCTGCTTCATCGACTCGCACACGTCGTTTATGTTGGCCACCTGCTTGTTGGTGAGGTCGCAGTCGTTGGCCTGCAGCGGCATAAAAAAGACAAGGCACTCGCGTAAAGTCACCGCCGTCCTCGAGCTCAGACACTCACTCCCCCCGGATAACCCCCGCCGGCGCTGCTGGCACTGACCTCGAGCGCGGCGCCGACCTGCCGGGACAGCATCTCGGCGTTGAGGAGGGAGGGCACGGAGAGGCTGGCGGACTTGGAGGACTGCTCCTCGTAGCTCGGGCGGCGGCAGGAGATGCGGTCCCTCTCGTTCTGGACGGCTGCAGGAAGGGAGGAAAGGGGTTGTGTTGTAGTGGCCGTCACGGCACCAGGCCGACCGCCCGGGGGGGTAGGCAGCCCGGGGCCGCTACGCGCGCGCCGGACCGGCGGGCCGCCTACCCCGCGCTCCGCAGGCGCCCGCGCCGCCGCTCACCTTCCTTCTTCATGCCGGCCTTGAAGCACTTTCGCAGCCGGCAGTATCTGCACTGGTTCCTCTTGTCCTTGTCCACCACGCAGTTCCGGCCGAACCTGAAACACACACGGCGTCCGTCGTTACTGTGCACTGGACCGGGAGTCCTTCGGGGCGGGGCGGGGCGGGGCGGGGCGGGGGTGCATCAGATCAGGCGTCCCCGGCGCGGCACCGCCCGCCGCTCGCCTTACGTAACCCGGAGCCGGCCGCCATGCGAGTTCACATGGAAACAACAAAGACGCAAAACCGCGGAGCCGCCGCGCGCGTCCTTGGCTCCGGGTCCCGGGGGGTCGCGTCACCGCCGCCGCCGCAGCCCGGTGAGAGAGGCTGCTGTGCGGGAGTCGGTGCGGCGCCCTGGGGGGGGGGGGGGCACCCTGACGGCGGCCTCCGTCACGTCCCGCACCACCCCGCCGCCCGATTAGGCCTCCGTCTGGCTGCACTGGACAGCCCCCCCCCCCCCCCGCAGCCCCCCGCGGCGTCATCGCGTTTTGGGGTTATGGAGAGGTTATCGAAAGCAGCCGCCGCCGCCGTCTATGAAACGGCCCCCGGCAGGGCAAGGCAGGGCCGAGGCCCAGCAGACAGCGAGGGCGACAGAGATGACAGCGCTGGCGTTGGGGAGTGAGGGAGAGGGAGAGAGTGCGTGTGTGAGAGGGACTGGAGAGAGAGAGAGAGAGAGAGAGAGAGAGAGAGAGAGAGGGAGAGAGAGAGAGCTAGCGCCGACACCTCCGCCCGCCGTCAGGTAGATGGGTGTACAGCACATGGACACTAGTACAACTTTTCCACTCGGCTCTCTTTTTTATTTTTTAACCCGCCTCTCTCACTATCCTGACGACTTCGCGGCGGCACTCTGTGACGTCAGCAAGCTGGCTCCCGCGGCCCAGCAGCCGTACCGCCAGGTCCCGGAGGCGCGCCGCGCTTCGCGAAGTTTCACGGGAACTTCTCCGCGGAGGGCTCACCTGCAGGTGTAGAGGTGGTTCTTCCGCACGGAGCGCCGGAAGAAGCCCTTGCAGCCGTCGCAGGAGGCGGCGCCGTAGTGCTTGCCGGTGGCGCGGTCCCCGCAGATGGCGCAGTGCTGGTTGAGCACGACGCCGCCGGCGCCCGCGCCCGCCGCCCCCAACGACGCCTGCAGCGACGCCTGCAGCGTTGCCTGGACGCTGCCGGCCGGGCCCGGGTCGCCGCCGGCCCCCGCCGAGCCCCCGGCCGAGCCCGTGGCCGGGCCCATCGCCATGTCGCCGTCTGCAAGACAGAAGAGGAAACGGGGTGAGTTAGAGCAGTCTGCGGCGGCGGCGGCGGCGGCGGCGGCCGGCGGCCGGGGCCCAGCGGCGCCGCCACCGACAGGGCAGGGCAGGACGTCCTCGTGCACATGCAACAAACGCGCCGCCGCGCCTCGGCTAATAGTGCCGGGCCGGGAGAGCAAGGCACATAGAGCAATCAAACACGGCACGGCACGGCGTGTGCACAGGGGGCCGCGGGGGGCCGCGAGGGGGCCGGAGCGGGCGGCAACGCGGCAGGCTTTGACTTTTTTTTCCTTCTACGTGCCAAAGCTGAAAAGAAGACAAATCGCAAGGTCGGACTCGTGTGTACCCGAAACAGACGCGTTGCGCCGGCGGCAGCGCGATGGGAGAGTCACCCGCTGCCGCCGCCGCAGCCTAGGCCCCAGGCGGGCCTCGCGGCGCCCCGGCGGCGGCGCACGTCGGCTCGTAGTGGAGCAGGTTTCGGAGCGACGCCGTCGTGACCTTCCGGGGGACACTTCGTTCAGGAGAGGTTCCGGCACCAGCCGCAGGGCGCCCCGCTGACCTGCAGGCGGAGGTCAGCGAGTCCCTGCCGCTGCCAGGCTTGGCCTCCCAGCACCGCCGCGAGTCCCTGGCCGCCACGGCCACACGGCAGCCGCTCATCCTTTCCTGATCTCTCTCTCTCTCTGTCTCTCTCACTCTCGGCGCTCTTTCGTTGCACGCATGTATAATTTTAGGGCAGACGCCTGCTCCTCCCGGCTCATTCCACTGTGTGGCTTCGGAGATAACCAGATAATCTGTCGTCCGCCCGCCGGCGCGGCGCTGCCTTCAACCGACTCCCACCCCTACCGCCGTGCCGCCGCCGTGCCGCCGCCGTGCCGCCGCCGTTCGTCACCGAGGAAAAGTTCAACCGAAATCGAGAGGAAGAGCGAGCTTGGGCTTGGACGGCTGCTCGCTGGAGGGACCGGCGCGGGGGGGCGACGGGGACCGCCAAACAGGCCGAGCAAGTGTCAGCGCGTCACACCGGCAGCCGAGGCAAGCGCGGCCGCGGCTGCCAAGGCCGGTCCGAGGCCCGCGGCAGCCTGGGCGACTCCTCCGGCAGGGACTCCTCGGGGGCCCTGGCCGTTGGCTCCGGTGTCGCGGCTCCATCGGCGTTTCCTCCTGGGATCATTTATAAAACGCGGCCCAAAAGTTTTCCCGCTTTCACCAGCCTCGCGGCGAGCTGTGCTGCACCCGAAAGAGGGCCAAAGAGGACCAGAGAGAGAGAGAGAGAGAGAGAGAGAGAGAGAGAGAGAGCAGGTTCCAAAGTCCAGCTGAACCGGCCAGACGCGGCAGAGACGGGCCGTGACGTCACGGGATGCACCCGGCCCCGCGTCATCCGCGTCTCGCGCCTCTAGAAATCCGCCCCCCCCCCCCTGCAGGCAGCCTGGCAGGCGGGCGGGGCAGGGGGAGGGAGTGAGACGGAGAGCCGGTCCGCGCCGGCGCCTCTAGGCGTCGGTGAGCCCCCCGCACGTGCACAAACGGACGCCACCGCCGGCCGGATGGAAGCATTTTGTTATTCACGAGATGAAAAGCGCAACTTGCAGTCTCGGCTAAGGGTTATTCTTTTTTATTTAGGAGAGCATAAAAAGCACACAACCCATGACCGGTGCGGGTGCAGGCCGCCGCCGCAGGGCTTCCCATGTGTGTGTGTGTGTGTGTGTGTGTGCGTGTGTGTGTGTGTGTGTGTGTGTGTGTGTGTGTGTGTGTGTGTGAAGCAAGGGCGACCAACAAAAGCGGGGGTGATTGCCTGATGCGTTAGTACCTGCGGCAGGACTGGCCGGCGCGTCCGCTTCTGGCTCGGAGGAGAGGGGCCCGTGCAGGCCGTGGGGCGTGCCGAGGGGCGTGCCGAGGGGCGTGCCGTGGGGCGTGCCGGTCGCGGCGGCGGGCCCCACCAGGGGCAGCGCCGAGGGCAGGAAGGGCCCCCGGATGAGGGGCCCCATGCCCCGCATGCCGTGCGCCCCGCCGTGCGCGCAAAGGTCATCGTCGTCGTCCTCGGTCCGCCACGGCGCTGTCAAACACGCGTGTTGCCAACGTGAGACGTGAGCGCCGACATGGCATGGTGTCGGCGACATGAAAAATGCAGTGAGCGGCGAAGACACGTGGAGATGCGGGGATAAACAAGGCAATAAGCGGAGAAATAAATGCAGGGATGTGTGGCCGTGTCAACAGCCCGGCGCAGCCCGGCGCAGCCCCCACCCCGCCGGTCACGCCGACAGTGACCCGATCCCCCCCCCCCCCCCCACATCCCACACTACTTCCACATCACATCACGAGGCGAGGGACGGCCGCGTTCGGGAGAGCAACACGCTTCCGTCCGCTCCGTTTTCCTCGTTCCGCACGCAGCCGCGGGGGAGAAAGGCGCCAAAGTCCAACCCAAACACACTCACACACACACACACACGCACAGGCACGCAGGCACGCGCATGCACACGCGCGCCTCACCACGCTGCAGCAGGCGCGGCGGCGTGCCGGCGCCAGCGCTCCACCATCCCAGTTTTAGGTTACGGAGTTTTGTGCGGGTTCCGCCTCGCCCCGCGCCTCCGCGGTTTCGCCGCCGCTGCACCCGGCCCGGCCGTGTGCCGGTGGTCATGGTTTCCGAGGGAAGTTTTTATCAGGAAGCCGGGGCGATAGCGCGACTTTGTTGGCCGCGTATGCAGAAAGCGACGTCAATACAGTAATGGCCGTGCCGGGCGGTGCCGCCGGAGCTGGGCGGCGGCGGTGCCAGCTGCCGCTGCAGCTGCAGCTGCAGCTGCGCGGGGGGTACTCCCAGGACCACGACCGCGATGCAGAGCGGGCCGCCGGCCGGCCACCCGGACGACACCCGGATGCGGCGCCCGCGGCACAGACTCCGGTCACCTCCGCCGGCGCACGCGCCGCGAGGCCCGCCGCCGCCGCCGCAGCCGCACCCGCCGCTCCGCTCCCCCGCGGCCGGCCGGCCGTGCCAACAATTTAATTCACTCGAGTCGAGCAATAAACAGAAGAGATTACCGGGCTGATCCGAGGATAGATGCCGCGCTGATAACGAGGGGATCCTTCCGCCGGCGGCGTGTGGAGGGGGCACACGCGGGGCACACCCGGGGCTCCCGGGTGCCGGCACTGCCGCGGGCGCTACCCGCTGAGCACGGCCACGGCGTCGTCGTCCACGACCCGGCGCCGGGCCGGCGGCCCCGCTGCAGGCCGGAGCACCGCGAGCACCGGCGCCTCCCGCAGGCGCCGCCCGCCGCCGGTCCGCGGCGCCGCCGCCGACGGATCACCGCATCACACACCGCATCACACATCTCGTCCTCGGACTCTGGCCGCGGTCGGACGACACGGCGCGGCGGTCGAGAGCACTCCTCCTCCAAAAAACTGATTACGCGTGGGGAAACCGATCTCAGCCCAGTCAGGTGTGCGCGCGGACCGGCCACTCCACTCTTGATGTATTATTTTCGGGCAAACAAGAGAGTCGCTTCGGGGAAGCGCGCCGATACGCAAAGCGTTATAACCTTTACGCTCCGCTCCGCTCCGGTTACATCACGCCGCAACGCGGTCCCGCTTTCGGCCGGGGCCCTCGATGTACAGCGAGAGAAAAGTTGCTGTAGGGAGGCAAAAATATTGACTCTGCTTGGGCCGGGGGGGGGGGGGGGGGGAAGGACGAGTGTTGACGGAAAGCGAGGCACGGCACGACACGGGCATCGTGGTTTGTTTGTACGACAAATTGCCACCACAAGGCGCTTTGCGGGGCGGGCGGCGGCGCGCGAGTTCCGCCTACGACAATTCTCAGAGAGGGCGCACGGAAAGAGTGTTCTTCTATCCTTCGTCGTTGTACTCGTTGCCGGCCTCGTGAATGGCAGAGTGGCTGCCTGGCCGCCGACTCGAGCCGAGCCGAGACGCCCTAGTAGTCCAGCAGCAGCAGCAGCAGCAGCAGCAGCAGCAGCGGCGGCGGCGGGCTCCGTTGCACAAGCGCAGCGCGGCGCGGGCGCGGAATTCGCTGTCAGCACAACAAGCGGCCGCCGCGCCAGTCTTTAAAACTTTTCGGCGCGAACGGCAAGCGAACGCATCAACGCGAATGCGCGGGAGCTTTGCAAGATCGTTTAGAAAATAAAAAACTGTCGCCTCTCTCTCTCTCTGTCTAACTCTTCCCCTCTCCCTCTCCCTTCCTACCGTCCTTGTTTTTCCGTGACTGTCACAGTGCTAACACCATACGGCGCGGCGCGCATTCTCAATTTAAACATTCTAGTGTTTGCGCCACTGCCGCCGCCGCCGCGACGTGCGAGTCTTCTAGGCGCACGTGAATAGATTCCGGAACCCCGGCGTCCCTCTCCTCTATTTTTTTTTCTCTGTTCGCGCCGCTCAAGAACAGGCGTTTATTGCGCGTACGCAAGGACGAAATGATTTATATGGCCACCTCGCGGCACGACTCGCGTCCGAACAGTGCGGCGCCGCACTGCGCGCATCTTTGTCAAACGCGTCGTGCGGCTCCACATCGGCGGCCGTGCGAGGGAGACAGAGACACTCGGAACACTTAGCGCACGCTATCTGCGGGGACGGCCGGGTAATTTAGGCGCAAGGCAGGTGTATTTAAGTCCGAGCGAGTGGCGGGGATGGGAGGGGGAGAGGAAATGGGGGGGGGGGGGGGGGAGAGCGGAAGCAAGAGGACGAAACGAATGCGCCCCATTTCCAACCACCTTTCTGACCGCCCAGAAAAGGTCTCCTGAATTAAGCGGCAGTTAAAAAAAGAAAACAATAATGAAAATCGTCCAGAGGATGCGTGGCCGGGAATGGCGCCGGCGATAACGAGCGTCGAATGTCGCGCTCTAGTTTCATCAACATAAGGTGCGTTGAACCCGGCGTGGCGGCGGCGTGGCGGCGGCGTGGCGAGGTGTGCGGTGTGCGGTGTGCGGTGTGCCGTGCCGGCCGGCACGGCGGAGGTGTGGGAGCGCCCCGCCGCCGCGGTGCCCCCTCACCCCCGCGACGGTTGCCTGAGGAGGGGGGGGGGAGGGGGGAGGGGGAGGAGCCGCTGCTTCTCCCCTTTCGCACGGTGCACCACCAACAGGCCTCACGGCTCTTGAAAGAAATAAAAATACAGAGCGTGTGGGCGTCGTGCCTGGTGTGTCCACCCCCCCCGCCGCCGCCGCCGCCGCCGCGTTAATCACACGACGAGCTTGTCGGGATTATAGCGCCCCGCCGCCTCATAACTAATTCAAGGCTGCGCCCCCGTTGCTGCGGGCAGCCGAGATCCGGCCGCCTGCGGGGTAGGCCAGCCCGCCGCGCGGCCCCGCCCGGCGGGCTGGCCTGCCGCGTCCCGCTGGGCGCCCGGCCCGGCCCTGTCTCCGCCGCAGCCTGTCGCCCGCTGCGCCCTGCGCCCTGCGCCCTGCGCCCTGCGCCCTGCGCCCTGCGCCCTGCGCCCTGCGCCCTGCGCCCTGCGCCCTGCGCCCTCCCTCCGCACCGTCCTCGTGTCGGCGTGGCCGGGACGCCGGGGCGGGCTGGCGGCGTTACTCGTCACGGCGGCGGTGGCCTCGCGGTTGCGTACACACGGTGCCTCGTCTGCTCCGCCCGATCTGCATATTCAAAAATCCCCCCGGGCCTCGTCGCCGCCATGCGGTGCCGGTGCCGGTGCCGCCGCGCCCCCTCCCCGTCCCCTCCCTCGGTGTCAGGTGTCAGGTGAGGGACAAATCGCGCCGCCGGCGCCGCGGGGGGTCCGCGCGGCGTGCCTGCAACTCACCGCTGCCCAGCCCCATCGGCTCCAGGTAGTCGTGGCTGAGGAAGTCCAGGGCCAGCGTCGTCTGCTTGCCCGGCGCGGGGGCGGGCACGGGCCCGGCGAGGGGCGACACGGACACCACGGCCGTCGCCATCCAGGCCCCGTCTTCTGTCACACTCGCACGCGTTAGGACACTGCGGCCGCTGCGGGCACCACGCCGCCGCCGTCTCGCTCACTCCGCGGTCGCGCTGACACTGGTGGTCAGGACGGTTTCGGTTCGCCGTCGGCTGTCACTGACCGACGTCGGCGGTGACGTCACCTGGCCATGGCGGCGTGACGTCACGGCGGCTCCGTGACGGCGTGGACCGCGTGCGGTGCGGCGTCCGGGCGCGGCGGAGGGGCCGCCACTACTGCGCGAGGATGCGCGGCGCGAGCGGGCCGGCCCGCTGGAGAGAGAGAGAGAGAGAGAGAGAGAGAGAGAGAGAGAGAGAGAGGGCGAGAGACAGAGAGAGAGAGAGAGAGAGAGAGGCGGGGTCGCGCTGCACCGGGCCGTGCCGAGCCTGGCGAAAAAAAAAACACGTTTCGGGCGTCGCGAGTCGCGGTTTGGTCGTTCTCTCTGGTCGGTACGCCTCTGCCGGCTCTGCCGCCGCGTGTCGCGAGGAGCGCGCAACTACAAGTCAAACAGCTGAGCGGGGCGCGGGGCTGACGTCTGGCGGGCGTCAGCGTCAGCACCCCCCACCGCCCCGGCGCCCCGGCCCGGCCGGCGCAGCACACAGGTGTACCCCCTCCACGCGCACCTCTCTCGCGGGCCCTCCCCGTCGACACCCGCACCACCCGCACCGCCACCCCACCACCCCTCCCCGTCCTCCCCCCGGAGAGTTGCCCGCCACGGCTGCCTCCCGCGGCTCCGGGTCCAGGTCTGTACTTCCCCGCGCGTCCCGTCTGACCAGTTTCCGCGCCACAATTTCAAACGTCCTCGCAAAACATGCCGCTCACGCGGCCGCGGCCTGATCGGTTCCCCCCCGGGTCCCCGCGCCGCGCCGGCATCCTGATTCAGCAGTTTTTCGTGCCGCGGCCAGGCATATAAGGATACAGTAGCATGGCGGGTGCAGGGCGGGGAGGCGGGGCCGCAGCTTTAACCCCCCGGGGCCCGCGGGCCCTGCGGGTCCTGCAGGGGGCGGCTCCGCTGTCACGCTCGGGACAGGCCTTGGCCGCGGCAGCCGTGGCCGCCGCGGACCGCAGCCGCGTTGCCGTACCGCGTGCCGCACCGCGTGCCGCACCGCCGGGTGCCGGGTGCCGCCGGGCCGTGCGGCTCCTATGGGAAAGCGGGACGGATACCGCGCCGCGGCGGGTTCGCGGCAAGCCGCGGGCTCCTGACCAGAAATCACGACATCAGTGTGTGTGTGTGTGTGTGTGTGTGTGTGTGTGTGTGTTGCTTCCGATGGAGGAAACAAAAACAGAAAAGGATGACTGCTTCTGCTAGGATATAATTTGGGTAGAACCGGCGGGGCGTGCTCTGCCTGTGTCGTGTCGTGCGCCGCTGCGGCGGCCCTGGCTTCGCGTGCCCGGCGCGTGCCCGGCGCGTGCCGCCGCCGTCCGCGAACGTGACCCGGCCTTCGGGCGAATGTGGACGGAGTCATCGCGGGCGGTCTGAATCACACCGCACCCCCCGCAGGCACGGCCGGCCGAGTGCCGCGTGCTGCGTGTCGCGTGCCGCGTGCCGCGTGCCGCTTGACACGACACGACAGCTGCAGCGACGCGCGGCCGACCCGGAGGAGACAAGGGCAAGGCGAGAAGCGTTCGAAGAAGGTTCAAGAAGCGCCCCCCACGAGCCGACGACGTGATGGGCTATACACAGCTGGCATCCACTCAGCAGCACAGGACCCGATAGCTCTGCCCGGCTCCGGCCGTGCCGTGCCGCGCCGTGCCGGGGCCCCACAGCCGCTGCCGCGACCCCTGCCGGTGACCGCGAGATATTTACTTATTTACGCAGCAGAAACACGCTGACCAACCGCTTCCCGCAACGACAAAATCGCAATCACCGATGCGCCGTCTGCGCTATCGTCTCTCTCTCTCTCTGTCTGACCGTCTCTCTCTCTCTCTCGCTCTCCTCGCGATATTGCAAACAGTGTATAACGTGCATACAACACTATCATTTACACGCGACAAAACAGGCAAAGGCAAAGGCGACCTTCAAGGTCACATCCTTGCCGCAAATAAGTCGGACCGGCTGCGGCGTCGGGAGCCGGAGAGACGAAGATAGATAGGGGCTAAGAGGGGGGTAGAGAGAGAGGGGGGAGCCAGATAGACGG
The DNA here is from genome assembly GCA_026979955.1 of Megalurothrips usitatus. Classification (NCBI taxonomy): domain Eukaryota; kingdom Metazoa; phylum Arthropoda; class Insecta; order Thysanoptera; family Thripidae; genus Megalurothrips; species Megalurothrips usitatus. The sequence goes on from CM049593.1 coordinate 14,717,818, forward strand.
GGAGGGGGGATATAGAAGAAGACAGAGAGAAGGCCCACCTGCCTTCCACATAGACGCGCACTGTACTCGTTCCCACTGCCACTTCCAATTCCCGGGATCGGGCTTCTGTCTGTGGTAATCAAAGCGGCAGCGGCGGGCTAGAGTGATTACACCGGAGTGATTACACTGTAGTGGTTACACCGTAGTGATTACACTGTAGTGGTTACACTTCTGCACGCGGCGCGGCCGTGACCCTCACTGGCGGCTGCATATGCGAGCGGGTCCTGCCGCCGCGGGTATGACGTCCGGGTGACGAGTATGAGAAACGCGTCCGGAAGTGTTCTCTCTCGTATTTTATTCTCTCTCTCTCTCTCTCTCTCTCTCTCTTTCCCTCCGTGCGACAAGCCGAGCGTCGTTGCCGCGCAGCCCGTGCAGCAGATAAGCAACGTGAGTCAGAACGTGCAGGCATAGAGTGCGGAGCCTGCGGGGCGAGCGGAGCCAGCAGCTGACCGGCTGCCGAGCCTCCAGCTGAGCTTCCAGCTCTCAGCATTCAGCCCTCAGCCTCCAGCCCTCAGTATCCAGTTCTCAGCCTTCATCTCTCAGCTCCTAGATTTCAACCTCCAGCTCTCAGCCCCCAGTTCACAGCCTTCAGCTCTCAGCTCCTAGATCTCAACCTCCAGCTCTCAGCCTCCAGTTCACAGCCTTCAGCTCTCAGCTCCTAGATCTCAACCTCCACCTCGCAGCTTCTAACCCTCAGCGTCTAGCTCCCAGCCTCCAGCGGCTCCACTCCAGAGCTCCCGGACGCCCCCCAACCGCGCCGCGCCTAATTTAGCTCGCACGACAGTGTACTCAGCTCCGAAGCGCCCCCTCCCCACACCCTGCCGGCCGTACGCAATAGGCGGTAGTCAATTTGAAAAAAGTAAAGTTTAAAAAAAACAAGTTTGCAGAAATTATTTTTGTGTTATTGTGACATCGTTAATGAGGGGCAATAAAGCAGTTGGTACACGCTCGCGGCAGCGCGGGATCAGTGTGTGTGTGTGTGTGTGTGTGTGTGCAGATGTGCTGAAAATAAAGACGCCGCGGTCCCGCGCCGCTGAAGCAGGACGGGAAGGCGATGAGGAAGCAGCGCGATAAAGCGAGCAGCAACAGCGGCGACGACGCGCACCTGTATCCACGCCGCGCCACGCCGCGCCACGCCGCGCCACGCCCCGCCACGCCCCGCCGGGGCCCCGTCTTATCACCGCACACTATCACGACAGATACAGAACGCATCGCATCGACACGGCGGCACGTCGCGCCCGCCCGCACGTCTCGTGCTCCGGCCGCACGTGCGCGACGAGGAGAGCCGCGGTGGCGGCGGCGCATCTGTCGTGAGGCACGCGTGCGTGAATCAGGGCGCGCCGCGGGCCGGCCGGCCCTGTCAGCAGCGCTGCGCTTTGAATCACCCGCCGCCGCCGCCGCTGCATATCCGCACATCAATTCTGCCGTCGATGAGAACGAAAGTGATGTAGGAGGACTCCCGGCCCGGCCCGGCCCGGCCCGGCTCGGCTGGTGTGTGACACGGCACGCGGCGTGGCATACCGACGGAGCTCCGGTCGGCCGCGGAGCCGCGGGCCCCGGCAGCGTGTCATGTGATGTGTGACTGTCCTGCCGTGGACATTCACACCGCCACGCACGCACGCACGCGCGCACACGCGGCCGCCTACGATAGACGCACGTGCATACGGGCGTGAACACACGCGGCGCGGCAGGACTCTGGCGTGCCCGCGCCGTTTCGAGGCGGAGCGGGAGCGAGAGCAACGCGGAAAAGGATGGAGACGCACGGCCGTCACGACGGCGGCCAATAAACGGGGCTGTAAGCGGCGAGCCGGGTCGGTGACGGTGGCGGTGACGGACGCCGAGGTAAGGCAGGCCGTCGAGGCGGCGGCGGCGGCGGCGGCGGCCCAGCGCCGTGCCCAGTAGGCAGCCCATCGCGCGCCTGGAGGCGGGGCGGCCGGGCCCCGGGCCGCGCGGCACCCCGCCTCCCTCCCTCCCTACACTCCAGCCCCGCCGCCCCGACGCCCTCCTGCCCCCCTGCCTCGCCAACACCACTGCCCGCAGAGCGCGTCCGCTCACCAACCCTCGCGGCGGGATTCTAGAAAATCTTGTACATTGGTTTCGTAAAGATTTAGGCCCTGTTTGCGTTGCCGCCGTGCTCGTGTGTGCCGGGCGGGCACAGTGATCGATAGGGGCGCGGCTCATTAGGGCCGCATACATTACTGAAGTGTGGCGGCGGTGGCGGCGGTGGCGGCCCCCTTATCGGGGCGTTATCTAGACACCCAGCTCGGCTCCCTCTCCTCACGAGTCCTCTATCTGTCCAGTGGCGCTGCACGCGGCAACGCGACGACGCTCCTCCCGCTCGCCGCGGCACCGTTTCCGCCCTCATTTTCTTATAACGACAAAACCATCAAGACTGTTTACTGTATACCCAGAAACACTCGGGAAAAAATTAATTCAGTGTCTTTTTTTTTGGCAAAAAAAAATGGATCTTCACTACGTGTTAAGATTATGAATATCTTAAAGTGGACGTGGGAAAGAAATTACCGCTGAGGATACAGTAAATTCATACTATACGTATTTATAAATAAATACTCGTCTTTCCCGTTTCTTTTTTTCTTCTTCTTCTTTTTTTGATATTATTTTATGCCCTTGTGGTGTAAGATAAGGCGTCGATCGGCCACGAGGCGGCGGGAGACCCGAGAGCTTATACAGCCGAGCCGAGCCAACTGATTATCCCTGTTTACCCTCGCAGGCGGGCGGTGCCGCGGTGCCGCGGCAGTGCAGTGTCCGGCCGGTGCCGGTAGCCGCCGCGCTGCCATCCTTGAGGGAGGCGGCGAGGCGGTGCGGCGGCAAGGCGGTGCGGCGGTGCGGACGCGGCTCTCTATCAGTCACTGGCATCGGCACGGCTCGATGTCACCTTTGCAACCGATCGCACACGACGCCGCCGCACTCGAAGAAGAAGGCGTTGCCATACGCGGCGCGGGAAGTGCACCGACGGGGGGGGGAAAAAAGGCACCGGGCGAAAAATATGTACTGATTTTCTACTATTTTTTTCGGCTTTGACAGAAGAAAATCAATGTAATCCCCCCCCCCCGGCTCGCCATCTTTTATTTTTCGGGCAAAAATACAAGGCGGGGGCGGTCAATGTAAGGCGGCGGTGGTTGGCGCAATCGCCCTGCCTGCGGCGGCCGCGGCGGCTGGGCTATTGTTTCCGCGCGCCGCTGTTTGTTGTTGATTTGGAGCGGCTTTGGGAAGAGCGGCGCGAAACCCGAGCGACGACGCGCAGCGCAATCGAGATAATGAAGGTCCGAACCGAGACAGCCGGGGGCCGGGCCGGGCAGAGATGGGGGTGGCGGAGCGGGGGAGAGCCCGGCCGGAAGCGGCGGCCGCGGGCAGCCTGGGGCAGCTGGCCGACTCCAAGTGTCTCACATCCACAGGCGCTTACAAGCGTCGTGCACCTTGTCAGACGTTTTTAAGCGTCTGACACCGCTGACAGAGGTTTGTAAGCGTTTTGACACCGCTGACAGAGGTTTGTAAGCGTTCTGACACCGCTGTCAGACACTTGCAAGGCGTCTGACACCACAGTGTAAGACGCTATTGTAAACGTCTGGCACGCGAGTCAGACACGTTGTGAGGCAGGGGAGTTGCATATGCAGTCCTACGCGTCAGACTTCGGTGTCAGAGTCGGCCGTCGGCGTGGCGCGTGCGCGAGAATCACACGACCGCGAATAGGAATACCTCCGGGGCCGCCCCACCGCCTGTTGCCCGTTTCGGCGCCGCGGCCTTGCTTCCCCCGCGGGCCTCTGTTGGGAACCACCGTTGTAAACAGCGGGGACTTAATAATTATAATATGCAGCAGCCGAGCCGATAGGGGTTCAGTGACACCCGGCGGGTGACGGGTGACGGGCGGGTGGGCGCGGCAGGGCGGCTCAGGGCAGCCCCAGCCAGGCCGGGCCGGCGCAAACAGGAGTGCGGGGGCCTTGTTTACCTGCAGCGCTGCAGCCCCCGGCGCCCGCAGCGGCAGCGGGCAGGGCCAGGCTGCGGCCTGCCCCGCCCAGGCACCGCCTAGGCCCCGCCTAGGCCCCGCCCAGGGCCCGCCCAGGCCCCGCCGCCCAGCCAGCCAGCCATGTTTGTAAACAAAGCGCAGCGTGACCCCATATAGGTTAATACTATTGGCAGACCTGCGCCGACTGGACGCGACAGATAGCGGCCATCAAGGGGCTGCGCTGTTGGCAGAACGGGACTCGGACGGAGAGGACAGAGGAGGGGGGGGGGGGGGGGGGGAGAGAGAGAGAGAGAGAGAGAGAGAGAGAGAGAGAGAGAGATAGGGCAGTTGACACTCACTGCTGACTCATGGAATGGAGGTTTATAACCTGCTGTTGTTTGATAACCTCATGAGCCCCGCGGACAAAATGACTTTTTAGACGGCCAGTGAGTGCGCTAAGGGGGTGGCGTCGCGCGAAAAGAGGAACGCCGCTAAAGAGAGTAGAGAGAGAGAGAGAGAAGGAAGAGGAGGAGTGTACGTCAGTAAGGAGAGAGAGGGGTGGAGGGGTAGAGAAAGAGGGGCGGGTGCGGTTCGTGGAGCCCCCGGTCCGGACGGGGAGTCGACGGAGATGTTTATCGGCCGAGGCGAGCGGTCAGTCGGAAAGCGTCCAGCAAGAGCGCGGCTGAGCTCGGACCGCTCCGTACGCGAATATGCCCTGCTCGTCTGTGCTGGTCTAGTTCCGCCAGCAGGACCTCCTATATAAGGCCGGCTGCCGCATGCTCCGTATGCACTCGCCGCCCGCCCGGCGCCCGGCGCCTTTGTCACCTTCAGCGCGGCGGCTAATGCGAGACGCATCAAACATGAGCGCACCGCGATACGTTAGGAAAAGTGTGGAAAAAAAAATGAAAGAAGGAATACAGGTGGGGGAAAAAACGAGGAACGGCGGCGGCGACGGCGGGGACGCGCGGCGCCTCTGTCGCCTGCGGTGCCGCCGCCGCCGCCGCCGCCGCCGCCGCCGCGTCCTACTGTACGCCTGCCTCTCACCGGCCAATTGAGTATGAAAATTCCTGCTCGATGCTAATTTTACTCACTCGTCTCCTCGTCCTTGGTGTAGTCGATGGCGTTGCCGTGGTCCGAGCCCGAGCCCGGGGAGCGCAGCCCGAGGCTCGAGTACCCCATCGGGTCCATGTCTGCAACAGGAACACACGCGGTACGGTTAGACCTGGACTGTCCCGCCCCGTCGTGCCGCTGGGGGGGGGGGGGGGGCGGGCCGCGTGGGACCGTACATTTCCGCGGCGGAGGCGCCGAAGTGCTATGCGGCCCCGGCAGGAAGAGAAGGCGCCTCGGCCGCCGCGGGGTCGCACGCCCCCCGCTGATCCGGGCGGTGCGTGCGTGCGTCGGGCGGCGGCACTCCAGCCGCTCCAGCCGCTCCAGCTCCGCTCCAGCCCCTGATGACGGACTCGCCGGCCGTGATGACGCCCGTGGCGTGTCACCTTCACCGTCCTCAAGAGCCCCGTCAGCCAGCCCGCTTGGCTTGCAGGGTTCGGAGCACCCCCCTCCTCCCCCCCCTCTCCGCCCGGAATGCAGACCGATAACGCGACATATTGCATCTTCTGCCTCATTCGTCAACATTGCGCGGCGCTGCTGCTGCTGCCTTGTGCTGTGCACGGCCCCGGCACGCACGAGGCACGCACGCGGCACGCGGCACGGCAGGCCCGCACCGACCGCTCTCCGGCCTGCCGTTGTGTTTGCCTGCCTCGATGGAGGAGCGGAGGAGGGTTGACGGGCTGGTCAGCAGCAGGCGGGGGGGGGGGGGGACCATCGGCGACGTGCTTCCCGGACGGTCCCCCGGCCCCGCCGGTTCCTGTCCGCGCCGCCGTCCGCGTCGCCCACGCAACCGCGGTATATGCATGAAATTCATTCTGGTCGACGACAAAGCGGACCAGCAAAATCCCCCCCCCTTTTTTTTTTTTTTGGTTTCCCGGTGAAAGCCGCGCGGCAGCGGCAGCGGCGTTCGGACGGTTCGGAGGCGCGCGGCGCGGCGCGGCGCCCGCGGGAACTTGGCGGCTTATTTGAATGAATGTCTGCCTGCTTCGCGGGGCTCCTTGGCTTTCGGCGGCTCGGCCGGCGGCGGAGACTCGACCACTCGACTCGCCGCGGCCTGGAATGATTGGCGGCCATGGGAAACAGACAGGGACAGGCGGCCGCGCACGCCGAGGGACACGCCCGCCGCGGCCCCCCGAGCCCCCCAGAGGCTCCCGCGGACACAAAAATCGGAAGAAAAAGTGTAGTTGGGAGACAAACCTGAAGAAGCGGCGGCAGGGAGGGAATCGGAGATAAAGGCAATCGTAGGCAGAGCCGGCGACGCGATAGAGAGGGGCGGCGTGTTGGGGGGGGGGGGGGGGGGTTGGAAGGAAGGGGGCCCGCCGCGGGGGACCACGGGCCACATGAGGAAGCGATACGGGTGAATGCACTCGAGACATCGGCGATTTTATTTCGATATGTATCGAATCGGCGCGGTCAGTAATGCCCACCACCACCGCGGGAGGGGAGGCGATAATGCTACACATTGTAACGTGAACTCGCTGACACGAGTTCGAGTCTCTGCTGGGGATCCAAAACGAGAAGAAGAGGCTGATGATGATGATGATGAAAAAGGCCCGATAGGCGCCGAAGCTGATACGCACCAATTTATGGGCGGTGATACGTGAAGGACTCGCTACACTTGAAGCCTGCGGCAGCATTTGTAAAGTCTGATCCACGCAGAGTCGCCTGGCGGCAGGCGGCAGAACAACTGGGGGGGCGTTACGCAAGGGCGGCGGGCCGGGCACGTTCATCTAGCCTCATATCTGCCCCCCCCCCTCCTCTCCCCTCCTCCTCTCTCGATGCAGCAACCATTTACTACCTCGTGAATATACACACGCGCGCGGCTTGGCATGGTCGGTCAAAACCACAAGAAGTGTGTGTGTGTGTGTGTGTGTGCACGCGCGCGTGTGCTGGGGCCGCCCGTGTCCACGGCGGTGGCTCTTCTGCCAGGTGCTGTGCGGCTGCGCTGCTGCTATGGCAGTTCTAGCAGCGCGCACCGCCTTCTAGCGAGATAGACAAAACAGATGAGGGGTGGGGGGGGGGACGCGGCGGCGGGGGTTGGGTTAGCCTCGTAATTGGTGTCCATCACACATATCACACTCGGCGCGCTAATGAGCGCAAAACAAAACGAAAAGACACAATGAAAAAGATGGGGGGGGGGGGGGGGGAGGTGCTTGCAGCGACTATACTGTCATTTGACAGGATCAGCAATGAGCCGCATTAGCGCGGAGCGGCGCGGCGCCGGGTCGCGGCGCCGATAATAAAACGTTTCCGATGGCAATCCGCGGCGCTCAGCGAAATATGCGAAGGTCAGGGGACGGCACAAGGACACTGCATGCTGACCGGCGGCCGCTGTTCCCTGTTCCGGCGCGATGTGGCCGCGGCCGGGTGCTGTTTCGGGTCGGTCGGTTTGGGCCGCAACCCCGACAAATCTTCCGTCTCTCTCTCCACACATAAGATCCGCTAATCGGGTTCAGCACGAATCCGACCGATCCGAAACACTAATAAGCCGCGGGCGCGACACCCGGTGACACCTTCCCCTCGTGCAAGAGGGTTGTTGTCGAGGCGCGCGTCCCGCGGCGAACAGAACCCGCACCGTTCGTGGAGCCCCAAAATAAATACGCGCGGTCTCTCTCTCTCTCTCTCTCTCTCTCTCTCTCTCTCTCTCTCTCTCTCTCGTCGCACTGTAAGCCGCCCCGTCGCTAGCTTGTTTTACGTAAGGCGCGTCAGACTGGGTGCCGCGGTGGGGTGAAAGTACCGCGGTGTTGACGGGCTGCGGGGGCTGCCGGGGGTAGGTTAGGCTGCGCGGCGAGAGAGTGAGAGAGACAGAGAAAGAGAGAGAGAGAGAGCACAGGCAGTGCCGTGCCGAAATGACACACGAAACCAGCCGCTCCAGACGAGTAGTTCGGGGGACGGGCTCAGTCGGCCGAGTATTTACTGTGTGGTCGCAAGGGGGGGTGTTAATGGTGATGACAGTCCCTGCGAGGGGACGTTAAGGGGTCCCCGATCGCGAGGCAGAATGAGAAGACGATGTTAAGACAACGTTAAGACAATATGTTAAGACAAAGTTAAGACAGGGTTGAGGCACAACAGCGGATCGCAAAGCCTGCATGGAGGTATGCTACCCTCCACGCTGCCTGCTACCCCTGGCGGCCCCGGCGGCCCCGCGTCCACCACACACAGGCGACTCACCGGACATGGAGAGGTTGAGCAGGATGTAATCCGAGCCCAGGCACATGCCGGGCGAAAAGTACTCGTGCTCGTCCATCAGCTCCGTCTCCACCATCTTGACGTTCGGGGCCGCGAGCCGGCGGGTAGAATCACAACAAAACTGGGGACGCGCGACGCGGCGCGGCTCGGCCCTTCCCTCCCGTCCCCTTTGCCAGGGCGGTAGACGCGTGCGTGCGTGCGTGCGGCGTGCGGGCGGTCGTGCGTGCGAGCGTGCGGCGTGCAGGCGGTGCAGGCCCAGGCCGAGGAGACAAGCGTGCGCTTCCGATGTCGCCTCCGACTCAACTCGTCTCCGCTCTACTCCAACCACACTCCACCCGTACCGCTGCGTGCTGAGCCGCCTGCCGCCTCGCCGAGCCGCCGCCGGCCCCGCAGGCCCCGCAGGCCCCGCGGGCCCACAGGCCTGCCGCCGCCGGGCCTAGCGGCGCAGCGGGGAGGGGCGGGGAGGGGCGGGGAGGGGAGGGGCCGCGGGTGGCCGGCGGTGGGGGGGACGCGGGGCCGACACCGCGCCGCCACGCCGCTAGCGCCACGGCGCCGGCAGGACAGGCCACGCCGTGCCACGCCGGGCCACGCCGGGCCACGCCCAGCGACGATATTAATTAGCCACCTTCTTGACGACCCGCGGCTCGCGGCTCCGCGGGGACGAGCTCCCTCCCCGCGGCCGCCGCCGCCAGCGTCCTCAGCTCTCGACCAGCGCACCTTGATTTGTATTATACTGTGAGCTCATTTCTTTATTTCTTTTACGCTTTTTTTCCAGTAAGGAATGGGTTTTCTACAAATTTCAATTTGGCATAGATTTTAAACTGTATTGACTGAAAAGGAATTGATGTTCTCCCCGAATACTTTTGTTCTGATTTTCCCTGATTGTTTGAAAAGTGATGCCCCCCTCGGCAGCGGGGTCCTCGGCTCGTGTCGCCGGCCGCCGCCGTGCATACATACCGCCGCCGCCCCGCCGCGGGTCAACGGGGGAGTGCCGAAGCCGAGCCGCGAGCCGCCGCGGGCCGCGGGCCGCGGGCCGGGACGGCGGGAGGGGCGGGAGTGCGGGCCGGCGGCCGTTGCGACACGCAACCCCTTCCGCTCCCGCCTTCCCATGCCCCTCCCCCCCCTACACACACACACACACACACACACCATGGCACGCCTTGTGGAAAGGCGCCATACTTCCAACATAAGTTGTCTTTTCTTTGCAAAGATGCACGCGGCCGCCGAACGCCGCCGCCGCCGCCGCCGTCGTCGGGGACGTCGGCGGGTGAGCCGGGACGGGGGGGACGTCGTCTACTGCTCGGAGCAGGCCGAAGCCGCTGTTTATCGGGCATGTGCATCGGGGGGGGGGGGGGGGGGAGGGAGGGGAGGGGGTGCCCCGGCCCGGCTCTCAGCGCCGTGCCGGCCGTGCCGTGGACAGCGGAACTCACCGAACGATTCGGTTCGAAATAACTCTCCGTGAGAACTGAACAAGATATTCTCCTACGGTCTGACGGAGACGGGAACAGACGGAGAGTCGCCTAAACCGCCCTCCCCCCCCCCTTCTCATCGCACTCGGCGCCTCACCTCACACTGCAGGTAGAACAGGGAGAGAGAGAGAGAGAGAGAGAGAGAGAGAGAGAGAGAGAGAGAGAGAGAGAGGGACAGAGGGGGGGGGGGGGGTGCAGGATGTAGAGGGACGCGGTAAGCTTATTGACACGTCAAAACCGTCCATGCATGTGTGCCGTTTGCCCTTGACCTGTCAAAGCAGGCTTGAAGCGCATAAATAGCACTGTTGGAGGCCAAGGACGGGGAGTCGCGTCGCGGGGTCCGCGGGCCCGCGGGGTCCGCGGGGCGGGACGCGCCAGCCGCGCACATGGGTGTATACGTGTACATGCTCGGCGGGGGCAGCGGCGGCGCGGGACGCCGCACGGACTCGGCGCCATCATGTGCACGTGAAAGAAGGATTCCGCCTCGCAAATCGTGTCAGCAGTCTCGGATATCTTTACCGGAGAGCCGCAGAGGTCGTTAAGAGAGAAAAAAAATGTGTGTACTTTATGGGCTGCCGTCTGGCGGCGTGGCGTGGCGCGGCGTACGATCCGAGTGCCGGAGTTCGGGTTTCCTCGTTTGTCAAGTATTTAAACACATGTTTGTTTTTTTTTAGAATATTGATATCTTGGTTAATCGATGGAGGCGGCAGTGGCAGTGCAATCGATTAACTAATGAGCCCGCACTGCTTCTAGTGCGTTTTGCAATGCGTATGAAGGGGCACGTCTCGCCGGCGCCGCCACGCACGGCCACGCCACGCCACGCCACGCCACGCCACGCCACGCCACGCCACGCCACGCCACGCCACGCCACGCCACGCCACGCCACGCCACGCCACGCCGCGTGGAAATGCTGCTCTTATGGCCTCCGCGAGGAAGACGGCCTGCGGTTCCCTTGCGGATCCCCGCGGCGGCCTTCCGGTCCGGCCCACGAAACGGTAAGCGAGTTGACTGAACGCCGCGCGCACGAGGCGCCGGCCGTCACCATGAACCATCCCGAAAAGAAGAAGGACACAACGGTCGGTGTTGGTTGTTTCGAAGGCGGGTGCTGCGAGACGCATCCACCGCGGCGCGGTCCGCCGTGTGGGCTTCCCTGCCGCCAGCGATACTCCCCGCATCCGAAGAGCCCCTCCCCGGCGGGGTATGGCCGCGGCTGCGGCTGCGGCTGCGGGCGTGCAGTGTGACATGCAGTACTCCTCCGATACTGTATCGCCTCGCCTCGCCTCCCGCGGCCGCGATACGGGGTCGAAAGTCTATGAAATTAGGGGACATTACGGGGAGATTTCCCGCCAGCCCCGCGCCGATGCGTGCGATAGCCGCAGCGCTCACTTGTTGTTGTCCTCTGACGCCGCCGTGCCGTGAGGTGGGGGCGGGAGGGGGAGGGGGCGTCATGACGCCACGATATCCGTGCACTACGGCACTCCCGTCGGGCGCGCATGTAAACAACTACCGCGAGCTACCAACCTGACATGGCGGCCGCCGTGACCGCCGCCGTGGCCACGATCACCCCTCCGGTTGGCACCCCTGCCGGCGAGCCCGCGGAGCCCGCGATGAGGTTGACGCCGCCGTTGGACGCGGGGGGCGCGGGGGTCGCGCCCAGCATGCTACGGCCTCCTGGCCGCCAGACCGCGGCGGCGGCGGCGACGTTCGAAACGCACTCGCGGGGCAAACAAGTGCCTGGCGCGGCGACGGCGGCAGCGGCGCGAGCGCCCCCGACGACGCCTTGCGAATTGTTTTCTGGTCCGTTATTGGCACTCACTGCGGGATGATGCTGGACGCGGAGCAGGTCCCCGTCACGCTTGTCACGCACTCGTCACACTGCCCTGCGGGCACACATCGCGTCACGGCGGCCACAGTCACGCCCGCACCACCGCTGTCACTGTCACTGGCGGCCGCGCTGGGCCGGGGCCGCGCATCCTGGGGCCCCCCGCGGGGCTGCGGCCGGCTGCGGGGCTCGGGGGTCGGGGCGGCGCGGCGTCCGCGTGCTGTCGTGTCGTCTGCTGGCCGGCTGGCTGGACCGATGAGGTACGCCCCGCTTGGCTACGCCGGGCTGCGCCTTGCGCCGAGTGCCTAAGTCTTCGACAAGTCGCTTTCGGAGCCCGCCTTATCTCCCCTTATCGTCGTATGCCTCTGTCTCTGTCTTGGCCTTCTTCTTCTTCTTCTTCTTCTTCTTCTTCTTCTTCTTCTTCTTCTTCTTCTTCTTCTTCTTCTTCCTCCTCCTCCTCCTCCTCCTCCTCCTCCTCCTGTTCCTCCTCCGCAGCTTTTATCAGCGGAGTCAACAGCAGGGGAAGGGGAGGAAGGGGGGGGGGGGGAGGGAGGATGGCAGTGAAACGGGGGCGGGGACGACGGGAGGGGGGGTGGGGGGGTCCCCTGCTCCACGCCACTTCAGCCCCGCCGAGAGAAGCAGAAGAGGATTCGCCGCCCCCACACACACCTGCGGAGAGTACGCGCGCGGGACTCCTGCGAACCCCGCACCGGCTTCTCCGGGGAAGAGGAGAGCGGGGGGCGTACGTGCGCCGACCGCGCCAGTGGGAGGTAGGCAACCGCGGCGGAGGCTGTGGGGGGCTGTGGGAGGCTGTGGGGGGCTGTGGGGGGCGGCGATGCCCTGGCAACGCCTCGAGTGCGTGCCGGTGCCGCTGAGACGCGCTCTCGTCCCGATTGAGTCCCATACTGATAAGGCGCACCTGCCCGCTGCGTGCGATTTACGCCCGGCCCCTTATCTGCCTCCGCGCTGATGATTGTGTGTGTGTGTGTGTGTGTGTGTGTGTGTGTGTGTGTGTGTGTGTGTACCAGTCCGATGGCGGGCGGACGCCCTCGGCCTCGGCTGCCGCCGCTGCCGCCGCTGCCGCGGAGAGCAACTCGCCCACCACACCGGCGGATTGATAGGCCCTGAGGTACTAATTCGATGAGTCCAAAGGCCACACAACAAATGTTACAATCGCCTCGAGGTTGTTTTCCACTCATCAGGACGGGTGGGCTTGCGCTGCGCCGCGCTGTGCCGCACTGCGCTGCCTCGCGGCTCTCGGCGAGCGCCTCTCCTGGCTGCTCATGCATAAGAGGACTCGAGTGGCACTACTACCACTGTCCCTGCTGGGGACGCGAGCGGCTTCGGAAGTCGCCGACGCAGCCGGTCGCGGGTTCGACTCCCGCCTCCGGCTTGATATTTTTTTCCTCCCGATTTTCAGTCGTTGTGGGCGCACAGTGAGCGCTGTGCGGAGGACGGCCTCGTCTTGCTGCGGCGGTCCGCTCCCGGTTCGCGGTTCTTATCTTTCCCGTTACGTGCAGCGGCGGCGTTTTCTCGTAACCCAATCGGCAGGAGGACAGTGAGCCGGGCGGCGGCGGGGCGACACCGCCGGCGACACGCGCCCCGGGGCCCGGCCGGGAGCCGCGGGGGCCGCGGGACCCCCCGCGGACAGCCGTTCCCGATGAGAGAGGGTGTGAAGGGGCTCACTGAACCCGAATGCAGGTGTGTGTGTGTGTGCGGGCGCGCCCCGGCCCGCACCGGCCCGCCCGACCCGCCCACCCGCCCAGCCCCCGGCCGCCACACACACACACACACACACACACACACACGGCGCGCAGCAGGAAGGGAAATGCAAATGCCGACGTCCTTTCCCAACAAAACACGGCAGGCAGGCGGGCGGGCGCGGCCACCGCGCGGCCACCGCGCGGCTGCGTGCGGAATCATTGACTTCTAATGAGGGTGTCGCTGTCACCCGGCGAGGACCCCGCCGGCCCCGCAGGCGACGCCCCCGCCTGCATGGTCGGAGCGGATCAACGTCGGCCGGCCTCCGCCGGCTCGCGACGACGGCGGCGGTGGCGTCCCCGGCGCAGCTCAGGACGGCGCCGGCGGCATGCCGTGCGTCCATTTCTTTCCCGGTCTGCGCCAGCGGATCCACGTGCTAACAAGCCCCGGTCCCTCTCCGCGCAATCGGATCGCATCCCCCCCCCCCCCCCCCCCGGCCTCGCAACATGCACGCGGGCCTCGGGCGGGCCTTGGCCGCCGTGTCGCGCCGCTTGACATGTTCTAGTTTTCATCGCTAGAGCAAACCTGCAGCCGTCTGTGCCGCCGCTGCTGCCGCCGCCGCAGCAGCCGCACCGTGACCTCTCGCGCCGCGAGATGGGTCAGATAGTGCCGGGGGAAACCTTCAATGTTTCAAACGGCCCGCGCCGCGACCGCATCTGTCTGCCGCGTCGCGTACTGTAACCGCGGCGCTGCGGTATCGGCACCCCCCGGCCGGCCCGGCCACACACATGCGAGTGCAGGGCTTGCCGCGGGGCTTACCGCGGGGCGGGGGTTCTCAAGCACCCCCCGCGGTGCTCGAGCCCGCACCCGCCCCCCCCCCCCCCCCCCCCCACCCTCTCTCCCAACGCCGTGCCATGCGTGACACACGCTCGTTGGCCTGGCGGCTAATTTGCATCGCTGCCGTTTCAAGTGTTGACTCACGGATTATCAGCAGCCATGCGAGTCATACGGACCAAGATCGCCGTCGCCGCCCGATTTCGCTTGGACCGCGATGCGTCGCGCTCGCCTGTGCGCTCTCTCTCTCTCTCTCTCTCTCTCTCTCTCTCTCTCTCTCTCTCTCTCTCGCTCGCACTGTCCGCGGCGGCACGCCGGATTAGTGGTTAGCGCGCGCTTGCGTGTGGTGCGAATGCGGCCGCCGCGCGAGAGGACATCTGATTTTCAGCGCGGGGATACGCGGCGGCGGTTTACAGCGCGGCGCACTACAGGAAGCGGCCCGGCGCGGCGGGGCGCGGCGGGGCGCGGCGGCTCCGAGAATGCCGCCACGCCGTCGCCGCAGAGCCGTTCTGGTTAGCGGGCCGCCGCGAAGAGCAGCGCTCGCGGTTCTATATTTCTTTGCCGCGGCGACCAAATTTTTCTCCGCGGTATTTTTTTTTATTTTTCTAAAAAGAAGACGGGCAACGCGGCCCGAAAAACGTCGCCCTGCCATTTTCGTCGCTGATCCCCGTGGAGCGAGTCAGGTAGTGGAACACACCTTCGGCGGCGGTTTCGGCTGTGTGTATCCGCCGCTGCCGATCGCGGTGGAATTTTTGCTAGTACTGTTTGTCAGCGTGTGCACAGATTTGGTGGTACGGGTTGGGGACCCCTCGGCCGCCGGGATTCCGGCAGGAGGAGAGAAGGGCCGGGGCGGGGGCCGAGGCGGGGCCCGGGCCGGCGGAGCCGAGAGCACACGAACACACCCACCCCGGCCGTGCCCGGGAGGCGGGAGGGAGGGGGCACGCGAGCACGCGCCCCCGGCTGCAGCACCACGTGACCGGCGACCGCCGGCGACCGCCAGGGCTGCCAACGCTGGAGATAAAATGGCATCTGTTCTGTTGTCGTGCCGTTCTCTCCTTTTTGCATTTCCCACAGCGGGAACTGCATATGCCGTGGTGAAGCGCGGTGCAATTCTCGGAGGCGCTGTTGTTGCTTTTGGCGAGCAAGGCCGCTGTGTTGTTGCCGCTCATTAAAAGTCATTGGGCCGATAATGAAAAGTTGTCTGCCTTGCACAGTATCGTCCACTTGACCGCATCGAAATATATACATACAAAAAGAAAAAGTCGCCGGATCATAAACTCTGCTCGGGACACGCAAATTGGGATTCGTATATGTATGCAATGGATGCACGATCAGTCTGCCATATGATGCAAAAGAGACCGCGATCCATGGGCAATGACAGTTTATTGACACCGGGAACACAACGAAAAAATACATTCTAGGTTCTATTTTTACATGGTATGTTCAACAACGTACATAAATAAATAATGGCTGTACAAACAAGTTTTTTTTTTCAAAGATTTCCTATTGAAAAAACAGAAGCTGTACATTGAATAATAAACATGCATGGGGGAAGAGGAGTCGTTTCTGCTGACGCCGTCCTCGAAGATGTGGGTGACGGTGACGCCCGTTCGTCGCTCAGTGCGCCGCGGCCGCGCCCGTCAGCGGCCTCCTCTTGACGGGGGAGTCCGACGGCGACGGCGGCGACCGGCGCCCCAGGCCGAACGGGCCGCACTGCCCCCCGCAGGGCCCCGCCGGGCCGCAGGGCCCGCAGGGCCCGCAGGGCCCGCAGGGGCTGCCCATGCCGAGCCGCAGCCCCCCGCAGGAGCCGCCGCGCACGCCCTTGCGCTTCCGCAGGGACTCGGTCGGCAGGTAGTCGGTGGGCCTGCAGCACAAGAACGTCAACATTTAGCGCGCAGGGTAGGGTGTGTGAGCAGACCGCAACTTCAATAAATTGCGACAAAAACAAATATTCCAGCATTGGATATGTAATTTTTTTTTTTGGGGGGGGGGGGCGTTCAAAAACAAAGACATAAACACCGCGATCAGTACCTACTGAATCCTGGATCACACCAACATCCAACATCGAAAGCAAAACACAAAAGGAAAAAAACAAACAAAAACCCGGTGTTCCACGTGCGTTGATGTAACTATGCAAATGTTCAAAACAGAAGTGGCCTATGGAAATAGGACGGCACGCACCTGAGCAGCCGGCGGAAGTCGTAGGGGCCGCGGAGGTCCTCGTTGGAGCCGCTGGGGCTCCTGCTGGGCGGCGGGGCGGCGGCCGCGGCGGGCGGCGAGTGCGGCTGGGGGTATCCGGAGGTGCGGGCGGGGGAGGGGGCCATGGCGGGGGAGGTGGGCGACGCCGAGGCGGGCGGCGCGGGGTTGGACGTCGGCGTCGTGTCCCGCAGCACGCGGTGCACGTCCGGCGGGTGGATGCTCTGCGCGGCCTGCGGGGGCGTGGCCGCGGACCCCGGCGTCGACCCGCCGCCGCTCTGCTTGAACCTCCCCTGCCTGCAACAAGACCGGTGGGGCGTCATCGCCGTGGTGTCATCGGGGCCGTCGTAAACAAACGGCGCTGTCTCCCTCGCCGGAGTCCTCACCCTTGGCTGGGCTGCCCCCTGGCCCTGGCACGCCGCGGCGCCTCCGGCTGGAGGTTGTCCGCGTTCTTCCTGGACACCTGGTCCTGGAGGGCCTCGTAGTACGCCGCCGACCCCGCCGCCTTCCCGCCGCCGGGGACCGGAGCCGGCCCCGGAGCCGCGCCCTGGCCGGGGTGCCCGGGGTGCCCGGGGTGCGCGGGGCCGGGGCCCGAAGGCTTGTGGCGGCGCAGGTACCGGTGCGCCTCCTGGTTGGCGGCGTGCACCTTCTGCGAGAAGGCGGCCAGCTCCGCGTTGCTCCTCACTACCGCGTCGGGGGTCGGCATCTGCGGGGCGCGAAGCAGTGCTGGCAACCAGTGGCCCAGAGAAGCAGGCACCCCGTCCGCCCACCCGCCCGGCGACGCCTCGTCCTGCAGGCTCGGGGCGGCGGGACGGAGACCTCAACGCGGGGGACTCAAACCGACACCAAAGTATCACTCCCAGGTTTTTCTTGATTTAAAAAAAGTGATCAACAATAAAGAAACCCCCAAGTGTGATTGAGGTACTGAGATCCTGCAGACCTGTGCCGGCGGCGCGCGCTCCCGCTCCCGCTCCCGGTCCCTGGTCCGCGGGTCCCCTTCCTGGTCGCGCCTCCAGCGCCTCCGAGCCGTGTACCCGCGGAAATCTGCAAGCATGAGGTCGTCGGTGAGGTGAGCGTCGTCGCGGTGCTCCCCCCGGCGGCCCCCGCGGCACTTACGGCTCTGGATGAGCACGGCGGCCTGGTGCGGGTCCAGCGGCTGGTTCTCCTTGTCGTTGCCGCGGCGCCGCAGCCGCGCCTTGAGCCACGCCGCGGCCCCCGCCTGTTTGCCTGCGGAGCACAAAGCACAGATACCGTGGGGGCTGCTGTCGGGCCGCAGTGACTTGTGGCCGCGCACCGGGTCTTGACTCACCCCCTTTCTTGGGCTGGCTGACTAGTGCGGCGGGCTGCCGCTGCCGCTGCGCCCGGCTCGCCCTGGGCTCCGCCCGGCCGAACGGCCCGTTGGCGTGCGGCACGTGCTGGGCGCGCGCCTGGCCGGGCTGCGCGTGCGGCGCGGGCGCCTTGAGCTCGTGCGCGCGCCGGCGCTCGATCCAGCCGCGCACGTACCGCTGCAGCGTGAGCGCGGACTGGCGCTGCACCTCGCGGAGCTGCGCGCGCTGCGCCCGCTGCGCCAGCGCCTCCTTGTGCGCCAGGGCCTCGTCGAGGGCGCGCCGGTAGCGCACGCGCGTCACCCAGCCGCGCACGCACGCCTGCACCAGGACCACCTGCCGCACCTGCTCCTCGTACATCTTGGCCAGGTACTCGACGTGGTAGTACTTGAGGAACACCTTGGTCTTGCCCAGCGCCCAGCCGTCCATGTGCAGTCGCACCAGCAGCAGCCTGCAGGACTCCCTCGTCGCAGGAACGTTGTCCTTGAAGCCGAAGCCAAGGAAGTAGTACCTGCGGGCGGAGAGGGACGGCGTGTCAGATGCGGGGGGCGGCATGCTGGGCGCGGCGGCCGGCAGGGCGGCGTACCTCTTGAGGAACTCGGCGAAGGACAGCCGGTGCGAGAAGCCGTGCTGCCGGATCCGGATCGTCTCCAGGACGCCGGTGTAGCGCAGCTGGCGCAGCACCTTCTCGGCGTCGAACACGGCGCCGCCGCGGCCGCCCTGCGGGGGCTGCGCGGCCAGCGGCGCCGGCTGGGGCCGCTCGTCGCTCGGCTTGATGCAGCGCACGAACTGCGGCGACCCGGACACCATCTTCTGCAGCAGGTCCATCAGGCTGAAGCGGAAGTAGGTGGAGACGGTCTGCTGGGCGCGCGACTGCGAGGCCAGCCCCACGCTGCTGAAGCGCTCCTGCGGGGACAACGACGGCGTTTAGTGGCGACCCCCGGGGCTCACCGACCGCCGCTGACGGCGCCGCACCACACTACCACACTCACGGGGGGCGTGGAGGGTTCCGGGCTGGGCGTGGCCGCGGCGTACAGGTTCCCCGTCCTGGTGATGGGGCACTGGAACAGGAAGCGCACGGCCGGGATGGACGAGCGCCGCACCACCTGCGGAGCAACACCGGCACGGCCGTCATGAGCACCGGGAGGACGCCGCCGCGAGCAGCGAGGACAGCGCCACGCACCTGGATCACCTCCGGCGGCAGGAAGTTGCGGTTCTTCTCGAGGAAGCCCTCGGCCTGGTAGACGACGCGGCCCGCGTAGTGGCAGACGGCGAAGCACAGCGCGTTCCCCTTGGGCCGCACGTAGAAGCGGCTCTTCATGTTGCAGTGGAACTTGTCTGCGGGCAGCATGCAGCAAACAGCGGTTAGCTCCGGGGCAGGGGGGCGGCGACGGCAGCGGCCAGCGACAGGCCCGGCGTGGCGTGGCCCCGGTAGGACTCGCCGGGCCGCCGCCGCCGTGCGCCGCCGGGCGCGGCCGCGCGTCGGCGCACGATGGGTGGCCTACCCGCCGGGGGACGACGCCCGCCGCGCCGACCGCAGCACAGCACTCACCGACTAGCGTCCGGTCGCTGGCGCGGGGGAACCGGGACTCCTCGTCGAGCAGCGCCAGCAGGCCCAGCGGCCGGGACAGCAGCATGTCCAGCACGGGCCGGTTGTCGGAGAAGTCCACCAGGTCGACGGGGACGCCCTCCGCCATGTACTCCTGAGAGAGGCAGGGGGTCATATTCTCTCGGTTTAAAAACGCGTCTACGCCAATTCGCGCAGCCTCGATGAGCACGATCTAGGGCAGCACCGAGGCCGCGGGGAGGTGCGTCGTTACGCGAGCGCGCCCCGCGTCGGCCGCCGGGGCCGCCGGGGCCGCCGCAGCCCCGGGAACTCGGCCGCCTCCCGCGTACCTGTTGTTCCCACGTGAAGATATGCTGGTTGAAGTAATACTGAATCTGCTCGTTGGCGATGTTGATGCAGAGCTGCTCGAACGAGTTCCGGGGGAAGTTCTCGAAGCCGAAGATGTCGAGGAGGCCGATGGAGAGCGGCTCCTCGCTGCAACGCGCGGGGGGAGGACGTCAGCCATGCGACACGGGGCACACCGGCGCCGCCAGGAGGCCCGAGCGGCCCCAGCGCTTACCCGGCTTTGGTGAAGGCGAGCAGCGTGTTGATCTGGTTGACCATCCAGTCGAACAGCCTGCCGTACAGCCCCTTGGCCAGGGCGTGCCTGGCCGCGCTCGCCTCCTGCTTGCTGTTGCAGCGCGTGATGGTCTCGCCGCGGGTCACGACGCTCGTCGAGGTCAGCGCCGTCACCAGCTCGGCGGCGTCCACGCCCAGCAGCTGCGACACTGCGGGCACGGAGAGGCGGTTGGTGAACATGGCACAGTACCAGGTCACGGGCACAGGCCTCCCGGCAGCGGGGGCGGCGGCCGTGGGCTACGGTACCTCGGTGGAGTGGTGCCACGTCGAGCAGCCGGGTGCCAGGGTCGCCGGCGCCGCTGTTGGCCGGGAGCTGGTCGGCGAACTCGAGGTCGCCGATGTGGAGGATGGCGGCCAGAACCCGGTACACCGAGTCCACCTCATCGGCGCGGAAGCCGAGCAGCCCGAACGCCGCCTTGAGCTGGTAGAACCGCTCCACGTTGGCCTGCGGGAAGGGCGCAAGCCGGGCCGTCAGGTCAGAGTCGGCGCGGGTTCGAATACCGGACAGCCGTCCCGCCCGGGCCGCGCTTTTACCTGCTTCGTGGCCGGGTCCGTCCGCTCCCCTGCGAGGAAGGCGTGGTGGGCGCGGAGGTCGGCGTCCAGGTGGAAGTCGTGGAGCCGGCCCTCACGCTCCAGGCCGTCGTACAGGTAGTAGAAGACGTGGAAGTTGCGCTCGCCCCTGGGACGGCAGAGAATCGGTTACAATTTCCGCCAATAAAATCGGCGCCCGGCCAAAACGGCGACTTACTCGGCCTGCTGCACGACCCGGGACTGCTCCAGGAGGTAGACGGAGATGCGCGCGCCAGTCACGCGTCCGCTGCGCGTCATGGCCACGTCCAGGTACTTGCCGAAGCGCGACGAGTTGGCGTTGATGCCGGTCTGCGCGTTGCCGAACGCCTCCATGACCGGGTTCACCTGCAGGATACGCTTCTCCAGGTTGCGGTTCGGTGCCTGCCAAAAGCACATGGACAAGTTTACTTTTGTGGAACAACAGAAGGGAAAGGGTCTGGGCGGCCGGGGAAAATGCAAATGGTGCAACAACAACAAAAAAAAACAGAAAGAAAATTATCGGCGTCTGTCTGCGGAGCGGGCGTCGGGCCCCTCTCTCACCTTGCCCAGGTACACGAGCTGCTTGAGGAGCAGGTTGGCGGACACGGTCTTGCCGGCGCCGCTCTCGCCTGAGATGACGATGGCCTGGTTGTGGGTCTGGTGGAGCAGCGACTGGTAGGCGGCGTCCGCCACGGCGAAGATGTGCGGCGGGTTGTCGGAGCGGGCGCGGCCGCGGTAGCGCGCCTGCTCGTGCTCCGAGTACAGCCCCAGGCTGGCGAACGGGTTCACCGCCAGCAGGATGTCGCCGATGTACGTGTAGATCTGGCCCTGCTCGAAGCGCCGCTGCAGCTGCTCCACAATGCTGGCCTGGGGGGAGGAGGGGGAAGGCGGCGTTAGGACACCCCGGGGGACACCCTACCGCGGCGCCGACGGCACCTCGCGCACGGACCTCGGTGAGGTTGTCCAGCGCCGCCAGGTCGTCCCGGAACATGGGCTGCGGCTTGGAGCGGCGGTCCTGCTTGAGCTGGCCGTGCTTGGTGGTGACCTGCGGCGCGCGCTGCCGCTGCCGCGCCCGCTCGCGGGGGCTCCTGCCGTCGCCGTTGATCTCGCGGCGCAGCTCCAGGCGGACCTGCACAGGCAGTACTTGTAGGCGTCCGGGGAGGGGAGGTCGTCCGGGCCGCCGCCGTCGGCCGTCGGCCGCCGCCGCCGCGCTACTCACCCTCTGCGCCTGCACGGCGGCGCGCTGCAGCAGCGGGTGCCGCAGCAGGTGCCGGCTGAAGGGCCGCTGCTCCATGTCCTTGACGAGGCACTGGCGCACGAAGTCGACGAGCTCGGCGCCGTGCTGCTCGGGCTGCGCGAGGTGCGGCGGCGGGTTGCGCGGGATCTGGAAGAGGGCCCGCATGGGGTGCAGGTCGCTCAGCGGCGGCTCCCCCTCGGCGAGCTCGATGGCCGTGATCCCCACGGACCACACGTCGCAGCGGCAGTCGTAGGACGAGTCCAGCTGCTGCTCGCACGCGATCACCTGCAACGGAGGCGGTGAGGGCGGTGGGGGCGGTGATGGCGGCCGGACACGGAGGCCCGATGACACGCTCCTCCACACCTACCTCTGGCGCCATCCAGTACGGCGTGCCCACCGAGGTGTTCCGCCGGCCCAGCGTGGCCTGCAGGTGCGAGGACACGCCGAAGTCCACCAGCTTGACCTGCGCGTCCTCCGTCAGCAGGATGTTGTGGCCCTTGACGTCGCGGTGCATGCAGTGGTTGGCGTGCAGGTACACCAGCGCCTCCGTCGTCTCCCGCAGGATGTAGCCGATCTGGTCGTCCGAGAGGCGCGCGCCCCGCTGCTTGAGACCCTGCACCAGGTCGGTGACCGAGCCGCCCGTGCACAGCTGCGACACGGACAGGGCGGGTTAGGTCGGGCGGGCGCTTGCTGGCGCGCTGCCCGGCCGGCGGCGGACCCCCCGCGGCCTTCCGCACAGCCCCGGGGCGAGAGACCGCTTTCCATCCACCGGTTCAAAAACCGCACAGATCTCCTCCCGAGATTGTGCACCCTGGACAGCACAGCGCCGGCCGAGCCGAGGCAGCCGAGGCCGCGGCTGCGTACGCAGCGGCACCACGGACGGAGGCGCCCGCCGCCGCCGGCCCGAGCCCCCCGCGAGCGGACGGGGTAGGCCACCCGCAGCGCGCGCGCGCACGCCGGAGCACCGCGGCTGCCTACCTGCCGGGCGGCCGGGTGCCCTAACGAGGGAGCCTCGGCGGGTCTCTGCGGCCCTCTGCGGCCTAACCCGACATAAGCAGGGCGGGGACCTCGGTGCGCGAGCGGCCCCACCGGTCAGCAGCACTCGGCGAGCCGCCGCTAAGCAGCCGGGAGCCGGTCAGCGAGAGTAATTAGTCCGACACGGCGACGACTGCGGCGGCCGTGCGCCGGCTTAGCTCTCTCGCCGCCCGGCCGGTCCGCCCGGCCGCCCTCTCGTCGTGCGGTAATACGACAACGTTTTGAATCCCCCCCGCGGCAGGCGGGCATGAAGAGCGCGGGTCCGCGGGCCGGTGCTCGCTTCCGGTGCGTTTTCGCTGCCCGTGGACCCCTGCCAGCCCGCCTGAGCTGCCTGGAGGGCGGGCGGAGGGAGAAAGGATGACGTCGCCCGGGCGGAGTGCCCGGAGCCACCCGGAGCCGCCCGGAGCGTCGCCCGCCCGTGACTGCCCCCCCCCCCCCCCCGCCCGTGGTGTCCCCGACCCGCGCGGGGTTGGCGCTGACTCTGACTTCTTGTCGTTTCATGCCTCGATGACGCCCTCTGCTGACTTTCCAAGCAAAAAAAAAAAAAAAATGGGGATTGTGGAGGGCCGGCGCCGGGGGCCTCGTTTGTATCCGGGCGTACCCCGGAGTCCAGCAGGGCGACGGTACTCTCTGCGCTCCAGTCGGTTCTTTTCTGCCGTCTGGAAAGGGCGGTCGTGGGTGATGCGGAAGGGACGAGCCTCTGCCTGCCCGTCTTCCCGTCCGAGGAAACAAGCTTCGCGGCTGAACCGCTGTCGTTTGTTTTTATCCCGGCGGAGTTCCGTTGCACAGTCAAAAAAAAATAGAAAATAAAAAAAAATCACGAGTTGTGTCATTTTGGTTGGCCCATTATGTATCGGGTGTGCGCAAAACGGCCGCTTCTGCCGCGTTATCGACTTGATCAGGCGGCAAACGGCGGGGGAGGGTGCAGAGAAAAAAGAAAGCAACGCGCGAAAAGCAGCGCGAAGACAAGTACGGCTCCTGGCGTGCGGTGAAAGGGGCGGCGAGTGGAAATACCTATTTAGCACGCTGTTTTCACGCATGTTTCATCTCCATAGCGACGCCGCATCGCAGAATGCAGAAAAGCAATGTTCCCGGCCGTTCGCCGTTCGCGGCGGAGGAGGCGGGGATCGGCGGATCCCCCGCTGCGCGGAGGCGGGCAAGGCGGGCGCCGCGCGAGGCCGAATAGGCGAAGCCGCGAGGGGGAAAGGGGGGCGGAGACGGAGAAAAATGGGTGCAGCGGGACCGAGCCCGTCCGCGGGGGCCACGAGCACCGCGCCGCTGGAGGCTCCCGGACAGCTGCACTGGAGGCTGCTGGAGCTGGAAGCGCGCACGGCCCGGCCCCGCCGCACACACACACAATCCAATTCATGACTTAACAATTCCGCATCCTCTGCCATGAGGACGTGAACTAAAAACAATAACTGCATAACAGACTGGCGGCGTGGTGAGAAAATAAATAGTATGCCCGCTCGCGCTCTTTCTCTCGCAGTCTCACTCCCTCTCCCCCTTCTCTTTCTGCTTCTGCAACGCCGCCGTGCTCTCCGGGTCGACCCTATCTCTATCTCTCTTTCTTTCTTGCTTCTTCTTTTTTTTTTGTTCACGACGCGCATAGTCTGAATCCAATTAGTGAAGAATCCTCCACAAACGGCAGGAATTCTGCCAGCCATTAAATTAGCCTGCCTCCTCTCCTAGGCGGGATGCATGTCAGGGGCCCCTGCGGGGGAGCGGGTGGGTAGGAGGTCGGGGGAGAGTTGGGGGTTGGGGGGGAGGGGATCTGCGCACTGCATCACTCCTCGGAGAGCCGCAGCCGCTGGGCGCACACCGCAAGTCTCAACTCTACGCGAGCGCGATCGCAACTCTGCGGCAACAAGTTATTACTCAGTTCCGTTTCTGAGCGCGATCGCACGGGGTGCGGGGCGGGGCGGGGCGGGGCTGCGAGGACGTGTACGTGCGAGTACTATACTACTCCGTGGCGTGCCGTACGCACCCCGGCGCGCCGCCCGCCGGCCGAGGTGAGACTTTATGCCGTGTTCGCGCCTCGCAGTAGCAGGCAGCAGTTGGCGTGTGTGTGTGTGTGTGTGTGTGCGAGCGTGTGTGTGTATGTGTGGGGAGTCCAAACGACATCGGCTCGGCGGGAACTCCCCCGCCGCCCCCGCGCGCCAATAAATTACCCGCCGACAGCCTCCCCCCTCCCCTGGGGGGAGAGTTTTATGGACATCAAAATCATGTCGGAGAAGCCTATACTGGACCCCCCCGCTGGCTCTGATGCGATCAGCACGGGGAAGAGCCCGGCTAGCCGGCCCCCGCTGCACCGCGCCCCGCCGCGCCGGCCCACCCCACGCAGATCCAGCCGGCCGCAACACGGTCTTGTTGTCGATCCGATCGTAACCCCTTTCGCGAAATGCCTGCTTGGCGCGGCGGCGGCGGCGGCGGCGGCGCTCCTTGGCAAATACTTCCTGCTCCGGCGGCTTGTCTTGCTGCGGGAAGAGGCCTTTCTTCGTGCTCGCGGCTGGCTGCTGGAGCGTCTGGCCTGGCCTGGCCTGCGGGGCCGCGGCCGCGCCTGCATGGCCGCTCTTTCCCTGACTTATCTGCGTCCGATCACCCTGTTCTCGCGAGAATATGCGCCGCCCGGCAGCCACCGCCGGCCCGGCCGGCCCAGAAGCCCAGCCCAGCCCAGCCCAGCCCAGGCCGGCCGGCCGGGCCCGGTCACGCCCCGTACATGTGCCGCTACACTTCACGCGGTGCGGGGGGAGGGGGGGCAGGGGAGGCCGGGAGGAGGCCGTCGTCGAGGCCCGGAGGAGGCCGTCGTCGAGGCCCGGAGGAGGCCGTCGTCGAGGCCGGGAGGAGGCCGTCGTCGTCGAGGCCCGGAGGAGGCCGTCGTCGAGGCCCGGAGGAGGCCGTCGTGACCCTCGCCGACGTCGCGACGTCGGCACAACCGAAGCGCTCGGCACTCACTCACCTCCATGACGAACCACAGCTGGTCGTCCTCGCGGCAGGCGGCCCGCAGCAGGTACAGGCCGCGGAAGGCGGGCAGGTTGGGGTGGCCGCTGAGCTCGCGCAGCACGCGGTACTCCTCCTCGATCTCCTCCAGGTTGTCCGCCACATTCTCGAGGATCTTGACGGCGACGCGTTCACCTGTGAGTGGCCCGCGACGTGTGAGTCAGAGACGGTGACGACGACGAGCAGACACACACACACACACACACTCTCTCTCTCTCTCTCTCTCTCGGCGGCCGGGGGCCGCGGGGGGTCGCACTCACCGGTCAGGTTGTCCTTGGCGTTGTACACGTCGCCGTAGGTGCCCTCGCCGATGAGCTCCTTGAGGGCGAACCGGTCGACGGGCGAGGGCAGGGAGTCGAAGTGGACGCGCTGGGACAGCCCGCGGTAGGTCATGGCTGCGGGCAGACAAGGGCGGGCGTGAGCGCAACGCGCCGGCCTGCGGTGGTGGCGGGGGCGGCAGGCACCTGCCGCCGCACCTGGCCGCGCCGCGCTCGCAACATTACAAAATCACTTATGCGTTTTCCCCCTGCTGCAATACCGCTTCCCGTAAATACAGCTGCGCAAACCGGGGCTAAGTCGGTATTGCTCTGATTCCTCGTCGTGCTGCGACGCATGCGACATCAGGGCCCACAGCGTTCCCCTCAGGTCCGGCCGGGGCGGGTCAGATTAGATTAGGCTGCGTTATGGTCGGGGCACGAGGGAGGACCGCGGCACTATAAGGGCGCGGAGTGGCGGGGTGGCGGGGTGGCGGGGTGGCGCCTGATCCTGTTAAACATATTGGGTTTGCCACGCTAAGGTCAGTGGCACAGCGGGGTGGGGGTGGGGGTGTGTGTCACGCTCTCTGTGGGTCGCAGGAAGACGCCGGGAGGAGATGGGGGGGGGGGGGGCTTTCAGACAGCCAAGGCTGCTTTGCCTCGTGTGTGTGCGGTGTGTGTGTAGGTGAGTGTGTCCGACACGTGCCGCCCGTTCACACGCCGACTAAACGCTCCCGCTCGCGGCGTTTTTACGGCTGCATTCTCCGTAATCTCAGCGTCTTAATTAAATTTCGCAGTCAAATGAGCTTAAGTTTTATGTGGCACCTCAGAATTATGAGCTGTCAACATGCGCACGTGCCAGGGCGGAGGGTGTGTGCGTGTGTGTGGCATTTCAATTCATTGCTGATTTCCCGATTTTTTTTTTTTTTTTGGGGGGGGGGGGCTTAACCGAGCTTGTTGAACCTGTCGGAGCGTCGAAGTGCACTGTGTTGGCTGGAGCGGCGGCAGCGGTACAGCACCGGCGCCGGCCCGCTCCGGACGGGCGGCAGCAAAAGGGGGACACCGCGCCTCACAACAAAACGTGACCCGGTTCTGCGAGTTTATGATGATCCAATCCAAAGCCGTACAAAGGCAGAGGCCCCCGCGGGCCCTGCGTCACCCTGCGGCGGCGGCGGCCCTCTCGTCCAACTATGAAGAGCATGTCGAGTCCGTGCCCCCCCCCCCCCCCCCGTTGAGTGTCGCCGGCACGGGACACGGGCAGCGGTCCGCTCCAACAGAACTAAACCAAACCGCGTACGGGCCGGGCCGCCGGGCCGCCGGGCCGCCGGACCCCGCCCCGCTACTCCGCGAACGCCCCGCGGATGCGGTTTTGTGGCATTTACACACACACACACACACACAGGACAGGCTGGGCCAGGCCAGCGGCGGCCCCCGGCGGCCACATCCGAGAGTCGCCGAGCTCAGCAGCCAGCGGCAGCGTTAGCGTGCAGGGCGAGGACGGGGGCCCGTCTGCTTGTGCCGCCGCCGCCGCCGCACGGCAGAGGCCGCGCGGTCGCTCCTTGGCCGGGTCAAGAAACAGTAGCGGCAGCGGACCGGCTCCCCCCCCCCCCCTCCCGAGCTGCCCTCCTGTACATGAGGGCCGCGCCCGGTGTCCTCGTCGGTTTACACAGGCAGGGGACGACGACGGGGAGGTGCGCGCGGCGCCGCCGCCTGCCGCCGCTCTGCTCCGCGGGCGACGTCATTTGTTCCGCTGGGGGTCCGCCGCGCGCGGCCCGCCCTCCTCACCTCCGCCCCCGCCGCCGTGTCGCGCGGGGTGTTGCGACTTTCTTATTCATCTCCTGGCCGGTTGTCGCCAGGCACGCGCGCACACATACACACACACACACACACACACACACCGTGGCCTTCAGGGCAGGCGTGGACCCCCGGGCCGAGCCGATGGATGGGCCGGGCGCCTGCGGATGCCGGGGTAGGCCGGCCCGCACGACGCGCGTGCCGTGCGGAGGCCGCCGCTGCCTACCCGGCAGGCGCCGTCGGACCTGGCCGTCGTTACCAGGAGCGCCTCCCCCGGGCCCCTCCTGGGCCGCTGCCTGCAGTCACCGCCGCCGCCGCGGAGGTGGCTGCTCCTGTCAGCGCCGCGCGTGCTGCGCCACGGTGGCGGGGGAGATGAGCGGCGGCAGCAGCGGCGGCAGCAGCGGCGGCGGCAGCAGCCGGGCGGCGGGGGCCGTGAAAGTGTGCGCGGCGACACACAAAGCCGGGCAGAAGCCGGGCAAAGCGACAGAACAGACAAGGAAGGTGATGTACTCGTCACGCCGCGCCGCGCCGAGCTGCGCCGAGCCGAGGATAAGTCGTCCGAACGGGAGGGAGCCCCCCGAGCCGCCGAGTCCCGAGCCCCGAGCCGCCGAGCACGGAAGCGGGAGCCCCACGACGACGGACATCGCGGACGTGATTCTCCGCTCCCCGCGGACCGGGCCGGGCCGGGCCGTCCGGACCCAACGATCTTAATACCACCGCGGAATTGCCTTTTATTGCTCTCTTAAACGGGACGTGAAGATGTAGGCTAGGGGGGCCGGCCGCGGCGCAGCTGGTGGGGCGCTGGCGATTCCGAAATCTCTCGGCTGCAGTCCGGTGCGGAGTTTATGTGACAGTCTGGCCCGTCGCGTGTTGCGTCTCTCGCCGAAAAACTGAATTGATCTGGGCCGTTGTTGGCTCTATCGGCGGACGACCTGGGGACGCTTCGGGGACGCCCTGCGGACACCTTCCTGGGGGCTGCCTGGTGACGCGCTGGTGACGCCCTGGTGACGGCTTTGGGACGCCTTTGGGACGCCCTGGTGACACCACCGGACGCGGCGGGCTAACGGGGCCGTGGGCGCGCGCCGCTCGGCTGTGGTGTGGCCTGCGCGGCGGCAAAAATAACCCGATTCCGGTGCCGGTCGTCGTCGCGGCGAGTTGCGCAAAACTGGAAGGAAAAAAGGTTTACACCCAAAAAATGGACTGTCGACCGGCTCCGGTCATAAACCGGAACCGCCCGGACACAACTGTCCTATATTCCTGGCGGGTTTGTATAAATCGATGAATATGTTGCGTTTTGATCTAACAGCGAAACTAGTTTATTTTTATCGGGGGCTTTTATCGGTGCGATTCGAAGCGAGATGTGGTGGTTGGAGAAGAGTGGAGGAGGGTTGGGGTCGCCGTGTCGATTAGGAGATTGGTTCGAGATATCGAGCGCCGGGTTCGAGCAAACCGAGCGGTGCCGGCAGTGGTAGCCCGACCGCTGCCGTGGCACCGGCGCTGGGCGGGCAGGGCGCTGGGCGCTGGGCCGGAACGGGCAGAGTGAAGCGGTGACCTGTGCCGTGCCGGGGGGACCAGCAGGGCCAGCGGGGCCAGACGGCCGCCGCCCGGACCCGGCCCTGTCATGCCGAGTAACGCCATGCCGGCCGAACAGCGAGGACACTGAAAGCCGAAAGTCGGGAGCGGCGGCGGCGGCGGCGGCAGCGGCGCGGCGGGAGTATAGCCGGACCAGGCCGCGACAGGCACCGCAGGCACGCAGCACCTGTCCAGCACAGCGGGCAGCGCTGGGCAGCGCAGGGCCGTGCCGGGTGCTAGGCAGTGCCGGTGACCGGCCAAAGTCAAGGGGGCCCTCGCTCAAAAACAGACTTACAATCACCAAAAAAAAAGAAACATGCACAAAAAAAATGATGTGAAACCCCTGGCCAGTTCTCGGACCATATCGGCTCCTGCCCGCGGCCGCCCGGATGATTTCCCCACCGCGGCCGGCCGTGGGAAGGACGCCGCCGAAGGCCGGAGCCGCGGGGGGGTCAGAGTGCAGCCGCACGCGCCGGCCACGGGTCGGACACGCGCCGGCCACGCCCGGCCACGCGCCGCCGCGGCCTCGGGGGCCCCGAAACACGCCACCCCGCTCCAGTTCCCTCTTCACGCACCATTTCAATTATACAGCACACAGCCCAGGCGGGTCTATGCGGTCGTGAAAATGAGGCGTAAAAGAGATTGTTCTCCACAAAAAAAAATAATTAATATATTTTTTTTTCAATTTGGTCGAAATTAGATTCCGAACGCAGTGGGGTATAATTATAATTTAAAGGGCCGGCAGCCCCCGCCACACCTTCTCCCCATCACACCGGCCGGAGCGGCGAGTGGCGCCCAGCAGCGGCGTGACCAGCACGGCTGGACAAAGGGGCCGTTCTGCACGTTTTCGTGGCCTTCGTGGCCTGCGAGAGAGAGAGAGAGACACTATCTGTTTGTCTTTCCTCCTTTCTTTTTCTCCCCCTTTTTTTTCGCCAGCATCAACAGAACATGATTTCGGGTCACGATAAAAAGGACCTCTCCACATGGTGCTGAGGAAGAAAGTCAGCAGCGGCGGCGGCGGCGGCTGCGGCACCGGCAACACAACTCTTTTGAGGAGGCGCCGCGAGAGAGGCTGGGGGGGGGGGGGGGGGGGGGCAGCCGTCCGGCACAAGACAATGTGCGTACTTAGCACACGGGCATTGTCCGCGCGGCACACACCTGTCACTGCCACGCGCACATCAGAGATTACGGCCGATGCAGAACACAATACTGTATGCCTCCGCGCAGCGCGGCCCGCGGCGTGGTGTATAACACCGTGCGGTGCGCTCCGGGCAGCCGGGGGGCAGCCGGGGGGCAGCGCGGGTAAAAGTGCTCAACTGACATATCACTTCATGTAACGATATGTACTTAAAGCGCGGCACTAAAACGAAGCGCTTTTACCGCGGCCAGTCAGCGGCTGCACCGGGCGGCGTGGCGACGTCCTCCGGCCCCGACGCGGCGTGACACATTGTTATTCGGCTTTCGCTTTCTGCCTCCACTTGGACAGGCGGCGGCGGCGGCAGCGGCGGCCGGGACCCACATGCGGCGCGTGAATCTCGTATTACCGTCCCCGCGGCCCGCGGTGCAGCAACGCCTCCGACACGACGGCGGCGTCGGGCTGCTCGCCGAGCCGCGCACGTGTCTCCGCCGCAGTCTCTGCCGCGTCCGCCGTCCGCCGCCGACACCGCCCCCTCCCTGAGAGACCAGGACCAGGACCTCCCCTCTCGCCGCGCGTCCTTACGCAACGTAATCGCCCTTCCTTACATTATTTTTCCCTTCTCCTCCCACGGCCCGGCCAGCGGCTAGACAAACAGCCACCTCTATTCACGCGGCGTAAAATTCACATCGCAATGATGATGGTCGGGGAGGAGACGCCGGGCAGCTGCCGCGTACGTAAGACACGCCTCTCCGACCGGTGCGTCGCGTCATCCTCGTCGTTAAAACGGAATCGGCGCAGGCCAGGCAGGGAATGGAGCCGCGCGCCGCCGAGCCGCCCCGCTTAGGCCCTCCTCCCCGCTCAGCCGTGCGTTTGGCGCGCAACGGCGGCACGATAGCAAGGGTGGCCGAGAACAGGACGACATGAAAATGCACGCGGCCCGTCCAGGCCAGGCTAGGCAGGCTAGGCGGGCTAGGCCAGGCTGGGCGGTACGGCTCCTGCCTGCCTTACTTTCCCCACGCACGGCTCGGCCTGGCCCCTTGGCCTGGGCCCCTGGCCTGGGTCCCCGTCGCGGACGCCGGTCCCTCGCTGCTGCTCTCAGGAGCCGCTGCAGGGCTGCAGGGCTGCGGGGCCGCCGGGGCCGCGGGGTCTGCGCCGTGGAGCAGACACAATGGCCAGGGCTGCCAACGCTGCCGGGGCTGCCAGGGCCCCGCCGCCTCCCCGCCAGCAACCCGCGGCCGCCCCGAAACACGGGAGAATACGCGGCGGCGGTGGAAGCGGTCGTGCCCCGTGCCATTTAGGCGGCCGTGGCCGTGCGGAGCCCCGCGACCTGCGTGCGTGCATGCGTGCGTGTGGCGTGCGGGCGCCGTGAGTACGTGCGCACGTATGTCGATCCCGTGCGTGCGACGGCGGAAGCACGCACCTGCCGAGTGAGACGGCGATAGTGCGAGCGGCCGGCTGCGGCAGCGGGAGCGACGAGGAGAGGAGACTCGCGACCAGAACCAGACCTAGATACAGTGCACGGGGTGCCGCCGGCGAGGCGAGTCCGTGACCCAGAGCGGCGCGGCGTGCGGCCCTGCATGCGCCGGCTGCATTTGCATCCAGAGGGGACGGAGTGGGGAGCGGGGCGGAAGCCAATATCCTCCTCGGATCCGGCCGCCGCCGCCGCCGCCGCTACCAGCGATCCCCGAACGACACCGGAATAATATTACACGGCGGCGCAGCGCCCGGGACGGGTAGGGTCAGCTGCCAGCTGCCAGTTGGCCGCCGCTGCGGGGTCCGTGCCCGCTTGACAGAGGCGGGGGACCTTTGCAGGGATTCAGTGAGAAGAGGGAAAGGTGAGGGGGGGGGGGGGGGGGAGGCTCATACGCTCGGTGGGCGGGGGAGGAGGGGAGCGGGTGTCAGGTGGCCGCACCGGACGTTGCGCCCGGCACAGCATCCGTGCGCGGCGCTGGGCGTGGACTGTACACACACACACACACACACACACACACACACACACACACACGCACACACACGGAGAGCGCCATGCCCCCCCCCCCCCCCAACCTCCCAGTTCTCCCGGGCCAACTCTGACGGCCGTTGAGCTATGGCACCACCACCGCGGCGCGTCCGCTCATGGATGACGATCATTTGCCTTTCTCTCTCTCTCCCTCTCTCTCTCTCTCTCTCTCTCTCTCTCTCTCTCTCCCTCCCTCCCTCTCCCTCTCTGTTACATAGTGGGATGGAGTCGGCTTTTCCTTTCTTTTTTTCCTCCCTGCCTTCTCTCTCCCTCTTCCTTTCGCGATATTATTACTCATTATTATTTTTGTGCATCGCCGGCGGCCCGAACAAGCTATTCCCGTTCCCCGCTTTTACACTTGCAGGCGGCGGCGGCGGCGGCGCTCGCGACTGTAAAAAGGACCCCGCGGGGCGCCGCCGAGCTAAAGTCTCGGGGCGCGGGCTCCAGCGGACTCCAGCGGGCACCGCGGTGCTAAAATATATCCTGCGGCGGACGCGGGAATCCGGCGGCGACGGCTGCGGGCCGCGGGGCGGAGCGGCGGCGTAAGTGCGACGCTCCGGGCAGCAAAAGCGGCGCCGGGGGCGGGGCTCGAACCCGCGGCGGGCGGGCAGCAGCCCTTTTCCGCACCGGCAGCCGCGGCCCGACAGCCCTGGACAACGCCGGACACACTCCGTGTCATTTCACCCGCGGCCCGGCCGGCCCGGACCCAGAAGCCGCGCCATAACTGCCATAACGCCCGTTTCGCAGAGGTTTTTTTTCGGCCGCCCCGTTTCCTTCTCTCTCTCTCTCTCTCTCTCTCTCTCTCTCTCTCTCTCTCCTCTCCGTCAGCGGACCGATCTACGGTGTTTTGAGTTACGACGCCCAGCCTCTGATGACATGTACGGCGGTGACGTCAGTATGGGAGCCGCCGAACGCTGCCGGGCCGCGGCCGGGCGCCCCTTTCTTTTCTGCCGGCTGGGAACCGCGACGCGGCGCACCGCACCTATCTACTCCACACCTGACCCCTCCCCGCCCGCCGGCCCGCGGAGGACCAATCAAGGTTCAATCGTGTTCAATTTAAAAACTCCCGCGCGCCACCGCGCGTTTCTCACGGCCTTGCGGACCGGCGGCGCGGCAGCGTTCGTTGGGTAACGCCACGAAAGAGGCCCGGACGCGCCGCGCCGCGCCCCCAGGGCCGTACGGACCCCGCCGGACCCCGTCGGACCCCGCCGGGGTGTCGCCCGGGCCTCGTTCCTCGTTACGGCCGACAGACGACAGCGCCGGGACCGGTGGTGCAGCACGACGCAGTGCTCTCAATCAAGCGGGAAGCTCTCTCTCTCTCTCTCTCTCTCTCTCTCTCTCTCTCTCTATCTGTCTCTCTGCGCCTGTCTCTATCTGTCTCTCTGCGCCTGTCTCTATCTCTCTAACACACTTGCCCGCCCGATTAGGACGTCAGGACGGCGCCTGTCGATGGCGAGGCAGGCAGTCCCGCAGCGCACGCGCGCTCGGCGGCCGGGCGGCGCTGCAGGCTGAGGCTGTGGTCGGCTGCAGGCCCGGCCGCCCGGCCGCGTGCCGTGTCCCCGGGTGGGTAAGCGCTGCGCAATCGGCTGCTTGCCGGGGCTGCTTTCCTTTCCCTTCCCCGCCCCGGACGCCGCCCGGCAGGCAGGCCCGGCAGGCCCGGCTTATGGTGCGTAGTACTACCCTCCACGGCCAGCAGCAGCAGCGGCGGCGGCGGCTTCAGCTGGCTCGTCGCCCAGAGTCGTAAACTCCCGAAACCATTGAGGCGGCTGCCGCCCCGGCCGGCCGGACTTTTACCAGGGAAAGCAGAGCAGCCGACAGCCGCGCGGCGGTCGGTGGACCCGCGGACACTGGACGCGGCCCCCGGCGGCCCCCGGCCAGAAGCTTAATGTCGGCATTAGATGCGCAGTGCCGCCGACGCCGCCGCCGCCAAGACGACGACGTCGTTTCGTGCGAATGGCCAGTGATGACCCACGGCAGAGTCGTTAGGGACAAACAAAGTACCAAAGTGATGAAAGTGAAGGCGAAGGTGACGAAGGACCGCGGGCACGACTGGACCGCCACTCTCCGGGGACCACCCGGCGCGGCCGGACGCCGAAGGAGGGGGGGGGGGCGGGGAGGAGAGGAGCACGGCGACGAGGCGCGGCCGGAGGGACGACGACGGCGGCGGTGACCGCCTCCTCCAGCGGGAGGCGCGGTGCAGCGCCGGGCTCAGCGCGCGTGCGGCGGGCCGTCTGCACTCGCACGTCTTCGTCCTCGACCCCCGGACCACGCCTGCAGCATGCGCCGCTCTCTCTCTCTCTCTCTCTCTCTCTCTCTCTCTCTCTCGCACTTTCCATCTCCCTCCCCGGTCCGCGGCGGTGTTTCACAAACATTCATGCATTCATGTGCGGCCGCCATATGCGCGGTGCGCACAGCTGCGCATCCTGCGACAGCGGCAGCGGGGGCATCCTCCTTCTCTCTCTCTCTCCTTCTCTCTCTCCTCGAGGCTTGCTATCTCTCTCCTCACTTAACGCTATATGCGAGCCGCCGTTTCAAAACGCCCCCTTCTCTTTCCCCGCCGCCGCCGCCGCGCCGCGTCCGAAAAGGCCTTTCGCCAAACCGTCGGTGCGAGGGGGGGGGGGGGGGCGGCGGCCGCAGACACAGCGTACGGCGGGCTGCACGCGCTGCAGCAGCGGTAATGGTACTGCGGGGACGCCGGGGCCGGCGATGACGGCGGCCCGGTAATGCCCCCGGTAATGCTGATTGCGGGCTCCGCACCGCACCGCCCGCACGGCGCCCGCGCCCGCCGTGGCCCGTGGCCCGTGGCCGTGTCCGCCCCATCGCGTGCGTGCGCTGGACTGGACAAGCGTTTTCGAGCGACGCCCAATTCTTCATACCGCCTGTGTACTGCAGCTCTCGCAAGGCCGGCCCCGGCCCGCGCGGCGCGCTGCTGCAGTTGGTTGGGTAAGCCGCCACTGCCGCCACTGCCGCCGCACACGCGGAGGTGGCACGCAGAGCGCAGGGGTTTCTCTGACATTCTCCCATTTTTCTTCGACCCGTGAAATTTTTCATCCCAGCGGCGGCGGCGGCGGTGGGGGGTCGCGTACGCACAGAAGTACTCGAGGCGCGCTGTGGTGAGGCGCGCGGTGCGGGTTGTCCGTCGGCCGGCGCCGCCCCGCCGCCCGGCCGCCCGCGGGTCCCGTACTCCTAGCGGAACGTCATCGGCGCGCCGACGGCGGCGGCCGAAAGGCGGAACCATCGGGCGAATGGCATTCGAATTTTCCCGCCTCGGCGTGGATGTGTTTTTACGAGCGCCCCGCCCACGCGGCCGCGGCGCGGACCCGCCGAGCCGCGCGAGCCGACGCGGGCGATCGCGGGCCCCTTTTATACCGTTTCCACGCCGAAAGCGAGCGGGCCGCGGTGGGCGGGGCCGGCAGCGGGGCGGGGCGGGGCGGCGGGCCGGCAGCGGGATCTCTATATCGACGTTTCCCGTCATGGCCGCGGATTTGCATGCATGGCGGCAGGACGCGCGCCACTTGCTGGCGGCCGCCCACCGCTGCTCTCCACGCTGTCGGAGTCTCCATGCGCGTACGCATGTTTTTGCTGTTGTTTTTGTTTTTCGGGAGCAAACACCGCGCCGCGGTGGGCCTGGCCGGCAGGAGCGGGTACCGGGTACCGGGTACCGTCACCGGCGCGTTTTCTCGTTGCTTCGCTCCCCTCTCGGCGAGCGGTGCGGCGCAGCGGGCTCCCGATCGTCCTCGCTTTTTCCTGCCCATTTTCTGTTTCGCGTGCGGCTCGGCTCGGCTCGGTGCGGTGCTGGGATCGCGTCACGACCGTCCGCGGGTCAGGAGGTGCATGTGCGATGGGCCGACGGCACGGACGGCCCGGTGCGGTGCGGCGCGGCGGCCGCGGGGGGCACTTTCACTATCGCGGGTCGGGTCGGGTCCTCCGGGCTCCGGGGCGCCGGGGCGCCGTCCGCCGCGCGGCCCGCACCGTCACCCGCGCCCTGCGGAACCGCGGCGACGCCGGCACCAGCGCCAGGATGAACAGCAGCCGTCCGAGTACCTGCAGACTCACAAAGCCCGCTCCCACGATCGGCACGGCACCGCCGCCGTCGCCGCGGGCCCGAGCCGGACAAGACAGCGGCGGCGGCGGCCTGCGGCGTGAGCTCGAGGCGCACAGATGGCCCGGGCCGCGGCCTGCGCCGCGCCGCCTTGCGCCCAGCACACGACTCCATGACGAGCACCTCAAAAAAAAAAGGAGTCGAGCACTTCCACGACTTTCCCGACAAGGCGGATGCGTAGTTCTGGTCAGCGTGTTGAGGCCCTGGCTCCGCGACGCACGGCGCCTGGCAAGTTAGGCAGCCCCGGCCTCCGCGCGCGCGCGTGTCGTGCGGGCCGGCCTACCCTGAGACCCGCGGGCGCTCTGCCCTGGCTCTTCCTGGCTCTGACAGCCGCGCGGTTCGGGTCGCCCGGTTCGGTTTCCCAGCGGGGCGCCGCCGCTTCCGGGGCCGCAGTGCGCCCGCAGTGGGGCCGAGCGGCCGGACCAGAGGGCCAGGGCGGCCCGTTAATGGGACTCGTTGTAGGACGATAAACTGAACCGATCGCCGGCCGACGCGTAACGTGGTGCCGCGCCCCGCCTCTCCCCGCCGCCTTCCGCCCGCCGCCTCCGAGTATCTCCCCGACTCCATAAAACACGAAACCAGGCCGGAGCCCTCAGCGGGGCCCCCAGCGTGGCAGCGGTCGACCCGAGGCTCCGCGGCGCCGCCACGTCCACGTCGACGCCGTCGTCGCGGTGCTCCGGAAGCGGCGGGCACGCCGGCGGGGGTCTCGGGGCCAGCCGCGTGCAGGACCCGCGCCTGCCGGGGCCCCGGTACCGCCACACATGTACACACTCTCCCTCTCACCCGCGGGGCCCCTGCAGGCCCGGGCTAGAGGGACGCTCCGGCCGCCCGACGTAGAAAGCTGCGGATGGCCGATGGTCCCGCCCGCCAGCACCTGTGCCCGGCCTGCCGGTGCCGGGGGTCAGGCGGGCAGCCAGCCAGCCAGCCAGCCAGCCAGCCAGCCAGCCAGTCGAGCCCGGCCGAGCCAAGCCGGGAGTTCGATCACACCGAAATATCAGGTTGAGGCGCACGCCGCGCCGCGCCAGCTGCCGGGGCGGCGATGTGGTGTTACAGGTATTACAGGGGAGCGGGCGCCAAGACGCGAGCCGCGCGCGGGGAGCCGGCAGCCGGCCGACGGCCGCCGACCCGGGGCGCGGGGCCTGCGGGGAAAGGCTGCAACACGACTTTGGCACACGACCGTCTGCGAAGGAAAATATTTAAGGGGAGAAATGTGCTGGCAATGTGTGGCCGCGCCTCGGCCGCCAACCAATCAGAACGCGCACCGACAACATTGTGTGCCACGGAGTGCATCACGGTAACAACAAGGGGGTCAGGAGCATTCGTCAAACCAACGCCAAATTTGGCTGAAAAGAAACGGATTCTTTTTAAATTTGTTTTTTATTTTACTGCTGCTTCGGACTCGACTCCCCTTTTTCGGTCACCGGAATGCCATTTGCTGCGTTTCGGCGTGATCCTGATCTGCGACGCTTCACGCTTTAGCCGGCCGCGGAGATGACGCGAATCGCGTCCGGCGGTGGCGGCGGCGCGGCGGCTGAATGGATAAATAAAATATCCCGCAGGAAGAATCGAAAAAAATTAGAAAAGGAAGAAAAAGCCTTTAGGATCTTGGAATCCGATCCGACGCCCCGAGCACCTAGACAGGAAATGACGGCAGAGACGGTAACTGTTGCTTATCTGCGCCGAGCCCTCTGCGATAAAGGTTCGCCTTTTAGGCGGGATCTCTGCAGAACACGACCCCACTCGCCGTTGTGGCACGGATCGGCATCCGCTAGGTGCAATTCAGTTTGCAGTGCCTGTACTGCAATAAACGCGCAGCCCCTTCGCCCCTCGCCTCCCGGAACCAGGAAACCTTCCTCCCAAGTCGAGCGTTTATGAAAACTGCAACAACTGCGGCGGCGGCGGCTGTCGTCGCTCCGGTGCTCGGAGCCAACTAACGCCACCCTGCGCCACCCCCTCCGTAACCTGGCCGCCACCGCCGCTGCACCCACTCGACAAGTGAAAGTGTGTTTGACATACACTAATCGCCCTGCGCAGCCTCGCGCCAGCCCCCGCCACGCGCCGGCACGCAGCAGCCGCACGGCAGCCCGGGTGGAAAGCCGGCCCTCGTCCTCGCGCCCTTGCCGCCCCCGACCCTACCGCAGCATCAGTAGCAGAGGCCCCCGCACGTGTCTGTGCTCTACGGACGGCCCCCGGCACGTGTCGGTGCTTTAGGGACGGCCCCCGGGCAGGTGTCGCTGGCGGCACGCGGGGCCGACACGCGCCGCCGGCTCCGCGGCGACGGGAACACGCTCCACATCACGCTCGCGGTGCAGCGCCACGCCGCGAACGCGGAGTAGCGCCACAATGCCAAATGCGATCGGCGGCGCCGCGCTGGCTGAGAATGCGGGTGCGAAAGAGAGAGAGAGAGAGAGAGAGAGAGAGAGAGAGAGAGAGAGAGAGGTAGAGAGACGTTCTCTCTCGCACTCTCTGAGCGGGCCGCCGAGCGGAGCGCCTGCGACCGTCGGGGTAGGCCAGCCCGCAAGGCACGCGTGTGCGGTGGAGCCGCGTGGCTGCCTACCCCGACGGGCGCCGGGGGACCTGAACGCGCCTCAGGACGGCCCGTGACCGTCACGCCCTCGCCTAACGCGCGACACCTAACCTAACCCACCGCCGGCCCGGTCGCCGCTCGGGGGCGCCGCCGGGGCCGGGCACGGGGAGGGGAAGGCCAATTGACCCGGGCAAAGGGGGCCGGCGGCGGCCACAGCCGCGACGTGGCGGCCGAAGCCGTGCAGGTGCATCAGGTGCAGCGGCGGCGGCGCGGCAGGTGCGGCGGCGGGCGGTGCAGCTGCAGCTGCTGCAGCGGGACGCGCCTCCTCGCGCCTCGGCTCGCGGATCGCACGGTACTTCCCCCGCCCCGTGCTATGCCGCCGCCGCCGCTGACCGAACCCAAACCGAATCGGACCGCGACTGCTACGCCGAACAAAACGGTGTTTTTCCCCCCCCCCCTGGCCTTCCTCTTCCTCTCCCTCCTCTTGCCGTTTCTTCGCGGCGGCGTTATTTTTGCGGCCGTGCGCTACCCCGGCACGCCCGCCCCCGGCCGGCGTCCACTGCACCTCGCCGTCCACGTACCGCCCCCGTAACGGCGGTGTCACTGCGCACTGCGTGGGCGGCGGGGCCTCGCCTCAGTCCCCCCACGCCGCCGGCGCTTCCCGCCCCGGCGGCCCGAACGCGCGCACTTTTAATGCCAGTGATCGGCGGCGGGGCGGCGACGGGGCGGAGCCTCAGGAGCGGCGGCGGTGATGAGAAAGTCAGCTGTGCGTAGTGAGGTGAGGCGGTAAGTGGGTCCCGGCGAGTCCTGGAGGACGCCGCGGCCCCCGGCCCCGCCACCGCCACCGCGGGCACGCCACACCGGGGCACCGGGGACAGGCCGCCGGCCGGCGCCGCTGGGGGCGAACCAGACGGACCCCGCGGACCCCACCGACTCGCGAGGAGGCGCGAGAGGCGTTGTTCGGTGACAGGATAATCCGCAGTTGACGCTCGGTTTGGACCTCAGGAAGACAGGCAGGGGCTGCGTGTGCCCCACCTCCACCTCCCCGGAGGCCCCCGCGGCAACGGGGCCGGGGACCACGCCGGCACCGGTTAAGACACGCGCCGAATGTTTACCTGCTGGCCGTCCGGCTGTGTGCCGTCCTCCGTACCACCATTGGGCAACGCACTGCACGCACTGCACTCACTCACTCATGCACGCACGCGCACACTGTTCACGTCACCATGTCGCCGTGCACGTGCACGGCGCACGCACGAACTCGGACTGACCCGACGCGGCCGCGACAACTGGCCAAAGCCGCGGCGGACGGCGCGACGCGAGAGGCCCCGAGCCAGACTGCGGGGCGCGAGGCGCGAGGCGAGCAGTGCAGCCGTGCAACCTGTGCCGGCGACCTTCACTAACGGAACTGGCGCTCCACTCTGTGACTCCGCGCCGCGCGCTCGGTTCGATCCCCCCTCTCCCTCCCCTCCCCTCTCTCCGGTCCGGCCGGCAGCAGCGCGGCACGGAGGGCCCGCCCCGGCCCCCCCCCCCCCCCCCCCCCCCCCCCCCCCCCCCCCGCAGCCTGCCCCCCGCCGCAGTCGGGGCGTCGGGGCCCCCACCTCCCGCCGGCGCCGGCCGAGCTCGCATCGCCAGGGGCGTCGGCGGCTTTTGGTCGCGCGTTTGGGGGGCGTCGAACTGTGTGCGCCGAACTGGACATGAGACACAGGAAGCTAGGCGCGCTGGGCGGGGGCCGGCGGGGCCCGGCGGGGGCAGCTGCAGGCAAGGCTTCAGGTTCCCGTGTGAGCGCGCCGCTGGATTTTGTTGGGCCGCGCCGCCTCCGCCGCACGCGGCCAGCAGCGAGCCCGACCCCGCCGACACCACCAGACAATTACTCAGTCTCTGCCTACTCGGCGTCCCCTGCTCCGCGCTCACCTCTCGGGTCGCGGTTCGCGGCGGCGCGGTGCACTCGACAGACGCGTGGTGACGAGCGGCGGCCGTCAGCGTCCTGACCTCGAAAACGACTTGACGGCGCGGCGCGGGGCGCGGGGCGGGGCGGCCCCGCGTCTCCCAGGAAACGTTCCCTCCCGGATTCCCAGAGAAGAACAACTATACAACGCACGCGTCCACCCCGGACTTAAAAAAAAAGTGGGTTGGCCCGGTTTCGTGGCCCCCGCCCCCTGCCCATTGTTCTTCCCAACTGCGTTTTCTGGCCCCCCCTGCGGCAGAGGTCATCTTCCCGACGATGCACTGCACCGGGGGCACCGGAGGGCCTGGGGGGCGCCGGGCTGCGCCGGGCCGGCCGCAAGCTCTGGTCCGGCGTAAACGTCGTATTTCGCGTGCTCTACTGAGCTGCTTTTGGAGACGCGCGTATCTCTCTCTCTCTCTCTCTCTCTCTCTCTCTCCGTTTACGACCCCCCAGCCAGCCAGTTCGATGGCGCCGCGTTCTATGGCTCCAGCGCGTGGCGCCTTCCTTACCCACACTAATGGGCCCCTCCTCTGGTTTGGTTTTTCACATCTCGCCATGAATTAAAAAATTCTCCTCACTCGAGAGAGAGAGAGAGAGAGAGAGAGAGAGAGAGAGAGAGAGAGAGAGAGAGAGAGAGAGAGAGGGGAGCATAGGTGAGGAAGGGAAGAGAACAAAAAAATAAAAAAAATCGGGCAAATTAAACTGAGGAAGTGGCGCGCAGCAAGTAGTGAGCCTTTCCCCTCCTCTCCTCGGGGGCCGGCCCGGAGCGGGGCAGGGCGCTGGGTAGGCAATACGTCGGCCGGCGCTCGCTGCGCCCATTTGAAGAAGTTCGCA
The DNA here is from genome assembly GCA_026979955.1 of Megalurothrips usitatus. Taxonomy (NCBI): domain Eukaryota; kingdom Metazoa; phylum Arthropoda; class Insecta; order Thysanoptera; family Thripidae; genus Megalurothrips; species Megalurothrips usitatus. The sequence continues at coordinate 14,759,635 of CM049593.1, forward strand.
CGGGACTTCTCTGCCCCGGCCCGTCGGGCTGGCCTGCATCGTGGGAGGCCACCCCCTCTCTGTCTGTCTCTGTCTCTCTCTCTCTCTCTGTGTCTCTCTGTCTCTCTCGCGCTCTCTCTCTCTCTCTCGCTCACATTCGCTGACAGAGATCGCAACACGCTGCCCCATCCGAACCGGGCGCGGAAGAGACGCAGGCGGGAACACAATAGTCTTACCGGAACGTGGGGGGTTCGGAAAAATCGTCTGTCCCTGTTCCTCCAGGGCAGCGGTCTCCAGACGGCCGCGGGTGCAAGAGAGAGAGAGAGAGAGAGAGAGAGAGAGAGAGAGAGAGAGAGAGAGAGAGAGAGAGAGAGAGAGAGAGGGGGCCAGTTGTCCGTTCGCTTTACTGCTTAGCGGGGTGCGCCTGGGAATTCCCCGGGACGGAATAATACAGATTTCAGATCGAACGCGGAACCCTTGAGAAGGAATAATTATTAATGTTTGCCTGGTTCGGCGCCGGTTGCGCGCTTGCTGCACGGTGCAGTTTCGTATTTTCGCTGCTTTCTATGTCCTCACTCTCTTGCACCAACCTTTCTTTACAGTGTACAGTGTAGTGACGTGTATTTGTTGTAACTCGCTTCGTCGTCGTCGCGGGTTGATAGTTCGCGCCAGTTCACAGGGAAGGCCTCGGAGGGGGGAAATAGGGGGTAAGGGATGTTATTCGCACGACATTAGCCAGCTGTTTCTGGAATCCAAGCTTTCTGCTTTATCTTCTGCTATCGAGACAGCGGAAATCTGCTGCAGTGTCACTTCGTGCTAAAGGAAACTGTGACGAACCTCATTATGGAATGTTGCTATCGAATTATATATTAATTTCGCTACATTTCGTTCTACATAGCTTAATGAGTGTTTGAAAGAGGTTATGTTTACCTTGGTAAACATTGAGAGGAGTTCATGTAAATGGATTGTTTTGTTTTTTCTTTATAGTCTTTCTGTGATAGTTGGTGAGTGAGCAAATGACCTCAAGTATTTATGAGCTGCCTTAAATGTATCTTTATTTTTAACGCTTGCCTGCAATTGCACAGATTTAATTAAATTATGAATGATCAAGATGATTCCTCAGGCGAGGTCGACCTGACAATTAGTGGAAGAGGTTGTCAGATGCCAAATCAGAATTCAATTCAACAATCTCCAAAGGTATTTCTGTCTTTTTTGTTTTCCTTGACATATTTTGAACATCAGTTTCGAATAGACCTTTTTTACAAGCCGATTATCTGAGCTCTTCCAATGTGTCAACTGCTTGCAATGAGATTGATTGGTGACAACATCAACTCATGCTGTAGAGATGGAAAGTGGCCAATATTTTTGAGACCGCTGCAAAGTTCTAATTTGCTGCGGATCCTGATATTTACTGAAAACAAAGTTTGGGGCGGCTACTGGGTTATAGGTCTATCTCCACTTTGTTTCATTTCGTAATTGTTCCTTTCAGGTTGTGCCCAAGTCAGAACTGTTATGTGATAGAGATTATGGAGCAGTTGTAGACATAAAACCTCGCCCACTCCCAGCTCTGCGCCCAGAGATACCTGATCTCAAAAGCATCCAGAGCTCCCCTGCCATCAGTTGGGCTGGAGGGAACTGGCAAGATGGATCAAGGAAAAGTGCTTTTCAGCCATATAGGGTATAACTTTAATCTTTGGTCCCTTTAGTTGATTTTCCCCTGTATCAGCATACTCATTAAATTATTGTTGCATTGCAGCCCACCACCCTCCTAACCAACCTTCAGAGAGGCAACACACAAACACAGACTCCTGTTATCGAAAAGGAAGAAGTAGGCCTTCATGAAAGGGCTGGTCAAGGAGAGGTGACGGAATTGGAACTAAAGCATGGTTAGTACCCAATTTCCTCATTATGGTAACGATCGAGATAATGAGATAACGCTACAATCGTGTCAGTAAACAGAGGGCAATAGGTAACAACACTAAGAAGATGGACACTCAAAATTTTTAACTTTTATTTGTAACACTGTGATAAACATTCAATATGCCCCAGTGTTAAAGCACTGGGGAATTGTAGACAAGTTGACTTGAATAGACCTGCAAGTACTTAGAGTAAATGATTTTAAAATATATCAGCACACTTCTTAGACCAGTAGATTTTTTTTCTAACTTTTTTGTTTATCTTATTTTTTTATGTACTTTGGTTGCACCTAATGAACAAGCAAAAAGTAAGATCCCTAAAAATCTTAAGGCCTAAAATTCCACATCACAATTTTCTGGGGCTCATTGAAGCCAAAGGTGTATTGCTGCTTTACATGACCATCAAGATAGTATGTGTAACTACTAACATTCTTAATACAATTTTCTTCAAAACCATTGCTTTCAGTATAAGTACAATGGATAGTTTTGATTTTCAACCCTGTCGTTACATTTATTTTCTCCTTTTAGAATTAACCTTTTCTTAATAATTTGACCTAAATATGTCACAGAGATGCGTCGTTCATTTTTTTTTACTATTGCATTTCTTGTTTTAATGCCAGTTGCTTCTAGAATTATCTTCACGTCTCTTCATGTCTATTTGAGCAAGTGATTGACAATTAGAACTCCAATCCAAGCTATAATCAGTTTCTGGCTGAAAACTGTTGACCTTTCGTCTTAAAGCAATTGCATAGAATGCTCCAAAATTTGACAACACTTCTTATCTTGGAATAATTTCTTTTTCAGAAAGCAAAGCGGATTCTCCTGATGAAAGTGGACTCACCCCACTTATGTGGGCAGCTTCCTATGGCCAGTTATCAACCGTGCAGCTCTTCCTGAAGCATGGGGCACGGATTGACGCATGTGGTCCTGAGAGTGAGACAGCACTACTACTAGCTGCGGCAGCAGGCCACCACGATGTTGTGAGACTGCTGCTAAATGAGGGTGCAGCAATTAATCATACCGATGTAGTGAGTATTACCAAAATAATGCGATTTTCTAAGAGTAAATGCAGGAAAAACACTATTCATGTGAAAGCAACACACAGAAACATTCTCTGGCAAACACTCTGCATTATCCAATTTCAGAGAAAGCATTAAGGTTATTCCAAAGCTGCTCTGAATTCGAGTACGTATGAATCCTTCTACTAGGGAACCTTATTACATATTTCACACAGGGACGGATAGTTAAAATGGATTTGTAATAAATATTCAACATACAAGGACACACCAAATATCAGATAATTTTTGTGTTATAATCAAAGTGTCTTCCTACATAGCTTAACATGCATACTAATATGTATGTTGCTTCTTGAGAAGTCTAAAAAGTATGCAAAGTTCTAGAAAACAAGAGGGAAAAAGGACAAGGAAAAACACAAGTTCTTTAACATAGAATGAAAGCACTTCACTCCACCAGTCATCAAGGTTGCAGTACTTTCCAAATGAGACACCACTATAGGCAAAATGTGTCAGTCCGTTACAGAAAAAAATAAGGCAGCGTTTTTCCTGAAAACACAATCATAAAGTAAAGAGACAGACACCAGGTACCATTTAGTAGCTGGAACAAACAACAAAAACACAAGCTTGCCACACAAAGTAAAGTTCACTTTACTGAACAAGTGTTTCTCATGTACAACCACAACACTCAGGCCAATGGAACGACCATATACAATAAGTGCAAAAGGAAATGCCTCCACCAAACCAATTATTTTGGCAAAGTCAAAATATCACAAAGACAAAAAATTATACAAGGAAGCTTTTGCTTTTAACATTTGTTCAAATAGAAACACGTCAAATTTCATAGAAATTGTCTCAAGCTCTGGTAATGTCAACATGTATTTGTTCCATTAGGCCCATAACGAGCAAGCTTACAAGGGGAAGCAATGACAAAGAAAAGATAGATCACATCTACACAAGAAAAATGACATCCTGATTGAAACCAAGCCCCAAAATGGCTGTGCGAGAATCACAGATGAGTTGGTCTAAGGAGATGTTATTCACTTTGGATGGAATCAGAAAAGAAAATTCAGCTTGCAAGCTTTTAAATTACCAAAAATTACACAATTAATTGACAATATATATTTAAAACGTATTAATTTTTTTCTGTTCTAAGCATTCTCACTATGGAATGATTTTAACTGTTGAGCAACATAACAGCAATGATATTTTCATAACAGTGAGCATTTATTTGGCTTTGGCACTGAATCATGTGCTCATTGTTTATCTTTAAATCCTATATCCCAATATAGCACTGAGGTTGGACATGTCGGGGAGAAAAACAAAGAGTATACTCTGAACATGCCATTGCTCATCAATTTTCGGTGCACTCACCTAAGCATGCAAAATATGAGCATGTTTAGTTTTCAGTGCGTCAAAATAATTGGACAAAGTTTAAAAATACAAGGGCCTAAAAAATATGGTTTACACAGGACATAATAAAATAAGGTAAATCTAAGGATTGATACCAAGGCATAGTAACAACAATAGTACACAATTTCCTCAGTCAAATGATCCAATCCCACAACTCTCCAAGGAAAGGCATTAAAGAATGGGGAAGGGAAAGGGTTGTAGCACATCCTGGACCTGGCTAAGAGAGCCTTTCTTAAATGTATATGTACAAGTAGTGTAAGTTAAAGATAATGCTGACCTGCAGCATCACTACAAACAAACTGATGAAACCTCAAACTTGAAGTTACCCCTCTTCAGTCATGATACACACTCATGTACATCTTTCGACACAAACATGCACATACATATAAACATAATGCACAAAAACTTTGGCCATTAATTTGCTCATAAAACACTGGGAGTAGTCCTTGAAACTAGCACACAAATTGAAGGAATGAATTAAAATCTTAACTACATATCTTCATTCAAAGATTCAAAATTAATTGTAGTTCTCCAGACATCCCTGCAGGAATAAAACACACTCAAATTTTATACACCACACAACCTATTAAAAATCTAGGGAAAATAATAGACATAATTCATTATAAGTTTAAAAAATAAATGCATGAATACATAGACAATGTTTCACACAAACATGCTCAACAACAAATAAATGGTAACATACTAGACATCAACAACTCTAAATCTTATTCAGTTAACAGAGTGCTTTGATGATTCCATTGATAAATTTCACTGGTAAAGAATTTTTCTAAAATCTTGTGCAGGTTGGAAACACTGCGTTGATGTATGCAGCTCATGGTGATCATCCTCATTGTGTGAATGAGCTCCTTCTACGGGGAGCAGATTTCACGGCCACAAATGAGAATGGAGATACTGCATACACCATGGTTGTGCGAAATAACAGTCACCTTGGTAAGTGTACAAGTAAGAGAATGACCATGAGAATTAAGATATCGTCCATAGAAAAGCCTCCAGTGCTAACTCCTTTTCTCTTTTTGTCCTTAGCACAAGCAGTCATTGAAAATCATCTGCTAACTCTTCTCACATAATGTGATTGTCAAATTGTAGGACAGCAGAAAGCTAATCTGAAAAATATTGCCCCAAGAACCTTCTGAAGCTTTAATACAAATAAATTTATAAAACCTGAACTCTTTGGAAAAATAAAAGAGTACTTCAATTTCTTTAAATGCAACCATCACAACCATCAAGAACATGAATATAACTTTTAACACACCAATTATATAAGTTAAACCTCTGCATAATGTTTATGAGATGGCAGTTTGTGGTTTTTTCTTTGTTGCCATGCTAGTTGCATAGCCCATATGGCAAGAGGTCTCATGTAACCAATAGAGCGGTAATGGTTCTTCTCATACAGAGCCTCTGGGGTCTCAAAGCCTTGACCAATGAGATTATAAACAGTGTTAAACATGCCACCCGCAGTAAGGAAGGCTTCCTCTTCCATGTTCTAGAAAACCAAAATGAATTTTACCAAAAAAGTTTTATGGGAAAAGAAAAAATTAAGTAAAAGAGTTTGGACACGGGGGTACCTTACCTCATGAATCATTAAGGCACACAGCCCATACACCACACCGGTCCACACTTCCTCACTTTGGATAGTAGTTGTGTCTACCTGGCCCGTTGGCAACATTCCATTGACAGCTCCCATCCGCCCTTCACAAAAACCCATCACGTTCAAACGGAAAATGGTTTTCAGAGCTGACTTAACATTTTCCAGAGGGAACACCTATGGATCCAAATTGATCAAAATAAATAAAAAGTGTGTCGCACAATATTATGGCGTCTTTCTTTTCTTTTATTAGAAAAATTTTTTTTTTTTCCCCTCATAATTACCTCTTCAGTCACTCCGCATGCTCTTAAGTACCACTGACCACACAATTGATCGGACATGACAGATTTAGAATGCGCAGATTGAGAAGAGTCGAAGTTATAATACTGACCTAGACATTAGAATTTCATTTGTGGGCATATTAATCCTGTCATGGAACCATTTAGTCAAGGAGTAAAATTACTTTAGGACAGCTGAAACTTGTCACTTACCATTCCAAAGCTTTTCTTGAAATGACAGCTTTCCTCTTTCCAGTATGGCATTATATTTATCAATAGCGTCAGTGTCAGCAAAGTGAACTGCCATTTTGTGCATACAGTAGAGAGCAGCGAGCCAAAGACCTCCACAGTAAGCGCTATAAAACAAAATGAAAAATACAGAATAAAAGTCTAGACAAGCACTGTAAACTCACAATTTCAATAAATGCCAGTAATTAAGGCACAATACCTTGGCCCTTCCATTACCCAGCTATCATATGTTTGGTCAGGACTTCCATTATTCTCAATTAGGCCATCACCATCAAGATCCCAGGACTCAGCTGTGTCCATTACCTAACAAAATATTCCAGAACTTAAAAACAACACCCACATTGAAATATTTCTGAAGGGCTTCATATTCAAATTTTTAAAGGTATCGTACCTTTTTGCAGCTTGACCACATATCAGCAAGATATCGTTCATTTTTTGAGAGGGAAAAGTCACGCCATACTTGTAACACATACTTTAGATTTAAATCACGCCATTCTGATACATCATGAATGGGGTATGCATTTATCAAATTGAAAGGATCTTCCTCTGTAGGCAAACAATGAGACATTATCATACTGAAGATAATTCTTTCCATCAGTTTCCAAATCCACATTTTCAAACCCAATAAATACCTGGATCACCCACATCATGTGGAACAGTATTCTTCACCTTGCGATCCTCACTCCTTCCATCATATAGATGCCACCTTTGAGTTTTATTTTCTTGTTCTAAAGTATCCCTGATATCATACTGCAGAACCTCTTGCAGTTTAGGCCACAACATGGCAAGAGCAAAGGAGGCATAAAAATGAACATCATATGTGTTGTACATACGATATTCATGCCCCTCAAGATATGCAAATCTGCCATACTCTTGTCTAAAAGATAAAATAAACCAATTTGTTTGAAAACGGTGAAACCGATCATAGGTTACAGAAAATGAATGTATGTTTTCTCACCTTGGATCACAAGTAGGATCAATGGTTTTGTCATCACAGACCAACCACACTGTTCCACCATCAGCAACAAAATATGTCTCATTAAACAATGCACTTGCATACCATTCTGGCAAGTCGCTGAAGAATACAAAAGAAGTATTTAAAAGCTGTGTCAGAATAATTTTAAAATGAAAACACGTCTGGTGAAAATGAGTACCTGTCATCAAGTACAGGTTGCTGCCATTCATTAATAGCATCCTCCCAACGCCCAAAATTTTCTAGAGCATAAGCACAGAGGACTGAAGCAGAAGTTTGAAGGGATCCTTCCTTAGTGCCAGGCACAGAAGAGGTAGTGAAATCCTGGGTTGTATAGTACCTAGCAGGAGGCAACACATAAGTGAGGGCCTTCAAAGAGGAGTGACAATTCTCATTAATGTGAAGCAAAATGTTACCTAGTATGCCATGCTTGGAAGTGCACTCTTGGCATGTGCCATACCAAGGACATTTCAGTATCTAAAGATGACCCTGCGGGCACTGCGAGACAACTGCAGATAGCTGCTCCCAATTGTTCGCCAGATGCTAATTTGAATAGGGGGAAAAAAGGATAAGTAAGAGATAAATTATTGAATTTAACCATTCCTGAATTATCAATTACAAACCTGTGGGCTTGCACGCTTCAGGCTCCTTCCACAGTTCACCTTCCTCCTGGAGTCTGTTCCAAATGTCAGCACCTGATCCAGCAGGGTCAAACCGAAGCATTCTTGTAATCGATACCCCATCCTGTTCATAGATGAGAGAAGTATTTTTTTTTATTGCCACGGAAGGAAAAACTTACTTAAATAGAATGGAGTGTTACACAAAATAGAGGCACAAATAGTGCAGTGATTAAGGACTTAATCATACCTTATCTTTAACCGCCAGCCCATAGGTGTAGTCCATACCATCCATCTGATGAGCGATCTGGACACCTTTTGCCCGGGTTCCATTTTCAGCTTTGTGATCTAGTGTTGTGCTGACACAATTTGCTAAGTAACAAAAGAAGAAAATTTAAAATTAGCTCTTTACAATAATTATGAAGAGCAATAGGAAAATTATTTGATAATGGGCACATACCATCTCTGTCATCTTTCCTGCCACAACCGTTTTTGAAAGTGAAGGTGATACTGACATGAAGCATCTCTGAACCTTCATTATGCACAGTCCAAACAAAAACTGCACCAGGCAAGCTGGAGTCCTATGAAATAAATGCAATGTCATAGACACATACATTGATTCAAAAGTAGTAACACACAGTAAAATCATAGGCACTGACAAACCTTATAATTGTTTGGAATGACAGGAGACACTTGTCGACAAACCAATGTAAGAGCAAAATCTGGAATACGAAATACACTCCAAGATCGAGGATAGAGTGCTGTATATTCAGCTTGAGATCCATCAAAGTCCCACTCCCATGCTGATAATTGTTTCTTAGGTTTTCTATAAGCCAAAGCAAAAACAACACAACATAATACACAGTGCAAAACAGTATGACACAATTGAAATACAAAATTTAATCTTCTATGGAATTATAAAAAGAATGCTCTTACGGGTAGCAGCTAAGGACTTTCTGGTACACTGTCTTCCTCTGACTATCTTGAATAGTTACAATGAAATTATCAGCAGGTACAGTGTTGTATTCGTAGCGGCCAGGTCTTAACTGAAAACGGCAAAATTCCCCACGATATCCTCTTCCAATGGTTCCACCTCCAATGCCACCAATTGGTGCACCTAAAAAACATTGATTTTTTAAAAGAGAAAGCAATGTAAGTAGAGAAGTCGACAAATTTATAAAATAATATATGTACCTACCATATATTTGCTTGCCAGTTTCCATCTTAATGTAATTCATGAGAGGTTGACGTGAATGTAAAGCATTGTACATATGATATACCACATATCTGTAACAAACATAAGAAGCTAAGTACTAGCATATACAAGTGTGTGGCATAAATATCCAAAACAGAAACACTTCACAGGTGGGCACATTAACCTCAACCAGTGTGAGGAGGTAAGCAGAAAAGAAAATCAGTCCTCGCGGACAAACTGCAACACATGTGGTAAAAAAAAAATTCAGACAAAAGCAACGAGCAAAACAGAGGCAAGTCTGGTCCGCGCACCTGAGCGCCAGGGGTAAGAGCTGGTAAATCTGGTGCCACCGCGGCCTCAAGTTCTGATTCCGCTTCTCCTCGAAGACATGGTTCATCCTCACTTTCCATCCGGCCCTCGGTATGTTGTAGTCGTCGGGGAAGTCCTCCGTCTCCGCCGACATGATGGTCCGGGAGGACAGCATTCTGGCCAGGGCGAGGCGCGGGGGTCAGCGAAAAGCCATCAGGTCGAGCCCGCCAGCGCCGCCAGGTCCCCGCCCACCCCGAGCAGTGGAGCTGCTGGCTGCCTAGTCCGGCCGGTGCTGGGCGCAGCAGACGACGGATGGCCCCGCGGAGCACCGCGCTGCACCGAGCCACACTATTTACACGGCGCACAGTTTACGGGACTCGGTATTTTCTCGCCTAGGCGTCCGCACGCTCCCCTCCGAACATACTGCAACCTGTAGCCCTAGCGCCGTCGGGCCGCATCTCAACAAGTCTGGGCTGGGTCCCTGCAGCCCCGCCCCGCCCGCCCCACTCCCTCGCCGTTGCTGCTCGCAGGGGTGTGTTCCGTGTGTTTGTTTCGTCTGCTCCCGAAAAGAGCAGACAGGCGTTCTGTCTCTCTCGCTCTGAACTCCCCTGTCGGGTGTGCGAGAGAGATGCGGCACCCCGCAGCCACCAACTTTCGAGCGCCGTCTCCGTCAATGTTTGCAGCGGGGTTGACAACCGCACGGATCCCTGTCCTTGTTTGTCAGATCTCCATACGCGACACTAAAGCGAAAACGGCGGACGAACCCACCCTTGAATTTTCTGGGCGCGTTGCTAATCGCTTATCACCAGTTAACAAACGGAGCAGGCCAAAAGTGTACGCAAGACCTGCCGATTATTCGCAGAACTGAACAAGAGAGCACAGCTACTGCGGTGGCAGTCTTCGCGGGAAGTTGAAAAACAATGAACTCACCCAAATGCCTTTATTAATACGGAAAAAATATACAAAATGAAAAACAACTAAACAACTTAAATTATGTCTTGAAATTTATGGCGTCCGCCAAAGTTAATCAAATTATGATGGTGTTGAGGTCGGCTTTGCTGGGTTCAGATGTGTAGAACTCATCCAGCGCCTCACCACATTCGAAGCCCGAGACGTACTGGGCGTGCCCCTCCAGAACCAGACGCACCCCTCCCTGGAATATGCACAAAATTGATAAGCACCCAAATGACAAAACAAAAACTGTCAAAAATTCATCGTGTGCTTGTACCTTGAAACTCTGAAGCTCGCCCGGCAAGGGTTTGCCGCTCTCCGCCCGGAAGTGGACCTTCCACAGAGCGAAGGGGCTAAGCATCATATCGCCGCTCCGCAACTTGTCGTACACCTTGTTGAAGAAGACGGGCGTCCCGTCCCCGTGCGCCTTCCGCGCCACCGCCATCTCGATCCTCTGCGTCTCCAGGGACACGGAGAAGACCTGCACAGTGCGTCGAGTGAACGTTGAGTGCACAAGGCCAACTCCCGGGAGGCGCGCGCGAACCGGGGCGGGACCGGGGCGCCTGTACCTTGGAGCCGCACTTGTAGTAGGAGTCCCCCATGTGCGTCATGGAGACGAGCAGGTCCCCCAGGAGGCGGTCCAGGTCCGCCTGCCGGCCCGGGTCCGTCGTCAGGAAGCGGACACCGATCGTGTCGAACTTGACGGCGTCCTCCCTCACGGGGCTCCTGCTGACGTCCGCCCAGAGCGCGACCTGCGGCAGAAGGCGTCGTCCGGGGGGTCCTCGGCGTCCTGGGCGAGCTCGACGCCGGCAGACTGGTCCCCACCAGCACCACCCACCTCACGACCGTCCAGCAGACGGTCCAGCTGCTCGGCGTGCTCCTCGGGGCCCCAGGCGTACAGGGCGAGCGGCTCCTCGAAGCTCCGCACCCGGATGTAGGTGTCGTGGCCCTGGACCACGACGGAGTGGTACATCTCCATGCGGCCGAGAAGGCGCTCCAGCCCGGCCGACGCGCTGCGTGACAGTGGCAGATGGCACAGATGGGTCAGAGAGTCAGTCCTCCGGCCGCCCAGCAGCCCTGGGGGCCTGGGGCCCTGCTCTCATGTGCGCAGCGCCGCTCCCTTACATCGCCACTGCGTTCCCGCGCGAGGCGCTCGTCGTCGACAGGGACTCGTTGCTGAGGTACAGCTGAGCGAACGGGAAGGCCCACTGCTTGAAGCTGTGCAGCCCGACCTTGTAGCGCTCCAACACCAGGTTGCCACTGCAAAGGTGAGGGCGAGAGGGTAGAGCCGGCGCGGTGGGTTGCCGCGGGTACGAGGGGCGCCGCGCCGGCGCGTCACCCACCTGACCGTCTCGCGGAGGCGAGACAGGCCGCTCTGCACGTCCGGGTGCAGGGACGCGAACCAGCTGTTGCCCGGGGCCGTGGAGGCCAGCACGGTGGCCACACTGGCCAGGCTCTTGGACGTCTCGTGGCTCTCGCGGAGCTCCTCCAGCTGCTCCAGGGTGGCGACCAGCGTGCCCAGGCTCTCGTCCAGCAGCTCGGCGCACAGCCGGAGGTCGCGGGGCACGGCCAGGACGGCCGCCGTCGACGCGGCCGCCGGCCCGGACAGCGGGGACAGCGCGATGCGGACGTCCCGCAGCTTGAGGCGCGCCTCGCGGGCCGCGTTAATGCTGCAGAAGGAAGGAGGAGAGCACGGTAGCACGACGCGACACCCGCGGCGGCCACGGCGGCCAAGGCGCCCACGGCCAGCGCGGCCGGCCTGCCTACCTCCACGTGCCCCGGTTGCCCCGGCTGCCCCGGCTGTCTCGCAGCTGCCGCAGGTCATCCAGCACGGTCCCCAGGAGGGGCAGCAGGCTGTCCCGGACGTCGCGCTCGGCGCCTTGCAGCCAGACCTCTCGCCGCCCGAGGTCCTCCTCCCGCACGGCCAGCCCCAACATCAGATCCTCGTGGTCCGCTTTGGACGAGCTCCGGGACGCGCTTCGACGCTCCGCCTCGCCCGGGACCGGCGCCGCTGACAGCCGCTGCAGCGCAGGGGAGGGGGGGTTGATTGAAGTGACGGGGGGTCGTCAAAGAGTTGCCGAAAGTGGCCGCAGTGCGCTCACCTCGCTCCTGGGCTCAGCCCGCGGCTCCGCCAGCTGACGACTCTTCTCGGAGAAATCCTGGACAAGGACAAGGCTTGAAAACCCACAGTCTCCACGGACCCCACCCCGCCGCCCTCAACGCAGGCCTACCCTCCAGTCAGCCGCCGTGGTCCTCACGATGTTGGTGATCTTCCCCACCTTCTCCATGACATCTGGAACGTCTTTCAACTCCGCCGTGTTATCCGCCACGACGTCATACAGGTCGCGGGCGTCGCTCACCAGCTTCATGGCACTGTCCACATGGTCGGCGACGCCTGCAAACGATCGCCCGTGAGCCTGTATTCCCTCCCTGCCAGCCACGGCTCCGCGGCCAGCTCCCCAACCCACCCTCTATCGAATCCACCAGCTCTCCGGCCTGCTCCGCCACGCCGCCGCTGAAGATGGACATGACCGCCTTCCACACCTTGGACATGAGGCCGAGGATGCGGGTGCGTAGGTTGGCCTCCCGCAGGCTGCGCTGCAGGCTGGCCACGGCCTTCTTGGACTCGACGACGCGAACCTTCTCCGTGCGGAGCTCCACATCCAGGGCGCTGCAACGCAGAGCCACGTCAGGGGCTGGCCAGGGCGGCGCGGCGCGGCGAGGCGAGGCGAGGCGCACACCTACCTCAGGGCGCGCCTCAGATGCGACGCCGCCGCCAGCAGGGCGGGCTGCACGTGCTCGGAGAGCAGTCTGAGCCGCTCCCTGATCTTCCTGTCGATGGCAATGTGGACGCTGCGCTGCGCCGCCTCGATCACGGCCTGGCGCTGGGACTCGGCCAGGCCCCTCACCGCGCGCTGGGAGGCCTCCAGGAAGCCCTTGACGTTGACCACCAGCTCGGCGCGGGACGGGGAGCGCAGCGCGCGCAGCGACGTCAGCGTGGCGGCGCGGGCCGCCTGCACCACCTGTGGAGGACACGGAACACGGTCGTGTGAGGCAACTTTGGGGGGGGGGGGCAGGGGGGGGGGGGGGTTACCTGTCCAAGCTCTGACACGGTCAGGCTGGCTGCGTCCAGCCGGTGCAACAGCGCCTCGTAGCGGGGCAGCAGCCGCAGCGCCGTGCTGGAATCTGAGGACGAGACGGCAGACTTTACTCATGGGCCCCCGCAGCTCGCAGTCGCGGCGCCACTGCTCGAGGAGGTCGCACCTTGGTGCTGCTGCCACCGGGCCTCCTCCAGGTCGGCGAGCTCGTGCAGCAGCGCGGTCGGCGCGCACTCCTCCGGGTCCACGTCGCCGTCGGGGTGCTCCAGCCTCGCGGCCGCCTCCCGCGCCTCCAGCGCGTCGAGCCTGCTCAGCAGTCGGCGGGCGGCGCCGGCGCGGGCGCGGTCCCACAGCGCGGACGCGGCGAGGCGGCGGGCTCTGTGCGGCCGGTCCAGAAGACCATGAGCGTGGGGAGTGTCGGCCACGACTGGGATACAGAGATCCCTTGCGCACCCAGTACGAATCGTCCCTCCATACACTCGTACCTGTTGAGGTGTGCCCGCACGCAGACTACACGGGTGGCCGGCTCCGGTGGCTCCATGTCCTTGCTGTACCTTCCAGGGATGCCGTCCTTGCCCGGCCCGGCGTCGCCCTTGTACTCCCTCTCAATTATCTTTCAGGGAAAAGAAGCGAGATGCAACCGTCTTCATGTCTATTCTGCGAGCGGGGCTGAAGAAAGTACAGACACCTGGCACTCACCTCGTCCTTATAGTTGATGAACAGGAAGTACTTGTGCTTGACCACGACGTCGGCCCCGTGCGTGCCACCTTTGCCGCCCTTGCCTCCGTTGCCGTCGGAGCCTCTGTGGCCCTCGGCGGCCACCCGCTGCACTGCCGACAGGGCCGACGCGGCGCCAGCGGCGGCACCGCGGGGCTGGAGGCACCCTGCGCCGGGGCTGGCACAACCGCCGCCGCCGAGGTCCCCGAGGTCCAGCAGAAGCAGCGCCCCGGCCGGACCGCCGGCGCCGCCCACGCCACCGTCGCCGCCGTCGTTGCCTTCCGCCGCTGACCACCCGTACAGCCTCTCCTACACGCCCGACACGGATAGGACCGTGGATAACGGAGGCGCCCCTCGACTTGCACAAACCATGCACTTCTGGATGTACGTTACCTTCATGGAACCCCACAAGTACCCGAGTCCCCAGTTCCAAGTATCGCCGTCCGAGTCCGACCCGGAGGAGGTCGACGCGTCGGGGCCGTCCAAGCCATCGCGTCCCGGAGCGCCGTCCTGGCCAGTGCCACCGTGGCCGCCGCTGGCGTGAAGCGTCAGGAGGTGGCCGTCGACGACCTCGCCGGCCACGCCCAGGATGGAGCCCGCGGCGCCCCCGGGCTCGCCGGGCAGGCCGTGCATGCCGTTGACTGTCGGCGGCGGCCTCGGCCTGGCTGACACGCCGTCGACGGACAGGAAGTGGTTTCCCAGCACGTGCCACCTGACGACCAGGCCGAGACGCGTCAGTGCAGCTGCAGCTGCTCAGCGCCGAGCCGTGCGGCGCAGGAGGCCAAGCCCCGCCCTCCTCCCTCCTGGTCACCTACCGCGGGGCCACGATCGTGAGCAGAGTCAGCTCCTTAGACAGTTCACGCAGCTGCAAGTCCCTGTCCACGAACAGGGTGTGCTCGGCCACGACGTGGACGGTCCGGATGGCCGCAGGGCAGCCCTTCGCCACCCACTGCTCCACGTCCCGCGCCCACACGTAGCGGCCCTGCACGACGAGCTCGGACTCCTCGCAGGACGCCGTTGCGGGCGCGGACCTCAGGGCGGCGTCCAGGACCACGTGGAGGTCCTCCGCCATGGCCTCGTCCACCTCCACCTGAAGCACAGGTGCTGCCGAGTATGGCGCCGAGGAGGCGCCGCGCGCGGGTTCCTCCAGTCGCTTACCTCCTTGATGGCGTCGCGCTTGTCCTTGTGCAGTCCGAGGCCCGCGAGGGCGGCCAGCAGCAGCCTGGTCCCGTCCGCGGGCGTGCGGGCCTTCCGCTTCGGCTGGCTCACGGGGGCCAGGCCGAGCCGGCCCAGGAAGTCCTCGCGGTCCCGCTGCACGTCGTCCCGCGACAGCGCCTCCTCCAGGTCCTCCAGCAGGGCGTACCACAGCTGCACGCCGCGGAGGTACCTGCGGAGAGAGGGAGAGGCTGTTCGTGACTTCCGTCCGCCTGCGGGTCTGCGGGGCGTGCCGTCCCGCCGAGCAGTCCAGTCCAGCGGGCTGCCTACCCGCACACCCGCAGGCGCCCAGCCCGCCCGGCCCGCCCCGGCTACGCACCTGCCCACCCGCCGCAGGGGCCGCGCCCACTCCTCTGGCTTGTAGTTCTGCTCCTCGCGCGAGGCATCCTGGAGGAACTCGATCATGACGGTGTCGTTGAGGGAGGCCAGGAAGCCGTCGGCGGGCGCCTGCTGGTGCACGCCGCGCACCGCCTCTAGCAGGCGTCGCAGAAAACCGCGCGGTGTGTAAGGGTTGCCGTCGACGCCGACCGCCGACCGCGACGGCGCTGGCATCACGACGCGTTCCAGGGCCGCGGCGAAGTGCTCCGCGTCCCGCTCCGTCTGGTCGCGAACGGCGGCCACGTCAAGCAAGCGGAGGCGCGTCGACTGCGAATAGGAGTGAGTGACAATGGGGAGGTCGTCTCGCCGCCGTCGCCGCCTACTTCCCTACCTGGTAGTGCGCTCGGAGCGCCCGGGCGATGCGGTCGATGTGTCGCTGGAGTCGGGAGGCGAAGCTGACCGCCAGCCGCTCCACCTCCACCTTGGCCTTGGCGGACAGCGCCAGGCCGAAGTCGTCGTCCTCGGGCTCCGTCGGCGCCACGAGTCTGGCAACGCAGAGCGTAGCGTCATGGCCTCCATGCGGATGTGCGCCACGGGGCACCGGGGCCGCCGGGGCCGCCGGCCGAGCTCACCTACCGGTAGATCATGTTCTGCAGGTCCGGCTTGCTCTGCTGCATGAGCGTGATGTTCCTCAGCGGGCCGGCCTCGTCCGGCTTCCAGAACACCCCGATGCGGCTGTACGCGCCGTCGTTCTCCTGCTGCAGGATCGCGCTCACCATTGCGTCCGCCCCCGGATAGAAGGCTGCCGGGTCCGACCCCGTCCTCTCGAGATCCACCAGGGTCTCCTTGACCTGGCGCAGGAACGAGGCCACCGTTTCGCGCACCGCCGCCGCCGATTCCGAAATGGAGTCCTCGTCAACGTCGTCGGTGGGTACCTGTATCCGAGAGCGACCGACCTGTCACCCGGGCGCACCGCAGCTGCGGCGCGGCCAGGCCCGCACCGACCTTGGTCACGACGAGGGACACCGAGTTGTTGTACTTGGCGAGGTCCCGGACGAAGGTGGTGGCGTGCCGCAGCAGGGACACGAATCCCAGCCTGTCGCTGCCCGCCCTGGCCGAGTGGTAGCTGATGACGAACACGACCTGCGGCGGAGGCGGGGGTGCGGGCTCAGTGGCGGCGGGCGGACGAGCCTCGCGGAGGCGGCACGGCGCGGCGCCCGGCGCCCGGCACTCACCTTGACGGAGCGCGCCGACTGCGCCACCTGCCGCAGCACGGAGGCCGTCACAATGTCCGCGCAGGCGCCGCGGCTGTCCCCGAACCCGGGGAAGTCGTACAGCTTCGACTTGGACCTGCGGCACGGCACGGCGGGCAGTGAGAGGCAGAGGCCCGCGGGTCAGCAGCGGCAGCGGCTGGCGCGCGGCCGCACCACGGGCGCTCACCCGCGGTCTCTGACGAGCTCCGGCACCCGCGTCTTGGAGTCGACCCCGGAGGCGATCTTGTTGCCGTGGTCGCCGATGAGGAAATCGCCCGAGTCCGCCGTCGTCTCGTACGACACGAGGTTCTCGTCGTTATCGGCGATGAACTGCACCAGGGTCGACTTGCCGGACCCGGTCAGGCCCAGCACCAGGATAACGTCACCGCCCACGTCGGCGGGCATGGCCAGCTGGAACGGAGGGAGTCTCTGATGAGAGGTACGCGGCACGCGGCACGCGGCACGCGGCATGCGGCACGCGGCCCGCCCCGCCGTCCCCAGGACCCCGCCTCGCCGCACGTACTCACGCTGTAACCCTCCGCCACGCACCGCTGCAGCTCGTCGACCTCGTTGCCGTGGGCGCGCCTTCTCCGCTGCTGGCCGCTGGACTCCTTGGCCACGGCCCCGGCCCGGGGCACGGCGCGGGCGCGGCCCTCATGCCGCAGCTGCAGGCTGGCCGCCACCTGCTCGTCGTCCAGCCGGCCGCGGAGACTCACGGCCGCTGAGTCCGCCGTCGGCGTGCACTTGAACAGCGGGACAAGGATTAGGATTTTTAGCAGATGAAGTTTCAACTTCAGCTAGCTTTAACTCTCGTAGTTAGCAGTTTAGCAGGCAGTTAGCAGTTGGCAGCTGTAGCAGTAGTTAGCAGAAGCGGCAGCGTGGCAGCAGCAGCCAGCAGCAGCCGCAGCAGTCCCCGTGAGCAGCCCTAGCCGAGCCTCATATTATATAGCACGAGGCGGGGCTTTCCGCTCCGCTCCGTGCAGGGCACAGCACGGCATGTGCCGGCGCGAGGCTTATCGTAAACACTGGTGCCGCGTTCGTAAGCAGATTCCTTTCGACACTCGAGGCGGCGTGGCGCGTCGTCAGCAGCCCCGGCCCGACCCACCAGCCCCGGCCAACATAACGCTTCGGTTTAGTTTGAGGACCAGAACAACGATACTCATTGTTCACCCGATATCAAGCATAGCTAGCTGGATATAGTTACACGGTTCTTGACAGCATCTTTTACCCCGCCCCCCTCATGGAGGGCTTGCATTTCTGGTGCAGTGACGCCTTTCCTATCTTTCAATTGCCTGTCAGGTTCGTCATCTGCTTTCACGTTAGCGCCAGCGTTAACGTTTTTTTGATTCGACGCAGGGTTTGCTGTTCGGCTTGATAAAAGGTCCCCTGCAATGCAGGGTTGGTGGTGGTGGGGGGGGGGATCCCCCTCCTCCCTGCATCCGGTGGCGCTGTCACTCGAGCCGCCCGCCTCGCCCCCACTTACCTGCGCCTTGAGAACGCCCTGCGAGGGCCCCGGGGCGCCGGTGGCGTAGTGCCTCAGCAGCGCGGCCGCGCCATTGCACAGGCTCCTTTGCAAATTCCCGGTCGAGAAATCGAGGCTCTGGAAGGTGCGAACAGAAAATTGAGCACGGCAGGCGGCAGGCGGCGGCGGGGAGGGCGTGTTGCCAGTGAGACGACGTGCCTTCAGGAGGTCCTCAACGGCCGGGTCGCCGCTGGTCGAGCAGTTGAAGGCGGCGGGGTCCGCGGCGGCGTCGGCGTCCGCCAGCCGGCGGTCGTCCTCGGACTCCACGGGGAGCGCGAACCTTTGAAACGCAACAGTGAGCAGCACCGCGACACACCGCACTGCGGGAAACGCGGCGCAGACCCAGGCGCGGGTAAAGAGGGGGGGGGGGGCAAAATGCACCCCCCAGACACCTCCCCGCCTGAAATTCAGACAGGCAGCAATACTTCCCGCTTGAATTCTCTCCCCTCCCCCTTTAACGTCGCGCCTGGATCCGCCCCCGGCTCCGACGGCGAGTCTTACTTGAAGAGCGGCGGGCCCTTGTCCACGCGCAGGCACACGGCCCGGGGGTGGCGCGGGTGGTCGTCGAGCTGCAGCCGCGCCGTCAGTCGCACGTGGTGCCGCGGGCCCAGCAGGCGGCCCGACAGCAGGGCGGCCCCGGCCCCGGCCCCGCCGGGCGAGGCCCCCGCGAGGCCTGCAAACACCACACCTCACCCGCTCACCAAACACCAAACTTGTAAGCACACACTCAGTCTCCGAACGGGAGATGCGTTGCCGCCGCGCGTTTGCGTTTATCTACACCAAGAAAACAAATCTGTCGATCTGGAGCTGGAATCATTGCCCGGAATACCGCGATAATGCCTCAGAAGGGTTACCGAGATCTGAAGGGGAATACTACCAACCGATGCTTAGGAGAGCAACGACAAGCGGCACAGGAAGCATGTCCGTGCCGGGGAAGTCACTACGATACTGACCGTTGCTCCGACTCGCGTCTGACCCGAGCCCACCCGAGCCTCGTGCGCGGCTCTCCACGTCCCCTCCCCTGTCCCCCCCCCTCTCTCTCTCTCTCATTTTGCATACGTTTATTTTCCTTCGTCCATCTTTATCACTCGCCTCTACCAGTATCGCGGACTTTGTCGGCCGGGCTGGGCGAGCCGAGCCGGTATGCAGATCTCCAGGGCGTGGCGGATGGACGCGCGCCGACCAGTGGCGACGCGGCGGGCGCGGGGGTCACCGAGGGGGTCACCGATGGGCCCCATCCCTCCCTCCCAGGATGCCTAGTGCGAGGAGCAGAACTACAAGCCAGAGCCCTCCCTCTCTCTCCCTCCCTCCCTCCCTCCCTCCCTCTCTCACTCCCTCACTCCCTCCCTCCTCCCCGCTCGCGCGGCTTATCGTCATGCGCCTGGCCCCTCTTTTCCTCATATGGCGACATACGGACGGGGAGCAGATAACAGCGCCCGCGCACGCTGTTGACGTTCGGTTCACTTCCACTCTTACACCGCACTGCATCTGACAAAGTGGCAGCATGTCAGGCGTCATCGGCCCGCGGTCCGGCCGGGTGATGCGGCCGGGATTGTGCGATCCATTAACGCGCGGCCAGCTCGGGGGCAAGTGGTGCAGCGGAGCAGTGGGGCTGGCGGGGCTGCCGGGGCTGGCGGGGCTGCGGGGCACGGGCGGCGCCCCCAGGGTAACGTCATGGCGCCGCGATGCGTCTAAAAAGGTTCTCTATCGACCACCAGTCGGGGGCGGGTCGGGGCCGGACGGGGCGGACGGACGGCCTGTGCGTGGGGCAGTCTGTGCAGGCCGCGGGGCCGACCGACATTGTCACTCTGGTTCTGGTTCTCGTTTGAGGAAGATGGGGACTAGATATGAAAATAAATGTTTGAACACAGGTTCGCGAAAACGACAAAAAAAAATAATCGAGAGCGTGACCCCTTTTGCATCCCGATGCACAGCCATGCCATTTGCTTCGGGGCTCCGGGGGCGGGGGGCACAACGTTGTCGCTTCTGGGCCCCCGCGCCCCCGCGCCCCCGCGCCCCCGCGCCCACCCCTCTCCTCTCGGGGGTGATGGCTGCGGTAACGACTTTCCGGCGACCGCACTTAAAGCTATTTGCCGCGTTATGACCGGTCGCGTGTCTGCGAGGGCGGCGGGAAGGGGAGGGGGGGGGGGGGGGGGCACGTCCCCGTCACCGCATTCGCTGAGCGCCTCGGCTAGGTGTCAACGGGCCGGCCGCGGCCCGGCGGGCATCTGCTCGGGGAGCCGACCGCCGCGGACTCGGCGAGACCATGCGGCAGCATGAGCAGCGGCGCGCACTCGTGGCGCTGCTCGTGGCCGCCGGCGCCGTGCTGGGCGTGTGCACGCCGAGGAGGTAGGTGGGGCGGGGCGGGGCGGCATGCGAACCGGACCCCGGCGTCTCCCCTGTCGGCAGGACCCTCAGGACGCCGCAGCCGCAGCCCCTGGCGGCGCCGCTGCGTGCCGCCGTGCGGAGGCACTTCGACGCGGACGCCCTCCTCGTCGTCTCCCTGGCCGGCCCTGCCGTGGCCGACGCGGAGGCGCCACCCCTAGACGACGTCGTGGCCGACGCCGCCCGCGGCAGACTGGTGGTCGTGGTGTGCGGGGCCGGCCCTCCCGGCCCTCCCCGCCCGGGGCCCGGGGCTTACCTCGGCTCGCGCGCGCACGGGATCCTGCTGGAGGCGCTGGCCGGGCCCTCCGATGTCAGCGGGGAGGTCGCCCGCCGCGTCGGCGCCCTCCGCCGCCTGCCCTGGTGGAACGGCACGGCGCGCTTCCTCGTCGTCTCCCGTTCCCCCGAGAGCGTGTCCGCCGTGGCTGGCGCCCTGGCACACGCGTTCATCGCCGACGTGTTGCTGATGACGGCGGCCTACCCTGCCGTCGGTGACGTGTTTGCCCCGGACCGCGGCAAATCCGTGGGGTGCCCGGTCAGCAAGGTTAGGCGGGTGGCCCGATGGCGCGGGGCGGGATTCTCAGCCGCGGACACCGACGCGGTCCTCGACGACGAGGCCGCGCTGTTCCCCCCGCCGCCGGCGCCGACGGCGAGGTGCCAGGGCTTGGTGCGCATCGTGCAGATCAAGCGGCTGGCCTTCGGGGAGCGGCTGGGGCTCGAGCTCGTGCGCCTGCTCAACGCCAGCCCCGTCACGTTCATCGCGGACACCATCTCCGTGGCCAGGCAGGCCAACGGCAGCTGGATGGGGGCGCTGGGGGCGCTGCAGCGGCGGGAGGCCGACCTCGCCAGCCTCTTCATGCCCACCAGCGAGAGGATGGCCGTGAGTGCTCTGACGACCACCGGCAGCCGCGCCGTCCCGGACCGCACCCACCCCCGCTCCCTGTCCGCAGTACTTCCGGTCGACCTTGATGATCACCTCCACGCACATCCCGGTGTACGTCCGCTGCTCCTCCCGCGGCCGCGGCGCCGGTCCGCTGCCCGGGCTGCTGCACCTCTTCAACCACCGCCTGATCGTGCTGCTGCTGGCGGCCGCCGTCCTCGCCTACTTGGGATGCGCGCTGCTTGGCCGGCGGGTGGCGGTGGCCGGCGGCGGCCTCCCCGGCCCCGCGACCTGCGGCGGCGGCGTCCGCGAGGTGGGTGTGCTCGGCCGGCTGTCTCACTCGCGCTCCGTCGCGCTGCGTAGCTCCGTCTCACCCTAGGCCCGACGGGACGGATCCGCCGGCTCGGCCGGCGCCCGACCCAACGCCAACGCCTGCGAACTCCGGGGTAGGCCGGCCCGCACGGCGCGCGAGCGTAGCGCTGGCCGCTGCCTACCCTCCGGGCGCCCGGCGGCCTCTGACGGCACCCTCACATGGCTGCAGGTGCTGGCCGTGCTGGTGGAGCAGCCCGTGGTGCCGCGCTTCGTGGCCCAGCGGGGCGTGTTCGGGCTGCTGCTGGCCTTCGCCCTGGTCGTCAACATGTTCCTCAAGTCGGCCATCACCGCCGACCTGACGTCCGTGCCGGCGGCGGGGCGGCTGCGGACGCTGGCCGACCTGAGCGGCGCCGGGGCCAGCATCGGCCTGAGCGCGCCCCTGCTCATCGAGAACCTGCGGGCGGCCGCCAAGGAGCTGCCCGAGATCGGCGCCCTGGCGGCCAAGGCGCACCTGTGCGCCCTGTCCAACCTCAGCCACTGTCTGGAGCGGTTCAAGGTGGGCCACGTGCGCTTATTGTCTGGTTCACCCCGGGGGCGGTATGGTTTTATAATTTCATTGGCACGGAGTACAACGAAATTACTCCCCCGCAAAAAACCCTGGTAAGGCCATAGTAATGCCAATTTCCGATGTTTGGTTTTTTTCGCGAAAAGTCAAGTTTTGTTTTTCTGAGTGCAGTGTGGTTGGACCGACCCCCAGTGATGGTTTCGTCATGTGCCTCACTCCAGCTACATTACCCCGGAGAAGCTGTTGGAAGTGTGTGTTTTTGTTTTAAATTGGGTGTTTTTCGCGCCATGATCCCCCCCCCCCCCTCTCCCCTTCCCCAGGCCCAGCGCGCGCCCCCCTACGCGTTAGCGGGCTCGCTGCTCTCCGACATCGGGCAGCGCATTTTGGGCCTCAACGTGTGCGTGTACCGGCTGAGGGAGCAGCTGGAGACCGCCCAGGTGAGGCAGTGTTTAAAAAAATAAAAAAAAAAAAAAAATCATACGTCAGCCCAAGGCGTTTTATTGGAGCACGTGACACAGTGGTGCCGTTTCCCTCCCATCAGCTGGTCATGTACACCCGGCTGGACGACCCCCTCGGGCTCATGCTTGACGGCGTCATCCGCCGCCTCCAGTCCGGAGGCTTCCCCGCGCTCTGGCTGTCGTCTTTAAGTGCCGGCCCCACCAAGAGCGCTGCGACGGCGGAGGACGAGGCTGAAGGCGACGGCGACGCGACCGGCCGACAAATCGCCGTCGCCGCCTCCGTGCTCGCCCTGGGACTCCTGCTCGCGGCCGCCGTGTTCCTGGCCGAGGTCCTGGCGCCGGCCACGGCGCGGTGCTGGCCTCGGTGGGCGCCCCCGAGCCCCCGAGCCGCGGCCGGGGGCCAGCGAGCGGGGGCGCAGCGGCGACGGCGGCGCAGGCGGCGGCACCGCACCAAGCGCGTCGTCTTCCGAGGGCGAGACGACCGAGAACTTTACAAAATAAAATAGAGCAAATCGTCGCTTCTCTGGCGGAATCGAATCGCGGACGACGGATTCCCGTGAGTTGTGTAGGGTTTGACTGTGTGCCGTGGAAGCCCTCAGGCCTCAGGTCGCCCTCGGGCGGACGCAGAGCCGGAAGCCATTCTTCGGCCGGGGCAGGAACTCCTTGGGGTCGAGCTGCACCTCCTGCTCGAAGCCGGGCCCCGGCGTGAAGACGAAGTCCCGGACGAGCACGGCGAGGGCGAGCCGCATCTCGAGCTTGGCGAAGCGCTCGGCGATGCATATCCTGGGCCCCTCGCCGAACGGCAGGAAGCTGTAGGGGTGGCGCTGCCCGCGGGCCTCCGCTGTGTGGCGGCCGGGGTCGAAGCGCTGCGGCTCCGGGTAGTGCGCCTCGTCCAGGTGCATGGCGCCCGTCAGCACCATCACGCCGGCCCCCTCCTCGAGCAGCACCTCGCCCACCTGGGTCGTGGCGTTGCACTTCCGGAAGAGCACCCCGATGGCCGGCCACAGCCGGAGGCCCTCCGCCATGACTCGGCCCACCAGGTCCATGCGCTTGAGCGCCTCGTACGTGATCTCGCCGCCGCCGTGCTCGCGGCTCACGGCGCGCACCTCGGCCGCCACCTCGTCCTGGAGGCCGTGGAGGAGAGTGTTAGAGCCCGCGACACACCCTGGGCACCTGGGCACACGCTCCGGCCGCGCCGGCAGCACCCACCTGCAGCGCGGGGTCCGCGGCCAGCCTCGTCAGGCAGTAGCCGATCGTGTTGGAGACGTTGTCCAGCCCGGCGATGAAGAAGATGAAGGCCTGGGCCGCCATGTTGCCGGGCACGCCGAGGTCCACGTGCCGCTCAGGGTCCTCCAAGCCCTGGTCGCGGTCGCGCAGCTGCATCAGCAGCTGCACGAAGTCGTTGCGCTGCACCTCCGGGTTCTGCTCGCGGTACTCGACGGTGTCGCGGACCAGGTCCAGGAAGAACTTGTGCTCCTGGAGATAGTGACAGACAGATAGCAGGGGTTCGCAGCGACGCCACGGATTATTTTTGTCATGATTCGCGTGACGGCGCGCCTATCTGCGCTGCTCTCCACGCGAGACGCTGACGCGCGCCCTTACCTCGGGGAAGATCCACTTCATGGGGACGAGGCTGGCCAGCTTGGGGTGGATGGTCTGCAGCAGGAAGCGCAGGCCCTGGCCCAGGGACCGGCCCTGCAGCCGCTGGGACATGACGAGGAACTGGTTCTTCTCGTCGCGGAGGCAGTGGCACTGCACGCCGAACGCGCACGTCCCTATCACGTCCGTGGCGAAGTGGGCCAGGATCGGGTGCAAATCCAGCTCCCTGTGGGCAGGACACAGAGGTGGCCGACGTCAGCCCAGCTCGCGGGACTGGCCCCGCCCCGGCCTCCCCCGCCCCGCCCACGCACCCGGTGTCGCTGCTCTTGGCTTTCGCGGCCAGCACGGCGCACAGCTCCTCGGCGACCTCTCGAATGAGGGGCAGCATCAGCTTGAGCTTGCCGGACGTGAAGGTGGGGCTGAGCTTGTTGCGCAGGCTGCGCCACTTGGCGCCGCTCAGGTTGAAGAGGTGCGCGCTGAGCGGGTCCTTCTCGTCGGTGGGCTGGCCCCGGTCGTGGAAGCTGCCGAAGTCCTTGCACAAGACCTGCTTCACCATCTCCGCGTCCCACAGCAGCAGCAGCGGGGCCGCGCCCATGTAGAATCCGCAGTAGCCCTTGTCGCGGTACGGGCGGATCAAGTCGAGCGTGCCCTGGGGGGAGGAGAGGACGGGGGCGGTGAGCTCGCCGTCGTGGCGCTGTGCGGTGCGGACCGGACCTCACCCACACCTGGAACCCCTTGCCGCTGGTGACCAGGACGTGCATGTTGCCGAACGGGGCCACGGGCCGCGGGTGAGGCACGCCCCGGCGCCGCCAGTACGCGAACCGGTGCGCGTAGAAGGCGTAGGCGCCGGCCAGGACGGCGGAGAGGGCCGCCAGCACCGCCATCAGCAGGGACCACCACTCCATGGCGGCGGCGGCGGCGGCTCGCGGAGAGGAGAGTCCTGGCCCGGTGCGTATGTACACACTCTGCGTCGCGGTGCGGGCGGGAGACTGGACTGCCGGCACGGCACGCCACGGACAGCCGCGAGCCGCGGGGGAGTGGAGTGAGTGAGGAGCGCGGAAGGTTTGGCGCGGCGGGCTCCGCTGTGCTGACTCCCCGCCCCCGTCCCCTCGCCCGCCGGCTGTCCGTCCACTCCGCACTGTACTGCCGCCGGCCGGCCCGGCCCGGGAGTCCCGGGTCGGACGGGACGGACGGGGCAGAAGAGAGGTTTGACCTTGGCGGACAATCATCGGTTTTCAGATAGCAGGGAATGCGGTGCGGCATATGTGCGTGTCGGCCGCAGTGCCGCAGTGCCATACGCGGGGGGCGATACCCCGCGTGTTTGTCTGCGGCCGCTAGGGCCGGTGGGTCCGTGTGGAGGCGCAGTGCACCGCGGACCAGCGCAGTGCCAAGGCAGTGCCCCCGGGGCGCGCCGCCGCGCCGCGGACACGCGCGTCGTGCGGGCCGGCCTACCATAACCCCGGCAGGCGGTCGGCGTCGCCGCTCGCCAACGGCGACGCATCACACGCACCGCACCTAATGGAGCCCCCCCCCCCCCCCCCCCCCTTATTCTGTGTCATTGCTCTTTGGCGTGGCGTTTTCCCGCTCGTCAAATGTCGGCCAATTTGGCCCGTGCAGCGTCGTAGCGTCTATTTTGGCGGGCGTGGCGGGGGAGTTGATGATGAGTTAATGACAAGACTGATGTGAAGGCAAAAGCAATATCACTCATTTATTCAGCAAAAAAAAAAAGTGATGCACATTGTATAAACACCAAAATAATTTCCACTTGGTCAGGCCGATCTGAGAGTACCCATCCACACGAATGCCTTCGACGCCAACGTCATGAGCTGCACTCGGGTGCGAGGCGGCGTCAGGCTGCGTCAGACCCGGAGGTTCATCGCGCGCAGCTGCCTCAGCACCGCCTCCTCCGCGGCCCGGTCCTCCCCGCGGAGCCGCTCGGCCCTCTCCACCATGGCCTGGACGTCGCCGGCCCCGAGCGCCGCCTCGGCGCGCGAGATGGTGAGCCGCTGGCGCGCGCCCGTCGTGGGCTCCACGCACGTCACCGTCAGCAGGCCGTCGCTGTCCAGCCGGAACGTCACGTCCACCTTGGCCTCACCCGCGGGCATCGCGGGCACGTCGACGCAGTACTCCTTGTCGAGGCAGTGGTTGTCCCTGACCATCCGACGCTCGCCCTGATATATCTGTTAAACATGATCGATGCAAATATTAAATCATGAAATAACTGTAAGGTTTGCAGTGTATACATCAAATTGCAGGCCAAGATTTCTCACCTTCGACGAAATAGACGTCTGGTAGTCGCACACGGTATAGTACCGCTCCGTTCTCTCGCACGGGATCTGGCTGTTCCTGGGGATGATGACGCTGAACCGGTCGCCGACCACACTGACCCCTAGCGACAGCGGCGTCACGTCCCGCAGCTGCACCAGCCTGCTGACGAACTCGTCGCCGGCCAGCACGGCGGCGCGAACCGCCGCCCCGTGGGCCACGGCCTCGTCCGGGTTGATGGACTGGCGCAGCTCCTTGCCGCCGAACAGCTCCGACAGCATGGCGCGCACCTTGGGGATGCGGGTCGAGCCGCCCACCAGCACCACCTCGTCGATGGCGGAGAACGGCACCTGCCGACAGACCATGGGTGTCAGTGTCGTTCAGTGGGGTGGCGGGGGGCGGGGCCGTGAGGGGCGGGGCCGTGAGGGGCGGGGCCGCGGGGGGCGGGGCCGCGGGGGGCGGGGCCGCGGGGTAGGGCACGAGTCTCACCTCGGCCTCCAACATCACCCTGCGCGTGATGTCCATCGCCTTCCTGAACAGGTCGCCGCAGAGGTCCTCAAAGCGCGCCCGGGTCACGGCCAGCGAGTACCGGATGTTGTACCGCGAGAAGAAGAGCGTCGTCGACGCCTCGGCCTGCGTGGACAGCTTGCGCTTGGCCAGCTCGCACGCCGCGCGCAGCTCCTGGCTGGACTCCATGTCCAGCTGGGAGATGCCGTGGCGGGAGTTGATGTCCTGCCGACACAGCACGCCGCCCTGTCAGAGTCGCCGGCAAACGCCGCCCGTACCGCCCGCTCCGGAGCCCGGCTCACCTTCAGGAAGTGCTCCATGAGGCGGACGTCGAAGTCCTGGCCGCCCAGGTGCGTATCGCCGTCCGAGGCCAGCACGGTGAAGTCGCTGCCCTGGATGGTCACGACGGACACGTCGAACGTGCCGCCGCCCAGGTCAAAGATGAAGATGGTCCTCTTGGCGGTCGATTTCCTGTCCAGGCCGTACGCGATGGCGGCGGCCGTGGGCTCGTTTATGATGGACATCACCTCCAGGCCGGCGATCTTGCCTGTGGGGAGGAGGTTAAGTCGGCGCGGGACGGGCGCCGGGAGGCAGGCAGCCCAAGGCACTCGCGCGCGGGGCGTTGCCTACCCAGTCGGCGCTCTGCCGGCCGGGCCGGGCGGGCGCCGCGCCGCACTCACCGGCGTCCACCGTCGCCTGGCGCTGGCGCTCGTTGAAGTAGGCGGGCACCGTGATGACGGCCCTGGAGACGGGTCCGCCCAGGAAGTTCTGGGCGGTCTCCTTGAGGGAGCGCAGCACCATGGCGGATATCTGTGGCAGACAGTGGCAGAGCAGTTAGGTGGGGTGAGGGCGGGCTGGGCACAGTGGCGCACCCTGCCTACCCTTCCGCTCACCTCCTCCGGAGCGAACGTCTCCTTGTCCGAGGTGACCTTGACCCTGATCCTGGGGACGCCGTTCTTCTCCAGCACCTCGAAGGGCCAGTGCTTTTTGTCCTTCTGCACGTCCAGGTCCTTCCAGGGACGGCCCAGCAGCCGCTTCGCGTCTGGGGGCAAACGGGTTCAAGAAAGGTGTCGACATGATGGGTGTATTCACGCACACTTCCTGGCGGCCGGGGTCCTCACCGAACACTCTGTGGGAAGCGGGCAGGTCCTTGGCCGCGTCACCGACGAAGGACTCGCCGTCCAGGAAGGCCACCACGCTGGGGGTGGTGCGGGAGCCGCTGTCGTTAGCGATCACGTCCACCTTGCCCTTCCGGCACACGGCCACCACCGAGTAGGTGGTGCCCAGGTCGATGCCGATGGGGGGGCCCTGCTTGGGGTCGTCGGCAGCGGCGGCGCCCACGGCCGCGCCGCTCGCCGTGCTCCTGCGCGCCGACACGGCCGCGGCAATCTTGCGGGGCGAGGCCGCCGCCGCACCGCCAGGGGCCATCTTCGGCCCCGGTCGCCTGGCGGCCTCCTCCCTGAGCTGCACTTCGTTGCCGGCGGCCGACCGGTCGCCGACGAGGGCCGCCGCGTGAAGGGCGGCGCCGTGGGCCACCGCCTCGTCGGGGTTGACGGAGAGCCGGGGCTCGACACCGAGCCCCTCGCGGACCATGCCGCGGATGCGGGGGACGCGCGCCGAGCCGCCCACCAGCACCACCTCGTCCACCGCGCGCACCTGCGGCACGTCACGTCACGACACGAGACTCCAGGCGGACCGTAACCGACCCGGCGACATAGAAAAGCACTCAGGGCGTCACCTACCCGCGCCGCAGCCATGGCGCCGCGCACCACCTTCATGACGTCCAGGAAGAGGTCGGCGCACAGGTCCTCAAAGCGCGCCCTCGTCACGCTCGCCTTGTACTTGACGTTCTCCCGTGACAGGTAGAAGGACAGCGGCACCTCCGCCGCGGTGGACAGCTTGCGCTTGGCCGTCTCGCACGCCGCACGCACCTCGGCTAGCGAGGCCGCGCTCAGCCGCGCCACCCGGTTCTTCTCGAGGATGTCCTGGGAAGGAGCAGGAGCGTGGCGGTCAGGAAGGGGGTGGTCCGCGGGGACGTCCGCGGCGGGGAGGAGGGGGCTCAGGAAGCTCACCTTCTGGACGTGCTCCAGCAGCCGCTGGTCGAACAGGCTGCCTCCCCAGTCGGCGTGCGTGCCTGCCGGCCTGCCCCCCGCCGCCAGGCCGCACCCACGCGTGCACGGAGCGCCCGCCCACGTGCAGGACGAGGACCGTCTTGTCGGCGGCGAGACCGTAGGCGGCGGCGGCGGCCTTGGGCTCGTCGAGCAGCTCCAGCACCTGCAGCTGCGCGAGCTCTCCTGCGAGGCAGTGCGGGCCGCGGCCGATTAGCGGGTGCAGCATGAGCCACTCCCTGGGGGAATACGAGGCTGATAGGAACCTGCTCTCCTGGTGGCCAACCGCTGTGCGGCGGTGAAGTGCGGCGGCACCGTCAGGACGGCGCAGTCCACGGGCTGCGTCAGGAACATCTCGGCCGCCTCCTTCAGGGACTTGAGCACCATCGCCGACACCTGCCGGGGGGAGAGCAGTTCGTGAGGAAGCGGGGTCCGGACCCGGCCGGCAGCCCGGCCGCGCCGCGCCGCGCCACGCCACCTACCTCGTGCGGCTCCAGGGACTTCCCCTCGCCGGGCACCTTCATTTTGAGGACGCCGTGTTCCTGCGCCACCGTGAAGGGCCACTCCTTGGCGTCCTTACGGACGAGTTCGTCGCTGGCGGATCGACCCAGAAGGCGCTTCGAGTCTGGGGGCAGATAGCGACGCAATAAAACCGCTGGAGGGACCGCACTGTCAATTTCTCATACGCGGAATACGGGTCGCCGGTCCGGCCCGCAGCGCAGCCGACCGACGCAGGAACTCACCGAACAGCTGGCCCTCGGCGGGCAGGTCCTTGGCCGCGTCGCCGACGAAGGCCTCGCCGTCCAGGAAGGCCACCACGCTGGGGGTGGTGCGGGAGCCGCTGTCGTTGGCGATCACGTCCACCTTGCCCTTCCGGCACACGGCCACCACCGAGTAGGTGGTGCCCAGGTCGATGCCTACGCACACCCGCGCCATGGCTCGTGCGGGGTGCGCGGGGCAGGGTGACGGTCTCGGTGACCACGCTGGCGAGCTCGCACGGGCAGCAGCACCAGCAGCGGCACGGTAGGGTCCTCCCCCTGCCCAGGATCACTGGGACTGCGGGGCAGAACGACGTAGCGCTTTAACGGCGCGGAGAATACAGGCCAACCGCGGAGTGAAGTTGTGAGGGCAGGCAGGAGACGTGCGGGGAAGGAAGAGGAGGGGGGCGGGGCGGGGCAGCAAGCCCCAACCAACCAGCGCTATTCCCCACCGGACCCCGGCCCGGCACTGAGTCAGCAGCCGCCACAGCGAGGCGGGCGGCGCGGGGCACCGGTAGCCGCAGTGTGTGTGTGTGTGTGTGTGTGTGTGTGTGTGTGTGAGTGAGTGTGTGTGAGTGAGTGAGTGAGAGAGAGAGAGAGATAGAGCGCCGCCATTCACATGCAGCCGCGCGAACCACGCCACGCCTTGGGCCCGTGTCGGCCGCCGGCTCAGAATGATAGCGTGGCGACAGCCTGGCCAGCGCAGCGCAGCCCGGCACAGCCCGACCGCCCGGTGGCAAGCAGCGACGGAACGCGGCAGGAGCAGCACCAGCCTCCGCCCCGCCGCCCCGCGCCGACTGTCACACGAACTTGTTTCCGCGGTCGGCTCGAGTTCCGAGAGCCCGCGCCCTGCCGTCGCACCCCGCCATCGTGCCCTGCCGTGAGGTGAGTGCGGCCTGGCGGGTCAGGCAGGGGGAGTTCGCGGCAGAAACGGAACCCCGATAGAGCGCGGTTGGTACTCGCCAGAACTCACCAACGCCTCTGCCGCCGGCACTCCGCGACTCCGCGCTCTCCTCTCCGGGTCCAGGGACGCAGGCGCCGCCGCCGCCGCCGACCTCGCCACCACTACCCTACGCCCCCACGGCTGCGGGCAGACAGACGAGGCTGGCGTGAGGCGACGCGGCGGCGGAGGCGGCCCGGCCCAGGTCCGCTCGCTCAGTCGCTACGTCGGCACCGCTGCACGCGGGCGCGCCACACCCCGCTCTCTTTCTCGGCGTCGCCGCCGATTCGTGGAGTGGCCAGGCGTTGCCGTGGCCCGTGGTTATCTTGCGCGTTGTCTGCTCCCCGCGAGGACAGTCTGTGTCAGGGAATACCTTGAGGAGGTCCGGCTTGTGTGTGTGTGTGTGTGTGTGTGTGTGTGTGTGTGTGTCTCCCGTCTGCTCCCGGCCCTTCTGCTCACCGACTCCCCGACGCCTGTTGCAGTGTGTGACGGGACGAGACCCACCCCCGAAATGCCGCCCGCCGCGCAGGACCCGTCGGCCCCCAGCGAGGTGGTGCTGGGCGTGGACCTGGGCACCACCAACTCGGTCGTGGCCGCCGTCGTGGCCGAGGGGGGCCAGGCCGCGGACGCCCGGGTGCTGCAGAACGACATCGGTGGACGCACAACGCCCAGCTGTGTGCACCTGGAGGCGAGCCCGGCGGCCGCGGAGGAGGCGGCTCCGGGGTTCCTGAGCGGCGTAATGACCATGGTGTCTATGGTGACGCGGTCGAAGAAGTGCAAGCCGAAGCAGCGGCTCGGCGGCCAGGTGCAGGTGCAGGTGGGCGAGGCGGCGCTGCGGCAGGGCGTCAGCGACCCCGCCAACACCGTCCGCAGTGAGTCCCGTCCCTGCCGACCGTCGACTGCCGGAGTCCTCCAGGACGCTCAGGTGCTCGCCGACGACTCTGTTTCAGACGTGAAGAGTGTCCTCGGTCGCCCGTGGCTGGACGTCCGCGATGACCCGGTGAAGCCGCTGGGGTGCGTGAAGGTGTCGGGCACCCAGGGAAGGGCCCGAGAGAGCGCGGACGGGCTCGCCATCCAACTCGACCCCGACGTGGTGGCCACGCCTGAGGAGGTAACCTACGTCCAAGTCCCCCCCCCCCCCCCTCCCTTTCGGTGAATAGAAATGCGATTTCGTGGTGCTGCAGATCGCCGCCATGCTGCTGCTCGAGTTGAAGAAGGCCGCCGAGGAGGAGCTGGGCGGCGCCGACATCCGCAAGGCGGTGGTGGCCGTGCCCGCGTACTTCAACGCGGCCCAGCGGCAGGCCGTCAAGGACTCGGGTGAGCGTGTGGTGATGAGGCCGGCGGGGGTAGTCGCCGTCGCGGTGCTTTCGGATGGCGTTTAACCCCCTCCCGCGCCGCGCAGCCCTGCTGGCCGGGCTGGAGGTGCTGCAGCTGGTGAACGAGACGACGGCCGCGGCGATCGCCTACGCGCACGACCGCGGCGGCACCAAGACCCTCCTCGTGGTGGACGTCGGCGGCGGCGGCGGCAGCGTCTCCGTCGTCAAGGTGGACAACCTGAACGTGCGCGTCGTAGGTCACTCGGGGACCCGCCTCCCCGGGGGCGAGGACTTCGACGGGAGGATGGTTGGGCGCTTCTTGGAGGTACGCCGGGCGGTGCGGTGTCTGGTGTCGGGCGTCCGGCGCCAGGGTGATGCACGCCGTGCTCGTGTTCCAGGCCATCAAGAAGAAGCACGACAAGGACGTGGACGACCCGCGGGCGCTGGAGATCATACGCAGCAAATGGGAGCGGGAGAAGAAGAAGCTGTCGCGGATCCCGGTGGTGCGGCTGTCGCACTTCCTGCCCGACGTCGAGGTCGACTTTGAGGAGACGGTCCGGAGGGACGAGTTCTACGAGGCCTGCAACGACCTGTTCGGCGCGATAGTCGAGGAGGTCGAGGCAACGCTGAAGCGGTCGGGGGTCAAGTCCTCGGACGTGCACGACGTGGTCCTGGTGGGCGCCTCCACGCGCATCCCCCGGCTGCGGGAGCTGATCCAGAAAGCGCTGGGCGGCAAGCCGCTGTGCACGGCCGTCAACCCGGACGAGGCCGTGGCCAAGGGGGCGGCGCTCCTGGCGGCCAAGTGCGTGCACCTGGAGCGCGAGGTGCCGGCGCTGCACCTGTCCGTCAGGCCGCGCTCCGGGAAGCCACGCGACCTGCCCCTCGGGGAGAAGCTGCCCTGGACGGCGAACCTCAACCCCCCCGTTAACGGCCTCCAGGCGAGTCACGTGGGCGGGCGGCGCGGTGGGTCTGCCTCCGCTGTGCCCGCCCCTGTGTCTCTAGCATGCTGCTTTGTCCCTGTCGCAGGTGGAGCAAGGGAGTGGAAACTCGAAAGTCACCCTGATCGATACCAGGACGGCTGTCCGGCAAGTAAGTTTGGATGCGAGCGGCCTTCTGTCTCTGCACGGGCCGGGGGGTCGGTTGTCGATTCCGCTCCGGACGTGCCTGAGCGAGTCGGCCATCAAGGAGCTCACGGGCGGCATCGAGAGCCAGGTCCAGGGGGCCGCGGCGGAGCACAGCCGGGCCGAGGCCAAGAACGCCCTCGAGGACAAGCTCCGCGAGGAGCTGAACAGACAGGTGGGTGCGCGGTGCCGGCTGGGCCGCTAGCAGGGCCGCCTACCGGGTAGGCACCGGAGGGCACGCGCGTTGGGCGGGCGGCCTACCCCTGGTGCTGGCAGGCGTTCGGGAACGGGTGGATCGTCCACGCAGTGCGAGCGAACTCTTCTTCCGTTTACCATTGTATTATTATCATTGTGATTATTATTATGATTACTATTGAACATCTTTTTACAGATCGGCGATGATGAATTTTCTGAGAGAGAGAGAGAACTTGCGGCAGAATGTGGGACATTGCTCGAGGAGCTTCTGCAAAAGCCGAATTTTTCGGCGGAAGAGGCGAAGGGTCACACGGCGACCATCGCTGAAAAGCGCAAGGGCATCGACGAAGATCGTGCCAGAGTCGCCGCCGCCGCCCGGCTGCAGCGGGCCCTGAAGGACTTCAAGGACTTTCTGCGGGAGCACATGTCCCCGCGGGCCGGGGAGATCGAGGGGGCGCCCGCAATGGCGGGCGCGTTTCAGCGTGAAGTGGAGGAGGCGTGGGAGTGGCTCAAGAAAAATCCCGAACCAAGCCAGGCCGACATCGATGCGCTCCACGGCTCTTTGGGGCGAAAAGCGTTGGAGCTGCAAGCGGCTCGCGACGCAGCGAAGGCCGCCGCGGAGAAGAGCAGGCTGGCGGCCAGGGGGCAGCTGGAGCAGCTAATTGGTTTGCAGCGTTCAAAGGTGACTTGAAAAGGACAAAAAGTTGTGGGGAGGAGGGGGCACTGGAAACGGTTATGTTTTTCGATTGCCAAAGCTGGCATGAATGCGGATGTAATACCCGCTGATATTTTCAGGTTTCAGGAAGTGCTCTCGCTCGAAGTGAAGCCAAGGCGGTCCTCGGGAAGTGTGCGGGGGACGAGGCCTGGCTACACCGTCACCCGGACGCGGCTCAGGCAGAGTTTGAGGATCGTGTTGGCGTGCTGCAGCAGTTGGTGGCCGTGTGGGAGGCGGCCGCGGCCGAGGAGCACCGCCGGGAGGCGTTGGGCAGGCTGCAGCAGAAGATGTCGGAGATGGACGAGAGAACGGTTGGTCCATCAGGCGAGGGCGGGGGGCCGCCCCGCCGCCCTTACCGGCTCAGGGCTGTGATTGTGCCTTTCTTGTCCACAGTTCGGCGCGGAGGACGTCGCGCGGGACCTGGAGGGCGAGCTCAGGGAGTTATGTGCTCGCGCACGCGCGTGGCTCGGAGCAAGCGTGGACAAGAGAGGAGCGCCACAGTTTGAACGGGTTCTGACGAACATCGAGAACAAGCGCAGAGCCGTGGACGAGCAGCGCGCACGCAGGCGCGCGGCGATGGCCAGGCTGGAGCCTGCGCTGGAGTGTGCGGTGTCCGTGCCGGTGGGTGTGACGCGGTCCTGGTTCCCGCCGGGCACCTCTCCGCCTGCGCACTGACGACCCCGTCATCCTTCCGGCCCGCAGGACACTGACCGCCCCCCCGTGCGCGAGGAGGCCTGCAGGGTGCGCGCCACGTGGCTGCCGCGCTGGGAGTGGCTCCGGCAGCACCCGGCCGCCGCCGAGGAGGAGTTCAACGGCGTCCGCCAGCGGGTGGAACGGGACCTGGAGAAGCTGTGCGACCTTCGCGACGCACACGGCAGCGTCCCCGAGGATGCGGGGCGGGCGGCCGCTCGCCGTGACGAGGGGGAGCCCATGGACGTCGACGACGGTAAGGAGGCTGCCTGCGGCTGCGCGGCAGGGCTGCCCTGGGCGGGTGGGCTTGGCCTCGGCCC
The DNA here is from genome assembly GCA_026979955.1 of Megalurothrips usitatus. NCBI lineage: Eukaryota > Metazoa > Arthropoda > Insecta > Thysanoptera > Thripidae > Megalurothrips > Megalurothrips usitatus. Next base: position 14,795,388 of record CM049593.1, read on the forward strand.
CCTTCGGCTCACCGCGTGTCTCCCCACAGGCGTCGCGGCCCCTGCCTCCGGCGGCGTGACGAAGCCGGTGATGACCATGTTGTGGGAGCGGATGCGCCAGCGCGTGCTGACGGGCCAGCCCCACTGGCTGGTGCAGGCGCCCGCGCCCGCGCCCCTCTGCGACCTGCTGGGCGACCAGGTTCGGATGCTGCAGTGCCTGGCGGACGCGCAGGCCGTCGAGACCCTGTCGGCGGCGCGCGCCGCGGGCTCCGTGGCGCTGCTGGTGGACAAGATGGCCGTGTCCTCGGAGCGGGAGCTGGCGTCCCTGTCGGCGCGCTTCGTCGCCGGCGACAACCACCCCGTGGAGCGGGTGCTCGTCGTGGAGCACGTCTGCGTCAACGAGGATGTCGGCGGAAGGGCCGCGGCGGCGCGCCTCCTGGACCGGTTCGTGGGGCTCTGCGACGAGGCGGCCGTGGACTGGAGCAGCCTCGTGTTCGGCGTGAGCGCGGTCAGCGCCGGCCTGCTGGGGGAGGCGTTCGTCGGGCTCCTGAGGGAGCGCAGAGCCGGGGCCGGGGATCTCGGGGAGCTGGAGGAGCTGGGCAGCGCGGCGGTGCGGCTGGACGAACGGGTGGCTCAGCACTTCCACGGCCTCGCTGCGGCCAAGCTGTTCGCCGAGCCGTACTTGTCGATCAGCGGCAACTTCAGCACAGTCGACGCCCTGCGGCGGCTGTTCTCCGCCGACAGCCACTGGCACCACCTCCTGCGGGGCGGCGACGCGGAGGACCCGTTCCGCCACTACGACGACGCCGTCCGTTACCTGGCCGTGGAGGAGAACCGGGAGGGGGTGGTGGAGGCCCTGGCGGAGGTCGAGCGGCGGCCGTCGCGGCACGTCCTGGCGCGCGCCGTTGCGGCCACCCTGCGCAGCACGCCCTTTGTGTCGTGGCTCGCTACTTTCGACGCCCTCTTCTCCGACGTGCGGGGCTGGACCACCACGGCGAGCGCGCTGCAGGAGCAGGACTTGCCGGAGCTCCCCCGTCGTGCCGTGTTCTCGAGTTCGTCGGCCAGGTGTCAGGAGGTGGTGCAGAGGGCCATGTCTGCGACTCGCACCCCCGAGCTCGTGGCTGACGCTGATGCCCACATCGGCGAGGTGGTCGATTGCTTCGCCGCGATCGTGGATCGCTTTCAGTCGGAGCTGAGAACGCTGTCCGCCGTGTGCTCGAAGGTGCGCGCGGTGAAGGAGGGCGGGCCGGTCCGCGGCCAGCAGGAAGAGGTCGGCGACGACGTGAAGGCCCTGGAGCCGGGCTTCCTGGACGATCTGCACCACTTCGGCGAGCAGAACACGCTGGAGTTCGACTCGCTGCAGGCGCTGCTGGCGCTGGTGGGCCCGGAGGAGTGGCCCTCCCTGCGCCGGGGCCTGGTGCGGGTGCTGGCCGCCCCGCTGCTGCCGGCCGCCGGCCGCCGCGCCGCGGACCAGCTCCGCGCCGTACTGCGCGCCGGGCTGCCCGCGGACCTCGCCGGCGCCGCCGCGGTGCTGGCCGGCGCCACCGAGCTCCCCGACTGCGTCCTGGACAGGGCGGACCTGATGTTCACGGCCCAAGAGCCGGCCGCATCGATCACACATCTGTGAGCAGCGGCCTGTTTCCAGCTCCAGCAGATGTGTGTGGGTTGTTGGCACGTTTAATTCAACATTGAATTTCAAATAGTGCTACCGCTGATTGCTGACATGCTTCAATCTGAGGGTGCCACTGTTTTAGCGATTGACCTGAATATTGTACGCACTCTAATGTGTGCTGAGAGCACAAATACAGTTTAGTTGTAAGTTTCCTTTTTTTTTTCTTTTTTGGTGAACGTGCGGTCGACCTTTGTTTGTGACCACCAAGCCGCAAATTTTCATTTGTCATGCGAGAAAGATTTGCTGTAAAAAGTGCAATCGTTTTCTCCCCATGTGACCAAACTATGTATTAATTTTTTTTCCAGTGGCCTTGTCCGGACTGTTTTTTTTAATAAACAAATTGTATCCATTATTTCACAGTTCTGTTACTTTATTTGCCGACTACCACCCATTAACCTGAAAGAAAGTACGTGGAAATGGCTTCCAATCGTTTTTTTTTTATCAATAGGGTATTCCTCTGGTTCCCAGACCGGAAGTCAGAAGAAGACAAACAATGATGGGTGAGGGGTGTGGTGGGACGGGACGGGACTGCTGCCGACTCCGTTTGCCACCTCCCCCTTCACCCATATCATAGCACTCCTTATCTTCTTACTTTCGGTCTGGGACTCTGCGGAATACCCTACTGACCTATGATTATTGCAATACTCCTGGACAGGGCCTTGACGAAGAGGGAAGGGAGATAGGGTGAATGGTGTGTGGGGGTGATGGCCGGCACATTCCACCGGCCCAGTTTCCTGCCGTACGTAGTGAATGCGGTGATTACGGTGGTACAGTGCCGCTCGGGGAATACTCCCGCGTCGCGACTGGGCCGGACTGCGGCAGCGGTAGGGGCAGCCGGTGTGTCGGCCCGAGCCGTGCTGACGCGGCCTGTCTGTGCCGCCGCCGCCTGCCGCCCAGCAAGCCACAGCCACACAGTCCAGTCAGTGTGCGGCCTGCCGTCTCCGCTGGCGGACGGCTCGCTTGGTGCTTGGAGGCTGGTTTGCGCACGTACTATTACAGCGCGGGCTCTGTCAGAGAGAGAGAGAGAGAGAGTCATCCTTGGCCTGTCTGTCGCGGAGTCGGGTGAGACGAGAGGTGGCGGGGTGGGGCCGCGCCCGGGAACTTATCTCTGCGATGCGTCCGTGCCGGGCTCGGGCGCGGCGACGCGGACGGTCGTGCAGTTTTCGGGCGCGGCCCTGCGGCCCTGAGGCCCTGCGGCCCTGCGGCCCTGCGGAGGACGTCCGCAGCGGAGAGGCGGTACTGGTGCGGTGTCGGCATTTCGTCTCTCGTCGCCGCCTTGTCTCGGCTGGTCCACATTTCACGTAACGCTGTCCTCGTCGCACGCCACGGGACGTGCGCGAGCGGGAGGGAGACGGGTGGCGTTGCGCGGCGTTTGGTTTTGGATGACTGCGGGTAGTACGAACTGCGTCTCCACTCTTCCCCAGGTCTGGGTTGCCGTCCGGCTGCTGCCGCTGCCGCTGCCGCTGCCGCTGCCGCTGCCGCTGCTGCGGTGATGACTGCCGAGGCGGGCGGGATGGAGGACTTTGTCCTGGGCATCGACTTCGGCACCACCAAGTCCGTGGTGGCGGTGTTCAGGTGAGGGCCGGGACGGGCGGGCCGCTCGCGGCGCCGTCCGCGGCTGGAGCTAACCGGATTGCACTTCCAGGAAGCACGTCAAACACGAGCACGGCGCCGACGGCGAGGAGGAGGAGGAGGAGGACGGCGGCGACGTGGAGGTGCTGACGAACGACATCGAGGCCAGGACCACGCCGAGCTGCGTGCGCCTGGGGCGGCCGTCGGAGAAGCCGCAGGTCGGCGAGGTGGCGCTCGGCCAGGCCCTCGCCGAGCCCCACAACACCGTCCGGAGTAAAAACCTTAGATTGATGTCTCTCTCTCTCTCTCTCTCTCTCTCTCTCTCTCTCTCTCTCTCTCTCTCTCTCTCTCTCTCTCTCTCTCTCTCTCCCCCACTCCCCTCACTCCCTTCACTCCCTTCACTCCCCTCACTCCCACCTCTCTATCTCTCCCGTCCCCCCCTCTGTCCCCCCCCCCCCCCCCCTCTCTCAACGTATTTCAACTCATTTTCCCCTTTCCAGATGTGAAGCGCATCCTGGGCCGCTCCTTCGAGGACTCGCGCTCCTTCCCGTCGGAGCCTCTCGGTGAGGCCGTGGAGCTGAAGCGGGATAGAGACCGGGAAGGCTGTCTCATCGTCGCCAAGTACAGCGGCGAGGAGGCGGGCGTCGCCCCGGAAGAGGTGAGCCCCCCTCGTCACTACCCCGGGCCGGCGGCGGGGTTGTGGGCCCCGCCAGCAGCCCCCCCCCCTCTAACCCCCCCCCCCCTCCCGCCAGGTGGCCGCCGCCGTGCTGCAGGACCTGCGGGAGACCGCCCGGCTGCGCCTGGGCCGCGACGTGCGCCGCGCCGTCATCGCCGTGCCCCCCCACTTCAACGCGGCGCAGCGCTTCGCCGTCTGCCAGGCGGGTGAGTCGGACGGGCAGGTGCTGAGCCAGAGGTACTCTCGGGTCTGGGATTGGCGCCCCGGGACACGTCCCGTGGCCAGAGCGACAGCGGTGGAATACCTCGCATAGTGTGTGGCCGTCGGCTGTGCCCACTGCGGGGCGGGGCGGGGCGGGGCGGGGAGCAGTGAATAGTGCCCACGGTCCGTCACCAGCCCCTCTCGTCTCCCCTCCCAGCGCGACTCGCCGGCCTGGAGGACGTCCGCCTGTGCAACGACACGTCCGCGGCGGCGCTCGCCTACGCGAGGCTCAGCCCCAAGGACACCCCCCGCACCGTGGTGGTCGTGGACGTCGGCGGCGGCGGCGGCAGCGTGTCCGTGGTCGACGTCCTCGACAGCACACGTGTGGCGGTGCGGGCCAGCTCGGGGCGGCCCCTGCCCGGCGGGGAGGACCTGGACTGCTCCATGAAGATGCATCTGTTGGAGGCGAGTGCAACGGGGGCTGCGGTGTCCCGACCAAACCCTCCCCCGGGGTGCGGGCACTCACCACTAATCATATTCGCCTCGTTTCAGGAGGTTGGCAAACAGTGCAAAACGGACGCCTCCAAAGTACTGGATGCACACTCGCTGGAAAAACTGGCCGCTCAGTGGAGAGAAGCCAAGAAGAAGTTCTCCTTCTCGCACCCGACGGCCGTCATCAAGGCTTACCTGTCCGGCGTCGACCGGGACGTTCAGATGGTGGTCGAGAAGGAAGTGTTCGAGGACGCGGTGGCGCAATGGCTGGAGGGCATCCTGGTGGGGGTCAGGGGCACAATGGAGAGCGCAGAGGTGAGCCCGCCTCCGTGTTTGTCTGTGACGCCTCTCTGCCCCGCTCGCCACGCGGTTTCGGGGCGGGACGCTGCCGTGCGCCGTGCGCCGTGGACATGTTCCCCCCGACCCTGACCTCGTCCTCGTCCGGGAGGCCGGCGACAGCCCCTCACGCAGCTGCCGCTTTTGTTTTGCAGGTGCGGCCGGAGGACGTGAGCGACGTCGTGCTGGTCGGCGCCTCGACCCGCGTCCCCAAACTGCGGGCCGCAATGGAGGACTTCTTCGGCAAGAAGAGCAGCAAGGTGGTGAACGCGGACGAGGGCGTGGCGGTCGGCGCCGCGCTGCTCGCCGCCGGGGAGGCGCACCTGACGGACGTCACCGCGCACCGCCTCACGGTGGAGATTTCCATGTGGAAAAGATTATCAACAGAGAAGGTTAATAAACCGAATACCCGGCTTCCAATCGACGTGGAGATTGGCGGAGACGCGCGCATTGAGGTGAGGAGTTTTTTTTTGCTCGCGATTTATGAGGACCCCGCTGTTTGTAAACCCAAAGTTTTCTACGTGGCCATAACGCCCTCTTAGGTGCGACAGGACGGCGTTCTTGTACTTCATGAACGCTCCGGCGAAAATATGAGGAAACTGCAAGTGAATGAACAGGGACTTGTCGATCTCCACATGGAGAGAACAAGAACGACAAGAAACGTTGAAGAGCGGTATCCGACCGCATTGCCACTCTGGCGTCTTACGAAACTCTCTGTCAGGATGAAGCAGCGGTCATGCAAGCACGCCCAAGAGAACGAGAGGGCGGAGGTAAAGAACCAGCTGGAGGCGAAACTCCGCTCCCTGGTAGCCATGCAGGTAGGTATTGAACGAGTGAAAATTAGCGATTTTTATCCGACGCTCCTTTTGATTTGAACTAACTGCTCGTTGTGTTCCAGGACGAGGACGGCGACGACTGGGATACAAATGACGTGCTGGAAATGGCGAAAAAAAAGTTAAAGTGGCTGCGGGAACACCCGCTGGAGAAGGCCCTGATCTATCAAGACCACCTGGAAGAAATGGAGAGGCACTGCAAAGAACTTGACTGCCTCAGGGACCGTCGAAGGCGGGCGGAGGAAGCGGCAAGGAGAAAGGAGGAGGAAGCTAGGAGTGAGGCAGAGAGGAGGAGATTGGAGGAGGAAAAGAGGGAGAGGGAAGCGGCTGCGAGAAGGGAGGAGGAAGCTAGGAATGAGGCAGAGAGGAGAAGATTGGAGGAGGAAAAGAGGGAGAAGGAAGCGGCTGCGAGGAGAAGGGAGGAGGAAGCTAGGAATGAGGCAGAGAGGAGGAGATTGCAGAAGGAAATGTTGGCGCCGCAAGAACGGGGGGCGACTCCCGGAGCTTTGGGTCTCCCATGGCACTCGTCCTCCGTCTCCATCTCCATGTCGTCTCGCAGCGCCCCTGGCGCCCCGCCCCCTACGCTGCACACGACCAGCCACACGGGCACAGCCTTCGTGCGCCTGTCGCCGGCTCCGCTTGTGCGTTCGGCCTCCCCGTTGCCGGCCCCCGCCCCCTGGAGCTCCGACGACGCGGCCGGGCCCGCGGTTGGCCGAGGCCGTCGTCCTTCTTCGGAGGCCCTCGGAGGCGCGCAGATGGCCGCGGCCAGTGCGGGCCGGGTCCACGGGGTGTCTGGGCCCCTGCCAGCACTGCCTGCCGGCCGCGGCGCTCCCCGGGCACCCTCCTGTTGTCCGAGGCCCAGCCCCGCGCCCTCCGTCCCCCAGCTCGCCTTCAGGGTGGTGGACTCGAGCAGCAAAGCGACGTGGATTGGCGCGGACGCAGGCGGTGACCGCCGGTGTGGTAAGTGAGCCGCTCTGCTGACACGACGCCGGCCGTTTCCGGGCCCGGTTCAAACTGAAACGCATTGCAGGGAGCGCGGATGCCGCGGCCGAGCACGCGGGGGGCGCCTCCGAGCTGTCGCCGGAAGAGGCGATGGAGGTGGAGAGGGCAGTGGACGCCCTGTTCCGACACCACGCCGAGGAGATGTCCCGGAGATGCGGCCCTCCGCGTCGCTGGACTCCCCCCGACGTGAGTATCGCCAACGCTCGACGTCGACGCTGTCCGAACGCAACGCGGGCGCCGGTGGTGGTGTGAGTGGGCGCCGGCGCGGTAGGCCATCACGCCCCCCGGCACGCGCGCGTGTCGCGCGGGCTGGCCTACCCGCTCCCCTTGCCAACGGCTCTCCGTTCCCCCGACAGCTCGCGAGGCAGTGCAGCGCGGCGGTGGGGCTGGTGCAGCAGCAGGACGCCCTCTACGCGTGCATGGCGGAGGCGGTGTGCGTCGGCGCCCTCCGCGAGGCCCACGACGCCGGCCGCATGACGCTCATCGCCGACGTGGTCCACCCGGACCCCGGGGGGCGCGGCGTCGTGTACCTGGCCGTGCGCTACGTCAGCGGCGGCGAGCCAGTGGAGAGGCTGCTGATCGTGAGGGACGCCTTGCGTACCTCCGGCCTGGCTCTGCTGGAGCGCTTCGAGCACCTGTGCCGCATCGCTGGGGTGAGCTGGGAGGGAGCCCTCATCGGCGTCAGCGTGGGCGGAGGCATCGCTTGCAGCGATCTGTTCCGCCTGCTCAACAGGTAAGAGACACCCGTCTCGCTGCGGAGTGCCCCAGACGCGAAGTCATTGAAAATGTTACACTCCATAGTACAGTTTTCTGATACATTAGTAAAATGCTTCTTCTCTACTCTCGTTCTTAACAGGAAGAGCTCATCTGTGAAGCGAGTTTGGAACAGGGCTCATCGGCTGGATGAGAAAATCGCCTCATCTCACTCCTATGTCCCACCGACTCAAAAATTATTTGGTGTGCTGCACGGATTCAGAGATCTATTTTCGAAGAACAGGTGGTGTTCTGTTCTAAATTTCATGTGGTCGAAACCAATTACAACATATGAAGAAGTTGTAAATTTGCTTATGTCAAATATGGATGGTGTGAAAATAGCACTTTCTACAATTCTGTCATTGGATCGCAGAATGTACAGTCAAGTGTGTACATTACAAAATGCCTTAAGTGATTCTGATTTTCTCATGCACTTGCATGTATTTGGTACGCTATTACTTCAGCTGAAAAGCGTATCTGACGTGCTCTCATTCAAAGATAACATTTCGTCAGGGTTGGTGAGGAATGCTTTGTGTTGCCTTCGTACAATTTTAGAATCAGATTTTTTGTTGAAATTAGAGGATGCTGCCAGTAGAGTTAAGGAACTGTCGCACGGCGATAAGCTCGACATTAAGTCTTTGAGAGATGTGGTATATGGAGTTTCGAATGAGTATTTCTCTCTATGTTCAGTTCAACTGCATGATCTCCTCGTGTTCAAAGGAGAAAATCCAGCCTGCTTCTTGGATAAGAGTATGACCGCTCATTCAAATGCTCTAAAAAATGAATTGTGGAGTGCCGATTGTAGCATGAGGACACCTGCAGAACTATTTAGATCTTTGTCAAAGGAGCGGTTCCCCTACTTGCATAGTACTTTACATGAGTTTTTGACAATGCCTCTGTCACCGTGCAAGAAGCAGAGCTCATCGGAGGAGTTAATTAATTCGGCATTATATATAAGCCATTTGTATCCTGAGGCGCTATTTGAGGCAAACCAAATATTGATATCTGCCGTTAAAGAAAAGCTTTTAGGCATGGAAATTAAAACGGTTATCAATTTAGTTGCTAAGAATCACAAGATAATAGATGCAATTAGAAGTCTGTAAACCATTTGTATTTGATATGGCATGATTTGGTGTGGTGCATAATTAAGTTTGGAATGGTATGTATATACCTTTGTGATCTTTTATTTCTGCACTGCTCTTAAGCTTAAATAAATCAAGTTAATTAAACCATGATTGTGTGCTCACTCCCAAAGTCATTCCTCACTGAATTGGCTGTGGATCAACACAAATAAAATGAGGTGGACAAGCTGCACCCGAGTTTATTAAACTCTTCGCATACAAACAGAACAAATGAAAATAAACATTGGTCTAGACTTCCATCAAAATGCATGTTTGTCTCAACAGCTAGGGTAGTAAACATAATGAACAATAGTAGTAGTAAATAAACAGAGACAAATTAATATCAGGTCAATTCTTCAAAAGTGAAATGTTTCTCACATGTCACCATGCTTGTGCAGAAGCATTGAATATGCAGACTTATCAGATATCTGCTTACAACAATCTAGTTTAAATTCAAGGCTTCACTAAAATTATGGGAGACTGTCATTACCCAATTATAACAAGTAAAATTGGTAATGAGCTATAATTCAACGGACAACCAGTATGGCTTCTATTATATGCATAAATTGACACAATACCATTATCAACAAGGTTGCATGCAAGATCAATTATTTCGCCCATCTCAGCACTCTATCGGGAAACTGTACACAAACGCAAAAGGAGAATTCAACCCGAGGAGGGCAAAATCCGGACACCCGAGCCTTGGCTGGGGCGTCCGGGACTGACCCCGTCAGAGAGGGGGCTGCGTTCAGAAGGCCGCGGCCGTGCTGTAGATCTGAGCGTGGCTCACGCCCAGGGCCTTGATGAGGTGGTCCAGGGCGCGCACGTCGCCGAGCGCGTCGTGGAACTGGAAGCGGCTCCCGGGCAGGAACTGCCTGCACATGGCCTCCAGGCCGTGGGCGGCGAGGGTCGGGTACATCTGCTGGAAGATGGGGAGCGTGTCGCCGAAGCCGGCCACCACGCTCTGGAGCTCGGCCGCCAGCTGGGGGCCGCCGGCCCAGCGCGCCGCCTTGAGCAGGTGGCGGCTGTCGAAGTTGTGGCCGCCGTGCGCCACCAAGACCACCGACGGCGCCAGGGACCTGCGGGGACGACGGCGAGGTTCAGTACGAGCAGGCAAGGAGGGATGCAAGGAGGGAGGCGAGGAGAGGAGGGGCCGGCTCACCTGAGGAAGCCGATCAGCTGCCGCACCGCCTCGTAGAGGGACGTGGTGGGCACGGGCTGCCCGCGGACGTACAGCCTGCCGCCGCACGCCGACACCGAGAACTGGTTCCTGGCCGCCGCCTGCGGGTGGATGGGCCGCCCCGGCAGCACGTAGGCGCTGTACTCCCTGTCGCCGCACTTGGCGGCAATCTGCATCACGTGGCAGTCCGGGTCCAGCCCCGTCGTCTCCAGGTCCACGACCACCACCGGCGGGGAGGGCGCCGGCGCGTACGCGGGCACGTACGCGTACCCCGCGTGACCGCCCCAGCTGTGGTACGCCATGCCGCCGCCGACCTGGAACACACGACGAGGGGCGAGGTCGAGGAGGCGTCCACCACCCCTGGGGGAGGGGACTACTTGTGGGGTTCCGCGCCGCAGAGTATTCCCTAGGCCGGGGCCGGGGCCCTCCAGCCGGGGCGGGCCGCGTGACGCGAGCGGCGACATGTCGAGACGGGTAGAGGTCGCGGGTGTGGTAGGTGCGGCGGGTGCGTCACCGGCCTCGCGACACCGCTATCAAGGCCGTGCCAGTCTTATCGACACAGAGGAAATCGGCGGGAGGCGGACGACACACGGGCGCCGCAAAGGCCGTCGCCGTCCGCTCGGACCGCGACACCTGTTGCCGGGGGAGGGGGAGGGGGTAGCGAGCGCGCCCGACTGGGGCCTGCGCCCTGCGCCTGCACCGGAGCCGGGGCCGCTGGGCCCCGCGGGAGGCACAAGGCGGCCGCCGCCGGGCCGGAGCCGAGGCCGAGGGGCTCCGCCAGAGAGGGCGTACCTGGCTGGTCGCGGCGCCGGGGCCGCCACCAGGGCGACCGGGGCGGACACCCCGGAGACGCCCCCGCGGGCGACAACAGGCGACACCCGCACCTCGCGAGCGGGACGTCGGCACAGACGACAAGACACGGCCCGCGTCCAGTGCTGCGCGGTGCGCCGATCGGAATTGCACAACGCTGCACAACACTAACCTCAGACCAAACGCCGCCGCCCGATGTGCACGCGCCCCCGACACGGCCGGAGGGGGGCTCCTGGTCGACGCGACGCACGAAGCCGCGCGGACACAGCGGACGGACCAGACACCAGATCCCGGCCCTTCGCTGTGCGAAAAGGGACTCGGCAGTCGGGGAACGGCCGAGACAAGACCCCGCGCAGACAGCGTGCCAGCGGCGCGAGCGGACGTGAACACACTGCCTCGCCAGCAGTCCGGCCCCGGCCCGGCTCCCCCAGTCCCTCGGGGGCGACTGCGAATAGCTCGGCGGGAAGCTAAACGCACAGCAGCAGACGACGCAACCGAGACCAGGGGCGGGGAAGGCCGACCGTGACATCACGTCCCCGTTCACGCTTTTGTGGCAAGTGTCGTGAAAATTAGGGAACGAAAACAATAGAGAATGCTCGGCAGCGAGTGTCGGCGACTGTAGGATCGAAGCGGGGAACAAAATAATCGACCAATCTCCCATTTTAAGCATGAAGTAGCGAAAGTTGGGCCCGGTATTCGAACCCAGTGCGTGCGTTTCGTTGAGGAAAGATGCAGCTCTCACTTCTAAGATTATTGAAAAGGACTCTGATGTGTTTTTGGATGAGTACCCTCCCCTCGCCGTGTGTAACGCTCTACGGAAGCTCATTTCTTGCACGGCAAAGAATATTATGGGTGTAAAGAAATGTCTACAACTCCACATACAAAAATTGTAATTTTATTGCATAATAGTAAAAATGTGATGAAACTAATGAAAAATTAGAGATAGACATCTGCTATACTAATCAAAAAGTACATTCAAATTTTCACCTTCTAGATTAACAAACAAAACTTCTTGATTTACAAAGACAACAACCCCCGAAATTAAATGCATTGGTCCTCCTGACAGCCCCACTTATTTTTTTATTGTTTTTTTTTTTTAAAGGATTAGCAAAGAGGGGCCACACTAAAAAAAATCACACACTGGACTTTTACCAATGATAAGAGCCAGGTATTAATTAAACTAGGGCAGTCCTCGCGAGCAGTGTTGGCAGCAGTGCTCGGCCAGGCGCTAGACCTGGAAGCGCTCACGCCGGGCCCTGTCCCGGGCCTCCTCGTCCTCGAGACTGAAGCGCTGGGCCTGCGCCAGCAGCTGCTGCAGCTCGCGCTCCGTCAGCCTCGACTCGCTCTGCACGGTCACGGAGGCCTTCTCCCCGGAGGACACCTCCACGGCGGTCACGGTCAGCACGCCGTTCTCGTCCAGGGAGAAGGTCGTGTCGATGTCGACCTCGCCCTTGGGCCTGGCGGGGACGCTGAGCGTGAAGTCACCCAGGATGTCGTTGTCCTGCCAGCGCGCCCGCTCACCCTGGCATATCTGCGAGGAGCGAAACGCGAGAGTGATGAGTGGGCGTTCGTGTCCGTTTTCCCCCCTCCCCCTCCATCTCTCTCACCCTCTCCCTCCCCCACCTTGATCTCCGCCTCCTCCTGCTGGTCGCTGGCGGTGGTGAAGGGCTTGGTCACGCGGCAGGGCAGCGCCGAGTTGCGGGGGATGAGCACCGCCATGAGACCCGTCGACTGCGCCACGCCCAGCGACAGCGACGACACGTCCTTCATGCGAACCTGCGCGGCTCAGAACGAGGGGCAGCATGAGCATGAGACGCGTGGGGAAGAACGGCACGGGGAAAATGAAGCGAAAACAAACCAGAGACGAACCAACACTTTGTCCCCGTGTAAGGCACCGCGCAGCGCAGCGCAGCGTCACATCGCTCACCTGCTTCGCTCCGGCGACCCCGGTGAGGCTGGCCGCGTAGATCGCGGCACCCTGAGCCACCGCCTCGTCCGGGTTGATGGACTTGTTGAGCTCCTTGCCGTCGAAGAATTGTTGCAGCATGCTCCGTACTTTGGGGATCCGCGTGGAGCCCCCGACCAGGACCACCTCGTCAATCTGCTCCTTCGTCACCTGCATGGCATAGAACGCAGAGTTTCGGAATCCCTTACTGCAAAACGTGGGGGGAGGGGGGGGGGGGGGAGTGAGGGGAGGGAGCGCAAAGACGGGTGGAGGAGAGTGACAGAAATAGAGACTGGAAAAGTGAAAGGCAAGGTACTTAGTTATAAGTTATAGGGGTGAGAGCCGATAGAATTTTAGATGTCCTTGGTCTTACCCCGGCATCCTTGAGCACCCCGGGCAAAATGTCAATGGCCCGCTTGAAAAAAGGGGTGCACAAATCCTCAAAAAATGCACGAGAGATCTCCCTCCTGTATCCTTTGCCGTGACGGCTGAGGAACACATTTATAGTTGCTTGAGGTAAGGTGGAAAGCCTACGCTTGACCAGCTCACACTGCGCCCGTATCTCATGGAAGACCTCAATGTCATCATCTCTATTGATCCTAACACCTTCCTTTTTCTCTATGTCCTGAAAAATACAATGATTTACATGATTAAATGTTCAACATACATATAAAAAAAGCCTTGGTCTGCTAAAAAGTATTAAAAGAATAACTGCAAAGAAGTAGTGTAATGTAAAAGCTTACATCAAGAACATGTGTCAACAAAATATTGTCAAAATCTTGGCCACCCAGATGAGTATCTCCTCCATGAGCTAATGTATTAAAGTTGTCACCACGAATTTTAAGAACTGTTACGTCAAAGGTACCACCTCCAAGATCAAAAATTAATGTTGTGGAGTTCTTTTTTGCTCCGAAGCCAAAGGCCATTGCTGCTGCTGTTGGCTCGTTTAAAATAGCTATCACTTCAAGTCCGGCCAATCTACCTAACAAATTATTAAAACATTGAAATTATTGCCTTATCAAAAGCTCAAAAGTTATAGAAAGGACAGAAAATCGAATAATTTCTTTTAAGGCGTAAAGAAATACTGTTCCCACCTGCAGTCATGGTGGCCTGTCTCTGCGAGTCATTGAAATAGGCGGGCACAGTGACCACAGCCTTCATGACCTCACATTCATGGCCAAAAGACTCTTCCGCCGTGATCTTCATGGCCTTGAGGATCTTGCTAGAAATCTTACGGAGGGAGGAAAAAAAAAGGATTGGTTATCTAAGACAACAGAAGAATGAATAAAAAAGTAAGTACACTAAAAAAAATAATACCTCCTCTGGACTTATCATTTGTGGAATCCCATCTAGTGTTATCTCATACTTGGGGACACCCCCATCATTTTTAACTGTAAAGGGCCAGTTTTCCAAATCTTTTTCTAACTCTGCATCATCAAACCGTCGTCCCAATAGTCGTTTGGAGTCTAAAACAGAGACAAAAGCGTTGCGCATAAGTCCTCATTGCTCAGTTTGTTTCGGGACTGGGGGAAACAGATTCCGTGGGAACCCACCAAACAGTGTGTTGCTGGTGGCGAGCTCCTTGGCGGCCTGGCCGACGTACTCCTTGTCGTCGGTGAAGGCCACGTAGCTCGGGGTGGTGCGGGAGCCCGCGTCGTTCTGTATTATCTCCACCTTCCTCTTCCTGAAGACGCTCACCACCGAGTAGGTGGTGCCCAGGTCGATGCCGATGGCGGGGGGTGCCTCGGCCATGGCGGAGGTAGACGCTGCAGCACGGGCGAGACACGGGGGTAGTGCGGGGCGGCGACGGGGGCGACGGGGGCGACGGGGGCGGCGGGGGCGGCGGGGCCAGCAGATGAGCGAGAGAGACAGAGGGATGGAGCGACCCCCGGTGATCACAGCCTGGCTGACTGCGTGCTGCTCTCACCTAGTGAGGGTCGGGCCACTCGGACGGGAGGCGGCACTCGAGGAGCTGCAGACTGCTGCAGACCGGCTAACACGATCAGTAGTTCAGCGCGGAGCGCTGCGCGCGGCGGAGACGGCGGTACAGTGGCGGCGAGCCTGGGGCGGACTGGGGCGGACTGGGGCGGACTGCCGGCCGTGCGGCTCGGCCCGGCAGAGCAGACCACAGCGAGCGCTGAGTGAGCCGGGCCGGGGCGGGGCGGGGCGTGGCGGGGCGTGGCGGGGCGGGGCGGGGCGGGGCGGGGCGGGGCGGGGCGGGGCCGGGTGCCGGACCGCCGCCGCCGATGACGCAGCGGCCCAGCGGGGTGTATTCCCTGGTATTCCCTCAGGTGGCAGCGGCGCAGAGTGTTCCCGCTCCCGCCCGTTGGTTCCCGTCGAAATACACGCCGGCCGTGTTTCGATTTTCTCAGCAGCGTGAAACGCGCCCTTTGACTGGTCCGGGAGCTGGGGGTGGAAAAGGAGGAAAAGAAGATGCGTGTGTGTGTGTGTGTGTGTCGGGGGGGGGGGGGGGGCTGTTTCTTCCGGCCTGGCAGACGAGCCCACGGCTGACGGGACGGTCGCTCGAAACAAAACGGCGAAATCGCTCGCTGACTGCGCGGCAGCCACACGGGCGGAGCGGTCGGTCGGACGCAGGACGCAAGCTGGCAGGCAGACAGTCAGACGGAGGGACAGGCAGACAACAGACAGGCACGAGTCGGCCGGCTCTGGGCCGGCTCCTTGACTTTCCGTCGCAGCGATGATAACGCGCGCCGCTGCTGGGCTCGGCTTGCATGTGATCCGCTTCGGCTTCGGACGCGGCCAGGCGCGGATCCGGGGGGAGGCCCGAGGGAGGGGCAGTGCGCCACGCCCTCCCCTCCCCTCCCCTCCCCTCCCCCCCCCCCCTCCCCTCCCCCGCAACACTGTCAGGTGCTGCGATTCGGCGGCGAATCGCGTCAGCAGGGGACGCCAAGACAGAAATCCTGCTGAAAACCGCCTCGCCGGGGAATACTCGTGGGACGCTAGACACAGATAACCGACAGTCGACTGATAGAGAGAACGCACACGGCCGCGTGGGGAACACCGTTCGTTTTCTTCGCCGTTTCTCCTGGTCAGTGCGAATGCAGGAGCTCCAGACAGCTCATAGAGCACAGTGCACGGCCCTGGAGCCCCCCTTTGACCCCCCCCCCCCCCCCCCCCCGGTCCTCCCTGTGTCCTACCTGCTTCACCTGGGCCCCCACGAAGTCAGCGGCTGCTGCTGAAGTGCTTCCCTCGCGCTTCGACTTCGGCCACGACTGTTCGGCGGTTCGGCTCCCGGGCGGCGGCGGCGGTGGTGGCGGCGGCGGTGGT
This sequence comes from Megalurothrips usitatus, assembly GCA_026979955.1. NCBI lineage: Eukaryota > Metazoa > Arthropoda > Insecta > Thysanoptera > Thripidae > Megalurothrips > Megalurothrips usitatus. Next base: position 14,811,248 of record CM049593.1, read on the forward strand.
GGCGGCGGTGGTGGCGGCGGCGGCGGGACCGTGCCGTGGCCGCGCGGCTGGGGCTGGGGAGTGAGTGAGTCGACTGCCGAGTCTCGAGGCGGGTCGTCGTGTACTGTGCGAAGCGAACAGTCGGCTTAGCACTTCGCAGAGCGACAAGAGCCCGGCGTCGGGTGCGGCGGCTGATCCTGGTCCTGTCGGTGTAGTGGTGCTCGTACTCGTCCGTCTACCGCCGCTGCAGTCTCCCCCCCCCCCCCCAGCCGGCCGCGGCCCCCCGCGGCCCCACAGTGCTGGCAACATGGCGGCGAAAGGTGAGGCGCTCGAATAGTGGTGGCAAAACCAACCCCGTGGAGGATGAGGGGGGTTTGTACGTTCGTCGTAAATTGGAATCAAAACTGCGTTTTCGAACGCGCTGCCTGTGGTGCGTATTCCCCGCTCGCCGTCACTCACCGCGGCAGGCGAAGTGGCTGCTCACCCAGCGAGGCCGTGCAGATGTCTCGCACTGACCGCTTACACTTCTCAAGTACTGTATTCCAGTTCTTGCACTTCCCTTCTCGCGCCGACCAGGAAATGACTTTTTTGAATGAAAAATGAAGGGGGGGGGGCTGTGGAACTTTTGGGAACCGCGTTTGTGCGCCGGCTCAGGCCCTGGGTAGGTGACTGAGCCGTTTTATGTTTGTCGCCAGGCGTGCTTATGAAGAACGGCGCGGGCTCGGGCTCCGGCCCCATCATCGGCATCGACCTGGGCACCACGTACTCCGTAGTGGCCATCTGCAGGAAGGGCCGCGTCGAGGTCGTCTGCGACGACACGGGCTCCAGGACGGTCCCCAGCATCGTGGGCTTCATGGGCAAGGAGCAGTTCGTCGGCGCGGCCGCCAAGGACCTTCCCTCGGAGAGCCAGGTCTTCGGTGAGTTCCCTCGCGTCGGGGCGGGCGGGGCGGCGCGCCGGGCAGGCAGGCAACCCGTCTGCCCGCCGCGCCGGCAGGGCTGCGGCCGTCGCGGCGCCGGCTCGCGGCCCGCACGGCGCGCGCCTCACCTCTGCCCCCTCCCCTCCAGACGCCAAGCGGCTCATCGGGCGGCCCTGGCAGGACGTGATGAAGACCGAGAACAGGGAGCACTGGCCCTTTGTGGTGTTCGAGGATCGGGGCGTCGCCAGGGTCCGCGTGCGCATCGACGGCAGGGTGGAGGACTTCGCCCCCGAGGAGGTGAGCCGTGCCCGCCCTGGAGTATCGCTAGTGTTGTCTCTGTGTCCGGAGCGGGCGGTGAGGGTGTCTCTGCTTGCCAGATCTCGGCCATGGTGCTGCGCCACATGAAGGAGATGGCGGAGGGCTTCCTGGGGGAGCCGGTGTCCCGGGCCGTCGTGACGGTGCCCGCCTACTTCAACGAGCGCCAGCGCCAGGCCACCAAGCTCGCGGCCCGGGTGGCCGGTCTGGAGGTGGCGGCCATGATCAACGAGCCCACGGCCGCCGCCGTCGCCTACGGCCTGGACAAGACGTCTGGCACCGCCGCCGCCAAGAAGACCATCTTCATCTATGACCTGGGCGGCGGCACGTTCGACGTGTCCGTGATGACGGTGCACGGGTCCGAGTTCACGGTCCTGGCCACCGGGGGCGACGCGCATCTGGGCGGCCAGGACTTCAACTCGAGACTCGTCGAGTTCATACGCGAGGTAGGCGGGAGACCCCGAGCCTGGGGAGGCGCCAGGCACACGTTCTTGCCCGGGCATTTAATTTGATAGATTTCGTTCCCTGCAGGATATTCGCACGAGCCACAACATCAAGCTGGACTCGGAATCCATCCAGGAGCTTCGGAGGGCTTGCGAGGTGGCCAAGAGGAAGCTGTCGAAGCTGCCCGAGGTGTCGATCTCGGTGTTCTTCTCCCGGCACAAGCTGGGGTACAAGAAAACGCTCACGAGAGCCTGCTTCGAGGACCTGTGCATCGACCTGTTTAAGAGAACCATCCAGCTTTCGGAACAGGTCCTGGCGGACTCCAAGGTGAGTGCTGAGGGGGTGGTGCTGGGTGTGGCGGAGCACGAACTGAGCGCCCTGCCGCGTTTTGTGTGCAGGTGCCGTTCTCCGCCATCGACGAGGTGGTGCTGGTGGGCGGCTCCACCCACATCCCCAGGGTGCGGGAGCTGCTCAAGACCCTGTTCCACGGCAAGGAGCCCCGCAAGTCCATCAACGTGGACGAGGCCGTCGCGTACGGCGCGGCAGTGCATGCCGCCGTGCTGAAGGGCGACAAGTTCTACGAGAACCTGGTCCGGCTCAGGGACGTGACGCCGCTGTCTCTGGGTGTCAACGTTCTGGGTGGCCGCTTCTCAACGGTCATCCCCAAGAACACGCCCGTACCGTGCGAGAAGACGAAAGTGTACGGAAATTCACACGACTATCAAACAGAATGTACCTACAAGGTGAGATGTCAGATCTAAAGGCTTGTGGTTAATATTTAATTTTTATTTTGTCTCTCGAGGATGTGTGTCTCACAAAAATTATTCCTCATCTGCAGGTGTACCAGGGTGAGCGGGCAATGAGCAAGGACAACCACGACTTGAATAAGACGTTCACCATTCCGGTGCCTCCGAAGCCCGCCGGGCAGGTGGAGATGGATTGCACGTTCAAAATCGACAGTGACGGCCTGCTGACGGTGACCGCCGTGGAGAGGTCCACGGGGGCGGCGGGCGCGGTGACGATCTACCCGGACGAGGCCCGGGTCAGCGAGGAGGAGGTGCAGAAGATGCTGAAGAACGCGGAGCGCTTCCGCAGGCAGGACCTGGAGGAGAAGCGGCGGGTGGAGGCGGAGCTCGGGCTGAAGGGGTTGTCCATCTGATGGTGGGGAACCCGTCTAGAGTATGAGGGATTAAGGTGCTAGCATTTACGGATGATGTGACCGCGGTCGTAGGGGATGGAAAATAGGTTACGTAAATGCCGTGTTGTGACAATGTAACAATTTCTTGCACCACATGTTGATATTCCATAATTCCATATTTTCTACTTTATTTTCTTTTGCTATTCATTTATGTTCTTTTAAACAAAATGTGGACTGCCAGGATGTCTGTACTGAATGTCCAAATAAATACATGTATTGTGTTCTGTCAACTTCAAATCTTGCTTTCTATCCACATTTGACTCCCTTCATATACTGGGGCATGACGCCGGCCAAATCAAATCGAAGCTGTCGATCATTTTGGTTAAAACTACAGCCACGGCAGACATTTCGCGGGCGACGAAACCCCAACACAAATGCATCTTCGAACACGACGCACCCGAATGGATCCATTCTATGTCTGAAACTGCAGTTGCCGGCCGCACTAGCAGAGAGGCGTGGTCGTGCTGGTGACGTTCGGGACACGAGCCGGGAAACCACATGTCGGCCCGCCGCTGGCCGTGCCGCGCGGCGCACAGTCGCCTGCGGTGGGCCGGGTAGGCAGGCCCGCCCTGCACCGACGGCTGTCGGGCGTGCCTACCCTGTCGGGGGTTCCGGCGGGCTGAGGGAGAGAGAGAGAGAGAGAGAGAGAGAGAGAGAGAGAGAGAGAGAAGAGAGAGAGAGAGAGAGATTGCCGTCTGCTCGCCCGGCCACGGCGGCGGCCGGGTTGGCGGGGCGCGGTCCCGGGGCGAGTCCCGGGCGGCTAGTCAGTTGCAGCGGGGCGCGCGGTGGGGCAGGACTGAAGCCTGGAGCAGCGAGTCGGCGGAGGGCAGGCGCACGCGTCCGCGCTCAGGGGGCACCGGCAGCGGCAGCGGCACAGTCTACGGCCAGCCCGAGCGGCACGCGCCGGCCACGCGCCGGGCTGCTGCAGCACCTGCTTGACGGAGGTCAGTACTTAAGCGACGCAGAGGGCAGGGAGCGTGGAGTGCACAGTGTGTAAACAGCAAGTGCAACAAAGAGGACAACAACGCCGGTAGGAAAACCGCACCGGGCCGCCTGCCGTGTTTGGCACCGTGGGCGTAACGCGTTGTGCACCGAGGAGCTGCCTGCAGATGCCAGGCACTCGCCAGTCTCCCTGAGCACGGGTGGCAAGGGTTCAGATACCGGCTGCGGCGGGTGTGGTCTTGCCAGCTGATTGTAGAGCGAACAAAAGCCCTTCTTCGCTCGTCCTCTTCACCGACCTCGGCCCCCGCCGCCCCGCGGCCCCTGTCTTGCCCTACCCTGCCCTGTCCTGCCCGTAAGCCCAGTGCGCGCTGTTATGAAAATTGCGTCTGCACGCAATCCGACGAGAGCAGAGACCAGAAAAAAACATTGTAGGGAGGGCATGCGTCGTTTCTCGCGACCTTCCCGCGCCTCCCCGCCGCGCCGCACGCCCCCCTCCCCGCCCCCTCCCCTTCACACTTGCCTGGGCGGCGGCTGCCGGTGCTTTGCTCGCCCATTGCGTACCGTCGTGTACCTGGCGTGGCTGAGCCGGGGACGCCGGAGGTGGGCGCGCCGCCGCCGTGTGCGCAGCGGCCGGGCGACAAGCGGAGGACGAGGAGCTGACAGGCGACAGCGGGGGGGGGCAGCGGGGGGCAGCGGGGGGCAGCGGGGGGCAGCGGGGGGCAGCGAACGTCCAGCGCGGCACTCTGATTCACTCTGTGCTCAGCCAAATTCTCTGGTTTGGCGGCGGAGGACGACGGGATGGTGATGTCCGCGGAGTGATCATGCTGAGCGTGCTGAGTGAGCGGCCCGAGCGGCCTGCCTCCACAGCTTGGGCCCCCGCCGCCGCCGCCGCCGCGCCGTCGGCACGCTTTCCACCGTGTCCGCCGCCCGCCGCCCGCCGCGGCCGCCGCCGGCCTCCAAAACAAAGCAAGGAAGCTCCCATCCGTTGCACCAATTATTTAAGGCCGCCTCTCGCCTGTCGTTGCGCTAACCGCCCCCCAGCGCACAACAAGCCGCCCGGCTAAACGCAATATTACACGGGATGAGCACAAGGACAGGTGGCCGCCGGGCCACGAGGAGGGGTGCCGCGGGTTGCGGCGGTTTGGCCACCGCGGCGGCAGCAGCATCGCCTTCAGCGCTCCGGACTCCGGCCGGCTCCGGTCCGCTCCGTGGCCGTTCCGGCGCCCCCCCCCCCGGCTTGCAGCAATCCCGTACGCGGAGGCGCACCGGAGTGGAACCCGGAGGCCGGGCGGCCGGACCCGGCCAGCACCGGGCTCATGTGCGCCAAACTACTACGCGGTTACGTTTTCATCCCGCAGGATGCGAGAGAGGATGCGCGCGCGCGCGGGCCGAGCCCCCTGGAAACCCGAGCCTTTGGTAAAACAGAAAACTCGTAACGCGGAAGTTTAAAAAAAAATGAAATAGAAAATAAAAAAAAGTTTATTTGGGAGAGGTCGTTGGCGAGGCTGTAAAACTGTTCTTACGAGCGGGCCTCGCCTCGCATCGTTCCTCCGGGGAGCAGTGTGCTCTTGCGTCGGGACTTGGACTTGGCCGGCGCGTGATGCGGCTCACTCCACGACGTTTGCAGAGCCCCGCTCCGGGCACCGCGCCGCCGCCGCTTTCCGTCCCGCTCCGGTTGGCTCCGACCCGGGGATGGCTCTCCCGAAGCGCCTCCATTGTAGTCCGGGCCGCCGCGGTTGCCCCATCAGGGGCGCCCATTTCCAATGAGGTAAGTGCTGACTGCGGAGTGGCCGCCCGATGGAGTGGCGCCCCTCGTCGCCAATCGTTTGGGAAGGGCAGGGAAGGGAGGGAGGAGAAATCCGCGGGCGACTCACTCAGTTCTGTGTCTCTCTCCGCAGCGGCGATGCCGGCGCGGGCGGGCGTCGGAGTGATGGGCGTCGCGGCTGCGGCAGCGGCCGGACCTGACCCCGCCACCGCCGCGCCCTCCCCGGCGGCCCCGGCGGCCAGCAGAAGCACCCCGCCGCCGGCACCATGGTCTGCGACGACCCCCTGGCCGCGGAGTACACCATATCGAGGTGAGCGCCGGGTCTGCCGCCTGACGGCGGCGGGGTAGGCCAGCCCGCACGACACGCGTGCGCGCGCGCCGCGAAATTGCCTACCCCCGCAGGCGCCACGTGCGATGGGAGCGTGTCGGCCGGGCGGCCGAAAGGTGGAGTGGATGCAGTTCGTTGCCTTGGCCCCGCCGCTTCTTTCCCCGTCCCCGATGCATGCCGCGGCCTGGTGCCGGGCCTGGCTCGCGCCCGCTGTGCGCAGCGACAACCTCCGACCCGAGTTTGTTTTTGGAAAAGGGCGCGCAAAAACATGCATAACCTCCAAGAGGGGTGATCCACAGTGGGGGGCCAGGACGGGGCGGGGCGGGGCAGGAAGCGCGATGGGTGGCCTACCTCCGGGCGCGCGACGCGTCGGCCACGCTCGGCCGCTCACCTCTCGCCGCCGGCGTCGCCGCAGGATCAACCCCGCCTTTACGGACGAGTCCCTGTCCGCGGACTGCAGTCGGGACCAGGACGGCGACGACGACGGACCCGACACGGCGTCGCACCGCAGCGAGGGCAGCAGCCCCGACCGCAGCAGCTCGGGGTACGACTCCAGCTCGGCGCTGTCGCGGCACTGGGACCCGGGCCAGCCTCTCAAGGTGGGGGACCTGTGACCGTGACCCCTGGGGCCGCGGGGTCAGCAGTACAGCGTGTTAGTCTCGGGTGACGCCAGCCTCTCCCGTCAGTGCCCGCAGACCCTGCCGCAGGCCTCGCCGCAGGCTCTGGACGGCGTCCGCCAGCTGTCGGAGGGGGTGTCCCGGTCCCCGACCCTGCTGGCCGTGTGCCGTGCCCTGGAGGCCGTCGGCGAGGGTGCCGGCGGCGGCAGCGGTGGTGGCGGCAGCAGCGGCGGCGGCAGCGGATACCTGTGCTACACCCCCGCGGCCTGGAGCGAGTACCTGGGCAGCGGCATCGTGCCCGGCGACATCACCCTCAAGGCCAAGGGCTACGAGGTGCTGGTGAGTGCGGCGTCGGCCCGGACCCCGGACCCCGGACCCCGGCGTCGTCGGCGTCCCTCATCCCCCTCCGCGTGTTGCAGGACCTGACGCTGGACGCGGAGGGCGCCGCCCACCTGCTGTCGCTGGTGGAGCTCGGCACGCGGCGCCGGTGCTGCTGCCGCGCCCTCACCGCCCTCCTCGCCGCGGCGGCCTTCCTCGCCGCCATCGTGGCCGTGAGCATGGTCGTCAGCCGCGGCCAGCGCGTCTTCGGCGCCCTCTAGCGACCGCCCGTGACGAACCACAGCCGATCGCAAAACATAACCGACAGTACTGATCAGCACGTGAGGGGGAAGCGTGGACTGTAAACCATGATGTGTACCAAAAAATGTATAAACAATGAATATAAACAATGAATCAAACCGCTGAAGTTCTTTCTTTTTTTAATTTAACTATGACCTCCGCAGTCGACCATACCTTGCGTGTGTTTGAAAATCTAGAAATATTCAGGTGGAAGAAAAAGAACAAAAAAAAATCACTTACTTGTGGAATTCTTTAATAAGGGTTTCCAAAATCAATTTAACACCACGTCTCTAATATAAACTTTAACATATTTGTACACTTTTGTGGTGTATAAACGTTTCAACTTACATAGACAAGGCGCGCACGCCTTTGTTAATCAGATACTTTAAAGCAAAACGGTTGTTTCTACTGTCTTGTAGTCAGTCAATAGAAGACCTAAGTAACATCACATATTTTTACAATACCGCGAGCTAAAATTACTCATCTACACTAAATGGTTCTCCACTTCATCCCCCCCTGTACTTTACTTTGTAAATACCGAATTAAACGTTCTTAGAAAATGCAATCGGTGGAGAAACATTCAGCGATTGCTTCTATCACACAATAACAGTCAACGTTCCCATGTAGTTCTTGGTTGTGACCCACCACGGAGGGACATCACCCCTTTCTCGCATTTTAATATCACATACAAAATGTTATTGTACCCTTACTTTATATTCCCGTTTATAACAAAGAGTTGGTATACAGAGGAGAATCTAATACAAAACGTCGTTAATTAAAAAACCTCACACTAGACAAGTGCAGTACAGATTGCAAAATAAAACAAAAACCTTCGATGATGCTATGGGAATTAAATGATAGATACATATTAATCCAGAAATTCATTCCCCTACGTTAGTCCATTCAGACAACACACATATCACATTTATGCCCCCCCTGCTGTACAGCGCGGGCCGAAAATTCTTAGACGAACTGCGCCGACCCCCAGGACCGCGCGGGCCCGGAGACGAGCGGGCAGCCGCCCTCGCAGCGGTGAGAAGCGAGGGACTAACTAAATAGAGAGCGGAGCACTGCCTTGTGTCTCACCGCCCCCTAGGCAAGCCCGCGGCATTCCCGCTCCAGACGCGCACAGATCACAAAAAAATATACCTCCCACTCGTCGCACACACACACGCACACGCACACACACGCGCACACTGACAGCCACACTACCTCGCACGGCAGACGCCCGCCGATGACTAACTGCACGGCCGAGTCCCCCTCATCGCGGGGGGGTCAGAGGACCGCGACGTCGCTGCCCCTCCATCCGCAGCGCGCGGGGGCGTCTACGACCATTACCATTATTATTACAGTTATTATTGGCACTACCAATTACAAAATCACGTCCGTTAATTCACATGCACGGCGCAGCGCCGCCGCGCCGCCGCTCAGAAGTCCTCGAAGAGCTTCCTCTCTGTGTCGCCCACCACGGGCGCGTTCTTCCAGTCCGCCTCCGGGTACTCGTCGAAGTTCCTGGTGTCGCCGTCGAAGCTGACCCGCGGCACGATGGGGGGCTGCAAGCGGCCGGGGAGGCGCGTCATTAGAACAGTGTCCGGGAAGGGGGCCGCGGGTGCCGGTCAGCCCGCCGCCGCCGCGGCGCCATGCTCACCTTGAGTTTCCTGTGGAAGACGTCCACCCAGTCGATGCCTTTGAACCACCTGTGCCTCTTCACGTCCTCCGCCCCGTTCTGCAACAAGAAGCCGTGAGGTGAAGGTGAGAGGTGAGAGAGAGAGAGAGAGAGAGAGAGAGAGAGAGAGAGAGAGAGACGCGAGGCGCGCGGGGGCGGCGCTGCCACGGCCGGCCCGGGACCCACCTTCATGTTCCCCAGCCGCTTGGTCCGGTCCTGGACGAGCAGCTTCTTGACGAGGTCCTTGGCCACCGGGTCCAGCTGCCGGGGCCACTCGATCTTGCCGGCCAGGATCTTCTCGTAGATGCCGAAGGGGTTGTCGTCGAAGAAGGGCGGGTACCCCGCCAGCATCTCGTACACCAGCACCCCTGCGGGACACGCGAGTGTTAAACGGCGTGGCGGTGACGGTGACCTCGACGGCCAGGTCAGAGAGGCGGCTGCGCAAACGTACCGAGCGCCCACCAGTCCACCGCCCTGTTGTGGCCCTTGGACTGGATGATCTCCGGCGCCAGGTACTCCGGCGTGCCGCACAGCGTCCACGTCCTGGGAACAAGGGAGACAGTGAGCGCCTCGAGGCACCGGGGGGAGCCCGTGGCGCCACGGCACGGGTGACGGATGCCCCCTACCTGTCGGCGAGCTTCTTGGCGAAGCCGAAGTCTGTGATCTTGAGGTGGCCGTCCCTGTCGAGGAGCAGGTTCTCCGGCTTGAGGTCGCGGTACACGACGTTCTGCTGGTGCAGGTACTCCAGCGCGAGCACTATCTCCGCCGTGTAGAAGTTGCCTGCGAATCGAACGGACAGAGTCGTCAGTGGGTCGCTATACCGGGGGGGGGGGGGGGGGGCACGGGAACAGCGGGGACAGCGGGCCTCACCTGTACTATTACTAAACCTGCCCGCGTTGCGCAGGTAGCTGAACAGCTCGCCGCCGCAGACGTAGTCGAACAGCATGTACAGGTAGCTCTGGTCGTGCCAGTGCCACCGGCTGCGGACAGAACGGACAGGCGTTAGCTGGCGGACGGCATGCGGGCCGCCGTCGGGGCGCGGCGCGGCGCGGCGCTGCTTACAGGTTCACGATGAAGGGGTGCCGGATCTCCGCGAGGATGCTCTTCTCGTTCTTGACGTGCTCCACCTGCTTCAGTCTGATGACGTCCCCGATGGCGAGGATCTTCATGGCGCCGTACTCCAGCGTGGACTTGTCCCGGCAGAGGCACACCCGGCCGAACGTCCCCGTGCCTGGAACATGGAGGCGGGAGCGGGTTAGCGGGCGTCAGTGTCAGCGTCAGCGGGGCCTCGCCTCGCCGATACCCCGCGCCAGGCCGCGCAGGCTCTACAGCGCAGGGTATCCACGTCGCTACGCCCTGCCGCCCTCCTTCCTGCCTGCGGGTACAGTGGGACTGTTCCCTTCTACACCGTAACTAGCCAATTAAAAAAAAGAAAAGAAAAACACAAAAAGGCCAGCACTATTTCAGATGTGAAATCAGCCCTGAAAAAAAAAAAAAAACGGCGCCCGCCCAAAGTTTGGGAATTACTTATTCAGGATAGCGCATCCGAGTGTTACACATAAAATCGGTGTCTGCGCGTGTGTGTCTGTTTTGTCGCCGCGGTGGCTGTCGTCGTCGTATTTCGGGAGTTGGTCGCAGCGGGAAAACCCCCCACCCAACCCCACCCCTCCCCGCCGGACACTACCCCCCTTCCCCCTTCCCCTTCCCCCACCCGTGTCGCCTTTTCGCGGGTCGCGGTAGCTTCTCTTCAATCAACGGAACAGCCGGTCATTTATACTCTCTGGCCCTACGAGAAACGCCTTTCCGCCGAATTTAGAGGGCGGCGGCTGGCGGCTGTGTGTGTGTGTGTGTGTGTGTGTGTGTGTGTGTGTTGTTGGCACCTCGTCCAAAGTGGAGGGAGGTTTGGAGGGGGGGGGGGGTGATGTATTCAAGAAAAATGAAGAGTGTTGGGTCTCCTGGCGTAGTCTGTGACGTCTTTCGCCGTGCGCTTGGGGCGTTCGTGTGCGTGTGTGTATTACTATGCTCGGGGAGGGAGTACTTCCGTCGGGTCTGTCGAGTAAATCTTGTGCCTGCCCCTCCCCCCCCCCCCCCCCCCCGGGGCCCCCGATCTGTGTATGTGTGTGTGTGTGATAGAGAGAGACGAAGGTGATATAGAAGACGATGTATGTCCCCCCCCCCCCCCCCGTTGTGTTGGCAGTCACCGACCTCACGACAGACAATGGTTCATAGCGTTCATTAAAATTCTATACAACATAGACGCCAGTTTTCGGGAAAACACAAAATATTTTTTTCCCATCCCCCTGGTTGGGTGCACCGTGTTTGAACCCGACGCCGCCGCCACCGGCCCGGTGCTCGGGTTACATGTCGCCGCCCCTGCCCGCCCCGCGTGTGCCCCCCGTGGCCACGGCGCCACGCCGTCTCCGCCCGGGGCGCTGCGGGGGAGGGAAGCCTCGCCGCGCCGACTATATACTATTTCAGCGGCCGTAAATCGCTCGCACGCAGTAGGGACACTCGGCCCCGCCCCGCCATAGCGCAGTGCAGCGGCGCTGGTCATCTGCTGGCAGCGACTGCGACACACACACACACACACACACACATGTTGTTACGCACACACACACACACACAAACATGTTATTACGCATCTGACCTTTTTTTTGTCTTTAACACCGGCCGTTTGTAGTGGCCCTCTCTACTGTTGGTACACATATCATTACGATACGACCATTCTAGAGCGATGTAGAGCTCCCGATGTGCGCCCGACCAGTCAGACATTACCCTTTGTGAAGCCGTAGCTCTTGGACGGTTGCTCATAGATGGTGGGTGTAAGCGAGGCGATTGCAGTACAACGTCTAGGCTTTTCGACAATATACGTATCTTTCTGATCCGAGAGCGATCTAGAGCACCCAACATGTGTGGCCGAGACTGGCGCATGGGGCGCGCATGGGCGCATCGGCCTACAGCGGCGGGGCCCTCCAGGGCGGCAACAGCGCCTTCGCCTCCCCCCTCCCCCCTCCAGCTCCCCTCACCCTTCCTCAGCATCTCGCGCCCCGCAGACCGACTAGACCGGCAGGACCGCACTACCCGATAGGTGGCCTACCCTCCAGGCGCTGACCGCCACGCGCCGGTCTCTGCTCCCAAGGGTCACACGATTCCAGACCAATACCTAGGCTGTCCGACGACAAGCGAGATCGAAAGTGTGTATCACCTGCTGCCATGGCAACTGTTGCTGGCATTTTTTTTGTCTTTAACACCGGCCGTTTGTAGTGGCCCTCTCTACAAGATGGCCGTTGCTCGCCTTCCCCTCTCTGTCGAGATGCGAGAGACAGAGAGAGATAGACAGAGAGAGAGAGAGAGAGAGAGAGAGAGAGAGAGGGGGGGGGGCGTCGTCTCGCAGGACACGCACGAGACACGCGCGTGACACGCGGGCAGCAGCTGCGGCAGCTGCGCGCCCCCCTGTGTCGGCACACCACGCACCGCGCAGTACAAAGCGTCGCACCCCGCAGCACCGGCGGCCCGCACGCCGTCCATCACCCCCCCCCCCCCCCCTCTCCGTATTGTCGGACCCGTTTTAATTCCCACAGGCAGGCAGGCTGCGCCGGGCCGGGCCGGAGTCCTCGCAGCGCCGGCCGGGTGGGCCGCCACCACCCGGGCGGGCGCGCGTGCGGTGCGGGCTGGCCTACCCCTGCGGCCGCAGGCGCCAGCGCCGCTCCCCTCACTATCACATTTCTTGCATCACCTACTCCCACTTCCGCGCCGTGCCCCCGCGGCCGAAATAACGGCTGGTCGCACGAGCTAACGCCGCCGCCGTCGTGTCGTCTGCCGTCGCCTGTCGCCGCCAAGCCCTCCCTCGCCGGCAGCGGGCCATGCATCCCAACACACGTCGCGCGCGCGCGCCACTTCGGGGCCACTTCGGCGCCCCCCGCCGCCGCGGGGCTCCGGCCAACGGGGCCGGCGCGGCCAGACAGGCAACCAGGACGACTGCGTGCAACACGTGGTGTGGGGCGTGGGCGGCACTCAACACCCGGGGTGCCGCGTCCCTCCCCGCTGCCTGGCTGCCCAGCGACGGGGTCCGACTGCAGGCCGGCCGCCCCGGCTAACTGCGCCCTTGTCGAACACGGCCGCCGCCGCCGCCGCCCCGCTGCACACGGTGCTGGCCGTCCTGTTTACCGCGCCGCGGCGCACGGTATTTTGATTCATCGCGCGTCGCCGCGGCCGCGTCGTATTCCGCACCGCCGCCGCCACCGTTTGCGCAACGCCCCGCCGTGTGTCACGTCCCGAATGTGCGCGAACTCCATCTGCAAATAACCGAATGCCCTCTTATTGGCACCGTCGCCTGTGTTTTGCCTGCGCGATGGAAGTGCAGGAGGGCAGCGGTGGCGGGCCGTGCTTCACTTGGCACTGTCGCTGCCGCGCCGCGCCGCGCGCCGGGCAGGAAGTACATGAGGACGCTCCCCCCGGTGCCTGGCGGTGGTGGAGAGCACGGCGGCGTGGTGTGGCACGGCGCCGCCTGGGCGGTTACGGTTAGCCCGCTTGCTGATTGGAACGAAGGCCACCAAGAGGAGGAGGAGAAGGAAGAGGAGGAGGAGGAGGAAGAGAGGGAGGAGGAAGAGGAGGAGGAAGCCTCCGCGGTCGGCTGGGCTGGGCCCCCCCGGCCGGTTGATCTACTTCCCTCCGCCGCCCTCGCCTTCCCTTCCCGTTGCATCTCTTTCATAACCGAGGCGATGGCCAAACTACCTGCGGGACGGCGGCGGCGCGGGCCGCAACAGGCGTGCAGCGGCCCCCGCCTCCCGGGGGACGGCCGCGACGACGGCGACGTCTACGAGAACCCTGCCTTTACATCTGCCTGCCAGAGCGCACCGGCGGCGGCGGCGGCGGCGGCGGCGGCCCCTAAAAGTCCGCGAATGTTTCGGGGCCCGTTTCATCTCGTCGGCGGGCGGAGCGCCCTGCCAAGCGACATGCGAAATTGCTTTTGACATAATCGCCGCGACCGGCGGCAAAAGAGACGGCGACATCGTCGTCGGCGTCCTCCGCGAGAGAGGAGCCGCCCCGTCAGCCGCGTCGGCCGCGTCTGCTGCCCCCCGCGGACACGCCCCGCGCCCCGTGATGGCAGTAGTCGGGCCGTTCCGCTTGACGCTCTCGCAGCCCGGCTCCCAGCCCGTCCCGCACCGCACCTCCCCGCACCGGCCAGCTTCCTCGCGGAGAGGCCGCTCTGCCCACCGCTTGGCCTCAATACCTGTCCGGAGTTGATGGGCGCTCTTTCTCTCTCTCTCTCTCTCTCTCTCTCTCTCTCTCTCTCTCTCTCCCTCACACGCATTGTCTTACGCACGCGCGCGGGCGAGTGACGGAGACGGGGCGCGGAGAGCCGGCCGACGACGTTGGCTCGCCCCGGACGCAGCCCGCCAATGACAGCGCGGAGGGCGTGGGCGTGCGGGCCTGCGGGAGGCGACCGCGCTCTCAGGGAGTCGCCTGCCTCCGGGCGCCTGGCGGCCGGCTGGCGGCGAGGGGCCGCGGGGCCGCGGGGCAGCGGGGGCCCTGACTGACCGCACACAGGCAGCCTCCCTCCCGTGCACGGTCCCACACGGCGGCACATGTATGCAGTCACACCCCCCGCTATCGGACATCGGACGCACGGCGGAGAGAGAGAGAGAGAGAGAGGGGGGGAGAGAGAGAGAGAGAGAGAGAGAGAGAGAGAGAGAGAGAGAGAGAGAGAGAGAGAGAGAGAGAGAGGGAGGGAGAGGGATTTTTTGATTTGATTTGATTTATTGAATTATTATTGAATGAAGGGAGAGAGAGAGAGAGAGAGAGAAGAGAGAGAGAGAGAGAGAGAGAGAGGAGAGAGAAACACGCGCCCGACATGAGTGACAGACCGCGTCGCCCCGCCGCGGACATCATCAGCGAGGCCGGGGAGGCTGCGTCGGCAGTGACTCACGTTCCCCCCCCCCCCCCCCCCCCCCCCCCGCCGCCGCCCCGCCGCCCGGACCCCACTCGGCGTCTCCTGTCCGCCCGCGCGCCGTAATTATCGATTAAATCCGCACGGCCAGCAATCGCCAAAGGTTCGACGACACGTTTCTGCGGAAGGCGGAGAGGGTTAACACACGGCGGCGGAGGGTGAGCTGTCGGCCGGGGCGGCGAGACCCCCGGCGGGGAGGCGGGCGCCGTACCGCGGCCGACGGCCGACGCGGCCACGCAGGCCCAGGCCGTTAGCGTCCGCCGCGTCTGCCGCGTCCGCGCCGGGAGAGGCGTCGTCGACGGCGTCGCCCCGCTGACCCCGTAGCGCCAGCGCCGCGTCACACCACGTACTTCATCCGTTTTAAAGCCCACGTCGCGTTAGGGACCTGCCGCACCACCCACCCTTCCTGCTCTCTCTCTCTCTCTCACACACACACACACACGCACGCACGCTGTCGCACTCCCCAGCCAGGGACAGCAGCGGCGGAGGCCAGGAGGGTGAGTTAGCGTTGTGTTGATTGCCGAGAGTGCCGGTGCCGCAGCCCCGCCCGAGGCGCTTCGGGCCGCCTCGGGAGCGGCGGTGCACGGCGCGGCATGTGCTACACACACACACACACGCACACACACACGCACGCACGCACGCACACATGCGCACGCGAGCTCTAACATGGGGCAGGAGAAAGATATACTTTTCCTCAAAGTCGATAAGGTGACGTTCTCCTCTGGCGCCGCTCCAAAGCCCCGTGTCTCTTGGCCTGGACGATGACGACTACGACGTCTCTCTCTGTCTCTCTCTTTCTCTCTCTAGCTCATGTCCGAGAGTGTGTAAGATGGCTGGATGCGTGTGTGTGTGTGTGTGTGTGCGTGGGTGGGTAGGATGGGGGAGGATGAGGCGCTAGAGGTGACGAATACTTCTGCTGCTTGCTGATGCTCGACTCCGACAGCACTTCTCAGTCTGCAAACAGCAATACCTGCCCCCCCCCCCAACTCCCCCACACAACTCGCGTTTGTTCGTCCTCACCTTTAACAACCCCCTCCTCCCCTTCCATCCCCCACACAAAACAGACCAGACACTGGCGGCAGTATAAAATTCAAAGCGCCGCCTTCGCACCCCACCATGTGTTTGTTTTCAAAATTACCCGCCACCGCAGCGCAGCCGCGCCGACATCATGTGCGCGCGCGCTCATGCGAGTGTGTCGGTGGTCGTCGGCGCGCGTCGGTGTGGTGTGGCCGCGGCCTCGTCGGCGGGGGCCGGACGGGGCGGGCGGACGGCGAGGGCCGGCGCCAGGCCGCCAGTCCCGGTCGGGGGCCGCGGCATCCTGTCCATCACCTCCCCTCGGCCGATCTTGATTTCGAAAATTCGTGAAAAATATAAGGAGGTTTCCGACACCCCGCGCGGCCTGGCAGCGGAGCGCAAGGCTTTTGAGCCCCCCCCCCCCCCCCCACGTCCTCCTCCCTCGCGGCCCCCGTGCGGTGACTCACGGCCGAAGGCCCGGAGGTCGTGCGTAGGAGCGAATGGTACAGATGGCCGGAGCCGCCGGAGACGCCGGCCGGAGCCGCGCTGGAGCACTGGCCTCTCCGCGCGCCTCCCCGCCCCGCCCCCCCGCCCCGCCCCGCCCCGGCCGCCGGGGGACTGGCCGGGACTGGACCCGCTGGAGCCGGCGCTGGAGATCGTGGCTGGCGGTGCGGCCGGCCGGGACAAGACGGCAAAAATGGATGGGGCGTTAGCTGGAGCGGTACAAGAAGCGACTACCGTATCGCGACGCGGCCGGGGCACGTCACGACACGGCCCGGGGCCCGCCGCTGGAGTCCGGCTGGAGCCGCGCCGCCAAGCCGAAACGTTGCTTTTGCCTTTTTCAGCGCGGGCGGGTCAGCGGCGGCGGGCCGGCTGATGGAGCACCGCGACACCGCCTCACATCGCGGCCCCCGCGGCCCCGACGCATTGTCTTCCCCGCGCTTTATTGCCGATTCCTTTCGCCGTCGCTCTCAATACACAGTCGCGCGGAGCGAGCGGATTCACATTTCGAATGTCTCGACGACGGATCGACAATCAAGTAATACGGCCCACGCAAAAACAAATAAAGAAATAAATAAATGCTGGTAAAATGCGGGAGGCGGGCTGTCGACGCGGCCGGCGCCCACCGCCGCCCCGCCGCCGCCGCGGTCCCGATCCAATTCCCACCGATCCGTGGATCGGCCTTGACATGTCCGGCAGCGGCGCCGGGGCGCTGCGGGCCCTGCGAGCGCGGCCGCCGTTCCCACGGCAACGGGCGCACCGGCAGAGCCGCCAAATCAAATCCAGGCCGGCTAACAGTCCGGCCCCGCGCCATCGGGGCCAGATCTGGGATGACAATCGTCATCTCTGCCCGGCGTGACGCCCCTGACGGCCCTGGAGCAGCTGCGGTGCTCCGGCGCTGTGGTGCTGCGGGCCGTGACGGGCGTCCGTATGCAGCCGTCCGGGACCGTCCGGGATCCGCCGCCAGCCCGTCGACAGCGGCCGTTGCTCCGGGTGCCAACGGTGGCGGGGTCCGGCGGGGTCCTCGCGGGGCCGTCCCCCGGGGGACGTGTCCACGGGCATGCTAAGCCGGTCGGCAGCGGGGGCCCGGCCAGGCGGCGTTGCCCCGCGGCGTCGCGGCGCCCGGAGCCGGGCCGCCTGGGAGGCACGCAGCCGCCCGGCACGGCTGCCGAGCGGGCTTGCCTACCCACCGCGCCTCAGGCGCCGACCCGAGGACGGCAAGGCCTTCGCTCGCCTTCGGCGTGCCGAACTGCCGCGACTTTGCGGAGGAGTCCCTGCCTTCCTGCCCAGGCGGGGGGCTTCCATCGTTACACGGCGACGCCGCTGCCGGGCGGCGCGCGGTGCGCTGCTCCGCGGGGTGGGCGGAGCGGCGCGAGCGGGCGAGGCCCCGGAAGTCAGCAGCCAGCCGCGGTTTCACCGTCTTTATTTTTTTTTTTTTTTGTTCTTGCTCGCGGACGGCGGGGCGTTTGTATGTTGTCCCCGGAGGCCCCGGAGGCCCTGGACGGGGACTGGGACGGTCTAGCGCGAGGAGGAGGGGGGGGGGGGGGGCACGGCACGACCACGGCGGCGGCGGTCAGGCGTTGCCCCCCACGGTACGCCGCCGCCGCTCCGCGCCACGCCGCGGTCCGCCGCGCGGCCCGCTCCTCCGGGCCGGAGCCGGCGAGCCTCCACCCATAGCGCCTGCCGGCAGCCTGCCAGCAGCCTGCTTGCAGCCGTGGGCTCGCGGTGCCGGTGCCGCATAGCGCAGCGTTGCCGCGCCTCGGGGGCACCGGGCGGCGGCTAGCGGCGGCGAGCCCAGCGCCGAGCCCTGCTGCGCGGTGAGCCTGCCCGGTGTGCCCCTGGGCGACAACTGCCCTTCACACACTTTCAGTTTCAGCGATCGAACCACCCCCGCATTAGTTCACACATCTCTGCCTCGCATTCTTTCTCATTTATCGTCATAAATGTCGTTGTGTTGAAAAGGACCAAAATTTACAAACCCCAAAAGAAAAAGAGAGTTTATGATCGTGGGCGGTCGGCCCGTCGGTCGGGGCTCGAACCCTGACCCCGTTCTCGGCGCTGCGACATTCCCCACAGCGGGTGGCGGCGGCGGTGGCGGCGGCGGCGCGTGGATCGGGGCGCCCGATTAGATGTCCATCGCGACGCACGAAAAGAATGTCACGATGGCGAGGAACGACGAGACTCCGAGACTCCCTCTGGGTCTGTCTAGGTGCGGTGCGGTGCGGCCGGACGCGGGGCCAGTCCCGTCCGGGCCGTCGTGCCGCGAGGCCCCGCGTTCATGCGCTGCAAACAGTGCTCCCCCCCCCCCCCCCACCACCACCACCGGTTTCTCTTCCTGCGCCGCGCCCTGGCGCGCTTATTGTAGTTGTATTATATTGCTCCGGACCAAAATCGAAAGCTGTGCGGCCTGGCGGGGCCTGGCGGGGCCGGGCTCATCGTGACGAAAGAAAAGAGAGGGGCGTAAAAATACTGCGTTGACCCCGAGCGCCGCCTCCTGGCCGGCCTGGCCTGCAGTTCGCCCGCCCGCCCGCCTGCGTGAGTCTGTTCCTTTTTTGGCAGGCCGTCTTCTGCTTCGCCGGACGTGCGAATAGATGCTCCATCTGTGTCCCCCGCGTCCGCCGCGGTTCCGATCGCAGTAGGCGTCGCCGCGGGTTTCTCGCCTCACGAAAGAGCCGGACAAACGCAGTGTCAGGGCGGCAACTGGCACAGTGAATGACTCGTGTTGTCCTTTTCCATTCTGTTTCAGCACGAGCAAAACAAAAAAGGCCCTGTCAGAACTAATTAAGAATGGGCTCGAATGACTGATCGTCTGTTACGCCAGTGAACGCAGTTATAGTGTTATTTCGTCAACATTTTATTTTTTTTATTCCGACAAAGCAATTGAGATTTTTTTTCCCGAAATAGAAATGACTCAGCGCAAAGTTATATCCGACGCGAAGGTACACTCACTCACTCCCGCCTCGGCGATGTATTTTTTTTCCCTCTCGCTGACAAAATGGCATTGTTTTTGCTCTCCGCCTCGCCTCAGCCTCAGCATATCTCTTCAGGTTAACACTTTGGGGGGCCCCACGGGTCAGCAGCCGACTGGTTCCTCGGGTCCGCGGGTCCGCAGGTCCGCGTCCGCGCTGTTCGGTTCGTCACCCGCTGAGAGTGACCCGCGTTAGGCCTGCTGCAGCGGCGGGGAGGAGAGGGGGGCCCCCGCAGCCCCGCAGCCCCACCCACGCACACCGCTTCTCTCCGCCCGCCGCGCACGACACACCACCGTATGTCGTCGCCACACTTTAATTGGCACCAACCCTAATAATACTAGACGGCCACTCGAGCTGTTATAATAACGTTTGCCACTTTTTCATATGCTGTATATTTATATAAGTTTTTGCTCTCTCTCTCTCACACACTCTCTATCTTTCTTCTTCCCTCGACCATTACCCGACGGACTAAAATAGCGGCCACGTGGATTAGCCCCCGCCGCTGACGGCAACACACAAGGGGAGGGGTCCGCGTCGGCCGTGCGCCGCCCGCCGCCGCTGCGCCTTGACCCTCCTCTCCCCGTTATCGGCAGACGGACCTGCAGCAGCAGCCAGCAGCGCGCGGAGGACGATGAAGCGGCGGGGCGGCTATCTGCAGACCGCCGGGCCGGGGGTCCTGCTGCTGCTGCTGCCGCGGCGCACTATTTGTCATCGGCATCGCCTCACGTGTGCCGATTTGTATTCCGCGCGGGGCTCGCCGGGAGGTGGACCCGTCCCCAAGCCGACAAACACGATGACCGCACGGGTGCCTAACACCCGCGGCTTCCATGTTTTTATTGTTTTTTTTTTTTTAGTTTGTTTTTACGAGTTTCTTTATTTTATCAACACGTGCTGGCGCCTTCGGCTGGCCGCGGGTGGCACCTCCGCAGGACCCCCGGCAGGACCTCCCGCGGGACCCCCCCCCCCGCACCCACCCTCCCCTCCCCCCCCCCCTCCCGCGCCGACCACTGCGACGCATACGGAATCGATACCCGCATTTTATGCGCGGCGCTACCTGAAGGCGAAGGCCTCGAGGCGCAAGGCTGTGCGCCTCTCGGCCGCGTCGGCTATTTATAGCGGCGTCCGCCTCGTCCCACTGGTGACTGGTGACTGGGTCAAAGACACCCCGACGCCACGCCGCGGGCCCGGAGATTTTTTTAAAAAACATCTTCGTGAAGTAATCCTCCCCAACTGAGGCTGTGCCGACACCTCAATAGGACCTCCTCAGTCGTCCATGTCAAGTTTTAAAAACACAGAGAGTTTTTCAGCTTCAGCCTATAAGCTCGTGTCATTTGAGAATTTCCAATAATTTGATTGAAAAAAAAACTTATTTAAGAGCAGTGCGTTTTGGGCCGACCCACCGACTTGGTTTCGCCATGAATTTCATGCCTCATAATAACGCCGAATACCACGGCGAAGCCGTGAAACAGGCTGGCGGGGAACATTTACGGCAAACGAACGTACCCGCTTTTGTGTTTTTCCCCCACACCGACGCGGCTGCGGCCGTCGCTTCTGACTTTGTGAGCGACGCGGGGCTTTTTCGGCACTGTCTCGGCGGCGCGCGGCGGGGCGTCCTGTACAAGGAGTGCGCCGCCGCCGTGCCGCCGCGCCGCCGTGCCCGTGCCATTCCAGTCCACGCATTCCGGTCCCACACCGGGCCGGCCGGCCGGCCGGGCTCGGCTCGGCGACTCTCCTTTGCATACAAGTCGCTGCGGTCCCCCGGCGCTGCCTGGCAGCCGCTGCCTTTTGCACGTAGAGAGAGAGAGACTCCGAGTCTCTCTCTACGTGCTACGCTACGCACGACGCACACGGCCCGCCGCGCCCCGCCGCGCCCCGGCCGCCGTCCTACCGCAACGTCGCCTTCGACAGCGCTCAGGCCCCGAACTGCCCCGGCGCACTGTACGCGGACTGTACCGCCGCTGCCGGCCCCGGGCCGACGGCGGGCTCCGCGCAGACGATGACCACGGGCACACAACACGCGCGGCGCACGTGTGCTCCGGGTAAAGGCGCCGTCGGCGAGCTGCCCGACGACGAGGCATCGGAGGTCGCGCCCCGCGTCGTCCTGGCCGCAGCACACACCTGGCCGCGGGCGCCCCAATCACGGACCCGGACGCCGCGGCGGCGTGGGGGCAGTGATAGCGATAACACACACGCACACACACGGCGCTGCGGCAGCTGCTGCTGCCGACTTGTTGTCATGTTGTCGACTTTGGCCACGTTCGAGTGCAGGACCGGAAGCGTGGGGGACGGGGGGAGCGGCGCGGCCGCGGAGTGGGGGGGGGGGGGGGAGACAGCTTTCGCCAGCACTTGTGCAGCGTCAGAGGGACAAATACTACTCGGTGCTGGCCGTGATGCCCACGCCCCGCCGCCGCTGGCCCGGCCCGCACACACACACACACACACACACACACACACACACACACACATACATACATACATACAAACACATGCCGCCGAGAGGGAAACTCGCGAAACCCGTGTCCCGTGCGCCCCGCCCCGCCTGGCCTTGGAGGCCTTGGGGAGGGAGGGAAGGGGTTCCTATTTCTGTCCGCCAAAGTGACGGATCCCGATCCCGGTCCGTCCGAAATGATTAATCAAAGGGAACAACAGCTGCAGGCCGCCCGTCCGATGTCGCCTCATGTTTTCCTATTTACTTTCCCCCGTGAGGCGGGGCGGGGCGGGGTGTTGTGCCGCGGCGGGGCCCACCGCCGGGGGCCGCACGCGGAAGGGCTGCGTTTTATATTTTGCCGAGTGAAGTAGACGGCGGGGGGCCGGTGATGTAAGCAGAAACAGCTGATCCTGCCCGGGCGGCGGGAGCCGAGCCCAGCTGCCGCCGCCAACGAGACTCCGCACCCGCACGCACGCACACACACACACACACACACACACACACACAAACACACAAACACACGCACCCACTCCGCGCGCCAATCGAATCGAATCTCCAGCAGGCCCGCCTCGTTTGCATCTCAAGTCAACCGCGCGCCACTCTATGTGTTCTACATTTTCTTGGGTGCGTCGCGCGGCGCGGCGCGTGGGAGCTTGTGGGCGGGGCCGGCCGGCGCGGTGCCTGGCGGTCCGAGACGTGCCGCCGCCGCCGTCACCAGGTCCATACCTCCCGGACACACCTGACGGCGAGGATCCGTCATCAATAACGCCGCCCTCGTGTCCCCGCGGGGCAACGGCCTCGGCCGCGCGCGAGCGGGCTCAGCTTCACGGAGACGGTACCGACCTCGGCGGGAGGTGTGCGCCTACAAGCACCGCGCTGCCGCCGCCGCCGACGACCCTGACGCCACCGCTGACGGCTTAGCGCTCGCGATAACCGGGGCTCGGCTCGACACGGGCCGCGGGGGCGGGGCAGCGTGGCCGTGTCGCCGGCCGGGTGCAGAGCGCCGTCGTGGCCTTGCTCCGCGGCGCCGGCCGGAGGGCTGCGGGCGGCGGCGGCGGTAGCGGCGGCGGCGGCAGCGGCGGCGGCGGCAGCCTCACCGCGGAGGTGCTGCCGCCGTTTGATTCACGGCCTCCCCTGACGGCGCGCGTGCCGCCCCCTGCCCGCCCCGTGCCGCCGCGTGCCGCGACAAGGCCGTTGACTCCCCGAAGCACCGCCGCCGCCCGCCGCCGCCGTGTCGCGGGTGGGCGTTGCCACGGGACGGGGTGAGCGCCGAGCCGACCTTATCAGTGTCACTCCGCTGCGAAACAAGCAACAAGCCCGCGGGGTAATCTATTTGCAGAAGAGATCCCACGGCCGGGCGCGGGCAGCGCGGGCAGCGCGGGGTGAGGCTGAGGCCACTACTGCAGCGCTGGGCGCGGGGCCCGCGGGGGTCAGGCCACGCACTGGAGCCCCCACCCCCTACGCTCCAACCCCGCCGCCGCTACCGCCACCGCGGGTGCGATGCCAAACACCTACGAGGAGCAGGACGAAAGATGAAAAATATAAAAATAAATTTTAATGATTTTTTTTTCTTGAAGGGATTGCTTGGACGGTCGCGGGGCGCGGGGTCCTCGCGGGTCGGCGGCAGCCGTCGCAGCTCGCAGCGCCCCTCTGCCAGCGGGGCAGAAAGAAATCTGGCCCCTTTCTGTGCGGCTGCCATGCGGCGGCTATTTTCAGGGAAAAGCCAAATGAGCAGATCGCGGGCGGACGGTGGCGGCGGCGGCGGCGCAACGACACGGCGGCACGTGTGTGAGTGTGAGTGTGTGTGTGAGTGTGTGTGGGCGCACACGCGCGCGCAGGGAGGCTACGAGAGCGAGAGTAAACGAGTTCTCGCCTCACAAAAGCAGAATAAGACGGAGGCAGCGGTGACGTCGACAACATACGGGCGCACTGTGGCGGCGGTACACACACACACACACACACACACACGGCACAGGGCTTCGCGACGTTTCGGCGCGCGTGCTCTGAGGAGCAATTAAATGATTTCGCGATGGCCCTTTTTCTGCCTTCCCCCTTCCCTCCACGCTGCCGGGCCTTCCTCTCGAGGGCGCATCCAGTGACGCCAGCGCGCCCCTGAATGCATGCCGCATGTATCGAGGACGAACACACACACACACACACACACACACAAAAGGGTAAAAAGAACCCCGGGATCGATCTACTGTGGGGGAGGGGGGGTGCTTGTCTCGGCAGGCCTCCGGACTGGGAGCCTTAAGCACCTATTGTGCAGCGAGAGAAAAGGAAGCTACGAGGGGACACGGCCGCGCCCCCGCCACCCCCGCCGCCGCCCCCGCTGACGCCGGCGGCCGGAGGCGGCTGGTGCGGTGCTCAGGAGCGGCAGCCGGGGGTACGGCGGCGGGGCGAGCGGTACCCGGCTACCCGGCGCGCGCGGTCCAAGTTCAAGGCTCAGAGGGAGACGCCGAGGCTGCTGACGCTGCTGACGCGCGGCTGCGGCGTGCACCGACAACACCGGCGGCGCCCGGCGGCGCCAAGCCTCCCCTCCCCGCACGGGCAGAGGCAACGCTCGCGCCCCGGTGCCATGAGCCCCCGCGGCCCGCCGTCGGGGTCCGTCGCGGGGTCCGCGCCGCCGCGTTGCGTCAGAGCCGGGCCCCGCCGGCCACCGCCGGCCACCGCGCTGCAGGACACGTTGGCGGCCCGCCAATGCCAGCTGTCACCTCCACATAGGGGCGGAACAGGAGCGGCCCCCGAGCGTGGGCCGCGGCGGCGGCGGCGGCGGCGGCCGGGGTGAAGTTCAAGAGAGCCAGCAGCAGAGAGGCGGCGGCGGCGGCGGTATGGTTTACCTCTGGCGGGCCTGGCACCCGGCGCCCTCCCACGGCTCGCCGCTAGGTGCGCAGCGCCCGCGGACGCCTGCACAGCTGGCACACGCAAGCCCGCGCACCACGGCTGCGCCGCGGGGTTGCCTACCCTCGGATACGCAGGCGCTCGCCGCAGCCGCCGCCGCCGCAGCCGGCCGCCGGTAGCAGCGGTGCTCTCCCCCCCCCCCCACCACTCGTCACCGATCACATCGATGCCGTGTATCGACCCAGTTATTTCTGCCAGCACTCCGGCGCTATCTAATCAGCTCGCCTCCGCTGCCGCCGCGATGCGCCGCGGGCTTTCCCTATATTCTGCATCAGACGGAGCACTCTCTCTCTCTCTCTCTCTCTCTCTCTCTCTCTCACACACACACACACACTCACACAGCCTCCGGTCTGGCACAGCCCGGCCGCCACTCCTGTCCCCGGATGGACACACGTCGAACCCCCCCCCCCTCCCCTCTGGCATACCTGACCCGCGAGTCCAGAGACAGGCCCCGCGGCGCGAAGCCGCGCGAAGCTCAACAGCGTCACCCAAACGCCTTATTGCTCATGGGCGCGATTGAAGTTCAACCGCAGCAGCGCAGTATGTGTTCGTTGTTGTTGATGATGATGTTTTCGTCGCCGTTTTTGTGTCGTGCGCAGCACGTGTGTGTGTGTGTGTGTGTGTGTGTGAGTGTGTGTGTGTCAGCGGTGGCAATCGCGCTATCTGCATGTCACCTGTCCCAGGATAGAGGGGGTCGCGTGCGCCGCATCGCGGCCCGCAGGCAAACAGGTGATTAAAAAATGCAGCCGATGAGGACGCGACGCCGCGACGCGGGGGGTCCGCGGCCTCGCCGGGCTCCCCGGGGGTCCCCGCTGAACTCCCCGCCGACGTGCCCGCGCAGCTCACCCGCGGTCCGAGACCACCGCCGTCCGGGACGCGGCCTCCCACGGGGGACCTCGACCACGGCCGTGCCCCCGGACGTCAGGGCGTCAGCGACGGCAAAGTGATCGGAAGTTATTCTGCATATCCCCTCCCCCCCCCCTCTCTCTCTCTCTCTCTCTCTCTCTCTCTCTCTCTCTTTCTCTCTCTCTCTCCCTCTCTCACCCGTGCTCTACTACTATATAGCGATTCGGGGGACGGGAAGCGAGTGCGAAAACGGCGCCGCCCACGTTTACATCGACAATCACTACCACGACGACGCCGGCGGCGGCGGCGTCGGACCCGCCGGCCCCAGGATGAGGAAGTGTACAGTTTTCACAGAGTCCGGGGGCGATGAGTTTTTGGTGTGTGTGTGTGTGTGTGTGTGTGTGTGTGTGTGTGTGTGTGTGTGTGTGTGTGCACGACACTCTGCGGTCATCGACCACCATCGAGGAGGCTGCATGTATGCCGTGTGTGTGGAACCAGCGCTATACAAAAAAAAATGTACAAAATCTATAACTTTAAAAGTGCGCGTACATAGAAACGATTGCATTCCTGCATTGAACCTCACACCTCATAACGCCACAATACCGATGAGTCGTCGGAATAAATAATTCAATTACAGTCGCGGCATACGAAACGCTCTGCTGAAAGCTGAAGACTACTATGTGCGACTCTGAATTTGTGTTGTGCAGAACAAATTCGACGCGCCAGTATTTTTGTAATTTTTTGTAACGTGAGGCGCTGTAAGGCGGTGTGCCCCGCGCGGCAGCGGCTCTGCAGGGGCCCGCCAGGCCCCCGCTGCCCCCGCCAGGCCCCCGTCCGTCCCACGCAGCTCAGAGAACTCACACCGCGTTACCTGGCGATGCCCCGGCGATGCCACCAAGGCGATGCCACCACGGCGGCCTTGCCGGCGCGAGTTGTACAGGACCGGAGCGGCGACTGAAATATGTCTAATGCCGGTGCCAGCTGTGGGCTCACGCCCCCCCGGTGCTGCCGGGGGCCGCGGGGGCCGCGGGGGCCGCCGCCGGTAAATATTGGTGCTCCGTGCCGATGACGGAACCAGGGGCGACGCATTCAGATCGGCCTCAGGGTGAAAAAAAGAGACAGCTCTAAAACTGTATTTCGTACAATTTTTTTGCACGAAGGCGAAGGCCCCTGTCTCCCCCCCCCCCCGCTCCGTATGTGTGATTGGAGATAAATGCACACGCATACATACGCTTTTCGACACGCTCGCACTCACGAGAGCGCACACACGCACGCCCGAGGGGCACCGGACACACACACACACATGAGATATACGTGGGTCCGTCAGCGACATGGTCGCTCCAGATGCCTACCTGGAGGGAACCGCGCGCGCACACATACATAGCCGAGATTGAGAGAGTGAGAGAGAGAGAGAGAGAGAGAGAGAGAGGGGGGGGGGGGGGGCTGGGGGAGGTAGTTAGTGCCAGGAGAGGCAACCTTGCCGGGGGTCGAACCAATTGATGCTAATGGCTGCTGGACGGCGGGACGGCGGCGCTGTGCGAGTGCATATGGAAGGCTTTCGCGCTGGAAGCGGACACGGCGCCGCTGGAGCGGCTGGAGCCGCTGGAGCCCATCGCGCCCCAGTTGATCTCACAGCCCCGGTCGGCAGAGCAACCAGTCGCCAGTAGTGCTGGCGCGCGCTCTCATTTCGCGACGAGACAGCGAGAAATAAAATTATTTTAAAAAAAATGGTTGGAAAATTTTTTCACTGTAATGGGTAAATTTGCATCATTGCTTTTTCCGAGTATTTTTTTTTTCTAACGAAGAGCATCCTGTCAGCATACTTTCAGAAGTCAGTTCTGAGGCGGCCCTCGCCGCCGCCTGGAGGGTATGCACCTCCGGGTCCCTGCCGGCACGGGTGTCGTGCGGGCCGGCCTACCCCGCCACCCGCAGGCGCCCCGCGCTCCTCCGCTCGCGTGCCTTTCCAGATTAGGGACATAATTCAGCTCTCGCCGGCGACAGAGTTTTTCCTCCCCCCTGCAGACCTGCCGCGAGCACGGCGGGTGCTGTTGACCCGAGCGCTGCCGGGGCGCGGAGGAGGGGGCGGCCAGGGGGGCGGCGGTGGCGGCCTCCCCCTCCTCCTCCGTAACCTCCTCCTCCCTCTCCGGGAGGCTGATCGCAGATACGGCGCGGCTGCCGCGGCGGCGGCGCCTCCGGGGGCACGTCTCTTTGGCGGCGGCACCGGCAGAGCACCTTCCGACGAGGTGCCAGCGGATCTGAGCTGGCCGCTATCAGAGGCCCTACGGCCCGCCGCCGCCCCGCCGCCGCCAGGCCTTCCTGCCCCGTTACGCAACGCAGAATGAAAAGGAGGCCTGGTTGTGGCGGGCTGCGGCGGCTGCTGCGGCGGCTGCGGTGCTCTGTGCCCAGCTGTGCCCCGCCGCGCCGCCGCGCTCCGCCTCCTCCTGCAGCACTCCGCCGCCGGCGAAGGGGGCCTGGCGGCCCGGCGGGCGGTGACGGCGACGCGCGGTGCCGCCCCCCTCCCTCCTCTCCCCTTCCCTCTCACTCCCCCCTCTCTTCTCTTGACTCCTTTCTCCGCCAAGTCGTATGCAGGTGGCATAGCCGACATCGCCTGCTGGTGCGGCGGCACGGCGGCGGCCCCTGGCAGCGCCGGCCTCATACCCGACCCACAGCGCGGCACACCGGAGCACAGCGACCTGCCAGAGCGGCAAGTGCAGCACCGACAACCCAAAGCGCCGCAGAAAAGGGGGAAAAGGGCTACAAAACACACACACGCACAAAATCGCACTGAGCCTCTCTTTCAACTGACGAGACGATCGTAACTGGAACATCTGCCCCCCAAGTAGTGTGCAGCCCCGAACAGTAAATCGCTGCTGCTGGGGAAAGGGAGGAGGGGGGGGGGGGGGGGGGGAGCAAACGTCACCGATCCATGCCTTTTTCTTCTCCTCGGCTGGCAGCGGACTTTGTAATTGCCTCGGCGTGCAGTGATTTAACGCGACGTTCTGTTCTCCTAGTGCGCCGCCGCCGCCGCCTCCGCCGCGCCGCGCGTCATCGGCGTCGTAGCCCGACCTCTGGCCGGCACCTATCGGTCGTCGGCGAGGGGGGAGGCCGCCCCGGGGAGTCGGTGGCCGCCGCCACGACGACGACGACGTGCACCGCCGCAACCGCCGCGCACTCCAGGCGGAGTGTGTTCCTCCTCGCCTCGCGGGCACCGGCACTGCGCCGCACTGTCCGCCCCCGCGACCCCGCCGGCCCCGCCCGGACCTGCCTCACTATTTGCGTACCGTCTAGCCTTTGTGTGTGGTTGTGTTGCATATAGAGCTCGTATCTTCATGTGTGTGTGTATGTGTGTGTGTATGTGCGTGTGTTTTCTATATCCATCTTCTTTTCACGCCACGACGCGCATGTCATTTTCCATTATCTCTCTCTCTCTCTCTCTCTCTCTCTCTCTCTCGCTGTCCTATTCTCTCCCACTACACACGATTTGACGCAACAAACGTGCGAATGCCCGTCCCGCAAGCAGACAATGCCCTGCGCGTGGGCCGGGCGGGGCGGGGAGCTGCCGCAGCGGTGCACCGCCGTGGGACTTAACTAACTGCGAATAGCCTCGCGGAGGGGCCTGCTGCGGACGCCGCGGGGAAGTTTTGAGAGCGCAGCTGCTCTGGATGCATGCTAAGCCGAGCCGCGCGGCGTTGCAATTTTAATTTCCAGCCGTCTCTCTCACTGAGGAGTTGTCGCGGCGGCGCGTCGCCCGCGGGAAAGTGGCCGCGCTCCGCAACGCTCCGCGGTACCTGACCACTCCGAGCAGTGCGACGGTGCGAAGCGACGACGTACGCGACCGAGGCGGAAACCGATTTAGCGTCGGCCGGCAAGCCGCTCCGCCTCTCTCTCTGTCTGTCTGTCTGTCTGTCTATCTCTGTCTCTCTCTCTCCTTATCGCCCACGGGGCCGATACCGGCGACAGCAGCGGCCTCACTCACCGATCGTCTTGATTATTTCGAAGTCCTCCAGGCCGAGGTCCTTCTCGCCCTCCGAGTCGCTGCTGTCCGAGGCCGTGACGGGCGGCGAGGACTCCTTGAGGCAGACCTCCGCCCGGCGGCGGGCCACTGTGGAC
The DNA here is from genome assembly GCA_026979955.1 of Megalurothrips usitatus. Classification (NCBI taxonomy): domain Eukaryota; kingdom Metazoa; phylum Arthropoda; class Insecta; order Thysanoptera; family Thripidae; genus Megalurothrips; species Megalurothrips usitatus. The sequence goes on from CM049593.1 coordinate 14,840,756, forward strand.
GAGGCCATGGCTGGCGGGCCGGCGGCAGCCTGGGGGAGGCAAGAGATGTCCGCCGTCAGCTTCCAGACACTTTTCTTTGCTCAAGTTACAAAATATCATTGCAAAAAAAAAAAAAAAATGCCGCTGTCACAGCGAATGTTTTTGTTATTTTGGGACAAGCAAGATATGACAGAGAAATTCGTTGGGGAAACCTAATTTTTTTTTGCGTGATGGCAATGACACTGGATACTCGAAAAATTAGGAAGGAGTGGTGCATAACAATGTACAATATTAATAAAGATCTTGTACATCACAAGCTGTGCTCAGATCTGTACATTGCAATGTACGAAATTGTACATTGACATTTAGTATGGACACTGCACTATAGTGCATTATACTCAGAATCCCCCCCCCCACTAGTTCCTCGAGGGCACACAGTCATAACTAACTCATTGTGCGGCAGTGAGAGCCTGTGGCCTGTGACAGTGCGGCTGAGTTGATTTGAGAGGCCCGTAGCGTCGGTGCGTCAGGTGTCTCGCTGACCCACTTACAGGTGCGGAACCAGACGCCCCCCCCCCCTTTCCCCTCCCCTTCCTTCTGTTTTTTTTTTAACACGCCAGCGAAACGTTGAGTCCTGGCGATAAATGAGGGGCGATAAAAGTTGGCATAACGCCTTGTCGAAACGCCTGCTCAGAGGGGGCGCACTGTGCGGCTAATGTCGTGGGGTGAATGTCACCGGGCGCTGCTGTCACTGTCTATCTAGAGGGGAGGGGCGGCAGCGCGGTCCGCCAGCACCGCGGCCCCCCGCAGGGCCCCGACGGCCGCACCGCACTCACCGGGGCGTTACTCTGAGAGCGGTGCGACTGACTGGAGAGCGAGGTAATCCTTTCACGACGCGTGCACGTCAACGACCTCGCTGTGTGTCATGAGCATCTTCCCGAACTGCAGTCACACACACACACACGCGCGCGCGCGCGCGCTCCACAGGTGGCCGCGGCAGAACCAGTGCAGGCAAAGACCCGCGACAGCCTCGCGGCACGGCGCGGCGCGCCCCCCCGGACCGCCGGCTGTCAGACTCTGGGAGGCGGCCGTCGGCCGTCAGGATAGCCGTCCTGCTTCCTTCCGCGTGGTGTTCGGAGGCGGGCGGGGGGCCTCGGGGCGTGCGGCGCGGCGCGGGGCACCTCTGCAGACGGCGCCTACCGGCAGCGGACTGGCGGCGCGGCGAGGAGCGCGGCCTGCCAGCGGCCCCGGCGCGGCGGCCTGCCAGCGGCCTGCCAGCGGCCTGCCCGCGACGAGCGTCCGGTTCTCCCCCCCCCCCCCCTCCCTCTCCCGCCGCTCTCCACGCGCCCGCGCGGGAGTCAGTCTGTATCGCGAGGTACCAATGAGACGTGAACATGAACGCCTCCCGGGCACTTTCCTCCTAATAAACAACGGCCGCGACTATTTTTAGGCCGGAGCACTTTACCAAACGGTTGCGGGAGCGGCGGCGGCGGCGGCGGCGGCCCGCCAACAACGGTTAACGCTAAATAAAGGATGCAGCAGGGCCGGCATGGCGTTCTGTTTTGTGGAATGACTTTATTCAAGCAGATCACACACGTTTAAAGACTAAGGCAGGCGACACTCCGAGAGTTTACTCATAAATCAGTGCGGACGTGTGCCCAATCACAGAGGATTAGAGAGAGAGAGGTTGGAATACTGAACAGAACCGAACAAAAGAAACAAGGTACATTAGGTCTCGCTCGGGTAATCAGTTCGAGCTCGACATTTTCCTACGGCGTGTTAATCAAGTTTCAATCAAGTTGATCACATACAGGTCATTATAACACAGGCAAAGGGAACAGGACGAAATACACATGTTTACCAAGACGCGGGCTTCAAAGTAAACTTCGTCCTCATACTTCCACATCAGTTCATAACTTTAACACGTAAACGTTACATGATATTTACAGAATAAGGTAAAATAACTATTTTTTCTAGCATCACAATATCACTTTTTTTTAAATCTGTGCAGATTGGTGATAAATTAAAACGTGCCAATGTTTGTCTATAAATTGTTGACTTCGCCAGGATAACAAAGCTGGCATGTCAGAGTGGAAAAGGCACAACTCATTAATCACAACCTACATACTGTACAATCTAAAATATAAGAGTTTGAATACTGCTTACATCACTGTACTTATATTTACAATCTTCACAGTTGCCGTCTACTGCAAGGCAGCGCAAGAGATAAATACACTTTTTTCTTCTAGTGATATGCTGGTCGGTATTCAACAAATTTTCATACAATTGATCGCAAGTCGGTTTTACTTAAAAAAATTGACGAGAGAAATCGTCCGGCTGGATAACAACTCTGAGCCCGCAAAATTTACCCCTCGGCCTTCAGAAGCACGAGATCGAGGCGACCTCCGACTTTGGACTTATTAATTAGGCACATTGTATTCGTCGCTCCCGTGGGCCCCTTCACTCCTCACTCTCCGTCGGCGGTCTACTGAAGGAGCTCCTGCGAACACAGCAGTAAAGGTGCACAGAGTGAGTGTTCACGCTTTCGAGGTCATCGGGTTGTCACAATAAATAAAATGGGCGTCGAGACGTTTTCGGGTCGCGCCGCGCCGCGGCGGGTTCGTCCTCACCTCGTCCGAGTCGGTGAAGTGCGTCAGCCGGACCGAAGCCGTCGTGCCGTCGGCCTCCGCCGCCCCCGCCGCCGCCGCCGCCGCCGCCACCTCGGGCAGCAGCGGCGGGGGCATGTGCGGGTGCAGCGGCACCGGCGAGTGGATGAGCGTGACGGCGGCGTCGTCCCCCGCCGGGGACCCCGTCGTCACCAGGTCCGGCTGGATGTCGCCCAGGACGTGGTTGCTCCTCGCCGCGTTGCTGCTGTTGATCTTGCAGACGTCGTCCGCGTCCTTGCCGCCGCCGCCGCCGACGTTGTTGTTATTGTTGTTGGTGGCGGCGATGGCCGAGTGCGGCGAGATGTAGCTAGAGGTGACGGAGATGGTGGCCGGGCAGGCGGGCTCCAGGTCCTGGCAACAGAAGAGGACGCCGTTTTGGGGGAGGCGCGCCACGACGGCGTAGCCGCGGCCGGGTGCAAGGCGTCGGTGATGTGGTGGGAGGGGACTCCGTCGGTGCTGTGCGGGCCGGCGGACTCTACATGCTCATCCGTGGTGTAAAGGGTCGGGTAACGCCTGGAGGACGCATTCCATGAAACAAGATTACTCTTTTAAAAAGGTCCCAGTCGTTTAGCCTCGCAAACTTCGTGGCAGCCAGATTCAAATCCCCGCAGCTACTAGTCAAAGTCTCTGCTGTGTGTCTGTGTCTCCGTCTTAGAAATGGCTCGCATCATTCGTGCCCGAAATTTCGGCTCGTTTCTGGAATAGCGCTCCGCGGGGCGTGGGTGGTCGGGTGGTCGCCGGGCGCCACGGGCGCCGTGTCTGAGGTTGTCTTACGCTGAGGAGGGTGTAGTGTCGGACCCCGCTGGCCGCGCCAACGGACCGGGGGCACCGGGGGGCGGAGGCACCTCGGCGGGGCACCTGGCCGAGAGCAGGGCATGGAAAAACAGACCGCACCGGCGGGAATGAAAGACACCCTCTAGCAGCGAGACTGTGCGGCCAGCCGACGGCGTGCGCTACCTCCTCGTCGGTGGACGTGTTGATGGACACGCCCAGGTCGTCCAGGATCTCCGTCAGGTCCGCGGCGTCCCGCTCGCACTGGCTCAGCTGCGAGTACTCGTAGGCGTGCGCGCTCCTGTGCGACACAAAGGCTGCCGTGAGGACAGAGGGCCGTCGTGGCGGCCGGGGCCGCCGGGCGGGGGCAAGGGGCGCGTACCTCAGGATGCTGATCTTGCGGTACTTCCTCCAGAAGAAGGTGGCCATGAAGGAGATGAAGACGACGATGACCACCAGGATGAGGGAGACGACCACGTCGCCCGCCAGGCTGGTGCTGCCCTGCTCGAGGGCCGCGGACGTGACCAGGGCCCGGGCGCCGCCCCCGTCCTCCGGCCTCAGGTGGATGTACAGGTGCTGCGGCGGGGGGTTGACTGCCAAACAAGCGGCACGCTCCTGGTCATCGGCCTGCCCTCGTGGCGTCGCTACTCCACGCCCGTCGCGAGCAGGCGGCGGCGCCTCGCCGCGTCGCGCGTGGAGTATCGCCGGAATGCTCCGTTGTTATTTCAGTAGGGGCACAGCTCAGCGGTCGTGTGTGGACTCACGAAACGATCCGGAGTGCTGGCTGACTCGGGATCGAGCGGTCGCCGGTGTCGGGCTGGCGTGGGTGGTGGTCGCCGAGACGGCCACGGTCTTGTTGGAGGCGGCGACGGCCGGCATCGTGAGGCTCGGGGTCGGGCCGGGCGGCGCTGTGGACAACAAGCAGACCCTGTCGGACCCCGTCGCTGCTGCGCCGCTGCGCCCCGCCGGCACCGGCCGACGCGGACGCGCACATCGTTACGGCCGACGGGCGCCCCGTATTGTTGCTGCATTTGCGGCACGCGCCGTCGGCCGGTCTGGAAAGCGCGCCAAAAGGCAGCCGCGGGCCCGGCTGGTTAGTCAGGCTATCAAACGTGAGGAAACAAAATACACACCCCCCGCGGAGCCCGTGGAACCGCGGACGCCGCGGGCGCGGCTCGCGGCACGGTTCGGGCACGGGCTGCTTTACGACACCGTAACCCTCTGTATACAAACAGACCCACAGCTGTATGGAGAATGGAGACGAGTAAACAGACAGTTCAAACCGCGAATATCATTCCGCAGCCTGTTCCTCTCCGATTAATCAGGGCTCGCGATCGGAGAGGCGGCTGCCGGCGATGCTGGCCAGGCCGCGCGTGCAAAGTCCGAGGTGCTTTCAAACCGGGGAGCTTGCGCGGGGCAGCGGGGCGAGCGCGGGAGCCGACCTAACCTGTACATGGCAGCGGGTTAGGCACTCGAGGCCCCCGGGGGCGCCGCGTCAGCTGCAGCGGCCGCGGGGGCACCCGGGCGCCGCCGGGGGCCTCTACGGGTGCACGTAGGGCCACTCGACCGGACGGGGTGCAGCTGAGTCGACGGGTACGTACTGAACGGAAGGCGGAAGCGACCTCCTCAAGGACGAGCAGCTTAACTGCCAACCGCACGGCCTCCGGGGCGCGCGGCGCTGCGCACGCAGGCACGCATACACGCGCACGCACGCACGCCTGCACGCGGCGTTGTGCGGCGGGTCAAGCGCGGCCAGATGCAGTGGCGCACTCGGGGGGCCCGCGGTGCTGGCGGCTGCTGGCGTGCTGGCGGCCTGGCCCCGTGCGCGGGGGGTGGCGCGGGCGCTGCCACTTCCGCCGCCCGCCACCTGTGATGCCCGGGCGGCGCGGGCGGCGTGGCCAACACAACTCGGGGGAGGCCGACGGACACCCCGAGCGGACGGGGCTGCCCACGAGCACCGCACGACGCCGTCCCCCTGGCCGGCGACCTGGCCGACGGCGGCGCTGTCGTCCCGGACGCCGGAGACCCAGCTGCCGGCCGCCCCTCGCCGCGCGGAGTCCGACGGCTTGCTCTGCGGGTTGCCGGCCCTGCGCGCGCTCGCCCCGCGGCGGGCGGCGGCGGCGCGCTGGTCGGTGGCGGCCCCTGGCGGGGGCCAGCGGCGCCAAATCAATAGTGCGCTGTCGTGCCGAGCCCCCGCGGCCCCCGCGGCCCCGCGGGCCCCGCACACGAGGCGGCGGCGGGGGGCGGCGGGGCTCGGCCTGCAGATACGGAAGTGCCACCTCCTCCGGTTCTATCGCGGCCCGACGTCGTGTTCCCGGCGGCCTGGCCTGGGCCGGTGCGGCGGGGCGGCGGCGCGGGGCGGCGGCAGCGAGCGAGTCAGTCACCGCCCCGCACCCCTCCTCCCTGCCCCCCAGCAGCGCCGGAACAAGCCCGAAATGGGGACTTTGACGCTTGCAGTGCCCCCGAGGCTGCCTGCCTGCTTCCCGCCGCCCGCCGCCGTGTCTGCCCGGCCAACCAACCGCCTCCCAATAAAGCACCAAGGTGCGCGCGGAAACCGCGGAAACAGTCAGAATTTTTACTTCTCCGACAGGATGAACTGTGGGCGGGATTGTTTTTTCTCTTTTTAGCGCGCTGCTGCCGCTGTTGTGTGTTTAAAAATAAAAGCGGCTTGTGCATTGATTTCCTTTAAAGAAAAAAAAAGGGAAAACGAACGTGAAGTTAAGTAGCATTCGCGGCTGCTAGTTACCAGCAATTTATTGCCGACCCTGAAGCCCCCGCCGACCAACAACCTCCCGTGGGAGAGAGTGGCGAGAAGGGGTCCCGCAGGGGGAGGGGGGGGGGGGGGCAGAGGGGTGAGTGATGGCCAGTGACCCAGATATCAAGTTATATTTTCTCTGTGTCCTTTTTTTTCCAGCGGCGGGGGGGAGGGGACAGTGCTGAACAAGCCTCGCTGGACAGGCTGCAATGTATCATACAATGACGTCATCGATAAGGGCTCCTGCGTCATCGGTCATCCGTTCATGAAACATGAGTGATTAGCCACCTGCAACGTGCGGCATGAGCCGATGTGAGGGGCGGCGGGGCGGCCGGCCGGAGCCTGTTTGCTAATAAGCGGCAGACTTATCCACCTGCCCCCCCCCCTCCCTCCCCGCTATCTCGGGACGGATGCATTAATAATAACTTCTCCCCGCAGGTCCCTTTTGCAAGTTATTCCGGGGGGGACGGGACGGGGGTGCGTCCCCGGGAATCTGGTTCTCCTGCCAGAGGATAGTAGCGAAGCCCCAATAAAATTTCCGATCCCCGACCGCGGGGGGCGGCGGGAGGGTAGGAGGAGAGGGAGGGGAGGGAGGGGTGAAACAATAGTGGCATGCTCGGAGGAAAGGTCTCCGGAGAATTCCTAATGTCATCGGGGAGCGCGGGAAAGAAGGAGGCGAGGCGTCTGCTGAAAGAGTTCATCGGATCCGCCGCCGCCGCCGCCGCCGCCGCCGCCGCCGCCGCCCGGCCCGTGCCGCCCCCGCGCTGCCGGCCCCCCTGCCCCTGCCTCAAGTCCCGACGGGGCGGCAGCGGCAGCAGTAGCAGCAGCATCCCCTTCGTACGTCACTCAGCATGCCGAGGGCCTTGGCGGAGGAGGAGGGGGGAGGGGGTGAAATACGTAACGGCCGCAGCGCGGCATACAGAGTCGCGCGGACTACCCCGCGGCCCCGCCCCGCCCGCCAGGGGGCTCCGGAGGCGGGGGGTATCCACCGCAATGATTTGGCGGATGGCCCGCGACCTCCAGCTGGCTCTACCCCGCGGCGAAGCGGCCAGACGCCCATTGTATCTCACAGCCGCCTCACTACTCAGCCCGCCCGCCCGCCCGCCGCACCGCCACGCCCCGCTACGCCCCGCTCCCCCGTTCCATTCCGCCCGAACGACTTGGCTGCCCCCGGTGCCCCGCGCGGCCACACCCACGCCCCCTCCTTTGCAATAAGAAGGCCTCCCCGCCTCCCCGCGCCCCCCTCAGCCTGGCCCGTCCACCACTTGGAGAGCGTCGTCACAAACTTTCTCCCCCTCCCCTTCTCCCCTCCTCCTTTTTCTTTAGGAAAAGTCCGCGGAACGTTTTAGTCATATCTAATGGAATCTGCACATCCCTTCCTCCGCCGCCGGCCGCCGCCGGGCCGTGAGCCGCTGCCGGGAAGTGGCCCGGCCCGATGTGGATGGCTGACAAGAGAAAACTGGATTAACGATGTGTCTGAAGGCGTCAGGCCATTTTGATTGCTCGGCGGGCAGAAAGTGTCAACCCTAATGGCGTTTCGGCGCCTCTGCAGTCGGAGACGGCGGCGGCGGCGGCTTTCGAAACGTCCCGCCGGACAAAAATAATAATAAGGAAATAAAAAGTCAAATCGACAATAGAACTACACGACGATGGCGGTGTAAAGCGCGGGCGCGGAATAATGCTCCAAAAGCACACCAGCAGCGGAGTTCCGCCGCCGCCGCCGCTCGGCCACACACGGACTGAGCGCTGCCGAGAATGCGGGCGCGGGGGGAAACGGCAGCGGCCCGAAACATTCCGACAAAAAACAAAAAAAAAAAAAAAGAAAGGAGAGTGTGCAAACATGATAAAAACGGGGAGGAAAGCCGTTTTACATCTATCGGCTTGGGCCGAGGCTAGGGGAGGGGGAGGGGGGAGGGGGGCTCTGTCTGCACCCCCCCCCCCGCCGGCCCCGACTCTGCTGTCCGCGATATCGATTGATCGTTGCAATCTCATTCAAACGGAGCGTCTCTTCGCGGCCTCACAGCCGCCGCCGCCAGCCCAGCCCAGCCCGTCCCCAGCATGTGCAGTGCCGCCCGCCCGGTCGGGGCCCGCGGTGCATCCTGCCACGCCACGCCGCGCCACGCCGCGCCACGCCGCGGCACGACACGCCACGCGCCGTCACGCCCCCCCTCCCCTCCCCTCGTCCCGAGCCCCGGCAGTTCAATACGGCGCGTTGGTATCGGCGACGGCAGCTCTCCCTCCCCCTCTCTCTCTCTCTCTCTCTCTCTCTCTCTCTCTCTCTCTCTCTCTCTCTCACTCTCTCTGTCTGCCTCTCTCTCACTCTGCCCCTGCCGTCCCCACGGCGCGCCACGCCCCCACCCCCGCCTTCTCCACCCTCGGCTCCCCCGGAGAGACCCTTATGGGTTCCACCAACATCACACAAATAACCACAACGACTTCGTCCGAGGCCGACAGCAGACGCGTCCGTTTCTTTGGCCTATTAATTATATACTTTTTTTTCGAGTATTTGTCCGTTATATTTGCCTTTTTGCCTTATTTTCATTTTTTTCCAAAAATCAGCAAATCAGATTCGAACGCCGCTATAATGCGTGTACAAGTGGCTTTATTGCGGTTCCCGGGGCCGTGTGAATCTAGCAACCTCTAAAGCGTGGCTCCGCTAACAAGATCTTGAAATGCTCTCTCGCCGGCACGCACACACACACACACACGCACCTACAACCCCCACACACACAACCACACACACACACACAGGCACACAGACGCACGCACCCCGGGGAGGACAGCCGAGAGGGCGGCGGCAGCGGCGGCAAAGACCACAAACCGACCCCCGCCCGCCCGCACTCCCCGCGGAGCTTCCACAACGTTATAACCTATGCTCTCTGTCTCTCCGTCTGTCTCTCTCTGTCTCTCTCTCTCTCTGTCTCTCTCTCTCTCTCTGACGCATTCACACCCACGGCCCCGAGTCCACAACGGATCGGTGAACAGGTGAACAGATTACCGGCGGCGGGAAAGGCTCCTGCGGGGGTGGGGGGCCCCGGGGGGCCCCGGGGGACCGCGGGGGACGCGGGGGGGGGGGGGGCGTCGCTCCGCAAACACAGGTCGGCAGCAGGAGCAGAGCGGGGCTCCGAGTCTGCCGGCCGGCGACACGCCGAGTATTAAGTAAGTCAAAGTTTCTCACAGATGGGACTTCATTTGCACTGGAATTTTTTTTTGAAAAAAAATAAATATAGGCGACTAATATGGCAAAGCACAACACGTAAACAAAATTGCAATTTTTTTTCTAAAATTTTGGCAAAGGAGAATTTATTGGTTCTCGCACCGGGACGACGATACCTTCTGATTTGCTGCCGGTCGGGTGCGCGCGGCGCGGGGACACGCGGGGCCCGCAGGGTCGGGCCCGCCGACGCGCGCGCCCCAAGCCACGCGGGGGGCTGCGACGGCACAGCCGTGCCGAGGCCCCTGCTCCTCCAACAGCCTGACGGCGCGGACGGGGGCCGGCGGGGCCGCGGCGGGGCCGCAGCGCGGGGGGAAACTGGCTGCCGGACCGAGGGGGGGGGGGGGGGGGGGAGGAGATCGAAGACAGGAGGTGGGAAGGGGACGGAGAGGGGGGGGGGGGGCGGAGATGACAGTCCGACATGTTACCACAAAACTGTAAGCTTTCCTCGCCGCCCTCTCCTCCCCTAGCTCTCCCTCTGATATGCTCTGATGCTGGCGGGGCGCTCGTGCGAAACAAGGATCAGGGGACGGGGGGGAGGGGGTACCAGAGAGAAAGAAAGAGGGGGTGGGTGGAAGGGAGGGATAGGAAGAGAGAGAGAGAGAGAGAGAGAGAGAGAGAGAGAGGGGGGGAGAGGGGGAGAGAGAGAAAGAGAGGTCGGCTTGTATGTGGTAGAGTGCAGCGTCCACAAAAGGTCTCTCTCTCGCTCTCTCTCACTCTCTGGAAGCGGGGTGGGCAGGGCAGGGGCGGAGACAAACAGGCTGCGTTGGTTCGGGCCCGCTGTTTCGTGGGATTAACGCGGTGTGGGGGCGGCGTGGGGGCGGCGTGGGGGCGGCCACTGCTGCCACCGCCGCAGGGGTGGCCGACCAAGGACAGTCAGAGGTTGAGATTCGTCATCACCCCCTCCCCTGCCCCCTTTTCCCCACTTTGCCCGCCGTGTTGATTTTCGTCGCCAATTTCGTTGTAATATTGTATTTTCGGAAACAGACCGCGCCGGCGGCCTCGTCGTGGAATATAGAATACTGCGTGGGGTAATTGGTCATCGCGCTTCGGATTCTCTCCTTGTTTACCGATCATGGTAAGACGAGACAAGACCCCTCCCCCTCCCCCGCGCCCCCCGCGGCCCCCCGCGGCCCCCCGCGGCCCCCCGCGAGCCGCCCCACACCGTGACGGCCACCATTGTGCAGCCTGCTTGCCACGGGCGGTATCGGAGAGCGAGGAGAAATTCATCAGGAATCTTATCATCAATCAGCGAGAGGGCCTCCCCGCGCCGTAACACGCCCTGCTGATAGCGCGGCGTGGGCGCTGCGGGGGGGGGGGGGGGGGCCTTGTCAGGCCCTCCTACCCCTACCGCACACACACACACACACACACACACACGCACACGCGCGCGCGCGCGCCTGCCTCCGCACGCCTCCGGACTGTCACCTGCCCGATAGTGCCTGCGGAAGGCTTGCCTGTCGCTGGGCCCCCCCTGGCCGGCTCTGGCTGGCGAGCCCCCGCCGCCCCGCCGCCCCGCTGCCCCGGCAGGCAGACATGTGCTGTGACATTGTCTATTGTTCTCAGGTCCGGGCATAGAGATCTGCGTTGGGGCGAGACGAGCCCATTCACTGCCGCATTTGCCACCGCCGCTGCCCGGGCGGCGGCCCCCGCAGCGGCAAGCCACGAGCCGGGGTAGCGAGGGGGTAGCGAAGAGACGGGCCGGGGAGTATAGTCGAGTCAGGGAAGGATGGCAGACCGGCGTCAAAGGTTTCGGAGACAATACCACCGCCGCCTTTGTGAAGCGTTTATTGGTGGTCTTCACGGCGTGTTGGTCGGGTCCTACCCTGGTCCTAGAGTGTCCACACAACGTTCTGATGTCTCAGCATCTCGGGCCAGGCTTGCATGCATATTGACCGAGGGGGGCCTCAGTTTACGGACGGGTGTACACTGACTGGTGACTGGACCGGACTTTTCCATTGACTAGAATGAAAAATTCACGATCATTTATGGTTCCTGTGTTCTGAGCTGTCACCCACCCCAAAGTAGGCTAAAACTCATTCCTACCGTGACCAAAACTCAAAACGGAAATATTTTTGTTTTGCTCAGAAATCTGTGAATACTTTTAAAAAATGCAAAAATGGGTGGGCACTACCTCGTCCCAGGCCTCCGCCTGGAACCCTCCTGCTTAACTTCGGTGTTCGAATGGGAACCGGTGTACCAGGTATTGACCGCCGCAAAGACACCGGCACAACGCAGCGGCCTTTTTCAGGGGCACGCTTCCGCAACGGTCAATGTAGCCCCCTCCGCCAGCCAGATTTCCGGAATCAACTCCCTTCGACTGGCTGGTTGGTCTGTGGCACTGCGGCCACTCCCGAGCGGATTGGGGGGGAGGTAGGCTTTCCTATATCGTACACAGCCGAAGCTGCTGTACTTCACGACGAACCCTAGTCGCGACGGCGTGTCCTCGTCTGCCAGATTCACAGGGAGCGAAAACGAAGGTACCGAACCCTAGGTACCCCCGTAGCATACACCCGAGTCTCCGAACCAAGTTTCCTTGGTAGACACAGAGCCCCCCCGCCGGAAACCCCGGGCGACCGAGAGAACCTCGGACCCGGGAACGGGGGTAAGCCCGACCGTGCTGCGGGAATCTTCAAGTTGAAACCCAACGCTTACATCTCTCAGTGACGCAGCGCGCACGGCCGTTCAGACAGCCATACCGACGCCACGTTCGGAAGTATATTTTACCCTCTGTCTTCCAAGCGCAGACACAAGAAAAATTTAGAGGAATCGGTAAGATTCGAACCCCGACCTTTCAGTCGCTGCCCATCCACTATACCCACGCGGCCACAGAGCCGCGATGACGTAACTTGCGCGCCCCTTATACTTTACACACCGTCGTCTAAGCTGAGCCGACAGAAAAAATGCACGGACCGGCAAAGAGTTGAACCCTGTCCAGCCGCCAGCCGGCTGGACTCGCTAACCGCGCGGCTACCGGGCTTCAGTACGAGAAGCCCGTGCGCTCCCGGTACTGTAGCCGCACGACGTGTCCGACTGGAAATTGAATGGACTTTGACTGGAGAGTGACTGGACTGGAAGGCGTACACTGACTGGAAGCACCGGGGTACCCCTCGATATTGACAAAAAGTCTCGACTCGGGGACGCATGGACACTCTAGGACGACGAGGCTGTCCCTTCGGGAGCAGCGGAACGACCGTAATTATCACCCACACAAAGACAGTAAACATCAATGCGAGCCGGTCTGCCATCCTTCCCTGACTCTACTATACGTCGACGCGCGAACGCAAAGTATTCTGTCTGTCAGACTCTCTCTCTTTCTAATCGGGTGCGATTTAGTCGATAAGGGGCGAGGGGGTGCATATACGAGCGCGTTGTTTTGTTGTTGTTGTTGTGTGTGTGTGGCGGGCAGCGGAGAGGAAAGGGGAGGGGGCACGAGTGCCTCGGGAAGGGTTGGGAAGGGCGGCTTTCAACGCGTGAGCGCGCGCGCGCCGGGGCGTGCGAGGCGTGCGGGGCGCGGCGGCGGCGGTGGTGGTGGTGGCCCCCGGCCACGCGGCGGCCACGTGCCAGGCGGCAAGGTATGGGCTGGCATGGGCAGCTACAGCTACCGCAGCTACCGCAGCTACCGCAGCCGGGGCCGGCCGCGGCAGGGGCCGCCAGCGACAGGCGCCGGTGACCCCCAGATAAGGCAAGGCCAACGGTGCGGCCTCCAGCCGGGCTGGAGTGGAGGGACGGGGCGAGGCGCGCGCCGCGCCGACGGCGGCAAAAGCGCATCGCGCGGCGGGCGCAGACGCGTACGATGTGTGTGTGTGTGAGTGTGTGTGTGCCGATGCAGCGGCCCAGCCTCAGCAGCGGCCTGGAGTGGTTCGGAAGTGGCTGCCGGGGCCGGGGCCCTGAAGGAGAGCAGCAAGAGCAGATCGTGGGCAGACCGCGCCAGAGTCTACGCTCCACCGGAGCCCCCTCTCTCTCCCTCCCTCTCTTTCCCCTCTTTCTCACTCACTCCCTCCCTCCCTCTCTCTCTCTCTCTCTCTCTGTCTCTCCTGCCCTCCCTCTCTCCCCTTCTAACCCCGGCCGCGCTCGCTTTGCGGCGGGGCGATCCTTTTTGCCTAGCGCCCCCTTTCCCTCTCCCCTTCCACTCCAGCAGTCGACGCCGCGCCACAGCCCACCGCACACAGCACCCCGCCCTGCCGCCCGCCGCCGCCGCCTGCCGCGGGCCCGGAGCGGCCTGGAGCAGGCTGGAGCGGGAGCGGGCCGTGACCAAACTCGACTGCTCTCCCTCACACCCGGGCCCCACTACCCACATGCCCCGCGCCGGCCCCCGCCGGCACAGCGCGGCGGCACGGGACACAGCACTCCAGCCGCCCCCCGCCCCCCCCCCTCCGCCACCCCGCGCCGCGCACACCTCTCCGCGCTGCCCACCGCGCCCCACCCCCTCCGCCTCCCATACATCCGCCTCGCATTTGCAAACGCTCGTCCAGAACATTGAGAAGCGTCTCGGACAAGGGGAGGGTTGGGCCGGGCTGCCTCCCCGGCCTGTTCCTTCTCCCCCCTCCTCCCCCTGCTGTCCCCGCTGCCCCCCGCAGCCCACCGTCTCATCGTGGCCGGGAGCAGAAGAAGTCAGCAGACCTCTCGGAAGACCTCTCTGGGAACGTGGGGTCTTTCCGGGTCAAAGTCGATGGGAACAGCGGGGAAAGGTGGAATACGAAAGTGTGTGTGTGTGTGTGTGTGTGTGTGAGAGAGAGAGAGAGAGAGAGAGAGAGAGAGAGAGAGAGAGAGAGAGAGAAAGCGGCTGGGATGAGTGGGACTCGCGGGATGTTGTGCTTAGGCGCCACCTGCCCGGGCTCGGCAGCTGCGGCAGCTGTCTGCTCACGCCCCCTCCGTTTTTCTCTGAGCCCCGCAGTTTTGCGGAAACCGTTTCTCCCCCCCCCCCTCACCCTCCCGCCGCGTCGCGCGCCCCGTCCATCAGTGACGTGTACAAGTGACTCAATGCAGTCGGGACAGAGGGAGGAGAGTGTCTGTGTCATGCTTAAGGACTTGTTCCCGGCACTCGGGGATATTGCCACACTGCGTGGCGTCCGCGGGCTCCGGGCCGGAAGCGGGGCGAATAAGTAATGCAAGAAAGGAAAACAAAAACATAAAAAGGGAGAATTCTGGTTTACTCGGAGCAATGTGTAAGCTAAAGGGGGTGGGGGAGGTGAGGGCTCGTCACGGAAGCATTTCGAAGGAGAAGAGGCGGGGAAGTGAGGAGGAGGAAGAGAAGGAAAAGTCGAGGCACACGAGGAGAACAGCAAGAGAGAGAGAGAGAGAGAGAGAGAGAGAGAGAGAGAGAGAGAGAGAGAGAGAGAGAGAGAGAGAGAGAGAGAGAGAGAGAGAGAGAGAGAGAGAGAGAGAGAGAGAGAGAGAAGTCGAAAGGTGTACGGAGGGCTAAAGTGGAGCAGCCAGCAAGCTCTCCGAGGGTGTGGAGTGGTAAGGCATCCGGAGGATCTGCGGAGAGCTGGAAGGGGGAGGAGGGGGGGGGGGGGGAGTGCTGGACCAGGAGTGAAGGGCAGCGAGGAGAGGAGGCTACGGCGGTGGGGAGGGGACAGAGAGACACAGAGAGACAGCGGGTAGGTGTTCGGGAGCTGTCAGTGCTTGCGCGGGTTCATCAGCTTTTGCCCCGACTGTTGAAGCTTCACCGGCTTCTGGAGCGGAGTTACTCCAGTGGTCGCTTGCCTCGCAGAACGGTGCCGCGGCGCCCTCGGCTTGTCTCCTTCTTGGTCCGCGCATGTTCGTGCGGCTGTGTTCGCTCGGACGAGAGGAGGCAGCTCCGGGGTGCCGCGGGGCACGGGGGAGGCGCGGGGCGTAGCCGGCGCAGCGGGCGGAGCCAACCAACTGCGCCCGCGTGCGCGGTCAGAATTTATCGTAGGGACCTGCAAGGAGCCAGGAATACCCGCGTGGGATTCCCGTTAGCGCGATTATGGGGATGGACGAGACGCCGCGCGCGCGTGGGAGTGTGTGCGTGAGTGTGTGTGTGTGTGTGTGTGTGTAAATAGTAAGAGAGGAGAGAGTAGCGGGAGACTGTCGGAAGGCAGGCGCGGTGTGATAGGGACATAGTTTCTCTGGCCATGGTTCCTTGGTAGGCCTGGAGGCGCAGGCCGTAGGCAGCCCGAGCCGCGGGTGGGGGCTCGGGGGTTGGGGTTGTACGGGCGGGGGAGTCAAAGGAAAGGGGGGCGGGGGGAGGGGGGGGGGGGCTCCTTGCAGCCGCTGGCCCCGGCGCTCCGGCTGGGCTGCCTGGCCGAGGGGCCAGCGAGAGGGGTGAGAACTCCTCCGGGAGAGACTGGGGAGAGCGGTTAGGAAACAGATAGAGTGTGCAGGAAATACATGGTGGTGGAGCAGGTGGGCGGCGGCGCGGCGCGGGGAACAGCGCTGGGTGTGTCGGGGAGAGGGAGAGACAAAGAGAGAGACAGAGAGACACAGAGAGAGACAGAGAGACACAGAGAGAGGCAGAGAGATACAGAGAGAGACAGAGAGACAGAGAGATACAGAGAGAGACAGAGATAGAGAGACCCGAGTCTCGCTGGGAGGTGGCGGAGTTTGCGCGCCGAACTGGCATGGGAGTATCGTCATGATAGAGGCGCGTAGTGCAGTGGTCAGGGGAAGGGGTTGGGGGCGGACTCTTGCGGGGGGCGGCCTCTGCGGGGGGCGGCCGCGGGCGGCAGCGGGGCCGCCGCCGGGGGGGAGGTCAGGTTCAGAGCGCGGAGGGGGCCGCCACGTGTGTAGCGGGGAGGGGCGGGGCGGGACGGAGTGACTGGCCGTGGTGGCCGGTATATCGACTGGCGTGCCGCCCCCGCCGCCCCCGCCGCCCCTCCGCGCTCGCAGCGGTCGATACGCCCCAACCTCTGCGCCCCCCCCCCCCCCCCCTCCCCGCACGCCCCGCGACCGAGCCCCCCGTCCCGACCCGTCCCTTCGCTTCAGGCCGGATGCGGGAATGCGAGTGCTGGTGGGCCGAGCCCAGCGCCGAGCGGAGCCGGATCTCGAGCTCACGATCACGACGTCGAGGACGGCGGCGAGGGTGTCGGCGCGGTGGCCGGCGGTGGCCGGCGGGGCGGTGCGGCGGGGCTGCAGCCCGGCCCCCGGCACGTGGCCGACGCGGTGCGCCCCGCCGCCGGCCGTGCATCGCGCCGGCCGGGTTTAACCTGACCTACGCCAGGTCAGGCGATGACACGCCGCGGGATTGCTCTAACGCGGCCCGGCCGTGGCCGTGCCGTAGTACTCCTGTGTCGCTGCTCCCGCCGCGTGGAGGGGGTGGCGGAGGCCCCCCGTATCGCCCCGGCGCAGCCGTCCCGTCCCGACTGTGGTCCCGCCCCGCCCCGCCCCGCCCCGCCCCTCCCCGCCCCCGGCCGCGGAGCCCCGCTGGACGACACGGAGTGCGGGGGGAAACGCCTTCCTGGAAAACACGTTTCAGGCCATGGAAATAAAATAGAAATCCCCAAACCCCAGGAACCGCTCTGGTCTCGCATCGCAACCCTCGCTTTCGCCGGCGGCGACCTTCCGGCCGCGTGGTCAGCGCTGTGGCTCAGGATGACCCTGGGCATGAGCATGGCGGGGGCCACGGCGTGCGCCGCTGTCGGGGATCAAAAAGGGGGCGCGATGAATCAGAGCTCAGCCTCGAGGGAGAGAGAAGCCGAGAGAGAGAGAGAGAGAGAGAGAGAGAGAGAGAGAGAGCGGGGGCGGTGTGATTGTTCGCAATGAATGAGCGGATCAGAAATAGCTCGATACCTGGCAGCCTCTCCCCCCTTCCCGTCGAACCCTCCCGTCCTGATTCGCTCTCCCGACTTTCGCTCGCCGAGGCAGCAGCGCTAACTTAACGGAGTGCCCCCCGTGCTCCAGTCATTATCCCGTCAGCTCGGGGGCTCTTCTCGCTCTGCCACGGCCGCCGCAGCCTGCGGTGCGGACTCGGTCGGGGCTCGCGGGCCGCGGGGGCAGCGGGGGCCGCGGGGGCAGCGGGGGCCGCGGGGGCAGCGGGGGCCGCGGGGGCAGCGGGGGCCGCGGGGGCCGCGGGGGCAGCGGGGGCCGCGGGGGCAGCGAGGCTCGGAGACAGCGTGCGGCTGCTCTCCGCGTCGCCCGAACGTCAGCGTCAGGATTCTCGTGACATGATCGCAGACAAAGCGGGGCGCGGAGCGGCGGGAGCGGCGCCCCTCCCCCCCTCCCCTCTCCTCTCTCCTCCCTGAGGAGCCCCGAGAGGGGAGAGAGGGGAGTGGCAGATGAATGTATGGTTTCTCCCCGCCGGCCTCCGCCGCGCCTCCCACTTCTCCCTTCACGCCGGACGACTCGGCAAGTCGCCATTTCTCATTCAGGAAGTATCCGACACACCGCCGAGGGCGGGAGGAGTGTTGGGAAGGGTAGAAGGCGCTTTAGGCCACGAGTGAGAGGGAGAGAGAGAGAGAGAGAGAGAGAGAGAGAGAGAGACAGGGAGCAGGGGGGGGGGGGGGGGGGGGGCAGTTGGTTTGATGTGGGCAGCGGCGGACTTCTGGGTGAGGCGGACGCGCAGAGCAAGCCTGTTGAGTTTGCTACTGGTCTGCTCGGTATCGGAACAAGTTGTAGCGCGGCGCGCGAATAGCGGCGGGGAGCAGCTAACCAACACGCCCACCTTGTTATACGCGGGGAGGGAACAAACACGGCAACTAGAGTGGCCGCGGTCTCGGCCGAAGAGACTCGGACGGCGCGGGATGCTGCTGGACACCTGGCGGGCACCTGGCGGGCACCTGGCGGGCACCTGGCGGGCACCTGGCGGGCACCTGGCGGGCACCTGGTGGGCGCCTGGCGGGCCGTGGGTAGGCCGTCCCGCCGCGCTCGGCGGTGGAGCGGGCGTGCCTTCCCCGCAGGCGGCCGCGCACACGCATCCCGCTAAACAGACGGGGAGGGCAGTGGCCTGCCTCCCGCGGGGATGGGATTGTTTTAAACGCGCCCGCTGTGCGGCCTCCCACCTCCGCACTGCCGCCGCTGCACCGACCGCCCCTGCCTGCTGCAGGAGGCGGAGGGAGGGGCTCGTCTGCCGACGAGGACTCGCGGGCGCTTTCGCTGGGGAACCAAGTCGCCTATTCGGAACTGGCAAAGCAAATTCGGGCGCGGGCGCGGGCCGCCGTGCCGGAGGGCCCGAGGCCCGGGGAGCGCGGGCGTGGGCGCGGTGAAGCACAGCGGGGCTCAGCGCGCCGCCGGCAGGCAACCCCTGTCCGCGACCCGCGACCGCCCTCGGGAGGCGCTATAAACTTAAAGGATGCCACTGGCGATGAGACAACAGCAAGAACAGCGGAGGAAAAGAAGAGGAAAGCAAGCGTCGTGGAGAGGCATAGCGAGAGCGCCGCTGCCACCGCTGCCGCCGCCGCGCCCGCTGCGGCCACCCTCCCTACCCTTCACGCCGGATGTTTCGGCGCTCGCTGCGCGGCTGCCACCGCCGCCGCACCTCGGACCCCACCCCACGGCCACCCCGGCCACCCCCCGCCACCCCCCGCCACCCCCGTCCCCCGGCCGCCTCCGGCCGCCCCCGGCCGCCCCCGGCCACCCCCGGGCGTCCCCGCCCCTGCTGCACAACCTCTACCGAGCGGCAGCCGCCCGGCCCGCCCCCTCCCCGACGCTGGCTCTCCGATCGACGCAGCGCCGAGGGGCGTGGCGGGGGGCGGCGCGGAGGGACGCGGCGGGGCGCGGCGCGGGCGGATCTGGGGCGGGATGAGGTGGGGTGGGCCCCTCTCGGAGCCAGGCCCCAGCCAGGCCCCAGCCAGGCCCTAGTGCCATTCGCGGCGTCGCAGGCGGCGCGCCTAGCGATCACTAAGGGGCTGTTAGCTGTTGGCGCTGCGGCTCCGCCTGGCTACGGCAGGCCACGCCAGGCTACTGGCTGACTGGGCCGCGCCGCGCCGCGCTCCCGCTGCCCGCCGCGCTGGGCTGCGTCCGCTGCGTCCGCCGCGCCCGCTGCGCCGCGCTGCCGAGTGCCGTGCCGTGCCGCGCGTGTTGTGTGAATGGTGTGATCGCGTTGAACATGTGTCCGCGCGGCTGGCGGTGGCGGGGGTGCGGACCGCCCGCGCCCCCCGCCCTGTTCCCCCCCGCGTGGGGCCTCGCCGGGGCCGCCGGGGCCCTGCTACTGGTACCCCTGACCTGATCGGACGGCAGCGAGCACCATGTTTGGATTCGCCAAGAACATGCTCAACACCCTCCTGGGGGAGGAGGAGCAGAAGCCCGGGCAGCCGGGCGGGCCCGGCCCAGGAGGGCCGCTCGGCGGGCAGATGGGTCACCACCCTCACGGGGGGCCCGGGGGACCCCAGCAGCCCCCGCGGCCCATGCTCATGGGCGGCCAAATGGGTGCGTTCCCGCGCGCTGGCGGCCCCCCGCGAGGGGTGCCCCCCGGCCTCACTCCCCAGGGGGGCATGCGGCCCGGGATGAGTCCAGGTGGCATGGGCCCCCCCATGGGCATGGGCGGCCGCATGAACGGGCCGCGGATGATGGGGCCGCGCGGGCCCGGCGGCCCGATGGGCCCCATGGGGCCGATGGGTCCTGGAAGCTCGATGGGTCCTGGAAGCTCGATGGGTCCTGGAGGACCGATGGGCCCTGGAGGAATGGGCCCTGGAGGCATGGGACCTGGAGGCATGGGACCTGGAGGCGCGATGCGGATGGGAGGCCCGGGGCCGCCTGGAGGGCCTGGCGGTCCAGGAGGACCCGGAGGGGGTCACGGACCTGGAGGGGGGCCGGGCATGATGGGGGGCCCGCACCACGCGGGGCCTCTGGGTGGCCCCGGAGGCCTTGGAGGACCGGGTCAAGGTTTCCAGCGACCTGGTGTGCCCGGCGGTCTCGGAGGGCCCCCCGGCGGCCTCGGCGGCCCCGGTCCCGGTGGACCCGGAGCTTTCGGAGGGCCGGCACACTTCGCAGGAGGTCCACATTCGCAACAACAACAACAACAACCGCCACCGCCGCCACCGGGTGAGTTAAGGCTGAAGCATCGGTGCGAATAGCGAAGAATGCGGGAACAGACTGTTGGGTTTCAGATCTTCAAAATGTCTTCTCGCTGCACCGGACTATGCAGATCTGGACACTTTTGCCGCTCTCGGAAAAAGGGCGCCAAACGACGCCCTTTTCATATTGATCATGAACATTTTAAAAAGTGAGGTTAGGTCCATCCTGAGAAATATTGTTGGTGTTACATTTTCCTCAGGCCACTTCCAGGAAAAATTAATTTGCCTTAAACCACCTAGTCAGCTCGTTTGGACTTTCGGATGATTTGTCGAATCATTTGTTATTGAAATATTTAGAATTGAGGATGAGGACCACGCGTTGGATGTGACAAGCACACCTTTGTCAATAATTGAAACCTCAAAGCTCGTTGTCGACTGTTTTCGCCAGCAA
Source organism: Megalurothrips usitatus (assembly GCA_026979955.1). Classification (NCBI taxonomy): domain Eukaryota; kingdom Metazoa; phylum Arthropoda; class Insecta; order Thysanoptera; family Thripidae; genus Megalurothrips; species Megalurothrips usitatus. The sequence continues at coordinate 14,861,508 of CM049593.1, forward strand.
ACATTAAACAGTGTCGAAAACGGACCGGTTTTAGAGTTTGTACCGGGCATTGCCACGATCGTCAAATACAGCAGTAATGTTTTAAAAAACAATGGAATGCGAATTTCTCCTTGGTCGAAGGCACGTATTTGAGGCTGGCCGTTCCTTGGCCGACCCTTGGGAGGTCGGCGTTTGTCCCTCGGCTGCCCCTCGGCGGGCTCGTGGGTGACCCGACCGGGTCCCGACCCACTGGCCAACGGCATGCCGCCGGCTGGTCGCAGCAGGTGGCACCGCGCGGCCCACAATTAGACGGGCCCCCTAATGACGCCCCCCCCCACCCCCCACTACCGGCTCTTCATCACCTTTGACCCCCCCCCCCCCAGGCCTCCTGCTTTGCTTTGGGGCTCCGACAATGCCCCAACCCCCTCCGGGGGCTCCGGGCAGCGCGGGCCGCGGCGCTGCAGCTCGCTGTGGTCGCCGGGCATCCACTCCTCCTCTCAACCCTGAAAATAGTTTGCATTCCCCTCACGAAATAGTTTTGAGAATCCATCTTTGAGCAGATAAAACAATTTAATTTAACATTATGTACGGCACTTTTTTTAAAGATACCTTTTTTTTACAACGGGTTTTATCAGAAAGGGAGCAGCAGCACGTGGGTTGGGGGGGGGGGGGGGGGGGGGGAGGCATACTGCAAGAGTGAGCGACAAAAACAGCCAAGCGTTGGCCTTCAGTGACCGATCCGCCGCCGCCGCCGTGGCCCTCGAAACTAGGCCGTCGGTAGAATCTCATTGCTGACGCGAGAGCCATCGATCGGCGCCTTCCGCCGTCGCGGCCGCCTCGGCATCTCCGCTGTGATTTTAAGACCCCCTCCGAGGCGGGGCCGGGCTGGCCGGGCCGCCCAGGCCGAGTCCCCGGCGGCGGCGCCGAGGCGGTCTGCCGCGGCCCGCGAGCGGCCGGAGAGGGCCCGTGTTTCTATCTCGTGCAGCTGAAAACTCCCCCAAGGCGCGGGGCCCGGCACCCAGAGTCACGGGAGGATAACGGAGGCGGGGCCACCCGGAAATGCTCGTCCCTTCATGTTAGTTTAGCGGGGCCGGGCCGTGCGGATGAGAGTGTTGGTGTGTGTGGCGTGTATATGTCTGTGTGTGCGAAGCCTCTGCCGTCACCTCCCATGATAATCTTGCGACCTTGCCGCCAAAGGAGCGGCGCGGCCCCCGGTGACTGCAGTGGCCATCCCTTGCCCCCCCCCCCCCCCCCCTGCCCCCGACTCCGAGTCGAGCCCGGGGGCAAACAGCAAGGCAGTGGAGCGTTAACGGATTAGAATCGGCGGGGGTGTCTGTCACGTCACGGAGACCCGGGATCGGATCAGGTGACACTCTTTTTCTTCCCCCCTCCCTCCTCCTCCTCCTGTTCCCTTCGCACAACTTGCCGCCTGTCTGAACCTCCCTTAATGCGCCTCCCTCCCTCCCCCGACTCCACCCAGTACAGACGTTACGGGGCTGTGTGAGAGAGATTCTGGGAGGCGGTAAAATTTTCAGGCCTCTAAATTGGATTGAACGATAAATCGCAGGTAGACAGGCGGGCGAGATAGAAAGAGGGGTAGGTAAGGCGTCGTGGTGGGAGGGGGGAGGCAGAGAGGCAAAGGGAGAGAGAGAGAGAGAGAGAGAGAGAGAGAGAGAGAGAGAGAGAGAGGGGGGGGGGGGGGGGAAGCAGAGAGGGCACGTAAACAGCGGCCGTTCGTCCCGAAAGAAAGTGATCAGTCTGTCTGATGGCCGTGGCCGTTGGCGTGGCCAAAATGTGCACGCGAGTCTAGCGCAGTTTTTGGGCGCGTTCTTGTGCCGGCGTGCCCCCGACGTGCCCCCGGCGTGCCCAGACGTGCCTGTCCGCCGCGCCGAGGCCCCGGGGCCCCGAGGTCCCCGCCTCTGGTCCGTAGATCGATCCTCCTCGCCGGGTGTCCGGAGATCAGGACAATCAGGCGGGCGGGCGGGTGGCTAAGCCCGGTGGGAGGGCACCGCGTAGCGCCGCGCGGGAAAGGGGCAGGTGCGTGGGCGGCGGCGCGGGCGGAGGGGGGGGGGGGGGGGGGGGGGGGGGGGGGCAGTCTCCTCCCACGGTCCCGCGCCGCCCACCCCACGCCCACGGCGGGCTGCGTTTGAAAGGCTGGCCCGTCTGCCGCCGCTCCCGCCGCTGGGCTCCGACCCGGTGTCGGACGGAGACGGCGGCGGGGGCGCGCGGCGGACCCCCCGCGGACCTCTCGCTGACCCCCCGCGGACCCCCCGCGCAGCGCGTCCCGGGGGCGAGACGGACACCAATGAGTGAATCCGGCGTCGCTGCTTTAAAATTAATTGTGTTGAGAGCGGGCCCCGGCTTCCCTCCCGGCCCCCCGATGCGCGCTCGTATCGCCTCCCCGGCACCATTTTCCAGCCAGCTGCTTTGAGGCGCTTCCGGTCCGGGGCGCTCCGGACGCCGCTTCCGCCGTGTCGGGCAGTAATCGCGGGGCCGACTCTTAGCCTGCCTCGAATCGCGCACTTCCAGATTCCAGATTTCGGTGGCCAGCACCGCTACCTCTCAGTGGCGCCATCTTGTCTCCTCGTGCCCCCTGCTCTCTCCTCCTCGCGACCCTGCTGCGCCGCCCTCCCCTCTTCCTCCCTTTCTTTACCCGCCCCTCCCCTCTCCATTGTCTCTTTTGAGGCCGACCCAGAGCAAGGCAGAGGGTGGTGGGATGGCAAGGGGGGGGGGGGGCTGAGGGAGACATGGTAGTCAGCACAGCCAGCACAGCTAGCACGCCACTCTTACTTCCACAAAGTCACGCCCCGCAGCTCTCACCGCTACTTCTCTCTCTCTCTCTCTCTCTCTCTCTCTCTCTCTCTCCCTCGCTCTCTCCCACAGTTAGGGGCCGTTCATATGCAGGTTCCAGAGGCCCCGTGACCTCGAGGTCCGCCTCATGTAGTCCTTCTCACAGCCGTGCCGCGTCCCCCCGGCTAGCGCCCGCACGAGCGGGTATAGGCCGCCCACCCACCCTCCGCGTCCGCGGCGTTGCCTACCTCGCGGACGCGCAGGCGCCCCGCAAAGCGTGTCGCCTTGTAAGCACTGCTCGGGGCTCTCTGCGGGGGGTATCCGGCGGCTGCTCACACCGAGAAACACGTTCCGGAAAATGGAGACCCTGCTGGTGCGACTGCAACGCCTCTTCTTCCTCTGTTGCAGCTGGCGTTCCGGACGTGGACCTGAGTCATCTCAGCGAAGAGGAGCGTGCCATGATCCAGAATGTGATGGCGAAAGCGCAACAACTAGATAAAGGAGAAACAGGGCCAACTATAAATAGTAGAAAGTGAGTATCTGCGTGCGCGGTCAGCCTGGCGGGGAGTCGGGCCGCGCGAAACAAACAGGGCCTTCTGCCCGCTCCGCTCAGCCATTCAATAACGACCGCTTGGCGCCGCGGTCCCGGCTCCAGCGGCTCCAGCGGACCGGCCGTCAGCCCGCTCTGTTCTACTTTTGGCCGGACTCCAGGCCGGGGTCTGCACACTGTGAAAATGATGTGGTCCTCGTCGCGCTGCGACAATCCACCCTCGGAATCTGATGCACGACTTATGAGTCGTCACAGAGCAAGTCGTCACCTAGAGATGACGATGGCCTTGCAAAAACAAAAGAAAATGTTCTGCGCTCCAGATACTGTTGCGAGAAGTGCGACGATTCATTCGCATCACAAAATTTTTCGTCGCGTACCGGAGGGTTGATATTCTCGCTTCCGTCTGGGATTTTCTGTAGCACCCTATTTCTCGACATCTGTGACGAACAAATATCACAGTGGGCGGCCCCCGTGGCCTCCGGCTGGCCTCCGGCCCCCGTGGCCTCCGGCGCGGCCTCCGGCCGTCGCTGGTCCTCGCGGTGCCACCCCACTTGAGCTCACCGCCCAACTAATCGATTTGGGGCCGCGCGCTGCGCGCTGCAGACGGCGGGAGCGGGCGGGAGCCGTGGCGAGAGCTGAGAGCTGGGCAGAGTGCTGCCGCGGGTGTCCACGGAGACGGACCCCAGCCGGCAGCACACGGCCGCTCCTCGCAGCTGCGCCACAATCCTTTGTGCCGGCGAACAATGGCCGTGTTTTGATATGTCAAAAACTCCGACATGACACCTTTCAGAGGAGCCGGAGTCATCGCCGTAGAAACAGGATGAGGCGGCTCCCGCGAAACACACCACACGCCTTTTTGTTGCTGACAGCCTCGCCTTGTTTTGTTGCAGAGAGCTGGAATCGAGGGGAAGCCTCCATCAGCCAGACAGTAGAACAAACCAATTCGGATTCAAATCCTGCTCTATATGCCACATGCGTGAGGTAGGTCCGACTCGCGCGCCGTGCTTTAAAATAAGGAGGGAAAGCTTACCTCGTGTCACTGGGGCCCGATCCAATTTCAAACTCTAGAAATTCCATCATCGCGGAGATGGACTCCAAACTTTGTCGCGCCCCTTACTTTCGTCATCACGTATTTTCTTTCTCCCTCCCGCTTCTCATTCGGGCCCAAACTCCCTTCTTGCCCGCGAAAGTTTCACGCCAGTTATTCGAGATCATGTCGGGTAAAGAAACCTCGTTTGAAAGTCGCGGGGCCCACACCTCCGTGGGACGCGGGGCGTCGGCGGCGCCGTGGAACGTACAGAGCTGCCAATTGATGGCGCAAGCCGGCACGGGGAAAGCGGTGCGATTTATTCCCCGACACCGAGAAGGCGGGCTTGTTAGCGCGGACGCCGCCGGCTGGTGTCGAACTGATGCAGCCAGTAACAGGTCATGGAGGGGTCGCTCACCCAGCGCGGCGCTGCGGCGCTCAGGGTCAGAGGCGGCCGGGGGCGCCGCGGGCCGCCGCGGCTGCGCTAAGCGCGCCCGCACACGCGATCCCGGGGGTCAAAGCCTTGCATCCCCGCGGCTGCGGCAGCAGGGCCGCCCGACCGCCCGCGCACCCCGGCTTCCGCGCAGCCCTCTTGTGGCACCGTACCATCCCGGCCCCCCCGAATGTGGCGGCGACCGCCACCGGCCCTGCCAAGCGCTTCTTGGAGTTTACGAGGGGCGCTCATGGTTTGTGTTGGTGTTCTCCTTTCCCCAGGTCGGGAACGGGGTGGGACAGGAGTGTGTCGAGTGTAGAAGTCTGACGTGCCACATGTGTGGCGCCCTGGTGCCCGCGAGCCACGACTCTAGTAAGGTGAGTAGCGCGGCGGCTGCTGCGGCTGCTGCCGCCCCTGGCGCACTGCAGTGTCGCACTCTACTGCACTGCCTTCCTCTGTTTCAGAATACGGAATGGATGTGTAAGATGTGTATGAAACGGACAAACGTCCAGCCCGTGCCCTGGCAGCCGCCGGGACAGCGGGGCCAGCAGGCAGGCGCGGCTAATCAGCAGCAACAGGTAACGTAATCTAACGCGGCCCGCCCCGGGCCGGGCCAGCCGGACCCGCTGGCGACGCCGGCAGCCGTGACAAACTGAACTTCGCACGGTGACGCGGCCACCTGATCCCTGCTTTGGTTGCAGCCTTGGGACTCGCAGCTGCGCCGTACGGGAAGCCTGGAGCGCGAGCGTGAGTACCAGGAGGGCGAGCCGCTGCAGCAGCGCTCGTTCAGGGAGAGCTCCCCTTCTCCGTCGCCGCCCCCCGCCGCGGCCCGGCCCCCCGCGGCGCCCCTGCCCGCCTCGCCGTTCACGCCCGTGTCCACGTCGTCGCCGGGCTCGCCGATGAGTGCGCAGGTCCAGGCCATTCTGGTCGAGGACCGTGAGCAGCGGGAGCGCGAGGCGAGGGAGCGGGAGGTGGAGCGGGAGCGGGAGACGGAGAGGGAGCGCGTCGAGAGGAGGGTCAGGGACTTGGAGGCGCAGAGGCTCAGGGAAAAGGAACAGGGGAGGGACATTTTGATCGTATCCCGCGATATCTCGCCGCCGAGCTCCACCGGCTCGGAGGTCGAGGAGGAAGAGGACTTGTCTCCCGAGGTGTCCGACGACGAGCGGGCGTTGTCCCCGGCCTCTTCGGCCACGTCGATGGGCGGGTCCACGTCGGCCAGCGCCGCGTCCGTGTCGACGGTAGCTTCCTCGCAACCGCCTTCCATCCCGGCGCCGGTCCTCCCCGAGTTTTACCAGACACCCATCGGGACTATCCCCGAGGAGGACGAGGAGATCAGCTCACCCACGGCACCGGACGGCGTGTCCAGCCTCCGGCGTCGGCACAAAACACCTCCCATTTCAGTCACGACCTCGTCGGCGACGTCAGTCACCATGACGTCGTCGGCGACGTCGGCGACACCGGACAGCGTCGCGATGATCTCCATCTCCACCTCTGCGAGGACCAACATTTCTTCGGGAGGTACGTGACTCCGCAGTCGTCACCGCACCGTTAGACGGGCAGACCAGCCACCTCGGGGAGGCATTTGTTTGGTGCTTTCGTTATTAGCGAAACGTCTTAGATCTCTGAGCTTTTCGTTCGTAGCCTTCCTTTTGTAACAGCGGCCCGCCAGCGGGCGATCGCTTTGGGAAGACCCTCTGTAGATACGGAGAGCCGTGACAGTACAGTTAGAGTGTACGTGTAACTGACCCGCTCATTGCCACGTTGCATCCTTGAGTTGGCTGGTCTGGCTACATGTAGGTAGAGTCGTACATTAAAAGGCACTGCCAACAGTTGTGGCATGCCGACTTCTCTAGCCAGAGTTTTTCCACCTCAGCATGATCGGTTACAGGACTTACGTCATTCAATATATGCTGTTTACTTGGCAGTGACCCTTCAGTAAGGTCCTAGGTCATCGAAAATAAAACTCGATGGGAGGCGCGCAGGACAGCTGGGGAAGTGGAAGAAGCTATATTTTACGATGGATTCGATGACCATGTTTATGTTTGTTTTTCTCGATTTTATTTTCTCCTCTTTGATATGCTCCTCATCCGCTTCTCCCCAATTTCGACCTTATGATGTGCTCTTGAAATCCTTCACCACATCACTATCGATTTGATTATGAACTGGAGCTTTTGTGTTCCCTGTACTGGGTAACTGCTTTTGAACACTGTAAAAGGACATCGTCACGAAGTAGATCCTGCTCATTCGACAGGTCTGTTAACATGTTATCGGCTCTAAAGAGAGGGCATGTGACCTGCGAGACTTGTGATTTGTTCCTGTAGATTTATCGTATCAATTTGCACAAGCGACTATGTCCTTTCTTTTCGCCACAATGCCCACATCTAGTTTGGAACTCTTGACGCTGTTCAGCGAAAATGACTAAGAATAGAACTGGGGAAATGTCACACTTTCCTTCCGGGAGATTAAGAGATTAAGAATGGGTAACGTAGGCAAAGTCTCCATAAAATCGCTTACAACTTGCACGAGCCACACGTTAAAATTTGGGAGGATAGTTCACACATGAGACGGCATAAGCAAACATGACTTTTTTTAAAAATGACATAAATGAACGGTTTCAATAAAAATGCTACTACATGTTCAAACCTCAAGGTCTGCTGGGCATGTGAAACGGAACAAATGGGACCTCGATAACAGATCCTTACTGAGACTTACAAAACTATTAACGTGGATTTCGCAATTGCACTTCTTGAAGCAAACAATGCGGAGCACGGTCCATCGCGAGGTCTGCAAGGCGGGAAACGCGAAAAAAACATGCCCCCGAAAAACGTCAAAGCTAAGGATTTTATTGTTTTGTGTCTCTTTACAAAATTTACCTAACATTTCCGTGGTGTGCCATTATACTGCCCTACACTAAAAACAAAACGACAATAATACGGAGACTTTTAAAATCAACCAGCAGGTGTGCATTTTCATTTCGGTGGAATTGGTTTGTTCTTTTTTTTATGTGTGTACATTTACAAATAAGGTGTGTGTTTGCTGCTTCAGTTCCTGAGATCGGCGACGATGCGATTCCTCACTACTTCCTTAGTAGCAACAGTTCATTATTGTAGAAACCCTTCCCTTCTAACTTTCTCACAGTGTATATGATACATATTACTGCTATTATCTGTCTCCTCTTTGCTATAACTTACTAATAGTGCACTTATTCCCCTCCCATATGTGTGTGTGTCTGTAGCTTTCTTTCCTAGGCATCTTGCGAAAATACGCGCCCCCTTTTAATTGTTTCGATTTATCGGAGCAATTTGAGTAGACGACCAGTATAAAAGATAAGGCCAGTTGGTAGATATCTTTCGTAAATTCAGTTGAAGGGCTCTAGAATCATAAAAACATTTGCCTTACGCCAGCACAATTACTTACAGCACCCTGTTCGAAGGAACCGATGCTGCGTACAAACCGTTCTGGGGAACATTGATAACTTTAGTACACTAATAAACATATGCATTCCTCTTTGTTATGCGATCCTATTCGTGGGGATTCTTTGATTGTGCTTGGCTCGGCGTTGTACAGCTTTTTTACGCTTCTGAATTTAAATTTTTTGGATGTGCATGCGGAGGCACACTTTTTTTCTGCATGTTAGGTAACTTTTATTTTTGTCGCTCACTTCTTGGTTTCTCTTGCATGACGCAAGCTTTTCATATATCATGGTGGAAAAACTCTGGAATTTCCCTTTCGTACAGGCTTTGTCTCCTGCTCATTTTTAGAAAGATGCTTTTCTTTTGATTCTTGAATGGCATGATTGTGTGCAAGTTGAAGATATGGCGTCAGTCCAGAGTTACTCTCGGTTCTCATTTCCGTAGACATTGATACGGCTCCACCTTAGGTGTCATATTTGAATGCCATGTGTGACCTAGTTTCTATTCCCTCGTATTCTGTCGTTTTCTCAACTTCTAGAATCCGTCTCTGTAAACCTCAGCGCAATGCAATGCCATATCGTTTTTTATAAAACATTAAAAAACAGTGAAAAAATATTTAAGGCCTTACACCTGTATTATGGGACACCACCACACTCAAGCAATGTGTGGAGTATAAAAAACAACAAAAACAGATATGTGAGGTAGATATGAGAATTTTATTCTGACGATAAGCACGAAACGATTCCCTTGTACATTAATTAATTAACTCCTCACGAAAGCGCTTTCATTGCGTTGTAAAACATTAACATTTTAAAATTCATTTGGAGAAATGACGAACTTAAACTAGCATTAAATATATCTTGCTCTACTGACGTCATGTTTTATATTCGTACACGCGTCACACAATCTTGTCAGTCGGTAGCTTTGTCGGTGAAATAACACGTGGTTTCGTTGCATGTCAGAGCTTCGGATCGACCCTCGAATTTGCTTCGTTAAGGTAAGACATCTGGATAAGTCACAGTTCAATATTCTCGTCCAGGAAACGTCTCTGTATCCTCCTTAGATATAACAGAATAACTTATGACATCGGTTTGAAGGTAAGGATAAAACTATAAGAAATATATACACACGTTAAACCTTGTTCGCAACACATCTCAAAGGAACATTACACAATAGAATTATCGTACACGAGGTTCATCTGGAATGTTGTGCACTTCACTATGCTGCTACCGGGAGTAGCCGGGATGGTTGTGCGAAGGCGTCCCCCCAACCAAAAAGCTCAGGAGCCACAAGAATATGTCTCTTTCATGAGACAACGTGTCAGTCCTAACTGACAGGTTACATGTTCAACTTCTAAAATGCGTAGCCAGTGGCACTCGTGGCAATATCTTCTATAAATGTATGGGTTTACACAATAAGCTCCTAAATGGGAATAAACCGAAATTGCCTTATTTTCCCTTCGATCTTTTTTGAACAACCATACCCCCTTCCCTTAATTTTCAATGCCTTCTGTCGTTTTAATTTTGTCTGATACTGTTTTGTTCGTCCATGTGTTTCTTTTCGTTCTTCTTACCAGGCTCTTGTCTTGTTCGAGAAAAATTTAATATTTTAAGCCCAGCCTTTTAGCAATGTCAATTTCTTTACAAGTCATAACATCAAAATCAAATCCTACAAATAAGCATGGGCTATCAAGTAAATTTCACCCAAAAGCCTGGTAGGAAATAATCGTCAAAATCTCTCCCCGTTCCATGCTTCGATTCCTCCTCTGTCTCTGTGCGCTTACCTTTCAGTATTACTATTTTTGTAACGATTTTCATTGGGGTGGAATGAACATCATATTTTGGCATATCGAGAGGCATATTGTTGACTCTCTTCGTTGCACGAGCAACTTTGCTCTATGTGTAGATAGTGGAAATAGTGAGTTTCATAAGCAGTGTTTTCTCCAGGTGGTGTATATAATTCAACTATGGACGAGACTATGGGGCGAGGGCCCATGGGCTCAGTTGGCATGCCTCTTTCCGGAACTCAATCTCTACCCCAGTCCCCAAGAGCACAGTTACGGTCACAGAGATCTTTAGATGGAGCCCTTGGTGGTTCTCTTGGAGGCTTAACCAGCGTAGGAAGAGGTAAAATTAAAATGACTGAACGCCGTCCTTTGAATTACTGGGTGATCAACACAGCGTGACCAATATCTAATCCTCAACAGGGACGGAGGTAGGCCGTGGTCGAGGTGTTATTGGTCGACCGGGAACTCGAGAAAGCATGTTCGATTCACCTCATAGGTACGTCCTGAGTTGCTTCGTGGGACCCGAAAAGCTCTAGATTTAACTAATCTATTTGGTATCTGTTTACAGAGACATAGTCGGTAATGACTTCGCGCCCAGAAATGGTATTGGGGCCGGTATGGATTTAGATAGACAGCTAGGACAAGTAAGTTCATTTTCCTAGTTTGCATGTGCAGTTCCAGTGCAGTTACAAATATTTTAACTTTGATCTTATCTTTCAGTACGGAGAAATGTCAGAGTTGACATTTCTCGCAAAGCAGCAGCAGCAACAACAACAAACTATCCAAAGCCAACAGACACAAGCTCAAACATTACAATCCCAGCAGCAACAACTTCAAAACCAACAACAGCAACAACAATTACAGCAACAGCAGCAGCAACTTCAGCAGCAACAACAGAGACAACAAGAGGTTCATCAACAACAGCACATGCAACAACAACAGCAGCACATGCAACAGCAACAACAACTTCAGCAACAGCAGCAAATTCAGAATACACCTCCATCTCAACAAATTCAGCAGCAACAAGCTCTGCAACAGCAGCAGGTTCTGCAGTCGCAGCAGTTACAACAGCAACAACAGGACCAGCTCAATAAACTTCAACAACAAATGCTCCAGCTTCAACAGCAGCAGCAGGAAGTCAAGATGCAAGCACAAGCAATACAACAACAACAGCTTCAAAACAAATCAAGAGGCACAATGGAAATGCAGGTAAACATATAGCACTAAAAGTTTCCTTCTGCTTCAATGTGTGCTAGTGTATGCCTGGTTATATGTTGTATTTCTCAACATCACAATGCATAGAGCAGTGCACGTTCAATTAATGCGGTGTAAGTCGTAATTTTAAGGTGATTTCGGGCCCGCTCGACGTTTTCGTGTGATGTGTGATGTTCGATTTTATTGTTATGGCTGCACGGTCTAACTGCTAGGCGTAGAACTGTGATAGCTAGCTTATTTTGATATGGTGGGACTGCGTAGAGTTTCATACCATACGTCCACTGAGCCATGTTTATATATAACGGCTGTGGACGAGACCCTTGTACATAATCTAGTATAGCTGAAACGCTTCAAGCCACTTTCTGTTGTTCCATTCTAGTCTCATGTGCATATTCCAATTTTCTGATAAGAAAAGCACTAATTGGTGTTTATTTTACCTGTACAGTGCGCTTGAGTGCACTATTCGTGTTGTGAAGTAGTAGCTGTAGCCTGTCCCTCCGGTCCCTCCCCAGGGTGCCGAGATGGCCCCGCAGGCCTCGCAGACCCCGCAAGGCTCTCCTCCCTCAAAGAGGTCCCAGACACGGCTACCTCGCCGACCGAGCAGGTCGCCCTTGCTATCGCCCATCCTCGACACGTCCCCAGATGACGGCCAGGTAACAGAGGACGTCCACCACGGGCTGGGCTGCCCTGCGCAAACGCCACGGTTTATCTGGTTTTGTGACGCAAGCGCTTTTCGTTGAACTTCGACCAGTGATTTTTTTTTCACGGCTAGACAACACGCTTCTGCGCCCACGTTTACCAAAAGTCACACTGTTACCCGTTGGTGCTTTCATTCATCCTTAAAAAACACACGACGGTGCTTATACACTATAAGTTGACTATAAAACATTTTTACCGAACGGGACCGATTAAGGAAAGTAATAAGGCTGAGGGGAGGGGAGAACAGGGCGGGGGGAGATGGAGGTGTTCGCGATCAATGGCACCAATGCTTGCGGCACTCCGTCTCTCTGCCCCTCTGTACCCCGACAGTGCCTGCCTGTCCTCCCCGCTTGCCAAGTCTCTTCCTACCCGTCGATAGTTGACACGCCAGTCGCCAGTGGTCTGCATGAGCTTGTTCTGTACCATAGCAGTAGGCTGTTTGTGGTCGGCCCAACAGTACGATTAAATCTGGCTGCACAGATACACCACGCGGCGATCCTTCATTTCATTACATGGCGTGCAGATCAAAGCCCACGCTTGCTGCTTCGGAGGTCTCCTACACCGTCACCTTGTCTCTCATATTGGATGTGGTCTGCTTGCAGGGTGCGACCGGGCTGGACCCGGCACAAGGCCTGTATGGTGCTCAAAACGTCGCCGGCCACGTCCAAGGTCACGTCGGCAGCATGGGCCTGGGCTCGACGGCTAACCCGATGACTTCGGGTATGTCGTCGCTGTCCGGGAGTATGTCGATGTCCGGGGGTTTGTCGGGAGCCATGTCCGGGATGGGTGGCCTCAGCGGCCAGCCAGGCATGTCCGGTATGGTCTCCGGCGTTCCAGGAGTAGCCGGTGCGAACGTTGGCCTTCAAGGGATGGGACCACTTGGAGTCGGCGGGATCAAGACCTCCACTGCCGTGTCGACGGCGACAACCTCCGGCACCAGCATCAGCGGCATGCTCGCCGACTTTAGCAGAGCTTTGGGTGAGTACTGCTCGTGGCTGCTTCCCACACTTCCAGCTGCCATGCCGACACAGATGCTCACTTTGCTTCTTCGGCAGGCCTTGGGAACACGTCACCGAGACCGTCACCCTCCGAGGAGCGGCCGCACGTCGACCCTAATGACCCGCTGGCCTGCCTCCACCCCCCACCCCTGTACGGCAGTGCGGGCTCCACCAACACCTCCACCACCAGCAGCATCACCTCCACCGGTGGGTGCCGCGGCACGTGCCCTGCGCGCAGCCCCGACGCCCTTGTGCGCTCCAACACTCGCCAATCTGTTCCAGGTCTGTCGAGTACGGCGGGGATGGTTCCCGGCATGGCGGGGGTCGGCATGGGCGCGCAGGGTGTGGTCGGCGGAGGCCTCGGCATGGGCCAGCAGTCCACCATGCTGGCACAGCAGACCGTGGCACAACAGCAAAAGCTCCAGCAGCAGGTCCAGCAGCTGGCCCAGCAGAACGCCATCCAGCAGCAGCAACAGCAACACCTCCAGCACCAGCTCCAGCAGCAGCTGCAGATGCAGCAGGAGGAACAGATGCAGCAACAGTACATGCTGCAGGAGCAGGCCCACCAGACGCACATGCTGCAGCAGCAGCTGCACCAGCAGGCCGCGCACGCCGCGCAGCAGCAGCACGTGGTGCAGCAGGTGGCGCAGACGGCGGTGCACCTGCAGCAGCAGGCCGCCCAGCAACAGCAGCTGCTCCCCGACGGCACGCCCATCCTGCCGCTGTACCCTCAGGTGAATATACGTCGCGATCACACTAAGGTATATAGTTACATGTGAAATACGTGCATCACTGTATGAGCTGATTATTAAATTCAGATATATAATCATACATAAATCCATATACAACTATGTAGTAGTGCATATCGAGTGATTATATAAACCGAGTGCGTTGGATTACCTGTAGCTCTATTTGTAGACTCTGCATAAACCAAATAAAATATCAAATATCAAATATCATAACGATAACCTACACGTTGGCCCGCAGCACATGACGCCGCAACAGCAGCAGATGTACCAGCAGCAGATGCAGCAGCAGCACCAGGCCCAGCACCTCAAGAAGACGCGGCGGTCGCTGCCGCACCAGGGTCCGCACCAGGGGGCCATCGGGCTCACGGGCCAGCAGCACCAGATGGTACGGGCGGCAGCGCACCCGTGCAGATCGCGGCGCGACGAGGGCGTCCGAGTTTCTCATCCTGGACTGGGTTCGCAGGGCCGCACCCACACGCACACCCACTTGGGCACGAGCCAGCCGGTGACGAGCGGCTCGCTGGGCGGCTCGCTAGGGGGCTCGCTGGGCGGGGCGCTGGGCAGCACGCCGCTCAGCACGCCGCAGGGCACGCCCGTGGGCACGCCGCGGGGCCCGCGCGACCAGGGCGGCGACTCGTCCGACACGCTCTCCGAGACGGACTCGCAGAAGAGCATGCGCATGCGACGGAAGCTGCCGCTCATCCCGGCCGACCAGGAGGCCGCGCCCCTGCCCAGGGACAAGAAGAGCCGCGAGAGGAAGAGCCACTCGGCGGACAGGTTCAGGTGAGCGGCGGCCGGTGCCGGTGGCCGGCGCCGGGCCTCGGCCTCCCGGGCGCCTGCGGGCCGCGGGGTAGGCCGGCCCGCCGCGCACCCGTGCCGTGCGGGCCGGCCTACCCTGCCTCCCGCAGGCGCCCCCCGCCGCGCAGCGCTGACGCCACGCTCTGTCCCGCGCAGGTCCTTCTCCCCCCTCCGGCAGGCATCGCTGGACGGCTCGTCGGCGAGGTCGTCTTCGCTCATGCTGACGCGGCCCTCGGCGTCAGAGACCAACCTGAGGAAGATCACGCATGGCGTGGAGCAGGCGCCCCGGCCCGGCTCCGCGCTCGGCCTGCTGCAGGGCTCGAGCGTGGTCAGCTCGACGGGCCTGCCGGTGTCCACGTCCTCGCTGTACGCCAGCAGCCAGATGAGCGACCTCGCCTCCGTGCTGCCGCCCGATCTCAGGCACCTGCTGGGGCCCGGCGCGGGCACCTCACTGTCTCTCGACACTTACAAGTCGGTAAGGAGGCTCGCCCTCTGCAGGGCGTCGGACGGGGAGGTTGGGGGGGGGGGGATGATGGGTGCGCCGAATCACCGCTCTGGGAGCCGGAGCTTAGACAGAACCGCGTCTGTTTACAGGGTTACATGTCGCTCAAAGACCAGCTCAAAGAGGAGTTACGGGCGGACAGGCGGCGGATGTTCACCATGGACAAGGAGCGGGAGCTGCGATTTCGTCGCGAGCGCGAGAAGTTCGAGGCCCTGCGCGACCCCATCAAGCGGTTAGTACAGCGCCCCCGACTGCCCCCACCGCCAGCCGCACGTGTCCCAGCCGCGCCCTGAAACACCGCGTCTGATAATTAGCAGGTTCGAGCTGCAGAAGAGGATGGCCACTGCCGGAGCTGTTGCCTCCCCTATGCTGTCGCGGTCGAGGAAGATGCGGGCGCACCGAAGACAGCTCTCCGACCCGAAGATCCACCCTCCTTTTTCCCCCATCACAGAGGATAGAGACTTGGAAAATGACTACGATCGGGTAAGCGTAGCGGAGGAAACTTATTTCCTTCTAGTAGGTGAACTTGGAATTTTAAATTTATGAGGAAACGAATAACAGAGCATCGGGGACGTTTCCTCCTGAGTATATTTGCCAATTTCGGCCTAGCTCAGGATAATTCGTAACCAAATAAGCGAATACGCTCAGCGAACACATTTTATTTGTCACAGGGATACTTGGGCTTCCTTCACAAACCTCCGTACAAGAGCTACGAGTACGAGTCCATCGACGATGGCCACCGGTCGGAGTGGGACCCCAGCCACTCCTACCTCAGCACTTCCTACGCCGCTGCTGGCGGCGCACTCCGGGAGACAGCCATCAACTCTGTCCTCGATGATGACCGATATTTCTCATCGTCGAGGTTAGTAACGCGCTGTAAAGCCAATAACCAAAAGGGGACCGTTTCGTTTCTTTCCACCGAGTGAGATATGTGTAGTGTGGCGGAGTATCGCTAGAGCGCCACATTTTCTTTCTTTAGCACCACGGAGACATTGTCTCAGGCACGAGTTTGCTCTGGCTAGCCAAAGTGACTAATTCTACGTACTGCAAAAGGAATCCCTCTCATCCGTACAATGTAATGCTCGCAAAAGCCCTATATATTCTGTCTCTAAATGGACCAACTGTTCATTTAAACACAACGTCGTGTAAGACTTCTCATAATCTAAAAACACCGAAAAACACCGTCACAACATCCATTCAGTTGCTGACATGTTTGTGTTTTTGTTTATTTTTTTTCCTTTTAATTTTTTGGTTCTTTTTGTTTGACACTGCGTTGCTTCATGTCCGCGCAGTATTTGGTGAGAGGCGTGATCCCGGTCGTCCTCCTCTACCCTACTCTCTCTCTCCTATGGCCGGTATGTTGAGACCGCACTCTGTCTCTATTTCTATCTTTCTTCTATCTCTTTTTTTTCTTCCTGGCGCCTTGGTATGCATCCTCCTTTGCCTTCAGCTATTTACACGAAAACAATTTAAAGACTTGGTGTTTTGGCTGAGCCCTCGTCCGAGGGACGTTGTTGCCACGTCGTTGTTGTCGCTGTAGAATGAGTAAACTCAAAGAGTTGAGCACTCACAGTGGCGCTTCTAGCCTGACAGCCTTGCAACATGCATTCACTGAGACGTGAGGAAAGGCGCTATGCAATGTCCAGCATTTCCTTTTAAACCCCGAAGTAGGAAGGAGAACTTAAAATTGGGACGCGTTTGGGTTTTTTTTTATCATTTTTTGTTGCTGCTTTTTTGTCCCCCCTATTTTCACC
Source organism: Megalurothrips usitatus (assembly GCA_026979955.1). Lineage (NCBI taxonomy): Eukaryota > Metazoa > Arthropoda > Insecta > Thysanoptera > Thripidae > Megalurothrips > Megalurothrips usitatus. The sequence continues at coordinate 14,878,201 of CM049593.1, forward strand.
CGTTAATTTTATGTTTGTACATTTTTATCTTATTTTAAAAAATTCAAGTGCTGTCCAACGTACCTGGTACCAAGATCCCTCAGAATCTGCCCTAAAACGATCACGAAACGTCCACATACATGCGGAAAAACTCATTAGTTAAGTTGTTACAGTTCTCCTTTGAATCCAGTTGGCACAGTCACAGTATCTTACCTTCTCACATAACAACTTCAGGACGTCTCGCCACTTCCCCTCTTTCGGAATAAAATATGAGAGTTGAACTAGGGTACTGCACCTTCTGGAGCGGAACGGAAGTGAGATTGTCAGTGTTGTAGACAATAGGGTATTCCGGAGAAGTCCAGACCGGAAGTACAGAAGATGACAAGAAGACGGATCCGGAACGCGGTAACATGAGTAGACATCGCAGCCAAGGGCATCTCCGCCACGGGCTTTGGTCACCAGCTGAACAAGAAGTTAAAATTTTTCTCGTTATCGTCTTTACTTCCGGTCTGACCTACCCTATTGCAAAGTGTTTTGTTGAGACAAGGTGACTGCTCTCGCTGGACGCCTAACGGCAGTATTTGCGCCCACATTGCGCATTCTCATTTTATATTCTTTGACCTCACTTCCTTTCTAGGCTTTGGTGGAGCACTCTGTTGGCAGGTTATCCAAAAACTTTTGACAGGGATAGCTCAAGATCACGTCAGGACTAATAAACAACGGAGGAATTCCGGTCAATTAAATGCACGCTGTGTTATTAAGAGCTACTGTAATTACCTGTGGAATACACGCTGGTTATAGAAGGATCTATATAACCGTGTGCATTTAAAAAAACTCACTGAATTCGTTGTAGACTGCTCTGAAGCAATCGGCGAAGTGCGATTTTGCATGACGTGCATGTTCTGAAAGTGGCATGCTGCATTGCTGCGGCTTGTTCATAGTTGTCGCTTCTCCGAGTAGTACTGTGAGCTAAGGACATTCGGAAAAATGGGCACGCCCGGGTGATTAAGTCGGTTTTCGACCAGAGGGACTTTAAATTTGGTTAGTTTGGTCGCTTGACGAATTTGTTAGGGTATCTGATCAAGGGGAAAAAGCGTGCATGAGCTCCTTGACTTATAAGAAACGAATGGCTGCAATACCACCAAATCATTTCTTTTGACTTAGACGGTGCCAGAACATTTGTGATTGTTGTTCACTGTGCACGGGTCCGTTTTTGTTTGGTCATGTTACAATTGTTAAAAAAGAATAGCCGTAGGGTAAAGTGATTCAGATAGTCAGCTCCAAAGACATTAGTCTGTGTACGGATTTATGAGACTTGTTCAACATTGAGACACAATAATGGGGTCGTCATGATTTAGGCCCCTGCAGCTGGCGGTTAATTATCTTTGTTGAAAACAAACTACATAGGAAAGAAAAGAGAAATATAGAAGAAAACGTACGTCCCAGTCGCTTTGAGTACATCAACAGCTGCGAGTCAGTAACTTAGTCTTTTGGCCGCCAAATCGTCGAGAGTACACAGCTTGAATGTTTGTTTGAGAGCTATACATCTTTTTGTCACGCACGCGGTGTCTAAGGGTGCTCCCTCTTCTCTTGTCACAGATCGGGGTTACGCCGTTCCTCCGATGTGCTGGCCGGACGGTCACTGAGCCGGAAACCGCATCGGAAGCCGCGGTCGTGGCACCCGTCGCCGTACGGTAGCGACGAGGAGGACGACGCCGTGTTCCGCGAGGAGAAGAAGGCCAAGATCAAGGCCGAGATCGCGCGCCGGCGACGTGAGATAGAAGTCAACGACCGGCTCCACGAGGAGCTCGTCCGGCTCGCCAAGATCCGCGAGAACGCCGAGATGGGCTATGACTCGTCGACGGCCGTGTGCGGGGCCTCAGTGCCGGCCATGGGCTACGGCGCCAACGACCTGGTCGGTGGCGTCGGCGGCGCACTGGCCCGGCACGGAGGCGGCAGCCGGCACGGCGTGGCCGGGATGGGGTCGTCCTCGGCCGACTACGCCAGCTCCAGCGTGCTCAAGTCCATCGACGAGCTCCTCCTCACCGACCCTATGGACTACAGCCACCACCGGTCGCGGTCGCCGCGGAGGCACCACGTCCACGTGGGTGGCGGCGTCCCCGGCACCGAGGAGGACCGGTCCATGGATCGGATCGCGTCCACCTTTCGCTCCGACGACTACACGTCGGGCCTGTACGACCGGCTGTCCGACTTCTCGCCGATGACCGACTTCACGCCCCACGCCATGCCCCTCCTCCCGGACATGCCCACCCGGTCCAGGAAGCTCCTCGAGGACCTTGGAAGCTCACCAATCACCGAATCGGTCTTGGCGCTGCCGCAGAAAGGCAAGTACGGTTCCAGACTGTACGCCAAGTGAATAGTCACCTCGTGTTCAGAGGGATTTGTTAAGTTTTAACTCTTGGAAAAAAATTGTTATGCCTTTTCAAAGGAAATCATTGAATTGTTGTTTATTACTATAATGCGCGTGATGCTTTATCCGCAAAATCTTTCTATGAGTCTATCATTTAAAAGAAATCTTTCTCTTCGTCTCTATTTTTTATTTATTCTCTATCTCAACTCTCCGCATTTCGACGGAAAGCTTTCTTTTGATTCTCACTAACTTTACGATATCGATCTGAGTGATTCAGCAGGAGTCTTCTGTGACCATCGTACCATTTCTGCATGCGCCATTCGCAGTGTTCTGCTTTCAACCTCTGAATGCACTCCTGGTTGGAAGCTGCCTAAAGTGACAGGCCAGGAGTGCCATGTTTCCTATCCTAAACCCACAACTATGATTCAGAGACGATTGACATAACAGAGCGCGACACTTTCCATTCCAATCGATTATTGCACATGCATTTTTTCGGTTATTTTCACCCCAGTATACGTCGCATTGAATGAGGATTAGATGCACACGTGATCAATACCAACCTTTTTGTTTTTATTTTGTCTCAAGTCAAAAATGTTTGTAGAAAGTTGTCAAACGAGCACAATGAATGGCAAGAATGGTCTGTCGTCTGTGATAGCGACCCTTTCTGCACTGTACGCCACCATATCTTTCTTTCTCAATGTTGTATATTACTATCGCTTTCTGAATACTGTCACGTTATTGGCTGCTGTGTGTTAAATGTGTGTTTTGTACGTGGGACTCAGCTGATGATACAAGATATTAGAAAACTAACTTAGATAAGGTTGCTGTGATTTACTAAATGCCTAGCAGTTTTTATTTGTTAGATTGTTATTTTTCGTTGTTTCGTTACATTTTGTGGAGGGAGGGGATGGGGGGGAGGGGAAGGGGAGCCCATACATCTTGGTATCTTTGTTTACTTTATAAAATCGAAGTGAAATCTAAAACAATGCTATGAACTGTGTGAGTGTTGGAAGGTTGCAATACGGGACAGCTTCATTTTAGGTCATGTATATCTTTACTGCCATCACGTATCTCACCAGCGTCGTTATCAACTCATCAACAAAGCTGTCTCTACTTCCCATCAGGTCTGTTTTAGTTCACGTGTTTGTCAAAATGTGAGCCTCAGGGGTAGAAGCACTACAATTCGTGGAGAGAAAGAGAGAGAATGCACTACTTGATTCATATCAGCTTAAATAAGAGACAAATAATAAAAGCTTAGCGCTGGCCCGGGCGCGGCATCATATCCTGGCCAGGCTTTGTACATTGCCTTAAATCTTATCATTCGGTTATAAAATAAACGCTATGGTATTTATTATTAATTTTATTACTAAAGAAAGCAATTGTAGTTCGAGAGGTGTATGCCCCTCACTGCTGTTGAGCCTTTCCAGGCTGTTGTGATAGCATCACTCGGATGTTCTTTGCCTCAAGAAGCAGTGTTTTGACACTCATGTAGCCCATTTCAAGTCAAATTGTATCGGACATTTTTTCCCGATATATGTAACCCCTGTTTTGCCCGATGTAGCCCACAGAACTCCAATTCGCTGACTTTGAAATGATTTTGTAAGAAAGTCCCATTGACTAGGGACCTGCTGAAAGGCTACAATTCAAGTAAACGCTAATGCATGTTTTGATGCATTAGATAGCACATCCTGTTGTTTCCATGTGGTTGACGGCATTCATATTTACCGCCGATTCGTGACCTGACTGTTATGGCTTCCGTTGAAATGCCACGGACCTTGGCTTTACTGTATGATGTACAAATGCATATACAATACACGTTTTGTAATTAAAAGTTTTTAATGAAAGCAAAAGATTTTTAAAAGAGGAAATATCAAATTTCGTGAATAATAAGCTGGCAAAGCTCCGCAAATTCGCCTGATAGGCAATGAATTTCCGCTGTTGTCTTTTATTGGACCACACTCTATTGTAAATGTTACGAAACTTTGTCACAATAAAAGGGTTTATTGTAGAACAAGGTTATACTCCTTTAAGGGCCAGTGCTGGTGCAAACGATTCCAAAACCTCAGATATCCACTTTTATGGCATAAATTGTCTTTGCTATGTTGACTACTGGTTTTCAAGTAGTAACGGCCTGGAAATATAAGATCACGGTCATCACAAAACACAGACATGGTAGATTCAGTATTGTTGACCAAGCTCTGTCTCAACTACATTTCACGTATGTCCTGATAATGTCTCGTACTACATTTCAAACATAACAAATATGTTTTCTTGACTTGATGGCACCGATACAAGAGGCAAGAAGAATGCCAGGACAGTGGGGGACTTATAGAAACTGAACTGATTTTTTCGACATATGTATTTCTGTCAACATGTTCGTCGATTTGTCTTATGTGCCATGCTTTCTTTCTCGTTGGATCTGCCTCTTTTCGTTTCTCTTGTGTGTACTGCTGTCATATTTTATTTATATATTTGTGGGAGAGACTTGAACGTTTATGCAATCAGATCGATGCAAATGATGTTAACACAAAAATTTGAATACATTTCAAGAGCGACTCGTTCAGATGGCAATCAACTCTGCACAGACACGTAGGAATCACATTAAACTGCTTCTGGTTAGGCGTTAATTTTATGAATATCAGGCTGCGTAAATGGAAGAAACGTCCATCAGGTATGTTTCTGAAAAGGTTTCGTCTTCAAACTTTTTTCAATGCATAAAGTAAAAGCTAGTCCAGCATCCTGCAGGCTTTCCTCGATAAAACTTAGTTTAGCACTGAAAATACTAGGGCTGCAAACCACTATCTGATACCACTAATTGTATTCCGAGAAACACAAACGATAAACTCTCAGTGCGGATGCCTCGTCAGTTTGAATCACATCTATCAAAAGAGAAAAGTAGAAAACCGCGAGACTGCACTAAATAGTAAACTTCCATGAAGTTATGTCAGAATACACTTTAATAAGCCATGCTTTACTATAACTGACATAACAAGCCGGGAATCATCAGAGGACGACGATCGGTCTAGATTCCTTTGAGGAGGGCTGCTTCGTCTTCCAAAAAGATGAACATGTCACAAATATGATTTCCGGATCGAGTAAGTACTATCCTTACGAAGTAGCCCAAGTAATCACTGACTGCATGTTGCATTCACTCTTTGCTCTGCGCAGACAAGCTCACGATTGCTTTCATCGTAACAGAGGACGTCAAGCACGGAACTCGCGCGTAGCCAACGGAACTGTGCTGCATGACTTAGAAATGTGGCCAAACGCACTGTGGTGGACAGGCGAGAGAGGGATGCAACGGCGAGCAAAAGACAAATGAGGGTTGCAAAAGTGTTATCCCTTTGACGAAAACGACTCTTGAAAGCGTCGATTCCGAACTGAATCAGGCACTACGGTCGCTGAAAATGACTTTTCAGCGTTCACGTCAATACGTTATAAAATTCCTCTCGGTCATCCATTGGCAGGATAAAATGTCTGCGCACTTGTATCATAAAATGCCGTATAGGAGTTTGAGTATTTTATTGTAGAGCATATAAATTAACGAATGACTCTAGACCAGTAGAAGTTCCGTTGGTTCCCGGCATGGCAGGAAGTCTGATTAGACATAGGCTGGTGTAAGATATTACTTTTTTTTTGGCGGCCAGTGTTGAGAGAAAATTATTCTCGTAAGGGATTTTATTTGTTCAATCTATGGGTACCACATCGAGTTCATGTATTACAGTAATCGCTGTATGGTAAAATTTTCTGATTTTAAACAGATATATTCCTACATTTCTGTGTGATATTATACGCCATCTGTATGTTGAAATGTATTGCTGATTGGAAGTGAGTTGGTGTAAATTTCATATATATCTTACACTTTGCCAAAACGTACGTTGATTTGTTAATATTGTTGCACGAATTAGCATGTAGATGATAGTGTTTCAGTATCATCTAGAAACTCTGCAAATGGTTCCCGATGAAAAATATGGTAGACGCAAACCAGTTGGCGGATCGTCCGTGTTATACTAAGATATCATATCCCTGTTGCTCGCCGTGGCTAAAAATTAAGAAAACTTTCGCACACGTGCGAGTCAATTTCAGCCTGTTTGTGTAGTTGCTCTTTTTTCACCGGGAACTACGCCTATACTACAGCAAATATAGTCTGATGCACTTGTAAAACGACACGTCTGTCCTTAAGGAAGTATCAGGCACGGCCATATGTTATGTAATAGTAAAATGTGCTTTGCTTTTGTATATTGTTGGATAAATTTATAAGCTCACTGAACACACAGATTTTGAAGTATCATGTCTCCTCAGTAGGGCTACAAAATTCTGACGTATGTTCAATGTGATTGGGAGCGTTTGAAACCCCATTAGGCAGCGGGCAAATATTGTCAAGGAGATGGGTATCTTATTTGCGGCACGTGGGAAAAGTTGCCTGATAATGTCTGCGTGCCACAGGTGCGAGTCCGACGTCCGAGATGTCGGCGTCGCAACAGGCGGACGGCCACCGTCGGGGCAGCAGCCCCCCGCGCAGGGAGCGGGGGCGTCCTCGGCCGGGTCCCCGGCACAGTCCCAGCCCCGACCCCGACAGCGGAGCCGGCAGGGCCGGGCCGGCGACTGAGAGCGGGGAGGCGCGGAGGAGACGGGAGCCGCCTCCAACCGCCGGGTACGCGGAAGGGGACGACCGCGAAGCAAAGGAACCAGTCAGGGGCACTGGTAGGCAGTTGCCGCAACTCCACGGCAGCCGCAGAGGCCACCGTCAGAGCAACGACCAGAGCCCTAGGGGGCAGCCGCAGCAGCAGTCGAGGAGGTCGCAAGTATGTGGGTCCACGCAAGCAGACGAGCTGCTAGATCTCTCAGTCTCCGGCCGGTCACCGCAGGGGGTCGTGTTGTGTTACAGGAGTCACTGCAGCTGTCGACCCCCAAGTACAGCTTTCCCGTGAATCGTTTTTTGCTAACACGGGACCCCAAGGACAGATCAGTGGCAGGTGAGAGGGACTGTACGTAGCTCTGTCGCACTTTCTTCCTTCTCTCCTTACTTTCTTCTTCCGCCGGCATGTCCGCGAGTGCGATTGTTTCTAACGATCTTTTTTTTTCCATCCAGGGAACGGCCTCGGCATGAGGGTGATTGGGGGTAAAGAGATTCCGGGGTCTGGCGGCGTGCTGAGTGCGTTTGTCGCGAGGATATATCCAGGCGGTGTGGCCGACCGAGCAGGAGACATTCGAGAAGGTATTCATTTACGTCGACCTGTCTGCACGCCCCTATTTTTCTTCATTAGGCACTTGGCGTGAACCCTCACTGACTTTTCCCACCTTCAGTTGTCAATCACTTAGCACCTTTCTGGGGCATTCAACTCCCCCTAGACTGTTAAAAGATGTATTCGCTTGTTTTAGAGCGCGAATCTGTCATTGAAAATATGCGTCGTTTCTCAATCTGTTGCATGGTTTGTTAATATACCTCTCATCCATACACTTCATTTATCTGAATATTCGTCGTTTCACCAGTAGTCTCCTTGATTTTTTCTCTGTATCTAACCAGTAAGCACCCTGGTTTCTAAGCTTCCCGCACCTTGCCTATTTCTTAAACTCTTGAAAGGCTGTTTACGATTCGGAGCTCTCCGCTTTTGTCCAAGCTCGAGAACTTATTTTATTTATTGCATTGAGAGAGCGTATTTTGCCCCTATTTTTTAAATTATAAAAACTTGCCGCATAGGCGAACACAGTTTACGCCACGACCGCACCGGGACACATTTCGCCGTCCAGGAGCGTCGAATAAACCAGAAGGCAAAGCCAAGACGGGGGAGATAGGCTGCATCTGTGTGTCAACAATCTGGCAGCGGAGTGCGGCGAGATGTCTCAGGTCAGATCTGCGTATGCGTCCAGGTGACCAGGTGCTGGAGTGGAACGGCGTGTCGCTGACGGGAAAGACCTTCGAGGAGGTGCAGTCCATCCTGGCGCAGACGCAGGCGGTGGAGGAGGTGGAAGTGGTGATCCGCAGGTGAGTCCCTCCCTGTCCCGGCCGCTCGCACCCCGCGCAGCCCGCAGCCGCACTCACACGGCTCACTGCCCGCAGCCGCCGGGGATCGTCCCGCTCGGGGTCGGCGCCGCGCCTCGACGTGGACCAGGACCGGGACCAGGACCGCGTGCGGCGGGGAAGCAGCCGGCACTCGCTGGACCTGAACGGCAACGCCAGCGTCAGCAGCCGGGAGCGGCACGGCAGCTCGTCCACGCACTGTACGCGCCTCTCTGACGCCTCGGCTTCGGTCGGGTGGGACTGTACTGTCTAACGGCCGTCTCTCGCCGCAGGCGACGACGGCCGCCGGAAGTACTCGGACGCCGACGCCCTCTCCGTCGGCACGGCGGTGACCGAGCCCAGCGGCGGCCACAGGGGCAGCTCGGTTCTCGGCGAGCTCAGCTTGCAGGTCTGCTACGACAAGCAGGCGCACATCCTCTACCTGATCGTGCACAAGGCGCGTCACCTGCCTCTCATCCCCAGCCAGGGCAACATGATCCCCCCGGACCCCTACGTCAAGGTGTACCTGCTGCCCGGCAGGAAGTCAGTGTCGTTCATTCCCTCACATTCCCCCGCCCGTCACCGACGCCAGTCAACACCGTATCTTTGTACTTGTAGCCTGGAGAACCAGCGACGCACTAAGGCCTGCTCCCGGACCCAGGAGCCCGAGTGGAACCAGACGATGGTGTACGAGGGCGTGCCACCCGAAGAGCTGCCCACTCGCTACCTGGAGGTCACCACCTGGAACTACGACGTGTCCAAGCCGAATCCGGCGATGGGCGGAGTCCTCCTTGATCTGAGCGGTGCGTTCCAGCACGTCTCGCGTTCTTCTACGCAGTATGATGCGTGCAGCGATGACCTCTTTCCTATTGTGCCCCCAGACTCATCGGTGTTTGACGAGGAGCCCGTTTGGTACACGCTGATGGACGGCCCGTCCCTGCAGGGGGCGCTGTCTCGACTGACTAGCAAACGCACTGGCTCGGTTTCCACGTCCATTTATGGCTCCGGGACAGGTCAGTTATCTTGCCTTGATCCTCGAAACTTTCCTAATGTACTTTCTGCTCTCTGAAATTGGCGACTCAGCACATTGGAAACCGACGAACGCCAAAAATATATATAAGATTTTCACCCATGGGAGGTAAACTCGATTCCGTGTGTCCGTCACATCCTCGTTTTTTTCTTTTGCTCCTTCCTATGCTTGAGTCTGGGTGTGTGGAATGGTCCTCCCTCCAAGTGAGAAGCTCCTCTCTTTTCTTGTCTTCACCTGACCTGTCATCCAGCCACAAGGCTGCTTTAGCGTGTTCTGTTTTTCCGTAGGTGCGTTTTTCTTTTGCTTTCTCATCCGATGCGGATGACCTCTGGTGCGCGGACCTCGTGTAGCACACCTGAGGTGCATACTTACTTCTGAATTGTCCCCTCATTTCTTTAAACATCTGTTGGTCGCAATATCCTAGTCTCCACAACTTCATCGCACAGGAGCGAGCAGGCTGCAAGAAGGTCGTTGTTTCCAGAGACTAAAACTAACCGAACCCCCGTGACGACTTGGTTTATTCTTTTTTTAGGCCCGTATTCGCCTCTTCTCTTGCGCGCTATGTCTTTCTTTGACCACCTATTTCATCTGAGTGGAAACTGAATGGCAGGTAATGTAAATGATGTGGTCCGTTAGATAATAATTGCAGCGTGTCTCCGGTTGTTGTCAACTTGCCGGTGAGATGCCGGGGTGCTTGCACGCCACACGACGCCTGCTCTATGTTCGAATAACTTCAGCACGCGAACAACCCAATAAACGGCAGTTAAGTTCTGGTTCTGTAACATGGTTGTTACTGTTGCGAAACTTCACAAATTTAAAACATCTGCTGCGTTTTCATTGTTTATCGGACTTGTGCTGCACTCGTATGGCGACTGAAGCTAGTCTGAACTGAGCGAGGTGGAATACGATCCCTAAAAGCATACAAAAAGTAGTCCCCTCGTGGACTCTCGGCAATGTCGTGCGAGGGCCCAGGGTAACTCACTGGCCTGGACTGCATGTGCGGCCACTGTTCCGGGTCCGTCGATCCTGACGCTGATCGCAAGCATGGGACCATAGAGATCGTGACCAATACTTGTCATGGTAAAAAATAATGTGTTTTTCTTTTAATGCATCCCTATTGCAGCTTGCCCCCTGCTCGCACCCTAAAATGCGACCTGTATCCCCTTTGAGCTATTCCTTTAAATCCTGCATGTCACTGACGACTGGCCTTGTTTTTCTGTGCGATGTGAAACAGACTTGTACACCAAAATGGCAGGTAGGACACGTTCGTCCTCGACATGAATCCCTTCTAAAGTTGAACACCCGTCCTGTAGAGTTTTGATTGTTCCAGTGAATGTTGTGGTCATCTTATGCCTGTGTCATCCCTTCCTTCTTGTTTGGCTGAAAGAAATGTGTAGATTTATGCATTCACCCCGTCTTGCAATTTTCGCCGGCATACTGCACCTTGCATTTTATGTGTGTTTTTATTTGTTTGTTTTTGTTTAAATTAATGGCCAAATAATACAAGTTTTATGATGTGATTAGGAGCACAAATTTCGACGGAATCGAAAAGAAAACGAAGAACACGTTAGGCCACATGTTTCAGCAGTGCGTGGACACTTATAGGAAACGAGTTCCTTCCTCTAAAATAAAACTAAGAAGACGTTTGATTTGGATGCTGGCCACATTTATCTCTGTTCGAGGGACTTTTGGAGGGGCCTTGTTTGTTTTGTTATGCTGATCATCAGATGCCTGGGAGCAATCATTATTCTGTATGTTGTGGCTACAGTGAACCAGAAGACGAGGATCAGTTCTCGGAATCCAATCCTATCCACGGCTGCCACCATCTCCGGTGCTCCTCTCGGCTCCCAAGGCTGCCACGGTGGCTTCTGCTGCATTCTTTAAGGGCGCTGGACTCTTCACCCCTCTCCTTCTCATCGTGCTATCGCTACTGTGATTTTTGCTTCTCTGTTTTCTGTCCGTAAGTGTACTGTCATTTAGTTACTGTACTTTTTTCTTCAACTGTGTTGCTTTACAATCTGGCTTCTTTTCGTTACTTCCACCACCTACTGTTGAATTACGCCTCGTTGATATACTGTGCCGATTAAATTTTGGCGTAAATGTTCTCCTCAATATTTATTCGTCTCGGCAACATTTGCCTAGTCTTGCAAAACCAAATACATGACTTTACGCATAACTTACTTCCCGTGTGGTCTCAGACCATGCATTCCTGGTGCATGGTCTCACACCACGCTTCAGCTAATGCGTCGTTGCAGAATCATGCATTAAGAAATGTGTGGTAGCAGCACCACACGTTAGGAAATGTGTGGTGTCAGACCATTCATTGGTAAATGTTTAGTGAGTACCCCCACACCCACATTAGTTACAGCGTGTTCTAGAACCGTGCATCAACTAATGCGTTTTCAGACCACACTGTAGGTAATGCGTAAAATTATGCATTTGGATTTGCAGTGAAAGTTTAGAACGCATTGGAAATGTTTTTGTTGCAGTTTCTTATTCGCTGGCTCGAGCTCTTACTCCGAACGCTCTACAGACCGATTTCGTGCCTTCGTACTGAACAAATAATGTTAGAGACGTCGAAGACTGTGTAGATGCTAGCTAATTGGCAAGTGTACATATATGTATAAATACGCGAATCATCCGTTTTGTTTGTCCGTTCTGAATTAAATGCGCTATCCGATACCTACACTAGTTGGTTGCTGTCGTGTCTGAATCGATTGCCTGGCTGGTATTTATATAAATATATACATATGTATTTAGCGGTGTGTCCATATCCTGTTATATTTAATCATATTTTTACTAAAGTTTATTTTTCCCTGATTGCCTTAGTATCGTGTTCGTCTCCATATTGTTAATGTTTACGCTTATGAGTGACTTTTTGTATTGAACCTGGTGGAGCTGGTTGCTTCGGGCTACCCAAAGAACAGTTGCTAAGTAACTGCCAGAATCTTTGTGGCGCTCCTACAAAACGGAAAACGCTTACTAAATGATTCGTTCGGTCAAAGACGGTTAGTAATACTTCTGTGAGTCATCCTGATTGGATATGACGGTTGACAAACAGCTCGGCAGGGTGATAGATATAGTACTGTTTCTTCGTTTTACTTGTATTGTCGCGCGTGTGTATCATAAAAGTTTATTTTCAGCTATAAGAAAATAATGTTATAGTGTTCAAAGTTACCTAAGAGACTGTTCTTTTCTTCTCTTGTTGATTCGTGATCCTTACGCAGGAAATTCCTAAAATTTATTTGTTAAAACTGTGCCAGAAACGGCTTTCTTCTTGTATCCACATATCAAATCATCATCCTGTTATAGAATCACATCAGATACGTTATTGTCATAGCGTACAAAATGCATTTAATGCAAGGCTCCTAATGAGATTGTTTAAGTACCATAATGGTTCTTCTAGAAGTGCTCCCTTGCGCACTCGCCATACTCGCGCATACACAGCGTTTTACAAGCTACACATGCCAACCCACATATCTCCTAACGTTACCATTTCTTTGTGCTTCGGCCCAGCAGCTCAAACACTGATTGTGTGACAATAACTTTAGAGCAGGACTAACAGCGGCAGAGAGTCGCCACATGCTTAGTACACTCTGTGCATACGAGTCTTGTGCATTGTTGCCAAATCGAACAAAGTGCTGAATTTTTCAGAAAATAATCTTTACTATTATGAATAATGACAAAAATAATGTGGTAACACTGTTCATTTTGTGGTCGTCGCTAAATTTTTGTGTCGCAGCCTGATTGTTTTTTCGTTTACCCACAATAAGGTGTGGAAATATGGTGGGACGTTTTCCACCATGATAGTCTATGCTTGACGTGTGTGTCGTACAGAGGCTCAATGGTCCCAGTTCCCAGCCCATCGTCTTAAGCTTTGACAACTTATAAGAACCATATCTCTGATTCGGCTGTTATTTGCACGTTATTGGGCATTACCTTTTTGTCCTTTCTGGTATTTCCTCTACTTATTTACGTGATATATATGTATTGTCCTGTTGCCAAATTGCATTATTGTAAGCCCTTGTTGACTCGTGTTGATGTACAATCTTGTTTGTTGTTTTGAGATAGAGCGATTTATTGCCTGATTGACTGTTTCCAATAAAATGGTTGTGCGTTAGAATAAAATACTGCTATATCCGTTACTTGTCCGACCACCAGACGTATCAGCACGCACTGCCCGTGCGTGTAGCACTGTGTGGGGCACTTCTCTATCTCCCTCTCTCAGCGACGTTGGTGCACCCACCCCAGCAAGGAATGGATTCCCATATCGACGTCTATTCGATGTCGGACCAATATACATCGATTGAGTTCAAAATTCTCCATTAAATTGAAGAATTGGGCAGTTTTGTCCCATGATACAAGTCACAATTTCAGCATTCGACCTCAACACAATTTTGGCATCATTATTGGAAACCGAGGAAACCCACAGGCACTTGTCAGCGACCGCCGGCAAGAGAAACCGCCTGCGAACACGAGGGTAGGCCAGCCCGCACAATAGGCGTGTCAGAGTTCTAAATTGCCTACTTATCAGGAGCGAAGCCAACGGGCTTTCTTTTAGATTACATTCGCACCAACAAATTTTTCAGTCACCTCATGGCTGAAGTCCGTGGCGGAGATGCTCTCTGCTGCGGTACCCCTCATAATGCCGCGATCTGGCTCCCATTATGTGCCAAAACAAACGATAGTTATTCGCATCAGGTAAAAAATGACTGGGGCGATCTAAAGTAGGCCATTTATTTAGTTATGGGCGAATAGTTATTATTGTATTTCTCACGCAAATTTGATCCAATAGCTATCATAATATTGGACGCCCACCAAAATTTGGGCGAATAGTCACAACGTTGGTGCAAAACGCCTGATTTGATTTTTTTTCAAACTACCAAAATGTAGAAGGGTTTTGGAGAGGGTCTCTAAATGGGTAACAGCAATATAAATTCTTGAATTCGCTTTATTCTCGTCATTTTCCCTGTTAACATACGGGTTGAATTCAACCTCAATAATACATGCAGCGTTAAGGAACAAGGTAGAGCAGAGATACTACTCACTCCATCACAGACTAAATAGGAAAACTGTAAGAGAGTTAGTCGACATTGCTGATTTGACAACTACAACTACAATATTGGAATAGCGTACTTTAACACATTTGTACTTTCAATATAACATATTTGACTCGGGTTATGATATAAAAATACACTGTCACATCAAAACAATGCAGGCAGTAAGACTTAAAATAAGTTTTAAAAATATGAGAGCATGCTGAGCGGGTGCAGCCCAATTAAAGCTATCTTCACTTAAAATCTAGCTTCATACACAAAATACTGACAATATTATCTTGAGCACATGACAAGGAGAAAAACACCCTGATTTGGATATAACAAAACTTGAGTACAAAGGAGTGTTTAAAAAAATATCAAGCAATTGAGAAAGCATATACAAGGAAAAATAAATAGCATCATAGGGGAGTGGTTTATCACTAAAATTTTGGTACAAAAATGCTGATAAATTTAGGAGAAATGCAGTCACAGAGAAAAATTTGACACAATTTATATTTAAAAATATGTCATGAGCTGAAAAACACAGACTAGGTTGGAGGGCTCACCATAGAAACGTAGAACTTTCCAATTTGTGTAAAAAATGGTAGTGCTGCACTTGAAATGTCAGTTCCAAAGATCTGTTTCCACATAAATAAATCAAGTATTTGAGCTGCCACGGGACGAGGTTTATACCCTATCTCATAGCATTTTTTGGATGCAGTCTCCCATATATTTCCTTCAAGAGAAATTTCAAAGATAAGAAGGGTGCACAAGACACATGGTAATATTGATAAACTAAAGTTTTTAATGTATCATAAATTGAACTTACTGAGTACGTCTCTGGATGGTTTGAGTCCGTCATCAATGGAAAGAAGGTTGTCCAGAGGAACAACCGCTTCATATTTTCCACAAGCCCGTAGAGCACTGCAGATGTTGGGAATGGTTTTGTCATTGGCTACTATCAGTGAATTTGGAGCAACATGTTGCAGTACTAATGGAAGAACGGCATTATAAATTTCTTCCTCCCTCATCTTACTCAGTTCTTCCAGCTTTTCTTCACTGGTTCTTATTTCTCTTTTTGAAGATTTTGAAGCTCCATTTTTCTGCATTGATATCTCCTTTAAAACCCGCTGCTCTTTTAGTTTAATATAGGAACTAACTGAAAGGTTTTCCTCATCTTCACTCCACATTTCACTCTTATCATGGCCCTTGTACTTTTCATCCACCATCTCCACGTCAGTCCAGTGTGACTTCCTTTTCTTTTTTGGCTCCTCCAGGATCTATAAAATCAATTGCAGTCTTAATATTTGTCACGAGGTAGATTCACATGCAAAGCTACACTATAAAGTGGGTCAATACCTCATATTTTAGAATAGGAGGAGGAAGGAGGTAGGCAAAGTATCGAGGAGGGATACGATTAGTATCAGTCATCCACAGCACAGGACAGAACTCCTCCTTTTGCTTTTTCCGCTTTGATAAATAAACCTGACTAGAGGGGTGAGGCCACAAATCTACAAGAACTACAGAACCAGATCCCCCATATACTAAGGGCCTCACGCCCTCCTTTTCCATATAACATTTTACGATTTGTGTGCACTGCATGTATATACAAAGCACTGAAGAGCTGAATGACCTAGGTAAATTAAGACCTGAAAAACGTTTTCAAAATATTTACTTGACAATCAACAGGCAATTCATAAAAATAAAGGTGACAGAAAGCTTACCTTGTTTCCTACAACAATTACTTGGAGGGCTTCCTTCCAGCCATGCTAAAATAACACGGACAACATCTCTAATACTTAGGGATGTGGTACTAAAGAAAGAACCTGCTCGGATGTCCGTTCTGAAATATTGGAAATGGAATATTAAGACACACAGTACAAGACAATGATTAATAATGCACTAGAATGTAAATGAAAGGTTTTTCAATACATACATATGGTAGCACTGTGTGCATTCCCAGGAGGGGTCTTCAGTAGATTCTGAAGCTTCAACCATGACAAATCTAGTGGATGGACAGTCTTGAAAACCACACCTCTGTGGGATCTTTAGCAAATTATTTTTCAGCATCCAATCGTAGATCGTTGGATCTGTGACATCTTCCAGGCATGGAATTAACACATCGTTCAAGAAGTCTGTGGGAGACATGCTGGAGGTAGAAGGATAAACAACAGTTCAGAGTTTTGGCTGTGCATTTCTTTTTTCAAACAAAAAAATATATTGACTAAACTTACTTTTCCTTAAAATCGGAAGGATCGGACAATTTTATTTTCTTTGAAGGCTTTAACCGCTTATTTTTGACATGCACATTGTCCATCTCCATCGCTTCGCGGGACATTGTCTCAAATGAAATGTCACATCAGGGTAAGACTTATCATTTACAGTTCTAAATAATAAAGCCCTTCGCAACGCCTATTTCCTGCGAGCACAATGCAAAACACACTATATTAGACACGAAACAACAAACAGAGAGGGACGTCATGAACTAAAGCTTCAATAACTAAGAAAACTTGCAGGTCCGCTAAACTCGCAACAGGTATGAGGTTATGTCTGGTGTTGTAAACAAACAAAGGGAAGAGAGCCGGCTCGGCTCCCCTCCGCTCCCCTCCTCCTGCCTACCACCACCACGTGCGAGAGAGCGAGACGACAGCCGCAGTGAACGCGATGTGTGTGTGTGTGCGTGAGAGAGAGAGAGAGAGAGAGAGAGAGAGAGAGAGAGAGAAGAGGGGGAATGGGAGGAAGAGGGGGGACAGGGATGGGGAAAAGGGGGAGAGGAGGGAGCAGTGGAGAGGTGCCGTCCGTGCCGTTCAGTGAAGCGACGGTGGGGTGCAAAAGGGTGGATGGTTTGCTGCTGTGGAGGAAAGGGAGGGGAGAGGGGGGGGGGGGGGGGAGTTAGTTTGGGTTCACCGCGGCAGCCCGTGACTGCCACCCCATTTTCGGAGGGAGGTCGGCTACTTGGCAGTTGTGGGTCAAGCTGAGGAGGACCTCCTTACGCCTCCCGTTCATGAGGGAATCGGATGGTGCAAGTGCGTCGCTGTGAGCGCGGAGAACAAAGCACTGCATCATGCGACTATCTCGTTTCACCTCATCATCCTACAAAGCCCCCCCCCCCCCCCGCCTCAACCCACCCGCCCTCCACCTATATTAACTTTTCTGCATTTTACAAGTATTTGTGGCAAGGTCGTCTATCATCGCCGACCGCGAAATACATTCCGAGAAAGCGAAAGAGGGCCTAGTCCTTTGCGACTGGTGTAGGCACCGGCAAGAAGGGGGGGGGGGGGGCGTCGCAGTGGTGACTGGCACCCACCGGGCCCCGGGGGGGCCGCCCTGCCACCCGCACCCCGCCGACGCTGGGGCGGCCGAGGCCATCGTAGCCACCGTCGACGGCAGGCATGCGCCCTCCGCGGGGGGGCACCGTGGGGGGCACAGGCGAGACGGGGACGAGGTGCCCCACCAGCACGGCAGTGCCACGGCAGTGCCACGGCAGTGCCACGGCCCCTCCGACCCACTCCCCTCCCCCGGACTACCCCGGACCGGAGGATCCGCCTCCTGCACGTCGGCGTCCGAAAGTGCTCGTGCGGCCCCCTGCCCCCTGCCCCCGGCGGCAGGCAGCAGGCATTGCATGGCAGGCACTGCGGAGGCAGCCCGGCCGGTGTGCCACTGCCGCGGGTGCAGGGTGCCGCCGCCGCCCTCTCGGGGGGCTCATTGCGTCCCAGAGCGCCGCCGGAGAACAGCCATGCTACGGACGCGCAGGGGCCCTCGGCTCACGTGAGTACCACTCGGCCTCGGCCCCCCCCCCCCCCCCCCTCAGCGCCCGCCGTCGCAGTGCCACCGCAGGAGGCCAAAAATGTGTTGCTGGGAGTGTGATTGTTAAGACGGCCCTCCCTCGGATTTGGACAAAGCGCGCTGCTGGCCAAGACACCACGAAGGGCTCGGTCGCGAGCAGTCGCGAGACTAGGAGACTCTCATGCATTACATCAGGTTCTCATTCATGCATGTCATTTTAGGATGAAGCTGCAGTGATACGTAAAGTGCCGACCCGGCTGCTAGCGAAGTGCTCGAGTGACATGAGTTTGCGCCTTAACTGGCTCTGTCTATATGCCCCCCACCCTCACCCTCGCTCTCTATCGTTCATTACATCTTGTCCACTGCACTTTGCAAGTACTTAGCAGCCTACATTTTTTTTTGCTTTCTTTTTTCACCGGAGCGAAAATACCGCTGTCGCAGCCTGGCACGGTCACATCCCCCGGACGACACACAGCGGCGGGGGGCGGAGGTGGGGAGGTTGTTCCCCTTTCGCCCCCTGTGCGTGACATCGGGCCGTGAAGGTGCCTTGGCGTGTGCAATATTCTTCTTGCTTGTCGTTCCCTATCTCTCTCTCTCTCCCCCCCCCCCTCCGCCCCCACCCCCGCCGACCCCAAACTGTGCCAGCTGCACAGGGTTTAATCCTCGGTTTAATCACCACAGCAGCGGGGCCCCGTCCCGCACCCGTACGGGACGGAGGCGTGGGTGAGCGGCCACACATGCAGCGAGGTCCTCTGAAAACTTACCACAAATCTATATTTTGGGAGAGAACACACAAAAACCCGTCTTGCAGAGCCTGTGGCAGCAGCGTCCCGTTGCGACGGTGCTCCTCTCTTCGGCGGCGGCCGTGCTCGGGCGTCGACTGCACCGATGCCAACTACAGGGAGACGGTGGCCCGGCTCCGCATGCTGCTCATGGACTCGTACCTGGTAGGGTGACAGTCGCCGCGGCCGCGGCCGCGCCGCCGCGAGGCCGCGGGCTCGGTTTACATTGGCAAATGTGTGAGGGGGTTCTGCGGACGCTGGCATTCTGTTACGCCCTCCCCTCCCCCGGCCCCCAGCCCTGCCGCGTGGACAGCTCCAACGCGCTGGGCGTGCTCGTCAGCAAGTCTTCCCCCGCCCTGGCGGACTTCATCGCCCGCCAGGAGGACTACATTCAGCAGCTGGAGAAGGAGTCGCAGTACTGTAGGGTGAGTGCGCTGAGCGAGCCGCGCGCTGCAAGCCTCCGGGCCTCCAGGTCTCCCGGGAGACGGAATGTCGAGGAGCCGCCGCCGCGGGGGGGCGAGATCGGAGTCCGGACGCGAAGGCCGCGCGGCTGCCGCGGTCTCGCAAACCTTTCGGAACCGTTTTTGGCAGGCGGAGCCCCCGACGAGGCCCCAGTCCAGTCCCACTCTATTGAACCGTAGTCGTCGCTGTGTGCTGGTTGCCCCGCAGGGCGAGCTCACCGGCCTCATGACGAAGCTCAAGGACCTCATCTCGGAGAACGAGGATCTCATGAACGCCGTGCGAGACTCCCTCGCGCCCACTGCTACCGGCCGTCCCCGCCCAGCCCTACCCGATGTGCAGGTGAGGGCGTCGGCCAGAGCGGAGCACAGTGGCCGTTGCCGCTCACTCCCGATTTCTTTTTTTGTAGTTTTATTGCGACCTTCGGGGGTTGTACGTTAAGACTGCCAGTGATAGCCATGTGTCATGTCGCCCAGCCGCAGGGTACTCGCTACGCCATGGACCTGATCCGGCCGCAGTCGCTGAGGGAGCCCGGCCTGCTCTACGAGTCCCGCATCTCCGAGCTGCAGGCCCAGCTCACCCAGGCGCGCATCGAGTCGCAGTCCCTGCGCCACCGCCTCGGCGACTGATCTGGCCGCCCAGACCCGGGCCCCACCGGCTGCCCCTGCACGTCCCGCCGCTGTCCCCCTGGCCGTGGCCCGACCCTCTCGGCGTGTGGTGGGGGCACCTGGGGTGGCTGCGCGCCGAGCTGCGGGCCGCCCCCGTCACCGAGGACCCCGACAGCGGGGCTGCGACAGCGACCGCGACCGCCGCGGACTCGCCCGATCCCGGACCCGCACTAGAAACAGACCCGACGGACGCCTCACAGAGTGAGTCCGGGGAACGCCTGGAGCAGCAGCAGCAGCAGCCTCTAGAACCGCAAGCAGGAGAAGAAGTGGGTCCCGCGAGTCCCGACGCCGACGCACCGCCGCCGGAACCCGAGCCCGAAGCCAGACAGCAGACACCAAGTCCGCCCCCGCCTCCCGCGTCCGGCCGCGAACCCGCCTCCACAAGTCCGGGCGACGACCTCGGCGACGACGAGACCACCTCGGAGGGCTCGGAGGCCGCGGCCGACGGCGAGGGGAAGTACCGCCTGGCCCAGGCCCAGCTGGCTCTCGCCTTGCCGCCGACGGGCGGGAACGGGGACGGGCAGCCGCAGGGCCCGCGGGCAGACGCGGGTAACAAACCGCTCGTCACGGTTAACGTGGAGGTGAAATTCCGAGTGAAGGACAAGAAAGACCGAAAGCGAAAGAAGAGTTCCACGAAAGAGTGAAGTGTTGAGATGGTGTACCGTGGATTTTCTATCCACCACTCCATGAGAATAATAGAGAATGAAAGAGAGCAATGGTTTATTCAACTGCTGTGGAGGGGCTATGCGTAGCTTTCAATATGTGCTGGCACAGATAACGCTTTTTAGATTGCTGTACAAAGGGTCTCAGAGAGTAAATTTCAAGCTTGTAATTATTTAATATAATATATTGAAGCGTATTGAACAATAAGATAGATATATTTATATTTAATGTAGCACCAATTCTTCTTCATCTTCAAAAAGCACTTCATCTAGAACTGAAATAAGGGATAATTGGTTATGATAAAGTTCTTGGGCAAAAGAAACAGTATGAAACTACAAAAAGTTTTTTATGTACCTTGCAGAGCACCCTCAAGGCGCTTTAAATTTCTTAAAGTCAAGGAAAGTTCTCTGGACGGACTTCTTAAGGGAGAAGTGGGTGTTGTCCTATCAACCTCTTCCAGGAGGTGTATTTGCATATCAAGCCGCTCAGCAGCAATGCTATCTGATTCATACAGGTACCTGAAGAAGAAAACATTGCATGACAGAAGTGATCTTTAAAAGGATATAAGTCAGCTTTGCAGATTACAGCACTTACCTTAGCTTTTTGAGCAGATTGCTTGAACTACATTTCAGTTTCTGGGATGCCCCAGATAAAGCAACAATTACAAGGTTGTCCATGGTCTGTAAAAGACAGATGAAACAATTTGTAATTTTGTTCTGTGTGCCAACAGACTGAATAAACATGAATCTTGAAAATGTTGCATACATCTTTACGAAACTACAGTTACCTGCTGAATGGGTGGCGAGGAATGCACCGGGCTTGGACATGTTGCGAGGCCAGGGGGAGACTGGCTTAAGTCTTCGTCCTCATCTTCATCAGAGTCACAAAGATCATTGTTGTATGGAGGTAGAAGGCCATGAGTGCCATGGAATGATGCAGATCGCAAAACATGATTGGTTGGGCTATAAAATTTAAAAGGTGGAAAAAATGGTATTATTGTGATTTACTGAAAGCTATGGTATTGACATAAGATAATAGAGCGATTGTTACCTGTTAGTTGGGCTGGGCAAAGGAGCGGCAGTAGGTGAAGCAGAAGCAGTCGAGGAACCAGGGGTATTTAAGGCGCTTGTGGGCTTTTTCACTATTTCTTTCTTTTTTCCTTCTGCAGCAGCTTTCATGGGATCATAGCTCTTGCGTCTCTTCCAGTTTTGGAACTCAACCTCTCTTGAGGAGAGAGTTGAATTACTTCTTGTGCTAGTAGCTACACCTACTAGCTTCTTCCCAGATTTTGGCTGACCAACGTCCTTCTTTACAGATGGGATAACCTAAACCAGCATACAAAAGGGATGCTTCAGTTGAGTAAGCACATATTTTGGGCACACTAAAAAATTTAACTGATGAACAGCACATACCGGAGCAGAAGCCTTTGTAGTGCGCATACTAAAGCGTCCACAGTCAGTACGAGTGAAAGGTTCAGCTCGTACTGGTCTGGGGCTTGAAACTTTGGGGCTGGCAGTTTTAGGACTTGCAGTCTTGGGGCTCGCAGTTTTGGGAGATGAGTTAGAGGAACTACGAGATGAATCGACGGATCCCTTCCGACACTGTTGTTTATTGGAAGTCACAAGGGTCTGTACTGGATCTGTGGCTAGAATTGCACCTTTCTTACGATCTTCAACAGGGGTATCACAGCCAAGTCTTGCTCTTCTTAAACTATAACAAAAAAAAAAAAACATCACATAAGAGAACTTAAAATTTATGTTCAGTATCACCCAAAAATAATGTACAAACCTGAAAGCTCTGTTGTGCCTTGTTTGAATTGCTGCAATTTCGGTTGTTGCAGGAGCCAAACGTTTTTTAATTGCGGGTCCCGGAGGGTCACTTATGTCTGAGGATTCATCTCCAGAGTCAAGAGAGAGACTATTTGTCATGCGTGCCGTCATAGCACTAACAACTGATTCTGTTGTTCGTAAAAATGAGGCTGTTTCTAAAGCAGAATCATCTTCATCAAACTGAAAAAAGCAGCAATAACAAATTTCATTTCAGAACAAGCAATTTTTTTTTTAATGAAACCAAGTGATTAAATAAGACCTAAGTTTTTACCTGAGGTTCAGTTTTACTAAGATGGTTCAATCTCTGAGGGGATTTTGGACTGCATATTGGTCTGTTCTCTGAGGGGAGCAAGAGGACTATGTATGATACGAGACTTCAAAAAATACAGACTTGTTTGAAGACTAAATACACTCCGTCAAAGCAATTACCTGTGGTTGGAGAAGGCGCAGGATCACCTTGTGATGACACAAGGCGGCTCGCCCACTCAGAAACCCAACTGTTTTCATGATGATTTCCCTGCAAATAAATTATTTAGACAAAATATCTTTCATTTCTACCTTCATTTCTAGAGCTGAAGAGATAGATGAAGTCTTACATGAATGGTGTTATCCTCTTTCTCATCATCATGTAAGCCAAACACCTTAGATATCGCTTTGCGTGCATGTTTGACTTCTGTGGTCTCTTTGTCAATGGTGTAAGTTCCCGTGTCACTCAAAGCATCAGACTCATCATCTCCATTATTATTTTTGTCATTGATCCCTGGTGCATTTTCTGCCATTGGAGATAATGTACAGGTTTCTACATTACCTAAGCTTGGACGCCGTCCTGCACAATGGAAGTAGTATTAGAAAGTCACTTCACTCACACCTTCCACGTGCCAAGTTATAAAGTACCAACCATTTTGAAAGCGAGAGCGAGCTGAATCGTCTTCCTGATCACTGGAAAAGTATCCTTCTGAATGGTAACCAGCACACCGTGGAGCAGTACTAGAAGGAGCTCCTAATGACTCATTAACCTACCAAAGCAAGAAGTCATGTATGAATGAATCAACTATATAGACATGAATGAAAGGAGCCTCATAACATTCAGCAGCAAAGCCTTTTCTCACAAGAGGGTATAACAGGAACCCTAGCCATATAAGGGAGACCAAGTAGCACAACAGAAAGTGGGTTCCTCGCATACTAAACAGGCAAGGGGAGTGCCCTCTTCACAAGCTTTCAGAAGCCTTACATGGGATGCAAAAACTATACACAGTAAATTATCACAAAGTAATGACAAAATACTCACCTGACTATGATAAAGACCAGTAATTGGGAGCGACAAGTTGCGCATATGTCTGACTCGCTTGTTATGAGTCCCACGTCTGGCAGCATTGGGGGATTCAAAGTGCACCACAAAAGCAGTCGACTTCAAGGATTCAAGATCCGGACGGGATTCTGAAGGCGGAGATAGATCCATGGTCCATCATCCCCTGCAAAAGTGCCAGAATGACATTTAAGTATAACCTAGGCTTTGACACAAAAAAAATGGGTCGTTCCGTTCCACTTCCTCTCGTAGCTAACGTGCCCACCTTGGGTCGATGTTCAGTGGAGTGAGTGCAGTTAGGAGTGAATGTCATGCCTCGAACGGGCCATGCATCATGTAAATAAATAACACTGACATTCTCCAGTCGCAACGTCACTTGCAAACAACCAAAACCACAACCACCACCACCACCACCACCTCCAACGTCTGCTAGGGAGGCGTTCCTCGGCTGCTGAACTCTATGTTTACTTTCTCCGAAGGCCGTGCTCAAAACCATGCTGGCCATCGTTTTATTTCCCATTGCATTTGCCACGGGGGCAAGGTATAGGGTTTACGTTGATGAAATGAATGAAAACTCCACGATTCAATAAAGCTTTATTTCAGAGCACTACCATCGAAATTACTTTTCCGATTAGAGAACGCGAGAATTCTTCTGTTTAGTCTCGAGGGAAACCCAATTGTGTGGTTGGTACGGCATAGTGACGCACGAACGTTCAAACCTGAAACAACAGCCAGGCAGGGATTCCACAGGGGATTCCAGTCAATGTGAATTCGATGTGGGACGTGTTTAGAAATCGTTGACATTACAACTGCTGTGCTCGGGAAAATGGGGAGTAACACTTTTTATTGAGTTGAGATTCTGAACGATCATTTGAGTACCTTACCGAGCTGGTGGTAAAAGGTTATGGTTACCATGGGGGACAACAGGGTGATTGTGCTAGTGGACATGGATTGTTTTTACTGTCAGGTTGAAGTACGTTTAAATCCGACACACCAAGGGAAACCTTTAGCAGTGGTTCAGTACAATCAGTGGAGAGGAGGAGGGTAAGAATTTTTGTCACAGTTGTAAAATATATTATTTCTTGCATAATAACAATCAACGATTTACCTTAACAATTTTCTTTCAGTATAATAGCGGTGAATTATGAGGCCAGGGACAAAGGCGTGAAGAGAGGCATGCGCGGAGATGAAGCCAAAAAGTTGTGTCCTGGTATAGTTTTATGTCAAGTTGCTGAAGTTCGGGGAAAAGCAGATCTTACAAAGTAAGTCTTAAAGCAATCACCAATGTCAACAATTTTTTTTTTTAATTTATTCTACTGGACAGCACAACATGTATTTTCTGATACTTATTTATGGCCAGCTTTTCTTGGATATGCTTTTTATTTATAGGTACCGAGACGCTGGAAGAGAAGTAGTAGAAGTTCTTCAGGATTTTTCTACTTTCATTCAAGTGGCAAGTATAGATGAGTCTTATTTAGACCTCACAGAATGTGTTGAAGAGCGGATTTTACAAATATCTGAAACTGAGGGTGGTGTATGTTCAGAAAAACTTCCTTCAACATTTGTAATTGGCTATTCTGATGACAAATCTAACAATGAAGGTATAGGAAATTCTTTACTGCTATTGTTTCAAATTCTCAGCTTGAAGAAATTTAATGCTTACCATGTTTTCAGATCAAAGGCTATCAGGGCTAGATAATTGGCTCCAGTGTCTGTCTAACCCAAGCTATTTGAGACTTGCTGTGGGAGCTATGATTGTTGAAGAGATGAGAGCTGCAGTGTTTGCACGTACCTCTTTCCGGTGTTCAGCTGGTATATCCTACAACAAGGTATCTTCGAATTGCAAATCCAAATATGATTGTGGATGATCCTAAACATTTCTCTTTTGATTGTGCAATGTTTTTTTCAGCCATTAGCCAAATTGGTTTGTGCTGTTCACAAGCCAAATCGTCAAACTGTTCTGCCTCCCGACAAGGTAGGGCTATTTTTATCTACTCTCCCAGTCAGAAAAATGCGCAACTTAGGTGGAAAGTTTGGTAAGGAAGTTGTAGAACGCCTGGGCTGCGAAACCATGGGTGATCTTGCTCGCTTAAGCTTACGTGAACTGCAGCGCCATTACGATGAGAAGAATGGGTAATTTCAGGCTTATTTTACTTTGGTATCTTTTCTTCAACTCTGTTCTAAATTCTTATGTGTTTTTACTTTTAGGTTGTGGCTCTACAATATGGCTCATGGTATTGACCATGAACCTGTTACAGTACGCCTCATACCCAAATCCATTGGTTGTAGCAAGAATTTTCCTGGAAGAACTGCACTGGCATTGCAGAAAAATGTAGATTATTGGATGCTACAGCTGACAACAGAGCTAGTTGTGCGTCTTTCAGAGGACCAAGCTAAAGTAATCTCAATTTTTAAAAAAATACTGCTGATAAAACATGTACAAACTTATCTATATTTATAGAGTAATGTCTTTGTTGATCTACCTGTTTTGTGCAGAACAAGCGCCGTGCCCAACACCTCACAGTCTCTGTGAGTCAAGATGCTGAAGATGGTACCTTGGGTTCTGTCACTCGATCAGGACCCCTTCCGTGCTATGATGTAGATCGAATTGTAGCCCTTGCTCTTCAACTGATATCCAAAACAAATGTTGCTCATCCCTCTACTGGTACTTGGTATGTTAGTGAAGCTTATACTGGATTACAATTTACTGAAAAATGGTGTCCCGTTGATGTAATTTGATTTCTTCATATTGTAGGGACCCTCCTATTAAAAACATAAGCTTATCTGCAGGGAAATTTACTGGAGATTGTATGTCCCAGAAGTCATCTATTCAGTCGTTCTTCAAGCAAGTATCTAAAGACAATTTGCAAACTGAAGCATCTTCTGGAAGCTCTGAAACTCAAGCTGCAAGGCAAAAGCAAGACGTCCAAGAGGAGGGGCAAGAACCAAGCATTCCACAAAAAAAGAAGAAGCGATCCCTTGTGAACTATTTTAAACAAAATAATGTGTCCTCTGACAATGATTTGAGTAGAGACATGTTCATGGATGAAACAAGTATTGGAAGTGACAGTGATGTAGTTGCAGCACAGCCATCTGCAAGAAAAGAGACTTTTATCCATTCGGGAAAAGATTTCAGCTTCAGCAATATCAATGCTGTCACTCAGTCGCAAAAAATTAGAAAAAATGGTAGGGATAGTGCGGGGAAGTCTGAAAGCGTTATCACACAGTCCAAAAAAAGAAAGAGCTCTGACAAAAGTGATCAAGCTAGGTGTCCAGAGATTCTTGAAAGTGCTGTTGGTCACTCATTCTTTGCTCGGTATTTGTTGGCCAAGGAGAAAATCCATGAGGCTCATATTAATTTAGAACCAAAGCCTTCTACTAGCAAAAGTAACTTTTCTTCAACTGTAAGAGAATTAGAAACAGAACTTTCTGACCAGGATTGTGAAAATAATGAGGGTAATGAGAATTGTGAGAAATGTGAAGAGTGTGGAAAATTAATAGCTCTTCAGGAATTCCCAGAGCATGTTGATTACCATAGTGCTTTAAAACTGCAGAAGGAGCTTAATGATCAACTTACACCACCAGAAGTGAATGCTCCTGGTCCCTCAGGAACAAACAAAATTAAGAATCAAATTTCCCATCCTCCTGATGACTCTTCTAGCAGAACAACCTTAGGTAGAGATACTGACAGCAATCCGTCTCCTCCCATGGAAAGGTGTAGTTATTGCAGCAAACTCATTCCCCTGCAAGATTTTCCTGAACATATTGATTATCATAGTGCTCTAAACCTTCAAAGGGAATTAAATAAGCCAGATCCTCCATCTGTCACTTCCAACATCTCTGGTAAAAACAATGCCAACAAGAAGGGACGACCTTCCAAACAAGCCCCCTCCCCTGCCAAAAAAGGGAAATACAATACCATTGCTTCATTTTTTGGACCCAAGTAGATTTTGGAATTGATACATTTTTTATTCAAATTTTATTCTAGATTTACGATATTTGTGATTTGTCAACAAAGGGCTGCTCTTCTCTTTTCAAGAAAAAGAAAAAAGAGCTATTGTGATTCACATTTCTATTCTGATTCACTGTGTTACAAGTGGTCAGTGTGTTTTAATCGCTTTTATGTCAGAACTGTATTAGTATTTTATGTGCCAGATTTTGACGCCGATGCTGGAAGGTGAGCTCGGGGAGCGAGGTAGTGTGACGCCTCTTGACGCCTGCGAGGTGTCGCATAGGCCACCCGGCACAGCAGACATGTTGTGCGGTACTGCCTATCCCTCCATTCGCAGGCGCCTCGGCTCTCGGACAGCTGGCGAGTTGTTGAGTTTTATAAAACGTGTGAAGTAAATTATTTTTTAAACATTTATTGGATTGTCCCTGTTTATTGACCTGTCTGGCACATTGGAGCCGCATGAAGCTTCCCTTTCCATGTGCCATGGGAAAACCCTCCGCCTCCATCGCCATCCATTTTTCAGCCGAGGGGGTCGATCTCCACTGGGTGGAGAAGGGTGATGGTGGGAAGGCTACTGATACTGGTGACGTTGACGAAGCTCCCAAACCTGATCGAAGCTTACAACGTTGTTCGAAAAGAGCAGCTTTATGCAATGTCACTCAATTAAAACAACGCTGAAACAACTCTAATTACACGCAGCAAGGGTCAGCGGGGTCGACGTTCGGAACAGAACGTTCACAGCTCACGTGGCGTGCGGGCCGCTCGATCCCCGTGCCCTGCTCCAGGCATTCATATTATTAGGCGCTTCGATTTAATGACGGACCCTCATCGGAAATCACCAATGATGGTCCATGTGGTGCAGAAGGGCGAGCGCGCTCTTTAATTACTGGATAGACTTTTGCACCCCCACCCCCTCCCACACCCTCGACCGAATTGAATAACAAAACAAACAGCTGCGAAGCTCCTCCCTTCGGTCGATCCCGATCCGGTCTGACTACGCGGACTCCAGCGGGAAAAAATCCCTTTGCCGGTACAACGAGGGCTGATTAATGGTTGCGGCAACTCTCACCTCTCACTGTCGCCATAGCACCGAGGGGCAAACCACTGGCAAAATCGTGTGTAGAAAGCTGGCCAAGTCACGATTAAGACAGTAAAATCTTGTGAAATCCCAAAAGTCTTTTGAAGTCTCGCCAAGTCCAGTAAAATCCCCTAAAATCACCCCCCTCCCCTCCCCAAAAAAATCCCCGGAAGTCTTAATACATCCGAACCTATTTCAACATAAATCCTGGACGTGTCGGACGATTTAAGTTAAAATAAGGGCGGCTTTATGAAGACTCCGGGCGACTGCGGCTGATTTCAGTGGAACTCTACGGGATTTAGCGGCCGGTTCCAGTGTCCGAAGCTCCCTAAGCCTCGCGTCCCGCCGGGTCCCGACAGCCGCTGTGCCGGAGCAGCCGGAGCCGATGTCTGCCCCAGCTGCCCGCTCCCCGCTCCCACCACCCGCGGCGGTCGGGCGGCGGGCCAGTGGGGTGGGCCGAGGGCCTGGCGGCCTGGCGGCCTGGGGGGTGAGGGCGGTGCGGCGGCGCTCTGCGTGTTGCTGCCGGCGACTTCAGCGCCCTCGCGCGGCGACTTGGGTCGGCCGGCATCTGGCATCCCTCCCTGCTGCCAGTGGCTCACGGCCTCCGGGGCGGGGCGGGCCAGGCCTCATCGCCATCGCAGCTCCGCGCCGCCGCTCCGCGCCACCCGGGGAGCCTGTGGTGCCCGCGGCGGCCACGCCGAGCCCAGCCCCTGCGGCGCGCACAGCACCCCGACCGCAGCCCCTCTGCAGCCGCCACTACTCAGCACCAGGTGCGCCTACGCAACTACCCAGCGGTGCGGGTCCGGGCAGCGGCGGCGGCGTCCGCGCTCGGCCGCAGAGGTCCGGTGTCTCGGGCCCCCCCTTACTCCGTTGGCCCGCCGGGCAAGCCTGTTATTGTGGGCGGGCAACGTGACCACCCCGCACCCTAAAAGAAAAGGATGCTCGATTCGAAGCAATTGCTACGGTAACTCGTGGTTCGTGGCGGAGTTTCTTGAATAAAGAACGTGATGCTGAGCTGCAAGCACACGATGCTTGGCGCCAGAGCGGCTGCAATACTTCAGTCAAGCATAACATTCCTGAATCATGGATAGTTGTGCTTGGAAGAAGCATACTATGCTGCGCAGAGAATTTGTGGTTCAAGCGTCAAAATTGCTTAGGATCGAGCATATTATGCATGGTTAAAGGACATTTTTTTAGAGTGCGGCCAGCTCCGTTGGGGGACGCGCTGTGGATGAATGCAATAACCTGCCCCTCCCCTCCCCTACAAAGAACGTGGTGGGGGCGAGGGTGCCGGCGGCGCTGCGGGCGGCACTGTGCCGTTCACGCATCGGTACAGCAGAGAGTGAGGTTACGGGGTGGGAAGCGGATTCCCCGATGGAATGGTGGCTCCTGCTACGTGTTCCTCTATCGAAGGGGAAGGGGACCGCGATCAATGCTCAGAGAACTGGCGCAAAAAAAAAAGAAGAAGTGCAGAGCACTTTTGGCAGCAGCGGAGTGGAGCCGCCCCCCGAGGGACGTGCCGAGTCTGGCCGCTGCCGACCTGGCAGCCTGGCAGCGACCCTGGCGGGGGGGGGGGGGGGGGCGTCGTGGGGGGTCACCTCTCGCCTCCTGGTCTCTGTGCGTCACCTGCTGGCCTCATTAGAACCACCCCACTTGCACCGCGTGTCGTGCTCTGTACATCGTTACGTGCAAGTCATATATATTCTTTGGCGAAGCCCTTACTTAATTAGCCCAAACATGTATATGCGTGTCCGCGCAATTTCTCGAGAACGGTTAGAAAGTTGGACCGAGTCCTCCTTTCATCATATCGGAGTCAGCCTCAGATTAGGGGCACAAGCGATCCCTTGGATGATTTCCACAAGCGGTCTAAAATTTTAAACCCGCCGGTTGGCGCCGCGAGTCGGCGACAGCGGCGCATCGGCGCGTCCGGAGCTCCGAGGCTGTCCGAGGCCCTGTTCGGGACGTCTCTTTCCTGGCGTTGCAGCGTCGCAGCGGTGACCATGCGTCGGGCGCGGGCCGCGGCCACACGTCTGCAGGTGCCACGGACCGCGCCGCTCCTGCTGCCGCCGCTGCTGCTGCCGCTGCTGCTGCTGCTGCTGCCGTTGTGACTGCTGCAGGCCGTTGCCACCGCCACCGCCACCGCCACCGCCACCGCCACCGCCACCGCCACCGCGGCCGTGCCGCGGGCCAAGCCGCTGTGCGAAGTTCTGGTGAGCAGCCGCCGCCCAGCCGGGGGAAAGATGAGCCAGTCAAACTTATCTGTTTCAATTCCATAGCATAACTTTGTGTTGTTCAGTTGAATCGAAATTTCGATTAACTTGCAAAAAAAAAAATCGTCAGTTTATGAAACGTTGTTTCGAACGTATCAAATGTTCTGTAGTGCTTCGATATAGTATTAACTACGGAGGCTTTTCCGTAAAACTCGATTTAGTTTTAGAGAAACCCGTCACTCATGCACCATCTCCCCGCTCACAGGATGGGGCGTCGTCCGTTCGTGCCTGCGGATACGTCGAACATAGCAGCGGTGAGACCAATCAGCGCGCGCCTGGAGGCTGACACCGAGGGGGAAACAACCCGGCGAGAAAACGCCCCGCCGGCCCACCCCCAGCCATATCAAATAATTATAATCCTAGTAAAGTGCGCCGCGCCGTAGACGCGCACTCGTGCCTGGCGGGTCTCAGCGCCTGGGGGGTTAGGCAGCTCCGACCTCCCCACGCACGCGTGTCGTGCGGGCTGGCCTACCCCGTCAACCTACTTTATCATGGGTGACGCCTGTCGCGGCCGGCCACGTCCTCCTCATGCGCGGCCCTTGTTTACCCTTCACGAAGTGACTAACTGATTGTGGTGGTTACAGCGTGCTGCCTCGAGCCCCTGAGCTCCAGTCCCGTGAGCAGCACGCAGCGCCACCTGGCGGCCGGCCCCGAGTGGACGGCCTACACAAACATCACTTTCAGCGGCCTCACCAACGGTTCGTATCGATCTCCTCAAGAGCCGTTCCGGACACGAAAACCCGACCTAAATCGCCGAATGCGGCTTCTGATGGATTTCTTTCATGTCCGGATAATTGCGTACCAAGTTTGAGGGCTGTAGTTCAATATTTGTATCAGTATAATTTGTGAAAATTTCCCCCCCCCCCCAAAAAAAAAAGTCGTTTCTACGGCTTTGGGCCATTCCTTCCACGCGGTTTGGCCCAATGCTCATTGAAAGAGGGGTTGATTCTATACAGAAGATGACGAAAGACAGGCCAGAAAATGTAGATGCATCATTACCATTCCCATGAAAACGAATTTCTTGTCAAAATTAATAAAACCCCGTCGGGGCTTGGATCCCGGCGCTGTCTGCAGACGCGCTCTACCTGGTGAGCCACGACGACAGCTGCGGCCCGGACCACGCGTGCTGGGAGGTGTTCCCCGGGTGGATGCAGCAGCAGCCGCAGCGGCCGCAGCAGCCGCCGGCCTGGGCCCAGGTGACTGTCTCCTTCCTGCCCGGGCCCCGGCCGTACAGCGTCGCCCTGACGACGGCCACCGTCTCCCGCGGGGCGGCGGCCGGCGGCCCCAACGGCTCCGAGCCGGCCGACTGCACGCTGCTGCGCGCCAGCAACCCGCTGCTGGACGTCGTCGGCCACGAGTGAGTGCCGACGCACGCGGCCCGCCCCGGCGCGGCGGTCACACGGCCCCCAACCGCTCACCCCCGCCTCCTGTGCCCCCCACGCAGCGCCACGCTGCGGATGCTGCCGCCGCTGGGCCTCGACGGCGTGCCCTCCGAGGCGCCCGAGTACTTCCCCCCCGTCAACGTGACCCTGCACAGCGACCAGTGCAACATCAGCTGCCGGGACTTCCGCGTGCCGCCGCAGTGCCGGCGCGGCGGGTACCGCAAGACGAGCCTCTACATGAAGAAGGTGAGCGAGTGTGCGGTGCGTCACTCCGCGGCCCGCCGGGCCGCGGGCGACGTGTTAACGGGACGCCCAAACACTGTCGCCCGTCCCGGCGAGCGGAGTGCCGATGTGTGGCGGTAGCCGGAGCGCGGCCCCGCGCCCCGTGCGACGCTACAAAGCTGTGCGCAAACACCACAGGGATGGCGTCCGCATGCCTCCACACACACACACACTTGAAGATTTGTTATTTGGAAATTTGTGAAAGGGGCCGTGTTAAGTCTGAAGCCAGGATTCTGAAAACTGAGGTCACAATTATCCTCTCTGGCAGAAAATGACGAGTTTATTGGCAGGCCTCTCCTAGCTATCAAGGCTAAATCTTTTACTGAAAAAAAATCTCCCGGCGTCAACTGAACGCAGCTCCGGTCACAATGTGTAACCAAGTCCAGTGATTCGGCTGGCGGGCGTGACTGCGTGTGAAAATCAGTTGACATGAACAGCTCTGTGGCATGTCGGTGTTGTCGCTGTGGACGGCTCGTGAGCGGAATCGTGTTCTCTTTGGCGCAGCCGTTCGAGGAGGTCCTGTTCATCCGGAACGTGACGAGGTGGCCCACCATGTCCGAGGTGGACCCCGGCCTGTCCAACGGCACCGGGGACGCCCAAGGGGCGCTCATGTTCCACTGCGCGCGGGTGAGTGTATGCGTGTGAGTGGCGCGGTGGTGCCGGCCGCCCAGCCGCCCCCCGCTGCCGGCGAGGCCTCACTCCCCCCTCCCTTATCGAGCGCCGCGCGTCGCTCCATTGTCCAGCCGCTTCCATATGACGCCGAGGGCTCTGCACATACAATAACGCACTTGCATCCTCGGCGTGCGGCCTTATCGCATGAGCGCGGGGAGTCCCCCCCGGCGCCGGTCCCCGCGGACCCGGCACCCGGCACCCGGCACCCGGCGAGGCGAGCCGCGCACCAACAACAGACGCTTCTTTGTTTGACAAAGATTGATTTTTTTTCCTCCTGTCCAGGTGTTTTTAGGGGGCTGTGTGGTGGCCACTTCGACGGTAGCTGTGCACCATGGTAAGAACCGGGCGTACGTACGGCGGATAGAATTTAAGAGCCACAAAGTTTGAGTCGAGCACGGCACGTATACGCATCTTGCAAATTTCACGCGTGTCGCCGTTGTTTGGTTCTGTGACGAGGGCTCGCGCGGCCCGGTGTTGCAGGCCCGGCGCGCGCCCCCATCCAGGTGGTGGTGATCACGACCAAGTGGAGCGTGGCGGTGGCCGCCGTGTGCTTCATCATGCTGCCCGTCTGCCTGGTGGTCCTGGCGCTGTTCCTGGTCAACAGCCTGAGACGTGAGTGTGCCGCGCGGCGCCACGCCGACGCGACTGCCGCCGCCGCGGGCCGTGACCGAGCTGTGCGGGTTGCAGACGTCCGCCGGTACCGCCACGCCTTCCGGCCCGGGGGGCCCGCGGCCAAGCCGGAGTCCAAGCCGGCGCCCAAGCTGCTGGCCAAGGCCGAGGCGGCGGCCGGCCGCGTGCTGCTGCTCTACAGCAGGCCCGCGGACGCCGGCGAGTGCGCGGCCTTCGCGGCCGCCGTCCGCGCCCTGCGCCGACTCCTGACCGCCCGTGGCGCCGACGGCGGTGTCCAGGTGGTGGACATGTACGAGGACCCCCTGCTGCTGGAGGAGGGCGCCGTGCTGCGGGCGTCGTCTCTCCTCGGCGACGAGGACGTGCGCCTGGTCGTGGTCAGCTCCCCCGACATGGCGGACGCGCTGCGCGCCTCGCACCGCGACACCCACCAGGTGTTCGTCTCGACCGTCATGCTGGGCATCTGCCACGCCCCCGAGCGCATGGCCAGCCGCGTGTTCGTCGTGAGGTGAGGACCCGTGAGGACCCGTGAGGACCTGTACGGCCTTACTGCTGCGATTCACTTGGACAGGGCTCTGACTCGATCAAACCCTGTTGACAGCCTCGACACATGGCACCGGCCCAACTTCTTTGACGGGTTCCCGTTCCACGCGCACTACGCGTTACCTTACCATTTGGACGATCTCCTGAAGGCGATACCAGGGTATGTAACCAGATAGGCCTGTACTAGGCATTTGAATTGGTATATATTTTTAGATTTTTTTAAAAATTCAATACCTAGTAAAGGTCTGTCAACCCCCACAATTTGGTTTGTGCTTTGAAACTCTGAACACAGGAGTAGCATTGCTAACGTGGTCGTCGTGTGAATAAAATGCTTTGTTGATCGGCAGGCTCTCTGTGGATGTGTCATCTCCAGGACGTAAGCAAGCCGACGAACAAGCGCTGAGGAAGTTCATCAAGCAGTGTAAGTAAAGAAATATTTGCGAGAAGCAGCGAGTCAGTCACAGTTCTGTTGCTCACGGTATACCAATCTGTTACAGATACTCAGCTAAAAGAGAAGGCCGCCGTCGTTGAACTTTGATCCGCGAGTCGTATCCAGAGTCATGCCAGGAGGGGCGGTGAATCAACGACTTGTAAAGAGGCGCTTTAAATATATGGCACATTTAAATTGTTTGTGGTACCAAAGACTGAGAAATACTTTAGAAGTGGACCATTCAAAATCTGTTTCTTTACGTTTTGACAAGAAAACCAATAAACGGAAGAGAAAATAAAAACACTGCACCTCCAACGGCTCATCTATTTATTTTAGTATAGCGGGATGGGAAGACACGGGAAAGGGGGGCAAGGGGGGGGGGGGGGGAGATAGTGCGAGGGTGGGGAGCAGCCCGGGCCAGGTGTAGTCCTGCGCAGAAGCGAACAGTCGCGTCTCTGGCCTCGTCGGCCGCAGTCGGCCGGAGAGTGCACGCCGCTCTGTGCGAACGCCGAAGCTATGGGTGAGTACGACAAGCCATCTGTCCCCCACATCTGTATCCCATTAATCTTCTTCAGACCAACACAAACAACTGCGACCATTGGCCGCAAATTCAAATGAATTGTTTCTTAATTTACAAAAAAAAACTACACTCAATAATTTCAACAGCTTTGGGCGTAGTTGTATGGGCAATTCCTGCCATGTCATTTGGGCGCCAAAAAAATTGAATCGGTCCGGATGGTAGTCGATGCGTTCTAGCGAGCGGAGAAGAGGCGCAGCCGGGACCAGCCCTGCCCACGGGGCCCGCGAGGCGCGGTGCCTGCGAGCACGTAAACAGGACCCAAGGCTAAATTCTGCGTTGGTCGTGAGTAAACAGAGGCTGGCGGGGGGCAGGACGCGCCGGCAACAGTTCCCTGGGCGCTCTCTTTCCGTGCGACACGCCGGGCGGACGTACGGAGGGGATAAGTCTTCTGCCGGATTCGTTAAAAATAATCTACACGATTTGCAGTCCACCGCCAACCTGCATGACCAAGGCCGATTTCGGCCAATGCGCTATCAGCAAGGCCCGTGGTCATGACCATGATACCAGTATCACAGGTATACATGAAGAACGGGTGATGCGAGTAAAGCTTGGATTCGCAGTAATCCAGTTCTGAGTTCCGTGCGTTAGCACGTCGTCAGAAAAATCTCTCAATCTCTTTTCACATTTCTTCATTTATTTAAAAAGTGGCGAGTATTGAAGAGGGTTGATTGCTTATACTGTTCGGATTGCTTACACTGTTAGGAAACTACTTCGCGCATAAGAAGCCGAGCTCTCCATAATTGAAAACAAACAGTTCTGTTACAGGAGGCCCACCCAGGTGAGCTCCCACGATCCCGCGGACGGATCAGTCCTGGCAGTCATGTTTATACGGCAGCTTCAGGCGTACCTCTCCCTATTCATGTGCGCGAACTTGGCGATTGGGCGTAGGCCGACGTGCCTCTTTCAGGTGAGCCTTTGGCAATGTGTGGAGCGTGGTCCGTTATCTCGACACTGTAGATAAGACGGACTGCGTTTCGAAACCACGTCAAAATGAAAGGTTGTCTGGCCCGCTCCCAGGCCTCCGATCACTTTTCTGGCCGAGCCGGGCTCATGAAGCGCCTTTCGGGTAGGCGGCCACAACGGGCTCGTGTCGTGCGGGTTAGCCTACCCTCAAACGCGTGGGCGCTCGGCAAGGTTTTCGGTTTCGGTCGGACCCTGGATCGTTGACATCTGAGTTTGCCACGCTATAGAGTTGAATGGATATAGTGAGTATGACAACTGTCTTGTTACAGAAATCAGAACTGGGATGGAAGTCCTGTAACGGCTTCATTCAGCAAGACCGCAACGAAAGTAAGTGTAACAACAATTTCTCGCAAATGATGCAAAATTTAGAGCTCTCGAGTCATCAGCCTTGTTCAAGATCTTTACTTCTGTTTCTCACAGTTTTGTTGTGAACTTTGCAACGCGCTCAATCAGAGTTTAAAGTGGTATGTTTTCTTTCTCACTATAGTTTGTTGCGCAATTGGAAACTACCCATTCCGGAAAATTATTAGAAATGCTACAATTAATACAATTAATGGTTCAGTTCAGACAATGTTTAACTTCTCCAGTCACCTTGACAATGGTAAGTGTTATAAGACTGGTATGAGAGAAATTTTAATACAATGCACATTTTAAGTTAATGTAATATAAATGGAGCCAATTATACATAAGCAAAAAAAAATATATAGACAACTTACAGAGCGCAAAAATTGTTCACTTTTTTTATTTTTCAGTTAAGCACATGTTTGTGCTGGACCACTCTAAACGGTGCTTGATGCCTTCCGAGTGCTTCTTGTTAGATGCGGATTCGTCTTTTTCGTTTAAACAAAACGTACAGTTCAAACTTACGGGGGACGAGCCCTTCCATGTGTTGTACTTCTCTGAAACGGAATACAATCACTGTAAGAACCTGTAGATTTTAACCTGCTAACGCTAATACAACGTTGCATGATCAATTCAGTGTGATGTTTTTTTTTTAGGGATTCTGAACACCACGAGTAAAGAGTGCAAATATTTCCAAGCAAGTTCGATCATGATCGATCAGGATGGAGAATCGCGATCTGAGTGAGTTTATGGCATCATTGTTCCGCGTGGATATTCAGTGGTAAGGATGTCCTGCGATAGAAGAGACGCCATGACTTACACAAATTGCCAGTAAATCTTTCCTATTTGCAGTCTAATCCTGCACATTAGACCGCCAGATGGAAACCAAGTGGCACAAGCAAACATTTCCTCAGTGTGCTTGTACATTCACAGCGCAAAAACTAGGAACAACTTCACGTGCACTGGAGGTGTGAAGTCACAAGGCGAAATTAAGAAACATTTCTGCATCGACAACGTAAGATGTTTATGTTTAATCATGACACCTATGTTAAAGATGACCGGCAACCTTGATGAATGCTGGAATATCAGAAAGATTGAGCAAACACTCTCGATGCAAAGTGCGCGTGTCAACGAAGATGAGAAATGGAGAAATATTTGATTTTTACAGCCATTCGGGAACGGTGGTGTTCTTCGTATAGATAACGCCACACATTTCTACAATGGGAGTCACGATTTAACTCATCATTGTGTACAGGTAAGTGCACTTCAAATCCAAGTGTGGACAACGGATGGTCCACGCTAGGAAGTGTGAACCACGTTTGGTCCGCACTTTGATCGTCTCACCGGCCCTACCCTTTACTGTGGGTATTTATTACTCCCAAGTGTAGACCAAGCTCGTGCTCCACGCCTCCTGATGTGGACCAAACGTCGTCCACGCTTCCCAGCGCGGACCATCCGTATACGCTACCTTGCGTGGACCAACCGTGGTCCACGCAAGAAAGTGTGGAGATGGTCCACACTTGGATTTGCAGTGTGTTTTAAAAGTTTTCCCTAAAAACAAAAAATCTCCATGTGGCTGACGCAGTTGTTTTTTTAAAGGCAAATATGGGAGCCTACTGCTACGTGCTATCCGAAATGCTTATTGTCACACGTAAGATCCTTTGTGGGCTTTTCGATTATTAGTTTGTAAACTGTGGAAGAGTCGTACTTAAAAGATTTATTTCCAGCACCCCAAGATAGAAAACCAACTAATTCTTACTACATACCGCACTTTTTAACGCCAGCTTTATGGATTTTGACGAGTTTTCTATGTGCTGCCCTCGTTTTCTCGTGCCTTGTGTACCTGCTGCGACGTTCTCGTGAGTTGCCAACACTGCACATTTTCTAGAAAGTTTAAAAGATAAACCACACTATTTTACCAGAACACCATTTTATTATCAGGCAATCACCATAAACCTGATCCAGTGTCTCCAGAGGAACCACTAATTGAGAGGCACTCATTTAGAGGAGTGCTTTTGTATTGCAAAGAGGACAGTCAGCTGGAAAATATAGTAGTTGATCTCATAGATATAATTGCAAGAGACAAACGTGTCGAGGTAGAACATGCAATCGTCTTGATAGGACATACGAAAATCTTGACAATTACTCTACAGCGTTTATGTGTTCGCAGATAGTGAATCCGTACAGCCAGGCGGAGCTCAGAGATGCAGGTGCTCCAACGTATGCGCATTGCCTGCTAAAACCAGGGACATATATTCTTTCACTCAAAACAGTGAAGGGCCAGGCTATCAGAAATGCACCGTCAAATGACGTCCCCGACATCTTCGACCAATTTTACTTAGCAGCGTGCCGTATTATAGAAGCACAACCCACTCTATTCACTGTACTTAATTTAACGTAAGCATTTCAGGTAACGACGCCGCAATCTGGTCTATCAACTATTCATTTATTCAGTTATCTTATTACCTAGCTTCTGGACGGTTGTAGATGACGCAAATGCTGAACCGGTGTACCTACTTCCAGAAAAAATAGAAGATTTGCTGAGAGATATTGTAGGGTGAGTTGTACTTACCTTCTCATTTCGCCAACAGTGGTACCCATTTGCCTGTACAATTTCCTAACGTTTACGCTTTCCTTCACCAGTGGCGAACATCTGAACGATTTCGGAATCCAAGTGAAAAGGCTCGGGAAAAATATCTACAGATGTGCGTATAAAATTTAATTGACTAGAACAATGCGCAATAGGGACTCCTCAAGAACTTAGACCGGATATTAAGGAGAATTTAAGAATCACAAAATCGGAACCAGTATGGGGGGGGCGAATTTTTCAGTCGGCTCGTGCCCGACGCCCGCGACGGTGCTGCGGTTCCCCCAATGTGAGTTCTTGAATTCTTCTTCACATCCGGTCTGAGTTCCAGTGGAGTATCGTAAAGGAGCTAATATTGTATTGTTTTTAAATTTTACAGATCGCAAGGGGCTTTCACCTTGAAGATCATAGTCTAATACCGAAGGAAAAAATAAACCAAATGATATCTTCAAATTTGATTTCCGACCGAATGGAAGGTTTTTCAAAATGTCTGTAAAATGTGATGTTGTGATTTAATAAAATCCTCCTCCTGTCAATTACGTTGAGCATGTGACTTTTGGGGTTTTTGGAAAATGCTCAACGCATGCCGATCAATAAAACGAAAGGTAGGCAACAAACAATCGTTTTATTGGTCGGGAAAAACTGTTTCAAGGAGTTGTAACAAGTTAACATTCTCCACTGCGTACGCACAAATAGCATTCAAACGTTAATACTTACACATACTGTATTAATACTATGTATACAATAGAGAACAAAAACCTGCGGACAGTGGCAGCCAATCAACGAAACATTTTCCTCGCATCAGATACATCATTCCTAAAAGTGGTAAAGCACAATGCCAAGGTTCAAATGCCTGATTATATACATGGGATTCACCCACGATACTAGTCTAATTTTTTGAGGGAGAATCAGTCCTTCATCATGCAGTCAAATGGAAGTATCATTTTGCCTCTTTTTCGTACATAAGATATACTTTCAAACTTGTAGGTGTTCACATCTATCTGATGAGAAAACGTTTCCCCTAAAAATTAATATTCACGTTTATTTTCATTTCTCTAACGAAAAGTAAGAGACGCACTATTACGAGGGCCATTCGTTTTTTCTTGCTAGAACAAGAGCAGAGTGCAGGCGACGAAACAGATAAGAACATTCCTAAGAACCCCTAAGAACATTCCTTAAGCAAGGAAAAATAACTTAACATGGTTAACAGAAAATCTCCAAAATCGCATGCCAAATCGAGCCAGCAAGGAGAAACCGGGCTTTACATCCAATACACATTCAAAATCTTGCATTGGACTTTCGTTTTAATTCATATGTAACATCTATAGTCTTAAGAGTAGCAAAAGCTAAAAAAAAACGAAAATCGTGTATATTAGATGTAGAACCAAGACCAACAATACCTCCCGCCGTTAGGGCAAACGAAACATTATCACTGAGGTTTAAAATTTAGAATACGGCTGCAGAAAAAAAGGTCAAGGATCATCAGTGAAATTTCACACTGCATGCCTTAATTGAGCCCAAGGAGATCTGTGTAAGCTTTCGCTCGGTGAAAATGCATTTTGACCGCAAGTGATTTGACTGTAATATCATTTCTGTGTAGAACATAACAAAATTTCAACATATGTATGAAAGATCTGATAAACGCTTTCCGCACAGTAAACAACTTTTTCCACAGCAAAAAATCGTTGAAACAGTACAAGTACAATCTGCATCAGCATATACACGAAAATATAGAACATACTACAATAACAAAGGGGCTGTGTAAAACTAATATCCCCTGCTAAATTCTGTATTTGAATTTTTTGAAGAAAGATATGCTTTGGTTAATAGAATGCTTTCCAGTGGTGGTAAAGTGCGCTAAGTCAAAATTTTCCGCTCTTTGAACGATGTGTTTGTACTTGTGAACTGCATACATCTGGAGATTCTTCATCCACTGAACCCGATTATTACTATATTTGCCTAGTACTTCAAGCCAGTACATTTGTCAGTTATTCAGCAAGCCAAAGATAAGTCTGACTATGTTATTATCTTGGATTTTTAAGAAACGAAAGTAAGAAAACCCTCGTTAAAGATATTTGGAGATCCAGCACCCTGATTCTTCAATTTAAAATGATGGATAAAAGTGGGGAAAGGGCCACTCAGTCTCCTATTACATATCGTGATGTTGTGCATTTTGCAGCAGACTCTATTGCAACAGGCATCACACAAACGTAGCGAAGATACATACGAATTCATAGGTACAAAACAGGTCAATTACAATCTTAAAATAACATTCTCATGAAGTTACAGTTATTGCAAACTATATTAACACTCGTTACGCAGAGCACAAGAGGGATTGAGTTTAAACCTAAAAGACATTAATTTTGTCACAAAAATAAGACATCCCGAAATTCACATTCTCCTTTTCGGAGATACTGTTCTTGAGTAACACACTATGTGCCGTGACGCGGAGCATGCGGGTCTTAACAGAAATTCATATCCCGAAACATTGAAATGCTCTTTCGATAGTGATTAGCAGTGAAAGTAAAACAGCAAATCCAGCCATTTAGTCGAAGGAAGTACAAGTGAAACGTCATGAAAATATAATGATCTAAAACCTTCACAGCCTGATCAATGGTTACGTCACAAATTGCGGTTTGTTGTGAAGACTGGCTGAATACGGAGAGGAATGGGGTATCTCGTTTCGGATAGACTATGAAACTAATCGCATTCCCTTTGGATGTACTAAAAGCTGAGCTTTCATAAAGATCTTGAGTTTAACAAATGTCCACCTGAAAAGAATTATCGTTTTCAACGTTGAAACAATAGGAACGTTTTAAAAAGTTAAACCAAAAATGAAACCGAAGCTACACATAATTGTATCAGTAAATAAAATGGGGCCAAATTATCTTGAAGTAAAACTTTGAGCGTCCCTAACGTATAGACGAGAAGAGTTTGCACTCAATGCAGTTCACAGCTTCTCATTAGGCTCAATTTTAATGACGCTATTTATGCTCATCTTAATGGAAAATTACGAATTGTCCACAACACACGCCAAAACCCCAGGGCACAGCAGAAACGCACAAACTATACAA
This sequence comes from Megalurothrips usitatus, assembly GCA_026979955.1. Classification (NCBI taxonomy): domain Eukaryota; kingdom Metazoa; phylum Arthropoda; class Insecta; order Thysanoptera; family Thripidae; genus Megalurothrips; species Megalurothrips usitatus. The sequence continues at coordinate 14,920,893 of CM049593.1, forward strand.
GAATTAGGTTTTCAGTATTGAAGGCATTGTATGCTGACGACAGCAACCCTGCAATGACTCGTCCAAGGAATACAAGTGTATTTTTAATAGCTGGAGCATGCATGCAGTTACACTACAGTTCATGTATTAGAGGAAAAAAGAGTTAATGGGTTAAAAAGTAATCTACACTCTGAGTTAGAATGAATTAGAAAGATTCGACTGAATAAAGTAGCTCTAGAGATATGGTTGAGAGGAATATCTGAGTTTAGCTCCATAACATAAATCCGCCAAAATACTCTGAGAATTTTCCAATATGTCAAAGAAGATAGGAGAAAATAGGCAGAAAGATATTAGCTGATAAGTCGTTGGTAGGGAGAGATAGATGAATAAATAGAAAAATTAGGAGAGTACGCGCGTGTGCTGTCCCGCGGCCTGTCCACAACAACGTAAGTAAACAACAAATCACTTCCTCAATGTAGGTACAAATTTTCATCCTTCATTCATTTTCATATTCATAGCAACTATCAACACTTTAAAAAAAATTTAAACAGCACTTTATTATCTAGATAATTTTGTCAATAACAAAATTTATATACATAGCGTAGGGCTCCGAAAAACCAATACCCAGCTCAACGATATTTACACTACCGTACGCAACACATGTCCGAAATTCTACGTCTCCTCTAAGTCGCCTACGCGTTGCCTGTACCAACACACTCAGGCGCTCTATATATATTTATAATATATACATAAAACGTATTGTACTGATAAATTTTGTGCCCTCCTCAATAATGAATGAACATTAAATTGAGAGCACATCGGACTCAAGGACCGGGACGGTCCAAAAATCACAAAGAAAATTGCTGCAGAGAAAAATACCCTGAAGGGTCCAGGACACACCGCAACGCTCTTCTCCGATGCCCTGTTCCAACCATGAGCGTTTTTTGAGGTCCAATTGAATAAATGTACAACTAATTCTTTAAACCACGTGGGACGCTCATGTGGCGGCGATTTGAAACAGAAGCAAGTTTTTAGTCCGGAAAATAGCGTCATGAATCATTAAATCCTCTACTATTTTTCAACAGCATAACAATTAGGCTAGCACAATGGCAGTCTAAAATCTAAAACCAGCTGCTGCCACCACCTAATTTGCTCGCCAGACCCCCGAGCCCTTTGCCCATCACGTCACCCATCCTGCCAGCCACGTTGGTCGTTAGGTTGCTCAGTTTCGCTACCACATTTCCATCCTCGCCGATTGTCTCGCGGATGGTAACCTTGGGCTTGCTTCTCTCGCCGTCGTCGTCCATACTCTCACTGTACCTGATGGAGAATTGAATTATAAAAGTAAAGCTAGGCCTTCACAATAATACATACTGTGCATGAATCATGGATTCATTTTGAAAGTGGCCTACAGCATAAATTTAAGTTTGAGCTTGGGCAGTTCTTAAGTTACATTCAGATAACATTAAACTTACTCGTCAGCTTGGCTCATGGTCAGAGCACATGTCGCCTCCTCAGTCTGCATACGACTTGCCACGGTTTGGTAAGTTTTTGAGTTCAACTTATCCTCGATGACACCCTGGAGCTCGAAGTCAGTGTACATTTTCTAAAGACAAAAACACAATTTCAAGAATTAAAACAATTCAAAACGGCATATTATATACAAATACTACAATGTCTCAGTTTCACTCTTCAAATTTATACCTTAACGATAATGGACAGGCACTGGCACTGGTATACATGAAGAGAGTGGTCTAGGCGCTCTGACAGCCAGTTGCAAAGAACTTGCACTTGCTGGGTATACCATTGCTATACAAGAAAACCATAATTTCATTAAATCATAAAGAAGGGAAAATAATATTTACAATTAAAAATGCTGACCTCGAAAAAGTTCAGGATCCAAAGTTCATCCGTTATTTTGCTGCGAATCTGGTCCATGGCGTTCCTTGCAAAGTTGACGTAAGCTTGGCCCATGTCCTTCCCGGACCCTGAAACGTTCTGTACAGATACAGTGAGATTAAGACTGCGGTCATGACTGTTACGTGCACATTTTAATTACATATCTACAGTGCCACAAGAGAAATGATACCGTGAGTGAAATAAATATCTAGCAGCATCTAGCCACCCGATGCTTTTTTCTATTCGAAGTAAATAAGATAATTTTATATTACTACAATGAAAATAATCTGATCGCGAGTGCCGTGTGCTCGTATTTTAATTATGTGCTTCAAGTACACTGGTTTGTGACTACGTTTCTACGTTTAGAAGATTAGGTTCGTTGTTCTTTCCACGGACAGCAACGTTTCTCCGATCCAGCACACCTCGATGTTCCTGAAATTCCTACCGTGAAACTAAGGATGGAACCGATGAGGCTGCCCTCGTCGTAGCGACCCAACTTCGACAGCGTTGCCTCCAGCACGGAAACTAGCTTCTGGATGAGGCCCTGACTCATGCTTGTTAGCGTCTTCTCAATCAGGTCATCTATCTTGGTGTGATACTGATGCTGCAACAGAGCGGGAAAATGAGACGCGTTTCAGATAGAGCTGTCGGTGGGAAAGCGCGGTGTAAATACCATACCACATCAATGCCATCTACCGCGCATAGCTTGAAGGACTGGTTCTTGGCATCCAGGATAACGTTCACCATCGCACACATCTCCGACGGAAGAATGTAGTCGGTCGAGATGAAAGTGACGCCCTTCTTCAGCCACGACTGGAAAGCCGACTCCGTCCTGGTGATGCACGATTCGATCATATCGCTCGCCATCAGCTTCAGACGCTGCTCCAGGTGCTGTCGAAATTCTGCGTCCGGCCAATGTAGATCGCGGATGAAGGACTGCAGCGCGTCCAGCTTCCAGAAGAGGTCCTCTGATGTACCGCATCCGTTCCTGCGGCATTTCCAAGCCCACAAGTCTAGAGCAAACAATATTACTGCGTAATGAAAGTGTGTTTCTACGTTAACCTATAAGGTTACTTTGCTACCAATGGGAACGGTCGCTTACTAATCAGTCACTTCAGCTACTAAATTTTTAGTGAAATCGACAACTGTTCAGCGATTTTAGTCACCTAAACGGAAATTTGAAAACAGCGTGCACAGCTAGTTTAAACTAGTAACTTACTGATTTTTGAACAATGTTAATTAACAAGCGCGTGAGTAAGGTGTCACACTTGTTAAAGAGTTTCGTGACCTACAATGCTTTTGCAGATGTTTATTACCTTACAGAAATAAATGTGCAGTACCCTACATTTCACAGTTAAGGAGTACTCTATTGAAAATTCGTACCTTGATGATTCTTATTCTGATCTAAAACTTAAACGTCAAAATGTAATGTGCTAAAGATGTCTCACCCTTTCAGCTCCCAACGCTCCTTTTCAAATCCCTTATGGATCGATTGTGCGATAGACGACTCCATCAGATCAACATACCGCACGACAAGAGGTGCAAACAGTTCTCTTAGATGTTGATGAAACCGCCCATTTTTCAAGTTATCTGAAACAAAAAAATATACATATACATTTGCCGTTAGGTCCTTAAGTTGCTTTTCTTTTGCTATAATTGTACATTATTTTTCGAACCTACCATCTGCTCGAAGATAATCATTAAGGATTTGGAAGAGTGGGAATGAATCCCAGGTATCAGCTGGTTGTTCAGAGAGCACCTGGTCCATGTCCACAGCGAAGAATCCCCAGAAGATCTCCGCATGTTCCACCAAGAGATCGCTGAACCAAGCAAATGCCTGCAGAAGCCCAGTAAGTGGCTTAGTCACCTCAACTTAGACTAAGACAAGCAAACTTGGAAACTGTCGTATGAGCTTATTTGAGGGCGGGACGGAGCACTGCCATGACACGTTGTCATGTTCCACTTACGTGGAAATAGTCCGCTTAAGGGGTGAAATGAGTCAGAAATTTAGATGTTTGTTTAAAATGACACTACGGTTTGTCCTCATTACACTACGATTAGACGACTAGTTCTGAAGGATACAATGTTATCTACAGTATGTTAAAATATTCATTCCTACAAGCAAAGTTTGGGAATCTTACTTTTGATCTACGCTTTGGTTTTTGTACACGGTTTACGCCATAATGGCAATGGCCAATAACAATGTCAATAACAGTGGCTGCAGGTTGCTTTTCGCTTAGGCAACAGAGACGGCTCTACTTGTTAATTATTGTCACAGAACATTCTCCTGATACGTCCCGTAACCAGAAGGAACGAAACCAGACACATGTGCAAGCTGAGAGACGGAAGTTTCGGAACATTTGTTCGAGTTTCTTCTTTCCCCAAGCTTCCCTACTGTGACCGACCGGAGGCCCTCATTCCTCATTGATAACGGTGCACATCAGGATACTGTTCAGTACAACTACATGTTCTGCTTGAACCAACACAACGACGAGTAAATTTCGTATTTGAACTTTTTCGATGTTTCGCATTAGGTCGTTGAATAAAACGTAAATCTCAGCGAAGCAATGCACATACTATGGTGTTTTCTGCACGTGCAGCAGTGCTGCTGCAAGATGTTTTATTAGCGTCCATGTGGCGTCTGCCATGCAGGGCGTAAGGGCTTTACAATAAATGTTTCGGACACCGAAATTAGTTCTGAATTACTTGAACACAAGCTTTCAATAATTCTGCAAACGTGGAACTACTGGACAGTATCTATCGCAAAATCGATCTGTTTTTTTTTTACAGAAATTTACAGCAATTGCAATTGGAGACTCAAGCGTGTGCTGCAGGTTGTGCAGACATGAGTGCACGTAGAAATCGTGGGGTGCAACGTCATTAAATGGTTGTTTTGTAAAGTGACTTTCAAGATGCTATGTAAGTGGAAGAAATTCTTATGTCCTGACATCCGTTTAATAAAGTGGAGTCACCCGGTGGGCACACAGGCGACCGGGCCATTCTCGTTCACAAGTGTTCAAACCATTGCAGTGCAGAAGGGCGTTTAAAATACTTTGGTGGTGAATGGAGGATTGTGCCAACCACAAAGTTACTTGAATGGGTGTCTCCGGAATTGAAAGAGGAAGGGATCAACAGCTTACTTCCAAGAGAAATCTTGAAGTTTGCGGCAGGATTTATTAGGGATGGAATAAGGTTTCTGGATAGGAAAGGGTTGGGAGGACCCGCTATATTACCACGTTAATAATATTGCAGAACATTTGGCATGCTGTGCAGAACAGCACAGGCTGCAGACGCTTACGGGTGAAAAAGCACATGCAGATTTTGAGACTATTTGTACTATTCACGATATTTCACATTAGTTCTCAAGCGAAGCTTCGTAATATGGTGCTCGTACAGTGGGTAACCAACTTGATGACCAAAAATCTTATATGAACACAGAAAGCCACACAGCGTGCAATCATGCAATCATATCTAGCCTACATTTTACTTACTTTGTCCTGAAAACACCAAAGACAGCAAGAAGAAAACACTTTAGAAAGACAGTAAAAAGCAACACGACGACAGTAAAAGCACACCGACAAAATGAAACAGAAGAACTCATCGCCCCGATACGTATTAAAAGTGTAACCATAAACTGCACTCCGTACTTCAGACTTAGTATTTTTTTTTCATGCTAGACATTATGTAGAGCAAAGACTCCGAAGTATGGCCATTGATGTGAACTTCATACCAACGTTTTAATACATTCAAAGATCGAGTAAGACGACACTTACCATTCGGTAAGCCTATGACCACACAGCCAATGTAACAGCACAGGCAAAGAGAAAGAAAGAAAGAAAAAGAAGTTAGTGCAGGACAGAACGACACATATCAGCACGAAAACTCAGCCAATTATAACCAGGCGGAAGACAGACGAGACAGAGAAGAGAACAAATGTCAAAAAAGGCTCACAAAAACGCATTACCAATCACCAACTGTCTTGTATATGTAATATATCTGAGTGCCAGTTCCCAAGCCAACTCCCAAGACTATCGGAGAAAGAAAGAACTGAATTTAAAATTTGACAGGAAGAAAATAAAGAAAGGGGCATATACTGTATTTACATACTCAACCTTACACACACACTCCAATTTCTACCCTCTACTAAGTGAACCATCAACCAAAAGTTATTTCAAATTACATGCAATCTCTCCATCTCAGTTGACACAAGGCAATTTGCCGTCCTCCCAGTGAGAATTGTAAATTCAAGTGGAAACGGATGCAATTTCTACTCGAAAGGAGTATCTCTCACTGAAGTGGAAGTGAGGCCGGAATGGGTTGAGAAATGATGACATCCTCAAAATGATGAAACCATCACAGCGAACACATATGGACACATGCAAGGGTTCATCTACCGGAAGCTAGTCACATCCAAGAAATCACTTGTCAAGAACGATTATCACGCGTTCTGATTCAGCGGACAATTATGAGCCAACCACCAACGCAATCACGACACTAAACTTGCACCCATCTGACAACGGTATGGGTGTGTTTACGGAGTGTGGGTAGCACTGACACACAGGCAAACGAACAGAACAAAAAGGTATTCGAAAGCGCTTCGTGCATTTTCACATTTTAAAAGCATAGCAATGTAACACGCACGTCAGAGTATTAATCATTACAAACGGGAAGAGGAAGGAAAAGTAGTGAACAAGGTTACACAGGAGCCATAGTAGGGATATCGGAGAACCACTTTGGAAAATAGGCGAAACATTTTTCTGTAAATGTGTTTTGCGTTCACAACAGTTTAACAAAATGTTCTGTTATTTTAAACTGGATTCTAAATCACGTGTGTTGAGCTAACTGTATATTGTATTAAAGCTTTGAAATTATTTAACAACAACCTGCAAAAGAATTCTTGAAACCGGTTTGAATAAAATGTGTGTTTCTTTTGTATTTCTTTCAAAAGTAGTGTCAATATTCAGCTTTCACACGTACCTCAGCATAGTGTTCTTCATTTTGCTGTAAGAGTTCGACGCAGCTCTGCGCGAGTGTGATGAGATCTTCCAATTTTTTGCTCGGAGGAACCATCATTTCGCCGCTCATATCATCTGCAAACAAGTAAATTTGCGCTAACACGATGTGGCATTTAATGTTAATGTCTTTTGCAACGATACGGGATGCGATAGAGCAGAAAAGAAGTTGTGAAAAGAGGAAAAAGCGAGCAGGTCTACATTTCGATTAAAAAAAGCAGCAGGTTAAACCTGATACGGTTTGGTAAGATATTCATCCATACTTTGATAAACAATACTTTTTAAACTATCACAGCAGATTTCGGCCTGACTTTTTAACGACATTCAATATTATAATCGACATGAGAATGGCGATATATTCCGACTTATTTTACATATCCTTTGGACTCTCCGAATGCACATTTAAGCTATGTCTACTGAGCTACATCTTTACTCAGTTTTAACAGTGGGATTACCTTGCATTTGCATAGTTGGTTCGCCACCTTGAGAAGACACAAAAGACACGACAATTATTTCTTAACCATATTCATACCAGCTTTAAATGCCTTTCACTCTTTTAAGGTTCCCACCCACTGGCATCTGTGTACATAAAGTACACAAAACTGGGATAAAAAGAGTGGCCTGTATGCCACGGCAAATTCATTTGCCATGAATTGATTTGGTTTTGCACACATTGCCAGTCTACGGAATTTTGTTACGAACACGGAACAAATTGCAACTGACGGACTATGATCTGCAGCAGTCATGAGATTTCAATTGTATTATGTGCCTACAGATTTTATTAGGCCTCAGACTTCATGGCGCCTAGTAGGTAGGCAAAATATGAAACGTGGGCGCACACGTGGCGTGCGGGCTGGCCTACCCTACTACCCGCAGGCGCCTTCTCCAAATCTGACTCAGACGTACATTTGGGGTATAACCTATCGCTAGAAGCATTTTTTCGGAAGCATAGATGGAAGTTCGCAGGAAGGGGCATAGATGACAGGAAAGATGCAATGATGTTAAGTCACTATTTACCACAGGTCAAACAGAAGGATAATGCCACACAACATGATCAATCAACGAGTCGTTGGACACTACTCTTCAAATATTAAGATGACACAAAAGTCGTGTCTGATAGTAAGCTAATACTGACATAAAAAAAATACTCACCCTCAATTTTTGCCTCTGCTGACAGCCGGGTGTAGTTAACCAGTGCAGCTGTTTCCAAGCTCTTCTTTATCATGCTTCGGACTTCCTCAGGTTGCACCGGTGTCGCAATATCTTTCATTAACACCTGAAAAAAGATGGGCAACAAAATGAAGGTATGTCATATGAAACGTTCATGAGCTTTAGTAGCCAAGTTATGAAATTAGATACAAATATACTAAGTAAATGTAAACACGTTTTAAGATACTTTTTTTTAAACACACATGAGCTGCGTTTGAAGTGTGCAGCGAGTGGGTCCTTAATTGTACTTACCCTCTCGAGGAGGGACAGTGTGGCTTTCAGCGCACCCTCCGGGCGTCCGAACGGGAAACAGAATCTGTGAAATGCAAAGCAGTAGAATGAGAATTGTTCTCTATGTTATGTAGTTCAGAGCAGACCAACATCTACATACTAGGATTGAGTTCTAAATACCTAAAATTCGTGATCTGATGCTCCAGCAAAACTCTAAGGCGTTCTTTGATGACCTGAAAGCGCTCTTTCTCCTCGTGTGTTACTGTTCCGACTCCATCAGGCCTGAAGACAGAAGAACACAAAATGTAAAGTACAGTACACGACGGTTTTTATGGCGATACCTAGTGATTGGATCTGCTGTGTTAATAAAATTTGTAACAAATGCTGTGCCGAAATTTCTGAGTGTCTGTTTTGAGCTTAAGTACTCTTGAAAATATTTGTCGCAAGTTTACTATTTCGTTTATGCCCCTCCGCCAATACTTAAATTGACTTGCTGACAATTTAAAACCCAAAATAATACATTAATAAACGAAGTATTAGTATTAGTCTAGAGGTTTTGCTACTAAATATTGAGCACATTGTAGTCAAGATGTATTGCTTGTCCCCAAAGTACAGAACTCATGAAACAGAGCCACTTTAGGTTACTTTAATTTATGAACATAAGACAATTTCTATTCATGGGAGTTCTTGGGTCGCTATGCGGTAAAGCATTCGGCATGCAACTGCTTTAATACATAGCTGTTCTGTTATGGTACCTGAAAGAGCTCTATAGTCAACATCTTTTTCCAAAGTATGTCTACAGCGGAATTATGTCATTTCTACTAAAGTTAATATTTATATGGGGTAAAAAGCTTCCACAAGTATTATTTAAATTCCCGACGGTTAATTATGGCTGAAAGCATTATGTTAAGTATTGTACGTGTTTCTAGAAAACAAAAACTGTTCAATTTTGCTAAGGTTTTCGTTGAGTGTGCATTGCAATTGTATTGCACTGAAGCATTGTGTCAAAAACGACCAGTTCCTGAGAAGCACACCAAGAAACGTCGCAGTTTTGTACGCGTGGCGCGAAACAGTGGAACAAAGTGTGGCAAAAGGCGTATCAGCTGAATCTGAAAACCCATGCATTCAATGTAAGTGAAAGCATCTTTGGAACACGTATCACTGCCGACTCGTCCGATGTGCTACCAGTTTTAGGTAGCATTATCAACGCTAATTTCATTGGCGTAGTCAAACGCTACACTTCACAGCCTACTACTGTAAATGGCTGTAGAAAGCAGCTCCATGCTGTACACTTCCATAATAAAAATACAAACGAAGTCTGTTTAGTACGGATCAAAACCCGGGCATCCTTAGTAAGACCGTTACATATCATTACCAGGAAAATGCCTTACATTCACAAAAGTGCACTCAGTGGCCCTAGACCCTTGAAAGGTAGCGCTTTTAGTACACTTTCAGGTACTGCACTGGATTGGAACCAGACTTTCATTGTGCAAAGAACGCAGGGCAGTGCACAACTGTGACACGCAAATGTCAAATGCCCTGTGCTTAGTGAGTTAGACCAACAAACATTCCCCCACATAGATCGCGATAGCAAGGCTGCACAGTACACGGACGCAAATCTAAGAAAACGATTTGCAGTAAGACGACAGGCGCTGACCAGAACGTGAACAGTGAATAAGGTCACTCCGTAATATTTGACGTAGCAGTGCGACAAGATGCACTCTCAACTCGGTAATATAATAAAAAGAAAGGTCCTTCCTGTGACATGGCCAAACAAAGCTACTCTTGAGCCTGCCTCGTGGCTTCTACTTCTACAAATGCCTCTAACATGTGTTGAAGAAAATTATCAATGGCAGTTGTAATAAAATAAGCTAGGGTGGTTTCCAATCTACTACCCGATTTCGGTTTGAGGCAGAGCTATGACATAAAAGTCCAGGAGAATTCAAATGCGCTTCGTCATAGAATCAGAAGGATAATAGTTACGAATTGAGAAATGAGCAGAAGTTTGGTCAGGTTGACGTATCTTCCATCCATTTCGTATCAGAATAAAATTGGTCTAAGTTGCATTCCAGAATAACACAAGACGAAGCAAGTGACAAAAACAGCGAGCAGCGTGCAGGCCCAGATACAAACCTGACCACTGGAGTATTGTCCTCCAGCACCTCGGCGCTAAAGGACAGAAACACGCATCAGGCTACCAGCTCATCTACCGCCTGGCTTGTATAACAGAAGAGGTTAGATCTTCCTAGGTTTAATGCATGATCGCGGTTAAAGCATGAAGTTATGGTCAATTTTTTAAGTGGGAAATATTTTTCAGTTCTTATTTATTCAAAGAATTAATAAAAGTTCAGAATCAAAAGGAAATTCGTGGCATACAATTTGCCTAAGACCAAAATTGAGTATCCGCGTTCATACTTTAATCCCCAAGGAAGTTATGAAAGGAAGGAAACAGTGCAATTTATTGTAGTCACACAAGGATTTGTGAAATATACCGACGTTAGAAGGAGCAAGAATGACAGTAGCCTGTCATGTGGATAGATGGGATGCATTTTAAGATTGGGGAGTACGGAAACGAAAGATACGAATCCACTGTCAAGTTGGCATAGCGTATAACAAAGCACAGAAATGTTGTCGTTTTTCATGGTGGATTAGTCGAACCGTACTTTTATTTCACCATATGGATCCCGACTCTTTGACGATTCTGTCCACAAAGTGATTTGAAGTCGTACGCTTTAATTTGGAGTCAGAACGCACCATTAATGGCACGGCGCATGCTTCTCAGACAAGCCTAAAGGATCTGGATAGTATCAAATTACATTCATCTGATTTCAAACCATGCAGTGCACACCACAAATGTTAAGAAGTATCAAAGACGTCGTTCCATTATACAACTGAAATGCATCTAACTTCGAATGAGGTTTATAACTACGCCATGAATTAAGAGCTGTAATGTTTTTGACTTTATAATAAGGAACAAATGGGATGTACGACGAATGCATTAGAGGACATTGCTTTCCCAGAAATTTATCCTTATGGTTAAGGAATCCACCACCCTGACCCCTTCCTGTCAACTATCATGATTTTAACCCAAAGTACTCTGCAAACTTGAAAAAGTAATCAAGAATTAGTCAAGGCTAAGGCCGTATCGTTGGAAACGTAATTATTACTACCGCTTCGTCCCCGATTTCGTGGACACTTTATTGGTGGGGAGCATGCCAATCGCTATTCGTTTTCCTTATAGAGAATACAACACACTGGACACTGCTAGCATGACAACCAGTATTGCCCACCCCACCGTACTCGACAGAACTATAGCGCTAGTGATCTGCAGGTCATTTGCCAATGTTTTCACAGCTTAAGTTGATTGTGTACATGGCATGAGTTACACCCCTCAAACAATAACTTACACGATAGTTTTCCACCTCCGATGGTGCACTAACGACGCACAATACACAGACCACGTCTAGTTGAAAAAATGCAACTAAACCCTTAATCCTTAGAGGATAGCAAAGGAAAGTATGGGAGTTTCGATGACACCATCCAATCCTTACAAATCCAGATGACACAAAAACGCTAAACACGTGTTACATTCCGATATACGTTCCCTCAGAAGAGGCATTGAGCTTACCTGTTCCCGTGCACATGACTGGCACAAAATGCAAAACTAAAGTGGATGACGGTGGGATCGATCATTATGTTGTTCTCAGCTCGGTCCAACAAATCAGACAAGTAGCACAAATGGCGGTAACAGCCACGCACGCCATACCGTGCGCAGTACTCGTCTAGGACGAACAGTTGGCCTGGACTGAACCAACCCTGCGAATGGAAAAGGGCGTGAGGAAGAAGCTCGCATCTTGAAATGCGTCGTATTTGGCGTTACTTACAAGAGAACAATATGGATCATTGAGCCGGTAGTCCAGAGTAAGAGTTTGAAGCATCTTGAATAACGACGCGTGGTCGAATTTGCACGGATCGGCGGAAATGTATTCCTCCATTCCATGTTTCCGCGCCCTGTCGGCATCTGCATTGGCGGAATTCATTAGTATTCAAATTATTACAACCAAAGGGACTGGCGCGAAAATGACTACTTACCACCCTGTATTTTGGAGATAGTTGAGTTCTTGCTTGCAGGCGTGATTGGTGGAGTTGGTTTGTGACTTTGGCCTGTCGCTCTGTAAAGAGCCATCACCCAAAGGTGTGATTCATTTTCATCGTCGCACGACAGCAACACGCTGTCGCCTTCCTTTACGGCGTTAAAGAAATGTCTTCCTCCCTCAAGGTCCGCTGCAAGTTTGCATACATTCTCAGCACGTGTGCACTGCATTTGTTTATTACAGATGAGAATAATGAATAGGGTATTCCGGAGCAACTTAGACCGGATATTAAGGAGAATTAAAGAATCACAAAAGCGGGTCCGGTATGGAAGCTCCGAAATACCCTATCAGGATAAGAACTTACTCTGTCCTGGCATCACTTGTGAAGCAAACGATGTCACTGAGAGGAAAAATGATACAATTAAAATACATGAGGAGTAAGAGTAATTCAAAAATAATAATGACACCGACCACTGGCAGGCTCTATATAGTCAACAGTGTATCCATCTAACTGCATCATTTCTGATGGTTCAGTTTTCTTCTCTTTGTATGTACACAGCGCAAAAGTATACTGAGATACTTGCACTAAAACGTAGTAACGTTTCTTCCACTTTTTCCAAACGGATTTTCCAACCCCATACAAGTATCTGTAATTGTTTGTAAAGATTACACACATTAGTACATTAACTCAATTTTTTTTCAATCTTATTATCAATTGATAAGTGTTGCCTACTTACCCACAATGTTTCATATTGAGCGGTTTGTCCATTCTGCAAGCTATCTTAATCCTCAAATCTTGGTCTGCTAAATTCTTTGGTACAAGCATTTTGTGCCACTCTGGATTTTTATTCGACACGGGTGTTGGCTTAAGTACCACTTTCCCTAGTTCCTTGTCTTCAAGGGCTAACATACCTGGATTTTCAGTAAAAAGCTTCACCTTGACGGCTGGCAAAGCGTGCGTGGTCGAAAAGTCTCCTTGTGTGTCCCACCTTTGTGGCCAAAAAAAAAACTTATTTACTTTCCATTCTTGTTCCTTAAAAATTGGGAAAGTATTATACTTACATAGGCTTCGAGGCTTCCGCCTGGTCAGTTTGCAGTTTCTCTCCACTTCCTTCCACTTCCATGGTGCAATACACAATGCGGTTTGGCTGGAGGGACTTGAGGCCTTTAACTTCCAGTACTATAACCTGCAGAACAAACACGACTTTCTAGGCGAGGCATTTCTCTCGCAAGGCGTCTGAACTTTAAATGGCCTTAAAGTGCCCTACTCATTACAGTTCTAAATAATGCTGAAAATCACATGTAGGTTAAGTTGGCCCTGTAGCCTTTTCTAATTAATGATAACACCTTCGATCAAATAACTTTAAAATACTTAAAACTTGTTAAATCTGATAGTAATAAAAATAGTAATGACAAGAATATTAACACCCTGCCTCACCTCGAGCTGGAAGGTCAACACGACATCGAGCTTCGAGAGCTGAGTGTCGGTGTCAGCCGAGTCACCCTCCAGCTTGGCCAAGGAGCCCTGGGATCTGTCACCACATAAACCAATTAGACCACGCAGTAGCAGCAGTGCCCCGGCGCCGCCGTCGCCGCCACAAAGGAGGCGCCGAGAGATCTGTCAGCCGTGCTCACGGCTCTGCTGGCTATCTATCCCGGGCCGCTGTCTGCCGAACAAACAATCACCGCATGGAGCGTCCATATATGGACCGCTACTCCCAGCGCCCCGAGCTGCCGCCCGCCGCCCTGCTACTTGTCTTTAAGCCTACATTTATTTTGATTTTAAAGGTATCTATGTGAATGAAGTGATAGAACTGGGTTGCTTAAGTGGTTTAAGATGAATCCCATATGTCGTGCCAATTAAAATGCATGCATTAACACGAATTCATGACAGCATTAGCGCCATGGGAGTCTTAAACCACAAGCGGATGTAAACAATGATTTGTGTGTCAATAGGGTATTCCGAAAAATCCAGAACAGAATTGGTCCAGAAGGTACGAATAAAACTGGATCTTAGACACGGGGCTGGTGAAAAGTACCTCCACAACGGCGTCAATCATGAGCCCACAGAAATGTTTACGAGGCTTAACTCTTGACTCCGCGGGGGAGATACTCTCTGCTGGGCTACTGTGCCTTACTGCCCGCGTCTTGAACCCGGTTCCAATCGTTTTGTTATCTTTTCCACTTCCGTTGCATGCTTCTCCGATCTACCCTATGGACAGTTAAAGTGTTTTGGTATAGTAGTTTAACGGAACGAATAAAGCGTCTTAAATTGAATGAAATAAATGCCTAACGGTAAAATGCGATCAGATACAATTTGGTGTTCCAGGGTGCATTAAATGAAGTGATGTGTAGCAGTGAAACAAGTACTTTGTGGGACGTAAGACAGTAAGACATATTCAGCATGTCTTGCTGAACCGGTGATAGGAAGCTCTTTATTCCAGCCTGGAATTTTCATTATTGAGAGCGAGCGGGTTATATGGTTTATGTTAAAGAAGATTTTAATGAATGATAGCGTTGAACTATAGCAAAAATATGACTAGCAACTTTCTTGCGGCAAAGTCTCCAATGCTACGTGGTGGCGAAGGGTATCTCCCTTCGTAGTCACCGCGGGGAAACTGCCTTGAGCATGACGTAAAACCTCTAGCTATATCACACAGACAATGACTACCACACCTGGGAAACTAGAAGAGGAGATCTCACGCAGCCTTGATCCGGCTATGTTACCATTCTGAGGGGCAGAATTAAGGTGAACCTTGCAAAATCGTCCGTCAACATTATTTTCCTAGAGAAAAGTATCGACATTGAGAAAATGTAATTGCAAGAGTTTTGATGCTTAAGACAATATCTGCAAATGATGTTACTGCAAGGCTGGCCTGCCTAATGGCGTACGAGTCGGACCAGTGCTTTGTCCATGCACAACGCTTGGAAGAGCTCAACCGTACAACACAGCGTAGAGCGTCACTCCCCTTCTTTTTGGAAAGGGCTGAGAATTTTTACCGCCGCATTACACACTGTGGTCAATTGTTAAAGAAAGAAAAGAACTGTATGAAAAGACTTTGTCTCGTGTGTGTTTCCATACTGATTTCTGTTAGCGCGGGAGCAGCTGGCGACAGGGGGAGCTGGGGAAAACATTAACACAGTGCTCACCACAAACAACATTCAATCATGCAGAAAACGGTCACCATGAGAGATATAAGGATTTAGACATCCACAAAATTTGCTAATTAATTTAATGCGTTCCATGAATCTTATTTTGCGCCAGCAGGGCGGCTTGCCAAGAGAAATAGAAACGAATAGTTAGAGCAGGCATAAGAAACAGACAAAATGTACACATGCATCTGAAGAGAGAAGACTGCGGTCAAGGAGAAGCAAGGAGAGAACAGGCAATCAATGCGCGACGGTTCCAGTTACGTTCATTATGACAAGTGGTGTCTGCCCTTGCAAAAGGTACGGATACCCATTTTCAGAAGTGACCAAGATTATGTGTAGCCTTGGTGGAAGCCCTTACAGAACATTCACTGAAAGGAAATGGGTTAACTGGGAGAGCTGCAAACTCATCAATTAAAGAGTGCTATCAACGCATATGTTTTACTTTTTATGCAATACCCCTTAGAGAAGGGTGAACCGTTACGCGAAAAACGCGATCGATATTGCCGCACGCTTCAAGTCACTTCAAAAGATCTGGTTCATCATGAGATTATGTTACAGGCGACACAAACTTAGATTTCGCCATGGTGTACGACACATCATTTGAAAAATACTTTCGATTTTTTTATCGCACTTGTGAGGCACCAGTAAACCTGCACGAACACTGCACATAGAAGGATGGAGAGCAGGGGTACATAAATGCAGATGCCAAGATTTACAGAAGTGTCATCACCGTCTAGAAGTCGCTACCAAGTGTGTTACGTACTGTAAGGCGTCACTCAGCTAAACGTCTACACGGGCATTGTTTTTGTGCTCCGTGCCTTGACTATGAAGCATAGTGGGAGCAGTCCAGCAACAAAACGGTCAAGGAGCAAATCAGACACGACCAAGCGATTGAAAAAGGAAAAATCGACTGGGTCACTTAAACTCACTCCTAAGCCTGAATTGTTTAGCGAAAGCGTGACTTACTCACAAATAATAAGATTATAACGGTAACTTAAGAACAAAAATTGCCGAAGCTCTACCTGCCTCAAGACAGAACTTCTCCTTCGACTACGGACAGCAAGAGAAGAAAGAGACAGACATAAGGTTAGTACACAGCTCAATGTGGTAACGTGACATCCACTGCCAAAAATCAAGATTAACGGACTATGTTGTCAGGAATTAAGCAAATGCAAATAAAAATTCATTGAAGCCCGCACATCCTCTCAGGAAGCGGAATTGAGTGTAAATGCAGTCTGTAATCAACTGCAGCTCTTAATTTGGGATCTGACTATGAAAATAAGGCAGAGCGTGATTGTTAAGCCAAAATGACATCCACTGGATTGCACGTTGAACCGAAAAAAAGGAAAGGAAAATAAGGTCTCGAGCAGAAGAACAAAGAACTCAAAATATTTTATGGAACAAAATCGTTACTGTGTGTGCAAAATAAGTTAAATGTGACTGCTGAGAAAATCAAGTAAAGCATTTTAAAGAAACAAAAAAAGTAATATCAGAAAAGGTTTAAGTTTTATGTATAGCCGTTAAGACCTAGAACCCTCTTGTGCATGTTTTTAACGTAGTTATCAAGTTCTCAGTTCTTCAGCGAAGAGAAATCAGGTTCATTAAACAGTAGCTGCTTCACGTTGGAGACAGGTCTTAGCTAAGAAATTGCACTTGGCAGTAATGACATCCAATGTAACCCAATCCACTAAGAAAGTTATATTTGTACAAATTTAATGAGGGAATATTATCAAATTAATTTGCAACCCACCCCTCGGCTATTTGAGCTATACTTATGAGGAATTTTCAGCTGGACGCAACAGAATCCCAAAAATTGGGTCAAGAGCACAGGTTTCTATCCCAAGTTATGTAATCTATGTGCAGGTTTCTCATGCTGCGGGGAGGGACAAAGCTATGTACATAACATACGTACAAAGAAAGTGTGCAAAATCGGTGAACGCGGTACATGGGTTGTCTAGGGCTACAAAGTAGCTTACCGTATCCATATCAATGCAACCCACGCACAGTGATTTGTTTACTTTTGCGTGAATATATTCACAAAGCATTCCAAGTCCGAAAGACCCCAACCCAAACTCTACCAGTACGATACCCTCATATGTGAAATAATGAAGCCCATGCAGAAGAGAAGAGTGCTTTCCAGCACTGGCTTGGTACATACCTATGATTGTATCTTTTTAATTTCTGAAGCCCATATCTAGAATCCATTGTGCCCTTTGACACTGGAAGCGATTCCAAATTCGCCATCAGCAAGTTTATTGACGTTTTCATTTCCTCAATGTAAAGTGATTCCATTTCTTTCAGTACAAACTTGGGCATTAACTTGCGGTTCTGCAACAATCCATGTAAAACATTTGTTAGTAATTAAATACTTAACGAATGAGTGTATTTTGAACGAAAGTTACTTAAAATTTAATTTACAGTGCTAGACATTAGCCCACCTTTTCCATTTCCGAGACTTTCTGCATTCGTCCGTCCAATTCTCGTCTTATAGCTGCAGCTTGTTCATCTGCCGAGTCCAGCTAGAGACACCATAGAATTGACACGTATAGTAAATATGTAAAGTATCTTTCCTGGCACATCGATGATAAATGCCCATATTTTTCTGTTCTCACCTGTAAAGCATTGAACAAAAGCTGATGTTCAAATTTCTTGACTCCCAGAATTTGCTGGAACATGTCGTAAAGTTGCTCTTTGCTAAGAATGAGTTCGCTGTTCAAGGGCTGTTGCATCCTAGAGGGCCTTTTGGAATCGTCGTCATTTGCTGTTAACAAATTCACCAAGGTTTACATCCGCTGGCTTCAAGCAGCTGCAAAATTCAAGCTGTTTTCGCATTCTATTTTACGTACCCTTTATTATACAATCAAACTTCGCCATCCAGGAAGCAAGCACTGTTTCTTTACTGAGTCCATCTACTTCCGGGAGCGATCTGTGACGGACATGTAACAGACGTAAAAGTAACCGATCACGTGCACTGGGGTGCAGAGAAAAAAGCGCGTTGAACTTGGTGCTCACCTGACCCTTTTCTCACACATAGTCCTAAAGACCTCACGAAAATCGTGCTGACTACACGCTCCAGACGATACCATGCTAGCCAAGCGGTCGGATTTCAGGAAAATTTCGTAATAGCTGGATACCGCATTCTGGAAAGCCTCGTCTGCCATGATCTGGGTGTCTCCTCTCATAAAAGCCTGCAGAAATCTCACGTTAGGAATCCAAAAAAAATCGGGACAAGAATACGCCTACGTAGCAGAGGCGGGCACAGGGGGTGGGGGATGAAGGGCGCCTAAAATGTAGGCAATCCGCTTTTCCGCATGTAAGTAGGCAAAAAGACCAACACTGCCCTCCCCGAGAGTCGGACCTGTGCTCGCCTTTGCAATGAAGAGGAAAGTACAGACCTGGAACCGTTGCAGGATTTGATCGAGTTGACTTTTTGTTATTTTCATGTGCCTCCTGGTGAGATCCGTAGGCTGTTTAGCGTTGAAAGGATACGCGATGCACCGAGAGATGAACACATAGAGTTGGATTTTCCTCTTCCTTTCCTCTTCTTCTCTTTCTTGTCGCTCCTATTACAGAAAAACAATAACACCAATTAGCCTCGTAATTGTGGCAATAATTTTCGAACTAGTGTACTTTGTGTGCGCTAGAAAAAGAGCTTGGCCTATATATCAGGTCTAAAAGTATGCCCTTCCAGCCCGCCAAAAGCCCCCTTTCGCTGTATTTCATATTTTTTTTGTTTATGTTCAATGTTGTATTGAGCCTCGTTAATGCTTCCAATCATTATGTCAGTGGTGTTGTACGTAACTCTCTAAATTCTACTCTGTGCATTATTTTTTGGCACTCCATTGAGGAAAGCGCTATGGTTTGATCCCTAACAGCAAGTGCCTCCTAATGATTAAACTTGTTTTCTAAACCGTACTCACATATGGGTCTATGTCCTGCTGATGAGCATGGTTTCAGAGAAAGAGAAAAGGTTAGGACAAGGATCGGAAGGATACAAGGTAAACAGACACAGTAATGGACAAGGTAAAGGATTGCCGTGGCTTATGTGTCGCGTGCTTCGTCTCGCATTGTCTTGCTCAATCTTGTTTTAACGAGGAGCAGTAGTTGAACGTATTTCTCAGACTGCTACGACAGACGGACTGTACATCGCACGTACCTGGAGGTCCTGAGCATTGCCGCTGGCCACAGAGGGACTGGGGCTGGCGGGCCTGGGGAGCGAGTTGGTCCTTGACGCCGCAGTAGCGACGCTGAGCGTTTCAGCGGACACTGCCGAAGCGGGCGAGAGCGACCGGCTGCAACGAGGCGAACTTAAATTAGGAACGGGCTTACTGACTGGACGGGCCAGTGGGCTAGTTAAGATCCCGTTGCGCAGAAACCGCTTCGAGCAAACACGTTGCCTTGAGCTGTGGAAATTATATGTCGTTGGTGGTGTCTTAACAGGGTTCAGAAAGTCACGCGATGCACACATACATGCAAACTTCATTGCACAAATGACAGCATCGATGACCGGCGGAAGGAGAAACATTCACCGACATGCCACTTTATCACCGTTGCCAGTCACCATCAATCATGGAAGGCGTAGCGCAAAGAAGTGTTCACACGGCATTATTGTTTACTCATCGGCAGCGACACCGAACAATGAAGAAGCAGTTTTTAGATGAAAAGCAGAAGCCATTCGCAAAGCTCGGGGTTCTACAGAGAGGAGCTGAAGGCATGTTCCCCGAGTAACCGTCAGGGTCAAAGGCTAAGATAATCCAAACTGGCCCGTATGATACCCAATGTCTTCAAGCAAGCTCACAGAACATAGGCACACATATAAAACCTATTTGTGCCCAGTCGATTGACGATCCTGAGAAACAGTAGTGCACTCTCCAGTACAGAACGCAATTATGTTTCAACGACCTTCGTCAATCGGCACGGCACAACAGCAAGAACAACGAAATCACAACGGAGAGAAATAAGTAGAAATAGGTAACACGGGTAGAACAAGACACTGCACAGGCAGATTTTTTTTTTGGTGGGGGGGGGGGCAGAAAGTCTATCTAAACAGACAAACATTCACACACAAGAACAGTATACCGAGACAATGAGGAAACAAGCAAGACGCACTCAAAGTCGAAAGCAATGCAATTACCGATGGTGCTGTGTAGGTATCTCGAGAGGAACCCTGGCTCCAGTGGTTTGTGGCCTGAAAACAGGTTTAGGATTTTAAATTGCGCTAGTGTCGTAATTTGCCTCTAGCTCAGAGAAATATACTATAAGTACGCAATTAGAGGCCGGGTGCATAGTTAGTTTGGCCCCATTTGAAAAACTAGAAGATCTACGGAGTTGTAATGAAAGGCGTGGCCGCGAAATGATGCGATGGCACTCCAGCACAGCCGGGCTGTAAAGTAAATATTACACCCAGAAAAACGTAGTCTTGAATAGATGAAGTCTGCTTTAGCTTCGATGAAGGTCAAATGAGACTTGATTCAAGACTAAAACTTTGCTTTGAGTCTACTTTCAGTCCCTCGAATCAAGTCTAAAACAGACTTGAAGCCAGCCAAGGTCAAATTAGACTTGATTCAAAGCAAAAACCTTGTTTCAAAGTCAAATTTGCCCTGAATCAAGGATTTTGTATCTTAAATCAATAGGTCACTTTTCTGGGTGTAGGGGGTAGTGTCCACGTCGTTCACTCCGGCAGCTTCCCTCCCGCGCTCGGCTCGTGGTGCCCGCGAGCTCGGCAGCAGCCGGGCAGAAAGGGTTACAGTGAGTGTGAGACCCACCTGGGCATCCCCGCCCCGGGCACCTCCAGCCCCGCCGCATGCTGCAGCTGCTGCGCCTGCTGCTGGGCCTGCTGCTGGGCCTGCGCCGCGGGGTGCGCCGCGGGGTGGTGCTGCGGGGGCGCGCGCGGGTGGCGGCCCGGCGGCAGCAGCGGCACGGGCTGCGGCTGGTCCGCGCGCCGCTCGTCCTCGCTGTCCTCCTCGGAAGAGCTGGGGTCTATCATGGTGCCTGCCGGACAGAGAGCGGTCACGGGTCACGACACACACACACACACGGTAAAAATATTTTTCGTCACTTTACGACAAATCTGCTCTTATATTTTGTTCAAGATTTTTTTTTCATCACACACGTTGTGACGAAAATTCGTCATTGTATTTAGGAATGATAGAAAATCATTATTTGGACCATTTCGCGCAGAAGTGACGAAAATTTTTGTCACCTAAATATTTTGTCACGGGACGAGAAAATCATAAAGCGACGAAATATTTAGGTGACAAATATTCTTCATCAATATTTATTGTCACGTGACGAAATATTTTTACAGTGCAGACGGCAGGCCGGCCGGTCAGTGGTGGGTAGGCAACTAACGACTCACGCACAGCACGCGTGCGGCGCGGGATGGCCTACCCTGGCTTTCGCAGGCGTCCTCGGCGTCGCAGAGAGCGCGCGTGCGATCCGAAGGGCGGAGCCGCGCGGCAAGAGATTCAAGGATATAGCGATAACGTGTTTCCGAGAGGGTGTCTTAACGGGGGAAGGAGGGGGGGCAGCCGCTGTCCGGCGGCGCCCCGGCGAGACACGCGGGGGACGGTAACGTCATTTCCCCGGCACTCATTAGGGCGTGCGGTGGGCCCCAGCAGCGGAGCCCCCGCAGCCCCCGTAGCCCCGCCTCAGATGAGCCGCCTCCATTGGGTTAGCCGGCCGCTGCGATAAGGGGAGACTCCCGCAACATCTCGCCCCGCGGCCAGCGTCGGCAGGAGGACTTCGTCACGCTCGCGTGCCGGCAGCGGCGTCGTCACAGCTGCACCCAAACTGACGACTTTCAGCGACCACACTCTCTCTCTCTCTCCCTCTCTCCTTCCCTCTCTCTCTCTCTCTCTCTCTCTCTAACTCACTCACTCCTCCGCCCGACCACAAGCCCTCTGGCGCAAGGCGACGCGCCCCTCAAGTTAAAGAGTGCCAAGGTCAGATGGAAGGAAGGGACACCCATTAAATTGCTCCGCTCTGCGCAGTCGTGTCGTGGGCCCCCCGGAGCCGGCGGGGCCCCACTCGGCATCGTGGGCCGCAGACACACTCAGCGGCAGTCCCCGCCCACGTGGATGCGAGAGTATTTTGGCACTTTTAAATAAAGACGGCACCTCTCTCTTTCTCTCTCTCTCTCTCTCTCGCCGTGTCTCTCCACCCGCAGGGGCCGGGCGCGGCGCGCTGTGCTAATGAGGGCAGGCCCCTAACAAGGAGTGGCTCACTACGTGACTGCTGCTCTCGCACAGATCGCCACGGCACTCGAAGGGAATTGCACGGCTTAACAATGGTGCAGGAGGAGAGGGGGCGTTGGCAATTCCGGGGGCGGAGCTGAAATGTGCACGGAACCGCAACCGACCGCCGCCGCCGCCGCGGTGCGGTGCTGCGGAGGGGCGCGAGCGCCTGCGAAGTCGAGGGTAGGCCACCCGGCCGACGCGGCCGCGGCGCGCGGCCGAGTGTTGCCTACCCTGCAGGCGGCCGCGGCCGGCCTCCCGACCCAGGTCTGCCCAGGTCCCGCCGCTCCGACTCGCAGCTCCGGGGGCTGGGGAGCACCCCGCCAGCAGCGGCAGTACGTCCCTGCCGTGCCGGCGGCCGGCCAGCCGTACCCCCAGCGCCGATGGGCCCGTCCCGCCTGCCCATCTCCATGTCCACTGGTTTCGGGTGCGCCCTCCCAGGGCCGCCGTCGGCCGCCGCACCACCCCGCCTCGGAGCATTAGCCGACCTCCACATTCGTCTTGTGCAGGAGGCGCCCGGCTCGGCCACAAGACGGACGCCCCACCGGGCCGCCCCGGCCGCCACTCCCAGCCGGAGCACAGCGGTCCGAGCCGCTCGGCCGACATCCGGCAGGAGGCGAGAACAAGACCGCAGCTGCGGACCTTGTTTTAAAATGGAAAAAAAAAGACGTTTGTTGTTCCCTCCGTTTCCCCCGACTAGGCCAAAAGTTTCGCTTTCCGGGATGCCAAGAGAGCGTGTTAACGATGCGGTGGAATAGGGCTGAAAGAGTGAAAGCGACGCGTGGCGTGGCGTGGCGTGGCGTGGCGTGGCGTGGCGTGGCGTGGCGTGGCGTGGCGTGTCCCGGGGCCACGCACGGCTGCGGTGCACGGCAGCGCGCTCCGCCCACACACCAGCACGGCGTGCACACCGACACCAAAATGCACGTTGTACAAAGGCAGCGCGCCGCGAGGGAAGGAAGGGAAAGGGGGCGTAGGGACCGCGGCGGCAGGGGCCCGGAGGGGCCCGGAGGGGCGGGGGCACAGGCGCATTGATCGCCCCTCCCCTCCACCAGCCCCCGGCCTTCTCTGCCCCCCTCCCCCTCCCTAGCCCGCCCGTCCCTGGCCCCTCTTGCCGCCAAGGCCAGCTGCGCTAGCATAGTGCGTTCACGTGTGCCGAGACAGGCCGGGGGCGGCCGGGGGCGGTCGGGGGCGGGTCGGGGGCGGGCCGAGGGCTTCTGCACCCCCTCCGGGCCGAGCCATTCCAGCCGTCCCCGGACCCACGTACCTCAGCGGGGAGGGGGGGGGGCGCCCCCTGCGGGCCCTCGCCCCGTCAGGGTCACACGGGAGAGGAGGAATTCCTTTAAGGGAGGAGATCCGCGGCCCGATATCCGGGTCGGGCCGGCTGCACCAGTCCAGTCGGTTTGCGGGGCCCCCGTCGTGAGTCCCGGCGGCGGCCGCCCCCCCCCCCCCCCCCTGGCCGGGGCCTGTTCGTTAGCGCCTGCAGGAGGGGGACCCCGCAGGACCCCACAGGACCCCGCAGGACCCCGCGGGACCCCGCGGGACGCAGCGGACGCAGCCGAGGTTCAGCGGGGCCCCGGGGAGTGGAGAAGCCCGAGGCCAGCCGGAGGCCCTCCTCATGCCGGAGGAGGCCCCTACCACCCCAGCCACAGACAGCCGCACCGGCCCACTCGGGCACGTCTCAGCCTTACAATCGCAGAAAAAGAGGAAACTCGCACAAATTTGTGGAAAACAGCGTTTTAAGAGGGCGTCAACAAAATAATTTCGATTAAAAAAAAATTCCGTCCTCGACAGCCCGTGATCCGATGTGATGAACCGCGGTCAGCCACGGTCTCCTCCGGCAGCGATCCTCGCCAACATCATGAACGATACCCAAACCAAACCCTCACATTGCCATTGTACGAGGCGCCATCGCACCCACGTTAGTTATCCAACCGCAATCGGCCGTGCGCCGCCCGACCCTATACCGCCGATCTCCTTAGCACACACATACACACACACACGCACACGCACACACACACACACTCGCACGCTCTCACAGCTGCGGCGGCGATCTCTCCTCTCCGAAGTCGAAGCGACACTGCCGCCCGGGCGAGCCGAGCCGAGCCGTGCCGTGTCATGTCGCGCCGCGCGGGGTTCGAGTGCCGGCGGACACTCGCATCTTTTTCCCGTCACAGCGGTGGAGCGCAGCGGCAGCTAACGAGCGAAGGCGGCAGGGAGGGGTGAGGGAGATGCACCGTGGGTCGCCCACTGTGGGGGCGCGACGGGTTGCCTCCGGGAGGCGCCGGGACAGCCAGCGCTCCTGCCGCCGCCGGGGGAGCTGCGCCAGCCTGCCAGCGACAGGAGACGATCCCTACTGTCTGCTAAAAATTGAAGTGGACCGAAGAATCCCTAACTGAGAGAGAGAGAGAGAGAGAGAGAGAGAGAGAGAGAGAGAGGCCAGCTGCAAGCGGACGCCATGCGGCCATGCGTGTTCGCTCTATACTGTGTGTGTGTGCTGCGCGGCGGCGCTCCATGGGGGTCCGGCGTTGTATAACAAGGGGATATTAAAAGCGATAGAATAAGAGGAGGGGGAGGGGGTGAGGGAGGGGTCACGGAGGCCGGGCGAGGGGCGGGGGGAGGGGAGGTGCCGCCGACACAACCCCTCATTCAGAAGCCAGAGAGGGAAATGGTGTTCGCCGGGCCGCGCTCCCCGCCCTATTTCCCTCCCAACGCGACGCCACGATCCACAAAGATATCAGAATCACGGCCGCGAGCGCCGCGAGGCCGCAAGGGGTAGGGGGGAGGCGCGTTGCCCACCGGCACGCTGTTTTGACGCGCGATATAGAATATTCGTTCATTGTACCGTTGGTTATTGGCGTCAGACGGATAGACGGGGCATGCAATATTCCGGCGAACATCAAAATGCCTCGACGTTCTTGCGCCTCCGGAATGCGCAAGTATGTGTGTGTGTGTGTGTGTGTGTGTGTGAGCGCGTTTGTGGGGTGTCGGGCCCCAGTCACGACTGTAGCGGGCGTCCGTCGAGTGCGCGGGTGGTCGGTAACTCGATTGCACTTTCTGTCTCCCTCCCTCTCACTTGCACACACAGACACTTAAGTGCGCTCCCTCTCCACCCATCGATCGCCTAAGGTGATGGTGCTGTAAGGTCTAGGGCAGGCCAGACAGGAGGGAGGGGGGGGGGGGGTCCGCAGGGGCGGCACTAGATACCACTCACATACCGGTGCGGCGGGGCGGGCCCGCGCGGAGCCCTAGATCAAAGACGAGCCTACATCAAAGCCGGCCACGAGAGAGGGGGGTGTGGAGCGGGAGTGTGCGGGATGTGGGAAGTGGGGAGGGGAGGGGGGGGCAGACAAATGTCCCAAGGCGTGGAGTGGAGACGTCGTGGCGCCCGGACCCCAGACGTGAGAGGCGTCTCCTGATCGGAGCGGGCCGCAGTGAACCGCGATGACTCGGAGAGGAGCGGCGGGGAGTCGGCGGGGAGGCCGAGGGCAGCACTCAGCACCTGCCGTCTGTCGCCCAGTCATCACTTTCAGAAGGAGGGGGCGGGACGGGACGGCCACTCCATTCACAAACTGTATTTTTTTTTTTTAAGAAATAGCTTGATGCGTCACTGCCTGCCTACCTGCCGACCCTTGGGGGCCCGGCGGCCCTCAGCCAGGGCCTCAGCCAGGGCCTCCAGACACGCGACGGGGCCGGGCGCGGGGCGGGCTGCGGGCCGCCGGCACCTGGGGGTACCCGGGGGCACCCGGGGGCACCGCAGGCCGTCGGGGTCGGCACGGCGCCGACGCCCCCCCCCCCCCCCCCTACGCGTCACCTCCGCCGCGTGGCGCCGCGGGAGGCCGCGGGGGAGCCGCGGGGGGCCGCGGGGGGGGGGGGGGGGCAGCATTATGGCTCAACAGGGTCGTGGGTCGTGTGCAGCAGGCCAGCCCGGGGGCGCGGCCGGCACGCCCCCGCACTGCTCCCGCCCACACGACCGCGTCGGGGCGGAAGCCTCTTTGAACCCCCATCGCCTCCACCCCCGTGCTGCTGTCTCTCTCACACACACAGAGGAGACGGGGGCAGTACAGGCAGGCCAAAGGCCGGTGGAGTAGCCTGCCGCGGGCCTGCGGGGGCCGCCCCGCTGGAGAGTGCAGCGTCCGGACGCGAGCCCCGCTGGCCCGCTGGCCCTGCTGGCCCTGCACCCCCAGCGAGCCCATTGCCAGTAACTTACGGCGCGGCGGGGCGCAGAGAGAGAGATAGATAGATAGAGGGCGGGGTGGCGGGGCGGCGGGGCGGAGGGGGTGAAGTAAACAGGAAGGGGATGGATGGACGGCGCAGACAGCCACCCATCCCTTGTCCGCCTCCGCCGCCCCGAGTGCGCATCCAACTTTATTCCTGATGGTGCTTCCAGAGGAGCCAGCAGGAGAAGCGCCGCTGCCGGCGAACTCTTTTCGCGGAGCCGCGCAGGAACGTAGCGCAGACGAACTGCGAAATCCCTGTGGTACCGGCGAGTATGTGTAAACCCGAAGGCCGACGCAACACGTGGCAGTTTTGCCAAAGCGGGCTGCTATTTTTCCTCCACTTACTTTTCCCCCTTTCCGCGCCTCGAGTACTGTCTACACCTTCAGGGGCGTCCAGCCTCGGCATTTACCCGCGAAGGTATATACGGTTTAGAAAAAAACATTTCCCTGTCTTTGTACCTGCAAGCCAAAAAAAATATAAATAAACTGGGCTAAAAAGATAGGGTCCGTACGTACAAGAGAGAAGGGAGCGTCGTCGCGCTCCCCTTTGCAAGTTTTCTCCTCTTTAAAAATAAAGAAAGAGACAAAAACACAGGTCCCCCCCCCCCTCCAGACCGGGGCGCGGGGGTGGTTGGGTCGGGGTTGCAGAGCTGCTGCTATCACAGCGTATGTGTCCCCTACCCCCGCCCCCCCCCCCTCTCTCTCTCTCTCCCTCTCTATCTCGCCGCTGTGGCCGCCTCTCTGTCGGCTCTGCGCGCTTTGAGCAACAAAGCCCTCCCTCCCGCCACGAGGTGCCCCCTCCTCCTGCCCGGGCTGCCGGACTGCCGGACTGCCGGACCCGGCCCTCTGCCGTGCGGTGCGGACGCGGCCACGGCGGTATGAGGATGAGGACGACAGCAAGAAACCTCTGCGGTCACGGCACACACTGCCACTGTGTACGGACTGTAGCCGACCAGGGCCTCTCTCTCTCTCTCTCTCTCTCTCTCTCTCTCTCCTTCTCTCTCTCCTTCTCTCTCTCTTCTCTCTCTCCTTCTCTCTCTCTCTCCTTCTCTCTCTCCTTCTCTCTCTCTCTCTCTCTCTCTCTCTCTCTCTCTATCTCTCTCTCGCTCCCTGTAGCCCGCGCCCCGCCCTCTCGCATACTTTCGCTTTCGCACCCTCTCGCTCTATCTCCCCGACATGGGTGGCCACCTGCTACGACAACTACGTGCTACGTGTCGGCTTTGGGCGCGCGCCTGCACTTGCCAGGCTGCTGGGGGCAGGTGGTGGTGGGGGGGGGGGGGCAAAGTGGAGATCTCCAAGGCTCTTACCTACCAGGGGGGGAGGGGAGGGGAGCCGGGATCGGGACACTCGGGGGGGGGGGGGGGGGGGGGGGGGGGGGGGGGCACGCGATCGGGTGCTTACAGCAATGACCGCTCCGAGGTGCGACCACCCCCTCCCACCCTCTCGTGGGTTATATTTTAATTATTCAGGCGGTGATTCGGGGGCGGTCAATACTCGCCCCAGCGATATCTCATGCCCCGCTTTTCGACACAGCGGGCAAAAGGAGGCGTTGCGTTTGTGTGTTTGTGTGCGGTGTAGAGCGCTGCCGGCTGCGCTGCTCTCCCGTAATGACTCAGCCGCAGAGAGGGGGTAGCAGACGTCTCGAGCAGTCCCTCTCTCTTTCTCTGTCTGTCTCTGTCTTTCTCTCTCTCGGCTGTCCGACCCGTCCCGGCATATTGTCCGCATCTATCATCACGACCTCAGAATGCCCGCTTGTTCCTCCGCTCCCAGGCGAGTCGCAAAGAGGGAGGGAAGGAAGGAAGGAAGACGTCTGGCGACGATGAGGAAATTTTGCCACCAGCCGAGCCGGCCGGAGCCGGGGCCCAGAGCCGGGGCCCAGAGCCGCCTCGTATAGAGTCACCATGACGGCAGGGAATTTTGCGCACATTTCTCGCATTTCGCAGCGGCGGCGGCCGGGTCCGGGCGGGTCCGGATGGGCTTCTTCCCCCTCAATGGGCAGAGCGTGTGGCGGCTGCGTCCGGAAGACAGGCATCTCCCTCTCTTTTCTCTCTCTCTCTCGCTCTCTGTCTGTCTCTCTCCCTCTCCCTCGTTCTCATCCACCAGCCAAGGGATGGGATGCACTGTGCGGCTACGCACGCAGCCCGAGGGGAGTTTAGGGAGGGGCGGGGGGGGGGGGTGGAATGTACTATGCAACTTTTTTTTTGGAGTGGGGAGGAGAGGGTGGGGGGAGTGGTGAGCCCCCACACCCCTTCACTTGGGGATAAAACGGCCGCTCAGAGGAGGGCTGGACGGGTGGAACCGGTGGGGGGCGGGGCCCGAGCAGGGAGGGGCCGCGGCCGTAAAATGCTAAAACCATACGAATGTCATGTCCGCCGGTGCTGGGCAAAAGCCGGGCCAGCAGCGCCGCACGAAGATCTCACGCCCGCCGCATTTATTTGCATTCCACCGCCTTCACTTTTCTTCATTCTGCTTAACCCCGCTCTCCCCTCCCCCCCCCCCCCCCCCCACGAAAACTCAGTAATTCGTTGGGTTTTTTTTTCACCCATCCGTTTTCGTTTTGCATTGTGTGTGACGGCCGCAGGTTTCCATGCATGTCGGTGGGCCCCCTTTCTTATCGGGTTGTGCGCGTCGGGTCGGAGCGGGGCGGGGGAGCGGCGGCGGCGGCGGCGGCGGCGGCAAAGGAAGTGAGCGTAGCCCACGGGCACCGCCGCCGCCGCGCGCACTTGCCCCCCCCCCCCCCCCCCCCCTTTCCCCCGCCTTTCACCGCCCGCTCGAAACTTGTACCGAACACGACTTTCCGCGAAGCCACACTGCAGGGGTCACTGCCTTCTGCGAGCCGTAGGAGGCAAAGAGGGGACCCGATCGGGGAGGGACTGGATCTCGGGCATCCGTCTAGGAACCCACCCGAGGAGTCCCTCCAGGTCGCGCTCTCTCTCTCTCTCTCCGTCCATCTATCCCACACGCAGCCGTCTGTCCGTCTCGCCCCGCCTCATTTAGAATTTCAAAGGGAGGCAGCAGCAGCAGCAGCAGCAGCTGGGGTCGGCGTGCAGACGAGATGGACTCGGCAATGAGAGTGAGAGAGAGGGAGGGGGGGGGGGGGGGAGAGAGGCAGTGGCGGGTTGGTGGTCAATGACACGGAACGGGGGCGGGCGGGTGGCCGCACCGGCGGCGGGAGATAAGAAAAATCGCGGCGAGCGAGAGGAAGCTTTCTGGAGGGAAGCTGTACAGGGAACGCGACGTGTTTCTCGAGGGAAGGGGTTGGGCCAGGAGGTGGGGGGC
Source organism: Megalurothrips usitatus (assembly GCA_026979955.1). Classification (NCBI taxonomy): domain Eukaryota; kingdom Metazoa; phylum Arthropoda; class Insecta; order Thysanoptera; family Thripidae; genus Megalurothrips; species Megalurothrips usitatus. The sequence goes on from CM049593.1 coordinate 14,951,201, forward strand.
AGGGGGGCGTAATCAGCGGGGCCGCGGCGGCGGCGGCACTTCCCCTCGTTACCCGCGGTGCATCGGCATGTGCGGCACGTGCGGGTGAGGCCGGTCTGCCAGGCACCCGCCGCCCCCTCAAGCTGACCCCCGGCGGTCGGCGGACGGCCGAGCTGAATCTCATCCCCGACGATGCGCGGGGCGCAGGGCCGCCGCCGGCCGAGGGCGCCTGCCGGGTAGGCAACGCCGACCGCTCCGCGCGGCCGTGCGGTGCGGGCTGGCCTACCCCACCGGCCGCAGGCGTCATGCGCGGCGGCGCCGGGCGGGCGCGTTGTCGGTGTCTCGGCGGGGGCACGATGATGGTGACTCAGCCGCGGCGGGTGCGCCCGGAGGGTGCGGGTGACGAGCGCTGCACGTCGGCGCGGCGCGGAGGACGGCGGCGGCGGCGGCCCGCCAACGGGCCGCGCTCCCGGCCTCCCGCGCTCCCGGCCTCCCGCGCTCCCGGCGGGTTCTCGGTTTCATTATCAGTTCACCAGAGGGTTCCTGGCGGCGGGCCCCGTCGGAAGCGCCCCCTGGTGTCGCGGGCAACGTGCGTGCAGCGGGGCGGCGGGCAGCGGGGCCGCGGGGCAGCGGGGCTCACGTCGGCGACACCCCGGACAGGCTCCGGACAGGCCCCCGACAGCCCCCGGGTGTGCTCCAGGGTCCGGGGCACTCGCTGGCGGTCGGGGCCGCGCCGCGGAGTGCGGAGCCAAAGGCCGCTGGCGGCGTGCCCGGGCCTGGTCATGCGGGGCGTCGCACAGGCGGGGCCCGGGGCTCTGCGGACGCGGTGCGCGGGGCCGTCGACGTCGCCGTCGCCACGCACTCGTCGTGCAGCCCGGCCTGGCTGACCTTGTTCGCTTACCTGTGTTGCCGTGGGCGTGGTGAGGGTGGGGGCGCGGAGGGGGGCAGGGGGACGGGCCGCGGCACGAGTCGTGACACGGGCGGCGGGGACGCGGGCCGGGCCTATCCGCACAGGCTGGCCCTGCCGAACCGACTGCCGACTGGACTGCTGCGCCTCCTCCGCGGCCCCCACGGCCCCGCGGCCCCCGCGGCCCTCGCGCCCGCACCTCCCCGCCCCCAGCGCCGCTCGATGCGCGCCGGCGCGCTAGACCCGTCCGCCCGCATGGGGAGGGGCGGGGAGCGGCCGCGGTCCGCTCCCGCCCGCCTCGACTCAACATGCCGGAGGGGGCGGGGCGGCGGGGCGGCGGGGCGGCGGGACACAGGCGTGCTGGCGTGGCCTACTTCTGATTGTACCCCCAGCATTGTCGCCAGCACCCTCCCTGCGCGCGTAAACACGCGCTCGGCCACGTGCACGCCACGTGCACGCACGCCGTGTGGGGGCCGCGCCGCCACGCACCACTGCGGCAGCAGGGCGCGTTGGTCATCATCTCGGTCTCGGCGATCTCTGCCGGGGCCGCGTGAGGCCGCGGGGCTGCCGGGGGCGGCGGGGCGGCGGAGGCCGCGGGGCGCTGCCACGGCCGCCGCCCACCGCTCACTCCGGCCGCCGCCCGCCGCCCGCCCGGTGATGAGTCATTCCGAGAGGAGGGGTGTGCTTGTGGTCACATCCTCGGGCACGCCTCCGGGCCCCCGAGCCTCCGGGAGGGAGGGAGAGCAGGTGCGCCCGCGCGGCGCTCGAGTTTTAATACTTCCTGAATTCCTTTGACGCGCGGCGCGGAGGCCCCCGCCCGTGGCAATGCCATGCCATGCACGTGTGCGCCGCGCACGGCTTCGCCAGCGTGGGTTTTTGCGGGGGCGGCTGCTGTGGGGGTGGCGGCGGGGGTGGCAGCGGGGTTGGGGGGGGGGGGAGGCGACGGCTGGGGGGCTTGGCTGCTGCGGTGGCGCGCCGCCCCGATCTCGGCTCCAACTCATGTACAATTGGCTGCACAGCGCAGCTCCCGCCGGCCCACCTGCCTCCGCCGGCCGCCCTCTTAATTCTGTACCTTAATAATCCATCGCCGTGGATGGGGATCGTCCACAGCCGCCTGCTCCTCGCATCCTTCCTACTCCCGCCTCCTACCCCTCTGCCTGTCTCCCTCCTCTCATGGCTCCGCTCGGCTCATGGCCTATCGACCGTACTCCAGGCACATGCCACATCGAAGCTCAGCACTTCCTATCGACCCTTCTCTCTCTCCCTCTCTTTGTCTCTCTTTCTCTCTCTCCTCTTTATCTCTCTCTCTCTCTCTCTCTCTCTCTCTCTCTCTCTCTCCCCCCCCCCCCCTTTACTCTCCAGGTCCGTGTGGACCTAGCAATGTGAAGCAAGAGATGGGCTGACCTTGACACAAAATCCCTTCCATATTTTTTTTTCTCTTCTTCCTTTTGTTTCGCCGTTCTGTTTTCCGTTTTCATTTTATTTTTTTATCTCTCGTTCTTTCGCAACAAATGGGCGCCGCGGGCGGATAGCACGGGAGGGGTTGAGGGCGGCGGGGCAAAGGGAGGGGGGGGGGGGAGGAGTAGGGGGCGCGGGACGCGCGGGGGTGGGGATGCAATTGCCGCGAGAAACTTAAAACTCGGGCGACATAATTTTATGGAAGCACCCGCTGCGGAATAGTCCGGCGGAGCGGCCAGCGCGGCCAGCCAGACCGCCACGGCCCGGCCGCCACCCCGCCATCCGCCGGGGGGAAATAACGAATAAAAAGTAAAAAAAAAAAAAGTGATAACAACGTGAGGAGTGAAACACGAGGCGGCGCTGCGGCTGTGGCTGCGGCCGGGAGCGCCTCACTTTTCCATTTGGAGACGAGAAGTTTCTGCGCGGCGCCGCGTCGCCTTGTACAACATGGTGGTAATGGTGGTGGTGGTGGTGGTGGTGGTGGTGGTGGTGGTGGTGGTGGTGGTGGTGGTGGTGGTGGTGGTGGTGGTGGTGGTGGTGGTGGTGGTGGTGGTGGTGGTGGTGGTGGTGGTGGTGGTGGTGGTCCGTGTCAGCTGGGCTGCCACGGTGGCCAGGCTGTCGGCTGCCGTGCACACAGCCGTGCACCGTTGCACCGCACGGCTGGGCTGCCTGGGAGCCGTCGTTTCGACCGACGCTTTGCAACAATGAGCAGAATGCCAGTGTCAAGGGCGGGCGGTGTAGTCCCCACCCCGCCCCATCTCCTCTTTAAGCCCCCCCCCCCCCTCTCTCTCTCTCTCTCTCTCTCTCTCTCTCTCTCTCTATCGCAGGGCGAGGACGACTCGCCCCTCCTCCCACCCCTCCCCCCTCTTCTCCCGGTGAAACCTTTCCCTCGCTTCTTACTACTGCCCTTGCTTAGGGGTCTTCTCCCCGCCACCACCACCCCCACCCCTTCCCCTCCCCCCGCTCGCACGCGCACGAGGTTGATGCTGCAGCGGGACGCGGCGGTCGCACAGTACTGTAAACAGCAGAGTATAACAAAATCAGGCAGCCGGGCGCGTCCCCGCCACTTCTCCATCAGGTTCCGTGGGGGGGGGGGGCGGGGGCGTGCGGCCGTTCGTCGGGGATGTTTTGGCGCAGTGACGCGCGGCGGCCGGGCTGTGCCGAGCAGAGCACCCAGCGAGCCAGGGGGGGGGGGGGGGCGCGGCCGGGCGGCAGTGACCATTACAATTTCATAATGCGAAAGGCAGCCACCCTTGGTCAGCTCGCGCGGCGGCGGCGGCGGGGGTAGGGGGAGAGGGGAGGGCGGCGACGGCGGGGCAGCCGCCATCCCCACAGGGGCGGTTTTAAGGTCGGACGACGAAGACGACGGTGTGGGGGGGGGGGCTAATTTTAGCGGATCGCCTGGCCACAGTGGCTCTGTGTATGCGGCACCTCCCGGGGGGCGTGGAGTCCCCGCCGGTTCCCGCCCCATAATGCTGGCCTCATCGGGGAGTGGCAGCGGGGTGGGGGAGGTGTCAAGGCTGGTCCTGGTCCAGGCACACTGCTGATGGGCAGAGTGAGGGGCCGAGGGGCGTGCATACATTCATGGGGGCGTGCAGGCGCGGCGCGGGGCGGGGCGCGGGGCGGGGCGGGGCGCGGGCAGCCCGCCGGGTGACGTTGTCCGGGCCGAGCGCATAATCTCCACCGGGCGTACTCCGGGCAGCGCCGTCAGCTGCACGCCCCGCCCACAGTCTAGCCGCGAGCTACATTTACAGGGCCGTTACCCCTCGGAGAAGGACAAGGCCAGTCTTTGGCGGGACGTCGGGACGTTCGTGTGTGAATATTCCGTCGAGACTTCGTCCGGCAGTGTCGTGACGCGGCCCTGCGCACGCGGGGTATGTCACCCGACCGTCGCGGAGTATCGTCACCGCCAGGCCTGGCCCGCCCCCACCTGGAGGTGGAGGTTGAGGACAACGTCCGGCCAGCACGCACGGTCGCCACTCTTCGAAGAGTTTTATGGACCAGGAAAGGTCGGGTGAGAACCGAGTAGAGCCAAAACGTCAGCCCGATGGAGCCAATCCGAAGCAGACCGCGCGGAGTACGAAATACCGAGAGAAACCAGAGGGAGCATTCCTTTGTTTCGCGCCCAATGTCTCGCGGTGACCCATTTTGCCAACAGCTGACAGCTAAATATTTCCGTGGTCAAATCAATCGTTGCTTCGCATGGAAATTTCGAATTTACTTTCATTGGTGGTTTTTGTGGTGACTGAATGAAGATTGTGTGAAATGTGACCGATGCGGATGAGTTCCGGCGCAGCCTGTGGTGCGGGGAAATGAGTGGCATGGCGTTGGCCTCATTGCTTCTACGCCGACATTCACTTGTTCCGGGCCGTAGCGGTATTTACGTACAGCTGAACTGTTTGTTTCCTCTGACGGTTCTGTGTTTGTTTGTAATTCTACCGGCATTTTCTGGACTCTTGGTGGCCTGGAGTAGCACATTTTGGGAAAATGGAAAATCCTGTCCCTGCCATGTTTGGCTTGATAGTCTCGGGTAGAATAGTAAGTAACTTCTATGTTGAGGTTAATGGGTAAATGCTCGTATCTTTGCAGGAATTATTTTGTCATCTTTGCATATCAATGATTTTCTTTGTCAGCTTCATTTTTATGGTGGACAAGTGTCTTCTCTTTTCTAATCACCCTTTAAATTTAGAGGCAATAGGTCTTCTCTGTGATGGGAATTAGTTCTTTTCATATGAGATTCTAGAACATTCTATGCCCTGAGGCTGTTCATTTTTATCAAATTGCTGACCTGACTAAATTAATTTTGACACTGTTGTTGACAGTTGGTACTACTTTAGCATCTCTTTGTCTTTCTAGTTCTAATGTATGCTCTTACTACTTTGTTTTGTTCCTGATATAGGTGCAGACTGATTTCGTACCGCTGACCCCAACCAGTCTTGTTTCGACCATTGCACAGGCTGAAAACATCAATCATGTTGTTATTTTCTTAACTGGAGCGACGCCATTTCCACCAGACATGGGAGGGCTAGGTTTGTGGGCCTCTACACCTTGCTGCTTAATTTTGTGTTTGAATTCTGTTCCGTACAACTCCTTTTTTTTTCTAGTGTTTTTTGGATGGCCTGATGAGACCACTGGGACAAGCAATTGGCAACTTTTGGGCTTTATCTCCAATGATAAGCCATCTGCAATATTCAAAGTATCTAACCTGAAGAAAACTTCCTCGCTTGGTTCGGCATTCCAGAATCCATTTGCACTTCACGTAAGTTATTCATACCTGTGGTTTTGATTCTTTTGTTGTGTACTATAGAACATTTTTAACAATTTTCAATCTTGTCCTGCTTTTCAGGTATCGAAAAATGCTCAAATAGGAATTTCTGTGGAAACTATAACTTCTATTCAGCAACAAGTAAGCCAGTTAACTTCTTCGCCTGATGGGTCCACTGTTACAAATTTCCATGAATTTTGCACTAAAATGTTAGAAAACTTTATGAACTATGCTAGTAGCTTTTCGCAATCCCAAAGTCAAATGACTCCCAATCCTACTGAACAGTATGTACCATTATCTACCCTTCAGTCATGGTACAATAATTTCAGTCGACGCCTAGAACAGAATCCTTATTTTTGGCGATCCTAGTTAATGTTTCTAAATTAATTTGTAAAATATGTGATTGCTGTATAATTTGTTCCCTTACATGTCATGTAGACTTTGTTTGAATGTTGACCAACAAGGCGTAATAAAGCATGTGTGCCACTTGCTCTTCAAAGATTTGTCACCCTTGATTGTGGAATACTGTACTTCTTACCGTCGTGTTTTCATTGAGGTGTGACTCATTGGATTTTACAATGCCATGCGTACCTCAATTTTATTATTTAGCTAGGGGCAACTAATAAAATTTTTATGTATGTCTAACTAAATTGTGATGATTCTCATGTGATTGCATTAGAATTATAATGTTCTATATTTGAATGTGACAAGTTTCTTATTTGTGTTTAAATAGTTCTTTAATATCCTGCTGCATTTGTGTCATTACAAACTTTTTCTTCTTTTTTTTTGTCACTACTTGTACCGCTTCCTCCCAAGAGACCTTTATTTAGAGAGAAGTTGTAAAAATACTGTCAGCACACATTTGTTATTAATAATCTTTGTAAGACTGTGACATAATGGAGAAACTTAAGCTGCTCATGTTTTACACTTATGATGCTTACTAATTTTACTTATCATAATACATTGTATGACCTTTGTGTGTACCTGTGTCTAATCATACATATACTTTTAATCAGCTTTCTCCTAGTACCCATATTGACCTGTTTATGTGAGAGTATTTTTATTAGTAGATTTATTTTGAACTAGCAATGCTTCCTGATTCATTTTGATATTGTGTATGGATGAGCCACTGAGTAAGACATTCCACTCAGTTTCTATCATTTGTGTCGGCCCTCTGTCTTAACAGTGAGTGTGTGGCAATAAATTACAGTTTTCTAGTCCATGTCTCCTGATTTATTCAATTTTAATATCTATACTGGCTGCCCGATTTCTCATGAACCGAAGCGGCTTGAAACGCCACAAGACCTTGAAACATTTAAACTACATCCAAATCTTGACAAGTAAAACCCCTCACAGACAAGGTTCAACTCTGTATTTAGGCAGGATAGACCATTCGCACAACAAAACGAATTTATTTGATTAGTAGTTCCATATTCCTGAGGTTCAGTACCGTGAGGTACGAGGGAGGCCCCCGGGTCTTCCCTGTCCGTAACAAGGGCCAGGGTCGCGCGAGGGGTTTTGGACGTGGCATTTCTACGAGTGCAAGAGCGAGAGAGAGAGAGAGAGAGAGAGAGAGAGAGAGAGAGAGACTCCTCATGACGTCAGGGATTTAAGCCGTGAAGGTGGTAGCACTTGCGAGCGGCGCCAGGACGGTACGGCACGGGTCGGGGTGGAACGTGGCGAGGCAAAGGGTGGGTCTTCGATCCCGGTGCGGTGGCGGCGGCGTAGGCTCGGCCGGCCGCCCCACCCCGCGCTACCCCGCGAGGAGCCTCGCGTCGCAGTGGGGGTGCCGGGGAGGAGTGGGGGTGGTGGGGAGGCCGGGCGGTGCGAGGCGAGGGGGTGGGACCGCGCCGCGCCGGCAGCGCCGGCAGCCGGGGCAGGGGAGGGAACGGCAGGGGCTGGAGTAGAGCGAGAGGGAGAGTCCTGGCAGCGGGGAGCGAGGGAGAAAGAGAGGGAGGAGCGGACGGCGGCGGCAGGGCGGAGCGTGGCGCAGCGCGAAGTCCTGGCCGGCGCGGCGCTGCGCGGCGCGGCACGGTCCCACACCCGGCACGTTCGCGTTCGCGTCGAGTTCGCCCGGGCCCTGGTCCTGTCCGCCCCGAGGCCCGTGGCGTACCGCCGCGCCGCCCGCCGGCGCAGACACAGACCGGCCTTCGCCGCCCTCCGGGTTCCGGTGACGACGCCGGTTCAGCGCGGCCCGCCTCCGGCCGGCTGTGCCGCTTCCGCGTCCGCCTCCGCGGCACGCGCCGCCCTCCGGGAGGGTTAGCGGGGCCGCCGGGACCACGACAGGTGAGCGGGGGGAGGGGACGTCGCCGAACGTAAACAAACCGAGTGTGCGGGGGCCCCGCGTCCCCCGGCGTGCGTGCCCCCGGGGGCCCCGGGCTCAGCCGGGCTTAGGGCGCCCTCGCACGCACGCACGCACGCAGCGCGACGCGAGGGGGTCGCGGCACGCCGGCACGACGCCACGCCGGCACGCACCGCCCGGTAATGGTGCCGCTGCTGCCGGTCCATTTGGCAGAGTGAAATTGATGGGTGCGGAGGGCTGCGCCGTCCGCGCGGCTGGTGCGGCCCGCGCCCCTGATCGAGTGCGAGTTGGAGCGGGAGCGGCGTGAGCGGCGTGAGCAGAGTAAACACCGCCCGCGGCACCGCCGGCGCCCGCCGATGTGCCCGGAGTACCGCCGCTACCGCTGGCCACCGCTGTGCGGCGCCCCTCGCGGGCAGGGGTCGGCAGGGGGGCCACCACCCCCGGCGCCAGTCGTTGTTTCTGTTACTCCCAGAAGCGCCGCCGCCGCGCCAGCTCGACACGGAATGTCGGAGTGACAGCAAAATGAGTCCCCTCCGGGAGCCCCCCGAGAGGCAGTCCCGGGCAGGAGCGCTGCCGGCGGCCGTGCGACGCGGGCGCCACGCCTGCTCCTGGCCTGGCAGGGTTTTGTGTTGTGCCTCCGGTCACAGGCCTTCCCGCGCCCGCCCCATTGATGTGCCGTCAGCTGTCCGCGGCGGCCGCGGGGGGCAAGAATGAGAGGAAGAAGACGGCAAAAATCCTGTTGTCTGTCTCTGACACGGCGGCGTTTGCAGGCTTTCGGTTCTCGGGGGCCCATTGAGGGGGGCCATTAGTCAAAGTCTGTCCGGGGGGGCGTCCGGGCGCCCCGTGGCCCCACGCGGCCCCACGGCGCCCCCCGCGCACGCCGTACGCGGCCGCGGGGCACGACCAATCGCCTTAACGACGACTGGGGAACCGGGGGGTGGGGCTGAGGACAACCCGATGCTTCTTTCCCAATTACTGCAATCACAAAGCAAAAAGTTTTCTAGCTTTGGTCCGCCGCCCGGCCCGGCAGGCCCGGCAGGCCCGGCTCGGGGTGGGGGCGGCACCGTGGCCTCCGCTCTCCGCTCGCTGCTCCCCGCTGTCGGGCCGTCAGGACAACGAGCGGCCCGAGCGGAAGGCTTCGGTCCCCGCCGGGTCCCTGCCGGGTTTGCGCCAGACTTGGAAGCGTGAGGCCGCGTTGTTGGCCGTGCAGCAAAGTCGTGCAGGTGACGGCGCCACAATGCCACACCCAGCAAAGCCGCAGAGATGAAAGGCGCCCCCTGCCTCCCCCCCCCCCCCCCCCCCCAACGCCCTGCCCTACGCCGTCGTACCCTGTAGTTAGCGCCTGGCCGCGGGCACCGCGCGCGAATCCCGGTCAAAGGGCGGGGGCCCCGCCAGCCGTAACTATGGCATGGTCTAGCCGGACTGTGAACGCAGCGGCCAACCGCGGCCCGCCCTGACCATTGGTCAAGTTGGGGGAGAGAATGGGGAGGATGGAGTGGGAGGGGGGGGGGGGGTTGCAGCACTGCGGAGAGCGGGGATGGGATAGGAGAAGTCTATCCTTGGCGCTTGTCTCGCCACCGGGTGCCGGGCCTGGGAAGCACGTCTCCGGGATGACAATGCGGATAATTCTATCCCCCGCTTCTATCCCCCTGCACCCCCCACCCCCAGTCCGCCCAGGCCCCTCACGCCCTTTCTCCGGGACACGATTCTCCACTACATCCTGCCATTCAAGCCAACCCATCGCCCTTCTCTTTTTTTTCTCTTCTTGCCCCCCATCCGGTCTCTCCTCTGCCGCACGCGGCGGCCATTCTCTCCTTTCTATCCCCCGTCTATGCTCTCGCCCTCCGCCCTCTCTTTCTCTGTCTCACGCCCGTCGCGCGGCTCTCTTCTTCTATCCCTCTCCGGCCGGCTCTCTTGTCTCCGTCTCGGCCCCTCGCGGAATCAGGAGTGGCTTTAGCCGGGGGAACCGCCGGGGCCGGCTGCCGGCTCAGTGGCCGACTCGGATAATCATTTCAAGCCCGGCCGCTGCAGCGCGGAGCAGAGCGCTGCAGCGGCCGCCGGCCCGGGCGCTGCCGGGCGTCATCGCGTTGCCTTAGCGCCGACGCCCCGACAGAGGCGTAGAGGCAGTTCGTCGGGGAGAGGCAATCGCCGGGATAATACGACATCACTCGAGGTCCGGGGCCGCGAGGCCGCGGGGCCGTCGGCATGCCTCTCATTGCATTGCTCGGAGCCACGTCCCTGACGGACGGCCCCTCCCCGCGCGGGAAGCACTGTGAACGCCGGCTACCGGTCGCCGGGGACGCGGCCGGCCCTAGCCGCCGCGCCGCGTCCTCAGCGCCGCCGCCGCCCACCTTCCAAAATTCATCCGCCGCGCGTCCCGTCGCCGGCTATTAAGTTAGGTTCCTGTTTCTCGGACGCGGGGACACGGTCTGTTGACGGCCGCGCTGCAACTTTAATGCGTCGCCCCCCGCGAGCTGTCCGCTGTCCTTGTCCACCGCGCGCGGTGCCTTCTTGTCGGAGACGAGCGCTGCCGCCGCCGCCGCCGCCACCGCTGCAGTCTGCAGGCCTCGAGTTCTGGACCCCCCGCCACCGCCCCCGAGGCCCGGCCCGGCCCGGCTCGGTCATTGCTTAGCATTTCTGAGAGAGGCCGGAGGGGGCGGAGGGCGGCGCGCTCCCCAGGGGACCCGCGGGAGGGAGCGAGCAGGATGGATGACGCCGAGTGCGTTGCATTCCCGGCCAGCGGCCCCCGCGGCCCCAGCGGTCCCCGCGGCCCCCGCCCGGCTGGCGCAGCTACCCTCCACAGCGAATAGAGAGAAATAGCGAAATAGCATGGCTGCGGCCGCGGGGCGGCGAGGCGGCGGCGCGGATAGCAGAGACTCATCGGGGAATGAAAAATAAAGCGAAACAAAAGTGGCCCGTGTCGTTCTCTTTTGGTTCACGTTTGGTGGCCTGCGTGTCGACCGCTCCACGCTGCCGATACATTGCCTGGTAGGGGGGAGGTGGAAGGGGGGCGTCTGGCTGGCGTGTGCGCTGGGACGGCCTCTGGGGCTTCTGTCGCTTCTGCTGTGTGCCTTTCTTATACCCGGGTGTGTATGTGTCTATAGTTCCTAGTTTCACAGCGCCCACACACACAACCCAACAACCAGACGCGCGCGAGTCCTCCCTCCCCCCCCCTCCCCCTCCATCCCCCCCCCCCCCCCCCCCCTCCCCCTCCAAGTCCTCTTATCCTGCTTCGGGCGGCGGAGACGCATGTCAAGAGCTGAACCGGAAGTTGTCAGTCGATACGAAATGCTTTGCCAACAAGCGTGTGCGGAGCCGTGGGAACGGGAGGGGGAGGGTGGTGGAGGGGGTGGAGGGGGTGGAGGGGACACGACGGCCGGTCGAGCCGAAGCTCTCCTCTCCTCTGGGTTTTGCACGAATATTGAGCGCTTTGCACTGCTGGCCGCCGCCGGCCGCCGTCGGCCCGGCCCACCCGCGCCCGGCCTCCCCGGTCCGGCGTGCGCTGTGGCCTGCGGCCCCCGCGGCCCCCGCGGCCCCCGCGGCCCCCGCGGCCCGCTCTACTCTGTCCGGGCTGTCCGTATAGCCGGGATGGAGCTGTCCCGCCCCGTCACCGCCGCCAGAGAGGAGCGCGCCGAGCAGACGGGGCAGGCGGGGCAGGCTCAGAAGCACGCCCGCCCGCGGTCGCGTTGTCGCTGAGTGCCGCTGTGAATAAAGCAGAGACGTGGTAGTACCAGGAAGGCAGCGGGGGGAGGAGGTGGGAGGAGGTGGGAGTGGGAGTGCGCCGCCAGCTGATTCCAAAACCGGACATCCGGTTAGTCAATTAACCGGTTAACCGGTTAACCGCACAGCCCTACCGCCAGCTGCGCCAGCTGCTGCTCCCGCTCCCGCGCCAACAGCCGGCTTAAAGCAGCTAAAGCGACTAAATCAATCACAATGTGTAATTATTGCGGCGCGGCCAACAGTACTTTTCGTCCGAAACCGTGTTTTTTTTTCTTCCTCTTCTTTTTCTTTTCTTTCCCTTTCCTTGGTCATATCGTGTTTACATAAACGCTGGAGCGGGAGGAGGAGGAGGGCGGGCGGCAACGAGTCGTAACCGTTAAACAAGTACCTCGATTATTGACCCAGTGATGCCAATTAGCTTAGTTTGCCGTAATGGGAGTGGTCGGGGGCGCACGGTTGTTTTTCTTCTTTTTTCTTTTCCTTTTACTGTTATTATTTTGCGGGCGCGCCGCGGGCGGGGAGGGGGGCGGACTTGCCAGGCAGGCCGCGGGCTCTGTTCCCTTTTGTCCTGTTATTTCGCCAATCCCACGCGCGAAGCCGCCGCCACCGCACTGTAAAACCCTTCCCATTATATTTCAGGAGGAAAAATAATAATAATAAAAAAACTGAAGGCGGGGGGATAAAAAATTGTGCCGTGCAGGCACTGCTGCTGCTGTTGCTGTGAGCTTGCGGCTCAGATAAGCCGCCGTGCACGGGTCGTGCGTGTGCGCGTGTGTGGCGCGTGTGCGTGCGTGCTCGGGAGCTCCGTGAGCTAGGCCACGCTGCACGCCCCATCCGCCCGGCCCGCGGCCCGCCCTCCGCGCCGCGCCGCGCCCTACTTTTGGCAATGGGAATTTCTGAACGTGTTTGACCACACGAGTGCCCCACCTCGGCCCCGCCTCGGCCCCGCCGCCGGCCTCTGCCGTTCCGTTTTGGCCCTTTGAGCGCGTGTGGCGCGGCGCGGGGGGGGGGGGGGGGGGGGGGGGGGGGGGGGGGGGCTTTCGCGCGCGCGGAAGAGAAAGAGACAGGTTGCGGAGGACCGGAAAGGGAGCGAGGGAGAGGGCTAGAGGGGGGGGGGGAGGAAGGCACCGCAGGTAGGCGGCGGCGGCGGCGTGGCGGCGCGTGACTTCGAGCCCGGTCCGGCATGCTATGGTCCGTTATTGATCAGGAACGGTGTGCCTCGCGTATAAACGGAACGGGCAGAAATGTTGGGCGAGCGCGAGAGAGACAGCTGTTTTTTTTTTTGTTCTTCCCGCGCTCTCTCTCTCTCACTCACACACTTTGTATCGCCGAGAGCGGCGGGAGGAAGGTAGACAGGAAGGAGGGGGGCTGCTGACTAGGAGAGCCGAGCACAACAGCCCCGCTGCGCTGCCTCCGCACATTGTACAGTTTATCGCCGATGGTCCCCGGTCGGTCAGTCGGCGGGGTGAGCCAGCCGGCCGCCGCACCGCACCGCACCGCAGCGGCGCGGGCGTCACGCCGCAGTCGACCGTCGGGGGCAGCGGGGGCCGTCGGGGGCCGTCGGGGTCCGTCGGGGGCCGCCCACGTGAGCGCCGCGGAGGAGAGGCCGTCAAACTGTGAGGAGACGGCCTCTTCGTCTTTTCCTTCATCTTCGTCTCCTCCTCCTTCTCCTTCTTGTACGTCTTCTTCTTCTTCTTCTTCTGCACCTCTCTCTTCTCCCGACCTTTTTTCCGCCACGAATAATTCAGTGGGTTCGCAAACGTGCGCTTTGCTCCGCGAGGGCACTCGACTGCTCCGGGGGGGAGGGGGGGAGGGGGGGGGGCGGGGGAGCTGGGCGAAAATTTCCGGGCTTTGGTATGGCGGGGGGAAGGGGTGGAATGCGTGCAGCCCCTCCTGGGAGCGGCGCCACGTGCGCGCCGCCGCTGCAGCAGCGACAGCCGACAGCCCGGGAGGGCCCTTGTCTCACACATCGAGAGGAGGGGGGGGGGGGCTGGGTGTATTCCATTACGGGCGCCACTGAGCCGCTGAGCTGCCGAGGCGCCGCGAGGCGCGGGCCCCCGGATCAGCGACGCGCCCGCCAGACACCGGCGCGCCGGCGTTGCCTACCTACACGGCGCTCCCCGCGCGCGGCGCAGCGGTGGCGGAGCGGCGGGGCAGACGCCCAGGCGCCGCCTGGCGCCTCTCCGTGCTCCCAGGCCGTTGCCATGACTACCAGCCGTTAAAGGATCCACCACCAGGCGGGTGGGCAGGCAGACGCCCCCACCCGCGGGCCGCGACGCACGGCCTTCCGAACACACAATAATTCCTTCTTTACTTTCTCGCTCGCGACGCCCCCGCCGGGCCCCCGCCGCGGCCCCCGGGGGAGGCGGGCCGCCGCGGTAACTCAGGCGGGAGACCCCCGTGCGCTGCGGGCAGTAAACGTTGCAGAGGGTGGACGGGGCAGGACGGGGCTGGCGGGGCAGGCGGGGGCGGGGGGATGCGAGGCGGCGGGGGGCGGCACGACGGCACGGCGGCACCACTCCGCCCCGCTGGCTCCGCGCAGACCGCCGAGGTTTGCGCCTCGCCCCGCCTCGCCTCGCCCCGCCTCGCCTCGCCTCGCCCCGCCCCGCCTCGCCTCGCCTCGCCTCGCCTCGCCCCGCCTCGCCCCGCCCCGCCTCGCCTCGCCTCGCCTCGCCTCGCCTCGCCCCGCCTCGCCTCGCCTCGCCTCGCCTCGCCTCGCCTCGCCTCGCCTCGCCCCGCCTCGCCTCGCCTCGCCTCGCCTCGCCCCGCCCCGCCTCGCCCCGCCTCGCCTCGCCTCGCCTCGCCCCGCCTCGCCCCGCCTCGCCCCGCCTCGCCCCGCCCCACCCCGGTCGGACGCTCCCCGTGCAGTCGGCCGGGCTGCGGCGGTACGGCTACGGCGGGTCCTGAAAGATTAGCTTCGATCGGGATCGAGCGCTGCCCGTCGCAGTCACCGCGCCGCGCCGCACCGCACCGGCAGCTCAGCACAGCACAGCACAGCGCCCACCACTGTGCCGATGCAGGCACTGTTCCCAATCGGGGGAGAAGCATGTCTGCTCACATCTCCGTCACACTCGCGCGGGAGCCCCGTCGGGGGACGGAGACAGAGAATATACTCCAACCCTCCCGACGGGCCGCAGAGCGCCGGCTGCCGAGCTGCGGGTGTGTTTATCCCAGGCTCTCCCCTCTCTATTGCCGTTATCCTGGCGGCTCGGCGCGGACAGTCTGTTGTGAAAACTGGGAGGGGGAAAAAAAAGAATGCGTTAAAAATTAAGTGAGAGAGAGATAGAGAAAAGGGAGAAGGAAGGAAAGGGGGGAAGGGGGTGGAATTGCAGGCTCCGCGGCGGCGTGGTTGTGTCGGAAAGCCCGTACCAAGTGGCCGAGCCAAGCCGAGCACAAGCCGAAGCCAAGCCAGGCCGCATAGCCAAGCTGGAAGTCTGCCAAGATCCACCGTGAAGCCCGTGGCGGCCCGTGGCGCGCCGGCCGCTATGGGGGTGGGACTGCAGGGGGTACGCCCCCCCCCCTCTCCCCTCCCCGAGCGCTGCCTGCCTGCCTGTCCAGCGCTCTCCCCATTACACCCCTCCGCACTGTTCTGCCGTATTTTTTCGTTCTCCATCTCTCTCCCTCTCCCATATCGCGATTCCAATTCCCCTTCGGATCTCCCGCTCTCTCTCTCTCTCTCTCTCTCTCTCTCTCTCTCTCTCTCTCGCTCTCTCTCTCGCTCTCTCTCTCTCTCTCTCTCTCTCTCTCTCGCTCGCTCGCTCTCTCGCGCTGCCATATTTTCCCGGGGCCGCACGATGCGATATTCGCGTTTGAAAAGACCGCCCTCTTGGCCCTCCGAGGGAATCGGAAAGGGAAAGATGACAAGTAGATCCCTGTCGGCAATGAGGGCCGCCGCGCTGGCGCTGTGTGTCCGGAATAAGAGAGAGAGAGGGAGAGAGAGGGGGGGGGGGGGGGGGGCGCTCGCCGCCCTGCAAGACGTGAGCGGACAATAATCCCCACGGCTTTGAGGCGGCGGCCTGCTTTGGGGGGGGGGGGGGAGGGCGGGTACTGGGGGAGCGCGGCTCGCGCGGCCCCCTCCGGGGCAGCAGTTGCGTGGGTACGTTCCGTAACTCACGATAGGGAAAGGAGAGGGAGATATAGTGAAAGGAGGGAGGGGTAGAGAGGGGGAGGGGAGGGGGAGGGAGCACCGTGTAGACCGGACGGACGTCCGTCCGATACCGCTCCCCCCCCCCCCCCCCCCCTGTTGAGGGACGGGGCTGCGTGCGGAGAGGGGGCGAGGCGAAGGCAAAGCGGTCGGGTAACTAGCGCTCCGCGTGCCCACGCCGCCGACGGCCCAAACGGAGTGGGCGGACGTTTCGGACGCGGCCGTGAAGTCTACTCGCGTGACCGAAGCCGCGAGGCCGCCCCGCCCCGAGGCGGCTGCCGCCGGTGTCCGACCCGCGCCAGATTTATGCGCACCGACTAGTCTTGTCCTCGTAATAATGTTTTTATCTCCCATCTCTCTCTCCCTCCCCCCCCCCCTCTCCCTCTCTCTTCTTACTCTGCGCGCAACCCTTGTCAGAGGACGTCGAGAGCCTTTATTCGGCGTTTCCTCAGTGCAGTGAACGGGCCCGTACTGGATGGGGGCGGTGTGGGGGTGGCGGTGGGGCGCAGGAGTTTTCCCGCGGCACCCAAGGAGCGAGGCGGCAGACGGATCTGGCAAAACTATTCTCATCCTGACAAGAGCCGGCCGGGCCGGGGCCGGGGCCGGCATGCAGAGCTGTAGCGTGGCGGGGCGTGGCGGGGCGTGGCGGGGCCGTGACTTATCGCCCTGCAGGACCTCCTTGACGACAGCCCCAGGACCGGGACGCTGCCGCTGCTGCTGGAGGCCGTTGTGTGGTTAGGCGGGCGGGCGGGCCTGTGCTTGTCAGGCGTACCCAGTGACGCCTCGCACCTCGCTGTGCCTGGCTGTGTGTGAGTGAGAGAGAGAGAGAGAGAGAGAGAGAGAGAGAGAGAGAGAGAGAGAGAGAGAGAGGGGGGGAGAGAGAGTTTGCGGCAGAGAAGTCGCCGACAAATGCTCCGGGTCTGCGGGGCCTGCGGGGCTTGCGGGGCCGGGCTCACTGCGCCAAAGCCGCCGCGCGTTGTCGCGTCTTGTCGTCTGCCGGTCCTCGCAGAAATACTTTGCTTCCCCGGGGCGAAAACATCCCGCGAGGCGGGGCTGAAAGCAGGAGCAGGGTAGGGGGGGGGGGGGGGGGGAGGGGGATACAGAGCGAGTCGCCCGCCCGCCCGCCCGAGAGGGGAGGAAGGGGCAGGCGACAGCCAGCGACAGCCAGCGACAGCCAGCGACAGCCAGCGACAGCCAGCGATACGGCGTACAGTGTACAATTACATGACAATGTGTCGCGTGGAGTAACGGCGGCGTACGCTTCGAGTCTGCGTGCTCTCCTTCCTCGCCTAACCGTCTCTCTCTGTTCTCTGTCGCTCGCTCGGCTGTCTCTCTCCCACACTACTTTGTGGGCGCGGCGGTACGAGCCGCGTTTCGTCTCCATTTCTCATAATTGCCAACGTCGCTTTGACAACAAACTCGGGCCGTCGGTCACGGCCGCGCTGCGCTGTCGACTCCGTAATAGTTCACAACTCCCGCCCCCTGCTCCTCCCCCTCCCCCTCCCGTCTCTCTCTCTCTCTCTCTCTCTCTCTGCACCCCACCCCACCCCCCTGTCTCACACCCGAGCCATCTTTCTCACCCCCTAACTTGCGGTGAGTTCATACAGCACCCCCGGGATGCCCCCACGGAAAGGGGCCGCGACCGTCGTCGAGTCCCCCGACGGTGCGGCGGCGGCGGGGGTCCGGGGGCTCGGAGGTCCGGGGCCGAGACAACAGCGCAGCGAGTGAGGCAGTGAGGTGGCGGGGCGCCGCCAAGCCGCTTCCTTATTTCGGAGGAGCAGCTCGCTGCCAACTCGTGCCGGGCTCCGCCGGGCTCCGCCGGGCCGGCGCCGACGCGTGCAGGCAGCCTGCAGCCGAACTGAAGTGCATTGTGTGTGCCGCAGCTCCGCCCCGCCCCGCCCCGCTCCTGCGCCGCGTCCGCCGGCGATACGGCCCTGGCCGCAGTGGAGGGCGGCCATGGATGGAGTCGACCACGACCAGCGGCAGCGGCAGCGGCGGCCACTGGGGAGGGGCGAGTCCGACTGCAGCAGCAGCACCAGCAGCAGCAGCAGCCGCGGCGGCGGCGAGGGCGCGGGGGCCGACGCTAGAGGCGGCGGCGGCGGCGGCAACGCAGGTGTGTATCGCGCTGTAATGCACGGCACACACAGGAGAGCGCTTTCACCCGATTGAATATTTTACGGGGCTTTTACGGCGGGGGGCGACGGCCTTTAAGTGGACGCTTAAAGGACGTGCGGTGCGACATGGCTGGCGCGTGGCGGGGTCGTGGTTAGGTTAGGCGTGTCGCAGTTAGAGAGGCGAGGCTCTCTAATCGCGGCAGGCGCGGCAGGCTGTGGGGCCCGCGGCGGCACGGACCACGTGACAGGTCCGCCCGGCCCGCCGCTGCCGCAGCGGCACTGCGGACCTGCGATGCGGCAGCGGCAGCGGCGGCGGCAGCGGCGGTGGCAGCAGAGGTACAAAACGGGCCGGCTGCTGGATAGTCTGTGAGCTGGGAGCCGCAGGCGCCGCGCTTCAGCAAGAGAGGGAGAGAGAGAGAGAGAGAGAGAGAGAGGGAGAGAGAGAGAGAGAAGAGAGACCGCCTTTCTGGTTCCCATGCGCTTTCCTCGACGCCGTGCTCTACCTTTGAGCTTAGCCCGGCGCACTCGGCTTGCTTCTGCGGTTCCCTGCCCGCGGTTACTTTTCTCTCTCTCTCTCTCTCTGTCTCTCCCTTTCTCTATCATACACTATCTCTCTCTCTCTCTCTCTCTCTCTATCTCTCTCTCTCTCTCTGTCTCTCTCTCTCTCCGCCTCTACCTCCATCTTGAGCTGCAGAACTGATGGGAGAGACGGAGGGGCTTAACACGTGGGAGAAAAAGGAAGAGTGACAGAGAGATGCGGGGCACGGGGGGGGGGGGGGGGCGTGGCGCGGGGGGGAGAAGGACGGAGAGGGATAGACTCTCCTGGCGTCAGTTTTACCCGCACCGTTTCGGAGCGTCTCCCGCAGGGGTTATTTCTCTTGAAGGGGGATTCTACACCATTTCTATCTCTGGCAAAGGATATATATGAGAGAGGAGAAGCGGGGGGGGGGGGGGGGGAGCAATGCCGGCAGGAAGGGGGAGGGGTGGGGGTGATCGGGGAGAGGGGCGTCCAGCCTCCAGAACGGAGTACAATGCGCACTTGGGACGGGCCATGGCGTTGTTTGCACGCCCCTTACCCATCCGCTGTTTTAGCAAGGAGAGCGAGGGAGACGGGGGCAGTGTGTGTAGCATGAACCAGCGGGAGGGAGGGGGATGGGGGATGACGTTAGGTGACAGGGGGCGGCGGGGTGGCGGCGGACGAGGGCCACGAGCCTCTGCGGCCTCAATGCGCTTCCCTGATTGGCCGGACGTCCAACTTTGCGCTACGCTTATTGGCTGCAGCTGGCGCAACACGCGGTCGGCCGCTGGCGCCGGGGGCTGCCGGGGTCCGGGCGCGGGGCTCCGAGCGCGATGTTTAATATTCAACTGCCGGCGTCTGTTTCTGTTCTGTTTCTAACCAGGTCGGCTGTAGGCTGCCGGCGGCTGCCGCTGCCGGGTCCGGCCGTGAGGCGTGAGGCGGTCCCCGGATGCTGCCCACGGCGCTGGTCCCCCCTGGCCCTGGTCCCGGTCCCGGTCCCGGTCCCTGATGTCGACGGCCGAGCGCCCCAATAAGGGAGTCGACGGCGACCCGGCCGGATGCGGCGGAGGCGGCGGCGGGCGGGGCCGCGGCTGGAGCCGAGGCTGGAGGCCCAGCGTGTCCGCCGTGCACCAGGCCCTGCAGAGCAGCAGGGTGCGCACACGCAGTTTTTCGTTTTTTGTTTTTTTAAACACCCAGTCCCCTGGAGCTGAGCTCACCGACGGTGCTTTGCTGGTTGCAGGCCTTTAGGATGTGGCTCGTGATCTGGGCCCTGACGCTGCTGGTCGTGGCGCAGTACAGCGTCTCCTCGGCGTGGCTCACCTCCAACAGCGTCGAGATGGAGAAGGCCTTCGAGGGCCTGGCCGCGCAGCCCGCGCAGCCCGCGCGCCCGCCCACCGCCGCGCCGCCGCCCTCCTCCGTCACGCTGGACGCCATCGAGGAGGCGGTGCGGCTGTCCGTGGAGCGGCTCGCCCAGAACGACGTGATGGCGGCCAGCCTCGGCGCCCGGCTGCTGCGCGAGGTGGCCAGCCAGCTGCAGATCCGGGCGCCGACCGCCACCCCGCCGCCACCCGGCGCCAAGGTGAGCGCCTCCCTGGGCCCTCGTGCGCCGAGTGCGGCGGGGGCGTCTCTGTGGACACAGGGCGCTCCCCGGGTGCAGGAGGGAACCAATCACAGCTCCGCGTAAACACAATCATGGGCCAGCGCAAACACGAGCCGGGCCGCACGCGCGCCCGCGGGGCCGGGTGGGGCCGGGCGGCCGAGGAGAAGCACCCCTTTGTGTGGGGGGTCGGTACCCTTAATCAGCGGCGCGTCGCGGCGACAGCCCCTCTGCCCCCGAGGAGCAGAAGAGTGGCCGGGCGACGGCGTCCTCACCATGCCCGTGGCCGTCCTGTTGCAGTGCTCGTGCCCGGCGGCGCTGCCGGGGCCGCTGCCCGGGCGCGCGCCGCCGCCGCCGGGGCTGCCGCCGCTGTACGTGGTGACGCCGACGTACCGCCGGCCCGAGCAGCTGGCCGAGCTCACCCGGATGGCGCAGACGCTGCTGCTGGTGCGCCACGTCCGCTGGCTGGTCATCGAGGACGCCAGGGAGCCCGCCGCGGACGTGGCCCGGCTGCTGCGGCAGTCCGGCCTGCCGCACGAGCACCTCACAGGTGAGGCACGCGGCACGCGGCACGCGGCACGCGGCACGCGGGGGACGGCCGCGCCGCACACCAACAACCCGGCCTCGTTTTTTAAAACTTTCGGTTCTCTTTTTTTCGGCTTGCTGGTTTTTAAAAAATGTATTACTATTTTGGACGGCGTCGACCCGCCACACGCGGAGCCGTCTCCTCGGGGCCGGCGACTCTCGGGGGATGGCGTGGGCGGCCTTAAGCAGGCGGCCGCAGCCCGGGGGCGGCCGCCTTTGACCAGGCCAGGGGACTTTTATCAAAAGCATTCCACGACGAAGGGGCGGGTCGTGGGGCCGCGCCGGGCCATCGCGCCATCGGCCTCCCCAGAATGCTTCTGCCGGGAGGAGTTTGTATCAGAGCTCGTGTTTTAGTCAAGAAGCACGGCAGGAAGCTGGGTGAACAGGTGGCGGGGGCACCAGGGTGAGGGGGGGGGGGGAAGGCGAGCCTTCTCAAATATACATATATACGACCCCGGCACCCGTAAAGTGCGCCCGCGCCGCTGTCAGTCCATTTCCGCCGCAGCTGCCGCAGCTGCCGCAGCTGCCGCAGCTGCCGCAGCGCACGAGGCGCCCGGTGGGTAGGCCGCACGAGCGCCCGCGTGCGGCGCGGGTTTGCCTACCCCGGCGGCCGCAGGCGTCCCCGCCCCGCCGCGCAGGGATGCTGGACGCTCAGGCAAAAAGATCGTGTGCGTGCTGCGTGCGTGCGTGCGTGCGTGCGTGCGTGCGTGCGTGCGTGCGTGCGTGCGCGTGCCCGCCGCCTGTTGCGCCGGGTGGCTGCGGTGGACGCCTCCGACCGCAGGAGGGGCCTCGCCGACAGGCTACAGGCCGCAAGGCTCTGGGCGGCTGCTCTCGGCTCGCTCAGCTGACGGCCGCGTTTGGGGTTCGGCGGTCGGCGTTGAGGCTTCTCCTCCCCCGTCCGGGACCACGCCGAGTTGGCACGGCCAGCGGGGGGCGGCGCGGGGGCGGCGCAGGGCCGTCGCAGTCCTCGGCCGGGGGCCGCCGGCCGCCGCTCAGGTCCGCGCTGCTGCTGTCTTCGCAGCTCCCCGGCTCCAACTTGGTGGTTTTGGGTTCCGCAGTTTGGCAGCTGGAGAAGCCACTAAATGCCGACAACTTGAAGCCCGCCCCGTCCCACCCATCCCGATAACTCACCGTGCGGGGGGGGGGGGGGGCAGCGGAGGGAGGGGGGGGGGGCGGCAAGCGTCTTTCCTCCTGGGTTGGGAATCTGAACACGCCCTGAAGGACCGCGCCGTCCTAATTTGTGGAGGGAGAGGGGAGGGGGGAGGGCAAATCCTGCGAGGCAGTCGAAGCCAGCTCCTCGCTCCGCGCACCGCCAAAAGTTTTGCACGCCGGCAGGCGTCCCTCCACACCACGCCACGCCGCGCCACGGCAGAGCTCGAACAAATGGCGTTAGGGAGTGCCGAGGATCGGAGCGGGCGCGCGCTCGTCTTCCCCCGGCCCGCCCCGACTGCCGCGAGGGTCGGGGGAGGACGCCGAGTCAGGAGGCCCCCACGCCCCACTCAGTTCGAGTAGCGGGGCGCTTTCGTGTTACGGCCCTCCGGGCCGCCGCCGCTCCGCCCCCTCGCCCCGGAGAGAAATAAGAAAGTTATTTGTATCGCTTTGACTCACCTGTACGCGGCGCGGCGGCACGGCAGGCGGAAGGGGAGGGGCCGGTGCGTGCGTGTGTGGCGGGGTAGTGTTTCCACACGTGGAGTGACGGGCCCCGCCGCCGACGGCGAGGGGCGGGAGCCGAGCCCTTTGGCTATTATTTGTCTGTCTGACTCGCATGGCAGGTGTCATGCACGCACGTCACGTGCGCCCTGCGCCCCGCGCCCGCGCCCTGCGCCCCCACCTCCGGCGCTCTTAGTGCCTTAGTGCGGGGAGCAGGGTGAGTCACGGTGGTGGAGCGCCGAGCAGAGGGGGGGGGGGGGCGGGGGTGTGAAGTATGAACTACGCTCGACCGAATCTCCGGTGGCGGCGGCGGCGGTGGGGCTGAGGGGTGAAACCGGTGAAACCGCTCTCGAATTCCCTTGTGCCACACTGAATGCTTTCGTCACTTGCATGTTTCGCAGGAATATCGCGTCGTGTTTGTGAATATTCCGTTTTGCCGTCGCTGACAGCGAGGTCGGCGCCTTCGCCTGCTTCGCCCCGCTGTGGTGGCGGTGGTGGTGTTGGTGGTGCCCTGCCGCCTGCCGTGCGCGGCGGAGTACGGCGGGGACACCGCGGCCGCTGGGTGGCCTGGGTGGCGTGCGGGGCCGCTGTTGCACGGCTCAGGCGGATTGGGGGCGCGGCGCGCCGCGGGGGCGGCCCCGGGGGGGGGGGGGGGGGGGGCAGGGGACTGGACAGGGGGCGACCCGGCCTAGCTTTGCCTGAACGCTCGGTGAGGTGTAGCGGCCGGTGGCACCAGCGGCCTGCTCAGCGGTGCACGGCCGGGGGGCTAGGGGGTCGGGGCCGCGGGCCGCCGGGGGCCGCCGGGGTAATGTGGGGGCGCCGGGGCGTCCATACATTAGTCGGCGCGCCGTTCTTTCCCGCCGCCGCCGCGGCTCCGCGGTGCCGGACTCGAGCGCCCGGTGGGTGTGGGCGGCGCTACCCCGCACCCGCACCGCACGCACACCAGTTTATGGCCGGCCTCCCGCGAGGGCTTCGCCGGCTTCCTTGGGGGGGGGGGGGGGTATTTGCAGCATTTGGGAGAGGGGCTGCGCCGCTGCGCTGCTCGCCGCCCGGCCGTTCCCATGGCCGCGGGGGGCGTCGGGTCGGGGAGGGCGTAAGTGACGGTAACGGTAAGGCTTTGGGTCGAGTAGAGAGGGGGGTGGGGGTGAGAGGCATCCCCAGGTGAGGTCGGCTTTAATCTCGGCAGGCCGAGTGGGACTGGGTCACCTGGCCTGCCTGCACCTGCCTGCACCTGCTGCACCTGCCCGCCCCGCGCGGCCCGGCCTCGGCTCTCCCCCTCTCACAGCAGCGACACGTCGAAAAAGGAATGGAAAAGGGATTTTCCTTTTACCGGGCTGAAATTGGTGCGCGACGCTTTTGCCCCGCCGGCCGTGCATTTTTACGTTAAATGAGAACGAGCAGCCCAGCAGCCCGGGGAGGCGGCCGCGCGGCTCGCCCTGAACACGCTCTTCTGCTCGGAAAATAAAAAAAAAACGGTCGCGTTTCTAAGATTTGTGTTTATAGACAACGACTGGCAACCCTGTTACAGCGGCGATGCCCGAGCAGTACCGCAAGCGCCGCGGCGCCAAGCCCAAGGGCGTCGCGCAGCGGAACCGCGGCCTGCAGTGGCTGCGGGCCAACGCCAGCGAGGGCGTCTTCTACTTCGCGGACGACGACAACACGTACGACGTCGCCATCTTCGAGGAGGTGAGGAAGGCCCAGCCGGCAGCCGTGTGTCGTCGCGGGGCCCCCCTCTGTCTCGTCGGCGTGCTCGCAAGCACCTCTGACCTGTCTGCCTCGTTGTCACCGCTGTCTCAGATCCGGACGACCAGACGCGTCTCCATGTTCCCCGTGGGCCTGTGCACCAAGTTGGGCCTGTCCACGCCGGTGGTGTCCTCCAGGGGCACGTTCGTCGGCTTCTACGACGGCTGGGTGGGCGGCCGCAAGTTCCCCGTCGACATGGCGGGCTTCGCCGTCAGCGTCAAGTTCCTCCACGAGGTGGGTGCGCGCGTGTGCTGCCGCCCCGGGGCCCTGCGGCCCTGCTGCTGCCCTGCGGCCCTGCTGCCCTGCTGCTGCCCTGCGGCCCTGCTGCCCTGTGGCCCTGCGGCCCTGCGGCCCTGCGGCCCTGCTGCCCTGCGGCCCTGCGGCCCTGCGGCCCTGCGGCCCTGCGGCCCTGTGGCCCTGCCTGGACACGACCGCGGGCACCGCAGGCCGGTGCACAGCAGGCAGGCCATCGCGGCCACGGCCTCGGGGTGCTTCGTGAGAGGGTGGGACGGCGGCGGGAGGGTGTTGGCCAAATATTTCCTGTCTACATGCAAATGGCGCCCCTCCCTCTTCTCCGCTCGGCCACTACCCCATCTTGCCCCCCCCCCCCCCCTCTCTCTCTCTCTCTCTCTCTCTCTCTCTCTCTCTCTCTCTCTCTCTCTCTCTCTCTCCCTTCTCTTCTTTTGCGGCGCGGTGAAAAATGGTCTGAAGTGTCTGAAGGCAGCAGCAAACAGGAGGGAGGACGAGAGGGTCAGGAATAATTTCTTCATCAATTCCTGTTGGTGTAAAATCTGTAGCAAGGCCGGAGCGGGCGGGCCTCTGGAGGGGGTAGGGGGGAGGAGGGAAGAAAACCGGCCATGCTCCCCCCCCCCCCCCCCCCCCCCTCCCTCCCCCCTCCTCCTCTCGTCGTCTCGTTTGCGGAGAGGAAACAAAACAGAAATTAAATGTTTCCGCGAGGGTAGCCGGATCCCTCGTTTGATGGCGCGGCCGGCGGCCCGGCGGCCCACCCGCAAACATGGTCAGGGGCTGAGACGCGACGCAGGAAGCTAAACCAATATTAATGGTCGGTCCTGCGGGCTCTGCGGGGGGCGGAAAGGGGGGAGGGGCTGAAGCGGTACTTTTTCCTGCTTTCCTGTGAGGCAGGGCGCATACTTGAATTCTCATTAGGATGGAACCATTTACTGGAGATGGCACAACCTACTGCCCCCCCCCCTCCCTCCACGCGCTCTCGAGCCCCTCACCCCCCCCCCCCCCCCCCCATCACGGCAGCATTTCTCATTATAAGGACAAACGGACGGCGTTTCAGCGCGTCAGCCAAGAAAACACGGAAGGGAGGCTGCAGATAAATAGACAATTAGGTACCGACAGAGTGAGACAGGCATCGTTACGACTGCGGCCCCTCTCTCTATCTCCCTCTTCCTCTCTCATTTCAGCGACCGAAGGCGCAGATGCCGTTCGCACCTGGTTTCGAGGAGGACGGCTTCCTCCGGAGTCTCGCACCGTTCGAGCCGAAGGAAGTCGAGCTCAAGGCCGACAACTGCACCAAGGCAAGTTTAACTCCTTACCGGCAACTTCTTTCATTTCATTTTCAACAATAAATAATTCGTGTTCAATTTCATTTTTTTTCCCCCTTTAGGTATTGGTGTGGCACACCCAGACCAAAATCAACGGGGCCTCCCAGCCACTGGACATGAAAAAATTCAACGATACAAATCTTCCCATCTTGAAGAAAATTATCGTGTAGCCGGCCGAGACGAGCCGAGGACGGCCCTGTAAACTGTCTCCTCCGGGAGACTCCTGTGGATTATTTACCTCCAGAAGCGCTCGCCAGCTCCTCGGAGAGGGCGGGACTCAGGCAGGCACTCAGGCCGCGCCGGGCGCCGGGCGTCCACGGAGTCCGACGCTGCTCTGCTCGGCGTCCCTCGTCCCCGTGAGATCTCAGCCCTCTTGGGCGTCGCCTCCCGGACAAATGCCATATGACAATCCTCTGGCCGCTTTCGGCTTCGGAAGAACTATATGTATTAAGTGAAGATGTGCTCCCTCAGCACAGTTGGACCATGTTTTTTAATTTGCTCATTCCCTGTCACAGGTTTTTTTCTCTATGAATATTAGTCGAAACTTGACTGGATGCAACTGCAGTGATTGAGTGGCATATCGCCCGGTTTTAAATGTGACATGATAAAAAAAAATGCACACACATGAATGTAACACTCTTTAGGAAAAAAGACTCAATCAGTGAAAAAGGATGATAGGGCATAATATTATTATTTTCTCACTGTTATTTGAGGAGAAAGTACGTAAAGCTGCTCATCTCTATTGAATATATTACAGCAGCACAAAATTATGTTGGGAAAGGTTTCATGATGCACTTGCAAAAGATGTGTGCAGTATGTATTGCTTATGATGCCTCTTATAGTTGGTACAATCATGAGTCTTTAAACTTTGGGAACCACCACGATGCCTGTTAACTTCTAAGTGCTTCATCACCTTACAAAGTCTTCAAGTAATAGCGCACATATGTTATTCTAAGATTACTCATAGTACTTAATCTCTTCAGTCGCTGTTCTGTTTAAATGAATATCCATAGAAAACATATTGGCGATGCACAACAGTTTGTGATTTCCTAGTTTATTAAGGGATAAGAATCTGTTGCAACAAGTATTCAACATTCGGCAAGAACAGCGAGCTACTAACAATTCTCCACGTGCAGAGGATTTTTTGACAAGCCTTACAGCCTGTAGGGTAGCCGTTGTTCTTGTAGTGTGGCGAATCTAGGGCAAAGCTTCTCTGTGATGCTAGTAAATTAATAAATTTCCTCTGTATCTGTAAATTTCTTGCTCAGCCTGTCTTTTACTCCCTCTATAGAATTAGAAACTAAAACTACGGCTGTTTTAATCTAAGTACTACATTCGTATTGTATTCAAACCACCAGTAACCAACAAAATTTGCTTCACACTAATCAAAATTTTATCCAAAGAATTCAAGGTATTAAAAACTGTAACTTTTAAGTTTAGGTTATGAAATGAACTGATATTTATAACTATCTTATGATGACTTCTTTTTCTGCAAATAAAAACTAAAAACACTGACATTTTATGATTTCTTACCAGTCTGCCAAACCAAACCAACGGGAGTGTGGATTTAGTTCACACAGATTCAGAGAAAGAAAGAGTTTTTAAAAGAGCAATTAGAGACCGTTTCAGGGAAGGTACAGGTGTAACCTTCCCTGGGCCGTTTAAGCAGACGCGCTATTATAGGGAAGACCAGGACCTGGCTGCTAGCCTCCTTCCAGGCTCCTGGGCAGCATGTAGCCTCACTGCAGGACCCCTTGCGAACGACAATATAAACAGAAAGGAAAATAAGAAAGCCGAAGGTAACAACGTAACAAGTGCACAGGGTACCGTACACAGAGCAGGATTCGAGTGGCATCTGTCAACCGCAAGGAAACTATCAGTGTGGGCGTATAGTGGTAGTCAGCAGCGACCAACGGAACGGAGTCGACTCCAGTGCAGCTCGCATTGGCTGGCAGCACCAACATCGTCAGCTGACTGGAAGCTAGTGCTTTAGTGACGTTCCCCAACAAAAACCAGAACCAGAACAGGACTGAAAGGGCTACGCTGCCTGGCTGCCTGGCTGCCCGTGCGGTGCTGGTGCTGGTGCTGCTGCTGCCCTGTTATCAACAAGGCGATAGCGCACGTTTCTTTGTGCGTTTTCCAGAGTGACAGCGCTATGGTCCATGGTATTCGGCAGGCTGGGTGATAACGCCACCGTCTCGCGACATGTAGCGGGCGTGAACAGTATTCACCGAAACAAATCAAGATGTGGGTTAAGCCTGAAGAGGTGTTGTTGGCCAATGCGTTCTGGTGAGTGATGCCCCGTTCCTGTGTTTATGTAACGGCGGGGCGTGCGGGGTGTGGCGATGGCAGGGAACTTATGTCAATGGCCGGAGGTAAAGATAATACTCATGTAGTCTGCTCCATTTGGGATGTCAACAAAGGGCTTTCGATTTGCTGGTGTGCAACTGCCTTAAAAGGTCTTTAGTCCTACCTGTCAAGGTCAGTTTTCATGTAGTGTTCATGACTAATTTTGGATAAAGTGTATCAGTGTATGGGCGCGACTTCAGTCGTGGTCTTCATCGCTTTCGAAATGAATTCTGCCACTGATGTAAGTTTGTTATTGCCACACTACAGCATTCATGGGACTCGACAAGGTTTTGTGCTAGTTCTTCTAAAAATGCGCTTGGAAAGCCTGCTGGTATTTGAGTCTGTCCTTGTATTTTAGGGTTACTGAAAATGCCAACAAATATTTTCTCAAACAACGGCGGATGGGGCATGGGCCATCCACTAGTATTTCCTCTGTTCTTGTGGGAACTTGGGATACGATGTGGGATAAGCGACCTCCGCCGTACCGAATACTGCACAGGACACAATCGTCTGATGTCTGTCATGGTACGACTGCACTGGTAACACTGGGTAACATTTATTTAGATATCTTTTTGTTTGTGATTTGTGGCACCCTTCCTTGTTCCTTTTGTAGTTATTGCCCAAGCTTTAAGTTCTGCTGAAATCAAACATGATTGGGATTGGCTCAATCAAAACATAATCCCATCGCTCGCACCATTTGAAAATGATGAGGATGTTACAGAATATGTGTGCTGTAAAATATCATCCCTAGTGGCCAACGACTCCACTAGAATCAAGGATGTTGATGGTATGCTATGTCTCTTTCAATTTCTGTACTATTTTCGTCTTCTTTGATTTAATCAAAATTCTTTTTCTCAGTAGAGGATCAGTCATTTAAAGAAACTACCTACAAATTTCAGAAGCGTTTTAACATGCCTTCTGAGGAAAAGCTGGTAAACCACTATTCTTGCAGGTAATTAGCTGTTATGTTGGGCAACAAGTGCACAGAAAAGTGGGTTCTTCATTTTATCTCTTTTCTGCTTTCA
Organism: Megalurothrips usitatus; assembly: GCA_026979955.1. Lineage (NCBI taxonomy): Eukaryota > Metazoa > Arthropoda > Insecta > Thysanoptera > Thripidae > Megalurothrips > Megalurothrips usitatus. The sequence continues at coordinate 14,980,130 of CM049593.1, forward strand.
GTTATTACAAAGGAAAGCTTCCCAGACAAGGTTGGATGTACTTATCAATAAATCACTGCTGCTTCTACTCTTACATTCTTGGAAATGAAACTAGCCTTGTTTTGAGATGGTCGGATGTAAAAGATATCCGTAAAACCAATCAGATCCTTTTTCCTGACTCCATTTGTCTTGTTACGCGTGAAGACACTGGAGAACACGCAGGTACCAAGGAGGTAATTGTCTGAAAACACTGCATAACTTCTCTCTCCCTGCTTTTTCTTTTTTCCAAAGAAGAATTTGAATAATATTTTATTTTGATTTGCAGCATTATTTCTCTATGTTCCTCCAAAAGAAAGAAACATTTACTTTGATGCAGCAGCTCATCAATTTTGCAATGAAAAGGTATATTTTTTCTGCATAGTGAGATATACAGGTGTAATACCTTTAACAAAAAAATAATAATAATAATAATAATAATAAATTGAGCATTATTTTATGTTCTTTTGCACTTTTTTAGGCTAATTGATGACAAAAGCACTTTTTATGAAGACAAAGAACTTCTCACCAAACTCAGGTAGTTCCACAAGTTGCCTTTGTGGCTTAAAACTGTTGCTCCACAAATCTCAGTGCATTTTGAAAAATGTGTGTACTCCTACGTTTGCTACAGCAAAAATGTGCCCAAAAAGACATCATTTCTCAAAAGAGATCTAGATGCGAGGGCATTGTCAGAGGCATACCGTTTGGCCTTTCATCTTCCGTCCACAGAGAAACTGGATGGCCGAACTGAAGCTACTTTGTGGACTCCATACAACAAGAAGACGGAGTGGGGGACAATGTACTTCTCTCAAAATTACTTGTGCTTTGAGAGTAAAGTAGGTTTGGCAATAAATCTCTTGTAATAACACTTGAAAGTTCCAAATTGTTTTAAGCAGATTTTTTTAATTATAGGCGAAAGGTGTTGTCAGTGTTGTAATACCTCTACGCCATGTTAATTCAGTCGAAAAAGCCGATGGCAACTCTAATAGTAACATGGCAAAAGCTGTACTCTTTACCCTCAAAGGAGATATTCAAGATGTGAGAGATGTCTCTTATCTCTTCGGACAGCTCCATGATAGAGAATTTGTAGTTACTAAAATATCAGAACTTCTTGCAAAAATTGTAGCTGCAAAAGGGTAAGAAAAATTACAAGCCTTCGTTTCCATCTGTTTCGGTTTTTTATCTTGTAATTTGTAATAACAAATAATGACAGTAACAAAGAGACATTTTTTGTAAACAGACTCGGTGATCGCAGAGCAGACAAAGCAGCTGGTTTACAGGATAAGCAGCAGGAAAACAGCGGTATGTTAACAGAAGTGCTTTAGTCTTTACTGCATGGTTGTGAACTTTTAACCTGCTCAACAATTATTTTTTAGGTTGGACCCCAACTGCACCTCTTATGAGTTTATTTATGGCTAAAGTTGATAAAGATGTTGCTCTCCGGCAAGATCAAAAAGTTATTCAATGGGAATTACATTTTGGTGAGTATGGAAGAGGAATTTCAATGTATCGAACACCAGAAATCAGTCGACTAGTTCTTCAGGGCATCCCAGATACCCTTCGCCGTGAAGTCTGGCTTAATTTTTCAGGTAGGCCTTACTGTAAAATTATTATAGTTGACTGCTTTTATGTATCCAAATTTACTGAAATGTTGGTATTGAATTTAGGAGCCATTAATGAACAGCAAACAAATCCAGGACTTTATCGTAACCTAGTCGATAATGCAGTTGGTAAACAATGTTTAGAAAATGATGAGATTGAGAGAGATTTGCACAGGTCCTTACCAGAGCACCAAGCCTTTCAATCTGAGGTTGGGATAAATGCTCTAAGGAGAGTTCTTTCAGCATACGCTCTTAGAAATCCACAGATTGGTAGGTACCTTAGCTTGTGTTCTTTCTATCAGGAACCTTTCATTTTAAGAATATGTTACATAGTTTATTTTTATTTTTGTAGGGTACTGTCAGGCTATGAACATAGTGGGATCTGTGCTTCTGATCTACTGCAAAGAAGAGGAAGCATTTTGGTTGCTGGCCACGATTTGTGAAAACCTTCTGCCAGACTACTACAACAAAAAAGTTGTCGGTGCTCTAATGGATCAAGGAGTATTGGATGACCTCACTGGAAAATACCTTCCGCATCTGCATTCTCGTATTCAGAAGTTAGGAATGATCAAGATGATCTCTTTGTCTTGGTTTTTAACCATTTTCATGAGGTACAGATTGTCACCCTCAACCCTATTTTGTTGCTTGGTACTCAAGCTCGCAGTTGTTTTTTTTTTTTTTATCCTTTTTGTTATTTTCAGTGTTATGCCATATGAGAGTGCCGTGAACATTATGGACTGCTTTTTTTATGATGGTGCCAAAGTAATATTTCAGGTAGGGGTAATTTTATCACATTTAGTTTTAAGGATTGATTGTCTTTATCTTTCTAAATACTCCTGCTCCAACTTCACGCATAGGTTGCTCTGGCTATCCTTTCTGCCAACCAAGAAAAAATTTTGAGTTGCCGAGATGAAGGGGAAGTTACACAAGTGCTATCAGACTATCTTGAGGGAATATACAATGAGGAAGGACAGGGTGCTCTACGAAACAAAAACTGGGACACCAGTAAAAAAGTAGGTATTTTACTGTAAACTGTACTCCTGAAGTTGACAATCATTTCTTTTTCGGAATGAATCCTTAGAGTGGGAAAACCTATTTGTAATCTATCTTCCTGTATTCAACAGAGTATATCTATTCAACAACTTTTGCGAGAGGCATATTCCAAATTCGGAGATCTGACTGCTTCCACAATGGAAAAGTTGAGATTCAAGCATAGAGTTCGGGTTGTGCAACAGTTGGAGGAGGGGGAGGAAAAAAATGTTGTTCGTAGTGTCGCTGGAGATGCATACTTCACCACTCAAGAACTGCATGTTAGTATGATGATTATTTGTCCCCTTATCCCTCTGTTTTTCTGGCTAGCTCTCTCAACCTAATTGTATATTGTCCATTCAGGATTTATTGAGTTTGGTCCGAGATGAATTGTTAAGCCAACCTCTGATAGGTGAAAGGTATGATCCGACACTGCTTCCCTATGAAAACTTTCAGATTGATTTTGACCTCTTCAAAATAATTTTTATGGGAATTTCACCATGGGGCAAAGGTGTACAAGCAGAATTATTAGCTGCACGACTTTTCCAGGTTAGATGAGTAAAGAAGAATAAGATTTTTTAAGTGGACTGAAGACAAGTACTTTAACTTCACCTGATTGTGGTTTTCTGTTCAGCTTTTTGATGGAAATGGAGATTCATATCTAAACTTCCGTGAAGTCACACAAGCTCTGGGCCTTACTTGTGCAGCTGATGTAGCTCAGCGCTTAACATTGCTGTATGTGTTGCATCTGCCTCCACTATTACCAGCTACTGATGTCCAATCTCCAGAGCTGTCAGGTACAACATGTTAACCTTTGACTCTTGTGTTGTTATCCCCCAATACCTCCACAATCATTGCCGTGGGCTTACAGAGTTTGGTGGACCAGAAACAGCCTCAGAGGCTGCTACATTTTTTGATGGCATCGAAGAAAGTGCTGTGAAGCTGGAACAGGCCATGGCATCTCTTCTCCATGATTCTCAACTTAATACCAATACTTCTGCCTCGGCTATGAAGCGCTCAACATCAATATCAAGTTCGTCTTCTTGTCAAGGTAATTTGGTTCCAAATGATTTTATGTACATGAAAACATGAAGGAACCTTATTTACTGGACGCTTTTTAATTTGTGTAGGTGATAGACCTTGGGAAGTACGAGGAATTGGTAGTTTGAAATTATTGATGGAAGAGAAAGAGACCCGGATTAAAAGTTTCCCAAAAATGTCCCAGCCCCATTTTATTGCTCTGTGGAAAACCCTGTATGACATTTTTCAAACAGAACCTGAAGATCAGGAAACTTACCATTCAATTGCAACAATAGGTATAAATAAATTGGATTACTTTGTGTTCTTACATTTCCCTTATGTACTTACATTTTATTTTTTGTTTTCCTTCTTCCCTTCTTTCCCCCTTTTATTTAAACCCTTATACTAGGTACCTTGCTTTTGCAATTAGGAGATGTAAGCAAGCGTTTCCAGGCTGACAGGGATAGGAATGAGTCATGTGATAGTTTGGTCTCTGCAGCTACATCAAGTAACTTGGGAGCTTGTCCCCCAAACAATGAGGTAAGAATTAAAGTTTCTTTTTTTTTTTTAATTTCTTTTACTTGGGTTTCTGTGTGCCTCCTATTTTTTCTCATCTTTCTTTTTTAAATGTGTTCTTTAGACTGATGATGATCCCAATGGAAATGTGAACTCTGAATCAAGTCAAGAAAACAGAACCCCACGAAGTTCAGGTGATCCTCAATGGGTCATAACATTGGAACAATTTTTGGCATCAGCTCTGACTGGAACTCCTATCGCTAACTACTTTACGAAACGAGTTAATATATCTGAAGAAATCAGCAAAATTCGTAAACGACGCTTTGAAAGAGCTCAAAGTTTAAATGAACCTCCTCAATCACCTTCTACGATCTAATGATCAAATGTGGATGGTTTGAATGTTGAAAGTTGTGTGGCCAGTTTTACTGTTTAAAATTGTTTTCCAAGATAGATTTTACTAAAAAAAAAAAAGCCAGTTTAGTGGTGACACTAACCCATCACTTCGCACAATTATTGAAGTGATTCTTTTTTTTAAAATAGTTATGGAGCATATGGAAGGTTTATGTGAAATCCCTCTTAGATTTCTTGTGTTTTTGCATTGCTGTGATATGTTAAGTGCCTTCCATGCCATGTTCACACATTGAGGCAGTTATGTATGTGTTACCATTTGTATTTTATTGTTTTAAATTGATTGATGGTTATTGTGAATATTTTATGATGTGATGAAATGCCACATACTTTAAGAAACTCTGGTTTTTAATTTTTTGGAGGGGAATGAGCTGAGACGTTTGCTGTGAAGTTTTGTGCCATTAATTGTTTCTTTTCTTTCCTGTGGGATGTCATTACTCTCAATCATTGAATAATAGTTTTCTTTAAAAACTGTAACTATATTTTGATTTGGAGACACTTTGCATGAGGTCTGTGTTAGTACTTTCAGATGATAAACTAAGCTATTTTTTTCATTCATTTTTTGGATGGTAGCATGTGACAAAAAGTATTAAAGGTAACTGCTACACGTATCAAGGATTTAAAAAAACAAAAAAAACTGCAAGTGAAACAATCTTCTTCTTTTCAAGTTGTCTACATTCCAGTTTCGTAACACTGCTTCCAATTCGTCTTCGAATTCCTGTTGACTATGGAAGTTTGTACCCACAGCAGACTATGTGATTTTCCAGTTCTGATCAGTATTTTTAATTGATCTTGAGATAGAGGAGTTTTGTAAGCCAATTATCATGAAATAAAAGGAATGACTCTTAATGTAAGGCTCTTGCCTGTAAAAGTTGTTTTATTAGTTCTCTGCTTATCTTACAATGCATGTATATTACACGATATATATGTATATATATATATATATGTACATATATAAATACAATTGGACTCTGAGGATAGGAATTGTACACATCTAGAATTATTTCTGTACATCTAAGTAAGTCTTTTTCAATGTTACAGACAAACGCTCTAAAAAAAATTTGCATGGCTGCTGTAAGGCATAATCAGATTGAAATATGGCCTCAGACTAACATAAAAGAACAAAAATAAAAGCTCCAAACAAACAATACTGTTACAAATGACATCACATTCTCTGACCGGTGTGAAATTTAGGTGGGATGGGAGGACTGTTCAAATTCAGCCACCACATGTAACCTAGCAATTTCTCTGCTTATACCAAAATACAATCAGTCTGCTAATAAATCCTGCAAAGACCATGCAACCGGAGACGATCCATATAGTAAAACAGCTAAGATACAAGAACAAAAGCAGTCAATTTTGGGCAGCACGTCACACTTTTCAAATTGAATTAATGAGGGTAGATGGGCATGGCAAAAGGTCCCATTTCATTATGATAAGGGTTGTGAGTTGTAATGATTCATGACAAAATACATCAAATGCATCAGAGCCACATTTTATTAGATAAGGCAGAATAACTTCAATATCAAAAGCATATCATTAGAAATTTAGGTACACTCTCAACAATATACATGAAGAGTTTTATGTACAGAAATAGAGGGTGACAGAGAAGGAAGGTACTGAGAAATAAAGGATGAAAGATATAACAACAGAAAAAATAAAAGAAAGGGACAAACATTCACTGCCAGATAGAACAGGGGCACAATAAAGAAAATCCTACCTACCAAACTCAGAAAAGAAAAAGAAGAAACACTAGGTCTGGGAAGAAGTGGATGATTAAAAAATTATGACTTACTCATTTTTGAGTAATTAGCATTGAACGTTTGCAGTAATACAAGCAATGAAACAAACCAATCATCGTTCGAACAATTATACAAAAAAAAACATAAAGAAGTATTGGCTTAAATAAAAGGGCTCAAAAAAGGGAAAATTATACAAATTATACAACATATAATAGTACATTCCTTCACCCCATGTCGAAAAAGTCTATTCGCCATCTCCTCCAAAAGAACAATGCATATGCTCAATCGTATTGCACACACCTCTTCCCAAAGGTTGTAACAATTGCAAAGGAACACAATCTAATTTTAAAACCCAACCATTCAGCGTGCTGCAGAGCCACAGCCCTTCAGAATAATTTTCTCAGAACAAGCAACCTGGGCAAAAGTTGAGATTTAAAGTTAAGATGTGACCTTTACAAGATTCTTATTTTGAGTAATATGGTTAGGAAACTATCACTGTTGTCATATTATCAACACATGAATATCACTTCCCTCTAATTTTCTACAGAGGTTAACTCTAAAATACTCTTTTAAGCACTAAAGAAACAACGCCATATGTGGTTGTGGTCTGTACCAAAAACACCCCACATACAGTTTGTACCAAATTGAAGTAAGAAATGTCTCAAGTCTCTAATAGTCCAAAGAACTCGGGAGGGTGCCCCGTCATATAATGGAAAGTTATAAGTCAGTCATCACCCAAGTTGAACATTAAAATCAAAACATGTATTGTCATGATGACCACAACATGGCATAACACATACACCAGCTAGAAACACGTACAATAACACATCACAAATGTGACAACGTACTAGTTCAAAGATGCTAATAAGAAAGTGCTCTCATTGAAACAAACAATGCCACGTAATTTTGACATTTTATTAAGCATTATGAGTTGCTTCAGTTAGCACCACTTTGAAGTTGCAGCTGATGGACAATTTTCAAAATTGTTCTATATAGGCACTCGGTGTAAAAAAAAAAAAGTTACAACAAATTGACTCCAGTGAAACAGCATGGTTTGGAAACTATAAAGGGGATATTACAAAGGCGTAGTTAACAACAATCACAAAAGGCCATGAACCTGTTCAATTAAGCATAAAACCAAAACAAAAATCCAAATCCATGTCAGAAGTAAAAACTGACACAAAAATGTGAACGGATCACAGTGTAATTAGCTCTTTTCACAATGGTACAGGATGCCATCACCAGCAGACATCTGTTCCAGACAGATAAGATAATAAATAAATAAGAACAAGATACATATAAAATATTCTAATCCACCACTTAAAGCAGTTAAATTAAAAGCAGGTTACTAAAAACTTAACCACTAGAGATTCAAATAAATATATACTTCATGTGAGCCAACTTCATACGCACACCTGTACAGAACTATTATAACACAGCAATATTTAACACAACAAAAATTTACAATTGGCTTTGGTTCCTTATCAAAGAGATAACACTCCATGAGAGAGGATGCTGATAAGATTGCTTTTTTCTCTTAGAAAAAAAAGTATGTCAATAAAATCAGATTTCCGGCGTTAAAGACTAAAAATAAAATAATTGCACCCTGGATAAAATTATTGCTATACACAAAAAGATGTACAAAGAAAATAAACTCTCAAGCACAAGTCTCAATTTTGATACAGATACATATTTTACTAACAACAGATATAAGGGAATGCTGGGATGTCCACCATCAACAATATTACAGGTAATAGGGTCTAAAAGCTAAATTACTTTGAACAACATCCAAACAACTTCAGAGGTGTCAACAGTACATCAAAAGGTTCACGGCAACAATAAAAAAAGAGTGAAACTGCACATTTCAACAGGCCCACTACTAGATCAGATGACACCTCCTTGCTTGTCAGGACGCTCTTTAAAGAATCCTTTTTCAGTCTTACATTCACGGATCGTCACAGTAGACAGGTTAACTGTAACATCAGTTATGAAAACTTGATCCGCAACAGGATTCCTTGACAGCCAATATTCTGGGCTATTGGCCACAACTTGACTAACAAGATGAGGTGGATGTGACTTCTCATCCTCATCTGATAGATGATGATGATGATGGTGAAGATGATGGAGGTGGTGATGATTGTTATTATTACTATTATTGTTGTTGTTGTGCTTACTGATATTATTATTATTATTTAGACCATTAAGAAGAGGAGGGGCAGCATCTTCTGTTCTGGCTTGATTTGGAGCAATGGTGCAGGTGATTTGTAGAGTGCTATTTTGGCTAACATTGTTTTCTGATCCTGAATCAGGAGTTAGGGGCGATGTACAAGTTTCCTTCACCTGTAATGCAAGAAACATGAAAGTAGATTTATATTGACAGCTGCTAATGAAGAAGAACATTATTTTGAAAAGGGACTCACCTGAACACCTGTATTTAATGATTGTATTTGAGGTGATAAAAGGTTTTTATTACCCAATGGTAATGCAGGTACTTTAGCTTGAGGACTGGTTGGTGTTTTTGGTGTAGTAGTACCTGAAGCTGCAGCACTTTCACTTGAGGGTGGTTTTGCAACAGGTTTTGTAGTGGGCTAACATTAAAAAAAAAAAAAAAAATTAATAAAAATAACACATATTATAGATAATGAGTGTATACTCATAGGAAGATTGTTTTCAGAGACTACTCACGGGAGGTGTGGAGGGTGTGGTAGCTTCATCAGAAGTTGGGGCAGGGCTTTGTAACTTTGGTTGCTTGACCGGTGGAGGACTTGGAGCTGATGAAGGACTACTTGTTGTAATAGTCACACCAATTTTGCCGGATTCTTTTGACAAAACTTCTGCTTTTCGCTTGGTCCCTTGTTCTTTTTCTTTCTCTCTATCAACTTCTTTATCTTTTTCCTTGTCCTCTTTTGGAGATGTGGAATCACTCAACTTTGTCTCAGCTGGTGGAGGGTGACCCGCGACCGGAAGTTTCTCAGCATCTGGTTTCACATCCACTTGTGTTTTGCAGCTAGGAGAGCTCGCTATAATAGATAAAAATAAGGGGAGGTAAACTTTCACAGGTCACAAAATTACCACAAGTTACTTCAGTATCTAAAATAAAGCACAAAAATTCACTTAAAATGATGAAACCTACATGCTTTTGTTCCAGCCTCTTTCTTGCCATCATCATCCTCTTTCTTCTCTTCCTTTGGCTTTACATTTGTTGACAATGATGATAATGTTGATGAAATTGATGACGAAGATGCCGAATGACTAACAGAAGATTTGCTGCTGGGCACAGGCAACGGGGTGGAGGCTGCAGAATTGGCAGTGGTCCGTGGTTTAGACACACTCTGACTAACACTTGTGGTAACCGGTGACTCTTCATCTTGGCTCTCTTCACCAACTGTGTCATCTGGGTCTTCTCTAGTACTTCTCCTCTCCTACATTAAAAATAAGAATTAATTAAAACCATTCAAGCCAAAAACTGTGACATTATACCAAAAAGAATATCTTACATTTGCTTTGGATGTATCCTTCTTCTTGGGTCCTCGCTTGGAATGAGAATCTCCTCTTTTCAATTCACTGAGACAGAAAGGCAAATATATTAAAAATGCAGTAAGAGTTAACAGGATGCTATATACAGATTCTCTTTTATATAACATACCTCTCTTCAAAACTGTCAATTAAGCGCCCATCAAGTATATTTTCCTCAGGTTCCCAAGTGTTATGCCTATGAACAAGGAATGAATTTATTAGAACACAAGCAAAACCAATCCTTAATAAGAAATAATTTTGCAGTGGCAGTGTTTACATACTTTTGACTCCATCCTTTCCACTTCACCAAGTATTCTGCTTTCCCCTGTAAAGACATAGATGTTGAAATTTAATAAAGATGAAATGTGTAGCGAGATTGGGCTCGGACAAGTCAAGTCAATTGAATCCAACAAGCAATAAAAAGATTTAAAAGAAAAAGAGTACAAGAACATTAAATGTGAAAAATAAAATCCATAAGGCAGCCAAGATCATTGGAAAGCAAGCAAAAACCATTATTCTTGGACACACTTTGACAGGAGACAAGATGACTGACACAGTATTTGTAACCCCGAGATAGACTGAAATTGGCCTAAAATTTAAAAGAACGAGCCTAGTTTCGAAATAAAATGATAATGATATAGTAAACAACACCTTAAAAACAACAATTCAAAAAAAAAAGGTTACATGGTAAGCAAAATATAGGGAGCACATAACCTAACCGATTCTTGTTTAATTCTCAAGATCACACACTCTCCGCTCCCTCCTCGAAGAGCCAGATCAGAGCCAGAAAATACGGAGCACATTTTGAATTGGAGCCATGAAACTGAGGTCAAGTCACGTACGAGAACTCGAAAAACGGGAGCGCAAGTAGGCTACTGGGAAGCCTCCAGAACGCTCGCCCGTTCACTCACCCGTCTTATCCTCTTCTTCATAATCCTCTCCGCGGCGTACACCTGGTCGCCCATCTCCTCCATGGTGCTCTAGCTTGGGCCAAATTTTCGAAACGCACACAAACTTCGGCGTTAAGGGTCCATCACAGTCTCTGGCACGGACAGGGGCCCGGGGGCCCTCGCAAAGGTCCTCGCTTGACAGGCGAAGAGCGGAGCTGCGGGAGCTGCGGGTCTCTGGGCTCGGGCCTGAGCATCAGGCGGGCGGCGCGGCCACGGCGGCGGCGGCGGCGGCGGGCGGCGGCCGTTGCCGCTCAGACCGCGCACAAACAAACAACAGCGGCACCGAGTGAAAATGCTCAGGGTCACTGGAACTGAGGCGCCCGGGGGAGACCCTCATCACATCACTGGCGCGCACGCACACACACGCACCCACACACACGCACGCACTGGGGGTCCCTCTGCTCGGTCCCTCACAAGGGCACGCCAGAACGTAAACAACTTTCACGTCGCGACTCGACTCGGACTCGGCTCGGCTCGCGGCGGGCAGCGCGGCGCAGCGACAGCGCACTGGCTCTACTCGTTTCGTTTCGGTTTCGGCTCGGCGGCGGCGGCGGCCTCTGCTGTGGTCGCGGCCGTGGCGGCGGCGGCGGCGGCGCGGCTTCGGCTCGGCGTCGGCTGAGTCGGCGTCGGCGTCGCCGCGGGATGGTGGTGGTGATGATGATGCGAAGCCCAAGCGCCACGGGCGGCACTTGCTTCCATGTCCAAAGGTTGGCAGTGACTGAGAGGACGGGACGGGGGACGGACGGGACGGGACAGGACGAGGACGAGTGTGTGAGCGCGCGCGCGCGAGAGAGAGAGAGAGAGAGAGAGACTCAGGAGAGGAAGGAGAGGAGACACAAACAGGGAGGGACGGGTTTAAGAAGCACCCCCCCCCCCTCTCCCTCACTCCCCCTTCTTTCCGCCTCCAGTATTAAGAATGACGAAACGTGCGCCGCGCACACATTTGATGAGAGAGATTGCCCCCTTCATACCTGTGGGAAAAATTAGCCAATACGAGCGGAGCGGCACTTCCCTAGCCCCGTCCCGTCGGCTCAACGACCCCGCCACGTGGTCTGAGAACGTCGCGCCGCGAGCGGCCAATTTACTGACTGGAGTGTTCGGTGACCTCGAGGCGCTCGGGCACGAGTGCGAACCATTTTTAACATCCAAAGAGAGAGAGAGAGAGAGAGAGAGAGAGAGAGAGAGAGAGAGAGAGAGAGAGAAATAGTTGTATCGCAAGGATGCCAAAGGGGTCGCGATGGCATATCCCAGTGTGTGAGGAGGGGCAGGGAAGCGGGATTCAGAAGGGAGGGGGGGGGGCATCCGAAGGAGGGGGGTCTCTGGGTCCCCGCCGCGCTCGCCAGCTGCTGAACCAGCTGCTTCCCGACCGGAGGTAGCGAGCGGAGGTGAAGCGGGGAGGGGCCGCGCCTAAATGGGCCGGCGGGTGGCGGGCGCGGCCGCACTGCAGCGCGCTGCAGCGGACGGCGGCCGCCCCCCGCGGACCCCCGCCCGCTTCTGGACGCGCCCTCCTCACATGCAGCAACCCCCTCCCCCTCCACTGCGGGGCTGCGGGCTCCGGGCTCCTGGCCTGTCCAGGTGCAGCGTTTGGGCCGCTGCCGGGGCGCGTGCAGCCGGCCTGAGCGGGGGGGGGGGGGGGGGGGGGGGGCAGAAGCAGCCGGCGGGCCCAACGGTGGTGGCGCGTGCCGCCCGGCCCGCCCGGCCCTGCCGCCGCCGCCGCCGCCGCTGCCGGCCGCCCGTGAGGTGTGACCCCAAGGATTCAATAACGTATGCAGTACGGCCTCTGCGAGCGCGGGAAACCGAGCGGAGGGAGGCAGGCCGCACTCGTGAGCACCTCGGCACACACGAGGAGGGGGCGGGGCCGGGCGGAGGAGCGTCGCCTCGCCTTATCTCCCAGGCGCCCGGCACGAACAAGGCTTATCTCGGCACACGGCACGGCGACCTGCCGCCGCCCGCCGCGGCGTGTCCGATCAGCATGGAACGGCGAACACACACACACACACATCACCAGCAGCAGCGTGCCCCACACATCCGATCTAGTTACAACACAAAATAATAATAATATAAAATACGAATAATATGCGGTCACGGGCCGGCGCCAAACTGCACACCGATCGCTTATAGAAATGAGTGGTGGACTGACGCACGCGCCGCACGTCACGTCAGGCCGGACGGCCGTGACGGCGGAGAAGAAGAGGGAGGACAGGAGGAGAGGAGAAGAAAGGGCGAGTGCGACACGGCGGCCGGCGGCCGGGACCACGCGACAAAGGCCCGATTCTCCCCCCTCCCCCCTCCCCCTCCCGCCCCCCGCCGGTGATCAGCACGGCACCCCCACCGCCACCGCCGCAGCACCGCACCGCACTTGTCGCCTTGTTTTATGGCGGGCGGGCGGCGGGCGGTCCGGGGAGAGGTGACCGCGTCGTAAGTCTGTGCACAGAGTTCGTCGTTTTCTCATTCACTAAGCTGACCCGCGAGGGCCCCATAAGGGTTATTGGCTAACACATCATAGCAGCCTACCGAAGAAAGACGCACGTAAATTACGATCATTTTAAAAAGAGAGAGAGACGAACTGAATGTAAAAAAAAAACGATACATAATGCTCTGGGAGTTTGCACGGATCCCGCAACTAGTTGCGGCGCTTTCGGCCGGACATTAATTAATTAACGTTCTCTTTAAAGTGAGCCGTAACACCGGCAGAAGTGGTGGTCTGTGATGCTCGTCTGTCTCTTTGTTACAACTCGGATTTGTGATATTTTTTTTCTTCTAATGGAGGAGGAGGGTAATTACAATAAGTGGGCTCCCTCGGCTCTCCACAGCTCCGCAGCACCGCACCGTTGTCCCGACTGACCGACTGTTCTTTCTGCCTGCTGCTGCTGCCGCCGCTCTTTCCCCGCCTCGCTCCAGGCGATTCCGGAATGTGCAATGTGCACCCCGGCCCTGCCGCCCTGCCGCCCTGCCGCCCTGCCTACACACTTTTCCCGGCTGCGCGCCGCGTCCTGCATCGCCGCGGTGCAGCGGGAGCCGGTAGCCACAGCGTGCGCGGCCAGGCGAGGCCCGCGCCTGTGTATGACAATGTGGCGGTGACGCGGCTGGGAGGAACGAGGAACCTGAGGACCGCCGCCGATGTCTCAGCTCAGCCGGCGGCGCGCCCAGAAAACTGGTCTTTTCGAGCGCTAACAGTAGTGTCGCTGGCCCAACGTGAGGGAAGCGTTTGTTGGTTAGGCCTCATCAACATGAACAAACCCGGCACCGATCACGCCTCTCACCAATAGCGAACTCTCACCGCACGCTCCGCCACAGGTCGTAGGGTCCCCTCGGCCTAGGCCAGAGCGCGTCGGAAACGCGGGGCGCGCGCAGGCGGCGGCTGCCCGAGAGCCTGCGGCAAACGTCGCGCCGCCCGGCAGCCAGGCAACCCCAACAACGCGGCTGTGTGGCAGGCTGTCCGCGCCTACCTCCCAGGGGCTGAGGGGGAGGGAGGGGAAGGGTGGGGGGGAAGTACTACAGAGTCCCGAGAGATGGCGCTGCCGGTCAGCGGCGGGACGTTCGCTCGCGCGGGGTGCTCCGTCCGGCGCCAGCACGACCTCCCGGCGGCTCCGGCGTCTGTAGCGCATTAATAGCACGCCGGCGACATCGCCGCCGACATTGACGTTGGCGCTTGTTTCGAAATTCAGTGCCGATAGTAGTGTCTCCCGGCCTCCGCCTTCTCCTCCATCACCCCTCCCCGCTCACGGTCCCGTAAGGTCCCGTGCCTCCACCCTCCTCCGCCTCGCCCCCCCGTATCGCCACGGGCTCCGTTTCGTGACCTCATTGTTGCTCAACACACCTCTATATTTCGGTCCCACCCCTTCCCCCTCCCCTTCGCCGCCGCCGCCACCGCCGCCCTCACCCCTTTTCCATTATATTGTCTTCCCCTTATCCCCCCTCTTGGTTGCGCTCATGAGAAATAAGGCATCGCTCGCCGATTACTCTGATCACTGGTCCTTGCCTCTCTCTCTCCTTGTTCCTCCCTCCCTCCCTCCCTCCCTCCCTCTCTCTCTCTCTCTCTCTCTCTCTCTCTCTCGTTTTTTCTTTGTACGAAGGGGAGACAAAAGTGAGCCAGGAGCCCCGCTCATTTCGACAGGGGGCGCTGGTGTGGTTTCGTCAGCCGGCCCTGAGGTGTAGGCAGCACCGCAGCACGCACGCTCGACGCCCGCCCCCCGCTGCCCACCTTCCGAGGCGCTCGGGGCAGCTGCCTGCATCTGCATTTAATTACTCCGCATTGCGACGCTACGCTTCCGGGTCTCGGGGACCCTCGCCTCGCACCGCTGCGCCGTGCCGCGCCGTGGGAGCACACACCCGCCGCCTCGCAGCCTTCTGGTCGGTGCGGCTTCTCTCTTTTTTTCGGAGCGGGATGCACTTCTCACCCCATGCAATGTCGTGACCCCCTCGGGAGGTTCTCACCCTCCGGCCCGCGGGGCAGCCCCCTCTCCTCCCCCCCTCTCCTCCCTCTCCTCCCTCCCTCCCTCCTGCCCATGGGTCATCGTGTCTATCCGGGGTCATCCGGCCGGCGATCTATGCTTCCCATCGGAATGGAAAAAAAATACATCACACGATAGCAACCAAAAAAAAATCGTCACCAAAAAAGTTACAAGCAAGCGTAATTTCGTAAATACACGTTAAGCGTTACGGTGCATGAGCGTCAGGTTCACTCGTCTCTGCACAAGCAGAGCGCCATTCCAGCCATTCTAAAATAAAAACTGAAACGAAGGAGGGGGCGGGGTGGGTCGGAGTGGGCGGGGGGAATGGGGGGGGGGGGGGAAGGGAGAGGCCAAATGAAACTAGTACAAACGTGTTGCGCCGAGGGGTGTGGGCACGGAGCAGTGGAGCGGCGTGTGTGTGTGTGTGTGTGTGTGTGTGTCGCAATCGGCCGCGGAGAGGAAATGCGGATAAAACGAGAAGAGAAAGGAGAGGCGCGCCGACGCGGAGGGGAGCAAAGACCACACGTAAAACCAGGGCAGGGGGATGAGATGCGGAGGCCGCCGTGGCCGCCGTGCCGGGGGGAGCCGCCGTCGCCGTGCCTTTGCCTTACGCCGTCAGCCGCCCGGCCCGGCCCGGCTCCCTTTGCGGGTCGCATCAAGGATTGAGGAGCTCTCTCTCTCTCTCTCTCTCTCTCTCTCTCTCTCTCTCTCTCTCTCTCACACACACACACACACACACACGTAATCCTGTGTTCGGACCGTATAGTATGTAACCTTTTTGCCGGCCGTGCGCGGCCACCTTGTGAAGGGGGCGCCCTGCTCCGGCTGCTGGCTGGTCCCTTCTTCTTCCCCTGTGAGGAGCCCAGATCAGCCCAGATCTGGATCTGCGGAGGGGCCGGAGGGGCCGGAGGGGAGTCGAAAGGGGAGGGGAGGCGATGGGAACCTGGCCCCGGCCGGGATACGGTAGTTTGCACGGGGGCGCGTCACGTCACTCCCCTCATTGGCTGCCGCACCCCACCCCTCCCCTCTTCTGCTCGCCCAGGACCCTTTGTGCATGTGTGTGTGTGTGTGTGTGTGTGACACTGTTTCACCTGGGAAAATGAACCGGAACTACGTTACATACACATGACACGGGAGTGGGGGACACGGACACGGACGCCGCTCCTCGACCCTCCCGAAAACGGGTCGGTGGTGCGGCGCTGCCGCGTCTAGGAGGCTGTAGGGACGTCTAGGGACGTCTAGGGAGGCTCTGGGAACGTCTAGAGGGAGGACCGGCACCGGCTCCCAGGATCCACTCCCCTGCACGCGCCGTGCAGGGCTCTCGTCCGGCGGCCCGGAGGTGTCCCTGCGGGGGGAGGGGGTGAGGCGAAGGGGCTGTTTTTACAACTTCCATCCCGTCGTCAAAGGGTTGGTTCGGCCCCGGCCCCACCGCCCACCCCCCACCTACGGTTTTATTTAACCCTCCCTCCGCCCCCCGCCCCACATGGGCGCCGCGCCGCGGCCGCGTGAAGGTGACTGTTTTCATACTCTGACTTGTAATGAACTACCAGTTGCACAGCCCAGCAGCGCGCGGGGCGTCCAGGGTTCAAAGGAGACCGCCGGAGCGCGGTGGCGGGGCGGGGTCCGGTGGGGTCCGGCGGGGTCCGGTGGGGTGGTCACGGGGGCCTCCGCGCCGCCGGCCGCCGGCAGCACGTGGTGCCGGAGGACGGTACGGCCACGAGGGGCGTCGCTCCGCGCCGTGCATTGATCTCCCCCCACCGCCCCGCCGCCCCGCCGCCCGCACCGCGGCACTGTGACCGGGGTGGGGCGCATCGCACTTGCCCGCGGCGGCCGCGAGGGGGCGTTGGCGGCGGCCGCGTCGGCGGGGGCGTTATAGCTTGTCCAGAGGGCGGTGCGAGGTGATGTTGTCGTTGTCGTCGCAGGGGCACAGCGGGCACAGCCAGGCAGCGCGCCCCCGTCCCGCCCGCCCCCCTCCTGCGGCGAGCTGCTGTTGACCGTCTGGCCCTTCCTGGGCGCCCCGCCGTCACCGCCGCTCGGCCCGGGGGTCGCCGTCGACGACCCCGCCGGGGGTGCCGCGAGTGAGGCCGTCTCCGCCCCGTCGCCGCGCGGCTCCGCGGCCCGCGGCCCGCGGCCCCGGCGCAGCGGTGCTGGGCGCCTCGGCGGCCCCGCCCCCGCCAGCGGCAGTGCAGCTGCGCGAGGGCGCCTAACCTCAACGATGTCGCGGCGCCTGGGGAGGCGCGTCCGCGCGCGCGGTCCGAGGCCCCGCCGCCGGGGGACCCAGTAGGCCGTCGCGGAGGCCGTCGGAGGCCGTCGGAGGCCGCCGCCAGCGGCCCGGGGAAGGGACCTGCAGCGGCGCCCTCCCCCCTGTCACTTGCCCCTCTTGGACTCCTCGTTCCGGCCGAGCAGGTGAGCAGGTAGTGCGTGTGCGTGTGCGTGTGTGCGCGGCGGTAGCGGCGCGAGGCCCCAGCATGTCTGTGTGCGAAGCATAGCGGCCGTGTAAGCACGATCGGTATTACCGCTGCTACACACTCCACTACCGCTCGCAGCAACAGTTCCCTCCCCCCCCCCCCCCACCCCTCTCTTACTCCCACTCCTCGCCCCCCCCCCCTCCCCTCAGAGTTCCTTTACCTTTGCTTTTACTCGTACGACGTCCCAGGGGACCACGTGAACGGAACTGTGGCCCAGGAAAGAGTGATAGCTTTCCCCGGTCGCCCCGTCGCACTGTAATGTGCGTTACGGATAACGAGGGCGACAGGCGACAGGTAGCCCGTGCGACTCGGTCTTCCCGACGCGTGCGTGCGTGCGTGTGTGTGTGTGCACGGACAAGTGCAGCAATACACCTGCTGCCGGCTGCCCGCGAGCAGATGTTCCGTGCCCCTCCCCCCCCTCCCCCTCCTTTCCCCTTCCTCCCACCCGACGATGTCCGAGCGGACCTGTTCCTCTTCCTTCCTCTGTGAAAAATCATGCGTCCCCCTCCCTCCCTCCCTCCCTCCCTCCCTCCCTCCCTCTCCCCCTCCCAACCCCTTCCCCTCATCTCAGAGGGCCCTTTCGCAGCTGGGGAGGGAAGGACGGAAGGACATGGAAGGACAAAGGACATTAGTGTTGCCTGGCAACCGCAGGGACTGCGGGGCGTAAGGCGCGGCCACCTGACGAACCTCATGGCCGGCCATGGCGCGGCCACAAGGACATGGCGTCGGGACCTCCGGCCCGCTTCTGCGCGCCCGCCGCGTGGCGCCCGGCGGCCGGGGGAGGTCAGTGTGGAGTGAGGAGGTGGCCAGGCGGAGTCTCTGGAATCGAGCACCCGCCGAGCAGGGCGTGTGCTTGTAACACACACTCAGCCACGCGCGGAAAATATGCTAGAGTCAAGTATTCAATTTTGAGAGCGTTGCTCCGGGCCTATATGCACCATATGCCAGTCTCCTCTTCTTCCGTTCTTCTCGATAATGCGTTGTACGAGGGCCGCAAATGACTCGAGAATCCCGCTTTCTGGTCGCTATGGCGCAATTTTCTCTTCTGAATGTCGTGTGTGTATTCTGAAATTAGTGTCTCACTATTTATTTACAAAAGGACAAATCTTGTTTATTGTTTTATTTTTACTTTCTGCACTCCTTTTCGACTGGTACGTGTCGTTTGTTTACTGTGTTTAGATGGTTTTGAATGGGAATGTGGCTGTGAATGATTAATTGTTTCCAATATTCTTTTCGTGCGTAGAGAGCGCTTTCAATGACATTTTGCTCGTTTTTCTTTCTTTTAGGGTGAAATACTGTGAAGAAAATGGAATACAATGACTTTCCGCCGGACCACCTGGTAATGAACGTGGAAGATTTTGTACCAAACTGAGTTTTTGCTTAAAGCTTTTAGGGAGCCTTTTAGGTTCTTGGCATTTCTTGGGCGGAGTAAGTGCGAACCCACCAAACATAGGCCGTATTCTACGATCCGTAGTCCTGTATGTGCAATGTTTACATGTAGTTTAAACATCAGAGAAACACGTCGAGTTCTGCAATGATTGGCACAATTCAACAGATGCCATCCTCCAACACTGTAAATACTTCAACACGCGTGTAAAAAAAAAAGTGTATACGCAAAAAGCAGGGAGTATCAGCATGTCGTCGTTCTCTCTCAAGTCTGCGCAGAGAATGGGCAGGAAACGGCTGGTGCCTGGAGTGTGATAGTGATAGCAAGCTAGCGCGGGCAGACGGGTGCCGGGCCGACGGGCCGCCGGGCCGCCGCCAGCTGGGCTGAGCCTGGCTGCCGAACCGGGTCACAGCTCCGAGGCAATGTTGGAGGAGCATGGGGGGAAACAACTTGGCAAAATCGTGCCCTTCTGGATTAGCCTGGTTTCCTCCAGGATCATTTACAAAATTCACAAATTTCCCTCGGGTTATCCGATTTTTGTAAAATAAAAAAAGAAATCTTGCATCACCTGGCGGCAATTCTGCTCAGTTCATGGATTTTCTCCACCTTACCCCGAGTTACCCCGGGCTACCCCAATTGTTTCCCCCTCGTGGCGGATGATGGCTGTTGTTACACCGAGTACTTCGCGCACAGGTGAGTCCGCTTGTTTCTAGTGGCCGTGCCTGTCGGCGTGCTTCCGTGCATGATCTAGGGCGCCGCTGCATGTGCACGGACATGACGGCCGTCACGAGCTTGACCTGTCATCGGCTTCTGTAATGCGGGCTTGACCTGTCATCGGCATGCACTGTACTCGCTGCATGATGCCCCCTTACGTAGAACAGCTGCCAGGTTGGGGGCTGGCGGCTTCGCCACTGTAAGCCTTACATTTACGTGAAGTTGCATCGACGCGGAGCTCGAGGCCCGGCCGGCAGCGACGCCCTCGGCCTCGGCGCCCTGCGCCTGCGTTCGCTGACCTGGCGTTATCCCGTGTGCCCCAGTCAATGGCATCGGACGACAGCATGATCGACGACGTGTTCGAGTCGGCGGAGGACGCCCAGCTGGCGGCGTCGTCGGGGGCGGCGCGCTACGGGTACCCGGGCTACGAGCCGCCCCCGCTGCAGCACGCGCCCCACAACCAGCCGGCGGCGGTGGCGGCGGCGGCGGCCGCCCGGGGCATGACCGCCGCGGACCCCGGCGCCGGCGCCAACCTCAACCCCTCGCCGACCGGCTACCGGGACTACCAGCCGCCCGCGGAGGTCCTCAGCCAGTACGACCGGCAGCGGCTGGAGGAGCTGGAGCTGATCGTGCACAAGGTGGGTACCGGCGAGGACGGGATAACCCGGGCTAAACTCGTGACGCAACAGGGCCGGCGGGGGTCGGGTTCGGAGGCCCGCAGGCCTCGAAGGCCGCCCAGCCTAGTTGGGTGCCAAGGGATGGATCTGGACACAGCTCGGCCCTCGTGGCCTCGTTATTCATTTCCTGTTGATGGGAGAGAGAGAGAGAGAGAGAGAGAGAGAGAGAGAGAGAGAGAGAGAGAGAGAGAGAGAGAGAGAGAGAGAGAGGAAGAGAGCATAGCCGAACCGGATCCGCCGGCCGCGCGTGCTTCTCCTCCGGGCCGCTAGAGGGCAGCAGCGAGTCGCTCCGCTCCGCGCGCGGGGGGTATGCACGCCGCTCGGATGGAGGGAGTATCGACAATCCTCCCCCTCCCCCCCCCCTCCCGCAAGGATCTCGGCGGCGCCACGCCACGGCCCACGGCCCCTTACGGATGCTGGGTAGGCAACGTGAACTCCGGGCGAGCCGGCGGGACGGCCTGCCTTGGACAGAGTAAGGCGCCCATCTGTGGCGTCCAGTGTGGTTTTCCCGCGAACAGAATCACAGTGATCTCGCACTACGAGCCGGCCGGGTCGGCGTCCGTCTGTCCTACCGCTGCATGTCCCCCCCCCCCCCCACCGCCAGAGGGCCGTTCTCTGCTTCTCCCCGTCCTCCAGGGAGCCCAACACTCGGCTATGTGGGACAAAGGGCGGCATGGTCACTGAGGACCGAGCCCGCGGTTAAAGCCTATGCATTGTTTTATTCTGCACGGCTGGTGTGAGGGAGACGGATGGACAGAGCCACAGCGACAGAGCTAGATGGACAGAAACAAAGTGCCTGGCTGGTGCCACAAGCCGGGAACTTCTTCTCCTTCACTCTCGCAATATAAATACCCGGCTGTGTTTGCGGCCCTTCCGGTGTTGGCTTTCAGAGCAAGGTGACCCCGGTGTCCCAAACCTTTGCCGTTGGGTCCGCGAAGTGGGCGCAGGCAGTCAGGCAGGGAGCGAGGGTCCCCCGGCGGTGTAGTGGCGGGGGGGGGGGGGGGGGGGGGCACCAAGGGCCGGCAGCGGGCGGGCACGGGGCCCCGCACGGCACGGCACTACACGGCACGGGGCACGGCCACTCCGAACACTGCGAACCCCCTGACCCGTCTCTCCCGCTCCCTTACGGGACACCGCACGCGCGCGCGCGGGCAGCAGGTCACCGCCGGCGACCCTGAGCAGACGGCGGCGGCTGGGAGCCGCAGCGCAGCCACCTTGAGCCGGCCGGGGCCATCGGCGTTGCCGGGGTGCCGGGCTCCGGTGCCGCCAGCGGCCTGCGGGCGCCTGCGGTCTGCGGCTAGCGCCCCGCGCCGCCCCGAGCCCCGCGTCGGCAGAAATCCCTTCCCCGGGGTGTTCAAGGGCCCCCGCACGTCCCCCCCCCCCCACAGGAGCCTTTGTCTTGTACCGCCCGACCGCAGCCATCCGCAGTGTTGCCAGCCAACTAACCGTCGCCAACCTGGAGGTGTTAATTAATTGCAACATCACAAGCGGCGCGGTGCGGCAAGGCCACGCGACGGCGACGGCGGCGGCCTCGGCACGTCCGCCACCGCCGCCGCCGCCGTCCCCTCCCCCGCGGAGCCGACCTCAACGACGGCCACCCTCTCTGTCCGCAGACCATCCTCCTGGGCGACAGCGGCGTCGGCAAGACCTCGCTCCTCGTCCAGTTCGACACGGGCAGGTTCAACACCGGCACCTTCTCCGCCACCGTCGGGATCGGATTCACGGTGAGTACGAGGACCCCGCCCCGCCACCAATCACCACCCCTTTCAGTTCCTGGGCCTCCGGGCCTCCGTGCCTCCGGACGACGGCGTCGTGCCAATGGCGGCCGGAGTCCGGAACCCGCAGCCCGGAGCACGCCCGGAGCACCAGCCCAGCGGTATACCCTGACACTGGCTCAGCCGCGGGTGGGCTTTCGAGTCATGCAAATCAGTCAGAGAGAGAGAGAGAGAGAGAGGGGGGGGGAGGGCGAGGGGGTCAGCAGCTGAAAGGCGCAATTGTGTAGCACCGCCCCCCTCTTCTCACAGTCGTCGCACACCCCGCCGAGCGCGTGGCGGAACCGCAGGAGCACAGAAGTGTCTCCCCCCCCCCCCCCCCCTCTCCCCCTCTCACCCCGCTCTCCACGCTGCCGCCGCGTTGCGCCGTCGTCTAATGACGGCCCACGGCTCACGAGCACTCTTCTACAGCAGCTGGAGCCTCTGAACCCGCCTGAGAGAGAGTGAGAGGGAGCGAGAGAGAGACAGAGAGGGAGAGGGAGACAGAGGGAGGGAGACAGAGACGGAGAGACAGATAGACAGAGAGCTTTTTTGTTGATGATGATGTCGCCGCCATTCACAGACGAAATAATTAAGGATTTTCTGCCGGGATCCCCACGTACTGTGGCTGATGCCTCAGAGCCGCTGGCCGCGGACAGCGTTCGGGTCGGAGGGATCGGAGAGAGGAGAGGGAGGGGTCGGAGGGTCGCGCTGGGTGCCCCTTTGAAGACCGCCGCTGCTGCGGCGGCGGCCGGCCTTCCTCCGCCTCATGCCTTTTCGCGTGCTTTTTGTGGCTTTGGAGTCGGACGGCGGCAGCGGGGTCGGGGCTGGTCGGGGCGCTCTAATGAAGAGAGCTGACCGTGACCGGCTCGGCTGGCTGCGGGCTGGCCGCGCCGCGGGCAGGCAGGCAGGCAGGCAGGCAGGCAGGCAGGCAGGCAGGCAGGCAGGCGGGCAGGCAGGCAGGCAGGCAGGCAGGCAGGCAGGCAGGCAGGCAGGCGGGCAGGCAGGCGGGCAGGCAGGCAGGCAGGCAGGCGGGCAGGCAGGCAGGCAGGCGGGCAGGCAGGCAGGCGGGCAGGCAGGCAGGCAGGCAGGCAGGCAGGCCTCGCGCACCCTCTCACCCTCTCCCGTACGCAGCAGGAGGCAGGCAGGCAGGCAGGCAGGGAGGCAGGCACCCGGTGACGCCTCACCTCGCGCACCCTCTCACTCCCGTACGCAGAGGACGGGCGTGCGATGAAACTGTATATATATGCCCCCTCCAATTAAATGTCGGAGTGCATGCGGCCCGCTCGGCAAAGCGACAGCCGCGCACGGCGCGTGTTGCAGGAACAGGTGCGGTGGGGCGGTGCGCGGCGGAAGGTCTCTTTCGGACCGATTCCTAGATTCAAAAAAAAAAAAATTGGGTCACACGACGTTTCCAGATAGGTAGGCCTGCCTCATCGTGGTCCACGGACGCAGTCAACTCAGTTATTCCGCGTTTTTTTTTTTTTTTGAAAATCAGAAGTAGCTTGAGGAGAGGTAATATGACCCAATTTTTGGAATCCTTGGGACTAATCCGAGACTAACTCTGTAGTCAAATCTGGAGTCTGAGGTCGACTCTTTAACTCGTTCTCGGTGAGGTGACCCTTTGTTCGCAGCGTTTGTGAATGGAATACTCCGGCCGCGAGGGTTTAGCCGTCGCGGGTCCCGTCCGCCTGACTTCATTCCCAGAATGCCGGCGGGGCGAGCAGCCGTGCAGTGTGCACAGCTGCGCCGAGCTGCGGTGCGCGGCTACCATCGCCCGACGTCTGCACTCTAAAAAAAATCATCTTACACTCATAATATTTTTGAGATTACCGCCGTATGGTTCTTAAATCAAGCCTCATGACGCCCGAGCCGGGTGCCGATATCTTTCTCTATTTGGCGCATGAAAAAAAAAAGGAAATCACAATTTGGTTTTTACAAGTCACTTTGCGCGGGCCGCATGCTGACCGGCTGAGTGAGTAGCGGCGGTGTCTGCGGCAGGGAGTATTAGCAGCATGAGCGGCCCCCGCCTCCTAATCAGCGGGGACCCACTCCGCCTCCGTCCGGGCACCCCTTCACGTTGCCCGCCCCGACATTATGGGGCTTCCGCGCCCCGCGCACTGAACACTGTTCACAAGGCCGCGGGTGGGGGGCGGATTACTCCCGTGCTTTCCCCGAACAAACTCCTGACAAGGGAATATAAAGGAACCGCCGTTACCGCACTGCGCGTACTTACCCCGCTCTCTGCCACTTGTTCGTGTTTGTTCCCGCGGGGTACTTTTTACTCGCACGTAGACACAACAAAAATGCGGTTTTCGTCGAATTCGTCGGATGTGTGCGCTTTTTCCTGCACTTTGCAGCACGCGACTAGGGAAAAAGGGAAATATTAATGGAGAGATGAGCGGTTTGTTGGCTTTGCCAGTGCAGTGGGCGGTGGTTGCTGTGGCGTGTCCTGGCGACTGGCGACAGCAGTTGAGTCCCGGCCGGCTGGGATCCCCGCCCCGCCGCCGCCCCGCCGCCACCCCAGCCGTCGCCACCCCCGCCTGGCGTGCGCCGGTCCGGAGGGGAGGGCTCGGCACCCCGTGGGGGGCGCGGGTGGCTGCGAGGGGGCCGCGGGGGCGCGGGCCCGGCCCAGCGCAGCCTGTAGCTCTCCCCCCCCCTACCCTCCCCACTACGCACTCCCCCTCTCTCCTCTTTCTCTTTCTCTCGCTCTCTCTCTCTCCCTCCCCATCAGTCGACCAGCCACCTCCGTTAAGGGAAAGACCAGCTCGTTCCGTGTGCTTGCGGGGAGGAGTCGACGTCGACTCCGAACCGAACGGCGCCGAGCCGCGTCCCGTGGCGTCCCGTGGCGGCGCGTGGCGTCGCGTGCCGTGCCGTGCGCCGCGCGTGGCCGCGCCGTGCCGGCGGCGTGCTCGCTCAGCCGCGGGCCCCGGTGCCGTGGGCGCCACGGCCGCGGGGCGGACAGGTGAGGCGTCGGGCCGTGCAGCCGGACCCGCTCAGTCGCGCCGCGCGTTCGCTCCCCGAAGGCAGCCTCGGACCGCCGTGCGCGCTGTGTGTCGCGTGTCGCGTGCCGGACCCCCCGCGGACCCCCCGCGGACCCCCCGCGGACCCCCCGCGGACCCCCAGCTGCGGACACGGATTACGCGAAGCACGTGACAAAGCTCTCTGGAAGAGACAGATAGAGAGAGAGAGTCGACGCAGTCCTCTCCGCGGCGAACAGAGCCGACAGATTGCTCCGGGAAGAAAAGAAAAAGAAAAAACAGCCGAGGAGAAGACAAGAAACAAATCGCCTGGTAAAGAGAAGAAAACGCCCGAGGGAGCCTTCGCACGGCGGGGGGGGGGCCTCGGCTCTGCCAGCGATAGGAAAAATATCGGGGGAAAAAACCTCACTTCTGATCGGAGTGCCAACGTGACAACGTCTGCGTCTCAGCGCGAAGTGGGGCTGTGTGAGTGTGAGTGGGGCGAGTGTCAGTGTGAGTGCGGCGAGTGCTTGTGTGAGCGCTGACTGGTGCACCCGCCGACAGCGGCCTGACGTGGTGTGACGTGGTGTGTGTGTGTGTGTGTGCGTGTGTGTGCGTGTGTGTGAGCGCGCGAGGCGGCGTAGACCACAGCAGTTTTGGGCTGCACTGCTTACTTTGCACAGCTGTCGCAACCAAGGGGCGGTCGACTGCTGTCACAGAGCTCCGCACGCGGCCAGGTCCACAGTGTCATTATAATTCCACAATATAACCGTGCCCCCATAGGAGATCCACTCAGTCTGCGGAGGGGAAAGACTCGCCAGAGCGATCTGTGCCCTCGGGTGGGTGCACCAATGTGTGTGTCAGAGAGGGAGAAAGAGTGAAAGAGAAAGAGAGGGAGAGAGGGTGGGGGGCGTAGCTCGGCTTACCTCGTAGTGTTCTTCCCTACGAGCGAACGAATGAAGGTCACATCCAAAGTGTTTTGTAATCAGTACGGCCTGACATCCGATCACCCACACCCTTCCCAGCCAACGTCATTCTCTCTCTCTCTCTCTCTCTCTCTCTCTCTCTAGCTGTGTGCATGCCTCTCTGTCTCTCTCTCTCTCTCTTTCTCTCTTTTCACGCCCCCGATCCCACCTTGGCCTTGGTGCATAAGCTTCGGCTGCGATGATTGGATCCGAAGCCTCCCCCGGGGAGGGGCTCCTACTTGTACTACACGTGCGTCAGCAGCGAGCGGCGGCGGCGGCGGCGCGGCGGGCACAGGGCTTAGCCTGCATTCGCAATGACGTCACGCGACGGGACGAAACGGGACGGGACGGGACGGGAAGCCGTGATCCGAATACAGCGACGCAAAACGGTGCCGGACAGGCTGCTGGGGGTCCGCGGGGGGTCCGCGGGGGGTCCGCGGGGGGCCCGCGGGCACATAGGGCAGCAGGCCTTTGCCTTTGGTATCCGCGAGCTGCCAGCGCGCCAGCAGCGGCCGGGCACCAGCTGGGCATAGACAGCATATGTGCATGTGCAGCCTGCAGTGTGCTCAGCGCGCGGCGCCCGTTTGCAAATCGACTCTGTCAGTCTCTCTCTCTTTCTCTCTCTCTCTCTGTCTCTCTTCATCCCTCCCTCTCCCTCTGTCCCCCTTCACCTCTCACCCCCCCTCTCCCTCTCTCTCCCTCTCTCTCTCTCTCTCTCTCTCTCTCTCTCTCTCTCTCTCTCTTTCTCTCTCTCTGCACCCCCCGTCCCGATCCTCATATGCCCGCCGTCAACGTCAGCTATTGGAGTTTTTTTCTTCGTGTGTGTGTTATCGAGATTTTGTCGTGTGTGCGTGTTTTTGGTGTGTGTGTGTGTGTGTGTGTCTGTGTGCTCGACCCGATTATTGGGTACGCGCGCGTAGTGTTTGCAACTCCCCATGCATTTCCGTGGCCAAGTATTAGATGACTTAAGCGTGAGCGAAAGAGAGAGAGAGAGATGGATAGAGAGAAAGAGAGTGAGAAAGAGTAAGAGCGAGGGAGAGAGATAAAGTGGAGAATCGCGGAGAGACGCTGCTAATTCCTCTAATGGCCACAGTCAGTCCCGTGTAATCCTTATGTGCTCTCTCCCCGTCTCTCTCTCTATCTCTCTATCTATCTATCTTTTTCCCTCTCCCCCCGGCCTACTCTGTTCCCATTGTCCAGACCGCCGGATAAGTGATCGCGGCCCATCGGGGGGGGGGGGGGGGTCTTCGCCCCGGCTTGACCCTGGCCGCTTGAAGGGCTGCGGTACCCGTTGGCCCTACGCCACAGCTACCGCAGCTGCCGCAGCTGCCGCAGCTGAGAGGGCACCTGTTGCACCCCGCCGCGCCGCCGCCGGTCCTCCCCGGCCGCTCCTTCGCCGGGGCCTTGGCTGGAGGGTCGTCCTCGCACTGCAGAGGGCCTCGCTTAGACCACAGACAGGGCGGCCACGCGGCACGCGGCGCTGGCGGGAACAAACACTCTCCCGCAGCCCGCAGCCACGAGCCCGGCCCTGCGGCCCTGCGGCCGTGTCTGTCGGCCCGCTGGAGGCACTCGGAGGAGCCGGCGGCGCGTCCTCGCCCTCCCCCTCGATATAACTGCCGACTGCTTTGACAGCAGCCCGCCGCAGTGTTTGCGCCCCGCCGACGCCGTCCGGGAGTCCGGCCGCGGCCTCTCCTTTGTGGCGCCGGCGCCGTGGCAGAGGCCGTGCGGCGCTCACCAAGGCAGGGACGGCGAGGCCGGGGCCGGGCCGGGCCGGTCGGCCCGCCAGAGTGCGGCCGAGGCCGGCGGAGGCAGCAGCTGGGGCCCCCAAGTCTCCAGCAGACGACGTCGACGCCTACCCCGGCCCGCCACGCCTCTCCCTTTTCCGCCCTGATGGACGGCGGCAAAGTTTCGACTCTCCCAGCGACAAGTAGTAACAGTGGAAGCACGGCGCACGGGCCGGGCCGCCTGCCGCGCCGTGTCGCGCCACGCTCCGCTCCGGGCCGCAGGGCTAAATGCACCGCAATGCTGGTGGAGGCAGAGGTGGTGCACGCCCCGAAACATTTCCAGTTGCGGAGCGAAATGCAAAGCACCGCAGAGCTAGAGCTCCTGCCGCGCGTCCAGACCGCCCCCATCTCCCCCTCCCACCTCTCTCTCTCTCTCTGTCTCTCTCTCTCTCTCTCTGTCTCTCTCTCTCTCTCTCTCTAAAAGGCTCGGCAAGGGTGCAACAGCAACTACATCCACGCGGGTTTGAATTTTTATTTTATTTCCTTCGGTAGAAGTGTCGAGGTGGTGGAGGTGGTGGCTTGGCGGTGCGCGGGGCCTCTCCCCACGTGGCCAGGGGCCGCCGGGGGCCACCGGAGGCCTCCAGGGGCCGCTCACGGCCATTGCCAACTATTTTAAGCCCCGACGCGTGCCGTGTATTTACAGCGCAGCGCGCACCCCCCTCGGAGACATGTGAGGCGGGGCCCGGCCGGTGAGTGGACTGGAGGGCTCTTTGGTTGGACCCTTTGTCCGTAGGCTCCATGCTCTACGCTCCGGGCTCCAGGCCTCGGGCTCCAGGTTCGGGCTCCAGGCCTCTCACTTTGCTCTTCGGGTCGCAGGTGGAGGCCAACTTGTCGAACTGGGCGGGCGGCACATTAGCGACCTGAAATGGCCCATACGTCGCCTCTGTCGATAGAGCGAGAGAGAGAGAGAGGGGAGAGAGCCAGGGAGCGAGAGAGATACAAAGCGGGATAAAGAGGGTGCTTTCCGAGTGTATGTGGCCGGAGGGCGTGTGCGTCGGCGCCGGCCCGCGGCCCCGGAGCCGCGCAGCCACCAGGAATTAATCGAACAGGTGTTTGCTCCGGGTGCTTCCTCGCCGCCCGCTTCCTGGGCTCGGTGCGGTCATGTAACGGAGGCAAGTGTGTGTGTGTGTGTACACGCAGGGCGCGGGGCGCTCGTGGCGGGGCGCCGGGGCCTCGCCAGGGTCTCCGGCGGGGTCCTCGGCGGGGGCAGGGCGGCGGCAGGGCGGCGGCGGCGCTGACAGTTGACGGACGCGCTGCCTCCGGGTGATAAGAAAGGCTCGGCGGGTCTGGGGCCGCGGCGACGCGGCGCGGCCCTGCGCGGCCCTGCCCGGCCCTGCGCCCCGCGCCCCTCTCAGGCCGACACACAGGCGGCGGCTGCGGGCTGCCAGCGGCGGCGGCTGACGGGGCGCCGCGACAGGTTTGGGCTCCTCCCGGGGCTGCGGGCTGCGACTGTGGCCTCCGCAGCGAGGCGAACAAAATAATAGGAAAATGAATGAAAAGGAGGGGGCGTGGCTCCTCACTGAGACTAGGCGGAGGGGTCGGCGCGGGGACGGATTTGTGAGCACAGTTGACGCCGAGGGATCGGGGCCGCCAGCTATCTGTAGAAGGGACGAGGGAGGCGCGGCCCCGGAGCTGAGGGGCCGACTGAGGGGCAGCAGGGGGCGGTGCGGGCTGCGGCCTCGGGTCCCGGCCGTGTACGTAAGGGGGCCGGCGGCGCAGAGGCTTGGGCTGGGCTGGGCGCGCGGACAGGTTACCTGGCAGCTGCCCCGCCCCGCGGGCCCGCGGCCAGGGCCGTCCGGGGGGACCGCAGCAGCAGCAGCAGCAGCAGCAGCAGCCGCAGGGGATCCCACCCGGGCAAACATGTGTGTCTGCTTGTAAGAAGCGCCCAGCGAGTCCACTGGCCTTGCCGTGCCCGCGCTCCGCCCCGCCTGCGGCGCCCGCGGTGCCCGAGAGAGTGAGAGAGAGGGGGAGAAAGAGATAGGAATGTATAAAAACACAGCGAGAGGGGCGCGCGCTGGACTCGCGCCGGGCACGCGCCGGGCACGCGCCGCGGACCGCTTGGGGCTGCCCTACTTCGTAATCCCGCGCACCGCGCTTGGAGGTTGCCGCCACACGACTGCTCTGCTCCGGCTGCTCTGGCTGCGCCGTGATTTACGCGCACGTTCCGTTTCGCGCGCGGGCCTCCTCCCCCTCCAAAAAACGGAGTGGATCAACGAAATCTATTTTGCTGAGTGCGAGCACGCCTCCCGAGGAGAGAGTGAGAGTGAGACAGAGAGAGAGAGAGAGAGAGAGAGAGAGAGAGAGAGAGAGAGAGAAGAGAGAGAGAGAAAAGGGGAGAAAAAGATTCTTTCTCGTTTTCTTCCTTCCTTTTTTTTTCGTGCGTGTATCCTTTGTTGTTGTGCTTTGGTGTCGCTGTCAGTGGCGCGCGGTGCTGACGGAATATGAGAGCAGATGCGGGGCGCAATGCGCGCCCATTATTCTGCTCTCGCCGCTGCCGCCACCGCCGCCGCTAAGTCGCTAAGGCACGCGCACGCAGGCACGCAGGCACGCAGGCACGCAGGCACGCCCGCCCGCCCGACACGGCCGCGCTGCGGGCTGGCCTACCCTGCCGCTCGCGGGCGCTCGCTCGGTTCGCTCTGCTCGGACTCACATCCCGAACAGTGGTAGGAGGGGTCTGCCGCTGCCGCCCCTGGCAGGAGGAGGGGATGGGGGGGGGGGGGGAGAGGAGGTCTAGCGAGAAAGATTGTACAAGCGTGTGCCGTCGCGAGTATTCGACAGAGAAAAGAGACGACATGTGACGGCGGGAGTATGAGGAGTGAGAGGGAGCGAGGATGTTGAGGAGGGTCGGTATTCGTGGCTGGCACGAGCAATCTCGATATGAAATTCCCCTTTCGCCGCGGGTCTGGTAGCAACAGGAACGGGATGGGATGGGGGGGGGGGCTCCACCTGTTTTGCCGACCCGAGCCGACCCCAGCTTTCAGCACACCAGACTGCGTTTGCGGAGGGCAAGCGAACAGCTAGGGACGGCGGCGGAGAGAGATAGAGAAAGAGCGAAGGATGTGTCTCTGTCTCTCTCATCCTCCTCGCCTGGGCGGCGGCCGGGAGTCTCTTCTAGCCAGCCAGCCGTCCGACCCTCCGGGATGGGATGGGATTAAATTGGACCACGACCCTCTCGTGTCATGAGCAGCCAGACGCCGGTTAATTGACGTCGTGGAGCACGGCGGCGCACGGCGGCGCACGGCAGATACGGGCGGCGGGTAAAAGAGTGGCGTCCGGCAGCCGGCAGGGACCAGTGAACACCGTCAGGGCCAGCGCCGGTGTTCGCAGCGCTGCAGCGCCGACCGTTGTGCCCAGGCCAGCCCGCACCACTGCCAGGCATGTGAGCGGCGCTGCGGCCGCGTGCAGAGGCTGGGCCGGGACGGCGGGGCCGGGTGCGGCGGCCTCTGCCCCCGCTATACCCGCTGCCCTTGCCAGTAATGAGCCTCTTTGGGCATGTGCCGTCTCGGGGGGGTCCAGACCAGGGACGGAGGGGGAGAGACAGAGAGAGAGAGAGAGAGGGGGGGGGAGAGAGACGTAGGCCAGGCCAGACGACGAGACTGGACTTAATCAAGACCTACCCAGTGAACCATTTTCCTCTATATTGACTGCAGGCTGCCCCGACCCCGTGCTGCCCGGAGTGCCCGCTGGGCTCCTGACCTGGAAGAGGGAGATAGAGAGAGCGAGAGAGAGAGAGAGAGAGAGAGAGAGAGAGAAAGGGGGGGGGGAGGAAGGAGGGAGGAAGAGAGTGACAGTGCGTTGAAAATTGGTGAAAATGGCCAGAACGGTAAAAATAGTACATTCCATTCCGGAATGGGGGAAAAAATGATTTTATGGGACTGGTACCGCTAGGAGACCCGGCACGGCGCTTCCCCTGGGAGCGAGTGAGACAGGCGACAGGCGCTGCGTCACGTCAGGGCGGCTGGGCCGGGCTGGGCCGGGCTGGGCCGGGCTATGGGCCCACGACGGCCCTGCAGCGCCGTGCAGCGCCGTGCTCGCCGATGTCTCCCCCGTGCTGGCCATGCTCCTGATCAATACGGCGAGGCCCAAGGCCTGCGGCTAGCCGACGTGCCGCGGCGCACGCCCCGCGTCCGTGGTGGGGTACTCGATCGTGCAGCCGGGCGTGCATTCAGGATGCACCAATTATCCCCGATTGGTGCTGCGCGCGTGTGCCCCCTCCCTCCCTCCCTCCCTCCCTCCCTCCCTCCCTCCCTCCCTCCCTCCCTCCCTCCTCCCCATCCTCGCACCTGCCCCCCCCTCACGTCACCGCCGTTCCCTTTGATGCTCCCCCTCCCCTCCCCCTCTCTGTCCCGCCATCATCCCCATACGTGTGCCGCGATCAACGCGAGCAGCAGCAGCTGTACTTAAATAGAAACACGAGAGCGGCGGCAGCGGCGGAGCGGCAGCGGAAGGGGGAAAAATGTTTGAAAGGCGCGGCGATGATCGCGTGTCTCTCTCGCTCTCGCTGTTCCCGTCCCGCTCCCACCCAGAAGAGAACCGCCCAGACGACATTCACGCGCGTTTCAGACCGTCGTATTCACTCGAGTTTTTTTTTTTTTTTTTTTTTTTGCCCGGGCGCTCCGGCTGTGCTGCGCCGGGCAGCGCCGGGACCGTGGCACCGGGGCCGCGGCCGGGGCCTTTGGCGCGGGCCTCGCAGCGGCGAGACGGACAGACCGACCGACTCGGCCAGAGCGGCGAGAGCCGGCGAGAGCCACGCCGAGTCACAGACGTACAAAACGAGGACAGCGGTGCGCTTCCATAAAAATAAGAGAGGGGAGGGAGCTGCGGGGGAGGGAGATGGGGGGACTCGGGTCGGAACGGCCTGCTTCGGTGCGTTCCGCGGAGGGAAGGAAAGGGGGGGGGGAGGGGGAGAGAAAAGTCCTGTCGCAGCCGGGTGCTAAAATCTACGCGCGGAAAGGGGGAGGGGGGCGGGGGGCAGCGGCCAGTTACACGGCCGGGGCGGTAACGCGTGCCGGAGGGGCGGAAGCGGCGCCATAACGAGGGTCGAGACACTTCCGGTGAGCCACTTCCGGTGCGGCCGCCCGCCGCGAGTGCCGCACCTGCCGCACCTGTGCGCACACCTGCGGCACCTGCGGCACCTGCGGCTGCCCGTGGTCGGACGCACCGGGGGCCCTGGGGCCGGGGTCAGGTGATCCGCGTCCGGTCCGATGCACACACACACACACACACACACACTAAAAGAGAGACGAGCACGGGGGAGGGACAAAAAGCGGAAGGAAAAAAACGCGTCGTGTGTGATTTCAACTCAGAACTCATTCTGTCGCAGTTTGTTCGCGGAGGGGGGGGGGGGGGGGGGTCGCGCCCCGCGGTCTGCATCGAGTGCGATATGGAGGACACACCCCCCCCCCACACACACACACACTCACTGAGGCCTGGGGAGGGGGGCTGCGGGGTGTCCAACCCCGGCAACAAGTGGGGACGCGATCGTAAAAAGACAACACCCCATTCCGGGGGGCTGTAAACGCGCCGGCTCTCGCTGAGCCCCGCGGCCCCCGCGGCCCCCGCCCTGCACTTTATTGCCGCGGTGACACCCGCGCGCGGCCCCCGCGGCCCCCGCGGCGCCACGTGACTCGGGCCGCTGGATACACGACACAGACCACCAGCCAGCGCCGCCGCAAAAGAAGAATTGCTGGCCCGAGACGGAAACAAAAACGCTGACTGCAGCGACGTCCGCGCCGACCGCCCCCGCGCCCGCCTCGCCTCTCCTCGCCTCTCCTCGCCCCGTCTGGTCTGGCCTGGCCGTGCACCTTAAAACACCGCGCCGCGCCGTCGCAAATAGCACTCGTCATATTTCCACGACGCGGTCCTCGCAGTCCTCGTTGTCTGCGGGGCGTCGCCTCCCCGCCTCCCTCGCCTCCCCCCCGAGGTGTCGTCCTCTGGGGCGCCCTGAGCGCGGGGCACGCAGCACTACCCTCTGCGGCGCAGCGAGGCGGCTGGGGGCGGGGGCGGGGGCGGGGCGAGTGGCTGGCCAATAACAGCGCGGCGCGCACCTCCGGCCAAACTTCCTCGTGACGTTACGACGGCCCGCGCGCCCCGCGGCGGGGGCAGCACGGGGACCGCGAGGACCATCAGCGGAGGCCGCGGGGGGCCGCGGGGGCGCCCTGATACGGCCGTCTCATTCCCGGGTGGGACGCGGGCAGAGAGAGGGGGTCCCAATTCCCCACCGCCTTGCATAATTTATTCTCCGAAGCAAACGGGGACAACCCATCCCATCCCCGTCAACGAGATGAAATAAATAATAAACGGAACACCCTCTCCTCACCCCGCCCCCTCCCCCTCCATCGTCGTGTCTGCCTATGATTCTCTCATCCTTTCCTTTTTTCTTGACTGAGGTGAATTGCGGCACTTTTTCCTTGGTTGTTTCCACGGCAACCAAGAACAAAGACGAGGTGGGTGAGAGAATCATGGGGGATGGGGGGGGGGGGGGAATCAGAAATAAAAGGGCACGTGACGTCTTAATGCCATCAATTTCATCTATTTCGCGGAGCGTCGCGACGCCTTGGGCGGCTGCGCTGCAGTGCGGGGCCTCGGCTCTTGATGAGAGAGGCGCGCCGCGTCGGGGCGTCGTCCCGCTGGCCCCGGGGGGAATCAGAACGGCGGCATAGGGACACCCCAGTGCTTCCGGTCAGTGTACGCCTTCCAGTATAGTCACCCTCCAGTCAATGTCCAGCCAATTTCCAGTAGAACACGTCGTGCGGCTACAGTACCGGGAGCGCACGGCCGGCTAGCACCGGAGCTCGGTGGCCGCGTGGTTTGCGAGTTAGGTCGGCGAGCGGCTGGTTGGCAGTTCAATTCTTTGTCGGTCCGTGCATGTTTTTTCTGTCGGCTCAGCGAAGACGACGGTGTGTAAAGTATAGGGGACGCGCTGTGGTCGTCACCGTCGCTCAGTGGCCGCATGGGTAGAGTGACTGACCGGCGACCATAAGGTCGTGGGTTCGGGCCTTGCCACTTCCTTAAAATTTTTCTTGTGTCTGCACTTGGAAGACAGAGGGTAAAATATACTTCCAAACGTGGCACCGGTATGGCTGTCTGAACGGCCGTGCGCGCTGCGTCACTGAGAGATGTAAGCGTTGGGTTTCAACTTGAAGATTCCCGCAGCACGGTCGGGCTTACCCCCGTTCCCGGGTCCGAGGTTCTCTCGGTCGCCCGGGGCTTCCGGCGGGGGGGCTCTGTGTCTACCAAGGAAACTTGGTTCGGAGACTCGGGTGTATGCTACGGGGGTACCTAGGGTTCGGTGCCTTCGTTTTCGCTCCCTGTGAATCTGGCAGACGAGGACACGCCGTCGCGACTAGGGTTCGTCGTGAAGTACAGCAGCTTCGGCTGTGTACGATATAGGAAAGCCTACCTCCCCCCCAATCCGCTCGGGAGTGGCCGCAGTGCCACAGACCAACCAGCCAGTCGAAGGGAGTTGATTCCGGAAATCTGGCTGGCGGAGGGGGCCACATTGACCGTTGCGGAAGCGTGCCCCTGAAAAAGGCCGCTGCGTTGTGCCTGTGTCTTAGCGGCGGTCGATACCTGGTACACCGGTTCCCATTCGAACACCGAAGTTAAGCAGGAGGGTTCCAGGCGGAGGCCTGGGACGAGGTAGTGCCCACCCATTTTTGCAATTTTTTTTTTCAGAAGCATCCACAGATTTCGGCGGTCGGCCGCCACCGCCAGCCCCACCGTGCGACTCATTCTCAGTGATCGCTGTCTCCGGGCGGCCCGCGGCCCGCGGCCCTGCGTCTCTCTCTCTCTCTCTCTCTCTCTCTCTCTCTCTCTCTCTCTGATACAACCCGATCTAAAAGCAGCCGAACGCTCGCGCTCGCCTTTGTCCGTCGTGGGAGAAGTTCCGTTGGTCCCCGCTCGGCCGCGCTGCCCTGCGGTGCCGGGGCCGCCGCCCCTGCTGTCCCGCGGCCGAACGCCGCTGCCTTTGAGAGTTAGCGGAGAGTTCCCCGCCGCGGGGCCGCGAGGCCGCGGGGCCGCGGGGCTGCGCTCGGGGCTGCGGCGGTGGCGCATTGCCGCCGCCCCTCCCTCCCTCCCCCGGCGCCGGGCCCGGCTGCAGCACCGCAGCCCCCGGGCCGTCGGAGCCGGCCGGACACGCCGCGTCTGCCCGTTGCTGCCCGCTCTGCCACCTTTGCCTTTCGGTCCGGGCCGCTCTCTAGGCGGGGCCCCCGCAGCGCCCCGGAAGCGCCCCCCCCCCCCCCCCCCCCCGCCAGCCCCCCTCCCCTCCGCCTCTCTATTCATTGAGGCGACCCCCGGCGGCGCCGCCCGGCCCGCTCCCGTAATGCAGGGCGCCGACGCAGACCCCCGCATAACCGGAACACTATTCAGTGCGCGCGCAGCTCGCAGCTCGCAGCTCCCGGCGTGGTGCCGGCGGCCCTCAGAACCTCGCGTACTGACACGCGGCCCCTCCCCCTCCTCTTCCCTGTTCGACACTGCCGGCTCGTGCGCTTCAAACGGGGCGTTTTCATCTTCACCCCCACCCCCCTATCCCCGTTCACCCCCTATCTCCCTCTCTCTCTCTCTCTCTCTCTCTCTCTCTTT
This sequence comes from Megalurothrips usitatus, assembly GCA_026979955.1. Taxonomy (NCBI): domain Eukaryota; kingdom Metazoa; phylum Arthropoda; class Insecta; order Thysanoptera; family Thripidae; genus Megalurothrips; species Megalurothrips usitatus. Next base: position 15,016,670 of record CM049593.1, read on the forward strand.
CTCTCTCGCTCGCCCTCCATCCCTAGCTCCGCACCGCTCTCTTTTTCCTGGTCCCTCAAGGGTGCCACATTATTGCCTCTTGTGATGAGGACGGACCGGAGGCCTTTAACTCGCCCGGCCTGGACCGGGGCGGCCTGCCCCGCGGCCAAGCCGTGTGTGCGAGTGAGAGAGAGAGGGGGGGGGTAGGAAAGGCGGGAGGGGTGAGAAGGGAGAGGGAGCGAGAGAGAGGGGCAGAGATGGAAAGAGAAGGGGGATATGAAAGAGAAGGGCGAGCGAGACGAGGATTAAAAGAATGAAAGAGGCTGAGATGGATGCGAGATGCCTTTTGATGGCAGACGCAGCTTTTCATGGCAAACACTCCAAACCCCTTTTTTCTACTTTTAAATCTTTTTTTCTTCCCGTCACCGCCCTATGACCCCGCGGTAAGTTCGTAATTGAATGTAAGATGTATAAGGGAGAGAAAACACCCGCGAAGTCGCGACTCGCGTGTCTTTCAGCTCTTCGGAAGGGTGACGCGCAGGGTTACCTCACTATGCTTCCATAGCCAGTGTACGCCTTCTATTTTAGTCACTCTCCAGTCTTGCAGATCTTGCTGGAAAAATAAGACACGGGTGTTTCTTATCATGTGTCACATATCTAGAGGGTGAAATATGCGACTCCCTCCGCCAAGCCCTCCGCGGGCTGTGCCGGGCCCTGCCAAGCCCTCCGCGGGCTGTGCCAGGCCCTGCCAGGCTGTGCTAACGCGCTGGGCGGCGGCAAAGGGCCGGCGCGAGTACTCGCTCCCGCCTGCAGAAGTTTTTAACGAGGGCAATGCGATGACGAAGCCGGAGCGGCGGGGCGGCGGCGGCGGGGCGGCGGGGCGGCGGGGCGGCGCACACACCGCCGCTCTGCCAGCCGGCCGCTATGCCGGAATACATTTTGTAAACAGTATGCCGTGTGCGTGCGAGTGAGTGTTAGTGTGCATGTGTGAGTGTATGAGGAAGAGAGAGAGAGAGAGAGAGAGAGAGAGAGAGAGATAGGGGGCTCGTATCGCGTTACGGGGGCACCTGCCGGCCGGCCGGCCGACAGCCGTGCGCACGGGTTGCATTGCATAACCCGGCCTGGCCCCGGGGCGCCTCGCTAAGTGACTCTCTCTACCGTGACGCACCTGCCGTGCCGTGCCGAGCCGAGCCGTACTCCTGCCATGGAAAACATTCGCAAGAGAGAGAGAGAGAGAGAGAGAGAGAGAGAGAGAGAGAGAGAGATCGATAACTCTCTGAGAGCAGTCAGCATTCCGGGAACCTTTTGGGGGGTTTGGATGAGTGTATCGGTACGACTGGACCCGAGAGTGCGTGGCGCCCCACTTCGCGCTGAGTGAGTCGTGTGTGGCCGCAGGGCTGCGGCGGCCGCGGAACGCGAGCCCCGCATGGATCCGCCATGGATCCATCAGCAGTGAGCGCCGCCTAGCCTCGCCGCCGCCATGGACAGGCTGGCCAACAACACCAACGCCGTCAACAACAACAACATGAGCGCGGCCGCGCTGAGCCCGGCCCCGGGCGCAGCCCCGGCCCCGGCCACGGCCTCGGCCCCGGCCTCGGCCTCGGCGACGGCCCCGGCCGTGTCCTCGGAGCCGCCGTCGCGCCGCGCGATGCGCCCCGCCTGGAGCATGCAGCCGCACATCCAGCGGACGCCCTCGCTGAAGCGGCGCCAGCAGCAGCAGCAGCAGCTGGAGCTGCAGCGCGCCAACGCCAACGCGGCGGACGCGGCCATCTCGGCGCTGGCCGCCGTGCCCTCGCCGCCGCCCTCCGCCGCCGCCACGGCCAGCCCGCCGCGCTCCGCCTCGTCCACGTCCTCGCAGCAGCACTTCTTCTTCCCCCCGTCGGCGCCTCGGCGCCCGCCCCGGGCCCCGCGCCGCCCGTCCAGCCCGCCCCGGCCCCGGCCTCGGCGGGGGACACGGCGCAGCCCCGCACGGGGCACGCTCACACGCAGGGCCAGGTGTCCCGGGCGGGCAGCGAGGACTACGACCTGGTCTGCAAGGTACTGCCCGGCCAGCACCGCCCGCAGCCGCCGCCGCAGCCCGGGGCCTCAAACTAATCTGCCTTGCATCGGTATTATTTACTTGATTCCATTCCATTCCACTCGGCTCCACTCGGCACTCCCCGCCGCCCGCCGCTGCCGCTGGCAGGTGATGCTGCTGGGCGACTCAGGCGTCGGCAAGACCTGCCTGCTGGTGCGCTTCCAGAACGGCTACTTCCTCAGCGGCAACTTCATCTCCACCGTGGGGGTGGACTTCAGGGTGAGCAAGAGCGCCGGGCGAGGCGCGCAGTGCCAACAGCAGCAGCAGCACGTGTGGCACGTGTGTCGAAGCGGGGGGGGGGGGGGGGGGAGGGGAGGGGCGGGGGGCCGTTTACGTCGTGTGCACGGGAGGTGCCCGGGTACTACCCCCCAGGCAGAGTTGGCGTGTTGGCTTTGGGAGTCGGGGCGCCTCCGCCTCGGGCCCGGAGCCGACTCCCAGCATGACATGTCCTCGTCGGCACTCGCACGTGTTTGTATTCCGGGGAGCGGGGACGCGGGCCGCGGGCCGCGGGCCGTGTGAGAGTGTGTGCGCAGCCATCGCAAAGGCAGAGAGCCACACCACGCAGAGGAGCAGGGCCGTGCGCGATCAGGACTCTCTCTCTCCCTCTGCGTCTGTCTCTCTCTCACGGGCCATGTAATATCGGGGTCGCAGTCGGTGCTCGCGGCCGCGAGCTGCGCTCCTCCCGTTAGTCACTCCCCGGCGGTGACAGCGGGGGAGGGGGGGGGGGCGCATCCCCTGCGCCACGGCCTGCGCTGCACTCCAGCATTTCCAGCCCGGCCCCGCCACCTGGGCCCCCGCAGCCCCGGCAGCCCCGGCCTTCTTCACTCCAATCTCCTCTCGCTGTGTGTCTCCGCCAGCGCCCCGCGCGGCCCCCGCCGCCTCCTGCCGCCTCCTGCCGCCGGCTCCGCTGACTGTAACGGCCCAGCCCTGCCTGGCCCTCCCCTCAGCGCGCGGCCGCCGCTCACCTCGCCGCCTCACTCCCAATCTGTTCCGCAAGATTGGCCACCGTCGTCGACCGCGGTGTAAACGCGGCGCGCGAGTCCGCGGGGGGACGGCGGCGGCCCGAGGCGCGGCCAGGCGCGGCCCGAGCCCCCCTGTAATCAAAGGCCCTTTTGTTTTCCGCGCGCCCCGCCCAGGCCCTACCCAGGCCCGGCCCTGCCCCGCTGTCGCCTCGCGCGCGCCGGAAATGTCGGGCGGCAAAAGGCCAGAAGCATAGCGACTACTGTAAATTGGCTCAACGGCGGCGCGGTCGGTGTGGCTGAGAGGAGAGGGGCCCGCGGCGGCGGAGCCCCCCGGCGGAAACCGCGGCCTGAGCTTGTTCGTCCTGGAAGTGGATTGGGCGGGGAGCGGGGCGGGGCCGCCGCTGCCGAGGTGTGGCCGGCTAGCAGAAGGTGCGCGGGGCGCGCGGGGCGCACGGGACACTCAGCAGCACGGCGCTGCACTTCGCCATCTGCACCGCTCGGCGCCGCTGCTGAGAGGTCCCGCCGGTACGCAGCAGGTACGCTGGCGCCACTCTCTGGGGGGGGGGGGGAGCGGCGCGGCAGCCAGGGGGCGAGCTCCGACGGGGCGGGCAAGTGCTGCTGGGCGCGGTGTACATGAAACAATCTGAGCTCGCGCCGGCACGGTCTCTCTCTGTCTCTGTCTGTCTCTCTCTCACTCTGCCGTTGCTGTGCCTCTCTGCCCTCACGCGATCGCCTCTTAATTGTGTTTCGCCCCGCTGAAAGAACAAGGCGGAGACGGGCGCCAGATAGGCCGCGGGAGGTACCACGCCTCCGCCTGCCTCCGCCCCCCCCCCCCCCCCACCCTCCCCCGCGCCCGTGCCACACAACCCCGCTATACCCCTCTTACCCGATTCCACCATGGCAGGAAAAAAGAAGATGAACGTAGAAAAATAAAATGGATGGAGAGAGGAAACAGAGTCCGCATAAACCAACCGAAAAGTCATTACGACTGCAATCTAGTTAAAAGACGCGGCGTCCGAACGGCAACACGGCGGCAGAAATACAATCCGGGCGGAACCTGGCCGCCCCGCTGTCGTGGCGCGTCGTGGCGCGTCGTGCCGCGCCGTGCCGCGCGCGTGTCCGCGCCGTGCCGCGGGCTCCGGCGGGCTGCCAAAGCCGGGGCCCGGCCGCCGCTGCCGCCGCGCGGTCCGCATCCCAACTAGTTGATTCGATTGCTCCAAAAGCACTCTGCCGGCCCCCCGGGGCCGCCCGGTTCTGTTTCAGAATAAGCTGGTGACGGTGGACGGGGTCAAGGTGAAGCTCCAGATCTGGGACACGGCCGGGCAGGAGCGCTTCCGCAGCGTGACGCACGCCTACTACCGGGACGCGCACGGTAACGCACCTCCTCCCGCCCTCACTGCGTCCCCCCGTGCGGCGCCCTCCGCCCTAACCGATCGTGTGTCTGTCGGCGCAGCGCTGCTGCTCCTGTACGACGTGACCAACAAGACGAGCTTCGACAACATCCGGGCCTGGCTGGGCGAGATCAGGGAGTACGCCCAGGACGACGTCGTCATCATGCTGCTGGGTGAGTCAACACGCCGTTCCCCATAAACCCGATACCCATGGGGAATCCTGTCCCGCATAAAGCCGTATGCCTGTGTCATGTCGTTGCTTAACGCACGGCGGGAACAGATGTTCCCCATGACCAGTTCCTGTATAGGTCACACCCCGCCACCGCCTCTCTCCGTCCGCATGGCCTGTTCCCATGAGATCCCCATGGCCCGCGGCCTCGTTAGGATCCCCTCGCTTGTCGTCGCTGTGCATCGCCATCGTCAGGAGAGGCGGGTCCTGTGTATTTTCGCCTCGCTCATTAACCGTGCCCCGCCGGGGGAGAGCCCCGTGGGCGCCGTGGGCCCCGGTGCAGCCGCCGCCTGCGGCACCCACATTGAAAATTCCGGAAATATCGGCACAAAAGATCAGAGAGGCGAGGAGGAGGAGGGGCCCGGCCTCGCTCAGCCAGAAATCAATTACGGATTTTTTTTCGATAGATTTTTTTTTGTTCTGTTTCTGACAAGAGAAAAAGCAAGAACTACTACAGAGAAAGTTTTGTGGTGGGTTAAAAAACAAAAACAAAAGGGCAGTCGGCGCGCGGCGGGTGAGCGGAGCCGAGCCGCGGGCTGCCGAACAGCAGAAACAGATCCCCCGCGCAACACATCCCCGTAATATCTCTGTCTCACACCAACAACAAGTTGCGGCGGGACTAAACTTCCCTTCCCGCTGCGTGCCGCGGAAAGGAACGCCCTCCCCTTTCTCTCTCTCACTCCCTCTCACCGGCGGGGGTGGTCTGCTAGGATGAGATGGGCTGTGAGCTCGGCCCTCTCCTGTCACGGCCGGGGGCCTGCCGAGTGGCAGAGGGGTGCTGCTTCTGCTGCCGTATACCCGCGGCCGTGCCTCTTCGGCTTCCCGATCGAGGAGCTCTCTCTCTCTTTCCCTCTCTCTCTTTCTCTCTCTCCGGCCGCACGGCGCGGGCCCCGTACCGTCCGATACGCTCCGTGTGCTCCGGTCTCCTCCGGGCACCTCCGGGCACCTCCGGGGCCGCGTGGGGTATCGCCGGCTGACCGTCCGCCGCGCGCTGCGCTACCCGAGCGGCACGGCGCCACCCCTTCTGTTTGCCCCCATCCGTTCTCACGGTGTTCCGCCCCGCGCCCCCCGCGGCCGCCGCGTGACCCCCCGCGGAGGGGAGCGCGCCGCCATAACTCAGCTCGGCGCGTCGCAGCACGAGCGCAGCGGCGCAGCGGTCGCGTGTTCTTGTCCACCCCTGCGAGAAAAAAAAAGCAATTTTCGCGGTTCAATTTTTCATTACTCGGCGGCGTGCTGCGGCGGGGCCCGGCCGCGGCCGTGAGTGCCGTCGCCACCGTGAGTGGGCGATCTGCTCCTCGGCCCGGCCTCCCACTCGGCGGCGGCGGCGTACGGCTTCGGCCCCCCTCCACCGTCTCCCCCGGCTCCTCCGGCCCGTGGCGGCGGCGGTTCTATTCACGATGGAAGCCCCGGCGCGGGCCGCCGCCTGGAGGCTGCCTGGAGGCTGCCTGGAGGCTGCCTGGAGGCTGCCTGGAGGCTGCCTGGAGGCTGCCTGGAGGCTGCCTGGAGGCTGCCTGGAGCCTGCCTGGAGGCTGCCTGGAGGCTGCCTGCAGCCCGCCTGGAGGCTGCCTGGAGCCCCCTGGAGGCCCGCCTGGAGGCCGCCTGGAGCCCGCCTCTGGATGCCGCCCGCGGGATGCTGGGTACATGCCGCCCGAGAGGACGGGGCGCACACATTGTGTCTGGCCTCGGATTGCTCCGGAGGCGGAGGCGGACGCGGAGCCCCCGCCGCCCCCGCCCCCGCCGGGCCGCCCGCCCGGACGCCCCCGGACCCTCCCGGACGCCGCCGGACGCCCGCGCCGCCGTGACTTTCCATTTCCCTTCGGGGAAGCCTCCCCGTGGTCTCCTCGCGACGCCGAGGACACTCCTCCCCTCCCACAGGGTGCCCCCTCCCCCTTCCCCCTCCCCCCTCCCCCCCCCTCCCCCTCCCTGGAGTAAAAGCGTCCGAGGACATAAATGGATACTGCGGGGAACAGTGATAGCCAATATATGTGTCCCTGCCCTCCCCTCCCCCGGCCCTGCCCCGGCCCTACATCAGGCCGAATGCCTATACCTCTGTGCGCCGCGCCGCGCCGTGCCGTGTGCTGAACGGCTCGCTCTGCGGCCTCTCCCATCTATTTGCCCTCCTCAAATCTTGTGAGCTCGGCAGCGAGGCTCTTGCCTCTATAGGCAGGCCAAAATACACGGCCAAAATGCGTGATTCGCGACCCCTTTACTCCTCCCCCCCCCCCCTCTCTCTCTCTCTCTCTCTCTCTCTCTCTCTCTCTCTCTCGCGCGCGCGCTTTCTTTCTTGCTCTCTTATTAGCAATAATCATTTCTCCTCCGCCTCTCCCAGTCTGACGATGTGATGATGGGGTCGGGGTTGGGGGCGCCCTTGCCGCTTGTTCGCACCTCCCCGCCGCCGCTGGTCGCGCGGTCGGGTTCCAGTTGCCGTGACACGGGGATGAGTCCCTCGGGCCCCTACTTCCAAGTCGTCTCTGGCAGCGGCGCCCCCCGCGCCCCCCGCGGCCCCCGCCGCGTGCCTACCCTGCCACGCCACGACGCTGTCGTTTTAGGACTTATCCAATAAGAGAGCGGGTCCCCGACCGGCCGCTTTCCTAACAAGCCCATGTCGCGCCGCTATTCGCACTGCAGGGGGTGAGCCGGCGCCGCTGGCGGGTGGGTGTGGCGCGTGGCGCGTGGCCCTTGCCACGGTTTATTACTCTTTCTCGGCCGCGCGCCGCGCCGGGAGAACGAAAGACTCTTTCAAGGAGCGCTACGCCCTCGGCTACGCCTGGCTGTGCGCCCCCCCCCCCTCACCTCCCCGTCGTGTTCTAGTCCGCAGCACCTGGCGCCAGGACCGTTGCCGCTTATTAAAGTGACGAAAGGCGTCGACGCGCGCGTTCCCCCTTTCCTCCACAGGAGTAAAAGAAAAAAAATGAGTGGTAATTTTTAGGCGGAGAGTTGAAAGAGAGAGAGAGAGAGAGAGAGAGAGAGAGAGAGAGAGAGAGAGAGAGAAACAGGATCTCGACCAGGAGCAGGACAAGTCAGTTGCGCGGCGAATGGAAACTATTACAAAAGTGCTCTGGGAACTTCGTTGCGAGGCTCTGAACTCGATACCGGGGAGGGGGGGGGGGGGGGGGGGGGGGGGGGGGGGGGGAGGGGGGGGGGGGGGGGGGGGGGGGGGGGGGGGAGGGGGGCACGATTCCATCACCACCCGTCTTGATGTTTGCGTTTAACCCCTTTTCATATCAGAAAGATGGAAAGACGCTGATAATGGGGCCCCGCGGAGCCGCGGGCCGAAGTCATCTGCGGGGTCTGCGGGGGGTCTGCGGAGGGTCTGCGGGGGGTCTGCGGGGCTGGGCCGGTCCGATCCGGTCAGATCGGCTCCCCTCCGCTCCACTGGCCGGCGGGCCGGGCGCGGCCATGGGGTCGACGCGGGGGGTCGACGGCACGGCATCGAAGGTCGAAGGACGGACTGAGAACCAATCGGCTTACGGCGTTAAGGCTCCAAGGATGTCCAGGCACACCGAGGAGGGGGGGGGGGGGGGAGGCCGCCAGGCACGCGCCCTCCGCCCCGGACTCAGGCTGCTGCTGCTGGGCCCCCAAATCTTTGTCGTCGTCCTGCCTCATCCTTTGTTTAAGCGCGTTTAGGGCGGGCGAGAGTCGAGTCGCCCCGATTTCCTGACAAAGTGTGGCAGGCGGGTTTATCCCCCCCGCCCTCCCCCGCCTCCACCCGCGCCGCGGGGCAGGACCAGGCGGGACTGGACGCGGGGGATGAAATTTAAATTAAACGCCCCGCCCACTCACCTCACCCGGCCGGGCGGGGTCTTATGAACAGCGTCCCTGAGAGCCGAGCTGCGGGGCTGCGGGGCTGCCCTTGGAGAGAGTAACCCGTCCCGGCCCTCGGCCCAGCGTCTGACGTCGGTGCGGCGAGAAATCGCCCAGCAGCGATGTCCCTAAGACGACCTTACAAAGCTGCACTGGCCGAAAATTATCTCTCCAGTCGATGCTAAATTTTTATTGCTTTTTTTTCTGAGTGTCTCTACTAACTGAGTGTTTCCACTTCCAAACGGTGGTGTTGCAGGGAACAAGGCGGACTGCAACGAGCGCGTGGTTCGGCGAGAGGACGGGGAGCGCCTGGCCAGGGAGTACGACGTGGCCTTCATGGAGACGAGCGCCAAGACGGGGCTCAACGTGGAGGTGGCCTTCATGGCCGTGGCCAGGTGGGCGCGCCGCCGACACACCGCATCACGACGCCGAAAACCGCGGCGCCGCCCCCACGACCGCGGCCTCCGGGGGCCCTCCCTCCGCCCCCCCCCCCCCCCCCCCCCCTCCGTCCGTCCCCCCACCCTCTGGCGCCCCGCCACACCCCGCTCTGCGAAGGGATGATGAGCAAATACTCGAACCTAAAAATACATGAAAGGCAAATAAAAACTTTTCATTTAAAAAAAAAATTGGGGGAAAACAAAAACAAGGTATGTAAAGCACACCAGCTGCCGTGTGGAGTCCCCCCCCCCCCCCTCACGGCGTGTACGGCGGGCGGGACGGGCAGGGAGGGGCAGGGACGGGCTAACCACAATGTTTCCCCTCGACAATATTTTTGTCTCCCATAGTCGAGGGCCTCAACCGCTGAGGGCCGGCGGCCACATAGCAGCAGCGCTCCTGCCTCCCCCCCCCCCCCCCCGCTGCCCCCACGCGGGGCTCTATAGCGTCCATCGACGGCCTACAGCGGCCTGCGGGGACACTGGAGCCCCGGGCCTTTTATTTCCACTGTTGCCTTTGAAAATCCGGTTAAGAGAAGCTGATTTAACGGAGCGCGCCGCCTCTGCCTGCCTCCGCAGGCCGGGCAGCAGCACCGCCACGGCACTCCCCCCCCCCCCCCCCCCCCCCCCCGCCGCGACCGACTCTGCCAAAGATAGAAAACAGATTATGAGAAATTGATTTCAGAAAAGAAAAGACGCGGTGAACTGTCAGATGACGAAATTTTTTTTTTAAAAAAGAGTGATACTTTCTGCTCGCGGCCTCGAGGCCCGGACCTGCCGCCGTTGTCCCGCGTGAAAACAATACGATGCCACCATTACACGCGGCCCCGTCCGCCGATACAGAGGAAGGATTAAGCGGCGGCTGTTTGTGGACGGCCAGCCGCGCAGCCGCGTCCCTTTGTGGCCGCTCCGCGCGGAGAATCCGCGGCGAAATACGGACAGCCGGCCGCCGCGCGCCGCGCGCCGCTGCCACGAGGCGCCACGAGGCGCCACGCCCCATTTCCCCTTTTCCCACGCCACGCCCCGCTCCGTCCGCCTTGCCTGCCTGCCTGCCCCCCACGCATCGCGGCCGAAATGTAGTCCAGTTATTCGCGTCCCAATACTTCGGACCGAGTTCACCCGGGCGCGGCGACTCCCCCCCCCCCCCCGCCCCCTTCCGCATTCTCCTGGCTGCGAGGTGCGGGGGTGAGGGGGGAGGGGTCCTGGCCCACCCGCTGGTAGAACCTCGTCCCTTCTCATTTACTTTCGCTGGTGGCGGACGTGCGGGGTCGACCGAGGGGCTGCGACGGGGACGTTCGGCGCGAGGTGGAGGGGGCGGGGGACACACACGGAGTTCGCACTCCCGTCTCTTCGACTTACAGAAAAATTCATAAATTCTGTGCTCACGCACCCCCCCCCCCCCCCCCCCCCGTTCCCGGAGGCACGCTGAGGCCGCGGAGGCCGCCAGCAGGCCGCGCAGAGGAATTCGCTAATCTGACAGCCCGCGCCCTGCTGGCCTCCCCGCCGGCCTCGCCACATTCTCACTCATCGCGTCTGCTATTTCAACCCCCCCCCCCTCTGCCCCCCCTCCTCCCCTCGCCCCCTTTCCGTGAAAAATACGAGTAGCGCGGCGTGGAAGTGGGACTCGGCTTGCATTCCGCTCCGGCAAAAGCGCATTCCGTCCGCTCGAATCGCGCAAACTTGTGGTAACGGGGAGAGTGCGTGGGAGAAGGGAGAGGAGGGGGAGGGGGGCAGGGGCGGGGGGCTGCAGTTTTTGGACCCTCCTGCCTGGCACACTTGCGCCTGCTTGTCTCGCCGTTCAGCCCCTTGTCAAAGTCACGCCCCACACGACACGCGGTCCGCGCAAAGCCCGCAGCCCGAAGCCGCAGCAGGCCGCGCACGCGTGTGCGTGTGTGCGTGTGTGTGTGCGCGCGTGCGTGTGCGCTCCGCCGGGGTATTTCACACCGAGCCATTTTCCGCGGCGGGGCTAGCGACCCCCGGCCGCCGCGGAACCCTGGCCGCGGATGCGGACAGTTAGTTGAGGTCCCGCGGCCGTCTGGCGGGGACGGGCCGGGCGAACGGCAAAACATCAGGCGGACCAAAAGCGGCGGCGGCAGGCGGAGCGTCGCTCGCACCGCCGTTCGAAATGAGGCATTGTTGTGGGGGAGGGGGCCACTCGTGGAACTATTCTCATTTCCTACGTCCCTCTTCCACACGCTCTCTCTCTCTCTATCTCCCTCTCTTTCCCTCTGACCCTCATAATTATTCTGTGTCTGTCTCCCTCTCTGTCTCTCTCTCTCGCCGTGCCGAGGGCCTGTGTGTACACAATGGCTGCTCAAGCAAACGCCGCAGGACTTTGATCTCCGATCTGTCAACGCCCACGGCGGGTCCGGGCGTGGCGTGACGGGACGGGACGGGACGCGAGGCGCGCCCTCCCTCTCTCCTCTCTCTCTCTCTCTCTCTCTCTCTCTCTCTGCCTCTCTCTCCGCCGCCGGTCCCTCTGCCGTACAGTAATATTTGCCGTCTCATCACTCCTCATTACAGTCCACATCCCCTCCAGGGCTCTTAATGGGTCGGCAGCCTTCGGTGCCTTCCGTGCCTTCGGCGCCTATACTTCGGCTCGGTGCCTTCAGTGCCTTCGGTGCCCATACTTCGGCCTGGAAACGCTAGCATCCGGGCGGGCCGCGCGGCAGCAAAGGCTGGAGCCGGATGGAGCCGGCTGGAGCCGGCTGGAGCAGCGCTGGGCCCGCGGGAGAGCTGCCGCTGCCGCTACGCCCGGCCCGGGGCGGGAGCCCCATATAGGCGTTCACGGGCGGAATACCCGCGGAATGTGAACTGTTTCCTTGGTCGCGGCCGCCAGAACTAATCCGGCTCCCCGCGTTGCTCGCGGCCCCGGACCGCAGCGCACCGCACCGCACCGCTCTCATTGTCTGACCCGCCCCAATCGATGGCAACGCGATGTCCATCAGGGCGCCTGCCGGCAGCCCCGGAGCCCGGAGCCCGGAGCCCGGATCCGGTCGGACGGCCTCGGAGAAAGAAAAGAGACGACCACCGCGTGGCCCGGCGGCGGCGGCGGCGGGGCGTGCGGCGCTGCCTGGGCCTGTGCTGCCCCGGGCCTCCTCGACTCGTCGCCGGCACCGCGCGCCTGTGGTCCGCAGGGTAGGCCGGAGGGCGGACGGCCGCGTGCGGCGGGCCTGCCTACCCGCTGTACCGCAGGGGCTCTCGCAGCCCAGCCTCTGCCGCCGTGCTGTGTCCGGCCAGACTCTGTCTCTGTCTTTCTCCCTAATTCGAGCCGTCCTAGCTCGACCCCCCCCCCCCCCCTCCCTCTCTCTCTCTCTCTCTCTCTCTCTCTCTCTCTCTCTCTCTCTCTCTCTCTCTCTCTCCCGTCCGCGCGCGCCGGTTACTCGCTGTGGCGGAAGGAAATCTGGCGCCGCGTCCGCGGGTCCGGCCAGGGCCCCAGCAGGATATCCATCGGGGGAGGCTGGGAGGCTGGGAGGCTGGGAGGCTGGGAGGCTGGGAGGCTGGGAGGCTGGGAGGCTGGGAGGCTGGGAGGCTGGGAGGCTGGGAGGCTGGGAGGCCGGGAGGCCGGGAGGCTGCGAGGGGGCGCCCTTCCCTCACCGGGGGCCGGGGGGGGCGCGAAACATCCGCTCGCACTCCAGTTCGGCATTTGGCAGCCCCTAAGGACTCGCAATCACGGCCGCGCCGCCGAGGCCCTGCCTCCCTCCGCTCTCCCCTCCGCCTCGCCTCGCCGCCGTCCTCCCTCGGGTAATCGGATAGGCCGGCAGCAGCCCCCGGGCGGCACCGCTGAGCACCGCTGAGCACTGCCGAGCACTGCCGTGTCGGCGGGCCGGGCCAGACGAAAGCAAACACTACTATTGAACCCCTCCCCTCCTCCTCCCCCTCCTCCTCCTCCTCCTCCTCCTCCTGCCGTGAACGTGATAATTACAGGCGCTCTCCGTCAGATGGAATCCTGTCCGGGGAGGAGAGGGCGGATGAGGGGGGGGGGGGAGGGGGTGCCGCCGCCACCTGCTGCCCTCCGCCACCTCTCTCCCCGCGGGCCCCTCGGGACGAGACTGGCGCGTGCAGCCCGAACCCCCCCCCCCCCCCCCCGACGGCCCCGTCGCACACGTGCCCCCCCCCCTCTCCCTCCTCCCCACGACACGCGTTCCCGCGCGCTGCTGTTTCTCAAATTCGCCTTTCGCAAAATTCGCCGCTCACTATAAAGCACTGATGTGGAAACGGGATCCTTGCGCCGAGCCGAGCGCGTGGAGTTGTTTCCAGCCCGGGCGGGGGGCGGGGGAGGGGGGGGGACCTCCCCGTCCTCCAATCTCCCCCTTCTGCCGGTTTCTATTCAGCGTTCTCCTTTATGGCCATCGACGCTGCTTTTCAAAGGGAGCCACCCGCAGCCGCCCCGCCGCCCCGCTGCCCCTCTAGCATGGGGCCCCCGGGCCGGAGAGCCGTAACTCCCAGGTGTGCGTGCCCCAGTTACCATACCGGGAAGAGGGTAGACATGAGGGGGTGGAGGGGGCGAACACATCACATGTCGCCGTGAGTGCCAACGAGACACGACGCTCCGCCGTAGACGCGAGTGAGTGAGTGGCGACGCAAGTAAGTTGTGTGCGACGCGCGGCCGCGCGGCGACGCGGCAGAAAATGAGATGAGGCAAATGCGGGACAGGCGGAATGGGTTCTGGCGGGGCCGGGCGGGGGGGGGGGGGGGGGGGCGGCGGGGGCCGCGGGGGCCTCTGCTTCTGCCGGGTGTTTGCGCGGAAATGAGCTGCCACTGTGTGTCACTGCGTTTTGCGGCGGGCCCTACGGGGTCGGGGCGAGCAGCGCCGCGCCGCTCCGCGCGCCACCTGCCATCCAGCCGTCCAGCCGTCGCGCGGCGATGGTGTAGTGTTGCCATCCGTCTTACACGCCTCTCTCCCCTCTCCATTGTTTTCTCCAGGGAGCTCAAGTCTCGCAAGAGCGGCAACCCGGACGAGAGCCGCTTCAACGTGCAGGACTACGTCCGGGAGCACCAGACGCAGCGGCCCGGCTGCCCGCCCTGCTCCACGTGAGCTGGGCCCCCGCAGCCCGGCCCGCAGCGCGGCCCGGAGCGGAGCAGAGCAGGTAGCCCCACCCGCCGCCCGCCGGCCCTCGTTTGCTTTGCAATGTTTTACTGACAATCGGCCGGTAATTTTCCTCATTGTTTGTGTTCCAGCCGGCCGCCCCGCCCCCGGACAACACCGGACGCCGCTGGCTCTGCCGGACTCAGCACGGAGGACGCTCGCTGGAGGCTGGCTGGAGACTGGCTGTTCCGCGCCGATTCTGCCCGGGGGTAATCCGGTCCGGCACCATCCCTCTCCGCCTGGGGCCTGGAGCGGTTCGAGTCCGGAAGATGCGGGAGGAATGTGTTGTGTGCTTCCTCGAGTTTACGTGCCAGTTTCAAAGGCCACCGTCTGGCCATCAATTGAGCTGACGTTGTCATCTTCCAGTTGCTTTGCATTATTATTGACTCGTGGGTAGTGTCGTAGACAAATTTCTATTTTTGTGCCAATTGAGTTGCGTCAGTTATGTTGATTACACCCCCTCCCCACCAAAACAAAAAAAAATCATTATTGCCAAAAAGTTAATCAAAATGAGTTATAGCACAAAGCTATCTTAAATGTGTAACTATTTGCTGTTGATGTTAGATTGGATTATTGTTGCCTCTGAATGTATACATGTATCTATCTATAAATATGTACTATAAGAAACAAAAGTTGTAGGCCTGAGATGGCACTTAAAATCAGTTTGACTGTTGGGTTACAACGCCAAGAGTTGAGTTTGCTCGAGTCTTCCCCGCACAAGGAATGGGCAGCTCTTGTACCAATACTCATTTGTTCACTTGTTTATTTTTGTAGTTTTACACAAAATTGTCAATTTTTGTGGTTTTGCCAGGTATGATGCTATGACACAAGTTAAACTTAACAATAGATGTATTGTTTGAGGGATCATGATAATTTTTCTCTAGTTTATTGTCTCCCTGAGGATATTTTTCTTAGCTATCAGGGAATATGTTGTAGGAGTTTGTGGATGTATGTGATTTCTTAAATATTGGAGGTTGCCTTCAGGTGGCTTCTGCAGACCCAAGAAGCCATTATTATCAGCTGGCACTCACTGCTTATTTGGAATTTGAGCAAATTTGTGGATTAAACACGAGGTAAAGAGCCATACCGATTTATATGTGCAAGAGTGTTTGATGTTTGAGTCTTAAAAGATTCTCAAGTAAACATGTAAACCACTGCAGAAGCGTTGATATCCCTCATTGTTAAATCTACTTTTTTCCTTCTTTAAAAGACCAATGCATTCGGTAATAGGTTTCTGCTTTTTTAATTGAATTTTTAGAAATTTCTCTTTAGATTGAATAAATAAAAAGAGCTGCCGTTCTATGCTTGACAAAAACTTTTATTGCATGGTGCATATCTAGGTGTGGACTGATTAATTTTCGGTGTTAAAGTATGAATGTTTTATCCCTTGATCATAAGAAGAAATAGTTTCTAATGGATTTAAAAAGGGATTTCTCTTTCAAGAGGCAAACTGGGAATGGTGAAAAGAACAAAGGGTGATGCGATGTTGTGAGGGAATGATGGCATTGATCCTGCTGCCTGTATACTGTTTAGATCCCGCAACCAAGTTAATAAAGATTGAATGAATATCTCAGTAACACACACCACACCACAAAACACCAACCATAAGGCAGCTCAGCTACCAACAATATTTTGTCTGCTATGTTTTGTGTGCTCTGAAGAGCATGATTTGGACCCATACCAAAGTGAAAATTTTTGTTGCTCCAGTTGTGGTAAACTGGAAGTGGAAGCAATTTTATCAGTAGATATTATCCGTTTTAAAAGCTGTAGCCGCATGTTAAAATTCATATCGACATAGGGAAATATTGATTAAGATACATTGGTAAGTTACTAAGGTCACTGTAACTGCAAGAATTAGAAATGAGATCTGATCTCGGTCTTGTATGTGCTGCTTTCCAATAGAGAGTGTTAACTGCAAAAATATCATTGGGGAGAGACTTCTACCCTAGAATACAACATTCTTACAAGAAAAATGTCATTAAAAAGTCAAAATTTTGAGATGGTATGTAATTTAATTCCTCTCATAAACAACTTTAAACATGGCACCCCCCATGGATCCCCATGGTGAGAATCTGTACTTTGCAAAACTTCCAACATAGAACAAAATCTAACAAACAAACCAAAATTCAATATTAAGAAGAAATAAAGAAAAATACCAATCCTAACATAAGAATATAATCACCCTTAACACTCTGACTTTGGTTGCAACAAGGACTAGTGAACTACATTGCACTCAGGAAGACCCAAGTAAGACTATATACATAACAATACCACAAGAACTGTAGCTTCACTGTTTTAATCTGAAGAAAAACATAAGAAATCAGCTTTGGCTTGGTGCAGATGGCTGTTTGGAGATATTTTTTTAACATCCCAAAAACTTTGCATTGGAAAAAAGGGGCAAGAGAGCAAAACGCCCAATGCTGGATACCATAGAGAACTCCATTAAATAATATTATCACAAACTATCTGCTTTGTTACAGTTTACTAGCCTACTAGCAAATAACACAAAAAGCTTCTTTTTTTTCCAAGAAATTATTTAAGAAATTACAATTTTAGGTGATCATTCTCATCATCCATACATTTTTTTCTCACTACTTCTTAAGACCTCAAAAATGACATACAAATATGAAGCAGATCTGTTGTCTCAAAAGAGAACACAAAACAACAGGTACCATTCACAACACTTACATGACACGTATTTAGAGATCAATACAGGAGTTACCAACAGCACAGATAAATAACATTTTGATACACAATACTTCTTAAAGCTAATGAGATGGACATTCCACGTTGCTAGTGAGGAGGTCACATGGCTGAACAATCAAGTCTTTAACTGATAGAGGTGGAAATGCTACTTTAAACATAAATTATGGCAAGAATACTTATCACAATACTAATAGCCACAGTTTGTTTTTGAAAATGTACTACTCCCCTGTGTTCCAAAAATGATATAAAGATTTCTCCCTACCTTATGCAATTCCTTTCAGATCATACCAGAGATATTCTGAGGTAAAAATTACAGTGTTTGGTCGCCAAACTAAAGAAAAGGTACAGATGGTACAGTTTCAGGTTATAACACAATATTTAAAAAGCATCTTTGATGTTCTGAAATTGACGCACAGCCAAGTCAACTGGAAGATCAAAGTGAAAATCCTTCAGCTTTTCCAGGGTTTGAAGGCCGTCCTCAAATTCTGGGGAAAAAGGCACAATATTTACTGTGTTTAAAATGATACAAAAATTCAGAACTAACACATGAAAATTCCCTCAAAAAAAAAAAACTTACTGGTTTTACAAACATAACTCCACGGGTGGTAATATGCTTCCAGCAGAGGCTGACAATGGAATATCAGCCGAAACCATGACACCAGCTTTTTAGAGCTATAAATGAAAATATTAGGAGGAGATAAGTGTATCGGCAGCAATAAAATAAAATAAGAGCTCCAAGCGCTGTAAAGAATTGTGACTTACTTTAATCCAGCACAGACGAAAGCTTTAAAATGAGAATCATAACTGCGTTTGTACCGGGTGTGGCTGCTTATGATGTTCCCAATGGTGCTTAGCAATTGCTAGAAGTTATAATAACGCACACATGGAGATTTTTGATTCATACTATAAAGTCAAAATTGAAACAAAAAGGGGGAAGAAAAGACTAACCTGTTTATTGGAAACCGCAACCCCACCCACCAGTTCTAAGTTAAAACTCTGAGAGAGTCGTCTGGCTGGTGTAGAATTATACGTTTCTCCATTCTTTAGGTCATAGTAAGCCAGAATCAGCTCCCACGCATGAAAAGACTTTTCCTTTGGCGCTGGGCCTCGAACCGGAAAGCAACCAATAAGTGGTACTAGACTCATGTTTTGATTATTCTGCAAACAGAGCACAAATGTAGCACCATACAAATAAATTGGTCAAACTGCTGAAAGAGGAAAAAAAAAGAAAAAAACAATACCTGCGTGAGACCATGTTCAACAAGGTCCTTTATAGCCATTGCTAACTTTTTTCTGACTGCAGTAGTAACACGAGCATTACACAGAACAACAGGGGCACCTTCTGAATCTGAAGCATAGTCTTCACTCTCCCCAGTGCTTTGGCTCTCAGCTACCATCATTATTTCAGATACTTGTGCCACAGCAACTTCCAATCGAGCACGTAAGTCGCTGTTAACCAACCAGAAATTACAACTTCTGTTTCATGCACACAGCTATTGAATTAAATCAAAATTAACCTTACCCCCAATGATTAACTTTCATAGTCTTTTTCATTGTGTTCTTGCGAAATACTTCTTGTCCACACCCAAACTGGGATACAGCAAAGATCTGCATGAGTACAGCAACTTTCTTCATGATATTTAAAGTTTTCTCTCGGATCTAAAGTGAAAATAAGTGTTTGAGATGTCATTTACAACTACACCTAATACATTACTCAGTTCAAAGTTAGGGGAAAAAATTTATGTAATGCTCACTTTGTCTTCCTGCTCATCTAAAACCTTTTGACGAGTTTGCCAGCTTTTGGCCTTGTTTGCCCTTTGAGTTATGGCACATGATTCTGTATGAATTCGACAATTACATGTGCACTTGGGGTGAGTAGTACTACCAACAGGTAGATCAGTTCCTGCTTCACCTGAAATTTTGCAAAATTCAAGTTTTAAGCAGGCACACAGGGGAAAATTCAACTACATGAGAGCCAATGGGTGACACTAAGCCTTAACAATAGCATGTATGATTACTGAAATGCTTTCAAAAGGTCACATCTTCTAAAAAAAGTAGTCATGCATGTACCTTGAAGAAAATCAACAAATCTTTCCAGATCGGATATCTGTGTTTTTAGTTGATTGACCAGTTGTTCCTTCACCTTAAGTGGGTTGATCAGCTGATGCAAAGGTAGTTAGTGTGTTAGTAATGAATTACAATAATGTTAGCATTTGCTGCGGTAAATTAGTTACAGGGATAGCACCAAACCAACCATCATGCATCATCAATTATCTCGAAAAAAAAAAAATACAATTTTAAAAATGTACCTGTCCGACAGCTTCTTCAACTTCTTTTTTCAGGTCATCTGGTGATAAAGCAGTTATATCTCCAACATTGAGATTCAGTTTTCCTTTCAATTCATCTGCAAGCATGGTTACCAGAATAAATAGGAATTAAAGGAAATGAAACTACTACCTTGACAGTTTAAACATTTAAATTTGGAAAACCGCAAAAGAAAAGACATACGCACCAATTAACAGCTTTTGTCTTTCCAGAAGAACACTCTGCGGGAGACCTGCTTCACCCGTCTCATATGCATACTTTTCTAAGTCTTCCAATTGTTGTTTTAATTGTTGAATTAGCTCTTTTTGCTTTTCTCTTTGATGAGTAAGATAGTCCTCTTTACTGTCCCCATCCTGCAAATAAATGCAACATATTCTGTTCAAGATCACAGAAACAAGAGAAAATACCAACAGTGAGGAAGAAAAAGTTATTATTACCAACTCCTTTTCTTCTTTTTTGAAATACTGAGGCCCCTTCACTTCTGGGATCCCTCGGAACGCAAATTGTTCCAAGTCTTTTAATAGATTGTCCTTATCCTGAACTGGGGCATCAACAATTTGCCGAAGTCGGAACTGAACCTGACAACAAAAATAAAACGTATAAGATAAGGAGGTGTATCAGACACACTAGACCGCTTTGCTCCATCGATGTGAATGTCTGGCATTACCTGTGCAAAGTGCGTTGTCAATGCTATGAGTGATGAATTGACCACATCCAGTTGTTCTTCCAGTTCCCTTGTCCGGGCCAAATCAGAGGGATAGTAACTGAAAAAAAAAACAGGCAGCTTAAGCCATTGAAAATGTATAAATTCCAAATTAGAGGCATAATGGGGAGAACTTAACCAATGATGTATGCAAATGACAGAACTTACTAGCCACTGTGCAACACTACCACCCCCACGTAAAACTAATGGCAGTGAACTCCGTCCACTCCCGAGTCGAGGAGCAAGCCATTCCGTTGGGACAAAAAAGAATTTGCGGAAAACTCACCAATTGTCATCGTGAGACTCGAAGGGGTGCTCGTCGTCCAACTCGCTCGCTCCCACTGGAGCCCATCGCTCTCCAGAGGGTTTCCCGTCGAAAAGATCGAAACCCTCCGCCTCTTCACCAGATATAGTCACTTCCTCCATCATCATAGCGCTCTAAGCCAAAAGTGTCACCCTGCTTCCAGGCGAATTAAGGCTGCGCATTTTGGAGCAGCAGAAGACACGACAGCTGTTACCGAACAAACCCCTTCTCTTGTCCGCCCCCGGACCTGACCACCCGCCCACCCGCGCGCCCACGCACTCTGGGGTCAGTCCAGTTAAGTGCAGCGGGTGTGCTCGCCGTGTGCCTCGCAATTTTAGCTTTTTAGATATCGTTGTGGCAGGGATGTGGGCACGAGCGCTACAAGAGAACTGAATGGGTACTCCCTTGATTTTTTAAAATAAATTCAGATATGTACAGATTTACTCCTCTGCTTCTCTGGACTGGCCCACAGTGCACACAGTCCACACCTCGCTAGCCCACACACAGGACGTGATCCACTCTGCCCCGTGCCCTCTTGCCGTTGTTTTGTTTACAATACCACAGCACAGGAGCAGGACAACCGCAGAAACGTCGCCTGAACAAAAATTAGAGCCTATAACCTGTTGATTTAAATCTGGTGGAGTGCATTTATTTCCTTAGGCCCAGTGAAGTTAATCCGTCGAAATGGGGAAACGCCAACATCAAAAGGACAAGATGTACGTCGCCTTTTCCGACATTGCACTGTGTTGAGGTTAAATAGTTACAAAATTTCTCTTGCCTATCAAATGTAACTTTTTGTTGAATTTTCTCTAGGTACTTGACGTACACCGAGTGGGGAACGCTTTATGGAGGCAAGAAGCCAGATGCTCCAAATGCAGATGAAGCCAACTTTCGTCGACTTCCTTATGATCATTGCTGCATTAGTCTCGTTCCATGGGAAAACCCATATTGTGATTTGAATGGCAATGTTTTCGAGCTCCAGGCTATTATAGATTATTATAAAAAGTATAAGAAGAATCCAGTAACTGGAGAGGTGGGCTATTTCTCCCGATGCGCATGTGAGACATCTCTCACAAGATAATTGTTTTCTACTGTTTCAATTTTTATTTCCATCAGGCCCTTGATATGAAGTCTCTAACCAAGGTCAATTTTTTCAAGAATTCTGAAGGAAAATTTCACTGTCCTGTGTTGTTCAAAACATTTTCAATTAACTCTCATATTGTTGTTATAAGAACAACTGGGAATGTTTTCTCTTATGAGGTGAGGAAGGGTGATATTGACATATTAGATGAATCTGCTTTCATTAACTTTATACAGATGATCTCACTTATTTGTCCTATTTTTCCCCCCAGGCTGTGGAGCAATTAAATTTTAAAACCAAAAATTTCAAGGATCTCTTGAATGACCAGACCTTTGCCAAAAAGGATGTAATAACAATTCAAGACCCACAAAATGTTGAGAAATTCAACCTCTCAACATTCTTCCACATTAAAAATAATCACCGATTAATTGACGATGGTACTGTTTCTTATCCCATTTCATCCAAAGTATTTGTATTAGGACTTTGTCATTAGATGTGCCTTCTACCTTAACAGATGATGCAGACCCAACTGCTCGCTTGAAATTTATTAATAAGGAGACAAAGGAGGTTCTTGACACTCTCAATAGAGAATTCAAGCCAGTTGAGAAGAAAGAAGTTGCGAAAGAAAAGGCTGATAAGTTCAATGCGGTATGTTTTGTTAATGACTACAGCTTCTTTTACACAGATTTCTTCTTTGAGTTACCTTCATTTTCATTTTAAACTTCTCCCTGAAGGCTCATTATTCCACTGGTGCTGTGGCTGCTGGATTTACATCTACTGTAATGGCCCCTGAAACAAAGGGGGAAGCTGCCATTGTGGATGAAGATTTAGTACGATATGAAAGAGTTAAAAAGAAAGGTATGCATCTTCCTCTGTGTGTGGCTAAGTGAGGAAAGATCTATTATATTTTTATTAATATCTGTTTCTCTTTTTTTTTTTTTCCTAGCTTATGTACGTCTGTACACAAACTTTGGACCTCTGAATTTAGAGCTGCACTCAGATTTAGTACCAAAAACATGTGAGAATTTCCTAAAACATTGCCAGTCTGGTTACTATCATGGAACCAAATTTCATCGATCAATTCGTAATTTTATGGTATGCACCTTCTGATGACTTACTCATTGACTTGTTTGTATTCATCATAAGCGAAAGTTATTCTTGGTTTGTAGATTCAAGGTGGAGATCCAACAGGCACTGGCACTGGAGGAAAATCAATATGGGGAAAGCCCTTTGCAGATGAATTTAAGCCAAATCTAATTCATACGGGGCGAGGAATTTTATCAATGGCCAATTCGGGCACTGACACAAACAAATCCCAGTTGTGAGTACAATGAACAATATTGGACTAATGATTTGACTTATGTGAACTGTTATGAAGTAGGAGTATTTTCTGTTTCAGTTTCATTACTTATCGCTCTTGCCGCCATCTTGATAGCAAACACACAGTCTTTGGCAGGGTTGTGGGAGGTCTTGACACACTTACAGCAATGGAACAAGTAGAAGTTGATAACAAAGACAGACCCATAGAGGACATTATAATTGAAAGAACAAGTGTGTTTGTGGACCCTTATCAGGAGGCTGATGAGCAGGTTTGTACATTCAAGAGATGTTTTAGATGGCCATGGTGTTGTTTCAGTGCTGTCAGGATACTTAATGACTATTATTCCCTGCAGTTGACAGCAGAGAGAGAAGCAGAGCTAAAAAAGCAACAAGATGAAAAAGCAGCATCAAGAAAGCAAGCTACTAAAAAAGATGAGGCTTTAAAAATTTATCGATCAGGTGTAGGAAAATATATCCCAAAGCTGGAATCTCTTAAGTATGTGATTTCATGATCATTTTTTCTTCATTACCTTTAACCTATCGCTCATTTTTCACCTGCTGTTTATATTTTTCACAGGCCAGAGAAAACTGATAAGTCTGTTGAACCTGTTCCCAAAAAGAAAAAAATGCCAGGATATGAATTTGGTACTTTTAGCAATTGGTGAATCAATATACAATATCATGAAGTGCACAGTGAAATGTAAATGAAGTTACTGAAATGTAAATATATGAGTTGTATAAATATATGTCATGTCAGAATTATAAGAACTACCATAGATGTTACGTCTTTTCTTCTTCTTGTAATTTTACTCTTCTTGCCCATCTCCATTATTTTTAAATTTAAAAAAATCTATTTATTTACACAGACACACATCCACACACAAAAGATTAAATGAGATTAAGTAGTCAAACCTTTCTTTGACACATGCTGATTGCTCAAGTCTGGTCGGTTTTAGTACTCGAAAGGAAGGAAGTGCCTGGAAAACTCTAGGGAACTGTTAGACGAGAAAAGTGCATGGGGGGGCTGTTTGAAAATCCCGCCTATGCGGCTCGTCTTTCGTACACTCACATTCACATCCGCATTCAGAGTCGCCATCGGTAGTCGGTACCTCCACTGATAAGGCTTATCGTTGCCAAAATTTAATACCGTATTTTACCTTTGGACAAGCTCCCCGTCTAGAGACAGGGAAGGAACACACGCTTGCCATCTTTGGAGACATCGGGGACACCTGTTTCCGCACCAACCTGCAGAAATGGAGGATCTAGGTAAGAGAAATAAGCTAAGTTCGTGAAGTAAATGTCAAGCTTGCTGTGCAAATTTAGCGGCTGTGTAGCGCGTTTAATATCAATAAAGGTGTATTTCATATTTCGAGCAATAGAAGAAAACTTTGGATCGGATACCGTTTCATTCACAGGCGGACTTACGTGACTTCAGTTGTGACCGTCTTGTTTGTAAACAATATACTAACCTAAAGCAATTTAGGTTAACCCAATGTTTAAGGCAGTGGAATATACTATATACTTATGTTAACATCCCCTCAGCGTGCATGATGTGGACAATTTTTCTAGTATATCTGAATATTCGTGCTCCTCTGACCTAAGTCTCTATTTTCATAATTTCTCATGTTGCCCTTTCCCATCTTCATGCTCTGGACTTTGACAGCTAAACTAGTTTCTACATTTATGTACATGTACAGCCTAAAATTTCTTGTAGCTTTGAGATTTTAATACCTCATGTAGGCTTTTGAATATCACGATATACTCTGATTCCTATCAGCAGTATCACATCCCAAATCACAATTTTAATAATTCTATAATTCTCTTTTTCTATTCTGTTGACTTATCCTCATTTATAAAAATATCAGTGTTGGCAGAAAAACTTATCTTAATAATAAGTTACCAAGGGTTTCTTTCCAACTCTTAATGTGCGTGGTGTGAGGCAAATGATGCATGTGGGTAGCGCCCGTGAAATTATCTTGCAAAAATCTATCTGTATTTTGAAGAAAATTACATCTGTCATGAGCCATTAAAACAAGATGGAAGTCATGACCTTTGTCAAAGGATATTCTACGCATTTACACAATGTTTTCCCCTCTTAGATAAGCCATATTTTGACGAGCCTTGTGGCTCTCCTTTTTCCCCGTAACGCGGGTAACATCCAACTCTACAGGCCCTGTGGCTTTGAGTCGCCGTGTGGCGTGCCGCAGTCACTCCGACCCTTTGGGCGCGACGAGAGATTATCATCAATGAGGTCCGAGGAAGATATGGAGGGGGGCATGTTAGGAGACGGAGCTACCCCCCGCGACGGGGCCGGGACGTCGGGCGTCGGGCCGGGCGGAGCCGCGGAGCCTGAGCCGCCGAGACCGCAGCACCAGGACCGTGGCGCGGCGCGGAGCGGAGCGGAGCGGGGCCAGCGGGACCCAGTCGGAACGGGTAGGGGTAGAGCCGAGCGCCAGCCTTACCCCGCAGCCCGAGGCGGCCCCGCCCGGCTCAGCCTGCTCTGCCGCGCTGTGTCAGTGCCAGTGGCTTAGCCGTGCCGGTGCGTCCCGTCCCGTACCGTCCCGTACCGTCAAGCACTTCCGCCGCTCCCCGCCCGCCCGGTCCGGCGCTCCTCTCGCTCGTGCCCCGCGTACTCGTGCCGGCGCGTGCGCGGCGCGTGCGGCCCGCGTGCGTGTCAGGCCCGGCCCGCCGGCCACGTGCGGCGTGCGCCCCCCGGCCGTGTCCCCGCGGGCGCGCGCCCGGTGCCGACCCGGAGCCGACACCGCCCCCGCGGTGACAGCCGCAGGCCGCAGCCGCCATGGACCGGACAATGTACGGCAAAGTGGCGCCGGGCGACCTGCAGCGGCCCTACCGGATAGCCATGGAGAACGGGTCGGAAAAGCCTGGCTGTAAGTTGGATGCACCCGTCATGTGGACGGCCAAAGTTGTAAGATATGCGGAAAGCGCGACCCTAGGTAAGGACCTGTGCTGTGTTTTGGTGTGCTCGTTGCTGCCGCTGGGGACCGCACACGGCGGGGGCGTGACGTGACGTGACGACGGGCGAGGCGGCGTGGCGCCGGCCGGGCTGCCGCCTCCGGAAGGAGGGGTGGAACCAGCGGGTTCCGAGCAGGTTCCGGCGGAGCCCGGGTGCCCACTCGATGGTTTCAGCCACGGCTCGGTTCAGGCGGAACAGGTTTCGCGCCCCGGAAGCCCTGCGAGCCGGATCGGGGAGCGCGCCTGCTGTGGCCGGGGTAGGCCGGCCCGCAACACACGCGCGCGCGGAGCGGCGGCGGCTGCCTACCCGGCGGGCGGTGCGAGGGGGGCGGCCGCCGTGCGGCGTGCGGCGGCCCGTGACCCGGGGCGGCACTGGGCGGCGTCACGCGTCAGCGCCCGCGCCCCGCCCCAGGAGGCTGCCGGCCGCCGGGCCCGCAACCAAACGCGGCCGCCACCAACCACACCGGTAGTCTCGGCGGCTCCCCCCGGCGGCCCTCGCCGACGCCGACGGCGGCCTCCCACCTCCCAGCGCTCTCCCTTTCGACCGATTCTTGGCGGCCGATCGGTCCCCGCGAAGGGCCCGCGGCCGCGAACATCGCCTGTCGCCCATTTGCTTTCCGTTAGTTTCACAAATTCGCTCGCCAGGCCGGGGAGGGAGGGGGAGGAAGGGGGGGGGGGGGGGGGAGGGCGTGGGAGGGATCGCGAGGGCGCCGCTGCCGGCCGGGGCGGCGCGGCGCGGCGGCACGGACCGCCCTGCCGGCTCATCACCCGCACTTCCCTCTTCAGATATCTTAACTCTGCCGTGTCCCCGCAGAGGAGTAGACAAAAAAGCAGCCGAGAGGCGAACTATTGAGGGCCGTGACGGTCGTCCGGCTGGGCATGTGGGCACGCGCGTGTCCGGGGGATACTTTGTGGCAACACTGGGTGCACTGTGTGAGCGGCCTGCTCGACCCTCCTAAAAGAGAGAGAGAGAGAGAGAGATGAGGGGGGGGGGGGTCGGGCACACATCCCGGCGGCCGGCCGGCGGTCGCGGCGCACCCCGCCGAGGAATTGGCGCCTGTTATGGCGCGGGCACCCGGCCGCAGCCCACGCGGGGGGTGGGACGCGCACCGGACGGCGTTGGCGACCGGCCGCGACCACTGAGCGCGGGCTTTTCTCGCCCCGCCCCGCGTTGCTGCGCCGCCGCAGCTGCAGCAGCACTCTACCTCCGTCCGCCTCGGGTACAGACTTGAGAGTTTGTCTCCCGGCACGGCTCGGGCTGCCCTTGCGTAACCCCCCCCCCCCTTTTTTTACCCCGGCGAGGCGAGCGTGCAGGCGCGACAAACTGGCGGCTGGTCCCGGGGCCTGCGGCCGTGCGGCCAGGACCTTACCGCGCGCGCGGAGGAAACCGGGCCATTATGTATGCGGCGCGGCAAACGACCCCCTCCTGTCGGACTCTGACTATGAGCGTGACCAGGGACGGATTTAGGAGAATGAAACGTAGCAAGACTCGCACGCATGCGGGAGGAGTCGGCGGCGTGTCCGCGTCGCTGAAATGGGGCTGCCGGGGGGCATTTCATAAGGCGCACCACCAAGGCTGGCGCCGGCTAACTTGGGAGGAGCCTGGCGCTGTTTCAATGCGCGCGGATCCCGCAGGACCGCGCTCGGCAGGGCAGGGCAGCTCCCGCAGCTCCCGCAGGCCCCGCAGGCCCCGCAGGCGGGCAGGTGGGTGGGCGCACCTTCCTGCCGTGCACACCCGGGAGCGTGTGACGGCGGGGGCCTCGGGCGGGGCGGGGAGGCGCGAGGGTCGGCGGGGTCGGTCTGCTTGTAGGGGCGCAGGGCAGCGCGCGGCCCGGCAGCACCGCCGTCCAGTACTCTCGTCAACGTCACGAATCCCCCCTCCATTAATTTGGACTTTTCTCTCTTAAAAAAAAAACTTTTCGGTGTACTCTTGTGTTGCACGACCTTCTCGATGCTGGATACGCACACCGTGTACTAACTGGAATGCAGCGGAAACGTGTTTTGCCGTTCCTTATCTCGGAAAATACTGACTTCAACTTCTCAGAAGTTTTCACACAGACTCCTCTTTCTTATCTGAAAAAAAAAGAAATTAAAAAAAAGTAATTTAAAAACGAGCCCTTTATTAAGAATTTTCATTTTTTTCCGTTCATTTGTGTTTCTTGTCTCATTAAATTACACGTGAGATAACAGCCAGCAACAAAGACATGGCACAGTGACCTAACCTTGACTGTCGCGCTTCGCTAATCGCTGTTGTTGATACCGCTGGCATGGCATGCTCTGTGTGTGTGTGTGTATTAAGGAAGGGGGTTTTGTTGGTCTTGCGGCTGGGAGGACAGTGTGGAAGAGGTGACAACGCACTGCTCTGTTCCCCCTCTGCTTCACCTGCTAAACGACAAGACGGTGAGAGGAGGAGCCGTTGAGGAAATGTAAAACAAACTTAAAAAGAAAAACAGAGACGGGGGGAGGGGGCGACAAAGAGACGGATCGGATGAGATGATCCCACGGCCGTGAAAATGCATCTCTCTCTCTCTCTCTCTCTCTCTCTCTCTCTGCTGGCCGGCGCGGGCTGCCTGCCGCCCTGGTGCCGCGACCAAGGTGTCTGCCTAGAGGGCGGGGGATGCAATGTTTCTGTTTTTTTTTTTCAGGCACCCGTAAATCTGTTTCTGTAGTAAATAACCATTATTCTTCTTAAGATGTGAGCTGGACTCGGCTTGACGCCAGGACACTCCGGGTGGTAGTGTGTGTGTGTAATGAGTGAGCTTTCGGAGTTGTCCGCCCGCCGGCCGGCGCTCTCTCTCTCTCTCTCTCTCTCTCTCTCTCTCTCTCTCTCTCTCTCTCTCTCTTCCAGCAGGGCCACGACGCCGCTGCGTCGCCGCCCTTGCAATCCGCCCATTGATTGGTCCGGCCCGAAATAGCGGCGCGCGAAGACTTCACTTCGCGAACGGAGCGCGGCAAATAAGCAGCGCCTTCTGGGCGCGCGCTTCAATTAAAAGAGGGGCCGGCGGCGCACCCGCTCGGCCTTATAACTCTTTGTTTTGGTGCGCGGGCCGCCGCGTAGTCAGCGCGAGCCCCGTGGCGAGAAAGGTGCGCGTGGCGGCGCGTGGCGGCGCGTGGCAACGCGTGCAGGCCCTTGGCTATTTCTGCCTGGTAATGAAGCGGCGAGCACAAACCGTCGCGCGCGCACACATGCACACACACGCGCACACACGCGCACACACGCGCACACACGCGCACGCCCGCCCGCCCGTGACCCGTTAGCACCCGGCCGCGGCGCGGGTGTGTGTGCACAAGTTATTGTCGAAGGGGAGAATGATCCCGCATCGGCCGGCTCGGCGGCTCGGCTTACACTTGGCAGCGGCAGGTGAAGATGAGTCAGCCGCCAGAGCGCGCCGGGCTCCCCGGGGGGGGGGGGGGGCCTCCTCTGGGCCCCGCTGCCGGACGGCGGTCGGGTAGGTCCCGGTCACTCAACGAAAAATAAAAAAAAATATTGTCAAACAAATTTAAAGAGGAATAAAAGCGTGTGTGAGGCCCCTGCTGTGGCGGCCGGGACACGCCACGCTGACTCGGCGGTCCTCGGCCTGCGGCCGCCGCCGCGGGGGTCTTGGGGTGGTCCGGGACGGGACAGCTGATCCGCTGTCACCCGCGACGGTCTGGTCCTCCTCTGGCCCTTTGAGTGCGCGCCACCGGAAACTTTGTGTAGCGACGGAAGG
This sequence comes from Megalurothrips usitatus, assembly GCA_026979955.1. Classification (NCBI taxonomy): domain Eukaryota; kingdom Metazoa; phylum Arthropoda; class Insecta; order Thysanoptera; family Thripidae; genus Megalurothrips; species Megalurothrips usitatus. The sequence goes on from CM049593.1 coordinate 15,045,757, forward strand.
CGTGGCGGCGACGTCGGCGGGTGACGCCGCTCCTTGATGTATTCGCCGCTCCTCATCCCCCCTGCCCCGCCTCGCCCGCGGTGGCCGCGGTCCCTGCCAAGACTGTGCCGGTGGGGCGCCTCCCCGCGCACGCGGTGGAGAGCGTCGTCTTCTGGGCGCCGTCGGCTGTTACCCGGGCGGGGCGGCCGGGCGGCGGCGGCCCCGGAAGCCGCGCTGACGCCTTTGGGGGCGGTGCCGGGGCGACGCGGGGCGGCGCCGCACTCCAAGGACTCTGAAGGACTCGCCTCTTCAGTTCGATGACACCCGGCCGGCGTCGACAACTGTCGCCGACAACCGCCGCCGACGGCGTGTCGCTCGGCGCCCCGCGCGATCCCCTCATCTATGAATAGCGGGCCGCGTGTTATTTCGGCACGCGTGTGCGTGCGTGTCTGCGTGCGTGTGCGCGCGCGTGCTCGCGTGCGCGTCGGCCCGTGTGTGAGTGCGCTGCATTGTGCACCGCGCCGATGACAAACATGACCTCACGCGCGGTCCGCAGTCGTGTGTGTCTCACCGCGCCAGCTGGCCGGCCGGCCGGGCGCCTGCGCGGTAGGCCGCCGTGGTGCAGCGCTGCGCGGCGGGCCTGCCTACCCTGGCGGGCGCTCCGCTGCCTCCGCTGCGCTGCTCTGCGGCGTACCGCCAGGGTACCGCGCCTCGAGTGTTCCGCGTGGCTGGCCGCCTGTCCAGATGCACCGCGGCCTTGACCTAGTGAGCGCGGCGGCGGCGGTGAGGAGGATGGACGTGCGCGCGGCGCCGCGGCGGCGGGGGCGCCGACAACGGCTTAAAGCACGGCCTAATATGGCAGGCAAATGGCGCCGCCGCCCCCCCCCCCCCCTCCTTCCTTCTCCACCGGCCGACACGTGTACAGCTAATCCATCGCGCCGCAGGGCCGCTGTAATGCGTTGCGGCGCGGCCACAGAGATTTGTCCGCGCCGCGTTTGTTTGGACTCTGCCGTCGTGCTCTTATCCCTGGCAGAGGCGGCGGCGGCGGTGGCGGCGGCGGGACTGAATGGTGCGGGACGACGGCCGCCCCGCACGCACTGGTTTGTGTCACTGCGCGTCAGTTATTTTTACGACGTGGCGTCACCGCCGTTGTCTCAAGCAGCACGGGCGAGAGGAGGGGGCCCGGCCCGACCCGGGGCCCGCCGCCGCCGTGCCGCCGCCTCCCGGCCGGCCGCAGCAGCAGGCGCAGCAGGCGCAGGGGTGCGGCGCACTGCACTTCCGGCGGGGGGCGGGGGCCGCCGCCGGGGTCCCGGGGTGCCCGCGGCGCGGCGGCCTCTCGCGTTATCCTCCACTTCCGTGTGTCGGCGCTGCTTCTTCGGGGGCAGTGAGGCGCCGCGCTGACGCCCTGACGAGTTTGCTTTGGAACGGCGCCGCCGCCGCCGCCGGCACCTCCTCTCAGCACACATTATCCGCGGTTGACGGCTGGCCGGGGCTGGCCGAGGTACACTGGGCACTGGGTGTGTGCCGCTGGTACGGCGGCGGCGGCGGCGTGTTGACGCGGGTGACGTCGCCGCGCGTGACGCCACGGCGGCCCGTGTTGCCATGGTTGACCGACCGCTCCGCTGGGCGCGAGGCCAGAGCACGGCTTTTGGGTGCACGACAGCGAAGACGGCGTGCGTCCGCAAACAGACGACCTTCTCTGTCGCACACGTGCGCTGCCGCAACTGTCTCTCGCTCTCTGTCTCTCTCTATCTACCTCGCACCCTCCCTCCCTCTCTTTTTCTCTCCACATCTCGCCATCTCTCGCTCTCCCCCCCCCCCCTCTCTCCGCCCCTCCCTCTCCCCTCCCTCCCTGACTCTCTCGCTGCCCGGCCGCAACATCTCCCAGTGGCCCACCACCAGCGTGGCGGTGGTGGTGTGGGCGTATCAAGGTGGTTGCCTGTGGCCGCCCAGGGCCGTACGCGGCACGCCGAGGGCGCCGAGGGCCTCGTTGTCCTGCCGCGGCCGCTCGGAGCCCCCCGCACGCACGACGCAGACGTTGTACCCGCGCCCATATCCACTTCCCGGCACCCCTCCCGCTCCGGCGGGGGCGGGGACCGCGTAGAGGGTCTCTGGGACCGCGCCGCCCTTGTAAGGCAAAGCGCCGGAGCATATCGAATAATCGTGTTCGTTATTTATATGAAGATGCGGTCCGCTTGGCGGCCCTGCCAAACCGATTTCTGTTTGATTCCTGAGGGCGGGATTACCAGAACCACGGTGGCCCACGGCGGCCCACGGCCGGACCCACAAAGCAAATCTATTTTTGCTGGCTTGGCGTGCTCTGGCCGGCTCCGCTGGCTCCGCCCGGCCGGCGCTGCCGGCGCGGGACCCGGGGTGCTAGCGGGTGCTAGGCGAGGGTCACATAGGCGGGCCGGGGGGCCGCGGGCCCTCCACCTTGTTTGCGGGGGTGGAGCACGGCGCGGCTCTGGGGGAGGGGGGCACGGCGGGCACGGCGGGCCGCGGGTAGACGGGCCGCACTCGACTCGACGGTCTGAAAGGTCGGATCACTCTGCAGCCTCACCCCTGCCGCCTGCCGTGCCCTGCGCTGCTCTTGGCATAGTCTGTCTGCCTGCCGGTGACGGCGGCCACCGCGCCGGCCAGGCCCCGCCGCCGTTGTAAATGAGACCGCAGCAAACCACCTGACATGACTGCCGACACCGTGTGTGGTTCGGTGTGCGGGGCGAACGGGGGCGGCGAAACTCCAAAGCGCGAGGGGAAATCTTCCGTCTCCACTGATCGCTTCTCGTCGCAAGCTGATCGCACGCGTGCGACAGAGGCGGAGGACGGCCTCGGCCCCGGGCTCGCCGTCACCCGATTGGGAACACTGCCCCGAGGTGAAGTTTGTTTCCTCCGCCGAGTCCAGTTTTAGACTCGGCACGCTGATGCCAGGCTCTGCCAGGCTCTGCCCTGGACTGTGTCGTCCCAGGGCGCGTGCTCGACTACAGTGGCCCCCTTGACGTGCTGCCCCGTGACTCACGGCCCGCACCCGCGGACCTCGAGTGCCAGACAGCGGCGGTGGCGCAGCTCGTGGCGCCGGCCCTGCTCGTGTACGGCGGCTTCCTGAAGGGGTGCGGGGCGCCCGCCGGCCACGCCCGGCCCGACCTCCGGGGTCTGTTCCTTGCTCCTCCGCTGACGAGGCGATAGGCGGTCGCTCCGCACTCCGCCGGGGGGGAAGCCCCCTCCTGCTTGTCCGTAGCGGCGTGGCGTCGCAACGGCAAGGGACCTGCTCGTCGCTACTCCGCGCGTGAGCGTGCGTGCGCGGGGTATACGGGCCCGCCTAGCCGCGGGGCTCAGGTCGTGCGGCTCACAGGGGGCACGCGCCGCGGGGGGTCTCGCCGCGGCAGTGGCGTCGCTACCCCGCGCTCGCGGCAGCACCACACACGGCACGGACGGGGCGGTGGTCTGGGTGCGACGGCGAGCGACGTCACCTCGGCCTAGCCGGGCGGGACTGCAGCCAATTGAAACGTCCCCCGGGACGAATGAGTGACACTCAACGAGTGCATCCTCTTCTGGGCCGCCTCTCCTTTCCCTCAGTGACGGCTCTTGTGACGCCGCTGAACTCGGCTCACGCGGGTTTGTTGTATTTTGGCTGGATATTTCCCGCGGGCGCCCCCGAGCTCGCCTCGCGGCGTGTTCGCGCTCCCGCCGGACATCCTTTACGTCACCGTCGTTGACATGCAGCGCCTGATCCCGGCCCGCTGGGTGGCCCGCCCCGCTCCGCGCCGCCCGCTGGGCCGTGAGTTATTTCCGGGAGGACATGTTCGAAGAAGCATTGACCTTCGTCGCGAGGTGGGCGATCTGCACAGCTGGCGCGGCGAAGCTCGGCCGCCGCACCTGGCGGGAAGAGGGAGCGAGACAGGAGGCGTGACTGCCGGCCATTGTCTCCGTCCCACTCGTGGACCGGGTCGGTCGGTTCGGAATCCACCTCCGCTGGCGCCCGTTTTCGCACGCAGCCGGGCTGCGGCGGCGGCCGCGTGGGACTGGACTGGAGCCCAGTGCATGTTGGCCGAGGCGGCGGGCCGCGGCGGGCGGTCCGGGAAGGTGTCCTGACCCCTAAACACAGCGGCAGCTGCCCGGCCGGAGTATCGACCTCGGAATGGTGTCAGAGCGATAGCAAAACTCTGGCCAAAGAAGATGAGCAGAATAAGTTTTTAAAAAAAATTGTGGGAAAAGAAATTCCAGCCTGCTGCTTACAGGACGAGTCTTGCACATCCTAACAGTTTTAGAAACCTAATTTAAAGAAAATTAAGGCAGCATTTGTTGTTGTTTTTGAATTTTTGTAGAGATTTCTGGTTGTATGATCTTAAAAACCTGCTTAAGCTCATCATTTTCGTTTCTCTCTCTCTCTCTCTCTCTCTCTCTCTCTCTCTCTCTCTCTCTCTCTCTCCCTCCCCTCAGTTTTATATGCCTCGTTCTAGGCACCCACGCGCCCCGCTCGCGCGCCTCGTAATTTATTTATCTTTTTCATCCTCTCCGCGGCAGAATTAAAGTGGCGCGCGCACGTTTTCTGCCGCGCTGTTTGTGCTGCCGCCGGTCGGGCCCACGCCGCCGGCCACGCCTCCCCCCTCCCTCCGCGCTCCAGTTGATTTAGTGGGCATCGCCTTGGTGATTGCGGAGCGCGATTATCAATCGTTTTGTAGCCGCCGACACGACGCGACGACCCAGTGTGACACCGAGCGGTGTCACCGAGTGCGCCTTACAGAAGTACCCCGATAGCCGAGATTAGTTCGTCTCACACACACACACACACACGTGAGCCCCGAGCATCATCACACACACACGTGCTGCTGCCGCGGGCAGTGTATGCACGTGTGCGATGCGACGTGACGATTGGCTAGCGAGCTCGCCGCCGCAGCCGAGTGGAGTCGTGCGCGCACGGCCGGCACACAGGGACACAGAGAGCGGCCCGGGCGCGAGCGGTCGCGGCTTTTGACGAGGCCGCGGACTGGGATGTGTCGCGCGGCTGCGGGCGAGCCGTCTGTCTGCGGGACAAGGCCACGGCGGCGGCGGCGTCTGTGTCCGTCTCGGTCAGGGAGGCAGCGAGTTTTGTGGCGGAAAATTGGGCGATGAGACATATGGCGCTTGAAATGGGTGAGACCTCTCGGGTTGTTTTTTTTTTCATTCCCTTTTTTTTCTTCTTCTTCATTTTGTTCTTCCTTCCAGCCCGGTTAACAACGACGAGCGTGACCCGTCGTCGCGCTGCTGAACGGCGGGGACACGAAAGATGACTTCAGCGACACGAATACCGGCAACCCGACCGGACGGCCGGAGGGTACCCGGCGCGGTCCGGCGGTCCCGTCATGCTGGGAATACTCAATGGTCCCGCAGCAATTTGTGAAAACGTTTTCTCCGCGAGCGCGCTGCGGCCGCGCCACAACACAGGGTCCGCAGGGCGGCGGCAGGCCCTCCATGTGCGGGCCGCCGCCTGCAATGACTAGTTTCAATCCGGACGATAATTTAAGCCCCCCCCCCCCCCCCCCCCCCCACCACCACCACCGCCGTCGCCACATCCCACCGCCTCCAGTTGGCCATCTTGTTTTCACGTCACGTTCGGCTCTCGGCGCGTGCAGCATTTGCAAGGAGCGGCCCGGCCCGGCCCAGCCCGGCCCAGCGGGCACCTCGAGGGGCACCTCCTCCGTCCTCGACACACGAAATGAACGCCTGGGCGTCGCGGCGCACTCTCACACTGTCGGCGTACGGAGTGTCGCGCCCGGCCCCGCCCTGTCGCTGCGGGCGCGTCGCTACGGCGCAGGCTCTTGCCTCACCGCGGGCCGCGGTATTTGAGCATTGTTTTTCGGCAGTGCAGCGAGAGCGTGGACGGCTCACACGTGGGCCCCCGCGGCCCCCCCGCGCCCCCCCCCCCCCCCCCCGCGGGCCCCCGGGCACCGCCGCCAAGGCAGTGTGCGCGGGCCTCCCTTCCCTTTCACCTGGCCGGGGCGGGCGGGGCGCCCCCGCGGGGCGGACAGCTTTGTTATTCTTATTTCGTCACGAAGGGCGGCCCCCGTCTCATCCCGCGGCTGTCAATGGAATCGGGCCGCCGCAAGCCGTCGTCTGACGTATTTTCTTCTTTTCATTTTTTTTCTTCTTTTTTCGATTGTCCCCGGCCGCTCTCTGACCCACTCTCTGAGGACATGACGGTGGTGGCGTTGGTCTAGTGTACCACAACCCCCCCCCCCCCTCTCTGTCTTTCTCTCTCTCTGTCCCTCCCGTCTCACTCGCTCGCTCACTTTACCAGGGACCGAATCGTGAGAGAGAATCGGACAGGTTTGTGGCCTCTGATAAAAATATGGCCCGCGGTCCCGCGGTCCTCGCCTGCCTCTCCTCCTCCTGCTCGCGGCCCCGCATTCCTCCCCATGCAACACTGCGGTGCAATCTGTCGGCGCATCGCGGGGTGCGGGCGGCCGGGGGGCCCCGTCTGGGGGAGGGGTGGGTGGCGGCGCCGCCCCTCCCCCAGGCCGCCGCCGCCGCCGCCGCCGGCCCACTGGGCAGCGGTCCGGCTGGGCAGGCTGGGGCCGGGCCCGCCGAGCCTGGCCGCCAGTGAGCGAGTGTGTGTGCGAGTGCCGAGCAGGGCCGCTAGGTCCACGCCGCCGCGCCGCACCGCACCGAACCCCCCGGCCGAGGCACTAGCCGGCACCGGACGCCGCTGGCTGACCGACGACGACGACGCCGTCCGTCCCGCGCGCCGCGAACCAGTGCACCGTCGTGCTGCTCGGCGCCGCGGCGCCCCCGCCGCCCCCCGCCGCCCCCCCCGCCGCCGCCGCCTCCGCCCCGCCCCGCCCCTCCTCGCCCCCCCCCTCTCTTCCCGCCGCCACCTCCTCGTGCTCGCGTGTGACGCGCCCACGCGTGCCGCGACCGTGACCGGCGCCGTGTTCGCGTGTGTTCGGGTAAGTTCGACAACCCAGGCCGCGGCGGCAACCCGGCGCCGCCGACCACCGGCGGAGATCGTGGACACTGCGTGTGTGTGTGTGTGTGCGTGCGTGGCGCCAGCGTGCCCGAGGCGTGGGCGCCGCACCCCGTGGCCCCCCTTTCCGCCAGTGCGGCCGCCCTCCCGGGGGGGTTTACTTTATTTCTATACCTTCCGTCCGCGTGGGTCCGTGCCTCCCCCGCCTCCCCTCCGCGGGTGCACTGTACGACGCGGTAGTCTGGACGGGGCCGTCGGCCGGCGGTCGGCCCGCGGCCCGCGCGGCGCCTGCCTCTTGCCGCCGCCCACCTCTCCGGACGTCCGCATTGCTCGCAGCTCCTCGTTGCCTCCGTGCGTGGGCGGGGAGGGGGGCAGGCGGCAGCGCGGCTCCCTGCCGACTCACTCGTCAGGTCGGCTTTCGGCGTCGCCCGCGACAAAACGCCTGACTTATGAGCTGTTGGTACTTACGACTTAGCCGTCGCCCGTAAACATGGCGCGGCGGCGGCGGTCGCAGCGCGGTGCGGCCGGCCGCGGACACAATGTTGCAGAACGGGCCGGGCGGCGGGGTGCTCGGGCGGTGTGGAGGTGTGCGCCGGTGTGCGGGGCGGGGGCTGCGCCGGGCTGCACGCACCCGCGGCTCTGTCCCCCCCCCCCCCCCCCCCCCCCCCGTCCCCCGCCTCACCCGCACCCCGCACGCCGCCGCGGTCCGCGCGGACGGCACAAGTCGCGTCGTTGTTTGGTTTTGATTATCACGGCGTCTCGTTGGTCGTGGCTTGTATCGCGGCGAGGCGAGGCGAGGCCCACTCGCGTCGTGCGCGGCTTTACGGGGAGCCGGCCGCCGCCGTTTCCGCTGCACCGGCAGGCGGCAGGCGGCAGGCCGGAGCACCCGATTTGGCCGCGGCGGCGTGTCGTGTTGTGGGCCCGGCATGCGGCCTGCAGAGCAGGCGGCAGGCGGCCGCTATCGGAGGAGGCGACGCCACGCGCAGCCCACAAGGCGGGGCCCCGTGGACATCCACAAGCATGGACGGTGTCGATGCACCAACATCGGTCTGCAAATCTGGCACCACGTACATGGAAAACTGTTTTAAGTCACGACGTTCGGCTTAACGGTTCAAACTTTCTGGAAAGTCTAGTTTTGCCCCCGTCACGACCAGTGTCAGACTTTGAGGCCCCCCGCGAGCGGAGCTCGTGTTGGTAGGACTGCGCGGCGGGTCCGGCCCGGGCTGGCCAGCTGTTGGTTAGCGGTGCCGTGCAGTCAGTGCTGCCAACAGCATTCCGCCGGCCTTATAAGGCCCCCGCCAAGGAGAGGCTTGCCGGGCCGGGCCGGTGCATGCGGGGCACAGGGCTGCACCGGACTGCACTGCGCCGCAGACTCCGCGGCCTCCTCCCCGACGAAGCCCTCCGTAGGCGAAATAACGTTATGTCCAGGAAGGCGGCGCTCGAGGGCCGGTGCACGTCCACGACGCTGGCGCCGCTGGGCCCGTGAGTCATGGCGAGGGTGGGACGGGTCCGGGCCGCCAGGGGGGCCGCTGGGGGCGCGGCTCCCCGCGCCGCTGACGCCGCTGACGCACACCCCCGCCGCACGGCCGCACGGCCGCAGGCCACTCGCAATCGATACACTGCGTCTAGACACGCCACGCGCCACGCCCTTATTCCGAGACTGGACACTCACCGCAACCCCTCCAAAAAAAAAAAACTTTGTTTTCGATGTTATAGAAAATAATTAATGCACAGCGCACCGAGCGGCGTTTGCATGGCCGTTAAGGCCGACCGTGGTACCCGCGATCCTTGATCCACTTCCTTGTACGGCCACGCCGCTCCGCTGCCGCGGGACGTTACGTCGTCGAGCCAGATCCTGATTTGCCTCTCTCTTTTTTTCTGTTTCCCAGGTGAGTACCCGGCGTGTGGTTTGGCCGTTGTGGCGCCGGTTAAGCGGGCGCACCGCCGTGCGCAGGTATGTAAAATTATTCCCCGACGGCGGCGGGGGCGGCGCGGGGGCGGCGCTGGCAGCGGCCGCTGCTGGGCGGCGCGCTGGCGGCGGCCGCGGCTGCACGCGCGGCGTGTGCCAGCGCGGCCGTGGGTGCGACAGAGAGGGGCCGCCGCCCGCCCGCCCAGGTGATGCTGAGTCAACGGACAGGAATAGCGCCCGAGGAACTCCTCGCGGCCCCTGCCGCCCCTCGCCCCGCCACCCCCAGTTGGGAGGCTCGGCGCCTGTCAACACGAGGGTAGGCAGCCCCGCGGCACGGGTGTCGTGCACGGCCAGCATTGCCTACCTCGCAGGCGCTCGGCCGGCTCCGGCCCGCGCGCGGACAAGATTATTGGCAGCTCAGTGTTGTAGATTTTGCAGCCCAAAGTGTGCGGCTTGTCGGAAGTTGGTCCTGAAATCGGTGGCAGCCAGCGATATTTATTTTCTGTGGCCGCGGGGCCGCGGGGCCACGCACGGGAGCCGCGAGGTGCGAGGTTTGAGAGGCTGCCTGATGGATGCGGTGGGCCGTCGGCGGCGTGTGGCGTGCGGCGTGTGGGTCGGAGGAGCCGAGAAGTCGGAAGAGTCTAGATTCAGCCGGCCGACGCCGCCCGATCCGAACCAACAGAGAGGCGAGAGGATTCCAGGCTTGGCGGGGCGCGTGGGCCGTCCGCTACCGTGGGGCGTAGCGCGGCGCGGCGGCGCGGCGGCGGTGGGGCGGGGCGCTGTGGCTGCCCATTCAAACTGCGCGCCACGGGCGGCGGCGGCAGCGAGGGGCGCGGCGCGCTGGCTGCACGGGGGCCCCGTCGCGTCCCGCCCGCCGGGCCCCCCGGGGGGCGGCGGCAGGCGGCGGTCGGTGGCGGGGCCTGGTGCGGCGGCCTCAGGGGCCCCACGGGGGGCATTGGGGCCCCGCCGGCGCTCCGCGTGGAGCACCGCGGTCACTTCCCGGAGCCCCTCGCTGCCAGGGGCCCAGTGCGGCCAGGAGGTGGCTCGGGCGGCGCGAGCAGCGAGCAGCGCCGCGCGCCGCGGTCGGCCCCGCGAGCCGCGAGCCCCGCCCCGCGGCCTCCCACCGCTCGCCGCCCGCCCCACCCCGCCGCCGCCGCAGCTCGCCGAGCGAAAGCGCGCGCATTGTTTGAATGGGTGCGCTGCGCCGACTGCGCCGGCTGCGCGCGCCGCCAGCCGTCAGCCCCGCCGGCCGGGCACACGCCTCCCCGCGGCACGCGACATTCTAAAGGACAATACGTCTGCCGCTCCCCGCGCGGGACACCGGGCAGACGCCAACACTCGGCGGACGAATTTACGACGTAAAGCACGTGTCAAAATGTTTCTCGTGAAACATTTTTTACGGCGCCCGTTCCGCTTGGGTGCGTCTGCTGGGATGGGAGAGGGGGGGGGGGGGGGCTCTCGGGGAAGGAGAGGGGGACGGTGTGGGAGGGGGGCTTCATTGTGTGACGTCCAGGTGACTTGATTTATTTCAGAGCGCTGGTCTGTCGGCACTTCGCCGTCGGCGGGAGGGGGAGGAGGAGGAGGAGGAGGTGGTGGGGGGAGCACTTCCGATCTGGCAGCAGGACCTGAAGGACGGCCCTAGCTGCTGACGGAGTGCTTCTGGGCGGATGGGCTGCTGGCGCTGAGCGCCAGGGCCCCGTGGGGTGGGGTTGGGGTTGGCGTTGGGGGTGGGGCAGGGAGGCTGCAGCAGACGCACTGCACCCGGTGTCACACCGCTCCACTAATTGGGGCTAGAAGTTGTCCCAGGGAATGAATGGCCGTCGGTGTAGTCCCGGGAGCCGCGGCTGAAAATAAAGCGTCCGCGGCGTCGGGGTCCGTCCGGGCCGGCCGCGCCGCGCCGCGCCGCGCCGCTCTACTCCGCGTCCGGTCCGCGCCGCGTCGCACCCTCCGGCCCGGACCCACGCAACGCCCCCCCCCCCCCCCCCCTCTTCCCCTCTCCTCTCTGAATCAGTCGCCGGCTGCTGCCGCCGCGCCGTGGTGGAGGGGGGCAGCGGCGGGCGGGCACAGCTGGCCGGGCAGACCGGGCTGGCGGCCGCTGGCGGCCCAAGGACCTGCAGGTATCCTTATTTGGGCCGGCATACAAATGTCTGAACGCTCTGCGTAAGGTCCGGACCGATGAGGCTGCTGGGCGAGGCGCGGGGCGTCGCGTCGCGGAAGTCAAGTCGGGCCGCGCCAATGTCCGGTGCACTGCCAGGAGGACTCGGCAGGCAGGCGGGCAGGCCGCCGGTCTCAAGCTGAAACAAAACTCGGACACTCCGGCCGGACGGGCTCTTGCCTCGGCGCCGAGCCGGGTCGCTATGTCTGCCATCTTACGAAGGGGAAATTCCCGAGTAATAGAAATGAACCGCCTTGCGCTTTCTCGCCTCGGAGGCGGGACGGGGGCCGCGGGGGCCGCGGGGGCCTCTCTCATTGTGAGCCGCGCGGCTCGGTCGCGATCGCTAATCACCTCCTACGATAATCTCCCCGACGGCCGGCTCGGCTCGCGGCGTGCCAAACATCCGTGCGGGGCGGCGGGGCGTAGCGCTGTGCTGTGGTGTGGTGGACGCGCCGCCGTGCCCCGCAGCCCGGCAACACGGCCACGGGCACCGCGCCTGTACTGCCGGGCCGGGACGGGACGCCTGGCAGGTAGGCAGCGTCGGCACGGCTCCACGCACGCGTGTCGCGCGGGCCGGCCTACCCCGCCGCCGGCAGGCGCTGGGCGACCGGGTGGTGGCCGCCGTCCTATCCGTCCTCAGCTAGAGCGTCTGGGCTGCCAATGCGTAGCGACAGTCAACACAACCGCCTGCTTCATCTTTTGGGAAATGCCAAAACATCCTGGCAGGACACGGCGGCCCACGCGCCCCCTCGGCGGCCGCAGCGCTCTCTGCCGGAGAAAACGGGCGATTGTCGTCGCTTCGAATTTACTACGCGTAGGTCGCTCCGCGGCCAATTACGGCCGCGGAAAAAATGCCAAAATGTGTGGAACGCGCACGCACACACACGCACGCACGCACGCTGAGGACAGCGCTACAATTCTTTTGCTCCCCGCACATGCCCACTCACTGGCGTGAGCTGCGTGAGCTCTCGGCGCGACCGGCGGCCGTGACGTCACGCGCGCCCACACAGCCTCCTCTCCTCCCTTCCCCTCCCTTCCTCCTGCTCCCCTCCCCTCCCCTCCCCGCCGCTCCTCTCCAGGCGCGGCCACGCCGCTGGCGCGCTCTCCACGCCCCTATGCAGCGTCGGCCAGGTCCGTCTCACGGCCCGCCAGTGGGCGCCTCTCTTCCGTGCCGATCGGACAGGACCTGTCGTGGAGCTCTGCGCGCGCGCGTGTGTGTTGGTGTGTGTGTGTGTTCGTGTTTGTGTCGCCGATATTCGAAAGGGGTTCTCGGTGAAAAAAGTGCGGCGTGTTTTAGGAAGTGCCAATCCTTTCCTTCACGGTGTGCGTGCTTGTGGCGCGTGTGTGCGTGAGTCATGCTCCGTTCGCCGCAACTCGTCCGGAAGTTTGCCCCGCAAGGCAGCGTCAGCAGAGGTGAGCTTTGTGGCGGCGTGTGTCGCTGGAGCGCTGCGCTCCAGGCCTCCAGGCCTGTGGGTGTCCGCAGATTGTAGAGAACCCTGGCGGTACTCAAAGTACGTACTTAAAATTCACGACGAAACCATGTCTAGGGGTCGGTCCAAAAACACTGTGCCAAAAAAAATATTTCGAAAAAAAATTGGCTATGAGGCTATAAGCCCTACCAGTTTATAGTAGAATTTTTTTTTGTGTGTGTTCCGGACTTTGGAAAAACGACATGGGTGACTGAGGATGTCTTGGTGAAGTGCTCGAGCAGCCACAGTCTCGACTGTTCGCGGTTCTTCCATAAAATCCTTAATACTCATAACGAAACCAAGGGTCGGTCCAAACACACTGCGCTTGACGAAAAAATTAAAAACACGACTTTATTTTTTTAAAGAAATTTTGGAATTTGAGACTTGTGTGCTCGCGGCGTGAAGTGCGCTGCGGGGGGTCCGCTTGACCCGAGGCTTGACCCGGCCGCCCCGCTGCGTGGTCGGCTTGGCGGTCGGGTGCGGGAGGGCGGCGCGGCGACGACGCGCTGACTGCGCCGCGCCGGGCTCGTGGCCTTGACCCAGTGATCGAGTGTTGTGTCGGCCGTGGCTGCCGTTGGTCCCCCCGGCTCGGCCCGGCCCGGCCCGGCCCGGCCCCCGCTGCACCACCGCAGGGCCGCAGGGCGTCAGCGTCAACGAGGCTCGTTCTGCGGGACCGGCGCCCGCCCAGCTCGGCTCGGCTCGCCATGTAGGGCAGCCGGCTGCATCCGACGGACGGACTGACGCACTGACTGACGCGAAAGCCGACCGAAAGCCTCCCCGCCGGTTCGTAATGTCAACGACGGCGTATCGCGGCGTTTTGGCCGTCGGCTCCGCGGCTCCGCGTCGCCGAGTGTTCTGCGCCGTGGAGGTGCTTGGGCGCGCCGCGCGCCGCCTCGATGGGTTGGCATTGGCCGCGCTCCGCCCATCCCCATTAACGTTTTATTGGTAGCAACGAGTCGGAGGCGCGCGGCGGCCGGGCGGGGCTGCGGGGGCTCGGGCGGCGCCAGCCGTCAGGCGGCCGTCACGCCGCGGGCCGAGCTTGGCGGAGCCTTGCAGAGCCTTGCAGAGCCCGACGCAGCCGGCCAAGTTCACGCGCTGGACATCTGCCTTTTTATTTAACGCGCCGGCGACATATGGCGTGACGGCGGCTCTCGGTACCCGCGGCCGCCCACGCCGGAGGCCCTCGCCCCGCCGCCCCGCCGCCCCGCCCACTCGCGGAGTAACTCCGTCGTAAAGGCGGCCGGCCGCCCCGCTGCAGCAAGGCCGCGGGGCGGAACTGCCTGACTCGGGCCGAAAACAGGATGACGCACGCCGCGCGGCACGCGGCACGCGGCGGCAAGTGGATGCGGCGCGGCCGGCCGCGGAGTCCCGGCCGCCGCGCGCGAGAGTATTTGATAAGGCTCCGGTGCGAGCGGGCGTCTGGGGCGAGCGGGGTGGCAGACGGGGGTCCGGCCTGCCGAGCCGCGTGGAGCCAGCCTGCGGCCGGCGGCCGGCAGCCGGCGGCGGGGCTGAGGCGGAATGTGCTGCGCGGGCCCTTTTGTGTGCTTACTCGCACACGCCGTGTTGACGCTGCACGCACGCGGCCACGGCGGCGGTCGGCGGCCGCAGTCGCCAGTCGTCGTCTGGCGCGGCGGTCGTCATGGCGGAGGCCGAGCACGAGTACGACTACGCCCTGGAGGGCGCCATGTCCTCCAGCATGGCGTCGCTGGGTGAGTCGGCGGGCTGCCCACCCGGCACGGCGCCGCTCCTGCAGCCGGTGCTGTGTGCTGTGTGTGTGACCCTGTGTGTGACTCTGTTGCAGATGCCCTGCTGGCAGACCTGCAGAACACCATCACGCCCGGGGGCGGCATCCCCCCGCCGCCACAGTCGCCCACCGGCTACGGCTCGCTCAACGGCGCCCCCGCCAGGCACTCGCCGGCGCCCCACTCGGTGAGTAGTGCAGGCTGCAGGCGGCCGCCAGTGTGCCGGTCACTGACCCCGCGGCCCGCGGGGGGGAGCGGGGCGGCAGCGGGACGGGATCTTCGCCATTTTCGGAAAGAATGTCGTCACCGGGATGGCAGTGGCCGCGTAGAAGTGGGCCGTAGGCGGCCGGGTACACCGGGACAGGCCGGCGTGCCGCCGCTGCGCGGCTGTACTGGCTGTCCGCGGGGCACCGGCCTCACCTGGCCTTGGGGGCCGCGGCGCCGGACTCACTGGTCGCGCCGAGTGCAAAGAGTGGACCCGGCCGCTGTTTGCAGACAAGCGGGTAGAGCGGCCCGCACACCGGGAAGGGGGGTCTGCTCGCTCTCCTCGGCGGCCGCCGCTGGGCCGTGTAGGGCGCAGGGCGAGGCGCAGGGCGAGGCGCAGGGCGAGGCGCAGGCCGCGCGGTGTATTAATAGTCAGAGGACTTCCTCCCGCGCAGCTGCCCCGCGCTGCCTGGACCTCGCGCGGCCTCCGCACGGCTTCCTTCTCACGGTATGGTGTCTTAAAGGGCGTCTCCGACGGGGCGGTCCGGCGAGCTGGGCTGGGCGGGTCTGGTACCTGCATCAGTCTGTGCCTTGCCTGCCTCTCTCGCCCCCCGTTTGAGCCGCGTAAGTGGGAGGGAGACACGAGATGGCCGTCGACCTACCCCGCTCAACGGAATACCGACCGCCCTCGCGGGGTATCTGCGAGCGCCGTCGAGTCGCTGCCGTCGCTGCCGGGGGTAGCGATGCCGTCGGCGGCGCCCTGCCTACCCCTTCGCTGAGGGGACGCCACTGGCCTCGCCCGCGGTCCGCCCCGCCCGCCTGCCGCTGGCGCCGCTAGGTGGCGCCTCACTCGCGGCGCCGGCGAACGACGCCTGAGGGCTGAAGGGGTAGGCAGCCCATGACTGCCGCCTGCCGCGGGGGGCGCCGGGCCGCGCGGCGTCGGTGTCAGCGGCAGCGGTCAGGATCAGTGGGTGCCCCTCGACGCCCGCCCGGACCCCGGCCTCGTCCGCACCTGGGAGGTGGTGCCCGGGAGATGCGTGCTGCGCGTGCCTCGCGTGCCGCCCACCTGGCCGCGCGCGCCGTGTGCACGCGTCGGCCGTGCGTGCGTGCACAGTTGATAACTTGGCCATCTGGCGCGGCGAGGCGTGGCGGGACAGAGTGTAGCAGAAACTGCCCCCCTGCGAGTTTTAAATAGCGCGCCCCCGGCCGCCCCACTCGGAGGAGCCGCCTCCGCGTCAACGCGTCTCTGTCGCTCCATGTGGCCGCCTGGGGGCGGAGTGCGAAAGAGAGAGAGAGAAGCGCGACGCGGGGGAGTCGCGGCGCGCCTGGCGGACGCGGCCCCGCAGACTTTTCCTCAGCTGTTGGTCGCGAGCACTCGATGCCTGACTGACCTCGTCTAGGCTGCCGCCGCCGCCGCCCGTCTGCGTTCGGTTTTCCGCTCGTCGCCGGCCGGTTTCGGGGCGCGATCTGTCTCTGCCAGCCAGGCTGCCGCTGCCGCTGCCACCTACAGCGCGGACGGCGCGGTGACAGCCGCCCGCCCCGCCCGCTCCCACTCCGGAATACTCTCCATCGCCGGCCACCTCCGTGTACGGCGCTCGCGGACGCGAAAGACGAACCCGCTCCGCTTATTTCTGTAGCGTCCCGCCGGTCGGCCGCGCCGGGCCGCGCCGTGCCGGGCGGCTGCGGTGGCGGCTTTGCGAGTTCGCCCCCGGTTTGTGGCGTCCTGCTCGGCCGTTATACGGACGGACCGATTGGCAAACGACGCGGCCGAGTCCGAATCAAAAGACTTTCGCCGCGGCGGCGATGGCGCTGCCGGGCCCGCGGCCCCGCCCCGCGGCCCCATAAACCGATTCCTCGATTTACTAGCCGGTCCGCAATGCCACCGGTCTCCTCCTCCTCGCGCGGATCGCGCACATCCGGAGACGAAGGTCTCCGCCCCCTCCTCCCCCGTTCTCCGTTGGCAATCTTCAAAAACAAAAACAAAAAACGAAAAGATTTTAAAAAATGTAAAAATACATGTGAGCGCATCTCGGTCAGGCTGTGGGCCGGTAGTGCTTTGTAGCTGCCCGCCCGCCCGCCGGCCGGCCGGCCTGTGAAAACACGGGCTGCGTGCATTACCCGAAAAGTGTTGCCGCGCCGCCGAGCTCAGAATAAGTTTATTGGTGGGACTTTTTCGCCGCCGCCGCCGCCGCCTTTCGCCTCCTCTGCCTGGCCGGCTGCCCTGCGGACGGCTAGAGCGAGCCGTGCACACTGACGCCCGGGGCCTCCCCGCGGGTCCGCTCCGCTCCAGTCCCGGCTCCCGAGTGGCCGTGTGCCGTGTGCCCGCCTGTCCCCGGGGCCGCCCTGGCAGCCGCGGACCGCCCGCGCCGCCCGCCCGCCTCCCCGATGTTCGCGGATATATCGGTGGGTGTTGCGGCGGCGGTGGTTACATCAGGGGCGAGAATAGCTCCGCGTCGTCCGCACCGCGCTATTCTCTGACAACCAGCCGCCGCGCCCTCCCCTCCCCTCCCCTCCCCTCCCGCCCCGTTGCGCACTGCTCTGCTCTGCTCTGCTCTGTTTGTTGGGCCCGCGTGAGTGGGGGCCGCGCCACGCCACGCCGCGGGCCGTTCAGTTGTCGAACTCGTGACCGGCGTCGGCGGGGCGGAGCAGAGTGTGTGGCGGTGCGGGGCCGCGCACGGCGCACACCCGGGGGCTGTTTAGGTGTCGCCGTGGACCTCGACCCTGACTCTGCTCTGGGCGCCGGCCCGCCGGGTCTGGCACGCACACACACAGACACGCGCGCGCGCACACACACACGCACACACTACAGCCCCCGCGGGCAGCGCCGGCGGCGGAGGGCTGGCCGCGGTGCACGCCGCACGCCGCACGCCCCGCGGGGTAAACACGCCGCGAGTGCGGCGCGGCCGCCACCGCGGTGCCACCGGCCGGCGTAAGGAGGCCTCGCGGAGGCAGCGGAGGCGGGCGTGTGTGTGTGTGTGTGTGTGTGTGTGTGTGTGTGTGTGTGTGTGAGTGTATGTGTCCGACACGGCGCGGCGCGGTGCTGGCCGGCCTCACAGGCACCTGTCTTTTGTTAGCCCTGCGCTGCGCGCCGCGGCCCCGCGCGCGCGGAAAATAAAAACATATTTCTCGCGCGGCGTCGGCACCGTGGTCGTCGTGGTCGTCCCCCGGACGCAGGCGTCACGGACGTCACGCGCACCCTCTCCCTCTCTCTGTCTGACACACACGCGCCACGGCCGCGGTCACACGACGCCGCCGCCGCCGCCGCCTCCGCCGCCACGGCCGCACACGTATGAAGAGCGACGCGGTCGCCTGCAAGACCCACGAGTCGCCGGCGCTGTATTTGCGTCCACGATTCGCCATTCTGTTGTGCCGCCCGACACACCCCTATTCTTAGGCGCCCGCGCACTTCAAAGAGTCCCCCGCGGCCGTCCGCCGTGCCGCTGCTCCGCGCGTGCGCCATCTCTGTCTCTCTCCGCCTCTCTTCGTCTCCTCGTCTCTCTCTCTCTCTCTCTCTCTCTCTTGTCACTACCTGTCGCTGTCCGGCACCGCCAGCGGGTTAACACCGCAGCCCCGCGGGTTGTGTGCCCTCAATAGGCCCCGCTCCTGATGACCCTCCCCCGTTAGTGTGACGCCCGTTGTCGTCTGCTGGCAGGGTGTGACGGGGCGTGAGTGAGTGAGCTCGGCGTGAACGTGGTGGACAGGCGCGGCAGGGCCGCCCAGCCCGGCCGAGCCGCCCCCCCTGATCCCAATGTGAATGTAGGTGAGGGCCGCGCCGGGCCAAGGGATGTGTGTGTGTGTGTGTGTGTGTGTGTGTGTGTGTGTGTGTGAGCCGACGACGCGAATCCGACTTTTTCATAAGCGTATTCGCACGTTGTTGAGGAGGGTGAGGTATAAATCGCGCAGACCTGTACCAGAAAGGTGATTCCGAAACGCCACGCATTTCTAAGGAAAGGCAATGCCGCGGAGCACTAGCTCCGTCTCTCTCTCTCTCTCTCTCTCTCTCTCTCTCTCTCTCTCTCTCTCTCTCTCTCTCTCTCTGTCTTACGCGTCCGGCCGAGCGAGAAAGGCTCGCACGCGCACGCCATGGCGCCTGTCGGGTTAGGCAATGCGGACTTCTCCACGCGCGCGTGTCGTGCGGGCTGGCCTATCCCGAGACTGGCGGGCGCTCGGCGGGCGGCTGCCGCACACATTACACCTCCAGGTCGCGGGCCTCCCTCCCTCCCTCCCCGCCCTCCCTCCCTCCCTCCCTCCCTCCCTCCCTCCCTCCCCGCCCTCCCTCCCTCCCTCCCCTCCCTCCCTCCCTCCCCGCCCTGACCCGCACACGGGGCGGCCCGGCTCGGCTGTCTGGCCGCGCTGCGCTCACCTCCGCACTGTACACACAGCACGGCCAGGTGTGGGGCGGGCGGGCGCTGGCAGAGGTCCACGCCGCGTGGGAGTCGGTGGCGGTGCCCCGCGAGACTGATTGACTGGGCCCGGCCCTGCAGGGCACGACATGACGCCCTCCCCCGCCACTGTTCGGGGCCGCGACGGCCCGCCGTGTTGACAGTCCGCCGCTCCCCCCGATGCACCGATGGCCAAACGTCGGTCGGAACCTCGGTTTGGTTGGACCGACGGATGCAGTACTTCTAGCACGCGCCTCCTATTGTGCTGGAGAGGCCTGGGGGCTGGCCGGATACTGGAGGCTCGGGCCGACGACTCCGCGACCCGGCCCAGCCAGACGGAGCCCTCCTCCAGGACTGGACGGCGGCGGCCGGAAGCGAGGCGCTGTCTGCCGGGCCGTGTGCGGCGGCCGTGTGCGCGGGCGTGGCCGGCCGTGCCCGTGCCCGTGTTGTTTGTCCTTGCGGCTCCCCGCGTCGCACCTCTGGTCGCGGGTCGGCGCGGCGCTCGTGGCGCACTCTACTTACGCTGCGCGGCGCCGCCGCGAACCTGCAGCAGTGCGGTGCGGTCCCGGCAGATGTCGCGGCCGGGGCGGAGAACGGAGGAGAAACAGGAGGAGCTGGGCGCTGTGTGAAATACCGGCAAGGGGATCACCGAGGGCGGCGGGGGAGCTTTCCGCGGAGGCTCAGAATAATATAACTCCTTCCCGCGGCCGCGCACCGTGTGTCGTGATGGTCGCTGCTCGCGGGGGACTCGGCGTTCAGAACCCCGGTGCTGCCCCTGGCTCCTTCTGTCCGCGCACTGCCAAACGACCCTCATTATTTTGTTGCCGCGCCCCTCCCCTCCCCTCCCCATCCCTCTTCTCCCCCGTTTCAACATGATCCCCCGCCGGGCTTGTGTGAGCGATGGGCGCCCCCCGCGGGTGTTTGGCTGGCGCTGATCGGGGGTGCCGTGGGGCGCCGTGCCTCTCATTGTGCTGTCGCCGTGCCGCACCGTGCCGCGCCGGGAGCACCGCGGGGCCGGCCTCGTTACTTACATAGCACCCAGAATCCCATTGATCCGCACTTTCCTCTGCCCACCAAGCCCCCTCTCGCGGCCGTTCTCTCTCTCTCTCTCTCTCTCTCTCTCTCTCTCTCTCTCTCGTTCTCTGTCTCTCTGTGTTTCTCTTTTTCATTATTTATCCTTGATCCAGGAGACTTGAACGCAAGGCAATCGTATGTCGTAACTGCCCCCCCCCCCTCACCTCTGGTGTCCTTTTCTCTCTCTCTCTCTCGCTCGCTCTTTTCTTGCTCTCGCGCTCTCTCGACGATTATTTTCATTTTATTAGTTTGTTTTTATTTCGCGGGGCTGCTCGCGTGCGTATCGTGAAATATGGGCGAGGTCGTACCTGTGCTACAGATGTTTCTTTTAGCCGAGCACACTCGTAAGCGATTTTTATCTGTCCCCAAAACCGGAACGGACGCTAAGGAAAAGCTGGCAGCGGCGGTGACGCCCCCCCCCCCCCCCACTCCCTCCCCTCGACCCCTCGCAGTACACGTCTTATTACTTTGTCGACGAAAGCAATATGAGTTATGAGCGCCCTGCGGCCGCCTTGTTTTCCCGAAATTAAGGCCGAGGAAACATATGCGGAAACGGGCGGCGTGCTATCAAACAATCTGTTTAGAATCCATAAATATAACTACGGTCTTCTTTTAAAAATCTGATTGAAAAATTTGAAAAGTGAATAATTTTTGGTGGGGTTGGTCGTGGCGCAGGCGTAAGTGCGGCCGCGGCGCTCCACTTAAGATGCACGCGCTCCAATTTTTCCTCGGGCCGCTTGCTTGCTGCTTGCGCCGCCAGTGCTGTGTGAGTTAGTGTGTGCCGGGGGGGGGGGGGGTCGTTAGCGGGCGCGGGGAGGGGGGGGGGGAGGCTCGCGGTCTTAATCGCCGGCCCGCCGCGGTCCATTACCTCCATTCCACGCGGACCGCGCGGGGGCCTCTTCCCCTAGCCGTGTCATTGCAGCGCGCGCGCGCGACGGCCAAATTGCGCGGCCCGGCGGCGGCCTCTGGGAGGACGACGTCGTGGACGTGGACGTCGTAGACGTGCCCGGGAGGGCCCGCGCCGCACCGCTGCCGGCCCGCCTGGACGGCCGAGGGCGAGGCGCTTCCCGGAGGGCCCCGCCGGCCCCGCCGGCCCCCTCTGTTGATCGGCCCGTGCTGGCTCGGCTTGCCCCCCGCTGAGCCCCCGGCCCCGGCAGAGCAGGCTATGATTTGTGGGCCAGGCGCCGCCAGAGGGGCAGTGAGTGCAGCGCGCCAAAAGTCTCGGCCGCGCGGCGGCCATGTGCACATGTTCACAGAGTTGTCGCGCACGTCGTGGAGGGAGGCGCGGCGGGGCGCGGCGGGGCGGGGCGGGGCTGGGCGGGGCGGGGCGGGGCGGGGCGGGGCGGGGCGCGGCGGGGCGCGGTGACACCACTGACACCCGCAAGGGCCGCGCGCCAGGCGACCGGATCAGGAACCTTAACTTTATCGCCCACGTTTCGGGTCTTTTCTCTCTCTCTTTTTAATGCACTGTACTCTCTCGTGCTTGTTACGCCCCGCCCCCCCCCCCCTTCCCGATACTCCGCACCTGTTTCTGCGTCGCCCGGGTGTGTGACGTGTGCAAGGACGTCGTGTCTTCATCAGATAAAGGAAGGCCCTGACGCTGGCCAAACGGCCATCCCCGTCTCTCTCACTCCCACCTCCGTTCGACGTGTGTGTGTGTGTGTGTGTGTGTGTGTGTGTGTGTGTGTGTTTGAGTGTGTGGGCGCTGCTGGCCGTCGTCGCCAGGCCTTATCAGCTCGCCATCTCTCTTTAGCCCAAAGTTTTACATGAGTGCCTTCGCCGCTGAAGCGAGAAGGGACGTTAAGGAGAGAGAGAGAGAGAGAGAGAGAGAGAGAGAGAGAGAGAGAGAGAGAGAGAGAGAGAGAGAGAGACGCCTCTCGAACGGGGGGCGGTGCTGTGCCGGGCACGGCGTTTGGCTGCAATGATTTACATTATTATGGTTTCTCTGTTTATTTGGGCTTTGTGCCCGCGGTGATGCTATTTCGGTGTCAGTCGTATCATTAAGAACATTTTAGTGTGGGCCTGCTCGTCCACTCGGCGTGCGACAGAGAGACAGACAGAGAGAGAGAGAGAGAGAGAGAGAGAGAGAGAGAGAGAGAGAAGGGGGGGGGAGAACTTTTCCCGCGTTTTTACTCTCAGAAACAAAGACGCCCGCGTCTGTGTGTCTGTGTCGATAATTTATGTCGAGTGGCTCTGCTGCGAATACTGAATGAGCCCCCCCTGCGTCTGTCTGTGTGTGCTTGCAGCCCACCTACCAGAACCAGTCCATGGTGAACGAGATGGCCACCACCAAGAGCTACTCGTCCACCACCAAGACGAGCGCCCTCAACAACAACCTGTCGGAGCTGGACACGCTGCTGCAGGACCTGAGCAACGCGCGCTACTCGGGCGGCACCACCACCACCACCATGGAGAGGGTCTCCGGTGAGCGCTCCGCCCGCGATTTCTAATCCATTTTATTTTTAAAAAATAATATTTTTCTAATTCTTTTTCAATTTTTGATGATTATTTTTTGCAGACAGCGCTAACGGCACGGAGCCGATCCTGAAGACGACGAGGACGGTGAGCCACGCGCGGCCCTCCGTGGACAGCCTGCTGGACGAGCTGAACACGGTGGTGCCCAACGGGTGAGTGCGGCGCAGAGCGGTGCGATGTAGTTAGAAACTTTGAAAAAAAAACTTCCAATCATAATTCGATATCAGCACTAGAATATTTCTGTTTTTCAATTTTTTTGGGGGGGAAAAATTCATTTTTTTTCCGCTCCTATTTTTTTTGGTTTTGAAATTTCCAAACAATGATCAAATACATTTATGACAAATTGTTTGGAACTGTCGGTGGGAAGGTTTCCTGTGCGGTGTGCGCCCCCTGATCCCGACCCCCTCGGGACGCGGCGCGGCCCAATGGTGTGGCGGCGGCCGGGGCCGAGGCGGCACGGCACCGGCACGGCACCGGCACGGCGCCCCCTTGTTGTCACCTCACAGAGGACAGCGGACAGCCGACGCGGCGCGGCGTAAACCTCATTCGGGTCGCCACGAAGCTGATGGCGTCCTGAAGCCTCAGAACCAAGGCACCGGGGGCGGGTGGGGGGGGGGGGGGGGGGCGAGTCTACCTATGTGGCTCCGTCCCTACTTCGCACGATAATTTACACCCCGTACCCTGGCCTGGTGGGGGGGGGGGGGGGGGGGTTGTTGGGGGGAGCGCTGTAAGCCCAGCCGTCGATGCAGTGGTGCCGTGTGAACCCCGCGGGGCCCGCCAAGGCCCCGCCCCCTCCCCTCCCTCCCCACCGGCTACTGCCTCCCCCCCCCCCATTCCCCTCCCGCGCCGCACGGAGGCGCAGGCCGGCCGGCCGCGGCCGGGGGGGGGGGGGGGGGGGTCTGATCCACACGGCCCTTCGGCCATGGCGGACACCCAACTTTTTATTTACTCTATTTCCCGCGTGGGGGAGGAGAGGGAGAGGAAGAGGGAGGGGAGAAGGGGGGGGGGCGACGCCGCCGGCCTTTTTATTTCCCAACTTCCCTTTCGTTTGTTTACGTGAGTGCGTAGCGCATGTGATGTGACGGTATGGTGTGTGTGTGTGTGTGCGGCGCCTCGTGACGTCACGTGGGGTCACGTGACAGCGGGGTGCATTTTCCGAGGAGTGGCCGGGCGGGTACTAAAAACCCTGCCGTGGAAACACATCGCCACTCATGACGACGGGCGGCGGACATTCGAGCGGGGAAGAAGAAAAAGCCGTGGGGCAATTATTGTTTTTTTAGAGCCGTGGGCACGGGAAAACGACGAGCAAATGTTAAAAATGGAATCCCCCCCCCCCCGGAAAAAAAAGAAAAAGTAAAATGAATTTTAAAGTGTGTAAAGCGGACGGTTTTGCGGAGCTTTCACATTCCGGCCGGCGGTACGTTTCGCCCTTTCGCTCGCTGTACTGTAGCGGCGCGCGGCGTTTTCCAAACATTTCGACAGGCACTCGGCACAAGTACGCGTGCGGTTGGGAACCGATGCGGCCGCCGCCGGGGGCGGGCAGGGGCGGGCGGGGGCGGGCAGGGGGGGGGGGTGATGAAGCGTGGCGCCAGTGCCCTTCCCTCCGCGGGGCGGCGCCGGCAATATATAGATATTGTCTCCAAGGCCAGGGTCGCCGCGGGCCCCGCCCACCACCGCCACGCGCCGCCGCCGCCGCCGCCGTGCTCTCTCCCGCTCCCCTGCCTCGCCTATGAGAGCACAGATTTATTTCCCTCCCCGTGTTACATTTTGTTTTAGGAAAAAAAAATAGAAATCGTTTTTATTTTCTTTTGTAAGAAGTCCTGTCGGAGCGCAGGTTGGGGCGGGGAGGTCTGGTTCGCGGTGCTGGAGCGGCTGCAGGCGCCTGCCGCCCGGCCGGGTAGGCCGCGGGCGGCGCGGCGGACGCGGGTGCGGCGCGGGCTGCCTACCCCGCGCTCGTCGGGCGCCGTGCCGCCGTGACCCGCGGCCGGCCCCGGCAGGGAAGGTGAGGTGACGGGCGGCCGCCGCCGCCGCCGCCGCCGCCGCGGTCGTTCGCCGCGCCGTTAACCGCGGCACTTAACGGCGTTTGCTCTCGGTGACGGCGTGGCAGAGGAGGCGGCGGAGGCCGTCCCCGTGCCGAGTGCCGCCGACAGTCCCCCTGCTGGGGGCAGCCACACCTACGGCAATTAGCATCGACCCCGCCCCATAAAAAAAGAAAATTTTGCAAAAAAAAAATGCCTTGGCTGTGTTTTGACCTCCCCCCTCCTGTTGCCTCCCCCTGCAGCGACCTCCCCGACGGCCACAAGCTGCTGGTCAAGAAGGTGGTGTACGAGCGGGAGACGCAGCGCGCCCAGGCCGTGCCCAGCGGCGCCTCCAACGCCACCCGGGAGCTGGACGACCTCATGGCATCCCTGTCGGACTTCAAGGTGAGCGCCTGCTTCTCTTTCTCTCAGTGTCTCTGTCCCTCTCTCTCTCTCAACAAGCAGGTTGGCGTCGCACTGTGACGACGCACTCCTAGAAGGGACCTCCTCCTGACGCGCCTGATCCGCGCGTTCTGTTTTGGCGCCGTCGTCGGCGTCCAGCCCCCCGCGGTGCTCCCGCCTCCCCAAAGTGGGGGGTCGTGTCCGCACTTCGCGGCGCGGGGCCCCCCATTCATCTGCAGCGCCTTCGTCGCATTTGTCTGGCGGCTGCTGCGCGGCTCGGCGCGGCACGGCCATGTGCACGGGCAGGCCGCCGCTGCTGCCGTCCCTCACGCCGCCGCTGCAGCTGCGGGCGCGGGCGTGCGGGCGCCGCACGGCGCACCCCTCCCGGCCCGGGGGGGGGGGGGGGGGGCGGCGTTGCGCAACCATACCGGCCACCACCACCACCGCCGCCGCCGCGTCCCTGACCTTCTCATGACATGTGTCGTCTCTGTCTGTCTGCCTTTTTGTCTGTTCATCCATCTCTCTCCGTCCCGTTCTGATTTCAGTGGCTAAACGAATATTTCGCTCTGTTAGTTCGGACAATCGAGACTATAACGGCCATGATGCGGAAAGTAAGTGGGGGTGGCTTTTGCCGTGTGGCTGCTGACCTTTCGCTCGTTCACAGTGTGGCTCTCGCTTGGTTTCCCCCCCCCCCCCCCCTCCCCTCCCCCCCCCCCCCCCCCCCCATCCTTTCCGTGTTCTTGTTGATTTGATCAGAGGCCCCAGTGTTCGCCTGTGGATTCTGATCCTGTAGTACAGTCGTTGTACACACCCCTCTCATCTCTACGGTTTCGGCTATGGAACTTGAACTTTTCACATTGTTTTTTCAAGGGCGTGTCAATTTACTTAATTAATGTCATTATGACCCCCCCCCCCCCTCCTTCTTTCCTCCCCCCGCCCTGGGAAGAAACTCAGCAGAACTAGGCGAGATGCATTGTGTGGCACCCACCCGCCCCACCTATTAACCCGAGTGAACGCGGCGACTGCCGCGGCGCTGCTGTTTGTTGTGATCGTTTGGTCTCCACTAATCTCACGTTCCCTCGCCTAGCATCTTGTTGTCGATGGAGCCGCTTCGTACTCTTCGAGTGTGATTAACAGCCCCGAGAGGGGTTGCATTTGGCGTTCAGTCAGCCGAAAGTCGGATGAGGGGCACGTGTAGAATAATTTGATTTGTTCATAATAACTCTTCACCCTCACGCCCGTTGATGTGTTGTTGTTTCAAATTTGAATTAATCTTTGGCTTTTTTCCTCCTCTTTTTTTTTGCCCTTGGCCGAGACAGCTTTGCACCGTGTCCTGCCACTGGGCGCGCACCACGCGCGTGCCAATCTAGATTGTGTGTGTGCTGACCTAACCCCACATCGCGCCGTGCCGTTGTTGTGGTTTGACTATTTTGTCCCGAGTTCAACGCTTTGACTGACAAGTTTGAGTTTCTAGCGGCACGGCACGGCTCGGCTCGGCTCCCGACCCGAGGTCAGGCGAGCCTTGTTGTGCGCGCGGCCGCTGCCCGGCCCGCCCGCTGGGGCCGCGGGGGCCGCGGGGGCCGCGGGCGGGGGCGGCGACTGTCCACCTCCACCATGGATCCACCATGGCTCTCGTGTCTGTCCTGCTCTATCTCTCCCGCCGCTCCCACCCGCCGCCCGGCTGTCCTTTCTTGGCCCACTTGGCCCGTGGAACGCTAGAAATAGCCCCACCCCCCCTAGAGGGACCCCGCCCCTACAGGGGGCCCTCGGTGAGAGTAGGGGAAACGGCCGGCCCCCGCGCCCCCCTAGGGCGGGACCCCGCGCGTGGGGGTGGGGGGCGGGGTGAAGGGGCGTGGGACGGCGGGGCCGGCGGGCCGGCGGGCCGGGCGCGGCTGCTGGGCCCGTCCGCGCTCCTCAGTCGCACTGGGATCTCAGGGTAGGCAGGACCAGCACCGTCCCCTCGCATCACCGGCACCGCGGGCCTGGCCTGGCTCTGCCTCTGGCTTTGCCTCTGGCGTTGCCTCTGGCTCTGCCTCTGGCGTTGCCTCTGGCGTTGCCTCTGGCGTTGCCTCTGGCGTTGCCTCTGGCGTTGCCTCTGGCGTTGCCTCTGGCGTTGCCTCTGGCGTTGCCTCTGGCGTTGCCTCTGGCGTTGCCTCCGGCTTTGCCTCCGGCCCCAGCTCCAGCCCCGCGGCACCCGCTTGGCTAACCCCGCGCGCCGGGCCGGCCGCGGCCAGCGCAACCAGTGGCATGCCCAGCTTCTGGACGCGCGCCCCGCCCCTCTGACTCTTGATACATTTTTTATTTTTTTTTTGCAGATCAAGGCGAACAACCTCCAGCACCAACAGGTCAGCGAGTCGCCGTATGCCAAGCCGACCAAAGCCAAGCAGACCCAGTCGGCTCCACCCAAGAAAGACCTCGACTCTATGCTCGGCAACCTGCACGCAGACATGAGCCGCCAGGGAGTCAACACCACCCAGAAGGGGTGCTGCCACGCCTGCGAGAAGCCCATCGTCGGCCAGGTCATCACGGCCCTGGGCAAGACGTGGCACCCGGAGCACTTCACGTGCAACCACTGCAACCAGGAGCTGGGCACGCGCAACTTCTTCGAGCGCGACGGCCGCCCCTACTGCGAGCCCGACTACCACAACCTGTTCTCGCCCCGCTGCGCCTACTGCAACGGCCCCATCCTGGACGTGAGTCCGCCCTCTCGCCTGCCGGCGCGGGCCCGCCCCCCGCGGACCACGCCCCCCGCGGACCACGCCCCCCGCGGACCACGCCCCCCCGCGGCCTCCCCGCTCACCCTCCCCGCTCTCGCTGTTGCAGAAATGCGTGACCGCCCTGGAGAAGACCTGGCACACGGAGCACTTCTTCTGCGCCCAGTGCGGCAAGCAGTTCGGCGAGGAGGGCTTCCACGAGCGCGACGGCAAGCCCTACTGCCGGGACGACTACTTCGACATGTTCGCGCCCAAGTGCGGCGGCTGCAGCCGGCCCATCATGGAGAACTACATCTCGGCCCTCAACAGCCAGTGGCACGCCGACTGCTTCGTCTGCAGGGTGCGTATGCCCCCCCCCCTCCCCTTCCCTCCGGTCCCGCCCCCCTCCCCGCTATTTCTATCGCAGGAGCAGGTGCCGGGCCGGGAGCTGCGAGGTGGCCGGGCGGCCGCGCCGTAAGTACCCACCATCCCCTTGTCCCACCCCTCCCCCTCCTCTCTGCATTGTCCCGTTACTTTAGTTGTGTCTAGCGGTGTCTGAGCGCTGGTGGTGGCTGCATGCTTGATCGCTCCTGATGCCTGTCTCTAGGACTGCAAGGAGCCAGTGAAGGGAAAGTCCTTCTATGCCATGGAGGGTAAGCCCGTCTGCCCGAAGTGCGTGGGTGTAGACGAAGAGGAAGACGAGTAAGCGGGTCCGGTTCGCCTGTGTCACCTCCAAGTCATGATGATGTGATGAAAACGATGCCGGCCAGAAGTCTGGCCGGGGTTGATGGCAACATCAACAACCCTCCTTTTCTTTACAGCCGTCCAACAAATAAACTAAACCTTCCGTTTCCCTCCCCCAACAGACACGGACAGACACCTGCCTCTTGGGCAGCACTTAGCACTCACAGAACTCCTTTGACGGACAACCTGCTCCCCTCACACAA
This sequence comes from Megalurothrips usitatus, assembly GCA_026979955.1. Lineage (NCBI taxonomy): Eukaryota > Metazoa > Arthropoda > Insecta > Thysanoptera > Thripidae > Megalurothrips > Megalurothrips usitatus. The sequence continues at coordinate 15,074,146 of CM049593.1, forward strand.
GTCCTGAACTTGACATGCAACACTTGGTAGAGCCATGCCTGACAGACCAGACTGGAACAGAATGAATTTTTATATTTATATGTATAAATATGTGTGTCTGTACAAAGATTTTTAGTAATATTTTTCCACAACAAGTTTTGAAAGGAATTAAAATTTTATATTTTAGAACAATAATGATAATGGTATGCGAGTGGAAGGCAATGTATTTGTAAGCAATAAAGAGAATAGAAAAAAAAAAAAAAAAAAAAAAAAAAAAAAAAAAAACACAAAAAAAAAGTCTGATCAGAGGTCGGTGGTGTGAATGCACCACTGTTACCGTGCCACTGCCTTAGCAGGTTAGTGACCCTGAAGGCAGTGCATGGTAACATGCCTCTGACCTAGGCTATCTCAATCTCAGGTATGGCACCTACTGTGTGGTGCATGACTTGCAGGTCATTGACCTCGGGTCCGTACACTCACTCACTCACTCACTCACTCACTCATTCATTCATTCATTCATTCATTCATTCATTCATTCATTCATTCATTCATTCATTCATTCATTCATTCATTCATTCATTCATTCATTCATTCATTCATTCATTCCACATTAAGAAATTGGAATTTTTAGGATTCTATTTTTATTATATTCTGTGAGGTTCAATGCCAAGGTCGGGGCTAGTGTCACGGTCAGAGCAATGTACACATCAACAAAGGAATGTGTTCTCAGGAGTATTACAGAGACCTTCCATGTGTTTTGGATCAAAATCTTTCCACAATTAGAATTGACATTTCTGCCCCCCTCAACTTGCAAAACAAAATGTGGTTTTAAAATGTAGAAATACTGGTTGCCTTTTGCCCACTGGACAGTCTATGTAAAACATTTCGGTGTAATGATGTGGAGCAAGTTAATTGTTCAAAATACCGCTCTTGGATGTCAGGGCACTATCAAACACTACCCATTCCATAAAAATTTTACCATAAGAAAGACAACATTTGTATTATCTCTCACAATTTTCTGAAAAATCATGGCTTTTTTCTTTTATTTTTGCATTTTAAACCAAACTAAAATATCCATTTGATCTCAACTGTCTTGTCTTGAAACTGGTTCATACAGTGTCCATTTTATTTTGTGGATCAGATATGCCAGTGTCAATTTGTTTACCAAGGGTCTTATTTTGCTCTCAGGATTGCCGGCAACCCTTCCATGGAGGTTCATTCTTTGATCATGAAGGCCTACCCTATTGTGAGACTCATTACCACGCCAAACGAGGATCCCTATGCGCAGGATGTCACAAACCAATCACAGGTAGTTAGTTTTCAAGAAATGACCATTTTATTCTTTCATTGTGTCCCTGCTAATTCTGTATCTTGTATTTGTTTACAGGGCGATGCATCACAGCTATGTTCAGGAAATTCCACCCAGAGCACTTTGTTTGTGCCTTCTGCCTTAAACAACTCAACAAGGGAACCTTCAAAGAACAAAATGACAAACCATATTGTCATGGCTGCTTTGAAAAACTCTTCGGTTAATCTGGTTAGCTTAGTGTACTGAATGTGCCTTCATTCCTGCCGAAGTTTTAAAAATTGGCAAAAAAGTTGTTTTGCTCACCAACAGTTTCATTGTAACCTCTGTGAGGTGATTTAAAGAATAAATATGGTGCTACTGCTATTGAGAAAGAACTGAAAAGTACACACTGTACACAGTCTCAAGGATCTAAATCCTCCTCTGAGAATTGTAGAGTCCTGTAGGTTTTAATTGTTTGTACTTAGAACTATCAAATTATGGTGCTCTTCATGCAAGGGTTAATAAATATTTATGGTTCAAATTTGTACTCTGCAGAAGAAATGGGCCAATCATTTTTGTGACCTTTGCTGTTGGTTTCTTAAAGAACTTTCCATCTATTACTTGACAAACTTGACATAATATTTTCTAGGGGACTTTTAAAAAATATCAAAAACATGTATGTTAATAGGTGTAATTATGTAAATGTTGCGATTGCTCGTAAGCTAAGGAAATGCTTTAAAAGTGAAAAAGCCCTGTGCTCTCACATCAGTCATGTAATTCTTTTAGTCAAGTAAAGAGTTAAGGTTGCTGTCAAGCAAATATACATTATTTATGATTAGTTTTAAAATTTTAACTGTCTGAGGAGATTTATTATGTGGCATTTTTCAATGTTGTGCTTTGGAAAGTCAATTTTTCATTGCTGCCAATGATACATTAATAGTTTTTATATTGAATGTGCAAATGTGGGTGTCCGTATTTTTTTTTTTTTTTGTAATTGTAAATTGAAAATGTCTCTTTCAATCAAATCTCTGTGCGAAGTTTGCTTGCTCATACGACAACTTTAAATCAACGTCCATGGCAAATATTAACAAATAGTGGTATAGGTAAATCCTAAGTTATTGATCAGCTAATCAAAATATGTATGTAGTACTGAGTTTTCAGACTGCCAGTTACTTGGTGTTTTCTTCAATCCATGTTGCTTAGAGAAAACTGTTATGTTAATTGTAATGTTCTGAGGGCAAGCCATTCCATCATCATGATGTATTGTATCTGCTGTCATTTTTAATTGGGTCATCCATTCTTAATTTGAGAATAATTTGGAGGGGAAATCATCTTATCTTCAATACATGAACTGATGGTCACTCATCATATGGAAAGTCCTTAATTTTCCTATTGCAAAATAATTTCAATTCAGTAACATACATTGATTAATTCAGAATTTGTGTTTCAATTGTTTGCAAGAGCTAAGTAATGTGGGGAACAGATATTTGACTCTCAAGTATTAGGTTCTGCAGTAGGTTTTCTTGCTTTTTTCACATTAGTGATTGGTTTGATATTTAGAGATGCATTATCATGTCGATTTCTTGTTCATTTGGCACTGCAAATGCCACATCACAAAATGCTGCATAACCCTGTAATGTGGAGTTCTTTAGATTTGGTGTTTTCATTTTTTGTTGATAATGTTTTATGTCTAATTATGAAATGATCTATTAAATTTATTTTTTATTAACATATTTGATTAGCGTGTACATTTTCTCCCCCCCCCCCCCCCCCCCCCATTTGGATGAGAGCACCTTGCATCTCTTTTCCTGTACAGTACACAATTATTTTGCACTCTTTTGCTCTTCTCTCATCACTTACTCGCACACGGCTGAGCTTTTGACGGGGAAAATAAAACCCGGCGTGCCAAACAGCCTCTCGACTTGGTTCCACCTGAGGCTTAGCGGCGTCACGTACCGCGCAGACGAACACCGAACACCTGACGGGGTGGAACACATATCAATGCAAATCCCACCGGTGACCATTCGAACAGTAATAAAACATGCCCCCAGAGAGAATCGAACTCTCGACCCCTAGTTTACGAGACTAGTGCTCTAACCACTGAGCTATGGAGGCGGCGTGGCGGGGAGCGGCGCTGAGCGCGGCTCTGTAGGCCCCTCGTTACGGCGCCGAGCACGAGCGGCGCGGTGCGATGCGGCGCGGCTCCCTTCCGCCCCCTCCCTTCCCCGCCGCCTCTCCTCTCTCCTCCCTCCCATTTCCGCCCGAGCAAGACCCACATCATGCGACGGGCACAACTCGACGTGCCGCGCGGCACACGGTACGCCGTGACCGCACGGCGCACCGCGTCGCGGAGGGGAGAGGAGTTGGAGTTCCCTCCTCGGCGGGTCCTCGCCTCTCACTCCTGACTCGTCTCCAGAGAGGCGTGCCCGGTCTGGTCTGGTCTTCCCTCTGCGGAGGCGCGCTGACGCGCTGCTCGCACCGACGAGTCCTGATGAGCGAGAGTCAGTCTCCAAACTCGAGCGGCGCGAGGGGCGATCCGCGGCGTGCGACTCCCGGCACTCACATCCTCCACGGCCCGCCACGCCCCGCCACGCCCCGCCACGCCCCGCCACGCCCCCCGTGAGCCTTGCAGGCGCCCCCTTGCAGTATAGGCCAGGGAGCGTCCTCCCCGCTAGGCGCACTCCCTAACAAGAGCAGGCAGAGGCAGAGCCCCGCGACCCCCGCCCGGAGTCTGTGTCATGCATCGGCAACTAAGATGAAGCCAAATTAGCAGGCATGTTTTTAAAAATATCAAACGTCAAAAATGCCAGGACTTCAGAAATCTCACCCGTCCGATAAGGACTTTTTCCCCGGATTAATTAGTTATATCCAGAGACAATTACGGCCCTCGCTACCGGCCGGCCGGCACCTGCGAGTATTTTGGCGCGGGCGCTCGGCGTCTCCCACGTAACGGGCCCTCGGGGCCTACGGTACTCTGTACAGGAAAAGACAGCGGACAGACGTTTCCACCTTTGTCCTCAAGAGGACTCGTTTGTATATTTCCTTACCTCGATCGGTCATGACTCACTGCGAGATTAGCGGCTCGCTGTGCTATCAGACGGCTTGGCGGGCACCCACAGGTACCCGTCGGTACCCGCAGTGTCGCTGCGTTTCGCGATGTCCCCGCGTCGTCGCTCCGGGGAGCGCTGCGGCTGCGGCCGCGGGGGTCGACTGCGCCAAGTGTTGCGATCCCATCAAGAAGAGCCAGGCGGTGTGCGAGGGCTGCGACCGGGCCTGGCACCCGACGTGCGCCGGCATCAAGCACGGCGGCGGCGCGGGGGAGGGCGCGGGCCGGGGCTGGCGCTGCGGCAAGTGCAGCACCGAGGCCGAGGTTCGTGCTCGCTCGGGCGCAGGCCCTCGCTGGATTCCTGGACTCCTCCGGGTCTGACTTCCTTTCAAACGGTTTCCAGGGTGACCGAGAGACGTCACGGTGCCGGGGACGGGGACGGGGAGTGGCAATGCAGCAGTCGCGGCCACTGCCGCCCAGGGAGGACCCAAGTGTTGGGTCCCCTCCACCACCGCCACGGCGCCGGCAGCAATCCGAGGACGATGAGGGCTACTTCTGGGACAACGAGCTCGCGTGCCCGGGCCCGGCCCCGTCCACCGACGACATCGCCAATCCCCAGGAGAAGCACCTGGACATGCAGAAGGCAATCTCCAACCTGCAGAAGGAGATGTGCAACCTGCAAACGGAGAGGAAGCAGGATCGCAACACGATGAGGCGGCTCAAGATCCGTCAGGTGGGTGGCGGGCGGCGGGGAGAGGCAGCGTGCGAGCGCACTGGAAACCACTAAAAACCGTGATTTCTATTCGATGCAGGAGGCTCAAGCCCAGGACGTGAACTCCAAGAACCTGGAGATCCAGGGTCTCTTCGAACGCGCGGGCGAGGACCTGGTCGCCCTGGTGCTCAGGCTGTTCGCCCTCTCCAGCGGAGGCGGCGGGGGGTCACCACCCCGCGCAGTACGGGATCACTTCTGTCGGCGCAGAGGACATCGTCAGCTGCACACGCCTCGTCCACAGCACGCTGCGCCCCAAGCCCGTCGTCGTCGCGTTCAGGGACAAGAAGAAGCGCGACGGCGTGTACCGCGCCCGCTTCTGCGGCCGCGTCAGATGGCGGGACCTCGCCCAGGGCGGCGTCGCGGCCGCCACCGAGGACCCGGAGCTGCTGGCGCACGTCAACCCGCACCTCACGCCGCACTTCCGCAAGCTGTTGAACCTGTGCAAGAGGGTGTGCGATCGCCAGGGGCTGCCCCCCGCCGCCTGCTGGTACAGCAACTGCAAGGTCTACGTGCGGCGCCGCAAGGAGCAGCCGGCCTTCGTCTCGAAGACCTCCACGAGGCCTTCCCCGACGCGCGGAGCGTCGTGGAGAAGGAGATCGACGCCCGCAAGCCCGGGACGTCCGCGGGGCCCGGCGCTGTGGGCGCGGCCCTCCGACACCCGCCTCACCAGAGATAACGCAGCGCAGCGCGGGGGACTCGCAAGTCCGCAGCTTCCGCTTCATCGCTGTGTCTCTCTCGCACCCCTGTGGGACCCCGTGAGTGCGACAGAGGCAGACTGACGTGACGGAACGTGTCTTCGAAGACCACGCCCGTCGCGAAACTGCAACAGAAGTAGGTCCGAGCCGCACTGTCAGCTGTGCAGTTTGGGGTCGGAGTGGTGGGCCCCTGACGTGTTTGCCGGCCGGCGCGGCCTCGGGGAAAACTTTTAATTTTATTTGTTGTTGAGGAAGTGTGTTTGTGAGAGGTCGTGTGTGTTGGGAGGGGAGGGCGGGATTTTATATTATTGTAATTTTACAATTATGTAGCTAAGGTGACAAAAAAATTATATTAAGAAATAAATACGTCAGATTTTTTTGAAAAAATATATTTTTTTAAAAACATTACCCTAACCTTTCGCCATCTTTTCTGAACACCCTCATGCCCGCCATGTCGGATAGCCAAATGGATCCAATGGATGTCAAATTGTCAAGGAGAGAGAAAATCAAGTATTTTTTTGCTTGAATTTGGTTTCGCTGTAAAGTTTACAGCAGGTGAAAGGTCTCATTGGCATATAGTGGGTGAACAGCACGCGGGTGACGCATGAGTCCCTCCCACGCGGTGTTTTGTAAAGCCCGGCTCGCGGAGTCAGCTGATAAGACACGCTGGCCAACGCAGCCCGAAATATTTCGTTTATTTCCAAAGTACGAAACGGCTACTCCAGAGCCAGCACAGGCTTCGCAGCACGATGCAGAAACAACTGGTTTAACTATTTTTCGGTGACAGACGAGCTCTTTCACTGAGGCAGCTTGTGAGCCGAAGTCTGGCCAGGCTGCCACGTTTTACGGTCTTGTTTTGTCTTTTTCAACACATGTTTTTGTTGTTGTTTCTAGAACGCACTGGTCGGCCCCTTATTGGCTGCTACGTGAAGACTTTGTAAATGGCGTAAAATGTGCTAGTCGGGCTGCGCTCGTGCCGAATTTACGTTTGCATGTCTTCGCATTGATCGTGGCACTCCTCGTCCGAGTGAAATTTGACTGTGCATCCCCTCCGTTGCTCCATTTCAGTTGATTCCTTCTAAAACCTGTGTGGCGTGCTAATCCGGAACCGGCTCATCCCGACTCGTTGGCATCCCACCCGACGCACTTTTCCTCAATTTCATCGTAAGTTTGGAAATCAAACGAAAATTCCGCTGCTGCTCTATCAGACTTTTACCCGTCGCTTCGCAGCGTTCGATCTCCCGTACGTTTCGGCCCCTCATGGAGGCACGTAAGAAGAGGTTCGAAGAGTTGAATATCACGAGGGATGAGATTAATAATATTGGCAAGGCTTTGCAGAAGGAAGAATTCCGCAAACTTTTTCTGGAATACTGCGAGGAAGTAACAAGTCCAGAGAGCAAGAAGATTTATCAGACTGAAGTGACTGAGCTAGAAAAACAACGAGGTGTTGATGTGACATTTATTAATCCTGAGCCTGGCTTTGTTATCAAGACCAGCATTGATGGTGACCGCAAAGCATTCATCAACATTTGTAAAAATGACAAAGTTAAAAAGCCAACTTCGTCTGCTGCCTCGGAGAAAGGATCTCGAGGACAAAGTTGGTCTTTGCCATTCTCACTGGCACCACCCAGAGAAGATTATGACAAACTTCGCAACCACTGCACCGTTTTTGATGTGGTGTTCCACCCAGAAACTATCCAACTGGCGGAGAAAAACGGCGAGTTCCGTAAGATGGTCATCAACACAGCCCTTGATGCAGTGGAAGACAACTGCCATGCCAAACTTGATAGGGCTAATTTGAAGTACCCCAAAATGACCTATAAAGGTCTGCCTCAAGCAGCAGTGATCCGCAAGAAGATACCTAATCATCAAGCACCCGAAGATCACCAAGAACTTTTGGACCAGATCCCCTATCCAGTGGAAGGAAACACATGGACCACAGTTCAGAAAGGGAAGAAGGTGACTGAAAAGAAAGAAGAGACTGTTGACTACACTCCACCTAAGTACTCCATTAAGTATAGGCATGATGTTGAGTTGTCAGATTTTACAAATGATGTATCTTCACGACTTAATGCAACTGTACCTAAAGCTTTGATAATCAGTATTGATCTGCCACTTCTGAAGTCTGCAAAGGATTTATCCTTGGACATATCTCACAAGTCCCTCTCCTTACAGTGTGAGATGCCAAAGTACAAGTTAAATTTAGTTCTGCCTTATGGTGTTGATGAGAATGCGGGCAATGCCAGTTTTGATGCCACCACTCGGAAGCTCTTGATTGAGCTTCCTGTGAAACGCATTGCACCGTCCTTGATCGATGTTGGTCGAGAAGACAGTGGTGTGGAAAGTGACCCTGGTGGCAGAGCAGATGATGAATCAGATGATAAAAGCCGAAGTGACAACAGTGATGGAGGTAGTGATACTGGTGATCAATCACTTCAGGAAGTCTTTTCTCCTGATTATAATGGAGATGACCAGCCAGACACTGATGGTTTTCTGAAGAAAGACATTGAGTACATGCTTCCAAACTTTTCACTGAATATTTTTGAGAATACTGTGGCTGTAGTTCTGCATGTCAAGAATGTTGAAAGTAGCTCTGTGGCACAGAAAATTTTGTCAGAAGGACGTGGCATTCATCTTTCTTTCACATCGTTGGGTGGAGGATTGTTTCCTCAATCCTATGGGTTCTGTATGGCCTTTCCCAGCAATGCTCACATGGAGCCCGATTCCCTGACTGTGGAGGTGTGGGATAATAATGTTGTTGTTCAAGTTGTTCTGACCTCATCCAGCTCACCCATCACAGAGTCTGATATCCTTGTGGGTGTTGGACTTGATGACCTGCGAGCTAGGGACATTACGAACCTTGCTGTGGTTGAGCAGATGTTTGCAGATCTGCAGGTGGGGCAAAGTTCAGTAAAACTTAAACTGTGTTTTTATTGTTTTTGGTTTATTTATGTTTTGAAATTTTGTATTTTACAGGTCTCTACGGAAAATGCTGAGTCACGTTCACCTCTGGTTGAAGTTCATGTAGCTGAGGAGAATGAGCTTGTTCTGAAGATAGAACCTTTTAATTCTGGTGGTACTGAGGAGGAAAATAATGTAATAGAGTCCTCTGCAAGCGACAAGCTATCTGAAAGTCCAACTGTCAAGGCATTGGAGAAGACTGCAGAGAAACTAGAGGCATCGCCTGGTCGCAGGAATGCTGTACGCCTTTACTCTGAGTGCAGCAGTGATGACGTGGTACGTGTAGTTTTGTCAGTTAATATATTTGTTAGCTTGTTCAGAATACTGCTTTGTGTCACGTTTTTAATACTCTTTTGCTCCCCTCAAAAACAGAATGGCAAAAAAATTCGCGGTATCCTCAAGAAACGTCCTGTGCGCAGTCTGTCTGAGTCCAATGTTGATGACTATCCCTACTATCAGTTGGCTAGTCTAAGTGATGAATCCGGACCTAACTCAGTTATGGGCTCTGTATCTTGCATTGGAGAGGGTGGTAGTGAAACTGGATGTGAAACTGAAAATGAAAGTGGTGACCGCCAATCTAAGAAGACGGTTCGATTCAATGATGTTGTTGCCCAACAAGTTTTCAGGTAAGATTCAAATTTTAATGTGTTGTCGGGTATTCAATTTGCTTAGCCTATTGTATCACTAATGCTCTTTTCCCTTTCAGGCCCAACTCCAGCATCTTGGGGCAGAGGAAAAAAAATCAACGCAAGCAGAAAAATAAAAAGAGAGCTCAAGAGAGGAAAGCGAGTGAAAGTGAGTATTCGGAACAGGAGTCAGAACAAGAGAAGGCTCGACGCCGGAGTTGTCACTCTGAAGGTGAAGCCTCTGATTTTGAAGATAAGAACAATATGAAGAAAAAGATAGAGTTCCTGAAAGACTTGAAAGTGGAACCGTGCAACCCCCAAGCAAAGAAGATTTTGCGGCGTACAAATAGCTCTGAATCTGATGACGATGTAAAGGAGGGTAAAGCTATTGGAGACAGGAACATGGGGAACCCTGCTGGTGATTCATCAGCAAATAGTGATACATCCGGTAAAATGAAGAAATCATTTACTACCGATGAGAGTTCCGAAGATGAGAGAGATGAGAAGACTGAAGATAAGAAGAAAAAGAAGAAAAAGAGGAAGGCCAAAAATGTTGGTGAAAATGGAGATGGATGTAAAGTTGGCATCAAGAAAACTGATAAGGATTTCCAAAGTGACTTGGTCCATGAATTGGAAATGTAGCTTTCCAGATCCTAACTTTGGTAGTGAAATCACTTAAAATCGTCACTGCTGGTAATCACAACATCCAGCTGTATACCATAGTTGTATGCAGTGGCTGTATTTATATTGTTAGAGTATAAATATGCCAAAATTTTCCAACTTCTTAGCCAAGGTTGCTACAATTTTGAATCATAGTTGAAACTTGAGTTTTGTATGCTCTTGCATACATTAGTACAAAAAATAATGTATTAAACATGGTTGGTATGGTTTGTTTGTAGAAGCCCATGTTTCTTCACTGCCAACAGCTGCCTTGTTGTTGTATACTATTCAATGTTGACATTTTTATCTTTCAGAAGCTTCTATTGCGTTTTGCAAAGAACTTTTTGAAAGTTGAATCTGTGATTTATTGTTGGCATAGGGTCGAAGCTGTAATGAGAACACAATTTACACTAGTTTGTGTGCTCTTCACTGCCCAACTCTTGCACTTGTTATAAACGTACTATTGAACTTGCATGTGCAAGGTGATAATTCTGTGGTGATTTTGTTTTTGTTTGTCAATTCGCATGCACGTTTCCTATCTTTTGTAAACCTTTTTTGTGAATTGCAGCAATTTTACTGCACTGATGTTAAAATTTGAGTGTATTTTAATTGAATTTAAATGAAATTGTATAAATCAAGTTGATGTATCAAGGTAGGGTATTTGAAGGTGTTCATTTTCCAACTCCATGATTAATTCTTGTAAAATTTTACTTTTGAAATACAAGTAGCGGTAAACATGATTCATATTGATTATTTTAGATAGTATGCCCAAATCACAGAATTAAAAACTTAAAACAAGTGGAACTTAAAGTTACAAGTGAAAAATTGGTTAATCCAGTCCTTCCTTCTTTTCTTTGATGGCATCCTGGAAAAGAAATCAAAGACCTATACTCGGAGGATACTCAAACCAGACAATTGTGCAGTGGAGGAAACCACACCAACCTTAAATCTCTCTTCAAAGAGGGATAGCTCTGCCAACAAGTCTGTGATGGCATGAGTCAATGCGTCCTGCGGCGTATAATCAGCTGTAGTTTGAATGCGAATGATGAACTTGTGCTCCAAAGGATGAGGCTGCTTGTAGCCGGCAAAGAGGACATTTGGGTCTTTCAGCAACTGGCTGATTAGGATTCAAAAGGACAGGGAATTAGTTTAGCCCAAGGCCTACATACATTAAGTAAGTGGACATATTTAAGACATTAAGGTCAATAATACACACTGTCTAATCATGTTGCCGAGTGTGTGATCTTCTTTGTTAACTGTGAAAATTGCTGCGTTTGGAACTTTCTGATCGGGTTCCTTGATAATTCTGAAAAAGAAATGGATAATACACTGGATATTAACAAAAAGAATGACACAATCTGCATACACATTTTCAAAGTACATTAGGCCCATACATAAAATATCAAATTGTATAGGAATTCCGCGAAATGCCATCTCTACAAGAAATTACATAGAATAAAACATGCAGGTTATGTTTTATCAACCTCCAGAGCGAAAAGAAAGTATCACAACTTGAATTAAACTTACTTCTTTTCACCCTCAAACAGCAGAAATGACTCGAACGTCGGTGGTGCGTTCATTTTGATGGACAACCAATACTATGCAATAACTTAGAGTAAAACCCGAAACAATAATGAAACGAATATCCTGCCGCTTTCTGTCACTCGCTCCCTTGTCATCGTCGGCACGAGGCTACAAACACTACGAAACAAGTGACGAGTGAGAGAGCAGGGACAGAGCACTTCTCTTGAATTTTTCCTACTCGAAGGAAGTGGGATGTGTTTGGTTTCATGGATGGACAAATGAACACGACGTCACGACCACTTACAAACAACTCCTAACAACAACAGTGATTCCGACCAAATGATATTATAAAGGTGAGTCATACTGTAACGCATTTTCATGTTCGGCATTTCAATTTGTTCTTTTCGGCAAAACGTTGATACAACTGTATTGATCTCCACTTGTGCGGTTTTTTATTCATTGCTATCGGAAAACTAACCTGGTAGGAGGGCCACTCCTGGCCACTCCCATCAAACAACTCTGACTAATATTTTAAATCTTGGCCGTGGAAACAAGACTATGTTCTGCATCCCTTGAAAATCTTGTCACGTGTTTATATTATTGATACATCCACTTCTCAACTGTCCTATTTTGTTGATTGTAACAAAATAACAGTTTTTACCCAAGTTTCACTCAAATATCAGGTGGATTTCATGTTGCTGATCAAGATTTTTGTGCATGTTTTCTGTTTAAGGAATTATGATGGAGTGGCTGGTGTGGCTGTTACTGGCCCTTTCGGTCGTCAGAGGGCAAGTCCCTCCCCCACCAAACAGCTTTCCTCCTGTTGGCCCTCCAATCGGACCTGAACCTATCGGGCCAGGACCATTAGGACCAGGGCCAGGACCTCTGGGGCCAGGACCTCTGGGGCCAGGACCTTTGGGGCCAGGACCTCTGGGGCCAGGACCTCTGGGGCCAGGACCTTTAGGACCTGGTCCTCTAGGTCCTGCAGGTATCAATAATTTTGGACCTGATGTGGAGTGGAGGTGCCCCCAGCATTGGGTTCAATTCCAAGGATCATGTTATAAGTTTATCAAATCACCTCTTCGGCCTAGACATGAAGCCAGAAGGAATTGTCAGGTATGTTCAATTCCCGAAATTTTTAATGATATTATGAATTTCTGTTTTCTAAACTTATGTCTCTTTTTATTTCCTAGGCTTACAACTTTAGATCCGACTTAGTAAATATCAACAGCTTGGAAGAACATGGGTTTTTGCTAAATCAGCTAAATATTCAAGATCCACAGCGTAGGAAGTGGTATACTAGTGGGTTCCAGCGCCAATCTAACTTTTGGGTTAATGAAGGAGATGGCACTGATATTCTCAACTTGGAGGCAGCTTTCCTTCCTCAACCCCCGCCTAATGAACCCCCATACAACAGAGATTTCCTCATTTATAGGTGTGCATCACATCCCTAAATCTTTGTCTGATTTACTGTGTGTCTAAGAAATTGACCTTGATTAATTATAATTCAAATTTCAGCTACTCAACTTCACTGATGAGGTGGGGATTTGAGAGAGTGACTGGCATAGAACCATATCTGTACATTTGTGAGGCCCCTATAGATGCTCTCAGAGCTCTTGTGGAAGATGATCGCACGGAGACGTACGGAATTGATGTAGATGACCCACTCCTAGTTCCTAGGGGACCTGCTTTTATTCGGCAGCCTAAGGATGTTGTATTTGACCTCTCAAAACGGAAAATATCTAATGACATCACTCTTAGGTAATTGTTCAAGGAAGTTTGTGTCATTCTAGTGTATTTCTTTATTTAAGATTTCATCATTGATTATTATTTTCTCCATAGCTGTTTAGCAAGTGGTTATCCAACCCCCTCATATGAATGGTTCAAGGAAGACTATGAAAATGATGTCCTTCGTGAATCCCTCATTGATCCGCTGCAAGACAGCCGCTACACTATCAGTGGTGGTTCCCTCATCATTTACAATCCAAACCAAGTATGGCTCAGTATGGAATTAAAATTTTAAACTTATAATGTAAACTGTCAGTCTAAACTGTGGCGATGAATTTTTCAGATTTCTGATCGAGGAACTTATCATTGTAAGGCTACAAACCGATTTGGCACAATTGTGTCTGAAAGTGTTGAATTGTCATTTGGTTTCATTGGAGAGTTCAACTTGAAGAGATCTCCTGAGTTTGGTGACAAAAATTGGGGAAAAGCTGTGTACTGCGATCCACCTCAGTATTTCCCAGGTAGATCATGAATGTACCTTACATAGTTTCAAAAGTTTATGGTTTGACCTTGCTGCTTTGGATAAATTACACTAATTTGCATTACAGGTGTGACATATTATTGGGCTCGTGATTATTTCCCTAACTTTGTTGAAGAGGACAGGAGAGTCTTTTCATCGTACGATGGAGCATTGTACTTCTCTGCTCTTGAAAATATTGATCAGGGCAACTACAGTTGCAATGTGCAAAGCAAAGTGTCTGACACAGGAAGAAATGGTCCATTTTTCCGCTTTAATGTTAGTCCTCACCCCAACTTCCAGCAGTTGAAATTTCCAAACAATTTCCCTAAATCATTCCCTGAAGCTTTGATTGCTGGCCATGAAGCAAGGTTAGAGTGTGTTGCATTTGGATATCCAGTTCCATCTTACAATTGGACTAGAGTCAATGGCAACCTACCTAGGGGCTCTTACATGACAAATTACAATAGAGTATTAATTATCCCCCATGTCCAAGTTGAAGACCAGGGAGAATATGTCTGTCGAGCTAACAATGACAGAGCAGCTATTACCAACAGTGTGCTAATAAGTATCCAAGGTATGTACATTGAGGTTTGTTAAGGGTGTGAATTATTTGCCACATTTTCCCACAACTCTATATTTCAATTTTCAGCTGAACCTAACTTTACGGTGCCTCTTACTGATAAGCACATGGATTTCCAAGGCAATCTCACATGGACTTGTGAGGCGTTTGGTATACCAGATGTGACATATACATGGCTCAGAAATGGTAGAGAAATGGATGTCAATAGACTGCCTCCGGAAGATTGGGGTCGGTACCACATTCAAGATAATGTGTTAACAATTGAACGCCTTGACCCTCGTCGGGACCAGGCTATGTACCAGTGTCGTGCCCGCAATCAGCTAAGAACTCGTTATTCATCTGCTCAACTAAGAGTTTTATGTAAGTATTTCTTTAACTTTCTAATGCGGAGAATGTTTTTCTTTTGTGAACTTATCAATATTTTCCTGCGTCAGCTTTGCCTCCCTCCTTTAAAAAGCGTCCACTTGAACATGAAACTTATGCTGCTGAAGGAGGAAATGTGACTATGCGATGTAGGCCAGAGGCAGCTCCTCGTCCGAGATTTATTTGGAGGAAGAATTCTAATGTTCTTGGTATGCTTTTTTCTAGTCCATATTTTCTTTTAAGTTTGTTGAAATCAATTTGATTTTCCGACTATTTATCCATTTTATAGGATCCGGAGGTAGAAGATTAATTCTTGACAATGGTAACATGATCATTAAGCCAGTTTCTAGAGATGATGAAGGAATTTATTCATGCACTGCGGAGAATGCTTATGGCAAAGATTCAAGCTATGGCCGTCTCATCGTCTTACGTAAGTATTCATTAGACTTGTATTATGTTAAACTGTTAATTTCTATTATCTATAAAACATTTTCTTTGTTTCTAGGTGGACCTCGTTTCATTCGGACAATGCCTCCTCAATTTGTTACTACTGAGGGAGCAGACATTGCCTTGTCATGTGATGCAGTGTCAGATGAAATGCTGGATGTGGCATATATTTGGACTCACAATGGCCTCCGTATAAGGGATGAGAGAAATCAGCAGATTCGTATTGTAAGGCTAACTTTGTCTGATGTCTGATGTTTGACTTTCTCTCTGCCCTGTGTCTAACTCCCAGCTCTTTTTTTTTTTTCTCCCCTTTTTTTATATGTAGAAAGTTGATGGTAACCTCTTGGCCATTCGGAATGCCTCTCTGGCAGAAGCTGGTGATTATGAATGTATTGTGAAGAGTGTGGTTGGAAGGATTGCAACTCGAACTCGGGTAATTGTGGAAGGTCCTCCTGGCCCTCCAGGTATGTAGTGTTGAAGGATGTTACTTTTCTCAAGCGTTTTGCATAATATCCTTTTCTAATTCTGTATTACGATTCCATTTATTTATTCTTTGTACTACAAGGTGGTGTACAAGTCAGTGAGATTAAGAAAACATCTGCAACAATTCAATGGACTGATGGTGCTCCAAACGGTCAACCTATTTATGTGTACATTATATCCGCTCGCACCATTTACAACAGCACATGGTTGAACATCACTAGAGGTTTGTTTGAAGCTTTTACATAAAGTGATGTCATGCAAAATATCCGTCCCTAAATTTTAAAATTCTCTGTTTTCAAACAGATGTTAGGGCCAAGGAAATAGACCGTTACAATGGCAGGAAGCAATTTGAATTGGAAGGCATGCTGTCACCAGGGTGTACGTATGAATTCAGAGTTGCAGCTGCAAATGCCTTAGGATATGGTCTGTTCTCAAACCCCAGTCCCCAGTCCCGTACACCACCAGACCGTCCCTACAAGTTCCCAGCTAAGATTGGGGGTGGTGGTGGTAAAATTGGTGACCTCACTATAACATGGACAGTAAGTAAACACCTTCTTCCTCCACATTTCAAATTAGTTGCTCATCCCTTACACTGCACTCAAATGATATTATTGTTTCCAGCCTTTGCCCCCTGAAGATCATAATGGACCTGGCATTTACTACAAAGTCTTTTGGCGTAGGACTGAACATGATACTGAATTCCAGTCCTTAGCTCTTACTGCCCAAGGCAATATTGGCATGGCTGTTGTTCGTATTCCACTGGAGTTCTTTTACACTCAGTATGATGTGAAAGTCCAGGCTGTGAATGACATTGGTTTTGGGCCCGAGTCAAAAATATCTACTATCTATTCAGCAGAAGATATGCCTCATGTTGCGCCACAGCAAGTAGCTGCTCGTGGATTTAATTCTACCTGCCTCAATGTCACCTGGTTACCAGTTGACCAAACTCGTGAAAAGATTCGTGGCAAACTGATTGGATACAGGGTAAGCTGGGGGTGTCCTTTGATTAGTATTTTTTACGACCCATATATGTAGCACAATCAAGCTTGTATTATTGATTATTTTTATTAACAGATAAAGTACTGGATTAAGGATCAGAAGGAAGAAGATTCTGTGTACTATCTTAGCCGCAGTACTAACCCATGGTCTTTGATTGTGGGTTTAATACCAGATACTTACTATCATGTTAAAGTCTTGGCTTATAATTCGGCTGGTGAAGGACCTGAAAGTGAACGTTTCATCGGTTTGTATTGATTGTTTTTGCAATTGCCATATATTTTAATTTACTTGGTGAGTGGAATTTTAAGTACTTCTGTGTTTCAGAGAGAACATTCAGAAAAGCTCCCACAAAGCCTCCATCTTCTGTACACATATTTGGAGTAAATCCTTCAACCGTCCGAGTTGTCTGGCGATATGTAGCTCCCAGTTTAGATGAAGAGCCTGTTTCAGGGTACAAGGTAAAAATAATTTTTGTCATATGACATAGTTTACACTAACATTTCCTTTTTCTTTTTTGTAAAATAAAATTTGCTTACATATTGATATTATGTTTGTTTGAAGGTGCGAGTTTGGGAGAAGGACCGCGATATGAGCACCGCCAATGACACGATTATTGATGTTGGGTACAAGCTCGAAGCTTACATTACAAATTTGTCCCCTGGTAAGAGTTACCACATGCGTGTTCTTGCATTCTCTAATGGTGGAGATGGAAGAATGTCATCTCCTGCACTAACATTCCAGATGGGTAAGTGCATTTCCCTCCTCAATATTTCATGATGATACCTCTGTTGTCACCATGTGATGTTGTTTGACGAATTATTTTGGTTGCAGGTGACCAAGATGTGCTGAGAAGTGGAGTAGGCACTGTTAATCCATCCCTATGGAATTTAGTTCCTGTAGTGTTAGGAATACTTTCAGTGCTAGCTGTAAACTTGCACTAGGCTATGTGAAAAGGAAAAGTCATTTTATATGCTGTACTGTAGCCGTCCAGAAGATTCCACATAATCCATTTAATGTGGGATCAGTGATCTTAATTGTTCAGTCCATTTTTTGTTGGATTATTAGGTACTTGGCAAATGCTAGAAAAGAACAAGATGTTACAAATGTTTTTTAGCCCCACCATGCCATTTTAAATTATGTGGGTTTCTCATTTAGTTAAATCAGTGTGTTTGAATAAGAATCTATGTATGAATGTATTTAGAGAGGTATCTCTTATGAGATATTTATTTGTGTCATTATTCGCTGTCCACATGCTCACATAAGAACAATTTATGTGTATCTGTTTTTCTCTGTTTTAAAAATTATTCATTAGCTGTAACTATGACTGATACAAAAGTATTAGAAATTGCATTTTTAATATTCTAGCACAATTTCTCTTATTGTTTACTAACTTGTGCCTTTCTTTATACCATCTTGATATTATTTTCTATTGCCATTGCATATCTTACATCAATTTTAAATATTTTCTGTTGGTTGTTGTACTCATTTGAATCCTCATCTGCGATCTTCTTCTCTCCCACCCCAAACAAAACCTCTTTGTTTGAGTTTGGTTCAAAGTGCCTTCGTGTTTAAGTTCTTAGTAAGTTAAGATTTTTGGTATTGAGTCATTATAAGTGATAGTCTTAGTCGATGCTTAGGTATGCACAATGAGGAATGTTTTAACTTTCAATGTATGCTCATTATAATTTTAAATTGGATTTAAACTTGGAATTTCTTCCAAAACCTTTACGTCTGAGATTTGCCCACAATGATTGATTATCTTTGATTATCAAACTTATGATGTGAAACAAACAACAAACATTCCACTCAATTTTGTACTTTTTTACTTAAACTTGAAGGTCGGTTTAGAGGTGACGCTTGATGCTGACGCCCAATGTGCCCTGGATTCTTCTACTTTTTAAACAAAATCAAACCGCAAATGAAAGGATCTATGGGGCTTACGGCTTCAGCGTCATGCGTCAACTCTAAACTGACCTTAGGAATCTCAAAATTTTGTGATGTAAAGTGCATTTCTGTGCCTCCCTGCTTACAGCAAGGTTTGATAGAAAAATGTACTTGCTTTTTTTTTTGTACTTGACTTGGAGAGGAAGTACTGACATGATTTTTATGGTATTTTCTCATTCATCTTAACCCATTCCGTCCTTATTTTGTACGAACATAGAAATAAAAATAGCGTTTAGTAGACAATCCCCTGTGTCGTGTTTTATTTCTTTGGGACTGGCGGGGTGGGCATGATGGGTGGGACGGGTTGGGTGCTGGGGTGGTCCGGCTGCAATTGAGGGGGAGCGGAGAGGTCCGCCGGGCCTGTGCCGGGCAGATGTGATGCGGGAGGAGGCCGCGCCACACCTGTCGGCGCAGGGACGGGCCCGGGCCGCCAACACGACTCTCCTCTCCTGGCGTGGCGCGTGCCGTGAGGAGGAGGAGGAGGAGGGGGGGGGGGGGGAGGCATCCCCGCTACGGTCACCCGCGCAGTTACAAGGACGTTCCCCATTCGGGGTTTCCTGCCCCACTTGATTCCCTTTCCCTCCGGTGTCCAAACACCTTCCGCCGGTGCATGCGGAACTAAGATGACGCCAAATTAGCAGGCATTGAAAAAAAATCTGAAACGTCTAAATTGCCAGGTTGCTTGTACTAGCATCCTGGCATTTTTGACGTTTGATATTTTTTTTAAAATGCCTGCTAATTTGGCTTCATCTTAGTTGCCGATGCATGCGCGCACGCACGACTTAACTACACAGACTCTTAGCTACCTGACTGACTGTGAGCTCCCTCGTTCGTCAGGCGTCAGGCGCTGACAGGCAACCCGCTCGACCCCCCTGCGTCGGCCCGGACACCCGGCACTCCCAGCACTGCCAGCACCCGGTGCACAGGCCGGGCTGCTGTCGGAAGGGGCTCCAGGAGTCTGAGTCCCTCGTCATGGCGTTTCCTTCCTGCCCCTCTCAGCAGCCGCAGCCGCCTCCGGGGCCGCCTCTGGCCGCAGGCACCGGGAGGGAGGGTGCGCCGGGTGATCCGGGGCCCCCGCCGGCCCCACCGGGTCCGCGGGTCCGGGCTCGAGGCCCGGGGTGTCAGGTGGGCCAGTAGTTGGCCAATCGGGTGCCGTTGCCGATGCCCCGGCAACACGCGACGCACACATGCCCACGCACGCACACACACGCACGTTGCACACCTGTCCCGGCCCGGCCCGTCTGAGTGGAGCAGAGTACCGGGTCCTGTCAGAGGCCCCCCTCCCCCATCTCCCCGCCCGCCACGCCTCCCAGAGCGGCTGGCTGATAATACCCGAGCCAGAGCGGGGAACCAGTCGCTCATACGACTCGATCCGGCGAGCACGCGCACTTAGGCCATCGGCACCGGTCGTCCGTCACCGCGGTGCACTCTTTGGCCTCCGCGAGGAACCCGCCGGGGGGGCCTGCCTCCGCCGCCGTCGCTGCCGTCACCACCGCCGCCCTGCGGCACTCGCCTCTCGAGGGCAGGTCAGGGGGCGGAGGGCGAGGCCCCCCTGAGCCCGCCGACGTCGCGTCCGCGGGTGTCACGACGTCGTGATATCGTCCCGGCCGCGGGCCGCGGCACGCCGTCCGTGTGGCGGCTGACGCCGCGGGCGCCGCGGGCGCCGCGGACGACGGCGCCAGGACAGCCGAGCTCCGACTAGACCAGGAAGACAAAGGTGAAGGCGAGCGGCCCTGCATGGGGCGCGTCGGGCAGGAGGCCGGCGCCGTGGCCGTGGCCGCAACCACCTGTCGTCAGCAGCTGTGCGTGTGCGAGTGTGTGCGTGTGTGCAGCAAGGATGCGAGCCGGCCGCCCCGCCCCACCGGGCCCCGCAGAGCCCCCGGCCGTGCGCGGGAGAGCGGGGGGGGGGGGGGGGAGGGGCGGGAGGGGCGGGAGCGGGGCGCCTCCCTCCACGCCGCGCTCATCCTGCGGCCTGGCGACCCGGTACCGCCGGTACCCCCTCCCGCCACGGCGAGACCGCAGCCGCCGCTGTGCGCTGGGCCCGGGCCGAGCCATGGGGCCGTGTTGCCTCAACCTGAACGCTGTGGAGGCGAAGGCACAGGTGGAGCGGAGCGGCAGAAATGAGGTTAGGACGTCCATGTGGGGGCCCGTGGAGCACGCCAAGAGGCCCCCGGTCTCGGTGCGGGCGGTCGACGCCGCGCTCGGCGGGGGTCCGCGACCTCGCCGCGGACCCTGCCGCCCGCTGCCAGCGTCAGGGGGTGTCGGGGCCCCGCGCCGCCGCCGTGCCCTCCCCGGCGCCCGGCCTTTGTTCACCCCCCGGAGTGCTGCTGCAGGCGCGCGCCGCGAGCTGCGCCCCCCACGGGCCTCGCCAAGGACCTCGCGCAGGCCGCCGCGGAGGACGTCCCCGAGCCAGAGCCAGGTGAGTGATGCGCGTCGCGCACCTTCGGCACGACGCCGCCGCGCCGCCTTATCAGTCGCCGGCGGGGCCGCGCCGACGTCGGTGCACGTCAGTGGCGGGACTCCCGCCTCCCGCCCGTCCGCGCGGCCGTCTCAGAAGTGTGCCGTGGCCGTGCCGGGACGATTGGCCGGGCGACGGGCCGCTTCCTCGCGCCGTCCGGACGCAGCCGCAGCCCCGCTGAATGTCCGCGCCGCGCCGCCGCCGCCACGGCGGGCGGGCAGGTCTTATCTCTGCGGGGCGGGACAGTGGCGTGCGCGGCAGGGGGTCCGCGGGGGAAGCGGGGGCGTGGCTGGACAGGGGTTGTCGGGACTAGGCGTGATATGCAGCTACCGCCCGGGTGGTGAAAGAAGCGAGAGGAAGAGAGAAAGAGTAAAGGGGGGAGAGAGACCCCCTCATCCTCCCCACCGCACCCGCGCCGCCCGCGCTCCCGGTCAGAGTCGCGGAAGCAGCTGGAACAGGGGGTCTTCGCCGTCGTGCAGCCGTCGCGGGGCATTGTGCTGCTCCGTGTCTGCGCGGGCCCCGCCGGGGCGCCCTCAGGGACAGGAGGGCTCGGCGACAGCGGGCCCTCTCGCCCGGCCCAGCGCCCTTCTTCATTTTATTATTTCCTCCTGTTGTGGGCCTGCAAACCGGTTTCAGCTCTTTGTTGCGCCCGGCCCTTTTGCATAGGTGAACGCGTGAGGCATGGAGTAGCGCGGCGGCCGGCGGCGCGGCGGGGTGTCTTCGTGACTTCTAACCTGATTAACCGACCCGTAATGACCCGAGGTGAGGACGCATTACGTCAGCGCACGGCATCTTTACGGCTTGGAAGCGGGGTGGTAAGATAGGGGGGGGGGGTCTCTGCGTGGGGCTGCGATGACGGAGGGGGGGGGGGGAGCAGGTCATCGATTTACACTCACTATTCGCCCACTTCGTCCCCCCTCTGGCTGTGCTGGCCGACGCCGGCACTCGCTGCCATGAGTCCGTGCAGTGTACAATACGTGCCAAGCCGGTGTCGGCCCGGGCCCGGGGCTCTGCCAGGCTCTGCCCGGCTCTGCTCGGCTCTGCTGGGTGCTTTTGTGTGCGTATCGCTCCATGGGAAACGACTCTGCGGGCTTTGCCACCAATTTCTTTCCGATGACTGCGGGTACCTGCCTGGCCGGGTACCTGGCCGGCTACCTGGCGGCGCACTGGCGTGTCGAACCACACCTCCCCCTCCTCCTCCTCCCCCCCCCCCCCCCCCGCACCCGTGGCTTTACCGCGGCACCAAAATTGCCTTTAGCGTGGAGTCACTATCGTCGATGCCTCTGTGCTGCGCCACTGCCTGGAGCCTAGGGCCTGGAGCCTTGGGCCTGCAGCCTTGGGCCTGGAGCCTAGGGCCTGGAGCCTAGGGCTTGGAGCCTAGGGCTTGGAGCCTAGGGCCTGGAGTCTGGCGTCTAGGGTCTTAGGGTCTATACACCTGACCGCCGACGACGGAGAGTTCGACTGCAATTTGAAATTCGCGCCCGTAGTCTTTGAGTGCGTTCGCCCGTCGCCCCGCGCCCCGCGGCATGGCGGCAGCGCAGCCCCCCCCCCCCCCCCCCCGCCCCCCGCGCCGCCAGCCCGCGCGTGTCGCTCCAAAGCCGCTACCGTCTGACGATCACAGTGATGGCGGGAATGAAAAAGAAAAGAAAAAAAGAAAAGGAGATTCATCGGGGACATCCTGTTGTCACCACAACAGTGCGACAGACAGGATGGCTTGTCGTGAGTGAAGTGAAGGGGTGTGGGTTTTGGGCCGGCTGCCGCGCGCGGCCCCTCGCGCCCTGGCGCTGCCAGCGTCACTCCTCCACATTCAGCCTGCCTGCCCAGCCATGACGCCCACTTTCAGTCCACGAATGTCCTGCCATGCCATGCCCCGCCCCGCCCCCACCAGCCGCCCTCTGCCCCCGCCTGCCTAGAACTAATTTAAAAGTTCGCCCCTACCCCCGCTCCCCCCCCCCCCCGCAATCGTTGTCCTCTTGGCTTCTATGTTCTGCCCTCACTCAACGCCTCGGCGCGTAGATCATCTGAACACACACACACACACACACACACACACACACGCACACACGCACGCGCACATGCACGCGTACCCCACCCATGTCTCACGTTACAACATTTTAATTTCAATTATCATTGACTCGGCCAGTCTCTCTCGCCGTGGGGAAGGGGGAGGAGCCGGAGGGTGTGTGGGGGGGGGGGGGGGGGTAACACGTTTCCATGGGAAATCTCGCTGCCCCTCTCTGGTGCTCGTTGACAACATCAGGACGGCGTCATCTCCATGGCGGTGCCGGCCGTGCCGGCGGTGCGTGGAGGGCATGACAACAGAGGAGCGGCAGCGCGGCAGCGGCGGGGCGGTCGGTTCAAACGCGCGCGAAGGACCGAAGCAGGCAGGCACGCACGCACGCGCACACACTCGCCGCTCCTCCAAACCCACGTGGCCGCGGCGGCGGCGGTGGCTGGCGGCGGCAACGGCCCTGCCATGGCTGCCGCCGTGGCTTTGTTCGGGGGAAAAAAATGGGGGTCGTTGACACCGGTCGGCTCTTGTGCCCTGTGCCGCCGCCGCGCCGCGACGGGCGACAAAAACATTTTGGAAAAGCGCGAATATCAGGCCAGTACAGGGCGGGGGTGGGTGCCCGGCGTGTCCGGTGCGCGCGGGCGGCGGCCGCGGGGCTGCAGACCCGCCGGGCGCGCCCTCTCAGGACACGGAGAGCAGCGGAGCGGCTGCTGTTCAATGTTTGTTTTAATCCTCATCTCGTCTTTCGCGGAGGACGTGAGCAGGGAGGAGGGAGGGGGGGAGGAGGGGGGGGGGGAGTGGGAAGGGGGGAGGTGCCCTTGGCATGGGACACGGGACTGGTAGAGCACAGTACTGTACACCACACCGGCGGCCGGGGGGGCTCCCTGCCCTATGGCGCCCCGAAAGCGGACAGGATGGCAGATAAGCCCGCACACACACACACACACACACACACACACACACACACACACAGCACGCACGCACGCACGCACACCTGCGATATCGGGTGATGAGCGGTCCCCGCCCCGACAGCATTGCCCCCTCGCCCCTCGCGAGGACCTGATCGGGAGTCGTGTCTCGTGCCCTGCTGGCGCGGCTGCCAACAGGGTACTCCGGGGAGGCCCTGACCGGAAGTGGGGAGGACTGACAACCAGAACGCGGCGCGCTGTGCTCTGAAGGGCACCGCCGCGGAGAGTATAGATTCTGGACTGCCGCGGCGACGCGCGTCGTCAGCGCACACCGCGGGCGGCGCTGTGTGTGTGTGTGCGTGTGTGTGCGCGCGCGGTCGCCGTCGCACAGCCCTCTGAATCTCATAATTTTCCCGCGCCGCGTTGGGTAATATTCCCAGGCCAGACACATTCCAGGTCGCTCGCGGCACACGGCGGCGCGCGGCACGCGGCACGGCAGCGGAGTGGACACGGACATGACGCCGGGAGATGGTTGGGCGCGATAAGGTGGCCGCCGCTGGCCGTGCCGTGCCAGTACTGCCCCGCTCGCTGCTGTGTGTCCCGTGTGTGAACACGTCGTACAAAGGGCGATTGTTGGCGCAAAACAATTGGCCGCGAGCCCTGCCGGCCGTGCCGCGCACTAGAAACCCTTTACTGCCGTCATTACCGGTTTTCGTTACCCGCGCTCCGCGGCTCCGCGGCTCCGCTCCTCGGCCTGCCCTGCCGGCCCTTGCCGGCTCCGCCTTTCTCTAGTCCGGCCCGCAAATACTCCCCCCGCCGCACGCCAGGCAGGCAGGCACTAGGGCCGGGCCGCGAGGCTCAGGCCGTGCAGGACGTGAACGCCGCGCCCTGGCGATACCCCGCGCGGGGAGCTCGTACTGCAGCGCGGGGTATCGCCGCGCGCTCAGGCTGTGCCGCCGCCGCAGCACCGCGGCGGTCACGGCCGGCCAGCCATCCAGGGGCAGGACACGTAGCAGAGCCTAGCCGGGGGCCGGGGGCTGTGCGCCGTGCGGGCGGCGCGGCCGCGGAGCGTGGGGTATATGAGGCCAGCGCCGGGCACCGGCACGCGGCACGCGGCACGCACAGCACGGGTGCCGCGCGGGCCAGCCTACCCCGCCGTCCGCAGGCGCCCCGCGCCGCCTCGGCGGAGAGCTGTTTACCGTTAGCTTCCTTCGGAGCGAACCATTTTTGTGATGGCAGTTTCGAGAACATTCATTGCTCCGACCCTCGGCCTATGCCGTCGTCGGCGCCGCACATTAACGCTCTGCACAAGCAAGGGGGCGTCAATGGAGTGCGCTACGCCGCCCGTGCACCGCCCGTTTGTTTACCCACGACCGTTGCTATGCGACGCGGGCGGGCGCGCCGGGCCGCACCCGGGCCACGCCGGGCCACGGCCACGCCTCACGCCCGGGCACGCCGCGCCGCCCCCAAACGGGCCGCTTTGGTGTACGCGCCGCCGTGCGCCGCGGCGCCCGCACCGCACCCCGCCGCGGGGCCAGGTGCCAGGCCCGACCCGCCGATCGCCTCCCCCCCCCCCCCCACTCACACACACACACACCGCGACACACGCCTTCTTTATTTGGTTTGCGTTGATGACCGCGGCGACCGCAGGCAGGCGTTGGGGTGAGGCGGGTCGCTTGCCGCTTGGCCCGTGCGGTCCGGGGCCGGGGCCGTCCGCCAGCCACCTGACTCGCTGACGACGACACGGCCTTCGGAGGTCGGCGGCGGCGACCTGGCGGCCGATACGGCCACGGCCGCGGCCTCTCTCCTCGAAGAGGAAGACTATTTCGAACAGCGCCGCGCCGCTCCCTTTCGCGAACCCTTTGCCGACCCCTTCGTGTCCCCCTCCCCCTTCGGAGGTGAGGTGCTTGATTGCTGGATCGCCTGCTGCACGGCGTGCGGGCGGACGGCCGAGGGGCCGGGGACCCCCCGCGGGCTCGGGGCCCATAGGGGCTCGGCCCTCCCGCCCCCCGCCCCCGCCCCGCGGCCCCGCGGCCCCGCGGCCGTCACGTGCGTGATAACGCGGCTAGCCTCTCCTCGCACTCTCCCCAGAGCATGCCTATCCTCAGAACTCTTCTTCGTGCAAAACGAGAGAGAGAGAGAGAGAGAGAGAGAGAGAGAGAGAGAGAGAGAGAGCGACGGGGGCCGTCTGGGAGCGTGGACGCCCCGCCCCCCGCGCGTCCAAGTCTCTAATCTGAGTATGCAAATGCGGCCCGGAAGGGGGAGGGGGCCTCGGCGGCCCGGCCGCGGGGTCACGGGGCGGAACGCAGCGCGCGCGGCGGGGAGGGCGCGTCCGTAAATACGACCCAGCACCGCCACCACCACACCTCGGCCGGGAATATTTATGGGGGCATATCGCGGGGATCAGCGGCGCTGCACGGCCGGTAATCACTCGCCGGCCTGACTTATGGCCGGTCCCCGTAATAGAGAGCGGCCCCTGGAGTCCTAATTACACACGCCGCGGGAGATAGGGAGACCGAGAGAGTCAGAGAGAGAGAGAGAGAGAGAGAGACGAATTAACTTCCATCGTCAGTTCGGGGCTGAGTTTAGGGGGTCTAGCTCTAGCAGGCTGCTACGGACTTCGCCTGCTTCAGGTGACTACGGTTCACAACGCAAGGCGCACCGCGAGTACTTCCATTCGCAAGGGGGGACGACGCCGAGGCCGGCGGCCACTCGTTTTAGTCATGTCGATGAAGAAGCGGAAGGGGAGAGGAGCTGGGCGGCCGCGGCCCTGTTTGCGCTCTTCTTGTACTTCGCACGGCTCGCGGTTCGGGTCGATCCGCGGGCACGGCACGGCACGGCGCAGCGCGGCGCGGCCAAGCGGGGCCCGCCAAATAATCAATGCTGCCGTTGGCCGGCAATACCTCCTGGAGCGGCCGCGGGGGCCGGCGGGGGCCGGCGGGGGGGTGGTGGTGGTGGTGGTGGTGCCGGGGAGCCGCACACCACCGCGCGGTAAGGAAGGCGCCCCCGCACCCCCCGCGGCCCCTTAATGTTGATAGCCGCCGATGTTATCACCAGCCCGACCACGGCTCCCCTTCCGCCCCCTGCACCCCTCGCGCCCGCGGCGTCGTCGTGTCCGCGAAGCCGAAAAGTCTCTCGCGCCCTAAACTTTGAGGGGGGGGGGGAAAAATATAGGAGGCCTTTCTCGGAGCGTGGGGGTGTGTCTCCGCGGGGGGTCCGCTCTGACGTGACGGACGACTCTGAGGGCGCGGGGCCCCCACCCTCTGCAATATTCGGCACGTCAGGCGAAGATGACGATGACGTGGTCAAGGCCGGGCTGATTTATCGTGAGACGGTCCGTCCGTCTGTCCGGCGCGGCGCGGCGCAGTGCGGAGTCCGGAGTGCATGGCGCGGCGGGGCGCAGGCACGCGAGCGCAGCGCCCGCACAGCGCCGCACCGCACAGCCGAGGGCCACGCCCCACGCCCCCCTGGTTAGGCGGACCCGGTGACGTTCTGTGGCTGGGACACGGTGGTGTAGGTACGCGGGGCTGTCGCTGCGCTGCAGGCTGTTTCTAAATTCGTCGCTCGGTCTCTGTCGCACTCATGGGCTGCGCTGAGAGAGAGAGAGAGAGAGAGAGAGAGAGAGAGAGAGAGAGAGAGAGAGAGAGGGGGCCAAGAAACGACCCTTCGGAATGGGCTTGGCAGGGGGGCGCTGGGTGTGTTGCGATCAGTCCACCTCCATGCCTCTGATCGGCGGGGGCAATACTACTCGTAGGCGTACCGCTGCGGGGAGGAAATCGAGGAGAGACATTATCATGCGCGGACATGGCCGGCAGAGGGCGCGGCTGGGGCGGGAAGGGGCCGGAGGGGATGGCAGGGGACGGCAGGGGCGCCCCCGCCGCCTGTTTTACACGGCGACGCCGCCGTTACAATTTCCCCAGCAGCGTACGTATCAAGCCGGCGGATCTCACAAATGGCTTTCGCGAAGTTGTTCGGAAAAGCTGCGCGGGGGGGGGGGGGGGGGGGGGGGTGTGTGTGTGTGTGTGTGTGTGTGTGTGGGCCGCGGGGGTGGGGCCCCCGTCATCCGGCACAGCAGCACAGCACTGCACTGCCCACGCCCCCCCGCGACCACCACCCCCCGCGGTGGGGGAAATGGAGGCCGCGGCCGGAGCAGAGAGAGGCGAATTTTCGATGCCGTCGCCGCTGTTACCCTTTCGCCTAACCGTGCCACACCCTCCGCTGCCCTTCCTGCCCTTCTCCCGGGAGGGGGGGGGGGGGAGGGGCCTTCCCATCCGGTCAGCCGAAATGTCAGCGCCACGGAGAGGACTTCCTCCCCCCCCCCCCCACCACCACCACCTCCACCCCAATTCCAGCGTAGGATTTGCCACACCAATAACTTGCCGCGCCCCGGCAATCGCATCCCACACAGTGTGACCCCGCCAGGCTGCCAGGCTGCCGGCCTCTACTCGGCTCTCGTCTGCTGTCGCAGGCCGGGGGGGGGGGGGGGGGAGGGCAGACCCTCTTTCTAAATGAGAGTGCACCGGCCGGCAGCGCGCCGCATGATGACATGGGTGTGGCAGCGGCCCCCGCCCTCACCGCCCTCATCAACCCTCACCCCCACCCCCGTCCCAATCACTACCCACCCCCACAGCACCCCGACCACCACCGCTCACCCCTCCCGCGCCGCTTCGGAATATTTCCCTATACTTTTTTTTTCGATTCCTTTGACAGAGGTAAAAAAATTCGTATAGCGAGTCCAGAGTCCCGAAACCGTAATTTCTAAATTATCTAATCATCTAATTTAACTCTGCATGCGTTTTGTTTTGTTCAGTGTGTATTTTTTTACTAACAGACTAATTTCAGGTAAGTATACCACTAATGATCTAACACCAGTGTGGTTTGTCTACTAATGAATTGCAAAAACGAACTAACCGTTACCTAATCTATTTAACGTGCACTAACTGTGTGGAAAGTCTAACCCCCGTGTGCTGTTACACTGACCGTACCATCTAACCCCCGTTTAACATCTTACTAACCTTTTTGCTAACACCCATTTAACTCCGAATGTATTTTACTTTCTAACATTGAATTAACCGCGCAGAGTGCCACTAACCTCCAACTAAAATCCAAACAACCCGTTGACCCGGAACGAAACAACACCCCCCTCATCGTCAGAGTTGACTCCGGACGTGAATTTATGTTTCTCTTGGGTGCACTAATGAAGGGGTGGGAATGGAGGGCGAACAGGGGAGGGGGGAGGGGGTAGGTAGGGTGGCGGCCGGGGCCGGGGGAGGGTGCAGCCGGCCCCGCCGGAAGGTGCCGCGTTCCGACTTTGGTTTCGTTCAAAGACTGAGGCGAGGAGGCACTGGAGGCGCGTGGAGAAGGGTTGGGGCGGGGCGGCGCGGGGCGGCGCGGGGCGGCGCGGGGCGGGGCCGCCAGGGTGCCGCGGGGCGGGGCGGATCAATACCCCCCCGACCTCTGCCCCGCGGGCCGTCCCCGCTGGCTCCGCCCCCTGCGCCGCCCCACGCCACGCTTCCTCCCCGGCCTGGTGGTCTGACGACTGCGGCACGGCGAACGGCGAGGCGAGGCCGGGCAGCGGGCAGCGGGCAGGGGGCCTGGTGTGGGGCCGCGGGGGGCCACCGCGGGGGGGCCAGCGGCAGCCAGCGGCCCGAGCCAACCCTGCAATCACGGACAACCCTCGCCCCAACACCTACATCGCCCCTGCTCGCTCTCTCTCTCTCTCTCTCTCTCTCTCTCTCCTTCTCTCTCTTTCTCTTTCTCTCACACACACTCAAGTTCTAGAGCAACCTAGCGCAACCCCATGCAAAAAGTACAAAAACTGTACAAAAAAAATGTTTTGTGTGATTCAAATTTTGTTTTTATCGCGTTGTTAACAAATGTTTTTACGACATTCGCCAACATCATTCAGGCGATAAATAAATAGTAGTGCGCACTGTACTGTAATTGAGAGTGGTTTACCCCCCGACGCGGCCTGCGCGGTAGCACCGCCAACGAACGCCGCCGCACAGAGCCGGGCAGAGCCGGGCAGAGCCGTGCCAGCAGCGGGCGTCCGTGATTGGCCCAGCGCGTCGGGCGCCACGCGGCGCCGCGCCGCGCCACGCCGCCCCCGCCTCCCCCGCGGCTGCCGGTGGCCGGCCGGGATTGGCCACGCCAGAGCCGTGATAACTCGGGCGCTGGAGGGGCCGCAGGGGGGCGGGAGGGGGAGGGGAGGGGGTGGGGGGGGGGGAGCTTCCGGTCGCGCCTCGCTGCACTCGACCGCGACGAGGTAGCAGGTCTGGCCGGTACGCGGGTACACGGGGGGCTTTTTCCACAGGTTTTGCCACGCTGCCGCGGTGCAGCCCCCCCCCCCCTCTCTCTCTCTCTCTCTCTCTCTCTCTCTCTCTGTTTCTCTCTCTCTCTCTCTCTCTCTTAAATTTAAATGCAACAACACATGTGTAAAAAAAAACTACACTACACGCCGGGTGCTCCTCCGTGCGGCATTAGTCCGCTGTCGCTGACCGGGGCTGCGCGGAACCCGGCATGGCCAGGCTTGGCACGGCGCCTGGCTGGGTAGGCAGCGCTGCCGCGCCGCGTGCACGCGTGTCGTGCGGGCCGGCCTACCCCGGCCCTCGCAGGCGCCCGGACCCGCCGCTGCCACCCTCGGGAAGGCTAGCCCGGACGCTGGCCGCCGTGCCATGCCGTGCCGTGACGGGCGGCGCGGCGCTGTGGCGGCGGCGTCGACAACTCCCCCCTGCCGCCGCCACGACGCCAGGAGGCCACGCTTTTTTAAAAGTCTCATTTCAGCTCGGACGCAGGCAGGCAGGGGGTCGCAGCTTCGTGTAACTTGCAGTGCTCCGTCGGTCGGGCCGTCCGCGCAGCGGAGTCAGCGGGTCCCCCGCGGTGCGGTGGGTTCCCACGTGTCACTCCCCAGTGCCAGAGGTCTTCCAGAGGTCTTCCAGAGGGACCCCAGAGGCTCCAAAGACGACAGAGCGCCTCCAGTCCTACGACGCAGAGCTCTCCGCGCCAGGCGCGGCGCGCAGCCCGGCCCGCGGCTTTCGGCCCAAAGTCCATTGAAAGCGGCTCGCCGTCCCCTTTTTCTTCTCCTCCTCCTCCTTCCTCTCTCCGCGGCGCGGCCTGGGAACGCTGACGACCTGACGCCGCGCACTAACGACACTCCCGAAGAAGTTTTCACCGGGCGCGCGGCAGAGGGAGAGAGACGGAGAGAGGGCGGGACAGAGAGAGAGATAGAGCGACTACAGGCCACGCGCTGGGCTCCAAAACCCAGATTGTTGCGGGGGCAAAAAAAATCATGTACGATGGAAGCCATGAGAAACGCAGCTACCTCCACACTCGGCCCAAACGCCACCTGAGTACATTTTGTGTGCAGCCCAGCTCCGGCCGGCACGCGGATATTCCCGTCTCCATTTCTTTGCCGTAGATTCGCTGGTGCCCCGGCAGTAAGCGGCTCCATCAGACTCCATTGACTCGGCAGGGGCTGTGCGGGGCGGCGGCGGCGGCGGCGGCAGCGGCGGCGGCAGCGGCGGACGGCAGAGGGGGTACCCGGGGCACCCTAATGACGCCCGCGGTGGGAACGGCGGCGGCGGCAGCAGCGCTCGCGGGGCGCAGAGATGACTGATTATCCCCGGGCAGCAGCAGCAGCAGCAACAACTAGTTATTTGCGACAGGCCGCTGAACACGGACGGACATAGTTTTTGGGGGCCCGCCACCGCCACCGCCATGGCCGCCGTCGGCATCGTCGGCCGGCGGGGAGGAGGAGATGACGCCGGGGGCCGCCTCTGCGGGGAGGCAGGGGGAGGCCAAGACGAACATGAGGCACAGCGCCGTGTCGGAGGGGGGCGGGGCCGGGGTGCGCTACTGGTCCAGCGCAGCGCGCGGCGCCGGGGGTGGCCGATGGCGCTGGCGGGCCGCGCGGGGAGGGGATGCGGTGGAGCTGCCGTGGGGGTGGCCGCCGACGCCGCCGACGCCGGTGCTGAGGCTGCCCGCCTGCTCCTCGCAGTGTACCGGTCCGCGGTGGGCCAATATGGCGGCTCGGAGCCGCGTGGCGCGCCGGCGCTGCTGGAGCGGGGAGGGAGGGAGGGAGGCGGGGGCACTTTTCACGATCTACATCCGCATTGGGCCAACAATAACATCGACACTTTGCCCTTATCAGGCTTTTCATCGACAGGGCCGTGATTACATGGCTCCGGCCTCCGGGCTCGGGGCTCCGGGCTCCGGGCCCAGCCCTGTTGGGGAGAGTGGCCGCGTCTTCGTCTCCCGGTGCACAAAGGATACCGGGCCGGCCAGCCGTCGGCAGCAGGGACCGCGCCGCTCCGCCACGCCGGGCCCCGCCGGGCCCCGCGTGCTCGTGATACGGCCTTTTGTGCCGAATAAATCCGACAGAAACATTCTTTCGATTCTTCTCTGAAATTGGTTCGTAGTTGGGAAAGCGTGTCCAAAAGTTTGACATGCCGCGGGTATCGGCGGTCGGACGGGGCGGACACCCCGGCAGACAGACGGACAGGCAGGCCGACAGACAGGTAGACAGACAGACAGACAGACAGACAGAATGACAGACAGACAGACAGACAGACAGCCGGGAGAGAAGTGAAACATGAATGGAACTCGGGATGAATGGGTAGAGGTGCCCCCTCCCCTCCCTTCCCTCCGTCTCTCTCTCTCTCTCTCTCTCTCTCTCTCTCTCTCTCTCTCTCTCTCTCCCTCTCTCTCCCTCCCTCCCTCTCGTGCCCCCTGCCCCCCTCCGCCCGCCCAGATCATGAAGTCGGCGTCAGCGCGCGGAGGAGGCTGCGGCGGCGGCCCTGAGGCTCCCCGGAGGCTCCCCGGAGGCCCCCGGAGGCCCCCCGAGTCCCCCAGGGGGGCGCTCTTGGCCTTGGCGAGCCGTGGGCGCCGCGGTGCCGTGGTGGCCGGGTACGGCCGGGTACGGCCGGGTGCCAGCGGGTACCTGCTAACCGCACCGGGCCGGCGGGGGAGATGCGTGCCTCTGTGGCCCCGCGGCCGGCGGCCCGCGGCAGCCAGCCTCATGCTCATGACTCCGTGCACAGCGCGCCGCCGAGGCTCCGCCCGTAATGGTCCCGAAACTAGCAGTCACCGTGGTCCTTGGGCGCCCAGCGGCAGCAGCAGCAGCAGCAGTCCGGGCCCGGTCACTGCCCACGCTTTATTAGTGCTACCGACGATTCTCTCCTCCTGTCTCACTCGCTCCTGTCTTCCTCCTCTTTTTTTCACTTGTTCTTTATCATTCTCACTTCCCGTGTGCGGGCACGGACCATCTATGGTCGGCGCTGGGGGCGGCGGCGGCGGCGGCGGCGGCGGCGGGCCGGGACTGCTAGGAGAGTGTCGACACATGTTTGTGTGAACGTGTGTGTGTGTGTGTGTGTGTGTGTGTGTGTGAGTTGCAGCGGTCTTGTGGGGTGGTAACTGATTCGGATAGAAAACTATGTATGAAATGGAGGGGAGGGGCGGGGGTTAAGATGTGGTCCCCGGGGCACTCGAGTCGCCTTTTCTTCTGGCTCCTCAACGACGAGGACGGCGACGGCGGCGTCGGCTCCGCTCTCCGGCGTGACTTTGGCAGTTTCCGCCGGCCCCGCGCCACGCTCCGCGGCGGCTCTGCCCGTCCACGTGGCCTCTGGTGCCTCTGGCCGTCTCTCTCTCTCCTGGCCGGGCCTCCGGGCCGCCGGGCCGCCGGGCCGGGCGCTCTACGCGGTGCGCGCAGTGCTTGTCCTTGACGGCGGGGCAGCCGAGTCGGGCCGAGCCGGATGCCGCGGGCCGGAGCAATGACAGCAGGCAGGCAGGACGGAGGCAGAGGCCCGAGGCAGAGGCCCCCGCAGCCTGGCGCCTCCCTCGGAGAGCCGCTGCCGCCGCCGCGGCCGCGGCGCACGTGTAGTGTAGCAGGTGCAACTGGAGCACCGACACATCTCGTGACCACGCCGTCGGCCCCGGAATGCGAGGCGAATCGAGTATTGGGGCGTCGGGCCCGGGCCTTCCGTCATGCCCCCCCCCCTCTCTCTCTCACACACACACACACAAACACACACACCACGGGGGGCCCCCACCGGACCCCGCCGCCCGGCCCCCGGGGCTCTGTTCGTCTGGCTACCGGGATACGCGTGTGTTCTCTTTTCGTGGAGGGCGGCGCCGCGCGAGGGGAGGAGAGAGGGCCTCGTCAGGGGGGCGGCCGGGGGGAGCCGCGGGGGCCGCGCGTCCTGCAGTGCCGTCCTGCGGCCGGGGTGTCCACCTCGGCGCAGGACGTCGCGGGCTGTTCTGGGAAATGAAAAAAAATATATTGAGGGTCGGCGTGCGAGCAGCGCAGCGCGGCAGAGCGCCTCCAGAGGGACTCCAGGGGGACTCCAGGGGGACTCCAGGGGGACTCCAGGGGGACTCCAGAGGGACTCTAGGGGGACTCCAGGGGGACTCCAGAGGGTCCGGCCGACAGGTGCGAGGCGAGGTACTCTGACAGGCCGCGTCCGCGTGCGCACCGCCTCCCTGTAACGGTGCGGCACCGACAACGCCGCGGCCCGAGCAGCGGTGCAGCCCGAGCCGGGGCGGCCCCCGACGGGAACCGGACTCCGTAAATTTGACGCAAATCTGTTGTGATCAGAACGTCGAAACAAAAATTCCAGCGCTGGCCCACCGGGGGGCAGCAACTCTAGCGTAAAACTCAAAAAATTCAACAATTTTAGGAAAAGCAAGAGAGGATACAATTTTCGAACCAACTATTCCCTGTGCGGTGATTCGACGCCTCAGACCGCGCGGCCACGCCGATATTGTTGGGAGGCGTCACGTGGATAAGGGATCGTCTACAGACATAACCGAAAAATATTAACCAGTACCTGAGAATAACCAGTTATTTTCCCAATAAACAGCGATTTTTTAAAAACACTTTTTTTTGGTATGAGAATCGTTTGAAACACCGGTTCCCTGGTACACCGAAGTTAAGCGGCAGGCCCTCTGGGTAAAACCAGGGGTCGTAAGGTTTTGTCAATTTCAATTCGTTTTCGAGTTTTTTTTAAAAATTAAAGCGTCTTGGCGTTGAAGTTGGCAGTATTGGAGTGCCGCTCTTGCCTCACTAGCGCCTTCTCTCTTCCTACCCCAGTTCTGTGGCGCCATCTCTCGGCGGGGAACCGAAATTCGGGCGCGCGAGTGCGGCTACAATGACACCCCCCGTGGGAGTCGAATAGTCGATAAAAAGGTCGACGGACGTGTCTTTGTCTGGCGCTTTTGGCTTGGAAAACACGTCAAACTCGCGCCACATCTGCGCTGAAACGTTCTGCGCCGGCCGCCGAGCGCGGCCGCGTGGCGGGACTGCCTGCCCGTCCCCGCACCGTCCCCGCGTCCACGCCGCGCTCCTCGCCTGAACGGGGGCAGGAAGACTTTGCATCTTCGGACGTGTGCCGCGCGGCCGGCCTGCCGGCCACGCCCTCGGAAGGATGAGTCTGAATGAATTAGTGACGGGTGTAGAGCGGCGGCGGCGGCGGCAGCCCGGCAGGCCGCGGGGTTGACGTGTTGATGAAGGGCCGCTGACTGACGGCTTTCCATTCGCCACACAAAAATTGATTGATTGCACCGGGAAATGGAGGGAAGGGAGGCTTTTCGGAGTGCGGATGGGGTGGCCTCGGCCCCACCGCCTCGCCTCGCCGCGCCGCGCCTTCTCCGACAGCCGGCGACACTGCGGGATCACCTTCCGTCTGCCCGCGCGGCCGGCCCCAGGCTAGAGAGACTTTAGAGAGTGTCCGAGACTCTCTACCCGAGACCACCGCGCCCCCGATAACCTAACCCGTGTGCAGCGCGGGGAGGGGGTGGGGGGAGCGGGACGCTTGTGTGCCAAAGCTCTTCAGCCCTCTCACACCAAACAGACGGACGGGGATAAAATATGCATGGGCAGTTAAAATTGTCGGGCGCACTGGACTTTAGCGGCGGCGGCGCGGCGCGGCCGTGTTCGCTGAGCAGCGGGCCCGCCCTCCTCGACCCCCCACCCCCTCCCCTCCCTGCCCCTACGGGGGCGCCGCGCGGAATGGATCGATCCCTCTGCAGACCGTGCCCCGCCGCCGTACGTCTGATATACCCCGCGGCACAGAGCCCGCACGGCACAGAGCCCCACGGCACGGCACCGCGGGCCGCGAGGATAACACGCCGCCGACCGAAGCTGACTGCTGCAACACATTCGTCTCGTCCCGCACCGCCTAGGACGTTCACCGAACGCGCGCGTGCTGCTGCCTTTTATACTTGCAGTGCGCAAACCCAGCCCCCCTCCCCTCCCCTCCTCTCCCCTCTCCCGGTGCCTGCAAGGCTTGCGTGCCCGCAGTCCCCCCCCCCCCCCCGCCGCCGAGCCCCAGCCCCTCAGCGGCGGGCGGGGTGGGGGCCGCGAGGGGTGTGATAAAGTATGGGGTCGCCCCTCTCATTTATAGAAATCCGTTCATTGTGCCGGCCGGTCCGGCGCTAGAAAACCATTTATAACATCGGACAAATTTTTTTTTGAGGCAGGGGGGGTTGGTTTATTAAGTAGTTTTTTATTTGAAGTGAGGGATAAGATGAGGAGAATTTAAAGTAAAAGATTTTTGGGTTAAATGTAAATTTTAATGTACTGCTTTTTACACTATTTTTTTTTCTTTGTTGCTGTACACACTGGAGACGGTGGCGTTGCGCTGGGCCCGGCCGGCCTGAGGCAGGGCGCTGCTCGTAACGTAACCACTTTGCCGTGCCGTGAGGGGTGGCTGGTGGCTGGTGGCGGCAACACACAATATCCATGCCGTACGTACAGCACAGCACAGCGCAGCACCACGTCGACGCCGCTGCTTTGACGGCCAGCCTCGGCCCCTCCTCCTCCTCCTCCTCCTCCTCCTCCTCCTCCTCCTCCTCTTCCTCTTCCTCCTTCTCCTCCTCCCCGCACTTGTCAATACCGCCGTGTCTGCCGCCGCCGCGCCGCCGAGTTGTTTGCGCACCACTGATTAATGTGTCCACCGTGCGCTGCCCGCGGCCGGCCCACCTGCCACGCCGCGACGCCTCCACGCCCCCACGCCCCCGCCGGCCCGAGCCGAGCCGAGCCGCACTGCAAGGAACTACACTGTAGGGGACGCCAAACGACAGGGCATTTCGGAGCGCCCCGCTGGTGGAACACCCTGGAGGAGTAACCCATTGGAGGAATGCCCTATAATGGAGGAATGTGCCTTATTGGAGGAATACCCCACTGGAGGAATGCCCTATTGCTGGAATAGTGGACTGTCACGGAATACACAGCCTGCTGCCGGGGAAGTCTGTCGTCAGAACATCCATTATTCGAGCACCCGATTTTGAAAGCAGCCGGTAACCTGAACTCGGACTCGACTCTCCTCGGCTTGCGAACTGCACCCTGGCCCGCCGCACCGTCGGGCGCGCGGAGGCGTGTCCGTGTCCGCGGCGTGTCAGCAGCGTGTCGGCGGCCGGCGGCGGCCGGCAGATGCGCGCCCCTAACTGCAAATGGAATGCCGCATACATTGCACCTGCCGCCGCGGCCGGCTGCCCGCACGGCCGCGCTGCTGCAAACGGAAATGCATTGGCGTCGCACTATCGCCGCTCAATCTCGCCCGCACTTGCGCTGCCCCGCCCCGCCCGCCCCGCCCGCCCCCGCGCTGGTGTTTCGCCATGCCGCCGCCGCCGCTGCTACCGACGCGGTGGTCGTTGTTGTTGTTCTGCGGCGCGGCTCCCGCTCCGCGCTTCCGCCGCGCTAATCGCGCCCGATGCAGTGCTGATGATGATGACGGCGAGGATGATGATGATGATGATCCCATCGCGGTGTCCGCAACACGCTCCGCTCTAGTCTGATTCTCCCGCCCCTCGCCGTGTCCCGGTTTTGTCGCGCCGCAGCGGCGCTGGCTGTGGCCGCCGCGCCCGGCCACGCCCCGCCACGCCCTGCCACGCCCCGCCACGCCCCGCCGGAGGGGTGCCCCGGCCCGGGCCGGCGGTAGCGGTGCCCT
Organism: Megalurothrips usitatus; assembly: GCA_026979955.1. Taxonomy (NCBI): domain Eukaryota; kingdom Metazoa; phylum Arthropoda; class Insecta; order Thysanoptera; family Thripidae; genus Megalurothrips; species Megalurothrips usitatus. Next base: position 15,112,081 of record CM049593.1, read on the forward strand.
TCTCCCGATGCCTCTAACATTTTGGCGGGCGAAAGGTCATGCAAATGCTCCCCGGTCGGTGCCGATATTATTAAGAGAGGCGGAGGGGAGGCCGCGTGCTGGCTTCTGTGCGACCCCCCCCCCCCCCCCGCGCCCTGCCCTTTCTGGCTGTTTTCCGCACTGCCGGGCGCCGTCCTCGAGAGCCCCGCCCGCTTCGTGTGCCGACCGATACGACAGAAATGCATAGTCGATACCCCCCGCGTGCCCCGCGCCCCGTCCCCGAGAGCCCGCCGCCGCGGAGGTAGCCGTGCCGGAGCCGCTTGAGCCCGGGGTATCGACCGCGCCGCGGGGGGGGCGGGTGGAGGGCCGCGGCTGCCAGCGGAGGTGCCAGCGTGGCCGCCGCCGTGGCCGCCGAGGCTCAGGTGTGATAAACCGCCGCTGAGGTTTCGGCCCCGCGACATGAAATATCTCCACGGCCCGCGCCCCTCGGCCGCGGCTCCGTCACATATCCAGGACCATTAGCGAGCGACCGACAGTCCTGTTCGGCGCGCGCCGCAGCATGCGGGGACTAAAGCTGCGGCTGACAGCCGCCGCTCGTAAAGTGCGTCCTGACATTCGCCCGGTTGGCACCGCCGGCCAGTGTTGGCCTGCGCCCCCTGCGCCGCGCCGGCACCAGTTGGCACCCCTGCGACCGACAATGCCAGCTGTGCCGCCCTGCCTGGGCCTGGCGGCCGGCCGACCGGCCGGGCTGTAATGTGATGTGAGTGTCGGTCGGAATCTCCGCGGCCGCCTCACCGCCTCACCGATGTGGGTTACGAGCCGAGGTTAAGACTCGGCGCGTGTCGCTGCAAGGGTGTGGCCCCGCCGACAGCGCTGCGCCCCGGAGGCCGCCCCGGAGGCCGCCCCCGCCGCCGCGGCCTGCAGGGGCCTGCAGGGGCGGGGCCAGCGGCGCATGCGCGGGCCGCCGCGGCCGCCACCCCCGACGCGCGGGCCCCGTGGACGACGGCCTCGTGAGAGGGCCGCCCGCACACCGCTCGGCCAGTCGGGGGTTGGTCACCAGGAGGGGTTGGTCACCAGGACGGCGGCGCAGCTCGGCAGGGCGGCTCGGGGCGCGGCGGCCCGGCACCAGGGCGGGGCGCACGCGGCGGCAGAGGCCCTCCCAGGACGGTAAGTCAAGTCCGGCGACGGCGGCGACGTCCTCAGGTCGACTCCAGGGGCAACGCGTGAGCGCGAGCCGCTGCCTCTGTGCGTTCCTAGTCTTGATCGCGGCGAAGGTGACCTCGGCGACGATCGACCCCTGCCGCCAGGCGGGCCGCGGGCCCAGCGGGGCCGCAGGGCGCCAGCCGGAACGCAGAGACCCACACGCGCGTCCCATTTCTGGCCGCCGTTCTGCGGCGCCTCGTCATGTCCCGTGCGGCGGCGGCGGCGTCATCCCGACGTGTCGTCGCCGTGGTCGTCGTGTACAGGAAGCGGGGCGTCGCAAAATGGTTGTACTGTAACACGGGGGAAGAACGACTACAAGGAAAATTTTGTTGTATCGCGGCGCTGGTATCTTCCGGCCGACGGCACCGACGGGGCGGGGGCGGCCGCGGTGTGCGAAAGTCTCCCAGAGGCGCGCTTTGTTACGGTGGGAAGACATTGTCCCCCGCTAGATCGACACAAACCTGTCGGCAGGAGCGGAATTAATGGAACTCGCGGCGGAATACCGCTTTCCGGCCGCGTCCGACTCGACGGGACGCGCGCCGCGCCGCCTCGGCCCGTCCCAGTCTCGGGGGGCGTCGTTGCGGACGTTCCTGAAAGCGTAATGAAAATACTCCCAAAGAGGCCGGGCGGGGTGAGGCGCGCGGACCGGATCGGGTCGGGTCGGGCGGCGACGTTGTTCCGAGGGAGGGAAATTATGAATGAATCTTGTTAGTCCGGGCCGCGTAATGACTGTGCTGCCGTCATGGCGTCATGGCGCCGCCCGTCGCTGCCCGGCCGTACTGCGGTGCCGCGGCCGTGTCCCTTCACACATCGGCGGCCCGGAGGCCCCGGAGGCCCGGCCCCGGAGGCCCCCGTCACACCCACGCAGTGCACGCAGCCGGGCCGGCAAGCCTCGCGCGCCGCCCGCGCAGCGCCGCCACCGTACTGCCTCCGCCACGCCGCCGCCCCGCTTTATTATTTTATCCCCACCTGCCGTGCTTCTCCTGCTTCCTCCTCCACCACCACCTTTCCTTCCTCCCTTCCTCCTCCTCCTCCTCCTCCTCCTCCTCCTCCTCCTCCTCCTCCTCCTCCTCCCGTGTGTTGTACTGCCGCGCAGCGATTACTGCACCTTGTTGTTATCTTTCGGTTCCGTGCCAGGGGGCGGCATAAGTATGGCCGCGCGCGCGCGTACGCACACACACACACACACACACGCGCGCGCGCGCGCCCTCAATTCAAACCGCGGCCGAATCCTGGATTTCCTTCCGTTTTGACCGCGCTTCCAGCTTCGGCTTTCCCACGTACGTCCCGCGCCCCCATCACCACTCCCTGCTGCCTCTGCTCTCTTGGCGCACGGACCTCCAGACCAGGAGTCCTCACTTGTTTTTCTCCGTTCATACTGTAATTCGGAGCGCCCTCTCGTGGACGGGGACTCCGGGGACCCTGCTATGGGCGCCTACGACTTGAGCCGGTCGGTCTGCCGGCGGCCCGGTACCATTCACGCGTTCATCGCGTCGCTCATTCGTTTGCTCGGCCATTCATTCATTCGTTCGTTCGTCCTCTCGTTCATTTCGCCCGTCCGCTCGCCGCTTCCTTCGCGCGGCCAGCCGAGCGTGGCGGTAAGGCGCGCGGCCGGGGAGGGCAAACTGTCCGAATAAACTGGTTCAAAGAAGCGCCGTGCGCCGTGCACGCGGCAGGCGAAAACGGGTTTGACAGAGCGCCAGCAGCGAGTGCGAGAGGGACAGAAAACACATAGAAATGTGAGAGAGACAGAGAAGGGAAGGGGAGCGAAACATAAAAGAAGAGCGGGAGGAAAAAGGAAGGAAGATGGCCGTGGTCTGCAGGCGACATAATGCACTGCTTCTGCGAACTGCATCATAACGACTGTTGCACTGGGCCCGCCACGGCCCCGCCCCACCCCGCCACGGCACTGTGCGCTCAGGCCCCCGGCCGCTAACTAATTTATAAAAATCATTTTAATGACAGGAGAGGAAACATAAAAATAACAATTAGTCCGTAATTGGTGTCTTGGTTCGGGGAGAGGAGGGGGGGGGGCATATCATTTCACTGGACGCGCAGCGCGCCGGAGAAAGGAAAAGGAATCCGGATAGGAATTTCTCCGCTCGCAAGGTTATGTTCGGAAGCCGAATGCTCCCGTGTCCGTCTGTTGGAGAGAGAGAGAGAAGGAGGGGGGGGGGGCGGTGTAGAATGCGTTGCTGAAAAATATCAGAGTGCACGGGACCGACTCTGGCGTGGCAGAGTTCTCAGCACGAGGGGCGTGCGTCTGTGTGTGTGTGTGTGTGTGTGTGCTCCCGAGGGTGCCGATGCCGCCGGCGGGGTGTTTGGCGAGGCGGCCTGGCGGCGCTGCCGTGTGGTCGCCATGGCGACGCGTGACGTCACACAGCCAACCCCCTGGCAGCCGCGGCAGGTGCGAGCGAGACAGACTGTCGCGTTACCACTTGGGACCGGGTTTGATAAGACCTCCGATCGTCTCTCCAGGGCCGTGCTCGAGCGCGGGCACTGCGGTGTGCGACCGGGGCGGCGGCGGCGCGGCGCCTTCCCTCTCTGTCTATCGCGTTCGAATCCCGTTCCGGAGGGAGAGAGAGGAGGAGAGCGAGAGAACTCACTCAGGGTGCAGTTAGTTTCTGCCGAACGCGGTCCGAGCCAACGGCGCTTTAATGACATCCACGCGGAAATGCACGTCGGCCGGTGGCTGGCGGCGCGGGGCCGCGGGGGCCGCGGGGGCCGGGGGGCCGGGGGGCCGGCAGCGGAGCAGCGTCCCCGCCTAGAGCGTCCTGGAGCTTGGCGGGGGCCCCGGCAGAGGGCGTGCGCGCGCGGTGCAGCCGGGTGCAGCATGTGCTCCTGCCGGACCACCACCGCCGCACCCTGCCCTGCGCCGGGCGCCTCCTAGCACCGCAGGAACATGTCGTCCGTGCGGCGATGCAGAGGTGCGTCCGTCCTGTGCCACTTCCCTGTGGGAGCGCGGCGGTGCAGGCGGGCCGCTGCCAGGGCCGCTGCCAGGGCCGCTGCCGGGCCGCTGCTGTTTCGGCGGCACCTTCCTGCCCGGCGGTACCCCGTCGGTACCCCGGCCGCCTGCCGCGACGAATCGGCCGGTATCACAGCTGCTGCCTCCTCTCTCTCTCTCTCTCTCTCTCTCTCTCTCTCTCTCTCTCTCTCTCTCTCTCTCTCTCTCTCTCTCTCTCATCGTTTTTGTTTCCCCCTCTTCATCGTTTCAGTACTTTTGTTTCGTTCTTGATCGTTGACTACCTGTCGCTTTATCCTTTTTGCCCTTCCGCTGTCGTTTCTTGTAGAACCTCCCCCCCGCACCCTCTCCCTTTAACACCCGCTCTCTCTCTCTCTCTCTCTCTCTCTCTCTCTCTCTCTCTCTCTCTCTCTCTCTCTCTCTCTCCCTCTCACCGTTCCCCCACTGTCCCCAGTTCTGACGAGTCGCGAATCGATGTTTTTTTTTTGTATTTCTAAGCCGCCCTCGCCCCCGGTAAGCACGGCGGTGGCGGTCGGGTCGGCGTGTCGTCAGCGCCTTTGTCCCCGCTGCGGGCGGCGGGCGGCGCGGCCTGGACTAAAGCCCTAGAGTGGGCTTTAGCCTGGACTAGTCCGGCCTCCCCGCGGACGCAGCGCAGAGCCCAGGCAGCGCTGGTCGCCTCTGCCTCTGTGGCGCGTCAGCGTCGTCGTCGGCGAGAAACGTGAGAAAATGAGTCGAAAATGGAACGAAGCGCGCCGTCGCGTCGCCGCGGCCGGAGGCGTCGGCAGCGGCGCGCCGCGTCGGGGAAAAAGATTTCTCTGCATCCAGCCAGCCGCGGCCGAAAAAGGCCCCAATGCAACCGCAGCGAGCGGGGCAAGGGGGGGGGGGGGACAATGGCGGGAGGGGGGGGGGGGGGCAAATCCTCCGGCCTATTTAATTCTCTCGAAGCGTGACACCACTTTGAGCTAAAAGCGGTCCTTGCCTCCTTCTGGCCAGGGAAGCGCGGCGGCGGCGGCGGAGGAAAAAAAAAGGATGAGGAAAGAGGGGAAAACGATGACGCCGATAGAAGTTTCAGAGAAGAAAATGTAACGAGGGGGGCGGGGGGGGGGGGGAGGGAGGCGTGACTTGCAGTTTGCACAGGACACGCATAGCCGGGCCGGCTCCGCACCGCTCCAGCACCGGCAGCGCCTACAGAGCGCGACCCGCTGGAAACACCTCCCCTTCCGCTGGAGTCCGCTGGAGTAGTTGTGGTCCCCGACACTGTTTCGGGGGCCGTTCGGCCGAACGCTTAACTGGCTAGCTCTCCGCGTCGCCCAGACAGCGCCTTCCGATACAGTATGGGAAGACAGAGACGGACAGTAACATATAGAAAGTGCGACAGGAAGATTTTTTTTAAAAAATTATGAACGAGGAACCGCCCTCTCGGAAACGCGAAAAACAACAGTGTGGTGAGTGGTCGACGACCCCTCCCCCCCTCCCTCCCTCCCCCCGCCCCCCTCGAAATTGTGGCGCGCGGCTTTTGCGCCAGTGCACCGCTCTTGATGTTTATCTCTTTTGTTCAAACCGTGACCGCACTGGCGCCATTTGCAAAAAAAAAACCCCCTCTCTCTCTCTCTCCTCTCTCTCTCTCTCTCTCTCTCTCTCTCTCTCTCTCTCTATTTCTAGGCTCGTTTCGCAGTCCGAAACACCTAATTTCGGCGCCAGCCCTCATTACAGCAGAGTAAGAGCAAGGGAAATAAAAATAATAATAATAATAATACTGATTCGCCTCTGTGAAATATGCATTTCACCGCGCAGCCTCTTTCGGCCGTTTCACTCTTTTTTGCGCGCGATACTGAGCGCGACGACGGCGCATGGTGCGATATGCTGTGCATTGAATAAGCAGCGCGGCGCGGCGCGGCGCGCGGCCCAAAACGTGACTAATAATATGTAAGCACACGGGCGCATCGGGCGGCACCGCCAGACACTCCGTGCGCTCCGTGCGCTCCGCGGCGCTCGCTGCAGCGCCCTGCGCGCTGCACTGCATGGGTCCCGGCCCGCCGCGCCGCGCCGTGCTGCTAGGTACGTGGAACCGTCCCGGAGCGGGGCCTCCGGGGGGGCCGCCGGGGGGCCGCAGGGGGGTCGGGGCACGGCACGGTGATGCACGGATACACTGTCGGGGAACCTGCTGCTGTAAGGGAGACGGGGGGCCGCGGCCGGCGGGGAAGGCGGAGCAGCACTGCATGCTGAGGCGGGCAGAAGGTGCAGCACCGCGGAGAGGCAAACAGTTCGACAGGCGCGAGCGGCGGTGTTGTTCGCGGGTGCGGACCACCTCTCGTGGTTGAGGGGGCTCTACTTTTCGCCCACTTTTCCGGCACAGCCCGCCGCCGCCGCCGCCGTCGGGCTTGGCTGGCCTGCCTAAGGACTCCTCGCTGGCCGCGGGGCACTGGCACCGCCGCGGACAAGGCACAGAGCGGGGAAGCAGCGGCGCAGCGCTGCTGGCAGGCAGACGGGACGGGACGGGACAATGATTTCGAGATAATCTGCGCCGGGCTGGTCGTACGACGAGGCAGGGCTCGGGCCTCCGTGCGCTCTGCCTCTGCTGCCGCCGCCGCTGCCGCCGCCTCCGCTGTGCCCCCGGCCGAGCTCATCTGAACTCAGCGCGGCGTGAACTGGAGTGAATGATCCCATCATGCCTTTTCCTGGCCGGCAGGCGAATCCGAATTACCTCGCCCCCCCCCCCCCCCCCCCCATCCTCCGTGTGCCCGCGGCTCCCAGCGATTTGTCCATTTAAATGTCCCTCCGAGCGCCATTAGAGCTCGGGCCGCTGCCTGCCTGCCGGTGTTAGGAAACCCGGCCGATCGGACTGTCACAACACCGCCGAGGGAGCGCGAGCACGGCGGCCACGAGATCCGTTTCGCATCGCGAAGCGACGGCGGCGGCAGCGGGGGCCGCAGTTACAAACGGCCACGGGTTTTGTCGTCACGCCCCGCGGGTCCTGTGCGCGTGTGTGTGTGCGTGCGTGTGCGCGTGTGTGCGTGAAGAGCTGCACTTTTGCCTGCTTAAACCCTTTCGGTGTCCGAGAAGATGCCGGTCCGGTACGGCGAGCGCAGCGCCGCGCGGCCGATGGCCCCCCCCCCCCCCCCCCACGCCACGCCACGCCACGCCACGCTCGTTACCCGACATGCGCTAGAGGGCGCGGGAAACGGCGCGGAAACCGAGTTGGGGGGCAACAAACCCGACTCCTGCCGCGTCGCGTCGCGCGTGCGGCGCGAAGTTCCGCGGAGCACATCGCGTGCGCGCGCGCCGAGGTCCTGGAAGCAAAGCGCTCGGAGAGATATTCCGGGCGAAAACATCGGGTCGAGAATGGGGAAAAAAAGAGAGAAAAACAACGAATTTGTGTATTCAACAACGTCCGCCCGGAATATGAGGCGTTCTTACGAGTGCGGCACGAGGAGAAACGTTTGAGGAATATGAGGCGGTGACTCGTCTAGCCCGGTCGGCGGGGCGGCAGAGGCGGCGGCGGCGGCGGCGGCGGCGGAGCGCCTGCCAACTCCGGGGTAGGCCGGCCGCGGCGCACGGGTGTGCCCCGTGCGGCCCGCCCGCCGCCGTGGCCGCCGCCGTGGCCGCCGCCGTGCTCGGGGAACAGCAACAGCAGCAGCAGTACAGTCACAACACGACACGGCTGCTCGCATTAATTCATCGCACATCAAAACTCCGTCCAGCAGTTGTGCCCCCGCCTCCGCCGCCGCCGCCGCCGCCTGGGCGCCCGGTCCGGCCTCCGGCCATCCGTAACGCGGATTAGCGATGCGCTGTTTATGTACGCCCCGGTCGCCGTATGAGTTTGGTCTCGGCGCGGCACGCTCGTGGGCGGGGCGGCGGGGCCGGCGGGGCGCGCGGGGCCCTCTGCCGCCCGCGGTCATGAGAAAGTCGGATGTGGGAACTGCATTCCATGAAGCCGAGCAAAAACAAAGCTGGCCGACGCCCTCGCCGCGGCCGTGGGCCGGGGGCCGGGGGGGCGGGCCGCCGGGCCCCCGAGGCTCCGCGCCGCGCTGCAGCAGCGGCCGCGGACACGCGGACAACCGCGCGTTGGTGGCTCCATCGGCGGATTTGAGTGTATGGTTTGGGGCAGCGCGTACGCGGCGGACTGCCTGGCTGCCAGGCTGGCTGGCCGCCTGGCTACTGGCCGCCTGCCCGCTCGGCTGGGCGGCTAGCGGTACGGGCCGCGCTGTACGCCGCAATGGGTACCGGGTACGTACGTACGCACGCGCACTAGTGCTTCCGTTAGCGGGGCCCCGCGGCCGCGCTGCTGCAAAGCACTGCGAGAGAGACGCTGCTGGCAGGGAGGGAGCGACTCCCGGCCGCGGGACGCGGGGACGCGGAGAAGGAATAAAATAACGCTCCCGATCCGTTCCTGGAAACGGCGGCGGCAGCGGCCGGGAGCCGGGGCCTGTCGTAAAGTAATTCGGGCCGGGAGGCTTTCTCACCGCCGTGTCAACGCTGCGCGGCGCTGCATCCAGCCGTCGTGACGGCGCCCGTGACGGCGCCCGACGCGGCCGGGGGCCCCGCGGTTAGCCGTCCTGCCCCCTCCCCCCCCCCCCCCCGTGTTTTTTCCCCTCCGTTCCTAGTAGGCTCCGTGAGCGCAGCGCGGCGTGTTGTGGGTGGTGGGGCGTGGCGGGGCGTGGCGGGGCGGCGGGGTGCCGGGCTCCGGGCGAAACATTCTAGACTAGATTGCCCATGGCCGCAGTTTGTTTTGCAGGCACGCCTGCAGGGCGTTCACCCCGCCCCGCCGTGCCTCGCCGTGCTCTGTAGCTGTGATCCCGGCCGCGCCGCCACTCGGCACGGCACGGGACGGGACGGCGGGCCCAGGAGAGCAGCTCCCTTCCCTCTGCACTTAGCCAAATGGACGGCTCGGGGCTACGGGGCCTTTGTTCGTTTGGGACACCCCCAGAACATCCTTTATACAAGTTTTAGTGCCCCCCACCGCCGCCTCCTTCCGGCGTGTAATTTTAGTGCCGTTCTGGTTAGATGTTGATGTTAACATTCAGAAAATGGGAAGAAGAAAAAAATCCCTGGATAAAATGTCCTTTTGATGCTCGTGCTTAACTGTGTCGTCATCATCATCAGCAGCGAGTCGCACACACGGTAGTGGCGTAGCTCGCCTCCCCCCCCCCCCCCCCCTATCTCTCTTTCCCTCTCTCTCGCTACTGCCGCGGCGAGTGAGAGGGGGCAAGGCATTGTATGCTAATGAGGGCGTAAGGTCCGCTGCACCCCTGCGGCCCTGCGGTCCCAACAGAGCCGGGGTAACGTATCTGCCGCCCCGGCCGGCCGCAGCTGCGGCGGCTGAGGCCGCGGGTTCGACTCCCGCCCGGGGGGGCCCCGGGGGGTTTTTACTCATTGCGCCGTTGCGCTGCCGGTCATGAGCCCGGCATGAGCGGCCGGTGTGCTAATCTGGCCCCGGCGTGCAGTGCAGTGCAGGCCTGGCTGGCGGTGGCGTGTTGCACTTTTCGTACACTTTCGTACACTTTCGTGCACGCTCTCCGTGCACAGCTCTCCCGCCGCGGCGCCGCTCTCCCGCTCCCTTCCCTTTCTCCGGCACGCTCCGTGTGACAAGGCGGCGGCGGCGGTGGTGTCGGCGCGTGCCGCGCTCGCCTCCTTTGACGTGCCGCACACGCACGCACGCCACGCCACGCGGCCGCACGCGCGCGTGGGCGCGATGCGAGACGGGCGTGCGCGTGCACGCGTGCCCGCCACGCCCACCCCCGCCGCACCGCCGCGCTGTTTGTTCCGCGTACCGTCTCACGAAACGTCAATCTTCTCTCTTTTCTCCCCACATAGTTCTTGTTTTTATTTTTATTTTTTTCATTTCTCCTAAGGCCGCTCGGGGCCTAATGGCCGCCTCTGCTACCGCCGCTACCGTGATAAGGCGGTTGACAGGGAGAGGCGCAGAGCCGCTCGCGCCCGTAATCAGCGTTACTCATTACAAACGCGGACGCACACAATTACCCAAATTTTTTAATATTCTTTTTTTTTTGTTCCACCCCGTGGCCGCTCAAGAGCCGCTCATCTCCCCATCTCAGCACACTCAGGTGTGTGTGTGTGTGTGTGTGTGTGTGTGTGTGGTGGCGACGTGCTGATGAGGGACTGTAAGGGGGCTGCGGGGGCCGCGGCGGCGGCAGCCCCGTCGTCACAGACGGGGCCTCCGGCTGGAGCCTAGAGAGACTCTCAGAGTCTCTCTACTGGAGCCTCGGGCTGCAGCCGGGCCGCGCGGGCAGCCGGCGCTCTAATCAATACACACGTGCATACTGCAGCAGTCCTCGCACGGGCCGGCGCTGCCGCCACGCCGCCACGCCCCGGGGCCGCTGCTCTCCGCTCTGGTCGTGGCCCCGCCGCCCCGCCGTGCGGCCTCCGGGGAATAAGACATGAGCCCTGCACCGGGGCGTCGTGGTATCGATTCCGTCTAACCTCTCTTCCTCTTTCTGTCTTTCCGCATGTTTCTCTCATCCGTCCCCCCCCCCCCAGATCTAGCTCTCTCTCCCCCCCCCCCTCTCTCTCTCTCTCTCTCTCTCACTCTCTCTCTCCTCTTTCTCCCCCCCCCCCTCCCGCCCCTCCTCTCTCGGACGTGACGCAGGGCGGGGGGGCTAAATGATAATTGCGGTGCGCCCTGATCCACATTCACATTAGCGTTGGAGAGGTTCGTCCCGAATAGGCCACAGCGCCGGCTCGCCTCGGCTGCAGCGGCGCGGCGCCGGCCGTCTCACTTTGCTTGCCGCCGCGGAATAATTGTGAGGGACGTACCATGAGGCGTCAGAGGAGGGCGGCGCGGCGCGGCGCGGACGGGCACCGTGTGGGCCGTGTGTGCCGTGTCGGGGGGACGTGGCGCGCTGGCGGCGTGCGGGGATGTTCTTCGGGCTTCTATTCTAAAAACATACGTACTCTATCCTCCCGGGCCGGCCGCTGCTCGCGGTGTATCGATTCGACCCCTCGCGGCGGGTCGACGGGCTGGGGGTGGCTGCCCCCGCGGTGCCCATAACGTCTCCCCGCCGGTATTCACCCTCGCCGCCGCTATCTTCCCCGCATCTCAGTACTGCGCGCTACGCTGCTGTAGGCTTGTTCACCCTCCGCTGGCGGCGCCGTGCCGGCCGGGGGCCGCTGCCCGCCGCTGCCTCTGCTAATAACAGCCGGCGGTGTCGGTCCCGGACAATTAACGCGGCGCGGCGCGGGGGAGGGCGTCCATCATTATTAGAGCGGCGTCGCAGAAATTTCTGTCATTTGTGCGCGCAGATGGGGGTGGCCGTGGTGCCTTGTCCGGGACCCCCCGCGGACTGTCCTGCTGCTGCATGGCCCCTCGTCCCCGCGGCCGCCGCCGACTTGACTTCGCCGTCTGTCGTGCATCTAAGTCTCCGCACCGCGCATCGCGGCGCTCGCATCGGCGCAGCTCGTTGCCGTCCTAGTACCGTGCGAGAGAGACAGAGACAGAGAGAAAACGAGAGAGAGAGAGAGAGAGAGAGAGTGTGTGTGAGAGAGAGAGAGAGAGAGAGAGAGAGAGAGAGAGAGAGAGAGAGAGAGAGAGAGAGAATCTCCGAGGTGGTCGCGGTGTGCCTACGGGCGTACATACGCACCAGGCCAAGCTGAGCGGCTCCGACTCCTGACTGACTGATCACTCCGTAGGTCGGCTCGCTGCCGCCCCGCCGCCCCGCCGCCTGCCGTGGGTGACCCTGGCCGAGTGCGCTGCGCCCTCCTCGGGACGGCAGGACGGTACGCGGTCCCACACACTACAGCGGGGCAGTGCAAGCCCGCCGCACGCAGGCACGCACGCACGCACGCACACGGGACACGCGGCACGCTGTCGAGGAGGTCCCCGGTCGCCGCGGCGGCGGTCGTGACTTGACATTTCGCCCCGGCAGCGGACCGGAGTATTTACAGGGCACGCACATGTCCTCCGATCAGCGGGCGACGGGCGGGGGACGGGCCGCTTCCGTCACGAACACTGGCGGGGAGTAATCGCGGACGTCACCGCGCCCTCCGTGTTCATCGCGGTGGTTTTCACGATCCGTGTCGACGGCGATCCCTCCTCCTGAGGCCGCGGCGCGGGGTCCTGCTCCGCGCTGTCACGCGTGTCCCCCGGGAGGGGCACGGCGGAGGCGCGCGGAGCTGCGGAGCACGCCGTCGACGGGGGGGCGACGCCTCGGAGGCAGCCGGGGCTCAACCGTCTCGACCCCCAGCCGCGAGCCGCGAGCCGCGAGCGACCGCGGCAGCGCCAAACCACTGCATCCTCCCTCGTATCTCATCGTCCGGATCTTAATTGGTATAATTAGGTGGGGGTGAAGGGGGAGACTGGCGTTTGTTGTCGTGTCCGCCATTTATTGTATTTAAAAAAAACTCGACTAGCGTGTACAGATATCGTAAGAGCGAACTTGGCAAAAAAAATTTCCCTGCACTGGAACAATTTCAGTTATTTCATCGCAGTGTTTGGTCCGAGTGAGTTTACTTTTTTTCCTTCTCTCTGTCTCTGTCTCTCTCTCTCTCTCTGTTTCCGCTCCCTTGCCCTTCAGACTGCAGCACGACGGCTAGCATGTCCCTTGCTGCTGAGCCAGTGCCGTCACTTCATTACAGCCTCCCCCCCCCCCTCCCCAACCGTCTCGTAAAACGCTTTAATTTCCTCTACTTCCTCCGCTCAGCTCCGCCTGCTCCCGCCCGGTGGGCAGGCCGACCCGCCGCGCGGCGGAGCCGTGCGGGTCTGCCTACGCGGCCGCGCTGCAGGCGCTCCGGCAGCCGTACGGTGCCGTCTCGGTCGCACCCGCCTCGCCCCGCCGAGCGCACGTCCGCGACGTCCCGAGTAAAAGAAGGGGACGGCTGCGGCGGCGGTCTCTGTTAATTACGGCGGCGGGGTGGCTCCGGCTGCGGAGTCGCTTGATATACAAATGGCGGCCGGCCGCGGCGGACGCGGCAGGGATTTAATAGCGGCACGGCGCGGAGCGGAGCAGCTCGCAGCGGAGCAGCACGCCCTCGAGACGCTGTTTGTCTGCGCGCCGCGCGGCGCTGACTCGGCTCTTCGGGTCGGGCTCTGGGGCCTCCGGGGCCTCCGGGGCCTCCAGGGCCTGTGGGGCTCCGGCGGCGACGTTTGAATTGATCGACGTCTTCTGTGTGAGGTCTGGCTCCGGGCCGGCGGCGGGCAGCGGCTCCGGCTGCGGCCTCCGGGCCCTCATGGCGTGGCGACACCCGTGGCGGCCGCGGCTTGCCTCATGCAGGCGGGCAGGCAGGCCCATTGAATTCGCAGAGGGCTATCGACACTGACAATCAGCCTAACGCCGTGACGAATGGCGGCCTGACATGTCCAGGCGGCGCTTCCAGGCCGTGCGTACGCGCGCGCGCGGCCCTGGAAGGCCCTGGAAGGCTCGCCGCGTACACGGCGGCACACGGGTCACTGGAAAAAAAAATAGTTTTTAAAAAAATAAGAAAAAGGCGACGATGCCATCTTCTCCCGTTAAGGGGTACCCCATCCCGTGCGGCTGGAGAAATTTCGGCCCGATAGATTACGGTGGATGAGAGGAGTCGCGAAGAGGAGCGGCGGCACCGCGGCCGCCGCCGGCCGCTCTGCTCCTCGATGCGTAATGAATTTCCCGCGCGCAGCGCCGCGTCCCCGGCACTTTCCCTGCCGTAAAGTAGTGGCCTAAGTACGTGCGCATGCGTGGAGGGAGCGGCGCGGCGGTGCGGCGGCGCGGAGTCGGTCGGTCGTGCGCGTCGTCCAATTTATCAAACATTCTCACGGAAGCGCGGGGCGGCGGCGGGCGGCGCCGGGAGACGCGGGGACGTCGTTACCCGCGGCGTGATAAACCCGCTCGCATCTGCTTACGCACCGAGCCCCCCCGCCACGCCCCGCCACGCCCCGCCACGCCCCGCCACGCCCCGAGCGCGAGGCCTAGTTGTGGCGAAAGTCGCCGGGCGTACGCGCCGCCGGCGCCGCGCACCGCGCCACTGCAACGCGCTGAGCGAGGCGGCGGCGGCGGTGGAGGCGCCCTGCGGAAAATTGAGAAAACCGTGGAGGAGGCCGCCGCCGCCGACGACGACGCCGACGTGGCGCCCCGCGCGCGGCCGTCCGTCCGGCCGGCCGGCCGTCCCCGGGGCCCAACCGGCCGAGCCCTTTTTTGGGGGTCCCGCGACGACTGCGTTGCCACGGCGGCCCGCCGTCACGCCCGGCCGGCCCCGACCCGAGCCGACCCCTGCCCTGACTGATTCGAGCACTCCGCGAGGCTGTGCTGTGCAGTGCGGTGCTGTGGTGTCCTGCCGCGCGCGGCGAGGAGAGGGGAGGAGGCGGCTGACTGTGACTTCCAGGCCGCCGCGGCGGAGCAGGGCCGGGGCGGTCCACGGGGCAAATGACGCTGATTGCGGCATTACAACGTCGGACGTTGTTGCTGAGGATGACTCGCTAGGTGACGAAAATTGATTCCAGGCGGCTCCCGGCCGCGCCGCGCCACGCCACGCCACGCTCCGCTTGACGGGCGCCGTCGGGCCGCGGTGGGTCCGAGGCTGGCGCGCTTGTCAACAGAGACTCGGCCAATCGGCGGCGCTTCATGCCGCTTCTGGAAAACATGAAATACTTTCTGGAGGAGGGGGGGGGGGTCTGCCCTGCCGCAGCATCCGCGACGCAGAGGGTCCGGCCGCCGCCTCGGGATGGGATTCGGAGTCGGAGTTGCGTCCAGGAGTTGCCTCCAGATGGGGCCTCCAGGAGGTGCCTCCAGGAGGTGCCTCCAGGAGGTATGCGGGTGGGTGCCTGCAGAGGTGCCTCCAGGCGTCGCTGCGGTGTGAGCGGGAGGGGCAGGGCACGCCGTGCTCCGCGGCCAGGCGGAGATGGTCCTGTTAGTGTTCCCACGCTGTTCCCCCCCCCCCCCCCCCCCACCCTGCTCAGTGGCCGGCCGTGGCCAGCAGCGGCGGCGGCGGCGGCGGCGGCCGGCAGCGCTTCCACGAGATTCGTTCGGCAACATCACGCCGAGGGGGCGCAGGCGTTTTGTTGTTTCGTCTCGTTACCGTGGAAGCGCAGCCCGGCCTGCAGCGGGGAGGGGGGGGGGGGGGGGGGGGGGGGGGAGGTGGAAGCCGGGCGCTTGTCGCGACGCTGCGGCCGGGCTGAAAGCCGAACGCCGAACGCCGCGGTGGTCGTCGTGCCAGCGGGGCGTTGCGAGGCGGCGGTGCCGTGCTCCAGATGACTGGCCACGGACCGCCGGGCCGCGTCCGTGTAATGCCCTCCCTCCCTCCCGGCGCGGCGCGGCGCGGCGCGGCGCGGCCAGAACTAATCGGAGACGACAGCCGACCGCAATACTTATCCGCCATTGTAACTGCAGGATTTCCGTCGGAAATGGAACCGAACGGCCCGGCGCGGTGGGGCTGCAGGACAGGCGGCCCCGCTGCTGCGGTGGCCCGGACAAAAGGTGGACTGCGCTTCAACCCGCCGCCGCCGCCGACGCCCGCCGCTTGCAGGCCTGTCTGTCCGTGTGGCTCTGTGACACCACCGTGTCGTGTCGTGTCCGCTGTGTGTGTGTGGGGGGGGGGGGGGAAGGGTCGCCAAAACGTGGCCAGCACGGGGGAAAGGCTCCCCTCCGCCCTCCGCCCCCGCCTTTCTCCGCCACGTCCCCGCAGTGTTGTTGCGGTATACGAATCCGAAGCCCCGTTGGATCAAATCGTGTCCTTCATTGTGTCTGCATACCGCCGCGCACACACACACGCGCGCGCACACACACACACACAGAGGCCGCGCGGCGCTTCGGCGAGCCCTTCAATCACGGCAGCAGCACATCAATACCTCGACGCGCGGCAATGGCTCTGAGGAGGCGGCGGCGGCCGGGCTCCGGTTCTGTTTCTGCCCGATGCGAAAATAAAAAGCAGAAATGATAAACGCTGCCTTTGCGCTGCTGCGGGCAAAAGCGTCTCTTCGCGGGGGGGGGGGGGGGGGGGGGGCAGCGTCCGAGCGGAGCGGGGCCGAGCGGGGCCCCCCAGCCGCGGGCACCACGCCGCCGAAGCCGCGCGCACCGTGCACGTGCGACGCCGGACCCGGCCATAAATCCAGCCCTGCAACAACGGCTCCAGGCCGCTCCAGGCCGCTCCAGCAGGCTCCAGCACCAACGGATGGAGGCACACTCCGCTCTGCACCGCACTGCACTGCGCGCTCTGTCCGCGGAGCCGCGAGGAGAACGGGACGCTTTAAAAAGGAAGAAAAAAAAGAACGCCTGCGAATGGCCAGATAGGCCAGCCCGCACGGCAGCCGTGCATCACAGTGGGCGTGGTTGCCTACCCGGCGGGCGCTCTCTGTTCTCGGACTTCTAAGGCGAGCCGAATGTTCGCCCTCGCGACCAAACTGTATCGTGTACGCTCCTACTCTTCTTCTTTAAACGTGTATCGGCATTTTCAATTTTTTTTTAAAATAATACTGCTTTTAAAAATGAGATAGATTTTTTAAAAATTCAGGTGGCCCGCGCACCGCTTCTATCGGCGCTCACTGGGGGAAGTGGCAACTGGACCACTCAGATATCCGTATCAACGCCCCACGCATGCGCTATATTCGGGGATCCCGGATTCAATTCCGTGCGTAGCGGTCACCGGGGGCGGGCGTGGGGAGGGGGGGGGGCGGGTATAGGAGATGCGGTGAGAAGTGGATCGCATCACGCCTGTAGTGTAAACAGCGGTGTGTCCGCCCGCACCTCGCCTCCCCGACAGTTCAGCGCCCTGGGTGACTGGCCAGGCCCGAGCAAAGCTCCGACCACAGGATTGCCGCCGCGGCCCTCCCCTCCCCTCCCCCTCCGTCCTCTCCTTCCCCTCCCCTCCCGTCCGGGAGTGCCGCACCAAGGCAAAGCCTTTCCTCCAGGCTCCCTGCTCCTTTCTCCGTGTAACAGTAATTTTTTTTTCCACCCATTCCGTGTTGCCTTCTACGCGTTGTCTTACGACGATACTAGACCGGGGGAAGTGATTTTCGTTACCATTTTCAATTTTCATGACCGCCGCCGCCGCCACACCTCTCGTTTGTGTGTGTGTGTGTGTGTGTGTGTGTGTGTGTAGTGTGCGTGCGGGCGCGCGGGCCGAACCCGCCTCTGATTTTCATCCGCTCAGAAGTGAGGCTTCCGTTCCGTTGTCCGGTTCATATGTGTATGTATATATATATGCCTCGTGGTGAGATAACGACTAAATCCAAACCGTCCGGCCCCGTACGCCGCCACGCCACGCCGCGCCGCCACCTGCCACCGCCGGGAACATGTGAGGAGGGACGTCACAGACCGCGAGCACCGCCCCGCCGCCCCGGCCACTGGCCTCGGCCGGCCGGAGGGTTATTTAGTTTCGGTGGGGTCGTTACGGAGCGGAACGCCGCCGACGGACTGATGAACTTACAGGTTTCGCTGGCGAGCCGAGAAATAATAACAATAAAAGAAGGAACAAGTTGCGGGGAGCAGCGACGCCCCGGCGGGAGGCGGCGGGGGCGGCGAGGGGGCCGGAGGGGTGTCATTTGGCACTCCAGCGTGCGGCCGGCTCCCAAAGCCAATTTCCATTCTAGGCTCAAGATCCGTGCACCTCTCCTCTTCGCCTGATAATTATGTTAAGTTTTCCATAACCCTCCCTGCGGGGGGCGTGCTGGGGGAGGAACCCTCCCTGCGGGGGGCGTGCTGGGGGAGGGGGGGGGGGGGCGCCGGGGCCACAGAGGGTCGCCTGCCCAGCGAGCATGTCGGGGGGCCTCATTTTCTGGAAGCGGAGATTTCAAAGCGCGATGGTCGCGCGGGGCGCAAGTCAGCGACGCGTGGCTGCGCTCCCGGCAGGGGGGGGGGGCGTGCTGCCGTCGCGTGCCGGCGCGTGCCGGCGCCTGGCGCCGCGTGGCGTCGCGTGGCGCGGCGCGTGCCAGAGCCGGCCCGAACAGACATACGACACGCCGCGCCCCCCCACGCGACGCGGACGCCGCCGGGGCCGCGGTGGGCCACAGGACCGGTCTGCCGAGCTGACAACTGTGTGACAAGGCAGAGAGGACCAGACACCAGGGCTGCCGGGACCAGGACCTGCTCCGGGAGGGCTTATCTGTGAGGACGGCCCGGCGGCGCGCTGTGCATCGCGGCGCATCGCGGGCGCATCGCGGGCGCACCCCGGTGCATTCTCACTTTAATATTTAGCAAGAAAGAAAATCTGCGTGCTCCGCCGGCCCCGCGCCGCCGGCTCCGCTCTGCTTCGCTATCGCAGCGCCATCTCGGGTTTGCGCAGGGTGTGTGCTTATTGTATGCTAAAGGCTCTCTCTCTCTCTCTCTCTCTCTCTCTCTCTCTCTCTCTCTTCTCTCTCTCTCTCCCTCTACCGACGCGGCGCTGCCCGCCCCGCTGCTCCGTGCACAGTAGTACCTGTAGTACAGAGCGCTGCGCCGCCCTGCCCTGCGCTTGCTATCCTCCGATAAGGAAATGGTGTTGGTGGCGTCGGGCCTCGGCCTGTCGAGCCCGTGCTGACGGCCGAGGCCGAGGCCGCCGACGTGACGCTCATGACGTGCGGCACGTCGCGAGCAGCAGAGCACGTCCGGGACATCGTCACCGCGACGCGACGCGAGACGGCGGCGGCACCCGGTTGCAAACTTTTTTTGAAAAATGGAATCAGGTTCAGGGGCCGCTGTTGTACGGTACTGGAGGCCCCCCTGGACGCCATTCTGGAGACCCTGCTGGAGGCCCTGGTGGTGGTGCAGCAGTGCGCTCCCCCGCGGGCCGTCCGGGGGAGGCACTAGGCAGCGCTTGGCTAGCCACGCGTACCGCGCACCGCCTAGCGTGGCCAAGACCCCGCGTATACCCTGCAAACAAAACACCTCCACACGGGGGCGGTCTCTCTCTCTCTCTGTCTCTCTCTCTCTCTCCTCTCCTCTCTCTCTCTCTCTCTCTCTCTCTCTCTCTCTCTCTCTCTCTACGTGTCTCTATCGTCCGGATTTCGGCACTCCCACATATCCAAAACGTTCACTACTCTCGGTTTTTATTTAAGTAGCGGTTCTGGGACGTGCGCTACCGAGTGGCGGGCGGGCGAGCGGGCAGGCAGGAGGCGGCAGGCAGGCGGCCGCTGGCGGGCCGGTGGCGGCGGGGGCCTGGACGCGGGGGCCTGGACGCGGGGGTCTGGACGCCCTACCCGCTACGGCCCGGCCTCGGCGGCTCTAATGATGTTTTGAATACAAAGCAGGGGGAGGAATGGAATGGATTACGATCCGTCCGCGGCACACTGTCAGGAGAAGGGCCGCGGACGCCGGTCATCCGCCTCCAGCGGGAGCCTCCCCGCCCCGCCGCGTGGGGGCGCGGAGCTTTTTGGCGGGGCAGCGGTTCGGCCCGTTCGATAGCGTTGGCCGCGAGTGACGTGGCGCCGGGCCGCGGGTCGGACTCGGGGGGGTCGGGGGTCGTGGGGTTCACGACGCGGAGGTAATCGATCGCCCCCCGTCCTCCTCTCCCCCACCAAGGCCCCGTCCGTGTGCGCGCCGCCAGCCGAGCGGGCAGTCAATCAAACAACAAGGCCCGGCCGGGGACGCGAACGCGGCCGCCGCCGGGGGCTCGGCGGGGGCCGGCCTATGATTATGCAGGGCCAAACCGCCACCGCCGCCGCCGCCGCCGCCGCCGCCGCCGATCTCCCGGACGGCGGCGACGTCCATTCACAGCGCGGTGCGGCACTTCATGCGGTGCGTTCGGCCGCTGAAAGCAGCGGCCGCGGCCGGCCCCGGCTCAGTAACTCAGTAACTCAGTAACTCAGCGGCGCCGCGGTCCCGCGGGCCCCGATAAGTCATCCTGGCACCTGTCCGCGGGGGAGCAACGCCCCGCGGCGGCGCGGCAGGCGGCCGGAGGGCGGACCTCCGGGGCGCAAATGTTTGTAGAGGGGGTCTGTACACCGCGGAGCGGGCGGGCGGCGCCGCGGGGTTGGGTGCGAGCGGGTGCCAGGGCCGTGGCTGCCCGGGGTGCCCGCGGGGTGCCCGCGTCGGCCCCGGCTCGGAATCGATGCTGAGGTTGTGGAGCGGCTCACGCCAGGTTTGTTGTGCCCGGTCGCCTAGGCAACACTCCGTGCACCCCCGCGCCGTGCCGCGGCCACGCACCGCCCCGCAGCACCGCCCAGGGCCTCCACTGCTGCGTCGGCTGTCGGTTCCTTTTTCTTTTATTTCGGACGGCCTCGCCTCCCTACGGCGCACACCGCGGGCGTGTACGTCAGGTAGCTGACGGTGCGGGTCTTCTCCTGTTGCAGGTCGCTGTGAACACGCCGGAGCGCTGCGCCGCGGACGGCTACAACGCCAACAACTGCGCTGACACGGTGAGTGCTTCGTACTACCCACCGCCCTCCGTTCTCGCGCGCCCAGCCCCGCTCATATTTTTTTTAAAAAGTGTCGTTTTCTCCATTTTCTGTGAAAATCTGTATTTTCCGGTACGTGTACCTCGGGGGTACCCGTCGCACGGTCACGCGGGCGGCTGCAAGGAAGTCCATGTCTATGGCAGTTCGTTGAAAAGGCTGCGGCCTGCGGCGGCGTGTCGGCCTCGGGCCTCGGGCCTCGGGGCTCCGGCCGGAGTCGGAGACAGTCAGAGTCTGTCGTGAGGTTTGACTGATGATGGGCTTACAGAAAGGAAGGAGAGCCGAGGTGGTTCCCAGCGGCAGCGGCGGCCGGACCTCCGGCTGCCCCGCGGGCCCTGCCCCCGGCCCCGGCCCCCGGCCCCCGGCCCAGAGGGCTGCCCGCTGCCGCACGCCGGTGGGGAATTCGGTTCGTAAGCCTCGGGAAAGCCGGCGATTCGCGCGAAAATCGTCGCACCCGGCACTAAATAAAACCGTGTACAGTCAGTGTGTGTGAGAATTTGGCGGCGGTCTTTGCCAGGAATAGGTGAAGTGGTTGCTATCTGGAGACCCCCCCCCCCCCCTCCCTGCCTTCTCTTGTGGTCTGCGGCGGGGCCGGCAACCCCGCCGCCGTCGGAGCGTATTCTGAATATCAATTCCGAGCAGTGTGCCCGTGCACGTACCACGTAACGGCCCGGGCCTGCGTCGGGGGAGTATTGTGCTGTGCAGCTGCAGCTGCAGGTGCGAGGCGGGCGGAGCGGTGCGGGAGGGCAGCGCTGGGAGGGGACACGTGGCAGAGGCAGCTGGGCGCAGCTGGGCGAGACGGCGGCGGGGGGGGGGGGGGGGGGGAGGAGGAAGAAGGGGCCGTGCCCGCCGCACCGCGGTGCGGCTCTGTGCGCGCAGCGAGGCGTCTAGGCTCTGCCGCTCTGATTCGCTCCTGTCATCGCTCACCCGCTGCCACTCCCCCCCCCCCCCCACCCCTTCTCTTCCCTTCCTTTCCCTCCTCTACTCCTTTTCTCATTCCCCGGGCCGTGGCGTCTCCTCCGCGGCTCGCGGTGTACGCTCCGGGCGGCGCCGGCCCCGCCCGTCTGTCTGTCCGGCCGTCCGGCCGCCACAGCCGGCGCGGCCTAACCTCGGCCCGGGAGGCGGACGTTGCCGCGGACCGGCTGTACCGGCTGCGCTGCCCTGTCCGCGGCGTGGCACCGCGCGGGCCGCTCGTGACGTGACACACGCGGCCGGCAGCGGCCCGGGGCCCCGGCCTCCAGCGCGTCCTTGATGCGGCGGCGTGAGCGTCCGCCGGCCGGCGGAGGTTAGCCCGGCCGGACTATGTGCTCCCCTCGTGTGTGCGTGTGACTGAATGCGAGTGTGAGCCAGCTCCCGGATATTTTCACAAGCACGCCGTCCGCCCGGCCTACCTGGGCCGCGCCGCGCTGTCACCTCGACCTGGGGCAAGGACAAAGAAAGGCTGTGGGGAGGAGCCGTGAGGACCCGTGAGGACCCGCGAGGACCCGCGAGGTCCTGCTAGTCCGGGCCGGGTCTAGCCCGCGAGGGTTGCTGCGGCGGGACGGGGCTGCACGGCACGGCCCGGTGCGGCGCGGCTCTCACAATCGCAGCAGCAGCTCAAGACGTCCGACCCGTTTGAGCGCGTCCGCCAGCCGCTGCCGCCGCCGCCGCCGCCGCTCCCCGCCGAGCCGCCAGTGTGCGCTCCAAATACGTCCGCGGCGGCCTTGCCGTATGCAATAAGGTCATGAGCCCGGCCCGGCCTGCGACATAAAGGGAGCTGGGGGCACGCCGGCCGGCCGGGGCCCAAACCGCGCCGCGCGGAGCGGGTCGTGTCGAACCGCAGCTTCGTTGCCCGGGCCGCACGGCGCACGGGGACCGCGGGGACGCCGCCGTCCGCCGTCGGCACGGCCAGAGGCCGCCGCCGGCCCCGCGGCCCTGGCCCGACTCTCTGCCCTTTAGTAGTGCATAGTGCTCTGCGGCGGCGCGGCGGCGGCGGTGGCTGCAAAGGCAGAGCCGCGCTCATGCGGCGCTGGCGCTGTGCTAAAGCCCTTAGAGAAAAAGGTCGTTCCCCTCCCCTTCTCTCTCCTTACACACACGCGCACAAATGTCACTGCAGCGAAACATTCTCTCAGCCGCGGCCACGAAACCGCACCTGAGAGTCGTTCGCTTGGCGGTGTCTGTGTATACTCTAACGCTGTCGCCTCTACCAAAGTTTTGACCGTTTCTTTTTTTTTTTCTAGGAGGGAAGGGGTAGGGGGACAGCAGTAATTTCTAGCAATTTGAATCTTTTTCTCGCGCTGGCTAGGACCAGTCGCGGACGGCCAGCGCTACAGCAGGCGAGGCGCGCACGATGTTCTGTGAATTCGTTTGCTCGAACCAATTTCCTTTTGGGTCGGGTCCGCGGGGCATCGGCGGACACGGCACGGAGGGCCTCGCCTCGCCGCCTCGCCTCGGTCCCGCACGGGGCAGATAAGAGGCACGCAGCTCCAGGCCGGCTGCCGGGAGATACGGGGCGCCGTGCGGGCCGCGCGGGGCCGCGGCACCGGAGTCACGGGGGCGTGAACACCAGCGGGGAGGAGAGCGAGTTGACGGATGGAATCAAAGTGGGAATGGCAGGGAAGAGAGAGAGAGCGAGAGAGAGAGAGAGAGAGAGAGAGAGAGAGAGAGAGAGAGAGAGAGGAGGGGGGTCCGCCGTGGTGTGGGGGTGGAGAAAGGTGGGCAAAGAGGAAGCGCAAGGTGGAGGGGCGGGCCTGGAGATGGAGGTGGGGGGGGGGGGGGGGCTCCTCGCGAGCCTCCCGCGCCACGGGCCCGCCGTAGGAGGGGAGGCAAGACGGAGCCTCCGGCTCTGCGCGCACTCATCGGGCTCATCACCAAATCACAACTCTACTCGTCCCTTTTCCTCGCGTTTTTCTTTTGTTTGCCTTTGATTCTATTGGTCGATCGCCCCCGAACGCTGCCGATGTTTGGTCGGCGCGGTGACTCTTCGTTTCCACGCAGGGCGGCACGTTTTCATCGTGTTTTCAGCACTGTCAGTGATTCGATGGTTCGGAACGAATCGGATTGGTGATGGTGGTGGCTGCACTGCTCGTGATCGTGGCGGTGGTGGTGGTGGTGGTGATGGTTTGGTGTCGGTGTGGTGATGGTGGTGGTCGATGGTGGTGGTGCCGGTTCGCGTCGCATCTGCAGCGCCTTCAAGAAGCGCAGCTGCGCCTCCTGTCCCCCCTTTCCTGGGCCCGGTTCCCGCCGGTTCCCGCGCACCCCGACAGCCTTGGACGGAGGGGAGGGGGTGTTGCCGGGCGCGCTCTCACCCCCCACCGCGTCCCTACCCGCCCCGCGCGCGCTCTCGGACAAGGGATCATCCCTGAGCTGGCGGCGCGGGCCTCGCTGGGCAGCCCGGCGGGTAGGCAGCCCCGGCACGCACGCGTGTCGTGCGGGCCGGCCTACCCCGGCACTCGCAGGCGGAACGTCAGTGCTTCTCAGCTAATGTAAGACGCCTGCGGCGCGGGGCGCGGTGCGGGGAAAAGTTGCAGGCCGTGCCTGGCTTCTCGCCCGGAGTCACAGTGTAGCAGGTTCCCTTCTCCTGCCGTGGTCACTGGCCGTGCACCGTCCCGTCCCCTCCTTTCCAGTTGTTTTAAGAGACCCCTCTCCCTCTTTCTTTCTCTCTCTCTCTCTCTCTCTCTCTCTCTCTCTCTCTCTCTCTCCTCTCCTCGCGCATCCCTCCCGTCTTCCTTCCGCCGCGCTCCGCCGCGCTCCGCGCTCCGCGGCCCCTCCCCTCCCGCCGCCTCGGCCGCGTCTCGCCGCGTCTTGCCCCCCTCCCCGTCCGCGGCCGCGGCTTGTAAGTGCACGTCCCGGTCGGATCCTCGCCAGTTGCAGATCGTCTCCCGGAGCGGGCGGACGTCGCCTCGCCTGCCTCTCCGCGGCCTCGGGCCTCGGGTCTCGGGCCGCGCCTCGTCCTCGGTCGGCCTCCCTCTCCCGCGCCGCGCGCCTGGGCCCGGGGCCCGGGGCCCTCTCGGCGCTCAGCTTGCGCTCGGCTCACCTGGCCCTTCTTTCTTCTCGGCTCGGCGTCTTGCCGCGCCTGCCTCGGCCTGCCCCCTCTACCTGTACCCGGGCCGGGCCGGGCACCGACCTGGCCTGCCCCCTCTACCGCCACCGCCCCGGGCTGCGCTCCGCCAGCTCCGCGGCTGCCGTGCCCGCGTCGCCAGGCCGTTCCCCTCCGCAGGCCCCGCGGCCCCCACTCCCCACCGGGGCCCCTCTCTTCTCCTCTCCTCTCCGCGCGCTCCGCGGCCGGCCCCGGCCTCGCTCCGTGCCGCCAGCCAGCCGCCAGCCTGCCAGTCAGTCGCGAGCCAGCCGCCCGTCCGACCCGACCTGTCCTGCCCGAGTCCCTGTGCCGTGCGGCCGCAGGGCCGCAGCCAGCGCTCGCATCTCCTCTCCCCTGCTCCTGCCCTGCCCTGCCGGCCCTGCCCTGCCGCCGCTGCAGGCCCTTCAGGCCGCGGTCCAGCTCAACAGGTGCCGGGCCCGGCGCCGTGGGCCGCGCAGAGCCCTGCAGAGCCGGCCGGGCCCTCCGCGCCCAGTGACATCAAGAGGATTACCACCCGACCACCGGTTGCTTCCCGCACTTGGTGTTCCACGTGGACCGGCCGTCACCGCCACCACCACTGCCACCACCACCACCAGGGCCGCTGCTGCTGCCAACTGTTTCTCTGCTGGCTTCTACGAATGGCACTGGAAGAATTCACGGGATGTTTTGAATCGAATTTCCAAAGTGTTTTTGGTTATTCAGCCTCGTGGTTCCTCAGTGCCATGTGTAGCGGCCTGGCATTTCGTCGAGGCAGCAGCAGCGGCGGCAGCGTCACCACCTCCGGGACCCAGCACATCACCATCATCATCAGACCGGAGCCTCCGGGGCGGGCGCGGCCGGCAGGGCCGAGCAGGGGCCCACCTGGACCTGGCCGAGCTCAGCTTAGGCGCGGCCAGCTATGTCGATAGTTGGTTTTCTCACCCAAGATAATTGCTCGCTGCCGAGTCGAGCCAAACCGCGCGCCGCCGGGCCGTGTCGAGCCGAGCCGTGTGGTCCGGGCGGGTCCGAGCCGGGCCGGGACCGGTGCCCGCGCCGGTGCCGCAGCCGCCGCAGCCGCCGCAGCCGCGCCAGACTCCCGCCGGCGCGGTGCGGCGTGGCGGGAGCGGGGCCGCGCGGTGCGGGCCGCGGGCCGCGTATTGCTCGACTCGGTCTTGTGGCCCCGTACTTGTCGCGGGGTGCCGGCGGGGTGGAGGCCGCGGCCGCGGCCGGGGCTCCGCGGGGGAGGCGGCCGGCGGCCCTGCCCTCTGATAGTCCCCGATAGTGCGCCGCCGGTGCCGGTCGCCGGCCGCCGCCCCGCGGGCCTCAGGTGTGACGGATTGCTACCCTGAGAAAAACCGTGCCCCCGCGGCCGCCGGCCGCCCTCCCCCTCCCCCCGCCGCGCCCCGCCGCGCCGCACGTCCCGTCGGTCTCGGTTTGCCGCGCCGCGTCCGCTCCGCCGCACCGCTCGCCGCCGCCGTCTTCATTATAGTCCTCCCGCTCTCTTCTCTTCGTTTGTCAAAAAAGAAGGAATGAGGGATGGGGAGGTGGAGGGGGGAGGGGGTAATGAAAGGAAAGGCACGGTTGCCGTTCTCTCTCGTCGGGTTACGCGCCGGCTGGCGCGGGAGAAGGACAAAGGAGTGGAGGGGTGGGGGTGGGGGGGTCCTCCCACAGAGCCCCCCCCCCCCTCCCCCAGGTCCCCGTCGGATGACTGGCTGTGTCACGCATGCTTCATGTCTGTGTCCGCGCGGCCCACGTGGGCCGTGTGTGTGGCGCGCCGCGGTTCTTGCCATGAACATCCCGCGATTTTCATCAAGTTTTGATTTAATTTTAGATTGGCGAGGTTGCGCGCGCGCACACACACACTCACACGTGTGTGTCATGGCGGCCGGCTGTGTCCAGCTCTTGGGCGTGCTTGTACCTCTTCTCTTCTCTTCTCTGAATAGCAGCACCGCTCCTCCAAATGTATTCAGCAGTTTTCGATGGGGGAGGGGGGGGGGGGGGGCATCGACATGGGATTCTCGTCGGATGCCGCCGCCTCGGTCGCTACTACTCGTTTTCGTACCGAAGGCAGGAAAGAGACAGGCCGATGGGCGGGGCCGATCTGTGTGTAAGATTACAGCAATCGGGGCACGCGGGGGAGGGCAGGGCGGCGCGGGGCGGCGCGCTGCCATTCTCCTTTGCAATTCAGCAGGCGGCAGCGGTGGCGATCGGAATTCTCTGGAAAATGCGGCCGTTCTGAAGAGGTTTTGTGGCCGTTCTCCGCCTCGAGTCGCCCTCGCGGTGCCAGACGGGACGGGAGGGGGGACGAGGTGTGAATCACAGGCCGACCGGGCGATGGGGGGGGGGGGGGGGGGGCGCTCCCGAGAACTTGGCAGTCTTGATAAGTCGCCTTGCAGCGCCAGCACAAGCTCAGCTCCGTGCGTCGCGCCTGTCTTCTCATTCTGTGCGTTGATAAAAAGTCACTGTTTGGCGCAGAGGGAAGGGGGAGGCGCATCGCCACAGGAAGTCAACGGTGATGGAGGCTTTCGAGGTGGTGTGGTGCTGGGTTCGATGTGAGCGAGTGTGTCGCGGCCGCGTTTTGCTTCTGGCTGTACCGGGCCGTCGTAGGGATTTGTAGCCCCCGCGCGCGCCGCCGGCAAGGAAGGGCATGCCTGGGCGAGAACACTTTCCCCCCTCACCCCCTCCGCAGGGGGAACAAAAAGCATTGTTTCCCGAACCAGATATTGGAGCGAAACCTCGTCTTGCGGCGGTCGGCGGCCTCCTCCCGGCCCGCCAGCCACCGCCAGCTGGTCCAGTGCTGCGTGCTCCGGGGTGCGGGGTCGGGGTGCGGGGTCCGCAGGTCTACCTGGACGCCGGGGCCGGGGCCGGGCCGGGCCTCAGGCTGGCTAGAGGACGAGGATCTCACGGTGGGTCGGCAGAATGCTTGCCCGCTACAGTCCGCCCCAAGAGGGACGGGCTCCGGGGGCTCGCCTCGCTGCGGCCTGGCCTCGCACCTCGCCGTCAGCGTGCGGCCGCAGTGCAGCGGGGTGGCTGCGGTTGCAGTCGCAGTCAGCGCCGGCCGCCCTTCCTCCGCCCCGCTCCTCCGGGGCGGCACCGCGCCGAGGCCGAGGCCGCCGCCGGCCTCCGTCTACGCCTCGCCGTGGCCGTTGCTTGCGCGCTGCGAGCAAAGGCATTTCGGGATCGCCTGAGCAATTGTAGCGGCTCCTCTACCGTCCTTCCCCCGCCTCTCCCCGCCCGGGTGCCTCTCCGAGTTCCTTGAACTCTCTCTCTCTCTCTCTCTCTCTCTCTCTCTCTCTCTCTCTCTCTCTCTCTCTCTCTCTCTCTCGTAGCTTAGCAGGGACTCGGCCGGTACGGCCCGGTACAGCTGGCGGCGCTGGCTGTGGCCTAGCCGGCTCTGTGCGTGTAGCGCCGTCGGTGCTCATCAACCCCCCCCCCCCCCTCCGCTCTTCCCCTCCGGCCCCTCAGTCGTGGGAGATTCCTCACGATATCCCCCATCGCTCGTGGCGTGTGCGGGTTTCCCTGCCAGATTACACCGCCTTCCAAATTTCTCATCGCGCTCGCGGCGGCGGCGGCGGCGGCTCGGGTCCTTCCGACGGCGACGACGCCCAGACTTCGGATACAGATTTTATTTTTGTTCGTTCGCGTCTCGATCCGCGGCGCACCGCGGCCGGACACGTCCGCGATGACGAGAGGCAGGCGGGTGGAGCGCCCCGCCGCCGCGCCGCCCGGCCTGGAGTGTTGTTCCTGCGCGACGACAAGGAGCCTCTCCTCGCGGCCCCTCCGGAGTGCCCCCCCCCCCCTGTCTAATTAGTCCGTTACCGCCGACAGATAGCGAGCGGACTGATTAGGCAAGAAAAGCAGGTCCCCTTCCCGCGGCTGCGGCAGCGGCAGTCCGACCCGACCCGCCGCTGGAGGGCAGGGCTTCTGTTTTAATGACATCCAGTTTACTGCCGCCGCCGCCGCCGCCGCTGCAGCTGCAACAGCTGCATAAGTGCCTTCCTGAGACGCTCGCCGCGGCGGCAGCCTGGGCCCGGCCCGCCGCGTGTTCTGGCGCTGCGCTGCTGCTGCCGCCGCCGCTGCCGCCTGGGAAATGACCGTTATTCCGCGTAAATTATAACGAAAGAAAAACGTCGGTGGGATTGGTGGGGCGGGCTCCGTGCGATGCCAGGAGCAGCAGCAGCAGCAGACCGCCTAGCCGGGCCGCGTTCTTGCGGCCGGCGCCGCGCCCCTCGCCTCACCCGGTACGAGCGGTGATCTCAGCCCGCGCCGCTCCGGCCCCCTCCGGCCGCGGCCGCGTTCCCAGCCAAGTCGCCAAGTCCTCGTAGGGAGCCGTCGGCCATTGTCTGGAGCCGGACGCCGCCCGGCCGGACAGTTTGACGTTTCTTCACATTCGGTGTCGGCCGGCGGCGCGGCGGGCACGGCAGGCCCTGCAGTGCATCTGGAGCGCGGTGGCTCGGCGCGGCGCGGCCGGAGCACCCCCCCCCCCCCCCCCCGGCTCCCTCACCACGACCACCACTCCGTTCAGCTCCGGGCTCCGCGCATTAGTACTTGGACGTGCCCGCCTCCAAATTACCCTTGATTTTTCTTTGTGCTTCGTCATTTTTATTCCCTCTGTCGCGGCTCTTTCCCCCCCTCTTCCCTCGTTTCCTCTTCCTTACCTGTGCGGTGGGCCTGACTCTGCTGCGCACTGTCATTTTCCGTCCAGGGCATTTTTATATTTTATATATTTTTTCGGGGGGGGGGGGGGGCGTACGTACTCCGCGGGCCCGGCGGGTTGCCTAGCAGTCGCGCTGAGTGGAGACACCGTGAAATCAAAGCCGTGTCTAAACCGGTGGGAGGGGGGCCGAAGAAAACGCGCCGTGCCTCCACTTTTCTCTCCTCCTTTTTCTAGTCGGAGGAATTGACGCTCGCGGGCAAAGAAGAGGGAGACGGGGGGGGGGGGGGGTGGTATTGATAGGAAGCACGGTTTGAGGACATGACAAGCAATCGGCTACCGTGTTGGTTCCAGCAGGTGCCGCGGTGCCGCCCGGGGAGGGGAGGGGGGAGCGCTCGCCGACCCAACACGTCCTTGGTTTGGGGCCGTATGCGCCGACAGCTGCGAGAGAGGGAGAGAGAGAGATGACAGGACGGGGTCCTGTGTGTGGGTCACATGCGTGGGCCCCCTCCGCCCCCCCCCCCCCCTTGCCCTCGCTGCCACGCGCCACACCACATGGAGCCTGTCAGCCCTGGTCAGGGCCCGAGCAGCCCGGGCCCGGGCCCCGGGCCCGTGAGCAAGCGTGCCAACGGCGAGGCGAAGCGACCTGTTTCCTGGCGGTGTCCTAAGGCTTGGGCAGCCCCGCGGTGCTCTCTCTCTCTCTCTCTCTCTCTCTCTCTCTCTCTCGCTTACACACACACTCTATCTCTCTCTCGCTGTCTGACTGTCGCGTCCTGCGGCGAGCAAACGGTACGTTGGTTGAGACTCGGCACATCAACTTGAGGCCGGTGTACATAGCCGCGGTACGTGACGGATCCGCGGCATGCCCTGGAGATCCCCTCCCCCCCCCCCCAAATCTTCTGCCTCTCTCGCGTTGGAGTATCCTGCCCCCCCCCCCTCTCCCCACTTAGGATGTTTGAGGCGCTGGCACCGTGTCTCCGTTCCCTTACAGGCTTGGCTATGCCCCCGGAGTTACAGACTGCGCCCCCCCCCCTCTTGTCCAGTGCGTCCGCGACCCCGAACTCCCTGCCGTCGTGACCGCTCTCTGTGAACTCGCCAAAAGCAATGTGATGTTCTTCTTTTCAGGTAATGACAAATAAAGTTAAGAAAACAAAAACAAACCCTGTCCCCCCGCCACCTCCACCTCCACCTCCTCAACTGCCGCAGACTCGTTATGAGAGATGAGTTTGCGCACCGGCCCTCTATAGCTCTGTCTCTGTCTCTGACCGCCGCCTCTTTCTTCTTGCAGAGAACAAGAAACACTTTGACACTCGGGGTGCGCGACCGGTAAGTCAACGGCAGACATCACCGCGGCAAAAGAAAGAGGGAAAGAAAATAAAAAGGGTCGGCACACACACCGGGAGGGGGGGGGGGGCGGGAGCCGGGCCTCCCCCGCATGGCGAGCGCGGACCGCGTCTCGGCCGAGTTCTGAATTCCCGTAGGAAAGTCGGAGGTGCTTTACGGCTGGGGCCGATCAAAAGGGGCAGAATTGGCAACGCCGCGGACGGCAGAGGCATCGCTCCGCGCTCGCGGCTCGGCGTCGAGCCACACTCCGCTTCTCCGGAACCCAACGACCGAGCCGGGAGGGAGGGGGGGGGGCGTCCGGAAATAACCGTGATGTGGCTGCTGCTCCTTCCTGGCGGAGACGACGAGGTCTGCGTGGCGCCGCCGCTGCTCTCCTGAGAGCGGTGTGTGCAGTGCCGTCTCGAGGGCGCCGGTCATTGGCGGACGGCCCCCGGATCGGCGAGGTGAAGATAATGTGTGCCCGGGAGCGCGTCGCGTGACTGGCGTGACGCTCTGGCGGCGTGGAGGCGGAGGCCGGGCGGCGCGGCGGGCCGCCGGGCAGGGCCGCTGTGCGGGCTGCCTACCCTGACGCGGCCGGGCTGACGCCGCCGACGCTGCCGGCACTGACGCAAGCCCCCCCGGCACAGCCCGGCCGGGGCCGCCGGTATCACACTGTATGACGTGAATTAAAGCCTCTTCTTTTTCACTCGTCATCCGGGCGGGCGGGGGCCTCCGCGGGCCGGCCGACGGTGGGTGTTCTGTTCGGGGCCCACGGGCACCACGGGCCTCGGCTCCGCTCCGCACGGCCCGCGCGCGTAATGACCCCGCGCGGGGCGCGGCCGCCAACGCCGCCGCCGCTGAGCGACCTGCTCGTTTCGTACGGCGCCGCCATCATTTGTAGGAATCCCTCTCTAGGACTCTCAGTGCTGCCTCTGCCGCTGGCCCCGCCGCTGGCCGGGCGTTGAGGTCTCCCCTCCGCCTGCACCGTCTGCACCCCGCCGAGCTCAGCTCAGCTGAGCTGACATGAGCTGACCTCCGCAGACTGCCGCGGCCCGCAAGTACGTTATAACCCTGTCAGCCAGCAGCACGCGCAACAATCGTAATGCGACAATTGTTACGGCGCGGCTGATTGTGGTAATTGAAGGCGTGTACAATAGGAGTGGTACCTTCCACCAGCACGCACCGCGGCCCTGCCGGCCCTGCCGGCCCTGCCGCCGCGAGGCACGGCGTCGTGAAACTCGCGTTTGTTTGGCCGGCGGGGCGGCCGGCGGCGGCATAGGAGCACGGCGGCGCGCGCTCGCCAGGAACTAGAACTAGAGACAGAGAATGCAAGAGGGGCCGGGCGGAGGCTGGCCGCGGCCGCGGCGCTGCGACGCGTACATAGTAGTGGGGCAACGTTATGTATTCCACGCCGCTGCGCCGCGCTGCGCCGCCGTGCCTACAGTACGTGTGTCGTGTGGATGTGACTCACTGAACCCGCCCGGCAGGCCGGCCCGCCGGGATCTCGAAGTGCGCCGCCATATAAAAGGGAAAAATAATAAAAAATAAAAAAAGCCGTGGAGCAACGCGAGGAGAGATGCATCTGCTCGGTGGGTTAGTATTTTTCGTATGGTCGCCTCGCCCTTTAGTGAGCGTATAAAACCCAACCTGATGCACCATACCATTACGTTACTGCTACGTACATGTGAGTGTAAACGAAAGAGAGCGGTGCCTCGGTGCGCACAGCGTACACAACATAGTTGGGACGGGGCGGTTCACATGTCGTCGGAGACAAACACATGATGAGACGATACATAACGCCACAGCCGGAGCAACCCCCTGTCATTATTTCACTTTTTCTTGCCTTTTACGTTTATTAATTATTTTTACTCTCCGTTTTGTCGCGATTTTTGGTTCATTCCGGTCGGGCGGGCGGGCGGTGCGGCCATCATGAGAGCGCGGTGCAAGGCGTCTCGTGAACACGGAGCCGACGTGCCTGTCCCCCCCCCCCCTCCCCGCCCCCGTCTGGAGACTCCAGGACTCCGCGGCCGCTGGAGCGGAGCGTTGACCCTACCCTTTTCCCGCTTTGCACTGCGCGCACTGCATCCTGGAACTGGAACTCCAGCACGGCACTGCGGGGAGCGTTCGCTGCTGCTGCAGCGTGCCTGCCGCCGCCGCCGCCGCCGCCGCCGCCGCCGCCGCCGCTCGTGGGTGCCGTGTCGTGTCGCTGGGCGCGTCCCGTCCCGTCCGCTCCGCCGGGACTCGAACCACCGACCTCTCCTCTGCTCTTCGCGGCGAGTGTCATCGCGGACGAGATGGTGTCGGGCACACAGCGGCGGGGAGGGGCGGATGTAGCCGCGGCCGGCCCGGCCCATGCTGTGCGTGAGTGAAGCAGGAAGGGGGACGGGGGGACGGGGCCCCGGGGGGAGGGGGGGGGGGGCTTTCATTACGTTGTTTGAATGGCGGCGCGGGAGGAGGCGCAGGCGGCGGTCGGCACGGCCTTTCTGGCCGCCCTTCCCATTCATGAAAACCCCAGCAGGTCGATAGGAAGGAATCCGAGGCAATTTGAGCAGTATCAATACGCAGTGGGAGAGTGCGCGGGGCGCGGGCGGAGGGGGGGGGGCAACCCCAAATTGAGGTCCCAATTGGTCTTGCCTAGGCAGACGGGGCCCCCGTCGTCGATACCTGGCGACTTCCACGTCGTCTCCGTCTGCCCGCAGTGCGTGGGAGAGAGCGAGAAAGAGAGAGAGAGAGAGAGAGAGAGAGAGAGAGAGAGAGAGAGAGATCCATGTTCCCGTCCGCCGCGCCGGCAGCGCCCCCTGGCGGCCACAGCACCAACGAAACCGCAAGGGGGAGGGACAGAGACAGAGCCAGAAGGAAAAGAGAATGAGGAATGGGAAATGAAAAGAAAGAAGAGAGAGAGAGAGAGAGAGAGAGAGAGAGAGAGAGAGAGAGATGGCGAGAGAGAGACCTCACACAGGCGGTGGAGTCCATCCTGCAACAGGAGGCGTCGGTGGCGTCATTCTCCCCGCGGGAATGCAGTTAAGTCCGCAGAGATCGATTGCTTCGGATTGAATGGAGTCCTCGTGATCGCGAACCGTGGCGTATTCCGCGAGTGCGCGCGTGTATTTGTGTGTGTGTGTGTGTGTGTGTGTGAGTGGGATGTCACCTGATTGGGCACTCCTCTGCGGCAATCAGGAAGGCCGGATCCAGAAAATAGGTGGGGGTGGGAGAGATGGCCCCCTGAGATGTAGACTGCAAACTTGCGAAACTCCCCCCCCCCCCACTCCGCGGCGCTACGGGGGCGGGTCTCGCCCCCCCCCCCCCCCCGGCCCACCTCCAGCCAGCTATCTCTCTCTCTCTCTCTCTCTGATGCGGCGCGAAAATTGCGACAACTGATTGCTGCACTTCCGCTCGTCGTTAGATTCTCATTAGCAGTGCAAGCGCCGGAGCGGCACACAGCGAAAAGTGGGATAAAGAGACAAAAACAGGGTGCGCGCTTGTGTGTGTGTGTGTGTGTGTGTGTGTGAGAGAGAGAGAGAGAGAGAGAGAGAGAGAGAGAGAGAGAGCGCTTTGAGAAAAGACGAGGCTTATGCTGTGCTGCCGCAGTCGTGGCGCTAAGCGCTCCGCTGCGTATTCTCTCGCAAAGGCTCTATGTTATTTACTCTCTCTCTCTCTTTTTTGCTTCAAACGTGGCAACTGTCATTTCATGCTCCAGTTCCGCGTCGCTGCAGTGCAGTCGCGGGAAGAATATATAATAATTATTTTGTGGGCGTGTAAAACTTTTAGTCCACACGGAGCGCCGCGTGGATTAGTTAATGCTGCGTATGTAGTTTACGCGGCAGACTAAATGGAAATGCGGCGGGGCGAGAATGTTTGACGAGTGGATCGTACGCTGGCCGCATGTGATGCGATGCGATGTGATGTGATCTCGGCCTCGGTGCTCCGTGCACAACACGACGCCTCTCCAGACCGCAACGCGTGCGGCCGCGGTCTCGTCTCGTCTCGCCGGCGGGGGCCTCGCGCTGTTCGCGCCGCCGGAGCCCGCGGAGCGGAGCCGCGGAGCCGCGGAGCCGCGGAGCCGCGGAGCCCCCCGGCGCGGCGCGGCTCTCGGCATCCTGGCAACGCCGACGGGATTCCGTTGTGTGCCGATGCCGCTCTTATAATGCACTGCAAAACACGAAAATGGTGTGTGAGCGTTGCGCCTGCTGCCGCCTGCTGCCGCCTGCTGCCGCCTGCTGCCGGCGGCTGGGCTCCGGCCGGCTCCCGCGGCTCCCGCCGTCGTCGCGGCCGCGGGGACGGCGGGAGCCTCGTGACGCACACCGAGGAGGTGAGGTAGCAGTGGTACCGCGCCGGCCGTCAGCGCCGCCCGCCGCCGTGCAGCCGGCGCGGATGTGTCGGCCGAGAGGGGAGGGAGCGGGGGCTAGAAATTCGTAACGGACAAGTCGACACCCGGCGCGGCCCGGCACGTGGTACCCCGTACCCCTGGCACCCCGCGCCCCGCACCCCGGCCTCCCCTACCCTACCCGGCAGGTGGCTCCGGGCTCCCCGCGCCCGCACCGCCGCCTGCACCGGTCACAGCAGACGCCTGTCTATCCGACGGGACGGTTCGCGCCACGCCATGGGAGTGTCGCCATGTGGCCCGGCACCGGCAGCGGCAGCGGCAGCGGCGCGGCCCTCGACGCGGCCGCCGGCACGACCGCGGTATCAAACTCGGAGGCATAAAAAAAAAGAAAAGCAACCGCGTAAAAAAGAAAGACAAAAGGCGGTTAAGTCAAGCGTTGGGCTTC
This sequence comes from Megalurothrips usitatus, assembly GCA_026979955.1. Lineage (NCBI taxonomy): Eukaryota > Metazoa > Arthropoda > Insecta > Thysanoptera > Thripidae > Megalurothrips > Megalurothrips usitatus. The sequence goes on from CM049593.1 coordinate 15,147,298, forward strand.
AAGACCTAGGCGTCAAGCCTTGGGCGTCAAGCTTTGGGCGTCAAGCCTTGGGCGTCAAGCCTTGGGCGTCTGGCCCGTGCTGCCGCCGCTGCGCCGCTGTGCCGCGCCCGATTTGCATGGGCTCGCGGACTTCGGACGCCCGAAGACTGTGTGGCCAGGAACGGCGGGACGGGGCGGGCCACTGCGGGAAAAGTGTGTGTGTGTGTATGTGTGTGTGTGTGTGCGAGTGTGAAGCACACACGAAGCTTTCGAACGTACCCACAGCCCCGCCCCCTCCCCCCCCCCCCTCTCTCTCTCTCTCCTGGCCCATCTCGATTCGGGAACACTACATAAGGGCAAAGCACCTGATCGCATGACTGGGTGTTGTTGGAGCGCGCGGACACGGGTCGCGCTGTGCCAGGAGTACATAGGGGACCCCACGTCGAGTCCCCAACTCCCCGCCCCGGCGGCCCGGCGGCCGGCGGCGGCCGGCGGCGGCCCCCATCACGGGCATGAGGCGGATCAATGACTCCGGCCGGAGGGCGAGTGCAAACAGCGGCGGGGGCCGCCCTGGCCGTCCCCGCGGCGCCGTGACGCGGCAATCGGGGTCCTCCGCCGCGGGGCGCATCGCGTCGTGTAGCGTCGCGCGGAGGGCTAATATCGGGGTGACATTTCCGTGACATTCAGATGGCCGGGGCGGCGGGGAGGTGCCGCGTCGTTACCCGGGCCTGCATGCGGCGCCGCCGCCGCCGCCTCCGCGGCTCGCATAACGAACTTTCCCACCCCCGCCGTCACCTGCCCGCCGCGCCCGCCCCGCCCAGCGCTCTGCTCTGCTCCCGCGCACTTCTGAGAGGACGCTGCGCCGGCTCCTCCGGGTACCCACCTCCGGGAGCGGCTGCCATTTTTGCAGTGTGACCCGACATGGCCCGGACTAGCGGGTGGGTCGGCGTGGGACGGACGACTCCCGAGAAGTAACGTAGCCTGGAGAGAAGTGAGGGGGAGGGGGGGGGGGCGGCGGGTGTCTGCGGCCGCGGAACATACGGTACCTGAGCACCCACCGCGCTGCCCGCGCCTCGCGCGGCGTGGCGTGGCGTAGCGCGGCGCGGCGTGGGCGGTGTCAAGCCGCGGTGCGCGCCGCTCGCACAGCAGCGTCTCTTCGCGCCATCCGTCGAGGGGTCTTTCTATTTTTCTTTACTGCCAACTTTGTCATAATCCGTTATTTTTTTATTTTTCTTAATCGGGGATGACCTTTGCGGCGCCCTCCGGGTCGCGTTTACCGACGCCCCCCCCCCCACTTCCCCCGCCGCCGTGCGTGTCCGTTAGTGCAGGGGTGGGGCTGGGGTCGGGGTCGGGACAGGTTCCAGCCCTCCCCTGGGCACACACCTTGGCACCCCTCCCCGCTCCTCCGGCACGGCCACGGGCCACGCCCGACAACCCTCCACCCCTGCCGCCCCGCCACCCCCGCCGCGCCCGGCCCTGCCGCCCTGTCGGCCCACGCCGCTCGCCCGGGACCCGGGACCCGGGAGGGGCGGACAGAGTCGCGCCGACTGTCTGGCGTTGCGCGGGCCGCGGGCCTCGGAGCGGGCTACCACCACCGGGCGGGCGGGAGGCCGTCAGCACTCCGTACTCGTGGCGCGTTCGGTGCGCCGCGGAGCCAGCGGCAGCCAGAGGCCGGGCCGGCGCGCCGCCCGCCACCGCCGCCGCCCGCACTCGTCCGCCCCCCACCGGACATGACTCACGGGGCCACGGCGGCGCGGCCGCGGCCCGCCAGAGTCCGCCGTCCCGCCAGAGCCCGGCCGGGACCGTCGTCGCGCACGCACTCCAAGAGCGGGCCGCCGACGGGAGTCCGCCCGCCCGCCCGCCCGCCCGCACGGCCGCGTCGCGTCACGTCCGCGTCCACCTTCCGCGCCGCGTGTCACCGGCGCCGGGATTCGAACCCGCCGCCGCGGCCGCCGGATGTTTCGCCGCGGGCTCTGTCCAGCTGCGGCGTCGGAAGGCGACGCCCCCACCCCCACCCCAGCCTTATCTTTGGGATGTGCGACGCGTCCGCCGGCGCCCCGCCACGCCGCGCCGCGCCACGGCCGGCACCGCAGTTGTGCCCCTCTGCTTCGGAGCCGCGGCCCCCGCCGCCGCCGCCGCCGCGCGGGAGTTCTGCTCCAGTGACTCTCCCGCGGCCGCGGGCTCTGCCGAGCCCAGCCCGGGGCGGTCTTGTGCTGTGCTGTGCTGTGCCGTGTTCTGCCGTGCCGTGTCCTCTCCTCCGCGCCGCCGTCAAGTCGCCCGTGCTCGCGGCCCCGACTGCCGGCAGCGTGGACAACGCTAGGTGGTGGTTATTTGTGACGTTGACACTGATGCTGGTGCAACGATGTGTGTGTGTGTGTGTGTGTGTGTGTGTGAAGGAAGAGTGTCTACCTCTGTGTGTGTGTGTGTGTGGCTTAAAGTGAATGTATGGGTAGCGCACCGCCCCGCATTCGCGTGCCAGTATTTTCCAACATTTTCGTTCATGCCCCGTGTTGTTTTTAGCTGTAGCCCCCCCCCCCCCCCCCCGGACGGTTCCGCTCCGCTGGCCACCGCCCGCCCTCCCTCCCTTCCCCGCCGCCGCTGCCACCCACCCATGCCGACCCATGCCAAGCCCGCCGCGGCGCGGCGTCCGGTCGGGCTGCCGTGCGGTGCAGGTGTTCCGGCCGGACCTGCCGGACCTTCCTGAGGCAGGGGTGGATGGGGTGGATGGTGGACGACCCCCGCGGAATTCGTTTCATTCATCCACCCACGGATAGGGTTTTAAAAAAAAAATCCGAACGCGGGACACCTCTGACATGAGAGAGACTACTCTTGTATTAACACGTTTTCTTCCCGTCCCCAATTTTTTTTATAAATATATTTTCGTCTTCCTCGTGTGTCGTAGTTCTCTCTGGCAGTACTGTACGTTTCGTGGGATTCCGCGCCGCTCGCATGCAGCAGGATTCAGGATTCCCACACTGTACAGTCGTCGGTGCCGGCCGGGACAGCGGGGCGGGGCGGGGCGGGGCGGGGCGGGGCGGGACAGGGACTTGGGGACTGTAGCTCAGCTCTGGGGACCACCAAGGGCCCCGCATCCGCGTCGTCACCGTCAGCAATCGCCTCCGCAGCCAGCAGCACCCGCCGGGCAGGGGAGCCGGTACCGGGTACCCGGGTACCGTCCGCACCAGAACATGCGTTTGCACGCGCTCCCCGAAGCAGTACCCCGCCGCTAGCTGACTCAGAGACGCGCAATCGCGTCGCGGTCGCCTCTCCCCGCGAATACCCCGCGGGCTGTAGTGCCATGTGCTATCCAGTTTAGCGGCGGCGGCGGCGGCCCGCGTCAGCGCGGCGTGGCGTGGCCGGGCTCTGTATCGTGTTGCTCCAGTTCCAAATCACACGCCCGTCCTCGCCCCGCCCCGGCCCCCCGGGAGGCAGGTGCTGCCGCCGCCACACGGCCCACACAGGCCGCGCTTCCGCACGCGCACATCGTACCCGCCAGCCGCCGCCGCCGCCGGGGCCCGGCTACCTCCCGTGTGCTGCCTCTGGCAGTTACAGCGGGAGCGGTGGACGGGTAGGGGGGGGGGGGGGCGTTCGGACACTGGCGTGTTTTGTGTCTCTGTCTCTGCTGCGCGCTCCTAACGAGACAGACAGGGAAGGGAGGAGTCAGTCACTCCGTTCTGTTCCGTTCCGCGCCACTGCGCGCAGTCATCGGTCTCGCCGGGGAGGGGGCGTCCGTAAATGCGGGCCGCGGCGGGTGCCGTCGGCGCCCGGTCGTCGTCGGGGGTATTATCTGAGGCGCTGGGCGCCCCTCCGCCCCCTCCCCCGGCTAAAGGCACCGCGTCACTGCGGGCCGCGTCGAGGTGAGATTAGCGAACTGGCGCGAGAGCCCACGCCCACGATGGGGCGGGGCGGGGCCTGCGGGCGCGTCGGGCGCGGCGGGTGGGTTCGGAGGTTCGAGCCCCCGACGCTGCCGGTGGCCGCGCGCCGCGTGCAGCGTTGTGCGCCGGGCCGCGGGCCGCGGCTGCGTGCCGGACGCGGATATGATCTGGACGGGCTCCGGCCGCACCGGCTGCACCTCACCGCGCATCCGCTCCGCTCCCCGTCAGTCGGCTGCGACCCTTTTTTTTTGGAAGCGGCGCACAATTTTTTTTCTTTCTCTTTCTCTGCCCTGGTGGTGCGGGACCAGATTGCCCGCTGAATTTGCTTCTGTTCCGGCAGCGTTTCCCGTCCCCGCAGCGCTCGGCTCGGCTCGGCTCGGCGCGCGCCGCCCGCCTCGGCCGGGTGGGCCGTCCCGCACCGCCTGCGCGTGCTGCGGGCTGCCTCCGCCCGCGTGGCGGGGGCTCTGGGCTCCGCGCTCCGACTGTGGCGTGCCGCTGCCGCGGTGCCGCTGCCGCTGCCCGCCTTTGTGCCGTACGCGCGTGTTGTGGGAACCGGGAGCGAACCGCGCACCGCGACCCGAACTCGCGCCGGCCCGGCCTCTGGTAGCCCGTCAGTCTTGTTCTCCGCTCCTCTACAATGTGGTTTCGTGTGCTTGTTGCCAGGCCTTCCCCGGCTGCCGCCGGCCGCCGCTGCCGCCACCACCGCCCAGGATGACGGGGTTCGAGAAGGCGTCGCCGTCGGACGCCGCTGAACAGCGACGCGTCGACAACAATCGTCCCTCCGGCACCGGGCGCTAGGCAGTGCTGGGCGGCCGGGCCTGCGGGCCTCAGAGGCGCCGCGCCGCCGCGCCATCCGCCATCCGGCCGCTCGACCGTCTCCAAAGGTTTAAGTTGTGAGTCTTGGCACTGGAAGAATTCACAGATCGTTTTGAGTCGTGGAGTCTGCGGTGCCAAAGCCCACGACTGCCTTTCAACGGGAGACACCGCTGTGCAGCTGCGCCCTCGGGCGGCGTCAACGGCGGCGATCGCTGGTAAGCAGGAGCCGCGAGGGATCACAGGATTTCGGAGCCCTTGGACGTTTTTGTTTTGTTGCCTATTTTCTTCAAGGAGTCGATCTATGCGGGGGAAGTGCCAGCAGCGCCCTGTCAGGTTTTTTCCTGCCACACGTGCCGTGTGCCCGTGCAGTAGTGTAGATACTGTGTGTGTGGCTTAGTTCGTGGTTTGGTTGTAGTTTATGTTGGGCATAAAGTGTTCGTTGGCTAGTAACGTTGATCCATGAACCGTCCCACTTGAGGGTGTGGGTTGGCAACACTGTCTTTTCCGTGGCGGTTGTTGTGGCAGCACTGATGCACGTAGGTGAAGTCTAGCAGAAGATATTTTCTGTCTAAAGACCAAACGCAGACCGTTATATTGTGATTTTTCTAGTTGCCTTCGTGGTTTGCACATTACATCAATGAAAGTAGATGTCTTTGTTCTTGCTAACCAATTTGCTGCGCTATGTGTGTATGTCTGTACTGTTGGCGTATTAATACCCCCATTGATGTGTGTGTGTCTGTAGGTTATGTTGATTGTATATCTATTTTTTGTCTTCTGTTCTTACAGGAATGATGGTGTGATTTCCATTTTCTGAAAGATAAATAGAAAAATGCAACCGCGACGTACCCAAAGTTATAATCAACTCCATGCTCGAACTCGCGCACACCAGCCCCTTTTGAGGGATTTAATAAGAGATTCATGGCTACTGACATCTATAGGGATTGTTTTATATTTTGGAGGAATTTATCTGACAGTCTGGAATGAGGTTTGTTTTAGATATTGCTCAAGTCTTGATATTAAATGGTGTACCTTATTTAATATTGTGCTCTAATAATATTTCAGGGGCGAGCTGTTAGCACTAGTAAAGCACTTGATACGTCATTAGCATCAGTTGTTGTTTTAAGTCCAAACTCTCTGCCACTTCCAGAAAATAGTGGACGATTAGTACATTTGGTAGGAGAATTGTCAGTGGGGGAACCTCTCACTGAGATGGATTATGGTGTAGCGGTGCAGGCTGTCAAGCTTAAACGCAGGGTGCAAATGTTTCAGTGGGTCGAGGAAGAATCACTTGTGTAAGCCGAAGCATTTCACATTGAATGTTATTGAAGTTTCATTAGAACCCTTCAAACCTTAACTCTCTCTGAATTTACAGTGATTTGCCTGAAGGTGATGCTATGCGCACAGATATTAACTATTATTACACAACAGAGTGGAGAGACAAACTCATAGATAGTTCTAACTTTGCACGCCCAATGAATCACCAAAATCCGAGGTGTGCTCAAATAATGTACTTTATCTATCCTCACATGCTAGTCTTTTAATTCTGATTCATAACATCTGTTTCCTTTTATTTTGTGCAGGGAATTTCCTTTAAAGAGCACTGTTTATGTGAATGAAGTTGTAACAGTTGGTGGTTTCAATTTGGGACCAGAGCTGAAAGCCAAATTCAATGACTTTGTCACTATAACTAGTGATGAACGCCCAGAGCAACGAGATATAAAATTGCATTCTGGGTTGTATTACCACTGTAGAGATGTTTGGGAGCCAGAAGTTGGAGACATTCGAATACAATTTTCTTATGCTGGTCATGCTGGTTTTCCTGTAAGAAACTCTGAAGACAACAAAAAACTTCTATCTCAATTTTTCTTATTTGCAGCAGTAATTGCCTTATTTTAAAACACTTCGTCGTTTTAGGTAACTGTTGTTGGAATGCAAGTTGGCAATGAGATTAGAGCATATCCTATGGCTCCTGGGATTGACATTAATATTGTTCGCCAAGGGCGCCTTTCCGCTGAGGAAATTTTCTGGTTGGAACATGTAAACAACCGTTGGTTGACTTGGGCACTTCGTGGGGCTGGCTGGTTTGTCTGTTTTCTGGGCTGCACTTGTCTGTATGGTCTCTTAGATGCACTTGGTGAGTTCACCCTTGGTTTACTTTGTCTCTATATGTTGCCCAAACATGCATTTTAAGTCAAAAGTTCCTTAAAATATGACAAATTCTGTTTCAGTGCAACAAAACTCGTTAGCCAGAGACCTTTTGACTGGGGGATCAGGCTCCATTGGTATGACAATGTCAAGTACAAGTTGTCTTGCTGCTGTGGCACTGTCCTGGCTATGGTACAGACCCTATCTAGCTGGTGGTCTCCTATTATCAGCGGCTCTTCCATTTTTGTGGGGAGGAATACGCCATGGACATACTGCTTCAGACCGAAATTCTAATCAGGCACGACCAGATGCTTATCGCAGGCTGCCTAACTGAGCAAGGTCACACACGCTCGGGACCATACACTTTCAACAGCCTGATTGTACTGAGATGATTTATCAAACATATCAACCCAAGCTAATGAAAACTAAGTTGAAAAGAGTTGAACAGTATGTGAACTCACAAGATCCTTGTCAGGTACCAGATTCAGTAGATGAAACTGAGAACCAAGCTGGAGGATCATGTGAATTGTGTGAAACACAATGTTAAAAATTAGAAAGTGAATATTCTGGTACAGCAAAAAGATTGTTTCATGTTTTAAATGTTTTATGAAATGTTGATTGTGAAAGTTTATTGTTGTCAAAGATAGATAAAATTGACTTGCCTTTTTGAAGTGATTTTTTGAAAATTAGCGAATGTTTCCTCTTGTTCATGGATGAATTTAATGAGGATCAGGAACAATTTGATAATGTTGCTCCTGAAATTTATCTTCATTCTCACACAAACTTGGAGATTGTAATACAGAACTAATCACTCAAAATGATGGGTAGAAATAAATTACAATATTGAAAATGACAACTTCAAGTTAAAGCATCAGAATTTTGAAAGTTTGTTTATTGAGAGTTATGTACTCGCTAACTTAATGTGAAAGAAGTTTTACTTCTGAAGTCTTTCACTAAAACTTGTTCATCTGAGTCATTCAAATACTCCAATTCAGATCAAAATTATTTTTCTAAAGGGCATACAATTGTTATCTCAACTTAACATTAATTTCAAATCATGTCTACATTCTTCTTTCTTCTATTGGATGTCACTAGTTTGTAAATGTGATAAAAATGTCATGAGTATCTAGGATTATAGTCCTCAGTCATACAAGAAAGTGTGGTGCATCGTAGCGTGTGTCTAAGACTTCCATGTCACTGCCAAAAGTCAAGGCTTTGATTGATGTGTTTGTGGATTGTGGCAAAATGTTGTCTCATGTTTTTGCCTGGTAAGTGCTATTTGTGTACAAGACTTACAGATGTTCTGAGATGACCCAGCGTGGCATCTGGACTACAAAAGATCAAATTTATTTATTTTAACAATTGCATGCAGCTGCCTAGTAAGCTGAGAATAATATTCCATGTAATTTGATTTCCATCTGATGTGTAGGAACAATTTTTCTGTTCACAGTACCTTGAAATCACATTGCAAATCAGCACTATTGTCATTTATATAGAATGTACTCAATTGCACTGCACCTCCTTGTTATACTGTGGTAATATAATTGTGTTGGCCATTTGATAACCGTAAGTAATGTTCTTGTTCTGCTTAGACCCCCCCTCTCCCCCTCTCAATTCCACTAATTTTATCTCCCTCCTGCACTGAGGTAGTTTCACAAGTAGGCTGTTTTGATTCTTTTTCCCCTGTTTAAGACAATGTATAAAGTGTTTGTAGCCCTGTACGATTTGATATTGTTTAAGTACTAGTTTTAATTATTTATTGTATGTAATGTGTTTTGCAAGATGCCACATGGCTGACCCTGTACATTGACTGTTTCTATGATAAGTATTAACATTTTATGTTGATAATTTGTGAGTTTTGTACTGTATACGTAGCCATATACTAATCAACTGTGTGTAGAGGCTTTTGGTTTTTAAAAAAGAAAGAAAAGGTAGCTTCGTATGTTTGATTAAAATTTTAATAAGAATATATATAATGTACTTCATCAATAAAATTGATTTAAAATATCCAACTGCAATTGGTAACTTAAATTTGAATGGTAGAAAAGGGGAAAAAAAGTATTACAGATTAAATTGGTAACAATCTCTAATAAAATTTGTTAAAAAAACCACACAAGAATTGTTTCTTTTCACCCATACACCACAACAAGTGAGACAGCAAAATAGTAAACAAATGTCATTCGGAGGGGTGAAGAAAAATTCCTCCACATCAACAGGGAATAGGGGGATTCCTTGAGACAGCATAATGTTTAAAAAATGTGCATTATCTTAGATGTTTTATGAGAAAAAGAAAAAACAACAAGATTGCATGATTCAACCTTTTTCTACAGTTGTCAGAATGCAAAATTTTCCATCATGGGGTTATCTAAATGCAAGATAGCACCAACCATGGTGAGCTTAGCAATTCTATATAGGGAGTCAAGGGAGTCATTCAGAGACTCAATTCGTTACATCATCAAATAAAGGAATATATATTCAAGCACTGAATATAACAAAGATGCTGTCTCTGTAGCATCATGAAAACCACAGGTCATGTTCAAAATACCATTAACACAAAAGGAGGACAACAACACAAAATGCTGATGCATCATAGCAAAATTATAAAGAGGCAAGAAACATCTTGCTAATACAGCTCCTCAATCACTTTCAACAACTCTTTTTTATTCAAATCCTAAAATTGATTCATAGTGGTTTCTAACTAGTCACACCCACCAGCTCCTCAAATACATCAGCGAGAAGATAGGCATGGGTTCTAAAAACATCCGCTCCACATGACATTACTTCCTTTGGGTTAGCTTTAATATATCGAATAGTGGCTTTACGCAACTCATCACATTGATGACTATTGGCCAATTCAAGGTACATGAATACATTTTCAACCTTGATCTGATTTACCATTGTCCTTTCACACATATCTTTCAAATCAGGAAGACAGTATTTATCGGCTGCGGGAAGCAAATCATAAGCCATATCTTGCAGACGGTCTACTCTACAACAGTACAGGAAACGAAGTAGTTCCTTCACAGCCTCTTTCTTGATATCTGAAATTCTAACATGTCCACTTAGCTGCTCAGACATTCCACTGTCAAACATAGCAGCAAAAACAGGGCTCCTTGCTGCCAATACAGCCTTATGAGCAGGTATTGATTCATCTTCCACCTGCAACATTAAAAGAGCAGGGGTAAGCATTAAAACAGTAACAATATTTTTAAATCATGCACGCTTTCAAAAGAAATTTAATATAAACATATCATTTGAAAACAACTGAAAAAATAGTTTTTTTCCCTACCTCAAGGGTAACATCACTACTTTTGCTGTTGTACAGCTCCTTCTCAAAGTCTCCAGCCATATTGCGAAGGAGCACACTCTTATCTATAGGAGCTATCATTTCTTCTACTACAGTGATATAGCAGAAAAAAGTTAGAGAGTTGTCTGGAATATTTTCAGTTTTTTTCCTAGATATCAATGACAGATGCAAATTTGTTCCAAATTGAACTGTTTCTCCACCTTCCATTCTCAGTGGTGGTTGTGCACACCAGTCTTCTTTGATCTCTTGCTTAGAGTTACGAAATCCTTTTCTGTCAATGTAGCAGACCTGTACAAAGAATAAAATTTGAAAAAGTCCATAATGTCTGATGAGAAGAATTCCATGCATGGTTTTTACCTTCCCAGGACATCTATAGTGCACAGTGACTGATGTACTGACAACCTCTTGATTGCTAAAAACATGGTATTTGAGGTGAAATCTGCAGTCAACACCATCTCCAAGAGTAAAGCTTGGAGAGTCAACAGGATTTGTGATAGGATATAAGAAATTGTGTACAGTCCATTCTATAAAATAAGGTGAAGCTTGTGTGCGGGTTTCTGCATTGATTAAATGAGGATCACAGGTTGCGGCCATCTGAAAAGTAAGATTAATTACAAGTGAGGCCCAAAACACCGAGTAGCCAAGTTCACTGTGGCTGTTATTAAGATACGTTTAGTAGATTCATACCTTTGGGCCTCTGCTATGGTCTGTCCCCAACACCAGCTAATGTGGCTGACAACCTTCAATTCATTCCAGGATTTACTTGAAAACAAGAATAGAGGAACAGTGTAGCGAAAATGTTGCCGGACGGTCTTTATTTACACCATCTAAGCTTAACCTCTTCAAATGGAAACTATCTTTATGTTCATGAAAACTACAAGTCAATTAAATGTGAAACAATTCACTCTACATCACTTATATTGAAACTTTGAGCATAAAGGGGCGACTAAAATAAGGCAGCAATAAGTCCACATAACTCAAAGAAACTGATCAATACAGAGGTCAATTTTATGTGCTATCTTTCCTTTTTGCTTGATAACTTACTTGCGTTTAGATTTAGCAGAAGATGTTTGATGATTCACAAAGCAAAACAGAAAACAGAAGAGAGCTTCTCCCTGTCAATAACCATATATTTCAAAGTGTGATAGGACACGCCTAGTACATGAAAAGAGGAATGACAGTCAGAGGCTACGAAGGAGTGGTCAAGTGTTTTGAGTCATACGCCCGAAATACTCATTGGAACCCCGATTATAGAGTGATGTATTTCATGTGGTACCGCTCTTGACCAAACTGTCTATTCGCACCGAAGGGTCCGCACGGGCCCGCCCGTGAGTGCAGCGAGGCGCTGCTCTCTTGTTTTGTTTTGACTCTAGGTTCATTCAATATGGCGCAGGTGAAGTTTCTGTCCTTTCATAACAATTTTTGACCTTCCTCGATATGATTGCTAAATTTTTAAGCTGACGTTGTTTATGCGTGGGATTGTTCATCTTAATTTAGCCAAAAGCAGACGCCAAGGTAGGTTCCTGATCTAAGGCGTCGGAAAAGGAACTGGTCTTTAGAGGTTGTAGTACAACTGCAATGGAACACTTCAGTCATCTCGTTCCCAGCAGACGTGTTGTTTTGTTGTTCAACAGCGAAATTATACAATTCGTATACGACGCCTTAACAGACTTGTGTCTTTCTTACCCATCTCACTCTGTGCACTCATGGAAAGAGTGACTTTTCAAAATGCAACCAAAATATTCTTCAGTTCTTTTTTTTTACTCTTTTTTTCATGAGTCAGTTTTTTTTCTTTTTAAATTAATTTGTAACACTGATTTTATTTTGTCAAGTAAAACTATTTTGTAATCACAGTATTCATTTTAAAAAATATCTCCATAGTCAATATTAACTCTTTTCTTTTTCTCCTCTGTTTTTCATTTGAAGATGTCCAGCGAGGGTGGATCGGACATGGAATACTCGGATGATGACTATGCTGATTACTATTACACCGGTGATGACTGTGAATTTGACCACATTGACCCATCCAAAAGTGACCCTGAGTTTTTTTCATTTGAATGTCTATCTGTGGAAGAAGTAGAACGCTTATTGAATGAAAATGTTGAGATACTTAGCAGCAGTTTGCAGGTTTGTTTCTCACAGTTGTTATCTTACTGCCTTGTGGCAGCTGAAAAGTTTCTCTTTACTTAGTTTTCTTTTCAATTTCAGATAACCCCTTCACTTGCTAAAGTTCTACTCCATACTCATGGCTGGGCTGTACAAGATCTAATATCCAAATATCGTGCGGATGCATCCTTGCTGTTGGTACAGTCACGAATTAAACCACACCATCCCCCATCTAATGCTGATGCCTCTAGTTCTCACAGCTCTTTGAGTTCACTTTCATCCAAAGACAGCCTGGAAGATGATGATTCTCAAAAGCCTTGTCCAGTATGTGTGACTGTTTCAAGTATTGAATCTTTTAGTAATTTAGCTTGTGGTCACAAGTTCTGCAAAGATTGTTGGACAATGCATTTTGAAGTGCAGATTATACAGGGCATTTCAACTGGTTAGTTGGTATTCCAGAAAAATCTCTGAGAAATGTAATGTTATCTTGCCTGCCTTTTAACGAACCTTGAATTTTTCGCAGGTGTGAGCTGCATGGCTCAGCAGTGTAATGTTTTGGCACCTGAAGATTTTGTCCTCACAGTTTTAGCTAAACCTAGCCTCCGTGACAAGTATCAACAGTTTGCTTTCCATGATTATGTAAAATCTCATCCACAACTTCGGTTCTGCCCAGGCCCCAATTGTCAAGTAGTTGTTCATGCTAAAGAACCTAAAGCAAAACGCGCTGTTTGCACCAATTGTAAAACATCATTTTGGTAAGGACTATTTTTTGTGAAGTATTCTCTTCACAATCTAGATGTACAGTTTCACATTTTGATTACCTTTAAATCATGTTCAGCTTTAAGTGTGGAATGGACTATCATGCTCCCACCGACTGCTCTACTATTAAAAAATGGCTGACCAAGTGTGCAGATGATAGTGAAACAGCCAACTACATTAGTGCTCACACCAAAGATGTAAGTATTTGGTCTCTATGTGTCTTTGCCAGTTTATTCTTAAAATGTCCAATGATTAATTTTTGAATAATTATTTTTCAGTGTCCCCGATGTCACATATGTATTGAAAAAAATGGAGGTTGCAACCACATGCAGTGCTACAGCTGTAAACATGAATTTTGCTGGATGTGTTTGGGAGATTGGAAAGCTCATGGCTCAGAGTATTATGAGTGCTCACGTTACAAAGAAAACCCCAACATTGCTCATGAAAGTGTTCATGCGCAAGCAAGGGAAGCTCTTAAAAAATACCTTCATTATTATGAAAGGGTGAGTGCTCACATCCAATTTCATTTACTCTTTTATTGCTCTGATTGCCTTACTTCTGTCCTCATGTTGCTTTACAAACCATGGTTTTTCCTTTACATTGCAGTGGGAGAACCATTCAAAGAGTTTAAAATTAGAAGAGCAAACTCTTCAAAATATCAAAACAAGAATTAACCAAAAGGTCATGAACTCATCTGGAACATGGATTGACTGGCAGTATTTATTGCATGCCGCTATGCTTCTAGCAAAGTGTCGTTACTCCCTGCAATACACTTATCCATACGCTTACTACATGGAACCTAGTCCTAGAAAGGAATTGGTATGTTGAAGTCATATTTGAAATAGATAGTAATCTGACATTTTTACAAATTTTAATTAATGTTTGGGTTCTATTACAGTTTGAATACCAACAAGCTCAGCTTGAAGCTGAGATAGAAAACCTGTCTTGGAAAGTAGAGAGGGCCGAAACCACCGATAGAGGTGACCTTGAAAATCAAATGGATATTGCAGAGAAGAGGAGGACAACATTGCTCAAAGACTTCTTGGCAGTGTGATGCATTGGCAAACTGTTCAACTGTGTGCCAAGATGAAAGCATTTCCTAGAAAGTCTCAGTTGATTGTTTTCTTTTTTACTTTGTTTCTACATCTGTGCTGTGACATTAATGCTCCACCATTCAAGATAATTTAATTTTTCATTTAATTCTGTGGTTTTAAAATAGATATACTTTTGTCTGTATTTTTTCCCACAGTATTCTTTGTAGCCCACCCATCTTCTCCTTTCTGACTGAAGTATGCTGTATTGTTAGTTTCATTTGCTCTCATTATTGCCATTGTTTTCACTCTTTTGCATGTTTCACGTCATTCAATTCTTGTGAATTTTAACATACTGGTTAAAGAAGATATATTGGTGTCCAAGTCAGAATCGATTCTGAGGTCTTCTATCATTTGTATATATCATGTAAACTAGCTTACCAGTTGGATTAATTTAAAGATATTTTAAGAAGTACGTCTTTGAGACTTGCCAAAATGTTTTTTCCCAATCAACAGTTGTATTCTTAAATGTAGTCTTACCACATTTATTTTCACATATGTGCAGCTAGTTTGTTAACTGTCGATAGTACTGTAAAATTATAGAAAAACTTAGTAGTTTATGTAGTGTATTGTCATTTGCATCAAGCATCAGGGTGTGTTTTGTCTTGTAGTGATGTAAGTTCCCCCATTTGGACTAATGTGTGTTTCCTAAAAGAGTCATTAGAAATTAATTTGTACCCATCTTATACTTAACATATATTGTTAACTTTGACATGAAGTGGAGTTGTTACCAGGCCCCTGGAAACCATTTGAGGGATTTTGTGCCTCTGCCCCCTGTTTTTTTTTCTACTTGTGTTGTCAATGAGATTACTATTTTATCTGTGGAACAAATTTGGTCTTTTTACTCACCACAAGTGATTCATCACATCTTTTTTTAAAAATCTCTCCGTGAGAGAAAAATAACTGTTTGCGATTGACTTTCCTTTTTTTTCTTGTTTAATATTCTGTGGTCTAGATGATATATTTAAGCAATTTCTGGTTACAGTGCAATTTCTATATTAAACTATGGAAGTATATGAGGTCCTTAGGCAATTCTTATACATGCTTGTGTTTATTTTTATTTTTAAATGAACTTAACATTAAATAAAACTGTGATCTGATGTGAATGGATTTCATCTTTTGAACTCATTTAGGTTTGCTTTGACTGACTCTCAAAGTACATCTTTCTTATGATAGTGTTCATCGTGACAATTGTATTTTAGTCTTTTCCTATTTATGTTTGGGTAGCCATAATATTAATTTGAAATGTTCAGTTTGGTCCTCAATTTTTTAAAAGGCAACGTAGTGTTGCAGATTGTAGATTACAGGGTCACACTACACTATTTTAAGCACATTTTTTCTGTCATTCGTCCTGATAAAGGCTTCCTTAATTACTGGTGTAAAGTGCGCAAAATGCTCCCACGCAATTTTTTGTCCTCGTAATTTTGTTTTGTCATTACTTAATTCTTTTGAGTGCTTTCAATTGTTCCGTATATTATTGCATTTTATAAACCTACCAAGAATCTCTAGTAATGATCCCTATGTTGAAAGTTGCTCCTTCTCATGTTACTTTCATTTACATATTCATGTTTAGAGCAAATCTACTTTCACTTAAGTTATTGTCACCATTCTGGAAGATCGGCAAGGTCTGTGCATCAAATTCTGTATGTAAACTGCAACCTGATAAAACCAAAATATACAACACTTCAAAAAGCAAGTTTTGTAATTCTTTGGAACCCCCTTGATGGCGTCTTCAAAAACTCTTAAAAAAAGCAACAGCAAAAAAAGAAACGCGGGGGTGTCATGGTGATGCAGTTTGCGGGCGGCGCCCCACGGCCAGATTGGGAGGGAGTCCACTCGGTGCCTTATCCGAGTGGTTGGGGCTGCAGCAAACAGCACCGGGTGGGGCGGGCGGCGTTACCTTTGATAGTTGATGGGGTGGCTGGCGTATCTCCGCGCGGCACACATGTGCGCTGGGGCCGCGTCTAGCTCTTGGTCTAGCCCTTGGTCTAGCCGCGCCGCCCCTGCGCAGCCCACGGACAGTTGCAGCACCATGGCCCGGCGTCTGAGCCACGCGCTTGTCTGGGTCTGTGCCGCACTCCTAGCTCTGCGTGAGTAGGAGGGAATTCCTCGGGACAGCAGGGGAAAAGATGCGAAAAGAAATGCTCAGAACGGTTTGTTTTTTTGTTCAGTGAATGTTCACGCTTCGGATACACTCGCACTCGCAAACGTGCTCTGCAAACCGAATGCCGAGGTGAGCAAACGAAAGGTTTATTTATTTTTATCAAAACGTCAAAGTATTGGTAGGCGT
Organism: Megalurothrips usitatus; assembly: GCA_026979955.1. Lineage (NCBI taxonomy): Eukaryota > Metazoa > Arthropoda > Insecta > Thysanoptera > Thripidae > Megalurothrips > Megalurothrips usitatus. Next base: position 15,163,666 of record CM049593.1, read on the forward strand.
CATTTTTTTCCCCCAGTCGGTTCTGTACGTGGGCGAGGAGTCCGTGTGCATGGGGGCCCTCCTTGGAGACGGGCGGTTCACGCTGACCACCGGGAACTGCGGCACGAAGATGGAGGCCCAGTACTCGAAGTACGGGTGAGTTCTCTGGAATCTGTCGGGCGTGCATGCATGCATCAGCAATTAGGTTTACTAAGATGACGCAGAATGAGCAGCTTGATTTTATCTTTTATCTCAAATGTTAGAAATGCTAGGGTGCTACTACAGCACATCAGAAATCTCACCAGTCTGATAAGGATTATTTTTTCCCCAATTAGTCCTACAGAGACCTGGGCTCTTCTGTGTCCACTAAGGGAAACCAGCACAAGCCGGTCGGCCCTTCCCGATCGGGCATAGCCCCCAGCAAGTCAGTAGGATACGGCTCACCTCACCGCTTGCAGGGTCGGGAAGACTTTATTCCCTGGCACAACCCCTTGCGTCCCCACAGCGGACAACGAAACCGCCCAGACACATAATGGTCCGGTCAGACGACATCAGCAGCGCGCAAAGCGAGCAGCAGTTTGCACGGTGGCGCCATCTCGCGGCGCCGGGGCACAACATCCAAGACGTTTGGTGTCGAGGTAGTCGTGTAAGGCCGACGGATACGCGCGGCGCGAGAAGTCGGCTCACAATTCGACGGTGGCGCCATCATGCACGGCGGCGGCCAGCGGTGCAACTGCAACGCTGCTGACGTAGTTAGGGGAGCCGCCGCCGATGGCGCCACCGTGCAAACTGCTGCTCGCTTTGCGCGCTGCTGATGTCGTCTGACCGGACCATTATATGTCTGGGCGGTTTCGTTGTCCGCTGTGGGGACGCAAGGGGTTGTGCCAGGGAATAAAGTCTTCCCGACCCTGTAAGCGGTGCGGTGGGCCGTATCCTACTGACTTGCCGGGGGCTATGCCCGACCGGGAAGGGCAGACCGGCCTGTTCCGATTGCCTGAAGTGTGGGTAGAGTCCAAATAGTTGGGAGATATTCCAATCAGACAGGTGATATTTCTAAAGGTCCTGTACTAGCATCTTGGCATTTTTGACGTTTGAGATTTTAAAGAAATGCCGGCTAATTTGGCGTTATCTAAGGGGTCATCCATAAAGGATGTCCGGGTATTTTGTGGAAAAAGCACCCCCCTCTATGTCCGGCCATGTCCGGATTTAAGACCCCCCCCCCCTTTGGGCGTCCGGTTTTCAACAAAGTGCGTATAATAAACAGTCGATTTGTAAGCGCCAATCTGCTGGGTACTTTTAACATTTTTGCGCAAATAATTGCGAACTTGGGTAGCCTCCGGACATAGAGGGGGAGGGGGGTGCTTTTTCCACAAAATACCCGGACATCCTTTATGGATGACCCCTTAGATAACGCCAAATTGGCCGGCATTTCTTTAAAATCTCAAACGTCAAAAATGCCAAGATGCTAGTACAGGACCTTTAGAAATATCACCTGTCTGATTGGAATATCTCCCAACTAGTTGGACACCCCTCCTAACTGGACTCTACCCACACTTCGAGCGATCGGTACAGGCCGGTCTGCCCTTCCCGGACGGGCATAGCCCCCGGCAAGTCAGTAGGATACGGCCCACCGCACCGCTTCCAGGGTCGGGAAGACTTTATTCCCTGGCACAACCCCTTGCGTCCCCACAGTGGACAACGAAACCGCCCAGACACATAATGGTCCGGTCAGACGACATCAGCAGCGCGCAAAGCGCGCAGCAGTTGCACGGTGGCGCCATCGGCGGCGGCTCCCCTAACTACGTCAGCAGCGTTGCAGTTGCACCGCTGGCCGCCGCCGTGCATGATGGCGCCACCGTCGAATTGTGAGCCGACTTCTCGCGCCGCGCGTATCCGTCGGCCTTACACGACTACCTCGACACCAAACGTCTTGGATGTTGTGCCCCGGCGCCGCGAGATGGCGCCACCGTGCAAACTGCTGCTCGCTTTGCCCGCTGCTGATGTCGTCTGACCGGACCATTATGTGTCTGGGCGGTTTCATTGTCCATTGTGGGGACGCAAGGGGTTGTGTCAGGGAATAAAGTCTTCCCGACCCTGTAAGAGGTTCGGTGGGCCGTATCCTACTGACTTGCGGGGGCTAGCCCGACCGAGAAGGGTAGACCGGCCGGTACTGATCGATCTGAGTGTGGACGGAGCGCAGCAGTGCTGGGCATGGGGCGAAACTCTCTGTAAAACCAACTGGGGAAAGAGTCCTGATCAGGTGGGTGAGAATTCTGATGTCCTGTTTTAACATCCTGGCAGTTTGACGATTGAGATTAAAAAAAAATGCCTGCTAATTTGGTGTCATTTCAGTTGCCGATGCATGCGCGCACCTGGGAGGGTGGGAGGGGCCGGCACGGGGGTGTTCCCGGGCGGCCAGTTTCGAGGACCGGGCAAACCCTTGTGAGGATATCTGTGAGCTTCCTGACGACCTCCCCCCGCACCCCGCAGGAGGCTGCCCAGGACGGCGCACGGAGACAGGAGCGCCAATGTGGGCTGCGTGAAGGCGTACTCGCACCTGGGGGCCGGCAGCGACGACAACCCCGACATCGCCCTCGTCCAGGTGACGCGCGCCTCCCCGCACCCGACGTGGTCCGACGTGGTGCTGGGGTAGACGCGTGATGGACTCCCGTTGTCGACAGGCGGTCCGGCCGCTGGACGAGAACCGCTCCGCCTTCCACGACGTGCCCTCGCGGGGCGCGGCCGTCGGCGACAAGTGCCACATCAGTTTCGCCCCGAGCACCGGACTGGTAACTGGCTTGTCGGCACGCGAGAGGAACTAGAGCTCCTCTCGTGGACAACGTGTGTGTGTGTGTGTTGCACAGGAGCCGCTGGGCGTGGCCGTGAAGAGCCTGGGCAGCGGCTGCGCGGGCCCCGACGTCACCAAGCTGTGCGTGGCGGTGGAGGCGGCGGCCGGGGGCAGGCCTCCCCCGCCGCCAGCGCTGCCCCGGCCGGCCGCCGAGGGTGCGGCGCTGGTGTGCGGCGGCGCGCTGCAGGGGCTGCTGGCGGCGGCGGACGAGTGGCAAGGCGAGCTGGCGGCGATCAACGTCGTCGTATTCGACTACTGGGTCCTGGCCAACGCCAACGTGACGGCGGCGGCCGCGGGCAGCGCCTGCCCCGGCGAGGACGACGACCCGCTGCCCACCGAGCCGTCGACCCAGAGCCCAACCAGCCCCGAGCCCAGCACGGAGACGCCGGCCCCGACCATCGTGGACATGCCCACCCAACAGCCCCTAACCACCCGCGGCCCAGCACCAACCACCGAGGATATGTTCACCACACTGGGCCCGGCCACCCCCCTGACCACCCACGACCCAGGCCAGCCAGCGGCCCCAGCGGCCCCAGCGGCCGGGGGCAGCCCGCACCGTGCCGGGGACCCCGACCTGGCGCTGGGCCTCCTCGTCCCCGTTCTCATCCTCTCCTCGTATCGGTAGAAGTTCTCGGTGCCCCGCGAGGCACGGCCCGAACTAAACTACTGTACATGCTATCTGCGGGGCAAAACTTGTTGTACAGCTGTTCGGAAAGAAAAATAAAGAAATTAAAAAATTAAGTGTAATAATTACTCAACCACATTCTCTATTCTGTGCACGACATGGTATCAGAATTGAATGACCTCTCATCCCCAGGCGAAGCTTCTCGTCGTTCTCGTATCAAACTCACACAATGTGACCCGAGCACATTTGGCGGGCGAGGGGCGCCTCCGAAAGCGGCCGCCGCGCCGCGGAGGCCAGGGCTGCGCGGTGCTGTCCGAGGGCGGCGCGGGCGGCGCGGCCGCGAACCGCGCGAACGCATCCGCGAGACTTTGTAATGATTAACGTCCAGGTGTGAGCCTTGGCCTCAGCCTCCCGCCGATAACGCGGCGGCTGTCTCCGCGGCGCGCTGCAGCCTCCGGCCGCCCCCGCCGCCGCGGGAGGGACAGAGACAGAGACAGTGACACGTGCCGAGCCTCTCCCGCCCCGGGCCGCAGACCGGGTGGGGCATCCTGGCGTCGTGGTCAAGCGGCCGCCGAGCGTCGCCCGGCCAGGACCTGAGCGGAGGGGAGGCGCGCGCCCACAAGTACCCGGGACCAGCTCTGCCTCCGCCGACTGTGGTGATGTGACGGCGGCTGCCGGGGAGATATGACAGTCGGGGACGCCACCCCGGAGCCGCCAGCGTCCCCCCGCAGCCCCCGTGGTCTGCGGCCGCCGACGGCGGGGGACCCGGGAGTCCCGGGGCCCGAGGTGGGGCGGCTGCTGCGGAAGGTGGGGCGCGTCCACGCCCCGAGGCTGGCCGCACTGCACATCGGGCCGCACCCCAAGCAGTCCGAGCCGCAGCCCCAGCAGCAGCAGCAGCACAGGCGGCCGGCCTCCCCGCCTCCAGGTAAGCCGAGGGCGGCCGCGGGCCGGCGCGCGCGCGGGATCAAGTCCCTTCCCCCGTCGCGCACGTCGGCGATAGTGCGCGACTTGGTTTAGTGTTGATAAGGCGGAGCAGTCCCGCAAGCAATTTATCTGGATTTGTCGCTCTCGCCGGGTGTAGCCGTGCCGCGGTCAGAGTCACTCGGCACCTCTGAGGGCTCGACGGCGACGACAGGTTGGGAAACCATGCCAAACCCGGAACCTGAGCGCGGTTCACATTTCCGAGTCTAAGATGTGATTTTATAACCCGCGCCGATCATATGACTTTCTTAAAATGGAGACCTGTGTGACAGCGGTGCCAGCTGCCGCCGAGAGGAGCCCGAGCCCGAGCTGCGCGTACACCGTCAAGAGGTTCCTCGTCATCAACTACGACGCCGATGACAGCGGTAACTCCCCTCTCCCCCTACTTCAGCCGATCCCGGCCGGATCTCGGACGTGCGCTTCCGGTTGGTAACTCGTTTTCGCGATCTGTTAGGGGCCATGCCTCCCCTGCCACAGTCGACGCCCGCGACCAGCCCTGTCGAGGAGAGCGTGATGCGTGCAGACGTGCAGGGCCTCGGCCAGAGTCCGGGGTCAGCCCGGGGCCAGGATGAGGGCCACGGCCACGGCCACGGCGGGGAGCGGCCGAAGCAGCACGCGCCGCCCCGGGCGCCGGTGGCCGACGGGGTGGACAACGACGGCTTCGTCTCCGACGACTTGTTCACGTCCGCCGCCGCCACCACCCCCCGCCGGGACTCGATGCACCCCTCGGCGGCGAAGGCGTCCGGGACGGGGTCGGTGTTCCCGGAGGACGAGCGGACGGGCCGGTGCTGCTTCTCCATCCTGTGCGGGTGAGCCTGTAGCTTACGCTGCACTACGGGGGCTGCTGGGAGAGGCGCCTCGCGGTCTGGACCAAAACGTGCCCCGTCCGCACAGGAAGTGCTGCCGCGGCGCGAGGCGCGTCCTGGCGCACCCGCTGTGCCCGTCCAGCGTCTGGCTCACGCGCTTCGTCGCCATGATCATCATCGGCGCCCTCTTCCTGGGCACGGCCATCCTCGTCATCGGCGGCAACGGCTGGTTCCAGATCGTGTGCGGCATCGTGGTGGCGCAGGTCGGTCCTCCCGCCCCTCCCTGCCCCCGCCCTCCGGTGTAGGTACTAACCCCCTCGCCCCCCTTCCGCCCCCCACCAGATCGTGGGCATCCTCATCTACCGGGCGACGTCGCTGCCGCCGCTGATCGGCATGCTGCTGGTCGGCGTGTTCTGCCGCCAGCTCGGCTACATCGAGTACTTCAGCGCCAGCCACGAGGCGCTCATCTACATCGCGCGCTCGTTCGCGCTCGTCGTGCTCATGGTGCGCACGGGCTTCCAGCTGGACACGGCCGGCGGCAGCAAGCTGTCGCCGCTCATGGTCGGCCTCGCCATCATCCCGGGCCTCGTCGAGTTCGCCGTGGTGGCCGCGCTGGCCGGCGTGGTGCTGGGCGCGCCGCCCCTGTTCGCGCTGCTGTCCGGCGTCATCCTCGCCGCCGCCTGCCCCTCCATCCTCAGGCCCTGCTTCTCGCTGATGGGCGCGGGGCGCGCCGTGCAGGCGCAGCTCGTGGCCGTGGCCTGCCTCAACGACATGATCGTCATCCTCGTGTTCGGCATCGTCATGGCCTTCATCTACGCGTTCGCGGGTCAGTAAGGTCGCGGCGCTGTCCACCCCGCGGCCCGGACGGGCGGAGAACAACGGCCCCCTCTGCTTGCAGGCGACTCGCTGCCTTACGTGCTGCTGCACCGGGTCATGGGGGTGGGCGCCGGCATCATCCTGGGGGTCGTCGCCGGCCTGCTGCTCCGCGTGCTCCCGGACCCCCACGACGTGAGTCACACCCCGCCGCCGCCGCAGCGCCCGCTGACCGCCCGCTGACCCTCACTTTGTCCTCGCCCTCCCCGCAGCCCATGGTCAACGCCATCCGCAGCATCCTGCTCGGCTCCGTGGGTATGTTCTCCATGATCGGCTTCGCGCGGATCGGCTTCTTCGGCGGCGGCCCGGTGGCCTGCCTCGTCGCGGCCTGGCTGTCCAGCTGGGGGTGGCGCCGGCAGGGCTGGGGCCCGGACTACCGCGGGGTGAGTAAGGGTGGGGCGGGCCTCGGAGCCCACAGAGAGACGGATCACGGCAGGCCTTGCTCCGCGCCCGCAGAACCCCGTGGCCACCGTGTTCGACGTCCTGTGGCGCATCATGCAGCCCGTCATGTTCTGCCTGATCGGGGCGGACCTGGACGTCAGCAAGACGAGCTACGACATGAACAAGCTGCTCTTCAGCGTCCTGGTCCTGCTGCTCGCCTGGCTGGTAAGCGACTCCCGAGCGCCCGCGGGAGCCGGGGTAGGCAGGCCGCGCCTGCCTACCGAGCAGGCGGTCGTTACCGCAGCCCGCCTAACGGTGCCGGTGCCCTTCCCCGCCAGGTCCGCGTCGTGGTGTCGATGGTCGTCATGTCCTACGGCAGCCTCAGCATCAAGGAGCGGCTGTACGTCACCCTGGCGTGGGTGCCCAAAGCTGGAGTTCAGGTACGTGGGGGCGGGGCTCGGCAGCTGTCGCGCCGCGGGTCCGCGCACCGAGCACCGGTGGGAGTAATTGACACGTCGGCACCGACAGGCCGCGCTGTGCCCGCTGGCGCTGGACCTGGCCCGCTACCGCGACATCGAGGGCCCCATCCTGACGCACGCCCGCGACTCCATGCTGCTCGTGCTGCTGGCCGTGGTCATCACGGCGCCCCTGTCGGCCGCGCTCACCTCCAGGAGGGGGCTGCCCAACGTGCTCGTCAGCGACCTGAGGCGCACCAGCACCGCGAGCAGGACCAGCGGCCCGCCGCCGCCGCCGCAGCAGCAGCAGTCGCGAGGGGACGCGAACGGCCCGGTGCAGCCGGCCTAGTGTGTCGCTCGGCGCCCCCTGCCCCTCCCTTCTGCTCTCCATCGTCTCCTTCCTTCCCCCGTTATGTTTACCATCATCTTTTCTTATGCTCGCCCTAGGAACACCTCTCAACGGACCGAAATCCAAGGATGTAGATTGAGGAATAAAATGAAAAATAATTACAAGTCCGTTTTTACATTGCACTTTATTATTGTTAATCTCACATCTCGCCTCATAAGCATTAGCAGTCACAGCCTTCCACATTGAGAAACTTATTATTATTTTGATAGTATAATTTATGTTTAAAAATACAACTCTCAAAGGAAAACAGAAAAAAAGTCTTTCATCACTTGAATTGTACATGATGTAAAAATAAGACATTTCCTAACAATTAATAGTTATAAAACACTGCCATCCGCCTTCAGTGTTTCTAGGTTTACTTGGCCCAGAGAGCAAAGACACACCAATGCAGCCCCCTGTTCTGCCCAGCGTTTATTTTTTTCCCTGAAACAACCGTAAAAATTACTACAAGTCAAGATACAAAGGATGTTAATTTTATTAATTTCCCTGACTCCATACACCATACTTACCACATTGATGAAGTATATTTTTTATCATTTACAGTTAGTACTGACTGAAAGAGCTTTCCTTCTTGAACTGTTTGGTAGGAAGGCATCCCCAGCCTTTCACGTCTAGTCCATGCCAGCAGTCGAGTTTTAGGGAGATCAAGGTCGGTAGGGAAGAGGCTGCGAAGATATGCTACCTTCATTGTCACAACATCATCGGACACAGCCTGCAAAGAAAATTTGTTCATAGTAAATACTTCTCCTTTAAAACACATTTTAAAAGTTTCACAAAAATTGACAGTACATTTTCATCTTGTAACTTTAGCTTTTTAGCTGGATTGCCTTGATCACTGGACTCCTGTCGTAATACTTGTGGACAGATTTCTCGCCTTCCAAGCAAACCTGCAGCTTTAAATTCGAGCTGCCTTTCACGGCAATAGCTCCCAAGGTCCCAAATAGTACTTTGAAACAAATAAAGGATATAAAGGATAAAAGCCATAAAATAAAAGTTTGACAAATAACAGCAAATCAAATATTAAAATTGCTTACCAAATTTGCTCCAGCGTCTGAGCTTCCAAAAATAATTTGCCTCGAGGTGTTTCCTGAAGTTCACGAAGCATGTTTTGAACACAATATTTTGTGTTTGATCCATTGTTATCATAGTCAACAGAGAGCACTAAATATTTCTTGATGACATCATCCAGAGGAAGCAGTCCCTCTTTCCTAAATATTGATACATTCCATTCTGCAGCTCGAGCTATCATAACACTAGAGCACCCAGATTCTTCTCGGAATTTAGAAATATCTTTGTAACATGATATTTCTTTAGATCCACCACTAGGAGCAAAGGGAGAAATAATATAAAAGGCATGGGCGGGCATTAATAAGTCTGTAAAAATATATACCAGAACATACTTTGCAATCACTGGGATGTTGAGAGCATCTGCTACTGCATGAATGTAATGATTCCTATTGGCATGCTGTGGTCTTTCATCGCGTGTGCGACCATGAACACCAATGGCTGCTATTCCTGTTTCTGCCAAGGCACGGCAAACTGCCACTGTAGCATCTACGTCCGGAAGAACTCGGACTTTACAGGTGACAGGACATTTTAAACCATTAACTAATGCTCGGAGGATTTGTATAGCTTTCTCTTGATTAGCCATGAGTGCAACACCCATTCCGCCTTTGACGGAGAATTCTTTTGGGCAACCCATATTTATGTCTAGAGCAGCTACATCATTCTCTCTGGAACAGAATATTAAAATAAGCACATGCTACAAGAACATGAGTTTGAGTAAGAATGTAGAAATACTTACACCAACTTGCCCACTTTCAATGCTCTTTCGGGGTCAGACGTTCCGATTTGGAGTACAACATGTTTGCGCTCTAGGGCGCATGTTCTGAACACGATGGTACCATCTGTTTCATCCACAAAGTCAATAGTTCCCAGCACATCTGAAACAAAAACCAAAGTCGTTTTTTCAAAAAACTTGAGCGCCACACAGGAAACGGGCTCCCATGGAACTCCGAATCTCCCCACCGTTGACTCTCCTGAAGGACCTCAACAGTTTCCAGTCTATCAGTTCCTCCGTGTATACGATGTCCGCACCGAACTCGAGCGCCAGCAGCCTCATGGGCAGCGTCCCGACCCTGACCATGGGCGCCAGGATGGTTTTATTGACATAACTGAGGCGCTCCGAGGGGGGCCTAACCTCCCCCATGCCGTCTGCTGGGCCCCCGCTCCCGTTCGGGGGCGGCCCGGACCCATCCCGCGGCCGGCCGGGGTCCCCGAGACCTTGCCCGGCTCGCCCCGCGCAGGGCTCCGCGTCCCCGTCGGCTGTCATCGGACCGCGGAGGAGCAAATCACATTTGATTCCCGCAGATTCAGAGCACGCAGCCCGCACTAACGTGATGTTGACAGCTGGAGGCCCGGTATGAGAAATCGGTTAGAACCAGAGGCGAAGAGAAGAGTCAGGTGAAGTATGAGAAATTGTGGATGCAAATTCCCATGGCGGTCAATTGTGAGTCATTCCGAAATACGGCGCAGATCCGACGATGACTCACAGCACAGCGGCTAGCGGCTAGAGCGGCAGTCTTCCAGTCCGCCTGTCGGCGCCCGCCCTGTCGTCTGCTCGCACCGGGATAGTGTCTCTTCCCTGGAGTCCCCCTGTCACAGACGATTGTGAGAAGTTGTGCCGAAGCGGTGAGTCCGACAACGGACCCAACGACATATTGCTCATTGACGGTATTTTATTTCATTTTTTTTTTTGAACCGACTTGGTTTGCTTAGATGCGCTGTCGTAACGTTATGCGTAAGCGCGCCCAGGACACGCCCAGGTCTCGATGTTACATAAACCTGCCAAAAGAGTCTGGCGAGTTGGTGTCCATGTCGCTCCGCTGCGGCGCGGCGTTCGGAGGCCTTCCCTGGCGGGCAGGGAGTGCCGCTGGAGCGCGGAGAGGACAGAGTGAGCTTTGTGGGCGTCAGGGCACGGTAGCACGGCGCAGGTGGGGGCGGAGGGGGGCAGGCCAGACATTCACACGGCCTACCTGCCTGCTGTGCCTGCCTGCCTAGGTAGGTGCACCGCGATGCATCCTGATCGTCCTCGCCTTGAGCCCCCTCTCTTTGTCTGCCGCACGACTCCTGGGGCCTGTTTCTCTCTCCCTCCCTCCTTCCTCTCTCTCTCTCTCTCTCCCTCTCCCGGCCGCTCCGACGCCCCGCTCCGCGCCACGCCCCGCCACATTCCCTCGGATCTGCTCTGTCTGGCTCCGCTACACAGGTAAGGGTGTCTGCCAGCCCCGTCTGCCCGGCGCACCTTTACCCCTCGCCCCGACACGTCACGGGACGGGTAGTACGGCAAGGCTTTACAACGGTGGGGGCTTCCAAGTCCAGGGCAGCGCGACGGCGTGAGTGGCTGGCCGCTGCGGCTGGCGGCGGCGCCGGCCTGGCAGGCAGCCAGCCAGGCATGCGGGGCGGGCGCGGGCAGAGCAGGGTCTGGTCTGGCCGGCCTCTCCCGCTTCACTCACTCCCTCTCCGTACCAGCCGGACGCCGGTCCGAGTCCTGCCCGCCTGTCCCGTCCTACCCGCGTGCAGAGTCCGAGTCGAGTCGCGTCCGCGTCCGCGTCGGCCCCGCCAGCCGGTCGTGTCGTGTCGTGCCGCGCCGTGCCGTGTCCTGTGTGTGACCTCCCGTCAGGATGGTGCGCTTCGGGCGCAAGGCGCGCGCCGACGTCCGCGAGCTGCTGGCCAGCCAGGACACCGTCGTGCCGCAGGACCTCAACGGGCGGCAGGCCGAGAACGGTGAGTGTGTGTGGCCGCCGTCGGGGCGGGGGGCGTGCCGGCAACGGCAGTGCCAGGGGACGCGGCACCACAGGTCCTTCGGCGGCGGCCTTGCCGGACCCCGCCGAGCCCAGGAGTCGAGTGCACATAATATCAGGGACTGCATCGACCGCGGCCTGACCACTGCTGCACCGTGCGCCGCCGCCGCTGCAGTCCGCGGCCCGCGGGCCACTGGGTCAGGTCACGGCACGTGTCGCGGTGTGGCGTGCCGCGGCAGCAAGGCCGCCGCTCGCCAAGGACGGGAGAGGGAGAGAGAGAGAGAGTTTAAGTAGAGAGAGAGGGAGGGAGAGAGATCCGCTTGTGTTTTTTTTTGCCACTGCTGAGCGGTCGCGGTTGTCAGGCGCAATAAACACAGATTCGCGCACTGAATCCGGGACGCATGCGAGTCGGCCAGCCTCTGGCAGCCTCTGGCCGTCCGGTCCGGCTTGCAGGACTCCTCGGGGACAGGACAGGCACCGAGAGTGCATTCCAGAGCATCTCACCGCTCTGCATACCGGCGAAGGCAGAGGGGAGGCGGTGGGGGAGAGGGGGGAGGGGGTGAAAAACGGTGAGCCGGAGCGCAGCACAATGCCAGGGGGAGGGGGAGGAGGAGTCGAACTCCGCGATTTCCGCGTTGCGGCCTGACTGTCTCTGGTGGCGGCGCTGCCGCTGGCGCCGGCGCGAGCGGAGGCAGCGAGGCCGGCAGGACCTGCAGGACCTGCAGGCTGCAGCGCCAGTCATCGCCACCGCAGCGCTAACCATACCGCACGCACTGCCGGCGGCGGCGCCCCGGCAGCTCAAGTGGAGAACGGGGCAGACGCAGGAGAGAGAGAGAGAGAGAGAGAGAGAGAGAGAGAGAGAGAGAGAGAGAGAGAGAGAGAGAAGGGAACCAGTGTCTGGTGTCCTGTGCCTCTGCCCCGCCCCGCCCGCCCGTACGGGCTTCCCAGCCAGGGCACACGGGTGTCTGCCATTGCCATTCACACCGGGGACACGACACGATGCGCGGCGGTGACAGTCGAGGAGGAGAGGCACCTGCTGCAGCAGGAAGCTCTTCTGACGGCGAGCCGAGCCGAAGGAGGTGGGGGGCTCCGTCTCTGCGTTCCTGGAAGCGGCCGTGGAGGCCCTGGGCAGCCCTGGGCAGCCCTACGGGCATTCACAAAACCGGCGTGGAGGAGGGTAGACTGTCCCGGGCGCACGGGTGGAGCTCACGCTGCCTATCTGTCAGGGCGGCCGGGCCGGGGCGGCGGCGCTGTATCGTGTCTGTCGCCAGCCCCGCAGCGCACCTGACGCCGTGACGCCACACACACACACACACACACACGTGGGGTATTATATATAATGCAGTAAAAGGAAAGCCAGGCAACTGCAGACGGGGACCCCGCGCCGCCCCGCCGCCCCCCCCCCCCCCCTCTCCGCCCTTTCTCCTGTCACCCAAGCTAGCGCGGCACGGGGCACGGCGCGGCACACAGGACGGCACGGCACGGCACAACGGCCACGGCCGGGCCGCGACGACGCGACAGTTTTGTCAACACGGCCGCGGCGGCCCGCGCCGACAAGATTTCTCCCACCAAACCGTGGCGAAGCGGAAGTGTGCGGCCGCGGCCCGGCCGCCGACTGTCGTATTGCCTGTGAACCGTCCGCGCCGTCCGCGCCGTCCACCAGGTCGCCGGACAGCGTCTCCTGGAAAACAGACTCGGTGCTGCCGGGGAGGTCTCTCACCTGACCGTCCCGAGCGGCAGGCAGTTTTGTTGTTCGGAGGGATTTTAAAAGGAAGTGGGGGGGGGGGGGGAGAGGAGGGGGCGCACCCAGCAATAATGTGCCTACCTGTGCTGCGGGTCCAGCCCCCCCCCCCCTCCCCCCGCCTAAGCCATCTTACCCCTCTCCACCCACCCCTCCCGCCCGCACCGTCTCCTGACCCTGTTGCCAGACATCGGGCACCGAAATGAAAATACAACCGTTGACCGCTGGCCGCCGCTGGTCTCCTCGGCTCGGCTCGTCGGCCGTTTCGCGCGTTTCTCTCGAAATACCGCCAATGTTTCAAAGCACGAACGTAAGCCGCAGGCCGCACGTTTCCGGGGAGGCAAGTCCTCCGCACATGACAGGGAAGAGCAAGAGGTCGTTGTCAGGGAGCGGGCCGTTTGTATGTATTCAGATGCGTGGGAGTCGCCGAAGGCTGGTTTTGAGACGCGTGCGGCGGAGAACAGCGAAGAGCGCGGGGAAGGGAAATTCACAGAATGAAATAAATGGCCATCAAAATGAAACATGCGAAGGTTTTTCGTGCGCAACTTCGTTTCGTGTTTTTTCCCCTCTTTTATATATTTTTTTTGGTGACGCGTGCGCTGCGGCCCGCGTCGCGACGTCACACGCCTGTCTCACACGTCCACCGCGCCGCTGGCCTCCCGCCCCGCCCCGCCTCGTCCTCCTCCCTCCCCTCGTCCTCACACAACGAGCGGCGCCAATGAACGCGTCGTTCGTCGCGGACCTCGCGGCCTCGCGGACGCAGCGCGGCGGCCCGCGGCCCTTCGTACGTAATTGGCCGTGGCACTTGCGCAGCCGCGCGGCGCTAGCCAGGACGACGCGGGCCTCGAGCCCTTCCCCTCCTGCCCCCCGCCAGCCGGGCCGGCCGCGCCCCCAGACACCCGGCGTGTCGCGCTGTTTGTGTTGACGGGACCAAGTCAGGACCGCACTATCCCGTCGTGGCTATCGAGGACGATGTTCGGGAGCCATTCACGCGGTGGGAGCGGGAGCAGCTGAAGCCAGGACGCCCTGGCTTCCCACGCCCACCGCACCGCCCGGACGGACGGGGGCCGACGGCGGACGTCGAGTCTTGTCGCCGGTCACCTCCGGCCTCCGGCCCGCCGGCTCCGCTTAGCGCGGCATGCGGGCGGCGCTAGCGTATTGGGCCCCTAACGGTGCCGCGACCGCCACAAAGTCGAGCGGTTTGCAGCGAATGACAGTGTGGGAAGAGTCCTTCTCATGTATTTGGTCGCTCCTTCTGTTCACCGCCGTGCCAGTGTCGTATCCGCTCGCGCAGGCAGGTCCTCGAGGATCCTCATGTGAGGCCCGCCGGCGCTGCGCCTCGCCTCCCGCGGTGGTCTGCTCTCTGCTCCGCTGGCCGCGGCTGCCACGGCGGACGGCGGGCCTCTGCCTCGCAGCCGGACGCAGCGGACGGACGAATTTAATTCAAGGGCCGTTAATAAGGCGAGGCATCCTGGCCGGGCCGGCGGCGGGGCAGGGAGGGCAGGGCAGGGCTCTAGACAGAGCCGCAGGACACCATCCTCGTGTCCAGTCTCCCCCCTCCTCCCTTCGCGGCGCCGGCGCCCACGCGCCAGTGCAGAAGCGGCGGCAGCCTTGCGCACTTGATGATGCTACCGCCCGCGCCGCGCGCCCCGCGCCCCGCTCTCATGCTCACAAGCAATGTGGCCTAATTTTCGAGGGATTCTGTGTGCGGCCGGGGCGGGGCCCGGGAGTCTGGGTGGGAAAACAAGGCGCCTAGCTGACCGGGAGCGGGCCTCATTTTCACCGCATCGCGCCGCGCCGCGCCTTCGAGTCCAGCCCAGCTGACAACAAGCTGCCTCTAACTCTGCGAGGGGGCGGGCGGGAGGCGAGGTGCGAACAACGCGGCGCTTGCAAGCGGACGTAAGCCCAGCGCAATGTTCACACCTGCAGGTGCCCGTGTGGTGCGGTGCCAGGTGCCCTCCCTGTCCCCGTGTGCGGGGCCCGGGGCCGGCCCGGACGGCCGCGGGGGGGTCCGCGGCGGCCGTCGCCCACGTCAGTCCTCGTCCAGGCCGCGGCCATGGCGCACCTCGCCGACCTGCTCGCCGCGACTCCCCCGGGGACGGACAGGGGGCCGCCCCCGCTGCCGGCCCGCCCCCCGGCCACGCTCACCTCCGCGCCGCGGCCGGGCGCGCCCCCAGGATCCTCGTCGTGGAGCTGGCTCCCGAGGCCGTACCGGCGGCCGGCCCCCGCCCCGGCGGTGCCCTCGCACGCCCCCAGCCCCAGCTCGCCGCACTACGTGCCCTTCTGGTCGCCGTCCATGCTGCCGACGCCGCCCCAAGTGGGGACGCCGGCGTCCGACGGCGAGGGGGAGTCGGAGCACCCTCAGCTGCGGGCCGCGGCCGCGGGCGACCGCCGCGACTGCCAGTCGATGCCGCCCCCTCCGCCCGGCCCCGGCCCCGCCCCCCTCCAGCGCCGCCCCTCGGCGCCCAACAGCTCGACCTTCATCCTCAAGCTGCCCCCGAGACGCCCGAGAAGTTCAAACGCTCCCCCGGCGAAGCCCGGCCAGCCCCCGCGGCCACCCCTGTCCGCGTCGTCCAAGGCGGCGGTGCTGCTGCCGCTGCCTCCACCGCCCCCGACGCCCCCGCCACTGAAGACGTCCAGGCCCGGGGGCGGGGCTCTCCCCCCGCCCCCTTTCCCCCCGCCCCCTCTACCCCCGCCCCCGCCGCCTGCGCTGACCTCCACCGCCGCTACGCCCTCTTTGCCGTCGAAACCGGCCCCGATGCGAAACGGCGCCCTCTTGGGTCCGCGGCCGGCGTCCAACTCGTCCGAGCCCGAGAGCGGGCGCTCCAGCGCGCTGGGCGCGGCCCTGGACGAGGCCATGCTCGTGGTGCTGGGCGACGGCGGCGACGACCACGGCGACCTGGCCTCGGAGGCGTCCCCGCTGCTGCCGCCGCCGCCGTCCCCGCTGGAGCCGGTGGTGGTGGTGGCCGCGCCGGCCGTCCTGCCGCCGCCGCCGTCCTTCCGCTCGGCCCCGCCCACGCCCCCTCCTAAGGGCCGGGTGACATTTAGCGAGCGCGGCCACGGCGTGGGCGGCGCCAGCGGCGCCAGCGGCGTCCCCGCGCCGCCCGCCGCCGACGCGTCACCGTCGTCCTTCCCTGGAAAGCGTGAGCTGCCCACCCTTGTTGTTTTGAGTGACGCCCGCGCCGTGTGAGAGACTCTCGGATTGTGAGCATTTTATTGATGGTGGAATTCCGTCGACAGGTTTTTTTTTTTACCGTCCCTCACAATCAGTGGCGACGTACCAATCATAGAAAGTTCGGCGTGAGGGGTTACACCTGGGAGGGTTCCCCCGTGCTGCTGACGGCCCGGCGCCTGTCATGCAGCTCACGGACCGCGGATGGGCGCCACAATTCATCGCCGTCGGCGTCCTCCCTCCCCTCCCTTCCCTTCCCTTCCGCTTCCGGCGCTGCGCTAACAACGGCTCCCGCCCTTTCCCCCTTTGTTGCAGCCGGATACCTGGACTCCGTGGACGCCCTGGGCCTGGAGCTGCCGACGCCGGCCCCGGTCGGAGGCCTGAGCGCGAGGGACCCCGCCTCCACGGACACCGACCTCATCTTTCTGGAGAGCATCCGAAAGCGAGAGGTGAGTTGTGTGCGGGAGCGTCGGCGCTTGCGGGGCGCGAAGGCGGAGGGGGGGGGGGGGGGCGCTTGGCGAGCGGGTGTTGTGGAAGCCCGCACTCCCCGCCGTCGCACGCTGTTCGCACTCCATGCATGTTTAAACGTCCAGACACTTGCGCGGCAGCTATACAAAGGTTCACCGCGTCTATAGGGGTGGCGGTGGGGAGGGTAGGAGGCGGAGGAGTGGGGGGGGGGGGGGGTGGTATCTGACGGGGACACGCGGGGTGGAGAGTGGGGACGGTCGGCAGTCGCCAGCAGGTGCCGGGGGTGGGGGCGGGTGGGTCGCGGCGCGGGCTGGCACCCCTGGCGCCCCTAGCACCGCCGCCCGACCGCACGCAGAGCGCCGCCGTTCGCCTTCCGGTCCGGTTCGGTTCGGTTCGCGACCGCGCCCCCGCCGCCGTCCGTCCGCTGCTCCCCCAGGCCATGAAGGGCTACCGCACGGCGTCGTCGGCGTCCTCGCGGCCGTCGCGGCCCTCCCGGCCCCTGCCCCGCACCACGCACTTGGACGAGGACAGGGGCGGGCGAGACGACGCGGCGGCACGGCACCCGCGCGGGGCCCTCGCCGCCAACAACAAGGCGTGCTCCGTCGAGGTGAGCGTGGACGTCAGGGGCAGCCGGAGTGTCGGCGTCGACGTGCACGTCTCCAGGACCACGAAGACGACCTGGGTACGTAGCGAGGACGGCCGCGGCCTCTGTCGCGCTCCGCCGCGCCCGGACGCCAGGCCAGCGCTGTGCCCACAAAGGATTACTAACCGTCCAGCGGGCGGCCGCGGCGGGCGTCGCCGAGCTGGGCGCGAGGAAATACCAGAACGGTGATCTCCGATCGGGCGGGGCTGGGCCCGATAGAATCCCCAGACAATCGACTTGCGGTTTGATGCGGCGCCCGTGTTTTGGCGCAGTGCGTTCAACCGCGAGCAGTGCAGCGCGGCAGGGGCGGGGGGGGGGGGGGGGGCGAACAGGACGAGGCTACGCCGCGCCGCCGTCAGCCGTGGGCTCGTCACGTGACTGGCGGCCATTACCCCCCCCCCCCCCCTCTTCTCCCCTCAACCCTCCCTCCGACGGGAGGGTGCTGAGGACCCCGCGCCAGGCGCACCCCGCCAGAGGGAAGTCATAGTGGCCAGCAGACGGTGGCGGCCGCGCAGGTCCCTGCGCCGACACTGACGTTTAGTGTGATTGAATGACCGCGCGCTGCGTCGGCTGGCCGCGCAGTTGTGGATACGTAAGGAGGCGCGGCCTGAGACCCCCGCTGGCGTCCGACCTCAGGCGCCGCGCCGACTCGCGTTGCAACGTCCGTAAAATGAAGATAAAAGCGGCAGCAGGAAAAAAGGAGCCACGGCACGGGGACAGTGCAAGTCATGGCGGCGGCGGCGGAGCCAGGCGGAGCCTGCCGACTAGCCGGCAGTTATGAAACGCATCCGACCCGCGGTGGGGCCGCCGGGGCCGCGATCCGCGGTCCACCCGGGTCCGGGTCCAGGACCGGCAGTGGGGCTGGGGACCGCGCCGACGCGAGGCGGCCGCTGGTGAAGCCTGCAGGCCGCCTGGCGCGGTAGGCAACGCCGCTGCGGAGGCTGCAGCCGTGCGCGCGCGCTGCCTACCCCCCAGGCGGCCCGCGCGGAGGCCGTGGCTGCGGCTGCGGCCGAGGCCGAGGTCCGCTCGCGGCTCGCAGCTCCGCAGCGTCTCGTTCCCAGGGGGTCCCATGGGAAGGGGAGAGCGAAATGGAGACCACGTCACGGCGCCGCCGCCCAGCCAGCCGCGCCGGGACGAAGGAGTGCGGGGAACCAGAGGGACGGAGCGGACGGACGGCGGCGTCGTGTTTTCAATTTGGGGAGCGCCGTACGGGGAAGTCCGTGCCGAAAGTGACTCCAGACTCTGCCTTTCCCTCCCCGGAAACCGTCCCCGAAGCCGGCTGCTGGCGTGTGGCGTACGGCGCGCACGTCGGCGCCGCGGACCAGACAGCAGCGCTACTAGTGCCCATTCATTCACGACGCCCCCCGTGCCCCGCGGCGCCGCGGCGCGCCCGCCTTCACTGGGTCGTGTCAACGGCCTCCCCTCTCCCCCCGGTCCACGCGGCGAGCTCCGCGGCCGCGCTGAGTCACATGTGTTAGCGACGGTCCCCGCCCCCCCCCCCGCCGGCCAGCAGCCGCCGCCGCGCGCTACGCCCCTCCTGGCCGGCTGGCTGCTCTGACTGGCCGACAGCCGCCGCGGGGGGGCGTCCGTATGCCTGGCTGGCGGGCCGGCTGGCGGCGGCACGGCGGAGCTCCGGTGCCACGGCACACGATTGCCGCGGCTATGACGCTCTGACGGCACGGGACGGCCGCCATGGCTGCCATGGCACCGCGGCGCGGCTCGGCGCGGCACAGCCATGGCTGCCATCGGACTGCCATGGAGGGGCAGAAGGAATGCGGTGGTGGTGGAGGCAGCCGTGCCGCCGCCGCCCGCCGCCGCCCGCCGCACCTCGCCGCGCACCGTGCGCGCACGGCCGCCCTGGCCTGCCCCATGCCCCACCCCCTGCCCGTCCCGTCCCCGTTGTAGAGGCGCACCGTGGCGCAGCGCGGCGCAGCCAAGGCCTGTTGACCGGCCAGCCAGGCAGCCAGCCAGCGAGCCAGCGGCGGACCAAGTAGTACCCCTCCGACCAGAGGCCCGCCTGGAAGGAGTACCTCGCTGGAGCGTCGCCGCGCACCGCATCGCCTGAACCTCCTCGGTGCGTCGTCCCGCCCTACCTGCGCTGCCTGCGCTGCCCCGCCCCGACCGCGTCCGTGGAGCCCTCCATGCAGTGCTGTGTTGTGACCCCCCGACGCGCACCGCCTCGTCAGATGCCCTGGCCGCGCCCGCGCACGTCCAGCAGGGAGTGGCGGCCGCAGCTGGCGCAGCTGCTGCAGCTGCTGCAGCTGTGGCTCCCACGGGACGCGCCAGGCGCCAGGCCCCGCGGCCCCGCGGCGCGCGGCCCCGCCCTGAGCGACGCCCTGCTCTGGTCACGGGCCTCCGTGACCCGGCCCGACCCGTCCCGACCCCGTCCCGTCCGGAGGAGGGGGGGAGCCGTTCCACGCCTTTCCATTAAGCCGATGGAAATGTTTCTATCGCGGACCCGGAGCCCTCCGCCCTCCGTTGGGTGCCCGCGGGATCGAGACGAATCGGGCACCCGGGCCTGGGCCCGGTCCCTGCTGCAGCTGGTGGCGTCCGGGCAGCGGCTCCAGCGGCTCCAGCAGCGGCTCCGGCAGCTCCAGCAGCGCACCCGGCACCGTCGGCTCCGGGGGACGCCCACCGACGACCGAGAAAAACTCGTCGCGCACCGCTTTGAGATGTGATAGTGTGTCGCTTAAGCGCTGGCTGCTCTGGTGACGTTGCCCAGGTGTTTTGGTGACGGCGAGGGGCGGGGCGGGGCGGGGCGGAGCCCGCGAGGTGGAGGCGGGCCGCTGGCCGCGGGCCACACTGCTCTGTGACGCGGAGCGGAGCCAGCGAAGCCACCACATCCGTGCGCGCGAAGGCAGTGCGCTTCAGCCGCTCCCGCTGCACTGCACTGCACTGCACTGCACGGAGCGGCGCGCGAAGTGCAGCCGCCGCCGCCTGGCAATGCTTGGGGATCTTCATGGATGGGAACGGGGTCGGCCCTGTCCAGCTCGGCTCGGCTGGAGAGAGGCGGGTGGGCGAACCGGAGGCCGACAGGGGAAAGAGCGACGCAGGGAAATCCTCCGCCGTCTAGGGCGGGACAGGCAGATTCGGAATCGGGGAAGGGGAACGAAAGATTACGGGGACCTCGACTCGGCGATTGACTTTTATTCTCTGCCTTTCCAGAGTCCGGAAAAGTTGACAAACGGAGGGGAGTTAAGTCTTGCGGTGCGGCTGAGTGAGGAGTGTGATAGGATCCGAAGCAAAGACGCGTGGGAACTAGCCGACTTGCTGCGCAAGCCTCACTTGAAGGTACCCACACCCTGCCAGAGCCTGCAGGGGGTTGATCCCGTTGGTCCCCCCCAGGCTGCCGGCGGTGCTCCTCCGGGCGTGGCGAATGTGATTGTAACGCGCACCCCCTGCTTTTCGTGTTTTCAGGCCGTGCTGGGTACTCATGATGTGGTGACCGGACGATCCCAAGAACAAGATATTCTGTGGGAGTTCCAACAACCAGAGATCATGAGCTCCTTGAATGATGACGGAATTCGGATTGTGGGCATTAGGAGGAGCCCTAACGAGCCGCTGGTGAGTCTCATCCCAATGTCCCTGCATGTGAGCTGCAGCCGACAAAGTTTTCCTAATCTGCCTTTTACGGATTGTAGGGCATGACGGTTCAAGTTGATGACAATGGGAACCTCCTCATTGCACGCATCCTCGCTGGTGGAATAATTGAACGTCAAGGGACACTCAAAGTGGGTGATGTCATATTGGAGGTCAATGGGTACCCAGCTGAGTCACCTGAAATGCTGCAAGAACGAATCGCATACTCCAAAGATTCCATAACATTTAAAGTTTCCCCATCAAAAGATGACAATGAACAGATTTCTAGCGAGTACACAACAAATGTAGCTAAACAAAATGGTGTTAACTCTGTGGTAAGACTACTCAACTACTTCCTATTTTTATTTTGTTAAAAATACAACCTTGAACTATTTTTTTTGCAATTTTTTCGTTTAATTTTTTATAGTGTTACATGCGGGCTCTATTCAATTACAATCCCATGGAAGATACCCTTCTTCCATGCAAAGAGATTGGCTTGGAGTTCCAGCATGGGGATATTTTACAGGTAAGGTATAAGTATTTGTTAACAAAGTCTTGGGTTTTTGTAACTACGTAATAAATCATACTACAATGATTGTAAAAAAATTATTCCTCAACAGATTGTTGATCAAAGCGACCCAAACTGGTGGCAGGCAAAAAGAGTTGGTTGGAATGGACCAGCAGGTCTCATCCCCTCACAGGAACTTGAAGAACGAAGGAAGGCATTTGTTGCACCCGATGCTGACTATGTTCATAAAATTGGAATATGTGGCACAAGGGTGAGGATGAAATGACCAGCATTACTACCACACAGTATATGTTCAAGTATTTCGATTTATCTTTTCTTTCCCTTACTATACATTTCAGATTTCAAAGAAAAAGAAGAAAATCAAATACCAATCAAAGTCAAATAATGATTATGATAAGGCTGAATTAATGCTGTATGAGGAAGTGACAAGAATGCCACCATTCAAGCGGCGGACCCTGGCCTTGGTAGGCTCTCAAGGTGTGGGACGAAGAACTTTGAAGAACCGTTTGATAAACAGCAACCCCGAAAAATTCGGGAGTGTGATGCCATGTAAGTGTTGGGCCAAACAAGGGCCATTTTCAGAAAATGTCTGGAGTCCTTTATTGCCACTTCTCATATTAATATTTTTTTAAAATCCTTTTTCTAGACACTTCAAGACCTCAGCGCGACTATGAGGATAACGGCAAATGTTACTGGTTTGTGGACAGAGAAACTATGGAAAATGACATTCGAAATCATAAATTTTTTGAGTATGGTGAACACAAAGGGCACCTCTATGGCACAACTCTTGATTCTATTAGAGAGGTGATAAATGACGGGAAAATGTGTGTTCTTGACTGCAGTCCAGCTGTGAGTTTCTAAAATTCAGTGACAAGTGAAGTTTTCCATAAAAATACCGAATAACTACAAAATTTATCATTATTTTGCAGGCATTGAAAGTCCTTCACAACTCATCAGAATTCATGCCCTATGTAATTTTTATTGCTGCACCGGGAATGGAACAATTGAAAACTTTACACAACTACGGCAGAGGAAGCAGAAGCCTGATGGTATGTGATGTCACGAATAAAGGTGAACTTACTTGCTTCTATGAGATCAGGTTTTGATTCACATCTTCACAATTTTATTGTGTTTCAGTTTGATCGCCAGAGCTCTATAAGATTCAGCTCACAAAGAGCTCGCACGCTGCAGTCTCTGCAAACCATGTTTGAGGTAAGTTTTGCAAGATTAATTAGTTTGTTTTAACTTCTCTTGCCTTTGTCTACAACCTTTTTTTTTTTTTTTTCAAATTGTAGGAGGAGGATTTGCTACGAATGGTTGAAGAGAGTTCTTGCCTTCAGCGCACTTACGAAAAATACATAGACACTGTTATTGTGAATGAAGATCATGATGAAACATTCCGCAAAGTGGTCCAACAATTGGACACTCTTAGCTCTGGGGACCAATGGGTCCCTGTCAATTGGGTATATTGAGCAGTAATATCAAACACAAATCTTTCATTATAATTTTTCTTGTTATTGATGTCAGAGAACTCTCCCCTTCATTATCACAAATGAGCTTTATTATTCTGTACGTGCCTTTCACCTAATGGTTATCATCAATCATATGATCAAATTGTTATTTTAATTGTTAATTGTACATAATTACCCTTTAATGACCATGTCTGAACATTTAAAAAAAAATTAGGTCTTAAGATGCACAAGTAGTATTATGTCAATAATATTTCTTTGTTTTTGTAAATAATACATGTCCCATTCCAAGAGAAACTGCCATTTTTTTAAGTTGTTTTAAAAATGCAAGCAGAGTACTTGTACTTGACTGTGTATAGCAAGAACATTCTGCTGTCAACTGAGTCCGTCCTGTATTGTGATGATCAAGTCAACACCAATTGTAATATATTAAATGATTCATTCCTGAAATGTGTTTTTCTTGCTTCCTAGTTTATTTTGTAGTAGGAGTATGAGAAAAAAGGTTCCAAAACAAAAAAAAAAAAAGACCAACAATTACAGAAAATTAACTTAAATTTTATTAATGTACATCAGTCTGGAGAAAGAAGAGGTTGCACTTTGTTATTATTATGGTCAACTGCCCGCAAGAGGAAACTCAACCAGTCGTTGTCACACTCTGCTGTCACATTACTTTGGCGAGCCAATTCCAGGAATTCACGCACAACAGTCACAACAGAAAGAGCCTGGAAACAGTGATTAGATTTTAAAACAAAAATCTGAAAGGTCTTAACTTGGGGACTAGAAAAAACAAAAATTAACTTACGTTTGAGCTCACTGCAGCCTTATTCATAGGAGGGTACACAGCAGCTACAAAAGTATCAACAGCAGGGCTCAACTTTTCTGCAGCAACAGCAAGTCTGTCAAGTTGTTGCGCACCATCAGGGTCTCTACAATCGCCTCTGAGCCGTATAGCCTCTCCAACCTAAAGGTCAAAATTGCAGAAGTTCATCACTTGAAAGACGGGCTTTACGAAAATTTGTGAACACTGATAACGAAAAGCTACAAACCTTTTTAATTGATGCCCGTGCAGTGCGCACAAGACCAACACAAGGAGCTAATAGCTCTCTGTCTTGGTTTGTCCAGTTCGCTGAATTGTCTACTTCTTCATTCTCAGATAATCGAGAGCACTTCACCTCCTAAGATAAATAAAAAGTAAGAAATTAAATATTTTGATGGCAAGACCAACCCCATTCACAAAGTACGAGAAATCCATATAGAACACTATCAGTTCATACCTCTTCTATTTCTTGAAGTGCATCAGTAAGAAGCATTTCTTCTCTTGCAATTAGAGCCCGTGTGGCAGCTAAATTATCCCTTGGCAGTTTTTCTATAGCAGAACATGCTTCCCAAACACAGCCGGTCATTTGAAGTTGAGGTACATTTTCAGCTCTACAATTAATCAGAAATTGAAAAATAAATTTAATCAACCAAGGCACATTCCCCAAAGAAAACTAAATAATTTATGAAAACACAAGATAATAACAGAATGAAAGTGTACTAACGCTTTCAGAGCCCTCAGCAAGGTTGCAAGTGCTTCTCCAGTGCGCAAAACAGCAGCCCGTAACTCCTTACGAATTAGGGTACCTTTAGGGGGTGATCTACGAGACGCTGTCACCAAACCATTCCAAGCGCCTTCAACACCGTTTATTATACTTTGAGCAATACTTATCGCGGGCTTGGGATGCTGGGTTAGAGCTAGAGTCAATTTAGTAACTTCGCTAGCAATTTGTTGAGTTGCATTTCCTAAGGGAAAAATAAAATTAACCGTTAGAAAAATTGCATTTAAGCAGCACTGCAGTGTGTACATTGAAATTACTGTAACAAATTCCAGCATAAATAAATAAGAACATACCAAGGTCCGACCAAAAACTATCTGGTGTGGGCTGACTTTCATCTTGTTCTTCAAGGGGAGCTGCACAAAAGAGCAATTAATGTGTCATTAAGATGCTCACACAGCATATAACCATAAAATACTATAAGACACTTGTAGCGCAGAATCAAAGATTTAAATACACTTTACAAATAATTAACTAACACCAAAACTCAGGTCTGTGCAAGAATTTCATAAACGCATGTTCATTTCAAGAATATACATTTTTTAATGGAAACAAACAGGTGCTGAACCATGTGACATGAGAGAAACCACGGATAGCGGTAATTTATGCTCGTATTAGGTGAAGTAAGAGCTCTTTTGTTCGGTCACTTAAGCTCCACACCGTGAACGTTATCCGTTCATTCATGACGAATTATGTCATTTGTGCAGTGCGCACAAGTGCCACAGGTCCAGCGAGCTAGGCTCAAGGGAACAATAACCTTGAGAGATTTTACCTTCTGTCAATTCCTGGAGAGTTTTCTTCACATTGCATCGAGCAGTCTCTAACGCTTTTGCTACTGTCATTGCCATTGTCTTACATCAATTGCGTTCTAATTCTATTTCAAATATTCGAGGACACAACACGTTGCAATGTTTAGCTTAAAATCTTTGGGCCGGGGTGAGTCACTATCGATAGCAAAGTTCGAGGTTAAAGAATCGATTTCAACCACAAAAACAAAAGGTTTGTAAAACGTGAGGAGTTGAAGGCCTTCAATGGTGAAAAATAAAAGTGATATCGTTTAGACGAAGAATTTTGAGTGAAATTGACTTCCCTTTCGGGAGAAAGAACCCAAACGCCCTCTAGCTATCGAGAGACATACGATATATCGAACAACAACGCTCGCTCGATTACGCTCGATCTGCCTCATCTCCCCCATGCAGGTCCGCCGTTGAAAGATTTGGAAAGATCGGCTAGCTTCTAGGAATTTACTTTGTATATAGACAAACAGGTGTGCCCTTTTGACATCGGCTGTATTCGTCTTTAAGTTCTCACTGCAATCATGGCGCTAAATCCAGCGTATGAAGCAATTGGCAAGGGTTTTGTCCAGCAGTATTATGCCCTGTTCGACGACCCGAGCCAGAGACCCAACTTGGTCAACATGTACAATGTAAGTATTCTCGCCTGTCCCTATTTACCTCCAAATCTGTTTCTCTCTGTGCCGGCCGCTGTTCATCTATGTACAAGGACTTTTCATTTCTGGCCTGCAACCTTCATTCTGTACTTATTTTCCGATTGAATGAAAGCTGGACCCGGTGGTTAGGAGAAACAATTTTCGCGCCTTCCTATGTCGGAATTTGAGTACTGAACTTAGCGCAGTCACGCGTGTTCGATCCAGCGCTAAGTTGATTTTTTCAAAGCAATATATGAAAGTTTGAAATCGTTGGCTCCTTACCGTGCCCTAGTGTCATTGTAGTTGAGGTTATGTCGCCCTGTCCCGAACACCTGATTGCTCTGTATTATGGGTATGCAGTTCATTTTTATTTCTTATTCAGTAGCCTGTTCGTTTGTCTCGTTGGGGTGACTTCATTGTATTTTATTTTTTATTTAGCCCTAGCAGGTTTAATTTTGTTCTATTATGTGGGTCCATTGATGTCCAGATTCGTTTCAATTCTGACGGTGCCTGAATCTAAAGTAATAGACTTGTCTCATGTTGTTGGAGTATTTTTGCCTAATGAACACAATTTGACATTGTACACCCTGTCCTCTTTTACATTTTAGAAATTTTCCCAGTGGTTGTGCAAGTGTTGGTGACTCATTCAGCTCTGTGTTGTTTCAGGTCGAGACATCTTTCATGACCTTCGAGGGCATTCAACTCCAAGGATCCAAGAACATTATGGAAAAACTTACTGTAAGTCAAGTTTCTATGAGATCTGAGGAATTGGTTCTTAATCCATTATCAAATTTTAACGCCTGTTACCATTCTCTCTGTTGCAGAGTCTATCATTTCAAAAAATCAACAGGCTGATAACAGCGGTTGACTCACAACCCATGTTTGATGGTGGTGTCCTCATTAATGTTTTGGGCAGATTGCAGGTGGGTTCTCAGTCATAGCATCAGCTAGTGATTCCTCTAGTCTTTAAAATACTTTTTACAAAATGATTGGCGTAATCTTATCTCACAATGTCTCTGTCAATGTGTGTTGTGCTGCTGATCCATAGTTGTCTTGACTTTCTGCAGACTGATGAAGATCCAGCTCATGCATATATTCAGACATTTGTTCTGAAACCTATTGGTACAAGCTTTTATGTTCAGCATGATGTGTTCAGATTGGCACTTCATGACTCATTATAATTGGGAAACTGCAACAAATGACAGGTAGCAGGTCAGAGGAGTGGAATCTGTATTCAGATTCACAGACTGTGTTTTACCTCTTTGTAGCTTGATAATCACAGTGCTGCCTCCTGTAACTGCTTGAACTTCCCCTGTCAAGGTTGCATTGCTTGACTTTTTGGTTTTCCTTTCTTAACACTGTATATGCATTCTCATTTTAAGCCCTGGATACCCCTTGCTTGCAGTATCCTGCTTATTTTTTTAAAATGTACCTCAATGGCTGTATTAACTCAAGTTGTTAATATTAAGAGCATCACTGCTTTCTTTTTGGTCAACCTTTTTTTAAGTTTAATTGACATCTAGTTAAGGTTAATCCATAAATTAACCATTTGGGTGTTTTTTGTAATTCTTAGCTAATGTATGGACTGGCAGATTCTAAAATGCATGTCAGACTGTAATATAATGACTTAAGGATGACTTCCGACTGGACTAGCCTGCTTGTACCCTCTCAGATGAAGGGTCAATCTTTGAAGTCTCACAGTAAAGGGATGAGGTGCATCTTTTTGTTTGTAATACACAGGATACTGATTGAGTTTGCTTTCTCTGTTTCAGTGTGATGATGATCCCCCACATGCGTACTCCCAAATATTTGTTTTGAAACCTCTGGGAGGTTCGTTCTACTGTGCACATGACATCTTCCGCCTCAACATTCACAACTCCGCTTGAAGAGACTGCTCAATCATTTTGATGATATATATGCTCATCTTGTGTATCTGTTATCTTGTGGGGAGAGTACAGATCTTATTTGAGACAGGAGATTAACTTTGCATGGACAGTTACATTTTGGCTTTTGTAATGTTGGCTTCTTATCCTTTTATATCAAATTCAAAAAGTGACAAAATTGGATGGGATACCCTTCGATGTGGGTTATTTTCTCAATGTGCGTTTTCCATTGTGTTTTTATTTATGTCAGCCATTGTGATGTAAGTTTTTATTGAGTAGGTTGACTTTATTTTGCTGTTAAGTTTCCTGGCCTTGTTGTGACTCAAGAATTTTGAAGGGCTTCTGCTTGAATTGTAAAAAAATAAATTAAACATATCTTCAAGTTGTTATGAAGTGTGATGAAATCTGTGCTTGTAGGCGGGAAAGACTAACCTTTTTTAAAAATATAAGCCAAAATTGAATTTTCATCCTTTCTGTAGCTGCACTTATGTCCTAACCCTAGTCTAAAATCCATGAACTGGCCTGCATTGACTGGATGTTTTTTCACTCTAAATTTTTAATGTGGATTTGTTTTGAAGCAGGCCTCTGTCATGGTCGGGGCAATGTTGAGGTTGTCTGAAGATCTGGTCTATCCGTAGAGATACATGTTTTGTCAGTGGCACGCTCTCTGCAGTTAAGTCAGAGACCAAAAGGCTTATGTTCCACACTGAAAGTAGGTTTTAACTCAAATGTGCTGGCTGTGTTCTTCAGGATTTGTGTTTCATCCCTAGGGGCTGGACAGATTCTCTGGAACAGATCAATTTAAGACTAATGTTTCACAATGTTTTTGTATTTTATTGTCTAGGCCAAACAAACTGTCTATTATTGTAATAAAAAAATATGAAAGCAAATGTAGCATTTTTAAATTGTTACCACTTGAACACCTGGCAGATGGGTGCTTACATAACTGCCGCCTCACACATCACTCAGTCTGTAAACCGCCTTGTATCTTCCAAAGCATGGTGAACCCATTCACAAAACTGGCGATTGTATCTCAGGGGGGATGAAGAAATAATAGTGAAAATAAAGAAAGTACGATATTAATTTTTATACCAAATGGGCCAAACAAGAACTCACGCCAGAAAAAATGTTGCATTACTGAAGGGAGCGCAAAACTCCGCTTAAAAATATGAGGCTAACAATCACAACAAAAAACATTTTGGAGGTCAACTGTAGACTAAACACCAAGTAAGAAGGATCAGCAAAACGACCTTCGTGACGAAACAGCAAAATCACTGGCCGAACTGTGGCTTTAGGATCGAACCGACTACCGACCGACCTAGCACCAGCGCACGCCGGCGGGCAACTGCGAATGACAGCCCCCCCCCCCCCCCCTTCCTACTAGGGAAAGTAAGATGAAAAATTTCTGGAGAAGCTAAAGCAGACGCCTCTTACCACCGAAACGTTTGATTCACAAACAAATAAACCTTACTTCTTTTCTGTCAACAACATTGACAATAGACATGGCCATTAATTTGATCAGGAAGAGTTCCTCATTGGCTAGGATCGGAGCTGTAAGTATACAAATATCATATCCGTAGCCTGTTTACGCACTATACGTAGGTTGTATAGGTTTGGTTACCTATCACACCGGTTTGAGTAATTGCTGTGTAAAGATAATTTTCATCTGAAATAATTTTAAAATGTTTCGTTTTTCTCCGTTTCTCAATCTTTCATAGATAACCTTGCACGAAATAGACACCATGAGGAACACCGCAAAGTTGCCTATAATGTGTAGGAAAACTTTACGAAAGCATTCTACATCCACTCTGCCCTCTTCAGAAGCATTTTCTGAAGGCAGAAGTGCATTGTCAAGTGGTGAGTCAAATAAAGTACTTCTATTTCCATGTTATCAGCATGTCTTCCGGTCATTTTTATTAATGCTTCTTAAATTATTACAGACAGAAGCAACTATGCCACACGCTCCCATACCTGTGGAGAACTCACAATGGAACATGTTGGAATGACTGTGTGTTTGAAAGGATGGGTTCAATTCAACCGTAAGAAGTTTTTAATTCTTCGAGATGCTTACGGCACCACACAAATCCTTCTAAATAATTTGGTAAGGAACACCTCATTTTAAGATTTTGAAATGTTTGTACCCTCCGTTGTCAAAAATAATTTGTTTTAGAATGAGCATATGCAAACTGTGGTTGATTCTCTGACACTTGAAAGTGTCGTCGAAGTAAGAGGGGAAGTAGTTTCTCGTCCTAAGGGTGAGACCAACACTGTAAGTATAAAAATGCCCAATTTTCTCAGATTAATAGTTTAGTTTGATAATAATTAGCTGTTTTGAATTACTTCCTCTTGTCAGAAAATGTCGACAGGAGACATAGAAGTCAGACCATCTCATATAAGTGTACTTGGGGCTGCCCCCAATCAACTTCCATTATTTATCAGAGAAAACAAATTGGTATGATATGTTCTTCTTTTTTGTACCTTACAGTGTTCCAATAGTTAATTTTCTTATTTTAAAATTTATCAACAGCCAACTGAACATCTTAGGATGAAATATAGATACTTGTACTTACGTTACCCTCATATGCAAAAAGTGTTGCGGTTTCGCTCTCAACTCTTTCACTCAATGCGAGAATTTTTGATAAAAAATAACTTTATTGATGTAGAAACACCTACTTTGTTCAGAAAAACGCCTGGGGTAAGAGCAGATTTAGGTTGGCTTATGTTAACTGGTTAAAGTCTGACCTGATTTCTAAATGAAATTTCATGAACTTTCAGGGAGCACAAGAATTTATCGTTCCTACACAGAACCCTGGTCTATTCTATTCTCTTGTCCAGTCCCCACAACAGTTCAAACAACTTTTGATGGTTGGTGGTCTTGACCGCTACTTTCAAATTGCTCGATGTTATAGAGATGAGACAGTCCGACATGATCGCCAACCAGAATTTACTCAAGTGAGATATGTTCCTCTACATTTCAATGCCCTTTTTAAAAAAATGCTTGAGAACTCCTAATTTGATGTAATATATTTTCAGCTTGATATAGAACTTTCCTTTGTTGATCGCAATGAGATTATTTCATTGATTGAGGAACTGCTGAGATTTGCCTGGCCATCTGAAGAAGGAAAACCAAGTATTCCATTTCCACACATGACTTTCCATGATGCTATGTCAAACTATGGCTCTGACAAGCCTGATCTTCGGTTCGATGCAAAGGTATTTATTTTTTATGGCTCCTTTGAAAGTGTTCACTATATTGTCTATGATTTTATGACTTTTCCCAATGTTTTTCAGATTCAAGATATTACTCATTTCATAGATGAAGGTGCCTCTACAACTTCAAGAAATCTAAATAGGCCCAAGAATTTTTCAGCAAAGTTAATATTATTTCCAAATGCAGCAGTAAGTTACAGAATACTTATAAAATGTGAGCTTTAGTGAAAAATTCTTCTGATCTATTGAAAAAAAAACAATCAAGTTTTTTAATGGCTGCTGTATCCACTCCCTCTGAATACTGTGGCTTAGAACTTGTTCAATCTGCATTTTCTTCCTTATTCACAGGACACATGCAAAAAAGATCAATTAAATGAAATAATAAAGCAAGCCCAAGATGGTGCAGTTTCTACACAATTACATATTCTCCCAGTAAGACAGATGAAGGCTCTTCGTTCCTCCTTATGTAAATATTTTTCAAATGAGGAAGTTGATAAAATTGTCAGTGAAATGAGTGTTACTCAGGGAGATTTGCTTCTTTTGTGCCTTGGTCAAGACAAAGATGTTGTAAGTATAATTGTTATGTCTGTTGAATTGAAATTACCAAGCTCCTCATGCGTTATGTGCTTTCTTTTTTTCCCCAGCTGAGAGTCCTAGGCACAGCTCGTGTACTGACTGCTAATTGTCTTGAAGAAAATGGTCAAGCCATACGTGATAAAGAACAGTCTTTCCTGTGGGTTGTTGATTTCCCTCTTTTCGAAGAAGGTGACGATGGGTCCCTGCAATCAGCACACCATCCTTTCACTCAGCCTCACCCAGAGGATTTGCATTTGTTAGACTCTGATCCTCTCAAGGTTCGAGGCCTGCATTATGATTTAGTTCTTAATGGGGCTGAGATTGGGGGTGGTTCAATCCGTATCTCAGATTCCAACCTCCAGAAACACATCCTTAACAATATGCTAAAACTTGACACAACAACGTTGCAACACTTGGTGGATGCTTTGTCCTTTGGATGCCCCCCACATGGTGGCATTGCTCTTGGTAAGTTAATGTTTCAGCACCTTCTACTTGACTTCTTGAAGTTACTGCATGTATAATTTTATTTTTGTATTGTAGGACTGGATCGTCTCGTTTCCATTATGTGTGGAGCCAAATCCATCAGAGAAGTCATTGCATTTCCTAAGGGTTTGGAGGGGAAGGATTCCATGGCTGGCGCACCTGCACCCCTGACAGCTGAAGATGCTAAAGTGTATGGGCTACCATTTAAATACTAACAAATAAGTTGATAAAATCTGTGATTTTTATGTAAATTGATACCGTGTACTTATACTGATTGTGTTGCATATGTAATTTCTGTCAATAAATAAATAATTTTATTGGTAACAGTAATATACAAAATATGTCTTGTGGTTTACTACGCACAAGAAAAAAATCCCTATCTTACAAAAAGACGTCTAAATAATTAGACACAGCTCATCCTATAAACATCCTATTTTTTTTTACAAGCGTATGTGATTTTGTGACACTTAGTTGATTGTTGACACATGTTATGGAGCAAATACACTCATCAATTTTGTCTAAATTTATATTGACTAAATTTTGGGAATCCTTCTGGAAAAGGGAGTACCCTTTGCCGCAGGAAGGATCCCACAACATCACAGCGTCACAGCCCCATGCGGACTATCGGTCCAGGTCTGTAGAAGGCTGTGCTTGCATTCTCTTGAAAAGCACTTCATTCAAAGAGATAGAAAATGTTACAAAAAAAAAAAAACGAAATGTTCGGAATGGGCATATTGACATTCTTTCCAACCACAAGATGTTGATCCCCATGGGATGATCTCACACCTGGCGCACTGAGCGCCTCTTTGGCACTTTGAAAGCTCCTCCGGGAGATGACGCCTCCCCCCCCTCCCGCCACCACAAGGAGTGAGAGAGCTGCTTCCTCGTCACTCACTTCCCATCCACGCCGAAGCCCTCGCACAGGCAGTAGAGCTTGATGTGGTAGTCGGCCACGCAGCTGCTCTGCGAGCCGTAGCGGTTGACGCGGGACACGGTGCCGGCCAGCGCCAGCTGGTCGCGGTCGTGCGCCACGCGGTCCCGCTTGCTCGGCCGCCTGCCGACGCCGGGGACGGCGCTGGAGCGGACGCGGACCGTGGCCTCGAACAGGGCGCCGCCGGGCTTGGTGCGCAGCAGCAGCGAGTAGTCCGTCACCTTGGACATCCTCTTCGCCGACGAGGGCGCCGACCTGCCGCGGCCGGAGCCGGCGGACGAGGCCGCGTCGCCGGCGCCGCCGTCGAGCTCGGAGCGCCCCAGCTGGCGGCGGGCATCCAGGAGCGCGTCCAGGCTGAGGCGGGCGCACTGCCGGAACCCGGAGAGCATGGCGTTGATGCGGCGCACCACGAAGGCGGCGGCGCGGCGCGCCAGCGAGTTGTTGGTGGGGACCGGCGTGGACGCGTAGCACGTGCACCTGGAAACACTCGCTCGTCAACGCCTGCCGAGTCGGGGGCGGGCCGACCCGGCGGACGCCCGTGTCCGGCGGGGCTGCCTGCCCCCCGGCTCCACGCGGCCGGCCGTGCCAGCCGTGCCTCGAGAGACCCTGGGGTCCGCCGAGTCTCTCCAGCCGTGCTCACCAGTGGGGCTCGATGCCGGCGTCCTCGCAGGAGCGCGTCTCGGGCGCGACGAGGAACATGGAGATGCTCCTGGGCAGCCGCCGGGGCTGCGCCGGGGCCGGGGGCTGCTTCCCGGACTGGAGCCGGGTCAGCAGCTCGGACCGCTCCCTCACGGAGCTCTGCTCCAGCCTGGACAGGTCCATGAGGTCCTCCAGCGTGGCGTGCAGGTCGTACGGCGTCACCAGGCGCCGGCTGTTGCGGCGGAGGTTGGCGACGGCGGAGGGGTAGCGCTCGCGGAGCCAGCGGGGCAGCGCGATCTGCGGGGGGAAGACGCGGAGTGAGCAATTGTAGGGGCGGGGGAGGTAGAGCGTCCGCCCGGGCCGCGACACGCACCATGAGAAAAGGCAGCCGCTCCTCCAGCCGGCCCTGGTAGGTCTCCCGGATGTCGCCCCAGCGGATGCCGTGGTCGCTGAGGAAGACGACGACGCTCTTGTCCAGCACGCCGTCCTCCCTGGCGGCGCGCAGCCAGCCGGCGTACAGCGGGTCCGCCAGCTGGGGCGTGTTGAGCTGGTCGTGCGTCAGGCTCACGCCCCAGAACAGGCCGAAGAGGGGGCCGGCCGCCAGCCGCGCGAAGCGCGCCGCGTAGTCCAGGAGCGCCTGCAGCTGGAAGCGCGCCCCCGTGCACAGGTGGCAGTTGAACTCGAGGTGGCTGCCGACCTGGGGGCAGAGCACCAGCGTCAGTGTCAGCGCCAGGGCCGGGGCCGGGGCGCCGCCCACCGCCCACCGCACTCACCTCCTTCAGCAGGAGCCGGGCGTACGGCCGCATGTAGTAGTGGACGGGCTGCTGCGCGAAGCCGTTCTTGATGTAGTTGAAGATGCCCATCCAGGGCTCGTCCTCGCCGTACGCCGTCCGGTAGCCGAGCGCCTCGAACCGCTTCCAGATGAGGGGGCAGTCGTCGAAGGGGCGCGACGCCACCGGCCAGCAGCGCTTCCGCAGCTCGGGCACGGACAGCCCGGCCAGCACGGCCACCAGGTTGGGGAAGGTGTTGTCCTCCACCTGCGCGGGCACAGCACGCCGTCAGTCCCCGCCCCTCCCCCCGGTCTACTCGGCGTCCGACTCCAACCCACCTTGTTGTACCCCAGCATGTCGATGGCGCCGATCTCCTTCAGCACCTGCACCGTCCTGGGCATCTGCCGGAGCAGGTTGCTCCTCGACACCGAGTCTGCCCCCACGACCAGGATGGACACCTTGGGCGTGTCTGGGTCGACCACGTCCTCGACGAGGTTGTCGCGGTTGTCTGGGACGCTGCTGGCGGCGGGGTGCTTCGACCGCGGCCCGCGGCGGGCGGGCTTTGGCGGCGTGAAGCCGAACACGTCCCGGTACACGACCACGTCTCCATCGGAGCACTCGACGCGGACGAACTCGTCGGCGACCGGCAGCTCGTCAACACCGTCCGCGCCCCCCGCGGGGAACTCGGTGCAGTTGTCCGCGAACCTGCGCAGAGAAATGGCTCTGAGTTGGGGCGCGCCCCGGAGCTGCCGCGGGCCGGGCAAGGAGGCAAGGCCAGCACTCACTCGATGGCGTCGTCCAGGTTGTGGAAGTCGACCCCGGGCGCGGTGACGGCGCCGCTCTTGCCCTTCTTGTCGGCCGCGGGGGCCGCGAGGGCCGCGGCCAGCGTCAGGGGTGACGGCCGCCAGAAGGCGCGGCTGCAGCAGGCCAGCCGCGCCGGGTCGCTGACGTTGTAGGCGTGGGCGCGGCCCCTGCGCAGCACCAACACGTCGCGCCGGGGGTCGGCCTCCACCAGGGCGGGGCCCGCGTCGGCGCAGTCGACGCGCTTCACCGGGAACACGAAGGGGCGCACGGCCTCGTCCAGCGGCGCCAGGAACGGGATGCGGCAGCCGGGGGTGTCCACCAGGAAGCCGCTCGACACCTCGGGCGCCACCGTCGGCGCTGCGGGCGGAGGAGAGTGAGAGGGGCGCACTGTAGACGACATGGGTCGCCCCCAAGCGCTCCGCGCGCCGCCCGCCCCCTGCCCCGTCCCCTCGCGTACCTGACGGCCTTGTTGAGGTCGCGTTGACGCCGAACGGCGACGCCTCAGAGATGTGACTGCTGAGTCGGCCCAGGCGGCCCAGGCGGCCCCGCACCGTGCCGGGGTCCACGCTGCACAGCAGCACGAGGACGAGGAGCGGCGGCAGCAGCAGCAGCCACCGCCGGCCGAGCGACCTCCACGACCACGAGGCCGACGGGGCCGTGGCCGACCCCATCAAACCTGCAGCGACAAGAGGATACCAGTCAGACTGTGTGAGCAAGGGAAAAAAAAATAGAACATCACAATTTTGACTTGAAATAAATCACAAAACAATTCTAAAATTCCCTTAAAAAAAGTGAAATTAAATAAAACAAATAAGCACCTTATTTTTACCGGAAACAAATCAATGACTGGCTGTGAAGGAGAGGAGTGACAACTCTCCTGCATGTCATGCAAGCACGGGGCACGCATCGTGTAAGCGCCTAATGAAGCGGCGCACTAGCCGAGCAGAGATGGCGGGGCGCACGCGAGGATGCTCTCCTGGGGCCTCTGCCTGGGGCCCCTGCCTGGGGCCTCTGCCTGGGGCCTCTGCCTGGGGCCCCTGCCTGGGGCGGGGAGCCGGCCGCGGCCGCGGCCACGCACCACACACCTGTGCGACGGGGCCATAACCCGTAACAGTATGGCGGTCTCAGGTACGGGGCACGGTGTCCTCTCGTAAACCCGGCGCGGCCCGCTTACAGAAATGTCACCCTCCGCCTCTCTCGCTCTCGTCTTTCCTCCTTCCACTTCCTTGCTCTTCGCCCCCACCCTTCTCTCTCTCTCGCTCTCTCTCTCTATCTGTCTCTCTCTCTCTCCCGCGCGGCGTCAGAGCGGGGCTGGAGCAATAGCAGGGATGCTGAGGCTGTGGGGATCGATACCGAGGGTGGTCCGGGGCGCGGTCCGCACGGGCGGCACGACGGGGGGTGAGGAGGTGGTGGGAGGGGAGGGGCGTCCAGGGTGCGTCCAGACACTCGTCGCCGAGGAGGGAGCACACGGAGGCGCGGGGGGCGCGGGGCGTGCAGGACAACACCCTCCCGGTGCTAACCTGCCATGTCTAGCTCGGGGATTGGCGTGACCGGAACTTTGGGAGAGAAGCGCAGCCAAGCAGCTTCCGCGCCTCGCCGCGCGAGCGCGCTCCGCCCGCCGCTGCCGCTCAGTGCAGCGTGCCACTGTACATTACACATTCGTCACCGGGATGTTCGGCGGAGGGTGGCGCCTGCTCCGCGGGCCGGCATACGGCGGCATAGGTCGAAGGGAGGTGGCGGGGGAGGGGGAGGGGGAGGGGGTTCCTGGCTGAAGGGCAACGTGTGGTGGCATAGCAGGGTACCGAGAGTGGGGTGCGCGGCGGGGCGGAGGGGGGCAGGGAGGCGGCCGGTGGCCTGCTAATAACAAGACAGCGCATTACGCGGCGGGCGCGGGTTGCGGCGGCGGGCGCGGGCCTTGTGACCCGTGCGGGCCACTCCAGCCACGCCCGCTCCTTACCTGTGCCATCGCGCTCGGCCTGCCGGGGACCTCGGGGCGGGGACCACTGGCAGGCGCGTCCTGGTCCCGGCCCGTCGCGTTTGTTGGCGAGACACCATCACCAGGCCGGGAGGGCAGTGCTGTGCGGGGGGCCGCGGGGGCCGCGGGGGCCGCGCGAAGGGGGCGGGGAGGGGGAGGGGCCCAAGTCGCGCAGATTGTGCCATGAGGCCGCAGCGCCGCTGTGCCGGCGGCGGCCTGCACTGCCGGGGGCCCTGGCCGCGTCGGCAGGAGGAGGGCTAACAGGATAATCGACATGGAAGCCCGACCCATCCCGGGCCGGCGGGCACGGCCAGCGGCACAAGCCCGAGCGTCTCCACCTCGGCCTCGTCCACCACACACACACACACACACACACACACACACACACACACACACACACACACCGCACAACACACCACGCCGCACCGTGACCTGCCCGGCTCCGCTGCCCCTCCCCGCGGCGCACCGCTCGGTGACCCTGGCCGGCTGTCTAGTTCTAGTTCTGGTGCGGGCTGGGCTGGGGCCGCTGGCCGCTGGGGTGCCGCACCGGAGCACTGTGCACTTCCCCGGCCCCGCAGCGGCCTCGGAGCCGGCGGGGTCCCTCGGCCCCACCAGACCGCCTGACTTGCAGCGTATGCGAGCACCACGCTCTCTCTCTCTCTCTCTCTCTCTCTCTCGCTCTCTCATTCACTTACAAACTCTCTCTCTCTCTCTCTCTCTCTCTCTCTCTCTCTCTCTCTCACACACACACACACTCTGTCCCACCCCCTTTCGGAACTTATCGATACCTGTTAATAATTGGCGCCCGCCCCGCGGTTCTGGCGGCGCAACGACCCCGTCGCCCCCAACTTCTTCCCGCTCCGGACACAAGCCTTCTGCACATGAGTCGATAGGCCCGCCGCCGCTCCGGCCCCGGCTCCGGCCTCCCCGCTCCAGCGTGACCTGGCGGGGCGGGCGGCGGGCGGCGGGCGC
Organism: Megalurothrips usitatus; assembly: GCA_026979955.1. NCBI lineage: Eukaryota > Metazoa > Arthropoda > Insecta > Thysanoptera > Thripidae > Megalurothrips > Megalurothrips usitatus. The sequence continues at coordinate 15,201,691 of CM049593.1, forward strand.
CTGCGAGCGCGCGGGTAGGCCGGCCCGTCCGACACGCGTGCCGCCCGGTTGCCTACCCGCCCGGCGCCGAGGCCGGCCGCCGCTCCGCCGAAAGCCGGGTGGTCAGCCGGGCGCGGCTGGCGGGTAGGTGTGGCGGTGTGCCCCCCCCCCCCCCGCCCCCCCTGCAGGACTGAATACCTCACCTCGGTAGCCGAGTCGCGACATGGGGGATGGCGCTGCAGCGGCGGGTGTGTTCCAGACTGGCAGGTTCGCCGGGAGCGGCGGCCCGCGGCGGCCCGGCCATGATGTCGTCGGCCGCGGTTCGCGGTCCTGACCTCAGGTAATACCGCCGTCGCTATCGCCCGCCACGATAAGGACGCTGTAATCCCAGCAGCGACGTGAACGAACCCGGCCCTCCTGTGCGTGTGCGTGTGCGTGTGTGTGTGTGTGTGTGTGTGTGTGTGGCTGTGGGGCCGGCGCCGTCGGGCGGTGCTGCCGGCTGCAGGAGCCGTGGGGAGTCTCCGTCACGACGCGAGCCCTTTATCGCCGCCATCCTGGCGGGTGCGGCGGACGTGTTGACACCTCGCCGTGGTGCGGGCGTCGTCGGGGCCGGCCGGAGGCTTGAGGGGGGGGGGGGGGCACCGTGGCGGGGCGACGGCGCGGGGCAGAGCCGCCGGCAGCGCATCTGAGGACGAGGGGGCGTATAGATTGCACTGCAGCGATGGCATAGACGCGAGAAAAGTCGAGGCGGGGGCGGCGCTGGGGGCGGCGCTGGGGGCGGCGCCGGGGGCGGGCATTGATCGGAGCCGCGCGGCACGGACCGGTACCGCGGAGGCAGCGGCGGCGGCGGCGGGCGGGGGCGGCGGCCAACATACGGAAACACGGCCTGCTTCGCCGTTTCCTGGATACACGGGGGACCGGGGGGGGGGGGGGCAGAGAGGGCGGCAGGGGGTGGCGGGGCGTTGGCGGAGGCTGTCCCCAGTGCAGATGCACCCTACCTGGCACCGCCGCCGCCTCCGCCCCGCCGCGGGTAACCGGTGCACGACCTTGGAAGGAAATGCAGTTAGCAAGCGTCGGCAACCAGTGTTACTCACAGGGGGATGCACCGAGTCGTCAGCAAATTACACTTGCCCAGTTTTTGAGATACGATTTTTCAAAGGGGTTCGGACTCAGCGTAGCTCAGGCTTGTCCCAGTCGGGCCTTGCCAGATAAATTGACATCTCGGAAATTAGCCGACAAGGGCAAGCTTAAATTTCTTTTCCAAACTGGAATGGTTTCGCGGGAGTCTAGGAGTGGCACCTCTCTTGTTGTACTTGGGTCGTGGTTTGCCCCTGGTGCACGCTCCTGCTGTGCCGTGCCGCTGCCGCGCCGCCCCCTCAGATAACGAGCACAGCAAGTGCACTGCGATCTGCGCACTCCACACTCGGCGGCCGCTTTGCGATATGTGCAGTGCCGCTTTGGCATGTCGGCCGTATCGGGGCCGCTGCGTGCCCGGGAGCCCGGGTGCCCGGGTGCCCGGGGGCCGGCGGTACTCACCCGGGCTGCCGCTGGCGTCTTCTTCATCTCCCCACGGCGCTGGAGCCTCAGCCGGACCCTGCGCTGCCTGCGTACGCCACCGGCCGCCGCCGGCACGACTCGCTGTCGCTGGCCTGGGCGTGGCGCCGCCGCCGCCGCCCTCACCGCAGCATCGCGGCCTGGGGTCGGTGTTGTCGGGGACCAGCTGGACCCGCCGCGTGACGGTCCGGGAGGAGTGGCGCGCCCCCCGCTGCTGTGCACGCGACGCCTTCCCGCGCCCCGCGCCCGCCGCAGACTGACACGCCCCGCCCCGCCCTGCCGCCCCGAGCCCTCGCCGCCGCCGCCGCCACCCCCGGGGCCGGCACGGCTCCACCACCCCTCCATGCGCGCTGGGGTTGGCGCAGGGCGGAGGCGGGAGGGCGAGGACCCGCGCTCCCCTCCCCCTCCCCTTCCCTTCCCTTTCACTTCACTTCCCCCTGTGTCTTCCGCCAGCGGCACCAGACCGCGGCACGTGTGCCTGACCGACCCCAATAGGCGGCGATGCTGCGCCCCCACCCCCCACCCCCCACCCCCGCTGCTCTGCCTCCCTCGCCACACGCAGAAATGAGACGAAACAAAAAGTTCTTATACATATTTGACTTTTATTTAACTTTTCCTAGTTCTTACAAGAAATCAACAATTTGGCAGTGGAGACAGACATTTATTTTGTACAAAATAAACTTCACATAGCACCAGAATCAACAGTAACTTTATGCACTAGATTTTATATTAAAGATCACTTTTTCTCGACGTTAATTTACACTTTCATAACATGTAACATACATGTGCGGACACAGAAAACAACACATATACAACATACAATAATAATTCACTTACTAAGATATTTGGTACAGAGATATAAATTAAGTATATGACTGACTTCGTATTCTGATGGAACGGCGACGACTCTGGAGGCGAGAAAACAATACAGGCAAATCCTATTCTCTCACAACAACGAAATTTTTTTTTTATAGATAAGTCAGGAATGTGACAAAAAAAAAGAAGAAGAAGAAGGGTATGGCACGGTTGAGAAGTACGCTGGATACTTGGGCGCAGTCGTAGCTACACTATGGCACGCTGAACATCTAACTAATGGAGGGTGTGGCTGGAGATGCTGCGTCCGCGCGGCTAAAGCTCCGTGCATCGATTCACATTTGACTAGGCGCAGCAGGCGCGGCCCCCTGCGGCCCCCCGCGGCCCCCCGCGGCCGAAGCAGAATTCCATCAGCTACCGTGAGAAAAAAAAACATAGTTCCCAAGGAGGTGGTTTACATTTTTCATGATGAAAATAATTCACTTACTCCTCACAGCTACAGAATGTTTTGGAAGTGCAGCCATTCCTATCGGTTAGCAGTAAGTCGAGTGATCCATGATGTGTGGCCGGCCATCATCAGATTGTACTTAATTAACTACTCTAAAAATAATTTACAATCTAGGAACATATGCTTCGCTACCCTGTTACTTTCAAAACAATACCAAATTGCCGTACCGTATGCGTAAGGCATTTTCATTTTTTAAAATTTTGGTCAATTTTTGCTATTAACTCGAATGCGTCTTGTACTACATCACAATTACTTTCCTTTCTCTATAAACCAACCACTTAATTTGTATTGATTCCTACTTATGTTTTGTGATCCTAACAATAGTTACGAACTCTATTAAATAATTAATGACGATATGGTCTCTCACTCTCTCTGCTCTCTCCGCACAATACGTGTGGTGAGAAATGTTTCGCACAGCAAAGACAAAATACAGTGCTTGGCCCAATAATTGATTTCAGTAATATTACAATTTTTTTTTCTTTTGATAATCTGACTCGACGGACTGGCATCGCATGCCGGTTACGCCTGTGCCGAGAGAGGGGAGAGGGGAGTGGCCCTACTCCCGCCGCGCAGCTCCCACTGGGAGCGGGGTATCGTCAGGGCAGTGGTGTTGTGAGCTCGGAAAGGAACACTGCGGTGCGAACACAGTCGGTTGATTGCTCTTCTAGGCTAAAAGTAAAACGCTTTCACGGGGATCACAATGTGGCTGGTGCCCCTGCTCGCCCCGCCCTCCGGGCAGCCTCCGGGCAGCCTCCGGTGGGCCTCTGGCGGGCCTCCGGTGCTCCGGGGCCGCGGCTGGTCGCCCCGGAGGAGAGGGCGGGCCGGGGTTGCGGTGCTCTGCTCACGACGTCCTCCTGATGCAGACTTGGCACCTGCTCACGCGGGTGAGGAGGCTGCCTTCCTTGAGGGTCTGCGACGCCGGCCTGGTGAACTCGCTGTCGGGTTCGATGGTGGCGAGCCAGAAGCTGAGCTTGTTGGCGAAGTAGTGGCAGGTGCCGCGGCCGCCGTTGCACTCGATGAAGGGGCTGGCGCGGAAGTCCTGGAGGCAGGACCCGGGGCTGGCCAGGGACTGGCCGCCGCCCTCCGCTCCGGCTCCGGTGTGCTGCGGGCAGAGACGGCAGTCAGGGGGAGGCGGCCGGCCGGGGTGGCCGACGTCAGCGCCCGGCGAGGGCCGGGTAGGCAACCCGCCGGCACGCGTGAACGGCGCGCGGCCTACCCTACGTGCGCGCAGGCGGCTGAGCCACGGCGCGCGCACGCGTGAGAGAGAGAGAGAGAGAGAGAGAGAGAGAGAGAGAGAGAGAGAGAGAGAGAGAGAGTCCGTGTGCCACTCACCATGACGAAGCTGAAGCCGACCCAGAGTCCGTCCCAGCCGTTGGGGCAGTCGGGGATCTTGAGGGACTGGCTGTGCACCGAGATTACGTTGGCCGGCGCCTCGCACACCACGCACCTGCGGGAGCACAGGGAGGGTCAGGGCAGGGCCGGGGTCAGGCTGCCATCGCGGACCAGGGCCGGCGGCCGTCTCCTCTCACCCACCTGGAGATGAACTTGGCGATGGTGCGGTCCTCCACGGGCATCATGGGGATGGCCTCCGTGGTGGACAGCCAGTAGGACTTGTCGTTTCTGCTGGCGTAGTTGCACACGTTGTTGAAGTCGCAGAACAAGAACGGCATCGTGCTGAACTTGCGGACGCAAGACCCGGCGAAACCTGCGGGTGAGGAGCGGCAGAGCCATGGCGGTGAGTGCCGATCAGACCCGGACGCGGGCACCCCTGCCCCCCCGCACGGCCGCACGGCCTCGTACCTAGATCCTGGTTGTGCGCCTTCTCGTTGCCCTCGATGTAGAGCAGCGAGTAGCCGTCCCACAGCTTGATGTGGCCCGGCTCGCACTGCGGCACGTACTGGCTCTGGCTGTGCCTGACCAGGAGGATGCCGGTGAGGTAGTCGCCCTGCGCGCTGCAGGCCTGACCGGGCAGGCCTCTGGGGCCGACGTCTCCCTGCAGACCGACCAGGCCGGGCGGGCCGTCGAGGCCGTGCTCGCCCTTCTCGCCCGCGAGCCCGGGCAGGCCGCGGGGCCCGTCCTGTCCGGCGCGTCCCTTCTCGCCCTTGAGTCCCTGCAGCCCGGGCATGCCGTTGAGGCCGTCGACGCCGCGCGGGCCGGGCCTGCCGGGCTGTCCGGGGGCGCCGCGGTCTCCCTTGTCTCCGGGCAGCGCCAGCGGCGAGTCACCCTTCTCCCCTCGCATGCCGTCGATGCCGGGCACGCCGGGCACGCCGGCGGGTCCGGGCCGGCCGGGGCCGCCGGACGGTCCGACGGGTCCGGGGGCGCCGGGGGCGCCGGGCAGTCCCCTGTCACCTGCGGACACACCGTCACAACCTGCGTAAGCGACTGCGCTGGCCGAGCTGACTGGCCGTGCTGGTGCAGCTGCTGCAGCTGGTGCAGCTGGCGCAGCTGGCGGTGATACGCACCCTTGAGTCCGGGGAAGCCGTTGCGTCCGGGCTGGCCGGGTCTGCCGGCGTCGCCCTTCTCTCCCGGTGCGCCGTAGAGGCCAGGGGGGCCGACGTCTCCCTTGGGTCCAGGGGCGCCGGGTGCGCCCTCGCGCCCAGAGAGTCCGCGCTCGCCCAGTTCACCGGGGAGCCCAGGCAGGCCGGCGGGTCCAGCGTTGCCCTTCTCGCCCTTGGCGCCAGGGGGACTCGACAGACCGGGCTCGCCGGAGCGTCCAGGTAAGCCAGGCAGACCTCTTTCACCTGAGACCAACGGGGAGTAGAATGTAGCGCGCGTGAGGATGTGCCGGATCCGGGATGAGGGTGACCCTTCACTTACCCTTCTCGCCAGGGAACCCGTCCAGACCAGGTGCTCCGTTTTTGCCCATGAGACCGACTAAACCCTTTTCTCCCTTGACAGTGAAGCCGGGCAGCCCGGTGGGACCGCTGACTCCAGCCTCTCCCTTTGCTCCTGGATATCCAGCAGGACCGGGCAGTCCAGGTGCTCCAACGAAACCGCGGTCGCCCTTCTCGCCTGCAGGACCAGGGCGGCCCGCCAGACCGGCGATGCCCTTCTCGCCCGCCGGTCCCGGCAGCCCAGGCCGGCCGGGCTCTCCCTTGTCGCCCTTGATGTCCACGATGGGGCCCGCCGGCCCGCGCTCTCCCTTCTCTCCGATTCGCCCGGGCAGGCCGGTTAGGCCGGGGAGTCCTGCACAGAGAGAGATGCCGTCAGCACGACATGGCGCCGAGCCGGAGGGACTCTCCCGGAGTCTCGCGGAGGCAAGGCTGACCTGGTGGGCCGTACTCTCCCTTGGTGCCGTTCAGCCCCGGCAGGCCGGGCCAGCCCTCGTCTCCCTTGGGTCCCGGGTATCCTGGCTGACCCGAGAGGCCCGGGGGTCCGTCGTTGCCGGGCGAGCCGTCCATGCCTGGCGTGCCGGGCGGCCCCGTCAGCCCCGTGAGTCCTGGTTCGCCCTTCACACCCGGGAAGCCCATGTCACCGCGCTCGCCCTGCGCGCCGGGGATGCCGTCGAGTCCAGGGCGACCGGGCAGACCCTGGTCTCCCTTCTGACCCGGAAGTCCGACGCCGGGTCGGCCAGCGTCTCCCTTGATGCCGGGCAGTCCGTCGAAGCCGGGAGCGCCGGGAGCTCCTCGCAGACCTGGGGAGCCGGGCTCTCCCTTCTGGCCCTTGGCTGACACGGGGCCGGGCTCTCCCTTGCGACCCTGCGAGGCGGAAGGCAAAGGGGATGGCATGAGAGTGTCGTCTGCTGCCGGGCGCGGGCGGCGGGGAGGCCGCGGACGGCCCCTACTCACCGGGAAGCCTGCTGGGCCGGTGTCACCCTTGCTGCCGGAGATGCCGGGCAGGCCCGCCAAACCCTGCGGTCCTGGGTTGCCGATGTCTCCCTTCGGTCCCGTCTGTCCAGGAAGTCCCGTGAGTCCGACCACTCCCGGAGCGCCAGGGGCACCGCGGAAGCCCACAGGCCCAACCGTGCCCTTCTCGCCAGGCTTGCCGTCGGCGCCGGGTGCTCCGGGGGTGCCTGAGGACGACACAGTGACACGGCGGCTTAGAGACGCACACTTGCAATGCCTCTCCAGGACGGGCACGTGCGGTTACCTGGGAGTCCTCGCTGTCCGGGGAATCCTTTAGGCCCGTCGAAGCCTGCCGGTCCGATCTCGCCCTTGTCGCCGGGGGCGCCGGGGGCCCCGAGGCGGCCGGGGGGCCCGATGGCGCCGGGCTCGCCCCTGGCACCGTCATCGCCTGGCTTGCCCGGGAGGCCGGGGGGCCCGAGGGGTCCTATGGGGCCGGGCTCGCCCTTCTGGCCGGGGTGGCCGGGCGGGCCGTTCAAACCGGGAATCCCGAAGGAACCTTTCTCGCCCTGGAAGCCCTGCAGACCTGTGCCAGGCGGGGTCGGTGAGTTGGATTGGCTTGATTCAATTGATTAAGTTCAGTGAAGATAAATGGGCGCCCTCACTCACCTGGAATTCCGTCGCGTCCGGACTTGCCGGAGAGGCCGACCATCCCCTTCTCTCCCTTCTGTCCGGGGTAGCCGGGGGGTCCGGGTGGTCCGGGCAGACTAAGGCCGGGGTTGCCCTTGCCGCCTGCGCACAGAGGTGCCCTTGTAAGATCCAAACTGAGGAATGTTCTTAGCTGCGAGTGTAACAAGTCGAGCTTCTCCCCCACTCACCCTTGAGGCCGGGTTGGCCAGGCAGTCCGGGGAAGCCGTCTCGTCCCTTCTCCCCGGTGAAGCCCATGGGTCCGATTTCTCCCTTGTCGCCGCGGGGCCCTGCGAGGCCGCGGGGTCCAGGGGGTCCGGGTTCGCCCGGCTGGCCGTTGAGTCCTTGCTCTCCCGGAAGTCCTTGCAGTCCTGGGAGACCAGGGCTGCCTGGGAAGCCGCCCGGGCCGGGCTCTCCCTTCTGTCCTTCGAAACCTCTCTCGCCCTTGAAGCCTTGCTTCAAGTCCGCGGCGATGGGGGGGCAGACGCCGGGCAGACCTTTGTCACCGATGAGACCAGGGAAACCTTTCTCGCCCTTCATACCGTCCAGGCCGGGGAATCCCTGTTCGCCCTTCAGGCTCGTGCCCTTTTCGCCCTTGAGGCCGGGGAGGCCGGGCCTGCCGGAAACGCCGTCCAGACCTCGCAGCCCTGGGAAGCCCTTGTCGCCCTTGAGTCCAGGGAAACCTGGCGAGCCGAGGCTGCCCTTCTCGCCCTGAGGACCGAAGGGTCCCGGAGGCCCGTCGCGGCCAGTGTCACCCCTCAAGCCCTGGGGGCCGGGGAGGCCCTTGAGGAGGTTCTCCGGCACGATGGCGTCCCTGCCAGGGGGGCCCTGAGGTCCGGGGACGCCTGGGATGCCGTCCATGCCCTGCGAGCAGACGCACAGTGTCAAGCCCTGCGGGTGGTGGGTGGCCGACTGCGGCGGCAGCAGCGACTGCGGGCCGCGGCGGTACGTACGGGTTTGCCGGGGGCGCCGATGGGCCCGGGGACGCCGTCCGGTCCAGTCTCGCCGGTCGGTCCCCGCTCTCCAGGGGATCCCTGCAGACCGTTCTCGCCGGGGAGGCCGTCGCGGCCGCGGTCTCCCTTCTCGCCAGGGTATCCGGGGGAGCAGTCCTGACAGCGACCTCCGATGTCACCCTTCTGTCCGGGGCTGCCTGCGAATCGAAGTGGGAGAGGAGGGATTTAAACCGAGGCTGACCAACGCCGATCCCTCGGCGATACGAGAGCCGCTGCCTACCAGGAATGCCGGGGCTGCCGGGCCGTCCGTCCGTTCCCTTTTCACCCTTGCGTCCAGGTCCGCCAGGAATGCCGGGGATGCCCTCCTTGGAGTCTCCGGGCAACCCTCGGAGTCCCGAGAAGCCCTTCTCGCCCTTGGCACCCTTCTCGCCGTCTCGGCCGTTGTGTCCGTCCATGCCCTTGGGGCCGGGGATGGAGTGGCCCTTCTCGCCGGGGGGTCCGCGGAGTCCGGGGGGGCCGGCGGGGCCCGGGTAGCCCCGTTGTCCAGCGTCTCCAGGAAAGCCGGTGAGGCCCGAGTCTCCCTTGGCGCCCTTCTCTCCAGCCTGTCCCTCTGGCCCTGGTGCTCCGGGCACTCCGGGGCCGCCGGGATGGCCCTGCGGACCTCGGGGACCCTGTTCGCCGTGGTCGCCGTCCAACCCTTTGGGTCCAGGGGCGCCGGGGAAGCCGCGTGGTCCTGGGGGACCTGGAGGTCCGGGCGTTCCTTTGCCGCCACCAGGAAGACCTGGGGGACCAAGGAGACCAGGCTGTCCTGGCGCGCCGTCGAATCCTGGTTCGCCCTTCACACCCGGGCGACCTGGCAAGCCACTCAGCCCGTCCACTCCGCGATCACCCTTCTGGCCGTCTGGGCCGCCGGGCCCAGGGAAACCTGGGGGCCCCTGTGAAAGGAATCGGAGCGTTCTTTACATGTACATTAGAAAAATAAACACGTTGCTCCTTTAAAAAAATAGCGCTGGCTTACCGGTCTGCCGGGGGGTCCAGGAAGTCCCTTCTCTCCGTACTTTCCAAACTCGCCGGGGGCTCCTGGTTCTCCTGGAAGACCTGGCTCTCCCTTGATTCCTTCATCTCCGGGCAAACCCTGCAAACGATTTCAAATTTGAGACGGCATAGTTCGCAATACCACTGGGCCTTTTTCTTTCGCACCCCGTTCCAGTCTCACCTGGTCACCCTTGCTGCCGTCCTCGCCCCTGGGGCCCACGACGGACCCGGGCGGGGTGTGGATGTAGCTGGCGTCGCCCGGGGGGCCGGGCTGTCCTTTCTCTCCCTTCTCACCAACGGGTCCTTCGAAGCCCAAGCCCATCTGGCCCTTCTCTCCCCGCGGTCCCGGCGGTCCAACGGGTCCCTGCGGAACATGAGGGTGCTCGCTTAGCCGGGGGCGCACTAGAGAAGCGCAGCTGGCGCAGCGGCACTCACCTCTCGGCCCCGCTCTCCCTTGAGACCGATGGAGCCGGCGGCGCCCTGGTAGCCGGGGGTGCCGGGAGCGCCCTGTACGCCGTCCCGCCCCGGCTCTCCCTTCTCTCCCTTGGGGAAGACTCCCGCGTACGCCGCCTCTCCCTTGTCACCCTTGTTGCCGATGGGGCCGGGGAAGCCTCGGGGACCCTGTTCGCCCTGGAAGCCTGGGGGGCCGGGCGCTCCCTGCAACGGCCAGAAAGCAAGTCTCAGACGAGGCTCGGCGTCGACTCACACCGCCGTAGTGGACTCGGGGACCACTCACGTCCGTGCCGTTGCAGCCGTCCAGACCAGGTCTGCCGGGCAGACCCGGCGGACCCATGATGCCGGGGACGCCGCTGATGCCCGGGAAGCCAGGAACTCCGGCGCGACCCTGGGGAGGAACACGACAACGTTAGCGGCTGCCCTGGGAGCCGTCGTTCCGGGGGCTCGCAGTGAGCGGTGAGACGTACCCTGTCTCCCTTGGGTCCGCGGGGGCCGCCGGGCCCGGCTTCGCCCTTGTTGCCCTTGGCGCCGGGGAGGCCCTCCACGCCGGGGTAGCCTTGCTGACCCTTGATGCCGGGAGCTCCGGTCAGACCGGGCGGACCCTGGAACAACAACAACAACAACGACATGAGCACCGCGTCGGCGGCCGGCCGGCGTCAACGGCGCCGCGCACTCACCCGGTTTCCCTTCTCCGCGAAGCACTTGGGGGCGCAGGCCGCGCCGGTGCCGTTCCTGCGCTCGGCCTCGATGCCGCTGGCGGCCACCAGGTCATAGCTGCCGCCGCCGACGCTGACGGCACTGCTGCCGCCGGGCCCCGCGGGTCCCTGCTGCAGCGGCTGCGCCCGGCCCCTGTAGTCGTACGCCGGCAGCCTCGTGTCCTCCTGGTAGCGGCGCGGGTCCTCGTAACTCTCGGGCCGCCGGTTGTAGAGGCCGACGCCTTGCCGGGAGTCGTTGCTCGGCGGCTGGTACCATTGCTGCGGGAGGGAGAGAGACGGATGAGCAGGGCGTGGGGGTTGCCTACCCCGCGGTGGTAAGGCGCCGGCCCGGAGGGGGAGGGGTGGGGGGGGGGGGGGGTCAGGAAGGCCGCCGCTGCCGCCGTCACGTGACGTCACGCGGCTGTATTGCGGCGCGGCAATCTTCTGATCAATTCCGCAAATGCATCGGATCGGGCCGCGGGGCGCGCGCGCGCGGGGCCGTTTGTTAGTTAAGGACGGCCTAGAGCCAATCAATCAAGGCGCCTAAATTGGAAAGAATCTGCCCCCCCCCCTTCCCCTTTCCCTCCTCCCTCCTCACACGCACGCGCACATGTCGCGAGGTTTCCTAATCCGCGCCGCGAGCCCTTGGCCGGCGCGGCCGCCCCGCACCGCGCTTTAAAGTGCCGCGGCCGGCGCGGAGGCGATATCAGCGGCCCACCCCGATAACCCCGGGAGCCCGCCGACGCGAAGCGACGCCGGCCCAGCGCGCCCAGCACGCCGCGGACGCGAGCCGGCCGGGCCGCGGGCCCAGCGCCCAGCGCCCGCCCGGACTCACGTCGTTCCAGCCCGTTTTGCTATTCTGGGAGCGACTGCCGGGCGGCGGCTCCCCTCCCCTGCCCTTCCCTCCCCTTCCCTCCCCTCCCTTCCCAGCTTCTTAACACTTTCCGTTTCCTCCCCGGCGGCGATCGCCGCACACCACCTAGACCTGCCGTTATTTTTTCAATTTGACTTTTGGAATGGGTTCCTGGTCACAAAGCGACCGAAATTGTGTAAAAACGTTAATCCAAAAATCCGGAGCTCGTCGGCTTATCCGTGGCCGTGCCCCAAGGACCCGCAGTAACACAGAATCTCCCATAAGAGCCGGAAAAAAAAACAGCCCCCATTTCCCTAAATTTTGTTGTAGATGTTGTTTTTTAACATCCCATTTTTATAGCATTGCAGAACCGCATCGAAAACGCTTTTTATATTTTCGATATCTGGTGTAAAATAAAGTTTTTTTCCTGCCATTTTCTGGATTTTCTGAATTTTCCAGACTATATTTGTGTCTTTGTGACCCGGAAAAAGCCTGTTTGAAAAAAATACGGCCTGACACACCGCCTCAAACCGACTGCGATCATCGTCTTCTTCGCGAGATTTGGCGAGACGGCGGCGGCGGCTGTCTGTAACGCGATCCGTCTGCCAGTTGTGACCGTCCCCCGCCGGCCCTTTGGGGCGCCCCGCCCCGCCCCGCCCGAGTCACCCTCCGAAGCCGCCACGTTTGTTCAGACAGCCGGCCGTGTCGGCGCTGGTGTTGGCCGTGTCGGCCGGACGGTCGCCGCCTCTGTCGGTGTCGGCCCCGTTTAGCCTCCGATGACGAGGCGGTAAGCGGCGCGGCGGCACGCCTGCGGGCTGCGGCCGGCTCAGCGGCGCATCTCCCCCGGCTCCGTTCCTTTTCCGATAGCGCAATAAATTCGGTCCGGTGGAGGCGCGGTGCGGCGGGGGTGTATTTCGGGCCGCCCGGCTCCGCGCCGCTCCGCGCTGCTTTTTGACGGGGGCCGACGGCGGCGAGCCGTACCTGGGGACGCGGCCGCCGCGCCCCGCGGGTAGCGCGTAGCGGGTGGCGGGTAGCGGGGGCGGGCCATGCGGAGGGGGGCGGGAAGAGGGGGGAGCAGGGCGGGGGCGCGCGCGCGTCTCGGAGCGGAAGCACGTCTGATATCAGCCGCGGAGCTGCGGGGCCCCCACGCCTGCACTTCCTGCCGCCTACCCCCCCCCCCCCCCCGCCTCCCCCTCCCACTTCTCCCCCACCACATCCCACGCCCTCCCCCCCTCCCCACCAACCTGCCACAACCTTTCCCACCCCTCACTCGTTATCCGCGCGACTATCATCGGCGTGTGCAGAAATGGGCGTCCGTCGAGGGGGCCGTTTGGCCGGCGGGCGAGCGGGGAGCGCTGGCCGTGTGCGTGTGAGGGCGGCCCGCAGCACAGGGGGTGCCGGTTGTGTATACAAGGCGGTCCCGTGCATTATTTCCCAGAATACACCCGCTGAGCTCAGCGGCCGGCGCGGCCCGACCGCCCTCCGCTCGGGTTCGGATCCGGCGCGGCGCGGGGCCGCGGAGCCGCGGCGGGCCGCGCGACGGCCGCGGGTCAGCGGAAGCGGCTCGCCGCGCGGCGACGTGCCCGCCGACGTGCCCGCCGACGCCACCGCACGTCCCCGACGCGCTCCCACGGCGCGCTCAACAACACCGCAATGGCGCTGGCGGTGACGGGGGCGCGACAGGGGCCACCTGTGGCCGGGGGTCCGGGGCACGCCGACGACGACCTGCTGCGGACCGGGGCAGAACCCCGCGTCTCTGGGAGCATACTGGGAGGGGGAGGCGAGGGGCGGCAGGCTGGCGCAGGCCCGGACGTCGGCACTTCGCTCACGGCCCGGATTCGTCTCTTCTAGGAAGATCAACGGAGCGGACGGGGCGGGAGAGGGCGTCCCGGCCGGGTAAGCGGAGGCGAGGCTGCGGCGGCGCGCGGGCCGCTGGGGGCCCCCGCCACGGGCGCGCACTCGATGTTCGCCAGGAGGAGGTACTCACCGCGGACGCAGTGCCGAGGACCAGCCCCGCTAGCAGGGCTCCGCGGAACCTGGAAACGCGGACAGGGAACGTCGGGTTAATCCGGTGAGCACAGCCACACGCCGCCACACACGGGGGCCACACGCAGCACGCAGGTTCGCGTGGTCACACGGCCTCACGCACCACATGTCGCGCAGGGCCGCGCTGGGCAGCGCAGCGCAGGGCAGGGCAGGGCTCCTCTGCCGGGCTCTGCTCTCCACCACGCACGCAGCACGGAGCGCCGCGACTGCCGCGCTGAACACTGGAGCAGATGGAGCCGGGGGCCGTACTGAGCTGGCGTGCGCCTGCCAAGGGCCCGCCGGGCTGCGCCGCGCTCGGCCGGCCCGTGCCCCACCGCCGGGGCCCTGCGGCAGGCTCCGCCCGCTGCGCCCCTCCGCTGCGGAACATAGTCCCCCCAGCCCCCGCGAAGCTGAGCGAAGCTGAGCGAAGCGCAGGCCGAGGGGGGGCCCCGGGGGGGTCCGGGGGCGAGCGTGGTGGGGCGCGGAGGGGGCGGCCCCCGCGGAAGAATCCAGAGGCGCGCAGCCCTTGTCCCCCGCCCCGGCGGCCCTGGCGGCCCTGCACGCTCAGTACGCTGGTGACCGCGCCACCCGCCAGGCATGCGGGGATCTGCGTACAGCCTCTCGCCGGGCTTGGGCCCGGTCGGGGCTGTGCCGGCACCGCCCGGCGAGGCGACCCGCCGCACCAGGAGGCGCCCGGACGTCGGCGGCCTCGGCGCGGCCATGCGGCGACCCGTCACCCTGGCGGCCGTCATCGGCGTCGTCCTCGTCCTCCTCCAGATGAGCGCGACGGCGGACGCGGCGGTGAGTAGGCTGTCAGTGCGACACTCGGCACTGTCACCGTGTTGTCGACGTCACCGTCACGGTGTTGTCACGGCGTTGTTATGGTGTTGTTGGTGTTGTCACGGTCTCGTCGCGGGGGTTGTCGCGACGTTGTTGTCACCAGCGAGTTCGTCGCCGGTGGGACACAAACTCGAGGCCGTACGCGCGAAGAGTCGGCTCCTCCCGCGGCAGGACATTCCCCGCACCTGAGCCGCCGCCGCCGGGCGCACGGAAGGGGTCCTGGGCTCTGCGGCCTCGGCCACTTGTTGCCCGGCACGGCGGCACGGCGGCACGGCGGCACGCGGGTCCTGGTGGTCATGGCGCCAGGCTCCCCGCCGCCCGCCCCCTCCCCTCCCCGACCTACCCCCTCCACTTCCCCTCGGGGCCCAAAGGCGTGCGGATCGCGGTAAATGCCCGACTAAATGATGGGTGGAGTGGCTGCTCAAAAATTATTCTCGGTGGCCGCACAATCGCCTTGCTTTCTTTACCGCCGCCCCCTCCCTCCCCCTCCACACACACACGCACACGCACGCACGCACACTCGCACGCCGCCCCTCGGCCACGCCACACCCCGGCAGCACCAGGCAAGGAGACCCTCGTTCGGCCCCTGCCCCGCCCCCTTTTCGTCCGAATATACGATTTTCCGGCCGCCGCCTCCGGCCGGGGGCAACACGTGGTGCGGACGCCGCCCGCCCCGCGGTGCGCAGGCCGCCTGCCCCGCCCTGCCCCGCCCCCCTCCCCCGCACAGCATCACTGCCCCCCCCCCCTCCTCACCCGCGCGCCGCCGCCCATACATCCACCGCCGCCGCTTCGTCTGTTATTTTGTGACACTTTCTTCGGGCGATATTTCTCATTCATTACAGCCGCCTCGCCTTATCTGATGCGCCGGCCTCCGCGCTCAGCTCACAGCTGCCCGCGTCCCGTCCCCCGCCCGCCCCTGCCCGCCCCCGCCACGCCCCGCAGCCGCCGTTCGCGCACTCCTCCCTCACTCTCGCCTCTGCTCCTCCCGACTTCCTTCCGTTTCGGGGGTCAGCCCGGTGCTGGCTGGGCGGACCGCGGGTGCATTCAAGTCTCCCGGCGTGGGGGGTCCTGGCCGGTGGCCGACAGGAGGCCGCTGGCCGGCAGCGTCGCCCGCTCCCCGCCCCAGCACTCGGCACCGCCGCCGTTTCCGCTCTGCGCGCGGGAAACTGGGAATTCGAATCGCTGACAAGGCGGCGGCGGCGGCCAGGAGAGCCGGATCAATGCGCGGCTAGAACCTAACGCGCCTCTCAGACGCCTTGTCGCTTCTGCCTGAACCGCCACCGCCGCCGCCGCCGCCGCCTCGCCGCTTCTGCAAATCGGCGGTGTGAAGAAGGCGGTGCCTCTTGCTGCAGGGCGGGAATCGTGAATCGGATCACGAGGTCGGAGGGGCGGTCAGGCGGGGAGGAGGAGGGGGGGGGGGGGTCAGCGGAGGAGGGAGGAGGAGGAGGAGGAGGAGGGGGCGGGGGAGAGGCTGGTCGAGCGCGTGCAGCTTATCTCCAGAAGCGGAACTATAACACCGGAAGCGGCCGCGCAGAGAGCCCCGCCGAGAAACAAGCCAATCTGGACCGCCGTCTTCAAAAGGCTTTGTGCAAATCGACGCGACAAGTCGTTGAAGTGCGTTGGGGGATGCGGCAAATGTGCGCCATGTGTGGCGCTGCAGGTGCGGCGCGGGGCCCTTCTGAAGCCCCCCCCCCCTCCCCAACATCTAGCCTTCTTATCAGGAGGGGACCTTTACGGGCCCGGCCGCTGTTTGGCTTCCGTGCGCCGGAGCGTGGGAGCAGCAGCGGGAGGCGGGGCTCCGCGGGCAGGACTCCGGCAGTGTATTTACAGTTTCCCAAAACACTTTCGATAAAGAAGAGATAACACCTCCAGAAATCGTTAGGTAAATTTTCATTCATTCAATGTTTGCGAAAAATTTCTTGTATAGAGAAGGCTATCCTCCAGTCGGGCACCGCGTGGCCGGGGCCGCGGGGAGGGCCGCGGCGCTCGCGGCACGCCGGGCCTTGTCGCTCGCTATCCGTTGCCACGGCAACCAGCCGGCACTCGGTCCGGGACGCGGCGACGACGCGATACGACAGTTTTTCTTTTTTTTTTGCGGCCGGCCGGCCGGCCGGCAGCACCGGCCTCGGCCGCCGCAGCCACAGCAGTGCCCCGTCCGAAATGAGCCTTCAGCCCTGAATGTTATGTGTAATTTATGGGCGAGCCCTGCCCTTCCCTGATGATGCCCGCCCCGCCCCGCCACGCCCGGGGCCCCGCCTGGCCCGGCCCCGTCGGTGCTATCCGTTCGCATGGACTGCTGTGTCAACACGTCGGCAGCGCGGCAGCCAGCGAAGCTTGGGGCTCCGCGCGCAAAAAAATAAAAATAAAATCACTGGTGTTAGTTGGTGCAACTACTTTGATAGTTTATTTCAAGACAAGCTCGAAAGTTAGTTAAGGGAATTAAGTTTTCGTCGAATTTCGTCCGGGCAACTGATTCTTGATGTGCGTTGGCAAAAGTGACTAGGAGAAACATTTCGCTGCGGTAACTAAGAATTCCGCGCTTGTCTCAAAATCAACTAACAAATCAGTTGTGCAAATTAGTTGGCCCCAACATTCCCCCCCCCCCTCCCGCCCCCACGCCCCCCACGCCCAGGACTACAGCGCGTGCGGACGGCGCGGTAGAGAAAAAAGTGCGGAAAAAGAAAACCGCGAAATAAAATGAAATGGAGAGTGATGAGCGATAAGGGACGGCCTTGGAGGGCCCTCTCCCTCCCTCCTTCCGCCGCCGCTCCCCTCTCGATAGTTTCCACTTCCACGTCCGATTCCTGCGGCGTCGGAGCGCGCGCCGCGCCGCTGCGCTGCTGGGCCCGGGGCCACGCCGCGGCCACGCCGAGGCCGGGCGGGGCGGCGGCCGGCGGGCGACACGGCGGCGGTGGAGACGGACGGACGCGCCCCGCGCCCCGCGCCGCCCCGCGCCGCAAAGCTCTCCGAGCCCTCGGCGCAAAAAGGAACAATCGAGTTAAAGGACCTAACCGGTCATGGTGCTGACTGAGGCCGGCCGCCTCCGGCCGCCTCCCCTCCCGTCTGGCCGTGGCGGCGGCGGACAGAAGACGCCAAAGTCGGCCCCTGCCTGTCGGGCCCCCGGTCCCCCTGGTCCCCGTGCGGGGCCACTCCGGCCATGGGCCGGTCCGGTCAGGAGCCGGTCCGGCCGCCGGCAGCGCCGATCGCGGAGCCGCGCCGCAGCCCAACGAATTTCTCATCCCGGGCGCGGCGCTTTGAAGAGTGCAGCGGCGGCCGACTAAATGAGAAGAATCGATAGTGCATATCGGTCTCAGCGTTCGCGTCGATTGGGGCGCAACGCCACGAGGAAAGCAGAAGTAGCGGGGGGGGGGGGGATTTAAGGAGGGGTGGGGGAGGGGAGAGGGACGCTTCTGGAAAGCGGCGGCGGCGACATCCAGTCTAGTGTCGGTCCCTTTGGTCTTGCTCATCAATGGGAGCAGGCGGCAATGTGCGTCTCGTGGTGGTGGTGGTGGTGGTGGGGGGGGGGGGGAGGAAGGGCTCTGGGCTCTCGAGGCGGTTTGCGCCTCGGTGCACGCACAACGCCGACCACTGTGCGCCCTCTGGGCCCTCGCCTGCGTGCCGGCCTGCCCGGGCTGCGCAGTGCACATGCACGCCATGCACGCCATGCACGCCATGCGCCGCCGACGGGGCCCCGCCCCGCATGTCCGTCCGTGTCGCCTCCCAGCGGCGCGGCAGGCTTTCGGTTCTGTTTCCGTCCCGCTCCGTGCCAATGCACGACTCGAGACGCCGCATGAACCGCGCACTGCGCCCTCGCAGCTCTCGGCGGCGCCAGGCGAAGACGGCCTGAGACAGCCGGCCGGGGCCCGGGACGGCGGCCGTCGTTGTACACTGCACTGTGTGCTCTGGCAGGCGCTGCCGCCGCTGCCGCTGCCGCCGCTGCCGCCGCACGAGCACGGGTAGGATTGGGGTTCAACGGCCCGCGGCCCGCGGCCCGCCCTGCTGGGACCCTGGCCGTCGCGGCCGTCCCTAGGCTCTCGTCCAGGCACGACATGACACCACCCTGCGGGGCCGCCGCCGCCGCTGCTGCGAATACCGCTCGCAGGGCGCTTCCCTTCCGTACACGCTGCGAAAACGGACGTCGCCGCTGGTCGCAGCGAAACCCTCGCGGCCCCCGCCGGGCCCCCGCGGGCCCTCGCCGGGCCACGCAGGCCAGCGATGGCTGATGCCGCCGCTTGGCCATGAGCCTGAATCGAGTAGATCGGATTGCAGTTTCCTTTACTTGGAATCAGTGGCGGCAGCAAACGCGGACGCCGAAGCAGTCGGCTAGCCTAGCCTTCCCCCCTCCCTCTCCGCCTCACACACACACACACACACACACACACTCGCACACCAATGGGTCCGCATGGGTCGCAGTGCGTGCGGGACTATTTTTAAGCTGGGGGACTTTTGTTTATCACTGTGGCATTGGCTAGAGCGGCTTCCGATGGCCTTTACGGCGGCACGGCACCGGCGGCGAGCTCGTCAGCTGAGCCAGCTGCACGCCTGCGCAGGGGCGGATCCAGGAGCGGCTTAAACGGGGGAATGTGCCGCCTTCTGCCTACTTTCAGGCGGAAAGTATTTCTGGTTGACTACAGTTAAGGCAGCTATTAAGGGCCCGAGGGGGAGAGAGGAGGTGCAATTGCAGTCTGGATTTGTGCCTCGGCGGGCGTCGGCTATGGGGCTGAGGGCGCGGGGCGCTGGGGGGGGGGGGGGGGGGACTCCTGTTGCGCTGCGGCGGCCCGCGGCTTTGTGAGTCGATCTCCCAGTAATCCGTCCTTGCCGTCCGCGCTTCCGCCGCGGCTCTGTAGGTCGCTGTTGATGCGATAGGCACGTGGCTAGCTCGCAGGCCTGCGCTGCCCCGCCGACCCCGGCGGACCCGGCGGACCCGGCGGCCCCGCCGCGGCCCCGCCCGCTCTGCTCTGGCCCGCCCCCGCGGCTGCCGCGGCCGGCCTGCCGGGCTCCAGCAGCCCGCCTGCCCCGCCCCCACCTGCTGCCGCAGTGCCGTGCCCGCCGCCGTGCCGTGCCGCCGACAACGCCCCGATAAGCCCCCCCCCCCCCGCCCAGCACAGGGCCTCCCGCAGACACGATGACCCGGAATGAATGGGGTCCAGGACGGCCCGTGCCGCGCCGCGCCGCGCGCAGCTCGTGGCGGCAAGTTCAAAAACTTGTGACGCGCGGCCGAACGCGGGCCAATTCATCCCATCTGCCATCATCCGCTCGGCGCGTGCGGCGTCCGGCCGGGGTGCGGGCCGCGGAGTGCGCGGCGGCAAATTCGAACCACGAACCCATCCCTCCCGTGTCCCGGCCCCGGTCACGGCCGGCGGCAGCACCGCGCACCCATACCCGGCCGTCAGTCTGACGGGCACCCGGGCAGGCAGAGCCCGGCCGGGGCGGCCGGGGCGGCCGGGGCCCCTCACTTCACATCACATCACATCTCTTCACTTCTTCACGGCGCGGCGTCGCATTACTAATGATCCCTATCTCGGAGCCGCGCCGCTCGTCATCGACGAGAGCAGTGACCCGCGCGGCGCGGTTATAACTTTGAGAGCCCCCCTCCCCTCCCACACCTTCCGAGACTCTGCTGCTGCTGCGGCTCACACACCGCGCGACCGAGAGGCGGTCGGTGCAGTTAGAGAGACTCCGAGTCTAGAGAGACTCTACAGCACGTGCAGCACGCGCGAGTGCGTTCGGAAAGCCGCTTTCCGCCGCAGAACGACGAGCGCCTTTACACCATTTTCGCATCGCTATATTCGTCGCGGCCCGGTCACGTGACGTCACATCGGGCCACTCGAGTGACGAGTCGGGATTGGAGAAGGAATGCAAGCATGTGTGTGTGTGTGTGTGTGTGTGTGTGTCGTGCGCCAAATGTCCCGCTTCGCATTGCGACTGCCCGGACCTAGTTTGTCATACTATCTGTTAAAGTGTCCCGCCGCCGCCTTTGACGAGCCAAAAGACGGTCGAGGAGGCGCCACTGATGTACAGGCGCCACCAAAGACGCCGCCCTCCTCCCCCCTCCCTCCCCCCCTCCCCCCTCCCAAGCGACGAGCCGCATCAATGGTGTGGGCAATGGCGGGGACGGCACTGCTCCCGCCGCCCCCCCCCCCCCTCAGAGGCGCCAATAAGTTGAAATGGAGCGATGCGATGCGCTCTGCCTGATTGGGAGAGCAGCTGCGAATGAATTGATTGGGGCTTGATTAGGGCCATGAGTCTAGGCTAGTCGCGGGAGTGTGGGCAAGGCTGGGCCAGCCGCCTGTGACCATGGTTCTGTGCCGCGCTAAATTTACTGCTCCAACAGCTGTTAGGTCGTGTCTTCTTGTTCAGAGACTGTCAACCAACTCTTCGGCATCACACGACTGCATTTTCGGCGCTTTCCGCTTTACGTAAATTCTCTTTCCCTCTGTTTTTTTTTTGCCGTTGCTTTTGGGCTATGAAGTTTAGCTGTCAGTCGGACTCCCTAGATCTGTATACTGTGATGTGCCGGGGGGCGGTGGTGGTGGAGGCTGGTGGCTACTGAAAACATTAGTAGTACACATACACACACAGTCGCTCACTTCCTCTCCGTCTCTCTCTCTCTCTCTCTCTCTCTCTCTCTCTCACTCTCTCTCGTTTCCCTTGCCAGCCAATCAGAGCGACGAAGACGGATGGCACCCCTGACCGAATCCCGATCACATTCCCACGTTATTTCTACCCCCCGCCTGCCGTGGCCGCTGCTCCAGGCCGCGTCAGTCAGTTTGTTTTACCAGCGCGTGGCGGCGCGTGGCGGCGCGTGGCGGCGCGTGGCGCGGGAAGTATACAAAGATGCACGTCGACAAAGTGTCTAATTTCGGTGCGCGCGCCGTGTTACTAGCTGGGAAGGGGGGGCTTGGTCTCCCTGCCCGCCCTCGGCAGCCCGTCCGATATTTTTGAGGACGAAGTAAACTGCAGCGGAAAAACGTTGAAGAATATAAAAACAGTCCACATTTAATGGCTTCTTCCAACAGCCCCCCCCCCCCCCCCCCCCTCCTTGGGCCACAAAGGCACTCTTCAACACCTCGCGCGGGAACAATGCGGCGGCGGACATGATGCGGAGCGTGCAGCAGCAGCGGATAGGCGCTTGTTATTTTATTCGCAGACGCATTATTCGCAGCAAGCGAACGACACCGTGGCGCGCATCCGCGAAGTGTGAGGGCGCGCGCGTCACGGGGCGAGTTCCGGAAGGAGGGGGGGGGGGGGGGGAGCTGATGCCGAACACTGTGCGCCTCCTTAGCTGTGTCTCTGTCGCACTCGTGGGGGGGTGGTGGTGCTCCCGTTAGGCGAGAGAGAGAGAGAGAGAGAGAGATAGAGAGAGAGACCAGCACTGGCCTAGCCTAACCCGACCTCGCGAGCCGCACTACACGGATGGGCAACTGCTGAATGGAGTCTGCGAGTCCGCCTGGTCCAGCAGGAGCATCAGGCGGTGCGGAGTGCAGTCAGCCCGACCCGACGGCTGGGAAAGCAAATAAGTGGGGGCGCGGCGCGGCGCCTTTTGCAACCCCGGATAAATATACACGAACAAGTAGTACATAGTAACGCCGGCGGCGCGGCCGATCCCACAGGACGCGATCCAGATCCAGTCCGCGGCGCCCGCGGTGTCCGCGGACGTATAACCCGCGTCTGCGCTTAACGGCGCCGGCCTCCACGTCCCGGCCCCCGGTCCATTCATGGCGTCGGCGTCGCCCAGAGATGAGATGCTGCCCCCCCCCCCCCACTCCCCTCTGTGATTGATGGGCTCGGCGTGATACGACCTCCCCCCCCCCCCTCTCTCTCTGTACGTTTCGGAGGCTCGGCGCGGTAGGTGCACCGGCGGGTGTCTTTGCCTCGTCTCAGCCGGCGGCGCGGGGCCCAACCGACACCGCCACTTCCCTCCCGTGCCGAGAGCCGTTCTGTCGCTCCCACACACGACAAGACTCCCTTCCCCAAGCGTCCGGAAATACCCTCGATATGTTGAGCCTAGTGAGGCTCCCCCCCCCCCCCCCCTCCACCGCCCACCGCTGCAGCCCCACTACATCTGCACCAGTTTGTTTACCCTACGGTGCACTGTAAACAGAGCTGCAATCGAGAAGCAGAGCAGTCCGAGCGCGAGAGGGGGGGGGGGAGGGGGGAGGCGAGGAGAAGGGTGCAGGTGCAGAGACGCGGGAGGAGAAAAAGGAGGGGGGAGGGGGACGGAGAAATGAGGGAGGGGAGGGGAGGGGGCTGCCGCCATAAAGTCCCTTTGTGCGCTACCGATACGTGTCGTTGGGTGCCAGTCGGCAGCAACACGGCACGGCACGGCACGACACGGCGCGATGCCGGTGTAAACGGGTACTGCAGCGGGCTCGCGCGTGCTGCCGGGTACCCGGTGCTACCCGGTTGCCGCTGCCGCTCCGCCGGGTACGGAGGATGTCGCCGGCCTGTGGTCCCGGGCCCCGGTCACGCCGGGGTTAATTGCTCCGATTGGGGAGCACCCGCTGCGGCGCGCGGCGCACGCCCACACGCCGCACGCCGCACGCCGCACGCCGCACGCCGCACGCCGCACGCCGCGCACGCGCCCCATATTTCTCAATTTCCGTCCGCGCGGCTTCCCGCTTTCCTTGTCGCTGTCGCACGCCATTAGCACTGTATTTTTTAATCACGTCCCCATTGTACGCCGCTGCCCGCACTTTACTGACTGGCAGCACTGCAGCAGGGCCGGCGGCCGCGCCCCGCCGCACCGTGATTTCAACTCGGAGCTAAAAACTTTTCCGACGTAATTTTTTTTTCTCTCTGACTTTCTTCTGTCTCCCTCTGGTCTGGCGTCGTCAGCGGGCGGCAGCAGCGCCGCGGTCCTGTTCTCTGCGCGGCCCCCGCGCGGAGCCGCGGAGCTATGTGCTTGCTCCTGCAGCTCGGTGCATGTGGCCCACACTCACACGCACGCGCGCACACACGCACGCACACACACACACGCACGCAGCTGCAGCTGCGCATACCAGCGAGAGCACGACGACAGCATCGCACAAACACCCAGAGCCTTGTCCCGGCCGCTGCCGGGCCGCTGTTGCCGGGCTGGGAGCCGCCGGACACGCAGGACCAGGGACCAGGACCCCCAGCGGACGGAGGAGGGCCGGTGCTCGACGTCGACGGCGTCCTGGCGGTGCAGCGTGCTGCGGGGGGGACCCGGACCCGCAGGCCCGGCGGCGGCGGCGGCGGCGGCGGCGGCGGCGGCGGCCCGGTGCCAGCTCACCTTGAACTTGATTGCGCCTTGCGGTGAGCCGCGCGCCGAGCACCGCGCCGCCGGGGCGTCGGGGGACGCCGGGGGGACGTCACTGAACTCCCGCACCGCGCGGGAGACACCTTCTTAGCCTGCATGCAAAGTTTCGAATTTTCGCGCCGCCATGGGGCCGTTTTGGGCAAGGATTAGGAGGGGGCCTGGCGTTGTTGCAAATAAAACGGCGGGGAGGGGGCGACTTTAACGCGCGGACGGGGCATCAACCCCCCGCCAATTCGGGACTCGACACTTGACGGCGGGAAGGGAAGTGAGCAAAGCCGCGCTCTGCTCTCATTGGTCCGCGCCCCGCGGCTCACAGTGCACCAATCAGAGGGCGCGGCGTAAACACTCGTCCCGCGCAAACCTCAGCCTATGCCGGGCCGTCGCGGTTGTACAAACAGTTTCGCGGGCCGATGCGTTTGAAGTTTGAACGCCGCGCTCGGAAGAGCGGCCGGCGCGGTCCGACACGCGATCCCATCCCATCCCTGGGCCTCAGAGCACACGCCTATGGTAACCACGGCCGGAGGCAAAACTATTTGAGATCATCGGGCCGGCGGCGGCGGCAGCGGCGGCGGCGGCGAGAACCGTTTCAGATTAAATCGGAGCACGCACTGCAAAGTGTTCGATGTGTGTGTGTGTGTGTGTGTGTGTGTGCGATGCATCACGGCTGCCCGCACCGCCCGCGGCCCACACAGGCGGCAGCACCGCGCCGGCAACACGCGACGCGCGTGTGGTGTTCGAAACCGCGCGGCCACGGTATTCGAACCCGCGCCTCCCCCCTTGGGCCGACGGGACGGTGCCTGACGGGCTGTTTGCAGCGCGCCCGGGCTTATGGCCTGTGGCCCCGGCGGCCTCGCTGTTATAATATTTGGGCGAAAGGGGAAAGGCTGGTCGGGGCGGGCCGCGGCGCACCCGTGTCTGGTCGGCGCCGGACCGCCGACAGCGGCCTATACACCCCCCTCCCCCCGCGGCGCTAGCGGATAGAGCCCCACCGTGCTGTGCTGGGCAGCGCCCCCCCCCCTTCTCCTCCCCTCCTCCCCCGCCCCCGCCGTTCGAGGGGGATTCGGTTTCTTCGCCACTTCCGCAAGCTTTTTTCCAAACAGATCGGAAAATATGCAGACCCCCCCCCCCCCCCCCCCACACACACGCGCGCGCCGTCCGTCCGACCAGACGTGAGATGGGGGGTGAGGGGGGCTGACTAGTCAGTGCACTGGCAGCGACGGTCAGCGACGTCCCGGAGTTTTTGAACATTTTTTATGTAGGAAAATTGTGTACGAGCAGCGAGAGCTCTCCTTCGTAGAGAGACTGAGAGGGGGTCCGAGTCCCTCTACAGTTACTCGTTCGTATCTTAGTGCTTTCTATCGGACGTTGCGGTCCCTCTGTAGCCGTCGTGGGCCCCTGTGGTGCCCTGTGGTCAGACATCGCGGCGCGGGATGTGTTCCCGTGTGCCCCCCCCCCCCTCCCCCCCTCCTCCTCTCCCCCCCTCCTCCTCTCCCCCCCCCCCCTCCTCGGCCTCGCCAGGACAGGCGGTGCTGGCCATGTTGGGTCAGCAGCACCACAGATGACGGTGCCCCGTGACTTCATGACATGCGTGGCGTACGGCGCGAGGAGAGCTTCGTGTGTGTGTGTGTGTGTGCTCTGACAAAAGGCGTTCAGAGAAGCAGACGACTGACTGTCATCTCTGACAGTGAATGAGTGTTTTGTGGGCCCGATCGTGGCGACGTGTGTGTGTGTGTGTGTGTGCGTGATCATGTCACTTCATATGAGGTCGGTCTCGTCCCGTGTGCGACGCGTCGCGTCGCGAAGGAATCGGGCATTCCCCAAAACATTCCGTTCATTAAATTTTTGATTAAATCTCCATCGTACTTTTTTTTTGGCGTCTGCTCCGATTTCTCCCTTCCCCCTCCTTCCTCTCCACCCGCTTCCGCAGAGGCGGCGGCGGGCCGGCGGACCAGAGGAAGCACAACATCAAAGCGGCAGGCCGTGCTGAGCAGGCCGTGCTGAGCAGGCCGTGCTGAGCAGGCCGTGCTGAGCAGGCCGTGCTGAGCAGGCCGTGCTGAGCAGGCCCTGAGCAGGCCCTGAGCAGCAGGCCGGAGGATGTGT
This sequence comes from Megalurothrips usitatus, assembly GCA_026979955.1. Taxonomy (NCBI): domain Eukaryota; kingdom Metazoa; phylum Arthropoda; class Insecta; order Thysanoptera; family Thripidae; genus Megalurothrips; species Megalurothrips usitatus. Next base: position 15,227,254 of record CM049593.1, read on the forward strand.
GGGTTTCGATGCTCGGGGGAGGAACTGCCGCGAGGGGGCGCCGCGCCGCGGGCCGCGAGCGCAAAAGAAACGGAAATAAAATTATACGCGCGCGGAGGTGTCCGAACTGTTTACGACTTTTAGATTGCCGTGTTTCACGGCCGCGCGGCGCGGGCGTCTATTCCCTCGCATTCCAGGATTCCGAACAGCCTGCTGCCTGATGCGGTGGGCGCGCGTCGGCGGCGCCGCGGCACCCGGCGTTACTCGTTATTTAAGTCCCGCACGGCGCCGAGCACTGCGGACCGGCGCGGCGCGGCGCGGCGCAGACAGGCAGTCGATGACTTCTGCGGTTTCAGCGCGACGGCTGCAGGCACGGCAGCTACGGCAGCCACGGCCCCGCTGAGTGAGGTCTGATGCCCGCTGCCGCCTCCGCCCTCCTCACCCCTGGCCTGCAGGGTCTGTGCAGGGCCTGTGTGACGGGGCGGGAGTGCGGCCTCTAAGAGGTGTCGTCCGTGGGAAGGGGGTATGGTCGGGTCCGGGGCTGCTCCGTGCGAGATGAGAAGTGGGAGAGGGAGGGAGAGAGAGAGGGAGAGAGGGAGGGAGAGAGAGAGAGAGAGAGAGAGGGAGAGAGAGAGAGAGAGAGAGAGAGAGAGAGAGCGGAGGGGGCAGGGGGCCTAGGCTATGACCCAGGGGTTGGCGGGCAGGTTCGCGTTTCCTCCTCTGAGACATGAGAATCGCGTAGTCAGCCCCCCCCCCCAACTGTCTCTCAGCAGGGGGTCTTGCACTGTGCTGCTCGGGTTAATCCCGAGCTGACTGTGCGGGGTGTGTACCTCCCGGCGCCTGACCGGCACCCGGGACCGGCCGTTAGATTTAATTTCAGCGGCCTGCGACGACCTCCCGTGGTCTGGGGGCCGGCCTGCCCTTTGGCACTGCGACGCTGTCCCCGTTTGCCCCCCCCCCCCCCCCGGCGGGCCCCGCGGCCTCGGTCAGGCCTCGGCCCCCACAACACCACAGTACTATCGGCTAAGCAGCTGCCGATATTGGCCAACAAAAAAAAAATCAGTTTGCAGGGGAAATGTAATCTGAAGGGTCCGCCCGCTGTTCACAAAAGACGCTTACATCTCGCGTGACGGCCCTATCATAAATGCACTAGAAGGTTAGGTTAACCCAGTCTTAAAATGGGGGGGGGGGGAGGAAAAAAGTGACTGAAAAGCGTGGCGTCATTTTTGGACAGCCCCTTAATGAGGCCCGGCTCGGCAGGCCGGCGGCCCTGCGCCAGCCCGTCCGAACGCCGCCGGTTCCGACTTATGGAATCCGGCGTCGTGTTGCTGCCGCTGCTGCTGCTGCGGCGGCGGTAGCGGCGGCGGTAGCGGCGGCGGTAGCGGCGGCGGTAGCGGCGGCGGCGGCGGTAGTGGCGGCGGCGGCGGTAGCGGCGGCGGCGGTAGCGGCGGTATTAGCGATTCGCGGCGATCGGACGTGGACGTGCCGGTGCCGTGCGGAGACAGCGCTTATTACGAGCGCTTCGCGGAATCCGAACCGCCGGGGGAGACAGAAACGCGACGCGGGGGACATTTCCGTCCGTGGCGACGACCAACCACGGGGCGCGACGAGCGGGGAGATGGGAGGGTTCGAAAAAAAAAGAAGAAGAAAGAATGTGTATATCTCTCTCTCTCTCTCTCTCTCTCTCTCTCTCTCTCTCTCTCTCTCTCTCTCTCTCTCTCTCTCTCTCGCTTTTCGGCCGCGTTAGTCCACACGCAAGTGTAACCCGACCCTTATTATTATAATATTTTTTTTCTGTGGGGGGTCTCGCGTTTGATAAAGCCCAAGGCGATAAAGTCGTTTCCCGACGGTTTTTCGCCAGCAGCGTGTGTAGCGAAGGAGGCCGAGTAGTTCCGGGCGTCGTCGGCCCGGGGGTCAATGAAAACATGATCGCACGTCGATCGGGTATTATTCGCACCGTAAGGTGAATGGCCGAGGCCAATGTCTCTCCTCCAATGAGCCGATGACCGAGAGAGAGAGAGAGAGAGAGAGAGAGAGAGAGAGAGAGAGAGAGAGAGAGAGAGAGAGAGAGAGAGAGAGAGAGAGAGAGAGAGAGAGAGAGAGAAATAGTGAGAGAGAGATTCTGGGTAATGGTTCGCGGCCCTTGTAGACCTGCCGATAGCCGAATTCAGAGCCGAATAGGCCCGTCGCGCGCGCGGGCACCCCCTTGTCTTCTCCCCCCCCCCTCCCCCCTCCCGGGCCGCCCGGCCGCTGCTGGCACGGCTCGCGCCCAGCAACCCGAGCTCGGCCACACCGCTGCCGGAGCGCCGCTTGGGCTGCCTACCTGCCGGGCGTCCCGGCCCCACAGATGTGCACAAACGGCAGCATTTATTTGGCCTGCGTTCGCCGCCGGCCGGCCGCCGCTGGGCCGCCGCTTCGGGAGCCCTTCTTGCCGAGGACCGCGACGCGACGGGGCCTCCGACACACTTCGGCAGCCGCCCCGCTGCTGCCCTAGTTTGATAATGATGACGATAGCCCAGCTATAAAACCGTGCCAGCGGCGTTTCATTTTTTTTAAAACGGCCTTTTATTATTAAGGGCGGGGAAAGCGAAGAATAATACGCAAGGCCTGACCTGTTTGTTTCTTCTCTTCTTCTTCTTTTTCTTCTTTTCCCTCTTCTTCCCTCACGAAATATAATAAGCCACGATTCAACCCGATCGGGTTGGCGTAATCTATTGGAGACGCGGCGGCCCCGGCCCTCGCTCGGACCTGTGACCCCGCGACCCCGCGGCGCCCGGCGCGGCATACATCGGCACCACCCTTTGCCCCGCGTGGAGAACCGAACCGGAGTGGGGCCGGAGCCGCGCGGAGTGGGCGTGGCGAGCGCTTGACCAGGTGTCGCTGTCCACAGGCCTGCACGGGGTGCGAGAGGGCGCCCTTCATCTGCGACTGCGCGGGCATCAAGGGCCAGCCCGGCGTGCAGGGCATCCACGGCATGCCCGGGCTCGAGGGCCCCCCCGGGGACCTGGGCCTTGACGGCCCGCCGGGCTCCGCCGGCGAGAAGGGCGAGTTCGGTGACTACGGCCCCGTCGGCGACAAGGGCTACCGGGTGAGTGTTAGCGCGGGATGTGGCACGCCCTTTTTTGGGGGGGAAAATATTCAACGTAACGCCTTCCGTGTCGTTTTCTTTTCCAGGGTGAATCCGGCATACCAGGCGGCAGAGGCGCCCCCGGCGGTATGGTAGGTACAGCGGCGTCCGCCGGCAGCCGCGGCCGCGGCCACGGCTCCCCGGCGGCCTCCGCTCACCGCGCCCTCCCTCTCGGTTCTCCAGGGCAACGTCGGCGCGGCCGGCACCGTCGGGCCAGACGGCCTGGACGGCTGCAACGGCACCGACGGCAACCCGGGCATCCACGGCCAGCAGGGCTACCCCGGCATCAGAGGCCCCCCCGGGTCCGAGGGACCCCCCGGGCCCCGCGGAGATCCTGGCGAGGGCGGCTCCAACTCCAAGGGCACCAAGGGCGACCGCGGCGACTCCGGCCGCCCCGGCGAGCCCGTACGTATAGCGTCTAGTTCCCGCGGTCCCCGCCGCGGCGCCGCCTCCACGCTCTCGCTCAGCCTCTGCTTCTGTTCCTCAGGGCCTGCCCGGTCTGCCCGGCATCCCAGGACCCGTGGGTTTCAGCGGCCCGTACGGAGACACCGTAAGTCTGCACAACACCCCCCTCAGCCTGCCGGCTCGACGCCCGCGTGTCTACATGGTGTCATTTGATGTGGTTGTCAGGGCGACCCAGGACTGCCGGGCCTGCAGGGCCCCCGCGGAGAGCAGGGCGACAACAAGTTCGGGTCGCGGGGCCCCAAGGGTCTGCCCGGCGACCGGGGAAACAAGGGGCCGCCCGCCAAGGACCAGGCGGAGGTGGCGCTGGACGTGGACTACCCCCCGCAGAAGGGCCCCAAGGGCTCGCCGGGCGTGCCCGGAGACAAGGGCGCCCGGGGCTGGCCGGGCCAGAAGGGCAACCACGGACCGCGAGGCTACATCGGCCGGCCGGGCATCCCCGGCCGGAAGGGCGAGCCGGGCGAGGAGGGCCCGCGGGGGAAGCAAGGCAAGATCGGACCCGTCGGGCCCGCGGGCTTCAAGGGGCAGAAGGGCGCTCCCGGGCTCGTCGGCCTCGATGGACTCGACGGCGCTCCGGTGAGGACTCACAGCACCACGGGCACCCGGGTTCAAATATCAGATGCCTCCTATTTTTTTTCCGTTTCTCTCTCGAATGCGCACATTTTTTCTGAGGAGCCGGGTGTTGTTCGCAGGGCGCGCGGGGAGAGCCGGGTCGCCCGGGCCCCCCTGGGGTCCAGGGCCGTGAGGGGCCCCCCGGAGTGTACGACCCGACGCTGGACCAGGGCGGACAGAGCGGCGTCATCGGCGTGCAAGGCCCTCTGGGTAAGCCGCCGCCTGCCGCCTCCTCGCGGCCCCCTCCGAGTAGGCCGTGGTGCTCAGGACCGCATCTGTTGCAGGCTTCCCTGGCGCGGCCGGTGCGAATGGGAGACCGGGACTGAAGGGCCCCGGAGGACACATTGGACCCCCCGGCGAGCCAGGCCCGCCAGGCATCCCGGGTCTGCAGGGCGCCAAGGGTATCTCCATCAAGGGCGAACGCGGCTCGGACGGTGAGTCGCGGGTTCGAACACCGCCGGCCCGGTGCCGGTGTCAGAGAGTCGCGAGTGGTTTCTCTGGTGCAAACGTTCCGCTCTCCTTTTCTCCAGGGTCGCCTGGAGCGCCTGGAACCCCGGGTCCGTCTGGACTCCCGGGACCTGCTGGCGCCTACGGCGAGAAGGGCTTCCCTGGCGTCACGATCCAAGGACCTGCTGGCGAGGACGGTCGGCCGGGCAAGGACGGCTTCCCCGGGCCCCCCGGGGAGCGCGGCGACATCGGTGACAGAGGCTCCAAAGGCTTCCCCGGGCGCGGTGTGCCCATTCAGGGGCCGGCTGGAGAGCCTGGGCCTCCCGGCTTCCCTGGAGACCCAGGTTATCCAGGCCTGGCCGGACTCCCCGGCCTGGACGGCGTCAAGGGCGTGAGGGGAGACGACTGCGGCATCTGTCCCTCGGGTGAGTAGCGGCTAGCGGCCGTCGCCGCGACCAGCCGCAGTAGTGTCTCACCACCTCCGGTCTGCGGTCGCAGGGCGGCCGGGCCTCAAGGGTCTGCCCGGCGACCCCGGCTACAACGCCCACCCCGGACAGCGCGGGTACCCCGGCCGGCCCGGGGAGCGCGGCTTCCGCGGCCTCCCCGGCCGCCCGGGCCGGCCGGGCCTCAACGGCACCGACGGCCGCCCCGGCCGCCCCGGCGAGGTCGGCGTGATGGGAGCCCCGGGTATCCCCGGCGTCACGCGCTACCCACCCGCGCAGGTCATCGAGGGCCCGCGGGGCGAGAAGGGCTACCTCGGCTTCCCCGGCAGGGAGGGGCCGCCAGGGCCTCAGGGCCCCAAGGGCGGCCGCGGCGACGACGGCTACCCCGGCAGCAAGGGGGAGAAGGTGAGCTGCGGGCCGGAGCGAGGCGGGACGCCGAGTGTGGGATCAGGGCAGCAGGGCGCGCGCTCATCACCCCGATGTGCTCATCCAGGGTGACAGTGGAGATCCCGGCACGCCAGGCGCCTACGGCTGGCCAGGCATCGACGGCACGCCTGGAGAAAAGGGCGAACCGGCCAGCGGCTTCGATATCTACGGCAGGGACCTGCTCCGGGGAGACCCCGGCATCAACGGACTTCCGTAAGCTGCCGGTTGGCGCCGTGGACGCCGTGGACGCCGTGATGGTGACCGCGCGGTGGCGTGACCCCGCAGTACAACTCTGGTTCTCTTGACGACAGGGGCCAGATGGGAGACATCGGTGAGAAGGGAGAGCGGGGCCCCCTCGGCGACTCCGCGGCCTACGTGATGGACTTCAGAGGCGACGTCGGCGCCCCCGGACAACCAGGAGACAGAGGCAGGTGCAGCGGGCTGCGGTGCAGCGTGCAGCGCCGGTAGTGCCACAACGTGAACATTGCTCCTTTTGCAGGTCGTCCCGGGCCCCCTGGCCCCCCCGGCCTGGCCGGCATCCAGGGTGAACCCGGCCAACAGGGCCGGCGCGGACTCCCGGGCCTCAGCGCCCAGGGCGAGGTCGGACCTAAGGGTTACCCCGGCGAGCGCGGCGACGAGGGCCCCCGGGGAGCCCGCGGAGAGGCTGGTCTGGACGGCAGGCCGGGCCTCCCCGGCTGGGACGGGCCCAAGGGAGACCGAGGTGATCCCGGGCAGGCGCTGGTGTTCGGCGAGCAGGGCCCCCAGGGCCCGATGGGCGGCAGCGGAGACATCGGCGAGGAAGGACCCCCAGGACAGGACGGCTCCCCGGGCATCATGGGCGACCACGGCGTCAAGGGCGCCAAGGGAGAGCCCGGCCTGTCGGGCCAGCCGGGGCTGCAGGTGAGGAGGGAGGGAGACCGCCGACGCCGAGTGGCCGGAGGATGCAACGACCTGAGCTGACAGCCGCACTTGTTCTCCTCGGCAGGGCGTGAAGGGATGGCGGGGTGACGTCCGGCCAGGCTACCCCGGCGCCCCCGGACTACCCGGACTCCCGGGACGCCCGGGACAGCCCGGCGAGTGGGGGCCACAAGGTGAGTAGCGGCGTAGCGGCCCTCCCAGCCACGGCTGCCGCGGCCTGCCGGTCACGAGGACTACGGCTCACCCCTCTCACCCCCTGCCAGGTTTCGACGGAGAGGCCGGAACCCCGGGCGTGCGCGGCCCCAAGGGCGACATCGGCTTCCCTGGCAGAATCGGCCCGGCCGGCGACATCGGGGATCCCGGCTTCCCCGGCAGAGATGGACGCAACGGCTTCCCCGGACTCCGCGGCCTCGAGGGCGACAGCGGCCCCGACGGAGAGGCCGGTAAGAGGAGACAAACGCCGGCCCGCGCCCGCACTGCCCCGCCCTGCCCTGCCCCGCCCCGCTCCGCGCTAACCTGCTAACCTGTCTGTCTCAGGCCCTCCTGGCGCACCAGGACAGCCCGGATTCCCCGGCCCGATGGGCCTCAAAGGCCCGCCCGGTGACGTCGGACAGCAGGGGCTGCCGGGCCTGAACGGTCTACCGGGCTTAAAGGTGGTTTATTTTTCTATAACTTCCGTGCAGACATTCTGCTTTCCCGCCTCGCGAATACTTGACGTCCCGTGTTCACGCTCTCAGGGCCCCGTCGGAAACGCCGGCCCGGACGGCTTCCCCGGCGAGCGAGGCGAGGGCAGCTTCAGCGGCCCCAAGGGCGACGACGGCGACAGCGGCCCACCCGGCGAGCCCGGCTTCCCCGGCCTGCCGGGGCGCTACGGCCTCAAGGGCGTCGCTGGAGACGACGGCAACGTGACTGCGGCGCCTCGGGGCTACCCCGGTGACGTGGGGCCCCAGGGACAGCCGGGCTACAGCGGCACGAAGGTGAGTACAGCGGAGTGCAGCGGGACGCAGCGGGACGCTCGAGGGCCGCGGAGCAGGGCCGCTGACACGCCGCCTCGTCCTGTTCCAGGGAATCAAGGGCGAGCTCGGCCAGTTCGGGCTGCAGGGCCAGAAGGGCGAGCCCGGCATCGTCGGCTGGGCGGGGCTCAAGGGACGCAGCGGATACCCCGGCCTGAGCGGCGCGGTGGGCCTGCCCGGCCGCGCCGGCCCCGACGGACCCAAGGGGGAGAAGGGCGTCAACGGCCTGCCGGGATACATCGGGAGACCAGGTGAGCTTTCCTCTCAGTTAGTCGCGGACTTTCTTCGACACAATTTTCGACACGACTGTTAGTTTGGGCTCTTAAATCCAGTATAGAAATTACATCTTGCTAATTATTTTTAATCGTTCTCGTCACTATGTCACTAGAAGTGCACCGTCACTGATGCAGAAATGAAGGAAAGTAGCGACATGCGGACTCTCTAACGTGCCTCTCCTCGCAGGCCTTCCCGGAGATCCGGGCCCACCCGGTGTCCAGGGGCCAGACGGCCCCGACGGTCCTAAAGGTTTCCGAGGAGACCCCGGGTTCACCCCGTTCGGGGTGGGCACCAAGGGCGACGAGGGGGACGAAGGCAGGCCCGGCCTCCGCGGCCAGCCCGGGCCCCCCGGCGACGAAGGCTACACCGGCTACGCCGGCCCCAAGGTGAGTGAGACGGGTCTCGTGGCGGCGAGCGCCTGCGGTCTGCTGGGTAGGCCATCCCGCCGGGCGCGCGCGCGTGCGTGGGCCGCGGCTGCCTACCCGCCGGGCGCTCCCCGCGGACCGGGGAGGCGGCGTCAACAAGTCGCTGACGATGGCTCTGCTTTTCTCCCAGGGCGCCCGCGGTGATCCGGGTCTGAACGGAGAGCCAGGCATGCCGGGCGAGTTCGGACGGCCCGGCCTGCCGGGCGACGTGGGACCACAGGGCCTGCCGGGGCTGCCCGGCCAGAACCCCGAGCCCGGCGACCGGGGCCGCGAAGGCTTCCCCGGCCGCCCCGGCATCCCCGGCCGCCCCGGCAACAAGGGCGCCCCCGGCGAGTACGGCATCGACGGTCCTCCCGGCATCCCGGGTCTTCCTGGCTTCTCGCGGCACGGCGACAAGGGCGACGCCGGCGATCAAGGTCAGTGGCTGTCTGCGGTCTGCGTCTGTGAGTCGCACCCCGGTCCCCAGCGCCCAGCGCCCCGCCCTGACGGTACCCGTTGTCCGCAGGCTTCCCCGGTGCTCCGGGCCGGCGGGGACCGCGCGGGCCGTCTGGCTTCGACGGACTCCCCGGCCGTCCCGGCCTCAAGGGCTTCGTCGGCGAGCCCGGCCGCGCGGCGCTGAGCTTCAAGGGCGAGCGGGGTGACGACGGCATCGACGGAATACCCGGCTTGGACGGCGCCAAGGGCGAGATCGGCGACGAGGGTTGGGCGGGCCTGCCTGGCGCCCCGGGACCCAAGGGCTTCGACGGCTTCCCGGGACTGCCGGGACTGCAGGGGGCTGCCGGACTGCCTGGCTTGCCTGGACGGAAGGGAGAGCCCGGCGACGCCCCCCTGTACAGCATCAAGGGGGAGGCCGGCGACCCAGGCTTCCCTGGCCTGGACGGTAAGTCCCTCGGAGTCCCCCGGAGACGACTCGACGCGAGGCGGTGCGCGGCCGCCCTCAGAGCTCTCACCTCTCGATTTACACCGCTTCCCCAGGAGACAAGGGCCCGCCCGGCATCATGGGAAAGCCGGGAGACTACGGCCTCCCCGGCGTCGTCGGCGACCCCGGCGACAACGGCAGGCCCGGGTACGCGGGGGCGCCCGGCCCCCGAGGCCTGCCGGGTGAGAACGGACGTCCGGGGCCGCCGGGACCACGCGGAGCCGTGGGCCTGCCCGGGCCGCAGGGCGAGCCGGCGCCGCCCGGCCGCACGCCGCCCAGCAGGGGCTTCTTCTTCACCAGGCACTCGCAGTCGGACATGGAGCCCGGCTGCCCGGCCGGCACCTCGCAGATGTGGGGCGGCTACTCGCTGCTGCACTTCATGGGCGACGAGAAGGCGCACGGCCAGGACCTGGGTACGTCCCGGCACCGCCCGGCACCGCCCGGCCCCCGAGGGCACCCCACGCCCCGCCCAAGGCTCATGAGGCTACTCCCGCGTTGGTTGCAGGTGCCCCCGGCTCCTGCCTGCAGCGGTTCTCCACCATGCCGTTCATGTTCTGCAACCTGAACAACGTGTGCGACTACGCGAGCCGCAACGACTACAGCTACTGGCTCAGCACGCCCGAGCCCATGCCGGCCATGATGACCCCGATCCCCGCCGAGGAGGTCAAGAAGTTCATCTCCAGGTGAGAGGGGATGCTGCGCCCTGCACAGAATACCTGCGCGCTGCGCCCTTTGCGCCCTCGACTGATTTCGATTCCGCGTTGCAGATGCTCCGTCTGTGAAGCACCGACACGAGTCATCGCCATCCACAGCCAGTCCATGGACATCCCCAGCTGCCCCCAGGGCTGGGAGCCCATCTGGGACGGCTACAGCTTCCTCATGGTAAGCCTTCCCCCTGCCGCCCCGCTCCGCCCCGCAACTGAACCTGACCTAACCGTCTGCCCCGTCCGCAGCACACCGACTCGGGCGCGGAAGGCGCCGGCCAGTCCCTGGTGTCGCCGGGCTCCTGCCTGGAGAGCTTCAGGCCCACGCCCTTCATCGAGTGCACGGGCCGCGGCCAGTGCAACTACTTCACGTCGGCCTTCTCCTACTGGCTGGCCACCATCGAGGACACCCTCATGTTCCGCAAGCCCAAGCAGCAGACGCTCAAGGGCCGCTCGGGGGCGCTGCTGTCCCGGGTGTCCCGGTGCTCCGTCTGCCTCAAGCAGAGGCACCACGCGCCCCCCAACCCGTACGGCGGAGCCGGCCCCGGCGCCGGTCCCTACGGCGACCCGTACGGTGGAGCCGGCCCCGGCGCCGGCCCCTACAGCAACCCGAACCTGCCGCCGCCGGAGGCGTACAGGCGGCGCCCCACCGAGTGGTTCCGGGGCTGAGGGACCGAGCGTCACCCCAGTGATATCGCAATAGTATCTATCGTGTGCCATCGACAGAGGAAGGGGGATAAACGTGTCTATTCCATGGGAGGGGAGGGGAGGGGAGGGGAGGTCATGTAATTTAATAAGAAGGGGTGGGGAGGGGGTGGGGAGGGGAAGGGAGATCCGAGGGAATGCCACAACTGACATGATACAAAGATAGGACAATGTGAGTGTATGTTTAAAAGAGGCCACAGTATCAAGTTAATTATTGATTCGTTTGTGGACAGACAACCTGTTATTCTAGGTGGCATGCTAGGTTGCTGTAACACCTGATATTGTGACAGGGATTACCAAAAAGCAGGCCAGCATTTTTGGGGTGCGCACGAATTGACAGTACAGTCCCAGGCCAAATCATGGAGGTGAGTAAAACCAATGAGTACTGTGCGATTCAGCTGGCCTGAATTTGTTGTTCCTGCCCAAAGAAGCTCATGGTTAAAACAATTTAAATATGTGTGATCTATTTTTAATTTATGGTTTAGAGAGGAGTTTGAGAAACTTTTCCATAGTTAGGACACGTACCGCCAAGTGTTCATTTGTGTGCTACCAACCAAAGTGTTATTATATTATGCCTTTAAGTATGTACATTTAATGAAATAACTGTTTGGCGGGCAACTTTGTAAATTTCTCTAGACTAGTCAGATTTGTATGTACTTTCATGCTTTCCATAACATTATGGCCACTTCACTCCCCCTCCATTATCTACAACCATTCATAATTTTGTCAAAGGGGTCCTCTTTAATTAAAACAATAGATTTTGTACGTTATTCATAAGTTTACTGTATTCCAAATCAGTGAGTGCCAAATATGAAAGAAAAGCATGTAGATAGACAAATGTAACTGATTTTCTCTAAATTTTCACTGAAATGTGATGCCAATGAAATTTGTTGGTAGTAAGTAAGTGATGTGCTGTGTTATTTAATGTTCATGAACACTGTTATGGTTGAACTTATATACAAGAAGCTTTATTTATTCTGAAGCCAAAACAGGGTTTATTGTAAGCCAACTGATCACTGCCGAGCTTTATTTGTAGTTGATGACCACATTGTTGATAATAAAGAGGTAAATATTATCCAGGTCAATTTTTATTGAACGTTCACCTTTTAGTGACACGTGGAAAAATTACACATGTTTGTTTCATCATCCAAATTAGAAAATGTTTAGAAAGATTTGGTAGACAGAACAAAAACCTTGAATACTAATTATTTATTTTATAAAAATAACACTTTAATAACAAATCACAATTATGAAGTTACTGAATGTCATTGCACCATTTTAAAAGATTGAAACACATTATGACCTCATAGTTTGGATCCAGCACTACAAAGGATCTTAATGTACTTGTGAGCAGTAGCATAATGAGGATTTAGATCTCTTCGCACTCGTTCAAGCCATGCTCCCAATTTAGGCCTGTCTTTAGTTGGGTCATGTCCTCCAAAAACTGATAAAAAAAAGAATAATAGTACATCAATACTTCCTAGATTTTACTTCTTCTGAATGAGCAAACAGAAATAGATCCTTTTACACGTATACTTACTCGTTTGCTCTATCTCAGATGCAGCAAAAAGATCTGCAATACTAATTTGATGGCCTGTGAGGAAAGGGCGCCCATCTCCCAGCCACATGTTCTCAATATTGTCTAAGGATGAATTCATTCGATTCTCATACATTTGAACAGCCTTATCACTGGGGGGTTTCCCAGTCATCATTGGGATAAGAAGCTGAAAGGATAAAATAAACATAACATACAAATAGTTGTAAAAATATATGCTAGTATAATGATATAGTCTTTTATATAGATTAATACCTTGGACTGAAAGTACATAGCACAACCAAGACGCAAGTCAAGATGATGCCATTCTAAAAATTCATCAACCACTGCTTGGCCTTTCAAATCTTTAGGGTACCAATTATTTGGCACTCCATACTTGTTAGCAACATACCTGACAATAGCAACACTGAAACATACAACACGCATAAAGATTGATTATAAAAAGTCACCCAGAAAAAGAAATTAAAGAAAGGAAAACTAGCATTGCGGAAGAACTATCAGGTACCTCTCGGAAAGCTTAAAGCCATCATCGTCAATTGCTGGAACGCGACCAAAGCGATTCACACTCAAATAAGGTTCTTGCTTGTGCTCACCTAAAATTCAAAAACAATAAATATATAGTAATGTTCAAACAAAATCAGAGACAGCAAAAATAAGCAGTTACAACTGTCCAGGTCCTTACCATTCCTCAAGGCAACTGGACATGGCTCAAAAGGAACTTTGGCAATGTCGAAAAATATTTTCAGTGCTCGGGAAGGTTGGGAAAGAAGATCAAAGTAAAGCTTCAGAGTCATTTTTAAGACCTGTGAAGATAAACATTAAAGACGACAGTCATGAATGGGTTCACAGGTACAGTCACATACTTGCATGGACTTTGGCCTCTGTTGTTTTGTGGTTAGACAGGTGAATTTCAGGAAATCCGCCCCGCTATTAATGGCAACACACTTGCCTCGAACAGACCTATGTGCAGAGCGCGAGCGACTTGGGGGAGTGCAGACCAAAAGTTTGCGGTGACAGCGCCTGGCACGACGCCGAATGTTTTGTTTATGCTGTCGTCACGTCACGTACTCTACTGTGTAACCAACTTACGAAGCGTTTGTAAATTTCTCATCCTCATCCCATCAGCTGAGCTGACGCGCGCCTCTGATTGGTTGGCTGGAAGTTCGGGCGAGCTCCCATTGGTCAAGGACGGGGAAGTGCAACAGGCACGCCACTCCATTCGCACCGCACTCACAGGACGCGGCACGCGGCAAAGTCCAAACCTCTCGCAGTTGAGGTGAAGCGGCGAGGGGGAAGGAAAGCATGGCGGACGTGTTTTATCACGGATGGTTTTGAAGCCTCGGGGTTGACAGGCGGGCAGAATACACTCGCGGGCAGAGGCGCGCGGACTGTCGGACTGACCACGCAGAGAACAGGAGGGGGAGGAGGGGGAGGGGGGGGGGGGAACTGAGGTGAGGTTAGTGTGGCGCTCGAATTAGCATGCAGTCAGCTCCGCTCCGCCCCTCCCCCCTGCCATACGGGCGCATCCCCCCACCCCCACCCCTCTTCCCCCGCCCTCTCGTTGCAAGCCGCCCGTTGTGTTTTTTTTTGTTCGGTTTCGGTTCTGGCAGTAGGGGTGAGAGGGTGTGGAGTGTTTCTCTGTGCACACGCGGAACTGAACATGCCCGCGCTACAGCGTCCGACCAGGCCGAGAGCCTCCGTGCAGGGGTGGGTGTGCGGCGGGGCGGGAGGGTGGCGGAGACGCGCGCCACGGCCACGCCGCCACGCCGCCACGCCGCCACGCCGCCACGCCGCCACGCCGCGGACCCGGGGGCGCCGCGGACTGTCCCACCGTCGGCCCGCGGCCACCGTCCCGGCAGTCAGGCCGCATCCCCGGGGTCGCGAACACGGCCCGCTCGTGCTCCCGTCCCGTGCCGACCTCACTCGCGCCGAGCACGGCCAGAGCCAACCGGCGCCGACACGGCGCGACACGGCCGCGCACTCGATGCCCACGCGGGCGTGAGCCGAGCGTCGCGCACCTCTCCGGGCGCGGGCAGCGCGGGCAGCGCGGGCGGTGCGCGCGGCGGGGCATGAGAGGCGCCACCGGAGGCACCGGCCCCCACCGCCAGCAGCACTGAGCAGACTGACCAGCGCCTCCCCGAGCCATGCAGGTCAGTTCGGGGGCGCCACGGCTCCAGCCCCCGCCGGGGGGCGAGGCCGGTGCGGTGCCCCACATTCGTTTTAAGCCGCACTTCCCGTACTGTACCGTCGGCAGCGGAGGGGACGGGGGGGGGGGGGGGGGGGGGGGGGGGACAGGCCGGCGCCGATCCGGAAGAGAAGAGGCCGCCAGGGGTGCCAGGACAGGCCTAGCCAAAGCCGCGGGCTAGGGAGGGGAGGCGGGGGCGCCAGGGCCCGAGACGACGGCTCCGACCCCTCGCCTCTCGGCCCCCGTCCGCCAAGTGGCATGCCGCCAGCGGCCGCCGCCACCGCCGCCGCCGCCCTGGGCGGTGTCTGCGCCGCGTCCCGTGCGGTCTGTGGCCAGCGGGGCGCCGCCGGACAACACTGCACGTCCCCGTGGTCCGCCCTCGCTGCCCAATACAGCGGGGGTCAGCCGGCCGGCCGCTCCGCCGGCACCGCCCGCGGACCGCCGGGTAGGCCGGCCCGCACCGCACGCGTGCCCGCAGCCTCCCCGGCTGCCTACCCACCGGCGTCTCGCTCGCTCCCAACTAATTCTGCCGGCGCCGGCAGCCGGACGAGGACAACAACAGCGCGCTTTGTCCCGCCCCGAGCGGCTGTGACGGCAACCGCCATGCGTGTGAGGAGGACAGAGAGACTCCCTGCCGCCGGCCGAGCGCGTGAGCGGCGTCCGCGCGGCCCCAGCCCGCGGCTGCCCGCGGCTGCCCGCGGCCACGCGGTGCGGCGCGGCTATTTTGGACGTCGGCGGCCCTCCCTCCCTCCCGTAGCCGCCCCGCCGCCGACCTCCGCCCCCGTCAGCGCGGCACTAAAGTGGGAGCCGCACAGATCCTTCCTGGGCCGCGGGGCGGCGCGGGCGGCGGCGGCAGCACCGAGACAGCCGTTCGACATGTCCGCGATCCAAGTAGGCGGCGCGATGGAAGGAGACGTCGCGGGGGAAGGAGACGTCGCGGGGGAAGGAGACCTCGCGGGGTTCGGGGGGAGAGGGGGGCGTAGACGTAATGAAAACGGGGAGGGAACGCGAGAAAGAAAATGCAACACGGTCAGACCCGGCGCGCTGCTGGCCGGGGCCGCCGGGGCTGCCGGGGTGTCGCCCCGAAGTACAGTGAGGTCGAAAATAAAGCACTCTGTGTGTGTGTGTGTGTGTGTGTGTGTGTGTGATTCATAAGGGTAGGACGGTCCGGGTCCGCGAGGAGCGCGCCGAACTAAATCAGTCAACGCCATCGTCCGAGGACGTACCGCTGCGGTGGGCGTGAGAGCCGGCGGGCAGTGTTGCGCGGGCCTCCGCGGACTGGGACGCGCGCTGAGCCCACGCCTCCTTCCTCTGGTTGCAGAACGCCAACGGTGCCGACCGGTGGCGGGCCGGCGGCATGCCGACCAACGCCAACAACAAGTTCCGTTCCGGCAGGACCATGCCGGCGTGGTTCGTGAGTATCCCGAGCTCCCGCCCCTCACGCCGCCCCCCGCCGCCCGACCCGGACGACCTCATGAGGTGGCCGCGCCACTTGTTTTCCAGCAGCAGCAGCAACAGCAGCAACAGCAGCAGCAGGCGCGGCTGATGGCCGCCGGCCGGCCGGCCGCGGGCGGCGGCGGGCTGCCCGGCCGCGAGCCGCCGCCCCTGCCACCCTCCGAGCCGCCGCCCCTCGACCCGGACTACGAGGTCATCGAGTTCCCGTCCCAGCAGTACATCAACACGCAGCCCGCCGTCAAGGCGAACGGAGCCGCCGGTGAGTGTTGACTACGGGAGGGCGGCGCAGCGCCTGCCGTCTGCAGTGTCCGCCCTGGTTAGAGTCAACGGGGCGGCCGCGAACGTAAACATAAGCAAACAAGCTACACAGCGCCGCCCTGGTACACACCCTCTTATTTTACGAATTTTCGAAATCAAAAAGGTTTCGCACGGCAAAATGATCCTTTTGGTGTGGTGTGTGGACGCATGTCCGAAATTTTGATCGCAACGCCTTTTTACTTACGAAAACTCGTAAAATAATCTACCGCGTAGGACAAAGGGGTTGGGGTAGTGCTTCGCGGTGCGGGGAGGGCCGCTCTCCGAGGGCGCGGCCACGCCACGCTGGACGGTGACCTGCGACTTGTCAGTGACCTGTCAGTGACCTGTCAGTGACCTGTCAGTGACCTCTGTCAGTGACCTGTCAGTGACCTGGGGTGTGCCGGCAGGCGGCGGGCGGCGGGGCGACGGCAAGCACTGCGACCTGTGCGGCAGCTCGGTGCCGGCCGTGCGCTGCGACCAGTGCGCCTCGCAGATCTTCTGCTACTCCTGCGACGACATGTACCACCGCCACCCCAAGCGGCAGACCCACGTCCGCAGGGTGAGTAGACCCTGCCGACAAGCTCCAGGAGCCCGGCACCCGGCACCTCACCTCCGTGTCCCTGCCGCAGCCCCTGCAGACCCTGCGGCCCCCGCTGCCCCCGAAGGGGGAGGCGCCCCCCGCCCCCGTGCCGCCGCCGCGACGGAAGGGAAGGACGTCCCGCATGGGCACCCCCAGCCCCCTGGACGGACAGGTAAACCACCGGCACAGCTGCCTCGTGTCCTGATTCGTCCACACCGACAGCCACAGAGTCTAGTCCAACAGTTCCCGGACAAAGGGGTCCTAGCTTTAGTCAAATATATATATTTTTTTTTCGCGCTTTCCCACTGCCTAAGTATATTTTTTTTCCCTTTCGAGGTAATTTTATGAAACAAGGGTAGGGTGTCTTTGCATAGATTTTCTGATTTTTTTCTTTCACTTTTCCCTTATTTTTATACATTCTTAAATGAAACAATGTTTTGTTTTTGTAATGAGTCGCGCAGGCACGCAATTGCTATTTTTGTACTTGCTTCTTCTTGCCCATAGTGTATCTCTTGAATGAAAAGGTGACACAATTATAGACCAATACAAAATCAATCCAACACGGGGATATGCCCGACTTAAGGTTTTCTTTTTTATGTTGCAAGTCACAGATAACAACGGTGTATTGATTAAGTCCTGTTTAGTCTTCTAGTCATTTTGCTTCGGCAAATCATATTTTTGACTCTGGATTGAGGAGCTCGAATTGTCCACGAGGCATTTTGTGATATTTTTTTCCATCCTTGAAAACGTTTGTTAGCTACTGTAGTATACTGTGTACAAAAGCTGTGATTTATTTTTCTATGCATCCCCCACCATTAACACGAGTGTGTGCCACCAGTATTTGTCGATCAACTCATTGTGATATCTCTGTAACAATTATCTGCAGGTTAAATATATAGAGCTCGTACTTAAACTTACAGTTGTTTTATTTGCTTTGTGTGTGTTTTGGTTTCCTTGCGTGTCCTCATTAAATACCCCCTTTCAAACACTCACGAGAACACTGAGACCTTTTCATCGTAAGAAAAGGCCTTCTCAAAACGAAACGCCCTTACTTTTGTCCAATGTATTTTACGGGTGACTTTATAAGCCTATTTGCAAAACGAACGGGCATTTGTTGAATCACATGGAATCCATTTCAACGACCACTTATAACAAGCACGACTTTTCCACACTCTCACTGCATGACACATTCACCGACTAACACATTTCATCGATGCA
Organism: Megalurothrips usitatus; assembly: GCA_026979955.1. Taxonomy (NCBI): domain Eukaryota; kingdom Metazoa; phylum Arthropoda; class Insecta; order Thysanoptera; family Thripidae; genus Megalurothrips; species Megalurothrips usitatus. The sequence continues at coordinate 15,245,000 of CM049593.1, forward strand.
TTCTACGCCTTCGCGTGAAACGTCACAATTAAATCCCTTGGACAAAAGTCTGGGCAGGACCGAAGGGTCGTGTAGAATCACAGAATTCACAACTTCATTGATGCGTTCTAATCTTTCACTCGAAGAACATACGGATTCAGGAAGGCCGACTGGCGGGGGTCGTCCCGGACGACAGCCCGGGCCGCGGCCGACTCCGGCGGCCTTGGCCGCGTGTTCCAGGGTGTGTGTGTCGCAGGTGTCCCCGTCGGCGACCCGGGGGCCCGGCCAGGGCCACGGCCTGGCCGCGCTCCGGGACAGACTCAACAGCCTGCCGCGGACCATGGGGGCGCGGCCGCTGCCGCCGACCCCGTCCTCTCCGTCCTCTGCCAACAGCCAGTTCGCCGGCTCGAAAACTAACAGTAAGAGGATTTTGTTTTGCTCCCCCGGATAGAGGTCCGCGTCGCTAGCAGCGCTCGGCCCCGGCCCTAGACCCTCCCTCCCCTGCCTCCCCGAGGACCGCATGCCGCCCGGCCTCCTCAGAGGTAAGCCCGAACCCTTCCGCAGCAGCGTGGCTTCCCGTAGCTTAGCGTAGCTCAGCGTAGATCCGGTCACCACGGCAGCCTCTCCCCCGGCCTCACCCCCGCCCTCACCGTGTCGTGCCCGTGCTTGCAGGCCGCGACGACTGGAACTCCCTGGACGCCCGGGTCCGCGCGCACCAGATCGCCCTCGGCAGGGCGTCTCCCAGCCTGTCGGGCCACTTCGTGAGTACCAGCTCGTCTCGCAGCTCCGGCCGGAGCTCACCCCGAGCCGCAGGACCCCTGACCCGCAACTCAACTCCCGTGTCCCCCTGTCTTCGTGACTGTTGCAGCCGCCGAGCCGCGACAGCGGCTACCCGGACTGGGACTCGGAGCAGCAGCAGGGCTGGCCGCGGCAGCGGTCCAGCAGCATCTCGGGGTCCGACAGCCTGCGGGCCGGCGGGCCGGGACGGTTCGCGGACGGCGGGCCGACGGCCAGCGGACTGGCCACGCTGCGGCGGGGCGCCACCCCGCAGCCGCAGCCCCGCGGCGGCATCATGTCCTCCGCCTCCGTCTCCAACCTCCACCACGCCCACGCGCAGGGCCCGCACGGCCCGCACGGCCACCCGCAGCACTTCGGGATGATGCAGCAGGTGGGTGACGTGGTGTGTCCGGAGTGATCCTGCCTCGTCGCGGACGGTTGGCGCTGACTGACCCCCGGCTTTCTCCGGTCCTCAGGCGCAGTCCATGGCGCACCTGGGCTGCCCCAGCTGCAGCTGCCTGCCCGGGCAGGTCCCGCCGCCGATGTGGCTGCCGCCGGAGCAGATGGCGGCCCCGATGGCGGGCTGGGACGGGCAGGGCACGCTGAACCGGCACAGCTCGATGGGCGTGCTGCCCGTGTGGGGCGGCTGGCCCGCGCCCGCCGGCCCGCCCACGCACGCGCCCTTCGCGCCCTACCCCTACTCGATGCCCTCGCCCGCCATGTCACGGCGCGCGTCCTCGCCCGCGGCCCCGCGCCGACCGTCCTCGCCCGCGCACTCGGTCAAGTCGCGGCTGAGCGTGCGCTCCCGGCAGCACCAGCGGCCGCACCAGCCCGCCAGGCCGCCGCCACCGCGGCTGTCCGTCACCGACTCGGAGGAGGAGGAGGAGGACATGCTGTCCGACCGCGGGCTCGACGACGACGTGGACGAGGAGGCGGTCGACGACAGCCTGGACGACGCCGAGCAGGTGCGGCAGCAGGCCGAGCCCCGGGGCGCGCCGCCCGCCGGCACCCCCAAGACGCAGTGGGAGTGCGAGCACTGCACGTTCATCAACAAGCCCGGCACCAGGGTGTGCTCCGTCTGCTGCAAGACCTCCGACAACCCCCGGCCCACCGGCCAGGGCCAGCAGGGCCAGCAGGGCCAGCAGGGCCAGCAGGGCCAGCAGGGCCAGCAGGGCCAGCAGGGCCAGGGCGGCGCGCTGCCGCGGCGGCTCAGCCAGACCTCCGTGGACCGTGACCGGGACCGGGCGCCCCGGACACCGGCCTCCAGGCGCAACTCCGTCTCCGAGCGCGCGGCCGCCAAGCAGCAGGCGCAACAGGCCCAGCTGGCGCAGCAGGCTCTACAGGCTCAGCAAGCGCAGCAACAGCTGCAGGTGGCACGGCAGCGCGCCCAGCAGCTGCAGCAGGAGGCCCAGCAGCGGGCGCTGCAGCGGGCGCAGCCGAGAGCCAACAACAACAACAAGGGCTCCCGCGCCCCGAGCAGCTGCGCGCCCACCACCTCCGACTACAGCGACGTGGACCCGGACAGCAAGAGCAAGGCCGGCAGGAAGAAAGGTAGGCTGCGAAAGATCACCTTTTGGCCGGGGACCAAGTTTTCCCTGAGCTGAGCTGTGCGCCTCTGCGGCGCGGGGCGCGGCGCGGGGTGCGGCGCCGGCGGGGGTGGACTCGGACTCGCAGCTCCCGCGGCCGCCGGCACCGGCAGGGCGGCCAGGTCAGACACCGGCGCCACGGGAGCGCGTCTCGGCATCCCCCCCCCCCCGCGGGCCGCAGGCATTTATATATTATACATGATAGACTGAAAAAAATGGAATGTTTCGAATACTGGAGACCAATAAAAAGTGTTGTGTTTGCTATTTGTAGAAGACGTTGCCATTATTCCACCGACCCCTAATCACTGTCTCCCGTGTTGTAGGGACAAAAGCGGCGCCTCCGCCGGAACCGGAGATAACTCAGACACAGCAAGCGGAGGAGGAGGAGGAGGAGGAGGAGGAGGAGGAGGAGGAGGAGGGGGAGGACGAGGATGAGGCCGAGCAGGACGTGGAGGACGAGGAGGAGGACGAAGACGAGGAGGAGGGGGAGGACGGAGAGGAAGAGTGGGCTGACGATGCGTCTGAGGACGAGGAGGGAGTCGAGGAAGAGGAGGAGGTCCTTGCGGTGGCACCCCCGGCACGAAACGCCCGCTCCAAACAGCAACAGAAACCGCTGCCACAGCCGCAACCGACCAGAAACGCCAAGGCGGCCAAGCAGGCGCAAAACAAGGGCATCCAAAAGACAGCGGCGGCCGCCCCGAAGTCCGCCGCCAAGCCGCAGCCCGCCGCCGCCAAGCCCCAGCAGCCGAGCGGGCCCGCGGCGCGGACCAGGGCCGGCCCCGCACAGCAGGCCGTACCGACCCCCGCGGCTGCGCCCGCACCCCCCGCACCGGCCGCGGCGCCAGCGGCCTCCGTCGGCGTCAAGGCCGCGAAGGCCGCGGCCAAGGCCGCCAAGGTGTCCACCGGCGTGGGGCCGTCGCCGCCGCGGGAGCTGCCGGACAGGGACCACAACCAGGGCAGGGAGACGGCATCGGCCGCGCCGCCCGGACAGAAGAAGGGGGCCAGGACGACGACGACCTCACAGGGGACCTCTCCGCCGCCCCAAAACATGTCCACCCAGGTGAGCCCCCAGTCTATGCGACCTTCTTCTCTACGCCTGTTTCTTTGCCCGTATTCCGGTGCTGTCCGGTCACTGTTCTCGCGTAGTCGAGGTTGGCAATAGCGAAAGCAATTTTCGTTCGCTTCCATGTCCACGTCCCCTTGGGCCTCTTTCGCTCTACTAATAGTTGCCGTTTTAGTCAGCTACAATAACTAGAGAGGGAGCACCGAGGGGCGCCTCACCTCACGCCACACGGACGAGTGTATACTGACTGGTGACTGAACCGCCCCTTTCCATTGACTGGATTAAAAATTTTAAAAAAATGTCACAATCATTTAAGTCTTGTGTTCTGAACTGCTTAACTGTCACTCACTTGACAAAAATTCAAAACATCCATATACTATGCGAAAATATTTGTGTTATAATTAAGTGGGCTCCTGTTGATGCCTTTGAAAAAAAATTGCAAAAATGGGTGGGCACTACCTCGTCCCAGGCCTCCGCCTGGAACCCTCCTGCTTAACTTCGGTGTTCGAATGGGAACCGGTGTACCAGGTATTGACCGCCGCAAAGACACCGGCACAACGCAGCGGCCTTTTTCAGGGGCACGCTTCCGCAACGGTCAATGTAGCCCCCTCCGCCAGCCAGATTTCCGGAATCAACTCCCTTCGACTGGCTGGTTGGTCTGTGGCACTGCGGCCACTCCCGAGCGGATTGGGGGGGAGGTAGGCTTTCCTATATCGTACACAGCCGAAGCTGCTGTACTTCACGACGAACCCTAGTCGCGACGGCGTGTCCTCGTCTGCCAGATTCACAGGGAGCGAAAACGAAGGTACCGAACCCTAGGTACCCCCGTAGCATACACCCGAGTCTCCGAACCAAGTTTCCTTGGTAGACACAGAGCCCCCCCGCCGGAAACCCCGGGCGACCGAGAGAACCTCGGACCCGGGAACGGGGGTAAGCCCGACCGTGCTGCGGGAATCTTCAAGTTGAAACCCAACGCTTACATCTCTCAGTGACGCAGCGCGCACGGCCGTTCAGACAGCCATACCAACGCCACGTTCGGAAGTATATTTTACCCTCTGTCTTCCAAGCGTAGACACAAGAAAATAATTGAGAAACTGGCAAGGGCCGAACCCGGACCTTTCGGTTGCCGGTCGGCCACTCTACCCATGCGGCCACAGAGCCGCGGTGATTGCCACAGCGCGTCCTCTATACTATCCACACCGCCGTCTTAGCTGAGCCGACAGAAAAATCGCACGGACCGGCAAAGAGTTGAACCCTGACCAGCCGCTCGCTGACCGCACTCGCTGACCGCGCGGCCACCGGACCTCGGTGGACGGCGCCAGTGTGCTCACGGTACTGTAGCGGCTCCAGCCAGCCCTGCTGCCGCGCAAAGCAGCTGAGCACGGCTTGTGAGCATGACGAAAAGCTGCGGCTCCGCGGGGGTGTCTTGTCTCGTGCCCTACTGGATAATGACTTTAAATTAATTGGACTTTGACAGGAGAGTGACTGGACTGGAAGGCGTACACTGACTGAGCGCACTGAGGTACCCCTCCGGGAGCACAGATTTAGAATCATGAATACATGCTGCCGTCCTTCATAACGGCGTGCGCTCCTTGGCGCCGAAAAGTCCCCCCCCCCCCCCATGTGCAATCTGGTTACCGTGGTACTTGTCCCCGCCTGCAACTGCACGAACCACTGGAGTTTCTCTCCTGCACTGTAGAAGTTGATAAAATTTATTTTTGTTTCTTTTCTTTTTTACTCACAAATCTGAGGAGTTGCGACACTTGCAGCAGTTTCAGTAACCGTATGATACGGAGAACAAATAAAGTTGTCGGAGTGGAACGGATAGCTCAGAGCTCGGTGTCGTACCTCCGCTTGCCTGCCCTCCCCCTCCCCCTCCCCTCTCTGGCTGTGACGTCAGGGGCCCCTGGCCTCTCGTGCTCCGTACTCGAGGCGCCGGTGGTGTCGTCGGAGCCGCGGGGTAAGTCGTGTCCGTGTGCTGTCAGACGTACGAGGCCCTCGCGCCGCCCGGCAGCTCCGTGTCCTCCGAGCCCGAGCACGCCGACGAGGACCTGCCGCTGGCGCGCACCTCCCCGCGGCCCCGCGCCAGCTCGCGGCAGTCCTACAGCGGCGCCTCCACCACCGGGGGCCGCCCGCACCACGGCCACCACGGGCCGCGCAGGGACTTCCGGCGGGACCCGCGCCGGCTGCGGAGGGCGCAGTCCGTCGGCCTCACCAGCGAGGACCTCCGGGAGGGCCTGCACGGCCTGCACTGGAGCCAGGTGCAGCGCTCCCTCTCCCGGCAGTCCCTCAACAGCGACTCGCAGGTAACGCTCGGCCCGGCGGTCGCGCCGCGTGTCCTCCCCCGCCCCCGGTCCGCGCGGGCCTCGCCGCACGCGCCGCCGGGGAGCCCCGCCCGCTAACGGCTTGCCTGCAGACGGCCCCGGGCCCCGGGCAGCCCGCTAACAGTGGCTCTCTCTCAGACGCACACGGGTGCAGGCCGGGTAAGCAGCACGGCGCGGCTCCGACTGTCCACGCTGACGCCGCCTGTGTGCTTGCAGAGCCTGCCCATGTCGCCGCGGGAACTGAGCCCGGCCCGCAGCTACGCGGGCGCCGGCGGCGGCCTCGCCAGCCCGGGCCGCTACCTCGACGACGACCTCGACTACCCGACGCCGGTGCGGCCCACGCGCGGGCTGCAGCCGCTGCAGCGCTGGGAGCGGCGCCCCTCCAACCCCGACTACGGCGGCTCGGCGTTCCAGAGGGTGAAGCCCAGCCCCAACCGACTAACCTAACCCGTGTCGAATGCGCATCGGGTGCACGGAGACGAGGGTTCCCGCACATTAAGGGGGCGCATGCAGGGGGGTAACTAAAACCACCGCAACCTCTCACGACACTAACCGTACAGCGAATGCTTCGTTTTCAAGTCTAGACTGCCGTGGCAGTTGAATCCCGGCCGGTCGCTCACAGTATGCCTTGTGGACAGACATCGAGTGGCGGGCTGCGGCGGGGAAGCTCACCCGGCTCCACCCTCCGCCCCGCTGACGCGGCCACTCTGTTGTTGCAGCCCTTGGAGCGCGCCTTGGAGCGCAGCCGGCGCAGCATCAGCCGCGCGGGCTCCCAGCCCCCGGACTACTTCCACACCATCGAGGACCTGATGCACATGCAGTCGCGGTCCGAGTCCATGAAGACACAGGGCCTGGAGCTGGTGCGCCTGCTCAGGGTGAGTGGTCCGGCGGCCCCGGCGGCCCCGCGCGGTCCGCGGCCGCCGCCGGTGCTGACGGCGTGCCCCGCTGCCGCAGGAGGCGGAGGTGCTGGGCTTCACGGCCGAGGACCTGCAGGCGGCGCTGGCGCACTGCGGGGACCGGGCGCCCATCGCCTGGCTGCAGGAGAACTGGCGCAACATGCAGGACACGGTCGTCACGCTGGCCACCAACTACGGCCACGAGCGCCGGGAGAACACGGTGGGCACCATCTCCGTGGAGGAGGCCCGCGAGGCGCTGCGCCTGCACAAGGGCAACGTCTGGGCCGCCGTCACCGAGTGCGTCGAGCAGCGCCAGAAGAAGGTGGGTGTGCAGCCAGCGGGCGGCCCTCGGCTGGGAGCCCCCGGCGGGTAGGCAGCCCCCGCCGCTCCACGCGCGCGCGTCGTGCGGGCCGGCCTACCCTCCCCGCCGCGGGCGCTCGGTGCTGACGCGGCCGTGTCGTTGCAGTACGCCGAGCTGCTGTCGCGCGGCAACTTCACCCGCGAGGACATCGTGACGTCGCTGACGGCCAACCACGGCAACCTGGAGGCGGCGTACGTGGAGCTGAGCCGCACGCAGCTCAAGCCCTTCCTGATGCGCATCTGGGGGCCGCCGTCGGTGGGCACGGAGAACGAGGCCGGCAACACGAGCGTGCTCGGCGCGGAGGCCGCCCTGGGCGCCGCGGCGAGGCCCGAGGACGACGCCGCGCCCCGCAAGGGCAGCCTGCTGGCGGCGCCGCAGGACGTGGACGAAGGTAAGGCGGCCGACGCAGCCGCGGTGAGCGCCGAGCGGCGGCAGCGGCGGCGAGGAGCCCGGTGATGCAGGACTTGTTGTCGTGTTGCAGAGGACAGCGCGGGGGACTTTGTAGACGCTCGATCCGAACTGGACCTAGAGGTTGAAGCAGCGGTAAGTCCACGGACGAGTGCGACGGCCGGTGTGGCCGTCGACGGTAAAATGCAAGTGCAGGTAATCCCCAGACAGGCTCCCCCCCCGGCCCCGGCCGCCCTGGCCACCCCTGCCGTCGTGCAGCAGCAGCAGGCGCCCACCTCACAACAGGTACCAGCGAAGGAACCGGAGCCCTCTCCGAAAGCAGCCGAGGCCCCGCCCCCGGTGCAGGCGCAGGCGCCCCCGGAGGTCGCCGCTGAGGCTGCGGCCCCGGCACAAGCGACGCCCGCAGCGCCGGCCTTCACGCCCAGCGGGCTCGTCATGAGCGCCGCGGCCAGCGCGGCCGCCCTCAGCCTGGCGCCCGTGGCCGCGGACCCCGGCGCCAGCTCAGGCGCCAGCCCCGGCGAGCCGCCCGCCGACAGGCACCTGGACGACACCATCCAGCGCCTCGAGAAGGAGATATCTCAGCTCAGGCTCATGACCGGCCAGGCGGGGGACGTGGATCCGGCCCCCGACATCGACGTCCTCATCGAGAGGGTCAAGGACGACCGCCGCCAGCAGGCCGAGCCCAAGCCCGAGGCCGCGGATAAGCCGGCCGACAAGCAGGCTCCGGGCGAGGACGGCGCCGGGGCTCGGCAGAAGGAAGAGGCCGGCGGGGAGGTGAAGAAGAGCAAGCCGGCGGCCCAGGGCGACGCGGCCCACGGCAAGCCACGCACCGAGCAGACCAAGCTGGAGCGGCGCTCGAGCCGGAAGGAGAGGGAGCACCGGGACAGGGACAGGACGAGCCAGAAGGAGAAGGCGGAGAAGGCGGACAAAGCAGTGAAGGTGGACAAGGTAGACAAAGTGGACAAGGTGGAGAAGGCGGAGAAGGCGGAGAAGGCGGAGAAGGCGGAGAAGGCGGACAAGGCAGTGAAGGTCGACAAGGTGGACAAGACAGACAAAGTGGACAAGGTGGACAAGGTGGAGAAGACAGACAAGATGGACAAGGACAAGCCGATCAGGTCGGACCGGCGCAGCCACATCTCCGTGCAGGAGGCCAAGGGCCCGCAGATCACCCTGGCCAAGGACGAGAGGCGCAAGGTCGGCAGGGAGGACGCCAAGAAGGCCGCCGCGGCCGTCGACCTGCGCCAGCGGCGCATGGAGAGGACCGTGGTGGCGGCGGTGGCGCCGCCGACGCTGCGGCCCGTCATCACCCGGGTCCCGGCGCCGGCCAGGGCCGTCCTGGACGCCGACCTGCTGCAGGGCGTCCCGGAGAGCGAGAAGCAGGCCCTCAGCCTGTACGCGAAGCGCATCCAGAACGCCATCGCGGCGGAGAAGGCGCGGCCGCCGGCCGAGGACGCCGCCGGCAGCAGCTCCGACGAGGACGAGGGGGACTCGGAGGCGGACAGCCTGGAGAACAACGCGAGCATGCGGGACGAGCTGGTGCGGCAGGTGACGGTCGTCGAGGTGAGGAGGAAGCGGTCGGAGACCGAGGCGGACAGGGCGGGCGCGGCCGGCGGCGGCCCGACCACCGTCACGGCGAGGCCGCTGGCGCCGCTCGCGCCCACGCCCAAGCAGGAGGCGACCGCGCTGCAGCAGCAGCGGCAACAGTTTAAGCAGAAGCAGCAACAGCACTACAAAAACCTGCAGATCAAGAAGCAGCAGCAGCAACAACAGCAGCAACAACAGCAGCAACAACTGCGGCAAGGACTCAGAAAGGAACAGCACCAGGCCGAAGATCAGAAAAGGCAGCCGGCAAGGCCCGTTGCCCAGCCGCAGAAGCAGCCTCAGTCAAAACAGCAGCAAAGGGCGACCCAACCGAGCCTGCAGCAGCCGCAAGTGCGGCCCAACCAACAGCAGCCACAACAGAAGGGCCAGGGGACGCCACAGGCGCAGCCCAAGCCGCAGCAGCCCCCGCAGCAACGGGCGTCGACGCAACCCAAACAGCCGGAGCCGCAAAAACCAGAGCCCAAACAGCCGGACGCCCCCTTACAAACCCAGGCGCCGGAAAAGCGGCCCGTCCAGCCGAACGCCCAGGAGGCGGAGCAGGAGAAGGTGGCGACCGCGGGGGAGGCCCCGCCCGCCCAGCCAGCGCCTGACAAGCCGGCCACCGCAAACGCCGCACCCGCAGCGCCCGACCAGGAGGCGCAGCGAGGTGCTGCGGCCCCGGCGGTGAGGGTCGCAGCGCTGCCCAAGACGTTCGTCGGCGAGGACTCCGACTCCGACGAGTACGAGACGGAGGAGGAGTACGAGGACGGCGACGGCGACGAGGAGCTGCAGGCGCGGACAGAAGACGAGGAAGAGGAGCTGGAAGAGGAGGAGGACGAGGACGAAGAGGACGGCGACCAGGAGGACGAGGAAGAGGAGGACGACGAGGACGAAGAGGAGTCGGACGAGGACGACCTGAAAACCGCGTGGGACGGCGGCGACAGCCACCCGGACGGCAGGGACAGGACGGCGACGGTGGAGATCGTCCCGATTATTAAGGAGCTGATCGTGCCCAAGCCGGCCGCCGAGATCCCCAAGGAGGTGAAGGAGAGGCTGGAGCGCGAGGTAAGGAAGGGAGGACTCGCCAGCCTGCTCGCCTGCCAGCCTTCAATCCGCCCTGTTTGGCCCCGCCCTGCTCGCCGCGGCCCGCCCCCCGCCCCGCCCCCCGCCCCGCCCACCAGCCCCTACCCTCCCCCACCCACGAGTATCGTCACCTTTGACCCTGTGGTGCCCTTTGCAGCGGGACGCGCGCCGCTTCCTGGCCGAGGGCCTCGTCACCTCCTACGACGAGGCGGAGCTGGCGGCGCAGCTGGTGCAGCTGCAGTTCTCGAGGGAGGACGCCCTGAGCGCGGCCACCGAGTGCACGACGCTGCAGCAGGCCGTCGCCTTCCTGCAGCAGGAGTGCGAGCTGTGCACCGGCAAATACCCCATGCAGCAGGTGCGTGGCGAGGCGCTCACAGCCGACGCCCTCGTCCGCCCTGCCCCTTAACATCCGGCTCGCTTGCAGATGGTGTCCATGCTCAAGTGCGTGCACCGCTGCTGCCGCGACTGCGCCAAGAACTACTTCACGGTGCAGGTGACGGACCGCGGCATAGCGGACGCCAACTGCCCCTTCTGCAAGGAGCCGGACCTGGACGGCCTGTCCAGCGACGACGCGCTGGAGTACTTCAGGTGCGTGAGCGCGGAGCCGGGGGCGCGGCGTCGGCGTAGGCGCCGCGCTTCCCTCTGGTAGCCAGTAATGACCTCCTTTCTCTGCTCCTCCCACCGCGCTCAGCAACCTGGACATCATGCTCAAGACCATCCTGGACGAGCCGGTGCACGAGCTGTTCCAGCGGAAGCTCAGGGACAGGACCCTCATGATGGACCCCAACTTCCGGTGGTGTGTCAAGGTGAGTGCACCGCGCGGCCGCGGAGTTTACCCAACGAGGGCCTCTCGCTCACCCGCCGTCGCCGTCCTGGTTTGCAGTGCGACTCCGGGTTCATCGCCGACCCCCGGCAGCGGCGGCTGGTCTGCCCCGACTGCAGGTCGGTGACCTGCGCCACCTGCCGGAGAACGGTAAGCAGCGCCGCGACACCGTGACCGCGGGGAGGATCCGCGACCCGCCTCAAGGTTCTAACAGTCCCCTCCTCTCCGTCCAGTGGGAGAAGCAGCACGAGAACATCTCCTGCGAGAAGTTCGCCGAGTGGAAGGAGAAGAACGACCCCGAGATGCAGGCCGCGGGGCTGGCCAGGCACCTCGCCGAGCACGGCATCACCTGCCCCAAGTGCCACACCAAGTTCTCCCTGTCCAAGTGAGTGGCTGTGAATGGTGGCAGTGGGTGCCGGCCTGGGCCGCGTGATGACCGTCCGGCCTCGTGTTGCAGGGGCGGCTGCATGCACTGCACGTGCTCGCAGTGCAAGCACGAGTTCTGCTCGGGCTGCGCCAAGCCCTTCACCATGGGGGCCAAGTGCGGCATGACGCCGTACTGCGCCAAGCTGGGCCTGCACGCCCACCACCCCCGGAACTGCCTGTTCTACCTGCGCGACAAGGACCCCGCCGTACTCAAGAAGCTCCTCAAGGTTGGCGTCGAGGGCGTCCGCGGCCGCTCTCGCCGTGCTCGTCTCCGAGACAGTGCCTCACCAACTTCCTCGTGCTCTTGCCAGGACCACGGCGTCGAGTTCAACGAGGAGCTGCCCGCCTGGATGACGGAGGGCGGCGAGGCCGGGGCTGACGCCGGCAAGGGCACGGCGGCCGCGGCCAGCACGACGCCGCCTGAGGCCACCGGACCGCCGGATGCCGCCGCCGCCGCCGCCGCCGCCGCCCCCGCGGAGGGGGAGGCACCCGTGCCCGGGGACGCACCCGCCCCCGCCACCGCGCTCAGGAAGACCAGGTGCCCCATGCAGCTGCAGCGGGAGACCCCGGAGGGGCTGATCGACACGGTGTGCGGCGTCGAGGCCCCGCCCGGCCACGCCGGCCTCTGCAGGTGAGTGGCCAGCCGTGCAGAACGCGAGACACAGAAATACAGTAACAGAGGGACATCGACCGATCTGTGAGAAACAGCCTCCGCAGCCGCCTCGACATTTTTATTTTATTTTTATTTTTCACTCTATTCGGCAGTGTTGCAGTATTGAGAGTGCCTTACGAAATACACGATACGAGAAACCGGATACCTCAATTCTCGACGGCCAAACAGCTCTATGACTCTCTGTGCACACACACACACACCGAACTTAGTTAATCCTGACCCGGTTGTCAGCGCGTGCCGGGGCAGGCGCGTTACGATGAACGACGCGAACAGCCAAGACAGAGAACGGATCTAGAGCACTTGGAAGCCCCCCTGCTTGTCTGTTGGCAGGTCTCACTATATCGAGTTGTTAGCTAGGGAAGTCCGGCGGCGGGGACTGGACACGCTGGCCATCCTGACCGCCGACGACCTGGAGACTCTGGTCCGGCGCATCAACCTGCGGCTGCCGCCGAACCCGTACGGCACGCCGCCCTCCGCCTACCGACAGGCGCTCGTGCAGGTAATCCTGGTGCCGCGGCACCGCGCACCGCGCGCGCTCGGCACGAGAAACAACTCCCCGCGGGACTCAGGTAGGCACGGCCAGGCGCGGCCAACCCCTCCAACCGGCCCCGCTCCCCGCCAGCTCCGAGACACGCGCAAGGCCCTGCTAAGAACAGCGACCCGAGGCGAAGGCAGCGCTCTTAGGCCACACGGTTAGGTTAGGCACTCTCAACACTGGAACCACTGCCGCTTGATCCGGGCTGAACGAGGCGGCAGTCTGTCGATGTCCCTCCACTCTCTCGCTCTCTCTCCCTCCCGAGCTCGCCCTCACCCGCCCCCCTGCCCTCCCGGCCGCAGCCAGCACTACGTAGAGTACTTGGTGGGCCTGATCGGGCGCCACAAGCTGGACCCCGTCGTCCTGTTCGACCTCGGGGAGGCGGTGCTGGAGCTCACCCGGCGGGGGATGCCGCCCCCGGAGCGGCAGCCCGACATGACGGACGAACAGTTCCGCGTCGTCTGCGTCAAGGTAGGCGACGGCGCGCGGCGGCTGCAGGCTGTAGTCCGCGGCCGTGCCTCAGCAAAGCGATATTCAAGTTTCAACTTTAAAAAAAAAACAGCACTCCGCGGTGCAAGTGCGTCCTCTCCGGGCGAGCGCTCGCTGGACGCCGCTTGCCGCACCACCCAAACGGAATCATACTAAGTGTCGCACTTCTTATGTTGCAGGTCGTTGAGGAGCAGATTCCACTGGACTGAACCAATTTTCAATAGAATTAATAATGCTAATTGTTTTTTTGTATACCGTATTGCGAGGGGAGAAAATATGAGTTTGTTGCGTGGTTGTGTTCGTGTTGGAGATTTATATTACGAAAGAAAACACTGAAATACATTATGTAGAAAACAAAGGATCTAGCAGAGTTTTTAAATTAATTCCATCTGCACCGAACCTGAACGGACGTTTGGGACTTCCCCTGGTGTCCCTGGATGTCTCCGAACAGCACGCAAGGAGAGAAAGAAAACATATGGCATTTTCACTCGACACCCATGCTGCAGCATCCACATCTTTTACCCTCCCTTATGCGCTGTGACTCAGTGCGTCAGCCAATGATGACCATTCCGATAGTTTCCTGGCGAGTTGTTAAACCGCCATCTGTCTACGACTGTCCATGTAGTCTCTCTTTTTCTTCCTTCCCTCCACCCCCCACCCCTTCCCTCTCGAAACGTAAACTGTGAATAAGCAAAGCAACATCATAAGGCACCACAACTGTTGTTTTCGGTTACAATCATGGCGTCGTCCTTTGGAACCACAGCGGCTGTAAGTTATCTGCCTGTTTTACGAGTTGTCAACGCTTAGCTACCGAAGTTTTCACCACTTGCACTCCGGAATGTATGGAAATTTTAAATTTTCCCCGGAAGGAATGGCCGTAGCATGTTTCATTTGCGGATGAGCCATGGTGCTACTACACCTAACCCAACTGTCAATGCTTGTGTTGATCTGTTCTGCAAGAAGGTTTCGAGCAGACAAAAGCCACGTCCCTCTCTTTGCAGTACATCAAATCCCTCATTTGGCGCCTGTGGCACTTCCATCCCCCCCTTTGGTACAGAAGACTCCTCCCCCTCCCGGTAACCGCCCTCACAAACCCAACCCTTCCACATTTCTCAGACTAACTCTGTTTGATGCCTTGTGTGCCAGTTTATTGTCGTGTGATTCGTCTTGATTTGTATTGAAATAATGACTTTGCATATTACTTGTACTTTAAATTTTTATTTTACTGTTTTTTTTTTTCAGTCCCGCATTCAATTGGCTCTTCAGAACCCTCTGCAGTATCGATGCGAAGAAATATCAAGAATTATTGATGAACTTGGCACTAAAGAACTTCAAAATGCACTCCCTCTTCTTCTGGCAGACCTCTTTGGAGTGTCAAACCACCCTACTAGTAGCTCATCTGCAGCCGCTGGAGGATGGGGTCTCCGAACTCGGACAGTTATGCAGTCCAATGAGTTCACAGATTACAATGTTCTATATCAGTTCCTACATCCACAGGGCCCTCTTTTTAGGCTCTTGTACAAACTTCTTCAAGATTGTCATCTGAAGTATGAGTTTCCTCTGCAGTGGTTACCAGTAAGTGCTGATATTTTCAATTGCTTTTTGATAGTATTTATGTACTTGCCATTTTATTATTTTATATGTAATCCTTGCAATTATTTTTTTTTGTCCGCAGGCTCGAGTCAAGCATTTGATCTTGCGAGGCATGGTGCCACCATTTTATTTAGACAAACTGCAATTAGATCCTCAAACAAAAACTCCCACAAGCCTCGCTCTTAGTATCCTTTCTGTTTTGTAGTCTAAAAATTTTAAAATATGTGCGTTGAAAAAAAATAATTATTGAATTGGGATGCAATTTCCTTAACACTGTTTCAGACTCTTTTGAGCTCTATATTTTTCACTTTGCATACCACCTGGTTAATCCAGATTTACAGAGAGTACACATGAATGCGTGGCTGTATTCTGATTCACTGTATCTGAATTTAACTGAGGCATACTTGAGTGAATTATTGCCTTGTGATCGTTCAACTGTACTCCCCGCTGTACCTTTCAACTTTGGAGTTTTACAAAGCTATAGTGCCTCTTTTGGGCCATATGGTGCAGTGCAACGTGTTCCAAATATGCAGTCACCTACTAGGTAAATATAATTAAAAGAAACAGGCATAGAGTATAATTGCGCTGTGCGTTTAGCTACTGTGTGTCTGTTTCAGATCATTGCATACACCTCAGCTATTGAGGCAATCAGTCATTCAGCAAGGAAGTAGTTCAGGTTCCCTTCACTCTTCACCTGCAACAACAGTGCCCAGTACCAGAACAGAAATTTGGCGAAGCGAAACGGTTGCCCAAGTATTTGTAGATTTCTGGTTGAGCCATGGTGAAGCTGAAGTTGGTCCAGTCTTTGGTCCTAGCGGATCTCCCCAAAGAGTAAGTTGTGTATCATTTGACTGATTTGTGTATTACAGTAATATTTAATTTCTTCTATTTTTTTTGTTTAATTTTTGGGAGAAAAATTGGAAAGAAAAAAAGGAAACAGAGAACACTTAAGAGTATATCATTACTCAATTATTTCGTAGCTAGATACATCATTGAGATACCTTCACAGGCTTTAAATTGCATGGGTGCATAGTTTGATTTCAATAGTTTTGTTTTGAGCTCCCTCCCCATTTCACACAGATCTAACACACAGAGTGTGTTGGACCATTTCTGAGTGCTTTGTCTGTACATCAGTCATTCCCTGCATTTTACACACCACTTTAAAATTCGATGTGTGCAATGTTCATGGCATGTGTTGTCTTCCAGCATTATCCTGTAGATTACATCATGTCTCACCATTATTTTCAAATGGAGGAACTTCGAATGTTTAAGTTACCTCTCAAATATCCTGTAAGTTGTAAAACTGCATCCACCCACATTTTCCCGGGCTTGGTTTGGCTACAAAATGCCTGGTCAATGGTGTAACCCGCTTGCATTACTGTGGTGAATAATAATTTTTATTCATTGTGAATTTTCCCTCTCAATTCTTAAAACCCATGCATATACCACCATTTCCATATCGCTGTTTGTGATGTGCCCTGTGTCAAGTTGGGTGCTACAAGAAATAACTGGCTCATTGTGGCTGTGCCGATGTCTCCATAGCTTTCTGGCAAAGTGTCTCTTCCTCTTACTGGGAACCAACAAGCATGCCGTACTGATGATGTAACAATTCCTTTTCAATTTATACGCTCCTGTCCTGTTCCTTGCTGAGTTTTCAGGTCACAAACATCTTATCCTTCCCTACACATATGTCCTTTCTTCTTGACCCAACATATGCTCATCGTTACCAATACCTCCCACCATCCCACAATGTGAGACCCTCTAATATGTATTCCCATTTTAATTGTTTACATGTTGCACCAATTTGTCTACTTGCCTTGTGGTTTGCACCTTGCAACTTACTGTGATTAAAAATGTTACGTAGAATTATGTTTCTGTGAGCTGCTGTAGATGCATCTAAAATACATTTTAATCCCTATAACATTTTGTGCTGTTGTGTCTTGTTCATTTAACATGTGCTGCTAATGAATGTTTGTTTGTTAACTCACTATAGATTTTTTTTCCTCAGGAATTGCTCCCTAGTGGCGAGCACATCCGAGTTGTTCGTAATTTAATTAAGCATCTTCATTACTTCTCCAACAGTGTAACAGGAGATCAAAGTGCCATGGATGAATTAAGAAGGTTAGAGTTTTACCATGGTCAGTTTTGTGTTAACTTTCAGCTTCTTTGATATATCTATATATTTTCTTCTGTGCCTATCAGGATCATAGGACCATCGAGTCAGGCAAAAATCTATGGTTTCTTGCGACGAACTATTCACCACTGGCCTCTTGATAGTTCATTTCGTTTCATTCTTGAAACTTGGCTGAGCTACATTCAACCATGGAGGTACACAGATCATCGTTACCACAGCAAGTAAGTTCACTTGAACTTCTGTTCCGAATATCATTCTGCAAATGGAGCAAGTGATTTTTAATGTTTTTCTTATTTTAGCATTGCAGCTGGAAGAAGTTCTAGGGCTGAAACTGATGATCCTGATTATAGAAATGGAAGAAGCTCAGGGCAAGAGAGACCTGAAGTTGATCGCAGATGGTTACCTTTTATAGCTGAAAACCTACTTAGCTATACAGTCATATTCCAAGAAATGATACCACGCTTTGCACGCCTAGACCTTTCTACACCAAAGAATGCAAATATGCTATTTAGAGTTTCAAAAGTAAGCTGATCAGAGCCTTCATCAGTTAGTAAAGCTATAGGCAGTTTTCTGAGTGCTTTTCTCATTACACTATGGCTTTCTCCAGGTCTTCTCCCAACCACAATTGGCTGCCCTGCTTCAAGAAGTGGAGAGCTGTCTGGATGATTTACTGGGAGGTGTAAGCCCACAGAAACGAACGGGTTTTCCATCTGACACTGTGCATGGAAATTTTGACCAAAGATCTTGCCTAGCGGCCCATCAAGCAACAAAGTGGAGTGCTATAGTCAGGCAGCAAATCCAAGATCTCGAGTCTCCAGGTTTCCAGTATAAACCCATGTTTGGGTCAGAAGTGAGAAATCAGGTGTGGCAATGCTGTTTCTATTTCTTTTCTTAATTGAAAAAATCTTACTGCATTACTATTATTTTTGTGGTTTGTAAACTGCTTGTGTAGGTTGTCGGTCTGATGGCTTTTGTGCAACAAGCTCAAACAGCAGCTGTTGCTACCCAAAGAACACTGGAAGAAGAAGCAGCCCAACGCTCCCGGTCCCGGTCCTTTTTGTCTGCTATAAAAGACATGTTGCTCCTCTCAGACTCTTCTTCAAATGATGAGTACTCCCCCGAAGAACGACTCAAGGTTTTGACCTTTTTAAATACAGCCATTATTCAGTTTTCTGATATATTCAAGGTTTGTTCATGTAATCCTTCCTCCTGTCAACATTACGATTTTTTCTTGTCAAAGAGTTTTTTGTAAAAGCATTTTAAAAAATTATTTCAGGTGAATGGGAATGAACTGATGCCAGGAAACAGTTTCTTAAGTTCTCACTCCGAAGTTCAATCAAATGCTGATGTTACTGACTATGGCACTCCCACTTCTAGTCGTACCGTCACTTACAGAGGCCAACAATCCCAGGTAAAACAACTGTTGAGCTATGCTCCAAAATTAATTTAAAATATCTACTCCAAAATCTTATGAAACCAATTTTGTGCTTTTACCAAGATAACAAATATGACTCCCTTGGCTGGTGAGGCTCTAAGTTCAACCCCTCAGCAATGGAGACAAAGAAGTTTAAACATTCAGTATGAAGGAGACCCTGATCTCGTACCGATTCGAAATGATGAAAATGAATTTCTGGTGAGGTTGCTGCACCAGGTCTCATCGCGACTAAACGAAATGGTGAGGATTCTTCCCAAGTCCAAAACGACAACCACTCTCACTATGTTTTGAAAATGCAGAAACATGAAAGCAAAACATGTGACAATTTATTTTTCCCGTGTTTGCTGTTTGTGGTCCAGTACTGCAGTGACATGGCGCGCCTCTACCACCGGGACGACGTGTGGGGGAGGGTCGCCCGCCAGATCCTGTCCGCCCCGATGACGGTGTGGCGGTATGACAAGCGCTCCCCGGGCGGCTTCTCGCCCCGCGTCGGCTCGGCGCTGCCGCCCCGCCTCAGCCTCCGGCCGCTGGCCCGCTACCGCACCCTGGGCGTCCTGCTGGTGCTGTACGCCGTGGCGCTCCTCTGCAGGGCCACCCCCGTCGCCGTCCTCTGCTCGGCCATCGTGTTCTGGGGCGTCCTGGTCACGGCCAAGGCGGTGCTCGAGCCTTGGAGCTCGCCGAGGACGGCCGCCGCCCAGCCGAGGGTCCTCAGCCACCAGATGAACGACAGTCTCGCAGACCAGTCGTTCTGAGCGTGCATTAAAGACTGTTAAAATTTGTAGTACTAGGAGTATTAAATATGGCCGAATTACTTTTTTCTAAAAATAAAAAAAAATTCTAAAAGAGTGCATGCTAAATCATTTTGCATTAACCACTGTTTATGAACAAGATTGTCCCTGTTGAAAGTATAACATTCCTAACAAGACCGCAAAGACTGTGTCCGAAGTTGTAGATTTTTTTGAATATGTGTTATTATTTATTTTATCCACGATTCCTAATGTGATGACTAAGTCGAAATCAATAAAATCTTTTCTACCAGACGATTTTTTTTCCTTTGAATAATATTTTAGAGAAAACTCCTTGCTCGGAGCCACCCCTCACCCTCGCTCACTTCCTCTGACCAGTATCAGTTATTTCACACCCACAACCCCTGCTCGGGCCCGCGGCGATGGGCAGGCGTGCGACACGACACCCACCTGTCGCCCGCCCGCGGCCGCGACCGCGACCCTGGCACCGCTGACACCCCAGCCGCCCTCGCCAAGGCAGCCAAGGCCACGCTGGCATAAGGGGCGGGGCGGGGAACCTTGCATGCGCTTGTCAACACGGTTTGAAGGCGGACGGGGCGGGGGCGGCCAGGAACTGCGTCCTAAAGGAGGGGGCCGTGTCTCCGTCCGAGGCTGGCGCTGGCGGGCGGCCGCGTCCCGGCCACGGCCCGGCCCCGCCGCCCCGCCTCAGCCGCGCTAACAGGATCGCAGGGAAGCCCCTCGCCCGAAGTCCCCCGCCCCACCGTTACTCGGTTACGTCGCCGGCTCCCGGCCGGGGGCAGTCTGTGCCCGCGCCGCCCGCGCCGCCCGCGCCGCGTCGGGGGCTCTGCGGGGGTGCGGGCGCCCCGGGGGCCAAGTCCATAAAAGGGGGTGGCCACCCCCGCCGAGACCAGTGGACACAGGGTAGCCGTCGGCAGCAGGGGCGAACGCATACACATACAGACTCACACACATACGCCAACATGGTGGTCAACTTCAAGGTGTTCAAGAAGAGCTCTCCCAACGGGAAGGTGACGCTGTACCTCGGCAAGCGGGACTTCGTGGATCACATCTCCGGCGTGGAACCGATCGGTAAAGAAAGCGGCGGAGATGGGAGCGGCGCGAGCACAAGTCTCGGTGGCTGATGGCAGCCGCCGGTCCTGACCGTCTGCGTTCCAGATGGCGTCATCACGGTGGACCCAGAGTACCTGCAGGGCCGGAAGGTGTTCGGCCAGGTGGTGTGCTCCTTCCGCTACGGCCGTGAGCAGGACGAGGTCATGGGCCTCAACTTCCAGAAGGACCTGTTCCTCGCCTCGGAGCAGATCTACCCGCCGCCGGAGAAGGTGGACAGGAACAACTCCCGGCTCCAGGTTCGGCGCCGACGACACAACGCGAGCCGAGCGCCTGCGGTCGGGCGCGTAGGCCAGCCCGCCGGGCACGGCGGCCCGCCGGCTGCCTACCTCCGCCCCGCCCGCCCTCTACCCTCTCTGTCCCCCGTGTCCTAGGAGCGGCTGCTCAAGAAGCTGGGGCACCACGGCGTGCCCTTCGCCTTCAACCTGCCGGCGTCGGCGCCGGCCTCCGTCACCTTGCAGCCCGGGTCCGACGACGAGGGGGAGCCGTGCGGCGTGCAGTACTACGTGAAGGTGTTCGTCGGGGAGACGGAGACGGACCGCAGCCACCGCCGGTACGCTGCCGCTGGGGAAGGGGACCCGGGGGTCCGAGGCCCCGCCCTCCACTGACATGACCGTCACCATCACCCTCACTCTCTCTCCCCGCAGGAGCAGCGTGGCCATGGGCATCCGCAAGGTTCAGTACGCGCCCTCGAAGCAGGGCCGCCAGCCGTGCACCCTGGTGCGCAAGGACTTCATGATGAGCCCCGGCGAGATGGAGCTGGAGGTGACCCTGGACAAGCAGCTGTACCACCACGGCGAGAAGATCGCCGTCAACATCTGCATCCGCAACAACAGCAACAAGGTCGTCAAGAAGATCAAGGCCATGGTGCAGCAGGGCGTGGACGTGGTCCTGTTCCAGAACGGCCAGTACCGCTCCTCCATCGCCTCCGTGGAGACGCAGTGAGTGCGGGGGGCGGAGGCGTGCGCGTGCAGGGCCCAGGTGCGATCCTCCGTTTCTCCCGAGCTAACATTCGCCTGTCCTCTCGTCAGGGAGGGCTGCCCCATCCAGCCCGGGTCGTGCCTGCAGAAGGTGCTGTACCTCACGCCCTGCCTGGCGTCCAACAAGGACCGCCGAGGCATCGCCCTGGACGGCCAGATCAAGAGGGAGGACACCAACCTAGCCTCCTCCACCCTGTAAGTGGCGGGCTCGGCGTGCTCCGGCTCAGCCGGGCTCCGCAGACCCTCGCGAGAAACCATGCCATAACGCAGCGGCCGCCGCTTCCGCTTTCAGACTGGCGTCCCCTGACCAACGCGACGCGTTCGGCATCGTGGTTTCGTACTCAGTCAAGGTCAAGTTGTTCCTCGGCGCCCTGGGAGGAGAGCTCACGGCGGAGCTGCCCTTCGTGCTCATGCACCCCAAGGTAAGAGTGCTCAAGTGTTGTTCCTGGGAAGATGTCAATCCCCTTGTATTATTTTTTTTAATCATAATTTTAATCTTTGTCTCTGCAGCCATCAAAGGTGCGACTTGTACATGCGGACAGTCAAGCAGACGTCGAATGTTTCCGTCAGGACACCATTGACTGTGCTGATGCAGACTTCACGCCCCAGGGGTAGCGATCGTTGGAACTCTCACATGCTCAGCATGCTTCCATTGTTTTAAGGAAAACGAGCATCGGTATCATATGGCTCTTTCACAATGAGACAGAGTCAAATTGTATGCGACAGTAAGACTAACGCCCACAAAATAAAAATAAAATTTAAAAAAAGAGAAAAACTGCAGGCAACTTTTTATTTTTAATACACGAAAAATGTCTGAGGGTTTATGTGTAAATCACCAATTGACAGGAAGAATAAATGAACCATTGGTTGAAGTTGAAGTTATACTTTATTTTTATTTTTACATCCAATGACTTGACCACCTCACTATAAACACTATCAAAAATACAAATCAGCTTGAACATCATAAATAGGCATTATAAAAAGAAAGATACTTTTAGTTCATAAATATGAGATCATAATCAATGGTAACAGTAGGAAACACTGGGATGAGAATCATTATCACACTGCCATACAACACTTCAGTAGAAGCAATCTCTTCATTAAAAATTAATAAAAATTAAGTTTTAATTGTAAAAAAATAAGTCTAAAAATATTTCCAGGTTTGTGTCAAAGATTGTTCTCCGAATCTGGTGAGAGATAACACATTTATTAGGTTTTTGAAAATTTCTTAGTGTAGGATGTATGGTGAAAGTACTACTTACAATGGGCTTTCCTTTGAGACAATTGTTAGGACATCACGGAGACGCCGAGCACTTCGAATGCGATCTGTGCTTTTTCCGGATGCGCATTCAAGGAGAAAAGTTTCAAGTTGCGGGTAATTCTTTTGAATAAGGATTGGTGCTGAATGCAGGAGGCCCCCTGGCATAAAGTTGTCACTGCTTCCCATCCCCGGTGCAAGTAACTGCTTGAACAAAAATGGTTATGAACAGTCAAGCCTCCCAGACTTGTCCATACAATGCTCCATCAGATCATGAATACTAAATTTTATCTACCTGACAGATCATGTAATGGTTGTGATCACTAGTGTGGTAATGGCATATACTGTCAGAAGAAAACATATTGCAACCTGGACAGTCATCATATGAGTCGCTAACATGAGATTCATTCCAGACATCAGGGAGACCTGGGACAGAATAAAAATACCACATGTACTCCTGTGCATTAGCATTGGCATTATTTAAATTCCAAAACTTACTAGACGGATGACGATCAACAATCAGTGTATGTTCAAGATCAACAAATGATAGTTTTCCTTCGTTATTTACAACAATATTATCAGCTGATATGTCAAGTAAATAAAATGCAAATTGAGGATGGGAGTAGGTGAAGCGATCTGCTGCCAGCAGAAGTTGAAGTGCTAGCCCTGCTCTTTCTGGCCATGACTTGTCAAAATGATCAAGGAGTGGTTCACCAGCATTAAGTGTAACAACAATGCGCCCACAAGCACCCACATATCGAGGAACAGGCCAGCCATCTTCAGCCCTCAATATCTGTAAAAATTAAATGATGGTATGTAAATCTTCTTCACAAATTCTAACTGCAAGCGCATCAAGTGCTATTACTTGTAACAGAAGGGGCTCAGGGTTGATCAACAGCATAGTCCAAACATTTGCTGTAAAGCCATCATTGGTCAATAATCCAGGCTTTGATCCATTAACTTTTGGTAATATGGGGCTGAACAGGCCATCAGCATGTTCAATTGATGGACATAATCTCAACCGATACTCATTTATATTTGACGACTGATTTATTAACTTTTGTACCGTTTCACGTAAGTTTGAAATTCTGAATACAACCTCTTTCATCTGAAATTGCAAATAATACAAACACAATTATACAAACATTAAATGAATATTTCACCCAAATATATAGGAATCAAAGAAGAGACTTACTTTGATACCACAGTTTGCATTGATCCCCATTGTGTGACAAATGTTTTTATCCATTTGCTGAAGCTCAGAATTATCACCAAGTCGCTTGACTATCACTCTTTGGTGACCAAGGGATCCAGAAAAAACGTTTTTTGTTGCAAGTGCATTAGCTAGAAGTCCTAGACGCCCCCAAAAATCAAAAACTATTGAAATCTGAAAAAAAAAATAATCATCATTATACCTGAATATTCTTTTCCTAATTAAATGGGTGATCAATATTGTCTTGCTACCTCTGATGATCCTTGGAGTATGTCACTGCAGAGAGAAACTCCATAGCAGGCTGGGCATTTATCAAGTTCCAACAAGTTACGTACATTTTGTTTAGTGGTAACTTGAAGCAGTAGTGTCAAAGTAAGAATAAAGATTACTGCAAAGAAAATCCGACGGAATACACGTTTCCGCAAAATGCCACGGACGAGAAACATAATGATCACAATTATCCTTCATCATATGCTAAGATCCTGGAAAAAGAAAAAAAAACACAATTAGTTAATCACTTATTTAAGCGTTAAGCAACCAAAAAGCAGTGGTAAGAATATGGAGGGGTTAGGTCAACTCTATGTCATTTCAAATTGATGTTGTCTGTTGATGAAATTATTCATTACCTAAAAAAACCAGCAAAATCACTATTTGATAAAGGAGCTAAAGCAATTCGTCTGTTTTCAGCATTCAGATGACAAAGTCATTAGAGCACTCCCGCATTCACGGTGCATTTAATGATCATGTAAAATTGATTTAATTTAGTTCAATATTAAATGTTGCAGTGAATGTAGTAAAACTTTGGTGAGCTACCCTTTAACTGTAGTTCTTACCCTCTGCGAGCCTCCAGGAACGGAGATCCACCTGTTGCTTATTTGTTTGTGTTGACACATTGGAACTAACCTAGGATACGGGACGGTGACAGGGGTGGGGTATTGACTACAGCAACAGCGCCCCGTGTAGTTAGGCAACACATTCGACAGCTTTGTAGGAAGCAACGCTCACACCGCGGGCATTCCTTTGTAAGTTCTTTGTCGCATTTTCGAATTCGGGAAGGATTTGTGGGAATGAATATAATTTGATATTTTTTAAGTAAGTTTAATTCGCAAGCTTTAACAACTTTCTCACATGATAAAATGATAACCAAATGCAATCCCAAAAAAGTCAACAATTAAAAAATTGATAAAAGAAAATGACATAAGCCACGATGCAAGATAAACAAAATGGCAAAACAAACAAATTAGAAACTCCATATTAGCTATCAGAATCTGTTCTTTAACACAGTAGCATGTCAGCATCTGCTTCAGCAGTACATGATTACTTGTGGAAGACTATAAGGAAGCATTGGCAAAACCACATGAATAATGGCAGCCTCTATGACTACAAAGTGTTCTAAAAATATTAACAAACGTTAAACACAATCTAACAATTATCTCCTGCAATGAATTCATGGCAATAACTAATAGATGGAAAACAGCTACCCTCATCAAGTGTAGTTTACACCTATAAATTTCTATTTAAGTCTTGCCTTGGACGGACTTAATCACCATTTATTCAAACATACAACCTATCTCAAAATACTATAAAACAGCAAATCATCTACACACTGCAGTCAATTACTCACTTGGATTGATAACTTCATCTTAATCCACAACTGACTTCACGTTATTATTTTTAAACAAACAAAACATTCACAATTTGGGGGGAGAGGGGGGGGGGGGGCTCTCTTTAAGCCTTAATGCAGTAGTCTGCAAGAACAGATCACAGGTCCAAACCAAATTAAACATAAACTAGAAAGGACGTTAATATGGCTCAAACTTTATAAATATCTTAGTACAAACATTAAAAAAGAAAACTTCAAGGATGAAGAACTTCATTCGAAATGTACATTTGTCTTTCACAATATAATTTGCTGCATCCATAATCTTTGTATCACAGGGAAATTTAAGTATTCGAAAAATATAAATATACAGAGGGCAGCTTCAAGTTGGTAGCTTTTTCAGACATCATGTAAAAGAGCTACAAATCAAGTCCAGGTTTGAATCACATGTTTGGACAGTCATTTTCAGATAAATAGAATTCTTAGGCCAAAAGCCAATTAATCTAGGCCTAACTAAATTTACGCCTACATACTTTCTCCCACATTTGCAGGGCAACGACAAAACAAATACAATCTGAATCATCCCATTTCAATTACAAAAAACTAAAAATGGCATCCTTGGTTATCTTCAATATCCCTTTACCCACACCCACCATCAAAGAAAGTTATGCAGAAATACATTTCTCTTATAATCAACTGTACTTGTGATGTGGAGTATAACTGATCTCCTTGAATCCACCTTACTAAAGTATCAAAATGAGGAGTGCACATTGTATTTACAAATGTTAATGTTACTGCATACAATCAACAGATCGACACCATAACACTAGAATTAAGTATTTGAGGCAAACCAGTTAAAAAAATATGAATATGTACAAAAAGCAACAACATATACAATTTGCTTTTCTTTCAAAATGGTGCAGAAAGGCAAGACAGCAATGACAAAGCCTAGCCCGGTGGCAACCGTCAGACAGAATTTCTTAGTCATGGAGAATCTTTACGCACCTCTAAAATTAATTTGAAGCCCAACTTTTTTACTGGATTGTGTGATGTAAAGGTGACTTAATGACTGAAACTGCACTTATAGCTTTCACTTAGAGGGTCTAATATTTACAAAGTAGTACTGACCTAAGCCACATGACAGGCAACGAGCAAATGCCAAAACCAACAGAATAGTAATAACAGTGATACAAAAAGATATCTATGCATCTAATTGACAAATAGGTGTAAAACAGCCAATCAAAGAAACAAGAAAGAAGCAATATTAGTCTTCAAATAAAATATAAAACATCAACACAAACACCTGGTTATGTAACACACATATTCTCATTTTGTACATTAATAAATAAATGGTCATCTTTAAGCACTCACAGGACATAAATGACCACACCCCAATACCAACTTAGATTCTGACCTGTGGTATTTCATCCTCATGAACATGAGCGTTATAGCCAAGGGTATGCACATTTCGCCGAATCATTTATAGCATGTGCTCGCAGTACAAAACGTATTGCTCATTACATTGCTGAGACTTAACGGGACCCCAGGGCATCACTGTTAGGCCACATTTAGTCACAGCAATGCAGTGAGCAATACATTTTGTACTGCGAGCACATGCTATAAATGATTCGGCAAAATGTGCATACCCTTAGTTATAGCTAGCAATCAATTACTCTGAGTCAACTTTTAAATATAATTTGATTTTGTCTCATTCACTGTATCACACCAAAGCCTTAGCCAACTTTAAACACAACTTTTTACAATTTTTTTAAAAACAAAACAACAATATCAGATTTATACCTTGCCCACATGTTTTACAGGAAGTTGTCAATTATGAATAGCTTGCTTGAGCTTTACATGTGATGAAAGGGTTTTGAAGAATTCTTGGAGTGGTCTCCATGACCCGAAGCAGTAAGTCATCAAGATAATCTTCCAGGTCCTTAACACGCTTCTTCTCCCGTTCAACTTTGCCTTCCATGAGAAGGACCATTTCAATTAAATCCTAAAGACAACACAAAGAATGAATTAAAATCACATAACTGTGAAAAAGAATAACACAATGAACCTGAATATTTACCTCTCTGCTCTTTCCTTCAAATTTACGCAATACTTCTGAGGACAAGCGAGACTGCGGCTGAGGGGAACCCTGGCTACTCTTATCCTTTTCTCGTCCAACAATGATTCTCTCCCCTCGCAAATCAATCATGGAAGATACAGAAGGAAGCTCTGGAGCAGGTGGTTTAGACTCTGTAATTGAAGAAAAAAAGATTCAATTGTAAGTTTAAATTACCTTTTCATATATACCAGCCATGCCATTAAGTGAAGTAGTCACATACCTTTGCCCATTAAATTCTTAAACTTGGCTTTCAGGTTGGACTTCTCCTTTGATTTGTCTTTGTCTTTGTCTTCTTCCAACCCTCCACTCCCAATAGATTGCTGAGAACCAAACGCAGAACTGAGCCCACTTTTTGTTTTGGTGAAGCTTGGGGAAGCCGGTAATGCTGGAGAAGCTGGCAGAGCAGGAGATGCTGTTAGAGCAGGCGAAGCTGGTGCCGGTGCCGGCGCAGGTGTGGATGGAAGAGGTGGTGGTATATCCTCTTGAGCTGGAGTCTGACTCTGCACAGGGAGTCGCGGGCTCTCCCAGGACCTCCGTTTCAACGTATCTGTACTTGGAAGGTCCTTACGACCATATAACTTCTGTTCCCATTCATCTGCAGGAGGGTTAACAGACACGGGGGAAGGATTCGGCAGAAGGGTACGTGGTGGCTTTGATGGTGGACCAAGAGTATTCCTCCCCAATGATGAACTGGAAACTCCAGATGCTGAACGGCGCAGAAACTCTCCACCCGCCAAATTTTCCATTGAGCCAGACACAGGAGTATGCTGTGCACCACTAGAACCATGAACGTTGAGAGAGCTTCCTGAGCTTTTGTGAGACAGCTCATCAAACTGAAACATTAAGACAGAAAATTGTTAACTACGGACTAACGAAAGACTTCATATTTCAACAAAGACAATGTAAGACTCATGCTTACCCTGAATTCGTCATCGCTATCACCTTCACTTATCACACCAGGATCAGCATCTCCAACTCGTTGTCCATAAGGCTGGTAAACCGTGCCCTCGGGGAGCACTTCTTCACTGATGTGCTTCTTAGAGCCCCTCCCAACCTTGGCTCCAATAGACTTAGCAAGTTTTTTCAAACCTTTCTTCTTTTCTAGACTTCCTATGCTTAGAAGACTACCGCCTGCAGAGTAACAACAAAATGAATAATTAAACCATGGCTTCTTAACTTTCATCAATTGCGTGCAAGTGCAGCACTTACCAACGGATTGCGCCATGTGTGAAAGCTGACCCAACGAAGACTTGTGTTTCTCTTTCTTGCTCAGGTCTGTCAGAGAGCCAGCTTTTACAATAAAGCCCACTTTAACTTCGAGTTCACCTCGCTGTTTGTCCTTTCCCTTTTCTTTCCCTGGTTTGCCTCTAAGGGTATACCACCTGCCAAAATAAATAATAAAATTTAGAAGAAGGAAAAATTACATGATTTGTCCAACTTTAAGTTACAGTGCTATATAGTATTTGACAAACCCAGATTTTCCAGGGTTCCATTTAATTACAGAACCTCCTACACATTGGCGTTCTACATAATAACGCATTAATGCAAAACCTCCAATAGGGCACATTTTGGAAGAAGAATAAAACACAAAGTTGAACCACCATCTAACCATGCGCAACCTTTACATGCCTGCATCCTACTGAAGACAGCAGTGAGAGTGCATCTCTACAATGTGTCCCCCAACGCCCACTCACTAGCAGAAGACAGAGGGGAGATGGGTGGGGTGGGGTGGGGTGGGGTGGGGTGGGGGGGACATGTGGGGGCAGCACATTGTGCAGGACAATGCTTGACACACTGAAGGCTGAAGGCCCTTGCCATTGCCACTGCCTTTTCCTAACCCAACCCTAAGATTTATTCAAGAAGGTTTAAAAAATAAGTGAAAAAGGAAAACAAACCTGTTACGAGGTCTTTCATAGACATCAAATTCAGCGAGAGGTATGCTCACAGTCCCCAGGAATTCATCAACACCAAGGAAATTGCGATGAAGAGCTGTCAAAGTGATCTCAGCTGTGTTTCCTTGCTTGGGGATTTCTCTGAAAATAGGAAAAGTAGAAAATTAGTACAGAACAACAGATCGATGGTGGATAAACCACAGTGTACCACAATCTAAATCAGAGGTATACATAGTCTAAGATAGTCTTCAGGATCCAATTTTATTTTTTTTAAATAAAGATTTACAAAAAAAAAAAAAATTGAAAGCAATTTAACAGTTAACTGCTAAAGAGAAAAATCATTCACGAATCACGGCCACTATGACCATCCACTGACATTAGGAAACAGCCAAGGCTAACAGGCCATTGTCACGCCCACACAACTCTCTCCTGAGTCCCATGGGACAGCGTGGAGTGGAGCATCCCGCTCTTCCACACCCAACCAAGCACAAGATGGACACTAAAGTCTACACAGACAACACATTTCATTTCATTCAAATGCTCCATAATGGTTTTTTTTGTTGCTTTTTAAAAAAAAATGGTTTGAAGCAAGAAAAAGTTAAAGGTAAAAGCTGGTGGAAATATTGACTTACAGTTCACATTCTTCATGCCATTCTATGTTAGAGGGTGCCTTTTCTTTCACAGATGTTTGGTATTTCTCTTTGCCCAAAGCAATTGTAACAAATGCATCATTGAAGCCTGAAATAAATAAACGAATGACAGCATGAGATTAAAATAGAATTAGCTTCACTCCCTACCAGCTCCTGCATTCAGTTCATCCCAAATAAGAAAAAACACTCACCATTTTTTCCTTTGACAAGAAGGCCTCGAGCCTTTTGCACTGGAACAAAAGAAAAAGGATATATGTTGTTTGCTCTTACAGACTTGGTAGCAAGTGTGAAAAATATTTTAAATTGGCGAACACCTCAATTCCAAGAAAGCACAAGTCAAAGGTATCAACATTTAATAATTAAGTAACAAAGGCAATGAGTGCAAGTCCTAAATGGCCTCGCAAATCAAAAGTAAAACATGGCCTACATTCAGTAACGCTTCATTGGTTTCAAAGTTTTGAGGCTATATTACAACCATTTGTTAAGTCCCATGGTAACAAATTTGAAAAGATAGAAAATACAAAGGAATGAGCTTTCACTGTTAAAGGAACTGAGGATACAGTTAATGAATGACACATTCAAAACCATCAACAAAGTCCAACTGTCAGAAAGACAATTTTAACCACAATTTATTCCGCGCAACACTAGAGACACGGCATAGGAGCAAGTTTCCACAGAACGCGGAAGCTGTCCGGAATTTCCGTAAGCGCAAAGCGTTCTATTCGTGCATGACTAGAAGCAAAACAAACCCCGATAACATGGGAGGTTATGACTCACGGCACAGATAACAGCACTCCACAACCAATGACAGTGTTCGGCAGGTAAAATCAGCCCTTCCAAACACCAAAGTGCCACCCAGGATCGCGTCAACACCGCGCGCACACTTACCTGTCACCTGCACGTGCGTCGGGCTCCACATCTTCGCGAGGAATTTACTCCTTCACACGTCACTGACGGCCAGAGATCGGGATCGGGGGAACAATCACTCGTCACATCAACCGTGTCGTGTTTTCCTGCCACGGGTTTCCGAAAGCCGTCGGCCCACGTCGGGCAGCCGAGGCGCACAGGTCGTCCGCGGGCGCACGGAGGAGGGAAGGCCGACCCTCCAAATGTTCGAACGGGGTGGGTGGCCGAAACGATGCAAATCCAGAGCGGAGCCCCAGTTAGGCCCCTGAGCAGCAACACTGCGCAGCACTAGCCTCCGCTCCACTCCGCGCCGCCCGCCGCCGCCCGCTCCGCTCCCCCGGCCCAGTCAGTCGGCGGCTGCTCCGGTGCACGGCGCATGCGTCCCGCGGGAAGGGGAGGGGGAGGGGAGGGAGGGCGGAGGGAAATACCACCGCGAGATCGCGAGAGAGCACGGCAAGGCCCGACCCGACCCGCCCGACCCCGCGCGTACCGGCTCCCAGCTGATGACATGCCATGCGCAGTCCGAGATTCTTTTTATTGCTGCACTAAGCTGTTTGGCGTTTGGAATTTCGGGAGCGCTAATGTCATCATCCAACGGAAGCGATGCACTTGCCCCGTGCACCTGCACAAGCAGAGAACCCCCCGCCCCCTCCCCTCCCCCTCCCCGCGGGCGTTCGGCCGGACAGAGCGCAAAAGCAGCTGGCGCCCGCAGTCAACAGGACGTAGAGAGACAGGAAACTGCAGGAGGCACAGGTGCGGTGCAGGTGCAGATGGCGCCAGGCCGCCCGCGCCCGAGCCTGCCGTCTCACTCGCACTCCCGGGCGGCGGATCGGCGCGGACAAGGACAGCGACACCGACACATTCGTCTCGTTGTCGTCACAGTCACAGTCACGGTCCGATGGCGCGCCCTTTATGAGGCACACGGCATGCATGAAGGACGCGGGGGGGCGGCCGCGCAGGCAGAGGCGCGCGCTGCGGGGGCGGGCGCCACGCTGTGGGAGAGGAAGGAGTTGTGCCGGTGATGCCGGCGGGGCCCCGCCCGGCCCGCCGTCCCGGTCTGTCGCACCGTTGTGACCCGCCGCGCCGCGCCCCCCGGGAGGGCGGGTGCCCTTTGCTGAAAAGGGCGACTGTGTGGTACAGTATCGACCGGCGCATACATACATAGGGGGGCGCTCGGCGTACCGGACCGGGTACCCTATCCGGGCCAAACACAGCGGGTTTGCCCATCGCCACCTCACGGGCTCCGTTACGTGCGCTGAAGGCGCCGATAGGCAACCCGTCCGACTGTGGCAAAAGCGGAAGGGGGAAGTCGTAAAAAGCGAAGAGAAGAGGGGTTGTGTTGGGCGGGAGGGTGAGAAGCAGCGGCCGGCCCCGGGCAGCTGCCGCACTGTACGCCGCCGCCGCGGTGGCCGCCGTGACCCGGGCAGTGACCGGTGACCAGAGAGTGGCCGGGACGCTATTCAGCTCGTTAGCCGGCGCCGACCCGGGACAGCAGAGTGAGAGAGAGAGAGAGAGAGAGAGAGAGAGAGAGAGAGAGAGTGGTAGAGCGAGGAGAAGAGGACTGACTGCCGCCTGCCTCCTGCGGCCTGGATGCGGAAATTGAATTCAGAACTTGCCGCCCGAGACTGCCAGGCCGGCAGACACGAGGGGGAGAGACTCGGACTGGACTCGACCGCGAGGGAATTCCCTCGTCAGGCGCGCCATTGTGTGTCCGCCGTTCTGTTGCGCGTGGCGCGAGGGCGGGGCGCCGCCAGCCCCGCTGCTTTGCATCCCCCGCCGCGCCGCACCGCCCCGACGTGCTCCCGTTCCCACGAAGGACCCACCCGCTCCCTCCCGGCGGCGGTGGTTCCCCCGTCCACCCAACGTTCGCCCGAGAATCGGAATCCGAGCAGGAAAAATCCCGGTGCGGGTGCATTTGGTGAGGTCCTTGCTCTTGTTATCTGAGGTCCGTGGCCTGGGAAGGTCTGGGGAAGGTCCTGGCCGGTCCCGGCCGGTCCCGGCGCGCGGCTCGCGGCGGACATACTCCAGGAAGGCAGAG
Source organism: Megalurothrips usitatus (assembly GCA_026979955.1). Classification (NCBI taxonomy): domain Eukaryota; kingdom Metazoa; phylum Arthropoda; class Insecta; order Thysanoptera; family Thripidae; genus Megalurothrips; species Megalurothrips usitatus. The sequence continues at coordinate 15,277,693 of CM049593.1, forward strand.
ACTCCACGCGCTCAGTACCGCTGTCCGCCGCGGCGGCCGCGAGGGCAGCACTGTCCCGCACCTGTTGCCTTGGCCCGGCGGCCTGCTGCCCGGTGCTGCCCCCACCAGGGAGGGCGAGGGGCGAGGAGGAGGGGCGCTGGAGGGGCCCCCGCAGGCCCGGCCGCGCCGGGACGGGGGCAGGGGGGAGCGGGGGCCGGGGCGGGGAGCCTAGTGTTTACAACATGGCGGCGGCGGGGCGCTCCGTCTCGCATGGTTTCCCCAAACTCAGTTGGTTTGAAGCCGCCCCGGGCGGAGGCCTACGCCACAGGCCGTGATCCCCGCCTCGCGCCGGTGGCCCCATGCCATGTAGACGCGGCCCGAGTCCGACCGAGGACCCGAGGACCGCGAAGTGCGGCCGCAAATCTCGCGACCCGGACGACGACGACGGAGGCGCGACGACTGCCATGGCGGCCCTGCGAGCCAAGCGGGCCGTCCAGGCGCTGCTGCTCGCCGCCGCCGCCGCCTACATGTCCCTGCTGCTGTACCAGAGCGTCACGTCCCCCGCCTACGCGCAGCAGGTGTGTGCGGGAGCCGCGGGGGCCGCGTCAAGTGCCTCGCGTGTCTTAAAAGTGTCGGGTGTCTTAAGAGTGTCGTGTCTTAACGGCGGCTGCCCGGCCGCCAGCGCGGTCCGCGATGTGATGTGATGTGACGCGATGCGGTGTGAGACGTGACACCTTGTGGGCCGGAGGAAAGTCGCATGAGACGTGACGGCGATTTTTGCCGGTGTCATGTGTGGAGGGCCGTCCGTGTGCTTTTTCAAGAAGTGTGTGATATCAGTGTGTGCTGTGCGGTGACCGTGTGTGTGTGTGTGTGTGTGTGTGCTGGAGTGATAAGTGCGGGGCGGCGGCAGTTTGACACCGCCACCCGCCGCCACCCCGCGGCTGCCCCCGGCCCCTCCCCTCCGCCCGCCGGTGTTGAATATGTTTCCGCCAGACCAGAGCCACAATCGGCACAGGGGCGGGGGTTCAAACACAGGCGGGCCGGGGCCGGGACGGGCCGGGGCGGGCGGGGCGTGGGCGGGCAGAGCAACAGCCCTGCCGCTGCTGCAGTCCACGACCAAGGAAGGAGCCGGCCCGCATGTGCAGGGGCGGGGACGGGAGGGGGAGGGATGAAGCAGCAGCTTCCATGTACGCCCCCGCAGCCAGGGCCGAGCCCGCCAAAAGCCGCGGCCTCGGTCGACGTTCACCCCGCCGCGGCGGGGACCCGGTGCCGACCTCACATCGCGCGGCCCTAACGTAGCCTCGTACGCTTCTCCGTTGCAGGGTCCGGGCCGGCCGGCGAACGCTGCCGGCTCGGGGGCGGGGCCGGGGGCGGTGCCGCCGGGGGTCGGGGGCCTCCGTCTGCCCCAGCAGGCCGCCGCCGGCGACGCGGACGCCGTGTCGGACGTGGCCGGCAACGGTCTGGACCACGGCCTGGACCCGGACCCGGTCACCGTGCCCCCGCAGCCCCCGCAGCCCCCGCTGCCGCCCCCCAGCCAGGCCCCCGGCGGGCTGCCCGTCAGCGGCCCCGGCGTCATGACGGCCGCCACGGCCACCAGCAAGCCGCCGACCACCACGCTGCAGGACATCTTCGTGAGCGTCAAGACGACGCGGTCCTACCACCGCTGGAGGCTGCCCGTCATCCTCAAGACCTGGTTCCAGCTCGCCAAGGACCAGGTGAGTTCCAGCGTCCGGCACCGCCGGCCACCGCCGGCCGGCCCTGGGAGCCCCACGGGCACGGACTGCTTCATGTCCGTTCCATGAATCGCGGCGCAGAGCAGTGCAGTGCATGTGGATGTGGATGTGCATGTGCAGGGGCAGCAGCAAACGGCTCTCTCATCAAACACAAACGCGCGCTGCTCGCCATCTCTTATCTCTCTTCTCGCTTCCCCTTAATGGCCCCGCCTTTATTCTCCCGCCTCTCTCTCTCTCTCTCTCTCTCTCTCTCTCTCTCTCTCTCTCTCTGAGCCGGGCTGAAAATGAAGTCCTGCAGCGCACTCTACTTTGTTGAGGGGGCTCAACTTGTTTTATGGCGCAATGCGCGGCTAGGCGGGCAATGCGGAGCAAGGCAGCGCCTTTATACTGCCCTGCACTGCACTGCACTTCCCCTCTCGCTCGCTCCCGCCGGCGAGCGCCGCGTGAGTGCGAAGAGGACGGCGTGCGTGTGATCCCGCTGCTCGCCCTAGCCGTGTGAGCGCGTGCGTGCGCGGCCCGCCAGAGGGCCGGCAGCGCTGGCAGCCACGGCCAGGGAAGTCCGCCTCGTTCTGATTCCACATCCCGTCCTCTGTCCGCCTTTGTTCTCGCCCCCTCCCCCTCATGCCCCCTTTCTCCTGCAGCATGGTTGAACCGCCCATCATCAATTCATGTCATTTTGATTTTCGACCGACGACGACCGAAGAGCCGGTCTTGAAAAATTTCGAACACGCCTTCGATTTGTCTGCTCCCCGCGCCGTGCAGCCGCCGTGCCGCGACCGCACCCCGCCGCGTTTCGCGGGAGAGGCTTGTATGTAACTGTGTCGTCGGACATGGGCAATGTAAATGTAAGTGTGTGGGTTGTTTGGTACACAAAACCCCCACGGAGAGGCGGCGGCGGCGGAGGCGGCGGCGTCAGGTCCCCCGGGGTCTGTCTGGGTCTGGGGTCCGGGCTCCACCAGGGGGCCCGGCAGGCCGGGTCCGGGTGGGGCCGCGGCCGCCGCCCCGGTACCTTCCCGCCGCCCAGACGGATTACACTTTGACGGAGGCAAACACCCGTTTCCATTTTGAGCGACACGCCTGCTGGAGGTTCGGGTGCCTCCTCCGCCGGTGGACACGTTGGACGTCCAGCCGCCGAGCGCGCGCGCGCGCGTGTGTGTGTGTGTGTGTGTGTGTGTGTGTGTGTGTGTGAGGGCCTTAATAACCTCTTCCTGCCGCCGCGCGCGGACTGCGCCTCTGTCCCCCCCGGGACACTGGAGGGACCCGGGAGGACCCCCGGGTGACGGCGGGGCTCACAGTCAGCTTAGGGGCGCACAGGAGGCGGCTAGTCCGGGCCGCGGCCGTCCCGAGGCCAGGACCAGACGGCCGCGAGTTTCGCCCGCGTCTCTGGCCGATGCAGACCGCGAAATCCTCGCGGTCGGCGGGGGGTCGCTTCGCCGCGTGCGGCCGAGGGCGGCCGCGTCCCCTGTCGTGTGGGAGGGCTCGCTGCGTATATCGGCGTCGTCGTCGGCCTCGCACGGCTCGCCGGCGGACACCGCCACCTACCACTACCCGGCACCGCACGGCCCGGCACGGCCTTCGCTGTGCTTTATTGTTCAATTCCGCCTCCCTTTGGGTGTCTGCGGGCGCGTTGTGCCGCGTTGTGCAGGCATCGCGTGCTGCGGGGCCGTTCGCCGGGGCGTCGTCGCTCGGCCCTCCCCGCATCATGTAGTACCCCCGTTGTTATTTTCATTTCGTTTCTCTCTTGTCTTTTTTTTTTGTGTGTGTGTCTTGCTGCTTTTGGGCCGCTCGCCGCTCCGCATTTTCGGTGCGACTAAACTGGCGAAATCCACGCAATATTGCGCGTGTATACACGCAGTGTACACGACGGCGTCGGACACACATCGCGGGAGTGAAATACGGGCGGGACGCGGCGGCGCGGCGCCGGCCGGGGGGCGCCGGTCACACAGGACCCACGCCGCCGCCACCCTCGGATAAATTAAGAGATCGAAATTTCCGGGTGAGATGTAGTGCCGACAAGCGGGACACGGCTGGCGACACGTCCCCGACAGTAGCCGGCAGGCGCAGCCTGCACAGCCGGGGCGCCCGAGATTCTCCGATTCCGACGACACACACACACACACACACACACACACAGCCGTGTGTAGTCAACACATTCGTTGCATTCCCGTAGCTCCCCCTCTCTCCTCTCACACTCATTCCGACTTCATCTCTCTCTCTCTCTCTCTCTCTCGCTCTGATAGAATTTATTGCCCGGACTGTCCATTGCCGCGCGCTGCCGTGCCCGCCGCGGCCCCGACGCCCGTCTCCGGGGCGGGCTCTTTTAAAATTTTCTGGAGCGTCTCGCGGGGCGCGCCGCTGGCGTGGCCCCCACCGCAGCAGCAGCAGAGGCGAACGGCTGTCGACAGCCAACGGCAAGGAGGGAGTGTTGGATGAGGATTTTCATTTTCGGGCTTGTTGCTTGGGTTTGCCTCACGTCGCGGGGAGTGCGCGCGCGCGCGTGTGTGTGTGTGTGTGTGCACACACGTCTGCTGGGTGGCGGCCCGGGGCGGCGCCCACGCGGCCTGCTCGAGGGCCCTCCTCCCCGAACGGCGGCGCCGCGGGGGGTCCGGGGCTACAGGCGCCAGACGCCAGGCACCGCGCCGGCGGCGGACGCCTGCGAGTGTCGGGGTGGGCCGGCCCGCACGACACGCGCGCGCACACGCCGTGCGGGTGCCCACCCCGCAGGCGGCGGCAGCCGGGGCGGTGCCGGCCGACATGTGGGGCGGGCAGGGCCGAGCAGGGCGGCCTGGGAAGTGCCGCGAGTGCGCCCCTCTCACGAGATGTGTATGTGTGTGTGTGTGTGTGTGTGTGTGTGTGTGCCAGCGGCGGCGCTCGGCTAGTAAAGCAGCGCGCTGAGTTTGATCCGGGCTGAGAGGAGTTCGGAAGGCTGGCTTGCGCTGAAGCGTTCTCGAACACTGTGTGAACGCGGACGCCGTCTCTCTCTCTCTCTCTCTCTCTCTTTGGCTCTCTCCCCTATGAGGCACCCCGCGGGTGCGACAGAGACGGGGAGCTACACGGAGGCGGGCGGGGCTCGGCGGCGGGCCACCGGCGGCGGGAGCAGGGCCAGCAGGTCCAGCAGGGCGCGGCCGGCCGATTGTTATCCGGCCCAGCAGCCGAGTGGACGCAGACGAAGGCTCCGTTCTTAATTATATCGCCGCCGCGCGCGGAGAAACTACGATCGAAAACGGCCTCAAACAGTTTGCTTAACCCGGTGGCCGGGGGAGGAGGAGGGCGGGGGCCTTCATTATGCAGAGGGCGGAGGGCAGCGCGCGGCGCAATGAGAGCGACGGAGACGGGACGAGGACTTGGCAGCGCTGTCGTCTCCGTCGCCCCCACAGCCCCGGTGGTGGTAAGAGGCGTAATGAGTAGAGACAAACACATTCACTAGGGGGGGGGGGGGGGGGCTCGGCTGAACGGGAGTGAGGTTAGGGGAGGGGGAGGGAGGGGGAGGGAGGGGGAGGGAGGGGGGGGAGGGGGAGGGAGGGGGCGTGAGAAATGAGTGGATGTTTGCGAGGGGGGACTCTTGAGGTTGGACCCTCGGGTCATGAGTCAGACTGAATCAGTTAAGGGGGAGGGGGGGGGGGGGCTGGACAGCAGTAGCATCCTGCTCGCCAGGGGGGAGACGATTAGGCAATTAACGGGGGCCTTAACGTCGCCGTCCATCCTCGGTGGGCGACACGGCGGCGGCAGCGGGCGGCGGGCGGCGCGGGTTCGATTCCCACCGGCGCCGCCAAAAGCAGCAAAAGCCCGCGGAGACGGCGCCGTCGCGATCGGGGCTTCGCGCCCGGTCAATAAATCTGCTCAAAGGCTTGTGCCAGGGCGCACCCAAGGCGTAAGTGCAGGCGGGGTAACCGGGGTAACCGGGGTAACCGCTGGCCGGCCGGGCGGGATAGGTGCTGCCAGCTGCCCCGTTCTGGACTCGCCGGGCTGGAATGCGGACGGGGCGGGGCGTTGCTGGGCGCGTGCAGTGCACACTCTACGCAAAGCCAATCACACCACCTGCACCCCCCCTCCCCCTCCCACGACCCGCCCCTGCCCCGCTGCCGATCGGGCCGCGAGGCCGCGCCTCATAACTCAGACCGACATCGCGGGGACGTTGGCGTTGGCTGTGATAAATTTCGCAGTTTGGCGCCGCCGCCGCCTGCCGCCGCGCGCACGCTTTTCCAAGCAAAGGAGTCGCATTTGGCTGACCATTTACTGGGGCTGTTTGTGCGGGGCGCTTGTGCCGCGCGGAGCCGGCGGAGCGGCCTCGGGCGAATTTATTACGTGCACTATATAGACAGCTTCGGCACGGTAAGTAGATGGAGTACGGCGTGCGTGCGTGTGTGTGAGTACGGAGAGAGAGAGAGAGAGAGAGAGAGAGAGAGAGAGAGAGCGAGAGCGAGAGGACGGACAGGTAATTACTGCAGTACAGCAGGCTGCGTTGCGCTGCTGCTGTGCTGTTGGTGCTGTCTGTGTCGCGTTGCGCCTCTCGCCTGTCGTGGCGAGGACCCGGCCGTGCAGCCCGGCCGCGCAGCCCGGAGTGGAGTGGAGTCCTGTCCTGGGCCGGCAGGGAGTGGCGCCCGTCCGGACCTCCTAGGGCCCTCCTCAAGGAGGGCACGGCCTGCATGTCTGCATATCCTGGAGTCGGCTGCTGCACCGATTGCGGCCCGGCAGCTCCGCGCCCGCAGAGGTCCCCGCTGCCGCCGCGAAGCTTCCGCAGAGGCAGGGGCGTGGCGCGGCCCCGACCGTCCCGTCCCGGCCGGCAGCGCCGCCGCCGCCGCCGCGCCCCTCCCTGTGTTAATTAATGTGTTTATAGTCCCAGTTCATTTCCTCTGATTGGATCGGGTCGCGAATCGAATGGCAGCAGGGGCGGGAGGAGCTGCTGGGCGCGGCGGCCGCTCCGACACGCTCCCGACACGCACGCACGCACGCGACGCGAGGCGCCTCGTAACGCGCGGCCGGAGTATTAATGTGTCTATCGGTCCGGCCGGGAGCCCGGCAGCTGATCCTGATCTGCGGCGGAGACAACACGTCGACGGGGCGGCGGAGCCGAGCTGAGGTACTCGCGGCGACGGCGGCCGACGAGCTGCTGCCGTCTGCCGCGGCCGCGTCCAGCCCGCCCCCGCCCCGGCTGCGCCCCCGACCCCGAGGTCATGCCGCCGCCGCCGGACCGCAGCCGGAGCCCCGGAGCCGCAGCCGGTGTCAATCTCCTCGCTAATAACATCGTGAAGCCCGGGAGGCGGGGCCGCGGGGCCACGGGGGCCTCCGGCCCGACCGGCGCAATTACCAGTGGTGCGAATGAGACGGACTCGTGGGCCCCGACGGGGACGGGCCGACGGGCCGGGCCGGGCCGGGAGGGGAGGGGCCCACTCTGCGGTCACCTCGCCGGCAGCCGACTCGACACCTGCGGCCCTTGCGCCGCGGCGGACGCGACCGCGACAGCGGCCGATTAGGAAACCCAGACGCCGCTGAGAGAGTGCTCGGTTCTGTCCGGTAGTACGCGGCTGACGGAATGCCGGCCGGAGACGGGGAGGGACGGGAAGTGGCTTTGACGCGCTGCGATGCGAACTTGATTGACACTATCGCCGGGCATCTGGAGTGGAGTGGAGCGGCGCGCCGCAGCGGCCAGAACAGTGGCTGGACGGCCGGCGGCGGCCCTGTCCACCGCGGCCTCCCCCTGGTGCCCCCCGCCCCCGGTCCGGCCGACGGCGATAATCCGCCGTTTTATGGCCGCGGAATGAGTCGGGAGGCCGCCGTCGACGTCCGGCCGCGCCCCTCCGCCCTCCGCCGGCCGTGGACCCCTCGACGCGGCGGCGGCGGCGGCCTCCAACGCGATAGTCATGGCTCGTCCTAAACTTATTCAAATCGGGTCCGGCCGTGGCTGGCGGCGGCTGGCGGTGCCTGCGGCTGCCGCGGCCTACCTGCCCGGCCCAGTCCTGATGCGACAGATAACTTTTCCATATCCACGGCAGAGGAAGAGCCCGTCGTCGTCCCAATCAGGCACTTAATCGATTTGGGGGTCCTGGCCGGGTGTCCGCCGCGCCGTGCCGTGCCACGACGTACGCCGGCCGGGAACCGGGCACGGCCCGCTCCACAGCCACAGCGGGGCGGGGCACCACACCACCACACCACCACACCACCACACCACCACACCACCACACCACCACACCACCACACCACCACACCACCACACCACCACACCACCACGCAGGTTTCGTGGCCCCGCGGAGAGCGGTGCGCGCGGCAGAAAGTTGTGCCCGCGCCTCTGTCGCAGCTTATCGGAGGGGTCCAGGGGGGGGGGGGGTGTCTCAAAAACAGGGGAAAGAGGGGGGGGGGGTCACCGGTTTAATTAGGCTACCTTGGTTCATTAGCCGCCTCGCTCGGCTTGGCTGAGTCCCGCCGGCAAGCTGCCAGGCCGTGGCCGCAGACCCAGACCCGGGTGTCTCCGGGTGTCGCGGTGCGGCATGTCCGTTCGGGGACGGCCTTTGTCGGACTGAGGACCCCGGCGGCCCCGACGCACTCGCCGTTCGGTGCTTCATTACCTCCCGACCCACGCGGGTCCCGGTCGCTGCATCTGGAGCCGGCTGATCAGGGGGCTGCGAGGCGCTGCGCCCGTTCGGGCGGGCCCTCGCTTCCCTCCTGCCCCGGGGCCGTGGCCCGCCCTCCGCCGCCCTGCCCCCCTTCAAGCTCCCCTTCACTATTCACTTCCAGAGGGCCACTCCCCCCGCCCGGGGCCACAGTGCACAGGGCGCAGGGCGCGGCCACGTGGGCAGCGAGCACCGGGTGAGCACCGGCCGTGCCTACGCCTATATACGTGCCGCCGGCACGGGGCGGGGCGCGTGTGGCGGCGGGCGGCCCAGCGGGGCCAGGAGGGCCCGGAGGCAAAGCGGAGCGGAGATATAGTCGAGTCAGGGAAGGATGGCAGACCGGCGCCAAAGGTTTCGGAGACAATACCACCGCCGCCTTTGTGAAGCGTTTATTGGTGGTCTTCACGGCGTGTTGGTCGGGTCCTACCCTGGTCCTAGAGTGTCCACACAACGTTCTGATGTCTCAGCATCTCGGGCCAGGCATGCATGCATATTGACCGAGGGGGGCCTCAGTTTACGGACGGGTGTACACTGACTGGTGACTGGACCGGACTTTTCCATTGACTGGAATGAAAAATTCACGATCATTTATGGTTCCTGTGTTCTGAGCTGTCACCCACCCCAAAGTAGGCTAAAAGTCATTCCTACCATGACCAAAACTCAAAACGGAAATATTTTTGTTTTGCTCAGAAATCTGTGAATACTTTCAAAAAATGCAAAAATGGGTGGGCACTACCTCGTCCCAGGCCTCCGCCTGGAACCCTCCTGCTTAACTTCGGTGTTCGAATGGGAACCGGTGTACCAGGTATTGACCGCCGCAAAGACACCGGCACAACGCAGCGGCCTTTTTCAGGGGCACGCTTCCGCAACGGTCAATGTAGCCCCCTCCGCCAGCCAGATTTCCGGAATCAACTCCCTTCGACTGGCTGGTTGGTCTGTGGCACTGCGGCCACTCCCGAGCGGATTGGGGGGGAGGTAGGCTTTCCTATATCGTACACAGCCGAAGCTGCTGTACTTCACGACGAACCCTAGTCGCGACGGCGTGTCCTCGTCTGCCAGATTCACAGGGAGCGAAAACGAAGGTACCGAACCCTAGGTACCCCCGTAGCATACACCCGAGTCTCCGAACCAAGTTTCCTTGGTAGACACAGAGCCCCCCCGCCGGAAACCCCGGGCGACCGAGAGAACCTCGGACCCGGGAACGGGGGTAAGCCCGACCGTGCTGCGGGAATCTTCAAGTTGAAACCCAACGCTTACATCTCTCAGTGACGCAGCGCGCACGGCCGTTCAGACAGCCATACCGACGCCACGTTCGGAAGTATATTTTACCCTCTGTCTTCCAAGCGCAGACACAAGAAAAATTTAGTGGACTCGGTAAGATTCGAACCCCCGACCTTGCAGTCGATATCCATCCACTATACCCACGCGGCCACAGAGCCGCGATGACGTTTTCTGTTCGCCCCCTATACTTTACACACCGTCGTCTAAGCTGAGCCGACAGAAAAAATGCACGGACCGGCAAAGAGTTGAACCCTGACCAGCCGCCCGCCGGCTGGACTCGCTAACCGCGCGGCTACCGGGCTTCAGTGCGAGAAACTCGTGCGCTCCCGGTACTGCAGCCGCACGACGTGTCCGACTGGAAATTGAATGGACTTTGACTGGAGAGTGACTGGACTGGAAGGCGTACACTGACTGGAAGCACCGGGGTACCCCTCGATATTGACACAAAGTCCCGACTCGGGGACGCATGGACACTCTAGGACGACGAGGCTGTCCCTTCGGGAGCAGCGGAACGACCGTAATTATCACCCACACAAAGACAGCAAACATCAATGCGAGCCGGTCTGCCATCCTTCCCTGACTCTACTATACCAGGGCGGGGAGCACGGCGATGCCGAGGACGCTCCCGCCTGCCCCCGCCCCGCCTGCCGGGTAGGCAGCCCGCCCGCACGGCCGCGCGCGGGTCGCCTACCCTCCGCCGGTCAGGGGCTCCGCCCCGGAGAATGGCGACCGTCCCGAATGTACAGAATGGGAGCACCGCGACTCCTATACGGCCGGCCGGGCTGCAGTGCAGGTTGCTGCGCCGCAACGCCGCGCTCACGCCCGGCTCATGCCGCGCTGCTGCTGCTGCTGCTGCATCGGAGAGGCGACAACGAGGTCAATCTCCTCTCTCTCTCTCTCTCTCTCTCTCTCTCTCTCTCTCTCTCGCTCGCTCGCTCTCTCTTCCTCTCTTTCCCTCTCTGTTGCACCCAGCTGCACTCTACGCCGGCCGCTCGGCTGCTCCGGCTGCCGCGGGCTGGCGGGTCCGCCTTGCCCCCCCTTGTCGCCCCGGGGCCCTGCCTTGCCCTGCCGTGCCCTGCCGTGCCCTGCCGCGCCGTGCCGGGCCCTGCACCGCCGCCCCGTACTCCCTTTCCCTCTTCCCGTTCTGGGCCCTTTTCCCGAGCGCGCACGCACGAAGTCACGCAACTGTCCGCGCGGCCCTCTGCACGGCCCTCCGTGCGGCCCTCCGCTCCGCCGCCGGCACTGGAGTTGGGGCTCTGGATGCCCCTGCGGTGGCCCCCTCCCCGCCCCGGGCCCTGCCGCCGCTGCCCTCACTGCCATGTGCGGCAACCAAACGGAACAAAACGTGGAGCCCCGGGGGCCGTGTCTGTGCCCCAGCCTGCCCCAGCCTGCACCCGCGCGCGCCTCGCAGACACGCCGTCTCGCCGAGTCGTCTGTTTTTGTTTCCCCGCGTCCCCGGGCCCGCAGCTTTTGGTTCCAATTACCGCGCAATATAACAACAAAACTCCCGATTCCCCCCGCAGCGTGTCGAGCGTGAATGGCGCGGAGGCAGCGCCGCCACCACCGCCAGCACCGCGGGAGTTTTTGTCCCCACGGCGAAATACTATAAAAGTTTTATCGTGCGCTGAGAGCTGACGCCGTGTGTCTTGTTTGCTTGCAGACGTGGTTCTTCACGGACACGGACGACCCGGAGTTCCAGCGGAAGACAAGTGAGTATACAGTACATGCATACATGTGTCTCACCGCGCCGCGCGCACGGTTTATAATTATACAGTCCTCTCGCCGCCCCCCTCCCTCTCTCTCTCTCTCCCTCTGCCGTGGTTGTCGCCCCAGATTTATGCACTCGGGTCCGCGTCTCTTCGGTGGCCTCGCCCGATCACGCAGCCGGCAGCCCCCGGACCGGAAGGCGCGGCTACTCTGCGGGTGCCCTGCATGCGGGCGGGGCGGGGCGGGGCGGGGCGGGGCGGCCGCTGCAGGGGAGTCCTGGGAGTCCTCGCCTCTCCTCGCGGCCCCTCCGGTTCGGCTCTTGGCCCGGCCGACGCAGCCGAGCCGCTGCACACGTGGAACTCGACACCCGCCGCTCGTCGTCGGGGCTGCGAATCGCCACGGTTTTATTTTTTTGCGCCGTCCGCGCGCTCTTTAGGCGGGGATAAAAGCGGGCGAATCTTGTACATGCTTGTGTGTGTGTGTGTGTGTGTGTGTGTGTGTGTGTGTGTGTAATATTTACTCCGCGCCTTGCGGGGACCTGGGGACCTGGGGACCAGGACCTGTGTCGTGTGAGGCTGGCGGGGGTGACAGCAGGGGTGCCGTGCCGTGTTCATTAGAGGAGTGCCCTCTAGTGCCCCCTCGGGTGCCCCCCGGGGGACACGTCGCACCTGCTCTCCCGACGCGCCCCGCCGCCCCCGTCCCCGCCTAGCTCACACGCGCCGATGCCTACTTGTAAAAACACCGGGTGGGAGATAAGGAGGCAGTCAGGAGGGAATGAGAGGTGTCTTCCTGCATGCCGGCCCGCCGCTTTCGGGTGGCTGAGAGGGCGGTTTACCGCCTCCTCTACCTCTGCCGGCGCCCCTCCTGTCTTAAGGGGCTATTTCGCGCGCGGCTGACGGAACTTGGCCCTCGTGGCCGTTGGGGTTTAATTAATGGCTCCAATTAATTCGCCGTGCTCAACTTGGCCCTGATTTTTGGTTTAATTGCACCAAATTAGCCGAGGGTTTCCGCGTTCGAGAGCAGCTGCCGCCGCAGAAAAGCGCGGGTTCTTCCCAAGTGCAGAGAACGGCCGGATTCGTATGTTTTACCGACGTTATATTTTTAATGTCCGCTCTCTTTTCTCCGATTCCAGACGGCCACATGATCAACACCAACTGCTCGTCGTCGCACAACCGGAGAGCGCTCTGCTGCAAGCTCTCGGTGGAGCTGGACTCCTTCCTGGAGAGCGACAAGAAGTAAGTCCCCCTTTTGTTTTCCTGTCCTGGTTTCGCAAAAGCTTGCCGCCGCCGCCTATCATTTTCCCAGCCATCCCGCGGGAAAGTAAATAAATAAATAATTGAGGGAAATGATTTTCTTGTCGGCGTGAGAGATGACAGGCGCAGAGCTGCTTGTCAGTGAACGCCGCTCGCGGTACGTGCAGCACACACACACACACACACACACACACACACACAAAGACGCACACAAACACACACGGCACAGCGGCCCGGCCCCGCGCCGCACACGGCATTCATGTGACTCGGCGAAGTTCGTAACACAATGAAATTAAACACACAGACAAAGCTCCAATCGCACCAAAATGACATGTCAGCGCGTGGAATTGGATCGGGATCAAAGGTAATGAAGGGTTGCTGGTATTCTTTCTCGTTGTTGCCGGGCCGCGGGCCGCGCGCCGCGCCGCGTTGGGCTCAACGGCGCCGCCTCCACTCTCTGCCGCGCGCGGGGAGGAAGAAGAAAAGGGAGATGATGTGTACAAAAACCAATACGACTCGGCGGGCGGGGCGGCGGAGCGGCGGGGCGGCGGGGCGGCGGAGCGGGAGCAGAAGAAGTACGTCTGGTCCGCTGACAGCCAGCCGCGCTGCCGAGCGCCGTCGGCCCGTCAGTCCCTAGGGCCCCCCAACTATCGCTTCGTTACGGCCCGGCCCGGCCCCTCGCGGCTCTGGCCCGGCTCATGCGCTCCTTTTACTCGAGCGGGAGTAATAAATCGGGTGCACATACAGTACGCACCACACCGGGGCCGCGACGCGGTAGGAAATATCGTGGGGGCTCTTGTTAGACCCGGATGAGACGGGGGAGTACGGGAGGGAACCGGCCGCCGCCACCGCCGCAGTGGTGTCCGGCGGTGTCCTGGAGACGTCCGCCCGCCATCTGGTCCGAGAGTGTGTGTTCCGGCGAGGATTAGCGCCAGGCCCTGCAGGACCCCTGCAAGGACCTCCTGCCTGCTGCCTAATCCTTATTATTGGGCTGGCCGGACGGCCCGCCTCTCTCTCTCTCTCTCTCTCTCTCTCACCCGCAGAAAACGCTCCTCCGACGTCCTGCTCCCACCGAGATTTATCATTTATTCTCCAAGACGTTGTTGCCCCCCCCCCCTTTATTTTTGGCGGTGCACCGGTAGTACGTAGTTACATACAGATGAGGTCTCCGGCGGGGCCGGTGGCCGGACGAGTGCCGCGCCGCCGCTGTGCCGTCAGAGTTTTTACACCCGCAGCCGCAGCGCGTGGAGCACACAATGCACAGCCCCCGGCTCCCCCGCCGCCCTCCGCCTGCCTTGACTGATTGCAGCGGGGCAGGCCGAGGCTGGGGGACGGCGGAGGGGGGCGGGGACGGATTTCATTCTGTTATTTGAACGGGGGCCGGTAGCGTGTCGGGGCCGCGTCTGCCGCGCGCCTCCCCGCGGCCCGGCGGCCCCGCCGGCGGCTGACTTATGGCGCGCCGTCCGTCTCGGAGCCAACGCCGACGGGGAGCTCCAGCTCCACTGCGCCGCCGCCGCCGCCGCCGCCGCTGTTTGCTCCTGACCGTTTTTCTGGGGCGGCCGTCGCGGCCGCGGCGCTCCCCTCCCCACGGCGATTACACCGCGAATTGTTCACGCTCACCGAGGAGGTGTCCGCGGCCAGCGGCCAGCGGTGGTGGTGGCGGTGGTGCGGGGGGCAGCACCGCAGGGAAATTGTCATACTTTGGTGAAGTGGTTTGTTTGCACGGTATACGCGGCGAGGGCATTCGCGCGCATCCCGCGGCCGGCTCGGAGCATGGCTGTGTGACGTCTGGCTCACACATGGCACATCTCATGGCAATCGACAAGGCCCCCCCCTCCTCCTCCATATCTGCTGCTCCTTTCCTTTCCTCCCCCTTCCCACCACCGCCGCCGCCGCCGTACAGAGCGCGGGAATGAAGCATAAGTGAGTCACCGACCACAGACTTGCACACACACACACACACACTCACACGATACACATGAGGCTCGCCCGACCTCCGCGGGGCCGCGGGGGTCACACGGGGCCCTCAGTGCGGTGCGGACGAGTCGGCTCCATGCCGTGATATTACAAATATTAACTGCAGCGAGTTCCCGCATCTCTGAGAGCCCGTCCACAGCAAGCACAGCGTTTCGTGTTTTCATTCTATAAAAACGAATGAGTTGTTTGGTTTTGAACCAGGGAATTCCCCACGAGGAGTCCTGCGTGTACTTAGACCCCCCCCCTCTCTCTCTCTCCCCCTCTCTCTGGCCGAGCGGTATGGCATGATCGCATGGGAATGGAGCCGGGCCTAACCGCGCCTAGCCGGCCGGCCCCCGCGCCGCCCGCTCCCATGGGAGTTTGGGGGCGCTGTGAGTAACTCCGGGAGCCACCCGTGCTGCGCTGCTGGTAGAGAGGCCGACCCCGGCTGCCCTGCAACGGCGCTGCGTCCCAAGAGAGCCGAGCCGAGCCGAGGCGTACCCGCGCTCGAGCCCAGCCGCGCCAGGACGCGGCACGGCCAGCCAGGCCGGGCCGGGGCCGGGCAGCCCGGGCCGCGGCGGCGCGGTTTGGACCGGTCTCGGTGTCGGTCCGAGCCGGGAGCAGCCGGGAGCGGCCTGGAGGCGAGTCTGGGTGGACCGCAGAGCCCAGGGGAGAGGGGAGGGGAGGGGGCAGATGCAGCAGCGCTTCTGGATTACAAATGTAATTTGTGGCGTTTGTTGAGTTCCGCGCCTTGCCGCCGCCGTGCCGTGAGAGCGAGAGAGACAGGGCGAGAGGGACGCGGCGCAGACGGCGGCGGTCTCTCTCGCTCTCTCTCACGACCCCGGGGGCCGGTAGCGCCTGCGTACCCTCCCGCCGCCTCCGCCCAACCCATCCCCACGACCGCTTCATTTGAGCCAAGGACGCTTTCCGATATCCCAACCTCCCAGGCCCCCGGTGCTCCGGAGCCCCCGGCCGGGGGAGGGGGATTATTTGGACAGTGCGGCACCGAAAGCATTCCTGCGGTCGGCAGCGCTGCGCTAGGATGTGCTGTGTCCGCCGGCGCTGTGTGTGTGTGTGTGTGTGTGTGTGCGCGCGCTACCTGCCGCCTGCTGCCGGGTGTGTGAGGTACCCCTCGCCGTGTTTGCCTAGGCCGGGCTTGACTCGAGTGCTGCTGTGGCCGGTCCCACACGCCGCCACCGCTGCCGCGGCAACAGTGTCCCCGTTGTGGCCGGCCCTGTGCTGCTGCACCACAAGACCCCCGTTGTCCTGCTCACCCGGGCCCCGCGGCCCCGCGGCCCCGCCGGACTCCCCGTGACCTGTCGGACGCGAGCCGCGGCTGGGGGGAATGGATCTGTTTGAATAAGAGGAGCGCACGATGATGGCCGTGGCCCGGGCCGGGCCTGGCCTGGCCGTCAGGAGCGTGTTCGGGCCGCGGGGGGTGCGTTATTGAAATGATCTGGGAGGGGGAGGGGGCATTATGCCGCGCGCCACCGGCCGCCGGTGCCCTGCGCTCCTCGCCGCGGCCTCACCTCCCATCCATCCCAGCCGTGCGCCTGCCTAACGCGTGCGCTGCGTGCGCCTCCACGTTCGTATTCAGATTGAGTTTCCCCCCCAAAAAAGTTTAATCTTTATTGGTGTCCACGTCCCCGCGACGTAGGAGGTAGCGCTGCGGGCCGGGCAGTGTCCCCGGGGCCCGGGGGCCTCGGCCCTGGAGGGGAAGAGACGCGCCTGCCGGCCGTCGGCCGCCGGCCCCGCCCCGACAGCGAGGCGCGGCGACTCGGACCGAATAGCAATTGACCGATCGGTTGGTGTCCGCCGCCGCCGGCTGCCCCTCCCCCGGAGGAACGCCAAGGACCGTCTCACAGAACTCCGTTCACTCTTCTTCTCTTTTAACTTGTCCGCGGCGTACGGTCGACGGTCGCCAGCGCGGACGGCGCCTGCAGGGTAGGCAGCCGCCTCTGCTCCGCGCGCGTGTCGTGCGGGCCGGCCTACCCCGGCACCCGCAGGCGCCGCCACAGTCCGTGGGAGCGGACCGCGACCGGTGACCGGGGGCACTTCCTCCCGCACGCCCGGGGCCCCGGGCCGGGCCGCCGGCGGGTGGCGGCGGAGGGAGGCAGGGAGGGAGGGAGGCAGGGAGGGAGGGAGGCAGGGAGGGAGGGAGGCAGGGAGGGAGGGAGGCAGGGAGGGAGGGAGGCAGGGAGAGGGCCCCTCCCGGCCTCCGCCCGGGCCCCTCACGTAAGCCAACACACAATGCCGGGCGCGAAGAATCGGTTGGCGGCGGTCCCGGCACCGCGGCCGGCGGCCGGCGGCTGCGGGGGAGGGGAGGAGACTGACGATGACTGATCCCCCGCCACGCCACGGCGCTCACTTAGGCCCCGGCCGGCTTCATCAAGAACAAACAGAGCCGCGCCGTGCCGCGCCGGGCCCGCACCATTATGCCCATTGTTTGGTTGGGGGGCCCCGGGTCCCTGTCCGTCCTGCGGGGCCCTCCACCCTCCCCCCCCCCCCCCCCCCCCCCCTCACACCTTTTCCCCTCCCCTCCGTCTCCAGCTCCTCCGGGATGACACGGGGTCGCATTTCGGTTCGCGACCCCATCATCGGGGAGAGTTGAGGGGCACCCGAGCGGAGGAGCTCGCAGGACACCAGGCGGGAGAGACTGACGGCGTTACTGGCGATGATATGATGACGCCCCTGGCGCTGATGGCGAAGGCGGTGGAATTAGTACAGGAGATGATGATGTACTGTGTGTGCCCGCCTCACACCTCGTTTGCACCGTTGCACCTCCCGGGGAGGGGGGGGGGGGGCTCTCTTTCCTTCATCCCTCCCTGACATCCCCCCTTCTCTCTCCCTCTCTTTTCCATATCTCTCTTGCTCCTTACCGCCCCATGTCCGTTTGCAGAAGCACGTAAGCACCCGGTGCCGTATCGCTCACTGCACATATAATTGAGAGCGGGGCAGGCCTGACAGTCAGACAGGCAGCAGACAGACAGACATACAGACGGACTGCTCATGTCCGCTCGCGGTCACAGCGGCTCAGTTTGTTCAGCGTGCCCGACTGCACCGAGTGTGAAGATCCCCTTGCGGTGTTCCTCCTCCCCCTCGGGCAGTGACTCTGAACCACACCGCAAAACTGTCTGTCCGTCCGGCCGGCGGCTCTCGGCTCCGGTGTCCTCTGCTGTTTGCTGTTTGCCTAGGACGGGGTCGGGGTCAGGACCCCAGGACCCGGCAGGTCGGCTGCCCGCCAGCGTTGTTGTTATAACAACCCTCCAGCTCCGCCGCAATGACAGCTATGTTTTAATAACGCCGCGAGCATGAGGCCGGCGCTGTATACCCGGCCGTACCTGACCCCCCCCCCCTGCCCTGCCTGCAGCCGCTGCACCAGCTATTGGCAGGGCTCAACTGCAGCCAAGGCAATCAACCGGATAGTATACTGTAGTGTGTGTGTGTGTGTGCGCGCGCGTTGTGCGGCGCGGGCCTCTCTTGGCGGACTCGTTTCGCTCGTTAGAGTGTAAAGGAGAAGTGAGGTGAAAATGGGAATGCAGTGTGTATGTGTGTGTGTGTGTTTGAAAAGCCGCTCGTAAAAAGAGCGTTTCTACACTCTCTTCACAGCTCTCTCTCTCTCTCTCTCTCACCCGCAAAGCGCCAATTGTACAGTTGCTTTGGCCGTCAGAAGGAGGTCTACGTTCAATAATTACGTGATATTCGGTGGCCAGGTGGATTTTAGTGTGTGTGTGTGTGGGGGGGGGGGGGGAGGGACCATGACTGGGCCGGTGGTGCCGGAGTCCACTTGCAGTGATATCGATGATGTGTTTCGTGTGTGATGCAGCGACAGTCATGGCCCGGCCTGTGCAGCCCGCCGCACGGTCCGCTGCGTCATCTCTCTCTCTCTCTCTCTCACACACACGCACGCGGCTGCATCGTTATAATTGGACGTCACACCTGCCGATGTGTTTGGCGCGGCTGTCCGGAGGCAGCCGAGGCGCCTCCCTCTCAGGAGACGACGATCCGCTTCTCTGCTGTTGCGGCGGCGTCAAGTCTCATTAAAAATGTCGACGAGACAGTCTCGGCCTCCGCCGACCTGCCGCCGCGGCGGCACACCTGTCGCCGTCTCTCTCGCTCCGCCGTGACTCGACATATACGTCGTCGCGGGGCTCCTTGTCTGTCTTCGCGCCTCCGCAAACCCGGAAGCACAAGAAGGTTCACGCGTCCGTTTTCGCGTCAGTGGAAATGTGTTCATTTCTCGCCCCTGTCGGCGCCGGGGCCGCCGGGACCGCGGGGTCTCGGAGGCCCCTCTGGACTCCGGCTCCTCTTCCTTTTCCCGTTCCCCTCCTCCGGGTCTAATGAAATGTGCCAATAGACGGCGGATGTGGACCCCCTCGGCTCCCAAGTCCTCCTTTCCTCGCTGCCTTCATGTGGGAAAAGGAGAGAGAGAGAGAGAGAGAGAGAGAGAGAGAGAGAGAGAGAGAGAGAGAGAGACACGCTCCGCTCTCGTCGACGACTTCGTTTTGCGCACTCATTTGTTATCTGCGCATAGAACCAGAGCAGCTGGAAGGGGCGGGTGAATAAAACAAAAAGTCTTCGTGGCTCCGCGAACTCAGGGGGACAAGGGAAAGAGGAGAGAAGAAGCTAAATGGAAAGGCGTCCTGGCGGAGCGACACCCGCGGCGGAGCGCCTCCCGTGCCGCCTGCCTGCCAGCGGGGCCCAGCGGGGCCCAGCGGGGCCCCCCGGAGGGGCAGTGGAATTAGCATACCGACGCTGAGTAAGTAGTTAAAACAGGCCGTAGGTATTCCGCGGTGGGGTGCAGCGGGGTGCAGCGGGGCAGCTGCGGCAGCGATGCAGGCCTCGCAACAAAATCGCTTTTATACAAGCACCAGCTATTCGGTCGGACGCGAAGTGAAGTGGAACGGGTCGCGCCGCGCGGCGGCGGCGGCCAACGGCGAACGGCCGATCCACGTCGCTACTCCATTCAGCATGTTAATTAAACGGGCAGCGGCAGCGGCGGGGTGCCATGCGCCGTGCCGTGTCCGGGCACCGGGCGACGCCCGACCGCGAAGGGCGCCGCGAGCATCGGTGAGTCTGCACTGCGGCGACCGGGGCCCCCGGCCGGGGCCCGCGCACTGCGCGCTCCGGCCAGTGCCCTGTTTTTGTGCGGGCACCTGCGAACCTGTGCACCTGCGCACCTGCAGGCCGGAGGACCGGACGGAGCGCTGCTCATCCAACACACCTGTTTGCTCCGGTCAGCTCCAGGCGGGGCTCTTTTGTTGGCGTCGCCTCGGCCACGCCGCGCCGCCGCCCCCGCTGCCCGTATTTTTTCGTAGCGCCGCTGCCGCGGTCAGTAGACCGTGCCCCCCTCGTATGCCGTGTGCCCGGGCTCGGCTCCGGACGCGGGCCCTGCCGTGCCCTGCCGTGCCGTGCCGGGCTGCATTCACCATAATATTTCTTGTCCTCCCCGCGCAGCGGGGTAGAGGCAGGGAGGAGAATCTCGAGCGAAATAAAAAAATAAAATAAATAAAAACGCGTGTACGTCACATGAAAACATTTCGGGCCTTGACAATGATGGAGCGATACAGTTTTTCATATACAGCGGCGGCAGCGTATTATTCGCGCCTCGCGCTTTCGGGTTGTGGGTTTACGCCGCCGCCGCCGCCACCACCATGACGCACTCTGTGAGAGAGAGAGAGAGAGAGAGAGAGAGAGAGAGAGAGAGAGAGAGAGAGGAGATGTCCTATCGCCGGGCCGCCGGGCCGACCGCCGAATGGCGTTACTTATATTCGAACAGTCGAACTGGTTCCCCCATCATGATTTACACCCTGGGCTGGGCTGCCGTCCGGGCCGGGACTCCGGGGCTCCGGGACCACAAATCAATAGTCTCATTTATACTTTTCACTTGTGCTTTCGTCGTTTATCCTCCAAAGGAGAGCGGAGTGCTGCGGTCCGGCTGCTGCGGCTGCTGCGGCTGCAGCCCGGCAGCGGGGCGTGCGGCGGGGCGCGGGGAGCAGCGCCGCGGCCGCGCCTCCCCATCCTGCACCAGTTCGCGTCACGTGCGCGCCGCATCGGCGGCGGACGGGGCTTAAATCACCGCGGGGGGCGTTTTAATGGGTTTCCGTCACATGCGTCGCTCCGGGCCGCCTGCGGGCCGCCTCCACTCCCTCCGGCCTCCCTCCGGGCACTCCCTCCGGACACTCCCTCCGGACACTCCCTCCGGACACTCCCTCCGGACACTCCCTCCGGGCACTCCCTCCGGACACTCCCTCCGGACACTCCCTCCGGACACTCCCTCCGGTGCGTCCCTCCCCGTCCGCCCCGGAGCGCCGCGGCCCGGAATAAGGTTCACTTGTCCGACCGAGCGTTCAAGTCACCGCCGCAGTGGAGACGCGCCGCGCGTGCTCTGCGCCTTCTAATGACGGAAACGTTTTAGGGTGAGTGGGAGACAAGGCGGCGGCGGCGGTGGCTGCGCGGGGCTTTTAACGCAGCTCTTTAACCGGACGGGCGCCGAGCGCCGGGCTCGCCTCCGTCCCGCAGCCCCGCCGGCCCGGCGCGGTGGAGTGAAGTGCGTCTCGCGGACTAAGTACTCTCCGGCAGATATCTCCATCGCCGGGGCGCAGGTGGGGAGCTGCGGCGTGGCGGGGGGCTGCAGCTGCCGCAGCTGCGGCAGCTGCAGGGGCGGTCCCGGCTCCGGGGCCCCGGGGGCCACTCATGCAGGCGCGGCTCGTGCCCGGCTCGTGACTGTTGGGTCTGGAGCTGGAGCGGCGCTGGAGCGGGGCTGGAGCGGGGCCGGTGGGCGCTGCAGGGGCGCATGCCAGTCGTGCTTCTGGCTCGTGTCGGCCTCGTGGTACACGGCGGGGCGTGGCGCGGCCCCGGGGCTCGATCGGGCTGACCCCCCCGACACCCCGACACCCGTCCGGCCGACCGGCCGGCAGTCCGGCAGCGCAGCGCGCCGCCACGCCCCCTAATGTGCACTCCGCCTCGCCTCGGGTCTCCGGCCGCCGCCGCCCCGCGCCACGCCCCGCCACGCCACGCGTCCCGCGGCGGGCAGCGGGTAGCGGGAACGCCGCAGCGCAGCGCTGGGCGTCACCCCCCGCTCCGCTATCCTCACCACCCGGAGGCCCTCCAGAACTAGGACCGCGTCGCCTGCGCCGGATGGGCGTCGGTTCCGGGCTCCGGGCTCCGGGCTCCGTGCGGCGGCGAGCGGGACGGACTAGCGTCCCCGCGCGCCGCCGTCACCGGAGGAAGGGCCCGCGATAAAAAAATAAATAGGATAAAGGAATGAGAGAAAATAATAATAAAAAGTTTGTAATTGATGTAGTCCGCGTGGGCACGGCGGCAGCGTAGCCGCGTAGCCGGGAGGTCATTAACTCGCTCGTCCCGCTGCCGGCGCGGCCGCAGCGCCGGGAACACGGAGAAAAAGACCATCTTCTAAATGGGTGGTTACGTCCAGCGGCTCCCGTGGAGATGCCCGGCCCGGACGCCTCCCCGCTCGGACTGGACTCGATGTGTCAAAGAGTTAGAAATGGACGAGCGCTCGAGTCGGGCCGGCCGGCAAGGCAGCTGGCAGCCGGCTTACAGTCCGGCCGGGGACCCGGCTCGGGGCTCAAGGGGACCAGGGCCCCGGGGATCCGCATAATTAACAGTCCATGAAAAATCGGCCTGACGGAATTAAGAGCGTTTCTCGGTATTTTCGTTACGCGCCGCACTTTATATTTTAACCGCGTCAGCAGGGCCGTCCTGGCAGGGCCGGCTGCTCTGCATGAGGCGGGGCGCGGGGCGTGGCGGCGGCGGCCGCGGCCCCGGCCGGGCCCGGACAACGCCGCTGGGGAGGAGCCAAAACCCCCCTCGGGGCTCCGCGGCTCCGCGGCCGCTCGGCGTCTCCGCGGCCACCCGTGTGGTCCGTGGCGGTCCCTGGCGGCCCCCGCCGGGGCTCCCGGTGCCGCAGGGCCCCACACGCGGGGTGCAGTGTCAACCCGACGGCGCCGCACGGCCCGCCTGCTTCTGCGGACCTCGGCATGCACTCCGCTCCGCCCTGCCCTGCTCTCGGTCCGCACATTCATACTGAGTCACGCGCCCCCCCCCCCCCCCCTCCCCTCATTGTCCCGTCTCCGGTGCGCGACGCCTATCACACACGATAAGGCCGTGCTCACCACCCCGCCCGGCCGGCCGGCCGCTCTGCACTGCTGCCTCGGCTCGGCCTCGCCGTTTCGCACGCTTGTGTGTGTGTGTGTGCGCGCATGCATGTGTGCGTGTGTGCGTGCGTGTCTTATGTACGTGTTGAATTGTAAACGATGCTCACTCGGTCAGATAACTCACTCGATAAAGTCACTTATTCCGCGTCCCCGCTGCCCCCCGCCCCCCTCTCTCCTCTGCCCTCGGGTTTATTTTTGCCCTCGGTGCCGTTTCTTTATGGTCCCCGCTCTGTGCCGGGTCCTGGCTGTGCCCCGTGGGGAGCCACACTCATTGCCCGTGTGCCGTGCGGGCCCTGCTGTCCTGCGGGCCCTGCGCTCCGCTGCTGCGCCCGCCTCCGGCCTCCGGCTGCGGACTGCGACGACAGCGTGCCCTCCCCGCTCACCGGCAGAGTTGCGAGCAGAGCAGGGGGCCCCGACCATCTCGGAAACGTTATGACTCATCCGCGGTGCCGGGAGGGGTGCGCCGTGCCGCCGTGCCGCCGTGCCGCCGTCCTCTAACTTTTGGACTGATTAAAACGCCCTCCTCCTCCCCCTCCCCCTCGTCCCGCTCCTCCGGCGCGGGGGCTTGTTGTCGGCCAGGGTCTCGGCAGCAGCAGCAGCAGCAGCAGCAGGGCCGCGGGCTGCGACGCGGCGACGCCCGCAGGTCGCCGCCGTCCGCTTAGCAGTTGCGGCCGTATCGCCGGGCAGAATCTTAATCGACTGCCCGCCGATTCATCAGATTTTAATTAAAACCTTGTTGGCGCGCGCACACACACACACACACGCACGCACAAACACACATACACACACACGGTCTCGCTCGCACAGATATCCATTCGGCGGCGATGTGGCCGGCGGCGGCGCCTGTCCCCCTGTCGCCAGGCAGCCGCGGCCCGTAAAGAAGGGCGCGGCGCGGGTCCGCCACTCATCAGGATGGTAGCAGGCAGGGGGGGCGGTCCCGGGGGCCGACGGGGTGGGTGGCAGTGCAGTGCCTGTAAGGCTCAGAGTACAGGCTCTCTAGGTGGCAGCAGCGGCAGGCCGGGGGTGCACTGCGCCATGACCGCATGCATGTGTGTGTGTGTGCGTGCGTGTGCGTGCGTGCGGCCGCACCATGTAAGTAATCGCTCTATTATCAGTCATCGAGTTTACTGCGGCCGCGCGCACCGCAGAGCTTCGTTCAATTCCCTTTTTGGAAAATGAGAAAAGAGTTTTATATACACGTGGTAGGGGAGAAGGGATTGAGAGGCCGAGGGGGGAGGGAGGGCTGTTCTGGTTTACGACCACCGTGCCAGCAGCGCCGCGCGGCTCAGCGGCTCCCCCGCGGGGCTCCGGGGGGCCCGGGGGGCCCGGGGGCCCCTGCTGGAGTGATGCCACGCGGCTGTACCACCGGGCCGCGCCGGAGCCGTGGCCGCCGTCCACACACACACACACACACACACACACACACACACACACACACGCACACACACACACGCACACACACGCGCAAAACCGCTCTCCTACGATTGCTTCCGTGGGGAGCGAATTGACCGCCGTTTTCGTCATTCGTTCGCCCTCTGTCGTCTGTTCCCGCGGCTTTCGGCGGCGTTCCTTCTCTCTCTCTCTCTCTCGCACCTCCCTGCCGTGCGGCCGACTGTCTCTGTCTGGTGGACCCGTGTCCGCGTCCGCCACGTCGTGCGTGCGCCGTGCGTGCGGACTCGTACGTGCAGACTCGTACGTGCAAATCAGCCGATTAGAATCGCGGCCGCGTTATATGGGGGGGGGGAGGGACGTAAGGCGATAGCCGCGGCCCCTGCGCGCCTCCGTGCGCCGCAGCGTGCAGCGCCGTCATAACCAGTAATGAGTGTGCGGGGACCCGCAGGACCCGCAGGACTCGCAGGACCTGCAGGACCCCGGAGGACTCGCAGCGCTACGGCTCCCCTAATACGTTTTCATTAGGCGACACTCTCTGCAGCACTGCCTGCCTCACACACACACACACACACACACACTGTCGTGCCCGGCCGCCTATCGCCCTCACAAGGCCACGGCGCCCGGCAGGTAGGCAGCCCGGGCCGCCGCGACGCGCGCGTGTCGTGCGGGCCGGCCTACCCCCGCACCGGCGGGCGCTCCGCCACCGCCGCGCCGTCGGCTTGCTGGATTCTCGTATGTCCTTGCGCTAGACAGGGTGCCGCAGCTCTCTCTCTCTCTCTCTCTCTCTCTCTCTCTCTCTGCGCTTGCCGCCGGCTTTCGCCAGAGTCCCCGACGCTCGCAGGGGCGTGCCCAGGGGGGTCGGCAGGGGGAGAAGTGGGGGGGGGGGGGGTAATTAACGGTGCCCTGTGCAAGAGTCCCGCCCCGGCAGGTAATGAGGAGGCCCGGCGGCGCGGGAATGTGATACAGATATCAAACTGGTCTGTAAAACAAGTTTGTAAAGCCGGCGCGCGGGGCGGAGGGCGCACGGCGGGGGGACGGGCGCGACCCTCGGAGCATCACCGGCGGCGGCCACCGCCCCGCGCACGCCCCGCGCACGCCCCGCGCACGCCCCGCGCACGCCCCGCGCGCACCCGCGCCGCAAACCCCACGCGTGGACACGGCACGCGAGCCGACACCCCGCCGATGGAGACGCATCACGCCGTGCGTGCGATAAATGCCGAGACGAAATATGAAAAAGTTTGAGACAAAGACAAACACGTCGCCAACCTTCCGAAACGAATCCAGCGCGGCTCGTCATTCACCCTAACCTCTGAAACAGCCTCGCATAACAGTTTGCCGCGCGCACGTCACGGCAGCAGCGCCTGACGATGGTCACGTTGTCTTGCTCTAGGGACGGGCGGGGCGGCGGCGGCGGAGTGGATGTTGCAGAAGCTGCCGGGCAGGAGGCGGCCGGCGGAGGCCGGGGCTGTAAACGTCGACGCGCGGCCCGCAGCCGGCCCGCCTGCCTCCGCCGCGTACTAATTCACGCGGGTTCCCTCCCGGTTCCCTCCCGGCTGCCTCCCGGCACCCTCAAGAGGCACGCGCCCGGCCGGGATCGCCTCCCGATGACCCCCCGGCCGTTGCGGGCCGCCGCGGGCCTGACCCCGTGCCGGTGCCGGTATGCGAGGCGGGGCGTGGCGGCCGTCGGCACGTAGCCGCGCCGCGCCGGTAGCGAGGACGTGCAGCGAAGCACCTCCCGGCGCGCGGATCACCCGCACTCTCTCACTCACACTAACCCGCCCCTCTCTCTCTCTTTCCTTGTTTCGCAGGTGGTTCTGCCACTTCGACGACGACAACTACGTCAACATCCCGCGGCTGGTGCGGGTGCTGGGCGACTACAGCCCGCAGCAGGACTGGTACCTGGGCAAGCCGAGCACCAAGGCGCCGCTCGAGATCATCAGCCGCGAGAACAAGTCGGTGAGTGACGGACGGGCCGGCTGGAGCCTCCAGGAGCCTCCAGGAGGCTCCAGGGTGCTTGGCCGAGGGCGGCAGTTCTAGTTCAGTTCACTTTCCAGGAAATTCCGGCAGCGTTTGTGACCGCGGACTGTTGCGTTTGCCGTGTCTGCTGCAGCTGCGGCAGCTGGCCCGTGAGTGTGTGTTAATTTGTGTGTGTTTAATTTGTCCGCGCCGTGTATTGCGGCCTCGCCGCCTGCCTCTCTCCGCCGCTGCCGCTGCCGCTCCCAGTCCGTTATAACGCTCAATGTCTGCAGCGGCGGCGGCGGCGGCGCGTGCAGCTCAGCCAGTGAACAGCACAGCACGGCCTCCCTCCAGGCCGAGGCGTTGCCTGGCGCTGCCTGGCGGTGGGGCCCCGCGCGCTCTGTTATTGCGGGCTACGCGGGCTCATGCCCTGGATTACCCTGCCAGGAAGCGGCGGAGGACCGCGGAGTAGAGGCAGGCAAGCCGTAGGCAGCCATAGTCAGTCACAGCCGCTGCCTATAGGCGACTACAGTCAGCCATAGCCACTGCCTATAGGCGACTACAGTCATCCACGGGCAGCTATAGGCAGCCCGCACGCCGCCGCCCCCCGGACCCCGCAGGCAGGGCCGCCCTGCCTCCCCTCCCCTCCCCGGACACAGACGCGGGGCGGGGAGGGGAAGGCGGGACGCTCTGAGACAGCGACAAGACAAGACAAGGCTGCGGCCGCAGGGGAACATGTCGACGGACAATGAGGGGCGCCGGCCGGCCGGCGCAGCGCAGGCGGCGGCGGCAGCAGCAGCATCATGATGAAGGTGGTCATTACGCCGTTTGCCGCTACGAGCAACACTTTTCGGCAATGAATCGCGGCCGGCCGCCGCCGCCGCCGCATCTGCTCCTGCATTCGCACCGTGATTCACTGCGGGGCCGCTCCCCTCCCCTTTATAACCCGCCCCGCCGCCCCGCCGCCCCGCCCCGCGCCCAGCTCGCCTAGTCGGTCGTCATTTTGCGTCGTTGCCCGTGTTTAATGTGTGTTATTTCCTACCCCTCTCTGCTCTGCGGCCGGCGGCGGCGGCGGTACCGCTCTCCCCCCCCCCCCCCCCCGCAAGGGAGAGAGAGAGAGAGAGGGGGGGGGGGGGGGGGGGGAGGGGGAGAGAGAGAAATGCAACAACAACAACAACACTGCAAGCGGGCACAGACAAAGCGCACCACAGGCCTTTCAACGTGAACCTCTTAAATTCAGTGCGCGGTCAGACTCTCTCTCTCCCTCTCTCTCACTCACGCATACGTGCATATGGCACGAGCTGGCTGCCGCCGCTGCCGCGCATGCGCCACGGCTAGAGAGCCGGTCCCAGGCACACTCTATATCTCTGCGCCGCGAGACGATAATCTGTGTGCAGCAGTACAGTAGTGTGGCGCGCACATGGTTTTCTCTCTCTCTCTGTCTTTCTCTCCCTCGTTCTTCTTTTTCTCAGATTTCGCAGATTACGTATACATGACCGTGTGTGTATGTGTGAGAGAGAGAGAGAGAGAGAGAGAGAGAGAGAGAGAGGGAGAGAGAAAGAGGAAGATTAGGAGGATAAAATATACAATTAGAAATAGGGAGAGAAAATATGGTGACGCGGAAACATTTTTCGCGAGGCAGTGGCTGAGGTTAGCGTGTGCACACCCCTCGTCTCGCACAGTGCGCCCTGCAGGTCTGTCTGTCTGTCTGTCTGTCTGTCTGTCTGTCTGCCTGACGAGGTCAGCGGACGAGACAGAGGCGGGGGCAGAGCATGGCAGGGCCGGGGGCAGCCGGGGGCAGCCGGGGGCAGCCGGGGGCGCCCAGCGTACGTCATATAATATTGTTGACGTGTGTAAAGGAGGGAGAGAGAGAGAGGGGGGGGGGAGATATAGGGCTAGTGGGCGAGCAAGAAAAGGATAGGGAATGTGTGTGTGTGAGAGAGAATGAAAATTTATTGGAGACCCCTTGCGTATGTATCGTATCGTACCGTATCCGCAGCCCTGCAGCTACTACTGCTGTCTAACCTTCAGCCGCCCGCCCGCCGCCGCCGCCGCCCACACACGTCCCCGGGCGCGGCAGGCGCTCGGCGTGCGCCCGCCACGCCCCGCCACGCCCCGCCACGCCCCGCCACGCCCCGCCACGCCCCGCCACGCTCCGGCAACGCTGAGTGCTTCGGTTGATCGCGTCGTTGCCGGAGCTTGGCCTGGCCTAAGGGGCGGATTGCTTCGCTCGCCGTAATAAAATCCAATGAGAACGTCTCCTCTCTCTCTCTCTCTCTCTCTCTCTCTCTCTCTCACTCTCCCCTCCGCCCCTATCCGCGCGCTCCTCTTCGTCGCACACCTGTCCTGCCCTCGCCACCCGACTGAGACAAGCATAGAGAACACCTCCGTCGCTGACTCAGGCTTTTCTTAATCAGCCCGCGCTGTCCACCGGCACCGTCCACCCGAGCGCCCGCCGCGCCCCCTGCGTTTAGTTCACCGCCGCGCCGTGCGCTCAAGTTTCCTCAAAACACGTCTCGAAATTCCTATTCCGTGGGCGATTTTTTTTTTAAAACTGCAGAACTGAAGAAAGAAAGAGAGAAAAGGCGACAGGGTGTGAAGGTGTCCGCGGGCGTCGGAATGCCGCGCGGCTCCGCCGGCCCGCCGGGGCCCCGCCCAGTGCGCGCGTCGGCGAAAGACGACACATCGACTCGATCCGCGCAGATCCGAGCGAGCAGCCGCTATCGCGCCGTGCCTCTGGCCTCTGGCCTTCTCCGGGTCGGATTCGCCCTTCACCGCCCCCTCTCGCCCTGACGCCCAGCTCAGCGCGGCGCACTGTATCGCACAGGGCCGCGGCCCCCCGGGGGGCTCCCGGGGGTGTGTTCATCATCACGCATACTGTGGTCAGGGCAATGGGGGGGTTTGTGTGGGCAAGTAAGTACGGAGCCCGGCAGCCCGGGGCCGTCAGGGGCCGTCAGGGGCCGTCAGGGGCCCGGGGCGGCGGCGTGCGAGCGGCACACACTCACACACCTGGGCCCTGTGCCGGCAGGGCCTCGGCCGGGGCACTGCCCCGCGAGCCCCGCGAGCCCCGCTCCGCGCTCCGCTGCCGTCCCTGCGTCACGGACACTGTTTTCACGCACAGGGAGTCGTGGCAGGCGGGCAGACAGGCCGGCCGGCCGGCCGCGGCGCAGCGGACCGAGGCGAAACGAGATCACGCCGGGAGATTCCGGGGCCTGCCGACCAGCCGGGGCTCATTGTGTGAGTGCAGGTGGCGGCTGGCCGGGGCTGGCGGCGGCGTGCTGGACGCGGCCGCGCTGCGGCTGCCTACCCGCGGCGGCACACGGCGCCCTCCCGTGGGACCTCTGCCCTCATTATCGCGCCGGCTCAACTACATTACTATCTTTTCTTCTCGCGGCAATAATATAATCCATCCCCACCCTTGCGAACACAATGGCGGCGGGCGGCGGCTTGTGGCCGACTCCGGCGGAAGCCGCGAGCCGCGCTGCGCTCCGCACCGACGCCGCCTTTCGTTTCACCACGCTCTCCGCCTGTATGGCGCTATTACTTCTCGTCCATTCCCACGTGTCGCTCCCACGTGTGTTTGTGTGTGTGTGTGACGCTGCAAGAGGGCCCGCCGGAACACCCCCGTAACTCTGTTGCCGCCGCCGCTCGGACGGCGCGGAGGCGCTGCGACGCGTCGTGCCGGCCAGCACCGCTTCCCTCCGCGCTCCGCGTTCGCCGCTCGCGGTACAAACTGGAATGGCCACTTGTCTGATCGGACAGGTGCTCCGCTCCGCGGGCTCCGCGGGCCCCGCGACGCTGCGGATCCGCCGGGCCGCCGCCGCTGTCGCTGTCACCCCGCGTGCGGATCGCCAGCCAGCCGGCTCCGGACACAAATGCCCGAATCAGCGCGGAGCGAGCGGACACGCCGCCGCTGCGGGGCCACCGCAGGCCCCGGAGGGAGGCCCCGGAGGGAGGCCCCGGAGGGAGGCCCCGGAGGGAGGCCCCGGAGGGAGGCCCCGGAGGGAGGCCCCGGAGGAAGGCCCCGGAGGGAGGCCCCGGAGGCCACGCCACAGTTCCTCATATTATCCCCCGCCACTCCGCTGCCGCCGGCCCGCCCTGCCCGTCCCCGCCGCCCTCCAGACGACGTGCGCTTGACATGCGCGGGTCGGCGGCACCGTGACGGGCCGAGGCCGCGGCCGTCGGCTCGCGGCGTTATCAGCGATCTCTCTCTCCCTCTCTCTCTCTCCCTCTCTCTCTCTCTCTCTCTCTCTCTCTCTCTCTCTCTCTCTCTCTCTCTCTCTCTCTCCCCGTCTGCGGGTCCTCCCACGACGGCGCCGCCCCGGGGGGTGGGCGGGGGCGAGAGCGGCGAGGGCCGAGGGCTGGTCCATTATTTACAATTAGTCGCAGGTGAGCGCCGGGCAGCGCCGGGCACTTCCCCTCCACTCATTACCCGCGCCGCGCTCGCCCCCTGCATACGGATCAGCAGCCCGTGTAGGTCCGCCCGCCGCCCGGCCCCGCCCACCTGCCGTGCCGCCGCCGAGGGCCCGAGGACACGGCCGTGCCGGTGCCGCCTTGTCACTCGTGAGCCTCGCCCGATCTCTCAATCGATCCCCTTCGGATGGCCCGCTGGATCGATAGGCCCCGTCGTCTGGCCCCGCTGCTGCGGCCGCCGCCTGTCCTGGGCAGCCGGGTCGATGTCTCGATTCCATCGACTCAAATAATGGGCGGCGCGGGAGTGCCGACGGCGGGGCGCGCACGTATGACAGGGGCGGCCCTCACGGACACGACGGGGTCCGCGACGTCCGACGGGGACAAATGGGCGACGCGGTGCTGCGCCGCCTGCGCCGCCCGGCCTCCTCACCCGACCCCCGGTGTGCCCCGGGGTGCCGGCCGTGCCCCCGCCGCCTCGCCCGGGTCGTCACGCCGCCGCCCTGATCCTGATCGAACGGTGTAGAGTTTCGGCCCTCGCCGACGACGGGCGGGCGACGACGACGACGACGCGACGGGGCCCGGCGCCCACCAGGATCGTCCGGGGCGCCGCCGTCGGGGCCCTCCCTGACCCCGCTGTATAACCTTTTCGGTTGGCCGCCCGTGTGACCCCGGTGTGTGGGCCTTGCGGGCCGCAGCCCTGGCCGTGGGACCCGGCGTGCGTTCATGTCCATGCCCCGGCCGCGCGCAGCAGCAGCAGCAGCGGAAGCACGCAAGGGGGAAGGGCGGCGGCAGCGCGGCCCGAACCCCTTTTCGGGCGCTCTCCGGGCTCCGCCGGGCTCTGTGGTTATTGCGGGACGCGATGACCACTGCCGCCGCCTCTGCCGGTAATGGCAATGGCTGTTGCAGCCCGGCTGCTCTTTTCCAAACACGGCGTACAAAATTTTATCCTTTTATTTTCCTGTGTGTATGTGTGTGTGTGTGTGAGAGAGAGAGGCGAGAGAGTGTGTGTTTTTTATTTTGTGAATCCTGGGCGGCAATTAAAATAATTGCAAATATATAATGTTTGGCCGCGGACGGTTTTTGGCGGTGTACTCTGGATGCGCCGTGTATGCAGAAGGCCTTGCTGCTGGTGCCGCTGGCGGTACCTCTCGCTGTAATTGTGTCCGGTGCCCACTACGGCAGTGCGGTGCGGTGCGGCCGCCGCGGGTCCCTCTTGGTCCCTCTCCTCTCCAACTCGCTGTTCTCATGCCGACCCTGTTGTTCTTGTTGTTGCAGCAGAAGATCTCCTTCTGGTTCGCCACGGGGGGCGCCGGCTTCTGCCTCAGCCGGGCGCTGGCCCTCAAGATGCTGCCAGTCGCGGGGTGAGTCTTGAGTCCGCTTCCATTAATCGCCGTGTGACCGCACCGCGCGCGGGCTATTCTGCCCTTGCGCGTCTAAAAAAAAATTAATTAAAAAATGAAACGAGAACGCGACGCGTGTATCCGAATTTCGCCCGGCAGCTTAACGACCCCTCGATAGGGGAGGGAGAGGGGAGGAGAATGAGGCCGGGAAGGATTTCGTGAGTCCGCGAACGCCGGCCGGCCTTGTTAAAATACCTGGCCTGTCGTTTCCGCCCTTGAGGGAAGGAAAGGAGTCTGGGCTTTTGTGCGACCGCCTGCCCACCTGTCGGGTCGGGGGGCGCAACACGCGCCGCGGGGGGTGGGGGGGGGGGGGGGGGGGGGGAGGCGTGACAGCCCGGGCAGCGCCGCCGGCGGCAGGTACCCGGAGGTGCCCGGAGGTACCCGGGGGCCGCGGCCGAAACCATACTGCACACGCGAATCCTGAAGGGGGCGGGGCGGGGCGGCAGGAAGGCGCAAAAAAAGGGCGATTATACAGTGGGGTCCGATCGTGCCTTGGGGCCGCTGGCACCAAAGCACAACGTTCTGTGTATATCTCTCTCTGTCTTTGCTTATCGACTGAACTATATAGGATTGGGACAGGGGTACGCAGGGCGGCGCGCTGGGGCCAGGTGGCCGGGCGTGTCGTGTGGGGGCGTGCGCGGTGCGTGCGCGGGGCGTGTCGGAGGCCGGCTGCTACCGGGCACCGTGTCCGGGCGGCCCGGGCGGCCCCCGTGTGGGGCGGCGGCCCGGGCATGCGCGGTGACAAGACGGAATTCGGGTGTCGTCCGAGCGGCGTCCGAGAAGCGCGCGTTCGATCCCCCCGCCCCGTCCCGCCCCCCAGGTCCCTGGTCCCCCCGTGCGGCGCGGCGGCGGCGCGGGCCCCCCGAAGAATTCCCTAATGAGCACTCGGACACAACCCAAATCAAGGATCGAGAGCCGCAAACGCCAACCAGGCGGCGCATTTTGGAAGAATTTTAGTTGGGTCCTTCTGCGGCGGCGGCGGGGAGTGTGTGGCCGGGGGACCGCCGCCCGCCGCCGTGGCCGAGTTATTCACTGATTGGAAGCAGATTCCGCGCGGCGCGACTCGGTATGCGAAATTTATGTGTGGCCGGGTGGTTTTGTCATTCGTCTCGATTCGTCCCCCGGTGCCCCCCGGACGGCCTCTGCTCTGCCGCCGCCGGCCCGACCCTTAGCCGCCCTCCTCCCCCTTCTCCTCCCGTCCACTCATTTCCTCTTCCCGTTGTTGTTGCAGGGGCGGCAAGTTCATCAGCATCGGCGAGAAGATACGCCTGCCGGATGACGTCACCATGGGTTACGTTATCGGTAAGTAATCAGCACTTCCACCCCCGGGGAAAAATTGGGCGACGTGTGAATGTCGATAGCGGGCATTATTCCGGCCGGGGCCGGGGAGGGGCAGGAGGGAGGGAGGGAGGAAGGGAGGGGGAGGGGGCAGCGGAGGCGAGCGCGGAGGCAAGCGGGGTCTAATTGAAAGGGCCCGGGCCTCACTGTGTCCGCGTGAGAGGCACCCCTTCAGCCCGGCCTCCGCTGCCTCCGCCTGGACTCCTCGACTGGACTGAGGTGGGGAGGTCCGGTGTCAGGAGGGCAGGGGGAGGGGGGGGGGGAGGGTATCGTAAGCGTTAACAATCAAGTAGTAGTCCTTATTTTATTTTATTTTTTTATCGGGCGCATGCCGAGCTGCCTGATTTTTCTCCCGCCTCGGCCGGCCGGCCCAGCGAGGGGCCCCGCGCGGGGCGCCCCCCCTCGACCGTGTAAGCCGTGTGGTGCGCGTCTGGTCGTCCCGGGCAGCCCTGGCCGTCCGTCCGGGGGTCCCGGCCGGTCCCCCCGCCCCCCCCGGGGCCCACGGGCGGATCACTCGACGCGGACGGCTTTGGTCTTTGAGAAGACGTCGCAGAGGAGGCTCGGGGCTTCTGCTATCGCCGAGTGGCCGCACCGCGCACCGGCGGCGACAGCGCGGGGCAGGGCGCGGGGCGGCCCGCCAGCCGCCAGCCCGGCCGGCGACGCGGTTTGCGGCGCGATGCTCGTATTTCAAGACGTGCTTAATTGGACCAGTCGTCGTCTGCTGGAGGCAGGCCGAAGCAAGTCCGGGGGGCCGGAGGGGGGGGGGGGGGGGGGGGGGAGGGATCAGCCCTGCCCTGACGAGTCTGGGCCGGGCCAAAACCGAGGAAAGAACGGAGGCCCTGCCCTGTCCCGCTGCCGAAACTGCGTTCGAATTGGTCCGGAGAGCTTTGCGGCCGCCGCGCCGCTTCGCACGCCGCCGCCCCGGTCCCAGCCTCCCAGGCCTTTTCATCGCAGGGACACGCCGCAATCGAACATAAACCGTGGGCTTTATACAACGGCGATGCGACTTTTAATATCCCCCAAAGATTAGTTTCTTTAATTTGTTTATTTTTGTTCTGATGTGTCGTCTCTCCGCCAAGCATCTGTATGCGGGCTCGGAAAGAGTTTCGTTAATGAAGGGGGAGTTGATGAGATTAGGAGGAAGAGGGGGGGGGGGGGCGGGGAATGCCGTTTTGTTGAGTTGTGCGAGTTAGGCAGTTGATTTTATCGTGTTTGCCCGGTTGATGGAGCGCGGACAGCGTTTTGTTTTCCACTTTTCCATTCCTCATGGAGTGACTTCTTTTGTTCCAGAGCACCTCCTGAGGAAACCGCTGACCGTGATCGACCAGTTCCACTCGCATTTTGAACCAATGAAGTTCATAAGACAGGAGACGATGCACGAACAGGTGAGGTCTCCGCCCTTCTGCCTATCTATAAATTGTGGAAGTCAACTAAATTTGAAACCGTCTTTTTTCGTCTCTTTGCAGATCACTTTCAGCTACTCCCGCTACAGCAAAAATGAAGTCAATGTTCTTAAAGTGGATGGCTTCGACTCAAGACTTGACCCTACAAGGTTAGTGCTTTGATATTCTGGGTAACTTTTAGGAAAATTCGGTCCCAAGATTTTAATACTTTCAATTTTTGAAAAAAAATTCCATTACAACTTTTAACACCTTTTAAATTTTTTCTCTTTTCTGTGCAGATTTTTGTCGCTGCATTGCCTGCTGTTCTCCTACTTAAGTTTCTGCCCTAGGTGATGCAGTTCCCTATATGTAGTCAGATCTGAACCACAGGTGATGCACAAGAGAACAAATCAAAGTTATCGCAAATTAGTGATTCATTACAAATCATTGGTTTCATTCTTTATTGCATAATTTGTTCATGGGTATGACACACCCAGATATTATAATTTCCCCCATGTATTTCACAAATTTTTTTCTTGATGTTTTTGATATTGTGAAATAGACTTTAGTCAGTCTGCCTAGTCATTTATGGGCAGGCATAAGGAAACAACAACAACAAAAAAAGGAACTACAGCAGAAGAACAATCAAACAAGTGGGAAGTTTTTAACTGTGATCACCCTCAGTCCTCTGTGTATGCATTGCTTGCTTTTGCAATGATGTGTCTCCACATAGTACTGTTATATAGGTTTTTTTTTATGGCATTGTTTTCAAAGTTCTGTGACCATGTATTTAGTTGTTAAAATTTTAGATGTTTTCCAAGGGTGCGGTTCTAAACTAGTCCCCCTTCATGGTGCTCAACATTGTTTTAATTGAAGGTTGCTTTATGAAGCTCGATTCTAGCTCTATTTATTTTATATGTAGTGTAGAAGCTTATTGTTGATTTTAAATTTATAACACATATTTGTGTTAGTAAGATAGGAAGCAGCTCACACAACATGCATGATGCTGTGTTTTAAGTTACCAATTCTGAAGAGGGATTATGCGACCTCTAGAAAAATGTAATGATTATTAGCTTGACTTTGTTGAATGTATTTTTTGATTGAAGAAGAATGTGCGATTTGGTCCCCTTTGCCTTTTTTCATGAATTTCAAGGCAAAGGGATAGGTGTTTCATTTGGAAGTTGTGATGATTAAATGATCTATTGAGCAATTCATTTATTTAATGTTAAGAGGGGGAGGGGAGGGGTGGGTGTGAACTCTTTTAGAAAATGACAACACTTCTTTGAGAGGTATTTTGTTACTTGGTAGATGCTCACTACAAGTAAGGTTGATTGTAATTTATAGTAGAAGAGATAGATTTTCCACTTGTGCCATACTGTTATGATTTGTAATCTCTAATAGTAACTGTAAATACTTGTACATACAAATGCAATATTGTAAAATTTGTACAGCTGAAGCAATGAAAACTTCTTAATTTTGAAAATTGCAGTTGGTGCATGCCTATTCCCCTCTCCCTTTCCCCTCACCTCATAACATGGTACATCAGAGATGAAAGAGTAAGCGAAAAAAAAAAAAATAGACAATATCAATTTACTCATATTTATTAATCTGAAAATAACACATTACCTGATGGCTGTCCACAGCCAAGTTCAAATGTGCATTTCAAAACAGCAGATACTACAGTCTTTATTTCCAGCGGTTGAAATACAGAACCGAAAAGATAGTTTCATAATTGGAACAGGTTATTACAGTATGAACCAAACATCTTACTGTCTTTCAAATTCCATGAGAATAAAAATAGAGTCAACAGAAACACTGGAATGATGTTCATACAATCATATTAAGGAACAATCATACTGGCAGATATTCAGTCATTCACAGGCACAAGGCAAGAAATATCACTCACATACTGCACCACATTAGCTAAGAAGGAAAACAGAAGAACAGAAAATCAGAAATTATTGCATATCATAAATAAGAAAGCCTGGACATTGGATTGTAAATTATCAGTCAAAATCTAAAAATACGTAAGTACGACAGAAGCAAAATTGAAGAAAGCAAATTGCCTATTTTTCTCTGATACTTGCGTCTTTGATAGCAGAATCTGAATAGGGATATTTCTCAACTACAAGCTCAGCAAATTAGTCTGATCAAAATGTACAAATAAAAATAGGAAGATGCACTGCAGACGTGATGTTACAAAAGAATTGAGAAGAACGGAAGAGCAAATACAAAGCCCCACACAACTGTTGAGGATGTAAATTAAATAATGAGTACTGTCTCTTTAAGAATTCAGCTCTACAAAATGGCACACAAATTCCTTTGATAAAACACTGAAAAAAAAAAATAATTCCAACACACTGCAAACCTGGCCCACACCCTATTTCACTTGAAAAAAAAAAGTGAACCAGAACAAAAGTAAATTTAATGACATAATGTTCACTCATACTCAGCAATGAGCACCATCATATAAACACCAACCAGTAGTGCAATGATTTCTTTCACAGACTGCCAGAACTTTGTATCCACAAGAAGTTCAGGAATTACAGTTACAGTTGCCACATAGATGAAGCCACCTGCAGTAAATGGCAAAATCCAAGAGATTCCTGCACCACCTGAAAGCACAACAGAATATTTATGATTTCTACAGAGATATGAGACATAAGATACAGACACAGAGACGGACACATACCTGCACCCTGAACAAGCAAGGAGGTTACTGTTCCTGACAGAGCTCCCAAGGCGGTAACAAGCTGGAGCATCATTGCCTGAAACACAAAGAACAAATTGCATTGTAAAAATGATCAACAAGGGTACAAACATCGGCAACATAGTATTTTTATTGAACTTACTTTTCTTCTGGAGCATCCTGACTGAATGAGGATGGCAAAATCTCCTATTTCATGGGGCACTTCATGAAAAAGAATGGTAACAGTGGTGACAATTCCAACGTTTCGTCCAGCAAGGTATGAAGCTCCAATTGCTAATCCATCAGTGAAATTATGGGCAAAGTCCGCAGCTAGGTTTAAGTATGCTGAAACTCGGATATCTTCATCTGAAACCAGCAATGAAAAAATTTTGTGAATTGATTCAGACAATTGCATTAATCCAAGTAATTTTTAGTTGAGAATAACTTTACTGTACCTGGTTGTTTCTTGGACACTTCTTTCTCCTTTGATTTTCCTTTGGCAGATCCTGAATCTTTGGAATCTTTAACTGCTTTGGTGTCAGTTTCCTTAGTAGATGGTTTGGAGTGACCATGAGAGTGACCGTGATCACCCTTCACCAAACGGACAAACTTTTCGACCATGAGGAATACAAGAATTCCTCCCAAAACAGATAGGCCAACACTCATATCATGACCACCATGTCCTTCTCCATGGCTGTGACTGTGGCCGTGGTTGTGGCTATGACCATGCCCATCATCATGTTCATCATGACTATGGGGAGTTAGGGCATGAGGAATCAAGTGCAAGAAGGCATCACCAAGAAGCCCTCCAGATGCAAATGCTAGCAGAATCTTCAGCAGGGGCTCCCTTTCAGGGGATCCATCGAGCGGCACGAAATACAGAATCAGGAAGGGTGCCACACTGATCAGCAGCGTAGACCCAATGGCGTCCATCCATATAGATGATGAGGACGGAGCAGGTACAGGATTACTCATCTTTGGTTGGGCGGGCTGCCCAGTGCCCACAGGCTCTTTCACTACTTGCTGCGGAGGCGCTTCATTAGCTGCTCTTGAGTACTTAAACGACGGCTTCTCTGGGCTATGATCATGATTGTGATCATGATGATGGTGGTGGTGGTGGTGGTGATCGTGGTCACCGTGAGAATGTCCATGACTCTTAACTAATGTAGGGAAACTGAGGAATATCAATACACATAAAGCGGCTAAACAAATATTCACTAACAATTGTTTGGTTATGAAAGATCCCTTTTCCATTGCAGCGGTTGCGCTCTGGTCTGACTGACGGCCTGTCCTTTCCTTCGTCATTCTCACAGATTTGGTGCAAAACAAAGGGTGACTCTTCTCAAAACATCGAGTTGAGAAGCTGGCAGTTGACGAGTGAGTTGAGCTTTATCACAAACAATCACAAAAGCCGACGACAGCAGAAAGTGTTGTGTGGCAGTCAGTGGCAGTCAGAATTTCAAATCGCACTCACTGGGGGCGCTGCTGTCAAATATGGTCTGATGGTGTGAATGTGGCTTACAGCAGAGATCAGACCCGGATGTTGACCAAAATGCACAGCAGCGCTGAAGCGCGGCAAAACGGCAATCTCTGCTGTAACCCACAGCCCACAGGCCCACAGTGTATCACAGTGCAAATAAACGGTTTGCTCACTACTTGCACGTCATGTAGTGCAAATAACGGCCGAAAGAGTACATGTCGTGCGTGCCAGTATCATCAAGCAACGTGCGTGAAAATATCAACAGCTAATCATGGTATGTTTCCCTTCGATTGAGAGGGAGATTAGTGTATTTCGGCTTGTCCAATTAAGTCGTAGTGCTCAGTGTCTACGAATAATAACCACAGAGCCTCCACCACTACACCCATCTCCTAAATCATGCTTTTAAAGTCATTCTTAACCTACAAGTCTCCTATGCTTTCTGCTGCGTCTGGTAAACATTTCCAGAATATATTAAATTTTAACGTCTCTTTGCCATTGTATTTCTGTGTTCCACTTTCCCGTTTCTGGTCTCTTATTGTAGTTTATAGTGTTCTTATACTGTCTTATTTTTTTCCAGGGGATATCACAAGAGCCACGGAAGATGAGTTCCGTTAAACTCAGCAATAAAAATAAGCAAGGCAAAAGCAGGCAGGGTAAGGCAAATGGCCGCCAAAGCAAGAAAACAGCAGCCAAGGCCCAAGCCAAGGGCCAGGCAAATCAACTTTACAACTTCAAAATTCCACTTGTCAGAAATAAAATTCAGAGTGAAGGTGGGGAAGAAGTGGACAAAGAAGACAATGAAGATAAAGATGATGCTGTAGAAAAAGACCAGCTTGAGATTTTAAGACAATCAATGTCAAAACGCAGCTACAAACTTCTTGAGAAAATTCGAGCGCCCATGTAAGTGACAGTTATTGTTGTGCATATGTGTTTAAATTTTTTAACTCACTATTAGTAAGACTTATTCTTGTTTAGACCCTGTAAGAAAATGAAAATGGACAATAATGAAGGAGAAGCTGAAGAGGATGGTGCTGAGGATGATGCAGAAAATGATGGTGCAGAAGATGATGGGGCTGAAGACGATGGTGCTGAAGATGATAGTGCTGAAGATGATGATGAAGATGATGATGTTGAAAGCGCATACTATGCTGATAATAATACAGAAGGGAAACATAAGAAGTTAATGCTGCCCATTAAGACATCCAAAGGGTTGGTGGTGAGAGAAATCGAAGTTGATGGTAATGATTATTTTTACAATACTCTGTCATTTGTAGTGTGTTGAGTTCATACATTTGACCCAAGCTTCTATTCCAGATGTTGCCGAACCTGATGCCGAAGCTGAGGTGGAGGAAGAACAAAGCGACAGTGAAAATGATCCAGAAAGTAGTAAAGCTTCTGAAGACAACGCAATTTCAACTGCCGAATTACTTGCTTGTAGGGAAGAAATTTTAAAGCAGCGCAAATTGCGTATTGGAATATTGTGCAGTGGTCTCTTAGAAAACCCTGAAGGCCGGGTAATTTTTTTAAAATGAAATAGAGTGTGGGAATTCCCTGAGTGTTGTTTTTTATTTGGTTCTTTCCTTGGTCTACAGTTAGGTAATTTCCGGCATCTTCTGAAAATGATGGATGAGGATATTCCAGAAGTGAAATTGACTGTCAGAAAGTTGGTCACTGTCTCACTTCTTGAAGTATTTAAAGATGTTTTACCAACTTATCTTATACATGTCATTGATGATAAATCCGTCAAAAGTCAGTAATCTTAATAGGTGAAGTGACTTTCTGGGTATTTAATAATATTACTTAATAATATGCATTCTTTTTAATCTTGTAGTGAAAAAGGAAACCTTAGAAATTAAGAGGTATGAAGGGGGCCTGCTGGATGCCTACAAAACGTATCTTACCAAACTAGAGGACTCAACAAAATGTCTTATTGCCAAAAGGAAGAAAACAAATGCCAAGGTATGTCTTTGCTTTTCTAGAGATGTCTGGAATATACATGTTAATAATGACTGATCTGGAAATGTTATGTCTGTCCATTCAGGGTGCTGTCCAGCTTGGAGAGCTTGCAGCTAAATGTATGGCAGATTTATTTGTCAACAACCCCTATTTCAACTTCTCTGTAAACCTAGCTCAGTGTCTTGTGAAATTTTTGGACAATTCCTTTGAGAGTGTTCGGAACATAGCAAAGGAAGCGATTCAGAGGGTTTTTAAAGAAGATAAACGAGGGTCTATGACATTGCAGGTTGGTTCCCTAAATTGATTTTCTGACAACTGTCATATCATGAGTTCGGAGATAACCTGATATAACATTTTGTTTGTTAGATTGTGAGGCGTATTAATGCATTAGTGAAGAATCGTGAACAAATTGCGAATACCGAAGTACTTGAAGTTCTGCTTGCTCTTCGTATCAAAGACATTAACTTAGACAAGGAGAAAGAGGATTTCATTGAACAAGAAAAGGCAAAGGCAAAGAAAATGAGGCTTCTTGCCAACACATCTAGGAGAGAT
The DNA here is from genome assembly GCA_026979955.1 of Megalurothrips usitatus. Lineage (NCBI taxonomy): Eukaryota > Metazoa > Arthropoda > Insecta > Thysanoptera > Thripidae > Megalurothrips > Megalurothrips usitatus. The sequence continues at coordinate 15,318,948 of CM049593.1, forward strand.
AAAAAGGTATAAGGCTGACTCTTTTTGAAGGTCCTTTTTATTCTTTAAAATATTTATTAACTAATTCTACTTTGTTGGTTGATATTTTCTATGTAGAGAGAAAAGAAGATGAAGGAGCTGGAGAGAGACCTTCAGGCAACTAACGCTGAAGAGGATAGAGAGCGAAAGCACAAAGACTTGACTGAAGTTGTTAAAGTTGTTTTCATGATCTATTTTCGCATACTAAAGAAAGAACCAAATTCCAGGCTCCTCTCTGTTGCCCTTGAGGGACTAGCAAAGTATGATTACTGCTTATTTTTATTTATCATTTTGTACATTGTATTATTCTATAGCCAAACTGCTCTCTTTTTAGGTTTTCATCCTGCATTAATTTGGATTATTATCATGACTTGGTGAATGCTTTGGATGAACTTATGTCTTATGGAGATCTGAAGTACAGAGATCAACTTCATATTGTCCAAACGGTGTTTACTATTCTCTCTGGGCAAGGAGAAATGTTAACTATTGATCCTCGTAGGTTCTACACTTATCTTTACCGCAATATGCTGAATATCCATGCTGGTGAGAATAACTGCTTTGATTCCTTTGTATTTTTTCTGACTGGAGAATCTCATACCTTTCTGATTTCATACTTTCTACTTTTGATCAGGTGTAACGCATCCAGATATGATGATATTGGTGCGAGCGATCGATTATATGATGATTAAGCGTAGGAAAAAGATCACCCAGGAAAGGGCTTATGCGTTTACAAAGCGCTTGTCCACCTTGGCACTGCAGCTTTTACACAATGGGTCTCTATCCTGCCTTTCTCTTATCAAAACAGTACTTCAAGTAGGTCCTAATCAATTTTTTCCCCCATCTTGTATTGTATACTGCATTCTAATTACTCACGGTTTCCACTTGGTTCCAGTTAAATAAATCCATAGATTTACTTCTTGATGTTGACAAATCCTTTGGACAAGGTATATATGACCCTCTTCTGCAAGAACCAGAGTATTGCAATGCTGGAAACTCTACCCTCTGGGAATTGTCCCTTCTCCAGGTAACAATCATCCAAAACTGTAATTCTACTGAATTCTACTGAATTGCTGACTCCCAATAAGCATTTCTAACCAATGTAAAATTTTGCAGCGACATTATCATCCACTTGTCCAGCAGTATTCCAATTTTGTGTCTGCTGGTGCCCCTGAGACTGGGACCTCTAGCTTACCTGTGGAATTTGCTAAATTGTAAGACAATTCTGCATGTTTTAAAGTTTTTTTTTTTTTTTTTTTTTTAAATAAAGTGGGGGACTTGAAATTTATGGTGATCAACATTTTCCTCCCCTTTACAGATCTGCCGAAGAATTTTTCACTGACTACGATGGAAGCAAAATGGCCTTCAAACCAGCTATTCCCCCACCTAAAAAAGTTGAACCTAAGCAAAGACCTTCAAAGTACTACATTGCTAATACATCACTGGATCAGCAAATCAAGACTGTTTTGGACTCAATACCCTCAACTGGAAATTTCTTTAAAGCTTTGAAGAGATCAGTCTAACATGTTTTGCTAGTATTTATGGATGTTATGATTGGTTGTAAATTGTATATTTTTCTTTACCACAAATACACAAGTTTAGCAAGATTCAATCTCATTTATTCCATTCCTTCACTTGCTAAGTTGAACTGGGCCAAAACACCAGCAACTCTGCTCACTAAGTCACAGAAGGAGGGATCCAGAATACACATGTGAAGTGTTTCCTCCAGAGGAAAATCAGTTGGGATTGGGTTGGGGCCTGCACAGACACAGTCGTGAATCACTTTTTACAGCTAACGTGTAGCTCACCAAAGAACTAATAAAAATTTCTTTGAATCTATAGTTGCTTGACTTACTGGGGATACACTCAGCCGGTGTGGTCTGCAACAGTCGTTGAAACATTAGTCCGACTGGTGTAGGAACATTATCTTCTGGTTCTGAAACAAAGAGGATTTATAATCATGCCTTCAGGCTGACACTTTGCCTGAGACATAAACAGGAACTGTGCTAATTCTCACTTGTTACATCCTTCACTGGGAGATACACTTGTAGAAATTTCATACAGTCCTGAGCTGCCAAAACTGACATAAATCTAATCTTGAATTTACGTGCAGTGCTCTGCAACAAATAATTAGGGTATATTTGGATGTCAAACCTCCATTAGTTTTCTACAAACAAACTCCATAGTACTTTACTTGATACCGTGCTGCAACTAGCAGAGTATCACTTTTCACGAGAGCATGAGTCTGAGAATGGGCAGTCAGGGGAATAGACTCCAAAACTGTCCCACTCTGAATAAGCATCAGCTGACCCGTCTGGGAAAAAGATACGCCTTTAGAGCCGGGAAGTTATTGGGAGTATTGATAACAGGGTAAAAGACTCACTTTTGCATGCAGAGTGAACTGCCCAGAGCCATCGTCCACATTTATCCAAGTCGACCCTTCTCGACGGCAGTAACGCTGTACCGGCCACGACTTGGGGACGGGGTTGAGTCCTTCGTAACTCGCCTTAAGCAAGTGAAATTCAATTATGAGTTTTCAACTAACATTAACAAGAGTAACATAACCCTTTAGATCGTTTCCGTAACTTACCATAGCTTACGACTGTATCAGAGTTTGAGGTCTCTGGCAACCGTTAATGTTACGAGACAATTTAAAGAACAAGCTTCCCGCTCCCGAGGCACTATATGCAGCCACTGGAGCGCTATTCACACTTCAGCAAGTCACGTGATCAGAAGTTTGACTTCCCTGTGGCGTGCACGATGGGATGCCTACCCTGTAGGCGGGAGCATACGCATGTACTTGAACGGAGCCGTGCATAACGTGGCTCACTGGACGGACATAAAGGCATCAGCACTAATCAGCATTTTTTTTTCCGTGGAATTCAGCTGACAAACAGGGCACCGTAAGAGTGAATTTTAATTATGTAATCCCCTCATCCAGTCCAGTTGTCATTCCGGTTTCTTTTATTTTTCTATTGAAAGGTATAAGATAATGCTTCATTTTACTTTTATGATAAATGGGTGCGTGGGTTAAGAAGTTGTAAAGCATACAGAAAAGAGCTCAAAATAATTTATTTGTGTATCCTAAAACAGGAGGATGCAACAAAAAATAGAAAATAAATAGTACTTGATATAGAATGAGTACAAATTCTACAAAATAGGTGAAACAAAAGACGTGAACTGGCCCAGATTGGCTAATGATGCCAGAGATCAAAGCAGTCAATAAAGAACAAAAAAAGAATAGGAATGTTGCTGAATGTGAACAACAAGTATTTTGAAACAAAACAAAAAAAAAAAAAAGAAAAAAAGAAACAGCAGGTAGTCAGTACACAAAGACAAGTTGAAGTATATAAGAAAGGGTAACACTATTCAAAGTCACAGATTCTTATGCAGTAAAACAGAAGAGTACCATTAATAGCAGGGTAGCACAAGAACAGGTCAACATACATTATAAAACTATCTACTCGTTTTTTTGGCAGGAATGACTCCTTTCAGCCTGAAATTGAACTCTACCACTCAGAGTCAGAGTCTCTATTTCCCTGAACTTCTGCATTATTGGAAACCTCACTGTCTGTTAGATTTAAATCATCTAATGGATTTTTCGGGCTTGCATTTTCTTCAGATAACACTTTTTCTTCTTCCTTCTTGCACCCTGGTGATGTCTCTGTTGCACAAGCCTCCTTCTCCTCTGGTTTCTTGCTTGGATTCTCTTCTAGAGTATTGGTATTGAAACCGGACTTTGTACCATCACAGTCACAAGAACATTGTGATGCTACTTCAAGGGATGGGCACTGATGTTTAAGTTGCACCTCAGCTTCTCTGACACAGATGCTATCTTCTTTGACACAATAGCACTCAACAAAACTTACTTTCTTTAAATTGGGTAGCAACTCCTTGTTCCGCTTAATCACAACTGACACACAATGCCCACTCATCTCATTCAGGAAAAGGCGCTCTACACCTGACGCCACCTCAAGGATTGCCATAATGTCTTTGGCTGACAAATCCATACACACGAGGCTTAATAGATTGATCCTCGGGCGGCCTTTGAGCAGGCTTAAGAGAAGCTTTACATGTTCAGAACCCCCACTTATCATCTTAACTGATGTCAGATTGGGAAAAACCGTAGACTTTGAGAATGATGGTACCACATTTACAATTTCTTTAGCCGTCTCTTCTACACAATCAATTATAAGAGTGTCTAGCATTTCACATTTTTCCAGAAATTTGACTTCTTTACAGAATGGAACCTGAACTGAATCCAGCTTGTGACACTTGGCGAGAGCTTTAACTTCACCCCTGAAAAGTTCAACCGATGTTGTGGCAAGGTAGACCTCTATCCAATTTGGATTCATGGTGATGAGCTTTTGAACAGTGTGCATGTCTTCATAGCTACAATCTTGTACATCAAGAACTTGGAGACTTTTCCAGCAAGGGGAATTTTTTCTGAATGTACCTTTGCAGTAGAACAAAGCTGAACCATCCACAACTAAATGTTTTAATTTGGACAAGCCTTGAATGTGACTCCACAGCCGTTTCACATCAGAATCGGTGTATGGAGTGTATGTGTCGGTAATGGCCAATTTCTCAACACAATTCTTGTATTTATCAAGAAGAAAAAACATGCTAACTGGTGGCATATTATCATAGATAAAGTGCATAGCAGTGATTTCATGGGGTATGGTTTTTTTTAGCTCTAAATTAAATTCATTTCCCTCATGCCAGTCCAACTCAGCAGTAAGGGCACACAATCTCGGTGCCATCTTAAAGCATTTGTAGAAGAGTTTCTTCTTAGAATCTGACATGTATGGGTCATAACTAAGATGCATGTCTTTCCAGAGATCCTCCGACATTGCGAGACGCCCCCATCTTTTGCAAACCTGTGGAACCAGAAACGCTATCCCCGGCACACCAATGTACTTGAAGATCCTGACAACAAGATGGTCTGGGAGAGCGTCCAGGAAACACACCTAAAAATAAAGCACACGCTAACTGAAAAGTTCTTTGGCAACACTCACAAAATTTTATACCTAAACAAAAAACAAGGATACACAAAAAACCATAATTCATCCACTTACAGAGTTGACAGCGTCCGCGCCGCGGCCAGTGCGTGGGTCAGTGTCTGGAACTGCGTCTGGAACTGCATCTGGAACTGCATCTGGAACGGCGTCGCCCGCGGCCGGCTGCCCGGCGCCGCCGCCCTCCTTCCGAGGCGTTTTGCTCCTTGACTCATCGTCGCCGTAGTTTGCGGTGCTCCTCCTTGTCCTCTTCATGTCGCCGCCCAGCTCCCAGGCTCGTCCGTCGCGCAGGTGCAACACTTTCCTTCGGCGCCTCGACGCGAACCCTTTCTTCGTCCCGCCCACGCTTCCGCCCCGCGTCTCTAAGCAGCCTCCGCCCGGCGGGATCGCACACTTGTTGATGGAATGCCGCCCCCTGGGCCACGCGTCGCCAACGTGCGCTCGCCTCGCGCCCCGCCGGTCTCGCCTCGTCTGGGTGGTAAGCAAGGTGTCTGGTTCCCCGTCCTTCTCCCCCTCGCCTCGCCAGCGGCCGCCGCCGCCGCCGCCGCCGCCGCCGCCGGCCAGACGAGCTGAGGCAGGCGCACCAACACACCGACTCAGCGGACGCGTGCCGGGCCGGCCAGACCGCGCGGTAAGCAGACACCGAGTCTGTACCGCCGGGCTCTGCCCACACTCGAGCAACCAGTAAAAGCCGGCCAGCCCTCGAAGACCGGACATGGCCCCCGGCAAGCCAGTGGAGATCAGCCCACCACACCGCTCGTGGGGTTAAAAAGATTTTATTCCCCGGCACAACCCCTCCCGTCCCCACAGGGAACGACGAAACCGCCCAGACATATCATGGTCCGGTCAGACGGTATCAGCCGCGGGCAAAGCGCGCAGCAGTTGCACGGTGGCGCCATCTAGCGGCGCCGGGTGCAACATCCAGAAGGTTTGGTGTCGAGGTAGTCGTGTAACGCCAACAGAAACGCTCAGCGCGAGAAGTTGGCTGACAGTTGCACGGTGGCGCCCTCTGGTGGCGGCCAGCGGTACAACTCAGTTACAGGTGGCCGCCACCAGAGGGCGCCACCGTGCAACTGCCAGCCCACTTTTCGCGCTGCGCGTTTCTGTTGGCGTTACACGACTACCTCGACACCAAACCTCATGGTTAGTTCGACCCGGCGCCGCTAGATGGCGCCACCGTGCAACTGCTGCGCGCTTTGCCCGCGGCTGATACCGTCTGACCGGACCATGATATGTGTGGGCGGTTTCATCGTTCCCTGTGGGGACGGGAGGAGTTGTGCCGGAGAGTAAACCTTCCCGACTCCGCGAGCGGTGCGTCGGCCGTTTCCCACGGGCTCACCGGGGGCTATGTCCGATCTTGAAGGGCCGACCGGCTTGGCGCCGGTGCCTTTGTTGGCCCTCCCCTACAACCACAACCCAGGCGCAGCCAGGCGAGGCGGGGGGAGTCCAATGGCCGCGCTGGTCGCCTCCGCAGAGGAGCTGAACGCCCGGCTCGCAGAGGCCGAGCACAAGCTCGTCATCATCGACTTCTTCGCCTCGTGGTGTGCGCCGTGTAAGGTAGGGAAGGAACAACCGTCGCCCGCCCCACCCCCGACCCCGACCCCGGCCGGTTCTTCGTGGCGCCCTCCCTGCAGCAGCGTCGCCGGTGCCCTAGGTGATGGCCCCGATCCTGGACGACGTCGCCTCCCACGACGAGGACCTCGTCGCCCTCAAAGTGGACATCATCCAGAGCGAGGACTTGGCGGCGGAGTACAACATCTCGGCCATGCCGACGTTCGTGTTCGTCCGCGAGAAGAAGATCGTGGGCACCTACGTGGGGGCGAACGTGGCCAAGTTCAGGGACAGGGTCGAGGCGTACAGGGCGAGGCGCCGGGACTCGGACCCGATCTCCGGGAACAGTGGATAATGCACACATCATTTCAAATCAACCTTTATTTTCAGAAAAATATTATAAATGTACAACTTGTAAATAACACACCGCAGTCGATTTTGAACACGGTAATATAATCAAGTATCACATCACATTTTAACAACATTAATAATGCAACACCATGGGTGGCGCGTATTTCTCATATTTAACAGCTTAAAAAGTAGGAACAACAAATCTAGCAGTTCGACATCATAAATATATATACAAAAATATTTTAAAAGCAGATATTAATATAGGAGGAAATGACATTTCACTGAAATTTGAGATAAAATCAAAGTTGTTTAAGAAATCAGTTCTCAGGTCCTCTAATTTGTGCTCAAAATACCAGAACAAGATGAACAATAAAGCAGTTTGGCACTTTTTAAAAAATCTGGCAGTGTAAAGTAAAGTGTATGTTGCCCACTTCATGCGGGGCAAGCCATTCAAAGTAACGGATCAGTCCAGTGACGAAACACTATAAAAGGTCATTGTAAACATACTCAACAAAAATTATACATGCTTATATTTAAAACAAACAAAAAAAAAGGACTAAGATCACAGACTCTTTATTTCGACCGTTCAGGCTCGAGCGAACGGCATCGAGGCCGTCTTTATTACTCAGACATGCCAGAACGCCTGACGCTTCGGCGACCGTCCGTCCTCGGGTGGGGTGACCGTGGCGGCCCCGGACGGCGGCGGCAGCGGGCCAGCTCGCGGTCACACCGCTATCGTGAAGTCCTGGGCGCCGCCGCGGGACCCGAATATCTGCACGTGAGCGGGGAGGGGCTGCTGCTGCTGCTGCTGCAGCTGCTGCAGCTGCGGGGGCGCGGCGCACAGCAGGGCGCGCGGCGACTCGCCCAGGCGCAGCGTCTGCTGCAGCGACTCCAGGCCGCACTCCGTGTCGCTCACCTCGCCCGCGCAGCCCATGCGCAGGTCCATCCCCACGATGCCGCCCAGGCTCAGTTCTCGCTCTCGCTCACGCTCACGCCGCCTAGAGGGGAGAGAGAGAGAGAGAGAGATAGAGAGGAGGGGTGTTAGGAGGGGGCTGCCGAGGCGGGTAGGCGATGAACGCTGCTGTTGTCCCACCTTTGTCTCCGAGAGGGCAGCGTCAGTCTTTCAGTAGTTTGCACCGGCTCTGCTGATGTATTTAACTTTTGGCTGCGGTAGAGGAAACCTGCGAGGCGACATGAAGGGTCCATTATTTGACTGGGTGCAGCGAAACTCATTGTGGCAAGCCCAGGGCGCCTGCGGGGTAGGCGACCGCGCCTCCCGCACGACACGCGTGTCGTGCGGGCCGGCCTACCCCGCCGCCGGCAGGCGCCTGCCAAAAACACCCACACAAATCACGCCAGCCTGTCTTTTTTCCCAACCGAGTGCGTCGAGAAAATGAAACGGTACTAACTTACTGTGTTGAGGCGAGGGCCTGCTGTGCCTGCTGCTGCGCCGGTGGCCCCGGGGCTGGCCGCCGCCGCCGGGCCCGCTGCTGGAGCCGGACGAGCTGCGGCCGTCCTTGTCCTGCTTGCTGCCGCTGCTGCTGCTGCCGCGGTGCTTGGCCGCCACCCGCAGCGACCCCTGCCCCTGCCCCGGCACTGCGCAGGACGCGGGTTCAAGCATTGACTCTGGCCGGCGAGGCTGCCGCCTGCCGCCGCACCCCGCCCCGTACTCACTGTGGTCCCCGTGGTCGCTGTCCGAGCCGGACTCGGTCTCGTCCGAGTCCGACCGCTTGCCGCCGGCGCCCCGGCTGTTGGCCCGCGACCGGGACCGCGACCGGGACCGCGCCCGGCCGCCGCCGCCGCCGCCGCCGCCGAGGGGGCGGATGTGCTGGTAGTGGTCCTCCTCGAGGCCCAGGTCCAGGGCGTCGTGGTAGCCCAGGAAGGTCCCCCGCCGCTGCGGGTTGCCGCCCATGTTCTCGTGCTCGGGCAGGTGGAACGTGGCGTACGGGTAGATGTCCTCGGAGTACTCTGTGGGAAGAGGAAGCCGCGGGGTCGCGGGTTCGAATCCGGCCTCTGCCCCTGGCGGCCCTTAAGCTTGGCCGACGTCACGCACCTGGTATCCGCTCGAGGGCGTTCAGGTCCCTGCAGGGAGACTGCAGCGGCTTGCGCACCGAGGTGTAGTACTGGTCGCGGTGCTCCATGCTCATGTTCTGCTTGTTGTCCAGCGACACCATGGCCGACGTCCGCGTCTCCAGGTCTGCAGCAAAGACGACAGAGAGACAATGTTTCGTCGCAGCCTGCCGCGGCCGACGTGCCTGTCGCGCCGGGAGATACTGACTCTTCCGGAAGCAGAAGCAGGCGAGGGCGACGGCCAGCACCAGGGCCACGATGGACACGAGCGTGGGCGCCAGCACAGCGGCGTCCAGGTAGAAGGGCGTGGCCGCGAGGCCGGCGTCGGTCGCCGCGGGTCCCACCGGGTCACCTGCGCAGGAGAGCGGGCGTCATGGGGGCGCTGAGGCGCTGGGGGCGTGGCGCCGAGGCCGGCGGGGGGCTTACCGTCGGCGGCGGCGGGGGCCGGCCCCGTGAAGTTGTACAGGTGCACGGTGGAGCCCGCGTTGTTGTGCGCCGTCACGCGCACCGCGTACCGCGACCGCGGCAGCAGCGGCGCGATGGACAGTCGCTGCGTCGGCGGCGCGTTGTTGGACACGAGCACCCAGTCGTCGGCGTCGCGCTGGTACTCGACCACGAAGTACAGGATGGGGCAGTCGTTGTCCTGCCAGGCGGGCAGGTGCAGCGTGGCGGCGGTCGCGTTCACGTGCAGGAACTGGGCGGCGGGCGCCGCGCCGGGCTTGCCGCCCTTGGTGGTCGCGGTGCGCAGGGCGGACGCGGCCCCGCTGCCGATCTTGTTGAAGGCGGTGAGCGTGAACTGGTAGCGCGTGCCGCAGAGCAGGCCGGACAGCAGGTGCGTGGAGGCGCGCCGGTCCAGCGCCGCCTCCTCCCACTCGCCCAGCTCGCGGCGGAAGCCCAGCACGAAGCCGCGCACCGGCGCGCCGCCGTTGTCGCCCTGCTTCCACTGCAGCTGCACCGAGTCCACGGTGGTGGTGGTCGTCAGCAGCAGCGGCGCCGTCGGCGGCACTGCGGCACGAGCGGCACATCCATCTCCGTGTTCATCAAGGCGCGCCCCCACGCGACCATCCCGGGCTGCCCGCCTACCTTGCACCTGCAGGGAGTACACGATGACGTCGCTGCCCGCCGCGTTGACGGCGTGGCACGAGTAGTTGCCCTCCGCGGAGCGCTGCAGGCTGGAGAGCGTGAGGCGGTGCTCCCCCTGCTGGCCCTGCTGGCCCTGCTGGCCCTGCGGACCGCCGGCGCCGGGCTCCAGGCGCACGTCGCCGTGCCGCCACTCCACAGCGGGGGCGGGCTGGCCCACGACCAGGCACGGCAGCGTCACGTTGGTGCGGTGCGGCACCACCAGGCTGCGGCCCCACGACACCACGGCCGCCGGCACTGCGACACCGCCACGGCATTCGCCCGCAAAATTCATAAAACCCGCCGGCAAAAGCAAACAAACAAACGAACAGCGCGACCGGAATGGAGGATGCCGGGCTTACCGCTGGCGCCGGAGGCGAGCGTGAGGGGCACGGTCCGCGACTGGCGGCCGGACCCGACCTTGGTGGAGGCGGTGACCCAGGCCTCGTAGGTGTGGTCGTGGCTGAGGTCCACCACGTCGTAGTGCGTCTGCGCGGCCGGGACGGTGCCCTTGACGACGGGCGCGCGGTCGCCCACCTGGCGCACGTGCACCGTGTACTTGACGAGGCGGCCGTTGGACCTCCGCGGCGGGGTCCAGCTGAGCACCACGGCGTTGGAGGCCCGCGTCACGGCCTTGACGCGCTCCGGCGCCTCGGGGACTGCGGACAGGCGGATGTGAGCGCGGGGCGCCCGGGGGGGGGGGGGGGGGCAGAGCACGCGTCGCCATGACGTCACCGGCCCGCGCACTCACCGGCCTCCTCCGTGCTGCAGACGATGGGCTTGCTGGCCACGCCGTCGCCCGCCCGCGTGAAGGCCAGCACCTGCACCGTGTAGTTGGCGGCGGGCACCAGGCTGTGCAGCACCGTGTTGGTGGACGTCATCGCCTTGCTCTCCCTCGCCGTCGTCTCTGTGCGGGCAAGAAGGGGAGCGCGGCAGCTGAGTGGCGGTGCCCCGTCGCGGCGCCTGCGCTGGCGGCCGCCTGTCAGCGCGGCTCACTCACCGGAGGCCGGGTCGTCGTCGGCGGGCTCGTAGATGAGGCGGTAGCCCTGGATGACGCCGTGGGCCAGGTGCGGCGCCGGCGGCGTCCACCCCACCTGCAGGTTGTGCGCCGTCAGCGCGGAGCACTGCACGTCCCTGGGAGGGCCGCTGGGGGCTGCGGGGAGGCGCAGGCGCACGGTTATTGCACGGCTCCAAAATAGAGAGGGCAGAGTGAGAGAGAGAGATAGAGAGGAGAGATATTTTTCTGCAAGACGTCGCCGGTGCTATCGAATAAGAGTTCCAATTGAATACCGTTTCTGGAAAGGTAGCGCAGAACGGGTGGCAGACGACGTAGGCGCTGCGGGAGGAAGGGGGGGGGGGGGGTGGCAATCGTCGCAGCCTCTGCCTGTGTCTCTACCGGTGTGCGAAGGCAAAGTTTGCACAGGGCGGGGCAGAATGGAAATATTGACAAGTTTTGCTTCTGGTCGGAGCGCCGCCGGGGAAGGGGCGGGGGTCGGGGCCGCGGGGTAGGGGAGACGGACGGAGGCAGATTGAAGAGAAAAGTTCGACGGATCTTTCGCCAATTACTAAACTGAGGGAAGAGGAAGGGGGGGGGGGGGCAACGAATAGGGAAAAGGGACGAGAGGGAATCCCTGCCGCCAACTTATTCCTTTCATCTCCTGCGAGAGACCGTCCCGCCCCGTCGTCCTGGACCAGGTCCATTCGTCCGCCTCGAATATTCATCTTTGCCCCCCGCCGTAAACAGCGTTCGTTTTCTAGTGCCTTAAGCCCGGAGCGGACGGACGTTGAGAAAATAGACCCGCCCGCCCCTCCCGTCCCCCCCCCTCCCCCGGCTCCCCCCTCCCGCCGCCTCTCAGCGGGTCTGAGAAAGAACTCCCTCTTCCATTCCAGGATAAATATGCAAGGCGGGTGCCGGTGGGGCGGCCGGCGGCGCGGACTCACCGTCCTCCAGGGTCTGAGCGATGACGACGGGGGACTGCGGGCCCTCGCCGCGCGTGTTGAAGGCCTGCACCACCACCTGGTACTGCGTGTACTTGTCCAGCGCCGACAGACGGAAGTCGCCCGACACGTCCCCCGTCATGGACACCCTCGTGTAGTTGAAGGACTCCTCGGCGGACCTGCGGGCCGAAGAGAGGCGGCGCGGCGGCGCCCCCGGATAGAGAGACGTTCGTCGCGCACTGCTTGTCGGCGGCGGCGGCGAGGCGGCGGTCCACTCACCCCAGGTGCCGGAAGCCGATCACGTAGCCCAGGATGTCGCCGTTCCACAGCGTGCGGTCCGGCGGCTGCCAGGTGATGCGCAGCTGCGTGGACGAGGCCGCCTCCACCGACACCTGCAGCGGCGGCCCGGCCGGCACCTCGCTGTCGGTCACCGCCTGCGGCACCCGGAGCAACAACGTCAACGGCCAGCGCCGAGCGCCGAGCGCCTGGCTGCGGCAGGGTAGGCCGGCCCGCCACACGGCGCTGCCCGGCGGGCTGGCCTACCCGGCGGCTCGCAGGCGCTTCACGCGGCCGGCGACGACGGCGTGCCGACAGCCTGAAGAGCAGGGCCGCCAACACCGCACCACACCACACCGGGGCGGGGCGGGGGGCCGCCCTGCCCTGCCCTGCCTAACCCCGGCCCAAGCGGCCGTCGTCAAGCGGGTCGAGCGGCCCCGGCGCGAGCCCCTCCCCGTTGTCACCTGTTGGTCGCCCCGCCCCTCGTCGCCGCGCCGCGCCGCGCCGCCCTGTCTCCGCCTATCTGCGAGGCCCTAGTTGGTATTCATTCCCAGCCCCGACGGTTTCACCTCTGCACGGCACGAAGCTCTGAGCCCCCCCCTCCCCCTCCGTCACGCCCACTCGTCGCACGTGAGCAGCGTCACACCCTAATTCGGCGCGAAAAATTACCGCGCGATCCGAACTGTAAAGATAAATATGCCCCCTCGTCGGCCGATTTAAGTACATCGCCGCGAGCAACGTCAAAGAATCCCCCTATTTTTTGTGAGCACCTGGAAGAGAATTGCATTAGCTGATGGACGTGTGATTTCGAGAGAGCAGTGCGACGCTGCGCTCCTAGCCGCGCCGCGCTGTGCTGTGCTGTGCTGTCGGGCCGCCACGAGTGACTGACCAGCCAAGTGCCGATTCATAATGAACACGGGCGGCACGGCGGCCGCGGCCGGGCACGTCCCCCCCCCCTCCCTTTCTACTCACGTGCAGCACGTCCGACGGCGCCGAGGTGCCCAGCTGGTTCTGCGCGAAGATACGGAAGTGGTAGGCGGTGGCCGGCCGCAGTCCGGCGATCAGCGTCGACGTCTCACCGCCCTCCAGCACTTTCTGCTGATTGTGCTCGTGCCAGACATCTGGAAGGCAGAGGGAGTCAGCGGCGGTGGGGGGGTTTGTGGTGGGCGGAGGGGGCCCCAGCGGCCCCAGCGGGGCGCTCTACACTGTCCGGTTACCTCTGGCCTCCTTGTACTGCACGGCGTACGCGGTGACGGCCGAGTCCGAGGCGGTGGGCGCGGGGCTCCAGGACAGCGTCACGGACCTGCCCGTCTGCTCGGAGACGCGGAGGTTGCGGGGGAAGTCCGGCAGCTCTGCGCAAAGATTGTATCGTCCGTGAGCACGGGCCGGGCGGGGCGGCACGGCGGAGGCGGGGGCCGGGGGCCGGGGCGCCGGACCTTGTACGAGCAGCTGCACGCCCAGGCTGTCCTGGCCGTAGGCGTTGGTGGCGATGCACTGGTACTCCCCGCGGTCGCGCTGCTCCGTCTCCTCCACCGTCAGCTCGGACAGCACGCCGCCGAGGCCGCCGCCGAGGCCGCCGCCCAGCGCGGAGGTCTTGATGCCGTACCTGCGGCCACAGCGGGGGTGTGAACACACGAGTGAGCATGGGGCCGTCAGGGGTGGGCGCCGGCCGCGGCGATGACCCACCTGCCGTCGAAGGCCGGGTCGATGCGCGAGCCACGGAGCCGCCAGGTGATGTCCAGCGGGGGGTCGCCGTCGGCGGCGCAGCGCAGCGTGGCCGCCTCCCCGCGGCGGGCCGTCTCGGTGCGGGCGCGCGCGCGGATCCGGGGCCCGGCTGCGGACCACACACGAAGCGTCACGGGAGGCTCAAAGGTAGTGGAATTCGATTTAAAAAAAATAGAACTAAAAAAAAACAGTGACGGCCCACGTACGACCACCACGCTACGCCACGCACCCAGCACGTTGAGCTTGACCAGCTTGCTGAGGGCGGGCCCGATGCCGTTGCTGGCCTGGCACAGGTAGTGGCCCTTGTGCTGGCTGCCGGCCTCGGGCAGGAACAGGGAGCCCTCCTCCAGCTGCTGGAACTCGAAGCCCACGTCGCGGAACTCCTGCGGCTGCGTGCCTGCGGGCAGCCGAGCAGAGGGGGCTCGCCGTGAGGGGCGGTGGGGGGTGAGGAGGGGGTGAGGAGGGGGTGAGGAGGGGGTGAGGAGGGGGTGAGGGGGGGGCGGAGGGGCGCCTCACCGATGGCCTGCTTCCACGTGATGGTGGGCTTGGGGAAGCCCTCGGCCCGGCACTGCAGCGTGGCCGCCTTGCCCAGGACGACGCTCTGCTCGGACGGCTCCACCACCCATCGCGGCGGCACTGCACACACACACGCACACGCACGGAGCGCGCTCAGCGAGGCCCCCCCGCGGCGGCGCGTGCGCCCCGCGTCCCACCGGCCCCGCCAGGGCCCCGCCGAGGGGACGCGTCGGGTGGCTGCGCGCCGTGCCGTGCCGTTTGTAAAGGCAAAACGTACGAGACGGGGCGGGGGGATGTCGGGGAGGAGAAGCGAGGTGCAGGGTGCAGCGGCGAGAGGAGAGCGGTGCCTGGCGGCCGCTAGCGGCGCACGCACATGCGGGCACTACTGACTACTGTACTATACGGCGCAGCGCACAGCTGGGGGCGGCGGGCGGCGGGCGGCGGCCACAGTCCCGTTCGCGCCGGCCGCGCCGCGCCGCACCGCGTGAAATTGGCTACGTCTGCCGCATGCTCCGCTACCCGCGTGAGAGCGGCCCGAGCGCTACGGGAGCTACACTACGGCGGCTACAGGAGAGCTACAGAGCTACGCTACGGCGAGAAGCGGGGGCGGGGAAGTACGAAGATGTGTATGAGCGCCGAAGAGCTGATGCCTCCGTGAAGGTCGGGGAACCAAGAAATTTTTGACGAGGGCTTGTTGTAAGACGAGAGAAACATTTTGTCAGAAACATTTGGACTGCCCCGAAGATGGTCGTCATTTACTTTTTGGTCCCTAAAACTTCGGTCAAGAGTGTACGTCAGAAGACAACGCGCGTCTGACCCCCTGAGGACAAGGCGCCGGCGGACTAAAGGGCGAACAGTGCGTGGCATGCTATATATGGGGCCAGCGAGCGCGCGCGCCGGGGCCGGAAAAACAAAACACAAACGAAACGGTGCGTCCACAAAGGCGGAGAAACAAACGGTGCTCAACAAAACCAGACTACTCTTTTAACGGGGACCTCCTTCCGTGCCAGCCTTTTGCTAATTCAGTTTCTCTCTTTTAAAAAAAATGTCACAACGGGGAAAAAAAATGATAACGGTGAAAACTATAATGGGCCTTAACACATTTTTATTTCGTCGGTCCGAGGGCGGCGTGCGGGGAGTGTGAAAATGACGCTGTTTGTTGTCGAGCACACGTCACAACACATCCCTCACCTCGCCTCACCTCTGGCTTCTGATCCTTGTTAGTTGGGCACAACAAACATGACATGATACCCCCCCTCCCTCCCCATCGCCACTTCCGGGACGAGTCGTGCCCCAAGTTTGCGGGCGTGATACGCTTGTGGCGCCCTCCCCGCGCCAACTTGCACCACGACAAGACAACATGCGGGGAAAATCTAGACTATAGGCCCGTCGTTGTGCGATGAATTCTAGCAGGACAGCGATAGTAATACTTTGCTCGACTTTCAATCAAGTCCAGACTAATTTTTTTTTTTTTTTTTTGTAAAACAAAAAAGTGTTGCTACTTGGCTGGGTGTGTGGGAGGTCCCCGCGGCGCGGCCTGGCCGGCCCGGGCCTGTGTGGTCATTACCGGTCACGGACAGGCTGGCCGTGTACTCTGCGCGGCCCGCGCTGTTGGTCACGACGCACGTATAGTTGCCGCTGTGGTTCGCGGTCACGCTATGAATGGTAAGCACGCTCGAGTAGGCGGCAAAGTCTTTGATTTGGATGCCGGGCGGCGGCGGCTGCTGCTGCTGCTGCTGCTGCTGCTGCGGCTGCTCGTCGGAAGCGATCCCCTTGGCGTCTTTGACCCAGG
Source organism: Megalurothrips usitatus (assembly GCA_026979955.1). Classification (NCBI taxonomy): domain Eukaryota; kingdom Metazoa; phylum Arthropoda; class Insecta; order Thysanoptera; family Thripidae; genus Megalurothrips; species Megalurothrips usitatus. Next base: position 15,335,319 of record CM049593.1, read on the forward strand.
TGAGCGACACGGGGGGGTCGCCCTGGGACGCCGTGCACATGACCTGGGTCCGCATGCCCTCCGTCAGCCCCTCCTCAAAGTAAAACGGGGCGATCCGGGGCGGGACTGGACCATGCCGAGGCGACAAAGCGGAAATTAGCAACAGACGGAGACGGAAAGAGAGTAAGAGAGACAGACAGAGAGAGAGAGAGAGGTCATCGTCAACATCATACACATTTCCGATAACACTGACAGACTGCAGGGCGCAGCACGGCGGGTCGGCAAATCGGCAGGCCAGCGGTTCAAAGCGACAAAAGTAAAAGAAAAAAAATTATGATGATAAATAAAAGAAACACAAATATAGTGAAGAAATAATATCTGATTCTTCGAAAAAAAAACTCAGAAGCGTAATTGAAGTACACAGAGAAAAATGTGCGGTCGTGATTTGTGTCACGTTTCTTGTGGATCTTTCGTGTCAGGTTTATTTTGTTTTTAAAATTTTCTTTTAAAATATCCGTATTAGTTCAGTTAAAAGTCATTTAATTAGTGGCGGTTTTGACGCGACAAGTTTTCTCTGTGTAGTGTCACGCCGGTAGCCCCGTACTCATGCCAGCAGTGTCGCTCGTGTCACACCGTCAGGAGTGTCTCATGTCTGTCTGTGAGGAATGCAGCCCGGCATGATCACCCGGGGGCTACAAGGCCTGCAGTGTGTGACAAGGCGACCAACAGGGCGGCAAAAGGTATATATGTATATCGTTATGTAACATGCACAAACTGCGAGCAATAATATGTATATATATAGAGAGATCTTGCCTCGGGACTCGAGCCATGATACAAGAGGAAAATATATACGGTAGCCACAGGGTCGCGGAGTGACCGACTGATGATCAGCAAAACGGGGATAAAATTAACTCGTCACATTTTTTTTGTTCCTCCAAAACAATACCGCAGTGATGGCGAGCATAAGCCAGTGTTTGATGTGCGGGCCCGCTCATCAGTCGCGTCCCTCACGCGCCCCTGGAAAGAAATCTAATGCGGGGGAGGAACCGAACCAAAACAACTTCGGCATGCATGTCACTGTCATAGTGGTGAAGGCGGCTCCCGCCCGCGCGCCGCGCATGCCAGGTAGCGGGGGACATATGAGGCGCACGCTGAGTCACGTGGCTGCAGGCACTGGCCGGGTCTCGGGTGTTGAGGTTGTGTCAGGCCCGGGGCGGCGTGGCGCCCGGCGGTGGCGGTGCGACAGAGACGGGACGCCACATTAAACCGCGGCAGCGCGACAGAGACCCCCGATGGCCGGTTGCGCATCTCTCTTGCACCGCCGCAGTGCAACGCGTCGTCCCGTCCCTGTCGCACTCGCCCGCCCCTCCGCCCGCGCACGGACCGGCGGCCGGCCGCGTCCGGAGGCCCTCTCGCGGCGTGCAGCCCGCGGGGCGCGCGCGCGGCTCTCTTGTGCTGCGGCAGGACGCGCCGTGTGTCCAGCGGCTCCGGTGGCCGCACAGCTGTGCGCGGCGCCCGGCTGCACGTCCCCGTCGGGCCTCGCGGACGCGGGCCGCCGGTCCGCGCGCGGCGCCCCCGTCGGCGGCGGCGTGGCGCCCGTCGTACCGTTGACCTGCAGCGTGGCGGTGAGGGCGGCGGCGGCCGCCTCGTTGGTCACCCTGCACGTGTAATTGCCGCTGTGGCCCGTGGCGATGGCGCCGATGCTCAGGGCGCTGCTGAAGTCGTCGTTCTTGCGCAGCGAGGCGAGCGCGGGCGCCAGCGGGTCGCCGTCTTTGAGCCAGGCGAAGGTGAGGGGCAGGTCCCCGCTCACCACCACGCACTGGACGCTCGTGCGGTCGCCTACGTTTAGGTCGCGCGGGAATGCGAACGGGGTGATTTTGGGTGGCACTGTGGTACAATCACACAAGGCGGGGCATGAGCACGGCGAGAGGCGGGGAACACTTTTCGCTCACCACATTGCCCTGCTAGATATTTTTTTTTCAGTGTGTGTTGCTGCGGTGGTGCACTGCAGGAAGAGAAGGTGGCCCCTCCCTTGTCGCCGCGGCAGCTCTCCTTCCCTTCCCAGCTCGTCGCCGAGTTTTATCTGCCTCGCCTCGGCCTCACTGCGCCCCCCCCCCCCCCGCTCCCCCGGGCCGCACCTGCCGGCACGTGCCACTGCCACGCCTCGCGAAATTAATGGAAGCCCCGCCTGCAGAGCCGCGGAGGCGGAGGCCGCGGTGTCGCCGACTCTTTGAATCCGCGCGCCTCCTTCTCTTTGTGGCAGGCGGTGGGGGTTGGGAGGCGTCGCAGTGTTGCCACACTCCACACCCGGCAACAACAAAAGCGCGCCGAAACGATTTAGTTGGCTCAAAGTTGGCGGGCGCTGTTCTTTTGTGTTTCAGCGCGGCGGACTGATAAAACAGAGCAGCGGCGCGTGTGCCGCGTGTGCCGCGGGGGCCGCGGGGGCCGCGGGGGCCCGCGTGAGCAGAGGAGGCGAGGACATTAGAGATGGGTGACCATCAAACTGCTGCTGCTGCCGTTGTGGTGCCGGGCGTTTACGTCGTGCGAGTGCGCCGCCCGTTCCAGGGACGTTAACAATTGGACTCGTTTAGTACAGAACGTTTCACGCTGATGTTTAGCTGTCTTTTTTTAACGTATTTTTTTTAAGAAAAAAAAAACGTTGGTGCTTTCGGTGAATAGCGGTCCTTTCAGTCCGGACTTTGACATATGTTTGACAAGCGCGGGCGTGAACGCCACGGTCAGAAGAGAGAGAGAGGGAGAGAGTGACGGAGAGTGAGAGAGAAAGAGGAGAGACTGGTGGTGGTGTCAGTTAATGGCACATGGGCCATCTCTCGTGATAACGAATGCTGTTTGATTGCAGCCCCTCCCGCCCCTCGGCGCCCATCGCGCCACGAGGTTTGCCATGACAAAAACCAAAGAAATATAATCCGAACGCTGCGACTCGACGTGCCGACCGCCGCAGGAGCGCTGCCCGAACAACACAAAGAGAGAACACGCACACACACGCACACGCACACACACGCACACACACGCACGCACACCGCACACGCGACAAGTGCGTCGAGTGGGCGCGGTGAAATCACAGAGCGGGAATGGAACGTCTGTTACAGCAAACGCGGGGCCATCGGTGTGCGGGCCGCCGCTGCCGCCGCGCCGCGGCCGTGCGGGGCCCGACGTGAGCGATGTGCCACAGCATCACCAACGCGTCGACGCGGATTTTACACGAAGAAAAAAAAAGAAAGAGATGTTAACTTGGTCAGTTGTATCTGCCACCGCGTTCCGTACACACACGCACACACACACTCGATACACACATACACTCAATTTTTTTTTTAATTTATGAATTCTTTCGGAAGGTATTTTCCGATAGGGGTGTAAAAGCCGGGGAGAGCGTGTGCTGAACCATCCGTATCACGTTTAAACGTGACGCACCTGTGAGGGGCGGCGGGGCGGCGGGCCCCGGACCAGCGGCCGAGGCCGAGAGGCGAGCCCGTCTGGCCATCTGTGATTCCCGTCACAGCGGCCCAGCCGCCGCCACGCTGGGGCACGCTGGACACGCGCCGCGGGGGTCCGCGGGGGTCCGCGGGGGGCCGCGGGGGGCAGCGATCGGCGCGGGCCTCGGCAGCAATGCGGGGGCCACGCGGCGCGCGGCGTGCGCGTTAAAGGCATTACAGCAATTTCGACGGGGCGGCAGCGGCGCGGCGGCGGGGCGGCGACGGCGGCCCGGAGCCGCGTATCTCGCCCAAAGACCCCCCGCAGAGCCGGCGGCCCGCGCCCGGCACGCGGCCCTTTAATAATGGACGAACGGCGGATGGCCCCGTAAAACGCACGATAAAGCATGGCCCTTGCACGGCGCGGCACGCGGCACGCGGCACGAGGCACGCGGCACGAGGCACCGATGCCAGCCTCCACGGTCTCTCTCCCTCATCGGAGACCGATACGGTTATCGTGTGTCGGCCAGCACGAGCCCCCTCTCCTCCCCCCTCCTGAGCAGAAGCCTTACCCGACATAACCCTACGTAACTAGACGTAACCACCGCAGGTGACCGGGCGGTGCGGGGCTGCTGCTACGCCGCGGCACCTTCCGAGACCCAGGTAGGCGGCGCCGCGCCGTTCCCCTCCAGAGCCCCTGCCTCCTCCTCCCCCCCCCCCTGGGGCTCCGTCCCGCCCCGCCCTACCCCAAAGGGCTCGTTCGTTCTGCAACGCTGCGCAGTCGTATTGGAGTTTCGCGTCCTTTCCGCCAAAGTCCTCCGGCACGGCTGGAGCAGCCGTATATGCACCCCCCCCCACGCCCCCTTAACCCTCCCCCCCCCCCCCCACCCCTCCACTCCATTCCGCGTCGCCCTCCAGCGGCCGTGTGGGTCTCGGCCGGCGCCGCGCTGTGTCCATGTCGGCGTCGGCCCGGACTGCTTTGATTCAATTAAACTTTTTCCCGGCAGACAACCCCGTGTTGGGGGGCGGGGCGCAGCACTGCAGGCTTGCAGCCCCTGCCTGCCCCGCACTCACGCGCCCAGTGTCCCCCTCACAGGCACTCCCGGTGTCAGAACGCTCCCCCGGCCGCCCCCGGCTCTGGGAGGCCGCGGAGGCCGCGGAGCAGCCCGTCCGCACCGGCTGCGACTCACCCAGCACGCGCACGTCGACGCTCCGCTTGGACACGTGGCTGTGCTTGGCGCGCGCCGTGCACGTGTAGGTGCCCTGGTCGCTGGTCCGCTGCACGTTCTCGATGGTGAGCGTGTTGGCGGCGACCCGCTGCCTCATGATGCTGGGCAGCACCACGCCGTCTGCGGGCAGGGAGGCCGGCGTCAGGCGGCGTCAGGCGGCGCCAGGCCGCGGGCGGGCGCCCCTCCCGGCGGCGCAACGGCCGCGGCAGAGAGGGCGCCCAACTCACCTTTCTCCCAGCTGACGCTCTCGATCGGGTAGCCCGCCACGGGGCACTTGATGTGCAGGGCCTTCCCGGCCACGGCGATGATGTCCGGCATGGGCCGCACAAAGGGAGGTCCTGCCGACACACACACACGCACACACACGCACACGGTCAGCCTCACTGACGCCCGCGGCGGCGCTGCCGGCCCGCTTAATAATGGGCGCTATCCGTGTCCGCTAGGCGGGCGAACAGCCCCCCCCCCCACCCCCCGTCCCTCTCCGGGACGTGCCGACCGACGGGGGGAGGGGGAGGAGGCGCCTCTCTCTGACAGAGATGGAGATGGAAATTATTACCCTCTTTGACGCCCCCTCCTCCTCTCACCTGGTTCCACCCCCCTCCCCCCCTCGTGCGTCATTTATTTCTTTTTAATGGGCAATCGTTTCCGCGGCGGCTTTTCATACTTGTGGTCCTCTCTGGGGGGTGCTGCCAGCGGGGAGGGGGGGGGGGATGCCGACGACCGGGATCGCGACCCTCATCGACGTGCCCCAATCACACGCGGTGCCCGCGGGTGCCTCCCCCCTCCCCCCGCCTCTCCTCTGTGTAATGTCAGATAAAGAGGGGCGCGGCATCCCCCGGCCTGGCCGGCCTGGTGTGTCAGCGATAGCGTCCGCCGGAGAGGCGGGGTCCGGGACGATCACATCGCGACAGCGGCGGCGCCCGGAATGAAGTCGCCGAGTGGCGGGCGGGTATTGAGTGCGCGGCTCCGCGGGGCACTGACCGTAGATGTTGAGCCGGGCCTGGTGCCGCGACACGCCGGCCCTGCTCTCCGCCTCGCACTCGTACTCGCCGCCGTCCTCCGCCTTCACGTTGCTGATGTTGACGTGGCTGACCACGTCGCCGAACAGCGTCACGTACTGCCCGATCATCACCCTGCGCAGGGGGCAACACCAGCCGGTCAGTACGGAGGCACCGCCGACGGCAGCACCGCGTCGTCGGCCCGGCGCGGACCGCCGGCACGCGGACACGGACCTGTCGTTGGGCGGCAGCGGGAAGCCGTCCAGGCGCCACGACATGTGCGGCGTCGGGTTGCCCGCCGCGGAGCACTTGAGCGACACGCTGGGGCCGGGCTGCATCGTCTGCTCGATGAACTTGTACTGCAGCGTGGGCGCGGCGTCTGCGGAGAGAGAGAGAGAGAGAGGGAGTCACGAGATGCACGCGTCAACGTGAGCTGCCTCCCGGGCGCCCGGCGGGTAGGCAGCCCGCCGTCCCGCACCGCGCCGGCGTGCGGCGGGCCGGCCTACCCCGGCGGGCGCTCCGAGGCGAGCGGCGAGGCCTACCTCCGAGCCGCAGCTCCGCCGAGCCCTGCGCCATGTCGTGGTCGTTGCGCACCACGCACTGGTACATGCCGCGGTCCTCCTTGGTGACGGCCGTGATGTGCAGCCGGTCCGGGGCCAGCAGCCGCACCCGCGCCGTCGAGGCCGCGGCCGCCTCCTCGACGAGGTCCTCGCCGGCCAGGGAGGCGGTGAGGCCGCGCAGCGGGCGGCCGTCCTTGAGCCAGCGCACCCGCTGCCGCGGGAAGCCGGCCACCTGGCACACCAGGTCGGCGGCCTTGCCGACGTCCACGGTCTGCCGCGGCGGCAGCACGTGCACCGACAGCGGCGCCCACACCTGCAGCGTCAGCTCCAGCACCTGCGCCACCAACGTCGTGTCCATGTCCCGCGTGCCCGGCCACCTCCATGACAAGCAGCTAAGAGACCTCCTTACCTCGCTGCCCTCGCTGTTGCTGGCGTTGCAGAAGTAAAGCCCGGCGTCCGCCTCCCGGACGGAGGGGATGGTCAGCGTGCCGTCGTGCACCGAGAAGCGGTCCACGGCGTCCAACGAGTTGTCCTGTCCCTGGCGCCACCACCTGCAGGCGCACACGCACACAGACACGCAGTGAGCAGCGCTCCCGGGCGGAGGCGGGCGGCGCGCGGGGGGCGGGACGTCTCGCCCCGTCTCACTTATTCCAACGCCTGCTCGCCCGCTACGGCTCATTACCCCCCTCCCCCCACCCCAGCACCCACCTGACGGCGACGCGCCCGCCGAGAGTTCTGGCACAATTAAATCGTAATCCTATCCGAGGCGGGCGGGGCCTTTTATCAAAAGTGCTTACTCCGGCGTGGCCATCACGGTGCGGCATCAATTTGAGCAGCCCCTCCCCCACCCCGCACTCCTGCCCCCGCCGCTGAAAGAGAGCAGCCCTATCATTAGGCAGTATTTGCTTTGCCTGCCCCTCCGCCACAGACTTATACTCCCCTCCCTTTCTTTTTTTATTTCTTCTAATATCTTTGCAAATAGAGAAGAGAGAGAGAGAGAGGAAGGAAGGGGGGGGGGGGGAATCTGAAGAGTTTCTGTGTGCGAACCTCCTGACTCAGCTTGACCGCAAAGCCCAACGACGTGGAGAGAGAGAGAGAGAGAGAGAGAGAGAGAGAGAGAGAGAGAGAGAGAGAGAGGTAAAATCGGCGCCGGGGAGTCGGGCGTCTGTCGGTGGCCGACGCCGGGTCAGAGAACCGGAGGCCGGAGGCCCTGGCCGTGCCGCTCCGACACATGAGAGGGCCGAGGTGTAGAGCAGGACAGGAGATGAGTTGTTGAGCGCGGGGGAATAATTCCTGAGTGTAATAAACGAAAGAATAATGAGCGAGGCGCCGCGTCCTTCCGCCCCTCCTTATTAACCCTCCCCCCCCCCACCTCCTCTGCGAATAACGCCGCCGCTGCCTCTGCGCGCTGAGATATGGCCACCACCGCCGCTGCAAGCTCAGGACTGAGAACTCTTTTATGTACCGAAACGGGCGCATTAAAAAAAAACAACAACGACAAAAAAGAAACACGTCACTATAATTTCCGCCCGGTCCACGCGCGATGTAATTCTTTTTTTTTTTTTGCGAACGTTACAAATCGAAATAGCGGACGAATGAGAATATGAATAAAATGTGAGAGGAAGTGCCGTGCACAAAAGCACCACCTGCGCCGCGCCGCCTAACCAAACGGCCCCTGCTGCATCACCCGCAGCGCCGAACGGAGCGAGCCAATACGTTCGCATCCTCCTCCAGGCGGGCGGGCAGCCAGGCAGCCAGGCAGCGCCATCGTCCCGCACCTCTTATTTCGGTACTTGGCGAAATTTGTGTTGAGCGGTTTATTTGCGGGTGGAAGCGGTGCCGTTACACGCGCACACAATCTCATGTTTAAAATTAGCATTAATGTCAAAAGGGGCGTGCGGCCTGTGCCTTCATCTTCACCCCGCCCCGCCTACCGCCCACCTCCTCCCCCCGCCCTGCCCCGCGGGCTGCTGGGGTACGGGCAGCGCGTCGTCTGAGACCCTGTCGAAGGCGACCTCCAGGGCCGCCTCCAGGGCCGCCTCCAGGGCCGCCTCCAGGGCCGCCTCCAGGGCCGCCTCCAGGGCCGCCTCCAGGGCCGCCTCCAGGGCCGCCTCCAGGGCCGCCTCCAGGGCCGCCTCCAGGGCCGCCTCCAGGGCCGCCTCCAGGGCCGCCTCCGGGACGCTCACCTGTACACGGGCGGCGGGTTGGCGTGCGCCACGCACGGCACCACCACGCTCTCCTCGACGCGCGCCGACAAGCTGGCCGTCGTCTCGTGCAGGATGGGCGCCACGGGCCGACGGGCATCTGCAACAAAAACACATTTTTGGAGTTTTGTTTAGCAGGAAAAAATAACAAAAAAAAGCACCCCAGCAAAAAGACGTGGTAATTGAACAGATTGTGGCGGGCGAATTCAAACGGAATAACAAACCGGAAGTTGATGTGGTGCCGCCTGGCGGGCAGCGCACTCCGTCACCGTCACCACCCCCTCTCCCCCTTCAATGTCACGACTTGCACGGTCCTTTGCGGCCTCTGTGTGTGCGTGTGTGTGTGTGAGTGGCTCAGACCCGGCCCTCGCCGCGCCACGCCGCGCTCGTGTGTCTGGCTGGGCCTGGCCACGACAGCGCACAACTCTGATAAAATCCCATTTCAGCCATGTCAGGTCGCCGCAGAGCTGGAGCGAGGGGGATGCCGGTCGGGGCGGTGCGGGAGAGAGAGTGAGAGAGAGTGGAGTAAAAGGGCGAACACGAAGCAGGCGGGGACCGCGAGGAGAGCGAGACAGAGAAAAGCGGTCGGCGGTCGGCACTTGTCTTGCGAACACGCTGCGTGCGGCGGCGGGGATACGCGATAGAGAGAAGATGGAGCGGGGAGGCGGGGTGGGGGTTCTGATTGGGGAGGGATTGTAAGAAATTTATACCCGCGGGTGCACGGGGGGGCTGCTGCTGCTGCTGCTGCTGCTGCGGCGGCGGCGGCGGCGGCGGCGGCGGTGCGTCCCGAGGCCCCGGAGACCCTCCGACACAGAGGTGACCCGCAGCACCTGCCCGCCTGCCGGGACGGCCGTCCGCCCTCGGTGTTCACAGAGATGTTTACCCAGTGCGGGTGCGAGTCGCGCACGGCCCGGATCATCGCGGGCGCCCGGATGAAGAGTGAGGCGGTCCGGAGGGGGCCGTCGGGCCGTCGGGCCTCGGACCATACCACCACCATATTGCACGACACGCGCTGGGGCGGCGGCGGCGGCAGCGGCCCGGGCACCAGCAGACGCTCATGAATTTCAAAATGCCACGCCGAGGCAATGCTGTGTGGTGTGGTCCCGCGACCGCCGCCGCGGAGCTGTAGCGCGGTTGTAGCGCGGCTGTAGCGCGGCTGGATGCAGCACTGTAGCACTGCTGTAGTTCGGCACAGCGGCACCCGGGCTGCTGCTGCCGTGCCGTCGCGGTTTCGCGTCGACCGTCCCGCAGTTTGTGTTCCCTACAGCATCGTATGGGTGCGAGCAAAAATGAAGTACAAGCCGTGGGAAACGCACGGGTACAATAAAGTGATTGCAGTGGTTGTTGCAACGAGTCGCGCTCTTTATTTATTTATTTTTGTGAGGGGGAATGCCTGAAATAGTGGCAAGAAAAAATATTCAATAGGGTTAAAAACTGTTGTACGCTTAAAGAAAAAATTAGAAAAAAGTGGAATCTCATGGTATCGTGGCTCGCTGTGACAACCGGTTCTTTTTTTTCTGCTTGCACTGATTTTTTTTGGGGTGGGCCTGCTGCCGGGCCTGAGGCTGTGTGGCTGCGGCGGGGGTGGGGGGTGGGCTCGGGGTGCCGGGGCAGGAAGCTTCGCCACGGACTGAAGTGCGTGTCTTCGGAGATACACAGGCGGTGGAGGCAGGGCCCGGGGGCAGGGCCCGGGGGGGGGGGGGGGGGGCAAGGGGCTGTCGGGGGCGGGCAGGGCGAGGGTGAGGGAGGGCGCGCGCTCCGCTAGTCTCCGTGGCGACAGGGGGGGGCGGGGCTGCAGCCCGGCGCAGCCCGCCGACCGGCCTGAGAAGTGATAAACCTGTTTCCGAGTGGAAAGCGGGGCGCGGCGCGGAACGGGGAGCGGAAGGCTTATAAAGAAGGCGATCTGTTCGCCCCTTCCCTTCCTGCGCCGCCGGCCGCCTTCGCCCGCTTCCGCCGCTGCCCCCCCCCCCCCCCCCGCCGTGGCAGCTCCGTGGTCGCACCGCCTTGCCGCACGCCTCCACGGCCTCGGCCCCCCCCCCCCGCCCGCCTCGGCCCCGCTGCCTCCAGGCCAACAACTCGCGTCGCACCACGACGGCTCCAGTTCCTTTACGCTCTGTGTGATTCGCAGGCTTATCATCCCTGCTCCGCGACTTACTCGGGCGGGGGGCCCGTCCCGCCAACTCTCTCTCTCCCCCCCCCTCTCTCTCTCTCTCTCTCTCTCTCTCTCTCTCTCGCCCTCTCACACTCTCCCTCCCTCTCACACACACGCACAGTCGACGCGGGTTCCAAGGTCATCCAAGTCCGCTTTCCCATCTTTGTTTCTTTTCCTTCTCTTTTCTATATTATATTTTTTTGGTGTGCGAATAATGCGTTTTCGAAAATGTCATCGTCTTATCGCAAAACCTTTGAGGCAAGAGTGTATCCGCAGGTAACGGAGCCCGTGCGGGGTCACAGGTCAGTGCGGTCAGCAGCTCTCTGAATAAGCAAACGCTGCCGGCGCCACCGGCTGTTCCGTCCGACTCTTGCAACTATTTTGCGCGAGCGCCGCTGCGCCGCTGTGCCGCCGCTGCCGCCGCCGCTGTAGTCCTGAGGAGCGAGTTCCGCGGCGGCCTCGCTGTTTATCCGCGGAGGACGCAAAGAGCACCACGCGACGCGCGCCCAACATTTTTGTTCCGAGCGGCGTCAGTCTGCCGCGCGGCCGGAAATGGGGCCAATTTCGGAATAGGAGTCCCTAAACGAAGAGGGAAAGGCAGTAGGAAACATTAGGAGAAAGAAAGGCGCGGGACGAGTCGGGGAGAGAGAGAGAGAGAGAGAGAGAGAGAGAGACGGATAAAAGACATTGAGCACGAGGAGATGGAGAGGGAGAGAGAGAAAGAGAGTGGGGGCGACCCCTTGATGCTGTCATAAGTAGGACATCAAAATGTGTGTGTGTGTGTGCGGTCGGTGGCTTTGCTCCGCTCCGACCCCTCCCCCCTCTATTTCCTCCTGGCCCGGGCAGCGGCGCACAGAGGGTAAGCAGGAGCTGCGACGCCCGGCGCCGGCGCCAGCTCCGGGCGCCCGGCCCGACTTTGTATATTGATATGTGTGTCCGACGGCGAAAATTGCCGTTTGGCATGGCCTTGGCGCTGACCCCTGCGGGCCGGGCGTTGGAGAGCAGAGAGGGAGGAGTGGGGGGGGGGAGGGGAAGAGGAGGGGAGGGGGAAAGGAGGGGAGGGGGAGAGGAGGGGAAGGGGGAGAGGAGGGGAGGGGGAGAGGGGAGGGCGATGAGGTCGGCCGGCGCCCTTTGACTCGGTCTGTCCGGGGATGCGCCGCTTGCTGCCGGGCTGCCGGGGCGCCGGCCTCCGCGGGCCCTCCCTCCAGTGCGGCAGGGCGGACGGAATGCCGGGCTCGCCATGACGATGTTTGCCGACAGCCCCGACGGCCGCCGGGGGCCCTGGGAGGCCCTGGGAGGCCCTGGGAGGCCCTGGGAGGCGGCCCCACAGCCGGCGAAGCCCGCACAGCAGCCGTGTTCGCCGCCGCGGTTTTGGCAGCCAAGAGGCTGCTAGGGGAGGGATTCCGGAGAAACCTCTACGAATGCAAAACACTTCTTCGAGCCCGCAAAGCAAACATCAAACTGAGTGAAAAGGAAGTAGCAAAGGGAGGAGGAGCCGCAGGCAGGCAGGCGGGCGGGGGCTGCGATGTGGCCGGCGGACACAGCGGCGCCCTGGGGGGGGGGGGGGGGGAATCGTCATGCAGCGACACCATCTGCCCCGGCGGCGGCGCTGTCAGGCCCCATCACCCCTCCAGGCGAGAGAGAGAGAGAGAGAGAGAGAGAGAGAGAGAGAGAGAGAGAGAGAAAGAGTGAGAGACAGAGAGAGAGGAGCGATATTATTCCTTATGCCCCGTCTAATTGCGTTACACTCCAATGTTTTCGGTAATTACATTCATTTGTTCAGCGAGGGCGTTGGCCCGCGGTCCGCTCCGGTCCCTCCGGTCCCTCCGGCCCCCTCCGGCCTCCTCGTCGCCCTCCCGCACCCACGGAACAGCCGCGCCGCCAGCCCGTCCCCGGGCCTCCCTCTTAACTCCGCTGCTTGCGGCGGCGGCGGTCGCCCGCCGCGGAGACGGCAGTCGGGGATGAGCAGATTATGTCGACAGGCATCCACCGAATGCATCGGGATTTTGCGGGATTTGCTTGGCGTTGGCGCCTGCGGAACGGAGGGTAGGCCAGCCCGCACGACACGCGTGCACCGCGGGCCGGCCTATGCCGCGCTCCGCAGGCGCGTTGCTCCACGAGAGGCCACACACTCGGCGGCCTCAGACACATTCTCTTTCTTTCTCTCTCTCTCTCTGTCTCTCTCTCTGGACACTGCTTTTTCGGCTGTCATACTTATTGATAATTGATTAAAATGTTAGATGAGGCTTACCCGTTAGCTGGATGCGGCCGGCGTTGGCGCTGGGCACGTTGCGCTGGGTGAGGCGGTGGTGGGTGCGGCAGCGGAACGAGTGGCGGGCGTCCTGCTCCGAGATGTTGAGCACCAGCAGCTCCCCGGTGGGCAGCATGTGGTACTTGCCGTCTGCGAACAGGGTGCAGCCGTTTCCTTCAGCGTCACGCTACGTGTGTGGCAATACTCCGGCACAGTTTTAAGTCGGCTTTTGGATGTTGTGCGGGGGGGGGGGGGGTGTTCTGTGGCGGGTCCGAGGCACCGCTGCCGCTCAGGCCGGGCCGTAAAGCAGCCGGCGGCCGCCTCGCGTCTCTCCGTGACGGAAATTTATCGTCCAGGCTGTTCGGCGCCGTCGCTGTCGTCCCTCTGTGACAGTTATCGCATACAATCGAGTCCCGCGCGTCGGCACACACACACACACACACACACACGGCGGTCAGTGAACCCCCCCTGAAGGCCCCCCTAGGGGGTCCCTGGAGGCGTTGGCAGCGCCCGAGCCAACAGGCGGAGCACCTCGCCACGCCGGCAACCCAAAGGATGCGCGAGGCACGAATTACACCGAACCCCGCTCCCCGTTAGTCCGCCACGCGCCGCCACGCGCCGCCACGCGCCGCCACGCGCCGCACTCGAGAAACTCCGCGCCTCAGCCGAGGGCCTGTTTTCCTTCAAATGGAAGCAGATTTATTTTGAAGCCCGCCGAGAATTCACTGCCGGCGCGGGCTGCTGGTATTTCAGGCACGATCTTGGGCGGACTATGGGAGCCGCGCGCGGAGAGATGTGGGAGGAGCGGGAGGGGAGGAGGGAGGGAGGCCGGGGTACGGAGGACGACAGCACGGGACGAGGGGGGCGGGCTGAGATATGTTTGGAGATCTTCATTTCCGTGTTCCAACAATACCCGTGGCGGGCAGTGGCGGTGGTGGCGGCGGCGGCTCTGGAGGCAGCTGCTGGCGGGCCGGAGCGGTAAGACCGGCCCGGGTGCTTGGCCGCCATAAATAAGGGATGCAGGCGGCACGGCACGGCGCCGGGCTGCCCGGGAGCGGCCCCCGGACCCGGTGCAGGGGCCGCGCCAGCCGCCAGTCAACTCCCCCCCCCCTCTATCCCCTCCTAGATTAGGTCTCTGCGCAGTGGCCGGCGCAGAGAGGGGCAGGACTCCGCCGGCGACACCGGGAATCGGATGAAGAGTGGATGAAGTCCATTGAGCACACGGCGGGCGGCGGCAAAGCGAGACGCGACGGGTGGCAGCAGCGGCAGTCCTCCACCGCCGCCGCTACCACCCGGCCGCCTCAAAGAGATAGTTTGGACGGAGCCCGCGACCGGGAATGCAGCCGCCGCGGGGGCCGCGGGGCCACCTCCGAGCCACCGCGTGTGAGAAGTTGGCGTGGCTGCGCGGGCCGCCTCTCCCCGCCCCTCGCGCCGGTCAGAGGCGGGGACACGATCGGGGACCGCGGCCAGGATCACGACCGGGGCCCGCAGAGCCGTGCAGAGGGGACCAGAAAGGGGCCAGAAAGGGGACCCGGGGCGCGCGCCGAGCTGAGCGGCGACAAAGTCGCGGCAACCGGCCGTGCAAGTGGCCTCGTTACAACTTGTTGGCGAGGTGTGGGGGCGATGTATCGGAAAGGGATCGCGTCCGCGCCGGATCCCCTCCCCCCCATCACCCCTCCCAGCCTCCGCGCGAAAATCCCGGATAATAGCGATCCGAACCGATTCCGATTGTCTGCACGGGTAAGTGTGTGTGTGTGTGTGTGGGTGGGGGGGAGGGGCTGAGTGCCGCGCCTGTCGCGGGCTGAGAGCCGCCGTGCCGCCGTGCATCTGTTAACACCTGAGAGCCTCCGTAACCAGTGGTAGGCGGCGGGGAGGGGGCGGGGAGGGCGGTGCGTCACAACGGTGAGTGAGTGTGAGGCCGGACCGAACACGGCTGCGTCCGCCTGCCCCGCCGCGCACTGCAGCAGCAGGAGTGCACGGCCACGGCCACGGCCGGACGGAGCTCGGCGACAACCAGCTGGATAATGCACGGCGCGCATCGCGGCGCTGCTGATGCGATTTCCTTGCTGCTGTCACCAGCAGCGGCCTACCCGGGTCGTGCCCAGCCGAACGCAGCCACAGCGACCGTCGCGCTGCGCTGGCCGGGTGGCCCTCCACCACCCCGACCCGCACCCAGACCCGGACCCGGGTCATAGAGGCCACAGAGATAGGGCGGCCGGCGTGGCCCGGGGCTTCGTATGTCGCCGACAAGTAGGTTACACGGCGTAATGCACGTGGAGGACCTGCCCGCCCGCCTGCCAGCCGGCGGTCCGGGGGCCTCGGCCCGGCCGGCGCACAGCCCGACAGGAGGGAGCGGCTGTGTGGGTGCGACAGAGACGGAGCCAGCAGAGACTCCGGGGGCTGGGCGGGGGGGGGGGGGCGGGGGGGGGGGGGGGGGGGCGGGGCGGGGCGGGGCGGGGCGGGGCGCCTTGCTCAGCTCTGCCACGGCGGTGGTGACCTCGGCGATAACATTGTATCTTTACGGCGCGGACATCCGCCTCCCCGACTCTCTTGCGACTGTGTGTGTGAGTGTGTGTAGTGCGAGTGTGTGAGTGAGTGAGTGAGGAGGCGGGGCCGAGAGTCCTGCTGGAGGGAAAGGGATAGAGGTGCTGCTACGAGAGGGCGGGCAGCGACGCGCGTGTGTAGCGACAACCAAGGGCGGCGGGGGCCCTGCGTGGGCCCTGCGTGGGGGAGGGGCGGGGAAATATCTAACTTACAATAGAGCCCCTTATTTTCTGGCCGCTCGTAACGCCGGGGGACCGGCAGCCGCCGCCGCAGCGCAGAGGACCAGAAGGAGGCCGACGGCGAGGTGCTGCACGGCGCGGCCTACCCGCAGCACGCAGCGCAGACCTCGGCCCGGGGTGCCGGCCGGGGCCCCGCCGCCGCCGCCAGGGACGACGACGTGGACTCGACAAACAGCCACAAACAACATGCAAAAGGCATGGGCGAACAGGTTTATGAGCCGTGCGCGGCCGCAGGCTGCAGGCGGCACCCGCTCGCGCGCCGCGTGTGTTTACCTATAAATAAGAACCAACCGCGGCCCCCCGACGCCGCGCTTTATCCCCGCGCCCGTGCAAACACCGATACCCACGACGTGCCGCGGGCGGCGACACAACAACAACCCGGCCGTGTGAGCTTCGCTGCTGCAAAACTCGCGCCCGCGGCCCCCGCAGCACTCGGCCAGCCAACGACGGCGGCGCTGTCGCTCATTATGCCCCCCGCGAATCGGCTGCTGAAATTATGGGAACTGCAGGCGCCACACCCCCCACAGGGCACGCAAACGTGCACGCGCACGCACACGCGCGGACACGGGGACCGCCGCGCCGCCGCGCGCCACGTTATTGTGTGGATCTGATCCAATGAAGAGTAACGCCCAGGGACACACCGTGTCCATGTTGAGCCCCCCTCCCCCCCTCCCCTGCTCTCCCCCTCTCCCCTTCCCCCATTTCTCCGGGACAACCTAATTGTGTGGACTCCCCGGAGCGCTGTCAAGGGCCCTGCTGTCCGGCCGAGCGCCGCGGGGAGGGGAGGAGGGGGGTGGTGGTGGGGTAGTAGTGGGCGCTGAGGGAAGGGGTGGGAAAACAATGGGAAGGAGAGGGGGGGGGGGGGGAGGAGGATAGCGCGCGGCGAGACCGCCGTGAAAAAGACGAGGTGGATGCGAAAAGGGTGTAAGAAGAGGGGTGTGAACGGGAACAGCAGTGGGGGCGCCGCACGCCGGTCACCTTCGAGCCGGTCGGCACCGCCAGCAGGGGGCGTGTTACAGCCCATCACACCAGCGCCGCAGCGCCGCAGCGCCGCTCCCCTCATCCCCTCCCGCTTCCGGTTAGCCGTGCGCGCGCCCAATGAAATTGGATTCAAAGTCGTTAAAAGTGTTAATTAATTTTCCACCCTTGTTACAACCGTTCCCTCTACGCGCGCTATTCCTCTTCCAGCAGCGCCCACAGCCACAGCCCTTTTTTTTCACACCCGCCCGGACGCGTGGGGTGCCCCCCGGGGGGGCCGCGTGGTCCGCGGGGGCCGAGACGCGGGCCGTGGGGGGCCGCCGCCGCCGCCACCGTACGGCCACTGCGACACGCTATGATCACGCCGAAAGCACGCCGCATGTGTCACTGAGCCCTTCCGCATATTTTTTACTTTTATTTTTTTTATGTTGACCGGCAGCGCACTGGCGGGCACATCGGTCCGGCTCGCGGCACACGGCGCGGCCCGGCAGCGGCCCCCGCGGCCCCGCGGCCCCAGCCGCACGCATCCCCGACCCGGTAATGCCGTTTCCTTTTTCTCCTCGGAAAGACGCTGTTCTATTGAATCAGGCGCGGCCGCTCGCCTGTCGAGCCCCTCCCCCCCCCTCCTCCCGCTGTCGGCTCTGTGCTCCGAACGCCGCGTGCCTTTATTTGGTTTCGATGTCATTTCGTCGTCGAGGCCCTCCCCCCCCCCCCCCGCCACGGCGGCGGCGACTGTCGAAAGAAATCCTCGTCACTTATATACCGCGCCGCAGCCTGGCATCTGATTGGTGCCCCCCTCCCCCTCCTTCCGGCCTCTCCGACTTGGTTTGCTCTCCACGGCCGACTTATTTAGTTACCCGCGTTCGGTCACTCAGTCCGGCCGGCCGGCCGCCGGTCCGAGTTCGCCAACTAAGGTCGTTATGCTGCCCCGGCCCTGGCCGGCCCTGGCCGGCCCCCTCTCCGGCGAGCTCCCCCCTTTTCCGGTCCGCCGGAGCCGCCTGGGACGGCGCGGGGCCGCGGCGGCCATCACCTCCACAAAAACATATGGGGGTCAAGCCTGCGGGCCGGCCGGCGCGCAAACTTTTCACTCGCTGCTGACGCCGGCCCTCTCCTTCGAATCGCTATATCACCGCGGGCCATCTCCCCTTCCGGCTCCCAGAAGACTGCTGTGAGTGCTGCGGGGTAACCCAGTTCATATCGCCGCGTCCAGCAGTATCTTAAACACACTTTTAGTATTCTCTCCTCGGCCTCGCGCTCGCCGAAGACTTTCGCAGGCCCTGCTGTTGTTGTTGCTCGCTGACAGAAACCCATGTCATTGCGGCCTTACGCTGCAGATGTCAGCGCGTGTGCGTGTGTGTGCGTGAGCGTGTGTGCGGACGGACGCGCCGCTAAGCCAACATGGCAGCACAGTAAACACTATCTCTCGCCGTGGCTCATTTACCCCGGGCCTCTCTGCCGCCGCTGCCACCGCCGCCGCCGCCGTCACTCGGTATCTTCACTTTACACACTGCTGCCCGTCCGTCCCACACCGGCTCAGCGGGGCACGGCGGCACCGCGGCACCCCCTTGCAGACGGCTCGCCATTATTTTCCCCACGCGTGTCCGTCTGCTTGCTGGTTTTGGAAGTTCTTCCTCTTCTGTCGGCCGTCGCCGTGCCCCGTGTGTGTGTGTGTGTGTGTGTGTGTGTGTGTGCCTTTTTGTTGTTTCGTTATCGCGGCCCGGTGCAGGAAGGAGCAGGGAGGAGGGGTCCGCGGACGGGGGCGGGTGGGCCGCGCGCAGTGCCCGGTCCCGTCCGTCCCTCTGCTGTCCTCCAGGACATGCCGCGCGAGGCGGGGCCGCCGGAGCGGAGCGGAGCCCGAGCAAAAATACAACGCGGCCAAAAACCACCATGTTATTTCTCCTAGGCCTCTGTGTCGTTGTCTTATCAAACAGACTGATTTATGTACGCTTGGCGCACTGGAATATTTTTCCTTCCCGGACATTTTCGTGTGAGAAAGTCAACCCTCCCGACGCCCCCCGCAGCCTACTTCCCGCTCACAGCGCGCGCCACCTGCATTTGATAGTGTAACCGGCGCGCGCCGGCCGACCTCATTGGCCCCGGCGCGGCGGCCCGTCAGGGCGGCCGTCCGACCCGACCGGGGCCGGACCGCCGGGGGCGCATTCGATTCAGCGCACGCACTCGCGCCCGACAAACCGCACTACCACTCTGCCCCTTTCTCTCTCTCGCTCGCCCCCGCCTCCCTCTGTGTGTCTCTCTCTCTCCGTGGCACGCCGAGCAGACGGTAAATGTGGGCTCAAAGCGATGCGGCTGCGGCCTCTCTTCTCCCCCCGCCGCTGAGCCTTTCAGCAGCGCGTTGTGGCTCCTCCTCCAGCTTCTCCAGCAGCCTCTCCCCCAGCTCCTCCAGCTTCTCGTGCTCCGGCCCGGCCTCCCCCTCCGCGCTGAGCAGGCAGAACGTGCGGGCCGCGCCCGGCAGCACCTGGACGTGCTCGAGGTCGGCCGGACGCCGACGAGGGCCGTCGTCGCCGTGCTGCGTAGCGCCTGCAGCCGCGCGGGTAGGCAGCGCCGCCGAGCGCGGCCGTGCTGCGGGATGGCCTACACCGCAGCAGCGGGCGGCGGCGGCGGCGGCGGCGGCGGCGTACTGCTGGCCGGCTGGCCGGGGGGATTACCTATGCCTACCACTCCCCCAGGCGACCGCACCGCGGGGCCGGCCGCACCACCGCAGCCGGGGTCGGGGGGTCCGGCGGGGGTCCGGCGGGGGTCCGGCGGGGTCCGGCGGGGGTCCGGGCGGCGCGCACATGCTCCGGCATGCCATCACCATTCCCATTCCGGGAGTGCTCGGCCACTGGCGCTATGCCGGCCACCGCCCGCCCGTCCCCGCCCCGTACACTGCCGGCGAGCGGCGCCCATAGTCTGTCCCCGCGGCCCCTCCCTCCAGCGGATCCCTGCTGGAGCCCTGCCGGGGCCCTGCTGGAGTCCACGGCGGCGCACCTGGACGCCCCGATCGCCGCTTTGTTCCCCGCGCCAGCCCACGCGGCGTACTCCGGTCTGAAGGGCGGCGAGGTTCGACTTCCTAATGATGCACGCTCAGCGAGGGCAGCCGCCCTGCGGGGGCCGTCACCGGCCGGGGAGGGGCGGCGTCAGCCCGCGGCCGGCAGGGCCTCCATGGCGGCGGTGATGGCGGGGGATTAGCTCCGGCTGATCAGCCGCGCCAGCAGCGGCCCCCACGCGCCCTCTGCCGCCGCCGGCCACGTGCCCCGGGCACCACGCACGGCCGTACACGCCGTACACTGGACCGGGACAATAACAGGACAAAAAATAATTAAAAAATAAAATAGAATTATGAGCAGGGCCGGCTGCCCCGTGTCGTGATCGCCTGTGGCCGCCGCGGAGCAGACCATCGGCGGGGACCTCGGGGAGGACCACCGGCGGGATCCTCGACGAGGACCTCGGCGAGGACGTGATGCCTCGGCGAATCGAATTAGTGGGGCGGCACAAAGGCGCTCAGCTACTCCATTGTGCGGAGGGCGAGAGCACGGCGCGCGGCGCGTTCAGGGGCGGGCCGAGGTGCGGGGGGGGGGGGGGGGCGCAGACGAGTTTGGCCGAGTTCGGCAATAAAACGGACGACAGTTTATAACGAATACTGCCGGAATGTAAACCTGTTGCGCCGCGTAACTCGCGAGACAAGGCGCCGCAGAGCGCGGAGGACAAGGAGAGGCGAGGGCGGGGGAGGGGGGGGGGGGGGCTGTACTGTATCGCGAGAACAAACAAAACACAGTCTGGCCGAGAACCTCTCTGGCGCGGCATTTTACAAATCCCTTCACTTCATTCACGGTCGGCACAAACAACGCAGATTCCGCCGTTCTCCTTTATTCGCAGCAGTCGCCGCGCGCTCCCGGTGCAGCCTGCTAATACTCACGGCTCTCCGCCGAGGGGTAGATGTTGAAGGACGGCTCCTGCAGCCAGGAGGTTACGGTGACGTGGTCCCGCACGAAGGGCGGCACGGAGCAGCGGACGACGACGTTGTTGCCGTGGAAGCCGCCGGGGCTCTGCACCTCCGGCTCGTAGTGCTGGTTCACCACTGCAAGCAGGCAAGCAGAGAGGAGGCCGCCGTCAGAGAGTATCGCGACACAGAGCGTCGCTCGCCGGAGTCACGCGCCCGGGGGGCCCGGGGGGGGGGGGGGGGGGGGCGGTAGACCCGGGGGGCGTAACGGCGCGACACGGTCGGCCATCACGCGTACAGTAACGGAGTGTCGGGGGCGGCGCGGGGGCGGAGCGGCACTTGGCTGCAGCCGGCGCCCCACACGACACGCAGGAGGCCCACGGCGCAACAGCACACTCTAAATTGGCCCCCGTTTTTCCTCTTTGGAGGGCCTCGGGGCGTCCCCGTAGCCGTGCCGGAGCCGAGCTACCCGCCTCCGGCCGGCTGTCCACCCCGCTTTCGCAGAGATGCAGCGCCCGCAAAGACTGCAAGCAAACGGGTACATAGTGAGAGGCACTGTGACTCTCGGCAATGGAAAGGGGAAGGGGCTGGTGGGGGGCAGAGAAAGGGAGCACGAGCCTGCTGTGCGGGCTGCGCGCTGAAAGCCGTACCTCTCACTCTCTCTCTCTCTCTCTCTCTCTCTCTCTCTCTCTCTCTGCGCATTCCTCCTGAGCGGTAGCAGAGCACATAGCAGAACGTTTGTGAATACCGGCAGTAAGTAGAAGAAGGCGGGCGAACGGAGTCGTCTCATGGCTCTCTGTGGTGAGAGGGGGGACAGGGAAGAGAGACACTGAAAGAAAGAGAGAGCAAGAGGGAAAGCGGAGGTGAGCAGCTGAGCCCCTGCGGGGGGGGGGGGGGGGGGGGGCTGCGGGGGGCTCCAGGCGGCTCCAGGCGGCTCCAGGCGGCTCCAAGCCGCGCCGGCAGAATGCATTGCGGCGGCGAGCATCGCGCTGCTGCAGTCGAAAAACATTCAGCTCGTTAATGAAGTTTGCACAATGAAATGGGGCGGCCCCGCGGCGCGGTGTTTGGGCACGCAGCCGCCTGATGGCCGCAGACGGCTCGATGCCGCAGGGGGCGAGAGGCCGCGAGGGGGGCCGCGAGGGGGGGGGGGGGGCGGGGAGGGCTCCGCGACCACCTCGGGACCACGGCGACCCCCCCGGGGACCGGAATGTTAACGCGGGGGGCGCCCCGCTCGGCGCCGGCCTCGTCGGCCCGCGGCCGCCAGACGCCCGGCCCGGACTGTGTGAAGAGGTGTTACTTTTAATGAAAGTTTGTGAGGAATAAAGTCTGGGGGCTCTGCCGTGTCCGGGCTGCGAACAGGTGTGTGGGACGGTACACACAGCGTGAGAGAGAAAGAGAGAGAGGGAGAGAGAGACGGAGAGAGAGACGGAGAGAGAGAGAGGGAGAATAAGCGTGGGCGAGAGGGAACGGGAGGCCGAGGAGGGGCCTGCCGGAGGTCAGGCGGCCAGCCACTCTTTGGTCTGCTGCGATTGCCGGCGGTCCACTTTAAATTTCTAATGAGGCCCTTTTTTTGTAATGAGTAAGGTCAGCAGTGGCTCTCGGGTGGAAACTCTCTGGCCGCAGCTGGAAAAGAGGGAAAGAGAGAGAGAGAGTGGGGGAGGGGGGTGGGGGCAAACAAACCAGACCTCAACACGATGCCAGGTGTGTGCGGCGGGCTGTGGCGGGCAGCTGACGGCAAACAAAATCGAAAGGTAGCGGGCTGTGGTGCGGGCTGCCAGGCCTTGTGCTGCCCCGTGCTGCCCGGTCAGCGGCGGCTGCATATAGTAATGCGGGCAGAGAGGGCGTGCATGCTCCCGCGGCCGCAGCTTATCGGCAGACACGTGACGCTTGCGACACCGCTGCCGCTGCTGCGGCGAGGCTGCCTCGCTCTTGCTGCCGCTCCTGACGGCCGCGGCCAGCGCAGCGGTACTGGGGGGCGTCTATAAATTAGAAGCGGCGAGTAATCCAATAGCTCGGTCCGGTTTTACTACCGCCGCTGCGCCGCGCTGCGCCCCGCTTACGCCGTTACCCGCCTTTACGGCGCGGCCCGTGCGTAGTGTAGCGCAGCGGTGGGACCCGCAGGACCCGTAGGACCCGCAGGACTCACAGCCAGGGACCCGCAACACCCCCCGCGGGGCCCGCGAGGAACCGCTGGAAGTCATGGCTCAAATTCTTAATTCCAATTTTTTTAAAAATCCTTCTCTTTAAAAAAAATCCTTTGCTAATCAAAGCCTTGCTGGGTGCGAACCCGTTATCGCACCCACCCGCTCCCGCTCCCGAGGAGTTTTTCCGTTTCAACGATCTCAAATTGGTCGCCACTCAGCCAGCCATAACTTGTGGACGGATGGCGAGATGCCGGGGCAGATACCGGCCGCGCGCCCACGCCGCCACTTATTTCCCGTCTCCGCGGGGGGGGGGGGGGGGGGTCGGCTGCAGTCCGGCCGGCGGTGTAACGCGATATTGATAACCGACTTGGGCTGACCGAACCCCAAGAGGGAGATAAGGCAGCGCGCTTTGATCAACGGTTATTGCCTCCCGGACAGCGGAGGGGCCCGGCGGCCCGGCGGCCCGCCCGCCCCAGCAGAGGCCGGCCCCGCAGCACGGCCGCCGGCAGCCCCGGCCCGCACAGGGCTCCTGCTGGATGCTGTGTGCTCCAAAATGAGACTCGCGCGCGCGCGGCCAACTTGGTTAATCGTCGTCGGCGCTGTGTAAAAGTTTACCCCCTCCCCCCCCCCCCGCCCCGGGGGGTCCGGGAGGTCCCCTGAGGAGTCGGCAAAGAGAGGACAAATGTGAATGATTATCGCGTCCTTATTAAAGGAAATCGGGGGCAAAAGTTTTGCGAACGTGCCGCGCGCACGGCTGGCTGCTGTGGGAGGGAGCTAAACCGTTCACACCAGCCGCACCGCCGCCGCCGCCGCCGCAGCACACCACGGCCATGGAGGCGGCGGCGGCGGCGGCGGTCTCCCTCCGCCCCCGACCTCGATTCCTATCCCACGGCGGCAGCTAATAATGGGTGGGGCTCCGGGTCTGCTTGCTCACCTGGCCTCTTCACCCCACCGCCGCCGCCGCCGCCGCCGCCGGGACGCGGCTCGACTCGGGAGCGCGCGCGCGCGCGGCTTGGCGAGGCTACCTGCAAAGGCATCTTCTTGGTCTGGACCGGGAGCTGCGGGCTGCGCGGTCGGAGCGCTGCTGCTGCTGCTGCCGCGCTGTTCTTTGCCCCGCCGCGCGCCCCGGGAAGGGGAGGGGAGGGGAGCGGGTTGCCGTAAGCGTATTCTGCGGGCGAGTAGCTGCTCGGGGCCGGGACGGACCGGGCGGACCGGGCAGAGAGTGGCGTATGCTGGAGTGGGCAGCACACACACACACACACACACACACACACACACACAGCGCCCCACGGTAAGATGCTGCGTGCGTAATCCCGAGAAAGGAGAAAGGCAAAATGGTAGCGGCTGGAAGAGCGAGCGAGAGAAAGGGGTGCGGGAGGGAGGCGAGAGAGAGAGAGAGAGAGAGAGAGAGAGAGAGAGGCCATGAAGGGCGTGCATGACCCCGCATGGCTTATGAGATTGATCTGATATACACCGCTGCCACAGGGGAATCGGAATCGTGCGAGAGAGAGAGAGAAAGAGGCAGAGAGGAGAGAGAAGAGAGAGAGAGAGAGAGAGAGAGAGAGGCAGGGAGAGAAAGAGAGAGAGATGCAGGGAGAGAAAGAGAGAGAGACAGAGAACCGAGAGGGAGCACAGGAAGATTGCGAGTCAAACACGTACATCTTGATTCCAGATCTAGTTTGCGCGCGCGTGCGCCCTCGCCTAGCTTCTAGCAAACACTGAGATGGGTGAACGCGGGGGGGCCCAGTGCGCGTGGCGTCGACCCCTCACGCCCACACACACACACACACACACACACACACGCCCACGCTCACACACACGCACACGGCATCGCCGCCACCGCTGCCTCGTACCACCACTCGCCCCCAAAAGGGCAATAGTTGGGGTTGCACGGGAGGGCTTGCCGCACTACTTAACATCTTACCTACCGAAGTCTGGGTCTCACGACGACAACTTATCTGCGTGTGTCCCGCGGCAAGTGCAAACGCACTGCCGATGCGTGCGCCACGGCGGCGGCGTCGGCGAGGAGGTGCCGACACGCCGGGGCGGGCTGCAGCGAACGCCAGGCAGTTTCCTCGGCCCGGAGAACAGGAGCTGACAGAGGCCGCGGGCGCAGGGGGCCGCACAGGGGGCCGCACAGGGGCCGCGCAGGGGCCGCGCAGGTCCACCCCACACCGCGCGGCCTCCCACTCCCCCCGCAAAGCAGCAGGCAGCCGTGCGCTCCATTCTCGCCCTTTCGCACTCCCTCCCTCCCCCTACCCTACTTCCCCTGACGCAATCCGTAGCGGAACCCCAGATAGTGTAGCGTTTTAGTCCATAACAAACGCAGGAACCTCGGGCGCGGCGGGCCACCAGTGCAGTCGCTGGGGAGCGCGGGCCGGGCCCGGCCTCAACGTGTACCCTTCTCCGCGCCGAACCTGACGTATTGTCTAACCCTCTTACTTCTCCCGGCGCTAGCGAATTTCCAGCAGGCAGGGGGGCGGCAGGGTGTACTAACCTAAATAGATTAGGTCGAAAACTGTATGTGTTCGAGCGAGCGAACGAGCGAAAACAGAGGGAGAGAGAGAGAGAGAGAGAGAGAGAGAGAGAGAGAGAGAGAGAGAGAGAAGGAGGGACAGGTCGCTGTTCTCTCTGCGAACGAAGAGACCCACAATACATCACGCAAAAGGGGGTCGGGTCAGCAGGCAGCGCGTACAGAGTGTGTGAGAGAGACAGAGAGGGAGGGGAGCACGGCTCGCGGCGGAGTCGGGCGCGGCCGCGGCGAACGCCAGACCAGATACATCGCCGTCGGCCCTCGGGCTGCCAAACCGACTGGCCGAGTCGAAAAGCGGGGGCCGGCGGCATTCCTCTTCCTGCCGGGCTTCTTGTCCTCCCCGTCGTCCCCCGCGAGTCCGGCTCGTCCTGCCTGGTCTACCCACACTGAAACAATTACTGCTTGCCAACCTTTCTCCGACCGTCACCTCAACTGCAAAACACTGTCCTCGATGTAATTCACGAACTTCAGCGAGTGTAAACGTTAATTAGTTATTTCCCTGGTCCGGCCTGGCCTGCGGCGCGGTTTTTTTTTGCCTCTGGCCGTATGGGAAGCGCTGCTCGCAGTCCGTCCCAGCAGCGTCGCAACTCAGAGGACGCCGCCGCCGTCGTCGGCGTGCACAATAACGTAGCCGCGCCGGCCGTCCCTGAAGAACCCCGAGAAGTATGTCCGTCGGTCTCTCAGCTGCGCCCCGGAGCCAGAGGGCCTCACGGCGGGGTACGCGGGGGCCGCGGGGGCCGCGGAGAGGGGAGGCGCCGCCAACGCGCCGCCCCCGCCAGCCCCCGCCGGCCGGCGGCGGCGCTGACGCGAGTTACAGTACGCCCCTCTGCCCCCCGACCTTGTCGGTCTGCTGCCCGGCTGCCCGAGGCCAGGGCGGCAGGGAGGCCCGCCGGGTTAGTCCCAGGGAGTAAGTCACCTGCACCGCCCCCCCCCCCCCCCTCTTCGAAGGGATCAGGAAGGCCGGTGCCATATTTTCCGCCCGGACGGAGGAGCAGCGGCAGCCGTGGCAACGCCCGGCGGCGTCACAGAGGAGGTAGAGGAGGAGGAGGAGGAGGAGGAGGAGGAGGAGGAGGAGGAGGAGGAGGAGGAGGAGGAGGAGGAGGAGGAGGAGGAGGAGGAGGAGGAGGAGGAGGAGGAGGAGGAGGAGGAGGAGGAGGAGGAGGAGGAGGAGGAGGAGGGAGGAGGAGGAGGAGGAGGGAGGAGGAGGAGGGAGGAGGAGGAGGAGGAGGAGGAGGAGGACGGAGGAGGAGGAGGAGGAGGAGGAGGAGGAGGAGGAGGAGGAGGAGGAGGAGGAGGAGGAGGAGGAGGAGGAGGAGGAGGAGGAGGAGAGGAGGAGGAGGAGGAAGAGGAGGAGGAGGAGGAGGAGGAGGGGGGAGGACGGAGCACCCAAACACCCGCACCGAGCTCCTGCGGGCAGGACCGTTCCTTCACCGCGCCGCCGTGCTGTCACCTCTGTGTTTGTCACTTCCTCCTCCCGGCCGCCTGTCGGCACACACACTCACACACTCACACACACACACACACACACACACACTCACACACACAACACGCCGGCAACACGCCACACACCGCAACGCTCTCGCATTGTCGTGCCCCGCGGCCCACAAGTAAACACATATCACTGGCCCAGACATTCATGAACCGTTGACACACCATTTCCACCCCTCCCGCCGCAACCCCCGACCTCCCGGGCCGGCGGGTGTGTAAACGGACCCCGCCCCGCGCGCGAGCCGCCCACACGCGCCTATACACACACACACACACGCACTCACACACATGCTCACGCACACACACACACGCACGCGCGCGCGCGCATTCCCCCAGCACTACAAGCCCGAGTTCATCAGGTGGCGCGGCCGTTGTTCTGCGCGGGGTTCCGGTCGGGTCCCCCCGCTCGCCCTCCCCTCCCCCCCCCCGCCTCCCCCCCCCCCCCCCCCCCCCCCCCCCCCCCCCCCCCCCCCCCCCCCCCGCTCGCCCTCCCCTCCGCATCCCCCCCCTCCCCCTCCCCTCCCCCCCCCCCCCCCCCCCCCCCGCCCCCCCCCCCTGACCCCCGTGAGGCCCCACTCCTCAGGAGGCCCGACTTGACCACCCTCAAGTGGGGCCACTCCAGCGCGCACCACGCACCGGCCGCGCCGCCTCGCCCACCTCACTTGCTCCCCCGCCCTGCGCCCTCGCCTATCTCACTCCCTCTCATACGGCGGCCTTTACGTACGATCCCGGCCCCCCAATCTGCTTTGGACCGTGTGCGTGTTGGGGCACAGGCGTGGTTCACTGTCAGCTAGAGAGGCCTTTTAAGACCCGACGCGAGGCACACGAGAGGCAGAGAGAGGGAGAGAGAGAGAGAGAGAGGAGAGATGGAGAGCTGTGCCACAAAACCTTCGTTAGGGTGGGGCCGGACAAGGGGCCGTGGCATCGCCCTGTCCATTGCCTTGTCCCGGGGCACGGCTCGCCACGGCACGGCCGCACGGCACGGCGGCAGGGCGAGCTCGTTGTACACTTACATCGACAAAGCGGACAGTGAGTGTATTCGGGGTGAGAGCATTTCGACACTGCTCCCCGGCCCGTCCCTTTGTGGTCGTGGCCCTTTAGCCCCCTCCCCCCCCCCTCCCTCCCGGTGGCCCCCGCTACCCCCCCCCCCCCCCCCCCCCGGAGCTGGCCAAGGTGTCGGCATCGGCGGGGGTGATCTACTGCGGGGCTACTGCCAGGCTCGGTGGCTCGGCAGCTCGGCACGGTGTGCACGGGTGTGCACGGGTGCGGGCGGACGTTCTGTGCCAGTCGTTCCCTGGCCGCCGAACAGTCGCATTCTAGGGCGGCCGCCGTTCGTCACGCGGCCAGCGGCGGCCAGCGTCCGACAGAAGCGTGAACAAAGGCACTTCGCCCGTAAAATAGGGAACTCATTAAAAACATATGTGAAACGCCAAACAATGGCCGTGTGCAAAATCTGCAACAGTGGCCATATTTTGCGAACCTTTTCAGACGAACTAGATTTCAATTTCTAATAACAATTTATTTTTAATGTGTATGTCTGCGCGGCTAGTGGAATACATAATCGGGGAGGGGGGGGGGGGGGGGGGGGGGGGGAGAGGTCGATGGAGAATGGCGCAGCGACTCTCATTAACTCCTCTCTACTCTTCACTTTTCGAACGCCGGGCGGCGGCTGCGTGCGGACTGCGGACGCGCCTCTCTCTCCTCTCTCTCTCTCTCTCTCTCTCCTCTCCCTCTCTCTCTCTCTCTCTCTCTCTCTCTCTCTCTCTCTCTCTCTCTCTCTCTCTCTCTCTCTCTCTCCCGCCGTCTCGCACGCAGCTCGGGCACGAACGGCATTTCTCAAAAGGCCAGCACGGACGGCGGGCGGTGCGGGCGGACGGTGCCGCGATGGGTTCGACTCGACCCACTGCCGAGGAAATTCTTCATCCTCCGTGCTCCGTGCTCCGTGTTCCGTGCTCCCCGTGCTCCGGGCTCCGGGCTCCTGGCTCTTGGCGGCCCTGCTCCGCCTGGAGAGCTTCTCCGAATCCCGGCGACGCGGCCGCCACAGCTCCGCTCACCTCGCTTCTCGTCCCCCGTCACCGCCAACGCCAATGTTACGCGTCGCATTTTCCTTGTTGCCCCCCCCCCCCCCCCCGTCCCGCCGCACAGTCCTGCCAGATAAGACATCGTCGCTTTTACACCGCCAGCAGAGATAATTCAAGGAAATGCGAAATGAGACACCCTCGGCAATCAAAAACGACGATGAATCTCTGCCCTCTTTTTCTTTCCCATGTTACTCCGCGCGGGGCCCGCAGCGCTTAGTTCGAGTGTGGCCTCGCCTAGTCCCGCCCGGCGGCAGCGGCTCGGCTGGCGGCACGGCGTGCTTCACTCCCGTCGCATACCTCATTTATCGCCCTTTACGGCTGTTCGCCAAACGACGAAGCGCATCGGACTGGACCGAGCCCCCGCGACCCCCCGACGGGCCAGGAGGGGGGCCCCCCGGCCACCCGGCCCGGCCGGGGCAGAGGGGCGCGCGACTGAGGTACCGACCCGAACAAGTGGCGTGATGCGGCCCCCGGGACCCGGGACACACACACACACACACACACACATTCGTAAGAACAGAGCAGACACTATAAATCCCTCAGCCCTGGTTAAAGTCGCCACACGCTTGGTGGGGGCCCCTGCTGCTGGCCTGGTGGCCCCCTCCGTTTCGGTCGCTCAGCCCCGGCCCCCCCCCCTACCCCTACGGGGGCCTTGCTCTGCTCTCGGCGGGGGGTCCCAGATGGTCCCCGCCCATTTTCCTGGCCGGCCTGACCAGTGCCATTCCGTGGAATTGGTGCATTTCACTCTCTGGCGATTGCGTCACGTGGTGTAGCGTAGGCCGGCGGCGGCCGGCGGCGGGCCTCCTACATCAGGCCGTTCATTATGGTAATGGAGCCTCGAGGACCGCAGCGCAGCGATCGGTCGGCCTGCCGGCCGGCGGCGGCCGGTTCTCGGGAACCGACGGGAACCGATTACTCGGCAGGCCGACGGCGAGGCCAGATAGCGCCGGCCGGGGCCACCCAGGGCCACCCGAGAGCACCGAGCACCTGCCCTGCCCTGCCCACCAGAGGGGGCCGCCGAGGAAACCACCCCATCTGCACAAACGCCGACTGTTAATATATCGCGTGTGAGGACTTTTCGGTACTGTAGGTCGAGAGAGAGAGAGAGGCAAACGCGTTTAATTTGAGGAAAACGAAAAGGGAAGTAGTTTGAAAAGGACTGTGGTGAAAGGAGCGAAGGCTCCCCTCCCCTTCGCACAGTTTGGGCGGTGTAGTGCAGAGTGGAGAGGGAGGGAGAAATCAGGGGGCGGAACCGGCAGTGCAGAGACCGCCCGGGGCGGCAAACAGAAACGGATACGCAATAAAATTATTCAGGGGGGGCTTAATTCATTGCGGTATGCGTTCTCGGCGCCACGCCCGCCACGCCCGGCCACGCCCGGCCACGCAGAGACCGGTGGCGGCGGCGGGGCGCGGCGCACCGCGGCCCCGAAATTAGAGCCTTGGATCTTATTATCATACAACAGGCAGCACGACGTCTCTAAGTCGGCGTCGACTTGGCGGCGGCGGCGGAGTTGCGAGGAAGAAGGCTGGGGGGCGCAGGGGGGGGGGGGGGGGGGGGGGGGGGGGGGGGGGGGGGGGGGGGGGGGGGGGGAGGCAGAGCGCGGCACGGCGGCGGTGGCAACTCCCCACAAACAGGGCGCGAGACAAGTTAAGGAGGTGTGCGTGCGTGCGTGTGTGTGTCTGTGTGTGTGTGTGTGTGTTTGTGCTCGCGGCACACGTGGAGTGAATTCGCACTGCGCACGGCGCACCCACGGCGAAAATCAGGTGAAGTTTCGGCCGCGTAGAAACATGTGTGGGACGCCGGCGGGGAGGTCGGGGCGGGCCGCGGGGCCGTGGGGCCGCGGGGCCGGGCCAGGGGGGACGCCGACCTTTAGCGCCGACCCTCAGCGCCGACCCACCGCGCGGACCGCAGCTTTATTAATTAGGCCGGAAATTATAGAATCAGCCCCGAATTAAGAAGCAGCAGGCGATGGGGTGGGACGGAGGGGGTCGCTCTGACAACGCCAGAAGTCGACGCCGGCAGAAGTAATCACCAAGACAAGCGGAGAGCGGCGGCGGAGCAGAACACAACGGGGACCGCTGCCCCGGCCGGCCCCGCGGAGGAGGGTTGCCGCGACTCTGTTCGGAGAGGGTGGTGGGCGGCCGCGGCGGCGGCGACGTGCTGGGATAGGCGTGAACGTCACAGCACGTAACGTCACAGCACGTAACGTCACAGCACGTAACGTCACAGCACGTAACGTCACAGCACGTAACGGCACAGCACGTAACGCCGGTGGCTAGTGAGTGCACGTCCGGATAGTCCGTTATCAGTAATTAAAAGTGCGGCGGACACAAATGGCCGAGGCCCTGCGCCTCTGTCTGTTGAGCCAACTTGTCGTGCGTCTCGCTGACGCGGGGGGTCTCGGTGGTGTCGGCCCCTGCCCGGCCCCGCCCGGCCCCGCCCTGCAGGCGGCGCTGACGTGCTGACGGGAAGGGCGTCCTGTCCCGACCGAAGAGCGCCGAGAGGGCCGCCGGGATGGCCTTGTCGCTGCCGTGCGGGGCGCCGCGGCGGCAGCCGGTAGCGCGCCCGGGGACGACTCGGCCGAGCGGAAAAAAAAAAAAAAAAAAAACACGCGTACCGAAGAGCGTTTCTGCGCCGAAAGCAATATCATTAAAATTCCAGGGGGAAAAAAATGCATTTCACGGCCTTAAACTTTGGTGGTGCCGTCGTACTGGCGTCCACGCATTTTGCTGATTACATCAGACGGATGGGTGGGAGGCTGCAGTCCCTTGCGGTCCTGCCGTATCCTGGCCGTATCCTGCAGCGGCTGCTCCAGAGGCCTCGTCCTGGGAGCCCGGGTGTCTCTGAATGGAGTGCAAACACAATCCTCTCTGCTTGGTCGGCGAGTTTGCGGAGGAGAGGAGGGGGGAGGGGGAGAGAGGAGGGGGGAGGGGACTACAAACTAACCTAAACCGACGAAGATGTACGCTGCGTCAAAGGCGCTCAGAGGAGGCAGCAAACCCCGAGCGCCAATATTGATTCGCACTAATAACGCCAAATCGAAGCCTTTCTTTCCCCGACCGCGGCGCGGCGGCGGTGGCAGCGGTGTTTGGCTGGCGGCTGCATGTATCAATCGCTACCCACTTTTCTCTCCGCCTTCTGCTGGCACGACGCTTTCCTGAAAGCGCTGACCTCTGGCTGCCCCCGGCTGCCCCCGGCTGCCCCGGTGGCGGCGGCGGCGGCGGCGGGGCGGGGGTCCCGTCCCCGCTGAAGTTTTAACAAGCCATGTCGTTAGAGAGCGCGGGGTGGCGGTGGCGGTGGCGGCGGCGGCGGCGGCGGCGGCGGCGGCGAGGCGTTTCCCCGCGAGCGCGCGCCAACATCTTATTTACTTTCCGCCTTTCCGGATGATCTGGCGGACTCGCGCGGCGATAACCCAATTAATGGGGGGGGGGGGGGGCAAAAACTCTTCTGCTGTGGTCACAATATAATTAAAGCGGGGCCGGGCTGCGGAGCGCGGCGGAAGTGCCGGGCGCGGGGCGGGTTCGAATACTGGCGGCGGCCGCGCACAGCGGGGTCGTAACATTTTTACTTGCCAACTTAACGCGATCAGTGGCTGCCAGAGTGCCTGTGTGTGTGTTGTGTGAAGGGGGCCGAGGTTGTAGGCAATGCCTACTGGATCGGAACCAAACGACGGCAATTTCCTGAAACCAACCAGCGCGGCGCGGCGTGGCGTGGCGTGGTGTTGCGTGGCGGGGTTGGGGGCGGCGGTGGGACACGACTCGACCCTTGTCAATGCCCGAACGTCGACCGCTGCTGGACAGAAGCCCCCCGACCACCGCCGCCGCCGCCGCGGCCGGGGCACGAAAGCTTAAGCGAGAAACGTACATGCAACACACATAGGAACGCCCGAGAGGTAATCCACGTGCGTGTGCTGTGCGTGTGTGTGTGTGTGTGTGTGAGAGCGCCTGTCGTGGTCGGGGCCACACCAGCATAAGGGCGAGAGAGAGAGAGAGAGAGAGAGAGAGAGAGAGAGAGAGAGAGAGAGAGAGAGGAAGAGAGCGAGAGAGAAGGGGGGGGGAGGGGGAGTGAATACGATTACGATTTGTATACAAGCTCGTTCAACAAACCTCCAAACCCCCTGTGCTGTGAGCGCGTCCAAACTGCCCCTTCCACCCCCTCCCCCCTCCCTTCCCTAAAATCCATGCCCTGCGGCCGTACCCCTCCCCGCCCCCTCTTTTCACCCCATATCCTTGTGTGCGCGGCCATCACCACATATCACCCCCTTCTTCCGCCCTGGAAACCCTTTCAACCCCACTACCGGAACCTCCCACTCGCCCCCTCCCCTCCCCTCCCCCCCCCCCCCTCCCCTCCCCTCTTCCCCTCGCGCTCTGCACCCTGTTATCACTCCTCTCTGTCATGCTGGGCCCCCAATTGGATGCGGTTTTGCGGGTACAATCTATTTAGAAGCTTGTTTGAAGCAACGTGTGACGCTCCACCCCCTCCTTTCTCACCCTAGAGATGTGTGTGTGTGTGTGTGGAGAGATAGAGATAGAGACAGAGAGAGAAGAGGGAGGGTGAAGGGGGGGCATCCACCCCACAATCCACCCCGTTCTCCCCAACGATTCGTTATATCAGACAAAAAGGAAGTATCATTTTCATCTCACTTTTCATGGCGGGCCTTGTTTTGTGTACGTGCCCGCCGCGGGTGGGGGGCGGGGAGGGGGGAGGGAGGAATGGTTTGTGTTGACACCGAAAATGGCGGTTCGCTGTGTGGCACGTCAATTATTTTTTTTTTCAAAACAGAGAGAGAAAGAGAGAGAGAGAACTGCGGCGTCGTTGCAGTTGTTGTCGGCGGGTGTGCAGTGCGGCGCAGCGGGTGATCGGGCCCCGAGACTCTCCGAAACTCTCCGAGACTCTCCGAGACCGTCCCGGGGAACCTCACGGCGGCTGGCGTGCCCGCCGCAGCCGGGCGGAGCCGGGGGGGGGGGGGGGGGGGAGAGAAATGAGAAGCTCAGCGTGCTCCGGACACGGAAATATGAGCCCAGGACGTGACAGACACCGCCGCCGGCCCTGCCGGCCGGACACTGGCTGGCTACACCGCGCGCACTCCGTCGCGTCTCGTGTCTCGCTCCCTCTTCCTTATCCCGACAGGCTGCGACGACGGTACGGGAGGGCACGAAAGAAAAAAACAGGGGAGGCTTCAGAAAAGCGCGCAAGGCTGAAATATATATTTTTTGATTTTTAAAGGCAGAATGTGCCTTTCTTCCAGCCGTTATGCTACTATTGCTAGTGCCTATATTATTGTACTGGAGAGGGGTTTCCTGTCACGCTTGGGCCGCGCGCCAGTCGCTGCGTGCCCCTCGTCGTGGGGCCGCTCGGTGCGTGCCCCTCGGCGCGTCGCCGCTCGCAGCCTGATTCGTCGGGTCGCTCGGCGTGGTGAGGAGTGGGGGCGGAGTGCGTGCGGCGAGAGGGAGAGAGAAGGAGCGAGCGCGATAAGGACGGAGCGATGCTGCGGGCTGGCGGGCGGGGGAGTGGAGGCTGGCGGGCGGAGGAGTCGGGGCTGGGAGCCTAAGGGCGTGCGCGCGTATGTCTGCACGGCGTCACTCGGCGGCCGGCACGGTGTCATGTATGTATACAAGGCTGGAACAGATCACATGGCATGGGCTCGCTAGCGAGTGGGAGAGAAAAGAAGCGAGCGCGAGAAAGACAAAGCGATGCTGTGGGAGGAAGATGCATCGTACGAGAGAGAGAAAGACTTATGCGTTGTGTTTGTTGCATGAACGCCGTGCCTATCCTTAATCCGTTGTGGGTGTGCGAGGGATGGTGGCCGGCTACGTGGGTGTGGGAGGGTGCTGCGTTTTCAGTTGGGTGACGACGGTAGCTTTGAGCTATGGCTGCTGTTCACATTCAGGGCACGAAACAAACTAAATTCACATAGGGGCAGGCAAAAACTCCCTGTCAAATGAAAATAAACCCGCAAAACTGAAAAATGGAAATACGATTTAAAAAAACATAAATTTGCAATTTTCAAAACAAAACTTTTGTTCTTTGTAAAAACACTTGTGATTAATGCAGTTCTGCCTCTATATAGCCACTGCTAAGTGGTTTTTTTTCTCTTTCTTTTGCGGTCGTGGAGGGCGATGCTACGGGCTCGTTAGGTGCGACTTGTTCCTGCATCCGACCCGATCGTGTGCCAGCGGCCGGCCAATGAAAGGCGAAGAGACACCAAGTGCGGCTTCTGAACGCAAAAAGCTATTAAAAATTTATATATATCGGAAACTCTCGAAGGCACGACTACGGCAGCCCACACAAAATGTCGAACGGAAAACCTTTCCTGTCACGGATAGCACATGCGAGCGTACCTGCTCTGACGGCCACGTCCCTGCTGACCACCACGCCCACGCTGTTGCTGAGCACGCAGCGGTAGATGCCCCAGTGGATGTCCTGGCGGAAGGCGGCGGCCTGGAAGGGCGGGAAGACGAGGGAGCCGTTGTCGAGGAGGTGTCGCGCGCCGGGCACGGTGCGCACCGCCACGCCCGGCTCGCCGCCCAGCAGCTGGCGCCACTCCACGCGCGGCGCCGGGTTGCCGCGGCCCGCGCACTCCACGCCCGCGCCGCTCTCGTTGGTCAGGTCCACGCGCGGCGGCGGCTCCTGCGCGAACGTCGGCCCCTGGCTGTCGTAGGTGGCCGCCGCGCCTGTGAAACAGGGAGGCAGAGGGGGCCGTGAGACACTCGGCTGCGGCAGTGCGGAGCGGAGACCCGGGGCCGCGCCCGCCTCCCGTGTCCACCTGGAACATAAGGCCGAGAACATGGTAATGGAGAGTGTGTTCTGCGCGCGAACAGAGAACGGGGTCTTTTAGGGGTGAGCTGTTCCGCGCCGCGCGCCGCACGCCCCCAGCTGTAGCAGCGCGGCGGGCGGCGGGGCGGGCGTCCCCGGGGGCACCGCGACGAGTCTTTTGTGTTCTCCCCTGGCAGCTCGCAATCAGTAGGGTCGCCAGGCAAGAGGCGGCGGCGGCGGCAACACACACTCCCTCTCCCTCCCTCTTATGCCAAATCAGCAGCTCGCCCCTCCCTGCCTGCCTGCAGGGCGTCGTGTTGTACGGTGAGATCCGAGCGTCTCGGTGTCGAGGACCCCGCCGCCGCCGCCGCCGCCGCCGCCCCGCCGTCTGTTGTGCGTTGGTGCGGGGGGTCCGCGGGCGGAGGGCGGAGGGCGGCGGGCGAGGAGGAAGTGGGCCGCGACGTCTGAGTTGGGTTGTTGAGCAGATCCACTTAGTGTTTCTGTCCCTCTCCCTTCCGGTGACGTTATTGGCTTCTTCCAGACACGGGCCGCCGGCCTCGCCGCCGGCGCCGTGCAGAAGCGCCGCTGAAGCGCTGAAGCCAATATAAGCGGGGGCTCGGGTCAGTCCGTGGAGTTGGTACTGCCGGGGCGGGCGCAGTTCCAGTGGTTCCCCCCCCCCCCCCCTCCGCGGCGTTGCTAAGCGGATCCCGGGCCGCCCGGACGGCGGCGCGCCCATAGCAGCGGCGGTTAAGCCGCACAGGCCAACCGACGGCGTTTGTTATTCCATCTGTCCGCTGCTCCCGCTGCTCGGGGCTGGCGACAGACGTCCCTGCCAGTGCCGCTAGTTCTCGCGGCGCTCCTGACTGTTCCCGCTCCTATCCTCATCCCTCTCGCACCTGCCTATGCGTAGTCAAAAAAAAAGAAAGAAGAAGAAAACGTTTTCCGTCTCCCTCGCTCTCCCGCAATATATCGCCAGACCGGAGGCACTGGCCGCGCAGGGCTTTGACAACAACAGTGTAGAAACTGCAGGGCCACGGAGGCAATTTTAGGTACCGAAATTGCAAACAACGAGCCAACAGCAGTATCTTCCTGGCCGTTGGGTGCGGCCTGCTGCTGGCGTGGGGAGGGGCCGGACCCCCCCCCCCCCCCCCCAGACCGGACCCCGCACGCCGGACACGAGTTGACACACATATTTTAGACGCTGGAAATCCTCTCGAGACTGGCCGTGAAGTCAGCTCTGGAATAGCCTTTGGTATCCCGGGGAGGGGCTGCAAGGGAACGACCGGGTGCAAGGTCCATTGCCCACCGCACGGCACTGCCGGGGCCCTCCGTGTGTGTGTTTGTGTGTCTGTGTGTCTGTGTGTGTGTCTGTGTGCGGCCGGCGAGGGCCGTATTGTCGAATCCCAACGTCCCTTCCAAGTTTCTGCCCGCTGGCTGACGCCGGGCCGGGCGGGGCGCGTCCGAGAAAATAAAAGGTCAGCCCCGCCAGCCCCACATGGGGCCCGCGCGCCCTCAGAGGGGCGGCCGGGGCGGAGGGAGTCGCCACCGCCGCCCGCGCCCTCCGTTTTCGCACGCGGCCAGGACCGAGGGCTAAGCCAGGTCCGGCCGCCCCCCCCCCCCTGGTCCGGAGCTGTCTGCTGTCTGCCCCAAGTTCGCGGCTCAAACTTACCCCTTCCTTCATCCCCTTTGTCCGTCTCTCTCTCTCTCTCCGTCGCGCAGTGTCTCCGTCTCTCTCCCTCTCCCCGCTCTCAGTGTCTCTGGTCTTCTCTCTTTTTTAGACGCGATTATCCGTTCTAAAACGCTATGCTGGTGTTCGTCGAGATGAGAGCCTGTTGGATATGGGTCGGGTCGGGACAAGTGCAGGGGCGGCGCAACGACCGCCGCGACATCGCGACATTTTCCCTCTTTTTCTTGCGAGGGTATCCGAGGAAACGGACGGCGGAGCAGCGAGGCCCATGGTTAGCCGGGGCCCGTGCCGGGCGGCGCAGGGCGGCCGGGCGCCAGTCGCAGCCACACATTCCATTCCATTCTCCTCGGCCGCCCCCGGGCCGCGCCCCGGACAGCCCGGGCGGCACGGCATCGCTGCTGATGCCGCCGCCGCACCGCAGACCCCGCCGGCCGGAGGGGCGGAATGGAACCGACCCCGGACGGGGCCGAGACGTCAGTGCCGTCCTGTCCACCGGTCACTATCTACGGCAAGAGAGCCGCTGGTTT
Source organism: Megalurothrips usitatus (assembly GCA_026979955.1). NCBI lineage: Eukaryota > Metazoa > Arthropoda > Insecta > Thysanoptera > Thripidae > Megalurothrips > Megalurothrips usitatus. The sequence goes on from CM049593.1 coordinate 15,373,041, forward strand.
TCCTCCTAGGCGTCATGTGCCACTGCTCCGCACTTGACGGGCGTGCGGGGGGGGGGGGGGGGGGGTATGTCGCCGACCTGCTGCGTCCACGCGGCAGCGCGGCGCGGCGCCCCCCTGCCTGCGGCCTCCAGGCCTCCGGCCGACGGCGTCGTTGCCGACATGCCGCCGGGATTAGCATCGGGACTTGCGGCGGCGGCTCGGGTCCGGGGGCCCGGGGGCCCGGGGGTCCGGGGGTCCGGGGCTCCGGGTGTGCGGGCGGTGGCGGCGACCGGGGTCGACACCGCAGCCGCCGCGCCCCCCGCCGGCCCCCGCCGGCTCCTGGCTGCCCGACGGCGCGGGCGTTCATCGGGAGGAACCGGTGAGGGCGGCGGTGAGAACCGGCGCGGGCGGTCCAGTCCCCGCAGGCGATGCGCCGTGCGCGTCCCCCGGCCCCCCGGCACCGGCCCCCCGGCACCGGCCCCCCGGCCCCGCGGCTCTGAGCTAAGCTAAGCCGGGGCGGGGCCCGGCAGCCCCGCGGCGGCGGCAGGGCGGGAGCAAAAGAGAGAGAGGAAGGTCGAGTTGCGGACGCATCGCCCGCCCGATTTTTGGCCGCCTGCCCCGTCTGCCCGGCCGGCGCCCGCGGCCCGACCCCCGCGGTCCCCGTCGCCCGGCTGGCTGGCTGTGCTCTATCTCGGATTACAAAAGTTGCGCGGCCCCCGACTGAAAGAATCGGCAACCGCTGCCACCGCCGCTGCCGCGCCGCGGGTTCGAGGGTCATGAATCAAAGTTTGAGAGATAAGCGCGAAGGCGGGAGTTTTAATAGAGTGCTATTCCAATCGCGATAATATGAGAAGCTCTTTCGCGGCCGAGCGGCGCCCGCGCGTTCGTCCGTGAGACGCGTCATCGTCGCTCCGCGGTCGTCCTGCGCGGCCGGGGCCGCACAAAGGACCTGCGGACACTTTTATCTCCGAATATAAGTCGTCTCGGTGACCGTGCAGAGATGTAGAGCCGGCCGTGGCGTTGACCCTCCGGCCCGACCCTGCGGCCTGCGGGCTGAGGCCCTGGAGGGGCTCAGCGCCGCCCGCACTGGCTGGCCCGGCCGCCCCCGGTGGCAGCGCCCGGACCCCGCAGCCCGGAGCCCCGCACGGCCCGCTGATGGCTCGGTTCCGGGCCCCGGCGTGTGTACACCCCGGCCTGTACGTACCCTGTACACGCTGCGGGGGGCTAATGCCAAGGAGCGCCGAGGTGCGAGGCGCGGGAGGAGGGGGGGGGGGGGGTGATAATTAATCCGACCGGTCTGGGCACTGCGCTCGGGGGGAGGGGAGGGTGTGTCTGACCGCCCCCACCCCGCTCCTCAGCACGGAGAGCAGCGGCTCGAACCGTGTACCAAAACACGGGCGCGCGGCTCTCGGCCGCTGTCCAGCCCCTCCGCAGCTAATTCGCCGTTAAACGCTCCTCTCGGAAGGCAGCGCTGGCGGAGGGGATGCGGGGGGATGGAGGGAGGGGGGGGGGATCGCGCACGGACCCCTGATTACGTTATCGCCAGCGCTGCCCGCGCCAACACTCGGCGAGGCGGAGGAGCAGGGGAGCTGCGTTGCCGCTGGCGCCCTGCACGTGCACTCGCACGGCAGCCGCGTGCCCCGTCGGCCGCGCCCGGCCCTGCCTGGCCCTGCCCAACCAGCGGCGTCTAATAAAGTGTCCTGGTCTGGGTACGGCGGGGGCGGGGCGGGCGGTGCATGCCGCTCAAATTGCAGGAGACGGAATGCTTAACTCACACCCGACGCTCGTCCTTGACGTCGCCGTCGCTGCGGGGACAGCAAAAGCGCCAGCAATGTACGAACTACAGCTATCTGCCCACCCCCTTCTCTCTCTCTCTCTCTCTCTCTCTCTCTCTCTCTCTCTCTCTCTCTCTCTCTTTCTCTCTCACGCACTCTTCCCTCCTTCTTCTCTGTGTCTGCTCGAATATTTGTCTCTACATATTCTCCGCCACGCGCTGACAACGTACCCCGCCTGCCTCGGGCCTTCTCTACGCGATTCTCACCAAACTTGCGCTCTCTCTCTCTCTCTCTCTCTGTTCCTCTCTATGTCTCTCTCTCACACACACAACAGCGCCCGCACCACCGAGGGCCACTTTCCCTCCCTGTTTTCCCCTCCCTGCTTCTTTTCCTATTTTCCCGGAGCCGCCCCGCACACACCTCCCTCTCCCGGTCCGCCCCTCCCTCCCCCCCTCCTGACCCGGATGTTGCACTGGTGTCGACGCGCACCTTTCCGTGATAGCAGCATTTTATGTACGCGGCGGCGGCATCTGCGTGGCGTGTTCGTGTCGCGGCCCCGCTGCGCCCCGCTGCGCCTGGCTGCTGCACGCGGTGCGGTGCTGTCCGGGGCCGTGCGCTGCGCTGCGGCGGCGGCATCGGCGGAAGCAGGCGGATGCCGCCGACGCGTTTTTCCTCCCCTCTCTTTGCTATGCTATTCTGTATTTTTCCCCCGCGCCGCGCCCGCCGCCCGCGCGGATCCCCGCCGCAACGGTTTTGGACCACACGGCGGTACTCCGATGAGTGGGCGCGGGGGGAGAGGAAGAGAGAAAGATCGACAGAGACACGGAGAGCGAGAGAGAGAGACGGGCGACTGAAAAGGACGCTGGGGACATAACAGAGCGCGCGTCATTTGCTTATACAAGCGCCACGCGGCGTGGACTCCTGGCCAAGCCTACTTTACAGGGGAAAAAAACATGGTGGAGGCGGGGAGGGCGGGGAGGGGGGGGGGCCGTCAAGTGAAGCGTTTCTCGCAGCAGTTGGTGCGCCGGCAGCGCGGCGGCAGCCTCATTTTCATTCCTGACGAGCGTGTTCCGTTATTTGAGTGGCGACGACCCCCCCCCCCCCCTCGCAGGCCGGCCATCGGCCGCAGCACGGCCGCGGACCCCAGCCAGACTCTGTTTAAAGCGCTGCATTCATTATTTTTTTAAAGAAAAAAATTGTTTTTATTTTGATTGTTTCACGTGTATTTTCAGACCTGCTGATCACGCAGATTTTACCTTGAAAAGTGTATTTTTTTTCGGACAAAACCCAAAGTCTTTTAATCATAATTTTTTTTTTGCGAAATCGTTGAACTTCAGTATAGTAATGTTACGCCTTGGTTTTAGCAGTGCTCCGTGCGCGCCCATACACACACAAAGCCACAACACACACACACACACACACACACACACACACACACACACACCGCGTCCGCCTGTGCCGCTGCTGCTGCTGCTGCCTTTTTGCTTGAATGAAGCATCGCCTGTCAAGGTGGATGATCCAGAAGGAACGTCTCCCCTCTGGCGGGCCACTCCACTCTGCCGGATCCGAGGTGAAAGGAGGAGAGGGGCAAAAAAAAGAAGAAGGCGGGCCGGCGGAGTGTAGTATCGCCTCCCGCTGCCGGCGCCGCCACCCGGGTCAAGGGTCAATGGTGTGCGGTGTGAAGCACGGCGCCGGGCCGAAGGCCCTACAATGACACGCCCCCGCTGCCCCGCGGCCCCGCGCCGCCACCCGGCCCCCGCCGCCGCCGGCTCCCTCTCCCCTCCAATCTTCCACCATATCGCGTATAGGCGGAATCTTGACGTTCCGTCCCGTATTTTAGGTCGCGCGCGCGCACGCGTACGCCAAAAATTGAAATTTGCGCGGGAGGAGGGAAGGCTATCAATCATTTGGGGCCGCTCGGCAGGCAGGCAGGCAGGCAGGTCCCCGGCCGGCTGCGAGGCGCGCGGCGCGGTGCCGCGTACGGGGAAGATCAAAACCACATCAGGCTATTAGGGCTGGAACTTGGGGGCAAATAGGCTTGCGAGGCGGCGGCGGGGCGGCGGCGGCGGCGGCGGCGGCGGCGGGGCGGCGGCGGCGGGGCGGCGGCGGCGGCGGCGGGGCGTCGGCGCCCGGCGTGCGAGCACCGCGTCAACATCATCTAGGGAAATAAGGAGGCGACGGATCCCGGCCGCTGCCGGGATCGAAGCGGCGAGGCAGGTCCCTCGTCTCTCTGCGATTCGGAGAGGAGCGGCCGCCCGGCACGGCGGCACGCGGGGACATTACAGGAGGGAGGCGGGCGTGTGCGCCACGGCGCGGGCACGGCACCGCCACGGCACCGCCACGGCACCGCCACGCGCGGTACACCATAGCAGCGCGGCAGGCAGATCGGGGGTCGACGAGCGTTTGATGTGTGGTGATGGGGATATCCTCTATATTGGAGGACATATTGACACAGGGCCGCTACATATGCATAGATTCCTACCGCCCCCTCCCGCCCCCACACTCCTCCTCCTCCTCCTCCTCCTCTTGCTCCGATATATCGGCGATAGGAAGCGGCGGTCGGAGCCCGGGCACGCGTCGATAGCGTCCCCGGCGGGGGTCAGGGCGGAAGCCGTCACAACAAGCCGCGCCGCCAGGCCGCCAGCCGCTGTAATAACCACTGCGGACGCAGCCTCTGTCTCTCTCACACACACACTTTACAGTGAACCCCCGGAGTGACGGCCGTGTGACGCGCGGATTATGGAGGGTAACGCAGAATCAATAAAGGTCCCGCAGAGATGAAATCTGTATCCTCGACGCTGCGTGATGAGGTACGCGTGGGGGCTCAGACAGATTTTGGCGATTTGCGACGCCGCCGAAAAAGTGCTCCGCGCGGTGCGGGGGGGGGGGGGGGGGGGGGGGGGGGGTGGAGCATGGGGGGGGGGGGGGGGGAGTGTGAGGAGGGGCTGTGGTGTCAGTGCGTGCCAACCGCGCCGCCCCAGTCACAGGCAGGCAGGGCCCACGCCACGCCACGGCATCTGCGCCAGGCTTATCATTACCCGCCACCTAGACCTGGGTGTCGCGACCCGTGCCGTGAGAGAGACAAGGGGGTGGGCGGAGTTCTGACGAGAGAGGGAGAGAGAGAGAGAGAGAGAGAGAGAGAGAGAGAGAGAGAGAGAGAGAGAGAGAGAGGGGTCGTGTGTGAGACAGAGAGGGCCGTTGTGCCGAGCGCGTGGCGCGCTGCGGCGTTGGCGGCTCAGGAATCCATCACTTTTATCCGACCCACTCTCCTCGCGCATCATCGCCCCCCCCCCCCCCCCCCCCCCGCCGCCCGCTGCTTCGCCAACAACACAACAAACTCGCCGCCGCCGCCAGCACCATTCCCATGCGGCACGGCGGCGGCCATCAGCGCTGTCCGCGACCACGGCGGCGGCCTCGGGGGGAGGGGCCGGGCCGGGACAGGGCAGGGCGCCTGTCGGCGGCGGGGTAGGCAACGCGGCGGGCCGGGCCGCAGCGCGGGCGTGCCTACCCGGGGCTCGGCGGGCGCTACGCCACGGCGCCGTGCCGACTGCGAGCGCACACGCGGACGCACGCCGCCGCCGCCGCCGCCGCCGCCGCCGCCGCCGCGTCCGCCGCCGCCGCCGCCGCCGCCGCACACCGCTGCCAACGCAATCACACTCCCTGCTCGCCTCCTCCCCCGCAGCTCCCCGCATAACCGTTACTGTTTGTGGAATCAAGCCGCCACTGCCGGGGAACCGCAGCAGCGAGCCCCGGCCGGTGGCCCCGGTGGGGGGGGGGGGGGGGCGGGCGGAGCGCAGCGCTGTGAAACGGAAAAGGAACGCAGACGGGCCCCGGGGCCTCGGAGCAGAGATCGTATTTCAGGCGGCCGGGACAGGTCGCGCCGCGTTCCTAAACAATTTAATTTTCAACCGCCGCCGCCGCTGGAAAATCTTGACGCAGAAAGGCAGAACCGTTTATTCTTCCGCGCGAAGCGGCCAGGAGAAGACGGTGGGGCGGGCACCTTCATCAGCCTAGGGTTTTTCTGTTTCTCTCTCTCTCCCTCTCTCTCTCTCTCTCTCTCTCCCGCGCTCGCTCACACTACTTGAGCTCGCTATCTGCGCTGCTCTGCCCCTGATGACGCGCAGCGACTACTCCTAATTTCTCTCCCCTTGTCCGGCGGCTGTCACAATACGGCTCATCAGAGGGCCGCGGCCGCCGTCACAGCTGATCCGTGCGCGGTGCTCGACTCGGGCGCTCGAGCACGGCGTTCCTCCCCGAGACCTCCCTGAGGCACGTTCCCGCTGGAGCCGTGCTGGAGCCGTGCTGGATCCTTGCTGGAGTCCGCGTTGTGCGGCATCGCGGGGCGCCCGAGGACACCCCGCGCCCCCAGGGGGGGCCCTCGCGGGGGGCAAACGCCATTTATTATATTAATATCCCCGGCGCACCTTGCGGCTTCGGCCCCGGCCCCTCTGGAGGCGGCCCGGAGGCGGCCCGGAGGGAGGCGCTGGAACTGGCAGCGCCTCCGCTAACTGCGCGGACCCCGGCGACGCGGCCTCCCGGAGAAGCACCGAGGATAGTAAACGGTGCGCGGCTGTCCCCCCCCCCCCCCCCCCCCCCCCCCCCCGCCGCTCCGCCCTCCCCAACTTGTAACGCCGTGGGGCGGCGGCGGCGGCGGCGCGCGCGAGATTGAAGGCTGCAGTCTTGGCACGGCCCGGCGGTTTGCGGCCGAGGCGGCGGCGCCAGCCGGATTTTACACGAGTTTCAAACAAAGACCTGCTGGAAGACAATCGTCGCCTGCGGGAGGCGGCGGGACGGGGCCGACGCCCGCAGCCCCAGGGCCCAGGGCCCGGGGCCCAGGGCCCTCCTCCTCGTCAGCCGCCTTGTTGGGGCGGCTCCTCACGGCCAGGCCTCCCCCCGCGAGATTTAGGGCACCAGACCGCAAACACCTCTCGGACCGGAGCGAAGCGGAGGCCGGAGCCGGGAGGAGCCGGAGCAGCCCGGAGAAGCCCGGAGGCGGGCGAAAAAATCGGGAAAACACCAAAGATGCAGCAGGCTCAGGCCATAATTGCTGCCGGCAGTTTCCTCCCTCCTTCTCTCTCGCGCACACGGAGGACCTCGCCCACCCACGCCCGCCTTTCGCTCTATCCCTCCCTTCCGCTCCCCCCTCGCACTCTTTACAAAGACGCCCAGCAGCGCAATACGCCCGGTCGCTTTGGGAGAGCAAAAGGGCTGCCCCCGCCCCCTTCGCCCTCCCTCCCTCGCGCCCCCACCAATCCCCTGCCGGCCGCGCAGACCCACACCCCTCTGCGGGGGGTCTCTGTGCCGGGGGCACCAAAAGGTACGTGCCGCGCGGGGGGCGTGGGGCGAGGCGCGCCACTTGGCAGGCCTTTGCCCGGCTCACCGCCGGGGCCGCGCCGTGGGATATGCTCGGGTGTGTGCGGCACGGCCACGGTCTCCCGCCGCCCCGCCGACCTCCGCCTTCAGTTTGGGATGCGGCTGCTGACGCTGCCGGGGCGCCCCACTATCCTGGAGGACCCCCGCCGACATGAAGGGGGTCATCGCAAAGGAGCCCCCAGCACCGCCACGGACACGGCGAAAAACAACACGACAAAATCGGGGGCCCTATCCAGGATCCCGCGTAGTTGTCCTCTGGATCAGCCCGGATATTCCGCCTTTCTTAGCATTTAGGAATCTTGGATACCTTGGATTAATCCAGGGTTATCGAGGGCTTCCTCGACGGCGTGCTCCAGGTTCACCCGGGCTGTCACCCGAGCGGTGCGTGTCACGGGCGCGTCACGCCTCGGTCACCGGGGGGCGACGGCGACAAAACAGATGATGAAGGCTCTGCTGCGGAGTGTCAAAGGTCTGCCCCGCCCCCCGGCGGCCAGCACGCTACATTTGGCGCGGAATGCGTGTGTACTCCCCCTTGACACATGGCGCCACCCCCGCGGCCCCCAACGCCTGCAGCCTGACGTGTGACGCAGTGACGCGCGGGACACAACAGCGCTCGGCTTTTACAGAAATATCTCCTCCGGCGCCTGACTTTCTCCCGCTCGGTTCGGGCGACATGGAGACCCGCGCTGCCGCTGCTGCTGCTGCCGCTGCCGCCGCGGCGACAGGCGAGTGAGGGAAGGGTGGCCAAGCGGAAGCGGCGCCGGGGCGGCACGTTCAAGTGCACTGCACGGGGCGGGGCTCGGAGCAGCGTCGTCCCGACTAAAGAGAATACGGAAAGGGGTTTTGTCTGAGGAGCCCGGCAGCTGCCGGCAGCCCGGCCCGCCGCGCTGTGCCGTGGGGAGGGGAGGGCCGCGGCCGGCCGCCCGCGCCGCTCCGCCACCCGATGTCGTCCATCCGGGACTGCGCCGCATTGTCCGAGGCCCATGACCTCCCCGGGCTGCAGCGGCGGCGGCGGCGGCGGCGGCGGCGGCGGCAGTGCTGACGCCGCCCTCCGCCCGACAAACAGCCGCAAGCAACAGCCGCCATGAATGCTGCATGCGCCGTCATGTCAGGTGGCGGAGAAGCGGCTTTGTGTCTCATGGTGGGGGGCCCCCGGCCGGCTGGCCCCGGCCCCCAGCGGCGTGGGTGCGGCGTGCGTGCGGCGTGCGTGCGGCGTGCGTGCGGCGTGCGCGCGGTTGGGAGCACGACAACACAACCGTTGCCTCTCGCTCCGTTTCCTCGACGCGATGCGACGCGGCGCACGGCACGGCCTGCCGGAGGCGGCGGCGGGCTCTCCCGGAGGCCCGGAGGCACCGGAGGCTGGCAGCCCGCCGCCGCGAGCTACGACTGCTCCGTGATTGCGTGTCGCGGGGCCGGGCACCTGAGCCCCGCGGCACGGCGCGGCTCGGCGCGGCCCCCGGCCGGGCGGCCTGCTCGTGGGCTTATGCCTTTTGCATGTATTCCGTATGTATTTTGTCGTGGCGCAGCGGCGGAAGCGGCAGCGGTGGTGGCGGTGGCGGTGCGGGGGCTCGCCGACCGCGCCATATGCGGCGTCATTGCAGCCCCCCGCTGCCTCCGCTGCCTCCGCTGCCACCGCCGCCGCCACCACCGCCGCCGCCTGTGATATATGGCGCACGCGCGCGCACTGCTGGGACCCGGCCCAGCGCTCGCTTTGCAGAGTCTGCGCGCGCAACGCATTCGGATGCTACATTCGGCACACAGCGCCCGCCGGTGCCATCGAAAAGGCACTCAAAAAAAAAATAGAAGGAAAGGAAAAAGCGAGAGGGGGTAAAACTCTTTTTTTCCGGCCGCGACCATAGAGGCCCGCTGCCGGTGGGTGTCGCCCACAAACCCCCTCCTCGCACATACATGCAGCGGCGGCATATACTGTCCAAGAGCAGACGTCATGTTTGTTCGCCTTCGCCTTCGCCCCGCCTTCGCCATCCATTCATTTCATTACCACCAGCCTTCCCTTCCCTTCCCTTCAGCTCTCGGACGCGGTGCTATCCGTCTTGTCTCATTTAGGGCTTCGCAGGCTTCGGCCCAGCACATCCCCCCCTCCCCCGCTCCTCAGCCTTCTTCTCGCGCGGCAAAATTAAAATCCGTCATCCGCGTGCGCCGCTATTGTGTGCTGCCCCCGCGCCCCGTGCACTCCGGCGGCGCAGGCGGCGGGCGGCGGCCCCCGCGGGCCCCCGCGGCCCCTCCATACTCGAACTGGCGCTGATGGGCGGCTGCCCTCCTCCTAAATAACGCACAAAGGCGCGACTCGACACTAATCTCGGCCGCCTCTGGGATTGAAGTTGTGCGTCTGTCCGTCTGTCAGGGCCGCCGCCGCCGTCCCCGCTGCGCACGGCAGGCGGGCAGGCAAACTTTCCCCATTCAGACCGCCGCGCCGTGCCGCGCCGCGAGGCCGCGCTCACTACCCAACACACCGCCGCGACGCGACGCGATGCGGCGCTGCTGTGCGAGCCGAGCCGAGGCGTCCACGGGGAGCCGGGCGGGAAATCGTCCCCCCCCCCCCCCCCCCCCCCCCCTCCCCCCTCCCCAACCCCCCCCCCCCCCCCCGGGCAGCCGGAAGCGGAACATGCGCTGAGGGTAAACAGATTGCGGCGCTCCTACTTCGCTCTGCAACCGCAGCATTTATAAGGAGTGTTAGTTTCGCGCGTCAAACTCGGCGGGCGGCGGCGGGCGGCGGCGGCGGCAGGGAGGGAAACTTTGCGATCCCCGGGACTTGCAAAGTGTGTCGCCCCGTGGCGCGGCGTGCCGGCGGCGCCCCCCTGCGGGGCCTGCGGCCTGCCCTGTGCCCGCCCTCGCCAGCCACGGCCGCCGCCGCGCCTCGCCTCTTCCTATCAATAAACCGGCTGCCCCGCCTTTTCAAAAATCCGATCAAGCAGCTCGGTCATCAATCGGGATGATGGAGGGGGGGGGGGGGGCTCCCGGCCGCCGCTCCACCGTGTACCGCGGCCACGCTGCATGCTGCGCTCCACAAACTTTCGGCCGCGCCTTGTCTAATGAAAGTGACATTTAATTAAGTCTGTTTGCACCACCGCCGAAAGTTTTCTTGGCCCCTCCCCGCTCCTTTTCCGCCCAGCTGGATCCCCCGCCTTATTTTTTCCCCGACGCCGCCGCCGCCGCCGCCACGACCGTCCTCAAGTAGCTGTGCAGCAACTTCGCACTCTTGAGTCCCCGTTCCCGTTAAGGCAGACGTCCGTGTCGCCAGGATCACGACGGCGCTGCGGGGGGTCCGGGGGCGGCCGACAGGTGCAGCGGCGCCGGCGGCGCCAGTGGCGGCGCCAGTGCGCCGGCAGCACCGCCAGAAGTGGAAGGCGGTGTACGCCACGGTTTCATCGCACGAGCGGAGCTGTTAAAGGGTGCGGCGGCAACGGCGCGCCAGCAGCGAGAGGGGGGGGGGGGGGGGGCAGGCCCCACAAACGACGGCGCAACGACGCGTGGTGTGCCGCGGGGCCGCCGGCGCGGCGCACGCGGAACACACACACACACACACACACACACACACACCTGCCCGACAAAAGCACACACATTTTTAAGCGCGAAAGAGCAAAACGCTGTTTTCGCGCTCGCCACTGCAGCAGCCCCGTCCCCCGCTGCTGCTGCGCGGCGTCAGTTCTGCGTGTCCGCCTCTCTCTCTCTCTCTCTCTCTCTCTCTCTCTCTCTCCGGGAATGGCGGCATTAAAAATAATTAACAGCGGCAGCAGCAGCGGCGGTCCGCCCCCGCAGGCCCCCCGCAGCCCCCCGGAGCCGCCGGGGACCAGCAGGGTCCGGCAGCGGGGACCCGCCCACCCGGCCCTCCGAAACCGGCTGAATATTGTGCGCGGGGCCGGGAGGGGGGCGAGGGGCCTCCGAACGCCCTGCGCCCCGCCCTTGATAAGGCCAACGCACGACGGCGAGGAAAGTCGCCGAGATTGCCTGTCGGCGAGGCCAATGACGTTTACGTGTGCACATGTTGGCAGTCACGGGGCCGACGCCCTGCCCTGCCTCCCCCGCCGCTCGCACCGCACGGTTCCGAACCCATCTCCCCTACAGACCCACGCCGCTCGCTTTCCATTTGCGGCGCCGTTTGCCCCCCGCTCCCCTCCCCCCGCCAGGTAAACTGTCGATGACAGTCGGCGCCCCCCCCCCCCCCCCCCCCCCCCCCCCGCCCCCCACGGCTATCGCGGCGCCTCGGCGGCCGGTGATCTCGCAGAGGTGTAATGAACAGTAATGAGTCTCCTTATCTGAGATGGCGCCCACTGTTTTAGCGCCGCCGAGTGCCCGCCCGTCCCAAGGTCCCGCAGGGAGGAGGGGGAGGGGGGGGGGGGAGGCCCGCTTCCAAGGCGACATTAGTGATAATGTCATAAAGCCGAGCGCACGCCGCCATCTTTCCGCCTTCTTAAAAAGAGGAGAAGGGAGAGTTTAAAAAAATAAAAAAGGAGAGAGAGACAATTAAGAGGAGCGCGGCAATGAGGGCGGGACGCCGGCCCCGCAGGCTCGGCACTGCTCCGCTCACGGCCTGCCGCCGCCGCGCTCTTGTTTTGTTTTTGCAGCCACTTAGGTCAACCGCTCCCCGGCCCCGGGATGGAGCGGGGACATCCACACTGCCGAGGCCGGGAGGCGGGGAGGCCGGGGGGCCGCACTGCACGTCGGGGAGACAAAGAAGGCCCTGATGTTGGCGGCGCCATCAGATTACGAGCAACGGCCTCGGCCCCGCGATAAACATTTCAGGCGGCGCATTTTTATCTTTTAAACACCGGAGCGCGGCGGCGCAGGCAGCCGAGGCCTCCGGCGTCGAACGCGCCACAATGTCAGTTTAATTTCATCTTCACGGCGCGGCCTCGCGGCCTCGGCCTGCGGGCCTCGGCCTGCGGCCCTCGGCCAGCCTTGAGCCGAGGCCGGGCGCACAGAAGCCAGCCGCGGGCCACGTAGAGCGGTGCGGAAGTTTGTTGTGGCGTCTCGCAGGGTCGCAGCAAGAAGTCCTCTCAAAGCCACCGCACCGCAGCCCCGCCGCCGGCCCCGGCGGCCCCGCCCGGGGCGGTGTCCCGAGCTGCCGTGTTCCGCGGGGGCCCTGGTAGGGAGAGTCCCGTGGGGCCCCGGAGGGTCCGCCGTGGGGATCTGGCCGACGCTGACCTCGGACCGGTTCGTATTTTTCCTCGTGGTTCAGAGCTGAGCGTGCGCACTGCATCTGCAGGACCCTGGCCGCCGGGCGTCGCCCTGTGCCGCCGCCCCTCTGTAAAGCCTCCTCGGCCAATCCCAGAGAGTTTTACTGCCGGCCTGTTCCTGGAGGCCGCGCGGCCGCAGGCGCTGCTGCAGTGCTGCGCCGGCCGGCCGGGGGCTTAACGCCGGGGTGCAGTGGGGGCGGCAGGAGCGGGGCCCCGCGGGGGCGGCCAGCGGCGGCCGTGCAGCGCGTTTCACTTACGTACGTGATAATGGAGCGGGCCCGATAGCGGCGTCGGCTACATCGGGGGCCGCGTATAACAAGGTGGAGGTGGGGACGGCCTCTGGGGCCTCTGTGGGCGGCGGGGGCGGCGGCGGCGGGGGCCCTCGGCGACCACTTGGGGCCGCGCAAACGGGAAACGAAGTCGTTGGGGAAGGGTGCGAAAAATCTTTGGACTGGGTTGGGCTTGCGGGCTGCGGGCGGCGGGCGGCGCGGGAGCGGGTGGGGCCCGCAGCAGCCAGCCCGGAGCGCCCGCGCCGCCCGCGGTCGGGTCGGCGGCGAGGTCGGTGGTGTTAAGGGTTCCTTCCCCCAAGAGAGGCTGAAGGCGTCGACGTGGCCAGTCGGCTGTGAGAGAGGGTAAGGGAGCCTTTGGATAAGGAAGAATGGTTATAACTGCAAGGGCGAAAGGGTGAGCGGGAGACGGTGGAGGGGGGGGGGGGGGGGGGGGGGGGGGGGGGGGGAGAGGGGGAGGGGGAGAGGGGAGGCCGGCAGTCAGAGGCCGCCCCGAAACACCGTCCGGCACTTCCAGTCGAATAGTCGCGCAGCCTGCGCAGCCGCGGGGGCACAAGCACAGAGGGGGAGGCCGAGCGGCCGACTTTCGGATCATTCCCGAGGCCGCCGCGGTGCGCGCAGCTGCCGCAGCTGCCGCAGCTGCCGCGGCCGGAGGGCAGCTGCAGGGCCGGGCCCCGTCAGCAGGCCTCCCGGCGACACTACAAGCACGGGCGCAGTCGCAGCGGCGGCCCCCGTCCGGAGTTTCGGAATGGAAAAAGATAACGACATTCGTGCCGCGCCCCTCATCAGCTCAGCGCGCCCGGCTTTACGGCCGCGACCAACAATCTGCGCCTCGCATCGGACTGCCAAACAGACAATACCGTTCGATTTGCAGCGCGGAATCCTTTTTATACGACCGGAGTAAAAGCGCGGGGGAGGGGGGGGAGGGGGTGTCTGTTCTGCTGCGCGCGGCGCGCCCCGCTGCCGGGCCCCGCCCCCTCACTTCCTGCAGCCCACCGATAGCAGATAAGGCCGTGTAAAATAGGGCGGAGATCATCGCCGTCCTCCCGAAGACCCTCCCTCCCTCCCTCCCTCCCTCCCTCCCTCCCTCCCTCCCTCCCTCCCTCCCTCCCTCCCTCCCTCCCTCCCTCCCTCCCGCCCTCATTGCCTTCGCTGCACTGCGGGGAGGGCGTCGCACGGCCCGCATGGAGCCGAGACCGCAGCCTCTCTCCCTCTCCCTCCCCCCACTGTCTCTCTCTTTCTCTCTCTCTCTCCCTCTCCCTCCCCTCCCTCCCTCCCCTCTCTCTCTCTCTCTCTCTCTCTCTCTCTCTCTCTCTGCCGGGGCCGGCAGCACACTGCTCGCTGTCACTGAACGCTCTGCGGCTGTGTGTGGCCCCCAGCTGGAGTGACGCGCGGTGAGGGCCCGGCACGGCGCGGCGCACATCTGATTGCTCGTGTTGCTGTCAAGTCGCCCCCACGACCTCCCTTCTGTCGTGCCCCCCTCTCTTGGTGCAGAGGCAACAACAAGGGTCCCCCCCCCCCCCCCCCCCCCCCCGCTCTCCCCGCGATGGTTATTACTTGGTGTTCTTTTACTGTTATTATGCCCAGGTAGGCTAGGCAGGCCGCTGTCCCTCTATAAACGTTAACGGCTGCGGAGTCAGCGGTGCTGTGACAGCGGCGTGTCTTGCAGGGGGGCCAACGCTCCCCCGCGCCGCCCGCGCTCTGCGCTCCCGCCGCGCACGCGCGTGGCACGCGGTGCGGTCCCGGACGCACGCGTGCCGCACCGCACCGCACCGCCTGCCTCGCCTGCCGGGGATCACGAGGCACAAAGTCCGCAACGCACGCGCGGGGGAAACAGCATCGGAATCACGACCCGGCGGCACCGCGGCACCGCAAGAGAAACAGCGAGAGACCGCCGCGCCGCCCACCGTAAAGTTCTTGATCCGGGTGGCGGCCCCGCAGAGTTCCTTGCGGGTTTCACATAAAAAATAACCGCCAGCTGCCGCTAACTGTGCGATACTTTCGGTCATCCTATGTTTTCTCTCTCTTTCTCTCTCTCTCTGTCTCCTTTGTGCGCCTCCCCTTATCCTTTCTCTGCCCTCCCTCTCCCTCTCTCTCTTGCCGCCGAGGCTTGAGGTGAACATCAACGGCAGGCAGGCGAAAGACGACTGGAAGAGGAGGCGCGGCGTGGTGCGTTGAGTGGAGCTGAGCCCTCGCTGCCACTCTTATCTCTCTCAGACACGCTCTCCTCCCTTTCCCGCGTGGCTGGCGGCGTGGCTGGCGGCGCGGCTGGCGGCGCGGCTGCCAGCTTGGCTGCCGGCGCGGCACGCACCGCTGCCCTCACTTTCGCATTCAGCTTAGGGGATCATCCATTAAGTGCGACCACTTGGCCCGCGGGTTGTCGAATGGAGCGCCTGCCAGGTAGGCAGCCGGAGACCCAGTCTCGCGCGCGTGTCGTGCGGGCCGGCCTACCCCGGCGCTCGCAGGCGGCGCGGTCGGGGGAGCTGGCGGCGCTGGCGGGGCAGAGCTGGCAGCCACGCCCCGGCGGGGTGGAGGGTAAGCCGCGTGGGGCGTTGCCGCCGCCGCCGCCGCCACGTCCCGCACTGCAGGCTCCTGGAGGTTCCCACGCTAAGTCCGCGCCAGCCGCGGCGGCGGAGTCACCCAACACTTTCTCCCCATCATCCCTCCCTCTCCCTCCTCATCCTTTCTCTCCCCCCCCCCCCCCCCTTCCCTCTTTGTCAGTCTCCCCAGCCCACACCCAGAGCACCTTCACCTGCCTCTCGCATGCGCCGCGTGGCCCGTACCGTCGTCATTAAACCGTTTTACCATTTAAAGCGCCGCTCGTTGCCGGCGGCCGGACCCGTTGGACCCGCCGCTCTCCCGCCGCCGGCCCCCGCACCGACTGAATTCCCTCTCCCTTTCCACCTCCGACTCGCCCTCCTCGGTGTCGTTTTGGATTTTTAACGCGCACGACGACGTCATTATGAGACCGACGGCCGCCGTTGCCGTGTGTGGCGCCCAGCCTGCCTCCGGGCCCCGCCGTCCGCGCCGACTGCTCCGCACGAGCGAAGCGGGGATCCTGCCACAATTAGGAAAACGTGCTGCGAGGCGAAAAGGACGAGCGGATTTCTTTATTTGATTTGAATAATGGACGACGGATAGAGACTCTTGCACCGGTATTAATCGGGCCCCCGCGGCCAGCCGAGAGAGGGACTCCAGGACTCTATACCTCCGACCACGCCACGCGGAGGGCGGGGAAATACCACTTTAAAATGCGACCGTTAATTGTGTATGGCGTCGCGCTGCGTGCGGCTGCCCTTGTTGTTGTTGTTGTTTGTTGCTGCTGCTGTGTTTTCTCTGTACAGGATCCAATTCCAATAGTCGTTGGGTTAGGCTCAGGAACGGAATAAGGCAAGATCCCAGGGAGGGAGGGCGGGGTGGGGGGGGGGGGGGATTAGAGGCCGGCTACCGGGCAGATACTACGGGAAGGAGCCGGGAATTGGATGGAGGTGAGGATGCGATCAGGGCCGCCGGCAGCGGCGCGTGGGACTGGCGCGGGAGCAGCGGGGCCGCCGCCTGCCGGGCAGAGGCACGCTTAATGCTGTATGCACAACTTTGTATATGTGAACGGAATTGAAACCTGCACAGATTATGAACAAAATCGTACATAATCATGCATAAAATTGCACATAGTTCTGCACAAAGTTGTCCATAGTTATGCATAAAATTGTAAATAATTATGAAAAAAATTGTACATAACCATGTACAAATTCGTACGTCAGCTACTATGAAGGTTTATATCTGTTATACATAAAATTTGTACAAAAAGTGTACATAAGCGCGCATCTGGCGGCATGAGGACCATCCTCGCGGCACCGCGGCGGGGGCTGCTGTGTGGGGGACGGGAGGCGCGGTGGCTGGCGGGACCAGGTGCACGTGGGGGGGGGGGGAGATATTGGTCTCGACACCTCCCCTCTCTCTCTCTCTCTCTCTCTCTCTCTCTCTCTCTCATGGCAGCGGCAGCAGCAGAGGACGCGTGCTTCAGCGGAGGCAGTGTTTAGCGGCCCGAGGCAGCAGACGACACGACGCCACGATTCGCAGAGAGGCCCCAACACCACTCCCGTGCGACAACCGGCGGCTCCTATAGGCGTCATGTCCGGCAATGATCATTTCATGACGACATGATGATGTCGATGATGATGACGGTGTCGAAACGATTGTGTGAGCCGCCCCGAATCGCCATGCGCAAACACGCCCCATCCCCCGTGATCGCGACTGTGTGTGTGTGTGTTCTGTGCGCCAAACTAAATCAACGGGTCAAGTGTGTGTGTGTGTGCACTCTAGCGTATTTCGTGATTGAATTCTGATTGCTGAGGGAGCCGTGCGGTGTAGTGTCAGGGGATTACTTTCTCTTGACGACGTGTGTGTGTGTGTGTGTGTGAAGCGTCAGTGTGCTGGCTCTCAGCCATCCGTACGACACATGGAGTACCCATTTTCTTTTTTTGTATTTTTTTTGTTATTGTTGTTGCAGGAGCGCCCTCATTTGTGAGCGGTCCCGCGACGACCGGAAATAGAACTACGTGGAGCTGGACGAAGTCGAAATAAAACAGGGTGCACACTGTACTGTTTCTGAAAATTTTTGCTGAGCAGTAGTATTTGTGTGCAGTCGGTACGGCGGATGGTGGATTGGTATTTGTACAGTTCCTAGCCCGCCGTGCGTTGGAGCCCGCCAAACAACGGCACTGGGTGGTGGTGGTGGTGGGAGTGTTTGACAAAATAAAATAAAAAAAAAGAGTAGGCTGCACGTGGAGCGCCACGCTCCGCTCGGGCTCAAAAAGAATAGTCAAACAGAGAGGTGGTGGTGGTGGTGGTGGTGGTTTAGTGACGAAACCGACACCTGTTGTTTGAGCAATAAAGCGTCGAGAGGGGTGGAGGTCGGCGGCACGGTGGCGGCGTTGACGTCAACGCCAGCGAAAACAAAACACGACGAGCCCCGACGGCGGCTGCGGCTGCGGCGGCGGCGGCGGCGGCGCGGCAGGTCCTATAATTTGTGGATGAGTCACACCGCAGATATATAGGCCTCCCCCGCCGAAAGCAGCAGGAATTTCCCAAGTGGGGAGTTAGTTCTGGCAGCGTATCACCTCCGC
Source organism: Megalurothrips usitatus (assembly GCA_026979955.1). Classification (NCBI taxonomy): domain Eukaryota; kingdom Metazoa; phylum Arthropoda; class Insecta; order Thysanoptera; family Thripidae; genus Megalurothrips; species Megalurothrips usitatus. Next base: position 15,390,776 of record CM049593.1, read on the forward strand.
CGCCGCCCCCCACCACCACCCCGCCCCGCTGATCTACATATCCCCGACCCCCCTTGACAGCCGGCCCCCGGCGGCCCCGCGGGGTCAGAGGGCACGCGACGCCAAGGACAGGGCTCCGCTCTGATATGCACCGGGGCCGCCGGGGGCGGCGCGTGGCGACACGGCCACCGGTCGCTATTCACGGACCCCCCACGACGTCCGCGCCGCAGGCCTCCCTGCCGGGTACAGGGGCTCGGCGGAGCTCGCGAGAGGCGAGAGGGCAGAGCCGGACAGCGGGCCGGGCGGCCAGCGAGGCCGGGACACATCCGGGCCAGCTGACAACACGCGTCTCCTGGTGCTGTCCACGTGCACGGGGCACCCGTCGGCCCGTCCGCCGCTCGGGATGCACGTGTCGTTTCTCTTCACGAGCACCGCATTCCCCGGACGGCTCCATTCACAGCGGATTGCAAACGTCAAAGGATTCATTTCACTTTCCCTCTGCGGGGCCGCGGGGCCGCGGGGCCCCCGGGCCTCGGCCGGGTCACGGCGGCAGCCGGGATGAGGGTCTTTCGAGTACCGCCGCCGCCATCCCTCTGTGCGGCGCCGCCGCGCCGCCAAGGCCGCCTCCAATTGGAATCCGACACCCGCCGCGGAGGCCTCGGCGAGGCCCGCGGGGCTCAGTCAGCCAGGCGGGGCCCGCGTAATGGTGGGGATTGGAGGCGCGGGGCCGGGGCCGCGGGCCCGGAGCCGCGGGGCCGCCTGTCACAAGTAGTGGATGACACTGATATGTTACGCGGTCAGGGGCGGCGGGGACGGGCCCCGGAGACAGCCGCGCCCAATCCATCGCGGCCCGGCACCACCGGCCCACAACCACAGCCACGGCCGACCGGGGATATATATCGGCCCGGCGATGCTCCCTGTTCGACTGCTCCAGCCGCCAGCCAACCGCCAGCCAACCGCCAGCCAACCGCCAGCCCAGTCGCTCACATGGCCGAGCGCACCCACCCACCCACAGAGTGCGCTGCTGCGCTGCCACCGATCCGCAACTGCGAAACCGGCGTCGTTGTTGCTGTCTCGCTCCCCTCGCTTCCTTTTCATTCTATATCTCTCTCTTTCTCTTCCTCTCTGCCCTTGTCTGTCGCTCCCTCTCTCACTCTCACTCTCTCTCTCTCTCTCTCTCTCTCTCTCTCTCTCTCTCTCTCTCTCTCTCTCTCTTATCCTGCCAACTCGCCAGCGCCCGCTTTTCCCGGGTATCGCTCAACGTCGGCGGACGTCAGGCGCGCCCGCGCGTGTGTCAGCCTGAAAGAAAGGAGAGTGAGCGAGCGACAGAGCAAGAGAGAGGGAGAGAGAGGAGAGAGAGAGAGAGAGAGAGAGAGAGAGAGAGAGAGAGAGAGAGAGAGGAGGGAGTGCCCTGCCTGCGTTGGTAGGTGCTGCCGGTCGGCCGGTCCGGCTGCAGACCGGGGTCGCCATGGCAACCTCGATGGCTGCTGGGAGGCAAATGGAACGAGAGCGAAGGAATGGAATCGTCTCCGGCGCTCGCTCCAATTTGCCTGCGTTATCGACCCTCCCGCTTCATCACAACGGGCTCGAATTACGGCGAGCCGGTCCTTCTTGCTGCCGAGGTGAAATATCATTCTCAGTCGCCGAAGCCGCCGCTGCCGCCGCTCGACAAACTCGCGCAGTGACACAGAAATCATATATTTTTTCTGCTTTCGCGAGTCGTGCGCCGTTTTCGACACGACGGGAAAGTTTGTCAACAAGAACGACAACGACGAAAAAAAAAACAAGAACAAGATTAGAACACGGATGTGGCTGTGATGCCCGCACTGCGCGTTCATTGGCTGGCCCGCCCGGCTAGCCTCGCGCCGCCGGGCCCAGTTAGCAGTTAGCGGACAAAGGCGGGCGGCTTTCCGGGCAGCAGATGCCGACCGGCGGCGGCGCGGCCCGTAAATAAAAAGCACTACTCGCAGCAGCAGACACGGGCGTTATTCGCAGAAGCGGCACAGCGAGCTATTCGCAGGCTCCGCCCTGTGTAAAATCGCGCGCGTAATCTGTGTTAATTAACGTAGTCGAAAACAAAAGAGGCACGTGGTGGTGGTGGGGGGGGGGGGGGAGCTGTAGCCGCGCCGTAGCTGCCGTGGCCGCTGCGCAGACAGCGGGGGCGTGTGGACGGGGTGGATTAGAGCCCCCAGTGGGGCCCACGGTGGTGCCCCCGCCTGACAACACACGGGGAGATGATTTTCGCTGCGCCCTCCGTATAGTTCCACTCGAAAGACCGGCGCCGCCGAACAAGTCCCCGCCCACAATGATCACCTCTCTATATTCGGGGTCGATTTAATCCCCCCCGACAAGAACAAAAGGTACGCCCCCCCCCCTATTGCTGCCGCGAAAGAATCGCTCGAACGGCAAAACTCATTTACACATTCTACTTTTCCAGAGGGAAGGGGGAGGGGGTGGAACTTCTGTTGCTGCTGCAGCTGGTGGCTTTCTTAATTTCACGCAAAGCCGCTCCTATTTTACGCGCGTTAAAAACACATTCACAGAAAGTTATGATTATTGGGAAGGCCGGTGCGGTGTGGCGGGGTGCACCTGCTCCTGCTGCACCCTGTGAGATCGGCCCTACACCGGGAAGCATGCAACGCTCAACTCCCCTCTAAAGAGGATTTAGTTCAACTCGTGAGGAGGCGGGTATAAAACACGACCCCCTGGGTTTTAAATAAATGGTCCCACAGGGAAGCGGCATTCCCTCGCTTCGATGAAACTGCGGGAGCAGGAGAAAGGAAGATAGGGAAAAGTGTGATGGAGATGAGAGGCAGAGCGAGAGAGAGAGAGAAGCATAGAGAAGGCAGAGAGCATGGGAGAAGCGAAAAAAAAAATTGTAGATGCTCTTGCTGCTGTAGAATGCGAGGCCATAGTGCAAGCACAACACGTAGCCCGCATAAATATTGTTGCAGGAAGTCCAGGAACCCTCCAATAACTCGTGCACACGGACCGTGCCTATACGCCCGGAGGCCCGGGGGCCCGGCGGCTCGCCCCCACTCCAGCCGGCGCCCCGGCGGCGGCTGCAGGCGTGCTCGCAAGCACAGTATCCGTAACGAATTGTTTTGCAGAAACTTTCCAGTGCGATGGAGCAGGAGATTTTTACAGGAAATAATTCGACTTTGAGGTCCTCGGGCCGATGAACTGGTGTGCGCAGACGGCGTGCGCGCAGCGGGTGGCGGCGGCCGGGCGGCCGGCGGGTGCCGCTGCGGAGATATTGCACGGCATGCGGAGAACTGTTATGGCGGGGAAATACCCCGGGACTCCATTTGATGGCGTGCTTGGCGCCGTGTGCGCTGGTTGGCTGCTTGGCATTTTCAAATCTCCCGCGCCACGCACACAAACACACATATGAGGGTGGGGTGCGCGACGGGTATGGGAAATGTCGCGGCCGCGAGAGGGGATGGACGCGGCGGGCGCTGCGCTGCGCGGCGGCGGCGGCGGAGGCGGGCTTGCGGGCGGGAGCACGCGCGAAATGGGAAAGAATTCGGGGGGGAAATGAAAGTGTATGGGTGAAGAGGCTTTTGAAGCAGCGAGCGCACACCACGGAATGAGAGCGAGAGAGAGGGTAGGAGAGGGCGGGGTAGGACCTGACACGCATGCAAGATGAGCAAGTAATAATGCAATAAGGCCCGCAGTGTGCCTCCCGCCCGGCCCCGCCCCGTCGACAGTGGCGGAACCTCCTCGGCGCCGCCCCAAGTCTTGGCTGGTGCCCGTTGAGGCGTGGCGCGCTGCACACCGGAGGAGACGGGGGGGGGGGGGGGGGGTGCACACACACACACACACACACACACACACACGGGAGTGGCCTACGTGGCCCCCAGCGGGGCACCCGACGGGAGTGCCGCTGTGTATTATATTTGATTGTGCTGCCTTAGCGAGCCATCATCCTCGGAGAGACTTTTGGCTGGGCCTCTCTTCTTCGAGGGGGAAGGGGGAAGGCAAGTCATGCCGCGTCAGTCAGCGTTAGCGAGAGAGAGACAGACTGTGTGCTGGGTGCCGGGATTTGTGTATGGAAAGAGAGATAGTCGTCTTCAAGGTCGTCGTGCATAAGAGGCATCTATCCGAGGGGGGGGGGGGAGGGAGATGGGTTTAGCGTCGCGGAGTCCGTGACGACGGTAAACATCCCCCGGAGTCGGCAGCGCGGCGCCGCGCCTCACGTTCCCAAGACACCCGAACGCCATCGTCGTTGTTGCTGTTCGAGAGCGAGGCGACACTTTCTCCATGTCACCTTCCCGTATGAAAAGAAAGCTGTAGGAAAAAAAGGCCTCCGGGGCCGGAAAAGCGGGAAAATCGTCGCGGTGGGCAGGCAGCCGTGGCCGCAATCGGAAGCCGGAGAGCGGCGGCACGAACCCTCCTGCTGCTCCTGTGAACACATCCCGACGCCGCCGCCGGCGCCCCCTCTGTGAGCGGTTGTGTCGCCAGTGGAGCCCGAGGGCAGCCGGCGGCGCACAGAGGGAGGCGCCGCGCCGTGCCGCACTCCATGCACGGGGCGCGGCGTGCGAGAGGCTGGCGCGGGGCCGCGGGCCGGGCGGCGCCCAGAGCAATCGACCAACTTCCGCCGTCCGGCCGCAGCCGGCCCCGAAACCTGCCCCAAACTAAGCCACGCAGTCCTCTCCCCCCGCGCCCCGAGCCCCGCGCTCCCGGAGACCCCCGACCCGCCCCAGGACCACCGGCCGGCTCCCATACCCGTTTGTTACCGGGCCGCGCTGCCGCCGCTGCTGCTGCTGCCGGCTGTTGTTTCCTCCTTCCCTCCTGCAAATAATGGCACTGCTACTTAAGGGTCAGTTTCCTGCCAGCAAACAGCCCCGGCCTTCACTTCATACGGGCCTTGCCCCCGGTAAAACAGAGCACAGGACGAGAGGGAGAGAGAGAGGTGAGGGGGTGGTGGTGGGGAGCAGCAAAAAAAAACAACAAACAATCCCCGGTGTTGGAGTTGGGAACGTGGGAAGAGGGAGAGAGGGACAGAGAGAGAGGGGTGGAGGGCTGCGGTTTCGGACTGCGCGGCGCGCCCATGTGCGTTTGTCGTGAAGAGGGAGAGGGGGGGAACAGAAAAGGGGGATGGAAAGAAGGAGAAACAGAGCGGCGGGGTGAGAAAGTGGCATACGTGTCGGTGGGCTCGTCTATTTGCGCTGGGGTGATGTTAGGCACACACGTAAGAGAAGGGGAAGAGGATGGCGAGTAGGGAGGAGACGAGGAGGGATGGGGGATCGGAGACACGTCGGAAAACAAACCCCGACGGGGCGGGACGGGACGGCGGGGCCCGTTGTGGACAAAGTGGTCTGCTTCTGCGGATCCGCGGGCTTTGGAAGGCGCTGACGGCTGATGGCTGACGGCGCCACAGCCCCGGGTGACGCCACAGCCCCGGGTGGCGCCACGCCGGCTGTCCCGGCCGTCATGATCAACGTGAGCGCAAACCATTCGCGGGGGACCATCCGATCATTGCAATGCGCTGACGCAGCGCTGCGCGCGTGCATCGGCGGGGTCCTTAAATTGCCACCCCATCGCCCCCCTCGTGCCACCCTCCCCCTCACCTTTCCCAACCACTCTCCGATGGATGCCATTGGGACAGGGGCCCTCCGGACCGCGGCGCGGGGGCGGTGCTGGTGGTGGTGGTCAGTGTGTTCGGCCCGGCTCGGCTCGGCACGCGGCGCGCGGCCCGGCCGTGCTAAGCCCATCCCCTGGCGGATGGCTCGACTCGGCTCGACTCCCGCTCCGGCCCTGCCTTCTGCCGCGGGCCCGGCCCGGCCCCGGCCCGGCCCAGCCAGCTCCCGCCCGGCAGAATCGATTGGGCAAATGTTTGTTTAGTTGTCCTCCATAGCGGACAGTGTTTGACGCGGTGGTGCCGCCGGTCTGTAGCACTCTCCGCCGTCCTGGCCGCCCCCGGCAGCCCCCCGGCAGCCCCCGCAGCAACCCCCGCAGCAACCCCCGCAGCAACCCCCGCAGCAGCCCCTCTGACGGGCCGCTCCTGCTTGTGTTGGGGATGGACCAGAGAGCTCAAGTCCGCGCAGCCACTCTCGCTGGGAAAACACGAGCAAAAAAAAAAACTCCCCTGTGAAGCTTTCGTGTGTGAATAGGGGGAGGGTGTTTGAGGCGCACGCAGCACAACGGTCCGAAATACTCCGCGGGCCGGCCGGCCGACACCTCCGGCCCGCACCACGCAGGCCGCGGCCTCCCCGGATCCCCCAAACACACAGTTACTAATTAACCGAGTCGGCGCGGAGCCCTGAGACACGATGGTTCGGCGCGGTCGTCTTCAAACATGGATGGCGCCGAGCTGTGCGGTCCGGCGGCGCGGACGAGGACGCGGGGCCGAGGACGTCGGTCCGTCCTCACCGGCCTCGCCTGCGCGACGGTCCCAGTACGGCTATCTTTCCTAAAATTACGAAATTTTGAAAGCAATGTTTGTTTTTAAGTTTCAAAAAAAAAATGAACTAAAAAATTAAAGGAAGAGTACACGGCGTGTGTGCGTTTGGCGCAGAGTGGAGAGTAGGGGTAAGGGGGGGGGGGGGGGGGGGGACTGCCGGCGCAATCTCGCCCGACCCGACCCGACCTAACACTGTTACTCGCGCAAAGCCCTTTACGACACCCATTTTTTTCCCCTGCGAATGACACATAACTACATACTTACGTCCGGGCGGGGTGCGAATGGCGGCGGCGGCGGCGCTAGCGGCGGCAGCACCAGCCGTGGGGGCCGAGCGCCACGCCGCCGCCGCGCCGCCGCCGCCGCCTGCAGCCCTCATTAGGGCGTTGGGGGATCCTGATTTACGGTGCAGTGTGAGGGCCCGCCGAGTCTCACTTTTTCGGCGCCGCGCCCAGCCGCCGCGCCCCGGCAGCTAATCCTCGCCGCGCCTCGCAGCTCGCGGAGTCCCGGGGCGGCGGCCTGCCGCGGGGCCGGCCGGGGCAGCAGGTGTTTGCCCCGGACACGAGTCCACATCTTGAGCGTAATAATTCTTGATGGAGTCTGGCGCGGAGGCCCGGCCGGCACCGCGCACCACAGCAAGCAGCCGCCGCCATCCCCAGCACGATCTACTTAAAATGGAGAAGTTTCCGCTGAGGTGGCGGGGAATAAACTTGGCCCATCTTACTTTCTGCCGCCCCGTGTGTGTGTGTGTGTGTGTGTGTGTGTGTGTGTGTGTGTGTGCGGGCCCGTAGCAGCGCCATACCGGCACGAGCAGCCAGTCCCAGCCGGGGAGCAAGCAGCGTTTTCGTGCCGGTGAGATACGATCTGCGCACGGTGAGGCACGCGCGCCGCCACGTGCCCGCCACGCGCCCGCCACGCAGAGGGGGGGGGGGGAGGTGCGGGGTGTACCGCGTGCTCCCTCGCTCCCTAACTGGGATGCGGGCACAGAGGACAGGTCCCTTTAGGGAAACTAATCGTTTCTGCTGCACAGTCGGTGGCCGGAACGCCGTGAAAACGGAGCGGAGAACACACGCCGGCGAGTGCGTTTGCCGGCGGCGGGGGCGTCCCGGTAGCGGTCGATCCTGGATGTTGACCACCGCGACACCCCTGGCGGTGAGGTGGGGGGGGGGGGGCACCAACGTACGAGCGACTGCAATGGGCCCCCGATAAACAACGAGTGTCCCCTGGCCGACTTTTAGCACCCGAGGCGGGCGGGGTGGGCGGACGGGCGGCAGTGAGGGAGTGTGGGGGGGGGGGGGGGGGGGTGCGCGGGAAGGTCTAGACATCAAATAATAAATCGGCTGGGGGCGCCGCGGAGGGGGAGGAGAGGGGAGGTCAGGGGTCTCGGGTGTAAAGAGGCTTCCGTGTTAGGCGTGAATTAAGAAGAGCGAGGGTCTGTCCGCCGCCCCCGCCGCCGCTGCCCCGGCTCGGGTAGTGTCGGGGACGCTGTAAGTTGAGACGGCGGCAGGGCGGGGGCCCGGCCCTCGGCCCGGCCCTCGGCCCGTTACTGTTGGCTTAGCAGCGTCGCTCACCGCGAGGCGAGGAGCCCAAAGTGGCGCCGGCGGACGTCTGGAGTGAGACGCCAACGTCACGCAAAAAAAGTAAATAACGACAAAAAAACGGTATGAAAAGCACACAATAATATTTCTTTTAAAAGACGTCGTGCATAGTCGGCCTGCACCGACGGGGTGTGTTTGGGTCGGCGGATGGAGCGCGGGCTCGAGTGCGGACCCCACGCCCCCCCCTCCCCCCTGCTCCTGGTGCCCCCCCCCCCCCCCCCCCCCTTCCCCCCTGCTCCTGGTGAGCCCCCTGGGGAGCGTCGTCTGCCTGCTTACCATCGCAGTGCAGCTCTTAAGGGACGAGGGAGAAACATTTGAGGGCTCGGTCGGCCGAGGCAATAAAGTAACACGTAGTAAAGGTCGCGGAAGGAGAAAATTCTGGGAGCGTAAACGGGGGGGAGGTCGAGGAGGGGGAAGAAGGGGGCGGAGGGGCGGGCGAAACTCGCGGATTCTCTCGATAAAAATTGTCGCCCGCCAAAAGTTATGGGTGCGCCGGAATATACAAACACGGCCCGCACACCCACACACACGCACACACACGCACGCACACACACGCACGCACACACACGCACGCACACCAACACAACACTGCAAGATTGTGACGACGCGCTCGCCTGGGCCCCGCGCTGCTTTTGTCGGCCTGGGAAGTCGCTGTGCAAACACTCTGACGCAGGCGCCCCCGGCTCTCACGCGGGCCGTCGGCAGCGCGGCCGGGCGGGGCCGCGGGGCAGAGGGAGGAGGCCGACGGGGACGTGCTGACGGCGACGTCGTGTTGACGGCGACGTCGGCGTCGTCGGTGGCGGCGGGTGTCTTCGGGCTGCCACCACCACGCGGGCAGCCACACCACGACGACGCCGGCCAAGTGCGAAAAGTCGGCCGCGTTTTGCGGAGGCGGGGCGCGTCGTCACGCTTAAGCGATATTTCGCGGGTCCGCGCCGCGGCGCCACTCGCTGTGAACTTGGGCGTTATTCTCTCAGCCAGGCCTCGCGGGCGCCAACTCCTGCCGGCTGGCTGCCGCTGGCTGCCTGCCGCCGGCTCCTGGCCGTGAACGCGCACTGTTCCCCGGCCAAAGTTCACGGCTGCTCACACACACACACACACACACACACACACGAGCACAATCCCCCCGTGGCCGCGCCCGGCACCGACGCCCGGCACGGCCCGGGCTAACGCACGGTTCATGAACTGTTTTGGGGCGTGGAGAGGCAGAGACGAAACTTGCGCGCCGCCGCTGCCGCCGCCGCTCCCCTGGCGGCACCCGGTGCGGCGGCCCCCCGGCCCGCCGGCCTTGCGACGAGGCGGCGGCGGCAGCGACGGCAGCGGCGGCAGCGGCGCGTCCCACAGCAGCGTCGCATGGCGGAAGCCGTTGTCTGCGAATGGAATAAATCACCACAATAGCCGTTTTCTTCAGCGCTCACTGCGTGGAATACGTTCAAAGGAGGGGGACCCCCCCCCCCAAAAAAAAAGAGAGAGGAGTCCGCGGAGCTCCCGCTTGGCCTCGGGGGCCTCACGTCGCCAATTCGTTAGTTAAGTCCGGCCGCTGCGCTCGTTCGGCCCGCGCCGTACATTACAGGGCTGGCCGTGGCAGGGTGACTAATGCCGGCGGGGGGGGGGGGGGGGGGGGTCCTGGCTGGCGCGGGGTCCGGGGGAGGGCCGCCAGCCGCCAGCCGCCAGCCGCCGCCAGTCGCCGCCGCGGACCTGAAGACACCGCAGCCGCGGCCCCCGGTACGCAGGCCGCCCACGTGACCTGTTGCGCGGCCAGCTTCATCGCCGTGACGCTCTCATGAGGATGTGCGGCTCCGCGGCTCCGCGGCGGCCCCCCGCGTGTCCCTGAGAGCCCCCCCCCCCCCCCCCCCTCACTCACCTCACTGTGAGCCGCGCCCGCCCCGCGGCGCCTTCCGTGGGCCCCGATATCAAATATCAGCGGGGCCGAAGCGGCGAAGCAGGCTGGCGGTGTAAACAATTCGAACAAAACGCTGATGGATACATATTTGCGTTGGCGGCATCAACAAGGCCGCGTGACGTCACGCGCAGCGGGGGTCTGCAGCGGCACACAAGGCTCTCTCTCGCACACACACACACAAGCAGTGAGTGCAAGGCCGACGACAGCGGGTGACAGGCTAGCTCACACATCCACACCTAACCGAGCCCAGGGCCGGGCCCAGCACAGCCTAACGTGACTTAAACTTCGGACAAAGTAGGCGGTCGCGTTTGGAGAGATGGACAAGGATCTCACCAATATAATTCGGGCCAGCAACGCGGACACCGACTTGAGGCGACTCTCTCTCTCTGTTATTCTCTTCGACCGCTTTATTTACCGGGATATCGGAGGGAGTCTTTTATTCCTCCACTTTGTCCACCCTTTATGTGTGTCCCTCCCCTGCTTTATTCTCCTCCTCCTCCTCCCCGCCTCGGTCCCGCAGCACCCTCCCTCCCTTCATTCTTGAGTCGGCGGCGCGGCGGCCTTTTGTCCGCGACGAGACTTCTTTTCCCCTCCCTCCGTCTCTCTCGCACTCGGCGTGGTTCTCAGTGCGCGACAAGGGTGGAAGAGAGAGAGAGAGAATGAGAGATAGAGAGAGAGAGAGAGAGAGAGAGAGAGAGAGAGGGGGGGGGACGAAGACGGCAAGGCGTTCTTATGCCGCGCGCGAATAATTCTTCAAATTTCATCTGACCGCAGTTTGTCCCCCTTTTATGTAGGCAGCGGGGACGGCGGGCGGCGGCCGGGGCGCCACCGAGGCGGACTCATTTTCTGGCTGCTTGGCTGCAGTTATACAAACCGTTGCTCTGTTTGTGAAAATGCCGTCGTGGCGCCAGTTTATCTCTCTCTCTCTCCCTCCTCCCCTCCCTCTCTCTTTCTCTCTCTCTCTCTCTCTCGCCCACAGTTTCTCTCCCTCTCTCTTTCTCCCTGTGAGCCACTCTCGGCACGGCCTCAACTCCGCACGCCACCGAACGTCAATTATTTTCTTTTCATCCACACGCCGCCACGCCACACCTCTCCTTCCGCTCCGCGGCTTCCGCAGACGTGTGTGTGTGTGTGTGTGTGTGTGTGTGTGTGCATGTGTGTGTGTGGTCCCCGGCGGCGCCGCCGCCAACAGAATCGATCAGGGATTATGATGGGAAATTCTGGTCTCGTCGCGATCTCTTGGCGTCCGTGACGTCATCCCGCGCCGGCGGCCGTGAGGTGCGCGCCGGTGGCGCCGGCCGGGGGTCAGCGCCCGCCGGCCGGCGGGTAGGCAACGCGCCCACCGCCGTGCCGGCCGCGTTGCCTACCCGCTCCCCGGCGGGCGCTACCGCTCCGCTACCGCTGCCGCCGCTGCAGGCTGGCTGTCGTCCAGGCGGGCCGGGCGGCGCGGTCAGCGGGGCGCTGTGTATCGGCTGGAAGCTGTCGGGCCCCCCGTATCTGGGCGCCGGCTGCGCCGCCGGCCCGGTCCCTGGCGAGGCTCCCTAGTTAGTTTTGGTTGCCCCGCTCCCGCTCCCCCCCTCGGCCCTCGCCGTGCGGCGGACTCGGACAAGATAAACACGCTGTTTACGCAAAGCCTCGCTGCCGCTTGTTTGCGGGGCCCGAAATTACAATGTCTTCTGCGGGGTTTGCGGGCCCGGACGACACAAAGGCGGACGGGCGACGGCGGCCCGATTCCGATATGAGCGGCCGTCAAACAGGCGGCGGGAGGCGGAGGAGCGGCGGCGGCAGCAGCAGCGGCAGCGGCGGCAATTAAACAGCGCCGTGCTGGGCGAGCCGCTACAGAACTACGGGGCAGACGCGGAGGAGAGCGCTCTACGTCCGTGCCGTGGGGGGGGGGGGGGGATCCCGCGGCCGACTCCGATAGTGTAATCGGGGGAGAGCACGGGGGACCGCTGACCCGTGCTGCAGGAGGGAGGCCTCCGGGAGGCCCTCGCTGACGACGCGCTCCCCCGCCCCGCTCCCGGGCCACGCGCCGGCCCCGCCCCGCTCCCGGGCCACGCGCCGGCCCCGTCTCTCCCCCCCCCCCCGCTCCGGGGCGCGGCTCCGGCTGCTCCGGCGGCACCGTAGTCCGTAGCTTCATTTCCGGCGCCGCCCCGCCTCACTAGTATAGTGCCGGCGCGATACTCCGTGCCGACGAGCCCCGCGGAATGAGCCCCGGAGCCCGGCCCGGAGGCGGCCCGGAGGCGGCCCGGAGGCGGCCCGGAGGAGGCGCGCCGCTCGCCGCGACATTTGACGGCGACGTGACCGTCGTGAGGGCGTTGCGTTAGGCTTGCGGAGCGCCTGCTCCGGCGGCCTCCGGCAGCTTGCGGGCGCCATCCCCGCAGATGGTAGTGCGGCGGCAAGCCGAGGCCGGAACGCGAGCACGACGGTGCGTCAAGGTGATTCCAAAAAGTCCCCTCGGTGTTGCAAGAAATCCTCGCGCGAAACTTTTGTCGCTACTTCTCCCGCGTTTTGTGTGCGTTTCGGGACGGGCGGGAGAAGGGCGTCGTGGGGGAATAACAGTCTGGAAATGTTGTGTGGGATTGAAAGTGCGGCCGCGGGTGGTGCTGCGGCAGTGTATGGGCTGACGAGGGTGCGGCCCTGACAGCGGGCCCCGGCCGGCGGCCCGGCGGCCCAGCGGGATAGCCTCGCCTCACCTCACAATATTGTAATTTGGCGGGGAGGGCCACCGCGCCGGCTCCTGGCTTGTGCTGGCGGCTGCTGCCGGCTCTATCTCACTTTCTCTCTCTCTGTCCCTCTCTCCCTTACCGCCGCAGCAGCAGCGTGAGCCACCTACCTCTCTCCCGTCTCTCTCGCTCTAATTACGAGCGTCGGAGCGACAGAGGCCGGACGCGTGTTTCCGGACGCGGACCCCCCGCGGCCCGGCGCCCGATTCGGCAAGGTGTGAGAAAATAGCGGCCCGGAATGACAACGTAACCACATTAGCCCCCCCCCCCCCGGTCTCCCCCCACTCCCGCCGCCAAACTCTCTGACCTAAAACGTGCTTCGGTACCATCCCGACCCCTCTTCAAGCTCCACGGTAACCGGCGGGGCCGGGGGCTGTTCGCGCCGTCGCCACTCAATTCAACGGCCTTCTTGTCATCGTTCCCTCCCTCTCTCTCCCTCTCTCTCATTCTCTTTCTACCTCCACGTCCGCACCCGAGTCGTCCAACGCTCGCTCAGAATACGCCTCAGATACACCATTTGATGCGCATAGCTGTTCGGCCTGGATTCGCGCGCGGCCGCTCGCCCCGCCGGGCACGAGCCCGCAAAACAGCTGTCCGGGCGCGCGGCATATTCATGTTATCAGCGCTGCAAAAGCAGTCCCCCCTCGCGCTGCCGGCCTTTTCAGCGTTCGGTGTTCGAACGAGGGCGGCCCGCTGGCAGCGCTCATCAGGGCCACACCGGGGCGGCGCCAACCACACGGGAACCAAACCTGCACGCCAAACGCCGCCCGCGGCCCGAGCTGTGTGCAATTTTGCAGGCTCCCGCCCGCGTTTGAACGCCGCAGCGGGCCCCGCGCGGCCCCCCGCGCCGGTCTCCCCCTCATTTTCGTACCTTTCAAATGCCCGGCGGGCGCAATGTAGTCTATTTCCCCCGTGCTTCCTCCCCGCCCCTCCCCCCTATTTTCTTCCACCTCCTTCCCCTTTTATTTCCTTTCTGGCCTCCAGCCGCCCCCCCTTCCTGTCCCCGACGCAGACCCCCCCCCCCCCCAGCGCGGCCGCGTACGAAAAGCCGCACTTTATGCGCCCTCGGCCCCCCGCGGCAGTCGGAATCGGATCGCGAGCAGTCGAGTGCCCTTTTCGCACGCGCCCGAACGCTTTCTGTGTTTCTCATTCTTCTCCCCGGGGCGGGCGGCGCTCGGCGTTCGGGAGGGAAACGCTTTTGAAATGGAACGCGGACAGCAACACTATTCGCAGTCCGAGTGCGGCCGGCGCCGGGATGAAGCCAACGCGCCCCGCTCACTTTCGACGACGTCGCCTCCGAAACAGAGAGCGGGATAATAATTGTTTTCGAAATTCGCAAAGCGTCGTCTCTGTTCTTCTTTTTATGATGATTATTATTTCAGACGGGGAAGGGAGGGAGAGGAGGAGGGGGGGGGGGGGTGATCGCAGTCCCGCTGCCCTCCGCCAGTCATACCAGTGAGCGACAAATGGGGCATAAACATGGCAGCAGCGGGCCGCCGAGCCGACGCTGATCCGACGCCCAGCCGACGCCCAGACGACGCCCAGCCGACGCCGAGCCGACGAGGCAAGCGCCCTCGAGCCGTCGTCCGGCAAGTTGTCAACCCCTTCGCGTTCACACCCTCTCTAGAATCCATTTCCGCAAATCCTATTGCTTGGACAAGGCGAACAGCTTTCCCTCGCAGCCCTCTCACACCACTACCACCACCTCTCTCTCTCTTTCTCTCTCTCTCCCTCTTCCCTTCCGCGCCCTCTCTCGCCAACTCTACTCACTCATACACTTCGCGCGTCTGGCCAGGACCTGCTCCTCGAGTGGCGGCAGCAGCGCCCCCCCCCCCCCACCCTTTCCCCTCACGCACACTCGCGGCTGTGTGTGTGTGTGTGTGTCGCACAGCCCCCCCCCCCCCACCCTCACCACCCCTCCCCTCCCCCGCTCCCTATCCCCTGCTCCCGCATCCACATCTTGTCCCTTTATCTGTCCATCCTCTGCCCCACATATCAGGCAAACAAAGAAGGGGAGGGGAACAATGGGGAGAAACAACGCGGTACATATTTCGCTGTTGGGCGTACGTTTCAACCGCTACCTCCACCGCTACCTAGCTCCCTCTACCCTTCCTCTCTCTCTCTCTCTCTCTCTCCCTCATCCGCCCCTCCCTCTCCCACCCCAACCGCCCTTCTCCACCCGGAGAAAGGGCCTTATCTGCCATTCTTTCGAAATAAAGGACGGATATTAGGGGGGAGGGGAAGTCGAGAGAGAGATGAAGAAGACGGATGCGTCGCCGCGCGCCGCTTGGGAGTGGGAGGGAGAGGGGTGATCCGCGCGGTACACAGCCCGTTATTAAACGTGTGCGCAACGTTTGCGGGGAAACGTTTATACACCGCCCAAGCAGCCCGCTGCCTGCTGCTGGGAACGCGGCAGCGAGGACGGGGAACCGGAAAATAAAACCGGGAATAAGGGGAGGGTGGGTGCAGGCAGGGGGCGCGCGGCAAGTGTCGGCGGCAGGCGGCGGGAGATGGAGCGGGCAGGAGGGTCGTGGGGGCGCCGCGCGGCCGAGGCGAGACGTGTCATCTTGTTCACGTGCGATTTCCGGCCCGCACTCCACGCGGAGCCCGCTCTGGCCCGTGGGTGCGGGCTCCGTCCGCAGCACCAACCCCACGAACATCCAAAAGATCAAACGCGGAGCAAAACACAAATCGCTGCAAACGTTGAATAAACGTGTTTTTTTTTTAATGTTTTCTTTGCGCAGAGCTTATTTTACAGCGCGCTCAGTGTTGAAGTGGTCCAAGGCCTCGAGGAGTCTTTGAGGTGACCCCCGCAGCAGTGGCAGCCGCCTCCGCCGGCGATCGTCAGCAGCGAGAGGCAAAAATGTGTGATTTAATGTTGGGCCGGCCGGGCCTCGCCAACGCCTTGCGGCCCGGCGGCCGTCGCCCCGCTGTCGCCGTCGCCGCCGCCACCGCCTCCTTTTGAAAAGAGGACGGTCAACAGCAAACAGCCGAGGCCGGCCGGCCGGCAGGGCCTTTCTACTACTTCTTCCCCGCGCTCTTTTCACATCTCGAGGCGCAGGCGGGAGGAGAGGAGGGAGGGAGGAGGAGGAGGAGGAGGAGGAGGAGGAGGAGGAGGAGGAGGAGGAGGAGGAGGAGGAGGAGGAGGAGGAGGCGGAAGAAGAGGAGGGACGCGGCCGCATTTTCATTCCATCATAAATCTCCGACTTTTTGGCACTGACGTGTTTTCGTGTTTACCCGCCGTGAAAGGGGACGCGAACGCGCAAAGGGCGGGGCGGGGCCGGCGGGGGCGGAGGAGCGGAGCGGCCGCGATGGTAATTAATTACGCCTTCGTTCTGAATTTAGTAGTGTGTTTTCGCTGCACCGCCGCTCACTTACCCGGCGGGGCTCCCCACGGCCGCCGCGCGGGTAACGACTCGGGTAATCCGAGGTAACTAAGGAAGGCGTATCGTGGTCATCTCCGGGGTAATCCGGAGGCGATTGCGTACAGAGATAGCGCGGCAGCGCGCGGTGCTTTCAGGACGACGTGACGGCGTCGCTGACGATGTTACCCCGCGAGGCTGCGCGGTAACCGAGGTGAACCCGACGTGTGCATTACTCAGGAGACCGTGTCACTGCGGTCCCTGAATACCCCGCCGCACTCACTCGCGTCTTGGATGTCCGCGGCGCGGCGGCGCCTCAGCGGCACAGGCGCCGGCAGCTGCTCACCTGCAACACAAATAGGAGCCGTGTTAGTTAGCCAGGCGCTGTCACGGGCCGGGAATATCCAGCCTTGCCGGCCTGGACTGCTGACAGCGGAGAGCAGGCAGCGGCCCCGGCGGGGCTGGCAGCCTTATCAGCCGGACACGCGAGCACTGCCCAACGAGGGCGTCACGTCCATTGATCATTATTGGACATCGTCATATTGTCGGCACGTTTCGCCGCCCGCGGTGGGGTGGGCGGGCGGAGGGGCGGGATGGGAGGGGGGGGGGCGCAACAGGTAGGCGCTCTGGGCGGAGGGAGGGGGAGGGGCGGCCGGCTCATCCCGAAGCCACCCATCCCTCTCTCTCTCTCTCTCTCTCTCTCCTCTCTCTCTCTCTCTCTCTCTCTCTCTCTCTCTCCGGGCGTATACATCGCTATCGGTAACTCCCCCGCCCCACCCGCCGGCACCTCCCCGCGCCGCACCCCACGGCCGCAGTCATATATCCCAGCCAGCTTCCCGCACAGAACCGCTGACAACGCCAGACTTTGGCCAGTGACGCGGAAAAGTGGATGGATGGTGATGTTTGGTGGGGGCCGCAGCCCTGCGCAGCCCTGCAGGGCCGTGGAGCGCACCGCGTCGGGCCGCGGCTCCGGGGCCGCTCAGTGTTCAGTGCTGGGGTCGATGGCAGAGGGATCGATAGCGCACCTGTAAAGCGGGACAGTGACCGAGCTCGACTCTATTGCCGCCGCTCTCCCTGTCACGCAGCGGGCACCGGAGTGGTGCAAGCGAGCCGTGAAAACAAACCTCAATTTATTTCAGTTTCGCTGTTGAAATTTCTTTTCGTCAGTTTCTCTTATTTTTTTTTATTATCAGGAGAGTTGCTGCTTCTGTGCGGCGACGCGCGCCGTGCCTCGCTGGCTGCCGATCTTCTTGTCGGCGCCGGCGCAGGTGTGGCGCGGCGCGCGCATAGTTCAGGGCGACACAATTCACGGCACCCCCTGCTCCCCCCTCTCCCCCCCCCCCCCCCCCCCCCTCTCTCTCTCTCTCTCTCTCACCCTCCCTCCGAGGTGCGTTCAAGGCGCGGAACGGAGCGAGCAAGTCGAGTCGTTTGTTATGGTTTGATCCCCAAGTTCACGCCACGCGGAATAGATTTGAACGGGACTTTCCATCCGGCTTTTCCTCCCCCACAGCCGCCGCCGCCGCCGCCGCCGCCGCCGCCGCGCCAACGCCCCCGCAAGCTCCTATCAATTCTCTTTTGCGTTCGGCGGCCTGAGCGACGGCGTCGGCGGGAAGCCACGCGACACGAGGCGAGGCCTGGCGGGGCCCGGCGGCACCTCCCGGGGACCCCGACGGCGACCTCGCCACACGCCACGCGCCACGCCCACCCGACTCTCTGCTGTGTTCGCCCCTGTCTCTCCGCTGAAGTCCTTTGTAACCCCTCCCTCGCGGCGCCGCGGGCGGCCACTGCTCAGTCTCACCAATAACAATACAGACGTTTCCTCCGTCCAACATTTCCAGCTAGTAAAACCAACCACCAAAAACCAGCTTTGCAACCGCAAATATTTTTCTCCGCGCGTGGCGTGTGGGCGTGGGCAGGTGATGGCTGCGCACCCAGCCGGGCTGACACATCCCTTTGGCGGCGGCCTTTCCCCGCATCCGTGCGTGCATGTGTGCGTGGCGTGTGCATGTGTGCCGGCAGGCGGGGGCGGGGCGGGCCGGAGGGGCGCAGGCACCGTTTATACAGCACATCCACCGCAAACTAACTTGTAACAAGTTCTGCGCCGGGGAGGTCACCACCCCATCCACCCCCCGACAAGTTCGCTAACCAAAGTTGCGAGTTAAGTCAGCTTGAGTTTGGCTCGGAGGGGAAGGGGTGGGCGAGGGGGGGCTGGCACGCAGGAGGTGAGATTGAGGAAGGCGGCAGTGTCGCGGGCGGTGCGCCGCGGGCCGCCGCCGCACCAGCCGCCTCCGTGGACGCCCTGCCGCCGCACGCCGCCGGCCGCCCATCCGGTTACACGCGAGTCGTGGAGGCGACGGGCGTCCGGGCAGCTCGCCTGCGTGTCGACTGAAAACAGAGCACTCCTGCGTGTCGGCGCCCCCCCCGGGGGCCTCGAGGGGGGCTCCGTCGCGCACACGGCGGCGACCCGGCGGCCGCGCACGGCCCCGAAGGACCCCCCGGAGGGCCCCGCGGAGAGGACTTCCGCACGCTGTTGCGGCGGAATGGAGGTCAAGCTCTTGTGGAGGGGGGGGGGGGGCGGGGAGGGATAAGCGGCGGCCGGTTGAGGGGGAGGTTCGACGCAGAGAAGAGAAAAGACAGGAGGCGCTCGCCGTCAAGAGCACTTGGGCCAGCAATCCGTCTCCCATCCCGCCGCCCACACGGCCCCGGGCCGCCCCGGGCCGGTGAGGACGATCACAAGGGGCCCCACCCCCTCCTCTCCTGCCTCTTCCGGTCCAACCCGCAGCGGACCCGGGCCTCGGGATGGACTGCTGCGGCCCCCGCGGCCCCCGCGGCCCCCACCCGCTGGACCGGGGCCCCGCTCAAGACGCGCCACCTCTTGTATCCGTTTAACTTTCCGTCGCTGCCGCCGCCTTTTGTGCCGAGTCCGCGCTCCCTCCGCTGTATTCCTCATCCCGTATCTCGCCCTGCCCCCCTCAACAATACCCAGTCCACACAGCGGCTCCTCGTAGTTTCTGAACTCGGAGGCGGAAGATGGTCAAAATAAGGGGGAGGGAGAGAAGGGGGTGGGCAGAGAGACTGAGACAGAAAGAGAAAGAGGAATGGGGAATGTGGAGAGGGGACCGAAATGAGGTCCGGAAGGGTGGGGGGCGGTGCGGTGGCGACCAGCGTTGCCACCAGGAGGCATGTGTTGCGTAGCTCTTGGCTATCTCTTCTACTTTGGCCGAATTTCTGCTCTCCACCTTTACAAAATCAAACCAGAAAACACGCGCGACACTGTTTTGCTGGAGTGTCCCGGAGGCTGCATACTGCACTGTGTGCGCCCCGTGAGCTGTGTGTGATGTCGGCGCTGTATGCGCACGGCGGCGGCCGCCAATCCCACGGTGGCTTTCCATCACTCCCACGTGATGGGCGCGCGGCGGACCGGGAGCCGGCGGGGGCAGCGGGGGCCGCCGCGGGCCCGGCGCACTGGCCATGGCCATCCGGAGCCCGCCCGCCCTGACCCGCGGCCTCAATAGCCCTCGGAAATGGTGGCAGCCGACAGCGTTAACGCGGTGCATAACGCGCGCATTGGAAACTTTCAATGATGTAACGCGTGGAAACCCCCGTCCGCGCGCCCGGCCCGCACAGGACGTGTCTCCGAGGAGGGCGTGGCCGCGTGACGTCAGCACGCCCCCCCCCCCACTCTCATCAGTCCCACTGATTTCTCCCCCGCCGGCCGCCAGTCATCCCCGGGATGAGGGCGCCGCCGCCGCTGCCTGCCGCCGCTGCCTCAATATCGCAGGCTTTGGCATTAACTCCGGAGGGTCCCCGCGGGGCCGGGACTCGAACCCGCGGCGGCGCTCGGCGCAACAAATCTCGCCTCTGCGGAGCGAAGCGCGCCCCGTGCCGCCGGTACCACCTCGCGTCGTCTCTAATTCCGGGAATGGTTGTTAGAGACCCCCCGCGGAGGGCGAATTGAATGGCCGTGCGCGTGGCGGGGGGCGGCGGGGGGCGGCGGGGGGCGGCGGGGGCGGCCAGGCAGAACAGCAGGCGGCGCGCCCGGGGGACGACGGTACGACGGACCGGGGGGGACCGGCCGGGGCCCCCGCCGCACACCGGCCAGCCTCCTACAGCCTTGTCCTCGTATCCTCCCGGGGGAAATCTAAGGTCGCCGCCGTCCCGGCTCGTAACACGCACAGCCCGCCCGCCGGCCGGCCGGCCGCCCGTCTCGGCCACGGACACGCGCCCCGCCGCCGCGGGTTCGAGTCCCGGCCACCGCGCTCCTTTTGTGGCTCCGAGCCGTGCGGCCGGGGCCGGCTGTTTACTGTTGATTATCGCGGCCGCCAGCGCGGGCACCAGTAACTCACATGGCGCACCGCGCCGTACTGCAGCCGGGAGATAGCGGGAGTAAAACTGTTTGCCGCGCTGTGTGCGCGTGTGTGCGCGTGTGTGCGCGTGTGTGCGTGCGTGGGAGTGTGGGCTGGCCGGCAACTGTGCCCCGCGCCGCACCGCGCGGCTGGCTGGCGAGCAACCAACATCATTATTCACGACCAACTTTTTGACAGGGTCGGGGGAGGTGGATGGTGTGGGGGGGGGGGGGGCGTGCGAGTTTGCAGGTGATGCGCACGACACGCACGCCCGGGCACAGGCGGCACGCGCCGCGCACGCGCCGCGCACGCGTGCGACACGCGGCGGCGTGACTGCGGCCGTTACATGGCCGACGATATTTCAGAGCCCGCGCCGCATCGAAAGGTTCGCGCGCGGGAGAAAGTTCCGGCCGGAACCCCCTCCCCTTCTCCCCTCCACGTCCCTTCCTTGCCTGAGCCATTCTGCGCCGAGCGGATTCTGCTGAGAAAGAAGACCGGGCTCAGCCATCGGCAGCGGTGAAAAAAATTCTCTAAAATACCCGGCGAATTTCTCGGTTTTATTTTTCTCTTTGTTTTATTTGTTTGTTTACTTACAGCGGAGGGGACAGTGCCCGGCGGTGGGGGCGGGTGCTGTGTACTCGCAGGCAGTGTGACGGCGCCCCCCCCCCCCCCCCGGAGCAGGCGGAGCTGACCGCTAAGCCTGGCGTGATCGGCCCGTGGAGGGTGGGGCTGCGGGGGCCGGGGGGGGGGGGGCTTCATTTCCAGGGGCTTTATTGGGGCGCTGGGAATCAGAGGCCCCGGAGGGGGACTTGACAGCTGCGATGGACAGGTGAGACAGCGGTGCCGGGGGGTGTGGGAGGGGGGCAGGGCCGGGCAGGGCTGGCAGGGCTGGCGGCGGCCGGGGAACGGGACACTCGGCCGGACGGCCGCAGTGAGTGACAGGAGCAGCGCACGGACCACGGACCGCCCCGCCCGCCCCGCCGGCCGTACCTGTCCCGCGGGTGCGGCAGAACACGTTCAGACTGCCGCATGCAGTCGAGTCCCCGCATGCGAGGCCCACAATAAAGTTAATCCTCAATCTTCTCCCCCCCCCCCCCCCCGCCAAACCACCACTGCTTAAAACCGACACTGGACACTGTCAGCACCCGTAACCTCATTTTAAAGACCCAGCCAACTTGTATTTTTTTTTCGTTTGTGATCCTGTTACCCGCCGCCGCCGCCTCGCCACGGCTGCTACCGCTATTGCTATGCTCCTTCCCTTCTTTTCCGATGTCGCGTCACGTCGTGTTGAGGAGCGCGCGGCTGGTGGTGGTGGTGGTGGTGGTGGTGGTGCCGCGGGGCGACAACAATCCATCAAAAGAAGCGGACCGCACTCTCACGAGAAACTCTGCCGCGTTAGTTGTTACTGTACTCCCTCTCTCTGTACTCTCTCTCTCTCTCTCTCCCTCTCTCTGTACTCTCTCTCTCTCTCTCTCTCTCTCTGTCTCTGTACTCTCTCTCTCTCTCTCTCTCTGTCGGTCTGTCTCTCTCTCTCTCTCTTTCCCTCTTTTCCTTCTATGTGCCTGTTTGTGATTGGATTCCAGAGTGCGCTCTAAAATACACGCAAAAAAAAGTGAATGGCGCATTTTTTTCTTTTGACAAAAAAAAAGCTTTTAACGTGTGTATTTGGTGCTGGCGGTCTGCGGAAGCTGTTGGCTCGGCACTGGACGTTCCGGTTCGGTTCCGGCTTTGGTCCGGCCTGGAATATTCCTGGGTGACACACGGCAGCTGTGTCAAGGCCGCGGAGGGGACCGGCGCGGGCGGTGGCGGACAATCCATTCACAGGGGGCACAGAGCCCCCCCCCCCCCCTCCTCCCCCGGGCCAACGAGCATATGGCGCGCCAACGGATTTTTCTGACCCAGCGACTTCATTGTCTGCCACTAACCCCCCCCCCCCCCCCCTGCCTTCAAATAACGTTATTATCCGGCTGGATATTGTTTGCTGTGTGACGTCGAAAGGGGCGGGGCGGGGAGGGGGCACCAATGCCCCCCCTCCCCCCCCCCCCCCCGCCACCGCTCTATCGCGATATTTATGCGGTTGGAGCTCTTCCAGCGAGCTGCGTCCGCCGTGGCTTCGGAGCAGGGGGGGGGGGGGGGGGGGTGATACCATGACGCGCACGGAACGTTAACATTAGCAACAAGTGTGTGTGTGTGTGTGTGTACGCGCGCTGCCGCGTAAGGGAGAGCCGATAGTCACATTTCACTTGCAGATCATCGCTTTCACCCGAGCGGTGCGGCGGCAGCAGCCTGCCAGGCCTGCCGACCGGACTGCGGCCCGGACTGACCGCTCCTGCATTTATAGAATCCGTCCATCCGTCTGCACGTGCACTCCCCGCCTGCCACCAAGTGCGGTACATTTATCAGCAACACATTTTTAAAAAAATCACATTTTTCTCTTGTCCACATGACCTTGCAAAAGGCCTGCTAAAACAAAGTTTTTTTTTTACAAACTAAGATTTGGTTGGTCGTCATGCGTCATGCGTCATGCTGTCTTTTTTGTTTTGGGACGTACAAAAAATAATGAAGGCGTGTTTGGAAACAGGGAGAAGAAGAACGAGGGGGAGAAGGAGAGATACGGAGTGAGAGAGAGAGAGAGAGAGAGAGAGAGAGAGAGAGACAGAGAGAGAGAGAGAGAGAGAACCGTAAAAAGTTAAAGCGCTCACCAGAGAGGCCGCAGAATATGGCATGTCTTATTTCGCGGGGTCGCCTTCAAAACGACTGACTCGGCGAAACCGCAGGGAGCGGCGTGTATAACGACAGCTGGGAAGTCGCTGGGCCCGGCCCGGCCCCGCCCGGCCCCGCCCGGCCCCGCCCCGGCTGCCGCATGTCTGCCAAGTAGTGCGGTGCTGCCGGGGCCGTAAGGGATGTGTGCGCCACCCTCCGGGCCTCCCCCACCACCGCCCTCCGCCCGCCACTCCCCGCCACTCCTTGGCCATGTAAATGAGGCAAATGTAACAGCTAAACACTTCAAACGCAGAAGCGCAGGCATAAGCAGATTCGCACATCGGAGAGGGCGACGCCGTGGCCTGACGGCCTCCCCTCCGGCCTCCCCTCCGACCTCCCCCGAGGCCGCCGGCGCCGCTCCTGGCACGCACATGGCGGTGGGGGGAGGTGGCAGGCCGGGTCACGTCATGGGCGAAGGAACCGCATGCGAAAACGGGGATTTTAATAAAGGTATTTTGAGTGCGAATAAAGTCGATCCTATTTCCATTTTTTTACACGCAGGTCGATTTTAGAACGGCAGAGGGCTCCGGAGACGGGCACTACAAGGGACGAGAGAGGGCAGGGAACGGCGCGGAATGAGGTGGTAAAGAGATGGGAGTGGGAGGGAGACGAGGCGGGGGGGGGGGGGGGGCGCTGGAGAGGGACAGGGACGGAGACAGGGCGGAGCCCCCGAAACCACCGACTGAGCATCATTAGAGTCTGAGGGCCGTGCTCAGCCCCGGCCGCGGGGGCCCCGCGGGGGCCCCGCCTCCCCGCAGCAGAAGCAGACCCAGCCAAGCAAGTCCTCTCCGGGGCGGGAGCAGGCGGAGCAGCGGAGCAGCGGAGCAGCGGAGCAGCGAGGCCCCTTGAAGGCAGTTTGCGCTGCGAGGTGCATTGTGAACCGTGCCGTGGCGCACCTCGGCTGCGGTCGATGTGAGCCGCGCGAGCTGCGCGGGGGCCACGCGACGGGGGCCGCGGCCCCCCCGCGGAGCCGTCATCGGGGGACCTGGGGACCCCCCGGCGAGCCCCCCTCCGGCCGTCATTACCGATCATTACACTCGGCGTGATGCGATTAAGATATCGCACTTCGTCTCCCGGACGGGGAGCGGCAGCAGAGGGGCGCGCTGCGTGGGCCGCGATCGGCGCTGCGGTCGGGGGAGGGGCCTGGGCCTGGCGGGCCTGGCGGGAGGCCAAACGACTCCACTGGGCAACAGTCCCCGCCGCCGCCGCCGCCGCCGCCGCCGCCGCCGCCCGCGCCGTCGCTGCCGCCCGAGTCCCGGGTCGTGCGGGCGGTAACATGAAGCGAGAGGGAAAGACGGCGGGGGGCCCGGGCCGGGCCGGGCGGTGCCACGAGCCTCATTGTAATCGTACACGCGGTCCACTCGTTGGCGCTCACGGGCTTCATGACCACCGGCGGCCGGGCACACGTGTCCGCACCGGCACGGCGCGGGAGGAGACGCGGGACAGGGCGCCGCGGCAGGGCGTGGACTGTCAGATGATACGGTCTTTCAATCCATTATTGTTCTCCAGTGGCCCAGCCAGCCAGCCAGCCTGGCCAGCCAGCCAGCCAGCCAGCCAGCCGCCAGCCAGGCCGAGCCAATGGCGGTCGGCGGTTTGGCAATTGGCCTCCCCGTCCCGGGCGCTCTCCGGGGTCAGTAAGTATCTCGATGCGCCGATTGAATTCGTTTTGGATATCTCATTCGGATTCGCGTCGCGACGCGATAAGTGACAGTTTTATTGAAATCCTTTTGGACGCCGTCCCAAACGGGGCCGCGGCGCGGGGGGCCGCTACCGGGGTGAAATATAGGGCCCCATGGGGCGCCACGCATAGGGTCCGGTGGGGCCCCATAGGGCCGGGGCAGCCGGGGCGAGAAGAGTCCCGGATGCAGTGCCGGAGAAACGCATCCGACCTCGTCCCCCTCCCCTCGGCCTATGGGATACCCTCATCGGGGCGACCGACCCCCCCCCCCCCCCCCGCAAAGGCCGCAAGGGGTTTGGTGTGGCGAACTGGAAGGAATTGGAAAGGGAGGGGGGCGGGGGGGGGGCGGTCCTGCGGAAGGGGGGGGGGGGGGATCAGGGAGGCGCCGGAGAAAAATGAGTGCGGGGGCGTCCTGAAGGGAAGGGGGGAGGGGGAGGCACGGCGACGAAAACGGCGCACTCTATCGGAGTAGATCCGGCGTGATTCGGGTCGGGGCCCGTGGCCGCGGACCGCCGCGGACCCTCGCAGTCTCGTCCGCGGCCACGACGGGCTCCTCCTTCACGCGGCCGGGGCACGAGCCACTCTCAGACAGTCTGCTCCGGCCCGGCACGTTTGTGTAGCGCTCCGATATCGATGTAACGCACCGCTTTCGCGGGCCCCGGCGGCCCAGGCACTCGGCGGGGACTCGGCGGGGACTTGGCGAGGGCTTCGGCGCAGCTACTGCATACACACCCCACCTCGCTGGCTGCTGGTCCTCGTCGTCTTGATTTGTTTCCCTGAATAATTCAGCATATGATCTCCGTCGGGACCGAATATTTTCGTGATGAATAAGGTGGAGATTGAATGGGGAACCTCCCCCCCCCCTCCCTCGGCCCGCCCCTCCCCGCCCCTCCGGGCCGCTGGCAGCGCGGCCCGACTTCCGCCTCCGCGCGCCGCCCCACCTCCCGGAACCGGAAGCACCTCCCAGCACTTCATCTCAGCCTCGGTAGTATTCGTCCGGTAATGCGTCTATTTTCCCCGCCTCGCAGCGCTGGCGGCGCAGGCTTCCCGTGGAGGACGGCGAGGTGTCCAATGGCGGTATGCGAATGTCGGACGTCGGTTGGCACCGCGATGTTTTTTTTTTTTTTTTTTTTGGCGCCGCGGACTGTTAGCTTCACTCGGGCGGCGTCGGCACCGGTATAGCGCCTGCCGGGTAGGCGGGCCGCAGACACGCGTGTCGTGCGGGCCGGCCTACCCCCGCACCCGCAGGCGGCAGCCGGCGGGGCACACTCGGCTTAGATTGTCTCACCCGTTTTTCCTAGACACGGTAGGATAAGAGAGAAAGAGACAGGTCGGCGGGCTTCCATGTGGAGAGAGAGAGAGAGCGAGATGGAGCGAGAGAGAGAGAGAGAGAGAGAGACGACAACGGCGTTGCAGCCCGAGGCTGTGTGTCCAGCAAAGTGCGAGCGGCTTGTTTGTCTTGTGTGGCAGCGGGGGTGGAAGAGAGACAGAGCGGGAAGGGGACAGGAGGATAAAAAGAAGAAAAGGAATGGGGGGCGAGGAGTGAGTGAGCGAGTGCGAGAGAGAGTGAGTGAGAGAGAGTGAGAGAGCGGCTGAACACACCGTGGCACGTCTTCACCTCTCCCGACGGGCCCCTGCTTCCCGTCCAAACGCACGACGAAACGGTCCAAAGGGATTTCCTCTCCCGCCTTGCAGAGGCGCGGCGGATGGAGCGCTCGCGACCCGGACAGGTGCGGCCGGGGGGTCCCGGGGGGTCCCGGGGGGTCCCGCGTGGCCCTGCGGGGGGTCCTATAGAGCACGGTGGCGCCCCCAGCAGTGAGCCCCGCACGCGGACGATCCGCTGCAAAACTTTGATTTCCGCATGAATGGCTGCGGTCGCCGGGTCCGGCCGGTTTGCCGGCGGTGTGTTCGTGTCCGAGGCCATCCGCGGCGCCGTGCGGCGGCGGCGGCGGCGGCGGCGCGGCGGGCGGCCTGCAGCAGACTTGTCGACGCGGCGGCACGGGGAACGCTCCGCTCCTCGCGCCGCGGGGCACAGATCGCAGATTGCATGCAAAGCCTCTCTCCCCCCCCCACCTCCTCACACACACACACACACACACACACACGTGTGCTGCGCACGACATATCTTAGCAGAGGCGTGTGTGTAGTGTACACATTGCGAGGAAATCTTTCGGAAATATCGCACACGAGCTCGTGATCTGACAGTGAGGGCACGTGGCCCTGCTGGCGCTGCTGTCGTGGCCGCGGCCGGCGTGGTGTGGTCCGACAGAGTCCGTCCGAATCAGGTCCCCAAGACACCGCCAAAGTCCACTTCTCCGGGAGGAGGGGGGAGAAGAATCTTCCCAACAGACGAGCAGCGCGCGTGGACCGGGCCGCTGAGGGTCAGCGGGCGGGGGGCCGCGGCAGACAGAGCGCGGCGCAGGGGAGCGTGGCGTGCCGGCGCGTGGCGTGCGGCGTGGCGGCGCGTGGCGCGTGCGCCGCCCCCGCGCCCCCCTGTGTGTGCGGACCCCACGTCTCCGACGCCGAGCCGCCCCGGGCTGTTGGCACTCATTTGCTGTGTGGGCGCGGGCGGGGCACGACGCGGAGCTCGGCCCGGCGGCGGCGGCGGCGGCGGCGGCGGCGGCGGCGGCGGCAGACCTCTCACAGCACCGGGCCGGACCCGAGGGCTGCTGCGGCCTCCACCTCCACCTCACCGACTATACATACTGACTACATACATGAAGCAAGGCGAGCCGAGGCCCGAGTACGAGCTGATTTCTTTTCATAAATGCATTTTTACAAAATGCCTGGAATCGCCTTCCCGTTGCGTAGGCCCGACTCCGAGGCTGCGGGGCCACGTGGCTCTGCGGCGGGGCTCGGGCCCGCGTGAGCGCTCACCGGCCGGGCGTGCTGAGCCGAGACGAGCACGCCGGGCCGCGGCCGGGCCGCCGCACGCCGCCCCCGTGAGGTAGGCCGCCCGCCGCACCGCTCTGCATAAGTGCTGGTACCGCAAGCACCGGGGGAGGGGCTCTTTGAAACTCCTGCCTGCCTAGCCGGGGGCGGCCGGGGGCGGCCGGGGGCAGCCGAAAGGGGGCGGGGCAACCGGACGGCCAGACTTTGGGAAAGGACGACAAAGGTGCTGCGCTGCCCCCTCCTCTATCTCTCTCTCTATCTCCCGTACTCTCACCCTCTCCTTTTCCCTCTCTCTCGCTCTCTCTGTCTATCTCTCTCTATTCCTCCCTCTAAAGCACTTGTCTCTCTCTGTCCCCCCCCCCCCCCCATCTCTCTCATCCCCTTCCTATCTCTCTCTCTCTCAGTTGCTGAACTAGCACACACAGGGAATGTGGTAGTCCCGCCACATGGGTCGGGTGCTCTTCGGGGTGGTGGCGGTGGGGCCGCCGGTGGTGGAGCCGCTGCCGGCAGTGCTGAGCCAAGCACGCAGACAGCCATGCCAGAGTGGCGACAGAGATATGTAGGCTGTAGGCCTAGGACCATTATCCTCAATGTGAATCAGAAATTTCCTTATTTTTTCCTCTTCATGCGATTTACGCCGTTTCATTCTAATGCCATTTTTTTTCATCCCCTATTTTCCACTGCTCTCTCTCTCTCTCTTTCTCGCTTCGGGCGGCGACGCCGGGGTTTCCTACAGAAATAAGAACCTCTCTCTCTCTCTCTGTGCCAGCCGTGGTAATTTGCGGCACACAGCGTGTCCAGGAGGGACGCTCTCCGCTAAGAAAGCCCGCGGGACACGTTCCTTTTGCCTCTCCGCGCGCCCTTACAAGGAACGGAGGCGAGGCGGTCTCCGGCCGGCGGCGGCAGGACCCGCGCAGGACCCGCCAGGACACCGGCCCAATTACAGGCCACCGTGTCCTGCAGGCATTCCGTGACCACCACGATTGTCTTTAAGAAGTCCGGAAAAACCCCGGCGGGAAACTGTTGACGCAGCAGTCTCATGTCTCACCGAGGGCCACCACCACCCGCGCACTCACCTGTGACCCCCCCCCCCCCCCCTAGCAGGGCCCCCGGGTCCCCGTGCTCCTCCTGGGGGCCCTTCACAGTACTGACGGTTGCGAGTGACAGTTGGTACGATAGAGCCCGCGGCCAAGATAAGCAAGAGAGACGGGGCAGAAAAGCGGGGGCGCCGCCCCCCGCGGCACCCGGGGCACCAGGGACACCAGGGGCACCAGGGGCACCCGGGGGGGCCGCGAAGAGAGGAGAGGAGAGGAGAGGAGAGGAGAGGAGAGGAGAGGAGAGGAGAGGAGAGGAGAGGAGAGGAGAGGAGAGGAGAGGAGAGGAGAGGAGAGGAGAGGAGAGGAGAGGAGAGGAGAGGAGAGGAGAGGAGAGGAGAGGAGAGGAGAGGAGAGGGGCGGCTGGCAGGGCAGACACACCCGAGCGGCGGCGGCGGAGAAAAGGACCGGCGCCGGCAGCGGGACGCAGCTGACACAGTGACAGCAGCGTTCAGCCCCTGTCATTTCATGATGCAAAGTCAAACAGTCCACTAAACGCCCCGGCACACGGGCTCCGTGAGGCCCAGTGGGGCCCGGCGGGGCTCGGGCGGGGCCCCCCTGAGGGCTAGGCCGGGTCCGGTCGTGGCTGTCTCCTCCGCGCTCCCCTCTGGCCGCTTCTGGCCGCCTCTGGCCGCCTCTTGTCCCTTCTTCCTCCCCAGAGACGCCCGGGGGGGCCGGGCGAGGACCGAGGCCGAGGGGCCACGAGGCGGTGCTCCCTCGTCGGCCTCCGCATCAAATATATTACGACAACTTTCAGTTTGAATTTACTTCTGAACTTCATACCCGGTCTTATCCGCACCCAAAGTCATTTCAGAAGAGGGCATCTAATTGAATTCATTTCCGTCACCAAGTCTGGGCTCAACATTTTTCCCCCCCTTTTTTTGCCAGTGAACAGACGTTTACATCGCTTTGAAAACTTCGGGTCTCTTTTCTGCACTGGACGGAGCACCAGGACACACGTTCAAAAATAAAGGTGCCGTGAGAAAATAATTACTTTTCTCTGCCGCATTTGCATATAATCCGTTAGAAAGAAATGAAAAGATTGTTTCGCAATAACATGGCCATTGCGGCACCGCGGCGGCCCGGTGGCGGCACTAGCCAGTCGGACAGTCATTAAGCGCTTTTCTTTTGTCCTCAAGTCCGTTATCGACAATTTTTTTTTTCTTTTGCTCTCTTCCGTCCTTTATTTCCTCGCCCAATGCGGAACTGTCCTCTCGCAATCATTCTCTCGATATGCCACGTTTTTATTGTTAGCCCCCCCCCCCTCCTCCCTTTCTCTCACCCCCCCCCCCTCTCTCTCTCTCTCTCTCTCTCTCTCTCACTCTCTCTCCCCGCAATATACAGCCTCCCCGTTGCTCTCCCTGTCTTTTTCAACCCGCACTTTTATTTTATTTACCGACGGGGAGAAGAAAGAAACAGAGGGAGGCACGGTGGGGGGAGGGCGGGAGGGGGCTTTCGTAGCGCGGAACGACTGTTTTTCCAGATGTATCCTTGTTGCCTGTCACCACTTTTCGTCCGCCGTCGTACACCTCGGCACAGAAGCCCCTGGTGGACGGGAGTTGAGTGCGTCTGCCCGCGGTCCGGGCCGAGCCAGCGGGGTGTGGGGGGAGGGGAGCCCGGAGGCAGCCGGAAGCATTCAGGAGGCAGCCAGAGGCGGCCGCCCGGACAGCTGCCTCTGCAGACGCTCAGCTGCCACTCAGTCGGCACATTGGTCTGGTCTGCAGGGACCCCGCGGCCCGCTGCGGCCCAGGCCGGGCGGGACGCTCGCGGGTAAACACGGAAGAGTGCGACGCGGTTTTTTTTTTCTAATTTTTTTTTCTGGATGCAGGCGAATCCCCCAACCGAACCAACGCGCACCGTACCATTTTCATTAACGCGAGGATACGCGAGCGGTAGCGGCGCGCGCTTCTGTCCCGAAATTCGTTGGAGTGTATGGCGCGTTCATAGAATCTTTACAGGAAAACGCGTGTTGAGCGCCGTTGCTGAGAGAATGAGGGAGAGGGAGAAGGGCAGGGAGGGAGAGAGGGGGGGGGGAGGACAAAGAAATGCGGAAAGCGGGTGATGTGACACTAAGACTCCTAGACGGCAAAACCTCCCTGCGCGGACCGGGAAGTAGAGAAGGATGTGATGTGAGAGAGCGGCAAAAACCCTCCCAAAGCTTCCCCAAAAATGAAGGGGTAGCTGAAAAAAAAAGAGAACAAAAAAAACACACTCTAGTATGGCAGCTGCTGCCCGTCCTGCCGTACGACAACGGAGCGCGTCGAGAGAAGAGTATAATTTTGCACGCGCGCTCGGATATGCGTGCGTCTTGTTTTTCAAACGGCGCCGCTTTTCCCGCTTGGCCGCAGGAGCGCCGCAGACGCTGCTCTCCGTGGCCGGCGGCGGCGGCGGGCCGCGGGGGCACCGCGACACGACACGGCCGCCGTGCTGCCAGACGCTCCCAGGGCCGAGCGCCGGCGGCGTGGCCCTCCGCTCGGCAAAAATAAGAGGAGAAGGGAGGTATATGTGACGCTCACATTGTTGCTGCAGTGACACGACGAAATTCATATCTGGAGACAAACTCGAGCAGAGCGGGAAGAGACTGCTGCTTGTTGTTGTTGTTGACGGGGACGTGCAATCCCGCCCCTCCTCCGCGCGGCTCCCCCTTCCTGCCTCCCTCCCTCGCCGCCGCCGCCGCCTCCTGCCTCTGTAATGAAGCGCGCGGGGGGCACACAGGGAAGAAGCAGTTGTCGCACGAAACTTTACAGACCAACACGCGGCCCCGGCCGGCCCCGTCCCCCCGCCTCCTAA
Source organism: Megalurothrips usitatus (assembly GCA_026979955.1). NCBI lineage: Eukaryota > Metazoa > Arthropoda > Insecta > Thysanoptera > Thripidae > Megalurothrips > Megalurothrips usitatus. The sequence goes on from CM049593.1 coordinate 15,422,310, forward strand.
CCCTTGATTAATTCGTTACTGTGAACCAAATGAACTCGCGGATGCGCGCCGGCAGAAATAAAGGCAGCGCCGCCCCGTGCGGTGACTCCTCGCGGCACCGCCACTCTGCGGGGGAGATAAACCCGGAGGAGACAACATTCGGCGCGGTGCGGTGCGGTACGGGGGGGGGGGCGTATACGGGGCGCCGGTGTAAGTACGGGAAGTGCGGACGGTAAACTGGGGAGATGAGCAAACGCGGGGAGCAGGAGGGGGGGGGGGGCGTGTCCCGGACGTGTGGTGCCGCCGTGGGGACGGCGCCCGGCGCGCAGGCAGACCCGCCGGGCCCGTCCGTGCGGCGGCAGCAGCAGCGGCCTACCTCCCAGGCGCCAGCAGCGCGCGGGTCCCGGAGCCGCGGCATTCATAGGCAAACGCTCGAGCACTATCGGAGCTCCCCGGAGCTGGGGCCCGGAGCTCCTCGGGGCTGGGGCCCGGAGGTGGGACGCCGGGGCTGCCCGGAGCTGCCCGGGGCTGCCCGGAGCGCACGCGGATATGATCGATGCGTGCGCGTGACGGCCTCGCCCGGAGCCCCCCGGAGCCCCCCGGTACGTGGCCGCACGCCGCCGCACGCCGTGCCCGCCTCGTCACGTGGGCCGCGCCGCCGCCGCACGCCGCGCTCTGATTGGCTGACGTCTGCTAACGACCGTAATTAGTGCGCGCAAGTAGTGGGACGTGACGCAATTAAACGATCAACAATTTTGCGCGTAATTCGACGGCGGCAGCGGCGCGTGACGGCGCCGGCTTCCCCTCCCCGGAAAGTTACTTCCAGCCAGTTATTCGCCAGTTATGAAGCGCAGTCCTGCGTGTGTGTGTGCGTGTGTGTGTGTGCGTGAGATCGCGGCGGTGTTTGATTTCTCTCCTGCACGGACGCATATGATGTATGACGTATGACGTATGTGATGTACCTCCGGGTGAAAGCTTGTGAAATTGCTTGAAAAAGGCTCACAGGCGTCGTGGCACAGGGCATCATAGGCCGCGCAAACTATCTCAAATCGTGTGTTGTTGTTGATGTCTTCTTCCTTTTTCCCAATACAGTGCCGCGTCTTTCGCATAGAAGTACTACCGAACAATAAAGAGACACGACATCAAAGCCATGCCCCGTTCACTCTGCCTTCGGTCTATTTGCCCTCTCTCTCTCTCTCTCTCTCTCTCTCTCTCTCTCTCGCACTCGCTCTATCGCTCTCTCTCTCTCTCTCCCCCTCGTGAGTTCATGCCCGTGATGTGGGGAGTGAGGGGGGGAGAGCGTATTGGCAAAGTAACGGAAAGCAGCAATATCGTCGCATATTTGACGCTATCAGTGCTTCCATTTCTCGACGCGGGGCGCCGCCCTTGCCTTTGCCGCGGCTGGGCTGGGGGTTGGGTTGGGGTTAGCCGGCACACTGTAGGCTCCCCGGGCCCCGGCTCGGCCCGCCTCCACAGGGCTCGGCCCGGCTCCGCTGCGCGGCTGCTCGGCTCGGCGTTTGACATGTCGCCGCTGCTGCCGCTGCTGCCGCTGCACGCCCCGCCGTGCACCGTGCGAGCTGGGACCTTTTGCGTGCGGAAGTTGGCAATCACGCGTCGTTCTCCGCCTTCCGCTTTAGCGGCGCCGCCGGCGTCTGCGCGACCAGACCAATCTCCGCTCCGGGTTTCGGTGGTGGGCAAGGGGCGGGCAGGGGAGGGTACGAGGGGGGGCGTGTGTGTGGATGTCATCCCGCAGGATAAGATGGAGGCAATAATTATGGGGGCGTGTCAAGAGCGGCCGGCGGCGGGACGAGGAGGTGCGGACGCGCCGTGCGGCCCCGGCTGTGAGTGGGGGCAGGAGGGCCGACGGGGTTTATATATTTGAATTGCTCCGGGCCGGCCGCGCCATCCCCGGCACAGAGTTGCGGTCGGCTCCGGGGGGATGGAAGGGCCGTGATTGGTTGGCGGTCAACCGCTTTGGCCCAGATTCAACCTGGAGTTGTGTACGGCGTCGGGGCCCGGCCGGCCCGGGCGGCATCGGCTGTCGGCCGTCAGGGCTTCTGGATCGGAGGCTGGAGCGGGGGCTAGAGCGGCGGCTGGAGCGACGGCTGGAGCGGGGGCTGGAGCGGGGGCTGGAGCGGGGCTAGGACACTCGAACGCAGCTCGCTGACTATCGGACGGGTCCCGCACGACGCCGGCCGCCGCGAGTGAAACTGAAACACTCCTCGCAGTGACGTCTCGACGCAGCGGACGCGGACCTCCCCCCGCGTTAGCGGTGGGGATCGGGTCTCGCAGCGCGGCCACGGCCGTAACTTGTGGCGGCCGGGGTGCATAACCTCCGCGTCTCCGCGCTCCGGCCGGCGGGGACGCCCAGCGCGCACAAGCTCCATGCGATTCGGGACGCTCGGCCCTTCGGCCCATCCCCGGCCTAACTTTATGTACCGCCCCCCGGCCCGCCCCCAGCCCGCCCCCGGCCCGCCCCCGGCCCGCCCCCGGCCCGCCCCCGAACCCGTTGCCGAGCTCCTTGCGACCCTCATTCATGTTATGCAAATGGTGTTGGTTTCCCAGACAACTGTGGAATCCAGTGGCCCGGCCGAGGCCCTACCCGGCTCCCCTCCGTACCCTCTGCTCGGCGGAGCCTCTGGAGCGCGGCCTCGGCCTCGGCCGCGGCCTCCAGCACGGCTTCCAGCGTGGCCTCCAGCGCTCCAGCCTACAGTCCGAAGCCGTGCCGCCCGCACACTAACCTTGGAGGCGACTCGTGATAAACCCTCCTCGGAATACCTGCGAGCCGCCCGACCGGCCGCTACACCTTAAAAACAATTTTTAGCAGGTGATACATATAACACCACCTACAAACGTCAGAATAAGAAATAATATTAAGATAATGTATCAGCGGCTTCTACTCTCATGCGGCAGCAAGAGCCAAGCTAAATATATATAGGCCGCCTGACCCTACCGGGGGATGTGCGTGCCCGCGCCGCGCCGCGCCGTGCCTCGCCGCGCCGCGCCTGTGCCGCCCGCAGCTTACGGGCGGCCGTTTCCCAGCCCGTAGCTCATGAACGGTCGGGTTTAGATGGGTAGTGTAAGCGAGCCGATTTTAGCACGGAGTCTAGGCTTTCTGTTGGTACACATATCATTACGATACGACCATTCTAGAGCGATGTAGAGCTCCCGATGTGCGCCCGACCAGTCAGACATTACCCTTTGTGAAGCCGTAGCTCTTGGACGGTTCATAGATGGTGGGTGTAAGCGAGGCGATTGCAGTACAACGTCTAGGCTTTTCGACAATATACGTATCTTTCTGATCCGATCAACCTAGAGCGATCTAGAGCACCCAACATGTGTGGCCGAGACTGGCGCATGGGGCGCGCATGGGCGCATCGGCCTACAGCGGCGGGGCCCTCCAGGGCGGCAACAGCGCCTTCGCCTCCCCCCTCCCCCCTCCAGCTCCCCTCACCCTCCCTCAGCATCTCGCGCCCCGCAGACCGACTAGACCGGCAGGACCGCACTACCCGATAGGTGGCCTACCCTCCAGGCGCTGACCGCCACGCGCCTCCAGCACGGCTTCCAAGCGTGGTCTCCACGCTCCAGCCTACAAGTACCGAAGCTGTGCCGACGACACTAACCGAGACTCGTGATAAACCCTCCTCGGAATACCTGAGCCATGCCCACCTGCCGCTACACCGTGAAAACATTTTTTTTTCAATTTCTTATTCATGAAAACAAAAAGAACACGATGGTTATGAAGACAAGCCCATCATGAGAATGTTGGTTCGAAAAAAACACACGACTCCCCCTCCGACTGACGGGCCAGAGCGCCGCTGAGGAGAGCCAGGGAGAGCTCTGCGCGTCCGGACCCCGCTCCGCCGCGGGTTCAAATACTGCTTTGGCAACGCGATCGCGGATTAATATTTAAAGCCGCCTCTGAAAAAGCAACACTGCTCTGCCAAACGCCGCCGGGACGCCGAGGGGGAGGGGGGGGGAGCGCGGCGTTTGGCAAAGCTTCGGAAAGCTTCCTGGCAAGGCGTCCGCGCGCCGCTGCGCCGCTGGCACGGCTGGCAGGGCTGCCGCCGCCGCGGCCGCGGTCTGGGGCAGGCCGGCCGAGCAGCGGGGCCTTAATCCTGGCACCGCGGGGGGTCCACGGGGGGGGGGGGGCTCCAGAAGCCGACATGTATTTAATTACCGCCTCTGCGCCGCACATGATTATGCCGCTTGAGCTCTCCAATTTGTCAATGATGCCTGCACTGCGTATGCCTGAGTGAGTGAGTGACTGAGTGAGTCAGAGCGAGAGAGAGAGAGAGAGAGAGAGCGTGTGCGTGTGTTTCTACGATTATTATTCATCTGGTTCGGGGTGCGGGAGCGAGAGAGAGACGGTGAGAGAGAGAGAGAGAGAGAGAGAGAGAGAGAGAGAGAGAGAGAGGACCACGTGCACCCACCACCACCCACACATGTACATGCACAATGAGGCAGCCGCCAGTACACAGCTGGACGCACGAAGCTTTTCAAAACCATTCGGGCATTTGGTCATCAAGAGCTCTGGCTGTGCTCAAACACACACACGCACGCACACACACACACACACACATACGCGCAACCAGAAGGGAAACCCAGCGCGCAGTCGTGGCTTTACAGACCAGTCATCAGGTTCCGGACTTATGAACCGGTGGCACGGCTTCCCTGCGCGCGCGCGCTGGCGGCGGCGAGGCACTGCGGCCCGCGCCAGGAAGGGGCTGCTCGGTGGACCGAGAGAGTTGTCGGGAATTTTCTCCGCTTTCGGGAAACTGCGCCCGTCCGGTATCAAAGCGCAAAACGGCTTGCGTGACACCTAAGGTTAAGTGTCCTTTTTATTTTTCTCCCTTTACATTCTCTCTCTCTCTCTCTCTCTCTCTCTCTCTCTCTCTCTTTCTCCCGCTTAATTGGCGGGCCGTGTGCAGTCCGCCTGCTCGCCCGCTTGCCTCGGGCGGTGCCCCCGGTGCCGCCGCCGCTTTTGGACTTGTCGGTGTCGCGCGGAGACTTTCGCAGGTGATTCCCGCCCGCTCCGTTCTCCGGCAAAACTGTGCGGAGCGTCGGGGACCGACGGCATCCAGCGTCCGTCCCACTGACTCTGTCCGTCCCCGCGGGCGGCCCCGCGGCCCCGCGGCCGGGGCAGGGCGGCAGGGCGGCAGGGCGGAACTCTGACGGCGTGCTCCCCGTCACCGTCACCCCGGCCCGGGCCGCGCCCGCCCCGTGACCCGCCGCCACCACCCCGGCAGGGTTCACGTTTTGCTGCACATCAAAGCCGTCCGCATTTTCGGAAGGATTATTTCCTGTTTGCAAACGCCCAGCAACAGCAGCAGCAGAGGGGACAGACTGGTTCTCCGTTCGGGTCCAGATTTCCTTCCTAGAGTGTTGTTTTGTATTTGCGGGGAGGGTGGTGGTGTCGGTGGGAACGCAGCCTTGGAGCGCGTGGGAGAAAGAGGGTTTCCGAGGAAAGGGGTGTAGTATGGGGGGTCGTGCTTTCAAGTGTGCCGTTGCGGAGAGAGAGTGAGAGAGAGAGGGGGAAGGGTCTCTGGGCGGGGCGAGCACGTGTGAAGTGTGCAAGTGGTTCGACTGTCGCCCCCTCCCCCCCCCCCGGGGGGGGGGGGGGGGCGACGAGGAGGAGAAGTAGGCCAAGAAGCAGCCTACTTTTACTCCTCAACTTCTTTTTATTTTCAGGCCGGGCGGCGGCGGCGCGCTCTGCAACGAGCCATTTGCACTGTGCACTCTCCTCGTCATCGATTTCGCCCACCAGTGTTTCATTCGTTTGATTTTTCTTACCTAATAGGATCGGCATGGCCAGGGATACAGTGCTGGAAGCGTTCAGAAAAAATCATCTCCTCTCTCTGTCTCTCTCTCCCTCTCTCACTGTCTCTTTACTTTTTTATCTCACTGTTGTGCAAGACAGCGACGCGGCGGGGAATGAAGCGAGAGAGAGAGAGAGAGAGAGAGAGAGAGAGAGAGAGAGAGAGAGAGAGAGAGAGAGGATTGTTGTGCATACAGGCTGGAAGTGGCGCTCACCTCCGCACGGGCTGTCGGGACTCATTGCCCTGTCCCACCCCGAGAGGAGCCGCGGTGTTCTCCTCGTGTGGTGTCGGGGTCCGGGCCTCCTCTCCTCCTCCTCCTCCTCCTCCTCCTCCTCCTCCTCCTCCTCCTCCTCCTCCTCCTCCTCCTCCTCCTCCTCCCCCCCCCCCTCTTTCGCCTCCTCTCCTCCTTTCCTCCTTCTCCTCCTCCCCGTCATTCCGGGTGGCGGCTCAATAAAAGGCAAACGACGCGACGAACTTTTCAGACGTCCCCCCGTCGAGCCGAGTCGGCCGTCAGTAAAAATGAGTGCGGTGGTGCGGGCGCGGGTGCCGGCTGGCGGCGGTGGTAAAAGGCGTGGCGGCGGCGGGACGCGAACCCGGGACCCCCGGCGCTGAATGAACCAGGCGAGCGGCGCGGCGCGACCTCCCCTGCCCCGCGGCCCGCAGCCTGCCCCCCGGCACAGGCAGCCGCACTGCAAACCGAGCGAGCGCTGCAGCGCCAAACTCTCCCGGACAGACTGAATAATATGCAGAAGGTGTACAACTTGTTATGTTTCGTTTCCGTGCTCTCATCAAGGCTGCAGCGGGGAGCGGAATGCGTCGGCGGCGCTGGTGTAGCGGCTCAGACCCGCGCGGCCGCGACACGTCTCGCGCACGCCTTGCGCACGCCTTGCGCACGCCTTGCGCTGACCGCTGCGGGATTTGCATAGCAGTTCTGACGCTACCTGCCGCCGCCCGCACGGACTACAAAGGGATTGCGAGCCCGGCGCGGCCGCCGGGGAGACAAGCGGGCGGGTCCGGCGGGCTCCGGGCAGCAGCAGCGGCAGCAGCGGCAGCAGCGGCACGGCCCGTAATAAGACGGACCCTCCGGGAGGGAAGACTGCTCTGTTCCGGTGGAGCCGGGCGGAACACAGCGGCTCCGGCAGCGGCTCCGGCTTCCAGGCGGCCGCCCGACGACGGCGTGCACTGCGCTGCACCGCACGCGGGGGGCGGCGGGGGCGGCGGGGCCCGGAAGAGGCTTAGAGGAGGCCGCCGCCGCCGCCACTCCGCGACGCTCCGGCCGGCCTCCTCCGGTCCGGTGCCTCCCGGACAATATTCTAGTACGCGGGGACTTGTCAGGGGGGGACTCACGTCTAAGCGGGTTATTTGGGGGAAATATTCCGTCTCCGGCCGCTGCTCCGGCAGCCTGGCAGGTCCTACGGTGCCGGAGTGCCGGTGCCGGTCCACCTGCTGCTGATTATGTCAGGGGCGTTGCGGTGCCGCTGCTGCCGCTGCTGCCGCTGCGGCGCCGCGGTCGGGGACGCCGGCGAGGCGGGACGGAGGGGATGCGAGGGGCGATTCGCTCATCTTGCCGACTGAATTAGGAAGCCCTCATATTTCACTGGGCGCGCGCCGCACAGCGCCGCACAGCGCCCGCTCTGTCGGGGCGGCCGGGACCCGCCCCCGATGGGCTCCGCTGGGGTGGGGCATAAACTAGTGTGCTGCGGTTTGGGTGCAAATTGGCGCTGATGGTGGCGACAGCGCGGGGGAGGGGGGAGAGTAGCAGCAAGGGAGGAGGGGAGGGGAGGACATACGGCGCTGCGCGAATTGGAGGGCGTTTGGCTTCCGGGAGGAGAGAGGGGGCGTGGGCGGAGGGGGAGAGGGGGGGGGGTCATGGATGCAATTGCGAAATGATGGGAGACGCGCGGCGGGGGAGATAGACCAAGAGAGTAAATCGGTCGCGGAGCGGCGGCGTGCCCTGGAGGAAGTGAGAGGGGAGGGGGGAGGCCGATATGACGCCCGCGGGGTTTATCTCCCCGGCCGCTTTATGGCAACTTCCGGCGGCGCTGGCCGCGTGGCCGCGAGGTGCGGCGCCGCGGGGGGTCCTTTCATGCCCGTCGCAAACTCGGCTACGGCTGTGTCTCTCTGTCCCTCCCGCGTGACCAGCGCGGCGCCGTCGTGTGGCCTCCGTATGCCTGTCTCTCTCTCTCTCTCTCTCTCTCTCTCTCTCTCTCTCTCTCTCTCTCTCGCCCTCCCTATTTCTTTCTCTCTTTCGGCTCCGACGACGCACGGGGACCGCGGGCATCTGGGTGTTTGGCCCCGGCTCCTCCATAAACTTAATACGCCGCCCGCGACAATGAGCCATTGCCCCGGCGCCACTCCCCCCCCCCCTCCCCTGCCTAATCGCGGGGAGATGCAGTGCCGCCGGGCCGCGGGGCCCTGCGGGGGGTCCTGCGGGGGGTCCTGCGGGGGCCCGGAGTTTAGGGACGGCGGAGGCCTCGGCCGGGCGAGCGGGAGGCGTCGGCAAGCGCTTCCGGTCAGTGGCACTTACCGAAACTCGCAAAGACCCCCCACCGAGGCCGGGCCCGGCGCCGAACTAACTGCTCGTTTGAACCACTCACCCCCTCCCCTCCCCATTCCCTATTCCCCCCCCCCCCCCCCCCCTCCTGCTTTTCCACTCCGAAGCGTCCCGCACATTCGATGGTGCGAATCTGTGGACGGGAGGTTGCGCCGGGAGAGGGGGGGGATGAAAGGCGACGGTCCAGCCGTGCTTTATGCGTCTGCGAGGAGCCGACGGGGGCTCCTCGCTGCATAGCGTTGTAAAAACCTCCCCATAAGCCGTTATCGCTGGACCGTTACGATTTTCTTGTCCATGAAATGCTAAACTCGTTCCAAAACTACATCGCGGCGTGTACGGCGAGAGAGGCAGCTGCCGCGACACACTTCCGAGCCCCCGTCGGCCGCCCCCCGCCGCCCGGATGCAGCCCCCGGCGCCACCACTGCAGTCGCGGCGCGGCGTGAATTTTACGAGGCAGTGCGGAGGGTTGCCGTGGGCCTGCCGGGCCTGCCGGCCGCGCGGACGAGGTGTGAAGCGGCCCGTGACGGACCCCCGGCCGCCCCCGGCCGCCCCCGTGGGCCGCGGCTCACGACCTTCGACCCCCCCAGCACGGCCCGACCAGACCCAATCGGCGATCGTGTTAAATATTACAGAGGGTTGCAGGGGCGCACCGCGCCGCGCCACCGCCACCGCTGTCTGGTGAGGGGTTGTAGGGGCCGTGGCGTGTCCAGGCGTGGCGTGGCGCAAGGCCGTTCCAAAGCCAAATACTACGGCGTGCGGTTCCCCGCGAGACGGTCTGTTAAACAATGAAGCAATTACTGAGGCGGGCGCTGCGGGCGCGGCGACCGCAGGTCGAGCCCGCCTCGTCGCCTCCACGACGGCCTCCCCGAGAGCACGCCGTCGGCGGCCGGTGGCGGCCGGCGGTGCCGCAGTGCGGCGCGCTGCCGGCCGCGGTGTGCAGACGCCTTTCACCCCCCACCCCTCTCGGCCGCATAGATTAACGCCCCCCCGCGTCGGGGGATTGAATCGGACTCCCGGGGCCGAACGGCACGACGGCACGGCGCGGCAGCAGATAGAAAGGGTTATTGCCAATCAACAGGTTTTATTTACGGGAGCGGCGCCCGCGTTCGGGTCACTAATTAAAAAAATCCGGCACCGCACCAGAACGCTGATCGGGCAGCTATCGGGCTCGCCTGGCTGCATGGGGTACTCCGCCAAAAGGGTGTTCCGGCAATAGGGTGTTCCGGTAGTAGGATGTTCCGTAAAGAAATTAAGCCGCTGTATTACCAAAAATAAAAAAACACAACAGCGGAATGTGGCCAATCTGCCCGATTTGGATAGGCCCAAAACCGTTTTAAAACCCTTATCTTCTCCCAGCGCGTGTCCCTGCGGCCCTTGGGCGCGGCGGCGGCTGCAGTCTGTTGTCAGCCGGTGCGCGGCGGCCTGTGGCCCAGGGGTAAAAGTACAGCGGGGGGGCTCCGCGGCCCCCGCGGCTCCCGTGTTTGTGTTGTCGATATGTCGGTGTTGTTTTAGTGCCGCGCTTGTTGGCTTTGAGTTCGCCGCGGCCGCCACCGCGCCGTTGGACTGCATACCGCGCCCCTCTCTCTCTCCCTCTCCCTCTCTCTCTGTGTCTCTCTCTCCCTCCGTGTCTCTCTCTCGCACTTGTGCGCGTTTGACCTCTGAAAACACGCGAGGACCCCGCTTATCGGGGCGTGAAAAGAGGACGTGTGCGAATAACAAACAAAACTCTGTTCCGAAAGACGCCGCGGCCGGACAGTGTGCGGCTTCCGTGCGACGCGGTCCTTCCAGGAAGGCCGCGTGGGGGTCCGACCCTGGGGGATCCCCGCCCCCCCCCCCCCCCCAAGTCCCCCACCCCCTTTTGCCGCGGACGCCCGCAGGTTTCATGCCGACACACAAAGGGAAGCGCGAACCCAGCTAATTTCTGTTCGAGTGCGGGATTGGATCTTGGCACATAGTTCACGGGGATTACTGTAATTACATTTCGGGGTCCGAGAGGCAGAGGGAGAGGGGAGGGAGAGAGGGTTACAGGGAGGGGCTCGGGAGGGGAGAAACTCCGATCCTCCGATCGCGTAACAAAGGTGGGTCTCGCGGCAGGCGGGCGGCCGGCCCGCCGCTCCCCCACGTATTGTCCCCGCACGGCTCCCAGACGCCCGCCCAGACCCGCCCGACCCCGAACAGGGGCCGCGGCTGCCGGGGCTGCAGGGACGGCTTCCCTCCCCGCGCAGCCGCCGCCGCCGCCGCCGACTTTACTGCGCCGACGAACATAGGCAGGCGGGCTTGTTTAAGACTTGTGCGCGCGTCGTTACTGCGGGAGGCCCCCGACGAAAACCATCACGGAAGTGAATACGAGTTCTGAACTCGGCGCGCGGCGGGTGTGATAATAAAAAAAGAAGTACTCTAAAACATGTTCCAAACGCTTGAGCACAAAGTAGCCCTCGTTAACAGATATCTCTCTCCGGACATGCGCCGTGATGCGTCGATACGGACAGTCCGCCCGCTCCGCGCCGGAATAAAATTAAAATAAAAATAAAATCAAGTGTCTGTCGGTATGAAAAATAAAGTAGGAATTATGGCGCAGTGTTGGTGCTGCCGGGACGCTGCCGGGCGGGGAGGATTAATGACTGGAAGGTTACAAGCGGACGAGGCGCCCTGCCGTCCCACACGCTGCAGTGTGCCCGACGCAGTGCACGCGGGGCGCAGCCGGCTGGTCCCGTCTCTCTCGCACTCGTGGGCTGCCCCGTAGGGGTGCGAGAGAGACGGAGCGACGAAACGCCCCCTACATATTCGGAAGCGGCCTGCAGGTGGTGCCAAACACGGTCAGCCATTAATCAGACCCGGATCAAGCCTGGAGGACTTGACAAAATGGTAATTATGTCAGCCGGGTGCATCGCCAAGGTCATTAACTTGATCATCGTCATCACCGCGCCACACACACACACACCGTGATCATGACCATGATTATGGTGATGGCAGAGGGGGTGGGGGGAAGAGGTCCCCCCCCCCCCCCCCCCCCGATCGCGGTCTTATAAGCAGACGACGCATTATGGACAGAAGCGTCGCCCTGTTCACACAGAATAATGCTCAGCGGAACAGCCGCGGTACCGGCTGGTGTGGCGGCGTGCAGCTCTGGTCCCGGTCTGTGGCCGCGTCGCAGAGGCACATTTACGGGCGTGTTAGGAAATGACTAAGTGTTCGGAGTACCCACTCGGCTTGCTACCAGATTTTAATGCAACTATAGTTTATCAGTCATTAGCGACGCCCCTGCCGCCCCCGCGGCCCCCGCGCCCCCGCGCCCCCGCGGCCCCGCGCCCCCGCCCGCGGTCCCGCAGCGCTGTGCGCTCTAATAATTTATCTTTAGAGCCGGTCTCGCGAGGTTAATGAGCACGTTCTCCATGGCGCGGGCGCAATGCGGCGCGGTGTAAGCCCGGGAGGGGGGGGGGAGGACACGAATCCGTCTTATTAATTATTTTTAATTCACCACATATTTCAGCCGTATTTTTTTAAAAAATCATCTCACACAGCATCCAACGTTCGGTTATGCGTATTTAGGTACACGAAAATAGGGTTCCGCCGCCAGTGGCCGCTCTGCCAGTAGCTGCAGTGGCAACTCAGCCGGCCTCGGCGACGCATTGGCAGTAATGCCGTCTGAGCAGGCGCTCGGAGCTACTCGGAGCTCCCTCCCTGATCTCTCTCTCTCTCTCTCTCTCTCTCTCTCTCTCTCTCTCTCTCTCTCTCGGTGCGCGCGTGCGGCCCTCGAGGCGTGTCGTTAGGGTGCCAGAGGCCCTGCGCCGGCACGCCCCTGCTCTCCAAGACCGTCGTGGCCGTGCCGCCGTGCCCCCCCCCCCCCCCCCCCCCGCTGCAGCCTCGCTGTACGCGGGGTCACAACACGGCACTTATTACACGAGCGTCCGCTGGGGTCAGAGGTCAGGCCGGGTCCGTGTCGCCGTGCGCTCCTCCTCCTCCCCCCGGGTCACCAACGCCTCACTGACGTTGACCCCCCCCCCCCCCCCCCCCCCGTGCGGAGGAATACAAAGACTTCTATGCTTCCTGCACCTCTTTCGAGAGAGAGAGAGAGAGAGAGAGAGAGAGAGAGAGAGAGAGAGAGAGAGAGAGAGAGAGAGAGAGAGAGAGTTGGGAAAGTAAACAGAGTCCCCCGGCCGGCAGGAGTGGATGGAATCACACCCGTCTCCCGGGGCCAACACGAGGACGAGCGGGGTCCCGGACCGGTTCGGCTGCCCGGACTCACCTTTATGTGATTTGTCCGCCAGAAGGCAGCAGAAGGCCTTGTGGCATCGCAAGGAGAAGTTTGCTGGGCTCCCCGCGGAGCGCAGGGCAGTGCCGCGCGGGCGGACAGGGACAGGGGGGCAGGACGAACAGACAGACAGACAGGCAGACAGACAGACAGACAGACAGACAGACAGAAAGACAGGCAAAGAGACAGCTTCCCCATAAATAGATTGCCGAATTGCAGGTCGGCGGCGGAGCGCTCATTGGGCAGTCCGGTGGCACAGAGCCGCGGGGCGGGACGGGCGTGTGGCAGCGGCAGGCGGGTGGCGGGCGGGCGGGCGCACCGCGCTGTTTGTCGGTCACAAAAGTTTTATCAAAGCCGCTGCAGCAGTGACTAATTTACGACCCCCTCTACCCCTTCCCCCGCGCCCAAGAGGCGCAGCGGCCACCGAGCCGAGCCGAGCCCCCCCCCCCCCCCCCCCCCCCCGCCGCGGCAGAGCAGCCGGGGACAGTGGGAGGGGTCACGGAGGGGCCCAAGTTCGACAAGGCACGACCACACCCTCTCCGCCCCCGCCCCCGCCGCCGCTGCCCGCCCTCACCCCCGCCGCGTTCACTAAGCACCTCTGCGCTGCCTTACAATGCCTGTAAGAGAGGGCGGCTGGAGAGGGAGAGCGAGTTGAGAGCGGGGCGGGGCAGGGCAGGGCGGAGGATGTGATATTCGCAGGCCGCAGTTTGTGACGCGGGTGTGCATGCGTCGTCGGGGGGTGAGCGGCGTGCCGGCGTGCTGTAGGCGTGCTGTCGGCGTGCTGCTGCTGGGCCGCGCCCGCGTCTCTCTTGACTTCCCCGGAACACATCATTAACCACGGCCGCGCGCGGCCACGGCGACGGTGCGCGGCCGCGGGGGGGAACGTGACTTTTGCTCGGCTCCGGCCGGCTGCGGCCGCCCCCCCTCCCGCCGGCCGCCCTCACCCACGCCCTTAGTCAGGACGTCAGGACGCCGTGGGCTCGTGGCCGTGCTGCCGCGCGCTGTCGCAGGCCTCCACACTCGCAGGGCCGCCAGCAGCGCGCAGCCCAGATGGCCAGAGGCACATTCGTAGCCGAGCCGCCGCCGCCGAGGCCGGGGCCCGGAATCATCCCCCTCTGCCGTGCGGGGCCGCCTCCGGTGCCTCCGGACTCCGGACTCCGGCCTCGGCCGCGCCTCCCCGGCCTCCACCCCGCCGTAGCGCCCGCAGCGCCGGCAGGCGACCGCACGCCGCAGGACAGACTCTCCCGGCCATGGCCTCTTTACTTGCCGGTAAAATGCTAACTACCTGCGACAGATAGTTGCGGCCCGGAGGCCGGGGGGGTGTCCGGGGGTCCGGGTAGAAAGGGGGCCCCCCGCGACCCTCGTGACCCCCCGGAGGACCCGTAGGACCCGGAGGGGCGGGAGGACCCCGGCGGGGACTGGATGGCGAGGACGTGCTGCGCATGGGCAAGTGGCCGCGGGGGCGGGCCGGGGACGCCGACGCCGGAAAAAGGTGTGCAAAAGCCGCTGAAGCCTCGGCAGCGACCCTGAAGGATTAGCTATGCCCCATATAATAAATTGTCGGGCGCGATTTATCAATTAACCAGTGTCGAAGCCACGCACAACGTGGGTCATTCTAGTACTATTTTTCTTCGCCGGTTACATTCGGTGCCAGGGGCGGTTCAGGATTTTTATGGCGCTTCTTTATCAACAGGGAGCTGTATCGGAAATATGCATCTTAACAGCCCTCACTGACGCAACAGACGATCATCATGCAACGCAGCATTCAAACCGTCGTAGACAGCCTAGCCTGCCGTGACGCCCCGCTGAAGCAAAACTCGTTGACAGCGGCCACCTGATTACAGCTACCGGCAGCGACGTGTCAACGTGCCGGACGGCATCGGCGGGCTAGGGGCGGGCACGGGCGACCCAGCGGCGCCCGAGTTGACGAGCAGAGGGACGGGCGAACGGGCGAGACGAAGAGAGAGTCCCCAAAATCTCTGGATTTCGCGGCCAAATCTTTCGGAGGGAAGTACCGAAAATGCAAGAGCCACTATCAACATCCATTGACGGAGAAGTCAGAATGGAAATTCGTTTGGACCATTGTATCCAAACCCGTCCTCACTTTCCTTTTTAATCAATCTCCTTGCGTGGAACAGGCGAAACGGAAGAGACCACAACGCAGGTTTGCGCGCTCGTTTTTTTCAAATGCTGGAGGCGCCAACGCTGCCCACCAAGCAGATGCAGTTCAGCCTATTTTCCTATTAATCAGACATCCCTCTATCATCCGCAATTTTCGCACGTCCGTTTTGCACACCTTTTTCCGTTTCTGACCCACTGTGCGCCGACGCCGCGCCCTCCTCGGCAGCGCCCTGAAGGTTTGTTTTGTCGGGCGCGATTTATCAATGGCCAGTCGAAGCCACGCACAACTGGGTGCGGTTACCTCGGTGCCAGGGGCGGGAGGGGAGGGGGAGGGGGGAAGCCGCCGTCCCCGCTGCCAAAACTCTGCCACCTGATTACACTGTTTAGTGCCGCAGCGGGCTGGCACGGCGATGCCCGTTGCGAGAGAGGGAGTGAGACAGAGAGAGAGAGTCCCCTCTCTCCACTCAATTGGGCAGAAAATCGTGGAAGATTTATCCCGCGCGTCAACGCTTATGTGGCACACGCCTTTCTATATAATATTGCACGTCGTTTTCACGGGTCGTTGGCTGCATTTGCAGAAGGCTTCTCTCCTGCTGCTGCTCCTGCTGTTTCGCGCCATTTTTCCCCCGCTACTGGCGGGGAAAGTTGACTCACGCGCGCGGGATTTGTCTTGCACTTTTTTTTTTAGTCCGTCCCTTTATCTTGCGAAAATGTTTTTTTCTTGCTTTGTGCTCTTGTTGCGTTCGGCGCCGGGCGACGGCGTGGAATGTGTAGGCCGGTGCGGGCCGTGCGGCGGGCGGCGGCAGCGCGCCTGGCGGGTAGGCACGCTCGAGGCTCGGGTGCGCGGCGGGCCTGCCTACCCCTCACGGCGCTCCCCCTCCGCACAGCGTTGGCCGTCACTGCCGACGTGTCGTGGCTGTTAACTGCGCTGCGCCATCAACGTGGAATCAGCACATCAGGATCAGGGCACGGCCGGGCCGGGCAGGCCGGGGCCGGGCGACACAGTCGATACCCCCCGGCCTCGGGGACCGCAGCCCGCGGCGAGCGGAGGACGCTACGCATTCGCACACGCCGCGCACAGCAGCACAGCAGCACAGCAACACAGCAACGGCGGCGGCCAGAGTCTTTATTGATCGACTCCACCCGTCCCGTCCGCGCGCCGGGTAATATTTGCCGAGAGTAAACGCGGCGGGTGGGAAGGTGTGTTGTCGCCATGAGAGCGCGGGGAGAGAGAGACACAGAGAGACAGAGACAGAGAGAGAGGAGTGGGGGTACGGGTCGGGGGGAGGAGGGGGGGGCGTCCGTGTGCACTGCAGTGCCTATCGACACCCATTAGCCCGTAACGCTTAAATCCGCCATAAACAAGGCGCGCACGCCGGCTGGACGGACATTAGCAGGGCGGCCGCTGCTGGTCACAGCCGGCTACAGAGCCGCATATCTGCTGCCCCCCCCCCTCCCCCTCCGCTACCCACCGCACAACACGAAACGCTGCTCTTCCACGGGCGGCGAAGAGTCGTGGATAAAACGTCGCAGGTTGCGGGAGGCGACACTCTGGCAGCTGTATGCTCGGGCGCACGGCGGGGCTCGGCCTCGCCCCGTGCGCCTCTCGCTGAGCCCCGCCTAGAGAGACTCGGAGGTCTCTCCAGTCTCTCTAGCCCCGCTCGAGTCCTGTTCGCTCACCAGTACCGGCCCGGGCGGCCCCGCAGGCTCGCAGGCAGCCTATTGGTCCGAGGCGAGCCGCTCCCCCAGGCAATCTCCTCAGACAGCAGCTCGGCGGCCTCAACTCACCTGGGAACAGAGAACAAGAAAAGGGATTGATTCGACCGGCCGTACTCGATGAGGGCGGGGAGGAGCAGGTGGGGGCACGGCGGCGGCAGGTGCAGGTGGTGCGCGGGGACCCAGGACGGCGGCGGAGGCGGTGGCCGAGGCCGTGACCGAGGCCGCGGCCTGTTGCATACGGCCCGGAGACGGAGGCCACCGACCGGCCCCGCGGGACCCAGGACCCGGGACCCGCACCTCGCCGAGTAGGATTGTCCCGCGGCCCCCTCGCCAATCTATCTGCTACCACCGCCGCCGCGCAGCCGACTGACGGATTGCCGGGCCGAACCGGCGGGGAGGCGACCGAGGCGGAAACGGAGAATGATGGTCGTAATAGAAACGCCGGGGAAATAAATAGGTGAAATATTAGGTGAGCGGTAAGACTGACTGGCTGATGGATCCGGCCAGCGGCTCCCAGCCGCTCCCAGCCGCTCCCGGCAGCTCTGCGTACGGCGCGCCCGCGCGGCCATAGCTCACCGTCCCGCCGACTCCAGCGGCCTCCGCCAGAGCTTCCAGCAGCCTCCGGCAGACTCCAGCACCACCCCGCTGTCATCCTCCATCGCCTCGACCGCCGCTGTACCTCCGCCGTCATCTTTTTCACCCTCCGAGCAAAATCATGAGCCATTCTTTTACCTTTCTGGGTTGAGTACGCCGCCCCCCCCCCCCCCCCCCCACCTCCGTCGGCTCTGCCGGCTCTGCCCAGATTACTGCCACAAGCCACTCCTCTTTTGTCTCCGGAATCCTGTCATGCGGCAGGGAGATTCTCAAGGAGGGGCTGGGGGGGGGGGGTGATGGAAGGGGGCCCGCGGAGCCGGTCCGCATCCCCCCCCCCCCCCCCCCCACAGATCCCTCCGGTCGCGGTCGCAGCATTGACTGCCCCTGATGAGGTCCCGGGTTCGAGTACCACTGCGAGAGCCGTTTTTTTGTCGTATGCCTGCTCCGGGCCGGACATGGCGAGCGTGTTGGCCATCGCGGGGGCCTGCGGGGGCCTGCGGGGGCCGCTGCCCGTTGACATAGTTAATAACTGCCGCGCCGCCAGCAGGGACGGCCGTGTGAGTGTATTCCCGCCCCAAACGGCCGGCGGTATTTCACGGCGAAAGACGACAAGGTTGTTGCCTGCAACGCCGCCCGCCCCGCCGCCCGGCCCGCCCCTCCGCCGCCGCTGCCTCCGCCGCGCTGTAATGAATTTCCTAATTAAAATTACAAATAGAGGCCATTGCGGTACCGAGCGCGCGGCCCCGCCGCTCCCCCAGGGGGGGCCCGGGGGGGGCCGGGGAGTCCCGGCCGTGGCGGCGGGGCGGTCGTGAGCGCGACGCGAGGCCGAGGTTGTGCCGCCGCCCGCCGCCGCGGACCGGGCCGCGAGTTGTTGGCCCCCGCGGCTCCGGAGCACGCAGTGGGTAGAAGGCGGAGGCGGCGGGCGGCGCGGCGGGGCGGCGGGCGGCGCGGGCGGATCCGGCCGAAGCTAATCTGCCGCGGATATGTTTCAGTCGGGGCTCGGCACGCACGGCTCTGACTGCGGCAACCATCCTGTGTGTGTGTGTAAGAGAAAGAGAGAGAGAGAGAGAGAGAGAGAGAGAGAGAGAGGGAGAGGGGGAGAGAGAGAGAGAGAGAGAGAGGGAGAGACAGAGAGAGGTGGGGAGATACGGAGGCTTATCCGCGAGTCCTCGGCGGTGGCGGCGGCTGCGCGGAGACAATGCCGCCTCTTCGCCCCGCCCCCCGCGGACAGCTGCTCAGGCAGACACGGCTGGCGGGGCCCGGCGCGGCGGGGCCCTCGCAGCTCGCAGCCCGGCGGAGAGAAGCACTCGCCGGCTGGATGATAATGGTCGTGATTGAGCTTGATGATGGTCATTATATGATGCGCCATGCGGAGGGATGAAACAGCGCAGGGAGGGAGGGGACTGCCGGCCGCGCTGCTCCCGCCCTACTTTCCTCTCTTTCTATCTTTCTCTCCCTCTCTCTTTCTTTCTTTCTCCCGCTCCCTCTCCCTCCCTCTCTTTAGATCACACACGCGCTACGCTCTTTTCCTCGTCCCTCCGCCGCCCGCGGCGTATTGGACCGTCAGCCGGCCGCGGCCCGCCCCCCCCCCCGCCCGCCCCCGCCCGCCCCCGCCCGCCCCCGCCGCCGGCCCGCTTCGGCACGATCTCCCGTGCCGTGCCGTGCCGATCCCCGCGTATTTCTTTTCAAAATCTTAGCTATGCAAGCTCGTCTCGTGTAAACAGACCTCATTCAACCCCTCCCCTCTTTTTTTTTGCAATAAAAAACACAGAGAAAGAAAAGACAGAAAAAATAAGCACGACGTCGACAACGACAAAGTAGGGCGTGTAAAGGGAGAGAGAGAGAGAGAGAGAGAGAGAGAGAGAGAGAGAGAGAGAAAGGCGCGTAAAGAGGGAGGGAGAGAGGGAGCATCATCAAAGGGTCACGGCGCGCAGCGCGGCTCGGGCACCGTCATGATTGCCCTGCATTTCGATAATCAAATTTGCCGCCCAGCTGCTCCTGACATTTCCAGTCCGAGGTTACCTCTGTCCGGCCTTTAATCGGGTTTATGATGATGGCTCGCAAACCGGTCGCCAATGCTCGCCGGGCAGAACCCCCTCCCCCCCCCCTCCCTCCCCCCTCCCCTCTTTCCCTTCTCACCCCTTCCCCTCCTCCCCTCTGACCCTCCTCTCCCGTAGCGCCGACCACTCCACTTCCACGGCACGTTATATACGCGTATACTGCCGACGCTGAAATTCAGAGTCTGTGGCGTTAAAACCGAGACCGAGCCCGGCACGGCGGCGGCTTAATACTGAATTCTGATTGCAGTGAAAAGGAATACCAGATTCGCGCATCCACGCCAAGCAGTGCGTCCGAATTTCCCGCTCACGCCGCCGCCGCCGCCGCGGTGTTCTGCGCGGGGAACACGTGCAGTTGTCCGCACGCAGGAATTATACACGACGTGCTTTAAGCGGGGGGAGGGGAGAAATCGGATCGCCGAATAGGCATTTCCGACGAGGCTCGAAAACGGAAGTGCACGGGGACAGGAATACTTTAATGGTGTGGATGGAAGCTCTCATGCAGTTGTGTGCAACGCGAGGCGCTTATTCTCGGATGACGGGGAGGGGGGGTGATGCAGCACACCGGCATCAGGCGACGGCTGCTCTCGGCGTCTCTCGGCTCCCCTGCGGCGGCCGCCGTCGGAAGACCAACACTTCCCGCCGAGACCTGCCTGGCCTTTCTGGGATAAAGATAGAAACGAAGGGAAAACGGCGGCGGCGGCGGAGGCGGGGAGGAAAGCCGACGGAGGAGGAACCTCGCCGTCGCAAACAGTAATCATCTCTGCCATCAACAGCGGCCGCCCGCCCGGCCCCGCCGGCCCCGCCGGCCCCGCCCTGCACAGAACCATGTCATTGTCTCTGCGGGGACGGGGAAGAGGCGGCGCGCCGCGGCGCGGTGACTTTCTTCCATTGTTTTCCCTCCTTTTCCCCCTCTCTCTCTCTCTCTCTCTTCTTCGGAAAATAATTCTTTCCTTTCACGGCGACGGCACGCCGCGGGAGGCTTTAAAGGCTCCATTACTCCACGGGCCGATAGCCCCGACGACGACGACGACGGCGAGATGACTTCGGAATTTGTTTGAGCAGACGGCCGAGGGAGTGCGCGCGCGTGCGAGCGATCCCCCCCGCCGCGGCGTCAGAGCCCCCCGCAGAGACAACCCTTCCGACCGCCGCGGACACCCGGCCGCGGCCACCGCACCGCCGCCAGCGACGCAGCGCCGGCGGCGGCGGCGTCTCCTCGACGTCGATTCATAGAGGGCCACTTTGGTATGGGAAAGGAGTGAGGGGCGGCCCGCGCGGCCGGCTGGAAAACAAACTGCCGGCCCGGGGAGTTGTTGACTGGAGCGGGCGAGCGGATCTGGATCGGGACGGGGGCCGGCCCCCGACTGCCGGGTTATTTATGGCGGAATCAAATGGAAGCGCGGTGACGCTACTCCTTGCTCGCCTCGCGTGCGGCTGGCTGGCTGGCTGGCTGGCCGGCTATTCGACGCGCACCGACTCGTACACATTTCTCATAGTGGCCGTTCCCGCGGCGCGCGGCGGCGGCGGCGGCCATGCAGACGGCAGGGGCCGCGGCCGCAAGTGTGCGGGCCCGTGGCGCCGGCTGCCGGGGTCTGTCCCGGACCGCCGAGCAGGCCGCGGGGAAGAGATCCCCTCGGCTCTGCGGCCGTCTAGACGGCGCACACGGCGGCGGCGGCGCGGCGCATCGCCCAAAAAAAGGAAAAAAGTTTCACTGTAACTCATGGTTTTTGAATACAACGAGCATTATGCGTGCTGCTGGAGTATGATGCTTGTGTCAGGAGCTCCCGAGAGGTATGAAAAGGACTGGGAGGGAGGGGGGATGCCGAAGCCTATAATACGCTCGCGAGACAAGCGCGAATACCAGAGTGTGAGCAGCGAGTGCGGGCGAAATTAAAAGAGAAGGCCGGGTCGACTCCGACGTGACGACCGAGCCCCGCCGGGTCCACGCCGGGCCCCCGCAGGCCGCAGGGTCCCGGGTGACGCCGTGTCCGACAGCCAGCCACCCCAGCCAGTAGGCCGGCGTCCGGAGCCGGCCGGGGGAGGGGAGGGGGCCATTATATGTCCTAATTGGTTCCGGGGCCCAATCCCATTAAATTGCCAGCAAGCTGTGTGGCTTAACACACGATTGGCCCACCACCCAGCGGCAGCAGCGCCACGCCTCGCCACGCCAGCCGCCCGCAGTGAACGAAAGCCCCGTGCGGCCCCACGGCCGCTGCTGCCCCACAAACCAGTGCGCCCCATGCATTCCGGAGTGCGTACGGCCGCCCCCCGTCCCCCACCCCAACCCCCGACCCTTAACCCCCCGTAGGTGAGCCTAGGGAGGGAGGCCTACTGGCGATCCGATGCACCCAAACGGGCCCCGCAGGAGAGCAAACACGACCGGAACGGCTCCGGCGACTGCGAACCACACTTTCACCTTTTGAAATCTTTTGTGTTCGTATTTATTCATGCACTGCAGTCGGCGAGGTAAGGAGAGAACGGCACGGCGCAGAACCAGGTCGGAAGAGGCGGGGGTGGACAGAAGGAGAGGGAGGGGCGGGGCGGCGGGGTCGTGTTCGCGTCCTTCTTAAGTTACATCTCCGGCGACTCTGGCAGCGCTGCCGTTACGGGACGGCCGCGGGATTATTTATGTCCCTCCGTCACTGCGCCGGGACGCTCGGCCCCCCCGCCGCCCCCCGCGGCCCCTCGCCGCCCCCCGCCGCCCCCACCGGACACCGACTGCAACACGTAATGTACACGCTAACTGCCAGCGGTGCCGGCCCGTGCACTTTGCTGATGTATGAATACTAATTGGGGTAATAACGGGGGCGGTGACGAGAAAGAGAGAGAGAGGGGGGGGGGAGGGAGGGAGAAAGTCTTCTGTGTCGGCCGGGGCGGTGCCGTGGCGGCGTTGCTGCTGGCCCGCCGTCCCCCCGCCGCCCTCGGCGCAGCTCCGTCCCGAATGACTGGCCGGGTCCCGGGTCCCGCACCGCTGGCACCGCGGCCGGGGAGGCGACCTACCAGGCGACGCGCCCGCCGCGGCCGAAGGACCGGCAGTGTGGCCAGGCCGTATGAATGCGCCGCATCCAGCCGGCAGGGCCGAGCCGTGCGCCGGACCGCCGTACAAATGTGCCTCGTTAGTCAGATGAGAAAAACCCACGACACGCGGCACGCGGCGCGGCGGTCGTGCTACCGTTAAATTAATTCCTCAAAACGTCCGGACGGCACGCGAGCGCCGCACGCGCCGCACGCGCCGCGGCCTCGGCGGGTTACGGCACGCGAGAAACTCGTTGCCTCCTGAGGCCTCAATCACGACGAGGAAGGAGCCAGGGACCGGCCCCGAGGCCCGCGCCGGGACGGACAGAAGAGCATCGCGTTTTAAACGCGCGTGTGGCCTTCCTGGTATTTGCTTTTCGGGGCAGAGGGCCCTCAGAGGCCTCTGCGGCAGGGGGGAAGGCGCCGGGCGGGTAGGCAAGGCCCGCCGCGCAGCCGTGCCCCGCGAGTGCCTACCTCCCAGGCGCGCTCACGGCAGCGGCCCCTCAACCTGCACCCCCAATCTCCTCGCTCTTGTGGTGGTCCAGCCTCGGCGGGGGCGTGGCGGGGGCGTGGCGGGGGGAGGGGGCTGCAGCCCGTTATTTCGCCGTGGCGCCTGCCAGCCCGCACGCGTGTAAATCAAAGTGAAATCATTTTACGGCAACGCATGGCCGCCGCGGCCAAGCTGCTCCGCTTCCACCCCGAGCCGTGCCGGTGCCGGTGCTGCTCCCCCTCCTCTACCCTTTTCACCGTCGCACATTTTCTTCCCCGCTGCCATTGTTTCACTTTCAGCCTTTTACACACGGACGCACGCACACACTTGTTATTCGTGTATGTGTAAATGTCCAATGCGTCCGATAAAAGGAAAAGAAAACCGGTTATCCCTCTCGCTTTCCAATTTTGGAGTGCGACAAAAAAAAGGGGGGAATGGTGAGCGCGAATAATTTTTATTTTCCCGGCTCCGGATTTTGCCTCGAGCTGTCGGGTTTTCTTAATGGCGCAGCAGCAGCATCAGGGGCAGCAGCGGGGGTCCGGACGTCCGCCCTCCATGACACCGGAAGTAACTTCCCGCCCGGCCTGGCAGCGGCGCGGATGAAGCAAAACCTTTGGCCAGACGCACGGCGGTGCCGGCTAGCCCCGGACGGCGCCCTCTCTCGGCGGGCCCGCTCCCCCGCTCAGCACTAAATCTGAATCTGAATGTGTGTGTGTGTGTGTGTGTGTGTGTGTGTGTGTGTGTCCCCAAAAACAAGTGTCGTCTGCTGGCCGTCCGTCGGGCACGGTCCAAGCTGTGCTGCGGGACTGGTCCGAGGTACACGACAAAAGCTGCTGTTTCATTTTAATTTGGGAGGGACGGTCCGCGCGCGCACAGAGGATGAGAGAGCGAGAGAGAAAGAGAGCGAGAGAGAGAGAGAGAGGGAGAGACAGAGAGGGAGGGAGGGGCGGGTGGTGAGGGAGAGAGATAGAAGAGGCTGCTTATTCCTAGTGGTGGAATTGCGTTGGCGCAATCTGCACTCTTTTATTCCTGCCTCGCTGTCCCCGTTTCTTCTGTCTCTCTCCCCCCTCCCACCCGTCCACCCTTCTCCGCCCTTCTCTCCATCTCCTTTTCTTGCGTTTCTTTCTGGAAATCAGGTTATTTTGCTAAGTGCGCGACGACAAGAAGTGGCCGTCGTCTTGAGGGGAGCAATTGTTTTCGCGGCGAGGCGCGGGCAGGGTCAGCCTAACCGACGCGGGGGGGGGGGGGTCAAAGGTCACCCCGCCCTCCCCTCCTCCCCGTGTTCAGGGCTCCACTCGGCACACGGCGCGGGGGGGGGGGGGGGACGCGACGGGGAGAAATAAAACGGAAATTACCGCACCTCCGGAAAATGTGTGGTGTGAGTGAGACAGCTGCATCCCCACTCCCTGCCGCTCTCCAATTCCCACACATTAGTAGCGAGTCTGCGAAATGGTGATTTATGAATTTAAGAATTATGTGCGCAAACTTGGCGGGCCGCTGGTGTGAGGTGCGCGGCCGTGGTGTGGGTGTTACCGGTCACGATGACACCGGGTGGTGTGACACCCACCGGACGAAACACAAGTGCTGGGAGGGGGGGCAGCGGGCGCCGGGCCGCCGGCCGTACCCCACGGTGTATTACTCCAGGAAACGCCAACGACGGAAGCGTCGGGGCTCCTCAGAAGCCGCTGGCGGTGTAAACGGCGGCGCGCGGCGGGTACGGGTCGGGTCGGGTCGGGTCGGGTCGGGTCGGGTCGGGTCGTGAGGGGCGCCCTGGCCGGGCGTGTGCTGCCGCTGCTGATGCTAGTCGTGTGGCTGCCCGCCGCCCGCCGCCCTCATTACACACCTCAGCCGGGCTGCTGCCGACCGCCTCAGCCCGCTGCCGCCGGCTGGGTGTCTGGGTGTGGCCCTGCGGTCGCTTGTAGTGCGCGCAGCCTGTGGGGCTGAGGGGCTGCGGTGGGCGGGGCGGAGTGGTGGTGGTGGTGCGCCACCACCGCGGCGTGTGCCACCACCAAGTAGTGCACCACGCACCTCACGGCCGGGTCATGAACATGTGCCTTCCCCGCCCCCCCTACGCCCCCGCTCTCTCTCTCTCTCTCTCTCACGCTGTCTCTCTATCTGTCCTTCTCTCTCACTCGGCCAACGCGTGTCCTTCTCGCGCCCTTCGCTAAAAATCCCTTGGGGCCGCCGCTCGCTGCCCGTGCAGCCAGTGCCAACTGGACCGGACCAGACACCGTCTGACCCGCAAAGAAGTCATTTACAGTTGGCGGATCAGAGGCCGCCGACCGTTGCAGGGGTGCCGGGGGGTCGGGTTGGGGTCGGCTCGGCTTTGGGTCGGCTTCGGGTCGGGTGTAGGGTCGGCGGGTCGGGCGCGGCCTGAACCCTGCTGCTGCGGGGCCGTGGGGGCGTCAAGGCAGTAAACGCGGATCCCCTGGCCGGCCTAAGGACTCCATCCAGTCCAAGGCGGAGAGGACCTCCCCCGCCCCTCCACCACCTCCCCCGGCTCCCCGGCGCACCAAACTTGTGGAGCAGAACTCGCAAAGCCGATAGGGCGAGGGCGAGGGGGGGGGGGGGGAAGGGCGCCGAGCCTCGGACCCGGCGCCCACCAGCCGCCGCCGCGGACCGCGGGAAGAAGAAGAAGAAGAAGTATGGAGGCGCCGCGGCTGCCGACATGTATTGCCCGCGTCAGCGAGGAGAGGGTGAGGGGGGCGGAGGCCGCGGCATCATGCAGAAGCTGCAAAGCTCTTTTCATTCTGTTTCTGGGGCGCGGCTGCGGGGGCGGCTGCGGGGGCGGCTGCGGGGGCGGCTGCGGGGGTGGCAGGTGTGGCCCAGACGTGTGATGAATGATGCATCGC
Organism: Megalurothrips usitatus; assembly: GCA_026979955.1. Taxonomy (NCBI): domain Eukaryota; kingdom Metazoa; phylum Arthropoda; class Insecta; order Thysanoptera; family Thripidae; genus Megalurothrips; species Megalurothrips usitatus. Next base: position 15,447,762 of record CM049593.1, read on the forward strand.
CGCCTAATACTCCGGGAGGGAGTCTGGCCTCGGCGGCGGCCTCGGCGGGCCCCGACGCACGTCGGCGGCGTCCCCGCCTCGCTGCGTGCGCCGCGGCGCGCCACGCAGCCCCCACGCATTGATGATTGCTCCGTGGCGGGACCCCTACAAAGCTATACTACGCCGCCGGAGAAATCCTGAGGAGGCGCGGGGGGTGGGGGGGATTCAATTTTCATGCTGAAGAGAAAAGCCGGCCGCGAGCCGCGGGGTTGCGGATTCTCGGGCGCAAGAAACGCCACGCTGCGCGGCGGCGCGGCGACGCGGCGAGCCGCACGGTTCATCCGGTGCCCCGCCGGCGTGCTCTTTGGTGCCGCCGTGCCGCCGTGTTGGCTGCGAGACACAATTACAATTGTGCCGAAGCGCGAGAGCATACAACGCAGCGCGGAGCAGCAGCGAACGCCGTGAATTGGGTTTCCGCCCGGAAAACTCGGCCGCGGCGGTGTCGGCGGCGGCGATGAACAACAGCCGCAGCTCGAGTTGTGGGGGCGGCTCACGGCGGCGTCCCCGCGGCGCCGACGGGAGACGACGGCGGCCGCGGCGGCCGGCTTGAAGTGACGCATCAGCACGGCAGCGCGGGGCGCGGGGCGCAAGGCGCGGGCCTAACTTTGATTGAGCCCCGGCCGGTTGCCGCCGCTGCCGCCGCCGCCGCCACCGCCGCCGCCGCCGCCGCCGCCGCCGCCGCCGCTGCCCGCCGCCCGATATGCCGGCCCCGAAGCCCATTAGTCTTGTCGGCCCGAGATTTTTCCGTCATTAGAGAGCCTATCGCCGCCGAGTGGGCGGCGCGGCGGACGATTTTTCTCATCCTCGAAATAAACGCCGCGCAGAAGACGCGCGCCGCGCCGGGCGATGGACGAGCGGAGCGGGAGCGGAGCAGCGGAGCAGCGGAGCGGAGCAGCGGCCGGGAGACTGACGCCCGTTATTACTGAGCGCTCCTCTCTCCCCTCCATTTTTAATTGGCCTTTTTTTATTTTTTTTTTCCAGCCGCCGTTTTCTTTCTCTTGACGCGGGTGTGAGAGAGAGAGAAAGAAAGAGCCGCGGAGGCGGCGGCACCGCGTAGTGCTACGGGCGATAATTCGCGGCCCGAGGCTCCGCGACGGCTTACCGTGGCAGCTGCCATTGGGCTGCCATTGGGCTGCCATTGGGCTGCCATTGGGCTGCTATTGGGCTGGCGGGGGGCTTCCGGGTCCGCGGAATCATTTATTTACATCTAAATGGCTCCGAATGTAAACATTTCGCGAAGCACACGCGTTCCCGTACGCGTTATGGCGCACACACGCACACACACACACTCGCCGCCGGCAGAACGGGGCCAACCGACCCCCCTCGTTCCTTTCCCCTGTAATCGTCTTTTCTCTCAGAATTAATCGTCCTGATAGTCAATGCTAGAGGGTGGGGGAGGGGGGCAGCCGTAGGCCGGGGGCTACAGGGCTACAGAGCTACATCCGGGAGCTACAGCAGCGGGACTGCACGCCGCCGCCTCCGCATCGCTACACACGGCCGTAATCCCCGTTCGGCCCGCAGCCATATTTCCGCGGCGACCTCCTCCCGCCGGCTGCGCGCCTGCTGCCGCGGCTGCTGAGCCCTTAGGCCGGGGGGCCGGGGGGCCGGCGGGGACGGGGGGGGGGGGGGGGGGGGGGGGGGGGGGCGGGGGACGGGGGGCCAGGGGGGGGGCGGCATCGGGAAGCAGAGGAGCCTCGCCGTCATCCGCAGGCGGTGAAGTTTACGCCGAGGAGGAGGAGGGAGAAGGTGAGCACGGAGGGAACACGGCGCGGGGATGGGGGAAGCCCCTCGGGGACGAACACAATGGAGATGAATAGGAGAGCGCCCCGAACGCCCGAGCAAAGTGCAGACGTTATGACCCCACCACCCGCGGCGCCTGCTGCCGCGCGGAGCGGAGCGGAACACGATGGCTTTTTGTTCCAGCATTCCGAGTGTGTGTGTGTGGGGGGGGAGGGAGAGAGAGACGGGGAGGGAGGCAGACAGAGTCGGAGAGAGGGAGAGAGAGGCCGGGATGTCTCTGAAAGGCCTCGGTCGGTGTGGGCCCGAGTGTATAGGCCGGGGCCCATGTGTGAGGTTCGAGACTTTGCCTCAAAGACTACTTGTGTGTGTGGCAAACTCCGCCGCTCCGCCGCTCCGCCCCCGCGGCCTGCGCCTGCCCTGCGCACGGGGGGAGTTCTTGCGCCGCTGGTCCCGCGTCAGGAGGCGCCGGTGCCGGGGCGCGGCTCCCCTGTCTGAGGGTCCTTACGGCCCCGCTTAGTATTGCATTCGGTTATTTTAATAACTGAACAGAGGTTCCGGCACACTTCCCGGCGCCGCCTGTAACCGGGCCCCTGGTGGGCTGGCGGGCTGGCGGCCGTGCACTCCCCCGATATTACACTGCGGAAGGGCGGACGGATCCCTATTTTATTGCCTTTTCGAGAGTTTTGGAAGTATCACTGCCTGGCGCTGTGACGACGACGTCGGGAAAGAAGTCGCGGCCAACAAGAGATCCCTTTCTTGTGCGCGCTCGCCGCCGCCCGCCGCGCCCCGCCTCGCCCCGAGTCGCTCGGCCCTGCGCGCCCGCGCCGAGGATATTCAGTTACGACGCGGCGACAGGGCCGTGGCGGCGCGTGGCGGCGCGTGGCGCGGCGGGGTGGGGAAGGTCCGGGCGTAGGGCAGGTCTCCGAGGACGCCGCGGAGGCGGGCGGCCCGCGGGGGCGGCGGGGGCGGGCCTGCCGCCGCTGCTCGCTGCTTGGTGTTCGCAGCCGGACGGGTCCCCCGCAGCCCCCGCGGCCTCCCCGCCGCCCCGGCTGAGTGAGTTCCTTGTCCGCTTTATGGAACGGAGAACAGAAAAGCTACAGCAGCTCTCGCAAAACTTTTCCGTATGATGGAGCAGATTCTGGCGTATCGCGCGGCCATCGATTTGAAAACTCCCGGGGGAAAAAGGGGGGGGGGGGGGGGGGTTTGGGGGCTACTTCCGACGAGCGGAGCGGTGACACTGCGCGCCGCGCGGAGGCGGCGAGCAGAGAGCGCGCCACAAGCCGGGCGGAGCCGGGCCGGGCAGGGCCGGGCACAGCCAGAGCTTATTGATATTTTCTTTCGATTCTTTCCCTGCTGCTCGCGTACAAACTTTTTGTATGTCTATGCGACCTGAGCAGCGGTAGCAGCAGCAGCAGCAGGTCACGGGCGGGGGAGGAAACTTGAGATATGCTTTATAACTCGTTTTCGCCGGAATGAATTCTTCGAAGAGAGAGGGAGAGACAGAGAGAGAGAGAGAGAGAGAGAGAGAGAGAGATAAGCGCATCTCCCTCCTGTCTCTGTCGCTCGGTCTGGTCTCTCTCTGTCTCTCCCTCTCGCTCTCTCTCTCTCTCTCTCTCTCTCTCTCTCTCTCTCTCTGACCAGCGCGCCGGTGTGCCCCCGCGGTAGCGACGCGACTCAGCAATAAATATCAATCAGTGGTCCGAGCTCCCCGCAAACGACCGTAAATGAGGCGAAATGACGAGCCCACATGATGGATGCCGGCCCCCCCCCCCCCCCCCCCCCCCCCCCCCCCCCCCCGCCGGTGTCGCACCGCACCGCACCGCTTTCTCACCTCCATTTTTCTACGGATTTTGTTGGTTCAGAAAGTCTTCTTGCGGCCACGAACGTCACCCTGCGGCGGGGTGAAAAAAATATTTTAAAAAATAGAACGCTTGTTACTACTCGTGTCGATCAATATGTTTTTATTTTTATTTTATTTCTACTTTTCTTCATGCCGTTATCGCCGTCGGGAAAAACAAAAAAAAATTAAAGGAATGAAAAAAGAATAATAAAAAAAAGGGCGCGCAGGAAAATGCGGCCGAGATAGAAACGCGACGCGACACATGTCAGCTGGCCGTGCGGGCGGCGCCCCCAAATTGGAATCTCCATATTTCTGCTTATTGGGGCCTCACGCCCGGCACGGCTGTCACGTACCCCCCCCCCCCCCCCCCCCCCCGGACCCCACGGACCCCCCGCGGACCCCCCGCGGACCCCCCCGCCCCCCCCCCCCCCGCGGCACGTATAGCGGGGCGCGGCGCTGCACGGCCGTTCGAAATGGGCTGCTGATTTAACAATATCGGAAGTTACAGAGGCGGACCCCAGCGCTGCCGCGTCACCCAACGCATACCGCAGTGACCCCTGCACTTCATCAAGTAACTTCCAACGAATATTTCATACTTAATAACGGGCCGAGAACGGAGGACGAGATGGAAAAATGATGTGCACGACTGCCGTGATGGTCGTCGCGGCACGGGGCATCGCGATCTGGGCGTGGCGCGTGGGCGGCGCGTGGGCGGCGCGTGCCTGACCTGACCCACGCGCCGCCCGGCGCAGGCGCGGCCGCGGGGATTTATTTAGAGCGCGAGAGGCCATCCGTAACAATAAGCACCGGCCAGGTGCGTGAGGGTCCGGCCTCGAGGTCAAGACTCTTGGGAGCGGGTGGAAGGGGGGGGGGGGGGGGCGGAGGGAGAGGGGAACGAGCTCCGCGATCAGACTGAACCACTTCGGGTGGGAACTGTTGTTAAAACCAATATTTTTAAAAAAATGTTGTTGTTGGGCCCGAGCGGAGCGAGGACCCCATTGCATCGGCTAACTCGACCGGGCCGTCCCCCCCCCCCCCCTATGTGCCGCCCGACACGGCAGTCCACGCGCGCAGCTGCGCTGTGGCGGAGCCGGCCACGCGTTAAACGGGTGACTAAGTACCGAGGCCTTGTCGGTCTTCCCTCCCCCTCCGGCAGCGCCCGTGCCGCGCCGGACTGATGAGATGACCCCGTCCCCCTACACCTTCTTTTTTACCCCGCCGTCCGAAGGAGCCGCCGAGCCGCCTGCGTGGCCTCCCCCCGCCCCTCCCCCGACCCCTCTCACACACACACACTAACACCAACACTGCTGCGCTCTCGCCCGTAAAGAGCTTTCTGCAGCCACGCCCGCAACCTTCCTTCTGCCCGGTGATCGAGTGTCGCGCGCGCGTGTGTGTGTGTGTGTCTGTGAGCCTGTTTGCGTGCAGACGCCGCCGGAGACAAGTGCGACCTGACGCCGGCCCCGCCGGCCCCGCCCGTACCTTGCAGCGACTCCCCCCCCCCCCCCCACCAGCGAGTCTGATAGCCTTTCACAGCCGCCTTTGGAGCGGCGCAAAATCACTTGCATAGTGATTCCTTTCACCTCCGCTCTCTCTCTCTCTCTCTCTCTCTCTCTCTCTCTCTCTCTCTCTATCCCTCTCTCTCTCTCTCTCTCTCTCTCTCTCTCTGTCCCGTATTTTCTCGCTCACTCACTCCCTGCGCAGCATAGGCGGTGCCCTTGTGCACGCCACAGAGCACTGAAGAAAAGCCACTCAATTTCAGAACAAGCTCGTTAGGGGGGGCGCACGGAAAGTGAGAAAGGCGGGCTTGTGAAAGTGGGGGAGGGGGGTAGCGGTGCGGGCAGTGGGGGGGGGGGGGGGGTGAGCAGAGGGCCAATAAAACGCAGGGTGGGTCCAAAGTCTTGAGACAGCCCTCATCGAGGACCTCATCAAGGACCTTCTTGGAGGACCTCACCTCATCGCCCCCCGCCGGCCCCGCCTGGCCCCGCATCGGAGGACCCCACCGCTGCCGAACTTAATGCTACGGCTCTATTTCATCGGGCGGATCCGTTCCGAGCCGCCGCCGGGGCCGCGGGGCCGCGGGGCTCATCCCCGTTAGGACGAGGCACCCGTCACACTGGAGAGGCCCGCGGAGGTGTCCGCCCTGTGGCGGCCCTGTGTCCGCCTGTGTCCGCCTGTGGCCGCCCCCGCCGCGGCCTGCTTGGAACGGCCGACAATGACGAGCGCCCGCAGACGGCCCGCGCCGCCCCGCCACTCCCGCGGACTTTTTAAAAAGATGGTCCGACGCCGCGGGGGGCTCGGCAGGGCTGGCAGGGCGGGGCGGGGTGGCTTCGGGACCCGCCGCCGCCGCCGCCGCCGCCATCGCCAGCGCCACCGTCGGGTCCGACGGCTTTTGCTTGCCTAGCCGCAGCCGCTGCTGGAAAGGAAACCAATCCAGACCTCCCGCAATGGCTGGGCTCTGCTCTCCTGCCTTTTATCGTGACCCCCCCCCCCCCTCCCCTCCCCCCTCCCCCCCCCCCCCCCCCCCCCCCCCCCCCCCCCCCCCCCCCCCCGGCCGGTCCCTCTTTTTTCCCGGCCGGTACTCTGCTGAATTGTCGCCGCCTTTATCGCCATAGCGCGGCAGCGCGGCTCTGGCATTTGATGCCGCCCGGAAAAGACCATTCGAAACAGAAAAGGCCGTACCGCCCGTTGGCAGCGCGGACCGCGGCACACCGCACCGCTGTGCTCTCTCTCTCTCTCTCTCTCTCTCTCTCTCTCTCTCTCTCTCTCTCTCTCTCTCTCTCGCGGCTGCACTCGGGGCATCTCCATGCAGGCGTCGTCGCGCAGACGCCGCCGCCGTCCCGGATCGTTTGAATAGCGCAGCAGGGCCCGGAGCAGCGGGCTGCCAGCGGGCCGACCCTTCCCCTCCTCTGTCCCGCCCTGCCGCCCCCCTTCAGCAAGCACACGGGGGGCCGGCCGGCGCGGAGCGAAGTGCAGTGCCGCGTCACTCCCCACCCGTGCGTCAGGTGACAACGCGTCACCGGCACGGCCCGCACACGGCCCGCACACGGCCCGCACACGGCCCGCACACGGCCCGCACACACGGCACAACGGCCCGCACACGGCCCGCACACGGCCCGCACACGCCCGCACACGCCTCGCACACGGAGTCCCGCCCGAGACGTGAACACGCGCGCAGGGCGGGCCGGCGCCGGCGCCAGCGCTGAGCGGAGCAGAGCGAAAATAATTGTTTTTGCTATCCGTCGCCGTCACTCGACTCTTTCCGCACGCTCTTATTTATTTATCTTTTCTCCTCTGATTTGTCTCTCCGTTTTCTCAATCTCTTTTTTTTTCATCGTTTTTCCCTAAGAGGCATTTCAACCTCCCCCCCCCCCCTCCCCCTCTTTCTGTATTATTGTTTTCCTTTTAGAAAACCGCGCGCGGGGGAAAAAATATAATACGCTTCGTAGGGGAGAGAAGGGAGGATTGGGATGGGGGAGGGGAGGGGACGGGGATTTTCGCGCGCCAAAGTCGAGGCGGGAATAAGTCCGGCCGGCAACAAATTACGTAATAGAGGGAAACGATCTGAAAATAAAGGACGGCCTCCCGACGATCCGCGCACATAAATACACCGCGAGTGCTTCCCGCGCGGGCCCCCCGCGGAGCCCGCCGAGCCCGCCGCCGGGCCCGGAAGAGGATGAAAGATGGAGGAAGGGGAGCGAGCGAGTGAGAAGGGTGTCGAGAATAAAGAAGAGGGAAAAAAGAGTAAGGACCCCGTGCACATGAATACGCAGCGGGAAGGCGACAGAGCGGGTCACAGGGGCGGGGGGAGGGAGGGCCGCGGGGGAGCAGTAAGGAACTATCGCCAGCTCTCCGCCGAGGCCAGCAGAGAGAGGGAGAGAGAGAGAAGAGAACGGGAAGGGGAGGGGGCAGAAAAACAAGGCAAGGATCGACAGGGTAAAGTAGTGGAACCGATGTCTTTGCTATGCCCCATACTGTAGCGAGAAGGTAGGGAGAGAGGGAGAGAGGGAGAGAGAGAGAGAGCGAGAGGGAGAGGGAGAGGGAGAGAGAGAGAGACGGACGGAGGGAGGGTCCGTGCCGTGTATCCGGCCGACCGGGCGCGGCGGGCAGCGCGCGGGGCCCCGTGTTCGCACCCTTTCTCCCAATTCCCCCTCCCCAGCCAGAACGAGATATTTACCTCCAATGGCCTGCGAACAGCACCGGCCCCGCCCTACGGCGAGCTGGGGCCCTGCTTCCGATATGGCAGGTAGATAGATAGATAGACATGCCGTAGAGATAGATAGAAGAAAAAACAGAAAAGAAATACGTTCTAGATGAGAATAAAGGGGAAAAATTGTGTATACCTCATGCGTGCAAGAGAGAGAGAGGGAAAATTTAAACTCTATAATGTCACACCCGAAAAATAGTTTCAAGGGTGGCTAGATAGAAGGCGGTCGGATAGATGGGGATGAAAGGGAGGTTAGTTCCGTTCCGATCCCTGCCGCCTGCCGCCCTCGTTTCGCCACCTATTCTCTCCTTTTCTCGCAGGGGTCTTAGCGGGTGAGAGGAAATCGGACATGACTGCGCGACAGAGGGTGAGGGGGGGGGGGAGGGGGTAGCGGGTCGCGATACCTTAGCCTGCCGAGCCCCCTGGGGGGCTTCCTGTGGGGCATGGATGCACGGTGTTGAGAGCGGGTCTCGGGGTTCCGTGTCCTGGGAGACGCGGGTGGGGGGGGGGGGGGGGGCACGGCCGTGGGGCAGACCGTTCGCCCAGACCCAGACCATGGAGATCGAAGCAGCGCAGTCGGCGTCGAGTGTAGCCGAGCTGGGGTCCCGGCCGGCCGGCGTGGCTTAAGGTTAGACGATGAGAAATGCGGGCGAGAGCTGTGCCGGGCCGTGGCGCCGGTCCCCCGGCCCCCGGCCAGGTGCCGCGCCGCGGTGCTGGCGACCCCCCGCAGAGCCGGCGTGGTATTATTTATCAGTCGCAGTCCGCGGGGTGAAAAGGTGACGGCCTGCCGGGCTTGGTGCCGCAGCAGCCGCAGCAGCCGCAGCAGCCGCAGCAGCCGCAGCAGCCGCAGCAGCCGCGTGGCCGCGTCCTGCAGTGTCCGGCCGGGCCGGGGCGGGCAGCGCTCGATAACGCCGCGCTCCGCCGCGCCGCGGGAGGCGAGGGCGAGGGCAAGTCGGGGCGCCATGCAAATCCCCGTCGCCAAGCGGCGGCCGGCTTTACTCGACTCGACTCCGCACCGCACCGGGCGGCGGGGGAGAGCCCCCGTTACCGTACCCCGTAACCTGTGGCTGGCGGCACCCGCTGCTGCATGCGGGGCCGCGGAGATGGACGCAGTGCCGGCGCCGCGCCGGCGGGGGAGGAGGACAAAAAGAGGCGGCGACACGAGGCAAGAGAGAGAGAGAGAGAGAGAGAGAGAGAGAGAGAGAGAGAGAGAGAGCGGCGGGGGAGCAGGGTCCGAATGAGGAGGCCAGCGGGAGCGCGCCGGCAAGTTTTGTCTGAAACAGTTTCGGCCAGGCCCGCCACCGTCGGTGCTGCCGCCGTCCCGCAAGTTGGCGATAGTGAGCGCGATGCCACGCCCCGCCACGCCCCGCCCCGCCACGCCGCGGCGTGTCCGAGTTGGTTTTTAATTGTCACCAGCAGAGCGGCGAGTCGGTCTCCAAAGTTTGGCAGGGCAGGTGGCGCCGCTCCCAGTGGTGGCTCCTGCCTTCCCCCACGGTGTCTCCCGCGGCGTATCGAAGCAGCCGGCCGAAGTGGCACGGCACGGCAGGGCACGGCAGGGCAGCCAGAGGCCCCCGCAGCCCGAGGCCCCGGCCGGCCCCGCGCCACCTGACGCTCCCAGCCCCGGAGCCCCGGAGTCCCGGCCCGGAGCCCTTTGTCCCCCGGATGATACACGCACTCATCACTGCCTCTCGTCCGGGCTCCGGGGCGCACCTGCGGAGGGGCGGTGGCTCCCGGAGCTGGAGGACGCCGCCGCCGCCGCCGCCGCCGCACAAGCCCCTGATGAATCGCTTACGTCAGCGTGCGGCAGCGGCCCCCCGCAGCGCGCAGCGGATCGGCGGCGGCGCCGCTCCAGACTTGGCTTGACAAACCCCCTCGACGGCGCGCAGCCGCGCGCTGCCGCATGTTTACTCCACTTTGCCTCCCCGCTTCGCCCGCTTGCCTCCCCCATTGCCTGCCTCTCGGCGGCCCCCGCCCCGCGCCGCCCTCACTCAGCCAGCACCCCCCCCCCCCCCCCCTCCCGCCTTGCCGCCGCCGCCGTCCCAGATCATCGCTTGTTCTGCGTCAGACGGCTTGCCTGGGAAGTGGTGCGGGCTGCAGAGATGTGAATGCAGGCGCTGCGAGGGGCGCGGTGCGCGGTCCCGGGGGGGGGGGGGGGGGCTGCTCGACACGGGAGTGCTTCCTGTTTGAACACCGTCGACGCCGGCGGCGGCAGCAGCGGGAGAGGGAGAGGGATGAACTGGGCCATTCGAAGGCCGACTCACAGCAGCAACGCCCTCACGGCCTGGTCGGAGAGAGCTGGGAGGGGTAGGGAGGGGTGTAGAGAGTTGCGGGAGCAGAACACGGCCGGCCGGGGCCCGATGGACCGAGTTCGCTCCGTAATTTGTTGTGTGAGAGTGCGGGCCGTCAATAATTACTCGCGTGCGACACGCCCCCCGCGCCGTGCGTGGCGCCGCGTGGCGCCGCGTGCCGACGGTCATCATCACCGCCGTCATGGACAACATCGGCGAGCAGGCATCCCGGGTGAGCGCGTGGGGTCGGCCGCGCACAGCGCAGAGAGGCGGGGGCGGCGCGGCGCCGCATTCCACACTGCGTGCCGCAGCCTGGAGGCCGCAGCCGCAGCCTCCCCACGCCGCTCGGCCCCCACTTCCGGTCCGCACTTCCCGGTTCAGCCCCCCCCCCCCCTCCCCGCCCCGCCGTGGAAGCAGTGCTGTGCCGAGTCGCGCGGTGGGGCCGCCTGCGAGGTAGGCAACGCCGCGGAGCGCCGCGCGCGCCGGTGCTCCGTGTTGCCTACCCGCCTGTCCGCAGGCGGCACACGTACAAGTGGCGGGGCTGGGGGAGCCGGCCGCCGCCGCCTGCTGCCGCTGCTGTCGTACGCCGAGCCCGCCGCTGTATCGCGTTTCACTTGCGACGGGTGTGTGTGAGCGTGTGTGAGTGTGTGTGAGTGTGTGTGTGCTTGTGTGTGAGTGTGTGTGTGTACGCGTGCACTTGACGGTCATCAGGCACGAAGGAGACAGAGAGCTCACCGTATCCATGTCGTCTTAATCGCGTCGTCCACGGAACGACGCGACAGAGAGCCGAACGAAACAAACGGGCCGGTGGGGGGGCGGGGCCGCGGCGGGGGAGTCAAAGTCAGGAGGTGACCCGGGCCGGTCTCACACTACAAGAAGGAGTGGTCCGAGGAGGTTCTGGGCGGTGGGGGGGGGGGGGGGAGGTGCTGACGTCCTGCAGGGCGGCGGCAGCACCGGCCACTTTGCAGCACTTTGGCCGCCCGTCCTGTCCGTCGTCGCGTGAAAATGGGGAAATACACACGTGCGAATCCGTCTTTATCACACACACACACACACACACACGCACGCGGTGTGCGCTCTGCGTACGCGCGCGGGGAGGGAGTGTGCGCGGCACGGAGCGGCGGCGTGTGGTTAATGCGTGGCTGTGCGTGGCCGTGTAAGGAGGAGGGGGTGGGGGAGCCGTGCGTGCTTCACATATTCATGGAGATGAGGGCGGCTAGGAGCCACCACCGCAGCCCAGCGCGGGGCGGCCGCTGGGCGTGTGCCCGCATGGCCCGCGCCCCCACCCCATCCCTCACACACACACACACACACACACACACACATTATTTGCAGAGCGCGGCTGGCACGCTTGACCCCTCCCCGCACAGCGCTGCGCGGCTCCCCCCTCACGGCGTGTTGCTGCTCAGTCTCAGCGGGGGGTCCCGGGGGCGCCTCCTGCCCCGCCCCCCCGCCAGCCCCACCCCGCGGGGGCGATGCGAATGCGATGCGATGCAGCGCGCCGTGCTCGTGCTCTCAAAGGGAATGGCGGCGCCCCGCGCGGCGCCCGGCCTGCCCGCCCGGGCAGAGGGCACTCAATGCCCCGGCTGGCACGCCGCCCCCGGCCGCCCCCGGCCGCCCCCGGCCGCCCCCGGCCACCCCCGGCCGCCTACGGCCTTCCTACGTGACCTGCACCCTGCACCGCCCGCACTGCCGCCCGGCCCGGCCCGGCCACGCGCTGCAACAGTGAACGTGCACTGCTTGTGCTCGGCGCTCTGCTAAAAGACGCCGCCGTCGCCGTCGAGGCCGCCACTCCTGTCCGGCCGTATGGCCGCGCCGGCCTCCTGGGCCCTCCCTATCTGTTTTAAGGTGGGGGGGGGGGCAATTTCCGGTCAAGGCGACCCGGCGGTAAATCGCCGGCCCTCACTGTGGTCCACACACTGCACCCCGCGGCGGGCGCGGCGGCGCGGGCCGTGGCCTCGGCTCTCTTGTGCACGGCATCGCGGCACCCCCCTGCGGTGCAGTGAGCGGCGGCGGCGGCGACGGGTGTCCATTTTCGTTGCGGGATCGAAAAGTATACCCCGTCCTCGGCGGCTGCGGCTGCTGCTGGCGCCGCTGCTACGTGAGATCCCGAGCGGGAGATACGGCGGTCGATGCCGCCAGCAACAAAATCAGGACCGGCAACAGCAGCAGCAGCGGGGGCGCGCGGCCCGGCCGCCCGGCAGGCCGAGGCGGCGGGCGGCGCGGCGGGGGGCGCGGCGGGGGGCGCGGCGGGGGGCGCGGCGGGGGGCGCGGCACGGCACGGCAGGTGAAGCGCACCGTAAATGGCCGCTTTGCAATAAATCGCTCCTGGAGGTGCTTGTGTGCTGGACGCAAGCTCGAGTTATGGCCGGTTCGGAGCCCGCGTGGAGCCGGCGCGGAGCTGGTTCAGAGCTGCTGCTGCTGCTGAAGTCGCACAGAAAAGTGAGAGGGAGATGGGGGGGGGGGAGGTGGGGGAGTCCTCCCTTTCCGCTCACGTTCATGCCCCGCTAGAAGGAGCACCGTTGAAATTAGTATCGTGGAAAATGACACAGCTCATGTGGAACGGAGATAAGCGCCGGGTCCCGTCCCGGCGGCGTGCGGGTGCCAAGCCGCGGGGGCTCGGGAGGGGGGAGGCGAAACTGGAAGAGGGGTGGGGGGGGGACAGTTGAGCTACTGCCAACTCCGATCACCGGCTTTTAAAAGACAGCATTATGTAGATGATGATCGATAGCAGTTGTGACTTTGGAATTTTCTACATACCGTGGCCTAAAAGTTTCGTTTCAATGGGCGTTAATTTTTGTTTTTGTTTATAACGTCGTCGGGTTGGCTATACACCCGCTCCTTATCGACAGGGATCGCCCTGCGCGCTGCTGTGTGTAACGGGGGCTGCGGGGGGGGGGGTGCGCGCCGTGGCGGGCGCCAGGGCCCTACAGCGGTCCACCAAATCAAAAGCACATCAATATCATCCTCCCCGCCAGTCTGGGGACCAACTGCCGCCCGCTGCCGCCCGCAGCCGCCCGCACGCCGGGAGGTTGGTAACGCGCGCGCCGGCGGCCGGGGCGGGGGGGCTGAAGGCGATTGGCAAAGGTTGGCGGTTGGCGGGCCCGCCGTCCGACCAGGGATTATAGGCTGATGCTGTGGGCCCTATCGCATCGGCGGGGGAACATGCCAAGCCTTCCCGCCCCCCGCAACCCCCGCACCCTCCGGGCTCTCCACACATACTTTCCCGTCTGGCGCTGCCCCCCCCCCCCCCTCGCACGAGACCCCCATGGGGGTGCACTCTCTATAGCTGGGCGTAATGGGAGAGAGAGAGGAGAGAGAGAGAGAGAGAGAGAGAGAGAGAGAGAGAGAGAGAGAGAGAGAGAGAGAAAGGCGCCGTTCACGCACCGTTCTTTTCAGCACAAACGAAGCCCGTGCTTCGCGCAGCTCCCAGTTCAGAATCACAATCTGCAGAGCATTCTCGGCGATCACCCGGCCCCGAGCCGCAATCACACGCCGTCTACTCGCCCCCCCCCCCCCCCCCCTGACACAATTCTTAAAAATAAAAGTTGGGCGCGTGCGCGCGGAGTTTCGTCTGTCGTCGAGTTTCGCGTCGTGCGGGTACACGGGCGGACTGTTCATCGTAGGGTTCAGGCCGGCTTTCAGTGGTAACGAGCACGCAAAAAAAAAAAACGCGGCACCCGCCTTCCCCCCGCTCACAACAAAATCAAAACTCCGAACGACCTTTCACACAAGCGACCCTTATCCGAACTACCCCCCGGCCCTTCCGGGCCACCTGCCCGACCGCAGCCACCGCAGCCACCGCAGCCAGCCAGCGCCGCGCGGCGCCCCAAATGCTCTGCCAACGCAGCCTGGGCCCTGTTCTATCAGCCGGCCGCGGGGGGGGCCGCTGCGGCAGCTGCGGCAGCTGCAGCGGGGAGGCAGCTGAGCACCTGCGCGGCGATGCGGTTGGCCCGGCCGCGGCCCCCCGCAGAGCACAGCGGCGCGGAGCCACCTGCGCCGGCCACAGTTTGCGTTGTGGTAATTGCAGTGGAAAGAGGCCCGGGCGTGGGGCTGCGGGGCTCAGCCCCTCGTTAGCTTTTGCCCGTGTGCGATCGAGCAACGGGAATGAGTCTGCTTCTATCGCTCTGATTGGCTGGAAACGAGGCCGACGGCGGGGGGGGGGGGGGGGGGGCGGGGGTCGCCGACGGCGAGGGGGCTTCCCTTCACAAGGACAGCGGCCCCCGTCAGGCCGTCAGCGCAGCACTCGGGGAGTGCCGGTGGGGGCCGGCGGGGGCCGTCGGGGGCGGGACGACGGCACGGCCGGCTGCCGCTGCGCTCCTCGGCCCCGACTTGAAACTTTTCGGACTTTCGGATGGGAAATATTGCTCCGAGCAGCCGACCGGCCAGCACCAGCGGCTCTCTCTCTCTCTCTCTCTCTCTCTCTCTCTCTCTCTCTCTCTCTCTCTCTCTCTCTCTCTCTCTCTCTCTCTCTCTCTCTCTTCTCTCTCTATCCTTTTCTACTTCTTAGCCGTTTTGCCGTAGTGAACTGCGGATTTTTAAGACTTGGCCAGCCTAGTTGGGCGCCAGTGATCCTCGGCCGAGATCGTTTCGCAGGCGGCGGCCCGCTCTGGGCGCCCACCACGTCGCCAAGCTCCGCCCAGCAGTGTGCCACGAGCAGACCTCGAGTCGGCGGGGATCCGTCAGAAAGACCTGACAAACTGACAGAGCTCACGCACAGACAGCCAGTCAGTTAGGGGGGGGGGGCGGTGATGCGACCCGCCCCGCGGCACGCACGCCGCACAGCGCACGGCGCCGCGCCAACGCGCCACACGACAAGCACAACTACTTTTCGCTTTGCAAAGTAGGGAGAAGGGCAATAAATATGGAAAATGTATGGAGAACCTCGGCAGTCGTCGTCGTCGTTCGGGAGGGGGGGGAGGGGGTGGCGACGACGCGGCGGACACGCCCGACACGGCACGGCACCGCATTAATAAGGGATGGGGCCTCGGCGCGCCCGCACTGCCCGGGTAGGCAACCCGTTCAGTGGCGGCGCGCTGCGTGTTGCCTCTCTCTCTCTCTCTCTCTCCCACCGTCGCAATACCGGAGCTCCGATGTTTAAACTGTACTTTACGACAAGCCTCGCCCGGGGAGATTCGGCGAGATCGGGGGCGGCGGCGCGGCGGCCGAACACGTCCCCTTGTTAGTGCCCTTGTTTGCCTGAGATTTGCCGCGGCAGTGAGGTTATTAGGCGCTCCTTGGCGCCGCCTTTGCCTCGGGCTGCGCCGCAACTCGGGGGCGGGAGGCGGGGCGCGGGGGGGGGGGGGGGGAGGCCTTTAGCAACGTGACATAAACTTGTGGGAGTCACTTTCCCCTTGTTTGGCGGCTTAAACTTAATCAGCGACTCCGTGTGCGGCACGCTGCGTGGCGGTGGCTGCGGGGGCCGCGGGGGCACGCAGGGTGCCGGCCGCGGCCCCCCGGGGCTCGGCTGAGCTGGGCTTTACCTGTGACGAGGGCTGCGACGCACGCCCAGCACATCCAGGCCGCGGCCGCGGTGACGGCCCCGGCCCCGGCGCCGCGCGCGCCCATCCTGCGGCGGCGCCCGCGGTCCGACGGGGACCCCGGCCCGTCACGGGCGCCGGCTCGTCCGCATGACGGCCGCCGGCCGGGGTTGGCAGTCCTGGCCACTCCGGCCGCCGCGGGCTCCGCTGAACAGCAGACGAGGGGGCCTGACGCACCAGGTGTGGCGTCCGCGTGGGGTCCGCGTGGGGTCCGCGTGGGGTCCGCGTGGCGTCCGCGTGGGGTCCGCGTGGCGTCGCGTGGCGTCCGCGTGCTCGCGCTCGTCGCCGTTCGCCACGTGGCTCGGCGGGGGTCGGACCGGGGCCTGTGCGCGCTGTGACCGGGGGGGTTGGCAGCCTGCCGGCGACTGAGCGCGCCGCGCCGCGCGGCCAGGACCCGCCGGCACCCCGCCGAGTCGCGCGCGCAACCCCCACGGACCGCCCGCCCTCACCCCCCACCCTCCTCCCCCCGCCCCTGTCCCGGAGTCAGCGGACTGTAGTGCCGACTGGCCCTACTCCAGTCTGCGCCTCTTCCCGGCCGGCCGGGCATCCCACAAAACTGCAGCGTGTTCGGCAAAGAGGAATGGAACGCGGCCTGTGAACGCCTCCACGCCTCCAGCCCAGGCCCGCCCCGCCCTCCATTCAAAAAGCCCTGGCGCGCGCGCGCGCAGTTTCGCGCCACTTTGAGTGGCGCCCGCTGCCAGGTGAGGCAGAGAACGGGCTCGCCCGCTGGAGCGCCGGGAGGCGCAGACGTGCGCCTTTGGCGCTTCTATAAAGTCGAAAAATTTGTATTTTGACGTGCGGACGACGTAATCGGCCACTCCTCGGTTCCTCTTCCGGAAATCGAGACGAGTGTCTGCACGACGGTGGTCGTTGGTGGTCCACTCGTCAAATGTCAACTTTGGAACGCCCCCTCCCCTCCCCGCCGCTCCCCGCCCCCGAGCTCCGACCCGGTGCCGCGGCGGTGTAGCCGACCAGTCCATCTCCGGCTCCGGCGCTCGACAGATCGACAGCTCATCCCCGGTCTCCGACTTCGCTCCGGCCCTCCATCTCCGACTCTTTCGGCGGACTTGCACCGACAGCTTCAACCATGGTAACTCGTCGCCGGCGGACTTTTTCGTACGTTTGGCGGCGTGCGGGGCGGTGTGTGCGTTCGGTGCCGCGGCCATGTTTGGCTGCGGGGCCGTGTGCTCCCGTTGCGGTTTCCGTGTGTGGCGTGCCGGGCGAGCCGGCGTTTTGGGCAGTCTGTTTGCAAACCTTCGGGGCGCCCCCGTCCGCCCTGTGTTCGTTTCCTGTGTCTGACGCCGACCCGCGTCTCTGTGTTGACAGCGTGAGGTGATCTCCATCCACGTCGGCCAGGCCGGCGTGCAGATGGGCAACGCGGCGTGGGAGCTGTACTGCCTGGAGCACGGCATCAGCCCGGACGGTACCATGCCGTCCGCCAAGGTGGCCGAGGACACCTCCTTCTCGACCTTCTTCCACGAGACCGGCACCGGCAAACACGTCCCCCGCGCCATCCTGGTGGACCTGGAGCCGACCGTCATAGGCACGTAGCCGGGCCCCCCCCCCCCCCCCCCCCCCTGTTGGCGGTACGCGTATTGCGAGCCCTTTGCTTGTGTCGGCAGGCGAGATACGGTCGGGCCAGTACCGGTCCCTGTACCACCCGGAGCAGCTCATGACCGGCAAGGAGGACGCCGCCAACAACTACGCCCGCGGCCACTACACCGTGGGCAAGGAGATCGTGGACCTGGTGCTGGACCGCGTCCGCAAGCTGGCCGACCAGTGCACGGGGCTGCAGGGCTTCCTCATCTTCCACTCGTTCGGCGGCGGCACGGGCTCCGGCTTCTCCGCACTGCTCATGGAGCGGCTGTCCGTGGACTACGGCAAGAAGATCAAGCTGCAGTTCTCCATCTACCCCGCGCCGCAGGTGGGTCGCCGCCGCCGTCGCCGCCGTCCGCCCCGGCGCTTCGGTGTGGTGTCGGCTGGCGTGGGTTCGAATGCCGACCCGACTGGTCTGTTCCAGGTTTCCACGGCCGTCGTGGAGCCGTACAACACCGTGCTGGCGACGCACTCGACCCTGGAGCACTCGGACTGCACGTTCATGGTGGACAACGAGGCCTCCTACGAGCTGTGCCAGCGCAACCTCGGCATTGCCAGGCCCAACTACAACAACCTGAACCGCCTCATCTCCCAGGTGGTGTCTTCGATCACGGCCTCGCTGCGCTTCGACGGCGCGCTCAACGTGGACCTGAACGAGTTCCAGACGAACCTGGTTCCGTACCCCCGCGTGCACTTCCCGCTGGTGAGTTCCGAGCCCCGCCACGCGGGCCGCCAGGCCGACGCCGCTGCCCGCTGGGCTGCCTACCCTTCGGGCGCTGAGCCTGTGTTCCTGTCCAGGTGAGCTACGCGCCCATCATCAGCGTGGACAAGGCCGTCCACGAGCAGTTCACGGTGGCAGAGTTGACCTCGTCGTGCTTCGAGGCCGGCAACCAGATGGTGAGGTGCGACCCCCGCCTGGGGAAGTACATGGCCTGCTGCCTGCTGTACCGCGGGGACGTGGTGCCCAAGGACGTGAACAACGCCATCTCCGCCATCAAGGCCAAGAAGCACATCCAGTTCGTGGACTGGTGCCCCACCGGCTTCAAGGTGAGTGCGCCGCCTTTTCTGCGCCCGTGCCCCCCGAGACCCTCGCTCAACGCCCCGTTGTTTTTCCCAGGTCGGCATTAACTACCAGCCCCCCACTGTGATCCCCGGCGCCGACCTGGCCAGGGTGTCGCGTGCAGCTTGCCTGCTGTCCAACACGACGGCCATCGCGGAGGCGTGGGCGCGTGTCAACCACAAGTTCGACCTGATGTACGCCAAGCGCGCCTTCATCCACTGGTACGTCGGAGAGGGCATGGAGGAGGGGGAGTTCACCGAGGCCCGGGAGGACCTGGCCGCCCTGGAGAAGGACTACGAGGAGGTCGGCACCGACACGGCGGGAGACGACGAGTATGATGAGGAGGAATATTAGAGTCGGTGTGTTTTGTGTGGTTTTATTGTTCTGCTACGTGTGTACCTGTAATAAAATTTTATCTGAGTTTATTTCCTTGCGTTTTCCGCCCCCTTCTGACCCTACCGATCGGTGTGGCGCCGCGATGGGCGCGTCTGGCTTTTGGGCAAATGTACCAATTTTGCAATGCTTATTTTTCTGTCTGCACGTCGAGCGGGACGGATTATTAAGATTTTGATATCAAGTCGGACATTTGAATTCCTTAGTATTTTGGGCAAATTGCGCCACCGCTCGGACCAGCCTAGGGGGCTTCACAGGCTTAAGAACAGCCCCGCGCGTGTCGGCCCGTGACTTCGCGTCATGCGCCTGAATATCCGACGTCGGCTCCTCCGGACCGGGCCGAACGGACAAAATCCGGTGCATGGCTGTCATTCGGTTTCAAATGCCCTGTGTAAATCTTTCCCCAACTTTCAGTGCGGGCACGGTGTATATATTTTGGGAATCTGATTCAGTTCCCGTCCCCAGCTGCGGATGGCTAGGTTCGCCCCGGTCCGTTCAGTCCGACAATCGCACAATTACGAGTCATCAACTCATCTGCCCTTTCTATTTTTTACGATCTCGAGTCAAAGCCAAGGAAAGCTTCAAGACCAATTCAGACCTCAACAAGCTTAAAATCTCACTCGACTAAAGAGCCCCACTCCAAAAAACTACATAATGTTTGCACCAATGGTTACACATCGGCAGTCAAGTGATCCCAGCTTCAGAACCCACAAAGCCAGCATAGGTCAAACGTGCACTCAGAGTCTTTGCAACTATTGTGGCAATCAATGTGCAACAGAAGGTTCAAGAGGGATTTAAAGGTTGATGGAAAGAAAGTCAGATAGTTCTGTTGGAATTTTATTGCTAGTTCACGCCCTTAAGGTCTGCCATAATCTTCTTCCAGTTGTCAAGAGGGCCGTGTTCTGGCCTGTACTTGACGTTGACACCATCGTTGAGGAGGGTACCATCAGCCTTCAGAGCCTCGTAATCCTCACGGTCGTACTTGGTGAAACCCCACCTCTTGGACACGTAGATCTGGAAAACAAAAAACAGAGTTAGAAAATATAGAGGCCATCACCCGAAAAGGCATTGAACTTTCAGCGGCAATTAATTAATGCCGCAAAGACACTAAAGGAAGCCCCTCGACGACAAGTGCCATGGCATACACAGCAAGAAAATGCCAGCTGCACAGCTGTTCCAAAGCCTAGGGTTAAAAGGAGGAGAGATAAAACTACAAAGTACCTTCTGACGTCCAGGGAACTTGAACTTGGCACGCCTCAGGGACTCGATAACCTGGGCCTTGAAACGGTCGGTGGATCGGACGCTCATGATGGGCTGTCCAATACGAACTCGGGCAACTGTTCCGAGGGGCTTGCCAAAAGCACCACGCATTCCAGTTTGGAGCCTAAAACAATAACCATATCGTGAGAAACCACTCACCAAAACACAAGCTGTGGGAAACCAACATCAGCAAGAAAAACACACCTGTCAGCTCCGGCACAGGACAACATTTTGTTGATTCTGATGACATGGAAGGGATGCAGCCTCATGCGAATGTGGAACTGATCTTTACCACAGTTCTTCACCAAGTACTTGTTGCAGCAAATACGTCCGGCCTCCAGGGCTTCTGAAGACAGCTGTTCCAGCTCGTCGGAGACGAGGTGGACGCATAGTGGGAAGTCGTCCACGGGAGCCCTCTTCTTGCCCAAATCGAAAATACGGATCTTGGGGTCGGGCACACCACGACAGAACCGAGACTTAGGGTAGGGCTTGTTTTTGCAGTAGCGGTAGCTGTAACGTCCAAACGGAACAAATTAGACTGAAGCAAAACATTTCCAAGCGGGAACGCAAACTGAGACCACTATGCTCGACCCGGGCGGTACAACAACACTGAGTATAACCTAACTTATAGGTTAGACAAGCAAAATCCTTGACAGCGAATATCTAAGAAAATGTTGAATAGCACGGTCAAGGTAAAGCCGTGAGAGCAGAAAACCGATCTTTTAGCAGTCCGCAAGTGACAGACTAAGGACACCAGGCCAAAGTTTCGGTCTGTGGTGCAACAGCGGGGCCACAACGTAGGCAAGTGGTAAGCGGCACGGGAGAACCGACACAAAACTGGAAATACCCCGCCGGGCTGAGGCATAATAGCATCCAAAATAAGCGAGCAAGGTACTCGGAAATTCGAGGGTGAAACGTAAAACTACCACACGAGAACATGACGAATGCGGTGAAGCAAGGTGTACTAACCATCGTGCCGGACGGCGCCCCATCTTGGACTGAAATTCGTGAAAAGCAGACAAATATACGATTAGTTAGCTAAAACTTGGCGGCATAAAACAGACGGCACATGAACGACACCGCAACCGGTCGAAATAAATAAAATATCGACGGATGCCACAAGATAAAACGACAACACGGCACTCACCCAGATGAGACTCCTCACTGAAAGAAGCGGAAACGGGCTCTGTCCCGATGACCAAGGTTTGGCGAAGAAGAAAAATCCTTGCATCAGGGTAGCCAGCGGTCATAGCTCGAAACCAAACAGAGTTGCAGGCTTCGTTTGTGAAAATAGCGAAGACTGGAGTATCCCTACGTAATTTAAATGTATTTAATTTCTTGTTGTGTTGACATTCATGCAAATTTGAGGACTTTAATCAGCAATGAACAAAATACCTTTGCGTTTTTGTGATGCCAACCTTGTATTTCCGGCGGAGCTAAGGGGGGTGTAGAAGGGAAGGGAAGGGTCACTGAGAGAAAAGAAGAAAAGGGAGGACGGAGGAAGAGGATGTTTTGGTTGTTCTTAATTGTAACCTAAAAGGAGTTGCACCTCTGTCGTGCATTATTTGAAATATTATTATTTATTATAAAATGTTGCCTTCGGTGAAAATTTTGTTCCACTCTTTACAACATCGAAGCTGTATTCTGAGACATGGTAACTTCTTCCATTGTTTGAACGTAATTTCCACAGCGATTTTAGCGAAAGACCCTGGGTTCTGTCTGCTGTAGATTAAATTTGTTGTCTGTTACACTCCTTGATATTCGTTCATGTACTCCGTGCTTCAAATTGATTTATCATCTTATACCGCGTATATGTTTACAAGATTGTCATTTTTCACAGGCTCCAATGCACTGTCAACATCAGCAGTTGTCAAACGTAAAAATTATTTACAAGTGCCCGAGGATTATTCAGGTAATGCCACTACTTATCTGTTTACCCCGACAAGTGTTCTAAAAAAAAAAAATCCAACTTTTACCCACTTACTATTGTCAACTTGTTTTTATTACTCAGATATCAATTTACCCGAAAGGCCGAAACTTCCTATGTTAACGAAAGTGCCAACTATATTACCTCATCAAAGGATAGTAAAGATGAAAAAGAGCCTTCACCTAATCAGAGGTCCTGAGGAGGTTCACAATTCACTGCTACATGAACAGTATGGCATTATGGTAAGCAAAAAAGTGATAATGGTGGACCTTACATCTGATTTTAATACATGAATTTCATTCTTCCAAAATTCATACACTTAATTGTCTAGGCCCTTACTGGTGGCAGACTAAGATTTGGCCACACAGAGATGATGCGTCTAAAAATAAGCAGAAAATTGGACACCTCTTGTGCATTTGCAATTTGGAGAATTGATGATCCATGGCAGCCTATTACCAAAAGAGTAAGTGTAATATTAGAATTAATGGAAGTACCAAACTTGTTTTTATTTGACGCTTCAAAACTTTGGAATTTTTTTAGGGTATTGGAAAACGGCATGGGGGTGGGAAAGGTCCAATTGATCATTATGTAACACCTGTCAAAGCAGGAAGGATTATATTGGAAATTGGCGGACGATGTTCATATGAAGAAGTGAGTGAATCATGGGGTAAATCATTGTTCTAGGTTGTTTTTCATGTTTTGCATCATCTCTTACTGTGCATTCCATAGGTAAAGCCTTTGCTGGAGGAAATGGCCCATCTTTTACCATTCAAGGCCATGGCGGTGGACCAAAAAACTTTGTTGGCTATGAAAAAGCTTGAAGAACTAAAGGAGCAGCGCAACATTAATCCATACACTTACAAATATCTAATAATGAATAACATGTGTGGCTCTCAGAACTGGGTCAAACCTATTGACAAACTTTATTTTGGAAAATATGTTTAAAGCTGAGACCTGTGTACATCCAGTACATAGCAGGTGTGCCTCGGCCGTCTGTCGTTTAATTCACTCTGAGACTCAATAAATAAAAAGATGTATATAATGACAAGTTATTTTATTTATAAATAAGCTTGTAGATTCAGTAAAAATTATGTATAATATAAAACAAAGGCTTAACCTACTGTTAACAATATAAATTATGGTGGTGGCAATTCCCTTACATTACATCAAGAAATTCCCATCACTGAGGTGCAGGTACAAAATGTTCATAATAATTTTTTGTTAATTCAATCATTATATCTGGTGTGCATTCCGGTAGTTCTCCTACATAAATACCAGGAGAACCCCCATATCGAGCGAATGATGGAACCACAGTCTCTGGAGGGAGAACAGTATCATCTTCAATGTAACAGCAGTCTTTCAAAACACAGCGCCGACCCTGTAAAATCATAAAGAAAAAACATTTCTCAACAGAAAATTCATAGGTTGAGACCAGGATGAGAGTAATACTTACAATAACTACATTCTTCCCAATGTACACGTTTGTTCCCACCACCGCTGCGTTGACGACTGAATTTTCACCGACAAACACATGGTCTCCCATGTACAAAGGGAAAAAGGCAACCCTGTTGAAAAAAACAAACATTTGTGCACGCTTTTGCAAGAAAAAATTAACTGAGTTTTGGTAGAACCATACCCTTTGCTGAATTTTTTAAATGATGGCCTAAGCACAGCTCCTTTACTGATAATGCAGTATCTTCCAGTTCGAACATTTGCTAGGTCACCACGAATAATAGCATCAGATTGTACAATGACTTTTCCATGAAGCACAATGTTCTGTGACCCACAGAGTACCGTTTGTCGACTAACTTTGTTCCCAGAGGCCTGCAACCACCACAAGTTTTTAACATAAAAAAAAAAATTATCAGGTCATTGTCTTGCGAGGTTTTCGACAGTAATTCAAATAAAAATTAGCTAAAAATTTCTAGCAGAATTTCATCAGGGATTTCAATCCATTTAGGTAATACAAAGTTGCTGAGAAGTTTTAACCTCTTGATATCTCACCGTTTC
Organism: Megalurothrips usitatus; assembly: GCA_026979955.1. Lineage (NCBI taxonomy): Eukaryota > Metazoa > Arthropoda > Insecta > Thysanoptera > Thripidae > Megalurothrips > Megalurothrips usitatus. Next base: position 15,471,659 of record CM049593.1, read on the forward strand.
AACATATTCGGCTTTATTATAGTACATATCTTGCAGTAGGGCCATATTGCTCGAAAGCTTCGTTCTCTTTTTAAATACTGCACCCTTTGAATGCAAATGTAATTTTAAGACGTGGTTAACCAGGGCGACAAATAAGTAAACAGCAGCACTGCGGTGACAGCTTGCAAGCAGAACATGAGTAGTGGGAATAGCGGTTCGTGTGTATTCGCACTTGCGCCGACCGTGCGAATTGGTCACATTACGTAATGCGCAGTTCGGGTGTTGTTTGCAGGACAGACTCAGGTTTGGGTCCTGGGGGGCGTGTGGTAGGTGAGTAGAATTGTGTCGAAAATAAGCGTTTAAGTGGTAGTTGACGTTATTGACTGTGATTCCCTGCGAGGGAAAACCGATGCCCCTCGCAGTGTAAGAACCGCAAAACGCCTGTTTTGATCGTTAGTCGATCGTTTCTGTTGTAGAGGTTGGCCTCTGTCGTATACAAACAACCAAAACGGGTACTCATGATGCGTATTTACCTCTGAATTTTCTACGTCACTTAATGGCGAGTTAGCTGTATACACAGTATGCTCTTCATAATTTCACATTTTTATCATATTTCGTGTTGTTGCGGCACCTTTTGCCTCCCGTTCCTTGTCAACAAAATATGTGGGGTAGGCTTTCAAACGATGTGTTGTTACTATTATTTCTTTTTTCAGGAAATCAGCCGTATCCCCGTCGTCGCAGAAGCTGTGATATCCCAACCAACAAAATTGGTCTTGAAAGATACCTCGGTCTACGAAATTTCACTTGTCCATGTTTATAGTACAGCTTTCAAATGGATACCTCAGGGAGCTTCTGTGACTGTGACATGGGTGGTTTGGACAATGTCAAGTGTCACTGTGGGGAAGAATTTGAGGGTAAACCATAGTTTTTAAAATAATAGCTAAAAGTTGTAGTAAGTGAAATTTTGCTAGCTTTGTGATGTTACCCCCTGCTTTTTAGCCAATGACTGGAGTTGGGAGGAGATGCCTCACAATCCTCACATCAGGCTTAGCTGTAGCCAGAGGGAAGTGCTTTTCAACCCTGTCTACAGTGTGGGGACAGCAGCAGTTAGAGGCACTAAACCGTTTATTCAAGGATGGCAATATCTCTGGGAAATAAAAATGTTGTCCTCTATCCATGGGACTGATGTGGTCAGGATCATATCTGGTTTCTCTTTGAGCAATCATCACAAAATTCTTTCTTCTTCATGCCTTGTTTTATTTGCTATTATAGGTTGTAGGAGTTGGAACTGCACAGGTTGACCTCACTGCTCATAGTGATAAATTTATAGCACTTGTTGGTCATGATTCAGAGTCATGGGGATTCTCTTATCAAGGAGATATTATTCATGGAGGCAATCGGACGACCTATGGCCCACAATTTAGGAAAGGAAGTATTGTTGGAGTGCTTCTCAATATGTGGACTGGAACCTTGGAGTTCTACTTAAACAGACAATGCTTAGGTGAAAACAGATTTTATCTCAGTTGTGAATATTGCAGAATCTTGCTTTTTATATTCATAGAGATTGTTTTTAGCAGGAGTGGCGTTCAGAGTTCCTAAGAATCGACCTTTATTTCCAATGGTTTGCTCGACAATGGGAAATTCATCAATCAGATTGGTGAGCACCATGTCTTGGCCAGTGACGTTGGAACTATCATGCCTTCAATCAATATCATCATTACCACAACTTTCTGAAATTCCTGGTTTAAGAGCAATTTGGGGTAAGCTGTTTCGGTGGCGACAAGCAATAGGTATGTTTATCTCTACTTACAAACTCGTCTTTATAAATAGAACAAAGATTTTAGACTTCTGTTTAAATTTCACTGATTTTCAGAAGTAAAAAGAAAATCTGAAGAACAACTGTCCCCAGACACTGTTGAGTATGAACTTGAAATCATCAGTAGTGATGAAGAGGAACAAGAAAGGATATCAGTTAGATCTCGAAGAGTGTTGCGAAGGCAACAAAAAAAAACGTGAGTATTTTTTTAAAATTTTCATCTGGGCTTTTAAGCACATTGAGGCAAAGTTTCACTTGTTCTGATTTTTTCAGGTCAGTTTGCCCAGTTTTGAGCGTCACTCTTCCGAAATGTATCTAAACATATCTAGTGCTGCATTTTGTAGTTGTGATAGTATGTGTACACTTCAATATTTTACATGACAAAGTGGTATCCATACGACAACCCCCACCCCCATTTTTTTTTTTTGTTAAGTTTTATGTGACATGATCTTTTGATAATTTATTTTTATATGAATGTGTAGAAATGTTTGGTTTTTCTGTAAGCAAGGGAATATTTAATATAATTTTGGATTTCTGACCATTCTCTTGATATTGCTGTAAGTATGTGATATTATAATTGATGAGGCTTTCACTCCTCTTTGCATTTTTAAAACATGGAGACTGCAGTGTGTACTATGTAGCAGTTCTGATTTTTGAAGCACCTGTACGAGACAAAGTGTTGTTGGAAACAGTTGAAATTTTTGAAAAAAGTGTTTGATAAGTGGTGTTGTGCTGTGACTGATACTTCCATTCCCTTGAGATTGTCGCACTTTTAAAAGAAGTTGTGGTCAAATCAAGATAGAACTGATTTTTTCAAAAGACTGCCGTACTATCTATAAATCAGTTTAAATTTAAGACTAATGATGCTCAGGGGCCTTTATACATGTATAAACAAAGAATGCATCATGCGTTGGGAAGACCATTTCTTATCCGCCCAGTTCGCTGATTCTCGATCTTCAGAAAATAATAAATATGCCTTTAAATTTGTATGTGGAAATTTCTTGACCCTGCCTGCTTTCTTCACCAAAATAGAGGAAAATGGAGAGTTCAAAGGCTTAAGAAACATGACAACAAATATTTATTGACTGCTGTTATAACAAGAGCTTAGGAAATGGATTTTAAATCATTTAAACATATCCATAATGTTGACCATCGTGGTAAGCTCTATCACCATCAGTTGTTTTATGTCTAAGCCTTCGCCCGACTGGTTCTAAATCATTATAACAGTAGGGAAAAACTTTGTCAATAATAGTGCGTGCATCATCCTCACTAAGATTTGATGTAGCGGCCATAACAGATTTCAAAGCTCTCTCTTTCACACAGACAGCATGTTTCTGACCATAATTTTTTGTAATCAAATCCATTGTGCTGATATGTCCAGAAAAGAAGGCATCCAACAAACTACAACTTGTTAAATTGATGGCTCGTATTTCTGTACATGCAAGATGCTCTGGTTTCTTGAAATCTGTTTTGTTCACACAGTGGTCAAACATATGGATCAATTCATGGGCTAAAATAGTTGTCATGAGTCCTCTTATCTTTGACATTATTCATACACATGACAACTTGCTGAGTTTCCGCATCATATCCACCACATACTCCATGGTAGCACATCTCGCAGGAAAAGTTCCTTCTGATATCAGTAGGGCTGCAACATTGTGAGACAAGTGGTAAATTACAGAATTCCTAAAAACGACTTGTCAGAGAAGAATGTACATTTTGAGTAAGTCACATGACTAAAACATTGCACACAACAGTTTGAAAGTGGTACTTACCATCCTGATGCTTTCAGAGCTCCTAGCAACAGTTTGATTAAAGGCTCTGAAATAGTAAGAAAATCACAACGTAAGACAATGGTGAAAAATTCCCTCTTGTTCAAATGAAAAAGTCTACCAAATTTACCTTCTTTCGTTATGTCATGCAACTTTAATTCGCAGTTTGTCCTCGTGAACTCCTCCCTCCCTTCAAATAAAAACACGGTTCTAAACAGAGAGGGTTTGTATCGCGATTGTTCCCTTTCTGGAAAGTATTCGTAATCATGGTCCACTAGAATGTCCGAATAGTTTTCTGGACTTTCACTGAGGTCTACTGATGTAATTTTGGGAGCAAAGTCGGGCGTAACCTCGCCTTGAGTCCCCGATTCATTTTTAGAGACGATGCTGCGTTCATCACCGTTGGTTTCAGAGGCATGAACGGTAGGTATTAAAGATTTGAGCCGCCTGAGAAACTCCATTTCAGGAGACAAAGAAGGCTCTACTAAGAACAATACAATAACTTCAGAACAGTTCTTCTACTGGCACAAAGCACACACTGATCCCGGTCGCTAGCAGACGCCCTGGTGAAGTCTACTCGTAGATTTTTCATACTAGCAGCAGGCCCCGTAATAGTGCATTGAGCTGCCGCGCAGGGGGCGCCACAAGGAATACTGCGTTTGACTTTGCGCGCGGAGGTGCACGCTAGGTACATGACTACTTCTGACACTCAACATTAAGAGTACTACTTTCACCCAGCGGCAGATGGCGCCACACGGAGAATGCAGCTGGTTTGGCCCGCTGGGTGCTCCGTCTGACCGGACCATGATGTGCCTGGACCCTCGGTTAGGGTGCGATAGGGGTTGTCCTCGGACAATCAACATCAGCCCGCGGGGGAAGGTGAGGTGTTGTACACTCCCCATACCGACCGCCGGGCAGGAGGCAGGGATTGAATGGAAGACAGTCCATTTCTGGACGCCCGTCCCGCCGCCCCCAGCCGCGCAGTGCCGCTCGCAGCGGCGCCGTGGCCGTTCATGTACGTGCATTACCTTCTGCGACAAGCTATCAGCGCGCGGCCGCGGCGCGGCTCCCGGCCCTGCATCCTGTGCCGCAATCGGGCCGAGTGGGACGTCGCCGCCGGGGGGCGTGGCGGCGTGCGCTGGCGGTGCACCGGCACCTACCATCGTCCAGGAATCACTCACACTGGCTACGGGGGGGGGGGGGGGGCTGTGGGGCGCCGGGGAGCGGCAGGGAATGCCCGCGGCGGGGAGGGGGCGCGGTGGCCGCGTCCCGACTCAGCCGCGGCCTGGCCACCACGCCTGCGTGTGCACGCCCCGCCACACCCCGCGCCGCGTCTGGCCTAAGCTGCCAGCGGCAGGCCGGCTGGGGCCCAGCTCCGCGCCGCACCGCTCTGCTCTCAGTTGTTCCGGGGATGTGGTCGGCGCGGTGCCGGTGCCGGGGCCCGGGCCTAGGCACTGGCCCTGTCCGACGGCGCTACGTACACCAGCTCGCTCTCGCCGGCCTCGCGGAGGCCCTGCTCGTCCTGGCACTCGCACACAGTCTGCACGCGCTGCCGACGGAGGCCCCCGCGGCCGCCCCGGCCACCCTGGACACCACCCCGTCGGCGCCGGCGCGCCCGCGCACCGACCCCTCGCCGCCGCCCTGCCCGCACATCCACTCCGTCGCCATCCACCACGCGCGGCAGCTCCGCGACGGCAGCCTGGAGGACACCGAGGGCCACGTGTACGGCAGGGACGCGTACTTCACGACCAGCACGGAGGAGCTGCGGGGGTGCGCCTGCAAAGTACGTGCCCGGGCCGCCGCCGGCACAGACCTAGGCTGAGCCACATGCCGCGGTATCGCTTACTGAATCCTCACCGGCGCCGTGCCGGGCGTGCTGGGCCAGTCTCAAACTCGCGGCTCACCGAGATCCGCGCACGTCTGCCTACGAGCGTAGGGTGGGCGACTCGAGCTGGTGCCCGGCCCGGAGGTGCTGCTGCTGCTGCTGCATCAAATGAGTCTAATGAATTAAAACTCAAACTCTCTCTCGCTCCCTTACGGAGCACCCCTCGAGTGCGACACGGACAGAGTTATAGTGCCCTCGCGACATTTCGCGGACACGGCCTCGTCCCTCCCGACGACGGTATCCTGACACGGACGCCACCACCCCGCGCCGCCCCCTCCCTCTTCCCACGCCAATAAAAGCGGGCCACTGTCACTGGTCCCCCCTGCGACTCCTTCCTGGTCGCGAGCAGCTGGCCGCCGTCCCCGCCGCGGCCAGGGGCCACGCCAGGGGCCACGCCAGGGGCCGCGCCGCCCGCGGCCTCCCCGATCCGCTGAGCGCGGCGTCGCAGAGCGGGCGCCGGGGGCCGGGGGCGCACGACAACAGCGTCGCGAGCGGGTGGGCGTCGCGCGTCGCGGCCGCGTCGTCCGCTGCACGACACGGGGGCTAGGCGGCGCGGGGGAGGGGGCGCTGGTTTAATTCCGAGTCTAAACGAGGTAACTGTTATTAGCCGACGTGTTCGGCAGCCCGAGGAGGCTAGGCCCTGGGCTAGGCGCCGGGCCACGCTACGCAGTGCCACGCCGTGCTGGGAGGCCGGTGCTATGCGTGACTCGGAACGGCAGGGGCGTCGCATCGGCCCAGCACTTCTCGTCCCGCGAGGCCAGCCGTGGACGGCCGTGGGGATCGAGCGGCGCGGGGCAGGCGTGGCCCTGGCGAAGAGTAAACTCACTCTCTAGCCTGCAAATTAACTTTGTTACCGTAAACGATAATCAAAGGGCGCGACGCGGCGGGGCGTGAGACAGGGCAGAGACGGCGTCCGGGATCCCCCCCCCCCCCTCCTCCATGCTTGACTCGGTTATGGGGGTCGTCCCCCTCCGCCCTTGAACCTCGGCCGGCCCCGCTCCGCTCCTCGCCTGCTTTGCTGCCACTGCCGCCGCCGGGCTGCTGGGCTCCAGAGAGTCCAGAAAGCGAAGCCGGCCGGAGTGTTTCTTGTTCTTATTTGTCCATCGGAAGGCATAGGAGGAGGCGCCCGGTGGGCCGAGTGGCCGGGGCGGGGCGGGGCGGGAGTGGTCTGGCGGGCCCCGCCTGGCCCCGCCTGGCCCAGCCCAGCAGGTTGTGCTGTCCGGCCGGCGCGATGGCGCAATGCAACAGGGCCTCCCCCTCCCCCTCCCCCACTCCCACTCCGCTACTCGGAACGCTCCGCGCATCTCTCGCTGGAGAGCGGCGCGCGCTGTGAGGTGCGCTACTGGAGAACACAACGGCGGAGAACCGGTACGGCACGGCTCTCGTCGCCCCGCTTCGTTTCGTTTCGGAGTGTCGCCGAGGTTAATGCCAGGCCACGGGACGCCGCGCCAGGGACAGGCCTGGCCGTCAGCGGCGGAGGTGGCGAGGCGACCCCGCGGAGCAGAGTGCGTGCCGCGTGCCGCGTGCCGCGTGCCGGCGGATCCCATTTCAATATAACGCGGCGAGAGTCGATTAACGCGGCTCCCGCTACGCTGCAGTGCCGCCGCGGCCCGAGCAGTCGGCGACACAGAACAAACTCTCGGCCTCGGCACCAGTTGATATTGGGCCCCAGTTAGGCACCCGGCGCAGAACAGCGACCGTGGAGGGGTGGGGAGGGGCGGGGGAGAATCACTTGTAGCCGCCCTGGTTGTGTGTCGGACCCATAAAAGTGTAATATGACCAACAGACCAGTCCCCGGACGGGGACGGGGGGGGGGGGGGGGGTCGTGTGAAGTGCTCAGATAAGAGGAGTAGGCCAGCTACACGGCATTATCGCAAGCGCAAACCTAATTCGGCTCGTTGCGGCGAGCGCCGCACCGGCGGCACGACGGCGCCTGCCGGGTGGGCAGCCCCGGCTCCCGCGGCGCGCGCGTGTCGTGCGGGCCGGCCTACCCCGGCCACCGCGGGCGGCGTGGCTGTCCGGCGAGGGTGTCGGTAAACAGCGCGTGCTGAAAATGGACGACGGTGGACGGCGGCTGCCGTGCCGAACGCCCAACTCATCTTTAACAAGCGTGATGGCGATCGCGTCTTTGTCTTATCTCTCTCTCTCTCTCTCTCTCTCTCTCTCTCTCTCTCCCCTATCTCCTCTCTCTCTCTCTCTTTCACTCCCCTTCTCTCTCTCTCTACTCTCTCTCTCTCTCGCCCTCCCTCTCCTCTCTCCTCTCTCTCTCTCTCTCTCTCTCTCTCTCTCTCTCTCTCTCTCTCTCTCCTCTCTCTCTCCCTCTCTCCTATCCTCTCTCTCTCTCTCTTTCCTCTCTCTCTCTCTCTCCTCTCTCCCTCTACTCTCTCCCTCTCTCTCTCTCTCTCTCTCTCTCTCTCTCTCTCCTGCTCTGCCATATGCCGTCCAACAGGAGTGCCGCACTGCCGGTCGCACGTCGCGGAGCGCCCCGCCCGGCCCCGCGGCCCCGCCCGGCCCCGCCCGGCCCCGCCCGGCCCCACGCGGTCCCGCTGGAGGCCGGCGGCAATTGGCCCGAAAGGGCTCTTTAATATGCCGTCAAACCGTTCATTTACGAGTCATTCGTGCCGCCATGAAACCCGGCCGGTGCGCTGCGGCCGCCGGCTGGAAAAGGGCAGCGGCAGCCGTCGACCCCGCGGGTCGCGGGTTCGAATACTGAGCGCGTCGCCGTCGCGTCGCTTTTGGTCCGCAGGCCGGCGTCTGCCTGTTCAAGTGCTGCCCGTTCGGCATGTCCGTGCGCTTCACCGACAGCCAGAAGGGCTGCGTCGCCGACGCCGCCAGCGTGGGCTCGGGGCTGCTGGTGGACATCTTCTCGCCGGAGAACGGCAGCCTGCTGCACTCGGGGCCGGCGCCCGGCAGCTGGATAGTGGTCGCCAACAGGCCCACGGCCGGCCCCATGACCAGGTGAGTGTGAGTGTCCAGGGTGCCGCCGGCCACGGGCCGGACTCGAGCCGCCCTCATCGGCCCGGTCCCCCGCTGCCCCGCAGGTTGAACCCCTACGAGGCGGAGGCGGACGCCTTCCAGCTGCTGGCCAACGGGTCGCTGGTGACCGCGGACGAGGTCTGGCTGCCGACCGAGTTCTGCATGGAGCTGTTCAACGACACCGGCACCGTGCTACCGCTGGTCGTGCTGCGCGGCGCGAGCAACGCGTCCGAGGTGGGCATGAGCATCGCCAGCGTGTACCCCGTGGGTGAGTGGGGGCGGCGTGGGGGGGGGGGGGGGGGCAGGGCCTCGCCGTGTGGCTGACCTGCTACTGCTGCAGGTCTCATGATCTCGCTGCCCTTCCTGGTGGCCACGTTCGCCGTCTACGCCGTCTTCAGCGAGCTGCACAACCTGCACGGCAAGAGCCTCATGTGCTACGTGGGCGTCATGACCGTCAGCTACACCATCCTCACCCTCGTGCAGAACGGGGTCGGCGCCAACGTCCAGTACTTCTGCCTGGCCCTGGGTGAGTGCGGAGCCGACGAGTGGCGGCTTGCCCCCGAGAAGTTCGGGGAGCCACTCGGAGGCGGATCCGATCCGTCTCGCCTTTACTTCTGAAGGGTAACGAGGGCCCGCGGGGGTCCCTCGGAATGAGAGCGGAGCGAGTGCCCGCCGCCGCCGCCATCGTGTGGGCCGACAAGGTCGCGACCTCGTCGGCGGGGGCCCCGCCATGCGCGTTACGAGGAGGGTAGGCCGGGCCGCGGAGCCCCGTGGCGGCGGGGGGGTGTCGGGTGCGTGGGTGCGTCGGCCAGGAGCCAGCGGAGCTCTCCGGTCGGCGGCGGGGCGTGTACGGCGCCGAGATAAATCGTACACTTTTCGGGTGTTGCCGGAGCGGCGGCGGTGGCTCTTGTAAATAACCGGCAAGGCAACAGTCGGGAGGAGGAGCAGCGAGCAGCCACCACCGGGGGCGCCGGGGGCGCCTGGGGTGGGGGACGACTGGGGGAGCGCCAGCAGCCGGGCGGGGCCCCCCGGGGCCGCCGGGCCGCCGCCGGGGCCGCCGGGCCGCCGCCGGGCCGCCGGGGGTTTGCGTTTGACAAAGAGGGCCTTGAACGCACTCTCCTTTTTCTTGACGTGCTGATGGAAAGTATGACGGCCGCCGCCGCCGCCGCCGCCGCACACCCCGGCCGGACGCCCTTGCTCGTGAGCCGACCTTGTCAGTCGCCGCCGCGTGTCCCTCCCAGAAGACGGTGCCGGCCACATTATATTCCGGCCCGGATTTTTCATCCTCATGGTTATGCATGCTATCGCCTCGCTCCGCGGCGCGACCAAAAGACCGGGCGGGAAATGTTGCACGTCGTATCGCGCCGGAGGGTGAGTCACCGAGGACACTGGTGGCGTCGGTCTCTCTCGCACAGCTGGTACACGCGCCGCCAACGCGCCGCTGCCGCCGCCGCCGGGTCCGCCGAGGTTCCGATCGTACATGGCAGACTTATCGGCTGACTGTGTGTACTCATCCAGCCCGGCCGGGCCCGCGGGGGCCTCCGGGGGCCCCGCGGGGGGGGGGGGGGGGGCATCTCCTCGTACAGGACGGCGCCGGACTCCGGCTGGGCTGCCCATCTCCAATGCATGACTAAACCTTAACGAGTGTTCCGCCGCGGGCGCCCCGGCTCGGGCCTCGGGGACGGTGGCGGCCAGCCGAGCCGGGAGCGAAGCAGGCGGGCGGGGGGGGGGGGGGGGGGGGCTGGCGCCTAGCGCCTAGCGCCTAGCGGGCAGTGCGGGCACAGCGGCAGACGATCGAGTGAATCCCCCGCGCGAGCGGCACGGCGCGGCGCGGCACATCCGAGACCGCGGGCTTCCCTGGGCCTCCAGCTCCAGCCGCGCTCCAGCCGGGCTCCGGCTCCGCGGCGGCCCCTGGACGGCATCGGCGTCCCACTCGCGCAGCCAATCAGGAGTTATCATCGCGCACCACCATGCGCGTATTTTATGTGCCCCATTCGTTTCGCACTCTTGGCGAGGGCGTTGCGGAGGAGGGGGCGGTAAGGGGGGGGGGGGGGGCAGGCCCTTGCAGGGCCAGCAGGGCCAGCAGGGCCAGCAGGCCCAGGAGGCCAGCAGCACCAGCAGGCCAGCAGCACCAGCAGGCCTAGCAAGCCTTGCAGGGTTACGGGGGTAAACATCGGGGGGGATGGGGGAGGCAGCAGGCGGGCCATCGTTTGTTATGCTCTGTTCGGGGATATAAGTAATTTCGGCGGCCTTATGCCGACGCGCGTGCGCCGTTCGCGGAACCAGGCAAACAGTGCATCTCGTTAATACTAATACTATTTTTGGCAGGAATTTATTCTGGCCACGGCCAAGTTCCGATGTATTACTTATTCCGCCCCGCGGCTCCACGCAGCCGCCCAGCCGCCCGGCCGCCCGGCCGGCAGACCCGCCCGTGGCGCATTAGTGTGTTGCGGGGTGGCCTGCCCCGGCTTTGCAGGCGCTCGGCGGGGATCCATTAGATTAATGTTTGTTTGATCTGGATTGGTTGTTTGTCGCTGCAGTGGTGGGGGCGGGGACAATGCGGGGAAATGATGGACCGGGCCGGGCTCTGGGCAGCACCGGGCGCCGGGCTCGTCCCACGGCCCTCTGCCGGGCCGCCACCGAAACCCCTAACACCCCATCCCTCCCCCTCGGCCAGCATTTCGTTTAGGTTTCCGTCCCTTCGTTTTTCTGTTGCCGTTCAATTTGTTCTTCGTGCTGTCCGGCAGCTGGGAGGGGCCCGGACGTGCAATGAATGGTCCCTGTTGTGTGGGGATCGATTCGATTCGAACGGGGGAGGAGGGAGGAGGGAGGGGAGGGGTCAGCCCACCCCGCCGCGCTCGGGGGTAGATGGCGGCGCCTCTCAGGTGAAACTCCTCCGCCGCCTGCGGCACAGAGCTGCAGTGTTCTGCTCCCGTGTGAGGCGGCCTCGGCCATGTCCGGCCTCTATATCCGGCCTCCGTGTCCGGCCTCCGCCACCATGTCCGGCCTCGTCCCCTTGATGTCGATGCCGGCGGGCCGCCTCTCTGGGGCGGGGCCGATGCGGTTCCTGTTGCGCCTCGGCGTCGGGGGTAGCGTTACACCGTCCATAGCGGCCGCGCAAAAGCGAAACCCCTATGTGTGTGTGTGCGCGCGCGCACGTGTACGTGTGTGTGTGTGTGTGTGTGTGTGTGTGTTTGTGTTGCCATGAGTGCCCGGCCGGCCGGGTGGGTGTATGAGAACGCAAAACTTTATCTTGTGCGAATGTGTGAGTGTGTGTGTGTGTGTGTGTGTGTGAGCGTGGCGCGCCGAGGCCGAGACCGTTGCCGTGCCGGCAGCGAGATGCCATATGTGGTGTGCGCTGTGGCGGCGGAAACCTTATCACCGTCTGTGTGTGTGTGTGTGTGTGTGCGTTAGGACACTCGTGCAAACACTCGCTGGGCTCCAGAGGAAGGGCGGCAGCCGCGGCCTGAAAGGTGCCCGCCACCGGGGCGAAACGGCCGATAGATCGTGCCATTGTTCCGGTGCGCCTCCTCCGCGCCGCTCCGTCCTCCCGTTGGGCGTGGCGCGGGGGCCGCGGCCGCGCCTCCGACGGGGAGGACGACGGGCAGCTCTAGGGACAGGACGAGGCCCCCCAGGTGCAGCCAATTACACCGCCCGAGCCGAGGTCGTCCTTGACGTATGGCCGCCAAGGATAGCGATAACGAGTACACGGCCGCTCCCCTCCGCGTCCGCCCCCTCCCACCCTCCCGCCCTCCCGCCCTCCCACCATCCCTCCCTGCCCCGCCCTCCTCCCTCGCGGGACGATTTTACCAGATTGCCAAGGAAAACCAACAACAACAAAACGCGAGGAACCGTCTCGCTCCCAGCGGCGGCCGGCGGCCCTTCGGCCGGCGCCGCGCCCCCGCAGCCTGACGCGGGGCGCCCGGGTTTCGGCGGGGTAACGCGGGCGTTAATTATGTTTTCTTTCTGCTCCGCCGCGAGGCACTGATAGCCGCCTAGTAGGGCCCTCGGCCGGGCCCAATCGCTTTGGGAGAGCGATACACACACAGCAGCGGGCGGCGCGGCCGGGCGGGCGGGGGCCTCTAATGGGGCTGACACCTGAGCCCGCGGTGATGGGGCCGCTGCCGGCCGCCGCCACCACCCCCCTTATGGTCTCCGATTCCCACACGACAACAGGCCCCCGGGGACGCCCCGGATGCCGCGCCGGTGCCGCTGGTGTGGTCCCCCGAGAGAGGTCCCGGAGGCCCCCCGCCCCGCCGCGGTCCCCACCCTCCCGCGACGCCCCCGCATGGAAGGTCGTGGTGGCGGGGAGCGAGGGAGACTCGACTCGCGTCTTGGAGGTCCTGGTACACTATTTCATACGGAAATTTTCCTGAGAAATAAATCAGACAAAATGTGGCTGGTCCGCTTGACTCCCTGTCGGAAGAGGCCTGCCGAGGCCGCGGGTGCGCTGACCTGCACGGAAACGTCTTGGCGGCCTCGGCGGGCCGGGAGGACGACGTGTGTCCGCACGGCCGCGCCCGGAGCCGCCGGAGCCCGCAGCCGGAGTCCGGACGCGGCCCGCGGCCTCTGACGCCCCCCTCGGGGATCGCGGGGACAGCCGGGACCCGGGCTGGCGGTGTGTCCGAGCGCGGGGCCGTGGACCTTCATTTCCGGTGCCGTCTCTCTGCTCGCCGGCGTCACACACGAGGGAGAGCTGCCCGGCTCCTCCGGGCCTCCCTCGGACTCGAGCTCCCCGCGGATCCACCCTCCCGCTCCTCTGCCGCCCCCCCCCCCCCCAACTCCGCCGCCACACGCCACACTCATCAGGTGGTTTTTTCCCGTGTTATTTGTCGGGGCCGCCTCTCGCATTTGCGACGCACACCTGGCGTCTTCAATTTTTCAGAGAGCAAGTGGGAGAAGATGAAAAGTTTCTCTATCCCCTCCCCCCCCCCTGTCTATATCTCCTCCCCCCCCCTGTCTATATCTCCTCTCTCCCCCCCCCTCTCTCTCTCTCTCTCTCTCTCGATGTCGGTCCGCATGAGGCGCCCGTTTAGCGCCACAACTTCCCGCGGGTAAAAGAACCCAGAGGCTGGCCAAGACCGGCGCCGAGCACTTGAGACTCGAGAAGCGCGGGGCCGCGTCGGCGTCGTCGTCGGCGTCGGCGTCGTCGGCGGCCCGGCGGGTAGCGCCCTTAGGACCTTAGCCAGGATCCTTAGCCTTGGGAGCCGCAGCTGGGCGCCGCGGCCGCAGACCGCTGTGCGGCGTGTGACGGCGGCACAGCGGCCCACCGCGGCAGAAGCCGCAAATCTCGTATCAGCGAACGCCGCCGCCGCCGCTGCAGACGCCGCGGCACGACGCGGAGCGCACGGAGCGGGTCACGCAGTTCCGGGTCCCTCTGCGCCGCGTACCGCCCGCTCAATGAGATGCAGATGCAGCCGCCGACGCGCCGCGATTGCTTGTGGCTCCGTGCTCCGTCCTCCGGGCCGGGGCCGCGGGGGCCGCGGGGGCCGCGGGGGCCGCCCCGGGCACTGCGCCGGCCGCGCCGCCCCGATCCACCCCGCGACCGTGACCCCCAGCCCACCGCGGCACCCGCACCGGCGCCGGCCGTGCCGTGCCGCGTCGTGGCCCGGCTGCGCGGCGGTGGAATATAAAAGTCACTTTTATCGTCTGCCCCGCCGGCCCGCCGGCCCCGCCCCTCCGCACAACTCGCTCGCCACGCAGCGCAGCCTGTCTGCCAATCTCATTTTTAACTTTATTTTCCCAATGGAGACGGTGGCGGCGGCGCCTCCCCCGGCCGCCGGCCACACGGAGACGCGGTGGATGGTGGGCTTCCCGCTGCCGCCGCCGACGACTATGAAGATTCGCGGAACGACAAAAACAAATATAATAATCGATCGACGGCTCCGTCCGAGCAGGATGCACGGAGTTTAATACACTGGAAATCGGTTATCCCCCGCGGGCGGAGCGGCCGGCGTCCTGTCGGTGCCTGGAGCTGCCCCGGGCGTGGCGGGGCGTGGCGGGGCGGGCGGTGACGAGCCGCGACAGCGCCGGGCCGGGACTATGTAGACGGCCATATCTCCCGCGCGCAGTCTTTGCCTGTTCATCGGAAGCGGGAGGCGCCGGCTCCTCGAGGCCCATCCTCGAGAAGGAGAGGAGACTACTCGGAGGCGGCCGCGGAGCCACCGGGTGCGACAAGGACGGCAGGGCGAGGACGTGTCGCCTCCGGACGCGGCCGCCCGGCCCGGCGCATGACGGAGCGTTTAGCCGCGTCTCCTCGCTGTTTGCCCGCGGCGCGCAATGATGATGACGGGCCGGGCAGGGCAGTCATCATCATCGCCCAAACGAGGCGCGCGGCTTGACTCGGTGACGGCTGCCGCGGCGCGCCCCGCGGTCACCTCTCCGGCCCCGCGGCGGAGGCGGCGTCTCTGCGAACAAAGCTGATCGAGCTAAAGAGAGGTCCTGTGAATTTATTTTCGAAACCCTCGCCGCCGAGCCCGGTAGGACGCCCCCGCGCGCCGCTGTGGGCGTGAGTGAGCCCCCCCTGCAGCTCTCGAACCCGACCTGCAGCCCCGCCTGGAGGGGCTCCAGAGCCTCTCCAGCGCCGCCCCCGGCCGGAGGCGCGCAGCGGGTGGGGCGGGACGGTGACGTCACGGGACGGCCGCGGCTCTGGCAGCGCTTCAATGTGACGTCGGCGGAATTAAAAGCGAGGACGGGCGGCTGGCGGCCACGCAGCACGCACAACACCGGCAGCCGTAGTGCGGCAGGACCGGGTCACAGTCCTCGAGGACTCCAGGCCCGGCCACAGCCGCGGCTGCGGGGCTGCGGCTAGGGAGACCCCCGCGGCACTGCGTCACCGCGGGGACGCGAGTAAGTTGTCGGCAAACACGCGCTCGCCCTGGCGGCAGGCGCAGTGATGACGTCACCAGCCCGCGGCGCGGATCAGGCCGCGCGGGATTTTTTTAAAAATGTTTATTTGACGAGCCCGGCGGCGTTGTCGCATGGCGAGAGACCCCCCTGGAAGCACGCGCGCGTCACCGAGAGAGCCGTCCGCGGCGCGCGGCGCTCGGCGCCCTCCATGCCGCGAGGGCGAAGGTCGCGCCTCGCGGGCCGCGGGGCCTCGCCTGTTGCCGCGGCTGCCAGCTGCCAGGCGTCAGGGGCAGTCCCGCTGCGGCCCCGCCCCGCCCCACCCCGCCCCGCCGGGGTGTTTACACGTGTACATGCTACGGGTTAGCCTGCTCCGCTCTGCCGGCTCTGCTGTACTGACCGCAGCCAAGGAACCGCGCTGCTGCCCCCCTCCCTCCCTTCCCCGTCACGGATCCCGTATACTGCGCGACTGGGTTCAAAGAGTGGCACTGCTTCGCCGCCGCGGGCGGGGGCGGCCGGCAGAGCTGGATGTCCCCCTGTTTGCGGAGCGCACGACACACGCAGCACGCCTACGGCAGCGCCCCCCTGTACTGTTTGCCGGGCGCGGGCGGGCGGACCGCCTCTGCGGACCGCCTGGACAAGACCGTGCGCCTCGTCCGGCTGGAAGCGGACAGCTCCAGCTCCAGCTCCAGCTCCAGCTCCAGCTCCGGCAGCGGGGACGAGGTCGGGACCGCGCGCGCAAATATGCGTTTCGGGATCGGGGCGGGTCGGCAGAGGCCGGCGGTGGCGGCAGCGAGGAACACTGGAGCCTGAAGCCGAGGGCCGAGGCCAAGGGTAGGGGGCGATAGCCATATAGTGGCGCGGCGAGAATTCCCACCCCATTCCAGCACAGCTCCGCTCCACTGGAAGGGCTGGAAACGGACCCCGGAGTATCGGGGCGCAGGGCGGAGGGCAGGGCCGCGGCAGACCGGAGGAGGTTCCGGCATTTTAGCTTCCACAGAATGAACATTAAGGGGTCCGCCTGGAAGTGAAGTTGCCGGGGAGCGGCGGGTCCGAGCGGGTCCGAGCGGGTCCCCGCGGGGAGCGGTGCGCACTCGATAAGGGATTGATACTCGTTGCGTCAACACGGGCGCGACTCGGCGCAGCGGCGCGACACATGGCCGGCCGTCACCTCGTCGGCCTCACCGGGTCGGTGATAGACTGATTCCCGGCAGGATAACGCGGCGCCGGCACAGCGCCTCGCCACACCTGCGCACCTGTGTCCGAGACCGTCGCGGCCCCTCCTCCCTCCTCCCTCTTCCTCCGGCACCCGCGGGCTCCGGCGGCTCCAGCGGCACAGGCGGCGGCAGCCCGGCTGTTGGCGGCCAGAAAAAGAAACGGCGGTGCAAATGGTCCGCCCAACAGATACAGCCGGCCGTGCCGTGCTGTGCCGTGCTGCCTCGGCCCAGCCGTGACGCCCCTGACGTTTTGTGCCGGGGGGGGGGGGGGGGGGCTGGCTGGCTGGAACAGCAGCGCGGATGCCTTGGGGGCGCCCTCCCCCCACACCGCCTACGCCTTCCTAACTTAGACGCGAGGCGTCCCGGAACTTTTGTTCCGCACTTTGTCCGGCCCCGACACCCGGGGCGCCCCGCCGGCGGCGCACCGTTTCTGTTGCTGTCTGTGGCGGTGAGCGCTGCCACGGCCTGTCGCACACCTCGCCGCCGCGCCGCCTTCCTGCGCCTGCTCTTAACTTTCATCAGCCGGCGCTTCACCGCCCGACGACGTCGTTGCGTGTTTTTATTTTCCTTTTTCGCACATCCCCCATCCCCCAACCCTCCCCGCTCTCCTCGCCTCCCCCTTTAAAGCGAAAATCTGTCGACGAAAAAAAAGGCGTTTCCTTTTTTTTGCCCTCTTCACGTGCGGCACCCCTCCCGTCCCCCTCCACACACCTGTAGCCCGAAGCCAAAGCACCAAACAAAATCGCATCTCTCGCTCTCTCTCTCTCTCCCTTTACCCCCGTCTCTCTCCCGCTCGCCAGCGTCGTCACGCACTTCTCTGGCGTGGTCGTATCCCACAGAGTTCACCTCACCGGTTTCTTTTTTTTTTTTTTTGTGTGTGTGTGTGTGTGGATTTACTTGATCCCGCATTCCTAGGAACGAGTATCAAATCCCCCCCGTCTTGCCCGTATCTCAACCCCTTCGTATTCTAGCGCGGGCAGCGCGGTGGGAGGGGGGGGGGAGGGGGTTGTTGCGGAGGAGCGCCGAGACTGCGCGGCGGCGGCGGCGGCGGCGGCCCGGCCCCGAAGCCCCCGCAGCACCCGGAGCCTCTCGCATGGCCGGCAGGATTACCGTAGAGCCGGAGGACCTCCGGAGGGGCGGCGCCGCGAGCTCGGTGTGCGTGGTGTACCCCGTCCGACACCCCCACCCTTCAGCCCCGCCCCTCTTCAGCCCCCCCCCCCCGCCCCCCCTTTGCGGTAGCGGCGCCGTTGGCAGTGCCCCCTTTGCCGGCGTTTTCCACGGAGCGCCGGCGCTATCAGATTTATTGGCTGGCCCGGACTTGCTTGAGGGTGGGAGTGGTTTTCGTAGAATCTAGAGCCGTGCCGGGGTCCAGGCAGCCCCGCCAGGGAGCCACGCACAGGACTCGGCCTCACGCTTGTGTCTCATTGTCTGTTGCAGGGTACGCCATGCACTTCTCCATCATGTCCTGCTTCTTCTGGCTGAACGTCATGTGCTTCGACATCTGGTGGACCTTCAGGTGAGTCCTGCCGGGCGGCAGGCCCCCTCGTCCCGCCGACCACAACTTCTCCTGTTTGTCCGGGTGCCGGTTCTGTTGGGCGGGCGCCGGCACGCGCCGGCACGCCATGACACGCGCCACACGCGCCGAACAGGCGACAAAAGCGGCGCCGCGACGTGTCGCGAATAGACGCGAATCCGACGCGAATAGCCGGCCGGGTGGCAAAGCGAAGCGCGGCATCAAACAGCACGTCGGGGGCGCTCGTTTGCAGGCGCGGGCGCTGCGAGGCTGCGGCGTCGATCTGACGGCGGCAGCGGCAGCATCGGGACGGCGGTCATGGGCGGGGCCAGCGGGGCGGGAGGGCGGGAGGGGCCCGGCCGTCCGGGGGCAGGGCAGGGGCGATAAGGCAAGGCTGCCCCGAGCCCGCGTGCGCGCACTGCTCAGACGTCGCCGGTATCGCCCCGCCAGCCGCCAGCGCCGCCAGCCCAGAGAGGGGTGGGGGCGGCAGGCAACCCGGCCGCCGCCGCGCCGGGCGGCTGGCCTATCCCGGACCCTCCGGGCGCTTTCTGCTGATCGCGCCGGGCGCCGGGCGTGCTCGGGTGTCCGGGCCGGCGGCTCGGGGCGGGCGGGGCGGCGGCGGCCCACGCCTCACGCCCACCCGGCGGGGGGTGCGTGTGCGTGGTGCGTGTCGGCGAGTCGCCGGGCCCGAGGCCCGAGGCCCCATTACTCCAGTCTTAAAACGCAGGCGAAGATAGGGGGAGAAAAGCTCCACCCTGCGACACGGCGCGCCGAGAAGAAAGCAGCAGCAACAAAAACGAGTAAGAGTGAGCGCACGCGAGTGTGCCGCGCGCCTCGCCGCGCCGGGGTAGCGCCGCCCGGGGGGGCCGCCCCGCCCCCGCGGCGCGGCACGGCACCTGGGGGTGCGGGCGGTCCTGTCGTGGCCCGCAGGCTGCCGGGTAATACCTCACGCGCTGGCAGCCTTGTTATCGGCCGCCGCTAAGGGCCCCGGCCGCGGCCCCGCGCCACGCCGTCCCTCCTCCCGGAACGCCGTGAGTTTGGCCGCGGCCGTCGCCAGGACGACGCGACGCGGCTCATGATTGCCTTGGCGGCGTAGAGGGAGGAGTGGCGGGGACGGATGGCGGCCGCGGCGACACCTGTGCGTCCGTCGGCATGGATCAACACGGCGGTCCGGGGGTGCTCGTTAGGGGCGGAGGGGGAGGAGGCGGCGGGTGGCTCAGTCAGTTAGTTAGCCACCACGGGTGGTTCGCCCCCCCCCCCCCACCCCCTCGCGTTTGGTGTTTGACGGCCGGGTCCTTAGTTCGGGGTGTCCTCCGGAGGGTCATCGTCCTCCGGGGTGTCGTGGGCCGGACGCCCTGCCCGCCCTGCCCTCACCGCGACGCCCCGCTTCCCCTCTGTCCGCAGCGGCTTCCGCGCGCACAGCTCGTCGTCCATGTCGGACCGCGACGGCCGCCGCTTCGTGCTGTACTCGCTGTACGCGTGGGGCGTGCCGCTGGTCATGGAGGCGGTGATGGTGGCGCTGCAGGCGTGCGGCCACCTGCTGCCGGCCAGCGTCATCCGGCCGGACATCGCCAGCAGCTCCTGCTACCTGGACACGGGCGGCGCGGCCTACCGGGCCTACTTCCTGGGCCCCGTCGGCGTGCTGCTGCTCTGCAACGTGGGCCTCTTCCTGCACACCGCGGTGCGCATCCTGCAGCTGCGCCGGGAGACGCGCGCCCTCAAGAGCACCGAGAGCCAGCGGCACAGCGACGAGCGCTACAGGTCCGCGACATGGCCGTCGTGACGGGAGTCTGTGTGATGCATCGGCAACTCAGATGACGCCGAACTAGCAGGAATTTTATTATAGAATTATCCGCCGCATTGCAGGTACAACGTGTACATCAAGCTCTTCCTCATCATGGGGGTCAACTGGGTCGCCGAGGTCCTGTCCGGCTTGTACAACCACGACCTGTGGGCCATCACCGACATCACCAACTCGCTGCAGGTGAGGCACGGGGCACGGGGCGAACGGATGGGGGGGCTTTTCTCCAGGCACCTTTCTGACGACGTGACTCTCCCCGGTTTGCCCAGGGCATCTTCATCTTCGTGATCTTCGTGGGCACTGGGCGCGTGCGTCGTCTGGTGGTGGATCGCCTGCTCCGCCGCCGGCCCGCCGCAGTCAACAGCAACGCGTCGACCAAGACGAGCAGGGCGACGACCAGCGGAGTTACCTGCAACGGCAGCAAGGAGTGCCTCGGCCTGGCCACCGTCACGGCATCGACCAGGGCGAGTGTCCGCGCGCCCCCCGCGGCCCCCGCAGCATCCACGGCCTCTGGGACCCCCGCAGCCCCCGCGGCCCCTGCGGCCCCCGCAGCCCCCGCGGCCCCTGCGGCCTCCACCGCCAGCGCGAACCCCCGAAACGAGTGCGGAGGTGATGCTGCCGGTCAACGAGTGGATAGCATGGGCATCTCAGTCCCCACCAAGCCCGATGTGATACCGCATGAGTGACTGTAGCGTGAGTGAGAGAGAGAGAGGGGGAGAGAGAGAGAGAGAGAGAGAGAGAGAGAGAGAAAGAGAGAAAGAGAGAAAGAGAGAGGGGAGAGCGCCCCCATTCCTTCAAAATGTTACTTAGATCTCGGTAATCGAACCTCTGCGTGTGAAGTGGGAGAGAAATGATCTCAGTAGGGTGCGGTGGAATTACATTGAAGTTATTGAGATACGCACGAATGTACAGTATTAGATGTAGAAATTTGTGTTTTTTTTCTTTGTTACAAATCAGAATCTCTGTGTTAGTGTATTTAAAAAAAAGTCCCAGCAGTGTGCTATCATATTTTGCCATTTTAGTAGAGGTAAGGAACACTACCTTTAATGACACAATACTGTCCTTAGAAATGTTTCCCTGAAGTTTCTATTTACTTAATTAAAGGAAATGATACTGGGAAAGGGGACTGAACCCATTGGTAAAATCTAAAGTTACCGTTCTGTGAAAACGGGTAAATGTTGTGCAACTAATAACTTATATTAATGTAAATATTATGTGTGAATAAAGCAACTCCTTTTTCGAAAAGATTTGTGAAGGACAGGGGTATTAATGACGCACTCTTCTGTGAAAATTTTATTTATCAATATAAACATCTTCCTAGGGAGAACTTTTTGCTCTTGGTAAAAATTAAGATTAGTTTGTAGCCTTTAGATTCTTATGAAAAATATATCGATGCTACTCATCTATAAAAGGGGGACTACAAATTGCTACATTTTGCAAAACCAATATGCATTTGTTCTAAAACAAACAATGCATCAACAATCCACAAAAGAATTTTAGAACTAGTTTTTCACCTACATCCCCTACATACATCAAAGTCCAAAACTCATGGATCAACAGCAGGTATTCAAAATATTTTAAACTATACGATAGAAAAATAGAAGGAAAATAGAAAGTTTACTTCAGTTTCATCAAGGCATGAACACCACATATTTAAAGATTCATATGCACTTCTATTTATATTCTGCATAGCCATCCAACTCAGATGAACAGTTTCTTGAACACTTAATATTGCTGAAAAAAGTATGCATTAAATACTAGTTCACTCAGAGAAAATGTTAGTAAGCTGCTGCAAGAATGTAAAACAGTACTCTTTTATCATATGCATTCTTTTGAAACTAAATTACCATCTACCAGTTTTATCTGTCCATTTCTGTTCAAAGTTTAAGCATACAAAAGAAAAGAAAAACACACACTATGATAATTGGTCTTCCCACAGGCAAGAGTTGTTAAGTTTGCAGCATAAGAACAAACAGCCAATATCACAAAATATAACCAGGGTTAACTCAAACATCAAAAATGAACTGAAACTGGCACATCTATCATATGTACATGAAGAGTAAGAGTAACATTAATGTAAGAGTATTTCTGGGGTAAGCCCTGAAGCTAGTAAATCCCACTCATCAGTCTTATGGAAATCACCATGATCTGATTGCAAATACAGGTAGTTATATGATGTAGGAAAACACAATTATTTAACTTGTCCTTTTCGCAAAATTGACTTCTGTTACTATGGTGCAGTAACTTCCTTGTTATCGCTTAAACAAGCTAACAGTTAGCATTCAATTGTGAAAGTGACTGCACCACTACCTTGCCCTGTTCACAACTTTCACCAATGCAATGAACTGATAAAGAAAGAAAAAAGATTAATAAAGGAGACATAAGAGAAAGACAAACAGAAGAATAAATTATAAAGATACTTGAAATGAACAAAAACTCAACATCGACAGAAATAAATAATCAACTTGTGGAAGAGAACTGCACAGGACATGAGGTGCAGAAAGTAAGGAGAAACCACTCTCAGAGAGGGTCTCTAGGAGGTATATTCAGCTTTAGTGTAACTTCCTTTTCTTTCCTGTAAAACAGAAAAACAAACAATCAACACTCGTACAAATAGTGCTACATCCATAATTTTCTTTTAATAAAAAAAAGTACCTTTTCCCTTTTTCTTCCCTTTTCCAGCAGCTTTGCGTTTCTTGGACTGAGCAGAAAATCCAGATCCACCCTCTAATGCACTGATGTCTGCAAACCTTGTCAAATCATCTCCAAGAGTGCCCAAAGTGGTGAGACGACGAGATTTGTGCTTTTCCTCTTTGGTGACAGGTAGACGAGTGTAGTATGTTTCTTCATATCTGATACGGGAAGGCAACAATTTTAATACCCACAATCCATCATTTCAACAACAAAAATAATACTGCACATAATACTTACTCTTGTCTCTCTTTTTCCCTGCGGGACATTACAGTTCGTGTTGCTGAGGCCTGAGAAATTTCTGTAGGTGTATCCAAGTATTCTGCTTGTAATTCCTTAATAACTGAACTCTGTAGGGCTCGCATCCTAGCACGCTCCAGCTGCTTTTGCTGTCTTGACATGGGTGTGTCTTCTTCATCTATCAAATCAAAATGTGGAAAGTGTTGATTATGCCATTGCATGCCTAGCAGATTGAACAAATAGGATACAGGCAGGACTTACCATAATGGACCGCCGCCAGCTTTGGAGGCACATATACCCCAGATTTCTTCTTATCTTTGTTTCCTTTCTCATCAGCGGAATCGCTATCACTGCTATTTTCATCATCTTCCTCTCCCATCTGTGCAGGCAAAATTAAATGTTGTATCATGTTTAAATAGAAATTCAATATATTATTTCTTGTGTACTCAAATTTAAGCATTACCTTGTTTGCAAAGTTGTCCGGGTTGGCACGAAACCGGCTAGGGTCATTAGTGTCAGTGGTTCCAGTAACAGCAGCTTTGACAAGCTTATCAATCTGGTATTTTAATTTATGATCAATAGGTCGAATGCGCTCTAGTACAGTCCTGATCTCTACCAACCGATCTGAAATTACAAGGCTCCCTATTAATTTTAAGATCACCTTTTTTTGGACACACAAGATAAGACATCAATAAACCTTACCAATTGCAGGATCTCCCTCAATTTTCTGACCCGATACTTTCCGTAAAACAACATATGTGACATTAATCAAGTAGCTTAAAAGCATATGGTACTTCATTTCCAAAAAGCTCAGGCCCTAAATATAAATAAAACAAATGAGAAAATTACAAATTGATAGGGCCTCAACAACTTTAAAAAAAAAAATATGAGTAAGATAAATTCAACACTGATCTTACAGAATCTGTAGACATTTCTCCCTTCTTTACTTGGTGTAGCATGTTGTCAACTACTTTGGACACTGATTCGACACTTTGATTCATTTCTGCCAATAATCGCAAGGCCTGTGGCAAATCTTGCTCCAGCATTTCCTCAATGGCAGCAGCCTGAAAGGGGAAATACAATGAGTTGTAAAAGTTTTGTAGTAGTCATGGACATTACACTCTTTCTCAGATTCGCTTCGAGTGCTGTCCACATTTCTGGTATGATAAAAGGTACTTGGAAAATCAAAGAAATTGACTGATAGGTAAAGTGCACAGCATTTCTGAAACAAATTCAAGGATAATTGCAAAAGGAGTGTTCTTTGTTGTGTTTGCAAGAAGACAAACGCCACGAAGAGGTTGGGCTGCTGGGCTCCCACACAGCAGACCACAGCAGACACGAGCAGACGGCACACCCTTAATCAATCACAAAAGGAGTGGAATTCTCACTAATATAGTTACCTGCACCATTTTGGGTGCAAAAAAGCAGCCCAAAGCTGCTCACTAAAGTTTCAAGAAAGGTACGCCCCGAACGTAAAAGCGAAAATCCGCCGATGAAATTGAATGTAAACACCACGCGAAGCGTAAAGCAGCCGCTCTCGCCACTGTCGTCTGGTATTCGAGTAATCGACCGACGACCAAAGAGAATTTCGGGAAGGCGCAGATTGTAGCAGGTTGTGCAACCGTAACCAGTTGCTAGCAGCCAGCGACCGAAGAGGGGAGTGAATGTTGTCAACGCGCGCGTGTGCAGTGTATTTGACGAGCCTTGCAGTACATAGTTGACCATGTCGTTCTTCGCGAACGGTAAAGCACGTTAAGAAAAGTGACGCGTTTCTGGAATTTTGTCGCGCTCGGTTCAAAAGGACGTTTGAGTACAGCAGTTTCTAAAGTAGGCAAGGTAAGCAGTTTTCGCTTTCTGTGTGCACGTTTCGCAGAGCCTGGACTGAACCGCTCGTGCCTGCTTATGTCTCTTCCCCTTTTTATCTGTGACTGCAGTGTCGGGGCGCGTCAACTTTCTCTCAGTGCCAATGCCGCTTTTATTGCACGTCGGGGAGTTTGTCGGGTTGCAGATAGGGTTGCAGCCATGAATGGGATTCATGGTGCTGTGCCCTGATTGGTCCGCTTCTGCTAAGTGGGGGGTTGGTGGGAGGTGGCCTATTCTGCGCACGCGCAGGGAGATCGCGGACAGCGCTTCGGCTTCAGCAGTGCATTGTGTTTGTTTGAAGGTTTGAAGTCGAGGCCTTTCCTGGACACTGGGATGGCTTTGTTTTGTGGCTGAAACAAGGTTTTCCCGTTGTGTTTCATGGGAGCAAGAGGTCAAGGCATTGCCCGTCAAGTCAACGCCACTGAAGCGGGTCATCTCTGAAAGGTGCAGTAACTTTGGGTTATTTTCCTGGCGCTAATCTTCGGTGTCGCATATCGTTGCACGGTCTTAAGATATATTTGCCGGGAAACTCCTCTGGACCCCCTTGGGCAGCTTTCACGTGGAAAGCAAATTCTGCAACTGTCCGCTGCTCGGCTAACATTTTATTTTTGGACGTTTGTAATATCATTTTTCACCTGAAACGCATTCTCTTCTAGAGCTCGTGGACCACATCGTTCAACTTTTGGACTTATATTTGAGTGAAGGTCGCTAACTTGGC
The DNA here is from genome assembly GCA_026979955.1 of Megalurothrips usitatus. NCBI lineage: Eukaryota > Metazoa > Arthropoda > Insecta > Thysanoptera > Thripidae > Megalurothrips > Megalurothrips usitatus. The sequence goes on from CM049593.1 coordinate 15,496,976, forward strand.
ATGACATCCAAGTATTTAACTCGCAAACTGACTTTCGCTCATCAGATAGATTTATTCGTTCCTCACTGTCAATCAGTTTTTCTACAATTTCCGTTCAAAATGCCCTCTTGCACGTAGCTGTTTCTTTTTAAACAGCTGATACGGTATGCTGGCAGCACTGTCAGCAGTACCCTGAAAAAATGAAGAAGAAAAGAGGACGCGTGTAATGCGTCATCTTCAAATCCTGAACCTGGCCAAATATTAACTTTTTAGATTAGTGGTGTTTCCTTATCATGCATCAATTTCCAATTTTTATCAGTTTTTGTTTCCAAAATCAAATGAAATCCATTTCGTTTTCAAATCTCGCCTCTGCCTGTTTCGCCGGAAGTCGTCATCGGTGAACGGATGTTTTCGTTTTCCCGCACCGACTCTCCCCGACCTTATCACATTTGTCATGTTGGCAACGTGCGAGGATACTTTGAAAACATGTTAGCTGGCGACGCCGTCGAATTTTCTTCAATTTAGTCGCCGCGCTGGAGTCAGAGTCGTGGAAACGGGCCTATTCCCCGCCGAGTGTTGTGGTGCGGCTCCCAAACCCTCAACATCGGCCCCTGCCCATGGCTGAAGTAGTATCTTCGCTTTTCTTTGCGCGACCACGCGTGCCGCCCAAAGGTAGTGCCTGATCCCACAGCCTTCGTCTTGTTTTTAAGCGTGTAGGCGCGTTGCCCCATGATCTGAACTCGAAGGTAAATTTTGTATTTACCCCACATGAACTCAAACATTGCTGATGTCAAAAGCAATTGTGTGATTCTGCAGCAAGTGACGAACGAGACAAGTGCCCTTCTGAACGTACCGGCGATGTTGGCTGTAAGCTATCGTGGTTCATAACACTTGGCATGTCGTATCCCGCGGTCTGCTGCGGGGTCCATGGTTAATTCTGTCACAGTTAATTTGCATTTCTTGTGATATCGGATTCCTAAATTAGTGCGAGGGAGGCATAGGCGGTGTACCTGGTTTTTTCGTGTTTCCCCTTGACCCGTTTGCAATGTTTTGCATGCAGTCACACTGACCGATATTCATCTCCAGTGAGGTGGATTCTCCAGCTGACTATTCCTCTGCAGGTGTTGAATTTTAGTGTGAAATACTGTGGAGAAAATAATCTTCTACTTTTTGTCACATTGACTTTTTGCAACAACAACCTCTAATGGTGTTTTGCTTCTTTAGTTCTTTTACCCATTACCTTAAGCCTATATGATATTTCTCAGATGATAGTAGATTTGCCTGTTGTGATGAGTCCACTGGGTTACCCACAATGTCATTTTTTGGAACATCATTTTACGTGGCAGGACTAAATTACATTTCTTCAGGTTTAGATGGATTTTTTGTCTTTTTTTCTCTTTTTTCTTTCCTCTGAAGTAACAAGTAACAATTATCTGATTTCAGGATGAATGCCCACCATTTTCCCCAGAGTGACCTGAAGTCAGGGAGCAGAGAAGTTGGTGGAACATTACAGTCACCAAGTGGCCAACTAACTAGACCAGTTTTAGCCAGGGTGCCTGTTACAGTGTCATCTCCTGTGGGCAATTCAGCCTCAGCAAATGGAAGAGTTCTACCCGTAGTTTATTTGAAAATGCAGCAAAGAGAGGTGAGCATTTTACAACCTACGCTGCTATGTGCACAATCTAACCGTTGATTTGACAGACTAATTTTCTTTTCTATTTTGTTTACAGCAAATAGTACCAGTTGTCAGCAGATCGGGAAATCTCATTTCAACTATAGGTCCAAAAATATCAACAGCACCTAGTGGGACCATATCATCTCTTTCGGGAAACCAGGCTGGCTTTGTTACTATCCAAGGGCCGATTCGTTCACTCCCACAAGGCTCGAGTGCTCAGTCAACACAGCCTCATATAATCACTTTGCCCAAAGTGGCTAGCACAGCATTGACATTGTCTAATCAGCAGTTGATTACACTTCAAAGTGTTGGGGCTAACCAGAGCAATGCTGTTCCCCAACCACAGTATGTTACTATTCAAGCTCCTATTGTTTCTAAAACCCAGCAAAACTCGGGGAGCTTAAGCAGTGGTCAGGTGCAACCACAATATGTAACAATACGCACTCCAGTGCTTACACCATCAGGTAGCGGAGTAAGTTCTGCTTCCCAAAGTCAGTATGTGACTATCCAAGCACCTGTTGTTCAAGCTGGTGGACAGACAACCCCATCCCAGACAGCTACATACATACCCGTCTCCTCTGTTGGTCAAACGTCTGTAAGCTCAGTCAAGTCTCCTGTAACTTACCAAGTACTTAAGTCAAATGTTAAAACGGGAGAACAACATGTTATGTATCCTGGTAAGTGGATATTCTTCATATACTCTGTGCACCTCATACAAATGCCTCTGCATTAAATTTATACTCATCTGTCCTTTTCAGTTTCTGTCGCTAACATAATGCCATCATCTCAACCGAAGATGATGATCGCCCCTGTGACAATGATGCCTAAAATGTCAGTTGTTCAATCAGGAGGCTCTGGCATTGCTGCTCAGGGCAGCTCTGATTTAATTTCCAGTTCTAGCACTATTGGAAGCATTAAGCTGAACTCCCCGCAGTTTTCAACTAAACTAATCAATAGTGCTGCAGTAAACTTATTGCAAGGAAAACCCGTTCAAACTATCTCATTACGAAAGGATGGATTGATTTTGCCAAATTCGGATGGACAAACAGGCATTAGTCAGTCTAAAGTCTTAATGCCTGCAGGTGTCTCAGTATCAAGTGCTTCATCAAGCTCTCCTACTCAAGGTTTTATCAACCTAACAATATCAAATGGCCACATACAGCCGACCGGTAAGTCATTCACATTTTTAATTTTTTCTGAATTCATCAATTTTATATGTAATTTTACATCATCAGATTAATTTAAAACTTTACTGAAACTTTGTTGTTCTAGGTTCAAAGATGATACAAGGAAGTCCAAGAATTGAAAGGATAGTGAAGGATGCTTCTGTACTGCCCGACACAAATACAAAAAGCCCAATGCAATCAGTCATTACTACTCCATCTATCAAAAACATTGACAATCCTTCTGATGCAGTATCTGTGGACAAGGTGTCAGATGGTAAAGACTGTGAACAAAAGATTTCAGATGCAAATGAGGTCATAGATATTAAAAGTCTTTTGAAGTCAAGAGCCTCTCCTAATACTACAAGCATTGATTTAAAGATGAGTGAAAATACTATTGACTCTCGTAGTGACTCAATAGGTCAGAAATCTCATAGTGATTCTAATGAAGGAAAAGTTAATACATCGCCTAAAGCAGATAGTTGTCAAGCTCCAGCTTCTCCTATCAATCTGTTTTGTGAAGAGGGGGATGTAAGTACAGAGCATAATTCACCTCTTCAAAAAAATTTATATGTGATCATGATACTTTAATTGTCTGTTTTATTATTCTCTATTGCAGCTTGCCCATTCACCTCCTAATGAGCAGCCTCAACCCAAGTATACCATTACTATGTCTGACAACCCAGATGAGGATATTCAGATACAATTGGTGAACACTGATGGCCCCATCAAAGACAAGGATGCCCCAGCCTCAGAGGACAATTCAAGATCCTCAACAACGAATTCTCAAAAGCCGTTATTGAAGAAAAGCTCTCCTAAGCTTTTGTCAAAGGGGGGATCAACCAAAGGGCAGTCACTTTTAAGGAATCCTGCCGCTGGTTCAACTGTTTCTGGCACAACCACCACTCCCTCGCCAAAGACATCTAAACCCAGCAATAAGGGAGGTGTGAAGTCTATACTGAAACCTCAGGGTGCTAAGAAACCTTATATCAAAACTGAAATGCCTGATCTGGGAACTGATGGTGTGGGAGAATCTATGAGTTCCCCAGGCGATACCAAAGACTCTTTTGACAGTCCCATATCACCCTTAACAACGTCCTCATTTGAAGATTTTGATGTTGTAGCTGCTTTGGAGTGGAAAAATGGAGTAGGTCTTCTGCCTGGAAGTAATCTAAAGGTATTAAAACATCATTCAGATTTTTGATAAATAACTGTAGCAGCCATCATATTTAGTAAATATTGAAAAAACAATTTTACAGTTCCGTATGAATGAGTTTGGGATTATGGAGATGGTGAGCGATGATGATGACAAATCTATTAAAAAGGGCACTGATAAGGAAACAAATTCGGACAGCGAAGGCCTAATGATAGATGAAGGCAGCAACAGCAGCATAGAAGGAAAGCCGGTTCCTGAAATCACAGAGAAGAAATGTACGTTCGTAACCGGTTTGTTTTCGTTTTTTATTTTTATATCTGTGCATATTCCATTGATATTTTACCATTTTTACAGTGTCTTCATCTGATGATGTGTACTGTTGTGAAACGTGTAATGTGTATGGACTAGCATCAGAATTCCTTAGTGAGCGCTTTTGCACTCAAGCTTGTTCGGCTGCATTCACTGTCAAAAAAGCTTGGCAGTACAGGCGGGAGCAGGATTTGCGAGCTTTGAGATTACGTAGGAAGAAACGGCGTCTAGAGCAGCAGAGGCTTGCACGGGAAAAGGCAGAACAAGCAATGCAGAATGAAGATAGCAAGGGATCTCCATCACAATTAATGGCAAAGGTATTCATCTCACTGAAATTTATTTAATATAGAAGACCTGTCTGTCCTGTGCTTTTGAAAATTTCATGATGTCTATTTCTCATGTCCATGAAGGTATTAAAGAAGGTCAAGTCTATTGCTTCTGAGAACACCTCTGATGCTGATGATAGTATGGAAGATCCGGCATCTATGGATTCTCAGTTACCCTTGTCACCGACGTCTACATCCAATTCTTCTGACAAACCAGCTTCTTCCCATCCGATAGATGAAGATGCTGGAAAGGTATACCAATGTTATTTTTGAGTTAATTTTGTATATCTTAGCCAGATTCTTTAAAGAAAATTCTTACAAGATCATCTTAGTGCATAACTGTTTCAAATTTTAAAATGTTAATCATTTTTTGTTTACCTTTTTGCCAGAAGCTTGTTAAACAGAGACCGGCAAGCAACTTCACTTGGTCCAAGTATCTTGATATGGTTAAAGCAAAATCTGCACCTTCTAAGCTTTTTAAAGACCCATTCCCATATGGAAAAAATGGTTTTAAAGTTGGTATGAAGTTGGAGGGGATAGATCCAGAGCGTCCTTCTATCTTCTGTGTTCTTACTGTCGCTGAAGTTAAAGGTAGAAGCACCGTTCAATTCTTCTTTAGTTCTTCTCTTGATGTGTTTCTCAAGTAACCATTATAGGCCTATAATGTGTTTAATTTACTCTGCAGGGTATCGCCTTAAATTACATTTTGATGGCTATCCTGAAAATTATGATTTCTGGGTGAATGCTGATTCACCAGAAATATTTCAGCCAGGCTGGTGTGAAAAGAACATGCGTAAATTGACTCCTCCCAAAGGTCATTCAACATTCAACTGGAATACCTATCTCAAAATGTGTAAATCGACTGCAGCCCCCAAGATTTTATTCAGTAATAAAAGCTCTGCTAGTGTAAGTATCTTATGCATTCCAGTGTGATCTGCCCAGCAGATTCTGTCAGGAATATTTCTCTGTATCTTTTTGTCTTGTCTTGTTGCAGAATGTTTGCCCAAATGGCTTCCGTGTAGGAATGAAATTAGAAGCTGTTGACAAGAAGAATTCATCTTTGGTGTGTGTTGCATCAATTGCTGATATTGTTGATGGTCGATGCCTCATTCACTTTGACTCATGGGATGAAATTTATGACTACTGGGCTGATCCATCCTCTCCATACATTCATCCTGTTGGATGGTGTGAAGAACATGATGTTACCCTAACTCCTCCTAACCGTAAGTCAATTGAGCATAATGTGGCACTTTATTTAGATTTCATGTCTCTCTGTCATCAATATCTTGACTTCTTTTTTACATCTTTTTCAGAGTACAAAGACCCAAGTATGTTTTCATGGGATAAATACCTCAAGGAAACCAAGACATTGCCAGCACCATCAAGAGCATTTAAAGCACGGCCACCAAATGGTTTTAAACGTGGTATGCGCCTTGAAGCAGTTGACAAACGTGTCCCTCATCTCATACGAGTTGCGACTGTTGACGATGTCCATGATCACACTATCCGCATCAGATTTGATGGTTGGCCCGATGAATACAGCTATTGGGTTGATGATGACAGCCCTGACATCCACCCTGCTGGATGGTGCCTTGAAACAAAGCATCCTTTAGAGCCTCCTCTTAGTGAAGAGGATATAAAATGTTTGGCAAGATGTGGCATCCCTGGATGCAGAGGTGAAGGTCATGTTAAAGGTTCGAGGTATACTACCCATATAACACCACAAAACTGTCCATATGCTCCTGAAAATTTACTCAAGGACTCTCACTTACCTGATCGATTAACAAGTAGTAGTGACAATGTGGACTTAGAGGAGTCGTCAACATTGTAAGTTGATATCCATTCTCTAGTAATTACATTATTTTATTTTATTTTCTGTTTCAAGCACGGTTTTTCCTTTTCAGACCTTCTAAGAAAGATCACAAACCTGATGATCGATCGATTAAATGGAAGAGATTACTTCACCACACAGATGAGCAGGAATTTAAAAGGTAATCTGTTTGGGGAAAAAAAAAGAGTGGAAGATACTAATGTGCATACTGCATTATATTGGAGATACTAACATGTTGCTTCTTATTTACAGGCCGAAACTATCGGACGATGACATTGAAGTGAAAAATAAACCGTCTCTTCTTATTAGTATGCAGCAAAAGCTGCAGTCTGAATTAGAACGCTCAGTTGTTGATCCTGGCTATCAGATTGAGACGGGAGCTGGACGGCCTGCTCTTTGGATTAAGCATTCTCAACCTTTACATGAATCCCCAATGGTAAGGGATGCTGTGAATCCTCAGCAGTGGACCATTGAAGATGTTCTTGAATTCTTGTCATCAATACCCTGCCTTGAAGAGTATGGAAGGATATTCAAAGAACAGGTTTGTTTGAACCATTATTTCTGTCTGTCTATTTATGACTTCCAGCTATCCTAAAAAAAAAAAAAAAAAGATGTATTTTGCTTTTGTTCAAGCATATTTACATGCTGTCATCAATTTAATTCTGTTTCTCGTATTTCCAGGATATTGACGGAGAGGCTTTACTTATGCTGACTCAAAGTGAACTTGTAAGCAACATGAAGTTGAAGTTGGGGCATGCTATAAGACTGTATAACTGTATTGTTATCTTACGTCAGAAGTGTCTCTGAGTTAAATGAATTTATTTATTTATTATTATAAATACATATTATGATGCCATTGATCGATCCCAGTATGTTAATGTTACCATTTGACCACAATTTGTACATTTATTTGTAAATGCCTTTACGTATTACTATTATTATAAGCTATTGTAACTCAATAGGATTCTATCTAATGTAGCCTAAGGTAGTGATTTTCTCTATAATTTTTCAAGGTTTCAAAGTTATGTGAATCTTGTTTAGATGGTAATTCTGAATTGTTATTTGTACTTGTTAATCCATGGGAAATTTTCTCAATATTGTCATAACTGTTAAAGATGTAAGTATGAATTCACTCAGCGCTGATAGGACTCTTGAATCATAGTGCCTGAATAAAGCCTACTACTATTGTGATACAGAACCCATTTTTCTTCATTCTTAATTAACACTTCCCTAAAAAATAAACGTTGAACGAACAATACACTCTTGAGGAGAGTCACAGACTAACACCTATGCCTTAAAGAGCCGTTCCGTCTTCCATACAATAATCACGTAACATCGTGTACACTAGCGCTATCTCCCGACGGCTGGTGACACTCGCGGCAGGTGCAGACGGAAGGCGGGAAAAGACAGTCTGCGAGTTTTCAACCAGGCTCTCAGCTGAGTTATTGTTGTCGATCTTGCTGATTCTTTGTGTCTTTATCAGTCTTTACTCGATTGCCGGATAAATATGTCTCAAAAGTCGATTACGTAAGTGACATTGTCTTTCAATTTTGCTACTTTGTGTTAGCAGTGCTTATACTTTGCGCAGGTATTGCATGTGGCGTAGTAGTAATGAATGCAAATAACCTACAATTCAAAATACTCGATTAAGTTCAAGAAACACGCCACACTCTTAAGTCATGTGGTAACGATTCAATTATAGTATTTTTTTTTCTGTTTTAGGTCTTTCTTCACGCGTCAACCATTACAGAAAAAGGAAAATATCATTCATCCCAAGGAAGAGAAGTGGTAGGTTCTTGGAGTCTTCGTTTTCCTTTTCCTTCTGTTTTCACAGCATTCTAACAATGCTTGTAGTACGAAGAAAAGTGACACTACTGAAGCATTATGTGAGAAAAATTGCACCCGTTGTGTATCCCATCAGTAGGACTCAAACATCATTGAGCAATTCCTCAGTTCTTCATCGACAATTGAGAATTAACAGTGATTTGCCAAAGCCTCATCACCATTCCTTACCTCTTCAAATTTTGTCCCTGGCTTATAGCAGCAAAGGTGATGGCAGTGCACCAGAGAAGAGCGTTCCTAATTTAGAAGATTCTCCTATCAAAGGGAATAAACGTCGAAGGAAGCGAGCACTTAGTGATAGTGATGATGACAGGTAACAGTTTCTGTATTGCTGCGCATGATGTTCTGTGTTTAGGTGCTCAGAAGTTCTACATTTTTTTTGTCTCTGTCAATTTATTCAGCCAAACCACTAACACTAAAGAGGTGCCAACGAGTGCAGTGAAAGATGAAGAGACCAGTTCTGATGTGAAAGTGTCAGATAAGTCAAGTAGGCAATCTGCTTCACCTGAAAAGAAAGTAATGAAGAAAATTACAGGTATGTCTTTGCTTTAAATAGGTACTTACGTAGATAGAAACACAAGTCTATGAATACCTGGTGTTTGATGTCTACATTCCACAATTAGATTCCACAATTAGCACAGGGAATAACTTAGGGCTTCATATTCTCCTTCATTCATATTGCATAGGGAGGGGTTCCAATTTTCAAAAGGGTTATATTAGCCGTTTTGACTGCCATTTAATTTTTCCAGCACCAATAACTAAAGATCCAGACATAGATCGCACCAAACTTCATCCAGCAATTGCTAAAATATTGAAAAGTGCTAATAATACTGATGCATCCAATGAAGGTGACAAGGCAACTAAATCAGAGGCACCCATGGAGTGTGAAGACAGTCAAGAAGGGTTTACTTTGAAAATGGAAGTGTCTGACAGTGAAGATGGAGAAGCAGCAGTTAAAACAGAACCCGTAAAATTGAAAAAGCCATCTCCTGTTAAGAAAGAAAAGTCCCAGAGCCCTAAAACTCCCAAGGCAACCAAGCAGAAATCGCCTAGAGTATCTAAAGGAGGAAAAAAGGATAGCACACCTAAAAATAATGGCAAAGCACCAGAGAAATCTCCTAAAACAACACCGAAGGGATCCGTCCACACCTTTTTTAGTGAGTCTCTCTTTACATTTGGCGTTTTTGGATTTGAAGTACAGGAATTCTCTAAATCAATTTAATTATTATTCTTTTTAATTGATAGCCTCAAACTCCAAGAAAGATAGTGATGCTAAGGATTTGAAGGACTCCAACGATTCTGAACAGTCACCGGTTTCATCTGAGCCCAAAGTGGAAACAAAGAAACCCTCTGCAACATTATTGTCTGCTAAAACTGCAGGTCCAGAATCTGCATTCAACCCAGCCTCAGGAACATCGTACCATCCAGTAGATGATGCTTGCTGGAAACAAGGAGAAAAGTAAGACTACTGAAATCGTCATTTGTTCTTTATAAAAATTTCTTAGTGTATTAAGCTATTGTTTTCCCATTTAGAATTCCATACATGGCATTGGCTAAAACTATGGAAGCCATTGAAAGTGTCAGTGCTCGTCTGAAAATCATCGAAATATTGTCAAACTACTTCCGTTCTGTGATTGTTTTGACCCCGGAAGATCTCCTACCCTCTGTTTATTTGTGTCTTAACAAGCTTGCTCCAGCCTATGAAGGTAAATATAATGATTTTTTCAGTGTCTATATCTGTTTGTTGAAATGACCATGACTCACTTTTAACCATGGGTGCAGGTGTCGAATTGGGAATAGCTGACCAATTTCTAATGAAAGCTATAGCACAAACCACTGGGAGAACACTTGCCCAAATTAAAGCAGATGCACAAGAAACGGGAGATCTAGGAATTGTTGCTGAAAGGAGCAAGAGTACCCAGCGTATGATGTTTCAGCCAGCTAAATTAACTGTTAGGGGAGTTTTTGATAAGCTAAAAGATATTGCTCTTATGGCAGGAAAAGAGGTAGGGAATTACAGTATTTTGATTTTAACTTTTATAATTTACTGGATAAATAACTACAAACTAAATTGCCTTTGTGCCCTAGTCTCAAAGCAAGAAAGTCGACAAAGTACAGGCCATGTTTGTTGCATGCCGGCAAGTGGAAGCACGCTTTCTGATTCGTTCCCTTGCTGGAAAGCTCCGTATCGGTCTTGCTGAGCAATCTGTATTACAGGTAATTATGCTCTTAAGTCTCTTGTGTTTCGTATGCTTGCATCTATCTATATGTGATGTGAACATGCATTTTATTTGCAGGCCCTTGCTCAAGCTTGCACTATGACACCCCCTGGTCAATGCTTCCCTCCAGATGTAATAAATGCCTGCAAAGGAATGAGTACTGAAAGTTTTAAAAGTGCGGTGAATGATCAAGCTTTAATTTTAAAGACCACTTATTGGTAAATATTAAAGCCCTTAACTGCCTGAAAATATTTTTGTTTTTAAAGCTTTATTTTACTTGTCTTATTATGTGTGTTTTTTTTTTTTTTTACAGTGAGTGTCCAAACTACGACAAAATTATTCCTGTATTGCTGAAGGGTGGTATAGCAAGTTTACCGGAACATTGTCACTTGACACCTGGAATACCTCTACAGCCAATGTTGGCTCACCCCACTAAAGGAGTCCAGGAAGTTCTCACAAGGTTTGATGGTCTGAAGTTCACATGTGAATGGAAGTACGATGGCGAGAGAGCTCAGGTAATTTTTATATAATGCCAGTACCAGACAGACAAGAAAGAAATGTAAAGTATGTAATTTTAATTTTTTAAATTTATTTTGTTTCAGATTCATATGGATGAGGATGGGAAAGTCTCAATATACAGTCGTAACCAAGAAAACAATACCTCCAAATATCCAGATATTATATCTAGATTGGCAACCAGAAAATGTTTTAGTGATAATGTTAAGTCCTTTGTGCTGGATTCAGAGGCAGTAGCGTTTGATAAGGAAAAGAAACAGATTCTGCCATTCCAGATTCTTAGCACTAGAAAACGAAAGGTAACATTTTATTGATTTTATTCTGCATTTGTATTCCTTTTTAAAAAAAATATCATATTACTATCCTGCATTTTATGTTGCAGGATGCCAATGAAGAGGATATTAAGGTCCATGTGTGTATCTTCATGTTTGACTTGTTGTATTTCAATGGTGAACCATTGGTGAAGAAGCCACTTCAGGAGCGTAGAAGATTACTACATGAAAATTTCAAGGAGGTGGATGAAGAGTTCCGCTTTGCCTCAAGTGTAGATGTTACAACGATGGAGGAGGTTCAAGAGTATCTTGAGGAATCAGTGAAAGGTTGTAATTCAGAAACTTAAAATCTTTGCTTGTAAGTAATTTGGGGAAAAAACAATTTTGCATTGAAATTTTCTATTTTGTGTATTAGGTAACTGTGAGGGCCTCATGGTGAAGACATTGGAGGAAGAAGCAACCTATGAAATTGCAAAGCGGTCTAGGAATTGGTTAAAGCTCAAGAAAGATTACCTTGAAGGGTGTGGTGACACTTTAGATGTTGTTGTCATTGGAGGCTACCTAGGTCGTGGGAAACGCACAGGAACATATGGTGGTTTCCTTCTTGCATGTTATGACTCAGAGAATGAAGAGTATCAAAGTATCTGCAAGGTACGCACATGACTGGTAGTCTCTTTTACTGTTTTCTTACAGCAAGAAATTAACATTCAACTTGTTACAGATTGGTACTGGATTCAGTGACGAGTCTTTAGCAGAGCATGCAGAATTTTTCAAGAAGCATGTAATAAACAAGGCTCGACCATACTACAGATATGATAGCAACCATGAACCTGACCACTGGTTTGATGCTGTTCAAGTCTGGGAAATTAAATGTGCAGATCTCTCTCTTTCACCAGCACATAGAGCTGCTATTGGTATTGTAAGCACCATTATTTTAAAATTCTCTTCCTTGAGATGTCAAGGCTTGATGGAGGTTGAAGAGTACTGTGAACTGTGCCCTCCTATAATATTTGCTTTTCTCAGGTGGATCCTGAAAAGGGTATCTCTCTCCGATTCCCTCGGTTCTTGAGAGTGCGGGAAGACAAATCTGTTGAAAATGCAACTTCAGCAAGACAGGTATGGATCTTGATTTAAATCTGTAATTCTGTGTTACAATCAAATCTATCACAAGCACAGGATCTGAAAAGCTTTGTGTTTTCCCATCAGGTTGCAGATTTGTACTTAAATCAAGATCAAATTAAAAACCAAACCACGGCTAAAGAAGTCGATGAAGAGGACTTTTACTGAAGAGATATTTCTTTGTACAAACTTTGTATCTGCAGCACCTATTCCTGTGTTTTATAAATGATTTTTAGGAATGAATTTTTACCATACAAGAGATTATGCAATTACCTAACTTATTAAATTTTCCTTATGATAATTCAAACCTTTGACTTTATTTATTTTCATGCTTTGTGTGCACACTATCACTCTTTTGTACTTTTGTCTTTAATCTTAGATTTAGATGAATGATCCTTGCTGGCCTTTCTTGGGACAGCTACTGGGGACTCTGTGCTAGAAGTATTCACCGTAGACTTTGTTTTACTCTCAGAGGGTGCTTGGTGCATGGAAGTGCAAATGTCTCCTGATTCTTTCAGATCGTTCTTGACCACTTCACTTCTATTTATTTTGGGTTCTGCTCCATCCAACACCTCTAACTTTCCATCATGTTGAAGATTCTTGGAGATAGTGCTTTTTTCTGCATTTGTGAGAGATTGCTCATCTTTAACTATTTTGCTTACACTATTTTTGTTATGGACTCCTTTAGCTTCTTGTCCAGTCTCAAGGGTCTGTTTATTATGAGCTACTGAACTTTTAGTAGGGTTGATTGTGGTTTCTTCTGCCGCAGCACTCTGTTCTTGGGCTGAAGCCAAAAGAGGATCTACTTCTTCCTGAATAAACATTTCTGTCATCTTTTCAACCACAATAGCATCATGCTGGCTGAGCAGTTTAGGATCACACTTGTAGTCCGAAAATTCAGGTCTCTTCTGAAGCTGTTTCCACACCTTTTCCCTTGTCAGCCCGAGAGGGGCCTGCAGTAAATTCGACCAATCAGGAGACCACGAACCGGCCAGGTACTGAAATAGTCATATGTAAATAAGATAACAATAAGTAGTTAGATTCTTATATGCCATGTTAAAGTTTACGGCACTACCAATCTCATTGGAAGACTACCTGGTCAAACTGGCGGTTTCCAATATGAAACATGGTATGAAGCAGTGGGCGACAGGGAATCACCAGGTAATCTCCAACACGCCCAATCGCTGACAAGGTCCACGAAGCATTCTGTTGCATGTATTGGTACATGACCTGAAGTCATGTATGCATCATGTTACATATCAAAACAAGATGAAAGCTAACATGTTTCTAAGTAATGGATTCGTTACTTTTAAAGCTTGTCTCCCGTCACTTGTTAAAAGGATTTTTGAGACGAGCAGCTCAGCCGTCGGCAATGATTCCTCTACAGCCCGACAGTCCCAGGATTCATCTTCGGTACTGGAGCCGGAACATGAGAGGCCGTTACTCAACTCTGCTGATGCGGCGACACGCGCAGTGTATTGTTCGCGGCACTTACTGCTCGTGCACGGCGCGCAGGAACTCCTGTACCGCGGGCCGCAGGGAGTCGTCCTCGTCGATGCGACACAAGGCCTCGGCCAGCTGACCGGCCGCGGCCGCCGCGTGGACCCCGTGGCCGTGGCCGTGACCGTGGCCCGGCTGGTCGGCGGCGCTGGCGGCGCGCACCAGGGCCTCGTACAGGCCGGCCAGCGCCACCTGCAGCAGCGGGGAGCCCCCCACGGGGCGCACGTCGGCGGGCAGCAGGTCGCCGACGGCCGCGGTGGTCTTCCTCAGCCAAGGGGGCAGGCAGGGCGCGAGCTGGGCGAGGCACGTCAGCGCCAGCGGCACCAGGTCACGCGTGGACGCGCCGGCCTGGAAGAGCACCAGAGGGCAGCAGGGTGGGGTGAGACTGAGGCCCCCCCCCCCCCCCCCCCCGGGGAGGGCGCGGCGGGCGAACCCCGCCTGCGTTCTCAGCCCCTGACCTGGGCGGAGGCGATGATGGTGGCGACGGTGGCCTTGAGCAGGGGCTGCAGAGGCGTGATAAAGGCGTCCATCCAGGGGGGCCGCTGCAGGTTCCACACCTGGCGACGGTCGAAGGCGCCTCCCCACTCCTTGCCCGCCTCCTGGCTCCGCGTGGCCTGCGTCTCCAGGGCGGGCAGCAGCGCCACGGACAGCGCCTTGGTCCCGCCCACGCACGCCAGCACGTGCACCAGGGCCTTCTCCACCTGGGCGGGCGCGGCCTGCGGGGCGGCGGCCTGCGCACCCGCCGAGGAGCCGGCCGGCTGCGCGTCCTGCGGGCTGTTTCGGGCGCAGTCGCCCCGGCAGAGGAAACGGCCGCAGCCCGCCTCCGTCGGCGCCGCGGTTGCCGCCGACGCCGGCCCTGCGGAGGAGGCCGCGGGGCCAACCTCGGCGCCCACGGGGTCCTCCTGGCAGATGAGGCGCCGCAGCAGCAGCGTCGCGACGCGGCAGTTGCGCATCATGAGCACCTGCGGGGCGGGTGGAGCCGGATCCGGTGAACGGAACAGGACGCGGCCGTCGGCCGGAAGTGGAGGTCCTCACCCGCAGCAGGAGCGCCCACGAGGGCTGCGGCTGGGCCACCAGCACCGTCAGCTCGAGGGAGATGGCCGCGCCGTCCTCCAGCTCCAGGTAGGAGCCGGGCCGGCCGCGGAGGTACTGCGGGGACACGAGCTGCACCCAGGGGGCGGGGCCGGCCGCGGGGCCGGGCGTGAGGGCGGACGGCGCGCACAGACCCCTCCTCATGGCGCGCAGCAGCGCGTCCAGCGGGCAGCCCCGCAGCAGCAGCGTCGTCAGCAGCTCGTGGCACTTGGCGTGCACGTCGCGGATGATCTTGGACCGCTGCGCGCGCAGAAAGCAGAGCGTACAGGAGCGCCGCGCCGCGCCGCCGGCACTCGCGTCCGACCCGGAACCTCCTCACCTGCGTGAAGCCCACCAGCTCGGCGGCGTCCGCGCACACGGAGACGGCCAGCTCGCGCGTGCAGAGCAGCATGTTGACGAGGTCCGTCACGAGCAGAGGCGCGCGCCGGGCGCTCGGCTCGGCCGCGGCGTACCTCGCCACCAGGATGGTCAGGGACTCGTTGAGCATGCCCGCGAACACGCGCTGCGCCGTGCGGGGGGGCACTGTGTTCCACAGGTCGGTGCGCGTGCCTGGAACACGGGGGTGTTAAGCGTGTGGGACTGCCGTGGGGAGGGCGGCGCGAGGGGAGGGAGCGCGGCGCGGCGCACCTTGCATGTACAGCCACCACATCTGCACCGTGACGGAGCCACGCTCGCCCTCGAAGAAGGGCCACGTGTTCTCCCAGTGCAGGGAGTCTGCGTCCTGCAGCACGTACAGGGACAGCAGGCGGCAGTGCAGGTCGAGGAGCCGCTCGGCCAGCGCCTCGGCCATCGAGTGGAACTGCTTCTGGCTGGCGTGCAGCGACAGGCTGGAACGGATGCGAGCGCGGTTACTCCCGTCGCCGAGGCTGGCGTGGGCCGTCGGCCACGTCCGCGTTCTCTGCGAGCCGCACGCACCCCTCCTGGCGCGCCTTCACCAGCAGCTGGTGGTAGCACCACAGGCAGGATCGCAGGAGCGCCGCCGCCCCCAAGGTCGCCGCCAGGACCGTGAGGTCCGCGTGGTCCAGCGCCTCCTGCGACAGGGCGTGCAGGTGCTCCAGGATCTGCTCCCCCGACTCGGCGGCCAGCTGCACGAACTCCTTGGGCGCGCTGGTCTTGGCCACGCCGCCGCAGCCGCGCTCCAGCGACGGGTCGGAGGCGGCCACCTCCTGTCCAGCCGAGTCCTGCTCCAGGATGCCGGACGGCTTGCGGAAGGCGGCCTGGTACTCCTCCTCCCACCACAGGACCAGTTTGTACGCAGAGAACGACGCGTAGTGGGGGAAGTCCAGCAGGCCGCCGACCACGCCGGAGCACAGCGTTTCATGCA
Source organism: Megalurothrips usitatus (assembly GCA_026979955.1). Classification (NCBI taxonomy): domain Eukaryota; kingdom Metazoa; phylum Arthropoda; class Insecta; order Thysanoptera; family Thripidae; genus Megalurothrips; species Megalurothrips usitatus. The sequence goes on from CM049593.1 coordinate 15,513,299, forward strand.
GGACCGTTTGGTGTTGCTGGCGGAGGTTTTCGATCATGAAGTGCGTTCGACCATGGCTGTTCCTAACAGACGATGGTGTGGGCGTACCTGATAGTAAGCCATGTCCCTCTGAAGCAGAATTCGGACCCGGTCCATCAGATTACCCTCTTCCATTACCTCCATGGTTGTCTTAAATGAAAAAGATAACAAACTTTAAAAACTTTTAAAACAATGTATGTGTAATAAAAGATACAAAAAACTTCAAGCAGTACAATACTATCGTAATCCCCCCCTTTATTTTTGAGTGTGTGGGGATATAATGTGCAAGAGTCCAATTGTGTCCTACTGTGCCAGCAAAAAAAAAAAAAAAAGGGTTTGGTGGTCAAAGTACAGAGGTGGAATTAACACAACACTAGAAGGTGCAACTACTGTGTAAAAATGTAATTTACAATTTATTTAATATCTTGTGTTGACAATTACAGATACTTGGAATATTAAAATCTATTGAGTCGAGTCATTACTCTGGAGATACCTTTCTTAATGCAGACGATGACTTGCACAACAGAAATGGTGGAAATCCTAACACGTCACAATCCAGGTAACTTAATAGAGGGACAAGAAAGACACTGTTTTAAAAAAGACAACAAGGGCAGTTCAGGCAAAACATTTCTGTGCACAAGCATGAAAAATATAAATGGCAGATCACAGATACATCTAAATACAGTTCTTTTAAGTGAGACAAAAGAATATCTCTGAATAACACTAATTCTTTGGAGCTCTGCTGTAACTACATTGTTGAAAATCTACAGGTTTCTTAATAATTTTAGATATTTCATCACTTAAAAGTTCATGTAGATGAACACCATCATGGCGATAAACCCATGCACCATTTAAGAAATCATAACGTTTTGGTCCACTGGTAGGAGAGGAAAGCCAAATTTGTTCATTTGGAGTTTGTCGGTTGATGACATAAGTTCCATAAGGTTCACCAAATTGTACTGTTAACACACCATCCTGTAAATGAAGGAAGGGACAGTTCATAACTGAAACATGATGAATATAATATAATTTTCACAACCTGTAAGATTGAATATGAACTGCTGCTGAATGCAAATTCTTGCTTACACTGTAATTGACATCTGTTCCTTCAAGATGATCAGCTTCCTCGACCAGTTCTTCAAAGAGATCCGTTAGTGACTCGAGGGTTTGATCACACACCTCTTCAAATGTTGCTTTGTTTGGAAAACTGATAAGAACACACAAGATTTACTCACATAACCTAAAAATGAATCCCAGAAATAACTATAGAACACTGGAAGAGTGTTGTCAAGCGCACCTAGAGTAATGAGCGAGATGTTTAATCGAATTCAAGTTTGTGGGGATCGTCGGAGCTGCTGGAGCTTCTAACCTCCGAACTGAGCGTGATATTCTATTCGCATACGACATACGAGGCACGGATGGTGCGGGTCGAAAACCATTTCTGACAAGTAGTCTACGGAGCATGACAATATCGCCAGGTATGCAGGTAAATGGTAAACACTTTCCGTAAAAAACGCTAAGTCTGACTTCGATTGCTGTGCTCGCCGTCCTTAGCAACGGTCAAGTTGGCCACTAGCCAAATTCGTTTAGGCAAGCTTAGTTCCACAGGACCTTTGGTAGCATTTTGAGCGCTCGTGAAAGTCCTAAATGTGATCTAGTCGGTGGGTTCCACCGACGTGAGTTTAACGTAAAGTAAGGAAATCTTTTCAATTTCATCGGTTGGTATCGTTCACCAAAAATTTTCCATATTTTTTTACTACCAAATTTGTCATAGTTCCTGGTGGCTGTGCTAATCAAAAAAGTCGGGGGGAAAACATGTTTCCTTCAAGCACCCAATTAAAACACTGGACTTTTAGTAGCGAGCCAGAATTACAAAAATACCGGGAAGAGTCAAATGCAAAATTTATCGCTAAACATGGTGTCAGTGTGCCGGTACGAATGTCTAGATATCTCTGTGACCATAACCTCAACCTTTCTTGTGTTCACAACAGTACTCAATACTATTTTCTTTTCTCTTAAAATGGACCATGTCTCAGTTTCGGTCAACCGAATGTCAAATAATTACTCGCATTTGAAATTTACCAAGTGTATTTTGTGGTGAATTCATTAGAAATAGATAGGAAACCATTAAAAAGCAAGTAGTAAAATGTACCTACCTCTCCTAAACACCACTCAGGCAGCACTCCAGTGAAATCTGATTTTGTCCAAAAATAGAAGAATGAGCTCTTATTTGTTGTCGAGTTATCCTGAACTAGTGTTTTGTGAACAATCATATGATAGTGCTATATCTTGTTGCAGCCAGAAGAAGTTCCAGAGATTTTTTTATCGCCAGCCGAAGAAAGAATTTTAGTACACAGCTATGAGTCCCATTTGCGTGAATTTTGCAAGCGCTTCACACCTGCTATGCCTCGGGCTGTCTTAGGAACTGCATTTCACTACTTCAAGAGATTTTACGTGTACAATTCTGTCATGGATTATCACCCCAAGGAAATATTGTATGTCACCTGCCTAAGGGCATTATTTTGAGTTTATCTTGTATTGTACTATACTTTTAAGATCCTTCTCCTTGTCTGCTTTAGAGTAACCTGTGTTTATCTAGCTTCCAAAGTGGAAGAATTCAATGTCTCAATTTCTCAGTTTGTTGCCAATGTTAAGGGTGACCGCGAGAAAGCGACAGATATAATTTTGAACAATGAATTGTTGTTGATGCAGAGGTTACAGTATCATCTTACTGTGCACAACCCTTATAGACCTGTTGAAGGTCTATTAATTGATATAAAAGTAAGATAATGGTAAACATTTCATAAATTGATGCGCTTCAAATGTTTTTTTCTAATTGTTAAAACTTTTCAGACTCGTGCTCTCTTAAATGATCCAGAACGGTTGAGGCCAGCCATTGATGATTTTCTTGAGCGCAGCTATATGACAGATGTTTGTCTGTTATTCCCACCTTCTCAAATAGCTCTGGCAGCTGTTCTCCAGTCTGCTAGTAGTAACAGGGAGAACCTTGATTCATATGTTACGGGAACTCTCCTTGGCACCCCAGGTGCCGAAAGGTTACCTGGTTTAATTGATGCTGTGAGAAGTATGTGTTGCTGATTGCAAGGAATTAACTTTTAATTGCCTTGTGTTTATCAAATTTTTGTTAATTGTAATTACTTTCAGATATTCGAATGATTGTGAAAGCATCTGAGCCTGTTAATAGAGAAATATTTGCAGCCCTTAATAAGAAGCTGGAAAAATGTCGAAATCAGGAGAATAATCCTGATAGTGCCATGTAAGTTGTAATTCGTGGGATTCCCTATGTACTGTTAGAGATACTGTAACTATTTCTCATATATTTCCTGCCTTTCTAGATACAAAAAACGTATGCAAGAATTACTAGATGATGATGATGAGAGAGAAGCTCGTAAGTATGAAAAGATTGCTCTGCAACAGAAGACGTCAGAAGATCAGCTTGTTGGTATTACCAGGGTTCTTTCTCCTAGTGCTTCATAAAAGAGTATAATATATTGCGTCAACCTGTACTTGCTACTAAAGACTGCTGTTCCATTCAACATTTTATTTTTTGTCTTTTTTGACTTTAAAAATTCAAATGTGTTAAGTGCCTTTGATCCTATGGGTATTTCCCTGCAAGTTTTTGGGTGTTACATTGTATTTCGCTACCAGGGGACAGAATTTCACCAAAGACAGGATGTAGCATGGCTGAGCTACTTTCATTAGCATATGTTGTATCTTTACTTCATGAATCAGCCAATTGTTTTTTTTTTTTTTTTTTTTGTTATGGGTTGTTGTTTTGACTTAAAAGTTGTATTTGTCTCCCATGTTAAATTTTACACCTTGTTTGGCGTGATAGGATTCCCTCAGTACTAGTTCCAAAACTGGAAGCCATGGTTCTCCTGCAAGTTTGACATGGTGTAGACAGAAAGAAAAATGTAAAGTCCGTTTTGTACATTATTTTGTTAATAAATATCTCAAATTATTCTGAAATGAATCTAAAACATGTTTTGTATTTTTTCCCACATGTGCACCCCTACTTTAAGAAAAGAGGAGAGTAAAGTGAGGTATTATGAAATAAAGCCAATCTATTTACAATCATATCATTTACCTAAAAAATACAGGTACATAAATAATCTAAAGTCTTCTGATCCATGGTCGAAATTTCCCAAACTAAATTATCATTCCCCGCACCATTGCAATTATGTTTTCGCAATTCAGGAACTTTGCAGGGAGGGGATTATTACTAGTTAGAATGCATATCTCAAGGTAACAACTTGCTTTCTTTACAACAACAGCAGCAATGAATACATAACTGTCAGATAATAAGAAACAACTTTGCAAAGGGAAAAAAAGTTTGGGAACAAAAAAAATATAGCGTAATGACATATATTAGACCAGAAGAATCAAACCGTGTCTCATTATCACTAATCATAAGGTGAAAAAAAAATGAGAGAGAATCAGCAAATAACAGAAAAGATTACACATGACAGAACATCATTAATTCCTCCCCACCCTGCCTCTGCTTAATTTTGAGCTCATAAGTATGAAACTTTGGCTATTATCAACAAGGGAAAAAAAATATGGAAAAATAAAGGAATTAATCAAATAACATGGGAAAATTGTGATATTATTGGTTGGAATGATGACTTGGTGTTAGTCCTCCACCAGTGTGCTCTGGACTGTGTTTCTGTTTTTTCCTCTTCTTTTCCTTCTTTCTCTTCTTTCTTTTTTCTTCATCATCATGTCTCTTCTTTTTGTTGTGTTTCTTCTCATGAGCGTCTGTTCCTATATCCGTGGACCCAGCCACCTCTCCACCACCAGCTGATTCTCCTGCTTTATGTTTGTGCTTCTTGTGTTTGTTCTTGTGCTTTTTCTGGGGAGCTTGATTAACATACCGATACTGTTCTGGCAGCTAGAAATAAACAGAGTTAACATCACACAATGCCTGATGAAATGACAAAAGATGAATCAGCATCAGGAAACATACCGGACCAGGGTGCAGTCGAAATCCAGCTAATTGTACACTTGTAAGAGGTAACAGTTCCTTTCCTCCTATAGGGGGTTTATCGATTACAGATCTTAAAGAGCTGAAAAGGGTACAAAGGATGTGTTATATGCATGTCTTGACATATACATGAGAAAGCAAGGTTAATAATATTTCAAGACAAAATAGATCACATTGTTACCTATTATCGGCATGACCCGGATTATCTATTGTACCGGGGAGATTAGGTAAAAAGGAAGAAAGCTGTTCCTTGACCTTTTTTCCACTAAATTTGCTGTATGAATGTTCTAGACCATAATATGCCATTAAATTTGTGGCACCAGTCAATTCACTTTCGCCTGCAAAGTAATGAAAAAATCCACTTTAAACAGAGTTATATAACTGCATTATCACAAAATCACAAACAAAATCTAACACAGTTCAATCACTAAAATCTGCAAGTTCGTAATTCAAATATTTCAATGCAAGCGAGCGAGAACTTCCACCGACTCTCTAGATTCTTAATTACAATGCTGGAGAGAACCTTATTTTAATTGGAATATAGCCGCCATAGTAATAACTTAAAACTCTATTGGAAAGTTCATTTCATCTACCGATTAAGTGAAGAGAAAGTGTGAGCATTTCATACAACACATAGGCTACTGTTTCTTGAGTGGATAGGTTGACTCAACATAGAAATATCATACTGGGGACCAGAGAAACAATTATAAAGCCGTAAATATATATGAATTAATTAATTACAAATATTACTAGTCAGGGGATTTATTCATAGATGGAATGAATGTCACTACCTGGAGGTTCCTTCATCAAATAAAATGGTCCATGATGAACTATGGAGGGGTTTTTCCCGAGAGATATTGTAGTTTTCAACGTTCCTGTGGAATCTTGACGGGACACTACTGGAGACCGTGCGCCTCGCGGCGAAGACTTAGGTGAATATTGCTCCATTTTGCGGTACTGATCACCCATCATCATCATAATCCCTCATCGTCGTACAACATCAATGTTTTGCTTTTCCTTGCTCTGGTTTTCGGGCAGAAGAAAAGAGAGAGACGAGTAGGATCGATCTCGAGTTATGATATATCGGCTTCCTTCGAGGTCACTCGATACGGCGGCAGATACGAAAATGCGAAAGTACCAGATTGTGGCAGAGTGGGTCAAGTGGAAACAAGTTCGATTGTGGCTTTGATATCTAAAGTTTGTGCAGAGGAAAATGATTATTTTAAATTTCTGCTTATGAAAATGCCCAACTGTCCGAAAATTTATTTCGAAGCATCGGCCGCACGTGTTGGATTCCAATATTCCCAGTAATCATGGCGTCAATCCTCATTCAAAATTTCGCGCTCTTCGCTACTTATCTGGCGTAATTTTATTATATTCTTTCAGAGACTCTATTTTCAAGATATAAAGAAATAAAAGGAAACGATTTGAAAAAATATCAATTTAAAAATCATATTCGTTTACATTTTGATCACATTCGTGCTATGTTTCAAGAAAAAATAAGAAGGCACGCGCTTTGGGTTGGAGAGTATGTTGCCATGCGCGTTTGGGTTGTGTGCACAGACGGAATTACTTTGGTTAACCCTATTTTCTGAGCAGTCGTTCGTTTCGTTGACGCATGAATGTCGTTAGTTATGTTGTTAAATATTAGAAGATGACTGTTATTGTTGCATAATCATTCTGTCAAGATGTCTGAGACCGTGTTTAAAGGTAAATATCTTTCTATCCCTTTTGAAATTCATGAAATTTCGACTTTCTGCAGGTAACGACTGGCTGGTGCTTTATATGGTTTGGAGAGAAGGTTGTTGGCGATAAGAAATTCGCTGAGAACTTGTTCGTCAGGAAGAACCTCTATTTATTGTGTCCAGTTTGGTGTTTCAGTACCTTTGGATCCACTTAGTTGCCTTCAAACATCATGTAAAATGATGTAAAATCAGTTCGCTGTGAAATAGTTGCGCTTCCGATCATCAGGCTGTTGGAAATGCTTATTTATCTAGATGCGTCTTCATTAATCTCGGTTTATTCGGTTTGTGATGGGGTACGTTTTTGGGCGGTATTCGAACAGATATGCATGGTTTTTACCATTAACTTCGATCTTCAAGTCTGTACTCCTCATTGATTGCCATTCTTGAGTCTGATGCTTTGTTTACTGATAGCTGTCCACTCGCGTCTACGTGTGTTGTGCACGATTTTCTTCCCCAATTGGTTTGGGAAGTTATTTTACTGTGATGAATGTGTGGAGGCTGATTGAACTACAGCTTCTAAGGTCTTGGTTAGTTTTGTCCAAAATCACCTAGTCAAGAGGGCATTCGGGTGCTGACCATTGTGTCATGCCCTTGTCTGCTGTTTGTGGATGTGTCTTGTCAACTTAGTTATTTTATGACCTCTTCCTTTGTTGCAGCCCCCAGAGCTTTCAAGAAAAGCCCCAAGAGTGATGATGAAGATGTAAGTTGTAGTGTTTTATTTGTTTAGTGTGGTCTCTCTGATACAGCTGTGCTTGTGACTATAAGATGGTGCTAATATTATTCTGTTCTTAATTAGGTCTATGCTACAAGCCCAAAAAGGCCTCGAACTTCAGAGGATTTCTACCTATTCTGCAAATACATCCTTGAGTATGAGGATTATGAGAACCAGAAAGTACAAGATGTGAGTGTTGGTACAGTTTTTAGTGAAGCTGCTGGTACAGTGTCTTTGATTTGGTTAGGGTGGGATTTAGATTTACTATGCAGCATGAAGCTTGCATTATGTTTTTGCTTGAATTGTGTTTTAAACTATGATTTCTTTGTGGTTTCAGGAATTACGAGAAAAGGCTAGTAGTCCTATAGGAAGCACTGGTAGTGGAGCTGATAGCATTAAGTCGGAGTCAACATCCAGCACTCAAGATGATCGCAAAAGTTCAGATGATGCTGGCACATCGGGTAAGTCAAATCTCAAGACAACAGCTCATCACATCTGTTTTCATTCCAAATTTCCAGTAATCATGATCTGTTATTTTCAGATGATGATTCCTATGATGTGATTACCTGTTACTGCGCCAAACCTTTTGCTGGAAGAGCAATGATCGAGTGTAATGAGTGCTTGACTTGGATTCACTTATCGTGTGCTAAGATTAAGAAGAGTAACATACCTGAGATTTTCATTTGTGTTAAGTGTACAAATAAACAAAAGAAGACATCAGAGGAGTCATCACACCTCAGTTACAGATCAAAGAAGCGGTTAACAGTATGAAGGTCTTCAGGAACTTTGTGATGTGGCATAAATGTGTGATTGACTAGATTTATTTGATTGTTCAGATACATATATATATATATTGAAAAGACTTGTATATGTATATATTTGTATGGCTAATCACAGCCTTACCAACACATTTTCTATGAATGAACTTGAATCCTTGTGTGTAATTGTGTGCTTGTTGTGTTTCTTTTTTCTTTCTATTTAGATGATATAATGCAGTTCATCGTGCAATTGCTATTGCCCACTCACTGTGTCTTATTAAAGCTCTGGTCTATGTTTTCTAAACTTGACTCTGAAGTTAAATTTTTTCTGGTTTAGCATCATTTATATATAAGGAAGTCATTTCGTATATCCTTCTGATGGTTCTGCTTTTACTTTTATCCTCCTTACTCCAGGGATTTGACAGCAATTACTTTAATACTACAGTACTCTATAAATTTTGTATTAATTATTCCTTAAATTTTATACTTGTTAAAGTTTACTTAATAGAACATGGATCATAAGATTATGCTGATGTAGGAAGTGACTGACAAATGTTACCAAACCTTAGGTAAGAATACTAGCTGCTAATGTGTCCTGCATTTCATGCACAACCCAATTCTTTCAAAGGAATTGAGTGTTGTAGTGAACTCATGGTTGGTGACTTTTTGAAGAAATATTTTCGTGCACAATTTTAGGTGAGACGGTTAATGCTCACTTGTGGTATTGTTGTGACTTGGTAGTATAACCTTAGAGCACTTAAGGGCTTTAGTTGTTCAAAATCATTTCTTTCTGTGCTTCTGCTGCTGTCCTGTGACTAACTTCATTTGTACAGTGAAATTGCTTCTGGCAGTGTCTTGTGACTTTTTCAGTTTGTTCAATGAATTGGAGCACTCAATCAAGTGATCTTTTCTTCCTGTAATACCTGTCCTACTTTCATTGTTAGTTCTGTTTGCCATGTACTGTCCATCAGTAAAGATAATGTGATAAATAGCTAGGCCTATTTAGGACAAGGTATTAGGATGTAAGGTTTTGCTTTAAGTGCCCTCAATGCCTTGGTCTTGCTCAGTTCAGATGTCTGAGGTGTTTCTGTTACTGTCATCTATCTTAATGTTTTTAGAAGGCAGTATGACCTGTTAGGAGCAAAATTTATTTTTGACTGTGGTGTCAATTGCAACTGAAATATTATTGTATACCTGGCTTTCATTATCTGAGATTTGAATTTGGGATGTTGTCTTTGTCCGTAGCATCAGTGAAATGAACGACAGCATCTTTGTTGGCAAACATAGAGGTCAAATGTCATAACCGGGCTCTAGAATTTGTGAAAGGGTACAATTTTCCATTCATCTATTGTGAATTAATTATTACATGTTTATAGTATGGAATGCTGTGCCATAACATGGTGGAAATTCTATGTGATATGGATACCTAAGGGCTGTGAATTGGTCCTAAGTTTATCTAATCTCTGAAGTCATCATGCTTTTGCTTTCAATACAGATTTACCATGTCTTATGGGCATATATTTGTCTACATTGAGTGTGTGGTCAACTTTCTTTTAAAGTGATCAGCATAGCTCTGATTATGTTTCTTAATTTTACTCTTGACTTAGCCGTTACTCTCAAAAATTTTCCCTTGACATTTTGATGTTTGAATAACTCCAAAAATTTATGTTGTGTGTACCTCTGCTGGTGTGCGTTTATATTCATTTACTTCCTAGTGATGCTGGAACAACATTTTTAACTTCTATTGAAATAGCAGTTCTAAGAGTATTTCTGACTGCATCACTTAGTCTTCTTACCCGATGGTAATATTTGTATAAGTTGTACATTTTAACATTTTATTTGTGGCCACATGTTTTATGAGATCTCACTTACTCTGCTGGTCTGCAGTACTTTGTAGTTTTCTTTAATGAGCTGTGTGTAATTTATTTGATTGCAACAGTCACCTTGTTGGGAACTACGCTTCCATGTCTATTGGGCAAAACCTGTGCCTTGATTTTGAGTTGTTTCTTTGTGGAAGTGCTGCAAAAGAATGTTCCTGAATTGTGGTCTTTCTCTGACGGCAATGCAAACATGCTAGTCTATTTTTGGGCATAAGTGATTTTGCTGTAGTATGGGAAGTTGTATGTGCGCCAGTGAGTGAAGTGTATTTTGTTGATGCTATGTACAAATTTGTTAATTGAGTTGTCATTATAAATTTGTAACTTTTTAATTTTAGTGTCTTCCATAAGCTTGATGATTTCTTTTGTATGATAAATATCTTTAGCAGTTGTCTTCTCAAAATAAAATTTACATTTTGAATTACTGTTCTGTTCTTTTTCTGTGTTCAGTCTTTTTAGTAGAGGTATGTTATCCATTTAAGTGTGGTACCAAACATCTTTGAAATATTACAACATTTATTTTAGGGAGTCTTAGTGTGTATAGTATATTTTCATATCATCCCTGTTGAGGTTAATTTTGTTAATGGCTCGAATGTTATTGATACTGATACTTTGATCTCAAATTGAAGATGCTTATTTGCTGTTACTGATCCAATATACTGATCTTGTCAGATCTAATGTGCTTTGCAATACCTCGCTTCTTCCTTTATGCGTCAAACCTGTCTTTCTCCTGTCTTCATTTCCGCGGTATGTCACAGGAAGTCTGTTGCATGTAATGGTTTGTCTGTTAATGGGGTATATGTGATTGGTACTTGAAGTATTGACCGTTAAGGTTTGAACTGAATCTTTGTTATGAAATGCCCCTTAATCAGTTAAGATGAGATTTCTGTCGGGCTACCTTACATGGATCCTAAAACTCTTAATATCCTTGCCTAATAGCATCTTCCTATGGAAGTACTGTAGCGAGCGGTTAGATTCAGATTCTAGATAATGTTCATTGAATCAATGCTTCTTGGAAGCTTGCATGAAAGTAACAAACTGTTGGACTTATTATGTTTCCTGTCCCTGCTAACAGTTAACACTATGAAAAGATCTAACTTTTTCCTTGTTTTGTTTTGCTGACTTCCTCTTTCTTTCGCAAATCTTGAGTGGTTCTATCCCATGTTGATAACACAGTGCAAAGTGCTGTGGCAAAGTAATGCATGTTATGCTAGTACAGAAAGCAAGCTAATTACACTCAGTTAAAACCCAATCCTTTGCGGTCGTGTGAGTGATTGTGTGTCAATGTCTTTTTATAAGAAATTTATATTAATACTTTTCTTACTTACGCCCAGAGGATGCAGCTCAGACCTTTAAAAAAGTTTGTAAGCCTAGTCATGACATGGTCAACTCCACATCCACTCAAGTCACCGTATGAACAACTGTCCTCTTCTATGTTTCAATTATCTGAAGGGAAAAAAAATAAGGTTGGCTGTCACCAACAGTCTTTGGCAATGTACAGTCAAATGATTTTATTAAGTGTTAAATGTTATATTTCCATTATTTGCTCTCTCTTTTTCTCTGTGGTACGCCTTTGCTTCAACACTTAAATTTAAATGTAGCCCAAGATGCAACCAACATTTAGATTGTAGGTGTTCGTGTGTGTGTTATCGATACACTTTCAGTATTTGTGGATGATGTCCTATGAGATGGATTCTGGAAGGGCACGCATGGTCGTTGCATTTATAAAAACAGGTTTGCAAGTGTCTGAGCAGCAGCAATCTCTTTTCTGATGGGTTAGCAGAAACAAACCCAATTTCTTCTTTAACCCCGTTAGCTGTATCCTTTTTTTTTCACTACAATTATTTGAGTTGTATTTGTGCTTGCAACTACAATGACTTAAGCTTTTGGCCCGCTTTTATTTTTCTCTTGTTGTGTACTTTTTTTATATTTTTAAGATTGTCATAAGTTGTTACATAACTCTTGTTACTGAAATGTGAAAAAGTGTAGTATATTTTTCATTGGATGAAGTTATACGTTTTTCTTTTCCTTGCAACTCCACACCACCAATTGGGTATGAAAAGAACTGGAAGTGAAAAACAACAAAATTGATACATCAGCCTTTATTTTCCACTTACCTAAAAGAATATAAGCAGTAACAAAATTTTCAGTCAAAAAAAAAAAAAAGAACCGATATTGAACTGTGGTTTATGTTCTTAATCACAAAAGAGAATACCCTAAGTCTTATGACAAGTGTGAATACAATCCACACCACATCTCATAATATCACATTGAAAAGTGGCTGAGCAGTAACTGACTTCAACAACCTCCAGGGTTCGCCAATTCAACTAAATCACTTATCTTAGCAGTTACATGAAAGGAAAACATACTGGTCGCCAGAAATAACATAAAAGTGAGAAATGTTAAAGAGATAAAGGAACAAAACAATTAAAAATTGATATCAGTAGATTGTTGTTGAAAGAGAGAGATTCAAATCATATTTGGATGAACAGATATTATTAAGAGATTAAGGATGAATTGTTCTCTGCTCTATTTAATACTAAACAGTACAGAGTTTGAGATATTATCCTGAAACATATTTGTTTCTCCCACATTGGAACGACAATATTTAATGTAATTACACAGAGTCATAGTGCTTCATCAAAGCTTGGAACATGATAGACATCACATTGAGTAGAAGTTCTCATCTAGCAGTCAGGTATTAAAATCAACATAAAATAACCATTACTGTAGCTTGCGTGAGTAGAGACCCAATGCAAAACTATGGTGAACCACTGGCGGGTCTGTCATCAGGAGAACTGCAAAATACAAAGATAACGGTTAAAAAAATTAAAAGATGAATCAATTTGTTCAGAGATTGCATCAACAACTTTCTGAAAGAAAAGTAGGTAGAAAGAAGCCAAAACACAAGCTTCAGTCAAACTGGCTTACAAGAGACAACACTTCAGCATTGTTGTAAATAATTTTCTTAATAGGCAAGCACACATTTTTTTTCAGGTCGCTTTTCTAGCAGTGCTACATATTTTACCTGTCATCCTTTTCTGGCTGGTCCGGCGTATCTTTGTCGCCTTCTTGTGCGGGGACTTCTCTCTGAGCTGGAATCAAAGAACAATAGGGGAACCCTTACATTCCACAGTCTATCTCCTTATTTTTGAACAACACTCATTAATTCATTCATTGCTCCTCATAACCATACCTTGTTTCATTGATGAGTACAGAGGTAAAGATGACGGCCAGGTGAAGGGGAGGTTGCGTGAGGAACGTGTAGTAGTCTGGAAAGGTGGGGAGGGACTTTGTTCACGTGCCTCTGACAGGTCCCGGCTACAGAAAACTTATTGTTATTCAGAGTTTCTCTTTGTAAAAATAAGAATCTTTTTAGAAAGGATATTAAAAAGTACCTTAACTGTTTCAAATTATCTAACTTCAAAGGTGAAAGTCGCAAGGAATCCAACAGTAAATCAAAGGCACTCATATCCTGGCAACACCAAAAAAGAAAAGGTAAAGGTGACAACTAAAATGTACAATGTTTCACAAATATAAGATATAAAATGCAGGGCATAAATAAAACAGGAAATGCATTCTTACAGAGGATGCACTTTCATTCCACTCAATCCCAGAATGACTATGACTTGGAGTAGTTGCAGGTGAGTGAGAGGCACCAGATTGACGTCTAGGTGAATGACCGTGGCGAAGAGGACGCAGGAGAGATCGTGAGCTCCCCAGCATTACTGGAACATTGATTTAGAAATTACCTTCAAAATTATTTAAGAGTATACTAGACAAGAATTTCTTGGCGAATGCTCACATTTCGGAGGTGTCAAATGAGCGTCTGATGTAGGACGATTATCACTAGAGTCAACTCTTGATAAAGAGGACCCAGGTTGACTAGAGGCAGTGTTGTACATGCTCGTAAGACTAGCTGGCCCACTGGCAGGTCCAATGGATGAGCTGCTTACAGTTCTACAAGTAGGAAGAGTGACCACATTGTTTGAGGAAGCCGATGGTGTATTGGGGACAACAGTTGTATCATTAGAAACAGCAGCTGGAGATCCACTAGATGACAACGGTTCTCCAACATTATTGCCTCTGTTAGTACCCCTGTAAAAATAAAGTTACATCAATTTGTTTGATTTATTCCAGTATTATGTACATATTTAATGGAAAAGCAAAAAAAGGAAAGAAAAAGAACCTTGATGGAGATGACAATGCTGCTGCATAATCCAAAAGCCCCAAATGTATTGAGTTAACCACCTCATTGGTTGGCATCAATTGCGAACAATCGGCTGAAAGAGGGGGAAGAGTTGAGTGAAAAGAAAACAGAATCACTAACCTACAAGAGTAACTTTTGAGATATTATACCAGGAGAAGTATAAACTGATCTGGGAGTCCATGCAGCATTTTCTGGCAGGGAGTTATTGGAACTATTACGCTCCTGCATCTCAAAGAGATGCAATAACATAATTTCATCCTCCAGACTATCAGATGCTGCCCTTCCCCTGCGAAAATATGGCATCCCGACAGTCAGCATACAGTAATAATTAAATTGATAACAGGTTAATGTTAATTTATATTCAGGCTGGCTCACAAACCCCTTTATTTTCTGTAAATAGACAACATTTCGAACAGCAGGCAAGCAGTGAGGTAGAGTGAGTATAGGAGCTATCCCGTTCAGCCCCCCCCCCCCCCCCCCCAATCGCTGGCCTGCTGTCCGAAGCATTGTCAACTTGCGGAAAAGAACACGGTTTGTGGGCTGGCCTGCAAATTTTTATACACACCCAAATGCTTGATCTGTTTCACGGTCGCGAAACAACAGTCTCTGGGCCATTGAAAACTCCACATCATTGTCTCCTGCAGAAAAAGGAAGAAAAAAAAAGGAAAAACGTCAGATAAAAGAAACATATACTACCCATACATTCAATGGTTTGTAATTCAAACCTACCTGACATGGTTTCATCATCAACATCATTCTCATCGTTGGAATTATCTTCTGGTGGACCTGGTGTCGCATCTGCAAGTGCAATGTCCTCACCATCACTAGCATCCTGCCAACCATCAAGGAAATGAGGAATTAATTTCAGATATTTAATTTAATGTGCCCATAAAAGGTTGATGGTTTCCAAACAAGTCACCTCAATATCACTGCATTCTGGACTAGTGATTCCACTTGCATTTATATTTGAAGTAGATGATGATAGAGAGGGAGACAATGGTTTAACCCCACTGGCAATGTCAACTTGCTGAACCACCTTCCTCCCGATTTCCCCACCTTTACTGACAGGAAGCTTTACCATTTCTCTTTTTTTATTATGATCAGGAATTTCTGTGTCTGCTAATGTGAGAGCTGCAATGATAGAAGAACTCTTTGCAGGTGCCCGGCCTGTTCCTGAATGAGATGGAACTGCAGTGGTTGACAGATTTGTTCGAGAACAGTCATTCTGTTGAATATTGGAACTTTCCCCAAAGGCATGAGTGGGTGGAGAAGGTTTGACATTCTGCCTGAAAGCAAAAATAATCGAAAGGAGAAAGGTAATTTATCACCACATTACCTTCAACTGCAACACTTTTACCAAAGTTATGCCTTACTTTGAGTTTCCTGGAAGAGAAGAAAGTGAAGAAGTGGTGATGGATAAAGGTGTTTGAAGCCCAACAGTAGTGCAGTTATTTGAACTTTCCACATGGTTAATTGGACTTTCTGGTGAGCCACGAGCAGCAGTCATTGTATTATTACGAGAGATTTCAATGCTTAAACGCTGTAGGAAAATATGGTAAGTTAAATAAAGAATTTTCTTTAATGTTCATGAACTTCTTCAGATCACAAGCAATACCTCTTTCAACTCATTAATTTGGGACACATATTGGTTCTGAACAGTAAGCATCTGGTTAATATACCATTGCTGATCCCTACAACGTTGAAAAAATGTGGGGGGGCGCACCTGAAATCTAAAAAAAAAAGAAATTGGAAATTATTAAAAACTAACCACACAGCTGCAAATGGGGTACAATAATAAGGAATATAGGTAAACAAACCTCAAAATAAGAGAGTCATTTTCTGTGTTCAAGTAACCTTCGCTGGCAAGAAGGTCTAAACGGAAGAATCTGTTGTAGCCCCAACACTCGCCAATTTCAAAATCAGATGCAAACTCACGTACAATGTTTTTACTGGCATCCCTTGAGCCTTGATGAATCATTTCAACTCTGTATTCATATCTGGGCCGGAAAAAATTGAAATTATAATAACTTTTCTTCAAATTTTCATTCAGGTGAAAAGCATATCATTAATTAGCCTTACTTAGAAGTTTCAGGCAGACCAGCGCTAAGCTCAAGAAAAACAGATAGATAGTTCCCTCGAACAATTCCATTCCCGTCTGGATACACTTTGAGGCGCCAACACAATCCATTTACATGCAAAGGAGCTGAGTAAACTGGGTCTGCCTGATGCTGCATTTGAGTAAAGTTTTGCAAGATAAATGTGCTGCTGTCATAACCGGGAACAATTTCACTGTGAATCCAAACAACAGTACACAAATTTTTATTGGTACAAATAGAAAAGGAACATTCAGCTGTTAGTTAGAGTTCAGACCTCTGGAAATCTGCTGGTACTGGGGCTGTCACAAAACTGGCCATCGGTTTTTTTCTCACTTGATGAATCATTCTTGACATATCCCGGCTCTTTGCAATCAGTTCTGAGCGTGTACAACTGTGTAGCTGGTGTTCCACTTCTAGTAAAAGAGCCTCTAATTGCTCTGTTTCTTGAGTCAAAGATGTCTTTTGGCCCATCAATGTAAGCAACTTGGCTTTCAGCTGAGAGTCTAATCTCGCAATCATTAACTCTACAGCATTTCTTATTTCCCTGACACGTTCATCCTTTGCAGCACGCACTGATTCAACATTGCGCTCCTAAAAATCATACAGATAAGTTTAATAACATGTGTTTATAAGGTGCAACAAGTACTTGACATTTCTAAAAATAAAGAATGTGGTGCACAGGGATTCTAGCCCCACAAGACTCACCACTTCCTGAACTAGACTTATGAGTTCCATCAATCTACGGCGGAGCCTGGCAACTTCTACCTTAATTTGCATCATATGCTGCTCATATACCTCTTCCAGAGGTTTGAACATGTGTCCTGAGTGTGTACCACCCCAAAGAGCACACTGGTGGCAAATACAGCATCGGCATGTCCAGCAGAACACTGAAAGCTTTTCTTGGTGCGTTTCACACCTATGGAAATATAAATAAATTGCAGGCGGCCATGATGAACCAAGTATAACAATTACTTCACTATATGACATAGCAGAAAAGGGGCACATACTTGTCCCTCTCAATGTCAGCAGCTCTAGCAGAACTGAAACCTGCTGCTTGCAAAGTGTCTAATGACTGTGTGACCTCCTCCACCCATCGGCAATTAACTAGTTCATGTAAATGAAGTGTTGCTCTACAGTGAGGACACTGAGATCTTTGTTCTGTTAGCCACCGTCTAATGCACACATAACAGCACAGTTTGGAACAATGTGGACATAAATGTGCATCTCTAAGCTTTTCCATGCATATGAAACACCTGAAGACTTCAGCAAGCGTCTGAAAATAAAAAAGGATGTTTTATTCAAAAGATGAAGGTCTAAGTAAAAGTAACTGAATACACCAATGCCAAATCAATTGGCATGAACACAACTGTTGACAGATGGGATAAATTTATACAAACGAGCTATGATCCATTAAACAGCAATAAAAACGATCCAGCCGATGAAGGGCAGACCAGAGAACTTGGGGATCGAGACACTCGTAGGCATCCGTGCATTATGCATTTTACTTTGATGTAATTGTAAATAAAAGAAAGGAATGCAAGAGGGTTCAGACTCAACTAACCTCAACGCTGTGTTCGTCATCGTTCCTAGCTGGTTTTTCTCTTCCTGACATTCTCGCTACGTTAAGTAACAGACCCTAGCAGTGCAGATAGTTCTCAAAGCGCATCATTTTTCTCCACAGCTTATACTGCAATTAAAATCTAGGTCCTTTGTTTGCAACAACTGCAACTGTTTTGACATGACCGACATGACAATGGCAACCACCAGACGACATGTTTTTTGTTTTGTTTTTAGTGAAAATCCAAATACTCTACTTTACACTTTTTCGTTCTTTAGCCATAGATATTACGACGTTCGTCACCGAGTTACCATTAAAACATGTATTTTATTTCTGGAAAATACAACTGCATAATATTGTTATTTCGAATTTCTAAATTGCATCCAAGGAGTATTTCTTGTGTGGGTTTTGGTAGTGCAGTACAGTAAGTTCAAGTGTGCTGCTATCTTAAGTTGCAAAAAAAATATTTCATGCCATCCGGGTCCATATCTGGTCTTCAAATACAACTTATTCTGCCTCTAATTTAGTGAATCTGTATTTGTGCGTACTTTTAATCCCCAAACTATTGTATCGGCTCTCTATTATAGTGCCTATTTGACGTGCTTAGTTGCCGACAGTTTTACAAGTTTCTCGAATGCGGTGCAAGGCAGTGGCATTAGCATTAGTCAGACATTTTACGCTGAAGAATCTGCAACTTTTGCCAGCGGCGTAAGCGGCGCAGTTGGTGAAATCAGCGGTCACCGCCCCCGGTCTTCTCCAACTGAATATCTTTTTAGAAAAAAAAAAGGATAGCTGATACTACGGCCCGTGTGTCCGATGTCTAGTGCTGAAGTGGTCGACAATTCCGTTGATCCCCCAGCCAAGAAGCGGAAAGTTGCTTCAGCAGACTCCACTGCAGCGAAGTCCGTTTCACTGTCTCATTCAGACATGGCGAAGAATGGATCAGCGAGCTCCGCCCAGGAGATTGACGAGGGTCTGTATTCCCGGCAGCTGTACGTCCTGGGACACGACGCTATGCGGCGCATGGCCGACTCGGATGTGCTCATCTCCGGCCTGGGTGGCCTAGGTGTGGAGGTTGCCAAGAATGTCATTCTTGGTGGAGTCAAGTCGGTTACGTTGCACGATGAGGCGACTTGCAGCGTTGCTGATCTGTCATCCCAGTTTTACTTGACGGAGGGCGACATCGGCAAGAACCGTGCCGAAGCCTGCTGCCAGCAACTGTCCGAGCTCAACACCTATGTTCCTACCACGGCCTACACCGGAAGCCTCACTGAAGATTTTCTCAAGAAGTTTAGGGTGGTGGTCCTGTCACAGAGCTCTAGGAGTGAACAGTTGCGCATAGCTGAGTTCACTCACGCTAACAACATTGCTCTCATCATTGCCGACTCAAGGGGGGTGTTTGCCCAAGTGTTTTGCGATTTTGGCCCTGCCTTCACAGTTGTTGACACAACGGGTGAGAGCCCAGTGTCTGCTATGATTGCCAGTGTCTCTCGAGATGCTGAAGGAGTAGTAACCTGCCTTGATGACACTAGGCATGGTCTGGAAGATGGTGACTATGTCACGTTTTCTGAAGTTCAGGGGATGACCGAACTGAATGGCTGTGAACCAATCAAGATCAAAGTCTTGGGTCCCTATACATTTAGTATCGGAGAGACTAAGAATTTCACTGAATATGTTCGTGGTGGTATTGTGACCCAGGTCAAGATGCCCAAGACTGTCAGCTTCAAGCCTTTGAAGGATGCACTGAAGGAGCCAGAGTTTGTCATGACTGATTTTGGAAAGTTCGACTTCCCTGCTCAGCTTCACGTTGCGTACACCACTCTTCATAGATTTGAAGCTGATCATGGAAGATTGCCTAATTCTTGGAGTGATGCTGATGCCGAAGAATTTGTGAAACTTGCCAAACAAGAAGGGGGTGATGCAGAGCTTAATGCGGATCTTCTAGCAAAGTTCGCCAAGGTCTGCAGAGGTAGTTTGAGCCCCATGAATGCCACAATTGGAGGCATTGTTGCTCAAGAGGTTATGAAGGCGTGCAGTGGCAAGTTCCACCCCATATATCAGTGGCTGTACTTTGATGCTGTCGAGTGCCTTCCCCCCTCAGGAGTATCAGAAGAGGATGCTAAGGCTGTTGGTAGCCGCTATGACAGTCAGGTTGCTGTGTTTGGACAGCAGTTCCAAAAGAAACTTGGTTCTCTGAAGTATTTCATTGTTGGAGCTGGTGCAATTGGTTGTGAGCTCCTTAAGAACTTTGCTATGGTTGGTGTAGGGGCTGATGGTGGTCAGGTCACTGTTACTGACATGGATCTGATTGAAAAGTCAAACTTGAACCGTCAATTTTTGTTCCGCCCTCATGACGTGCAGAGACCAAAATCAGCTACCGCTGCTCGAGTCATCAAAAGGATGAACCCTGCCATGAATGTTGTGGCCCATGAAAACCGTGTTGGTCCTGAAAGTGAGAAGACTTACGATGACACGTTCTTCGATAACCTGGATGGTGTGGCAAATGCTTTGGACAATGTTGATGCCCGTATCTACATGGACAGACGCTGCGTTTACTACCGCAAGCCTCTCCTTGAATCTGGTACACTTGGCACAAAGGGAAATACACAGGTGGTTGTACCATTCCTCACAGAGTCCTACAGCTCGTCCCAGGATCCCCCAGAAAAGAGCATTCCCATCTGCACTTTGAAGAATTTCCCTAATGCCATTGAGCACACCCTGCAGTGGGCGAGGGACAACTTTGAGGGCCTGTTCCGCCAATCTGCTGAGAATGCTGCTCAGTACCTACAAGACCCCAACTTCGTGGAGCGTACCCTGAGACTTCCAGGAGTGCAACCTGTTGAAGTGTTGGAGAGTGTGAAGACTGCTCTTATTGCTGACAGGCCGACCTCATTTCAAGATTGCGTTGCTTGGGCTCGCAATCATTGGCAGGATCAGTATTGTAACCAGATTCGTCAGCTTCTTTTCAATTTCCCACCGGATCAGATTACTTCAAGTGGACAGCCTTTCTGGTCAGGCCCCAAGCGTTGTCCTGTGCCTCTAACTTTTGATGTCAATGACCCACTGCATCTGGATTATGTTTGGGCTGCCGCCAATCTGAAGGCTGAGGTTTATGGCATTCCTCAAAATCGTGACAAGGCTGCTGTAGCACGTATGGTGGCAGACGTTGTGGTGCCCGAGTTCACTCCCAGGTCTGGAGTGACCATCGCGGTCACAGACTCCCAGTTACAAATGTCAAATGGTGCAGACCATGACATCGGAAGTATTCAAAAAGAGTTGCCTTCTTCGGAGGAATTGAAGGGCTTGCGTATTACACCTATTGAATTTGAGAAAGATGATGATACCAACCTCCACATGGACTTCATTGTTGCTGCATCAAATCTGCGTGCTAGCAACTACAAGATTCCACCAGCTGATAGACACAAGAGCAAATTGATTGCTGGCAAGATCATTCCTGCCATAGCTACTACTACTTCTGTTGTTGCTGGTTTGGTATGTTTAGAGCTGTATAAACTAGCGCAAGGGTTCAAGAATCTGGAGCCATACAAGAATGGGTTTGTCAATTTGGCCCTTCCATTCTTTGGTTTCTCAGAACCCATTGCTGCCCCTCAAAATAAGTACTATGAGAAAGAATGGACCCTGTGGGATCGCTTTGAGGTCACGGGTGAGATGACTCTGAAGGAGTTCATTGATTATTTCAAGGAGAAGCATCAACTGGAGATCACCATGTTATCTCAGGGAGTGTGTATGCTGTATTCCTTCTTCATGCAGAAAGCCAAGTGCCAAGAGCGCATGGGTCTACCCATGTCAGAGGTTGTAAAGAAAGTGTCCAAGAAGAAACTAGAACCTCATGTCAGGGCTCTGGTGTTTGAACTGTGTTGTAATGATGACGATGGTAATGATGTGGAAGTGCCCTATGTGCGGTACACATTGCCTCGTTAATTCCCTAATGAAGCTTGTATGGGGTACTGGGCATCTCTAAGGACCACTAAACCTGAGCACTGTGGAAAAAATATTGTATCTTGCTACAAATTCCAGGCTACCTTTCCTCTCTTTCATATGTTTTCTGTCCTGTGCATCGTCCTTCATTCTTGACTTTTCTGGTGCCTCTTTAGTTGTGGTTAATTTTCATTTAAAGAATTGTCTGGTGATGGATGGGTCAGTTCAAACACTATATTATTTCCTAAATTGCTCTGCACTCTATTTTGATAGTGAAAGAACTCTCGCCACATTGACAGCAGTTTTAGATGCAGTAGTGTGTCATATTGGCTTTTGTTAGCAAGAGTTTTGTATTGTCTTATCCCTGTGAAACGATCACTTGATATTCAGATATATTTTGCTGCAGTGTATTTTCTTTTTCTTTTCTTTTTTTTGACTTGGTCATTTGATATTTTATATTATGGGAATCACTCATATTGTAGGGTTTGATTTCAAATTTGTGTTTGCAAGGTCAATGTGTTAATGCTTTGATTATTTCAACTATGTGAATGGAAGGTTTGGTTGCCACTGAGATTTCAACTTGAATGTGTGTATGTGGATTTGTGATGTTTATGTATAGAAATGTGATTGCACACCTAGTTCCATTCGCCTTATTTTTAACGGCTTTTTATGTTAAGAAAAAAGATCTCCACTTGTTTTCAGAAATAGTTGAATTGCTCAGGAAATTAAATGTACCCCACCAGTGAGATCTATTGCTGTCCAGGCCTGTGTATATGGCCCAGGTGTGTTCGATCTTGTCGTACCAATCAATCTAAATTCGATTGCTATTGCTAGCAGCCATCATTCAAATTAATGTTAAACAACATGGCAAAGACTGTTCCCTTTTTTTTATTTTTGATGTTTTTTTGTTTGGGAAAGGAATGTATACTAGATAATTTTATTTACTTCTGTGAACTTAAAACGCTGGAAAGGAATGTTTGTTACTAATTCAGGTTTTTTTATTCTAATGTTAAGTTGCACCTAGGCTTGGTTTTCTGTTTGTATAAGTAAATTAAATCTTCTCAGGCTTGTCTTCATTTTTATGTACATGTTTGCTTAGTATTGATTAACGTGATATGAATTTGCATTTGTGAATTTTCTTCACTTATCTTGTGCTCTTATATCTTTGGAATAACAGGTCTCCAATATGTCATATGTTTCAGTGTCATGTAAGGGCACTTTTAATTTATTTTAATTTTCAAAGTTGATACCGTTCTGGACTAATTCACATGTAGGTTTGTAGTGAAATTTAAGGAGTTGCAGTATGTGGTGCAATGTTTTCAATCATTAAAAAATTTAAATTGTACATCAGTGTTTTTTTTCCTGAATACCCTTTTCCTTACTACGATTCATGTTTGGTTCAATCTCAAAGCTCATTGAACTTTTACTTTCTTTTAATACTCATGGTGTTAATTGACATATTTCTTAACTGAACATTCTCAAAGTGGGATATGGTAAATTATTTCGACACTGAAAGGCCGGGGTAATTCTGGATTCGGTCATGACGCCGAGGAAAATAGAATAAATTGAATGGGGGGGGGGGGGGTCAGATAGTGTCTGTGGCTCGGCTGGGTCATGGTGCTTATTTTTTTTTTTTTTTATCACTCGCGTACGATCTGAGGAGCTGATCTGCGCGGCTCGGCGGCTGAGTGGTAACCACAACAGCACAGTTATCGGCGGCCCGCGCCTGTGCTGCGTGCGTGGTCTGTGGACCCGCCCGGTCCCGCCCGGCTCCCACCACAGCGCCGGCGCGCGCGTTAGCGCGTCAGCTCGCTGCCTGACTGGGACTGGCACGGCTCGGCTCCTCCGTGGCTCCTCCACGCCTCCTCACCTGAGGAGGAGAGGGGACCCCTCCTCGCCCCCCACCCGGAGAACGACCTGGGTTGTTTGGCTGCTGGAGGCATGCTCCTGTTGAGTCATAACCTTGGGTACGTCCACATGGCCTTGTGGCTCGGTAGGATGCTTATTCCTGGCAGCGGCGCCCGGATTACGCTTGTTTTCTTCAAATATCCATCAAAAAGTCTTTGCTTTAGCGCTGTCATTTTATTTTGTGACATTGAAAATGTGTAGTATGTAGTACTATGTGTCAGTAACTATGTTGTTCTGAAGCATTGGTTTAAGATTTTTAATCAGAATTGTTGAGGGATATTTGTGAGATAGGATAAAATTTAAGTAAGATTTGCAAAACCAAAAATATTTTGATTGCAATATAAATTTTCACATATGCTGATATTTTAATTTAACTTAAATAATTCGATTCTTTCAGATCAGGTACCCTGCTAAATGTCAACAATGTCAGATGATGTGCTTCAAGATGTCCTTAGTGATTCAGGGGTGATAAGTCTAGCAGGTAAGCTAATCAACAAGCAGTAATAAGCCATCAAATGTTTTAATTAACATTGACATGATTTTGAAAGAATCACAAAATGTTGTATTTTTGATGAATTGATTTTGTTGTTTGCTTTTAGTTGCTCTGGAGGAAGCTTATAGGAAAGAAGAATTGGCAAATGCTGCAAGTGGATTTGAGGCCACAACTGAAAGTCCAGGACCTGGTCACAGTAGTTACACACTTCAGAACACACCTGGAGCTATGATTCTGGAGGAGTCTGCTCAGCAAGTTCAATTTCCCTACAAGAGTGAACTTTTTTTCCCCGGCACATCTGGACCAAACAGTAATTCCATCCAAAAGACTAGATAATTCTGCAACAACCTTTATGCATTATGTTTGTAACCAGTTCATTCTGATTTGTTTCAGATGATGTCTTGGAAGACAGAGAGCCAAATGCTCCTAGTGAGTTTGAGGCAAGAACTGAAACAGGTTGTGGTAGTTACATACCTCCGAACACCCCACGAATTAAGATTCTTGAGGAACCTGCTCAGCAAGTAAGATTTCGCTATGAAAGTGAAAAATTGTTTCCAGGAACCCCTGGACAAAGCAGTAACTCTACCAACAAGACTTTCCCCACAATCCAGGCAAGTTTTGACCATTATTTAATTGACTTCATGCACAATTTCTTTCCTTGATAAAATACAAAAGTTATTCGGAAGTATGATTTTGTTTGTCTGTGTTAATTTAGATTCAACATTATAAAGGACCGTCAATTGCTGTGGTTGTGTCGTGTGTGTCAAAGGACTTACCAGTACGAGCACATCCTCATAGTCTTGTTGGGGAAAATTGCAAAGATGGAATATTTCGTCAGAGAATAACTTCAGATGACATGGATGGCATGACAATATCATTCCCAAAACTGAATATTCAATGTACCAAAAAAAAGAATGTCAAAGAAAAGTTAATGATTCGACAAAAGAGGCGTGTTGACCCATTTGAAGGTGTGATATTTTTCTTGCAATCCGTTGCTCATTTATTTTTTGTTTGTTACTGTTTCAAACAAAAATCTCCAACTTCTTCTAGCCGGATTTGCCCACTGTGAGGAGGAAATCGACATGGATTCTGTGCGTCTGTGTTTCCAAGTATTTTTACACGATAACACACCTCTCAAACCTGTTGTGTCGCAACCAATTTTTAATAGGAGTAAGTTCTTCTCTTGTGAAAAGAAAAAGGAAAGTTCAGTGGGAGTATTTATAACTGAAAATAACTTCATTTGTCCTTTTGCCCTCAGAATTGTTTTCTAATTTAAACATCTGTGAAATAAGTTACTCAAGTGCTTCAGTTGAGGGAGGCAAAAAAAGGATGCTGTTTTGTGACAAAATCAACAAAGGTATGGATAATTCCTCTTGTTTCATTTTTATTAAGGGAGGAGGAGATACAGTACCTGTATTAAAATTAGCTTAAATACTATTTCACATTCACAGATGACATTGAAATAGTGTTTTTTGAAGAGACTGACGGTATAAGGACATGGGAAGCCTGTGTTGATATTAAACCATCTCATGTACACAGGGGATGTGGCATAATCTTTGAAACTCCTGCATATAAAAATATTCATGTTGGTAAACAGTGATTTCTTAACATTTAAATTCCAATACAGATCCATTTCTTTCTAACTATTTAAAATGTATTTTGTGCAATTAGGTTGATGAGCCTGTTCTGGTGTACATGCAACTGAGACAACGAACTACGAAAGCAACTGGTGAGCCAAGGGTATTCACTCTCACACCTAAACCTGGTGAGTTTCTTTTTTCTGTTTGTATTTTACTTTTAAAATTTTTTATGCATTCTAAATTGTTGAATGTTTTAGAGTCTCCCCGAAAGAAACGCCGATATGATACCACATGGTTGTCGCAAGACGTGGTAGGTAGCAAAACTAGAAGTGGAATATGGTGTTTGAATGTTTGTATTAATTTTTATCTGTTGTTCCTCTTATTTTTATTTTTTGTTCCAGGAAAAAACTCTATTAGGAATGATTCAGAAGCAATCAGTGGCAGAAACAAGACAACCTATCCCTGATGCTGCAGAAACATTAAGTACACCTGCTGCTGGACAACTGTCATTGGTACAGATATCATAATGTACAGGTCTCTCATGTGCCTTGTTTCAATAGTTTTGCTCATTTTGACTCATTTTTCTCTTAGGTATGCCCAAATTTCGATACGGCCGGTGAAGCTGCCTACGGGAACGCGGTCTTCGGTCGCTTTCACGACGCTGGCGTGGCTCACGGTGGGGGCGGCTTCTCCGGTGGACCTCGCAGCGCGCCCTCCACCACGAGGCCGGAGAGCGCAGCCCTATTGCTACATCCAGCCAGCTCAGCGGTAGCGCAGTGCCAGCCCTAGAACAAACACCTGCCGGACAGCAGCGTCCTTCAGGATATCACTCAGTGTTCCACAATGTCATGCCATCCCTAGCTCCAT
This sequence comes from Megalurothrips usitatus, assembly GCA_026979955.1. NCBI lineage: Eukaryota > Metazoa > Arthropoda > Insecta > Thysanoptera > Thripidae > Megalurothrips > Megalurothrips usitatus. The sequence continues at coordinate 15,540,065 of CM049593.1, forward strand.
CCCCTCCCACATATCATGTGCCCATTGATCCGTCAGTACCAGAGGTGTCTTCGCCCATGGATGTCAATAGTGGGTCATTGGACCTTGTGCAGTTACTTGAAAATTTATCCGAATGTCCGCTGGAGAACAATCCTGAAGAACAACTCTCTGGGCATTTTAAAGATGTCTTAAGTTTTAAAGATGTCTGAATGTCTCCTTTTAATGTTTGAATTTCAGTCTGCAAACAGCAACCAGCACAAAGATTTTCACGGTTGCCTTTCGCCGCTTTTGCTCGATTATTGCATGTGTCTTGTTATAGCCGTTTCAAGTTTTATGTTCTCGTGTTTTTTTTTTTAATTTTTAAAAAAATTGTTGAAGAATGTTAACCCAAAGTTTCTTGTATTGTAATTTTTGTATGATTAAAAAGACGCTCATACAATACTGAGGGAAGGTTGTTAATTCGCCACTTACTTCTCCTCCCCTCCACCATTGACACAATCTTATCTGGGCGACCATTTGAGTATTCTGATGAGAACGGCGGATGAGAGGAGCGCCAGCAGCGTCGCGCAGATGAGGGCCGGTAACGCTGAGGTGGGGAGCCTCGCCCCCGGGGCCGGACGGGGGTCTTGTGCGAGTTCCAGCACCGGCCTCAGATCCGCTTCGCATTTGTCCTGTGGGATGCAATGGGGAGAGTGAAGCGCGAAACCGCCACGCCAGGGAGACGGCAAAGAAGGCTGGCGAGTGGAGCTCACACTGAACACGAGGCTTGTGAGGTTGTCCTGCAGGTCCTGCAGGCGGAGAGCAACGTGGAGGCCGCAGTGGTCGCTCACCAGGCGTAGACCACACAATATGAACTCTCTAATTGCCCTGAAAAGAAAAGGCAACATAATAAACTGAAAACATGCCGTCTTGGCATGGCAAAGAAACGTGCGCTGTCAGTGTGACAGTCCGCGAGTGGCCGCGGCGGCCGCCCGGTGCTCGCCCGGCGGTGGCCGCCGGATGGGTAGGCAGCCCATTGTACACGCCTGCAGGCCTGCTCGTCCGTTGACGGCGGCCGCTCCGGCGCGCGCATCAGCCCCGGTGGTGACAAGCAACGAAATACATTTCTCGCAAAAAATAAAAATAAATAAATACCGCATGCCTGTGACAGTATTAATTCGACGGGTATGAATAACCCGTGTCGGAGGGGGGGGGGGGGGGCGAGGGGAACATGCAGAGATTAAATAGGAGGCGCTGAGACGGCCTTGCCTGCAGAGGGGTGGCCGGAACTTCCCGGCCGCGTCCGGGTCGTACAGGCTGTCCACGAGGCTCTCGGTGGCGCCGACGGCGTTGCCGCTGCCGCTGCCGGGGTGGCCTAGCCGGGCGCCGAAGCGCTCGCTACACAGCCAGCGCCGCCCCCGCGCACCGCGGAGGCACAGGCCGTGCACCACGAGAACTGGGCGGGGGGGGGGGGGGGGGGGAGAAGCGAGAGTGATAAGAAATAGACAAGTGAGTCACTCGGGACGCCCGGCGACTTGGCAAGGCAACTCTATCCCACGAGTGGGTCGAGTGCGAGTGGGCGTGATCTCGGGAAGTCCAGCCCCACTCACGGGACTGGGACTGGGACTCGGCCGGCGGCGCCACGTCCGCGCCCAGATCGTCGGCCGGCCCGGCGGCGGCGGCGTTGGCGGCCCGGCTCCGGCACAGCCCGTCCACCGCGGCACTGCTGTCCACGTACGCCTTGGCGTAAAAGTGGTGGTCCCGGGCCGGCAGGCAGCGCTGGCTGAACCAGTAGTAGCAGTCCAGCGCCTCCGTCAGCGCCCTCGGAGCCGCGGGCCGCAGGGGGAAGCGTTAGCGGGGACCATCGCGGACCCCCCCCCCCCATCCCGCCCCTAACCCACTCACGGGCACAGCACCGCGGCCTCCTCCTGGGGGCCGAGCCGGCCGTCCGCGTCCAGCCCCTGCAGCGAGCTCACCAGCCGCCGCCCGCACCGGCCCACGTTGCGGGGGTTGCAGGGGCTGAGGTGGTGGGCGAGGAGGACGCCTGGAGGGAGGAGGGCCGCAGGCACCGGCGTTAGCGGCGGCAGCAGCGCTGCAGCGTTGGCGCGGCCGGAGCCCGGAGCCCGGAGCCCCGGCCGGCGGCACCGCGTGGCGTAGTCACCGAGAGCGGCGGCCACCAGGACGGCGCTCGCGACGCCGCACGCCACCCCGCGGCCCCAGAGGCCCCTGCCGGGAGCGGCGGCGGCCTCCATCTGACGTCTCGGGGCGGCCGCCTCCAGCCCAAGCCGGTCCTATTTCGGTACCGCGGCCTCCGGTCCGGCCTCCGGTCCGGCCTCCGTCCGGGCGCCGTCCGCTGCGAGCGCGTCACAGCGCGAGCGCCTGCAAACGCCGGGGTAGGCCGGCCCGCACGACACGCGTGCACGCACAAGTCGCTGATTGCCTACCCGGCGGGCGCCATGCGGGCCCCGACTAAACTCAGATGGGCGGAAACATTTTTCTCCCCCTTCGCGGGAATGCCGCGGACAAGCTTTGGGGACGGCGAAGTCTTCCCGCCCGCAGGGAATGTCGCTGGTCCGCACCTACCGTCGCGAGCCGAGAGTCAGCCGGCCTCTACATTCCTCGAGCGCGCCCGCTCGATCCCCCGGCACCCCCGAGCCCAGCCGCCCGACCGACCAAGACGCCAGAGAAAAGACCGTACGTCCGAGGGAGTGCCATTTGTTGCCGCACTGCAACAATCAACGAGAAGTACTCCCGCTGGTCTGCCGTGGCCTGCCGCCGCCTGCACCGCGCCGGGGGCGGGGGCGCCAGTCGCACGTTGCGTCATCACGGTTTTGGCGTTGCCGCCCCGCCCTCCTCCCCCTTGTCATCAGCGTGTGGAATCACGGGCCGCTGGCTGTTGCCTGGCGGGCCACGGGGGGCGCCGTCGCCGCCGGCGGTGGCCGACATTCGGCCCGTGGTGGTGGGCACTGCGCGCTGCGCTCGGCTCCGCTCCCTCCCCTCCTCGCCCACACGCCCACTCTTCTCGCCACATCGGGGTCCTCTCGCGGGTCCTCCGCCTCTTCTCTGCTGCCTGCTGCCGCGGCTGCCGCACCCCCTCAAGTGGGCCATGGGGCCACTGGGTCACGGCGGGGCGGGGCTGCTGCCCTGTGCCGCTGCCGGCCCGTGCATTTCCCAGGGAGCAGCGGGCAGCAGAGCCGCGCTGCGTGTGGCGGAGCGGAGCGGCAGAGCGCGCCGCGGCCCGCGGCCAGGTGCACCAGAGGGTGGGGGGCGGTCGTTGCGGCGCCCGCCGCGCCCGCGCCACCTAACGCGCGCCCGATATTTATCTGTTTCTGCGAGAATATCTCACAAGCTCGGCCCGCGGCCGCGGCCCCGAACGCGCGAGGCCCCGTCTGCTCTGCCAGGCGCAACGCGCAACGCAGGCGCGTAACAGAGTTTTCTGAGGGCCAGCAGGCCAGCGGGCCAGCGGCCGCCGAGCCGCCCGCAGGCGTGACCAGGCCCCGGAGAGCTCCTCCGCGCGCCCACCGGCCCTACGCAGTGTCGCCGTGACACACCTGCCGTACTACCGCCACCCCCCGCGCCGACCGTACCGCCCCGTCCCGGGCGGAGCCAGCCGCCTGGAAATGAGAAATATGCGATAAGTGAAAGAGAAATCATCCGGGCCTCAGAGGTCGCCGTCGCCGCTGCGCCGGGAGCGCCGCCGCCGCGCTCCCCGCAGACGAGTTCGCAGCCCTTCGGACGATTAGGGTCAGGCAGCGAAGGACGGGATGCTATAATTAGACAATTCCCGAAAAAAAAACAAGAAAAATAAAAGGAACAGGGCCGGGCTGCGGGCGGCGCCGGGCTCCGCCTTTCTAATTTCACGATCCGTTTGCAGTGCGGGTTCGGGGCTGGTTTGTCTAGTTCGCGGATCATCTTCTGCGGCCCTTATCGCCGGCGTCCGGCGGTAACGGGACGGGGCTTCGACCGTCTGTGAGGCTCTCATGACAGCCGCGTGCGCCGGTTATAGCACTCGAGTAGTCCCGGTCGGGAATGTGCGGGGGGTGAGTGACCGCGCCGAGTGCGTCGTACAAAAGCTTTTGTCCGAGTAGCAGTAGCCCTGCGGGCCTGCGGGCCGGCGCGACACGACACCCGATGCCAGGCCCTCGGCGAAGCGCCACTGCCGCCGCCGCCGCTGTGGACCGCGGGCCGCGTCCGACCGGGAGCAGGGGAACCGCTTTCCGGACGCAGCCCGCGCGGCGGTGCCCCGCAGTGCCCCGCGGCGCCCCGGGGGGTCCCCTTATGTAACGCACGCCGGGTGCCGGGGGCCGGGGGCCGGCGGCGACACCCCCAGAGCGGCGGCCCGCGGCCCGCGGCCCGGGCTCCTCCTGCCTACGCGTCGTCGTCGCCGTCGCCGCCGCCGCCGCCCCGCAGCCCGGCTGGTCCCGGTGGCGTAGGACGCGCAGGCGGGCCGCGGATTCCTCGGCTCCCACCCATCCCGCCTCACCCCCCGGGCGCACACGAGAGGTCTGGCGGCAGCCCGCGCCGCCCCAGTTGTTCCTCCCCGGACCGTACCCCGGGGGCGCTGCGCTGCGCGCTGGGCTGACCGGACCACACCGGACGCGGCGCGCCTTCCGCTCTGGCGCTTCGATTACGAGCCTTGCGCCTGTCGAAACGTATTGCGGCACTGGCACCGCACCCCGGCCGGCCCGCCGGCCCGCCCGGCCCCGGTCCGCACTCCTTTCGAAATAGCCCCACTCTAGGGTGAGGCCAAGGGGCGAGGGCGCGGCGGCGGCGCGGCGAGGCGGCGAGGCGGCGAGGCGGCGAAGCGGCCGGGATCATACGAATCTTGGAATTCGCGACCGCCTCTCACGCCGGCCATCGAGGCTTTTCGAGAGGGCGAGCGTAGCGGGGCGTGGCGGCGGCGGGGCGGGGAGTGGGGAAGAGGAGGGGGCGAAGAAGCCCCCTTGCTTACTCGCAGGCTGGGATTAGAAGGCGGTGGTTTATTTCAAACTGAGGTTAAATATAACTCGAATAGCCAAAGCCCCGCCCTCACAAGACACCCCGCCACTTCCCCCCTCCCGCTCCTCCCCTTACTACTCGCGACTGACTGTGCCATTTGGCTTTCTGCAAAGTACGCCTATCCATCTATTCATCTACCTATCCAACTATCTATCCGCACGTCTATCTGCTGCGCTGTGCTCCCCTCGACCGATGCCCCCTCACTAAATAGCCACACAGCAGCTGCCTGCAAAGAATTTCGAAAATGTATTTTTGTATTTCACGCGGACCTGTTCCCCCCCCCCCCCTTATTGTTGATGTGAAAAATACGTGAGCAGGCTGCTTGCGAAGTTTGTGCCGTTCGCCGCGAGCGGATGTCGCCTTGGCGTCTGTCACGAGGACCAACACCCCTCGCCGGGGGGGGGGGGGGGGGGCTCCCCTGCCCTTTCCCTCCTCCGTCACTCTCGCTCCCTTCGGCGCACGTCAACAACACGGGGCCGCGGATAAACTGGGTGTCAAGCAATGAGGATGACAGCTGAGGACCGTCTGCCACCGCCGCCGCCGCCGCCTACGACAAGAGGAATAAATTCCTGCACGCCCGCACCCCCCCCCCCCCCGTCCCTGTTGCAGAGGCCTCCGTCGCGAAGGAGGGCAGCCGGTCATAAGTAGTATACTGGGGGCCGTGTGATCGGCGTCACGGGGTGTGTGTGGCCGACCGGGACTTCCGGAACATTATTTCCGGAATTTAAGAGAAAAAAAACCCTTGAATACGTAGGTCTGCTCTGCTAGAACCCCTCCGTCTGACCATCCGAGAGGTATAAAAAGAGGAAGAGAGACAGGGGGAGAGGGGGTGAGTGTGTGTGTGTGTGTGTGTGTGTGAGAGAGAGAGAGAGAGAGAGGGGGAGAGGGAGAGAGGAGAGAGAGCAATGGCGCGGGCTCAAGGGAAAAGTTGTTTTCCTCGTTGAGTCACATGTTTCTTCTTTTTTTAGCATTCCAAATGAAATCGAAGACGTTGCGCAGAGCGGGGGACGCTGAAAATAAGTCGGTGAAGTGGGCTAGCACGGCGTGCCGCGGCGTGCCTTCGCCCGCCGCGACACTCCACAGCACTGCCCTGGGGGTGTGTGAAGTGTGTGGGCCGCGCGGGCGGGGGTGCCCCGGCACAGGCAAGGTCGTGTCGTGCACACAGACGGGCAACAGGCAGACAGACAGCCCAGCGCGGCGCCCGCTTCCGTGTCCCCGCTGGTCCCCGGCGGCCGCGGCGAAACAAACTGGTACGCAGGTGCTAATAAATGGAGGCGGCGGCCCTGCCAACTAACAGCACAGCGAACAGAGCGAGCGGAGCGGCGGGTCCGGTGCGCGGGCATACCCCGTGCCGGAGGCCCGTCAGCTGCGGGGGCTGTTAATACCCCCCGCCCCTCACACGACGGCCGCCGCCGCCGTCACGGCACGCGTTAGGTTACGTCACGAGTTAGTTGCGCTAAGTTATAGAGCACGGCTACAGAGCAGAGCCCGGCACAGCGCCGCATAGTGCGCGCATTGCAAAGCGTGACGCGCGGCGTTGAGGCCAAGGTGAGTGGTGCGAGCAGAGCGGAGCACAGCGCGCCCCTCTGTGTGCCCCAGGGGGGGACCAATAACTCATAACCCGGGGCTGTGCTGTGCTGTGCTGTGCTCGGCTCTCAGCCGCCGCTGCTGCCGCCGCCGTACCGTTTAGCCCGTTTGTACGGGATCAGCGACAGAACGGGGTTGCGACAAGCCGCCGACGCCGCCGCCGCCGCTGCCGCCGCCCCGCTGTGTGTCAAGACGAAGTAAATGCCGAAGCGGCACCGCACCGCCGGCACAGTGGCTCTAGGACCGGGCGACGTCGGGGAAAGACTTTGTGGTCGGAGGGGGGGAAGGGCCGAGCGACACGCTCACTGACTATCCAACATCTAGGCTGCAACCCTTCCGAAATATCGCGGACGTCGTTAAAAAAAAAATCACAGAAAACACCTCAAGGCTTGCCTTGACCAGTCCTGGGGCGGCAGCAAATCATTTTCCTCGCCAACCGGTTCGATTTCGAGTCCCACAGACGGGCGATATTCGTCTAATTTATTCCCCCCGGTGCCATATGTAATAAGTGGCGGTCGGGGGATGGGGAGGGAGGCGGGGATGGGGGGGGGGGGGGGGCGCCGGGCGACAGGGCGCCCGCCAGAACGCGGGCGCCGGTCGGGGTGATCTTAAATAAAACTGGCGGAGTTACGTAAGGACCTTGTCAAGGACTGAACCGAAAAGCCAGAGGCCTGTGCGTGCGGCCCGGCAGCCCCGACCCCCGGCCCACGGCCCACAGGGCCCACAGGGCCCACAGGGCCCACAGGGCCCACAGGTGGGCGCCGTCGGGCGTCGGGCCGCGGACACGGCGGGCCTGAAAGCGTTGTGCCACCAGAGGCGAGCCAGATCCCCGCTCTCTCCGGACGGCCAATCCCGCAACGCACACTCCGTCCAACGCGTTCGGCCGAGGAGGAGGGAGACAGAAAGTGTGCGTCGCGGGGGCTGCGCGGGTACGACTGCTGCCGCACAGGCCGCTGGAGGCAGCTGGAGGCAGCTGGAGGCCGCGGCGGGGTGACGCCGAGTCGGTGGCGGCCGTGGCTGCGGACCGCCGCCGCCGCCGGCCGGGGCACGGACTGGGTGGGGGCTCCGCAGTGAGGCGGGGCGGGATGCTTGCACTGCGTATCCCCGAAATAGTTTCACCCCTGTTTTGCGAAGTCGTCTAATTCTGGGCCTCCTCACATTTTGGTGTATTGTGGGGACACGGATTTGCCGCGGCCGACGGGCTCCCAGCGGAGCGGCGCCGGGCGGGCGGGGGCGACCTGAATGCGGGGCGGGGCCAGGCGGGGCACCCCGGGGGGTGCCGCCGCGAGTGAGTCACGGAGTGCTCTGGGCACATGACGGCTCGGCCGAAGCCATTCCAAGTACAGTCCATTGTCTCTCGCATGGCGTTTGTGCCGCCGTCAAGCACCCGCCGTCGGCTAGGCCCGCCCGCCCCGCCCCGCCCGCCGGCCCGTGCCGTGGCCGTGCGTCAGCGTCACGAGTCCCATTCAAAAGGGAGGGTTGTTGCTGTCCGCAGGGCGGCGGCGTCGCGGCGCCCCGCTGCCCGCTGGTCTGACGTGTCATACGGCCCCTGCTTCAGCGCGGATACAGGAAGTGGGTGCAGCTTGTGGTCGGGGCGGAGGGAGGGGTGCTGGCGAGGGGGGCCTCAGTTCGCGGACGGGTGTACACTGACTGGTGACTGGACCGGACATTTCCATTGACTGGAATGAAAATTTCACGATCGTTTATGGTTTCTGTGTTCTGAGCTGCTACCCACCCCAAAGTAGGTTAAAAAGTCATTCCTACCGTGACCAAAACTCATAACGAAAATATTTTTGTTTCGCTTAGAAATATATGGATGCTTATGAAAAAAAATTGCAAAAATGGGTGGGCACTACCTCGTCCCAGGCCTCCGCCTGGAACCCTCCTGCTTAACTTCGGTGTTCGAATGGGAACCGGTGTACCAGGTATTGACCGCCGCAAAGACACCGGCACAACGCAGCGGCCTTTTTCAGGGGCACGCTTCCGCAACGGTCAATGTAGCCCCCTCCGCCAGCCAGATTTCCGGAATCAACTCCCTTCGACTGGCTGGTTGGTCTGTGGCACTGCGGCCACTCCCGAGCGGATTGGGGGGGAGGTAGGCTTTCCTATATCGTACACAGCCGAAGCTGCTGTACTTCACGACGAACCCTAGTCGCGACGGCGTGTCCTCGTCTGCCAGATTCACAGGGAGCGAAAACGAAGGTACCGAACCCTAGGTACCCCCGTAGCATACACCCGAGTCTCCGAACCAAGTTTCCTTGGTAGACACAGAGCCCCCCCGCCGGAAACCCCGGGCGACCGAGAGAACCTCGGACCCGGGAACGGGGGTAAGCCCGACCGTGCTGCGGGAATCTTCAAGTTGAAACCCAACGCTTACATCTCTCAGTGACGCAGCGCGCACGGCCGTTCAGACAGCCATACCGGTGCCACGTTTGGAAGTATATTTTACCCTCTGCCTTCCAAACGCAGACACAAGAAAAATTTACGAAAGTGGGAAGGCTTGAACCCGCAATCTTTCGGTCGCCGGTTAGCCACCTTGCCGTTGCGGCCACAGAGCCGCGATGTCGTCGGATGCGCATCCCCTATACTTTACACACCGTCGTCTTAGCTGAGCTGACAGAAAAAATGCACGGACCGGCAAAGAGTTGAACCTCCGACCAGCCGCCCGCCAGCTAGACTCGCTAACCACGCGGCTACCGTGCGTCGGTGTGGGGAAGCCGTGCGCTCCCGGTACTGTAGCCGCACGACGTGTCCAACTGGAAATTGACTGGAGTCTGACTGGACTGGAAGGCGTACACTGACTGGAAGCTGTGGGGTACCCCTCGGGTGCTGGACAAGGGGGGAACGGCAGGGCGGCACGGCGGCACGGCGGCCGCGCGGCCCTCGAGCTGCTACCCCCCCCCCCCCCACCTGCTCCCGCCCCCGGCCGCAGCACCTGACCTGCGCCGACAGCAGGTGCGCGCGTTCTGATCGAATGGACGCGCGGCCAGATCACCGCTGGCACCGGGACCCGGGGGTAACGGACGCGGCCTCCCCCCTCCCCCACCGGCGCGGCCGCGGCTCAAGTACAGCAACACATTGGCAGCTTTGACAGGCGATGACATGTTTGTCACGACGTGAGGGACGGGGCAGGCTGGGCGGCGCCAGGCGGCGCGGCCCTCAGCCCTCGGCCCCGGCTGCGGGCGGCCTCCCCCGCCGCCAGGACAGAAGCGGGTCACTCGGCGGCGCGGGTGTGAGAGCGACGCCATTGAGAGCCATCGACACATGAGAGCCTGCGAGTCTCGGCCGCACTGGCGCGGGCGCAGCGCACAGCGACCCGGGAGCCGCGGCCGTGCCGTGATGGACCGGACGACGCAAGGCTTGGGCTGGAAGTGTGTCGGTTCGATTTATTTCAAAAGCAAGAGGATGCCGCCGGGGCCGGTGCGGGGCGCAGGGTGTGGGCCGGGCCGGGCCGTCGGCGTCCACCCCGGGTGAGGGGCAGCGTCCAAGTGGTCGTGGCAGCGCCGCGCACCGTGGGCAGGCTCCCCCTGTGTGGGACGGGGAGGGGGGGGGGCGTAAAGCGGGCACGAGGGGGAGGGGCCGGGGGGTGAGGGTGGGGCGGGGAGCGAGAACTTATATGGCCGGGGCCGCGGGCGCCGCGGGGCGTGGCGTGGCGGCGTGCGGCGGGGAAGGGTGGGGGCAGCGCTCCCCGCGGCGCGGCCGGGCGCGGCCGGGGATAGGGTTACGCGGCTGCGCGGCTGCAGGCGCCCGGCCCGCTCCGCCCGCTCCGCCGCTCCCTGCCAGACTGTCGCCCCGGCATTACTCACATGGCTGAATGGAATAGAATGCGGCCCACCGCCGCCCCCTTCATCCCCTCCGTCCGCGGGTCCCGGAGGCTCCCAGCAGGCGCTCCGCGGGGGTCACGTCGGCCCCGCCCCTCCGGCACGTCCCGGGAGCACTAGCCCCCCCCCCCCTCTTACCCAAAGACTCAGCCTGAGTTTTTCGCGGCGCTTCTGCCGCTGTTTGCCGGACGCCCCTCCCCCCCCCCCCCACACACACAGCACGGCTCGGCGCAGGCCGCGCGGGCGTGGGGAGGAGAGAGTGTCGGCCATACCTCGGCGCCGCGGGGAGTGGAGCAGCGGCACCAGCACGGCCAGCCCTGGCCAGCCCTGGGCCTCGCACGGCCCCGCCACGCCACGTCGCCACAGACGCAGAACGAAGCGAGCCTGCGCTATTTTCAGAACCTTGCAGTTGTCGACGACGAGAGAGCAGAGTGAGATAGAAACGAAGGGGCGGAGTGGAGAGAAGGAGGGAGGGAGAGAGAGAGAGAGAGAGAGAGAGAGAGAGAGAGAGAGAGAGAGAGAGAGAGAGAAGCCGTGTCTCCCGGGCGACACACCTCCCTCGACGCCGCCTCTCCACAGGTCCAGCGTCGGTAGATGACACCGCCGACGCTGTCCTCACCCCCACCCGCCGCCTCCCGCGACTCAGGGGTGGGGGGTGGGCTCCGGGCAGCAAGGTGATGGCTGGAGCCACTGGAGCCCGGCAGAGGGGCGCGCGGTGCCGTCAAGGTGCAGCGCAGCACACGCCTGGAACCCTCGAGTGTAAAGTGGGCGCGCCCTGGAAGACTTGGAGGGGGTGTCGGGAGACGGCCGCCCAGCCGCCGCCCAGCAGTCGGCCAGCAACGGAGACCCGGGGCGCAGTAAATAAAGAAAATGGATCGTGTTTGTGGCGGGTGCGCGTCCGCAGTTCGTCCACCTTTGACGCGATCGCCGCATTGTCTCCCTCCCCCCTCTCCGATCCGCGGGCCTGTCTGAGAGAGCACCCCTTTGGCCTCACAGGCGCTCCCCCCCCCCTCCTCCCCTCCACTCCTCCCCCTCTTCAATCCGCTCTTGCGGGAACCACGCCGTGAATACATTGAACTCATTGAACGGCGATCATTCACATGTTTCAATGTAAGGGGCGATTGCCCTCGACCAATTCAGAAAGCGTTGGGTCACACCGCACCGTCGCGGCGCCCGAGTGGCGTGGCACAGTGTGGCGTGGCGCGGCGTGGCGCGGCGTGCGTGCCACCAGTTTGAGGCGGCCGAGCGCGAGCGGATCGCGGCGTGGTGTCTATTTGCGGCACGCAGCCGCCTGCTCCGCCTGCTCTGACCGCGGCCGCGGCGTGGCCCAGTGGCACCCAGTGCGAAGGGGGCGCGTCCAGTGCCGGGGGGGGGGGGGGGGGGGGAGGTTCGGCTGTCCGCACCTGTAGCCTCAGCCCCGAGGAGGAGCGCACTTGGAATAATTCAGAGCGCACGCCGGCGGTATTCACATTCACATTCGCCGACATGAGGACCCCGACACATGACCGGCAGCTCGCCGCCGTCAGCCCCGCGTCCCTGACTGGCCGTGGAGCGGTCAGCGGTCAGCGGCGGCGGCGGCGGCGGCGGCCCGCTTAGCCGACAACACTTAAGCCACAGGGATCCTGATCCGCCCCACCCGCCACCGGATTATTTGTCGCCTTGCCTTATCGATGCCCAGAGATAACGGCCTGCCGCTGCCGACGGCCGTGCGAGCCGAGGCCCCGCGAGGCCCCCAGAGGTGCGCCCGGTCCAGTCCGCCACCATGTCCCGGCTCCTCCACATCACCGTCGCCCTGGCCCTGCTGGGTACGTTAGCAGACAAGCGACACCCGGTTTTAGTTCACGCAAAAAAAAAGGAAAAATCGTATCTGCCGCAGGGGCGACTCCTTTCTTAACTTTTTTTTTATAGCGATGTCTCCCGGTCATTTGTTGCTCCCTGGTCCCGGGATGAGTCCCCACCCCTCTCGCCTCCCCTTGCATAACCGCGGCGGCGGGCGCGTGCGGGCGCATGCGTCCCCCGCGGCTCGCGCTCGGCCCACTCGATGTGAATGAGATATTCTCAACCGCGTCTTTTTCCGCGCACCCCATTTCTCATCGCCAGGCTGCTGCTGCGGCGGCCCCCTCGGCCCCGTGTCCGCGCCGGCCCACGACGAGATCCACGTCCAGATTGCGGGCGGCGGCAACGTCACGATCGGCAAGGCCCCTTACCAGGCGAGTATTCACTCCCCCCCCTCTCTCTCTCTCTCTGTCCGTCTCTCTCCCGCCCGCGGGCCGACGCTGTAACGCGCTCCTCTTGGCCGCAGGCCGCGGTGGAGACGTCGGCCGAGTCCGTGTTCATGTGCAACGGCGTCATCCTCAACGCCAACTGGGTGCTGACCACGGCGGAGTGCCTGAGCGGGTAAGCCTGCGCCCGGGGATCAGCCCGGCTCTGGCGCCAGCGTCGGCAGCAAGGCGGCGGCCTAATCCCCGACAAGTCCCCCGGGGATCGGGCCTCGAGTGGATCCGCGACGAGCGCACCCGCGCGCGGCTCGTGGCGGCGCGGGGCGCCGGGTGCATAGGCGACCGTGAGCCCGCACCCACGGCCCGCACCGCACGCGTGCCGCGCGGGCCGGCCCACCCGGCCGATCTGCAGGGGACGCGTCGTCTGCTCGCAGCACCGCTCAAGAGCCAGGCTCTGCGGAGGGAGGTGCAAACTCATCCCCACATCCCCGGCCATTGCTTGCAGTATGAAGCCGGAAGCCGTCCAGGTGCGGGTGGGCTCGGCCGTGCTGGGGCAGGGCGGCCAGGTGCTGGCCGCCACTGCACTTCATGCGCACGACGGCTACGACCTGAGCACCAAGACGCACAACGTGGGGCTCATCTCGTTCGGCGCCGCGATCCAGGAGTCGCCGTCGGTCCGCTACGCCAAGCTCGTGGCCGCGGGCAAGGCCCCGAAGGGCGGCGAGAAGCTGATCGTCTCCGCCTGGGGAAAGCAGAGCGTAAGTGGACGAGAGGTGCCGTTGGCTGGTTTGGGCACGAGCACGGCGGCATGACGCTGTGAGCACTAGGATTCCGCAGGCCAGTCGCTCCGCTGCCGCGGCCGTCCTCGCTCACGCCTTAACGCTATAACCTCGCGGTGCCGCCGAATCGGCGCGCTGACAGCTGGGAATGAAAGCCCTGCTCGCGTGGAGCGCCACCAGGGCTGAACGGAGGCGCCGCGCCGCTGTGTTGGCGGCGCTCGCCTGCGCCTCGCCTGCCTCGCCTCGCCGCCCCGAGCATAGCATATGGGCCGTGTAATCCGAACGCGGGGTATTGCCAATGCGGCAGCGTGCACCATTTACACAAACGCATCGGCCGGCCGCGCGCGTCCGCACGGCCAGGTGGCGCGGCGGCAGCGGCAGACCGGCGGTCATATCTCGCCCCCCCCCCCCCGCTTCCCGCCCCGTTTCTATTCGTAGATCCGGTGCAGCGCGCGCGGCTGGCGCGGATGGCGCGGCCCGCCGGTCCCGGCGGCCGGCCAGCGGCCCCTGCCGAACAACATCACGATCACTGTTTACACACCGCCCGCACGGAGAGAAGTACATTGAGTACATCTGCCAAGCTTTGACAGCTACACAAATTTTTAGCTTCACTGTAGAAAATTTCGGCAGACTCCGTAAAAATTTTAGACAGAGTGACAAATATTTCAGGCTGTGCAGCTAAGAAAAATATAGCTGTCACAGTTTAACGGTGGTGCCTGAATCGTTAATCTTTGTGCCCCGCAAAAAAAAATTTGCCTCCGCACGCGAGCACTGTTTGCCGCACGGCTTAGATTTTCCAGATGGGGCCCTTCGACTGGCCGCGCCTGCTGGCGCTGACGGTGAGCGTCGTGCCGCGGGCCCTGTGCGACGGCGTGTACCAGGCGGCCAACAACCTGGCCGTGGACGACACCATGCTCTGCGCCGCCGGCAAGGAGTGGGCGGGCGTCTGCGACGTGAGTGTTCGCGGTGGTCCGCGGCTCCGCGCCCCGGCCGCCTGCGCTGTGCTGCCGTACCCAGTGTCACTCACGCGCAAACTCTCTCAGGACGACGAGGGGGGGCCCCTCGTCGACGACGACGGCACCGTGGTCGGGATCGTGTCCTGGGGCACGGCGGGCTGCGGCTACCCTGGATACCCCGGCGTGTACACCAACCTGGCCAACAAAGACATCAACTCTTGGGTTCGAACTTATGTACAATAATAATAATTTAAATAAAGAGAGGTGGACGACATTGGGCGACTCGCTCACGTTCGCCGCCCACAACCCGATCCATGCACCCCAGCGCCTGGTACCCTATTTTCGGGAGCGGTGGGTCCACCGGGCGCAGCCTGGACCTTTCCCAAAGCCCCGCCCGCCCTAGGCCCGCCCCATAGGCCCGCCCCCGCGTGGCCGGTGGGGGCGGCGGCGGTGGCGGTGTGTACGCACCCGAGCCCGCCCCGCTCCATCCCGAGTATTTATAGTGAAGCTATCACTCGCTCGGTAACAGTAACGACACCCTGGCACCGCCGGCCGTTGACAGTCGCCTGTCGTCACGCTGACCCCTGTCACCCGCTGTAAGCACTTGTGCACAAGTCCGTGGCCGGGCGGAATAAAATGGACGCTGCACTGCGACACGGGCATTCAGAAATCGTCTGCGAGGTCGGCTCACACAGAAGGGGCCGTCTGTGCGCGCCCCGGCCGCCCTGGCAGCGAGCCCCGCCCTGTGCAAATTACACAACGCAGAATTCGGTCACTACTTACGTAAATCGGGATTTGAGAAAACATACGGCAAATGTGCTTTATTTTCAGCCGCCGTTTACGCGGCGCGGCGCCCTCGCTCGCGACTTCACACGTAGACCCCACGGACCCCACCCCCCGCGAAGCCTCCTTCAGTCTGACCGACTAATCAGCCGGTGCACCCCGTTTGCCAAGGCGACCGCGAGCTGTCATCGTCCGCCTGACTCACCGGGCCGAATGTCAAACCGGACGAACTGTTGAGCCCGCAGGCATCCGCCCCGTCACCCCGAACTGCGCACCGCATCGGCAGCATTGGCAGTGACTCGTGGTCGGCGCGCGCGGAGCCGCGGGGGCGTGGGGGCGCGTCGCTCGTTAGCGGCTGGGCTGATTTCACGTCGATTCGACTTGGCGGCATCTGCCGTCTCAGTCCCACCGGAGCAGCGGCCGCGCCCAGCAGCTGCGTGTTTGGGGTGGCCCGCCGCTGCTAAGTGAATGTGCGAGTGAGACGGACGGAGCGAACGAATACGAACGCCGCTGCCTAACACCGCCTGCCTGCGCCTGCCCCTCCAGGCATCACCCTCGTAAGGTGGGCACGAGTGCGAGAGAGACACCGTCACGAGCGGCCACCAGCGCGCCGAGCGCAGCTGTCCAGGCGGGAGCGCGGCGGGGCGTCCTGCTCGCTCCCTGCCGCCGCGGGTGGATGCTGCCCCCCCCCCCCCCCCCCCCCCCCCCCGCCCTCGGGCCGCTGGCGCTTACGCCGTTTACATAATTTCCCTCTCCTCCCCTCGGGCCGCGGCGCCGCAGGTGCGATGATTGACCTTGACCACCTTGCCGGCCACACCGCGGTCCAGTGACGCCCGCCCCGCCCGCCGCCCCAAGCGGCCCAAGGGCGAGGCGAGGGGGCCGTGAGCGGCGCCGCCCGGCCCCGCGGCCCCGCGGCCCGCCAGCCCCCGAGGACGACGGCCGCCCCCGCCGCCAGCGCGCCCCTCCCCCCTCCCCTCTGGCCGGCGTGCCGTGCCAGCCCTGCCGCGTGCGCCAGTCACCCAGTTGGTTCCGTGGTCCGCGGGTCGCAGGCGCACCGCGCCGCCGGTTTTTTGTGTCAAAAGTCTGCGATCGCTTTGAACATAGCGGGGGGCCCGTTAACGCTCTTCGGGGAGGAGAGGGATCGAAACGAAAGAGGCGTACGTTTTGATCCTCTCCGGCCCGACCAGTTGTAAAAACCCCACTTCCCAGTAAGTAGACCGTTTTGGTGTCAGTGCTGCGGCGGTCCGCGCGCCGCCCTCCCGATCCGATTCGAACCGAGGCGGCCGGCCGCGCGTCCGACACTCGCCTCTCCCTGCCAGTGCAACAAGTGACAGTGCCGTGTGATGACGGAGTGATAAGTGATAAGTGGTGCTCCCCATTGTGGATTACGTCGCCGCCAGCCTGGATTACCTCCTCTTTGGATATATCGCCGACACACCCCTGCCCGGAGGATTACTGTGGATTACGTCACAAGTTTGGCCGTGGGGCGCCGCGGGGCTGGTGAGAGTGTTGTTCGCCACGCCAGGTGGGAACAAGTCCGCCCATTCCTCTACCATTGTGCTGCTCGGGTTTCAGGCTCGGCCTGCGTCCAAATACCAGTGTACCTACAAGCCCCCCCGGCCCGGCGGGGCCCCGCCCAGCCTGTCTAGGCCCCGCCCACCACACGCCCCACCGCCCCGCGAGGGCCCGGCGGCCCGCCCCTGCCCCCCCCCCCCCCCCTAACCTCTCCTACCCCCCCTCCCCTTCAGCATATCTAACGATGGACCTTGACTTTTCAATATCATCGATCTGTCAAATTTTGCGTATGCATCAGCGCGGTCGAAATGATTGGTTACATTACACACGGGTGCCTACGATTTCCAGTTTCGTTATTTTGAGCATTTACAAAGCAGAAGCATACTAAATCGTGGTGCTCCGTTAGGTTGGGCAAGAATATTGCGTGGTTAAAGACAAGTGAAAATAAAGTTATTCAAATAGAACCTAAAATTTCTACAACAGTATTCTATATTAGCGGCCAGCCTGAAACACGAGAGTCTAAATCTCTCGGCGGCCTCATATTCAACTTTAAATTTACGCGCTTGCTTTGATGCTTCGTGGTGCTATTGAAAGACCGCCAGCTAGGAAACACTTTCGTTTTGTCAGGCAGGGCGCCAGTCGGCGGCGCCCGCCCTGGCACGCTAGCGGCCCTAAAGACTCGCCCACATTTTGACTCACTTCGTGTAGCTCGTACAGCTCACTATAATTAATTTGATGTAGCCGACGTGAATGTTGCAATAGCACTTACAGAATTCAATGCTCTGTGATTTCTATGGTGGAATTCATTGATTTTCTATGCCGGATGTACGCATTAAAAAAATGTTAGTTTTTGTGTATTCTGAAATAACTCTAAAAGAGCATATGGGGATACGAATATACTCCGAATATCTACCCAGACACTGGTCCAGAACTTTCATCCCTTCGCGCTTGTGCGTGTGGTCCGACAGCTAACTCAGCCCTATGCTCCTGGTGGCTGGTGAAACGTACTGCTGTTTGCTGTACATGCAGAAAAATTAACAGCGAAAATTTTTGCTGGAGCAGCCGACAAAATTTTGATTTTTAGAACAAACTATAGTGTTTTATCACACAAATCAACAAACTACACAGTTGAGTCAACGATCCATATTTTCCTTGAAGATTTTTTTACCCTATAGGCTTCCTTCTGCCGTAACGATAGCTATCAATTGTTAATTCACAGATCTGAGCATGCACAACAAATATGATATCCTCTACAGCAATGAGGTCGTTCATTTATGAATGCAATTTTTCGCCCTATACATATGTTTTAAAGGATAGATATGTTCATAACAGAATTTTGCATCCAGATCTGTTAATAGGCAATGCAAAGAGTTGCGGAGCTAGTGTGTATAAGGCGCGAATTTAAGACACGCACTCGAGCAGGTACGAGACGATACAGATGGCGGACCAGTTGCAGCAACACACGTTAGTCACACTGTCTTCTGGGTCAGTTTGATGCGAATATTTTTGTAAGTTTTTTGTCAGCGAGAGCTAAGCCTCGCAAATTTTTCAGTTGGCTCGTGGCTGATGCCC
The DNA here is from genome assembly GCA_026979955.1 of Megalurothrips usitatus. Lineage (NCBI taxonomy): Eukaryota > Metazoa > Arthropoda > Insecta > Thysanoptera > Thripidae > Megalurothrips > Megalurothrips usitatus. The sequence continues at coordinate 15,558,253 of CM049593.1, forward strand.
GCGGCGGAAATACCCTCTGCTGCGGTACCCCTCTTCAAAACTACGTTCTGGATCCGGTCATTGTCACCCTATCCGTTTCAGCTCATATTCTTGCTCTTCTACTTCCGGTACAGAGCATCTTTGGAAATGCCTACACATCCGTTTAAGTGTCATCTACACATTGAAATATTGTTATGGGCCATGGGAACGTACATGCTTCTTGACTCTTGATAGCCTTTGACTCTGCCCTTTAAATCTCCATATTTTGTTAGAAGACGTGATTAATGTCGTTCGACTATTTGGACGCTGAACATTTAAGGTGTCTATTTTATTCTAGAACTGTTAATATATTGACCTTGACTTACTTACATTTCCATTGACATTGTATTGTACTTTTGTTTTTGTCTGTGGATGCCAATTATTATGAAATCTATTACACATCTTTTCCTCGAAATTGAACTTGTAATTGCTTTGGCAAGCCTTTTAATGGTGTAAATAAACATCATTGACCCACAGATACCTCAAAAGAATTCATTTAAAAAAATACATTCTTTAGATAAAGGAATTTGAATTCACCCTTAGACTTCGTTTTAGACGTTGTGGGAGATGCGGACATTTGTGGCTCATCGCCAAGGAGCCCCGTGCTCAGCTGTGCGTTCCCCAGGCCTATACTCTTACCTCATCACAATCCACACAACACACTGGCGTCGTCTGCTATCGTCCTTAATACACTTTTGTTTACTACAGTTTTCTAATGACGCCTAAAATATAACGCCAACCCGTTCAAGTTAATTTACTCGCAAATAATACCCGCTTTGCTTACATCTCACGTGGAAGGGACAAAATGATAAAAAAAAATTTTGGTTCAAAATGATAAAATATGAAATTCGAATGACAGATATGTGCAACATCACAGCCTACATCAATTCTTTCATATTGCGTTTGGGGTAGGGGGAGGGAGATAAACGGATTTAGTTTATTTTTGGGCGGGTGCATAATGTCCCAAATTTATTTTGCTTTGTGATCGTTTGTTGTGCGGGTTGCGTGCGCCATCCTCCAGTTTCTGCAGCAGGCTATGTCCCTCGAGGTTTCGTAGGAGAATATCGGGGGGCGTAGGAGGGAAGCGCCTGTGGGTTAGGCATTGCTACCACGTACGTGCTCGGCGGGCTTGCCTACCCTGCGTACTGCAGGCGCTCGATGGCGCGTGTTTGGTTCCTAAAGTTGTCATGTGGAAGTTCTTCAGCCGAAGCTCAGCGCAGGTCATTGAGTGGTCGACTTGCCGCGCACTTATGGGATGAAAGTGTTTTCTGTCGCGCGAGTGCTGAAGAAGTGTTGCGTCGGCTGCACACCACATGGTGCGCGTCCTCTGCGCTCGATTACACTTGGCACACCCTCTGAGTAACTCCAGGTCCCCTCCGGTCCCCTCCGGTCCCCTCCGGTCCCCTCCGGTCCCCTCCGTTTTCCGCCCTCATCGCGGCGTTCGGGGATCTCCACATTTTTAGCACAACGCAGTTGCACCGGCACTGAGGCGGGAGAGGCGATGTCTGGCACCACGTTACCTTGTTCGGTTATCGTCTGCATCGATATCCACTCCGTTAGGACTGCCAACTTTGCTTGCAGGTGGAGGCGCAGGGCGAGCCTCTCTCCCGGGGAGTTTCCCTATCCGATTCTATAACGAGTGCCTCCAGGGCTTGAGCCCCTCCTCCTACCAGGATGGGGGTGGCCGACGACTTCGCGCCGAGCTTCACGCAGAAGCCGCAGCTGCGCCAGGAAGATGATGGCAACCGCCTCGTCTTTGAATGTCAGTTGCTGTCGTCCCCAAAGCCGGACATCACATGGTTCCGGGGGGACACACAGCTGTCCGAGGATGGTCGGACGGTCATGAAGACCACACCCATCGGCTCCAACAAGTACTCGGTCGTTCTGGAGCTCGATGACGTCATCGAGACGGACGCCGGCCTGTACAAGGTCAAGGCCAAGAACAAGATGGGAGAAGTTGCGGCATCGATCAACCTTAATTTCAGCCGTAAGTTGATCCACGTTTCTTTTACATTCTAATTTTGTTTTGAAAAATAAGTGTGCGAAAATGCAAGGAACTTAGGCCGAAGTGTTTTCATGACCGGGGCTCGGGATAAGCACTCCAGGGGAGGATGTGTACGGTACATTTATACTTCGCGAGGGCCCGGCTCTCAGCCTGTGGGCGACGTAAACTGACTTCTGAATCCGCCCAACATAGCCGTGTACAGTTAAACTGTAGGGAACATTAAATAAGGGCACTGGTAGGGCTCGGTTTACTCCAGGGTGTATCACTTCCATGGAAATTCGATTATCAACTTTCCTTAATAAGAATATTTTAATAAAACAGGTTTTAAAAAATGCCGTTAAGATATCTACTTGTTTTTCTTTTGGAATTTTCGATATGAATCACAAAATTTTTCCTTCGTCTGACGAAGAATTTTGGCTGTTACCGTCTGGCAAAAGAATGTCGTGTTTGTTTATGTAACGATCGGGGAGGGGTCAGGACGGGATGGACGAACCCAACGCAGACGCAGACGCCACTATTTTTAGAACGGGGCTGAAGATCAGTGCGCCGGTCATGTCAACGGCGCGGCGAGCTATGGGGCGGTAGTATTGCCAACCAGTTACTCTTACAAAGTAATATTAAATTGGTCCTGAGATTAGGCAGTTTACAGTTCAATGACAAATAACACCATATCCATATGAGATCAAGTGAACTTTACTCCGTGAAAGAACTGACCTGTGCCACTCAACATTACACTTTTTAATCGTGATGTTTCTTCCAGCTGCGGATGAGCCCAGAGAAAAGTAAGTTTGTGTAGATAACACAAGTTCATGTCGCGACAACGATGGCGCTATCTAAAGCTATTACTACCACCCTCTCTTTCTCTATCGTATTTCGCTCTCTACGCAGTGCACAATATTACAATATTAACAGACACTTTTTAGAAATCACCGCAAACATGCACAGCGATACTGAAACTCCAGCATGGGAATTAACAAGCTAAACCAGCAGACAACAGTAAACATTACTTCTGCGTTTTCTTTTCCGGTCACGATAATTGCGTGTTTTCGTTTTGTTCTAAACGTTTTCCGAATCCGTCCAATAATGATTGTCACATTTTCTCTCCTTTCATTTTTTTAAAGTTTCCGTTCAATCACATTCAATGTTCGTTTGCATTCGTTTTCATTTTGAAAATCACATCTGTCCCCCAACAAGTTTCCATATTCTATCTGTTGTATACACGATTCTCATGAACCAAACGTGTCACAACTGTATTTTTGAATTTTTTGTTGTCTCAGTAACATGCCTTTGCTAGACCTTTTCTTACTTTAACTTCTATGTTTTCTTTTCTTTCCTTTTCTAGCTGCTGATAAGGCAGGAGCAAGGTAAGTTTGTTCGCTTATATTAACAAATCAAAAGAATAATGCCTACAACATGCAAATTCTTCTCACACAACTTAAACACCAGTACCTACCACTACCAAATGCAAAGTCATGCCGCCTCGTTGGTTCTTGCTTAAAAGTATTTTATTTATAAAATTTACTTATTGTTCAGGTTGAATGGGAATGCTAAATTATTTATTGTGTGTCATAGGCAAGTGGATGGGATCGCTCCGACTTTTGCGAAAAAGCCGGCAATTCGACAGGAGGATGACGGGAAACGCCTTCTGTTCGAATGCCGGATAAACGCCGACCCAGAACCGACCGTCAGCTGGTCCAAGAACAATACTCCCGTCACGGCTGGCCCAAGACATAAGGTGAGTTGTTTAACCGGTCCATTTTCTATAAATGAGCAGCAGGGGCGGCTGGACGTCTTGGCTACTGTGATGTGTGTCAAATGAAATAAACCATTTCCCTCTATTTATGGTTACTATTTCGGTCCATTCAGACTTACTACATGCCACTCTTTTGTCTTTCTAGCTGACGGTCGACAAAGATGGCCATTCTTACTTCGCCACGCTAGAGATCAAGAATGTCACTGTAGAGGACGCTGGCAAATACAAAGTGACAGCTAAGAACGAGCTTGGTGAAAGTAATGCAACCATCAGTCTCAATTTCGATAGTAAGTATCGACAGAGCAATCTTTACTTGAGGCTTTATGTGTGTGGCAACCTGGCGGCTTGAGTCATTCCACACAACTGGGCTTGAAATGGGCTTGCAGTTACCTCCCCTGGTCTCGCACCCTAGCATTTCTCATTCATTAAAAACTTTTAAAAATTAAAAATATTTCAGTACTGAAATGTTGCCATACTTTAAAGAAAAAACTTAGTTTGTGTTTAGTCACTTTTTAATCATAAAAGACAGTGCGGTCCCAAAAACTCTAAAGTATGTTTAAAATGTGTACACGTCAAACCGGACACAGAAAAATTAATTGCTATAATTGAAGGGCGAAACTGCGCGAGGAATTACTGCCGAGTCCTTAATTATGAAAATGCTAAGATATCTGATTTTTACATTAAGTAATCTTCAGCTGATTTTTCTTGTTTTCTGTCATTGTGTTCAGTTTCGCAAGCTGTCGCGTTTAATACCTATACTGACGGGCGGACTATATAAAATGCGTGACTTGAAACTTGATTTAAAAGATGGCGGGCGCCACCTTTTTTGTATTTTACTAATAATGGTGATCATAAAATTAGCTGCAATGAAACATAAAATCCTAGCACCATAAAAAAACCCTGTAGAGCACTGAACAAAATCTTATTAACTACATCCAATATTTTCCTTTCTTTTCGGTGAATGGGTTTTACGGTTTCATTCAGCAATCTCACCCTCAACGCGCCTCACTCCGACACTTCATCCCCAGAGAACAGTGTTGCTGCCAAAATGTTATGTGTCTTGCTAGATGAAATCAGTTCACCGATCTCAAAGTGATATGAGGTTGGGTGCATTGCGGTTACTGTGACATTGTAGCCAACAAATTCACTATTGGTCAACTGCACTGCAACGAAGATATTTTAGGACGTGTCTCATGGCAGGGATGAACGGGACCTTTTTAAACAACGCGGGAAAACCACTAAATGGCATTCGGCTCTCTCCATCTCTTTCATCCCTGAACGTAACGTTCCACGAAAAACTGGTGTGGTTAGAAAGGGTAACATAATAGCTCCACAATGTCTCTGCACACCACTATGTTCGTGAAACGTTGCTCAGTTTAGATAGTGTATGACCTCAACAGTTTTTCGTAGAAATGTATTTGTTCCTGAAATACCTTGGATTGCACTAGCGTTTTGAGACTCTAACGTTTCCTCGTACCAGCTCCGTGCTATGCGCTTTGTACAGAGCCAGCTTGTGTCGTCAGCTGCACATGCGTCATTGGGCAGGAGAGGTGTATATTGTGCATGCCATTACTTTAAATACTTGCAACAAGACACGCATCTATTTGTCAGTGATACTTAATTCATGAGTACATTGTAATGTCACGCGGCTGTGTTTGATGATAGCAGCTTAACCCTTTGTCTGAGTAGAGTACTCAGGAGGTAAGAAATCATAACGCAGAAGAAAATAGGAAACAAAATGGAGGGTAATCGGAATAGAGTATTTGGGTCAGCCACGGGCCAAATGAAAAATTCCCGAGACTTAGCTCTCGCTATTGACGTTTACAAAATAGTGGTCTACAGCACCAACAGCTCAGCTTAGAAAATTCCCAGATGGTTTGTGGCTACCGCCTGTGACAGGCATGCTGCCGCGGTTCCTCTCCTTTCTGTTTCGGCCTTTCTTCCTGGTTATGACTTTTTACTTCAGTGGCGTGCTTCTTAGAAGTACTCTCCATCAATCAAAGTTCCTTATAGATACCAAGACTTGAATTGAAGTATAAACAGATTGTCGGACGCTTCGCAGAAGTCAAATCTACGACTGGTTCATTTACGCGTGTTGTAAAGTTTTCACCCAACGCATCCCAGACCGCTGCAGCATACGCCACAAGAAATAACAATTGCAGTGCTTTATTCAATACTGTTGGTTCTGGACTGTATTTCTCTTCTTTTCTCTGGATGTATATATTGTCTATATATGTACATACTAGTGAGTAGGCATGTTGAATTGTGACCACTGCTTGGTGCTCAACTGCTTCACTAGTCTGGCTCTGGGGTGAAGTTTGACGTCCGTCCGTTTCTGCTCTCCCTGCTTTTGCTTAGACCATTAGTCCTCAATATAGCATAACAGTGGACACGCCATCATTTTATCAATGTATGTGACGTTAAGCCACAACTGTTTTCTGGTCGCTTTGCTGTTTTTTACTGTTTTGATTTTTGGGTTTTCATGGCTCCTTGGATTTGCAGTGAATTGTCGTCTGTAGGTACAGTGGTATATCGGCTTCTGTATATATCACCTCACCGGAGCCATCCAAGAGAAAAGGATCGTGGAAGCCAGGACAATTCAAACACTTTATACTTTAGACACTATTTACGAAAGAAATATCAAGTAACGTTTATTATCATGTAACTGGACATTGTCTGTATGCGATATCTAAATTTGCTTCGCGCTAAGTTCCCTATTTATCCTTGCATACCCATACAAACGAGCCACATTTACTCCACAGGCGTCTTGAACTGCCAATCAAGTCAACGGCGGACTTTCGCCTTCTTTTTCAACTTTTATCATATGGCATGATAGCGAGTTTACGCTTTCATCAATTCGCATGCAAAAGCATTTCAATCAGTGCTTTGTACAAACCGCTTCCTTTTTTGGCGACGCATATTCCAAATCCTTACAAATCTTTGCGGAGTACCCTCAACCTAGCTATGCATCGCCTTTACAATTAAACTAAAGCTTTGATAGATTTTCATGTGAAATAACTTCACAGGAAAATCAAATCGGCAAGCAATATTTTGCTTCGAGTAGAAGCGCAAAAATCCCATTGTGCTGAATAGACCCTTAGATAGCATACACCAATGTCCTAAACACGTAAATACTTACGCACGGACCCGCTCTCCTGGAGGCTCTTGGTGCGGCTTGCATCTGCAGGTGGATACTGGATGGTTCAGTGGCTCAATAGATTAGGCTGCGTGGTATATTCATTAAAAACGAAGGATGGTACAGGGTTCTCACCAGCGCACTGGAGATTATGCACTTCTGCCAGGCCTTGTTTCAAACATATTCTGTAATTTTTTCTCTGTTTTATTTTTTGTTGCTGCTGCCGCTGCTGTCGCATCACTGTCTCACTGAATTGCCCTCTGACAGGAAGTGTTTATGTGAAATTGTGTGACATTTATGTACTCAAATTATCGGCACGGGACATGGCACATATTTGTTGTTTATTTCCCTCACTTTTTCTCTCTTCTTTCTTACTGTTTCCGCTTTTGTTCTTCCTCACCACACCTCCTCTGCTTAACGACGTACAGTGTAATACAAACAATTTTGATCAATTCTTGCAGGTCTTTATTATCTTTTCACTTTTGATATACTCAGCTCACACAGGTCATATGCAAAGCGCTCTGATACTGCGCACATATTTTATTGGAAGTACGGTCAGGTATTTTGGATGTGGACTGAGCTGCACATGTACATTGATAGTAGCTCTGGGATGCTATCTTTTTATACAAAGTCCCTATTTCCCCGTGTTTTTAAATAGTGGACACGATTTAAACGGTCCGTATGCTTTGTTGGACGTACCTAAGAGTCTCTGGTGGAGGTCGGAGTCGGTGGAGTTGAGCCTTTTTGTGTGTGCGTGAGGGGTTGAGTGGTTTCTCGGGTGGGTATAGGCGACGAGGCCCCGGTCCCGGACAACGGCATCAAACCCACCTTCACAGAACGGCCTGTGATCCGGCAAACGGACGACGGCAACAGTGTCATCATCGAATGTAGGCTGGTCGGAGAGCCCAAGCCCGAAGTGCAGTGGTGAGTACTCTTCTATTTACCCCGAAAGGCAGGCGGTCGTTTGATCTTGTCAACAGACCTCACGATTCGCACAATTGCTGGTTCCAGGTTCCAATCTGGCAAGGAACTGAATGAGGGCAGTCGACTGGTGATGTCACTGGACGTGGACGAGGTGCTGTACTACATGGCGCGTCTTCAAATCAGCGGGGTATCAGTGGCCGACGCCGGCGAGTACAAGGCTGTGGCCAAAAATTCGCACGGCACTTGTCAAGCCACCATCAACCTCAACTTCGACACTTCAAGCGACAAACCGAAGTGAGCTTATAATTTTACGCCCTGCTAGGATACATAATACTACCATTGAATTGCTGCAATGCAGTACTGTTGACCCCTATCGCGAAGTGACCGAATACTGCTCAATAGTTCAGCAAGCTATGTCAATTTCGGAGCTTGCTCGCTTCGCCTCACCACTGCAAAACATTTGCGTGGTGTATTCAAAAATATATTTATTATATGAGTAACCGATTTTAAAGTAAAATCGCACATTTGCAGCTTGTTTTAAAAAAGATTGGCATATGCAAAAGAAAAACTAAATATTAATTTATGTCGGTATTTTTGGTCTCCACTGAGCCACATGATAGCATCGTTGTATGTACCAGTGACAGGTTTGCGTGTTTCGTTCAGAATTCCCGACGGGAAGGCTCCGCGATTCCCGAAGAAGCCGACCATTCGCCAGGAAGGAGAGGTGCTCATAATGGAATGCATCTTAGAAGGCTACCCTGCCCCCGAAATTACCTGGTTTCAGGGCCTAAAGGTCATTTCAGATACCAACAGAGTGCGCTTATCGCGCACGACAATGGGGAAAGACACATACCTCCTCACGTTGGAAGTGTCAAATCCAACGAGAGAGGATGGAGGAAACTACAGGTGTAATGCCTTCAACATATATGGCGAGAGCAATGCCAATATTGCACTCAACTTCCAAGGTACGCCTTTGCAACGCTTTTCCTCCTGCATGTTCTCCCTAAACCCAGCACGCTTTTCCGCAGGCAATATTGCAATGGTGCAGGAATTTGGTCACACTAATAAGGTCCTGGGCCCGTCCTGTACGGCCTGTATATGTGTAAATATTTGTGTATATATGTATAAATGTCGTTTCTTTTTCTCCAAACCTCCTCACAGAAGTAGGAATATTACATACAAATTGCTTCTGTGGCGCACGATATATTGTGATGGTGAATGTCATGAGAATGTGTAGAACCTGTAAATTCTATCCTGTTATTTCTCTACCTGAATCTTGTTCTCTTACCACGCCTGCCGGTTTTCTTTCAGTTTCTTCTATCTATGATTTATGGTACCATACTTCTAGCATGAGCCACTGAACCATTCTGTAAATAGTGCATTGGTTGAGTTTGTGCAATGTCGCATGATTTCCTTTCAGCCATCGTCAGTTCAACCCACGCAGTTTGGAGTGCGGTGAGATTTATGTCTGCTTTTACCCCAACAGTATATAATTATGAATAATAGAAATTTTCTGATAGAGTATTCGAGTATTCGAATCTTACTAAAGACAACTCTGATGATTCCACGTGTAATTTCTTTCTATGCGCACTGTTTCAGGCGGAGATGATGCAGGTTTTGCCCCATCATTCGTCGAGAAACCTAAAATCATTCCAAACGAGACCGGCACTCTGATTACTATGAAATGTAAGTGCAAAGCGAAACCGAAACCAGATGTCACTTGGTTTAGGGGCACTACAGTTGTAAAAGAGTCATCGAAAATTAAGATTAAAAGTGTTGAGGCTGGCGAGGACACATATGAGCTTTCCCTTGAAATCAAGGTACGTAATCAAACACCGCATTATTTTCAAAGCTTTTGGATAACCCATTTACTGAAGGCATTTCTTTTCAGGACCCCGCAGGGCCTGATGGTGGCACATACAGGTGTCACGTAAAGAACGAATTTGGTGAAAGTAATGCAAATCTTAATCTCAATATCGAAGCTGAGCCTGAACCTGAAGGCGACGGACCAACATTTGTGGACAAGCCACGAATTGTTTCGGAACAGAATGGGAAGTTAGTGATTATGGACTGCCGTGTAAAGGCAGACCCCAAACCTACTATCGTATGGACGCGCGATGGTAAAGAGGTAAAGGAGACTTCAAAGATAACAATGAAGGTTGAAGCAAAGGGTGACGTGTACTACATCAGATTGGAACTTAAGGTGGGTACAAAGGACCATTGTCCTGTTAAATTGTGTCTATACACAGAAACGTAATCATTGGCTTTGCAGGACCCGCAACTTGAAGACTCTGGCCTATATAAATGCAATATTAAGAACAGTCTAGGAGAACTTAATGCAAACCTAACTCTTAATATTGAAAGTGAGTATAAATACCTTGTTTTACCTCGCCATTATATTAGGTCCTCAATTTTATTGAAGGATCTTTGGAAATCCACGTGACAAACCCCAGACAAACAAAGCCACTTTTTCCCCACAGTTATACCCGTTATAAGAGAGAGGCCAAAGATCATTAAAGTCATCAAGAAGAAGACAGTGATTGTTGAATGTCACGTGCAGTCGAAGTTTGCTCCTCAGTGCACATGGTTCAAGGAATCAACCGCAGTCAGAGAGGACACCCGTCACACTGTGCATGTGACACAGGTGAAGGAGGGAGAGTTTTCGGTAAAACTCGAGATTGAGGATGTGAAGGAAACAGACAAAGGTTCCTACAAACTTGTTGCCAAGAACGAGAAGGGTGAGACTGCATCGCAAACCGTGGAGCTTACGGAGATCCCTAAGGAGGAAGAGGAGAAGGCAAAACCGAAAGGTGACAAACCGAAAATCAGTAAGGGATTGAAACCACAGGTGAGGGATGCAGTTATTGCTTGCTTCTGCCGGATTGTAAATATAAGGGTGATAGCTAATCTTGGATTTTCTTTAGTCTGCTGACGAAGGTAAACCTGCCGAGTTTTCCGCGAAGCTTCTGAAAACTGAAATGAAAGCAACTGTTGTGTGGTACAAGTATGTAAAAAGTTCCATAATTAATATATTCAAATGTGGGTTGGCGAAATCTCCATAATGGCCCATCCGCTCTTTCCAGAAACAATGTAGTCATCAAAGAACGAGAAATGCACCAGTCCTTTGACGGTACCACAGCGACATTGCAGATTGCAAGCTGCAAAATCGAACACACCGCTTCGTACAAAGTTGTGATCAGTAATGAATTTGGCAGTGATGATTCTGAGGCTGATCTGAAGGTCACAGAGAAAAAGAAACCACCAGAAAAGGTATGGAAACGAAACATTTTTCTTTTAAATTGTTCTACAAATGTATACGACCAGTTCACTTGTATTTAACGGCTTCTCCAATAGCACAAGAAATATATTTTTGAGTTGGCACCGATATCGTCACATACATTTGGTCTTAGCGTATGTACACTAGTAATTGTTCAGGCTGCCCTACGTTGGAGCATGGAGATATTTACCCCTTGTAAGCACGTGCACTCATCAATTCTCAAACTTTGGTCCTCCAAAACATAGTAATTCTCTTTAAATTTGTTTGACATTTATTGCCCAGTTTACCCCTTGCGAGATATGGATGCCAAACACCCTCTGTGCAAATGTTTTATATTTCACAGTAACAAATCGGACACATGCGCCACAAAATTCCACTAAATTCCAAAGTGTATGCTAGAATTGTACCCCACGAAAACCGCATAAACTGTGAAATCCAAATGCCTCAAGAATGCGTTTGCCCTATTGTACATGTTTTCAGTAAGCATCAATATTTGAGTGAACTAATAATGCATGTGGTTTGTGCAGAAGGAGGAGGAGAAGAAAAAGGAAGAAGTGAAGAAGGTAGAGGAGAAAAAGGTGGAGGAAAAGAAGGTCGAAGAGAAGAAAGTAGAAGAGAAGAAAAAGGTAGAGGAAAAGAAGGTCGAGGAGAAGAAAGTCGAGGAGAAGAAGGCCGAGGAGAAGAAAAAGACCGAGGAAAAGAAGGAGGAACAGAAGGTTGAGAAGAAGGTAAAATAAGTAACTGAAAACTGATATCGCACGACTAATCTTTTGATATCTGTAGCATGCAATTACCCATGCACTGTGGCTTATGCTCTTTGTTCATGTTTCGCAAAATTGTATAAATATATATATTGGCTTTTACATTGAGAATAATGGCCAAAACATCCCTCTTTTCCTGTGATTAAATTTGAGGTAGCTGAACAAGCATTTAATTCTTAAAGGGTTTGCAGGGGCTTAATTTAACCTTGATTTGCAGCTTAATAATCTTTCCTGCACTAATGTTATATTTTTAACTTTTGCAGGGGCCACCCCGTATGGTAAGTATTTTTGACTCACCCTCTTTTATTTCCTTTGTGCCCTGATATCCCCCTTGTGTTTGTTGCATTCATCTGTGTGCCACGCTGTTTTAATGGGGTCCTTGCAATTTTTGTTCTGAAGGCATGTTATTATCTTGTATGCTCCTATGCACATTGTTGTACACAAAAACAAGATTACGCGTTTACATCAAATATCACGTTTTCTACTCAGATTGACAACGACACGGAGAGGGTGCACGACACTTGGCAGAGCCAGAAGGACGACAAGGTAAACTTTCATTGTGAAACATTGTGAGCACTTTCATTCCGAGCTCATTCGATAAGACTAATGCACAGCTTCAACAATGAAGCCAATCAAAATGGAAAACGCCTTGATCACACGTGCTTCCGAACGGAATCAATATAATGAGCTTAATTGTTCGGTTCATGTACCCACAGCCTTTTTATCTTATGCCGCACCAATATTAACACAACATTATTCCAAACATCTACTTTTCACTTTGTGAAATGTCTGAGCGCCTTTGTTTCCTATGCATGAACCATTAATTTGTTATACCAACCCTATTTTTCTGCATTTTTTTAAGGATCTTCTCAAGAAACCGGAAGTGAAAAAGCCAGAGGACAAGAAAGCCGACAAGGTGAGTAACCCGTTACTAACAACGCATGTCTAATTGTATTCGGAGCGAAAACACAAAGAATGTTACCAGTTGTAGTACACTTAAATATTACAAAATGGTACGCCACACAATGAAACAATAACGTGAAAACACCAATGACTGCCTGATTTAATTGAACACAAAAATCATATCATTAGCAGATTAAGCCATCGACTTTGGTAAATGTTACACAGTTTGGTCAAGTAAAATGTAACAAGTGTGTACCGTTGCGAGGTGAAATGTCCATATGCATGTTAAGAACTACGGTAACTCAAGAACTGCTTAAAAAGCACCAGATCCCTGCCAACTCGTACGGAAGACATTGGACAAGAGGTTCTTACCTGTTAGCGAGCATCCTGCGCAGTGGAAGAGTACAGAGCCACCCCACCATTTTTAAGCTGTTGTTGTGCAGGATGCTGACCATGTTCAACCGTGGATAAAGCCTGCATTGAAAAAAGTCACACCACAGAAGAAGCAACCGATAAAATACGAAAGTTTCCTTGATGTTACACTGAAACCTGTCGAACGAACAACAGCCGAGAAGGTTATGGCAGCCAAGAAATTAGAAGAGGAGGAGCAGGTGACATAGCCTTGATATTGCACTGGTTGTGGGTACCGCTGTGGAGCTACTTGGTCTGTGGCGATGGGATTGCTGGATAAACTATTTTTCGTGACTCGTAACAGCGAACTGTTATTAGAAGTAAAATGGTAGAATCTCGTGCGATTCGCTCATATCGTTATGCACACATGATTTTGTCGACAAAAAAACTCTTGTATTGAGAAGAGTGTGTATGCGCAGTTCTGAATCTAAATTTAACGAAGGTAGCAGAACGTTATGAACCATCCCCCCAGCTAATGCCATCGGTTACATAGTAAATGTAGCTCTTTTGCAGTTACCATAATATGCAAATGTGCGCTCCTGTTTCGTGTCTAGACGAAACGCCATTTCCTACTTTCTTTCTTCCGTGTTCGTCACTCTTTGCTGTTGACATGCGTTTCTTCGCATCTGTCTCTGCGGTGAGCATGCCTGCAAGATCACTTGGCGACCGTCTACGACTGCATGGATCTAAAGGGTCGCTTTAAACGACAGCCAGCCATTTTGACGGCACTGATAAAGAAATGCTAACAGATATCTTCATAAATGCATCCTGCCTGCCCATCTTAAACGAAGAGGACCGACACTGCTAAATTACCTTCATATAAAAAGCAACCATCATTGTGGTTGCATATTTGAATAAATTTGAATGTTAGTGTTATATAACATTAATATGTATATCAGTTTTCTGAATGTCTTATGATCTTATTCTATGTACTACAAAGTGAGAAATAAAATTATCTTTACCTTTAGCTCCGTCTGGCAGCATCCTCTTTGAGCCGAAAGTCGTCCCTAAGACTGGACACTTTCGAAAAGGTATGATGTCAAACACGGTACAAGTTTATCATCTTCATACCCGAACCACCTACAGTCATTGATTTCAGTTTCATACAAACTAGTTCAATGTCCACTTAGATAATTACTTTCACATCATATTTGTACTTTCTTCATTATATTTCGAATCACCCTATGTCTCGTGCAGCCCGAGGAGACCAATGGTTCATCACCTGGCTCTCCTGGATCATCAGCCCCGCCGTCCCGGGTGGGGTCATTGAAAGGAAAAGATGGGGATACGGAAGAGAAGAAGACACCTCTAAAGCGCAGACCTGTGCAGAAACCGGAAGAGAAGAAGGAAAGCTTCCTTAACGTCCAACTGAAACCGCTAACCAAGGAAGAGAAGGAAAAGAAGGAAAAGGAAAGACTAGCTAAGCAGGAAGCACTTAAGGTGAGGTGCCTCGAGCCCATTTCCCCGGATTCATCTTCAAACTGATCTTCAGGTTCCCTGAAGAATAAACGACCTTCGCTGGAACTAAATAAATGGACTGATATTTTTTAAAACGCACCGAATCTAAATAATCATCTGGAGTGTAACGGCGCTAGTCATGCTCAGATGCAAGCTTTCTATCGCTTCTTAAATGAGAGAAGAGGTAAAAGGAAAATTCGTTTGTCCATGACTTTCGCAAATAAATAACTCAACCACGGTTGAGATTTAAATGTACTTAAATCTATTGAACTAAATAAATTGAACCCTTGCGTAAAACCTTGCGTCCTTGCACCCACTATGACGGTTTTCCAATATTTAGTTAACCTTTACACCCACCAGTTATTGTATTACATGGCTTTTCCGCTACCAAATTGGTAATGGCAGTTCGAATTATGGAACGGTGCGCTGTTATTATTCTGACTAAATATTCCGACGTTTTTCACAGCTTAAGAACGGCACTGATGATCGAAAGCAATCCCTGTCTGTAGAAGAGCCAAAGGTAACTTGTGCGCGCGGATGTACTTGTGTGCTCAACCCGCGGAGTGCATTGGTCTGCATTGTTGACAACGCCTTTTTTCTGTCATACCTATGAACGTCCCTCTGTCTCACAGAAACTCGGCGAGCGAAGGCTTTCAACGAAAAAGGTCGAGGAGGAAGTAGAAACTAAACGAAAAGCGTCTGTCGTAAAGACCGAGGAGAAGGTGCGTTTTCGTCTTGTCTGCTTCGTGCTTATTGCTCGGCTTAGGAACGCGTTTATGTACATATCTCATCTACATAAGTGAGAAAGGTAGAAGCGAAGAAGCTGTTGGGCGTGCGTGCACGCGAATCGTAAAATCCCCTGTCACTATGCCCGGGCTGAAGGTGGAGAAAATTGTGACCTCTTGCTGTTATCTAATGCATTTCAGCGCTTATTGCTATCTACGCATTACGCAAATGATCGATATGACCGCTTAAAATATCCTACCTCAGACTCAAATTTTCTGCAACAGGTCACAAAGGAAGGCGATAAAGCCGCGGTCACCCGACGGGAATCCGTCAAGGTACTTGTCTCTATGGCCATGAAATATAATAATGATACGTTAAGAGCTGCGCTTTCGAAAATGTTCAAACCAACCTCGCTTTAGTTATACAGTTCTTGGACTGACAGAATCTGCCTCACCATCCATGTACACTAACCAGTGCAAACTAAAAAGGAAACAACGTAAATATTTTTTGCTAATCATGTCAATATTTTTATGATGACAGATCCAAGAGGAAACAGAGGCTCGCCGAAAGTCTTCTGTATTCGATAAGGTACAAAAGCCGTTTCATATTTTACCAGTGCTAAAAGGCGTGTAAATCTGCTTTCTGCTTAGATCGGGAATAGTTTTTGTGTATGTTTAGAGTATACGATGAAAACTGAAAGCCTGCGTTTATCTAACGATTTGTTGGGACAATATGACACGAGTATAAATTTGATTTAAGATGACAGATTGTATTTTAAGAAATTAGGCACTAGAAAATAGATGTGTACATATGTAAATATACGTTCACGGAAGTGCCTGTAAGCATATTCTTGCGGAATAGTATATGGACAGCAGGGAATGATGACGTCCTTGTCGCATGTGAATTACGACGCACTGCACTGCTTTTTATGTGTTTTATAATGGGCTGTTGTGCACGTGCTCTCCACAGAGTGACTCGGAACAGAAACCTTCCCCTGACACCAAGAAAGCCTCTCCAACTGAACCAGAGGTGAGTAATTAAACCGATGTAAAATATAGTAAACCAAGGCCCGATGACATGTGGAAAATGAAAACAGTTGTGAGTTACTGCAAATACATTAGAGTACCGTAAATCCCTTTTTTGGTTAAAAAAAAGTGTTGCTTGCAATAAGGACAGTGATTAGAACTAATGCAGTGATTCCCTCTCATTCGCACCGCGCGGCTCTTACAGAAATTGATTACTGACTCACAATTCATTTTCCGCTTATGTACATCATGAAAAACGGAGTGGCCTTATGTCTTCGCACACAAGCGAGGTTCTGTTCGGTTTCGAAGACCCACCCAATTGTTGTCAGGAAAAGAAATTTTTCGCTGACACAGTTGGGTCGACTTGCATGTTCCGAATCAGGATTGCCTAGCTTTGCATGTTCCGTTCCATGCTTCCATTCTTCAGTGTGTGTACATGCCTTGAAGAATGAGTTAAACTCTTTTTCTATCCACCTTTTTGTGTTTTGAAGGTGGACAAAAATATACCAATGAAGACAAGCGGACTAAAACCAGAAGCCCCAAAGGTACACAGCTAAAAACAAAGTTATATTCAACTATAATTCAATAACACTGTCACTTTTATTTTATTCTCTCATAATTTTCTAATCTCTTTTCGACGATGCAAGTTGGAGGAACCGAAAACCACACTCAAGCCAACACAAGGACTCAAACCAGAAGACGAAAAGGTACTTATTTTCAGAGATTTTCTACATTCTACATAATACAACTTTTATCAGCACTGTGCCGTTTAACATTTTCAAATAGTCCACTAGTCAGCTAGTCTGAGCTATGATTCTACTACTTACAAATCAGCAGAGTTATGATTTCTTTTCCCAGCCAAAGGATGCTCTAAAACCTTCACTAGATGGGGATGGTGCACTCGAACGTCCGGTATGAACGCTAGTTGGTTAACTGCTGAAGCCAACAAAGAACTAATTATTCCAGTCCATATCTGACTTTCAAAACTGATTATTGCCAATAAACTCTATCAACCAGGCTCGCAAGAAGTACGACCCAATGGCGTTCATTCCTGATGTTGAAATTGTGACGGAGGAACCAAAAGCATCTGCACCGCACAGTACCTTAATACCACCCCAAAACCAGTTAAACCAAGCAGTGAAAGCGAATAAGATAGATCCTGTTACGAAGGTTAGAAAGATTGACATTTTTAGTAGATTTGTTGAGTAGTTTAACCTCATATATTTAACTTTAAAATAGGTAGATTCGAAGCGAACTCATGCAGCATTTACGTAGATATCATTTGGTAGCTTCTCAGATCTAGTAGTATTTACGCATTATATTCGCTATCATTTACAAATGTTTACATTGAAACGTATTTTCAGATTTAATATATGGCCAAGCTTTTTTGCAAGTTGTGGTTTGGCGGCGGCCTGGCGTTGAGGAGCATGGGCTAGACGGGGCCGTTTCCTCACCTGCCGTTGATGTATTTAGGCGACTACATTGTAATAATCTGTTTCAGCTGACCTAGTAGAAATAGATTTTGTGGAGCTTCTTATGAGGCTAATCTATTTAGTCCATTAAGTGATAAACATGCATGTTTAAGTTTGAGATGTGATTGTAGATTGGTATATAGGTAGCGTATGTACTTCCGCTGTCGGGAGTTTGAAGCCAAAAGCGTGACGTGTGCAACTGATAACCCAAATGTAGCTTAAACACAGCTGTAAACGATTCTATTATCGTCTATTCAACATCTCATTTTTACCTAGCTTTTCCAATGAAATCTCTTCACAACGCACACTTTAATTTTTGTTGCACTACTGGTCGTGGCAGTCCGACGGTTCCTTTCGAACTATTTTAATTCCATTAAAACTTAGATTACTAGCATTTTTTCAGTTGCCATTGATAGTACGACCCATTGACAAAGCACTTAAACGCACAATGAAACAAAAATATGTTCCATATTATCCTGCGCATGGTGCTAATATTGGCTGGTCTTGCCATAGTATATTAGAATACGCAATTGATTTTTTAATAAAGTCTCAAAATAACAACGGGGAGAAAAACTGTGCTTACAGTATTAATCTTCCTCCCGTTACAATTTTTGAGTCTCCTTGAAAATCTCAATTACTATGCCTGAGTATTTAAGAGTGTAAATGTGCGTTGTGTTGCTAGTGGACTTTGTTCGTGTTTCTAATCTAATTCGTATCTGTTGCGTGAATTTGGGACGTACACGCAGAAGGATGAGAAGAAGCCCCTCGCTAACAACAGAGCACCCATGGTAAGTTACCCCCTACTACAATTTTGTCAGTCTTCGTTTGAACTGTCAACTGAACCCTTTTTACTAACTGAACTCAGTCAGAACACGATGTTGACGATTTCAATCGATTTCATTGTGCCGCACTAACATTTTCAGTATTTTGTTTCTGTCCGATGATTAGATTCTTCGCCAAAAAAATACTTAAAACTGTATTGCAGCGCAATGGTAATGCTGAAGGCATTGTCAGTGCCCACAATAAATCTCACTTTTGTGCTCCATGGTTTTTCCGTGTATTGTTACCTGTCGTGCCTCTTCATTTTAGACTTAGCTGGAAAATACGTCGTCTCCTTGAATTGAATCTATTTGTATTACGGAGATGAACCGTCCGTTTCGGCTCTAGTGAAATAGAGTAGCCCACCTCCAATTAGGGAGGAAAGTCCTGACTGACTTCTCACAATCTATGTATACACGCCTGCTCTTTATTATGCCGTCGCTGCTCACCTTGGTATTCAAACACCGCGAGCTCAATGGCTACATGGTTCTAGCAACACTGCCTTAACTGCCATGAAAACGAAAGGCCGCTTATGCTGTATTTAACATTCTAATTATCTCGACAATCCTAACACGCCTGAGAGTGCGTCGTACTCAGGAACAACCATATCTCTGGATTATGTGGTGTTAAAGACGAATAAAAGTGTGCCATAAAAGGTTTTCCAAACTTGGTCAAAACATTTCTAAAACGGTACCCTGTGAAAAAATGACAAGTGCCCTTAGTATTCTAATATTTAGGCGAAGGCTGTTTGTTTCTTAAACCTTTCTCCAGCCGAAGGAGCAGACCAGGGTTCCCACAATACCTATTATTGTTGTGGAGCCAGAGCCACCTGCTCCAAACCATATTTTCAAGCCAGATCTAAAAGCAACTGCGTTGAATCTCGAGAAAGCCCGTGGGCCTAAACGAGATGGACCTCCCTGGAAGGTGAGACACTGCCGTGTACATTCATCCATCGCACTTGTGCTGTCCAACTTAATGTCATAAAATTGTGTCCTTCGTCATTAGAAATTTTATTTTCTCCGTACGTTTTCTAGATTTTGGAGGTGTGTGCACAACATTCGTGGGAACATTTTATGGACCTCTGATTTATTTTATCACATCTCTGATTATGACGCACAGTGGTCTCCGTGGGTTGGGTGTTTTGTTGCGGGGACACTGTTAGCCGAAACACGCCAAGCATTTTAAAATTATTCTTGTTATTATTCATCTTAACTATGGTGCCTTGAGATTCAGTATTATGGCGGTTTAGCATTAGAAAGGAACCGCTCTTAGCCAATTTTCACAAAAGAAAGGTTGACGTAAACCAGACGCACGAAATGTTAACAAACAGCACACTTTATGCAGAATTGTATTTTTCGTTGAAGCATAGGGCTGCTGAAGTGATTTTTGTGAGAACACTAATTTATTTTTCTGGTGCACACGTATATCGTTTTTTCACCTCACTAAAAATTTTGGTTTTATTTTTCTCTTATTTTACAGGAGTTTTATGCGTTTTGTGACAAATGTCTAAACTTCTATTTCTAGCAAACACGTACTCGCTCTTTTTTGTTCTAACTATTTTGTTGAATTCGTGTAACCCCTTTATGTTTTCCAATTATGTGTTTGTAACAACCCTTGTTCTGTGCGTTGCGTTGTTTTGCGTACATCCTCAAATGTGGTAAGTATTAAAAAAACATCTATTATGTTTTTATCGCGATGCATAATAGGCACGCGCGTAGCCATGTAAGACGAAACAACATGAATTTATTTTAGTGTCTGTCCAAAACTTCCGATATTGGCAGGTCCACCAAATGGTTTCGCGTTTAATTGAGATTGATTTGCCCGTAATCTGCCGTTTCCTTTTAACGGCGCGAGATTAGCTGGAGGGAGGAACAGACTGCAGGAATAACATGGCATGCTCAATGACATGTGTTTTATTGCAACAATGATTGGGCATGGCACGTGCGTGATCGTGCGGTAGCCTCCTTCCCCTTTGAAAATTCGGAACCTTGTGCATTTAGCATGAATTTATACAAAAAGTGGTTTGGCACGAATCTCCTTTATTTCGTACTCTTTCTAATGCATGTGCCTGTGCATCTTGTCCTGTAGCGTGCCAAAATTCCGGAGATCATTGCACCGGACGAGGGCGCTGGCAGTAGAAAGAGCTCCCTGATACCGGGATCAGCTGGATCAAGCCGCAGAGGCTCTCTGATTCCACCCGAAGAACAAGGACGAAGGCCTTCATTGATAATAAGTGATGAGGTAAGAACCATCATCAGCCATCTAAGTTGTACTCTTCTAGCAAAAATTCTTACCAAGTGACGACCTTTACGTGGATTTGGATAAAGGTTAATTAGGCCATTTCCATACTTCTACGCTTTGTATTGCTAGTGTTTGGCCGTACGAACATGGCCTGCAATCAGCTAGTAAAGCAAAGCTGCGCACAGACTGCGAAAAGTGTACATTTATCACTTCGGTTTTGTAGACATTTTCGTAATTGTGAAGTAGCTGTAAGTAGAAATGTGACTAATTTTAGAAGGTCTAGTCCGCCAGAGACTGGGACTCCTATTTCTATTGATATCTGTGGCATGTTATGTATTAGTTACCGAAACTTGTGTACATTCCCTTCGATGTAAATAATTTTATTTCGCCGTCTCATATGTACGAGTCGACTCGTACGTGTACACGCTATGAATGAGCAGAGAAATCGTGAGTCTGAAAGGCGAGTATGCTCGATTCTTCATCCCTTTGTGGTGGCTGTGAGTAGACGACTTGCGTGACTCGTAAATGCCAATGATTATTCTTCGTCATTGACTGTCACAATGAATGAACAACATTAGACATCCGACTACTTGCCCAGGCTCACGTTTTTTGGAACGGTTTCTCTGGACATTCTATAATTATATTCTAATTTTTAGGAGCATAGGAAGCTGCGCCCTGGCGAGGTTTTGGAAGATAGAAGGGTGAGGACTTAAAGCTTAATTCTTTCTCTCTGTCTCTCTTGCTCTCCGCACTCTTGAATTCTTCTGCTCACTCACATCTTACCGGAAGCATATCTATCCGGCTCTTGGAGTGCTGTCACTGCTTCATGATACGCTCTCACTAAACCGTCGTAGAATTTCTTATTTGAGAAAACCTTTTTCAAATTCGAACACCAGTACTTTTTCCTTCATAAAATATAGAAAACGTTCCGTGTTCGGAAACGTTACAT
This sequence comes from Megalurothrips usitatus, assembly GCA_026979955.1. Taxonomy (NCBI): domain Eukaryota; kingdom Metazoa; phylum Arthropoda; class Insecta; order Thysanoptera; family Thripidae; genus Megalurothrips; species Megalurothrips usitatus. The sequence goes on from CM049593.1 coordinate 15,580,131, forward strand.
GTTGAAATGCCTTGCTTACACAAGGTGTTAAAGCTACACAAGGTGTTAAAACTAAATCTGCATCTCGTAATTAATTAACCACTTTTCTCTGCGGAAATGGTTTTAGGTTCCACGAACCCAAAGTGAAGCGTATCAAGTATAAGCAGACCGCCTCAGAGGGTCAGTTTTCAGCTGGCGTACTGTGACTTTGTCTCTCGCATTCCAACAGGTGTTGTTTGTCACATGTTTCGTCCAAGTGTCGTTCTGTGATGTCCTGTCTTCGTCCGCCCGTATTCAAATTAATTTAAGCCCTCAGTCCAAACCCTTCCTTCCTGATGAGTACCCTTAAGTGCTGTATTATTCCCGCATTAGCTTAATCATAGGTTTAGTGAGGAATTTGTGTCCAGTGCACGCGGAGCATTGTCGAATAGTTTAATCAGCACCAAATGTTGTCATGATTTCTCTACAGATTGGAAAACTGCGGCCTGGTGAGGTTTTAGATGCTAAGGTGAGGTTTGTGGCGAGAAGCTGCAAAAGTTGCCTGCAGGCTTTTGGCAGGATTAACCCTGATGCCGCTGGTACTGATTTCGCTCAACTCAAACATGATAGCACACTACAAAGCACGAACATACAGTTGCTACACAAGTTAGGTTGTCACCCATCATAATGTCGCAATGTTTGCTAAATACTGCCAACACTTAATAACGCAATCCTTGACTAAGCACTGTCTATGTTTTGAGCTCAGCACACACTGCACCAATAATGAATCCATTCCAAAGCTGCCTCCAGGGTGATTGCTGGCGTTGTGTTCTTGTTTTATGACAGACTATTTCTCACTTCATAATTCTCGTCCAAACTCAATGGTTCTTGTGTGCTGAGGCCCCTATACATTTCAGCATCACTATCTTGTGGCCTACGGATAATTATTGTGACATGTTCGGTCTATTTTTTAAACAATACTCGAGCCATTTTGCGAAAGTCAAGTTCAGCTCCCCTTAGACCCCCACGAAAGAACTAGCTATCCGCATTTTTGACCAGTAGGCACCTCAATTGTTTGCCTGTCGAGAGTCAGAGGCCATGAGTACAGACAGTTAGTTCATCCATAGGGGTGTTGAACATAATGAACTTTCTCCAAGTGACTCCTCAGTGTACTGACTGTTAAATTTCCGTGTACGAATTAATACCCGTGGCCCCAAAAAGGTCAAAGCAACAACGTTGAAAACATTGCTTTTTGTTTTTATCAGAGTGCTTTATTTTTCTCTCCATCTCCATCTCCCCATCCCATTGGTAGAGGATAAAATAAAATCATTCGTAGATTTACCATTTTGTATTTTGTTTTTTGACGACGCCAGAAAAGGGGCTCTCGACCAGGTGAAGAACAAGGAATGAAAGGCGCGAAACAGGTTAGATTTGGAATGAAGATAGAATTTTCCATGTGGAAATAGATTTTTTTCTGCACACGCATTGTTCGAAGCTTATGCTTCAGTGATGCTGTGCCTTTTTGAAACGTTGAGGACACTAGGGTTATCATCTAGCTTAATCTGACAGGGTTTCTTTTGTTGTGAAATTCTGCGCATCAAGCTAGTCGCCTCCTTGGTTTCCTATGCGTTTCGGGAATATTTTGCTTTTAGGATTTGTATATACTTTAGCGAATGTGATTAATTTGTACAGGATTCTGCAATATTTGTTTTGCGTCTAGTGCCAGTGCAAAGGCTCAGTAGCTTATGTCCCTTATTAGAGGAACAGAGCTTAGAGTTGGAGTGTGGATAGATTTAATTTTCGATAAGGTTTATCGTGGTTCCTTGCCCTGAGACTGCGAATTCGTTTTCGTAGATCGCATTCGTTCTGTGTATCATTTGCATGAAAGTTTTTACAGGCCAACGAACGACAAGTGCAAGGCGTCTGTCGACGAAAAGGTGTACCCTTTCCCATTCACGCAGAAGCAAGATAATTGTATATAGCTGTTGTTCTCATACGATCCCTACCATTCAATTCAGAAATTTAGCCCCAGTGAACACCTGTTCTGTAGACGTTCTATAGTTTATATATCCTCCTCCACTGCCCATTTCCCATTTCTTCTTCTACTGTCTGGTTTTGCATTTATGAAAAGCCCGGAGGACTCGGCTCTGATTGAAAACTGTATTTTCTGCATGGGTTCGCATAATAGATTAGGACAGTGATCTAAGCTTTGTCCAATACAGCACGAGGTGTGTAACTTTCCCGTCCCGTTCTAATTTGAAAGAATCCTTGCTCTGTATCCACTCATACCTGTATCGCTCCTATGTGAATGTTTCCCACGATTCCGTTATGTGCTTTTGTGATGTGATTTTATGTTGCTGTGCTCTGTGTTTTCTGCTCTTTGTGTTTGTACGAGTCGCATCCGTGTTCTTTAAACTGAAAACAGTATTACTTTTCCTCTCTCAAGCTATCTTAACTATGCTTTCGTATATTTACACTATTATTGCTGATTTCATAATTATTTTAAATGGCGCTATGAACAGAACGGAGGTAATGTAATTAAACTACATGTGATGTTGTTTTGTTTATAAAATGTAATTTCAAGATTCAAAACGAACGTTCTCTGCTACAATTTTCTTTCCGATTTTCGACCTGTCGGAAGGAAGTACAGTAGGACAACTCCTTCGAACACCAGTCTAACAGTCGGTTATCGGGTTCACATTTCAGCGGCGACGGCCAAGCACAGACATGCGCCGCCCAAGTGTCGCAGACCTCGATGACCTGATCAACAAGCCGTCTACTCCTCTGAGAGCAGTTGGTGAACCTGGACCGCCAGTGATTGTGGATGTTCAAGAGAGCTACTCCGCCGTTGAAGGTTTGTGTCAAAGACATATCCTACATACTCAAGGGGAAAATTTTTCATAATTATCTATTTATTATATAATATTGTTCGTAGATCAAACCGGTTACATGACGGTGCAGGTTGAGGGCAACCCTGCCCCTACATTCAAGTTCTACAAGGTAAGAAAAAGCTGCTTTTAGTTATTAGAGTGAATTGGTTTAGTCCAAAATATCAAACCGGCAAAGACAATCTAAACGCCCAACTAGAGCTCGCCGTCGAGTTTGTGTCTAAGCTCTTGCTTGGCTAGCCCAAACTTTAACACTGAGTTGCTTAAATAATGCTTTTTCTGCTTCATGTCTTTTTTAACTGTCCACTTCTTCATGTTTGCTTTACATCTCAAACTCGCTTTTTGCTGTGTTCTTATATCAGCCGGAACCCATAATGGTGAGTAAAGCTTCTTAGCTGTCGTAATTTTAGAATTATAAGGCTTGGATATTGATATTTACAGCGCGGCTAAAAATTATGTAATTTTTCTGGTTGCTTTATTCGTTGCGTATTTTTCAGGGAATGACCGAGATCATCGAAGGTGGTCGGTTCAAGTTTGTCACTGATGGCAATTCGAACACGATTACGCTATGTATGCGAAAAATAAAACCAAACGATGAGGGAAAATACAAGATTGTTGTTAGCAACTGCCATGGCGAGGACTCAGCTGAGATGCAGTTGTATGTTTCCGGTAAGCAGATATTCCGCTGTTTTTTTTTTTTCGAATAAAGGACAGGTAGGTCGTAAAACTGGTGCAGGCTAAGACCTGCAAAAGAGTTGTTTCACGCCTTAGTTTTACAAGAGGGAGTCGTCAGGAATAAGAAAAAAATACTAGTAGTTTATTGCTTCCTCAACCAACGACATCTGGAAGGGCGAGCAAAGACGGCCTTAAACCATAACCTAACCAGAACATCATCCATAAAATATTTCAATGTACTAATCTTCTTCGGCGTTGTCAGATGCGAGCGGCATGGACTTCCGTGCTATGCTTAAAAAACGGAAGTACGCTAAGTGGGGTCCAGAGAAAGAAGATCCGGACTGGGGTGATCTGAAAGAGGTGGAAAAACCCGTGCCCGCTTTGAAGAAAGTGGAAAGGGTGAGTACATATCAAGATCAACATTGCGATTTCAAAATGTTAATAATATTTTTTTTCAAGGGAAATGTCCCGAGGAAGACGAAGAGGCACCTCTGCTGTTCGTTTTTGATTTTTGCTGTTTTCAAAGGCCTTGTAAGGAGGCCATTTTTATAAATTCATTTCAGGCACTTGTCGGAGCTCGCAGTATACCTAGTGATTTTTCATTTTGCACATCTGTCTTTACGGTCTTATATTCGTTCCTGTCACTCTTCAACTGTTATTGAATCTACAACGCACGTTTTCGTTTCCACGCCAACCTTCGAAAATGGCTTCACGCGCTTAATAGATCACATTCTATTTTGATCAAGAAATTGTTAGACCTGACCGCTGATAGCTTTTACACCATATAATTGTTCAGCCAAGGATCATTGACAGTATTTACCATCTATTCTAAATCTCCGTGAGACGACTGTTAACCTGCAGATCGATTTTTGAAGCCATTTTCGCCATTCTTCTGTTGCCTGTCTCTATTCAATCAATGCTTCCCAATTTCTAATACAGCATTGGGTGACGTGACCCTCACTGGTGTTTAATGTGTTCACGTAAGGACGGGTAGAAAAGTATTACACATTGTCCCTGTGTTCCTACTTATGCAAGGATTAACCTCGTCCATAGGATGCGGACTTGCATGGACGTAGCTTAACGCACTCACAAGGGCCGAATGGTTTGCGCAAAATCTTCTAACATTAGCTCATGGATTCATAAATACTTGCTATTTCAGGCTGAAAACGAAACTGGTTGGATCGAAGACAATTCCGATGGATGCATAGTGATCAAGGTTGAGGGAAAGGTCGTTGCTAAAGTTCCCTCAACCAAGAAAGGGGACACACATTGGAGATGGGTGAAGGTAGCTCTTTGGCTTTATCATTTTGCCATATATGCGCGTTCGGGTAAAAGTCCGGACAATATAAACTGGAGATCGCATAAACTAATCGTAAACTTGCCGGTACACAAAAATACGTCCTCCTTAACTCAATAAAGTACGGTTAAACAGTTTTCATGGATGGAAGAAAACTGTATGAAAAATGCGTGCTTCTTAGGCTTTTTCGGTTAGTGCCACGTACTGTCCATGTTTGAGCGAGCTAAACCTAGCACTCCTAGCCAGTCCTTGTCTGTTCTAAGTGCAACGCGACGGTCACAATTGATTGTGATGAATCTGTGCCTTCTCATCTGGGACCAGATATTTGTCATTTTTAATTGTTTTTCTCAGGGGGAATGCAAGTACCTAAAGATGAGACCAAGCGGGCGATTTGTACTTGCCGACATGGTACCAGACTGGCCGAAGCTCCGTCGAACGGAGGTCTGCACTCTTCGTTTGTTCAGTTAGAAAAGCGTTTGTAGCATTTCCATTTTTTTCCTCATTCTTCCATGCGTAGCGTTGGTTTTTCAGCATCTTATTGTAAATTCCCTTCTTTGTATGGAAATCTTTAGGCTCGTGGACTTCACCTTCCCATTATCAGTCCACAGAAAAGCCACAGGACGAAGGCCAGGACATCTCTTTTCTTTAAAGCAAAATGTTAACGTAGAACCTATGCGAATGCTTGAAATACCTTTACGCATGTCTCTTATTTTTAAACTTAAGTACACCAGTACCCCTTCTACAGCAGTATCTTCTTCATAAGCGTTTTGCACACATATAGATGACCCGCTTGTCACAAAATCCGCAAAACCTCTCAAATAGAAAAATACAAGTTTTCTTCCATCGAAAGCAGTTTTTGATTTTCAAACAGTCAATTCTAAAAAAAAAGGTTCTATAAGCGTACTTATTAAAACATGAAATAATAACTATCAATGCTTTGGCACCAATCCTGATATCAACTTTTTCCATTAATATCTAGGATGTTTTCGAAAAACGAAGACGCACATCCCTCCAAGAAGTTATAACTGATTGGCCCACTCTTCAAATCTTGGACAAAGACATGCTCAAGGTTTGCCTTTAACATCTAATATAATTTTGTCATGCGAGTAAAATAAACTGTGTAAAGCATTTTTTTTAAATAGAGAGTTGGAGGTCAATGCGGTTAAGTTGTTGCTTAAATACTCTGCTGCCACGCCTTTCTAACTTCATGTAGCATCAATGAGACGTTTATGTTAAATGTTAAAACCTATTCTCTTCTCTGTACCTCAGTAATGCTAAAAAACAATTGTTAGATTGAGAGTCTAGAGATCACAATACGCAAAGCGTAATTAAGAAGTCAGAAAATCAATTTGGGTGGTCAAGCGTTGTATGTAACTGCTTCTACTAGCTTTTAAGTTGCTAACATGACCGAAGCCTCAACTTGCCTCGGAATCAATGGCACAATTGCACTTTATGTATGCTGACACATTTTGTAATCTGTTTTTTATAGAGTAGTGAAAAAGTGGCGTCAAGGAGGCAGTCTCTTGCTGAGCTTATCCCCGATTGGCCAGTACTTCATCACTTTCAGAAGACGGAGGTTGGACTACTAATGTCGCACGTCTCCTTCTTTTCTTCACTTTTCTGTGTCTATTTTCCTGTTTGCTTTTTATTATTCTTCAACGCTCACTGTGTGTTCTTGTCATCCTATTTTCTTTTTCTATCATCCAGGGCAAATGTTTCATTAATATACAGTTGGCGTCCGGAATATCCTGCCTTCCAGATCTTGCTCCTCTATGTGATCTTTGCCGCTGCTGTGGTAGTAGTAGTCAACCAATGCCATGCAAATATATTGGCTTTTTTGTACTTGCACTGTTGTTCTATTGCACCTTCGTGTCCGAGCCGACCAAGTTGGCTGGAATTAAAGATTTCAATACATGCAGCAGGATAAAACTGTTCACGTCCTTTGCTAAGACACATCTGAACCGTTCTTTAACTAAATGTACCACATCTTGTTTAACATCCTTGTTGACCAATTTCAATATTTGAACCAACTGCTGTATGGCTGTATGTAATAAGCCCCGTCTTTGAGACTGCTCCCCAAGGACACGCACTAGGACGAGCGTGCAAAATGCGCCACTGTGGCAGAAGGGTATTTCACAGAATCCCGCGCCAGAAGTAAACAGAAGACCTTAAAAGAGGGGCTGGGTACGTTGGGAGTGGGACTGTTTCCGTTTAACACCTACCCCTTTACCCGTCTTACAGTACTTGTTTTCCTCTTACTTCCGGCCCGGGATTCAGAGGAATACCCTATATAAATTTAGATTGACGGTCAACGTTTTTAAAACTATTCGTTATCTTTCCTTTTCTGGAAAACTGGTCTGTCTTTGTTCTTATGCCTCATTTTGGAGTAAGATGTTCACTTTAACCACTTCTTGTAATTCTCTGTTGGTAGTTCAGTGCATGTAATAATGATAGTTCTTAAATGTGAAATCACGCAATTCATGTACCTTGTGAGCGTTAAGGCACGCAAGCACGCAATTCGTGATAATGCCATAGTATTTGCATGCAGAACCTATCGTCAAGATTACAAAGTATAAATTTAGCTTCAAAATTATCGCACTTCTGTGACATTTAAACTAGAATTTTTTCCATGACATTTTTTGTTGCAAATTTTGAGGCACTGTATTTATTACGACTCTTTCACTATTTCCTACCGCGTGTTTTGTTTTGGGGAAGGAGTCCGTGTATGCGCGAATACAACATTGTCATGTGCATTCATGTAGACATGTTTTTGTTTTTTGTCTTTGTGATTTAGTAAGCGTGACACTTTTCTTTTTCAGAGTCATGACAATATATTTTCCGGTCCATATTTCTTTGTCGCCATTTTGTACTGTGTTTTGAATTTTTATTCTTTTGTCCTGATTTTTCCCCCAAAAAATGAACCATGCACCATACAATCGAGCATTAGGATGCCATTACTGTGTATAAAACATTATGTTCTTAATTTTCAGAAACCGGAGTCTTTCCTCAAGCCGCTTGTTGACCAGTATGCAAAGGAAGGGAAAGACAAAAAGGTCCAATTCGAAGCCATATTTTCAAAACCAAACTGCAAGCCCAAGTGGTTCCTGCGTAAAGACGTAAGCTCGTGTTATTTGTGTTGAACATTTGATTAACCTTAACGCTTACTCAAGCTTTCGTAGATTTTTGATCTGTCATGGCAGCACCTTAAAAACTTTACCTACTTCCGAACAGGAACTCTTCCCAGGCAGCAAATATAAAATTAAGAGTGAAAATGATACTTATCAACTGATCATTATGGCTCCAAAAGTAGAAGATGCTGGAAAATACACGATTGAAATTGCCGGCATCAGCTCAACGGCTTTCTTAAATGTTGATGGTATGTTACAATTCATCTATAGGTATATTAGGAAAAGCTCTGACATGCAGACCCACATTGAGTGTTTTATGGTTGCAGAGCCCCCTCCATCGTACACCTTTGTCAAGCCACTTCTAAAGAAAATTGATGGCTACACAAAGCATGAAGTCATTTTGGAATGCACCGTAAGCAGTAGTATGGCAAAGGTTATCTGGAAAAAGGGGGACAAGAAACTGGAGGTAAGGCCTTTCTTCGCTCTCCGTCCTAACTCCAACTTCGACCATTATCTCTGTGCAAACTGTCGTTGTTAGCGTGATCATTATTAGATCTGGTATACATAAATTCAAAATAACTCTTCTTTCTGCGGCACTTGGCAGGATGGTGACCTTTACGAAGTCAGCAAGGATATGTCAGGAAATTGTCGTCTTGTAATCAAATCTGCCGTCCTGGAGGACAGCGGAGAATACATGTGCAAAATAGATAAACAGGATGACAAGACCATCACGGAAGTCAAAATCACTGGTGAGCCGTCGAACTCTTCAAACTGTGTCGCTGGATAGGGTTAACATGTCATCTTCGTTCTTCTCCTTGTGTCTTCTAGAGGACTTTAGGGCATTACACCTGTCTTCTGGAAATCTAATCTTACACCTTCCTTTATTAGCAGTAACGCACTGTTTGATAGTACACATGGACCTTATTGGAGTGACCAAAACCCTGCACCGTTGCATTGTTATCTGAAGGGGAATGCCACTGTCTGCTAGTTTCTTGTTGCATGTCGTTTGTCATGAATTTTAGTGTTTTCTCGGTCGCCACTTCATTTGTCTGCCTGCTTCCTACAGAATATCCGTACAAATTCGTCAAGGTTCTTAAACATCAGCAGCTCACCGAGAAGGACACCATCACACTCCTCTGTGAATTAGACGACGCAACTGGCGATGTACAGTGGTTCAAGAATGGCGAAGAGGTCAAACCAGATAAGAGGTCTGTAGGTCTGCTCACTTCTACAAATCACGGCATGAGCTATGAAAATATGTAGCCCAAGAGTGTTATGTTGCATGCTTCCCCTTATTCCTTGTGGTTTGTGGCACGTTGGATGTCATTTCACAGGATTACCATCACTCAGGATGGCCGTAAGCGGAAAATGGTCATCAAGGATGCGAAGGTCACAGACAGTGGTATGTACAAATGTACAACGAACGCCGATCAAACAGAAGCAGAAATTCAAGTGCAATGTGAGTTTGTTCCCCTGAAGACTTCGACTGCTGGCCACGTGCAGATGTCCACATGAAAAAGCGGATTAAAAAATTATGCTTTATTTTGCAGACATGAACCGTTTCAACAAGAAGCTCAAGGACACAACTGCCGTCGAGCGCGAGAAGGTTGTGTTGGATGTAGAACTCCAGGACCAAACAGCACCTGCCGAGTGGAAATTCAACGGCAAGCCAATCGAACCATCAGACAGGTGCGATTTACTTTTGTCCGGTCCACATTGCTTTCGTATCATTTCGTTTGCTCACGGTATGCAAACTTGTATTACAGGATCGAAATTAAAAATCTCGGTGGCGGCAAACACCAATTGGTGTTTAATAAAGTGGAGATGACCGATGAGGGAGAAATTACCTGCGAATCAGGCAACCTCAGCTCCTCGTGTCAACTTCTTGTTAAAAAGGGTGAAGGCAAACCCATTCCTGACTTCCCTGACGGCGTTGAAGGACCTTGCAACAAACCCATCATTTTCGATATTCCTTACAAGAGTAAGAGATCTGTTTCCCCATCTTGCAGGTTATCTCAGACAGAAAGCACATTGTCAACCTTGCTTATTTTTCAGTCGATGGAACTCGGCAGACTCCGATCGAAGCCAAGTTAATGAAGGATGGCAAGGCCCTCCCCCTCAAGGACGTAGAGATTGTTGTCCTGGAGGATAAGGTCACCTTCAAAGTAAAAAAGGTTGGGCGTGACCTAAGCGGTCCCTATCAGATCAGGATCGGCAACGCCCAAGGAGAGGCCGTTAAAGATCTCAAAATCAACATGCAAGGTAAGAGCTTGGAATGAAAAGAGTTGACTGAAACCTGTCAGCTAAAGGCACATAACCAAAACCTTTTTTTATTTTGCAGATGTACCATCGCCTCCCGAGGATGTAGACGTGACGGAGGTGTTCCAGACATCGTGCATTGTGGCTTGGAAGCCCGGCAAGGATGACGGCGGCTCCCCTCTGCTCAAGTACATAGTGGAACGCCAGGACTTGAGCGTCAAGGGCGGATGGGACAACGTTGGAGAGGTAAAGGCTGGGGCGCCCACCGTCTTCAAATGCGAGGACCTCACCCCGAAAAGGGAGTACAAGTTCAGGATTCGAGCCGTCAACAAGCTTGGACCGTCTGAGCCGGCAACGTTCGCCAAACCTATTCTGGCGAAGGATCCGTGGGGTGAGTATCTCCTTTCACGACATGCAGAGGGTAAGGGACATTTGTATATATACTTTATGTTCGCAGACGAACCTGGCAAGCCCAACAACGTTGAGGTGGTTGACTGGGACAAAGACCACGCCGACCTAAAGTGGGAGAAACCTTTGACTGACGGTGGTGCTCCGATCACGGGATACGTGATCGAATTCAAGGAAAAGTTCGGCAAGGATTGGGTCACCGGCAAAGAGATACCTGGTGACGTCACTGCCGCCACTATTGACGGCCTCAAGGAGGGAACCCAGTACGAGTTCCGTATTCGTGCAGTAAACAAGGCCGGGCCCGGAGAGCCCAGCGACGCCACCAAGCCTATTATTGCCAAGTGCCGCTTCGGTCAGTTGCATTGCTGTGAACGGTTTTAGGTCTGTGAGTGTGACCTATAACCCATTCATATTGAATTTCATTCGTGTTTTTTCTCGTTCTCTCACTTTAGTCAAGCCGTTTATTATTGGCAACGACCTCATCAACCTCGTTGTCAAGAAGGGCCAGACTATTAAGTACGACATCAAGTACGGAGGTGAGCCAGAGCCTGAGGTCCGCTGGGAGCTGAACAACACCGAGGTCAAGGAAGACGCCCAAGAGAGAATCACCATCGACAAGTACGAGCGAAACACGGTGCTCACGGTGCGGCGCGCCGTGCGCGCTGACAGCGGAAAGTACAAGCTCGTGCTCAAGAACAGTTCCGGGCAGGTGGAGGGCACCGCTGACGTGGTCGTTCTCGGTGAGTGTCGTCACCGTTCTCTCAGACAGCAGGTTGTTTGGGGCACGCCATGCAGCTAACACTTCTCGGGCCATACAGACAAGCCGACACCACCAGGAGGACCACTGAAGGTGGAGGACGTTCGCGCCCAGCACGCCACAGTCAAGTGGAAGAAGCCGGAGGATAACGGCGGCAGCGACATCACGGGCTATGTCATCGAGAAGATGGACATGGAGACGGGCCGCTGGGTGCCCGCCGGCGAGGTCGGCCCCGACGCCGACTCGTTCAAGGTGACAGGCCTCACGCCTAAGAAGAAGTACAAGCTTCGGGTCAAGGCCGTCAACAAAGAGGGCGAGTCCGAGCCGCTCGAGACGACCGACAGCTTCATCGCCAAGAACCCCTACGGTAAGCGATCCGCTCCCACCTAGCACACTTCTCATATTTCCTGTTCGTCTTGCCCAGTGACGACCTGGGAGGGAGACGAGTGAGTGGTTTTCGTCTGCTCTCGCACGGTGTAAGTTGAAACACCAGCGGCTCCCGCCGGACACCGAGAAATGGCAAATCTTGTTTCTTGCGAGAATCCGTTGAATCGGCCGTTGCTTACGTCACCGGTGCGGTGTAATGGATTTGCGCTCGCTTCAAGATCTGCCGTTTTTAGGTGGGCTTATTATGACGAACGGCGGGGATGCTAAACAGTCCTAGGGTCGGAACGCGCTGGTGCAACGCACGTCAGGTTCTCCTCAGATCACCATTCCGACCATGCCTGTTCGAACAGATTCCAGATGCTACTTAATGCAACTGTGGGTTAAATAATCTCTCATGTGTTTGCGTTCCATTTCGAAGATCGGTAAGTGGTGCTCCTTATTTCCTTACGTATTCCCGTACATGTAGGAGAGTCCTGTAGGCGCATGGGAATGCATTGAACCAGCACATATGGTGTTTGCACGGATTGGTTGCTGTTTCATTTTGTCTCCCCCCCCCCCCCTTCACACACTCTAGCTCCAGCGGCACACGCACGCTTAGTTGTAAGACACAATCCCTGCCACAGTGAAGCACGGGGTGTTTCTCCGACTCCGTCCGGGGGTGGGGCGAGAAACGCCCCGTGCCGCTGGCCGCTACTGCCCGTGCTGACACCACCCTCTCTGCTGCAGACGAGCCCGGCAAACCAGGAAAGCCCGAGATCTACGACTGGGACAATAAGAGCGTGACGCTGCGATGGGCCAAGCCCCAGAGCGACGGCGGTCGCCCCATCACGCACTACACCCTCGAGGTCAAGGACAAGCACTCCAACGACTGGGTCGAGGTGGCCAAGACCGCCGACGACAAGTGCGAGGGCGTCGTCGAGGGCCTCAAGGAGAAACAGGTGTACCAGTTCCGCGTGCGCGCGCACAACAAGTCCGGCGGCGGGGAGCCGTCCGACCCCACCGACAACCACGTGTGCAAGCACCGCAACCGTAAGTCCATAGGCGTGCTCTAAAAAAATATTCTCTCAAATTTCCAACAAATTTCGAAAAAGAATCGAAAGGCTTACGGTTCGAGTGCTCTGACACCCTGTCTCCATGTTCTCCGCAGTGAAGCCGCAGATCGAGCGGTCCATGCTCAAGAGCATCACCATAAAGGCGGGCCGCACGCACAAGTGGTCCGTGGACGTGACCGGCGAGCCGCCGCCAACCCTCACCTGGGTGTGGCGCGACAACATCCCGCTCGTCAACACGGAGCGCATCAAGATCGACAACATCGATTACCACACAGACTTCTGCATCACCAACGCCACGCGCCGCGACACCGGCAAATACACGCTCATCGCGGAGAACGCGTCGGGCAAGGACCAGGAGACGGTCGAGCTTACTGTGTTGAGTGAGTACGCGGCGCCCGCAGCGCCCGCAGCGCCCGCAGGCTGAGGGGGCGTTTCGTCGCTCTGTCCCTGTCGCACTCATGGTGCGTCCCACCGGGGTGCGAGTGGAACGGAGCGACGAAATGGCTGTTCACCCTGTTGCCCGTAGCCGGCCGAGGCTCTCCCCTCACGCGCTTTTCCCATGTCTGCAGGCAAGCCCAGCTCGCCGATGGGTCCGCTCGAGGCCACCAACGTGCACAAGGAGGGCCTCAAGCTGCACTGGGAGCCCCCAGAAGACGACGGCGGCTCGCCGATCCTGCAGTACGAGGTCGAGAAGATGGACACGGCCACGGGCAAGTGGGTTCGCGTCGGCAAGGTGCCCGGCGACCGGGAGAAGCCCGAGCTGGAGGTGACGGGTCTGGAGCCCGGACACGAGTACAAGTTCCGAGTGACGGCCACCAACGCCGAGGGCGACTCAGAGCCCCTCGTCACCGAGAAGGCCATCATCGCTAAGAACCCCTTCGGTGAGGAATCGACTTCGCGTTTTTTGTTTTGTTTTACGTCGCACGGGCGGCACCTAACCCCCTACCCGCTCTGTTCCAGACGAGCCCACCAAGCCCGGCACGCCCGACATCGTGGACTTCGACAACGAGAGCGTGGACCTTAAGTGGGCCAAGCCCGACAGCGATGGCGGCTCCCCGATCCTCAAGTACATCGTGCAGAAGAAGGACCGCTTCAAGCCGGACTGGGAGGACGCGTGTGAGGTGCCCGGCGACAAGACGGAGGCCAAGGTGGAGGGCCTCAAGGAGCGCGCCGAGTTCCAGTTCCGCATTGTGGCCGTCAACAAGGCCGGCAAGTCGCCGCCCTCGGACGCCACCAAGATGCACACCGTCAAGCACCGCGCACGTAAGTACACTTTCGAAAGTGATGTTAGAATAATTTTCTTTATTTATTCTGTTTTAATTGTCATGTCAATACTAGCTGTTTAAAATCAACAACTTATCAAACTTTTTCTTTTAATCCAGTGAAACCAAGAATTGACAGAACCAATCTGAAGCCGATTGTGGTGCGCGCCGGCAAGCCTATCAACTACGACGTGAACGTGCGGGGCGAGCCGCCACCAACCATCACCTGGTACCAGGCGGACAAGCTCGTCAAGTCCGAGGGCAACATCGAGATCGTCAATGTTGACTACAACACCAAGCTCAACATCAAGGACTCGATCCGCAAGAACACCGGCCTGTACAAGATCGTGGCTGAGAACCAGCACGGCAAGGACGAGGAGACGGTGGAGGTGACCGTGCTCTGTGAGTAGCGGTGCCACGGAGCCCCGGCTCCCTTTCATTGAGGTCCGCTCAACTTATTTTACTAACTCCCCGCATCTCTCACACGCAGCCGCCCCCGGCAAGCCGAAGGGTCCGCTCAAGGTGTCCGACGTCACCAAGAACTCGGCCAAGCTCAAGTGGGAGAAGCCGGAGGACGACGGCGGCAAGCCCATCACCGGGTACGCCGTCGAGAAGCTGGACACCGCGACGGGCCGCTGGGTGCCCGTCGGCCGCACCGACGAGCCCGAGTTCGAGGTGAAGGGGCTGCAGGAGGGCCACGACTACCAGTTCCGCGTCAAGGCCATCAACGAGGAGGGCGAGTCCGAGCCCCTCGAGACGGACAAGTCCATCACCGCCAAGAACCCCTTCGGTGAGGAAGCGGGCCGGCGCAGGCCGCCCCCGCGTCAACGCCGCGAGTTCTGGGTCGCAATTTGTAATTTTTTTCTTGTCGCCCTCTTCCAGACGCACCTGGCAAACCAGGCACGCCGAATTTGGAGGACTGGGACGTGGACCACGTGGATCTCACCTGGGACGCCCCCAAGTCGGACGGCGGCGCGGCCATCACTGGCTACGTCATCGAGAAGAAGGAGAAGTTCAGCGCGGGCTGGGATGAAGTCCTCACCACCAACGTAAGCAGCCGCGGCAGCCGCAGGTGTCCGTAGCGCCAAACTTCGCTCGGTGCTAATATCTCATCTGGCATTTCTTTAAAAATTGCAGACTCCTGAGCGCAAGGCGAAGGTGCCGGGCTTGAAGGAGGGACAGACGTACCAGTTCCGTGTGCGGGCCGTGAACAAGGCCGGCCCCGGCGAGCCCAGCGAGCCCACCAAGCCCGTCGTGGCCAAGGCTAGGAACCGTGAGTACCGAGTGCTCTGTGCTCTGTCGTCCGGCTGGCGGCCCGGCAGTCTCTAACCCAAGTTCACCCTGTGCAGTCAAGCCATGGATCAACCGGGACAAGCTGCAGAAGGTGCGCGTGCGCGCCGGCCAGGCGGTCCGCTTCGACGTGGACGTCAAGGGCGAACCCGCCCCGACGACATCCTGGACGCGCGACGGCAAGCCGCTGACGGGCGTGGGCGTCAAGATCGAGAACGAGGAGTACAACACCAAGCTGGCGCTGACGGAGACGACGCGCGCCGACACGGGCATCTACACCCTGCGCGCCGAGAACGCCAACGGCTTCGACGAGGCGACCGTCGAGGTGGAGATCCTGGACAAGCCCAGCAAGCCCGAGGGTCCGCTCGAGGTGCTGGACGTGCACAAGGAGGGCTGCAAGCTCAAGTGGGAGAAGCCCAAGGACCTCGGCGGCCTGCCGCTCACGGGCTACACGCTGGAGAAGATGGACGTGACGACGGGCCGGTGGACGCCGGCCGGCTTCTGCGACCCGGAGAAGACCGAGCACGAGGTCAAGGGCCTGGAGCCCGGCAAGAAGTACCAGTTCCGCGTCAAGGCCGTCAACGACGAGGGCGAGTCCGACCCCCTGGAGACGGACCACGCCATCCTGGCCAAGGACCCCTTCGGTAAGTCGCCGACTCGTGCGCGCGCACTGCTTCAGTCCCCCGCGGCACGCTCCGTGTTAACCCGTTTTTTTTGTTTTTTTTTTTCCTCCCCGCAGACGCCCCTGGCTCCCCCGGCCTGCCGGAGATCGTCGACTGGGATGAGACCTCGGTCAAGCTGGAGTGGGCTCCACCCGCGCGCGACGGAGGCGCCCCCATCACGGGCTACGTGGTGGAGATGCGCGACAAGTACAGCCCCAACTTCGTCAAGTGCGCCGAGGTGCACGGGCCGACGTGCAAGGCCACCGTGCCCAAGCTGGAGGAGGGCAACCAGTACCAGTTCCGCGTCCGCGCCGTCAACAAGGCCGGCCCCGGCGAACCCAGCGAGGAGACCAAGCTGCACACCGCCAAGGCCCGCTTCCGTGAGTACTCGGGGGGAGGCGTGCTCCGGGCACGGCAGCGGCGCGCGGCAGCGGCACCCCGGCGGCTGACTTGATCACGACCCTCTCTCTTCCCACAGTCAAGCCCCACATCGACCGCACCAACCTCAACCCCGTGGTCATCAAGGTGGGCCACACACTGTCCCTGGACATCAAGATCACGGGCGAACCGCCACCAGTCGTGACCTGGGTCCTCAAGGACAAGGAGATCAAGACGGAGGCCGAGTACCGTATCGACAACATCGACTACAACACCAAGTTCTGCATCCTCAAGACGAAGCGCGCCCACAGCGGTGTCTACAAGATCACCGCCAAGAACGAGGTCGGCGAAGATACGGCGGAGCTTGAGATCACCGTGCTGGGTAAGTTGGCTGTAGCGCCTGCGGACTGCAGGGTAGGCCAGCCCGCCGCACACCGGTGCCTGGCGCTCTGTGCGCACGGCCTACCCTGCCGGGCGCTCGCAGCTCGCAGCTCTCAGCTCGCAGTCTCCTCCTCGCCCGCGACTCATTCTCCCCCCTTCCCTATGCAGGCAAGCCCGGCAAGCCCAAGGGCCCGCTGGAGGTCTCAGACGTGACCAAGAACAGCGCCAAGCTCAAGTGGGAGAAGCCGGAGGACGACGGCGGCACGCCGGTCGAGTACTACGAGATCGAGAAGCTGGACCCGCTGACCGGCCACTGGGTGCCGTGCGGCCGCTCCACCGAGCCCGAGGCCACGGTCACCGGCCTGCAGGAGGGCAAGCCCTACAAGTTCCGCGTGCGCGCCGTCAACAAGGAGGGCGAGTCGGACGAGCTGGAGACGGACAAGTCCATCATCGCCAAGAATCCGTTCGGTACGTGTGCGACCCCTTTGGAAGTCCGATCTCTCCGGGTGCGCGGAGTAAATGACGTCATCGTAATTTATTTTATTTTTATTTATTTTAATTGTATTGCAGACGAGCCTGGCAAGCCTGGCCGCCCCGAGCCCAAGGACTGGGACAAGGACTTCGTGGAGCTGCAATGGACACCGCCCAAGGACGACGGCGGCGCCCCCATCGAGAAGTACGTCATCCAGATGCGCGACAAGGAGGGTCGCAACTGGGTGGACGCCGCCACCGTGCCGGGCAACAAGACGCAGGGCCGTGTGGAGAACGGCATCGAGCCGGGCCACGAGTACGAGTTCCGCGTCGTGGCCGTCAACAAGGCCGGCCCCAGCGAGCCCAGCGACGCGTCCAAGTCCGTCATCGCCAAGCCACGGTTCTGTAAGTATGTCGCTCGCGTGCCTGGCGCGTGCCTGGCGCGTGCCCTCGCACCGACGGTCGAGCTTGCTAACGATTCTCCTTCTGGGCGCCACAGTGAAGCCGCACATCGACCGCAAGAACCTGCTCAAGAAGACGATCCGCGTCGGCCAGCTGCTGCGAGTGGAGGCCGACGTCCAGGGCGAGCCGCCACCAGCCATCACCTGGTGCGTCAAGGGCGGCCAGCCGCTCACCAGCAACGAGCGCCTCAAGATCGAGAACGAGGACTACAAGACGACGTTCATCTTGACCAAGGCCAAGCGGTCGGACTCGGCCGTGTACACCGTAACGGCCAAGAACACCTCCGGCACGGACACCGTGGACATGGAGGTCCTGGTGCTGAGCAAGCCGTCCAAGCCCAAGGGCCCGCTCGAGGTGTCCGACGTGACCGCCGAGGGCGTGCACCTCAAGTGGGACAAGCCCGAGGACGACGGCGGCGAGCCCGTTGACCACTACGTCGTGGAGCGCATGGACACGGAGACCGGCCGCTGGGTGCCCGTCACCACCACCAAGACACCGGAGGCTGATGTGAGTGCGGTGCATTTTTCTGTATTCCAGCTGATACTGCGAATCGTCAACTAATTCCTGTTTCGCGCGGCAGGTCACCGGCTTGAACGAGGGCAAGGACTACCTGTTCCGCGTCAAGGCCGTCAACTCAGAGGGCGAATCGGAGCCCCTGGAGACGGACATCCCCGTCACGGCCAAGAACCCTTACAGTGAGTGGCGTACAGTGGCAAGCTCTCGGCCGAGCTTCGCACTTGCGACGACCAACACGCGTCTGTTGTTTGTGCCCGCAGGCGAGCCGGACAGGCCGGGCAAGCCGGACGTCAAGGACTGGAGCAAGAACCACGCCGACCTGCGGTGGACGGCCCCCAAGAGCGACGGCGGCTCCCCGATCACCTCATACATCGTGGAGAAGAAGGACCAGAACAGCACCAAGTGGACCAAGGCGGTGGAGATCATCGGCAACAAGCACGAGGCCACCGTGCCGGACCTGGTGGAGGGCAACAAGTACCAGTTCCGAGTGCGCGCCGTCAACAAGGCCGGCCAGAGCAAGCCCAGCGAGCCCAGCGAGACCATCACCGCCAAGGACCGCAATGGTAAGCGGGGAGGGGCTCTAGCGCTCCTACGGAGTGCTGAGTGACGCGAGGCTAATGTCACGTTTCCCGCAGTTCCGCCCAAGATCGACCGCACCACGCTCAAGGACATGCACATCAAGGCGGGCCAGCACATCCGCTTCGACGTCAAGATCTCCGGCGAGCCGCCACCAACCAAGAAGTGGTTCCACAACAAGGCTCACATCGAGTCCAAGGATGAGCTCACGGTCAGTACGAGTCGCGCTGTTCCGGGATAGGGCAGCAGCAGCTGGTGTTCGGACCCGGGGGTCTCACGTGTTTATTTCTGCCCGCAGATCGAGCACGAGGACTACAAGACGCGGCTGGTGGTGAGCGCGTGCAGCCGCAAGCACACGGGCCTGTACACCATCAAGGCGGAGAACTCCTCCGGCAAGGACGAGGTGACGATCGAAATCACCGTGATCGACAAGCCCGGCAAGCCGGAGGGGCCGCTCAAGATCTCCGACGTGCACAAGGAGGGCTGCAAGCTCAAGTGGAACCCGCCGCTGGACGATGGCGGCGTCCCCATCGACTACTACGCCGTCGAGAAGATGGACACCGAGTCCGGCCGCTGGATGTCTGCCGGCCGCGCCAAGGAGCCCTTCATCGAGCTCAACAACCTGGAGCCCGGCCAGGAGTACAAGTTCCGCGTCATGGCGGTCAACGCCGAGGGCGAGTCGGAGCCGCTGGAGGCGGAGGAGGCCATCGTGGCCAAGAATCCGTTCGACGAGCCCGGCCCGCCCGGCGCCCCCGAGGCCACGGACTGGGACCGCGACTTCGTGGAGCTCAAGTGGACGACGCCCCTCAAGGACGGCGGCTCGCCCATCACCGGCTACGTCATCGAGAAGCGCGAGAAGGGCAGCCCCCGCTGGACCAAGGCCGGCGAGACGCGGGGCCCCGAGTGCAAGGGCAAGGTGGAGAACCTGGACGAGGGCACGCCCTACGAGTTCCGGGTGCGCGCCATCAACGCGGCCGGCCCCGGCGAGGCCAGCGACGCCAGCAAGCCCATCACCTGCAAGCCGCGCAAGGTGCCGCCCAGGATCGACCGCAAGAACCTGCGCGACATCACGGTGCGCGAGGGAGAGCCCTTCGTGTTCGACGTCAAGATCACCGGCGAGCCCGCACCCGACGTCGAGTGGAACTTCGGCACGAAGCGCGTCAACGAGACGACGGTGCGCAGGATCACCAACGTGCCCAACAACAGCAAGCTCATGTACGACAAGCCCGAGCGCAAAGACAGCGGCATCTACAAGATCACCGCCACCAACAAGTACGGCACGGACTCGGCCGAAGTGGAGGTCACCGTCGTGTGTAAGTCTCGGAGTTTCCGACTTCGCTTAGGGAGGGGGGGATAATGAGGTTCGAATTAAATAATTACATTCCTTTATTTGGTTTGCAGCCAAGCCCGGCAAACCGGAAGGACCCCTCGAGGTGTCAGACATCCACAAGGAGGGATGCAAGCTCAAGTGGAAGCGCCCCAAGGACGACGGCGGCGAGCCCCTCGACGGCTACCTGGTGGAGAAGTTCGATCCCGAGAACGGTGCCTGGATCCCGGTGGGCAAGTCCAAGGACCCCGAGATGGTGGTGGATGGGCTCATCCCGGGACACGAGTACAAGTTCCGCGTCAAGGCCCTCAACAAGGAGGGCGAGTCCGAGCCACTCGAGACCTACACCTCCATCGTGGCGAAGGACCCCTTCTGTAAGCAGAAAAAAATCGATTGACATTAAATCAGAAAAAAAAAGAGTTGCGAGGGTAAACACGGCATTTTCATCGTATTTACAGCTACACCACAGGCCCCGGGCGCGCCCGAGCCTGAGGACTGGGACCAGCACCATGTGGACCTGGTATGGAAGGAGCCCATCTCAGATGGCGGCTCCCCCATCACGGGCTACATTATCGAGAAGAAGGACAAGTACAGCGCCATGTGGGAGAAGGCGCTCGAGACCAACACGCCCGAGTGCAAGGGCACCGTCAGCGGTCTCGTCGAGGGCAACGAGTACCTGTTCCGCGTCATCGCCGTCAACAAGGCGGGCCCCGGCGCCCCCAGCGACGCCAGCAAGAACTTCATCGCCAAGCCGCGATTCCGTGAGTGCCACGCCCCTGCTGCGGGGGCGTTGTGCCGCCCCGAAGGCGGCGCAGAATGAAAACGTTTTTTTTTTTTTTTATTCAACAGTGGCGCCTAAGATTGACCGACGCAACCTGCGTGACGTCACCATCTCTGCCGGGTCCACGCTCAAGTTCGATGCGAACGTCATCGGCGAGCCGCCACCACACATCGACTGGCGCTGCAACACCAATCCTCTCAAGTAGGTGGCGTGCCTCCGGGCCGGGCGCCAGCCCGCCGCAGCACCCGTCCTAACGAACCCCTCCCCCCGCGCAGGAACAGCAAGAGGGTGACCATCGACAACACGGACTACAACACCAAGCTGGTGATCAGGCCTGCCCGCCGCGAGGACTCTGGCGAGTTCACGGTCACGGCCACCAACTCGTCCGGCAAGGACATGGTCACCATCAACGTGGTGGTCACCGACAAGCCGTCCGCCCCGGAGGGCCCGCTGGAGATCTCCGACGTGCACGCCGAGGGCTGCAAGCTCAAGTGGAAGCGGCCCCTGGACGACGGCGGCACCCCGCTGGAGTACTACCAGGTGGACAAGATGGACCCGGAGACCGGCTGCTGGGTGCCGTGCGGCCGCAGCACCGAGCCCAGTGAGTACACCCCGCCTCCCCGGCGCCGCCGCCGCCGCTGCAGCCGCCCCCGGCCCTGAGCTCTAAGACGTGCGTCTCCTGTTGTTGCAGACATGGACGTGACCGGCCTCACACCGGGCAAGGAGTACAAGTTCCGCGTCCGCGCCGTCAACGCCGAGGGCGAGGGTGAGCCTCTGGTCGCAGAGGAGACCATCGTCGCCAAGAATCCGTTCGGTAAGCCGCTGTCTGCACTGACACCCGTTAAGGCAATGCAAAAAAAAGAAAGGGCCGCCAACTGAACGTTTTCTTTATTATTGTCTTTCAGACGAGCCCGGCGCACCCGGCAACCTCAAGGCCACGGACTGGGACAAGGACCACGTCGACCTCAAATGGACGCCTCCGGTCAACGACGGCGGCTCCCCGGTCACAGGGTACATCATCGAGAAGAAGGACAAGTACGGCCAGTGGGAGAAGGCGCTGGAGGTACCGGCGGACGAGCTGACCGCCACCGTGCCCGACCTCGTCGAGGGCCAGAAGTACGAGTTCCGCGTGCGCGCCGTCAACAAGGCCGGCCCCGGCGCGCCCAGCGACCCGACACCCACGATCATCGCCAAGCCACGCAACCTGGCGCCCAAGATCGACCGCACCAACCTGATCGACATGCGCATCAGGGCGGGACAGAACTTCGTGTTCGACGTGAAGGTGTCGGGAGAGCCCATGCCCGACACGCGCTGGCTGCTGCGCGCCAAGGAGGTGCGCTCCAGCGACAACGTCAAGGTCACGCACTCGGACTACAACACCAAGCTGAGCGTGCGCGGCGCCACGCGCGCCGACTCCGGCACCTTCATCATCACGGCCGAGAACATCAACGGCAAGGACATCGCCGAGGTGGACGTCATCGTCCTCGACAAGCCCAGCGCGCCCGAGGGCCCCCTCAAGGTGTCCGACATCACGGCCGAGGGCTGCAAGCTGCAGTGGAAGCCGCCCGCGGACGACGGCGGCAACCCCGTCGAGAAGTACGTCGTCGAGAAGATGGACGAGGCTACCGGACGGTGGGTGCCCGCCGGCGAGACGGACGGCCCGACCACCGAGCTCAAGGTGGGCGGCCTCATCCCCGGCCACAAGTACAAGTTCAGGGTCCGCGCGGAGAACAAGCAGGGCAGGTCCGAGCCGCTCACCACGGACGCGGCCATCGAGGCGAAGAACCCCTTCGACCCGGCCAGCAAGCCCGGCACCCCCGAGATCGTCGACTTCGACAAGGACTTCGTCGACCTCGAGTGGGACAAGCCCAAAAGCGACGGCGGCTCCCCGATCACTGGCTACATCATCGAAAAGAAGGACAAGTTCAAGTGAGTACCCGTAGCAGTAAGTCGCGCCGGGGGGGGGGGGGCGGAGCTCGGGTCACTGACTAGAGCGGTTCTTTGCAGCCCCAACTGGGAGAAGTGCGCCGAGGTGGAGGGCGACGTCTGCAGGGGTAAGGTGCCCGGCCTGATCGAGGGCACGCCCTACGAGTTCCGCATCCGCGCCGTCAACAAGGCCGGCCCGGGCGAGCCCAGCGACGCCTCCAAGACCCACGTGGCGCGCGCCAAGAACGGTGAGTAGACTCACAGGGTCACTTTCGAGAGGCGGGCGAGACGAGTAGGGGGTGGGTGTCAAACTCAAACGCACGTTCTTTTGTCCACACAGTGCCGCCCAAGATTGACCGCAACGCCATGATCGACATCAAGATCCGCGCCGGTCTCAACTTTGACTTTGATGTCCACGTTGACGGCGAGCCTCCGGCGACCAAGGAGTGGAACCTGAAGGACAACATCCTGCTCCCTGGCGAGCGCGTCAAGATCACCAACGAGGACTACAACACCCGGCTGCGCATCACGGACGCACGGCGCGCGGACAGCGGCGAGTACAAGCTCGTGGCCAAGAACATCAACGGCAAGGACACCGCCACCGTGTTCGTCACCGTCCTGGACGTGCCGACCGCCCCCGAGGGCCCGCTCAAGGCCAGCGACGTCACCAAGAACAGCATGGTGCTGTCTTGGCGCCCTCCGAGGGACGACGGCGGCTCCGAGATCCTGCACTACATCGTGGAGAAGATGGACTCGGACAACCTCCGCTGGGTGCCCGTGGGCGAGACCTCCCAGACGCAGATCAAGGCGGACCACCTGATCGAGAACCACAACTACATGTTCAGGGTCCGCGCCGTCAACAGGCAGGGCGAGTCCCCCAACCTCATGTGCTCGGAGCCCATCACGGCCAAGGACCCCTTCGGCAAGCCCGAGAAGCCAGGCACGCCGGAGGTTGTCGGTAAGCGTCGGAACGATGTCCGTGTCGGTGAGGACTCTGCTCTCCGTGATCCTTGCTGACGGCCTGCGGGTGCTGTGTGTTTCAGACTGGGACAGAGACCACGTCGACCTGGAATGGACCGCCCCCAAGAGGGACGGCGGCTCTCCCATCACAGGCTACATCATCGAGAAGAGGGCCAAGTTCGGGTACGCCGCTAAACTACCCGTTCCTCCCCTAACAGGCGGCACAGATACTGCAATCTCTAACCATTCTCTGTTTGCTTCGCCCCGCAGTCCGTGGGAGAAGGCGGTCGAGGTGCCCGGCGACAAGACCAAGGGCACGGTGCCCGGGCTGATCGAGGGCGAGGAGTACGAGTTCCGCGTCATCGCCGTCAACAAGGGCGGCCCAGGCGAGCCCAGCGACGCCTCCCGCTCCGTCGTCGCCAAGCCCAGATTCAGTAAGCGGCGGACTCGGCGACATGGCTGCACCGGACCGGCGGCTCCGACCGAATCCCGTCCTCTAACGGCACCGCTTCTCTTCCAGTGGCGCCGTCCATCGACCGCGCCTTCCTGCAGGATCTGGTCGTCAAGGCGGGCGAGCGCATCAGCTTCGAGGTGCCCATCGAGGCGTCCCCGCGCCCCAAGGCGTCCTGGACGGTGGACGGCAAGCCAGTCGGCACGCGCGCCGACATGATGACCACCAACACGCAGACCACCTTCGAGATCCCGTTCGCCGCCCGCAGCGACACGGGCCGCTACGCGCTCACGCTCAAGAACGAGCTGGGCGAGTGCAGCGCGTCGGCGTTCGTCACCGTGCTGGGTGGGTGTGGTGCCGGCCCCCGCGGCCCCCGCGGCCCCCGCCCCCGCGGCCCCGCGCGCTGAGCGCTCTACGAGCGCTGACTGATAAACACGTCTCTTCCCGCACTCCAGACAAGCCCGGCCCGCCACTGCCGCCGCTGGAGGTCAGCAAGGTGACCAAGGACAGCTGCCGCCTGACCTGGAAGCACCCCGCCGACGACGGCGGCTCGCCCATCCTGCACTACGTGGTGGAGAAGATGGACATGTCGCGAGGCACCTGGTCCGACGCGGGCATGGCCACCGGCTGCGTGCATGAGGTGCTCCGGCTCATCCACATGAAGGAGTACCTGTTCCGCGTGCGCGCCGTCAACATCATCGGCGAGTCCGAGCCCCTCGACACCACCAAGCCCATCGTGGCCAAGAACGAAGTCGGTGAGTGGGACGGGAATCTGGTTGAGGTGGCTACAAGACTTGATTTTTTGGGAGAAATTTTTGCCTGTATGCCTGTACCAACTCTGCAGACGAGCCCGGTGCGCCCGGCAAGCCCAGCGTCACAGACTGGGGCAAGGACCACGCCGACCTGGCCTGGGAGAAGCCCAAGTCCGACGGCGGGTCCCCGATCACGGGCTACATCGTGCAGCGCCGCGAGAAGGGCAGCCCGTACTGGGTGAACGCCGTGCACGTCCCCGCCAAGCAGACGTCCGCCACCGTGCCGGACCTGACCGAGGGCCAGGACTACGAGTTCCGCATTATCGCCACCAACGTGGCCGGCCAGTCCGAGCCCAGCGAGCCGTCCGACGTGGTCACCGCCAAGGACCGCTACCGTGAGTACCCCGGCCCCGCCCCCCTATCTCTCTCTCACTCTGTTCGCTACTCATGCCCGTTGTCCTCCCCCTCCCTGCAGTGGCGCCCAAGATCAAGACGCCCCTGCACGACATCCGCATCAAGGCGGGCACTATCCTGCACGTGGACATCGACTTCATCGGCGAGCCCCCGCCAGAAGTGGTGTGGTCCGTGGCCGGCAAGGAGCTGCAGACGGACGCCCGCACCACCGTCACGTCCATCGGCTACCACACCATCGTCAACACGGTCAACGCCAAGCGCTCCGACAGCGGCCTGTACCACCTGCTGCTCAGGAACAGCTCCGGCATCGACGAGGGCTCCTTCCAGGTCGTCGTGCTCGGTGAGTGGAAGTGTACCCTCGCGGCCTTGCAGTCTCGTGTGCCGCGTGGAGCAGTCTCGCTGAAGCCGCCCTTGTCTCATTGCAGACCGTCCCGGCCCACCGGACGGCCCTCTGGAGTACGAGGAGATCACGGCCCAGAGCGTGACCCTGTCGTGGAAGCCGCCCAAGGACAACGGCGGCAGCGAGATCACGTGAGTATCCGACAGCCGACGTCCGCGGCGCTGGGCGAGCGGTGTCGACGGGACCCACCTAACACATGTGCGCGGCTTTTGGTTGACAGTGCCTACGTGATCGAGAAACGCGACCTGACGCACGGCGGTGGCTGGGTGCCGGCGCTGACCTACGTCAACGCCAAGTACAACCACGCCACCGTGCCCCGCCTCATCGAGGGCACCAAGTACGAGTTCCGTGTCATGGCGGAGAACCTGCAGGGTCGCTCAGACCCGCTCAACACCGAGAAGCCCGTCGTGGCCAAGAACCAGTTCGGCGTGCCCGGCGCACCCGGGCGCCCCGAGGCCGTGGACTCGGACAAGGACTTCATCAAGATCAAGTGGACCCCGCCCATCTCCAACGGAGGCTCCCCGATCATCGGCTACGACGTGGAGCGCCGCGAGAAGAACACGGGCCGCTGGATCAAGCTGAACAGCGACCCCGTCAAGGGCCAGGAGTACACCGACGACCGCGTCCACGACGGTGGCCAGTACGAGTACCGCGTGTCCGCCGTCAACGCGGCCGGCCCCGGCAAGCCCAGCGAGGCCTCTCAGCTCATCATCGCCAGGCCCATGCGAGGTACGTCCGGCCCCCGCCACGGCCGCGGCCCGCGCCGCAGGAGCGGTCACGCCCTTACTAACACCACTCTGCCTTGCTTTTCCAGAACGTCCAAAGCTGCATCTCGACGGCCTTGTCGGCCGCAAGATCAAGGTGCGCGCCGGCGAGCCCATCTGCGTCAACATCCCGCTGTCAGGAGCGCCGACGCCCACGTGCGAATGGACCCGGGACGGCTCAAGGCTGCCCGAGCAGGACCGCATCTGGACGGAGACGACCTCGGGCGAGACCAAGCTGCGCATAGAGAAGACGACGCGCGAGGACTCGGGCCGCTACGTCATCACGGCCAAGAACGACTTCGGCAAGGACTCAGCCGACATCGAGGTGACGGTCGTGGACCGCCCCGGCCCGCCCAAGGGCCCGCTGCAGTACCCGAACGTCAACCAGGAGCAGATCACCCTGGAGTGGCTGCCACCGGAAGACAACGGCGGCAGCGAGCTCACCGGATACGTCGTCGAGATGTCCGAGTACGCGGTCGAGAACTGGCGCCAGGTGCCGGGCTTCTGTCCCAAGTGCACCTTCACCGTCAGGGGCCTCACCGAGGGCAAGAAGTACAGCTTCCGCGTGCGCGCCGAGAACATGTACGGCGTGTCGGAGCCGCTCGAGGGCAACCCGATCGTCGCCAAGAGTCCGTTCGACCCGCCAGACGCACCCGGCCAGCCCGAGGTCATGGGCTACACGCCGAGCAGCTGCAGCCTGCGGTGGACGCCGCCCAGCGTGTCCGGCGGCAAGCCCGTCACCGGCTACTACGTGGAGAAGCGGGAGCGCGGCGCAGGCGACTGGACGCGCTGCAACAACTACCCCACGCCCAACCTCACCTACACCGTGCCCGACCTCCGCGAGGGCAACCGCTACGAGTTCCGCGTCGTGGCCGTCAACGAGGCCGGCCCCGGCAAGCCCAGCAAGCCCACCGAGCCCGTCACGGCGCAGCACCAGCGCCTGGTGCCCGACGCGCCGGAGCCGCCCAAGCCGGACCGCATCACGAAGGACAGCGTGACCCTGTCGTGGCGCCCACCGCGCAGCGACGGCGGCTCCAAGATCAAGGGCTACATCGTGCAGAAGAAGCCCAAGGGCTCGCCCGACTGGTCGGACGTGAACGACGTGCCCGTGCCGGAGACCACGTTCAAGGTGCCCAACCTCAAGGAGGGCGACGAGTACCAGTTCCGCGTGATCGCCGTCAACGACGTGGGCCGCTCCGAGCCAAGCAGGCCGTCCCCCAACATCGTGATCGAGGAGCAGGCCAACAAGCCCGTCCTGGACCTGAGCGGCGTGCGCGACATCACGGTGCGCGCTGGCGAGGACTTCAGCATCCACGTGCCGTACGTGGGCTTCCCCAAGCCGACGGCGTCCTGGTTCGCCAACGACTCCATCCTGGACTCGTCGGACCCGCGCGTGCACCAGCAGCTGGCCGACGACTACGCCAGCCTGGTGGTGAAGGGCGCCAAGCGCGGCGACACAGGCCAGTACCGCCTGCAGCTGCGCAACCCGTCCGGCTTCGACACCGCCACGCTCAACGTGCGCGTCCTGGACCGGCCCAGCCCGCCCGAGAACCTGCGCGCCGACGAGTTCGCCGGCGACGCCCTCACGCTGTACTGGAACCCGCCCAAGGACGACGGCGGCGCCCACGTCAGCAACTACACCGTGGAGCGGCGCGAGATCGGCACCGGCAACTGGAACAAGGTGAGTGCGTCTTTGGGGCCGTCCTGGCCCTGGGCGCGTGCGAGTGCGCCGACACCGTGTCTGACCCCACGCCGCTCTCGTGTCCTCACAGGTCAGCAACTTCGTGGCCACCACGTTCGTGCGCGTCAAGAACCTCACCATCGGCAAGGACTACGAGTTCCGCGTGTACGCCGAGAACAAGTACGGCACCTCGGACCCGGCCAGCACCGTGGACCCGATCCGCGCGCGCCATCCGTTCGACGTGCCCGGCGCCCCGGGTACTCCCAGGGGCATCGACAGCTCCGACGACTACATCACCATCGCCTGGGCCAAGCCCCGCCACGACGGCGGCTCGCCCGTCACGGGCTACGTCATCGAGAAGAGGATGATCAGCGAGGACAAGTGGACCAAGGCGTCGCACGCCCACATCCCCGACCTCAACCACAAGTAGGTGCCCCGCCCGGCGGCCCTCCCCGCCCCGCCCCGCCCCGCCCGCACTGGGAGTCAACTCACACCTCCCTCTGTTTCTCGCAGGATCTCCGGCCTGATCAGCCACCGCGACTACGAGTTCCGCGTGGCCGCCGTGAACGCGGCGGGACAGGGTCCATGGAGCTCCTCCTCGGACCCCATCTGCTGCCGCTCCCCGCCCTGTGAGTAGCCGCAGCTGCACAGCTGCACAGCTGCACCGCGAGGCCGCCGCGGTATGCTGACGCGCCACTGCTTTTCTGTCTCCACAGCGGCGCCTAAGATCACCAGCGACCTGAGCATCCGCGACATGACCGTGATCGCGGGCGAGGAGTTCACCATCACGGTGCCGTTCACGGGCAGCCCCAGGCCCAAGCCCGTCTGGCTCATCAACGCCGAGGAGGTGTTCCAGGACGAGCGCATCAAGTTCGACACCAACGACGTGCAGACCGTCTTCACCAACAAGTGCGCCAAGCGGTCCGACTCGGGCAGCTACACCATCCAGCTGTACAACACCGAGGGCTCGGACTCCGCCACCTGCCGCGTCCTTGTTGTCGGTGAGTACGCCGGGGCGCTCAGCGCGCAGCGCCATTGCCGGGCACTCGGACTCTCTGACGGCCGCCCTCTCCGTTCGCAGACAAGCCCACGCCGCCGATCGGTCCGCTGGACGTGAGCGACATCACCCCGGACACGTGCACGCTGACCTGGAAGCCGCCCGCGGACGACGGCGGATCCCCCATCACCAACTATGTGGTGGAGAAGATGGATCCGTTCAGCGGAGTAAGTACCCCCGTCCCCCTTCGGCCACCCACCGACCCCCGCCGCTGCCGCTGCCGTGTGCCTACATTGCTGACTGTTTGCAGGCGTGGGTGAAGGTGAGCAGCTTCGTGCGAGGCTGCCACTACAACGTGATCGGGCTGGAGCCCAACAAGAAGTACAGCTTCCGCGTGCGCGCCGAGAACCAGTACGGCGTCTCGGACCCGCTCAGCATGGACGAGCCCATCACGGCCAAGTTCCCGTTCACGGTGCCCGACCCGCCAGGCATGCCCCGCGTCACCGACTGGGACGCCGCCGGCGCCTGCACCATCACCTGGGACCGGCCGCGCAACGACGGCGGCGCCCGCATCCAGGGCTACAAGGTGGAGTTCCGCGACCCCTCCGAGGACTCGACGTGGCGCATCGCCAACGACTACCTCGTCAAGGACAACAACTACACCGTGTACACGCTGCTGCCCGGACACGAGTACGAGTTCCGCGTCCGCGCCAAGAACGCGGCCGGCTTCAGCAAGCCGTCGCAGAGCTCGGACAAGTTCAAACTCAAGCCCAAGTTCGGCGTGCCCTCGCCACCCGGCACGCCCACCGTCGTCAAGGTGGGCAAGAACTACGCCGACCTCAAGTGGGAGCCGCCCGCGTCGGACGGCGGCAGCCGCGTGACCGGCTACATCATCGAGAAGCGCGAGTTCGGCTCCGCCATGTGGGTCAAGTGCAACGACTACAACGTGGCCGACTGCGAGTTCACCGCGCTCAACCTGGTCGAGCAAGGCGACTACGAGTTCCGAGTGTACGCCGTGAACGCGGCCGGCCGCTCGGAGCCCAGCGCCTGCACCACCCCGGTCAAGATCTGCGAGGTGGTCGGCGGCGAGAAGCCCATGTTCGTGCGCCCGCTGCAGAACCAGGGCGCCGGCCTGGGCAAGACCATCACCCTCGAGTGCGAGGCCGTCGGCAAGCCCGTGCCCACGGCGCGCTGGCTGAAGAACGGCCGCGAGCTGGTGACCGGCGGCGGCCGCTTCCGCATGGAGGACAACAACAACGGCGTCTTCCGCCTCATCCTGCACGACGTCATGGACGTCGACTCGGGCGACTACACCTGCGAGGCCAGCAACGTGTGCGGCTCCGTCAGGACCACGTGCACGCTCAAGGTTGGAAGTAAGTATCGCAGGCCCCCGCCGCCCCCGCCGCCCCCACCACGCAAGCCGCTAACCGTCTCCTTTCCTCCCCCACAGCTCCGCCCAGGATCGACCGCATGCCCAGCGAGCTCAACCTGCCGGAGGGCGAGAACACCAAGATCAAGGTGTTCTACTCGGGCGACCAGCCCATGGACATCAGCCTCACGATCGGCGGCAAGCCCGTCGGCGACGGCGGACGCGTCAAGCTCACCGTCTTCGACGAGTTCCTCATCATCTACATCAAGGAGGTGTCCAAGGACGACGCCGGCATGTACACGCTCACGTGCAAGAACGACAGCGGCGTCGCCACCGGCAACTTCACGGTCAACATCACCGGTAAGCGCACGCGGCCGCGGCCCTCGGGGCGTGCCGGTGCCGCAACAGCCCCGGCCGCCGTCGGCACTGACCCCACCCCGCCGTCTCTGTCCAGGTCTTCCCGGCCCGCCGATCGGCCCCCTGGACGTGTCCGACATCAACAAGCACACGTGCACGCTGCACTGGCGGCCGCCCGCATACGACGGCGGCCAGCGCGTCACGCACTACCAGGTGGAGCGCAAGGAGCTCAACACGTCGCACTGGATAATCGTGAGCAGCTACTGCCGCGACACCACCTTCCAGTGCCAGGGCCTGATCGAGGGCAACGAGTACCTGTTCCGCGTGATGGCCGTCAACGAGAACGGCGCGGGACCGCCGCTCGAGGGCACCAACCCCATCAAGGCGCGGGCGCCGTTCGGTGAGTATCGCGGTGCCCCGCGGCGCCCTGCGGCGTCTGCCGTCTCCGCGCGGAGCACCCCGATAAGTAGTGCTTGCTCTGACTGCCCGCAGACCCTCCATCGCGACCCGGCATCCCGAAGGTCACGGAGGTGGGCGGCGACTTCGTCAACCTCGAGTGGGAGCGGCCGGTGCTCGACGGCGGCGCGCGCATCCAGGGCTACTGGATAGACAAGCGCGAGGTGGGCGGGTCCGCGTGGGTGCGCGTCAACCCGGTCATCTGCCAGCCGACACAGATCAACATCAGCAACCTGATCGAGGACCGGCAGTACGAGTTCCGCGTGTTCGCCCAGAACGAGGCAGGCCTCAGCGAACCGTCGGAGAACTCGACCTCGATCCGCATCAAGGACCCCAAGGGCCCGACCCCGCCGGAGATCGTCAAGCCGCTCAAGAACGCCAACTGCATCCAGAACCACAACGCGCAGTTCCAGTGCACCATCACGGGCCACCCCAAGCCCAAGATCACGTGGTACAAGGGCGCGCGGGAGATCACGAGCGGCTCCCGGCACCAGACCTACAGCGAGGGCGACGTGCACACGCTCATCATCAACGACGTGTACGGCGAGGACGAGGACGAGTACGTGTGCCGCGCCGTCAACAAGGCCGGCGTCAAGTCGACGCGCGCCGAGCTGGTCATCAACAGCGCGCCCAAGATCCACGTGCCGCCGCGCTTCCGCGACACGGCCTTCTTCGACAAGGGCGAGAACGTAGTCATCAAGATCCCCTTCACCGGCAACCCCAAGCCCAAGATCACGTGGTCGCGCGAGGGCGAGACGATCGAGTCCGGCGGCCACTTCCACGTGGAGGTGAAGGAGCGCCACGCCGTCCTCACCATCCGCGACGTGAGCAAGATCGACAACGGGCCGTACACCATCACCGCCGTCAACGACATGGGCTCCGACACCGCCATCATCAAGGTCCAGATCAGCGGTAAGTGGGCGGGGGCGGTGCGGCGCGGCGCGGCGGCTGCTGCCGAGAGTAGGACCCCTGACAACCACTGGTTTCGGTCCCGCAGATCGTCCCGACCCGCCGTCGTTCCTGACTGTGGACAAGATCGGCCACGACTCGCTGGCGCTCCAATGGAACGCCCCGGCCTGGGACGGAGGCTCCAACATCACCAACTACCTGGTGGAGAAGCGGGAGCACCCGATGAGCAGCTGGATCCGCATCGGCAGCACCAGGTACGGACGGACGGAGGCGGCGAGCGCCCGCGGACGGCAGGGTAGGCCGGCCCGCACGCCACGCGCGCACGGCGGAGCTGGCTGTTGCCTACCCGCCAGGCGCCTCGCCCCGCCGCCGCCGCTCTGTGTCAGTGCTGTCACCTGAGGCTGTTTCTTCTTCCCTCCCGCAGGTTCACCGCGATGGCGGTGACAGGCCTGGTGCCCGGCAAGGAGTACGAGTTCCGCGTGTACGCGGAGAACGTGTACGGCCGCAGCGACCCCAGCCCGGTGTCGGGCGTGGTCAAGACCAAGGAGCTGCCCAAGAAGGCGCCCAAGAAGCCCAAGTACGAGCTGGACGAGAACGGCAAGAAGATCCGCGGCCGCAGCGAGGGCAAGGTGACCGACTACGACAAGTACGTGTTCGACGTGTACTCCAAGTACGTGCCCCAGCCCGTCGACATCAAGACCAACAGCGTGTACGACGAGTACGACATCCTGGAGGAGATCGGCACCGGCGCGTTCGGCGTGGTGCACCGCTGCCGCGAGCGCAAGACGGGCAACATCTTCGCCGCCAAGTTCATCCCGGTGGCGCACGCCATGGAGAAGGAGCTGATCCGCAAGGAGATCGACATCATGAACCAGCTGCACCACAACAAGCTCATCAACCTGCACGACGCGTTCGAGGATGACGACGAGATGGTGCTCATCTTCGAGTTGTGAGTATGCCGAGGTCGGAGCGGCCGCCTGTCGCTGCCACCAGTTTCTCATGCCGGTTCTCTCCCTGCAGCCTGTCGGGCGGCGAGCTGTTCGAGCGCATCACCGCCGAGGGGTACAGCATGTCGGAGGCCGAGGTGATCAACTACATGCGGCAGATCTGCGAGGCCGTCAAGCACATGCACGAGAAGAACATCATCCACTTGGGTGCGTTGCCCGCCGTGCCGCACAGGTCGGAGATTCCCTTGCATTCTCTCGCAGTGTCTCACCGAGCTCGTCTCCCCCTACAGATATCAAGCCGGAGAACATCATGTGCCAGACCCGCACCGGCACCAACGTCAAGCTCATCGACTTTGGCCTGGCCACCAAGCTGGACCCCAACGAGGTGGTCAAGATCTCGACCGGCACGGCCGAGTTCGCGGCCCCCGAGATCGTGGAGCGGGAGCCCGTCGGCTTCTACACGGACATGTGGGCGGTCGGCGTGCTGGCCTACGTCTTGTGAGTTTTTTGCCCCCCGCATCGAACCACATTCCTCTCGCTAGTCGTGGCCGGTTACAGCCGCAACGCGTGCTCTGTTCGACAGGCTGAGCGGACTGTCGCCGTTCGCCGGGGAGAACGACATCGAGACCCTGAAGAACGTCAAGGCCTGCGACTGGGACTTCGACGAGGAGGCGTTCGGCGGCGTGTCCGACGAGGGCAAGGACTTCATCAAGAGGCTGCTGGTCAAGATCAAGGAGTGAGTACGACGCCCGTCCGTGGCTGTCCGGGACCGGCCGGACCAGCTGCCTCACCCCCCCCCCCCTCTTTCTGTCTCAGGAAGCGCATGACGGCCCACGAGTGCCTGATGCACCCCTGGCTCAAGGGCGACCACAGCGACCGCACCAAGCCCATCCCGGCGTCCCGCTACACCAAGATCCGCGACAAGATCCGCGCCAAGTACAGCGACTGGGACTCGTTCCTGCTGCCCATCGGCAGGCTGGCCGAGTACAGCTCGCTGCGCAAGATGCTCATCGACAAGTACAAGATCTCAGACACCTCGTTCGGTGAGTGCGGCGCCGTGCGGCGTGCGGGCCCCCCGGGCCCCGACGCGGGCGCCTCTCGCGCCGCGCCCCCGCTGATCCCGTTTCTGTCCCGCAGACCGCCGCCAGGCCGCGCCCCGCTTCGTCATCAAGCCCCAGAGCGCGTTCGCGTACGAGGGCCAGAGCGTCAAGTTCACGTGCCGCGTGATCGCCATCGCCGCGCCCACGCTGTCCTGGTACCACAACAACGAGGAGCTCAAGCAGAGCGTCAAGTACATGAAGCGGTACGCCGGCGACGACTACACGTTCGTCATCAACCGGTGCAAGCTGGACGACCGGGGCGAGTACATCATCCGGGCGGAGAACCACTACGGCTCGCGCGAGGAGGTCGTCTTCCTCAACGTGCAGCGTGAGTACCGACAGGCTTGGCGTCGACGCTGGCCGAGACCGCCGTCCCTGACCCGTGCGCTTGTCGCCTGTCCCCGCAGCGCTGCCCAAGGTGGTGCCCGAGTACAAGCCCGAGGCGGCACCCGTGCGCCGTCGCGAGCTGCCGCCCACGTACTGGGTGGAGGAGAAGGAGAGCGCGCCCAGCTTCACCTTCCTGCTGCGGCCGCGTGTCATGCAGAGCAGGGACACCTGCAAGCTGCTGTGCTGCGTCAGCGGCAAGCCGCCACCGACGGTGAGCAGCGCCCCTCCTCGGCCACCGCCACACACAAACAGACACGACCTCTGCAACCTTCTCCCTCCGGTTCCAGATCAAGTGGTACAAGGAGAAGAAGGAGCTGTCCAAGTACGAGTACACCATGTCGCACTCGGACGGCGTGGTCAGCATGGAGATCGTCAACTGCAACCCGGCGGACTCCGGCAAATACCGCTGCGTCGCCACCAACAAGCACGGCTCGGATGAGACCTCCTGCGTCGTCATAGTAGAAAGTGCGAACAGAAAAGGAACACTCGGTTTTATTTATTATTTTAATTTTTTTTGTGAGTCAGCGCTCTGATCCGTTCCCGCACTGCCCGCAGGCCCCACATCACATGACCCCGAGCGGGACGTCATGGCTAGGAACATTCTGCACTCCGGTGACAGAAGGTTTATCGAGCAGCCCCTGAGGCCGGCGCCCCTGGAAGTGACCATCAGGACAAACATCCAGGGCGACAAGGTCACCACGGAAACCACCTCCCACCTCCCATCCTCAATCGGAAACACAACGGTACGTTAAGGCCGCTCTTGAAAAAAATGACATTATTCCGGCTGACGTTCGCACCTCGACTCAAAAAACGTTTCCCAAACATTCCCAGATTCCCCCAAGGGACCATGGCGAAGCATCGGATAAGAGACCAATTAAGAAATATGGATCTAAACTCGACACAACAGGCAGTCCGTCCAGGTCGCGCAGCGCGACAAAGGAACTGATTCGTGAGTATTTCTCCCGGGCAGCTGGCTGTCATCCGGCATTGCCTCCTCCTTTACACCGCGGATGCGGCGGTGCTGTGGGCGCCTGCGTGCTCCAGGGTAGGCCGGCCCGCACGGCACGGGCGCGTGCGGCTGCCTACCCAGCAGGCGCTCCCCGTGGCCGCGCTCCGTACCCCGGCTGCCCCGGCTGCCCCGGCTAACCCTCACGTCTGTCCACAGTGCCCCCCGACGACTCGCTCATGTGCCCGCCCAGCTTCACCACAAAGCTGCAGGACCGAACCGTCAGTGACGGCGAACCCCTAGTGATCAACTGCGCCATCAAGGGTGACCCCGACCCACAGGTGTCGTGGCTCAAGGACGGCCAGGTGAGTGACCCGCCCCCTCGTCAGCCCCCGGCCGCCGCGCACCGCTAACACGCCCGCGCTCTGTTGCCTCCCCCCGCAGCCCCTGAGCTCCTCGGACGCCATCGACCTCAAGTACAAGGGCGGCATCGCCACGCTCTCCATCAACGAGGTCTTCCCCGAGGACGAGGGCGCGTACACCTGCAAGGCCACCAACACCATGGGCACCGCGGAGACCACCTGCAAGCTGTCCGTCAAGCGTGAGTCCCCGGCCTGGTTGTGCATGTGCATGTCAGCTGAGTTCGGGTGTCGGTACCTGAACCTCGCCTCCCCGGCGCCCCGTGTGTGTTGCAGCCATGAAGGCCGGCAGCAAGAGCGGCTCCAAGTCTGACGACAAGGCGCCCAAGATCGTGGACCACCTGAGCTCGCAGTTCGTCGAGGACGGCAAGCCGGTCCTGCTCTCGTGTCGCATCATCGGCGCCAAGAAGTTCGACGTGGTCTGGCTCCACAACAACAAGGAGATCAAGCCGTCCAAGGACTTCGAGTACAGCAGCGAGGCCAACATCTACAAGCTCAACATAGCCGAGATCTTCCCCGAGGACTCGGGCACCTACACCTGCGAGGCGTTCAACGACGCCGGAGAGTCGTTCAGCAGCTGCACGCTCAACGTGGTCGTCCCCAACGAGGAGAAGAAGAGCCCCGTGTTCAAAACATTCCCGCAGTCCGCCACCGTGACGGAGGGAGAGGCCGCTACCTTCACCTGCGACTTCGAGAAGGCGCCCCAGAAAGGTGAGGGGAGGGGAGGGTGCCCACGCATACCAATTTTTTTTAATTCACTCTTTCTTTCTGACTGATTTTGCTGTGTTCTCTTCTCGTTCTAGTAACGTGGCTGAAAGACGGCAACCCAGTAGACGAAGCTAGTCCTTTGTACGCTTTCGAGTTCGACGGCAAGAAAAAGTACAAGTTCTCCATCAAGAAGTGCTCGAGCACTGACGTCGGACAGTACGTAGCCAAGGCGGCAGGCAAGAAGGGAGAGACCATGGCCGCTTTCGCGCTCAACGTTGTCCCTCCCGGCGAACTATGAACCAATTGCAGAAATCTGGGAGGTGAGGGCGAGAGGGAGTTCGAACAGTTTCTTGATTTTGGCACAAACCGGGCATTTTCACTGAACTGTTCTCGCCTCTTGTTTCAGGAGACAAACTGAAAATCTCTGACCACGGGCAAACAACACGAAAGCAAATGAGTGAAGTGGACTGAATGGAAATGGACTGTTATGTGCAACGTGTTTTGTGTGTGTATGTGTGAATGTGTGTACATAATATTAATGATATTATTTAAATGATTTGCAAAACGACGGCGTGCTTTGCAAAATACAATACAAAATCATTGTGGACCATAAATTGAAACTATGCTCACTTCGCCGCGGGAAATCGGCACCAGTCCCTTGAGGGACGGCTGTAGTGCGAATAGCCAGCCAGCCAGCGTCCGTTACCATCTTTATTCGCACAACGGCCGATCCTCCGCCCCGCTGCGTGCCAATTCCCGCCAGCGAACAATCGACGCCAACACTTTGTGTCGCCCTTTGCTGTACGGATAGAGCGGGGGAATCACAAGAGAATGGTTGAGGGTTCAAATACTCGCTGACATCGCCTCGCATAGACTCGCCTCGTCTTCGCTTCGCATGCCCTCTCCATCGTCACAATCCCCCTGTGTGTTTTCGGCAGTGTTGTTTGCCCCAGAGGACATTTTAAAACGCTCATTCTTTTAACTGATAATGAAAAATGTATAAAGATTCTTGTATGTGAAAATGACAAGTGCACAATAACGCCTACTGAATTTTGTATATCAAACAGAGACCAAAGTTTTTTAAAAAGTGTTCCACAGCATACTATCAAAAGCGCTTAAAATGCGCGTGTAAAATGAATTAATTTTGCTATTTTTGATTTTCCTTGTAAGCCACTAAACCCTGAATCATAATCTGTAAAATATATTTTTTCCTACAAAGTAAAGTGTCGATATGTGTCTCTATCAAAACGTGTCATTGTTTACCTGTTATTGCGCATGATTTACCTGAAGAGTTGAACAGTGCTTTAATTATTTCTTGCATTATTGATTTCTTCAGAAGTGGCTGACACCACTCAATTTTATTTTATGTGTCTGTGGAATGAATAAATGAAATCTTGTATTATAACACCAGCAATCTCATTTCCTGGAAAATCCCTAAATGCCCAAACTTCATTTTGGAGCCGAGCGCCTGCGAGCGCTGGGGCAGGCCAACTGGCTCGAATCTCGTGCAGGCACTTTGAGCGTTACCACTTGAAATTACGCGCCACTTCCTGTACCCAAGAAGGGAAGGGGGAGGGGGCGTGTCTTGCCGAGCGTCGTCTGCCATACCTTATTCGCACGACACTCTCCTATTGGACGTTGAGAAAGTAAACAACGGTGATCCAAAATACCGTTATTGCCAGGCGAACATTTACAATCCTCTATATGCTGGCAAAGAATTAATTTTCGTTATTTTATTTGTGCGCCGCGTGCGTATTTCATTAATTATGTTCAATAGTGTCGTGTACAGAGATTGGCAGAGTACGGCAGAGGGGGAAACGGTGCTGCAACATTTTTATGACCCACATTCATCTGGCAGAAAGCTGTTTGGTAAAGTTGTTTTTATTCATTCAAAGAATCTGCAATTGCAAAAACCTTCTCTCGGAACGTTTTTGCTTCTTTTTCAAGCCACATTTTGAAAACCTAACTTTTGATATATCTGTTGTTTTAGGCATCTTGGAAAGGCCCAGCCTACAACCAAGTATCGAAGAGGTTTCTTACAAATTGTTTGTCAGTGGAAGAGGTGGTGTCGGAAAGACCACAGCAATTGCAAGATTAGCTGGATTGCCTTGCAACCCAACTTATAATGAAACGGCAGGAATTCACAAAACAAATGTTTACTGGCCAGTCAAAATTTGGGATAAAACTATTTTGTTTAAGCTCCAGTTTTGGGATGCGGGAGAGAACAGTATGAAAAAGTTTAGCCACATTTTAACGGTAAGTAGGGTGTTCCCTCCATTTTCATGAATCTGTCATCTGTGGTGGCAAAAAAATAGATTTACAGATAATCACTGTATCTGGGAAAATAAAAAAAAAAAAGGGGGGGGGGGAAACAAACCCTAATTTTATAATATTTTGCAGGCATGTAAAGAAAAAGCAGATGCAGTTGTTGTAGTATTCTCCTACACAGATGCTGCAAGCTTCCTTGAAATTCCACAGTTGATGAACAAACTGTCACAGGGGCATCACCCTGCAAGAATTGTTATAGGCACCAGGTCAGTATTTAGTTTCAAAACTTAAAATTCATCAGTGCTGAAATGACTTAAAAAATCATGTTGACGACTCTGCAGGTATAGCTCGTCCAATACCCTTGAAGTCTCCAACAGCCAAACCAAGGAATTTGAGTTAAAGTGGAAAGTCAGAGTGTTGCGTCTAAATGCTTCAGTTAGTGAAAGAAATGAGGTGCATAAAATATCACCTGTCATGAACGTAATCTGTGAGCAACTCTGGATTAGGGATCAGGACTACCTTCTCAAACAAGGAATGAGTTCGTGATTGTTGAAGAAAAGGATAAATGAAGACAGATGCACTTATCAATTAACAAATTAAAAACATGTGATATAATTTATTTTACCATAAATAATACATTGTACAAAAGCTAGAGATAAGACTGGTGAATGTATATGAGCAAAATATTGATAACATATTAA
This sequence comes from Megalurothrips usitatus, assembly GCA_026979955.1. Lineage (NCBI taxonomy): Eukaryota > Metazoa > Arthropoda > Insecta > Thysanoptera > Thripidae > Megalurothrips > Megalurothrips usitatus. Next base: position 15,619,958 of record CM049593.1, read on the forward strand.
TAAAAAAAAAAACTGGATTTTCTTCCCCCAAGAAATCACAACGATCACAACCCTAACAAGAGCAATCTTCTGAGACTGCACTCTGGAATACAAGTCAACTAGCCACTACCACAACTTTCTAAAATTACAGAAAAGAGTGAATACAGGTATCACACAGCTATTCTTGGCACATTTACATAGTATAATGTACATAAGCCAAGACTCTTCAGTCAAATTAATCAGCATTTATACCCCTTGAGGAAAGTGTTCTATGTAATAAAATTTTTGACACAAGTGGTACATGGTGTGGTACATGGTATGGTACTCATTTGCTCATTTCAGCTCCTGAAATAATGGTTGAACTTGCAAACCAGTTCAAATTTAAGCACACAATATTAAGAAGGAGTAAGTTTCAGCAAAGGATCAACGAGAGTCAGGAGTGCAGCAGCAGAAGACACTACACCAAGTACGCCTACAGAGCCGGGACTTAAGTCCACAAACCCAAGAGCAGACATCGGTATCATTACATCGCATGCATTTTTAACCGTGTCTACAATAATATCCCTATGGTCCCTGGCACAGGAAGACAGTTTCTTACGAGCATCACATCCATCAGAGAAAAAATCAGACAACCCTACTTGACGCAGCTTTAAGACTCTATGGATCTCATAAATATCTCGCAATAAATTCATAAATAGGGCATACATCCAATACTTATTGGCCGCCTTTCCCCACTTTTCACTATTCACAGAGAAAAGGCCAGTGCGACCAATCCATAAAATGTGATCAGCTAAGAGGTAGAGTGACATTGATATGCGTGACAAAGTCGTTGTGACACGCACTGTTATGTTTGGGTAGTGTATAGATGACAGGGCACTATACAGCACATCAGCGCACTTTCCCAACCGGAGCACTGAAAGAGAAATTATGAATTGAAGAATGAATGAAGAATTGCATTAATGTATTGAATGTAGTCAGAATCACGCACTTACATTTTCTGAAAGAGCTGAAAGTGTATTCCAATGCACGTAGTTTCTCTATTGTCTGATGGTTCAGTTTCTTCTGCTGCATATAATACCAAAGTGCTCGGCTGCCATATTGCAGAATTCTGAAAAATGAAAAGCATACACGTCATTAAAATGATATTTTAGCAACAGAATATAAAATCATAGTTGGGTCTTAAAGCAAGAAACCACTCCCAGAAAATCATTCAAAATGCATGCTACGAAGAGAAACATATTTTAGTGGGCAAAATAATAAGAAAAACTAAATCATATTCCACAAAAAGCATTAGATGAATCCAGTCTTTTTCTCAGTCCAATTTCAAGGCGACAAAAGCAGTTATAAACTTTCTCAAACCTAACCCATTAAACGAGATCTTGAAGCGGCTCAGAGCTGGCACCGACCGACAGTTTTTACAAAAGAAAACGTTTCCGAAAACATTAAACCAACCTCGCTAGTTTGTCTCGCCCCGCTGCTTGGTTATTAAGCTTGATTATAGCCTCCATTCTGGCCGGCTTAGCAAGGAAACAACGCAGTGTCTACTCGTCGGCTGATAGCTTATCCATGCTAGCACTCGCGGTCCCCCAGGTGCGCGCCCGTTACGCCCCTCGCACGGATTTGCGGTCAGGAGTCAAAAGTCTGAAAGTTGTTTACTCAGCAACAGCAAAAAATTAAGAATCAGCGCCCGCCGGCTCGGCCCGGACAGGTTTGCTGCCTCGTCACGAGTCACGTGACTTTCGCGCGCTGGATACGAACTCGACGGGGCGGAGCGGGGCGGAGGCTCGGCTCCGAGCCGCCGGCAGACCCGGCCGCCGGCCCGACACGCGCGTCGGAAGGGCTGCCTACCCGGGCCGCTCGCCGCTCGCTCAGCTGCAGCCGTACCAGTACAGGCCGCGGGGCACGACGGCGGCCTTGACCACGGGGTAGAGCTGCAGGTCCGCTTCCTTGCACCGCTGGCCCCAGGACTCGCAGCACGACGGCTCGACGGGGACCCGGGGCTCTCGGGGCGCCGCCACCCCCGCCGGGGCTCCGGCAGCGGTGGCCGTGCAGGGGAAGGAGCCCCGGCAGCTCCAACGAGGGCACCACATCTGCGGGGGGGAGGGGGGGAAGGGTGTGTGGCGGTGCCGAGGCTGCCGCTGGCTCACGGTGCACGCCGTGCACGCCCCCACCTGCATCCCGTTCCTCTTCATGCAGAGGCAGCTCGTGAAGTGCTGGCCGCCGCGCAGCTCCGGCAGCTTCCAGCGCAGGAAGGGGGTGATTCGCACGCGCGGCTGGGTGGGGGGGGGGGGGGGGGTCAGCGGTCACCGGGGGACAGAGAGGGCCGGCGGCGGCGGAGTCAGACCGCGCCCCGTGAGACTCACGTCGGTGACGGAGCGCGGCAGGAAGGAGGTTGGCGTCTCCCCGGGCCTCAGGTGGCGGTTCAGCTGCGTGGAGTTGAAGTTGAGGTGGCTGGGCTCGCTGGGGGCGCCCCTGCGCGCGGCAACCGGCAACACAAGTGCCCCTCTCTTAGTGCGGCCGGGCGAGGGGCAGGCGGCGGCGGCAGCAGCGGCGGCAGCGGTTGCAGCTGCAGCGCCGCACCGTACCTGACCCCGGCGTCCGCGGCCAGCCCACGCAGGTTGTCCCTCAGGCTCTCGCGGTACTTGGCGGCCAGCGGGTACCGCAGTCGCCGGACCGAGCCGTCCTCATTTACAATCTCAGCGAATCGGAACTTGATCATTTTAATTTTACGAGTTGCAATTTTGCCGAACAAGATTTTTTTCAAATAAATAATTCCAGTCTAGAATGGCGGTTCCATGGCAACGCCTGACTTGGGCGTCATCGCCCTGTGGTTGCGCGGCTGCAGCTGCGATACGCCACATGTGCGCCGCGCGCTGCGCTGGGGGTGGATCCCCCGATATCCAGTGTCCGCCGTACGCACCGCGCCGAGCACTGAGCCCCCGCCGCGGCCTCTCAAAACCACACACAGACACGGACACGGACAGAGGGCAGGATTAGACGCCGTTGTGAGGTCTCCAACCGCGACGAGAGCGGCACAGGGAAGGAAGCGAGGAGCGGCGGGCCGGCTGCTCATATCGTGTGACAGGCGACGGGCGACAGGCTCGCCGCCCCCTCCGGAGAAAGGGGAAGGCGGAAGGAGGAGCGGAATACGGCGAGCCGGCTCTCACGCCGCGCGGGGTTCGGCCTCGGGTCTGTGTGCGCTCATGCCATGCATTGGCTGGCAGCTAGATCTACTGAGATGATATCAAATTGGCAAGTTCGCTATTTTACAAAATCTGAAACGCCCCAAGAAATGCCAGGATGCAAGCACATGCATGTGCTTCAAAAGTCTCACCCATATTATTTGAATTTTCTAAATTTAAAAACATATATGAGATGGGTGTAAAAAAATTAACTTTCCAATATTAGCAGAGCTATCTGCCAATGCATGCACGCAGAACCCCCGTTGGGGACGCGGGCTTGCCTCTGGAGCTGCAGCGCTGCGCCGCGAAGCACTGCGAGGGGGACTAGACAGCGTGTGCGGTTGTGCCCCCCCCCCCCCTCCCCGCTGCGCTTTGGCTCTGCCTTGGAAACTTGTGGAAACCAGACGACATCCTTGTATGGCCTGCTGCCCTGCTCTTGCCTAGGCCCTCTCTACAATCGCCAATAAAACGAGGGGGCCTTCTCGGCCTTCTCCGAACGGCGTGAATGCGGCCGCGGGCTCCGCCTGCCCCGCGGGCCCCGCGGGGGGCCCCGGCTCGCAGCGGCCCGCCTCTGATCCTGTCGAAGGGTTCAGGAGACGCACTGCTGGCGATCGCAGCTCCCGCGGTCCAGGACTTCTGTTGGCCCCCGTTTCTTTGAGGTGCACGGGGACACCCCTCGCCGGATATGCACCGGGAGTGTCGCGACGCACAGTCGTCCACGCCGTCCTCCGCTACTTCCTCCCTCGTCCTCGTCCTCTCCGTCCCCGTCTCTCTGCTCCTGCTCCTGCTCCCCCGGCTGCAGGCCACTGCAGGCGGGCGTGGCCAGCGCGCAGGCTGGTTGCGAAGGAACAACAAACAGCGGTGTGCCAGGCAGAAAGGGGAACAGAGACGAGGAGAGCGGTCTGCGGGAGGGAGTGAGACGGCAACAGTACGAAAGCAGAGTGCGTTGGCGGGCCTGTCTTGGCATGGCCAGTCGGACAGTAGTGGGACGTAGCGGAGTCGGGAGGGGGGGGGGGGTGAAGGCTTACCTGCCGCTGTCGCGGTCTAGCGGGGGGCGGAAGGAGGAGAGGAGAAGAGAGGAGAAGAAAGAGGAGGTGGTTCGTCGCGTCTCGCCGCGCTCGCGTCGCGTTCGCGCTGCCGCGCGGCCGGCGCCGTACCCGAGTCCGTTCAGTCCCGTCAGCTGGAGTGAGGAGAGACAGCCCCCCTCCTCTCCCCTTTCTCTCTCCATCTCCGTCCCTCCCGCGGCCGCTCCTCGGCCCGTCTCGCTCCCGCCTCGTCGTCCTCCCGCCCGCGCACGGCCATTGAGCGGCCGTCCAGTCAGTGGGGTTGCGGACGTCCTCGGCGACGCACGGCGTACACACGGGGAGCCGCGGGAGCCACGGGGGCCACGGGGCCGCAGCGCGTGCGAGAGAGAGGGAAGTCCGCCCGGCACCGCGCACCGCGCCGCCGTGTCTTGCAGAGACCCGGGGACCCCTCGGTTCCTTCCTCTTCCCATCCGAGTTTTCGTCGCCGCGGGGCCTGGCGGCAGTAATTTAGTCGAAGTCTGTCGTGTGGCGGATCATCGGCAGCAGGGAGCGTGGCGTGGCGTGGCGTGGCGTGGCGTGGCGTGGCGTGGCGTGGCGTGGCGTGGCGTGGCGTGGCGTGCCGCGCGCGTGCGCATGCATGTCAGCGGTGATGAGGGCCGGGGCGCCCCCGCCGGCAGCAGCGGCGCCGCCGTCATCCTGGATACGCCGTCACTGTCACCGATGACTTCAGCTTCAGCGCGGAGGTGAGTCGTCTGTCTCTGTCGCGCAGAACCGAAGCGGGCCATGATTTTACTCTTCTTCTCCTTCTTTTCGTTTGTCTTTTGGATAAAAACGTGCGAAAAGCTACGTCGGAAGCTACGACGGAAATATCAGAGCTCGCGTGGGGGGGGGGGGGGGGAGACGCGACACCGCCACCAAAATGAATCCCGCAGGCCCCTCGGCTCGGCCGGGATGCCGGAGGTCTGCAGCGCTCTCCAGGTCACACCGGACCGTCAGCGGTTTTATACTGAGTCGTCAGCCGTACGGATCCATTCTTTTCGGAAGCGCCGCGAGCCGCGACCCGCCGAGTCGCGGTCAGTGAAAACCGAAACCGACGCCCCTGCGCCGATCTCGAGCGGCATTTATATTGAATTTCGCTCACGCGTACACATCCGCCAGCCCCGCCGGCACCGCGGTACCCGCTACCTTCTCACAGCACGCACTGCGCCATGAAGCGTTCGTCACGCATTCATTCATTCATTCATTCATTCATTCATTCATTCATTCATTCATTCATTCATTCATTCATTCATTCATTCATTCATTCATTCATTCATTCATTCATTCATTCATTCATTCATTCATTCATTCATTCATTCATTCATTCATTCATTCATTCATTCGTTCATTCGTTCATTCATTCATTCATTCATTCGCGTTCACTCCCTGTAGATTTCTCTCGGGTCTTCGCGACGTTACGACGCGTCGACGGCCAGCATCGTCCGGCGCGGCGACGCCTTGTGCCATTGCGCACGTGGGCGGGAGGAGCGGGGCGGGGCGGGGCGGTGCGGGAGGACCGCGGGCAGGAGGGCTGGGGCGGGGTGGGGATGTCTTCGGCCCTAGCAGTCGGCTAGCTGTCCGTTTCCGGTCGTCGCGCTGCGTTCGTGAAAACGGGTGACCATCTCTCTCTCCTTCTCTCCCTCTGTCTCTGTCTCTCTCTCTCTCTCTCTCTCTCTCTCTCTCTCTCTCTCTCTCTCTCTCTCTCTCTCTCCAGCTCCGTGTAGACTACCAAGACTACCGTCTCCTAGGCAGGCAGGTAGCAAGCGCGACTTGCGCAAGTTCGCATGAGAGGCGTGATGTGGAACCCCTGGGCACTCTGATGGCCAGGTCCGTGGGCAGCCCGCTGCTCCTGGTCCTGCAGCACCTGATATTCAGGCCCTCGCCTGCGATGGCCCGGGCGGCCCGGGCGGCGCGTGCCGGCGTGCGTGGCGCCCGACGCCGGCGCGTGCGGCGCGTGCGGCCGGCCCGTCCACGCAGCGACTTCCGTTTGCCTCCAGCATACAGATCCCCCGCCCTTTGCATACAGAGCGCGCTCACGCGCGTCCCGTCTTTTTTCTTTTCTTCTCGGTTTTACTGCTCCCCCCCCCTCCCTCCTCCCCACCGAGGTGCACCTGATGGTTGACACCTCGGCACACCTGGGCAGCTGCGGGCCGCACGCACGCACGCACGGCACACGTCCTCGGCCCGACTCGAGGGATCCCACAGGGCGCCTCACATTCCCAATGAGTCGTGATCCTGACTGCCGCCGCCACTGTCGCGCGGCCCGGCCGGAGCTGCCGGGGCTGGAGGCTGCTGGAGGCTGCTGGAGGCTGCTGGAGGCTGCTGGAGGCTCGAGTCCGTGGGTGGCGCCAACGCCGCGCCGCGCTCCAGCAGGCCAGCAGCAGCGGCGGGCCGGGCGGGCGGCCGCAGCGCAGGACTCGCACTGGAACTCACGTGGGCGGGCCGGGCCGGGGCGCGGCGCGGCGCGGCTCGGCGCGGACGGAGGTGCGAGGTGAGCGGGCGGGAGGCATTCAGATGGCAGAGAACGGCTACGCCCAGGGCCGGCGCGGCGCGGCGCGGCCGTCGCCTGCCTGCCCCACTGTCCACGACGCGTGCCTCCGTTTCGCGAGCGCGCGTGCGTCGTATGGACGGAATATCGAAACTCGGAAATGCTGGGAGGGAAAGGCGGGCGCCGCCCACCTGCTCCGCGGCCCGGCGGGGCCCGGCGGGGCCCGGGACGGCAGCGCGGCACCGCCAGCCGCCAGCCGCCGCCCGGAGAAATATTAAGAGAGTCGGTCTTCCTTTTCACGTCCATGTCGTACTATGCGGGCGTCAGCGGCGTCGGCTATCCCCGGCTGGGGTCGGGGCCGCGTGTGTTCGCCCACCTGATGACTGGCGGCCGTGTGGAGGGGCGGGGCGGGGCGGTGTAGGGCGTTCCGCGAGCCGGCGCGGCCGACGACGTGGGCGTCAACTCGTGTCGCACTCTGCCCTGACCCTATGTCCCCCCCCCCTCCCCCTCCCCCTGTGCCCAGTGGCCATAGCCTCCAAGTACCTGAGGCGTAGTCCCACCGATAACGTCTCCAGTCGGCCCCTCGACATGAGTGGTCCGAGCCCAGCTGCGAGGGCGCCGGCCGGGTAGGCAGCGCCGGCCAGCGCGCGCACCCGCGTCGTGCGGGCCGGCCTACCCTTGCGTTCGCAGGCGGAACGGCGCGGCTCGCCCGGCACCGCCTACGATCGGGTTTTGCGGAGTCGCGTGAGTTTCATAGCGTATCCCCCTCCGGGATTGACTTGTACTCACGCCGGTCTTTGCATAACTTCATCTCCACGCAGAGGTGCACATGTGTTGTGCGTGGCCCGCGCTTGCTTCGTGTGTGTGGGTGCGTGCGTGCGTGTGTGTGTGTGATTGCGCGCGAGGGAGAGGGAGAGAATGGAAGGAGGACGCGAGACGGACACACCTACCACAGGACGCTGCACTTGCACATAGTACTGCCCACACCATCCGGCCGTGGGGCGGGAGGAGTCTGCGCCACTGTTAAAAGCCGCAATTTCGCGATGAGAAAGGCCGCGGCATCGAGTGGGTCGTGGAAAAATCTAGCGGCCAGCGAGGGGCACGGATGGCGATTTTCCGAGGAAGCGTAAGGAGACGGTCCTGTCAGTGCCCGCCTGAAGAGCGCAGGCGCGGGTCGTCATGTTCCGGGTCCTGTTGCAGGCGATGATGCTCGTGCTGCTGCTGGCGGCCGCCCTCCTGGTGCCAGCGCGCTGCGGTCCGCCCGACGCCCCCCGCGGCGCTCCCGGACCCGGGGGCCATGGCACGCATGCTGACGATGAGGCGGAGGCCAGCGAGTGGCATTGCCCGGACGTCGGCGCCGAGGCGGAGGCGTCGCCGGCGGGGGAGGCGGGGCCGGGGGCGGGCGGCGGCGGGCGCGCGACGTGCTCCTGCGACCTGCCCCACACCCTGAGGTGCACCGGCGGGCCCGACACCCTCCAGGTAGGCGTGGTGTGCGGCGTGGCTCTGGGGTCCGCGGCCGCGGCCGAGCTTCGCCTCATGTCTTCTTGTCCCCGCAGATGGTGGGGGAGGCGCTGCGCGCGCTGCCGCCGCGCTACGTGTCCCTGCTGGACGTGACGCTCTCCGGGGTGTCCTCGCTGGCGCCGCTGCCCGACATCGCCCTGCACGGCTTCGTCGTCTCGGGGGAGCTCAAGACCGTCGAGAAGCACGCTTTCTCGCGCCTGCTGCAGGTGAGCACTCGGGCCGGGAGGGGTGTCGAGGCCTATTCGGCTTGACGGGCGCTGATGCGGCAGTGTCAATCCCACAGGATGGGGCGGGGCCGCGGCTGCAGGCGCTGGGGCTGGGGGGCAACCTGCTGGACGCGGTGCCCGCGGCCGCGCTCGGGGCGCTGCCGGGCCTCGACAGGCTGGACCTGTCGCACAACAGGATGCGCTCGCTGCCCGCCAACGCCTTCCCGGTAAGCCCGAGAGTCCCTGCCGGGCCTCGCAGCTCGCGCTCTGATCCGATCCGCACCTTACACCCGGAGCGTTCCCTCGCCAGGAGATGCTCAACCTCACCTTCCTGGACCTGAGCGACAACCTGCTCTCGGACATCGCCGCCGGGGCGTTCGGCGCGCTCACGTCCCTGCAGACCCTGCGGCTGGCGGGCAACCGGCTGCGCGTCGCCCCCGTCACCCTGTACGGCCTCGACGGCCTGCGCGCCCTCCGGGAGCTCGACCTGGCCAACAACCTGCTCGCGGGGTCGCTGGGCCCCGGGGCCCTGCCGAGGTAGGAGTCTGCACGGCACTGCCGCCGCTGCCGCCGGCACGCCCACGCACGCACTGACCCCCTCCCCCACCCCTGACAGGCTACGCACCCTGCGCACGCTCAACCTGGCCCACAACCAGCTGAGCTCGGTGAAGCACGACGCTCTGTCAGGGCTGCCCCAGCTGTCTGCGCTCTACCTCTCACACAACATGGTGGACGTGCTGGAGGACAACGCCTTCCGCCGGCTGGGCTCGCTGGCCTCGCTGGACCTGGCGCACAACCGCATCGTGGCCGTGTCGGGCGCCTCGCTGGCGCACCTGCAGCGGCTGCGCTCGCTGGCCCTGCAGCACAACTTCCTGCGCGCGCTCACCGCCGACCTGGTGCGGCCACTGTCCGCCCTGCAGGAGCTGCACCTGGACGACAACGACATCTCGCAGGTGCCACCCGACGCCCTGGAGGCCCTGCAGGCCGCGGCGGGCCGCCTGACGCGCCTCACTCTCGCGGAGAACCCCCTGAACTGCGACTGCGCGCTGGCGCCGTTCGCTCGGTAAGTGGCAAAGTGGCGCCCGGCTGCAGCCCGCGCCCTCCCCGTCGCTGTCTGCTCCTTGTCCTGACGTGCCGCGGTGTCCTGCCAGCTGGCTGCACCGCAACGCGACGCGGCTGCCGGCGGCGGACAAGGCGTCCGCCGTGTGCGCCGCGCCGCCCCACCTGGAGAACGGCCTGGTGGAGGACGTCGCCGAGGGGGAGTGCCGGGACGCGGACGGCGAGGACGAGCGGGACCGCGACCTGCGGCCGGGCCCCGGCAGCGCCCTGCGCACCGCGCTGCGCCCCCAGCCCGCCACGGACACCAGGTACTGGACGTGCTCCCGCACACGCCAGCTGTGCCACGCCGCGCGGGGGCGGGGACCAGGACCTCACAGGCTTCCCTTGTCCGTCGCAGGGTGACGCTGCAGGCCTTCCAGTTCGACGGCTCGCGCCTGTCGCTGCTCTGGAGGGTGAACGTGTCCGCGACCCCGTACGTCTGCGACGCGCTCTTCGTGTACGAGGTGGAGGGCGGCGACGACCCGAGTGAGTACGGAGGCAGAGCGTAGCGCGCAGCGCGTGTTGTCCTCGTAGCCCTCCCCGTCCGGCCTCGCTCTGACGGCGAACTGCTCCGCCCCCGGTGTCTGCAGGCAGGGGCCCGGCGCCCGGCACCGGCACTTCCGGCCGCGAGGTGCTCCTGGAGAGCAAGCCTCTGGGCTGCGACTCCTCGCAGCTGGACGACCCCCGCCTCCTGCAGCTGTCCCTGCCCGCCGAGGTCCCGGCCAGGAGGCGCCTGTCGGCGGGCCGCTGGTACCGGTTCTGCCTCGTGCTGCTGGAGGGCGGCGGGGCCCAGGACGACCTGGCCCTCGTGGTGAGTCCGCGCCGCCTGCACACTCCGTGCCAGATCGAAACCACCATCAGCCTTATGCGCTATCTTCCCTCTTGTCGCAGGTGGGCTGCTCCGACGTGTTCGCCTTGATGAAGACGGCGTCGTCCACATTCGAGGACGGAATGGTGATGTCTGGGGACGCCGTCGTCCCCCTGGCGACGCCGCCGCGCATCTCCGGGCTGACGGCCAACCTGACGTCGACGGGGGCGCTGGCCGTGTGGGTGCAGCTCTCCCCGTCCTCCGTGCCCGCCGCTATCGCCACCTCAACGCCCTGCCGCCTCATCATCACCGTGTTCGCGGCGGGCGCTCCCGTCGCCCAGGAGAGATTAAACTGCTCCATCCCCGGGACCGTGATCGCTGGCCTCGGCCCGGGTCCACTGCAGGTACCGTTCCCTGCCCCGTGCGCCCCGTGTGCCCCTGCCCCGCGGTGACCGTGTCCGTGACCGTGTCCGTGACCGTGTCCGTGACCGTGACCGTTTGCTTGTGTGCTGTTCTAGGTGTGTGCCAAGGCGGGGGAGTCGTCCCTCGGCCTCGGAGCGCTGACGCTCACACCTTCCAGCCGTACTCGCTGTACTTCCGTGCCCGCGCCGTCGGCACGCTCCACGACGTCGTCGGGGTCCTCAGGGCCCCCGGGGGCCTCGGGGGCCGCGGCGGTGGGCCTGGCCGCCGCCCTCACGGGAGCGTCACTGCTGGGCGGGACGGTCGCGGCCCTCATGTTCACACTGTGGCTGGCGGCGCGCTGGAGGCGACGCGGCGTCGGCTGCGCTGGAGGCTCCGGGGGCGGCCTGGGCCTGGACTACGACACGGGGCAGCTGTACCGGCCGGTTCCCGCTCCCGAGAACGAGCAGCACTCGCGCTACGTCAAGCTGCAGGCGACCACCAAGCTGTGATAGGGCAGCTGAAAGAAATCCGAATGTGCGATTTGAATGTGATTTTCCAGTCTAGTTAACCCCCGTATGAATGTGTGTGTGTGTGTGTGTGTGTGAGAGAGAGAGAGAGAGAGAGAGAGAGAGAGAGAGAGAGAGAGTGAGTGTGTTTCCATTTTCTTTTGACAATGTGTAGTTAGTTGAGTGCTGTATAGTTCTGCTGAGAGGAAAACTAGTCGACACTTTTCTAGCATTAATTTTTTTCTTATGATTCTGCCAAATTTTTTTTAATCCAGTAAATTTTCTTCTATGTTTAGAATATACATTTATGCGCAACTATTTATAGCAATATTATGAGAGTGCAATCCAAAGATTTGATACCCCACTTTGAAGAAGACTCGTATGTAAGGCGCAAGTTTCTGAAGAACAATTTGGGATAATTGTTCAGTTACTTTTTAATAGTCATGTTGTATGTGTATATGGGTAATTAGAATATTACTTTAAACAAATGTGATGAATTTTTATTTGTACTTTGGTATGGAATTTGTTTACACTGTATATATGGGTGTCTCAAAGACATGTTGAAAAATATTTGTAAATATTTGTGCAATACTAATTTTTTGACTGTGCCATGTTCATTAAAGTGATGTTCCAGCAGACAATTCAATGTACCTTTGCCTCAAAAAAAAAAAAAGTCCCCATAGTATTTTCCAACGGATCCAGAGTTTCCAGTCCAGTTTCCCTTATTCTTCACCAAACACCCTCGCACCATGCTCGCACTCTCGACCCGTCGGACCCACCCATCACAGATCTCTGGGAGTCTGCGTAGTTAACGCATGCATCGGCAACTAAGATGACGCCAAATCAGCAGGCGTTTTTAAAAAATCTCAAACGTCAAAAATGCCAGGATGCTAGTACAGGACTTCAGAAATCTCACCCGTCTGATTAGGATTTTTTACCCCATTAGTCAGTTATACAGAGACAGTGTTACGCCCCTTGCTAAGTATCGCTGGGCTCTGTGCCCACTCAGGGCAAACAGCACGAGCCGGTCGTCCCTTCACGATCGGGCATGGCCCCCTGCAAGTCAGTGGGGAACGACCCACCAAACCGCCCGGGGTCGAGAGGGTTTTATTTCCTGGCACAACCCCTCCCGTCCCCACAGCGGACAACGAAACCGCCCAGACATATCATGGTCCGATCAGACGACATCAGCAGCGGGCAAAGCGCGCAGCAGTTGCACGGTGGCGCCATCTCGCGGCGCCGGGGCACAACATCCAAGACGTTTGGTGTCGAGGTAGTCGTGTAAGGCCGACGGATACGCGCGGCGCGAGAATTCGGCTCACAATTCGACGGTGGCGCCATCATGCACGGCGGCGGCCAGCGGTGCAACTGCAACGCTGCTGACGTAGTTAGGGGGGCCGCCGCCGATGGCGCCACCGTGCAAACTGCTGCTCGCTTTGCGCGCTGCTGATGTCGTCTGATCGGACCATTATATGTCTGGGCGGTTTCGTTGTCCACTGTGGGGACGCAAGGGGTTGTGCCAGGGAATAAAGTCTTCCCGACCCTGTAAGCGGTGCGGTGGGCTGGTCCCACTGACTTGCCGGGGGCTATGCCCGACCGGGAAGGGCAGACCGGCCTGTACCGATCGCCTGAAGTGTGGGTAGTTTCGTTGGCCGCTGCGGGGACGGGAGGGGTTGTGCCAGGAAATAAAACCTTCCCGACCACGGGGGGTTTGGTGGGTCGTTCCCCACTGACTTGCAGGGGGCCATGTCCGATCGTGAGGGGACGACCGGCTTGTGCTGGTTGTCTGAGTAGACACTAGTCTTCCCCGCTGCTCCAGCAGAAAAAAGGTTGCAAAAGAAAAGTCTCAAAAACTTATTCAACAATTTATTGACCAATGGAATGCAGAGATGCTAATATTATACACAAGCACAGCTCTGTACACAATCATGACTGAACACAAACATTATCTACACCACAATTTCATGATGAGCCTACTTTCCATAAAAATAGAAATCTACATGGCATTTTTATTGAAGTGAAATTGAACGAATTAATGGTCAACAAAATACAGTAAAGGGAACAATTGAAGGACCCAATGAACACTGCTATAAAAATCAGTTGCTACTTGCAAAAACTTCATAACATGACACTTCCATTAAACTTACTTTAAAACATTTTTCTTTTACATACAATACTGATGAAATTGGCATTGAGTGTTGTCCTGCCACTAGGTTATTGTCCAAGTCGGTCATAAAAAATGTGTCTTAATTGCTGATACAGCATTTATAGAATTGTCTAAACTTATAACACAAGTTTCCAAGGACCAACTGAAACCAATGGTAAACAGGGTGATCTCACCACCGCAACCAGCACAAGGTGTATTACAAGATGAATGTATGGGAGGAAACAACCAGGTTTGATGACTGTGCTGATGTGTCAGAGGAAAGCATTAGGTGGTCTTAGTGTACTTTGTGGTATAACCACACCCAAGCAGTGTTAAACTGCTCTAAACCATCACTCTAAGGTGTCCCTATTGAAGTTGATCGAAATTTTTTGGCAGATGGCTTACACATGCTTACACCCCACAATGAAGTACGTAGATGAGGAATTCAAATAGGAAAAGTGCCACTGATACACAGATCTAGGATGTGTATGATAATTTTATGACATCAGACAGTTGCAAAGACTCGAGTACATAAATTAACAAGCCTCTACTTAACAACAATGTGACAAAATCACAAATATAGCTTAATTTCTTATACATTTTTCACATGATACAAATTGGATGAAGTATGATTAGTAACTGTTACATACAATGTAAATTTCTATACATATTTAAAGAAGATAAAGGTATCATCTGAGGAAGAACAAGTACAAACAATGCCTAAACTTAAGTAATACAAAACTTCATTGAAGCATGGTTCACAAGCATGGTTTCAAAGATAGCTTTCTTTCCTTTTACAAATCAATGAGCCTAGGTGAATAAAAAATCAACATCCTAACCAGACACTTGTTAACAGCAATTCTACAATAGAATTTCAGTAAGATAAAGTTTAAGATAAAATGAAAAATGGAGAAGAAAAAAAAAAGAGGACTAAAACAAGACCTGTACCGTATATTTGTACTGGTACAACCTCAGATAAGACCCCTTAATAACAATTTCATCACACTTTAGTTTAAAAAAAGATAAGGAAGAGCCGCCTATGAAAATAAGCAAAATGTACAATTAAAAACCTGCTTAAAGAGAAGGTAACAAGAATTAAAAGTCCAAAGAAGCTCAAAAAAAGCACAGCCTAAAGAAGAGAATTTTTACAAGACTTCTACTAAAGTTTTATGTTATCCAACATAAAAGTTGTAGTGACTCAACATCACATCTCTACATCATATACAGTTAAAAATCAAACTTTTACCAGTATATTCCGAACTGTGGTGCACCTATTACACATAACTAAAAATCAGTACGAAACATGCAACCTTCACAAAATATCTTTAATTCGCTCAAATGCACACATTTAAATGATAAATGAAAAACACAATTTAATGAACAAAATAGGCTGTCAAACTGAAGCACACAAACATTCAAAACGATTTCTTTTATTGACTATTCAAAAAACAAAAATTAAAAATATAGCCAAACACTGATGGTTAATAAGGCAGAATGAATCTAAACACTCATAAAAATCAAACTCTTCACTAAATTTAAGCTCAATTTTTAGTGCTATACGAGTTAAGCAGGATCGGTTAAGACCAGACAGTTGCGGAATGTCATTGGATGTCACTCAATTAAGGCACATCACTTGCAAATTATTTCTATGCAAAGACCAAAATATTACCAACACCTCATTGCAATTTAGGAGAAAGAGGTCAATACATAGGGGTCCTTCCCATCTGCACTTGGTTGTTCTTAAAGTGTCATTTGATCTGGTAGTGAGCTCACATCCATGTGGTAAAAGTTCAGGACTTCACGCAGATCTCATGTCCACACAATCAGCAAAGGAAATAAAACCAGAATCAATAGAATCATTAACACAATCAAAATAAGAAACTTGCGGGTCTGGAGTATCAAAGAAAAGAAAAAACTCAGAGAAAAATTCCCAATAGAGTATAACTATGACACTGCATATCAGGATGTTTCTACTCAAGAGCTTTCTAGTGAGTACAGAGAAAAACAGACTACATTAATTCTGGCAGCTGTACATCAACACAAAATTTCAATTGCAATTATATCTTATTTATTTATATTTTACAAGAGTAATCTACAGCCTCCAGGGCAATTTCATTAAAATAATATGGCTAGAGTTTATCTGCCAGGCAAAAATGAAGCAAGGAGTACCTTGCTGCACCTCACTTGATTATAGTACAGAGTGCCAAATTGAAGTATTCGACTGCCCACGACATCCACAGCATCCTATTTAACAAGCTTAGGGTTTATGGTCAACCATATCTATGTTGATCTTGTAATACACATAGGGATAGTAGTCGGATTGTCCAAAGCCAAGGCCAGGGATGTCCACACTCTGAAAATTTCAAACGAATTGTATTACATTAATAAAAGAGAAAATAAAACCAACCATGTTATAAACAAAATTACAATATTTTAAAATTATGTTGAATGAAACTTACATCATGAGCAATGCCTCCCTGTTGTGTGCTACCATCCAGGTGGCCATAGAGTTGGTGCAAAATGTCTCTCAGCCGTTTTGTATTTTTCTTATTGGGGTGCAAAAGCATTGCTTGGAAGTTGACAGGTAAGCCATATCTTTGGGAACAAAACCAATATTCTAAAATGGTGCCAGTGGCATTCAGTAGACCAAAACTTAGACACTTAGTGAACACAGTCTCTTACCTTAGCACAGATTCCACAAAGACACGTAGAGCTTTGACATGAATCCAAGCACAGAAGCATTCACTGAAGTTGACTTTCAGCCAGCGCACCAGAGGACCCTGATTTGAACAAAATGTCACACAGTGCCAGTTTCTGTTGTATTTGTGTATTTGAAACCATGACTATGAGCAGAATAAGTAGGACTTACAAATTGCTTCTTCTTGTCAGTTACAAGCTTTGTAATTTCATTTTTGCCAGCAGCCAATTCCTCTTCATTGTACTTGAACTCACGCACAATAAATCTACAATGGAAGAAAAAATAGAGGAATAATTCAGTTCTGATATGCTTCTATAAATGCCACATTAGTAGAGATACTCACTTCTTCTCTCGAGCATGGAGTTTAAATTCATCCTCAACTTTCTTGAACAAAGTGACAGTAAACAGACCATAGTCCGTGTCCTGGGAAATCATTTGAGAGGAGCGAGGAACAATCATATCCGTCACCTTCTCATAGTTAGCCCACCAATCATTGAAGCTTTGCCTAAAGAGGAAGTTATAGGAATTATTTCACCAAAAACAAATATAGTTACAGTTATGTACAAATTTCTCACTTGGGCACAACAACGAGAAGAGTATTGAGATACTCAGAGTCCAGAATGAAATGCTCTTTTTTGACAAGATCTGCCAAGTTCCTTGTCAAAAGACTGCCCCTGCAAATTGAGACACAAGATAATGAGTTCTCTTAAAATACTGCAAATGATACCAGTGGTAAGATAGTCATAAATTAATTATGAAAGTTGCAATTTTAGCTCACTACTTACGTCTGTTTCTTTTCCATATTTTGGAGGCTACTTTTCAAATTGTTGTAAGTTGAAGATTTGGTCTTCAAATCAGCATCAATCTGGCCAACCTGCTTGCTGATTATGTCCGCAATGTTGCGCAAGGACTGCTTGATGGGATACTTGGCCATATCCCACTGGAACCGTGTGATGTAGTTTGAAAGATCACCTGTTATGAAATGAAAGCATTAAAATGTGCTCCAAAATTCAAGTAGGATTAGAAAGCGCACCAGTGTCTACTGGAGAATAACATGGGCTGGCGACACATGCAATATTTTTTCTGAAACGCTTCACACAAAATTTCACATATAACAAAAAGTACACACACAAATATTAAAGGCACGTATTTAAGTGTTCAGAAACCAAAATGAAGAATTGATGCGAGTTCCTGCATCGTTTTAGTCTACAATCTTCAAGCAATGTTATTTTTAAAAGACCGTAGTTTTTTTTTTTTTTTTGAAGATTATGATGTAGACTTCTATTCATTCAAGTAGAAGTGAAAGAAAAAAATTTAGAAAGAATAACATGTGTGATTTTGACTTTTTACTTAAGACTTAAATCTATGAAGCCATACATACAAGGTAGTACACTAGACACAGCACATAAAAAATTTGCGCAGAGCCAAAGCTAACCCAATGCAAGTTTTCCCAAAATGGATACAAATCTCAGCAGAAACATGTCCCACACTTCAAAATAAAAAAGTACTTCTCGGTTAAAAGATTGAAATAAAACAAACTGAGAGGTAAGTAAATGATAAATGCACACCCTCAGAAGTTGAACTAAAACATGACCACTATGAATGGGTGATATTCTCACCTCATCAGTGAAATAAATTTGGAAATTGGGTATTAATGGGAAAGGAAGGCTGGGATGTTGGGAGCAGGTGGAAGGAAAGAAAAGAGTAAGTAAGGTAAATAAAAAGGGAAAAGAAACTTAAACCATAAAACTGCATGACATTTTGCAATCCACCATGTGCAAATCACAGTACATCTTTTCTGACACAGTGATTATTTTAGACACATAATATGGAAAGGAAAGGAAAGAAAAGATTATAACACAATCACATGTACATTTAAAGAAGTTGAAACTGAGATGAGTTCCAACAAGTTAAGAAGTTACCTGTATCACTGCATTTCAATACCAGCTTTCCCTACATTTCCACTAACCTTCGGGTGGCTTAAGAACAGTTAAAGTATCATTGGTTGAGAATCTAACTGAAAGGAAGATGTCTAGCATTTTTGTAAGATTTTTAGTGTTTCAGTTTCAAATACTCTTGAGAATCAGACAACATGTTTGTTACCTGATGATAGCGACATGTACCCACACTGAAGATCTGGCCAGCGGAGCGCAATCAGCAGACAGCCCACTCAACATCACTTCTGCAATTTTATACATCAGCAAAGGCGAAAATGACTTCGCAGCAGCCCATAGTGCTTAACTTTTTGGCAGCCAGAGCACAGAGCTCGATCATTGCATGTAGCTCTGCCCTGTCAGCAACACCCAACAGCTCACAGCAACAAACACGGCACAGCAAGGATATTAACCCAGTTGTTAGAAAATGAAAAGAATCTGGAAGATCAAGGTTGGGTTGTTATCATTTTGGGGCGGCCCATGTATACGAAGGGAAAAGGGCATGAACTCAGCCACAGTCAGCCATATAGGGAAATTGAGATGAAATAGTCAAATGTACCTGCACCGGATTTTTTTCTTTGCGCAAGGGCAAGGACATTTTTTAGTCACGGAATCTGAACAATGCACACCCTCACAACTAATAAAAAACTGACACTGTGCACTGTTTCACAACTTGAGCATTTCTGTGAATGAAGAGCTACATGCAGATGCACATACTTGACTTTCAAAAGTGTCTGCTGCTGCTGTCAAGGCAGGCTCAGGTGCAGAATCATACATCTTCATCGTATGACTTGAGAAAGGGCATGCACATTATGGGGTACGGATAGGCATATTAGGTAGCACTTCAAGGGCTAAAACTGTGATTCCCTGTGGCAGAGCACTCATATGACAACTTTCTGAATGCCTGAGCAGTTGGTTATTTCTGTTACAATTTATGTCAAAAGAGGTGATAGGCAAGTAGTGTTCAGATAAATCGCAATAATATCCAAGCAAACTTTTCAGTCAATCAATGAGACACAAATGCAAGAGGAAACAACTGCAAGATTCACAAGTTCTCCAAGAAATTCATTGCATAGAAAACATGCACCCACATATAAACTCTCCCAGTTTTTGACATGCAGCTTTGGCACCATGTTATGAGGAGCAGATCTCTATCTCTAATAGATGACACTTTTTATTTTCACTTTATTTTCAAGAAAAAATCTACTCATCATACAAAGTGCCTGTAAAGACTTCGCTTGCTCTTTACTCTACTTGCAATTGCATGCTTGTTGGTTTCCACGTTTGCTCAATATTATTTCTTTGTTTTTTTTTTCAATTCTATCAAATTTAGAATAAGTATACCTTGTAATAAATCTGTCTAGATGCTTATGATACGTAGATCTTGTGAGAGAAAAGAAGACTCCTCTACTTCTACATATTTCTATGGCAATTTACTCTTTTATATGAAAGGAATTTGACTACCGTCAATGAGGTCTTAATGCAAGAGGAATAGCAACTCCTTTCCTCAATACACCTGTGAGCAGAGAGACAAATTTTTATGTGAAATAGAATTGTCTTCTTTCCTCAATCAGATGAAAATTTCCAAAACATAATTATGGTACTAGGAAAATATCTATGAGAAATAAGATAATATTTCGCAATATCAGACAAATGTTGAAATAATAGTAGGCAGAGAACAATGGTCAACGCCAAAGGGAAAATCATATTTCCTCACCTATTAAAAAAGAAAAAGAAAAAGCTAATTGAAATTGAATTTCATTTTGGAAATTTCACCAGACAAAGCCATTTGGCATCCGAGACAAACCAATGAAAAGCAAGCCTATATACCCGAAATATCCTTCGGTACCCTTGCTGTGCCGTGCAGAGAACAATCCAACGCTGCTGCAGCACAGAACAGTTCACATTAGGACTGGAGTCCAACAATGAGCCATTTCTATTAACAGACTGAGACATAGTTATATCACTGTTAAGTTTCGTTAGTGAAGCCAGTGAATCATTAACAGAAGCCCACCCGTTTACAGTTAATGATTTGATGGCAGCATAATAAAAATTTTAGGTATGAGTTCAAAGCATAATCGTTATCATTGCTGCATGCTGAACCTTCATGATTAGCATAAAAACAAGTAATTTTCATAGCTTGACTCATTTAAAGTGCTCCAGCCAAGACATTGTTGCCACTTTACGATCAAACAATCCAAAACATACGTTCCAACATGCTATATCGAAAAGACCCACCATCTTGAGCTCTCAGGAAACTTGCAGTGGTCAACTTAGCACTATCTGGAAATAAAAAACAGGCCAATGGCTCGGTGACACAATTCGGCACCAAGTGTGATTTGTCCATATTCAATAGGAAGCATCTACCACAAACTAGTTACCACCAGACGAATTCTCAGATCATGGATATAAATTTCAGCTTGGCATATAATATGTTGAGAAAGCTACTTATGACCTCACTTTAACCCCGGTGGTTCGGAAAACACTCAAACCAACACCACCCACAGAGGAGCTAAGTATTTTTACAGCAGGTAAGAAGTGTTAAAGCAAGGTCAAGAAAGACACACACTCGACAAATTAAATAAGAAAACAGCAAGGCCAGGTGAATAAAGAGGACATAATTTTCATGCTGGTGCAACCATTACTGTATTAGTAAGTTCAGTGGCAATCAAGAAAAAAAAAACGCAAGCACAAACTACGCATTAGATGATGACTTGAATAATTTGAAAATATAATTGATACATCCTTCCAAGTTACTTGATGCCCTGCGCATCCAGAGATCAATATAAAAAAAAACACAAGACTCAATGAGAAAAAATAATCAGAATTTCAAAACATCTGAGAAACGAATCATGGCCACCCCATGAAGCACACTTAATCTCTCATTCCATTGCATACCATACCTGATGCTTGATACATCCAGAACCTTGCCTAATATCCATTGCAATGAATAGGGGGCTTGTTTTAGTTACAGAATTTAAAGAAGTCAAGTCCTTCCTGGTTTCTTAGAGTTGGGCTCACAAACTGGCAATCCGTTTTAGGGAGATGATTATTAAATATATATATACATTAATCCTATTTACAAAAACCTATACTAACACACACATAAACACACACACACACAAACACATACCGGAGCACCTGACAACACATCAGGTGTCTTGTGAGAGTTATTATACAGAGGTAATTTACAGTTTGGTCTTAGTAACACACCTTGAGAGGAATTTATAATGTAAGAGAAACTTCCAGAGAATTTGAAATCAAGACACGGCAGTGTGATCAAAGGTCATAGGAAAAGAGAAAAGAACAATAGGAAAGTGTACTAGCTCAAAGAACTCAAAGTTAAAAAGTCAATGGTAGAGTGATTAGAATTATCAAGTCAAACACATACCGTTGTTAGCCATCAAGTTTTCATGAAGCTTGTCCCGTTGGTCCTCCAGGACCTCCCCCAGATATGCAGCCACTTTACGGGTCACCGCCTCGACGAATCCATCCAGCTTGCCCAGGTCATCGGAGAGTCCAACCAACTGATCAAGTGTTCCAACCTAGAAAAAAATGGAAAGCATGTTGAAAAGCAGCACACTTAAATAAAAGAATATGAAATAATGAGAAATTTCATAAGGCAAGAAATAAAATAGACAGGATATAGAAACCTCTGAGCCCGCTGATTCACATAATCAGGTACATTGAGACTAACGCAAATGAAAGGCCAGCCATGGAAATCATGACAAAATTCTATTACCTTCAAATCGGGTATGGCAAATTTGTAGTTTTCTGATAGATTGTTCTGTTTCATTGTGAGGTTGTTCATGGCATCAAATGTCTGCTGACATGTTTTGTCGCCTGGAGCAGATATCAGCCAGTATTCTGTCATCTTCGTAAAAAGTTCTTGACACCTGGTGGACCTGAAATGCAGAATAACAGATTGAGGGCATAAATTCAAGGCAGAGTGATAGAAATGAACACACTCATAGGGAATTATTACAAGGGGACCATACGGGAGAAAAAAAAACAAAAGGATGAAGGTTAAGGCCGTTGAGAAGAAAATCGTTGATCAAAGATGTCGATAAATTAATTATTTAAGTGCCAAGACTATTGCTAAAACGTTAAATGTTGACAAGAACTAAGGACACTCTGATGAACCAACTCACATGACAGCTTGAGGGCAGAGGACGAATACATGTCTTACTAAGTGCAATGATTTTCCAAAACGGTACTCACGTGAAATTCCGTGCGCGTGAAACGAAGTTCACTGTTCAGCGAGGACTGGACTTTAGACGTTATTTCCCCTAAACAACATTTGATTTTACTCCACACCTTCCACCATAACTTTTCACGTGACTCCCTGGTGACATCTAGCGGATGATGCGAAAACTGACTGAGCCTTGTGTCGAGGGGGCCGTGCCACTCCTGTCCACGCGGAAGGAAGGCGAGAGTAACTGGAACAAAGTGCAACGATAGGTGCACAACGATTGAGAAACCTGCTCACAGACCAGAACACGTTAAAATTAAAAGGACCACGCTAAGATGGACTTTCCGAAGATAATGCGGAGAAGTGACGCTCTACGGTATCACTGGCTGCAACGATGCGTGGCAACTTCAGGCCACAGAAATCAGCTGATCTGCACTGATCAAATCACAAGTTAAATAGCGGGAAATTCAGTTCATGGTCTCTATGGCAATAAGGTGATGGCACTTGGATGCTCACCAAGACAGGCCAAAACTGCACGTGCATGTGACGATGGGTGTTTGTTTGAAGGAAATGGATGGAAAAGTGCCTAAGCTCGTCTAGTTAACACATACGCCTATGGATCACTTGAACACTTTGGATTTCTATCCACCTCCAGCTTATCGACTGCCGCGCGATTCCCTGGTGGTTCCATTCGTGTAGAGAAAGCTTCAAGCATAGTCAGAAAACTGCAAGGTTGTATGTTTTTCGACATCTCGAGTTGTGCAACGCTCCTGTACGTTTGAAACGCTGGCGGGGAGAAGCCCAAAATACATTACAAATGCAGCCAACCCCTGTGTCACAAAGATAGCGCTAAAAAGAAGCAGTATGTCCGAACACGCCGAATAAGCAGAACACAACGCATAAAAGCAATAAATTGACCATCTTTGTTGCGATAAAATGGTTTCATGGCTATCTTAATTCGTTTCGTGTGAGAATATTCTTGGTGTAGTTGGTGCGAAATTCCAGAGTTTATTTGCATTCGTCGCTCTATTGTTTTTGCTTTTGTGTTTAGGCAGGCCGTTTAGGCCCCTTGCTCGCTACTTTTTGCGAGTAGTGAAGCAAAGCCAGCCTTTCTTTTCCTGCTTCCTTTTTTTTTCTGTGCCGAACCCCATTATTCATCGAGTGCCCTGTTCCCGTTACTTTTCCCTTCTGCTCCAGTGGGCTTTACTTGTTAAGATAGTAAAGGGTCACGTTGCACAGCAGAAGTCTTAGTTTTCGAATTTTGGAGAGTTTTGATTTTGTGCCTCTACTTGCTTTTTACTTTTGTGTTTCTGGTGTTTAGAGATTCGTTTTTTTTTAAACTATTTGAACGGTTCTTTAGTTTCTAGAGAGCAATGAGTGAGGCCCACACCAGTCCAATCTGTTTATAAGCATCTTGACCAGAATCAACAAGTGGGTGGGGTTTGTTTACATTCAGGTTACCTAGGCAGTGTTCCAAATTTTTGGCAAGATTAGCAGGCTAATAGCCTTAACACGCAAACATTTCGACCATGTCAAATATACCGCTGAGGGACAGAGGGGTGAGGAGGCTAGAAGATGCACCCCTGCGACACACCCGTAATGGTTACTCACAGGAAAGCATTGGCCGGTTTTCTGAGCACTCCATTCACTCTGCATATCGTTTGGAGGGTGAAAGTCATGAAGGTGAGCCGCTTGTCATAATGGAACTGAAGTTTGTGGATTATGATGGTGTATTCTCTTGTTTGATACCAAATCAAATTTCATTGTCATCAAATATTAAGTTAGAGAGAATTCTCACATTTTCAAATGTTTTTATCAATGCAATTAACTCTGTTTCTGTTCTATGTAGGGTGTCAAGACTGCCTGACACGAATTCCATATGCAACAGTGATAGCAACAATCATGTGTTGTGTTGGTGTTGGTATCTTCTGTGGAACAATGTACCGAGGTGCGACATTGTCAGCATTGATGTTTGAGCAAGTTTTTCACCTTCGCTTACAATGGTAAATTTGTTTCCTCTTTTCTTTAAACATTTAACTTTAATTTCTATATAATTATATTGTAGATATTTTGAAAATTAAGGAATTGTTTAATTTATGTGGGCAATTGGTTGTTGAATCCCATTTTCATTACTGCAGGCTGCATATAGGGGATGGTACGAGGTGTGTGGAGGTTTTAATTCTAGTAGAAGAGCATACGACAAAAGTTTTTTTTTCTTTTTTCTTTAGGATGGAGGCACTATGTCTTGATGATTTGCCACTAGTATTATTTTAGTTAGAACTATGCAGCTTTGGCTCTTGATTTTTTTCTTGTTTTGTAATGAAATAGTGTAGTAGAGCTTGCCAGTGGAAAGTGAATGTGTTGGCCTTAATTATGCCCTGATGATCCCTTTTAGCCTCTTTGAAGGACTCCATTATACACAGAGATCCCAAATTCTCCCATAGACTGAATCCATAGTTTCACTGTTCTATCCTAAATCATAATTAACTGAATAAAAATTTCCTCTTTCAGGCTTGAGTCTGTCCAAATGGTGTTTGTCATTATTGGTGCTAGCATGGGAGCTTTGGGACTCATGATCCTGTTTGTTGGATGCCTGGCTACTGGTGCCACTAGGCACAAGGTTTATCGCACATGGCGTGGACGTGTTGGTGGACGTGTGTCATGTGCTGTGGTAAGATGATCACTACATTTAGATTCGACTTTAACTTTGGCAATAATCTAATGATTTAGTTTTAGTGATATTGTCTTTTGTAACTTGTTCTCTTAATTTGCAGTTCATGGGCATAACTTACGTCCTCCAAATTGTTTGGCTTTTGATTCTCTGCTTTTTGGTTGTGGTAACCATAGTATATACTACATTCTGGGGTTTGTGCTCTAGCAACCGCATTGCTGTTGAGCACCAGTGTATCAACTTTCAAATGTTTGGTAAGATTGCTGAAAAAACACAATTACAACTCTTGTTCACCCATTAAAACACTATTATTCATTGTTGGGACCATTCTTTTACAGATTTTCTTTTTCCCAATGGCACTCTTCCAGACGACATGCAAGTGTGTGAAAATGAGAAAAAACTCTTTTGTAAGGACTATGTGGAGCGTGCTGAAGTAATGTTCATCTTGGCTACGGTGGCATGCTTGTTTGTTATTTTGAGTCTTGTAAGTAAAAGCATATTTTATTTGCAACCTATCTGTGACAAGATTTCATATGTGTTCTTAATATACAAACTCTGATTTCAGATGCATTATCTGATGTGCTTAGCTGCCAACTATGCTCATATCCGTGACCATGAGAAGTTTCAAGAACTGCAAGACTTACAATATATTCCTGATGTTACCGACATGTCAACAACATCAAAAGACTACAGGGAACGCTGAAAAAAAATACTAAAAGAAACACTCTGATTTGTAGATGTGCTTTTCTTTGCTTTTTATATTTATACATAGGCATATGCATTATTTTTATTACCTAAGCAAATCTTCCACTGCTTAATTCTATATCTCTTTCATTTTTTGTTTTTCCTTATTATGGAAGTGTCGGCATTACCTTGTTTGACATACACTTAGCTTGCCTCACAATGTTGTGGATGTATAAGAGGGTGAAAGCATTATTATCACCCATTTTTATTTTCTCCTTTCCTATTTATGCTGCTTTTTGTAATGATATAGATGACGCAATTTATGTTTTAAGAGATAAGTGGTTCTCTAAACACTGCCACAATACACTGCACTTCATAGAGTTGTTAATTAAGTGATGTGTTTGTTATTTTTATACCTCTGTGGGTTGGTCTCATGATGGAGCACATTTCAGATGTATTGATCATACTTGACTTTTTGAACCTAAGCAAGTTACCTAAGATGGATTGCCTTAGCCCCTAAATTACATTTATGGTATATGCTTAGGCATGTTAAATGTATTGTGTTCAACTTTCATATGCAATATGATGCTAGCTTACAAATGGTCTCATCACCTTTGATATTCCTTATTGCCAACAGGACCGTGACCAATGATCGCTTAGTGGTTGATGTCCCTGAAGGGGTTTTCTCAATTCTGTTTGAGCAAAGGGATTAACAGGTTTTGAAAGGAGGGGGGGGGGGGGGGGGGGGGGGGGGGGAGTTGAGAAAATTTGAGATTAGGTTAGTGCCATCATTTCTCTACTCCTGTGAGTTTTGAGGAAATGTTTGGACAATTTGAGTAGTATGTTTTTGTGACTGAGTGTCTATGTTACCACATTCTAAAATCATTATACGTGCATTTCTCTGTGGTATTTTTTTGCTGTGTGTATCCATGATCAATGTTTATGCTGTCCAATCCTTTGAAAAGTTACATAGTGATTATTAATAAATTGTGTACATCATATTTAGAACTTATTTAGTTTCTGACACCATATGCAAGATATTCACATATGTGCATGATCATTTTCATTTCATTTTGAGAGCTATTGTGATTCTTTTAACCATTAGGTGTACATAATGTGTATACATGACAGCACTACTTTCATGTGTCTTTGGAAGTATGCTTGTGGACTTCAAATGCAATTCCCTGTGATTGTAAATCGGTTAGTGCTTTGTGGTGTTCTTATTTTTGAGAACTGCCTTCATTTTTTCAGAACAAAGGTGTTTTATTTTGGGAGAAATGTATGTCATGTGTCTATTGTACCCAATGGTGTTTTAGATAGGGAACCTAATATTTCATTGGTGTGTTATCCACTCCAATGTTAAGCTATACCGCACTGACTATATGGTTGTATTAGTAATACTAGTGTAGTGACTGTTTTTATATATTATTTTTATAAATATATTATTTTTGTGAAAATCATTCCATTTGATGATCAACAGTAAGGATCTCCTCTATTGTTCCATCTCTCATATTTTAGAGCGGCATTCTTGACTAGATACCCTGATGTATTTTATTTAGTAAGACTTTCCCCTGATCTAGAGGGGAGTGTAACTTTCTGTTTTCAGCACACTGCTTAACCAGCTGAATGTTCTACTTCCATTCCGTCCTCACGTGTTTTTGGAAATGCGTTTGAAAAATATTTAAAACTTGGTTTTATTTTATATTGAGCCAGACTTGACTCTCCATCCGTCCCTACAATGCTTTGCAAGCATTGCGCATTGTACCTTGAATTTTAATATATAAATTTATACATATATATGCATATTTTTTATAGCCTTTTTTGTGCTTAGTGACTCCATTGGCAGTCTGAATCAGGTGACCACTTAAATAGCTGTTTTGTTCTGTATGAATCATTCAGTGCTTGCATGCACCTGCATCATGTAAGGAAATTCTGAGGCTCTGAATTCCCAGCCCAGTGCATTTTAATGATTTTCTTATCACTTATTTTAGTTGGGTACAAAAGGGTGAAGGTGAAGGGAAGACAGCAATGAAACAGCAATGACTGACCGAATCAGTCTTCCCTGCACCTTCACCTCCAATGAACTCATTTGATTTAGGCACTCTTGTACATTTCTTATCAAGTACAAAGGATTGTTTACAATAAATCTGCACTTTTCATTTACAGCAAATTTATTTCTCCTAATTTCCATTTACATAAGTTGTGACACATTACAGTGAACAATGACTCAATTACTCTTAATCTTAATAAACACAATCAAATTCACATTGAATAACTGCAAAGATAATATCTTAAAATCTTTGGCTTACTACTTAAAAAGAGAGAGGGTACATTATAGGAGTTCTATCAACATGTACAATAAAATAGTTACACAAATAAACTCTTGAATTGATGGTCTCTTGAAACCAAAGAAAATCTGAACAGACTGAAACAAAGAGGAGTGCAATCATATTCAAGCAGACTTGAGTTTCAAAGGAGCATCAATAAAACACTTCCGTTATCATAATACATTATATTAAAAAATATAGTTCTCTAAACATAAATCATCATGAAAGTAGAAATGACTTGAGGTTTAAGCCTCTAATCCTTCATCATATTTGCTTCGAAATATTCCTAACAATGCCAAAGAAAAGTTACTCTTTATGGTCATGAATCACAGCAGAAGTCATAGGACGGATAATGACTGTAGGACCAAATCTGTACGCTTTATCATCTGATGGACCGCACTTTTGGCTTATGTAGTATACGTGCCATGTTGTCAGAACACGATGGAGCCTTTTCCATCAAACTTTGAATTATTCTTGGGACTTGGGCTAATCGATCACGAAGCCATTCTGGAACTGTCTCATCCGGGCCACACCTCACAACTTGTGAGCCATCAGCACAGTGGTAACTAATCCCATTATTAGAGGCATGAACACGTAACTGAGATCCATCATAGTAATCAACACGAACTTCTCCTGAGGTCAACTAGAACAGTCACAAAAATGTGTTGTAAAATATGGAATGCTAGAATTTTACAGCTAGAAAATATTTAAATATGCTTTACCTGTGTAGCTGTCCCAACTCCTGATACATCCACTCTCCTTACACCATTACCCGTTCCTGTGGGCGAGGTGGCTCTTTTAGCTCTTGTGCTCTGTCTACTTCCTGTACGTGACACAGGTGTCTCAGGAATGATTGGTGTTTGACCAGCACAAGATTTAGCAGAGTGTAAAGGAACGGTAGAAATACAGGAGACTTCAAATGACTTCAGCTGAAACAGGAAAGGTGTAGAAGATATGCAAATTAAATTAACTTATGCTACAGTTTGTTTCAAAGGAACACAGTTGCAGTGTCTGCTTCTCACCATAGGTGTGTTTGGAGATATAAGAGGTCCCCGTACAGGGTGATCATTTATCATGTTTGCCATATTTTCTTTGCCTTGTAGGGTTGTTGAGGAAATATTTGGTCGGCGCCCGACAATAACAGGAAAAACACATCTTGTTCCACTGCTCGCATGAGAGCTTGAGTTGCCTAGTCTTGACAAACACCTCTCCAACATCAAACAATGGTGGTAACACTGTTAAGCAAAGGGAAGGTTAATCATACAGATAATGCAAAACAGTGTCATCATTACTGGCAAAAATTTATAAGATTTAATCAGTTTAAAAATAATAATAACCAGAAGAAAATGGTCCCATAGAAGTTTTGAAGCCGCTGAAAGACTTTGAGCATGCTCTTGAGATATGACAAGATTATTACGCCCTTCTTGATCAATTAGGCGGATACCCTCACTTGTTCTTGACACTTTGCCTCCTAAAATAAAATCATAACACGCATAAGCAACATTAATGAATCATAAATAGACTACTTATTGCAGACTAAAATAAGAGTTGGTCACACAATTACTGAAGAATTGTGCATTTATATTGCCTCACCATCATAAAAGCACGATTCAAAATCAGGATTAGGGACATTTTCCATTAAATGAGACTTTGCCTTTTCACTGTACAACGTAACCTTTGGAGTTTTGGCACGGACTAGATTCACAAACCGAACAGCATACTCATACTTCTTCCAGTGCTTTTCAGGAAGCGATTCAAAGCTGCAAAAAATTGAATTATTTGCAAGAAGTTTTACCAACTTGTAATCTGAGAGTATGTTTGTAAGTCACATGCCTACCTAAATATGGCATCTGCACCCTGATCAGGTAAGTCCGGTGGTTTGTCACGTACTATGGAGCCTTTCCCACCATTTAACTGATACAAGACAATCTGTTCAGAAGAAACACACACAGATAAAAATACTTCATTCAATTCTAAATGATTGAGAAAACTAAAAAATTGTCTTACTCTTAACCCATCGCTGGAAATACGGCACACATCAACTACTCTCTCTTCTCTGGACGGACCTTTTTTCTTCAAAAACTCAATAACCACTTCACCAGATTCCAGAATACTGAGTACAGCGTTTTTTGTGCGGTGGCGGGTTGGTAAAACACGAAGTGTGTTCAGAGGAGCAGCTTGGCCTCTTGAACTGCTATCCTTGTCTTTACTAGCCCTTGTACATCGAAACTGTGAAAAAGTTATAAAGTTGAAAGCATTTTGTGTAAATGACCAACAAAATAACTTATTTAAAGATAGATAAAACATGATGATTTTCATTATTCAGGCAATGCCTCTAACGGACTTATGGCTTGATTTTCAAACTCTATAATACAGAAAATTAATTCTATTTACTTACCAGCTGATGACATATTTCCTCCAAACTCACAGATGACTGAATAGTTCCTAATGCATCAGTATCAAGGCTTCTCCTGCGATCAAAAATTGGGGAGGAGATTGCTGTTTCCTTGCAATCAATACTAGGGTTGTGCACATTATTCTCTGCTGAGGTAGATCCAGAGTATCTACCTCCTGAATGAACACTGGATTCTTTCCCATTTCGATAAAAAGTGTCTTCTTCTACATTTCTGGAAGGATGGCTGCAATGACCAGTACTAAATTTGCCACTTCTATAAGAACCTGAGCCGCACTGTGAGCCCTGATCAACTTCACAGCAACCCTCATGGTGGGCATCTTCAAGGGAAACTGCTGCTAACTTCGAGCTGAGAGAGGGACACTTTCCTTTTTCGTGATGTTTTGAATTTTCTGCCAATTGCAGTTCATCTTGTGGAGGGTCAAATCTATTGGAAGACTTGTGCCCAAAACTATGAGCTCTGGTCAGAGTTGATGGCCTCCAGCTCACTTCTGCTGTACAGTCAGCAGAGCACGTGGATACTCCATTGCTACGATTATGTCGACAAGCTTTGTACCGGCTCTGAGGGTGGTGGTGTGCGTCATGAAGAGGATGTGTGGACATTTGACTATGGGTATGTTTTGATGGTAGACTAGTGTACTCTCCTGGCTCACAGCCACTCAGTTTAGATTTCAAATAACTTGAGCCCAGGCCTCTTGATCCATGAAATCTGTCTTCAGATCTGAAAAGTTGCAATTGCAATAATGCATACTCAATATCACATACCATGATATATATATATATATATATATACATCAGGCAATATATATATATTTTAAATGCCTGATTAACTACATACCTTGACCTACTCCTAGCTGGAACTAAAGCCTGTTTTCGTTGTGGTAGTAGAGCTGCACACCCACTGTCGTAACGTTCTGTTTCACTATCATCACTATCAGAACCAAAGCCCTTAGCTGCATCCCGCCTATGACTCTGGTCCTCAAACATCTTGCCAATTGGTTTGTGATCAATGTGATTATGGTATGAAACATATGTTGCTTTTGTGCCAGGATTTGTTGATTCAAAAGCATAACTTCCATTACTTGCACTGCATACACTGTGCTCTTTCAAGATGGCAGCAACAGTTACTGGTCCTGGAGTCTTTTTCAAGACCTCTCTGCTTGACATAGAATCCTTGGATTGTTGCAGAGAATGCGTTCCTTCTGTGGTCATAGTGCACATACCACTATCACCAGATTCCCTGACTGGATACTTTCTCTGTCAACAGAAGTAAATTACATGAGAATTGGCCTGAAAATTGGGGTACTATGGAAAAGAGGACCCATAAGTACTAAACCTTTTCTAAAAGATTTTGCTTGGAACGTGAAAGAAATGGATGCTTCAAAATAGCATGCAGGCTGATTCGATCTTTAGGGTTCTTCTTTAATAGTTGGTCAATGAGGTCTTGGGCCTCAGGAGATAAATGAGATGGCATCTATAAGAAATCAATAAAATAAAGGGGGGAACAACAACTAGTCTTAATTTTCAAATTAAAATTAATTAGAGCCATTTTACCGAGTAATCAGCCATGACAACACGGGTTAATGTGCTTTTAACAGCATCAGTGTCAAAGGGGGGTTGACCCACTAGTAGAGTGTAAAGCATGCATCCAAGGCCCCACACATCAGCTTCCAAGCCATGTGAGCTACGAGTGGCTACTTCAGGAGATATGTAATTTGGGGTCCCGCACATTGTCAGGTGTTTCTCATCTGAGCGATTTAATTGAGTGGCTAACCCAAAGTCAGCAATTTTCTGTGTAAGAAAAAAATATGTTAGATGACAGCATTAGACAAAAGTCAAGATACTAAATTATTTTCTCTACTTGAGGCGGCTAAGGACTTACAACTTGCATTTTGCTGGTCAATAACAAATTTGATAGAGTCATGTCTCTGTGAAGAATCTTATGAGAATGGAGATATAGGAGACCCTGAACAACTTGTGACAAAATATGACTGGCTAAGAGACAAAAAAACAGACAAGGACATCATTAATTACATTCTAGAGAAGACGGCTCACAATATTAACACACTGATATTAAAGCACACCTTCATCTTCAGATAATATCCGGTCATGTTTCTTGAGATACCTTTGCAGTTCACCATTGTGACATAATTCCAGAACAAGGTACACATAATTTGAATCTTCAAAAAACGTATAAAGTTCTAACACAGCAGGATGTTTCAACCTTGAATGAATGGCAACTTCTTGCTTGACACGATTTACCATCCCTGCAGCCCGCATGAGAGTTTTGTCTATCTGTTGAGAAATATGGATAGTCAGAGGAGTAACACCTGCACAAACAAACTAATCTCTAGCCAATCAATACCTACCATTTTAATAGCAACTTCAAGTCCTGTCTTTTTGCATCTTGCCTTGTGTACAGTGGCAAAGCCACCTTTACCAAGAAAATGACCAACTTCATAATCCTGCCAGGTGAAGAGATATCAAAATATTGTGAGCTCACAAAGCAAATTCAGGGGGGTACAAAATATTCAAGAAGAAACAAAACAGTTACATTATTTACAAAACAGGAAAATCATAAAAAGAAGAGAATTCATCTTAAATGAGAGTGAATTGAGTTAAGCAGGGTATTTAAAAAGTTAACCTAAGAACCATCACTATCACAATGATATACAAGAAAAGAGTGTATCAGGTAATCAGTTCGTATCTTCAAAATTCAGGTATAAGGGACGGGGACGATCAAAGAAGGGAGAAATAATGACAATTGATAAATGTATTCCATGTAAGAATTGTTCCACACTTGTTGCTGGTAAGACCGAGCTAACACAAACCTCAATTCTCTCCCCGAAACTGGACGATTCGTTTCTCATTGTTCACATATATTTGTTCAGATACTTTTCACACGTAAGCCCTGTTTGGGCTAGAGTTCTAGGAAACTAAAATCACGATAGAAAAGCAAACTATTCTTTTCCTACGAAGAAACGTAAAAATTACATTTCGGCGGCACTGCAGTAGCGCTTCGAATGAAAACATAAGTGCACCCAACCATACGACAGCAAGGTGTAAACCTTGTGGCGAATTCAGAAGACAGTTAGTGAAAAATCAGGAAATAAAAACACAAATTTAAATAAAATTTTGTGCCTTTGGTCATTTGTCACAAAGGTGTTTGTGGGAGAACGCTAGTTGATTTATTTTAGCTGCCGTAAGAGTGGCAGCTCGCTGTGTAACGGTCGAGCTGTCGATGTATTGAATCGAACGCTGAAAATCGAACATCGAACGAACCAAGTCGTATAAAAATCTCTAGCCTAGCCAGCTGTCAAGGTTTCTATTTATTTTGTTATCGGTTTTGGAAACATATAATTAGTTTGATACCTTAACGCATCAAAATGCGGGTACTAGGTAGATACATGAAAATGCCAGCAAAGCCTAGAAAAAAGCCGATGTCCCTCTCGGCTTTTAAAAAGAAGGTAAATAAAATTACTATTCTTTAGGTGACCTTCTTAATTCTATTAATTAGTGTTCCTTAAAATTCATCAGTTCTTCATTTAAAACTACTTTTTTAATCTCAATGAAAACACTTAAATTTTTATTTCCAGGTGGGCTCAATGCTGGAAACAATCTCTAGACTTGAGACAACAGAAAGAACAGAAGCTTATGGCTATCTTCAAAATTGTGTTAATATTCTAGGGGTTCACAAATTAGGACTGAATCGTATGTCAAATTGCATGTTTATTTATTAGTTTTTTTTATCATTTGAAATAGGCAGATTGTTGACTTATGTTTTCTTTGTTACAGATGCTGATGTTGTTAATCTTATCCCAAAGTCTGATGCTGCTGGCTCTTCTAAGGAAACTAGTAGGACGACCACCAAAGAGCCCGAAGGTGAATGTGCTACAGAAATTGTCAAGGAATGTGTTAAGGAGGCAGCAGAGGAATTGAAATTCCAATCCCCTGAGAAAGTGGCCAAGGAGTCGGTGGCGACTCCCAATAAGTCTGCCAGTGAATCTACAGTTAAGGCTAGCCCTCTTAAAGTAAGGCTGAGTTTCCATCAGGCTAGTTTAAATGAAGATGTTGTCTTTAAAAAAGTTGTTAATTTATTTTCCACCCTTAGGGCACCAAAATGGGTCTATCCTCTTCCCCATCATCATCATCCTCATCATCAATCCAAGTGTCAGTTATCAGTAGAAACGAAAGAGCAAATGTTATTAACTATAGTAAGAGTGACACCTCTTCTCAGACAAGAAGAGATGTCATCAAGTGTGAAGCTGCTTTAGATAATGACTTGGTCAGCAGCCCAGCAAATTCTTCCTCCATTCAAACCAATTTGCACTGCATTTGGTTATCAGATGAAGGTGTCAGAAAGTCTGTTGTATCAAGCACTTCTGATCCAACTGGTTGTCAAGATCATGAAGTTGTCTCCAATTCTATTCTATCGGTGGAATGTGAGCTTGGATCAGGAGATCCAGAAGAGACCAAGGATAAAGAACCTCTTGTGACGTGTGCAGAATGTGGAGTCAAACTTAAGAGTAGACGAGCAATGTTGGTGCACTTAGATCGTCATGTATCAATTCCAGTATCCTGTCGGGCATGTCATAGAAGTTTCAACTCATTGTCAGCACTTACGTTTCATTTCGAAGATTTCTGCATAAGTAAAACTCTTGTGTGCCCGCAATGTGAAGAGGTACAGTGTCAGATTAGTTGAACAAATTACTATTTCAGCTGCTTTGACAGGCAATATGATTAATTACCTTTCGCTAATGTTCACAGGTATTCACATGTCGTACCCATTTCAATAATCACATGGAAGGGCACAACCGCAATAATTGCCAGATGTGTCCAGCTCTCTTTACAAATCGGAAGAATCTTGTTGTACATATGGCTGATGCTCATAATATTGTCATGCTTGCTGATGCTGCTTTTGTATGTAGTTTCCCAGGCTGTCAGAGACGATTTGTGAAACGATCCACTTTGCACAGACATTTGCAGGTGCGCGATTTGGTTTTCTTTGTCTCTTATCCCAGGGAATAACCCTTTCCTTTTTAATTTTTTGTTGTTGTTTTAGCTCCGTCATACCTCTATGGGTCAGTTAGTTTGCATTACATGTGGAACATTTTGTGAAAGTGAGACCGAATATAAAGCACACACTGAAACTCATAAACAGTGGGCCTGTGAGGAATGTTCAGAGAAGTTTACTAGAAGACAGCAGTACCTTGTTCATATGACTGTAAGTATATTTGTCTGAAGTAAATTTAGGTATATTTGTGTATTTCTTTGCCTAAAATTGAAAATTTTTCAGAGCCATGAAACATCTAAATACAAATGCATTACTTGTGATCAAGTTCTCCCTACCAAGGCTCGTGTTTTAGAGCACAGAAAAGATGGACATCAGGTTGAAGGCCTGAGTGTTGATTTTGCCTGTGATAAATGTGATCAACGGTTCCATACATCTGCAGAGCTCCGTGATCATTCACACATCCATAAACGTCAGTAGAACAATCGCATTTCCTTAAAATCTTCTTGAACTGTAGAAAATTTTTTTTTGGCTGAAACTCTTTTTTTAAATTTATAGCTCCAGGGACTATTTCTTGCCTCTACTGCTACAAAACATTTTCCACCAAGAAAATATGTCATAGCCATATGAGAAATCAGCATGGAATGGCTGTTGGAAATGGATATGAAGCAAGCCTAGTCTGTGAACAATGTGGAAAGCAATTTCGATCCCCTAGTTTGCTTGCAAAGCATTTGAAAGGTGTCCATAATGAGAAAGTATATACCTGTTCCTTTTGTGATCACACATCCAACAATGAGGTCAATATGAAGCGTCATAGAGCACTCCATACATCTCAAGAACAACAATATGTGTGTGACCAATGTGGTGCATCTTTTCAGGTGAGTCTCAAAGTTGAAGTTAGGCCGACATGGTCCTTCAATGACAAGAGCCCCTCATGATTTTTTATAAATTGTTTTCCTCACAGGCTCTAAGCACACTGAAGGACCACAATTTGTTTGTACATTCTGATGAGAGAAATTTCATATGCGAAGTGTGCAATAAATCGTTTAAAAGGAGAAATGATTTGAGGAGACACTCACGTTCTCATTCCAGTGAACGTACGTATGTCTGCCATTGCAAACAGTCTTATAAATTCATGTCACACTTGCGCCGCCACCAAGAAGCTGCCCACAAAAGTGTGCCAAATAGCAGGAAAGTTCAACGGCTCGTGCCTGACGGCAGCGGAAATTTGATAGAGAAGGAAAAGCCTGTGAAAGAAAAGAAATCATCTAGAGATAAGAAAGGTACTGCTGCTAGAGCAGATGTAGTTGAACAGTATGTGGATAAGCCTGTGGATGCATTACAGCAGGATGATAGAGGAGTTCATTTGATATCTGTGAATGAGGATGACCAAGTTGTAGGATTGGTGCCTGACATACCTATGACTGACCAGCATGTTGATCCTTACAGCCTCCAGGTAATATCTACAACTTTCTTTTTTGTTCAATTGCTGTTTTCTGTCTACAATTTTTAATTACTTTTTTTTCTCCCAGGTGACTTACGATGGTTTAAATTACTCAGACCCTAAAACTCAATTGGTCTACACCACGCCTCCTCCAGCTTCGCATGTAATGCCTCTGCAGCTTTCTCAGTTTGAATTGGTTGAGCCAATACCTTATGACACAGAAACTGTTATGGATATGAGTACCACCTCTCACACTGATTTGAACAATCCTCATGGTTCGATGCTTATGAGCATTGCACAAAGTGAAACCTCTGCTCAGCCAGTTATGACTCTCATAACTGGGCTGGAACACAACACATTGTTTACCACACAGGCAGAGATAGGTACCATGACTGAGCATAGTAGTGTTTACTCTGACAGTTTACTGCACCATACTCACAGTTCAGTCTCCCATGGCAAACCGGATGACGGTTACGCAGAGACCCATGTTCTAGATCCCAAAACTAGTCAAGCTGACATAAGCACTATGACTGATATGTATAGTGTTTATGAATCCCCATCCAACATGTGTGTGACTCCCCATCATCATCACCACCACCAACCTCACCACGAACTAACTTCATTGAACTATCCTCTGGATCCCTGCCACAGCATACTTCTTCCTCCTGACCAGTGGCATTTGCATCCAGAAGCGACTTCCAACCTTGCTCAGTATTCTACTTGCTAGTTCACATTATTTCTGACAATTCATCTGAGAAGTGATTTAATGTAGGATATTTTGGATTAATTATTTAAAATGTTTTTAAAAATCTTTTTTCTGAACTTACTGTGTGTACATCACTCACAATTTTTTTTTGCTAGCTATGGTTTTGATTTTGTTGTATTTTCTTTTAAAAACAACGTGTTTATCTAGTTTTCAATAAATGTTATTGTTTTCCCTTGAAGCGATCTTTGTTTCTGGTGGTAACATTTTACAACTTTATCTCGAAGCAAGAGGCAATTAACGAGTATCTTTTTAAGATGATCACATATTGCCGCTTTTGAGAAACACTTCACACAATCACTATCACCTGCTACCCGAGCAAGTACCTTCCCCCTGTCCAGCTGGGAGAGGGGTGGGTGGGGATGGCGGGAGGGAAGTCACAGCTGATGCACGGCTCATCAGCTGATCATGGCGGCCCTGGCGCCTGGCGTGAGCCCGTTCTGTGCGCTCCGTGCAGAGACTTCTCTCTTTTTTCATTCGTTAAAATGATCGATACGTGCAAGAACTGTTGAAGCGATGGCAATTTTAGAATTGGAAGGAAATGAGTTTCGAGCACGAGACAGAGTGGTGGATCTACTCGTTTCCGTGTTATTCTCAGACCGATGCCTCAGTAGCCTCGCGTGAGGTGCGGGTCGCCGCAGATGCTCGTTCGTTTCCCTGGCATCCTCCTGCCCTGCTCCTGGCTGGCTCTCCACGTGCGAGTTCAGTCGTTCGTTTTCATTTCTCAGGTGTGGACAGGTCGCGTTGACCGATATTGGACCTTTCTTCGGCTCGAGTGATTGTGTAAGTAGCGAATTTCGGCGCTCGCGGCAAACGTCATTGCGGTCGTGTCGATGCCGTCTTTTGAGTAAGGGCAGTGTGGTTCGGTTGTCCAGCGGGGCGGGGCGGGGTCGTACGTACGTACACACGGACGCACGCAGGGACGCTTCTCCCTGTCGCGTGCCGCCTTTCCGCCGGCATGGCTTCCCATTGTTTGGAGGGAAACAATGGTTTGGGTTCGGTTTGGCCCGTTCCATTATTGCGCTGGGGAGCGCGGCCAGGGGAGGCGGTGGAGTCCGTCGGCCGACCGGGAGGCGGGCCGAGCCGACAGTCAGCCGGCTCTGAGGGGCAGTTGGACGGCAGTTCGGGGCCGGAGGTCCTGGTTCCGTTCCGTCGGTGCGTATCGCTGTCGCAATGGCTTGTGACGCGGGTTTTCGTGTCGCGGTCGGCCGGCGGTGGGCCCCACAACTTTACTAGCTGTCAGAGCGTGCGGCGCGGTCCCCGCCATCGTGCCCCTCCCATTCCTGTATCTATGGAGGTGTTAGCGGTCTTTGATTGTGCATCCTTATCGTAGACGTTATCAATCGCGTCCTTTGTCGAAGCAGCTCGATCTGACCTTCAGTGGTGTGTCTTAGATTTTCTATGAAATGTCATGCTACAACTTGAAACCTGTACATGACACTCCCGTGTCATCTATTGTCATTTCGAATCCCCATTTGACTGCTCATTGGAGCAGGATCTGTATCGGTGAAACCCCCATTGTGGGGAAGTTTGACCTCCATTGGCATTCTTTCATTCCCTTTCTGACATTTCATTTGCCCCCCCTGTCAGTGGGATGGCCAGATGCCGGGCTCACGTACTGTACTGTATAGATTAGTATTCCCTTTCAAGATCCTTGATGTTCTTTAAAAGTGTGGTCATTTGTTTCTTTTCCAGTTTTCATTGAAGGATGGTAGCTTCAGCAGAACCAGTCAGTGGCGATGGGGACTCTCCATTTGTATTTCCCAAGGCAGAAGGTCTCCCAGTTGGCAACTATCGTATTGTAGGATGGGATCTTGACTTCTCTGGGCGACGTCTTGTTGATGAGATACTGCAGATTGCGGCATACACACCTGATCAGCAATTTTCTCAATATGTTATGCCTTGCCGGGATTTGAATCTTGCTGCCCGCCGTAGGCACAAGCTGAAGGTTGTCACTATTCACCGTTATAGAGTGCTGAAACACCTCAAAAACAACAAGGTGAGTAGTTATTTCATGATTGAACGGTAACTTGCATTTTTCTGGCTAATTCATTCTCTCCCTCAGCCCATCAAGACCAAAAGTGAGATTTCTGGATTGGTTGATTTCATTACCTGGCTTGAAGAAGTAAAGGG
This sequence comes from Megalurothrips usitatus, assembly GCA_026979955.1. Lineage (NCBI taxonomy): Eukaryota > Metazoa > Arthropoda > Insecta > Thysanoptera > Thripidae > Megalurothrips > Megalurothrips usitatus. The sequence goes on from CM049593.1 coordinate 15,659,628, forward strand.
TGATGCCAAAGATGGGATTATATTGGTGTACCATGAGGCACTGCACTCGTGCCCTGCACTCCTACTGCATTGCTTAGGTAAGTTCAACCCCTCGTTGTGTGCAAGTACTGAGTTTGTGGATTCACCTTTTCTCCGTTTTTCAGGAAGGTACCCTCATGCTGAGCTGCTGGAGCGCTTCAAGTCTGTAGTAGCTGGGTTTGCAAATGGTTTTGCTATTGCTGAGAGCAGATGTGCCAAAACTGTCACACACTTTAATTTGAGAACTCTTTCGAGCACCCTCCTTGGTAAAGAAGAAAATCTTGAAAGTGCATCAGACAGAGCACGCCTTGCTTATCAGGTATTTCAATGCTTTATGTATGTATGTGTGTATGTATATAAATGTGTGTTCTTGAAAATGTGGTCTTCGTGTACTTAGACTTCACTCGTACATTAATGAAACATTATATTCATTCTAGGACTCATGACTTTTGAGGCAGGATTTCGATGACCTGTGTTTCACACGTAACTAACCCTAGATTTTTGTAGGACTCGGCTTTAATGCTAAGAATGTATCACCCGGTTCTGGTTTGGTGCTGGGGTGTTTCTATTTGGGCTGTTTGGAATGTTTCGTAGTAATATCAGGGGGATACCCACCTCCAAACATTATTAAATTTCTCATAGTCCACTGACATTGTAGACACAGCTCTATGGTTTTAGACACTTTGTAATACCGTGTTCCAAGGTTTTGGTGGTTTTAGTCTGTTCAGTGCCTGTCTGCATGAGTAGTTTCTTGTTCCCAACAGTCACTGCCATTACTGATTCATTTCTGTTTTGCAGGTGCTTGAGAAACTTTGCTTGGAGGATGGTGCTGAAAATAGTGCCGGGGCAGGGGATGCAGCTGCTCCCAATGTAGCCACTTTGATTTCGTGCGTTCGTGGCTACACTCAACCGTGCCGTAAGGAGGAGGAACTTTTGCTACAGCAACAAGAAATGATTAAGCGCCAGGATGCGCTTAGGCCGGTATTTTTCCTCTTGATGCGTGGCAATCGTAAGGAGAGAGAACGTGCATACCTTCTTCGGAAGCACCTAGTTGATGCCAATGTTGACATGACTATTATCACAGAGGCCTGGACTTCTGGCAAGAAGGAGGCTGTTGCTAAATTGCTTGAGGTAAAGGTACAGCTTGCTTCTGGATCGCATTTCTGGGTTTTGACCTTTGACATTGTATAACAATTAATCTCTCCCCTGTAGGCTCACATAGCGGATGAAAAGGATAGGGATGATTTACTTACGAAGATTGAATGGCATTTTGTGCCGGAGCTGCGACCCAAGATTGAGCGCAACCCTTCGTATTCAAAGAGGGGAAGAAGAATCAGCAAGAGTGCTGACAAGACTAATGGCAAGTTTTTTCTCACTATTTTGAGGAGCCAAGTTCAATTTGGTTCACTGTACCTTGACTTGCTTCTGCTCTGTACAGGTACTGTGGAAAATGGTGCTCAGGATGCCACTTCACCCACGAGCGAGTCTCCTGATACTACTTCTGTGTCTCCAGAGAAGTCTCAGAGCAATGGCACTGCTAAAGAGTCTCAAACTGTTGCGTGATGCATTCTTTACACATGCGTGTCTTCCAGTCATAGGACATGCGTTCATTATTTAATTTTCTATTAGGTCATTACCATTGAACTGTGCATAGACATAATGTTGACGTGCCAAATGTGCACAAAGGTATTTTTATTTTTAATGATTCAAAGTATATTTTATAATGTAACTCAACTACATTAAATTTTTCGGGACCGTTGTGCAAGAATGTATATTTATTTTATCTAAGTCAGGTTTGTTTAAGGCACTTAGTCTGTTTTTGTTATGTTCTTGTACAGTTAATATATTCTACTGAAAGTATTCATGATTTATCGAAACGAATGTTCCTTTAATCAAGTTGTTTTTTTTTTTGTTGATACAACTATCCTAATCTGTTAACATAATTTTATTTTGTTGACTCTGGTTGACTTGTTCAGTTCATCTCCAATACTTGGATATATTGAACATTCCTAGATTTGTTGGTTTCGATTGTCATGGAGCAGTTGTTTTTGTTTTGTTTTTCTGGTTTAATTATGAAATCTATAATAAAGTTATTTGCATATTCAATGAGCATTTCTTTGCCCTTCAATTCCTTAAGAGTTGTGTGCTCCACAAATGCCAGCCACCTGAAATCGTGAATGCGTCGGCTTTGGGAGGGTTTGGCGGCCGATGCCCTTGCGGGAGTATGTGGAACCGGTCGTTACCTCTCGGCTGCTTTCTTGTTCCCGTGCGGCCGGGATGCGTGACGATTTCTACTCGTGCAGGGGTTCAGGACAGGCTGGTCGGATCGGGGTATCGGGGTTTAGCGGGCTTGACTTTCGTGGCCACGCCCCCCCTCCTCCTTACCCAGTCTGGTTGTGGAGCGGAGAACTTCCCTCGTGCTCTTCCTACCTCCGCGAACTTCACAAACTCAAACTTCGAAACGGGAGGAGGAATAATTGCATTGTGTCAAGGCCCTAACCGAGCGTACTAGTTGGAGATTCGTCTCGTTAGATCCTGTTTGTTGGTCGGGGTGTTGACTGCATTTGCTGTATTTGCTGCGTTGCGGGAAATTTGAAGGGAAATCTCCCCATTTCTGCGTCGCACAGAATCCATGTTGCCGTGAGGGAGGAGGGATGTTAAGTACACAGATACTTCGAATTTTAGTGAAAATAACATTTTAAAAAGAATGGGCTCTCTAAGAGAAGCTTCTGACCGGAAGCTAGGGTATTATATTCATAAATGTTCTAGTTACTCCACTACGTATGTCCCAGAGTAAGTAGATCCATGGTAAAATGTCAATGCAATCTGACTTTGAATACACAACATAACCTGGGCGTTTATTTATCGCCGTTTCTTTGATAAAAGCAAATCATTTCAAATTCTGTCATGCATAAAACTCTGTCAGTGTCAGTCTTTCATTGCTGTATGGTCTTGAAGTTTGCTGCTTTCATGGAGTCATTGTGGTGCAACCACCCAATGTTAAGTGTGGGCGGGCAAATGTCTACTGTGAACCCCCTTCACCTTTTATGTATGCTTCAGTCGTTTGTGATAGTTTTTGTAAAAACATGTTGACATTTTATTTTTATTATAAAATGTGTCCATTGGGTTTGCCATGTTACGCACTGATGAAGTAACCTCTTTTGTATTTATTGAATTTTTTTCTTTCAAAGAAATATACAAGAGAACAAATCTCACGATCAGTCTTCACGTTGGTCCTCTAATTCCAACAACCCTGGCCAGGTATTAAGCATGATTTAAGCATAATTCACATATGGAGTGTATTCATTTTTAAGTAGCCATTTTACTAATTTGTCCTAATTATATCGTATTTTTAATTTTGGCAACAACTTTTTAGTACTTAATTCTGAAGATGCAAAAAGCCTCCATCGTCAAATACATCACATTTGGAAAGTATGAAAAGACACATGTGTGCAATTTAAAGAAATTCAAAGTGTATGGGGGTATGGATGATGAGAACATGCTAGAGCTTTTGGAGAGGTCAGTAAATTTATTTCTTAAAAACATACTGTCTTTGTAAAGCTTTTTTTGGCGATATCTTGGAAACCTGTTTTCTCTTTGTTGTCTAGTGGTTTAAGAAACAACAGCACACCAGAGACATTTGAATTGCGTCATGAGATTGGCGGACAGCCACTTCCATGCAAGTATATTAAGATTGTCCCTCTTCAGTCATGGGGCCCAAGTTTTAACTTTAGCATCTGGTTTGTGGAACTACATGGAATCAGTGATTGGAATTTTGTGAAGCCATGTATTGAGTGGTTTAATATGGTGAGCCTTCTTATCTCCAATTGCCTTTTCAGTTAGAAGTATTTTACAATAGAATATTCTTTGAGTTCATTGTTTATCGTTTTTAGTACCGAGAACGGGAGGTTATTCGTTACTGTCTGAAACACTTCAGACAGATGAAGTATGCCAACACTTTTGAGACCCTGTTGAAAGAAAGTCAGGTTCAGCTAGAGGATCCACATTTAACACGACTTCATCACATTCTGGTTGACCAAGGAGACTTTCAGAGTACAGAGGATTTTATGTCTGAGGCTGTGTCTTGTAAGTATTTTTTAAGAGAGGATTCAAGTGTTTGGGATTATATTGAATCTCATCATGCATTTAAAAAATGTAACAGTAAAAATTCAAATCAGGTGAAGCATGTCTTTACAGTATTGGGAATTACTAAAATGTTTGCACTTGCTGTTTTTATGTTCAAACGACAGGTGGCATGTTCAGTAGTTATCTTGCACAGCAGGAGTATATTCCTGAGTGGGTTCTCATGCAAGCCCCTCAACTCCCGGAAGCACCCATCGCTGCAGATACAAAAGCTGAATGCCGGCCAGGCATGAGAGGTGGTCACCAGATGTGTCTTGACCCAAACAGTGAGACAGTTTTCTTGTTTGGTGGTTGGGATGGCCATAGGGATCTCAGTGATATGTGGGCTTACCACATTCCATCTCAAAAGTGGAGGCTGGTCTCTGCTGATACATCCTCCCAGGTATATCTAATTGGGCTAATGTGTTTTCTTGCTTCATTTTCAGTTTTTGATTGTTGAAGTATTCTGTTTGAATTGGATTTCTATGTAAACAGGGAGGACCAAATGCTCGTTCCTGTCATAAGTTTTGTTTGGATCCTGAGAGAAGGCAAATTTTTGTTCTTGGCCGATATCTTGACGTTTCATACCGGTCGTCCCCTAATTTGAAGGTTAGTGGAATTTGTCTCTAATAACTTCAATTTCTTTTCATTTCTGAGTTAAATAAAACAATTGTAATTTTGCAGAGTGATTTCTACCTTTATGACATTGAAAGCAATACATGGACTCTAATAACTGAAGATACTGGCTCCATGGAAGGTCCGCAATTGATATATGACCATCAGATGTGTATGGATACTGAAAAGCGAACCATCTATGTTTTTGGGGGACGTGTTTTAATTTTACCAAATGGGTAATTACATAAATTTATGGGCTTTCTTTTTGTTCATTTTTTATATGCAAAAGAATTATTTAATTGATATGTTGTTCAGGGCAAGTGATGATAGAAATGCTGCCAATGTTGGTAATAATCCAGAGCCAGTTTATTCTGGGCTTTACTCATACCATGTTCCTACAAATACATGGAAATTGCTGTGGGACGATTCATCCCTTGGTGGCCCTCGTATTAAATCTCGAATTGGTCATTCAATGCTTTTCCATCCTGTGAGTAAAAAATATTTACTGTTTTAAGTGTATTCAAGAGGATATATGAACCTAGTTATGTTTGTTGCATTCATTTGCCAGATGTGTCGCAAGCTTTATATTTTTGCGGGTCAGCGCCATAAAGAATACCTAAGTGATTTTTACACTTTGGATGTAGACACACTAGCAGTCCAAGCAGTGTGTGATTGGGGAGTTTCAGGAGCTAGTGAAGGACCAGCTTCTGGATTTACTCAAAGAGCAACAATTGATCCTGATCTTGATGAAATTTATGTTTTGTCTGTAAGTTTTTGCGTGATCATTGCTTTTCCATTTTGCCTTTTCACCTGAATGCTGGCTATGTTAACTTGGTTGTTGTACTTGTAATTTTCTCTGTTGAACTCTAAACTGTTTTTTTTTTCCTCCCTTATTTGCCCAGGGTTTAAGTAAAGATAAGGATAAACGAGAAGATTGTGTTCAAAATTCATTTTGGGTTTATTATATTAAGAAGAATCTATGGTATGTGCTTAAGCTGGAGGTTTCCCACATGTTACACTTTTTCGAGTCTCTTATTTTCCGATTCATTTATCTATAGGTCTTGTATCTACAAAAATGAAAACATTGGTGAACAGTACTGGCACATAGAACCTTGTCCTAGATTTGCACATCAACTTGTGTATGACAGGAGTAATAAGGTAATGAAATTTTCTTTTTCTCCTTATCCTTTTTTTTTCTTTTGCAAATCTTGCATTTTTAATATGTTCTTCAGTTAGTTCTAACATTTATGATTTACTTTTGCTTTACTCCAAGGCTCATTATTTGTTTGGAGGCAACCCTGGACGAACTGGCTATCCAAAGCTTCGTTTGGATGACTTTTGGAGGTTTCGACTTTGCCATCCTTCACCTCATCAATTGGATCTTTCTATTAAAGTATTAGTCCGCAAGCATAAGTGAGGAATTGTCTTTTGTCTGTGTATTAGTATTGATAGTCTCACAATTTTATGCTGCTAGACTCTTTACTATTTGCCGACAGGTTTATTGAACTGGCTGCCAAGGACCGCTTTGCTGCTCTGGAATATCTGCAGACTGAGCTGTCTGAAATCGTTGATCACAACAACAAAGATCAAACTAAAGAGGTAAATTTCACATATTGGTGACAGTAATTGTCAAGGTGGATATTATTATTGTTTGTAATTGTCATGTATATTCTTCAGTTTCAGCAGCTTGCATCCGTGCTTTTTCAAAGCTCAGAGACCAGTGGTGAATCTGAAGCTCCTGATACTCCTGGTGATAAATTATTCCGTCAGCGAACAACACTCTTCCACCAATTATGTTCTTTCTTCCCATGCAATATGACTCAGCCACAAAGCAGTCTTGTTGACTTGATTCCATTGTAGCTGACTGTTAAGAAATATAGTGTTAAGTTACTGTTACTAAGTCCTCTTATGATACTTGCCGAGGTGAGGAACTGGGTTTTAGCTGTACATTTTCAGAGTGGTGTGTCCTTCCAAAACTGGTGTCCTGTACGTAGGTTCTTCTGAACTTTGTGGATCTATCATTTATATGTACAGTGTTACTTTGAAAAATACAATGGCAATTTGTCATTCTCGTATTCTTCAACCTATTTTGTATATGTTTAGATGCACATCAGTGTTTCAAAGTTTTATGAGAGTGTATTTTTTTTCTTAAGTTTGTGGTGGGATGAAATAGACTTCAGTTAGTTCCTTTATCTTTATTTCATTTTTCTCAGTATTGAGAATTTATATCAATGAATAGCAGTCCCCTGTAGGTTGAAACTGTCCTGTAACTATGTGTATAGTTGTTTATTTAGTATACATAAGTGTGATACTGTAATGTATGTTTTTCTCTCTTTTAATTTCACATCCTCATTTCTTTGATGGTATCCTGACTGCAGCTCATGAAGACTGTAAAAGTGAAAGTTAACATTTAATTTATAGTTTCCCTTACTATATTACTTTGTGGTCAAGTACAATTTTTGAAAGATCAAAGGATGCTGAAGATAAATCAAGTCTCAAAGTCTTACACCTCTTGCAGTTGATAAGGTGTATATGTGAAATGTATTATAAGAAGGAAGAGGTTGCGTTTACTTACAGCCTATCTCCTACGGCTGTGAAAGGATATACTCATGTTACTTACGGCTGCTTTTTTTGTGGCATTGATATAGGCACTTCAATTTTCTGTGCTTTGTTGTTAGTGAAAACATAAGAATGTGAGAAAAGTGGATGAGGGTCCAGTTTAGTCTGATCTTGTTACTATTTTTTCTCTTATATTCGTTAGTGTAGATGGTTTGAGGAACATAAAGATTGTAAAGCAACTTTATGTTACATATGTATGTATTTTTTCATCAGTCTGAACTATTTTTAAAATAGCAACAATATTAGGTGAATGTCTTGTCTAATTTTGTTTGCAGTGTGGTGACTATTAAATGGTACTTCTGTGACAATTCAGCCAAGTTGAGCTTGAAGTATTTAAAATGATAGATTTCTAGTCTATATGTTTTACTTGGTTAGGAAACAATTGCTGCATTGGTTTTAGAACCTACCATGTCTTGCGTTACAGGTCCTTTTATAATTGACTTCCATACATGGCCATTAGCAGATTTGACATTATCATTGTTATTTGTTACTTACAGTCATAATTCTATAATTGGAGAGAATGTCATCACTGTTCACATTAGATGCCTCTCGACCCAGTCACTACTCAAGTCTTTGGTGGCTTTTTGTAGATCTGCCCATTGCTTTCATTTTATAAATCTGGAAAATGTAGCACTCACAGCTGCAATTCAGTGCCTATGTATTTTATTTGGATGCCTCACTTGTAGAGTCAGCTCTTTTCGATATTTTGTCTCTACCCTCTGCTGTGTAAGGATTTTAACCTTTTAACGAAGGATCGTGCATCAGTCATCTAACCTTGAGAATTTTTTTTTCTTGTTACTCATTTTGTTATACATATTATTATTTCTATTATAGAAAAGAAAACATTTATTGTATGTATTTTTGTTTTGATAAATGTGTATATAGATATTTAATTATTGAAGACTCATATTATATAGGTTGGTTCCTGTGAGCAATCCAGGGCCACAAGTGATCTCTCTCCTTTCCTCCCTGCCTCTCACTATCTTTCCCTTGTAGAATTAAAATGGAATTAGCTGAGCTGTATTAGTTGTAGGTTGTTTGGGGGTGAATACAATTTTGCTTTGCTAACTTGCTAGTTTTTGACATTTGTATTGGAAGTGGGTATCACAACATTCATGTTGGGACGAAAAAGTCTACTGGCGATATCCTCAATAAATCTCATTCAGGGATTTCGTGAGAATGTTAGCTGTGTGAAAGTCTATTGACACAACAACACATTGGCGAAATCGAAGCACAGTTTCATGCAGTGGGGTGCTGCGATTCTATGCTTGTTCTTCCATAAGTAGCATAGCGGCAGCTTCAGGATCTTTGAACTTAATGGTGCGAGGAGGTTAGTGAAACTGAGACGATTATTGTTACTTGTTCTGTTTCTGTAGTTCCATTGCAAAATGCTGTTCTGACAGTTTTTGTTGTCAAGGGCTCCTCTCTCTATCTCAGTCACTAAAAATAAACAGTTTGCTAAAATAACTTGTGGATTTTTAATTCTGTAAACTACCTTCTCACTCAAGCTGGTCTTGAAACTACGCTGGTGCACATACATAGTTATGAATTGAAACAGTCCACAATCAAATCACACGCCCTGGTTATTGACCAAAACAATTAACACAGATTGATGAGGAAAAAAAGAAGCCATAAGATTAATGAAGGAGGTCCTTCTGGGTCAATTTCATTTTTTTATGTTGAATAACCATATCTGCCGCTGTTATCAGGGATCCACCCTCAGTCAGCCACATGTGCAGTCTTGACCCGACCTCTCTCCCCATTTGATATATAATCTTTTCGGTGTTATCCAGTTTCTTAGACTCTGCAACTTCTGTGGTAGAATGCTGGGCCCAATCCAAAATTTGACGAAACCTCTGCTTGAATGACTGAAAATTTAACAGTATGAGATATGATGTGTTTTCCAAAGACATGATCAACTTCGCAATGTTGATGTACATACCTCTACAAGAACATTGGCGATTTCTGCAGACTCTCTATGTTTTAACATACACAGGTTCATTCCAAACTCATAGAAGTACTTTGCTAATTTGTGCAAATCAACAACACACGGATCTGCCTTCATAATGTCTCTAACAGGTGGAAAATACATTACATTCATATAGCATTGTTACTTCAAACAGAAAAAAGAATTACATTGACAAACCTGTATGCTTCTTTAAAAACTTTCGGAAGGCCTACGTCGGCAATTGATGGTCTTTGAGAATTCAACACACTCGCCATCCACAGCGGCAATTCGATTGAAGTCCCGATTTCAATGTCTCTCTTATCAGAACCTGGATCCAGAAACCCTAAACAACCAAGAAATGGAAGCATTTTACAATTACATTAGTTTTGCTGTGCCGGGTAATGTAAACATGTAAACAATAACCTTACCCAAATGTTTCACTTGCATCTCAAACTTGCATGGAACGCGTTCTTGCGTAGCAAGAATGTCAGCAATAGAAAAGTAGTTTGGAACGTAACTCTGACACAGCGACATTTTTTTTATTTTTTATTTTTTACTTTTTAAAGTGCCGTACAATTCTAAGACGAAAATTGAATGAGAACCGGATCGTGGGCTGACACGGAGGCGGGGGCAGTTTGGCGCGCGGCAGCAGACGACGTTAAGAAATGGCGGGAAGATCGCCTGCCAACACTACATCGCTAAAGGAGAAGCCCGCGCCCGCACGGCACGGTCAGGGAAGCAACAGCCTCGCGATCTTGTCGAGCCACTATGTCGCAGCGGTGAGCGTTTTGATGGTCGATTCGCTGCTGAGATTGTGAGTGCTGGAGCTGTCGGCGGTGCCCGGCGAGAGTGGCAGGCAGCGCCTGCGGGGTGCGGCAGTGCGGGGTAGGCAGCCGCGAGGCCCGCGTGCGCGCGCGTCGTGCGGGCCGGCCTACCTCACCTCCCGCGGGGGTTTTCACGGACAGGCAAACTCAGTCGCGCTGCAAACCGCGGGCCGCGGGGGCGACTCTCCTGACCTGCCGCCCGGCCCTGGCTGGACACGGGCACGCGGCACGCGGCACGCGGCACGCAGCGGCCGTGCTGGGCCTCCAGCTTGCGATCGCCGCCTCCTATCCGTGCTTCGGGCCGAGCCGGGCGGGTGTGCGCTCGCGTTGCGCCTGAGAGCACCGCGAGAGAAAGGGGGAGGGTGGGGGGAGCGAAGGAAAGGAGTGCACCGCGCCAGGGAGACAGGAAGGAAACAACGGACAGGGGAGACAGGCAGAGAGGGGGGAGACAGGTCTCCTCCGCTCGCTGGGCTCCTGTTGCCGGTGAGCGGCGCGGTGTGCCGGGCGTGGCGTAGCGTGGCGCAGCCATGGCGGTGCCCCCCCCCCCCTTCCCGCGTCCGCCCAGTCAGTCCCCAGTCTCACCAACCAAACCAGTCAGTCGTGCCCGTCGCTCCGAGCCGCTCTGAGGTCCCCCCGCGAGCACCTCGTCGACGGCGTGAGCGTGCAGAGTGTGGAGTGTCGGTGAGCTCGCGTCCGCCGCGCCGTGCCGGTGCCGCCGTGCCGTGGAGAGGCGTGGCGTGTCCGGGAGTGCCCCCGCGGTGCCCCCGCGGTGCCGCGACGCGACGCACCCGCCGGCCAGAGTCCTCCGCCGGCACACTTGTGTCGGTCTGCGGCTGCCCGCGGCTCTCCGCGGGGGGTGGGCCGGAGGGCCGGAGGGCCGGAGGGCCGGGCTGGCCAGAGCCGGACACCGCCCAGCCGCGGCCGCCGTCGCCCGGAAGGTGTGACCCGTGTTCTGTTCAGCGGCCGCAGCGTCGCCGGCAGCGGGCGTGGCCGCCGCCGACAGATTGCAGCCGCGAACCCCTCGCCGTCCCCGGGCCGTCCGGGCCGGCCGCCACCCGTCCGCGCGGTGAACAGTGAACAGTGCGTGCCTATGTACCTCGAGTTTTGCATCCGATCGCCGTGTGCCATCCGGCGGATAAAGAAAGAAATATACACATTTTAAAAAGAACTAGGTCTGAAAGTGATGTGCTGCGAGTACCTGCCGGCCGTAGAGGTCACCGGGTGGTGAAACAAATCGCATACGTAGCGCAGCTGCGCGTGTGTGAGTGTGTGTGCGTGTGTGTGTGTGTGTGCGCGCGCGCGCTCGCTTATGTGGATAACTACCTACTAGCGCCACTTGTGGATTCTCTCTCCGGACGCTGGTGTCAGTCGGTAAGTCGGTGTTCGTGTACTTCTCTCTGTTTCGGCTGGGCCGTGGCCGTGGCCGCCTGTGTGGCGGGAGCTCGGGCGCCGTGCGGAGCCGGGGTAGGCAAGCCCGCTCGGCACCGGTGTCCACAGCGGGCCGTGCTGCCTACCCTCACGGGGGCCCTCCCCCGGCCCGCCTGTTGGGGCACTTAAAACCCACCCAGAACCCACCAGATCGCCTCCTGCGCCTGAGCCAAGTGGGACAGTCGCACGGCCCCGCCCGCCCCGCGGGCCCCGCCCCAACACACTGGAGTCTACAGCTCCCCCCCCCCCCCCGTTGATTAGGTTTCTTGTATTCCAATTTTTATTTCTATCTCTCGCTGATTTTGAGTGTCCACCGCGACCAACGTTCTCCCGGCCGCGTGTCCGGCGCTGGCGCCTGCTGCCGCCGTGGTCACAAACTCTCTCTCTCTCTGTCTTTCTCAGCTCTGTCTGTCTGTCTGTCTGTCTGTCTGTCTGTCTGTCTGTCTCTCTCTCTCTCTCCTCCGCATCGCGCCGTGTTATTGCTCCGATTATTTCCGCGGAAAGCACTTGACTGCCGTGACCAGCGTTAATAGACACCTGGCTGGGAGCCGCGCTCCGCCGGCCCGCATGTTTCCGCTGCCCTGGCAGCACAGCACAGCACAAGAGCACGACGGCGGCTCCCATTGTTCTCATATTTTCGCGCGCAGGAGGGGGGGGGGAGGGAGTTTGACACTGCCGCGCCCCGCCACACATGCGGCGGCCCCCTTCATTTCGCTGACGACCGCCGCGCCGCGCCGCGCCGCGCTATGCCTGGCTATGCCCCTGTCCTAGATGCGCACGACCTGACCATGCCAGTCCAGCCGCTGCGCTGCCGCCGCTGACGCCGCTGCCGCGTCGCGCTGACGTCTCGGGTGCCCGCGAGCTTCTGCGCTGAGTCGGTGGGCACACGCGCGCCCCTCGCGGCCCCGCGGCCGCCCCGGCGGCGCCTAGACTCGAGCCTAGCCGCTCCCAGGGCTGGGCTCGCTGCGAGCGCTGCAAGCACTGCAAGCGCTGCAAGGGCATTGACATGGCGGACATGGCCGCGGCGTCGTCCCGCCGCCCTCGATCGGCAGGGCGGAGCGGCGCGGTGCTCAGCAGACGACAGACAATAACGGTCTCCCCGCCGAAATAAAAAAAAAGAAAAACAACAACAAGAAAAAAAACAGCGGCCTGCTCTGCTGAGTTAGAGGTCCGCGACCTCACCAGCAGCGGCGGGCCGGCCCCTGCGGAGTGAACCCAACCTCACCTAACCTCACCTAATGCGGGCAGGGCCCGGCTTGATGGAATGCCGGGGGGAGAGCGCTGCTGCCGGGCGCTGCCGGTTCATGAGCGGATACGGCTGTTTATCCGCGTCTGGTGCATGCTGAGCCCCGTTGCTGAGCTGCGCGCGGCGCGCGGGCCCCTCTACGTGAACGCGCCCACGGGGGTGGGATTAGAGGCCGGCCCGGACCCCGTCGGCGTGTGTGACAACCTGTGGGAAGAAGAATAGAGTCGCTTCCGTTTAAGCAATGCGTATTTAAAGCAGCAAAAATATGCATGCATTCGCTGAATTTTTATCAGCGTTGTCGTTCTTTTGGAGTGTCCGTTGGTACACCTCTGGTCAGCGGGGTTCTTCCACATAAATGAGAGGGCCGGAGGGAAAAGAAAAGGAGGAAATAAAGAGGCACCCACTATATTCAATTTTTTCTTCTTAGGTGTGTGTGTGTGCTCGCGTTTGGTTCCCTTTTCTTCGTTTTCCTGCTCTTTTGGTCTGACAGCTGCTGTGTGAAGGCCCGGGGCCCCGCCCCGCCCCTCACGGTGGGCGCATCCAAGTGAAAGTTGTGCTGCCGCCGTCGCCGCGTGGCCTCGGCTGCCTCGGCCCGACCCGGCTTGGCCCGGCCCGGCCGCCTTGCCGGTTGGCTGCTTGGCCCGCCCCGCGCGCCCGCGCCGGGAGGAGAAGAGCCGGGAGAGGTGGAGAGAAAGACTTGAACGTGCCAGCCGGACCCGGTGCCGTGCGGGGCTCCGCGGCTGCGGCCCCGCGGCGCACGGGTCCGTACGCAGGGCTGGCAGGGCCCGGCCGCGGCCCCCGCGGACTGTTTGGGGGCCCCGCCGCCGCCGGAAGGCCCCCCCCCCCTGGCTCCCTTTTGCGGCTTCTGATGCGCCGCGCCTCCGGCCGCAGCCGAGCCCAGCCCCGGCGGACTGCGATAGGCAACCCCGACGGCGGCCCCGGCGCGCTGCGGAGGGGCGGCCGGACAAAGGCGTTTTTATTTGTGTATGTGTGTGTGTGCGCTTATCGATCGCGAATAGCTGAGGAGGGCGCCGCGGCGGACGGCCCCTCTGACTCGGTCTGATTCACTCGGCCGTCCGGCACGCGATGCGGAGGGGAGCGGCCGTGCGTTGGGTCAGGTTAAGGAGGAGCAACATTATCGGCGAGAACGAAGACGGGGACGAGGGGTCACCGCCGGCCGCCAAGTGCTGCGAAGCCGTAAGCAGCCGACAGCTGCCCGGACCTGACCCTCGCCGACGACGGTACCCGACGCGGGGCTCCGGGACCGGACCGGATCGAATTCCGGGCGCCGGAACCATATGACACGCGACGGTGCCGGGGGGCGCGGGGCGGCGGGGGCGGCCGGCGGGCGGGGAGGAAGTGCGACCTTGGCTGACGATGGCGCAGCGGCGGGGAGGCGACGCGGCGCCGCGGCCCCGCCGGCCAAGTTCTGTTCCGTTCCGGTATGAAAGATTAATCCGCGTGAAACGGTCCAAAGGTGCAGGGACGGCGGCGGCGGGCGTGCCCGGTACCCGCGGCCCGCCGTGTCCTCCTGCTGGCTCCTGGCGAGACGAGTCCCGCCGGCGCCGCCCCCCTTTTGGGGCGCGCTGTGTCTATTTGCCGTCCGGGGTGCCGCGGGGTGCCGCGGGGGGGCCGCCGCCTCTGTTTGTGCTGCTGCTTGTCGCCGGGCTGGCCGGACGGCCGGGGCGTGAGCAGGCGGAGCAGCCGTGAGGAAGGTCGTGTGGGATCGACACAAACCCCGCGCGCTGCCGCTGAAGCTCCCCCGCCCGGCCCGGCGGCCGCGGCCGGCCCCCCGCGAGCTCCGAGCTCCGTGTTGTCATCCGCGGGCCCCGGGGCCGGGCCCCGTAGGCCGAAGGGCCGTAGGCGCGGTGGGAGGCGGTTGACCCCGCCGCAGCCCGGCAGCACTGCCCCGCCGCGCCGCCGCCCCGCCGTGGTGTCCGCATGAGCGGGTCCGGCCCGCCCAGGCCCCACGCCCGGCCCGCCCGGCCTGCGCTGGATTAGCCTCGCAACGTGTCCACTTGGCCGCACGTCTGGCTGCCCGACCCTGCCCGGCCCTGCCCCGTCCTGGACCTAGGCCATATCATCATCACGCCACCCAGGCAGGCCGGCCGCCGTCGCGGGCCTCGCGGTGTACTACGGCGGATTCGGGCCGGGCCCTGCGCCGCGCCGCGCGGCACCTGCTGCCACTAGGCGGCCCGGCGGCCCGACGGCGTGTCCGGCAGATACGCAGATACGCCTCCCGCGGGGCATTGGCCGGGCGGGACGGCCCCGCCGGGACGGGGGGGACGGACGGGACCAATGCACTGCTGGACCAATGGAGCGGAGCGCGGCCTGGCGCGGCCTGGCGCGGCCCGCCGTAACTCCAGTCGGTGCGCGCCGCAGTTAGCCCGGCCGTGCGGGACGCGCCCCCTCTCCCCGCACGCTACACTGTGCCGCTGTGCCCTGCCCGTGTCGCTTCCGCTAAACTTTCGGCGCTGACGGCGGCGTCCGCGGCGCGGCTCCTCCTTGCCGCATGAGTTGTGGGTGCAGGTGGGCCGTGGGCGCCAGCGCAGCTGCGGAGGGGGGGGGGGCACGTCGCCCCTCGCCTTTCACGTCATGAATACATAAGGTGTCATCCGCCAAGATAGATGATGGTCACCGCACTGTATGCTCCCACACGCACCCACACACACACACACACACACACACACACACACACAGACACGCGCGTGTTGTGCTCCCCGCACCTCATGAATGCATCATCTTTTCCAACAAAGTTAGACGCTGCCAATCAGGTCGGCCCCTTCCTCTCGCAGGGCCCGTGACGGCCCCCCGCGAAGTGCGAGGAGAGCCGAGGCGCCGCCCCTTGTTATCGCCCGGGTGATGCGGGAGGGGGGGGGGTCGCCCCCCCCCCCCCCCCGACTCTCCCCCGCGGGCATGTGCCGTGCCGCACCCTCGCGCCGCGCAACCACGCCAGAAAATGCTGTCGCAAATAACGCACCATTTTTGCGGAGCAAGTCGGTGGTAGGGCACCGCGCCTTGCAGGGTAGGCAGCAGCGGCCTCTCCACGCACGCGCGTCGTGCGGGCCGGCCTACCCTGCCGCTCGCAGGCGTTTCGAGGCTTGGCTACTGACAAGGACCGAATAAAAAAGTCCGTGGCAACTGCGAAAAAAAACCTTTCTCAGCCATTTGTGAACCAAAACAACTTTCTCGTGAAAAAAAATGTTTAGCTTCTCTTTTTTTGAGGGGGGGGGGGAGGAGAAGGGATTTTTTTGAATTTTCAGTGTTTGGGAGTCTTAATGCATCTTGCTGATGAAAAACACCGAGTGCGAAGCGAGCTGCTAATGTGCACTTGGTAACCCCCCCCCCCCCCCCGGGCCCTGCTTGGCGCGGGTCGCGCTGAGCTGCATAGCCGCAGAGCGCGGGGCTGGGGACTAGGCCGGGCGGGGGCCGCGGGGGGCAGCGGCTCGGCGGGCACACTGGCGACAACACGGTAAGGCGAGACCTCAATCTACGCGCCCACGAGCCCGAGTCATTAGAGGCTCGCCGCGAGGAGGGCGCCAAACGGTGCGGCCCGGCCGTCCTGCAGCAGCCGGGCGCCGACGCCACGCTCTAGGCGGTGCCGACGCCGAGCCCAGGTCCGCTCGTCACGGCGCCGGCTGGCCCGATCGCACTCGCAGATACTGACCGCGCGGGGGGAAACCTTGACCTGTCAATCAAGCGGGCCGTGAGCGCGGCAAGTGGCCCGCGCCCCCCGGTGCGGGAAGATGTGTCGACGCGGTGCCCGCCGCCCGCCGCACGGGGGTGTGTCCCCGCCCCCTCCCCCACGCGGTGTGCGCACGAGGACTCCGCCGCCGCCGCCGCCGCCTCGCCGCCCTGACCCCCTTCCCGGCGCCCCGCCGACGCGCGCGCCTGTGACAATTACATTGTCCCAAATTCGAGTCCCTTGCCCCGCCCCGCCCCACCCCGCCCCCCGGACTGGACGCCCCCCGCGCCGCTTCCCGACCGGCTGGTTCCGATAGCGGAGCCCGCAAACTTTGCCCCCCGTGCCTCCCTGCGTGCCCCCGTCGCCGACACCGTCGCCTCGCGCCCGGTGCTCGGTGCCCCGCGGGGCCTCCCGTTACCGACGCTCCTGACAGCCGCCTCCCCGCCGGCCGCGGCACCCGGAGGAGGGGGAGGAACCACGCGGACGGTGCCCGAAGCTCGGCACGTGGGAGACACGGGCACAGATAGCGGGGCGGGGACGGGGAACACACGGCCCGGCGGCCCGGCGTGTGGCGGCGCGATACTGCAGCCTGTAGCCTGATTCCGAACGCTGCCGTCTCTGTCGCACTCGTGGAGTGCTCCATGAGAGAGAGAGAGAGAGAGAGAGAGAGAGAGAGAGAGAGAGAGAGAGAGAGAGAGAGAGAGAGAGAGAGATCGGCACCACCCCTCTGAGCCGCACCGCTCGGCCGCGCAGCCCCCAGCAGGAGCAGCAGGAGCGGGTGTCCCGCCGCTGACGGCACGCCGCCACGCGTGAGGTGAGGCTGGCCGCCGAGTGCAGGGCGAGTCCACGACGTCGCGTCACCGCGGAGAAAACGACTCCGTGCAGCGGCGTGCAATCTGTTGCGAAGACGGCGGCATACGCGGCGCGGCGCTGTGGCGTGTCCCGCCGTGGAGTCACCGGAGTTCCGCAGTGGTTCGCGTGTCTGCCGCGCCGCGCCGCGCTGCGCCACGCCGCGCCCCGGCGCCCCCACACGTGGCCACGCGGCTGCGGCTGGCCGGGCTGGCCGGGCCCGAAAGCGGAGCTGCCGCTGCCAGCACGCGCGGGGGGCTCCGACTTCCGATAGATTTGACGAATTCCCTGCTCCCTGTCTATAAAAAAATATATTGAGTCGGTTGTTCGGTAAGAAAGTCTACGCCCAGAACCTGCTCTCCTCCTGACATTGTGATGCGATCCTGCGTGCACTGCTGCCGTGGTGGTGGTGGTGGTGGTGGAGGAGTGTTTCCAGGTCACGTCCGTCAGAAAGAGAGAGAGATAGAGAGAAGGAGAAGAAAAAAGAAGACGAAGCAAGAAAGAGGGAGAAAGTTACAAAGTCCAAAACATGTGGGTGTCACGTCGTAGTGTCCCTCCCTGCGCGCACGTGGTGGGAGAGGGCCGAGAGAAAGAAACCGAGAGAAAGAAGAGAGAGAGAGAGAGTAATGAGATGAGAATGAAGTTTAGAGAAAAGTGTCTCTCAGCCCGCCCGGCACACGTTGCCCGAAAATAGATATTTGGCGAGCACTGTCCGCGTGTGTCCGTCCGTGGCGGCGGTGGCGGCGGTGGCGGCGGTGGCGGCGGTGGCGGCGGTGGCGGCAGATGGCCGGCTCTCCCCGCTGCACCGCAGCACCGGTCACTAGGTGTGCTGATTACGCCGCTCCGCTCCGCTTTGCTGCACGAAAGCCCACCACCGACAACGCCATTTTTCACGGACGCAAGAAAAGTGGCTTTGGCCTGTCTGGTCATTAGTGTCCTGAAATAAGTCCTTTACCGTGCCAACAGGAAAAAAAGGAAAAGAAGAAAGAAAATGACCGTCGAGTGTACCCACACGACGGCGGAGGTGTAAAAGTTATTATTGATTTTTTTTTCCATTTCACTCTTGTGCCTCGGCGTCCGCGCGTGGCGGGCGGCCCGTGGCCTCAAAAGGGTCGCCCGCTCGCGAGCCGAAAGGAAAAGCAGTTTGTGTATGCTGCTGCGGGACCGGTATTCGAACCCTGCCCCTACGTCTCAAGGACTCGAGGCCGTGGCCCGTGCGGCCCCCGCCGTGTCGCACATATGGTTTGATTGACGCGCGCTCGGTGCGTGCGCCCCCCCCCCCCAGCTCTTACTATGGGCCGTTGACCTAGTTTGGTGGGGCCCTTCGCACTGGGCTGGCTGCGGGGCCCTGCGGGGCCCTGCGGTGGCCCGGGCCGGCCGCGGTGCAGGGCGGGGTCATGCGCGGCTCGCCATCACACTAACTAGCTCACGGAGAGGCCCCCGCCGGCCCCCGCCGGCCCCCGCTGGGCAGGGCGGCCAGCCCAGGCCTATTCATGCAGGGCTAGATCGCCGACAAAGTGGGCGCTTCGTGGGAAAAAAAAAACCCGCCCCGTCCCGGCCGCTCCGCCGTGTTGTTCTTACCCTTCCGTTACACACGCGATACGCCGCTATGAGAAACTGTTCCGGCGGCGTCGGCGGCAGCGGCGCACGGATGCAGCGGTGCAGCGGGAGCGGCTCCCGTCGGCGACATCTATTGGTCAAGAGGGAGGCTCCGAGGTCCCCGGGAGTCCACGCCTGCAGTGCCAGAGACCAGCTGACATGAACGACGTGATCAGATGCGAGGCGCCCCTCGCTCTGGTGTTCCACCTGTTTTACCGCCTGACGGATACGTGCCCCCTCTGCTGCTCGCCCCCGTGTTTCGGAGACACGAAGCGTTATTTCCAGCCGAGTTCACGCGCCTGCCGCCGCCGCCGCCGCCCCGCGGATCTCGCTCCCTCCCACGCCCACCGCCGGAGTGATAACAAACGAGGGCGTTCGTTAATTGAGTCGCATCAGCAGGCGGTGCCCTGGCGCTGCCCTGGCCGTGCCTTGGGAGCGAGCGTGTGTCCCTTTTCACACCGGCCGGCTCAAAGGGCTGCGTTGCCGGGGCAGGGCGGGCAGGGACAGGCCGGGCCGGGCCGGCGTGGGGCGGCAGCGGCAGCGCAGCGTGGCGCAGCTACGCGGAGCTACGCGCCGTCCATATTCATGAGACTGGAGGGCGGGGAGTGGGGGGGAGTAGGGGGGGGGGGGGGGGGGTAGAGGGACGGCGGGCAGCCGGGGCCGAAGAAGAACGGTGCGAACGGAGGCCCGGACCGGGGCCCACTGTGCTGTCCGGAGTGTCGGGGCAGTGGCCGACGACCCAGTTCGATCTATGGCATCTCGTCTCCCTCTCTCTCCCATCGCGATCCGGCAGCCGAACGCAAACAGCGGGCGTGCGGCTTCTGTGTGAAAATCCGGGGTTGAAGTAAACGGTGGTTGTGCGGGTGAGCGGTATCATAGCGTAGTCCGGGCCCTCGGCGCCAACGACCCCGAACTCGGCGTGGACGGGTTGGGGCGGACGACGGCGGACGGGGGCGTACCCACCCGCCGTCATGATTGGGGACGCGTTATGCCGGGGCCTTGTCGGCAAAGGGACCGCAGGACGAAGGGACCCGAGGGACGAGTCCGGCGCTGCCGCCAGCACGCGTCCTCAAGGACCCGAGGCGTCGTGAGGGCCCCGCGGGGGCCCCGTACTGTACCTGGTCCTGGCGCCGGCCTCGCCGCCGCCCCGGCCCGGCCTCTGAGGCGTGGGAATATTCAGGAAGCTCGGCGAGAGGGGACTGATTGCGAGTGAATGGGCGTCTTACGTCCAGAATAGGATCGCATCGGGCCGGGGGAGCGAGCCGCCCGAGCGGCGAGCGGCCGCCTCTGGTGCCGCCGCTGCTGCTGCTTCACAGTCTGTCTCCTCCATACACTTGAAAAAGAAAAGAGTTTCTTCCTCTTCCCGGAGGCCGGCACAGGTAAGCCGATCGGCACTCCCCTTTCCAGGGACCCCCTGCCGCCCTGCCGCCTCCCCCTCCGGTCGTGACGCCTCCCCCTCCTGGCCGCCCGCCGCACGCTCCCCCCGCTGCTTACCTTAAAATGGGTCAGTTGTAATTAAATTGGCCGCGTCGTTACAGCGGGCTCCGGCCGGCCGGCCCGGGCGCTGCGCTGCGCTGCATGTCCTGCCCGTGTGTCATGCTACGCTGCGCCCGGGCCCTGCCAGCCCTGCCGGCCCTGCCAGCCTCGCCCTGTCCGGGAAGTGCAGGTGAATACCGCCGCATGCGGGGTACAGTCGGCGCCAGCACCGCCGGCACCACACAGGACTCACTTACTGCGTCTCGTCCGCCGGGGGATGTCGGCGTCGTCGCCTCGGAGGCGCACGTCGGCGGCAGCGGCGAAGGCACAGTAAACACCGGCGGCGGCGGCGGCGGCGTGCGGCGTGCGTTCCCGTTACGCTCGGCGGCTTTATATTTTACCTCCCCCCCCCCCCCCCGCGCGGTGGGTACGTCACGATAATCGCGGAGCGCGGTGGAATGTCGGCCGGTGCGCCGCGGCCGCGGCCTGCGCCCGCCTCATCCGTTGTTTTCCGGCGCGCGTCCTCCCCCCCCCCCCCACCTCGGCGGAGGCTCCTCGGCCGGACGCGCGGGACGCAGCACGCGCACCGCCCGATCATTGCCGTCGTCGTCGCCGTCCTCAAAATGATCACCATAATGACGGTCGCGATAGGAAAGGGGACTGGCCGCCCCCGCCGCCCCCGCCCCCGCCCCCCCGCCGCCCCCGCCCCCGGCCGGCCTCCTTTGTCAACCCGCGTGTCGGCTCGGCGCGCGTCCGCCTGGCCCCCCCGGATGTCGGCCCTGGCGGCGCAGCATCTCTCAGGACCGCGCCGCGCGCCGCCCCCCGCCGGCCACGGGTTCGAGCCCCCGCCGCGGCGCGCCTCTGCACAACCATTTTCTCGCTAACCCGCCTTGCATTCATTTTCATTTTTTTTTTGTGTCTGTGTTCGCAGGGGATGCGCGGGCCGGCGGAGCGCTGGCTGAGGCTGGCCGAGGCTGGCTGAGCGGCGGCTGAGCGGCGGCTGAGCGCTGGCCGGGCTGAGGGCCGGCTGACCGCGGCTGGAGGGCTATGCGGTTGCAATGGCAGGCCCAGGCCTCAGCCCAGGCCCAGGCCCCGGCCCCGGGCCGCGGCCGCCGACGCAGACGCAGGCCGGGAAGGCCGGCACCGGCAAGGCCCTCTACTCCACGGCCGTGGCCTGCCTCGGCTTCGTCTGCTTCGCCATCGGCGCCACGGCCGTAGGCCTGCCGCTGTGGGGCTACTTCGACAATGACGGTGAGTACCTGCAGGACCTGCCGGGGGCAGAGTCACCTGTCCCCGCAGGCCGGGCGGACAGGGAGGCACCAGCAGCTGTTGAGCCTGCTCTGTGCCGCTCCCGCCTCACTGCTACCCCGTGTGCCGTGCTCACTGCGACGGAAACCGGAGCCCCCCCCCCCCCCCCTCCCGGAGGAAGCCTCTCGATAACCTCTCTCTCTCTCTCACATGGAGAGCCGCTTCATCAGAGAACAAGCGAGCGCTTTGAGGGGGGGGGGGGGGTCATGTGAGCACAACTCACGGGGTCGGCGGTGGCGGCGGCCCGGGTTCGAACCCGCGACCAGCGCTGCGCTGCCGCGCAGCCGCGGACCCGCCGCGCCATGGGATTTCCCCCCGCATCCCGTTTATTATTCAACTCTGTAAAAGTTTCTTCCCCGGGGGAACGACCCGCGTCGTGACCAGTGTCGGATTTCATTACGGAGACCTCGACAGAGAGAGAGAGAGAGAGAGAGAGAGAGAGAGAGAGAGAGAGAGAGAGAGAGAGAGAGGGAGGGAGAGAGAGAGAGTGATAGAGGGAGGGGGACGCGTGGCCTGTAATTGCTTCCTGCGCAGCACAAGTCACTCGCGAGCCTCCTATGTCGTAATGAATGAACAAAAGCCGGCCACACGTTGGGGGGGGGGGGGGGGAGTGGAGTGCACGCACGGACAGACATCCCAAGAAGTGAGGACCGTCCAGTCCCACCTCGCCGATGCGGATCCTCTATGGCTCCACATTGTGTACGAGAAGGGGCCGGCTGCAATGGGACGACGCGGTCCCGGAGAGCGCGGGGCGGGCGGTGGTCGGTGGTCGGTCGCGGGGGCGTGCGGTGGCGTGGCGTGCGCGTGCGCGTGCCGGCGCGGCGGCGCGGCGCAGGGTAAGGAGTTAACATGGCCCGCGCCAGTCTTGCGTCCCGCCCCGGGAAGGTGATGGATTTGCATCGATTTTCCGTCGTGTGGGCAGCGCAGTCTCGGGGTGGCCGGGCCGCGGCGAGGTTCGCGTCGAGAAGTGACGAGGCGGCGCTGCGTGTGGCAGCAGTGGCAGCGGTGGCAGCTGACTCTGACGTGATGTGTGCTTGTGTGCTTCCTCCCGACTCCCCTCTATGCAGCGGGCAGCAGCGGCAGCGGCGGCCCGGGGCCCGCCGCGCCGCGCGCTCGCAGTGCGATACACCTGCCCGCCGATGTTCTGCGGGAGCGGGAACGTGAGAGACGGAGTGAGAGAGAGAGAGTGATACACGGAGCGAGTACGCTCTCCGTCGCTCACACCGCAAACAGGGCACCGCCGCTTGCCGCTGCCGCTGCCGCTGCCGCACCGCGGCCCCACTGCTCTCAGCCGGATGAATGTTCTAGTGTTACCCAGCGCGGCTGCAGCCCCGGCTTGGCGCCCAGGATTTAAAACCAAAATGGTGCGCAACGTCCTTTCCCGACACCGGACTCCGAAGGGGATATTTCTCATTTCCAGCGAGAAATGGTCATGTGACCCGATTTTTGAAAGCCTCACGGTGATGCTAGGCTGGGCATGTAGCTGCCTAGGGAGGCACCAGCGCATGGTCGGCGGGTTGTTTACTCCGGAGCGCATAGAGCGTGGGCCGTGCGATACGCCGGCCGGGGCTCGGGAGCGCTGGCCTGGAAGGGCACGGCACGGCTCGGCACGGCGAGGGACACCTTGTGTTGGCGGTAGCCAGCTGCCTCCAATCCCCGGCCCGGCCCGGCCCCTAAGTGTTCGTCTAGTATTTCGTGCCTTTCGCCCGCTTATCGACCCGGATTCCATTACACGGCGCCCGCGGCCGCCGCCGCCGCCCGGACGGAGGCCGCGGGCACCGCACACCGCACATGCGTATGTGATGTGTGAGCCAATCGTATTACGTGATTTGCATATTCCATAGCCGCCGATGAATCGGGTGAGGTCGAGCAGTGCGCGTCGGCGCGCGGCCCGACCGCCGAAAGACCGCGAGTGTCTTAACGATTCAGCCGGGGAACGACTGGCGAGCGGCGCAGCGGCCGCAGTGCGCCCCTGGAGCGGCGAGGCACCGGGCAGCCGGCTCCGTACTCCGTGCGCCGTCGTCAGCGAGGACACTGAACGGAATGCGGCGCGCACGGCCGCCGTGTGGAGGCGTTGGCGTTGGATTTACGGTATCGGAGAGAAGCAGGGGGGGGGGGGGCACGGAGTCCTGGCCGCCCCGCGGGACTTCCTCTCCGTGACCGGGGCGGCGTGATCTACCACAACGCAGCGCACGCGGCTGGGCGGGGCGCTCCTCAGCAGCCCGACGCGCTACACGACGGCGTCCCGCGCGCCCCGCGCCCCCCGGAGCCGTGTCGCGCGGGGGTGGAGGCGAGGAGGTGGGCGTTGTCGTGATGGCCGCCGTGTGTCGTTCCAGTACGTCGACCGCGGCCGCGCCGGGCCACACACACGGACACAGACACGCGCGCGCACGCAGCCGACACGAGTCACCCATACACACACCAGCAGGGCCGAGCGGAGCTCATGACGCCACAAAAGGGGCAGAGCGGCGCGGCGGCAACGCGGCGGCAGCGCGGCGGCAGCCTCCGGGCCGGAGGGCGGAGGGCGGAGGGCGGAGGGCGGAGGGCGGAGGGCGGAGGGCGGAGGGCGGAGGGCGGAGGGGCAGGCGCCGGGGTCCGCGCCGACACCACCGGACGTCCGCGCGGACTGGAACGGACACCACGGCTGCCGCTGGCGCCGCTGCGGGGACCACCGAGACGGGATGACAGAATGACGCGCCCGGGATCATTTCTATTCATAGAGCCCCGGCGCGGCGGGCACCCGCACCAGGACCAGGCTCTTTTGGGGGGCAGAGGAGAGCGTGTTCGAACCCAGCGCACATGCGGTGCGGGATCAGCACCGACACCTAATAATATCAGCGCTCGTGACGTGACCCCGCACTAACGCCTCCGCCCCCGATCCTCTCCTCCTCCCCCTTCTCGCGCCTCCCCCCTCCTCCTCCTCCTCTTGGATGGCAGCACCGATAGTGTTTGTGTCTTCGTGCCCGCGGGGCTCTTTCTTTTCCTGTTTCACTTGCTTTACTTTTATCTCGATCCGTACGAAACGTTTAAGAACGTGCTCCCCACCGGCACGGACCCCGCAGGGGCACTGCTTTCTCCCGCGGGGTCCACGACTCCGGCAGGACCGCGGCGGCCGGCCCGGAGGCCCCGGTGGCCCCGGCGAGCCCCGGCCGCGGCTGCGGGCCGAGCATGTCGCCGGGGTACTCCGGCCGTCACAGTAGACAGTTGACAAGGTCAGGCGGCGGCGCGGCACGAAGGACGGAGTCCGGTGACGTAAGGCCGCGCACTCTGCCGTGATTGGCCGTCAGGTCAGCCTGCAGCCAGTGCGGCGCCTCGGATGCCGCAGACTGCCCGACACAACGGCGCGCGCCTCTTGTCACACCGCACGGCGCACGGCGATCCGCTCCGCGGCGAGTCGGTAATGGCGTTATTACTTTTGTTTGCCTATTCGCTCGCTCCCCCCGCTGACGAGCGTCAGCGCGCCGGTGTTCCTCTGAGGCGTCCGAGGTGCCCCGCCGCCGCGCCGCCGCCGCGTCACATCGCAGAGCGCAGAGCAGCGAGCGGCGGCGTCGGCTCGGCCTTGGGATTCTTCCTTTCCGACCCACGGAGCACTGCGGTGCTGCTGCCGCCGCCGCCGCCGCCCGGTGCACAGCCAGTGCCGCGTACGTGGCCGCGCATAGATGGCACCGGGGAGTGTACCTTGTGCCCGAAGAGTGCCGGCACCGCCGCGGCTGGCGCGGGCGGCGGCAGCGGCGTAGTGCAAACATCCCACTCGGTACTTCCTCACCCCCCGCGGACTTGCGGCACGATTTTCGTTGTGCCTCGTCTGCGCCGGTCGCTGACCCCGCACCCCGGCTCCCCGGCTCCACTTGGGGGGTCGTGTGACCTGCGCTGACCCCGCGGGGGGTCGTGTGACCTGCTCTGACCCCGCGGCGGGGTCGCCTACGCCCGGAACTATTATTACTCCTGTTCACATACGGGGCGCGCAGACACCCAATTACCCCCGAAGCGCGGCGCCGCTCGCATCGCCGCCGTGTGTCGCCGCGGGGCGCGCCGACCGCCGCCGCCGGCCCGCCGTTGCCTCACCGACGGCGCGGGGACGGCGCGGACCCCCCGCCGAGCCCCCGGCGACACGCGCCCGTCCTCACGCAGCCCGCGCTCACACACTCCACACACTCCACCTGGCCGACACGCCGCCGGAGCGGCAACCTGACCATTCGTAGTCTCGGTGCGCCCGCCGGGTAGGCAGCCAGCGAGCCGCGCACGCACGCCTGTCGCGCGGGCCGGCCTACCCCGGCGCTTGCAGGCGCGCGCCCAGAGGCACGGGAGGTCGGCGGCCGCTCCGGCAGCCACCGCACCGGCTCTGTTTTGGCAGCGCACCGTCCATCGCCAACCTTCTCTGGAGCCGGCGGGCTGGCGGGCTGGCGGCGGCGGTGGAGCTGGACAAGTCCGGAGGGCGGCACGGACACGCTGGAGTCCTGCCCCTGCAGGACTCCAGGACACGCGCGCCACTCGGTGGCCCCGGCCCACCGCCGCCGCGGGCCGCCGCGCTCTCATTCATACAAAGCAGAGGCAACGATGCGCGGCGGGCTTTTTTGCACGTGATCGTTAGTAGTTTTATGAGGCGGAGGCGCGCCGGCGGCGGCGGGGCGGCGGGGCGGCCGCGACCGGAAGGCGGGCGTTAGAGTGCAACTTCTTTTTCGCAAACCCGCTGGCCACGCTCGGCAGCACGGCGCGACGAGGTGTCTGCCCGTCCGCGGCTGCCATTTCAAAGCCGAAGACATGATTCGAATGCGCCTCCGCCACCGCAGCACTCCTATGCGCGCTTCTCTTCTTTTAATTTTTTTCTTATAATTAGTAAGAAAGTCTTCTCCTAATTCTAATTGCGGCAATTAAAGACTTATTTTTGCCGTGCTTGCCGGTGCTGTGCGGCCCTGCCTGCCCTGCCGGCCCCGTCGGGCTCCTCTCTTCTGCCTCGGCTTGCGTTGCGACTTCACGGGGCTTTTCGCCGCGCCGTTCCGAGCCCAGCCAAACGCTACGGCCTCCCAACCGGTTCCCAGTGTCCGCTCGGCGCCGCCGCCTGCCGGAGCTGGAGCCCTGGAGCTGGAGCTGGAGGGGGGCCGCCCCGCTCCAGGCCAGTACCCGGCACCAGATGTACCCGCTACGCTATGGCATTGACTGCGCCGCTCGCCAACACCCTCTCTCCGTCCCCCTCGCACTCACAGCCGCATAGCTGTGCTCTCTCTCTCTCTCTCTCTCTCTCTCTCTCTCTCCATCTCCCCCTCACGACGCTTGCATCTCTCTTGCAGGCCCCGTCAGTCTCCTTCCAGCTCCAGTCTTTATAGTCTTTGTCTCACGCCGAATGAAGAATGTGTTACGGTTTAGGCTGGCCGCGGTCCCGGCAGTGCCGCCAGTGCTGTCCGGGGCTCCGGGGCGTGTGAAGCACGTGGGGCAGCACGGCGGGGGCCCCACCTGCCCCCCGCCCGCCCCCCGGAGCGGGCAGCGGGCAGCGCACGGGGCACGGCCGGACCTTACGCCTCTCGACGACCCGCAGCCGGCAACGGCCACCTCATCGGCATCGCCTTCCCGCCAAAAGTTGTTGTCGGCCGGGCGATGATGCGGCCAACGGCCAAGCGGCGTCCCCCGCCCTCCCCCTCCCGCCCGTCCCATCCCGGCCCCATCCTGTCCCATCCCTTCTGCCCGGCCCAAAAGAGAAATAAACAAACCTGCGGACGGGCCGGGCCGGGCCGGGCCCCGCACAAGCAGCCCGGCCGGACTTGCACTGACCTTGACATTGGCGCGGCACGACGCGACGAGACGGGCCCGCCCGCCGCGGACTGCCAACAGCGGCGTCCTGGCGTCAGGCCGGCGTGTCCCGCGGGCCGCTCACCGAGCCCTCGCCCTCGGGGCGCACTGGTTCTGCTAGTGACGACGCTAGTGACGCTCCGCGGTGTGATTCTGTCACTGCAAAAGCCCCCGGCCCCCGGCACACGACTCGGCTCCTGGAGTCCTCTGTGCTGTCCGGCCCTGTCCATTCACCCGCCCGCGGCCCCGGGGCCGACCGAACACGGATCGGAACAGAGCAGAGCCCAGCAGGGCGGCAGGGGAGGCACAATCCACAATGAAGCCGCGGCCGGCGCGTTGTCAGCCCGCCTGCTCCGGCCGCAGCCAGCCGCAGCCAGCCGGCGCACGGCGCATGCATGTATCTCTCATTCTGGCGGGGAGTCAGTCGGGAAGGGAAAGGGCCCGGGCCCGGGCTCGGCGTGGCAGCAGCAGGGCAGAGGCAGGGCCATACGTTTTCACGTTTTCACCTGATGTTGTGTTCACGATGTAGGTCGCCACGGCCGGGCTGCACAGCGCAGCAGCATAGAGCGGCAGCGGCCCCTAGGAGGCGCTCTAACGGCCTGGGAAGTTGGGAGGAAGGCGTGGCGCGGCGTGGCGTGGTGTGTCGGCGGGGGGTCCTCGCGCCGCCACGCCGCGCCACGAGCCCGGGCCCCACTTCACGTTCACTACCCCCGCCGCAGCCGCCACCACCACCCCGGGGGAGGGTCTCACGCTGCCTGATTGGCGAGCGTCAATATCAGACCAGGAATAGCGTTGGGCCTACCTGCATTAAGGGCGCCCGCTCCCGCCGCCCCGCCGCCCCGCAGCACCATCCCGCGCACGTAATTTCCTTGCCCACTTGAGACCCCTGCAGCGCAGCGCGTCGTGTATATTTCGGTCGTCCACTTCACGCCAAAAGGGAAAGGGAGGGTGGGAGGGAGTAGAGGGGGAGAAGACGCTCCGCGGTTTGATCCGCGCCGCACTCGGTTTTCGTTGGCAAAGTCGATTTCGATTTGCCAACCATCTCCGTGAATAGAAGCGCGGCGGGCCGGGCCTACAGCCGGGCCGTGCAGCCGGGCCTAGCCGTCCTTGCCGATGACGCACTCCGTGTCCCGCCAAAAAGGGCGCCGGCCGCGGGGGGGGGGGGGGGGGACGGGCGGGCGGTGGCGGGCGGCGGCGTACGTGGCGCATCGCCGGCCGCGGCATGAGAGATCGCCCCTAATGTATGCCACGCTATCTCGGCCCGGCCGCCGCCGCGGGCGATGCAGGGGCGGCGATGCAGAGGGCCCGAAGGGGGGGAGCCGGCCGCCTCGTGACGGGGCGTCACGAGCGTGGCGAGGCACGCTACATCCGCCGACCCGCCGGCGCCCGCCCGCCCCGCGCCCGCCCCGCCCGTATCGCCATAAACCACCTTTATGGTCCGTGCAGTAAGAACGGGTGCAGATGGAATTGATAGACCGGTATGGAGAATATAGTTAGGTGCGCGGCGCGCGGGGCGGCCGGCCGGCTCGGACGCGAAGCAGGTTCGGCGGCCGCGCTGCTTGGCAGACACGTCAAGTGGCCGGCACGTCGCGGCACGCGGCCGCAGAACTAACCCGACACGCGTCGCGCGGCCGAAGCCCGGGGAGGAAGCAGCGGGGTCCTCCCGGAAGACGAGGACAAGTCGCTTTCTCACCGCGACGGCTGCCGACGGCCGGGAATGCCGACGGGAGAGAAACAGTACGAAAGAGGCGGAAGGCCGCGGCCCGCGGCTGCGTGCGCCGGCCGTCCGCGGGGTCAGACGTGGTCGGCGCGCCCTAACCATATTCCCCCGTCCGCCTGATGCATTTATAAAAATAATAATTCTAGAGTGCGCCGCTTCCCCAAGCCAAGTACATGGTAGTTTTGAACGACGAGGCAGAGGGGTGAGACCGAGGGGCGGGAGGCATGAGGCAGGCGGAGGGGAGAGATTGGCATCGGCGGCATGGCCCCGCGTTCCGGAGCCGCCGGAGCCGCCGGAGCCGCCGGAGCCAGGCGGGAGAGATGCTCGCACCGGTATCGATATCTCGTGCATGACGATCCGGGCAGGCAGGCAGGGCAGGCGGCCCCCCCCCGGCCCCCGGCCCTCTCGGCAATGCTGCAGCCGAGCACCGCGAGGCGCAGCCCCCCCCCCCCCCCCGCACCTCCCACACACGACAGGCCCTTTTGCCTCCGCTGGTGAGAGGTCAGCGCCCTGCCCTGCCCCTCTCCCCCTCCCTCTCCTCCCGCCGCGCCGGTCGCCCCGCGCCGCCGAACCCTTCCAGCAGCCGAAGGTGTCCGCCTGACGTGAGGGCTCTCCTGGCCTCCTCCGACAACAGCGCCATCCTCGCGTGCGTCCTCCTGGAGACCGCCGCTTCACGCTCTGAGTCATGTGGATTTTCCGATCGCATTTGTTTTCATTTTATTTTTGTGCCAGTGCGCGCCGCGCGACTTGCAGCGAGGTGCAACGCCCTGCTTACCTGCCGGCCGTGCCCCGCCTGCCCCGCCGCAGAGGGGAACCATTAATCGATTAATCGGTCCGTGATCGTTCCCCGCCTGGCTGGGCTCACGGCTCGGCAGTGCATTGCGTTAGGCCGTGCGACGCCAGCTCCGCCGCTGCTCAGCCCCTCGCTGTTCGCGTCACTCACCTGCCACCGTGCCCTTTTATTGGGCACTGTCGGCTCTATCTCGCCCTCGCCCCCCGTCTCCCTCCCTGCCTACATTGTGGAGCCGGCAGCCACCTAGAGAGGCCCGGCCTCCGGCGGTCTCGCGGCTCCGACCCCGACTCCACCCGAGCGCCTTACGAAGGCGGGGTAGGCAACCCTGCTGGGCTCGCGTGTCCGGCGGGCTGGCCTACCCGGCCGCCGCCAGGGGTTCCGCCGCTCCGCCGCTCCGCCGGACTCCCCGGCCTCGCGTCCGCTCCAGCAGATTCCAGGACCGCCGCGTCGTGGGCCGTTGAGGGGGCGCCGCCCCGCCGCCCCGCCACGCCGGCGGACCCTGAACTTGACCGCGGCGGCTCGGCTCGGCCGGCCGGGCTCCCTGCCGCCGGCGGAACCTGAATGCTGATATCCACCGCCGCGTTCTGGTCCTGGCCTCCTGCCTGGCGGCGGCGGCCCAGCGGGGCGGGGCTCGAACACGGCGTTTGACGTCTGTTTTTTGAGTTGGCTGTACTCCAGGCCGAGACTCCAGGAATCACGTTGCACGCGGCACGACACGGCACGGCACGCCGTGCTACATGAGTCACGGGAGGACGCGTGCCCCTCGTGCAGTATATCGCCCTCTCTGTCGCCCTCTCCGGCCGGGCCGCGAGCGGAGAGAGACAGACGTACCGCGGCTGGGCGGCGGCCATTTGCATCGCAGCCGCGTGCCGCGTGGGCCCGGCTCGGCCGCGGCAGCCACATCGTCGGCGACCAGCCGGTGCGCGAGGTGCACGGCGGTGCACGGGCGTCGCCGGCACGTCGCCAGCGGAGGGGAGGCCGGCGGACTTCCCCGGGCCGCCGTGCCGCGCCTCGGCCACCGGCCCCCGGGTCCCCGCGGGAGGCGACGCGGCCGCAGAATACTGAACGCCACCAGGCTGACAAGCGCGGCTCTTGTTTCGTCCCGAGGCCGAAAGAAATGTAGGCGACCCCCACCAACCCCACCGCAGCCCGGCGGTGGGCCGTTACGGCCGGAGAGCCCTGCGGAGGCGGCCGGCAGCCGGCAACAGGTGACGGCGCCGTGCTGCACCGCGCCGGGGGAGGGCCTCTGGCTGCTCGGGCTCTGGCCACTCTGGCCCGGCCTGCGGCGGACGCAGTACCTCCGTGCCAGTGCCTGCGGGCCAAGGCCGGGCGGCACACATGTGGGTGAAGGACGCACTCGCACGGCACGCGGCACGCGGCACGCCGTGTCATCCAGCGGACCGTGTGTGTTTGCGCCGCGCAAACCTACCGCCTCACTGCCGCGTGGAAATAGTCCGTCGCCGAGCAGTCGCAGTACAAGCAACCAACCGACGATGACAGTTTTACCGGCCCCCCTCCCCTCCTTTCCCCTACCCATTTCCCTCGACGCATCTTTCGAGGAAAAAAAATGTGCGGGGAATGTTCTTCCTGTGTTGTTTTCGCGTGACGAAGCCGGACCGACGGGGGGGGGGGGGGGGGGGACTGTGGGCAGCCGGACGGTGCGGTGGCCATCAGTGGTCACTGGAGCACGAGACCAAGTGGCCGCCGCCGCAGCGGGTACCGAACCATTATTCGCAGCCCCCCCCCCCTCCTCTACTTCCCCCTCCTCACTTCCTATCGCGGTTCCAGAGCCAACGGCAAAAAAAGAACTATACGGTTACGGTATTTAGTTTGCGACACCACTGGAAAACATCCGTTGTCAAATGACAACGACCACACAAAATGCAAATGCTTAATATAAAAAATGGGAAAATGTCTGGCAGTGACACTGCTGCTTGTGTATTCGGTTTTGTGTGTGTGTGTGTGTGTGTGTGTGTGTGTGTGTTTGTGCGCGCCGATGAGGACGATGGCGATGGGCGTCGCCGCGTCGCCGCGTCGCCGCCGTCTCCCACCGGCGCGGCCGCCCGGGAGTCGCTGCCGCACGGGGTATGGCCAGGCCGGAGCCCCCCCGCCGCGCGGGGTATCCGCGGCTCCGCGGCCGGACCTCGCCTCCGTGCTTTACCGTCCTCGGTTACCGTGTTGCAGGAGCCTTCGCGGCGGAGCGCGGCTACTTCGGGCCGTGGACCGTCTGCCGGCAGCTGCAGTACGAGCGGGAGCGGTGCGGCCGCAACGTCTCCAGGTTCCAGCCGAGCGGTGAGTACCGGGTACCGGTGCGAGGACCCGCGTGCCGGCGCTGCTGTCCCACTCGCACCCCCGCCAATCCTGCCCACCGCGACCGTCCTCTCACTCGCTCCCTTTGCAGGCGCCGTGTGGGCGTCCGGGCTGGTGGCGGCGCTGGGGGTGGCGCTGCTCGCCGCCTTCTGCTTCCTGTCGGTGCTGCAGCTCGCCATGGTGTCCTCCAAGGACCGCGTGCTGCTCAAGTACAGCGCGGCCGTCCTCACCAAGCTGGTCCTGGCCGTCCTCGCAAGTACGTGTGTATGTGTGTGTGTGAGCGTGGGCGCGGCCGAACCGAGAGGCGGGCTCGAGGCGCGGCGTGGGAGGTGGGGAGGTACCTTTGTTTATGGCGGTGTGGAATTGCATTCGAGAACAAGCAGAAGAGGAGCAGCAGGGGGGGGGGCAGAAGTGGGCGAGGAAGAAATATAAAGACACGCCGGAGAAGAGAGAGAAGGGGGGGGGGGGGGGGGGGGGGAGGGGCGAAAACTCTGTGAACACGCGATTTCTTTTTGTCAGAGCGCGATCGTCACGGTGGTCGTGTTTGTGGTTGTACGGCCACCTAGAAGGCAGGGTAGGGAGGGGAGAGGGCAGGGGAGGAGGGAGGGGAGGGGGCAGGGAGGGGTGTCGAGGGGCATAAAGGTGTCAATCGCCACGGTTATCGCGAGTTCGTGGTGCGGGGCGTGGGGGGGGGGGGGGGAGTACGAGCACCGCGTTGAGGCTGCGCGGCGCCCGAGTGTGGCCGCGGCTGTCAGGCTGTCAGTACGGAGCTCGCACCCGGCACACCCGGCCATCCCGCGCAGCTCGTCCATCCAGGTTAACGAGCCTCGGGTTCGGGTCAGGTGCCGGCCTCTGCCGCCCCTCGGCCTCTGCCGCCCCTCGGCCTCTGCCGCCCTCACGGCCTCTGCCGCCCCCACGGCCCTGACGCCTCTCTCACCCGTCCTGTTGCAGCCCTGCTGGCCATCATCGCAGCGAGTCTCTTCGCGGTGCAGACGGACGACAGGGGCGGTGGGTTCCGCGTCAGCCGAGGCGAGGCTTTCTACGTCCAGGTAAGGTGTCGCTCGTGTGTGTGTGAGAGAGAGAGATAGAGAGAGACGAAGAGGCGGCCGACGACACTGACGACAACGCCGTGGTGTCCTCCTCCTCCAGATCATCCTGATCGCCTTGGACTTCCTGCTGTTCGTCATGTCGCTGTACGACGTCATCTTCTCGCGTCGGCTGGGCGGCGACCCCACCATGTCCACCCGGGACCCCCGCGGTGACCACGCCACCACCTTCAACAACCCCGGCTTCCAGGAGCGCGCCAACGGTCAGTATGTCTGGTGTATCGCCCCGCTTCTGGCCCCGCCTCTGGCCCCGCCCCGCTGCAGGGCCGCGCTGCAGTGATATGGTACCCGCGGGCGTGCCCCAATCAATACCGCGTTATCTCTACGACCCCCCCGGGCCGGCACGGGACCGCCACGCGCCACGCCGTCACCAGCGCGCCCCACTAAGCACCCATGCATCGCGTCGGCGCGATTGGTTTAACGGGGGCAGGCAGGCCTGCAGGCAGGGCCAGGCCGAGCCGAACAATGCCTGCACCTCATGCGGCGTGCGCCGATGCATGCGGCGCTGCGGGTGCGGCGGGAGGGTTGACACGCCAAAGCAAGAAGCAAAAAAAGAAGAAAAGAAACATACCATCCGGGGTACTACTGGAGCCCGGCCCGCGGCGCGGTCGTCGCGCACTTGGCGTTGATGAGACGGGCGCGGGGCGGAGTCAGGTGGCACTGCGTAGCAGGTGGCGCTGGGCGCGCCATGGGCAGCCAGGGGCCCCACCCATGAGGCGACTTGTAAGGAGCAGCCTGGCCATCCATGGGACCCGCACGTACCTGACTGCTGCGTGTGTGTGTGTGTGCTCGGAGGGGTTCGTCAATTACGTGTCAAGTCGCACAGCGCAGCGCTAGTGTCGCCCCGCCCGCCCCCGCCGTGTCCGTGGCGCAACACGACAACGTCCACGTCGTTAGAGCACATTCATATTCATATGCATGTGTTTGGGAGGAAGAGTCGTGGACTGGGGAAACGAGGACAAGGAGGGCGGGGGACTTTCCTTGGTCCTGCAATACACACACGCTCTCTGTATTGCGCTCTGAATGGCTCGAATGCCCCCACCCCCTCCCGTCACTTTTCGTGTGTCGGCGCCGTACGTCCCGTCCCGCCCCGCCCCTCGCGATGCGACGTGACCTTGCTGTGAGTCGAGGTCCCGCGCACGTGTGCCTGTGCCGTGAGCTCGCGCAGCTCGCGCCCGGCGCCGGGGCTGCGCCGGGGCGCCGGGGCTGCGCCGGGGCTGCGCCGGGGCTGCGCTGCGGGGCTGCGCCGGGGCGCCTCGCCGTGGCCGACTCCCCAAAGTACCTCCCCCAGTGTCCGCCTGTCCGCCTGCGCGCCCACGATGCACGCACCGCTCACGCGCGCCGCGCCCCCTCTCTGTGTCGCAGGCTCGGGGCTGTCGGTGTCGGTGACGGACTCGAGCGGCAAGCCGCTGGGCAGCCGGCCGCCGTACCCGCGCAGCCACACCAACGGCAGCATGACGTCCGTCATCACGAGCAACACGACGCTGTCCTCCAACGGCGGCTCCTCCGTGTCCGGGGTGTCCGGCGCCTCCGTGGTGCGCCACAGCCCGCTGCGGTCCTCGCTCAAGAAGCCGCGGCCGCGCAACGAGGACGGCATGGGCATCCAGAACCCCGGCTTCAGCGGCTCCAGCCCCACCTTCAGCCGCAACGGCAGCGTGCGCAAGCAGGTGCGCATCCAGACCCACAGCACCGCCGTCTGAGCGGGGCGCCTGCCGAGCGCGGGGTAGGCCGGCCCGCGCGCCGCGCGTGCGGCCGCCAGTCCGGACTGCCTACCCACCAGGCGCTCTGCTGGTGTGAGGTGGGGACGAGCGGTCCCGCCTGG
This sequence comes from Megalurothrips usitatus, assembly GCA_026979955.1. Taxonomy (NCBI): domain Eukaryota; kingdom Metazoa; phylum Arthropoda; class Insecta; order Thysanoptera; family Thripidae; genus Megalurothrips; species Megalurothrips usitatus. The sequence continues at coordinate 15,694,900 of CM049593.1, forward strand.
CGTCGCCGTCGTGCACACAAGCGCCTAGTCTACACGGCAGCCCGTAACGCAGGAATGAGGGCGGAGCCGGTTTTTAATCAAAACTTCATTCGAGGCTCGCATTGTGAAATTTTAACCTGCTGTTGCAAGACACGTGCACAATAATGATCATTATTGTTGTTGTTAGAGAAGTCATTATTTCAGTTGCATTTACTTGAACGTATACTTGGGACTTCAAAACCACCTTTTTCTGAACTCCCAGAAGGGTAGTAAACTTTTATCTTAAGCTTTCTGGTTCAAATTTGGACATGTTACCTTAGCAAGTTTATGTTCTTCCAATCAGTGTTATCAGATATATTGCTTTTCTGCTGGTGACTTCTGATGTCATGCCTGCCTGTTGTGATTGCATTGCATAGAAGAAATATGGTGTAAGATAAATGTTTTGCTTGTTAAATAGCGTACATTTTTAAATTGTATTGTTTACTGATAGTTCTTGTATATTTTTATAATTTATGTTTTGTAGTTGTGAAATATTGTTTCATTGTGTACAGTATAATGTTATAGGTTTTGTTAGAAAGACCATGTTGCACCAATCGAAAAAAGCCACTCAAAGATGTCGTAGTGCGGATGGCAAGCCCAATAGTGCAAGAAAATATCATTCATAGCTATCTCTTTGGTCACATTCTCATACTACCTAAGTAGATTAATATTCAAGGTAGGGAGCCTCAGGGATGAAATGCACTGATACTGATCTTAGTGATGCCATATTTTCCACAAAGTGAGCTTTGATGTCATCCTGAGTTCATTTTTGTGTTACATAGTGGGTGTTGTATACCAGGGTATGGCCTTTGGTATAGTTTGAATCTTGCGATAATTTCTCATCAACACCAACTGACAAAGGAATTCAGTGCGGCTGGTTATTGTGAAATAGGTGTTTTTATTAGGAAGGAAACAAAGAACCAAGGATATTATGCAGCTTTATGCTGTACTGTATTATTACATGTAATAAAGTGATTTTAATGGGTTGTTTTTCATGTGTGGGCAAAACTGTGATTCCTTCACAAATCTACCAATTTACAGAGGAGAATTATTTGCAAACCTATTTATTGGAATTCTGTGTATATGAGCTCTTCCATTTAGTTTGTTTAACTACGTCAGCTGGAAATTTAATTTTTTTTTCTTTGTATATTTTTGTGTACATCCCATGTTTTGTTAAATTGTTTTCAGATTTTATGAACTTTGTGAGATGAAAGTGTGGCGAAGGAAATAACATGTCTGACTTGTCACTCGTTAATAGCTCTATTAGTTAGTTATCTCTTTACCCCTTCTTGCATACTTTCTACTTTGTACTTGAGAGTGCAAAAAGTACCTGCATTTTGAACTGTTAAATAAAGCTATAATATTTATGTTTTTATCCTGAATTTATTTTCCTTACAAATTATATCATTGAACAAAACACATCATTTTCTACATTTGATACAGTACTATTAACAACTCAATCTGTTGGAGGTCTCAAAATTATTTGGCTCAAGCACTATCTGGGATGTGAGAAGTAATAAATAATAGCAAGATACCAGACACAACAACATGGAAAGGCAAACAATATACAACTGTACATCCATCCACCCACAGAGTACCAAAGATTTTCTAAAAAAACTAAGCAATATAAATTGGAAGCCAACATTAAAGCAGTAAAGGAATTTGATATGAAGAGAAAGAGGATTATACCTGCTCTATTTTATCGAGCTAAACAAAATTGCTGATGTGTCCCCTCATGTACACAGCAGAATCCTCAGTGCCATTAATAAAAATGGAAACCAACATAGAAGCGCACACAAAAAAATTTGAACTCAAAGAAACATGTAAAAGGCACTCAAGCAGCGTCAACAACATCAGAATGATACCTTGGTAGGGTATGCTCGGTACTGTAATGCTGAACTTAGGTGGATGGGACAAATCCCTTAGCACCAATTTAATGATTAAAATGCATTTGCCTGGACATTGATTTACAAGTGCATGCCTCTTGCATAACACTTCAAAACATAATTTAGCTCACAGCAGTACATAAATTAACTCTAGTCTATTTTGGTTGTTAAAGAATGTGTTTGATGCTTTAAAAACTGACTCTCTCTGCAAATCAGTTAACATGTATACTATTGCACAAATTGATGGGAATGCAACATAGGGGTACTAAAAATCATAGTTAGGACATGATGCAATGCACTGCCATAGGACCAGCCAACAAATTGCAAGAAAAGAACTTAGATTTCTGTGCAAGCATTTTTTGGAAGGTAGATGGCAATTTAAGTATGTCCAGCAGATCTGCTCTGACATAACACATACAACCTTAGGATGCCAAGGTTTGGAGAAACCTTTTACAAATCACAAAGGAAAACAAGATTTTGGTGCAAGGTCTTAATTTCGGTGTGTGTAAAACGTAAGAAACGCATAGTTAAAATAGGTATTTCTCCTATCATCTAACAGATTTGCTAATTATCAGAGCTTATAAAACTAAAACAGTCATTTTCATTGATCAACGGTACAGGAAAAGAGACAAGAGGGTACTAAATCACATTTACATGAAAGAAATTTTGAATGGCTGCATGTCAAAAGAAAGTCCAATGGAACAACATGTGTATACATTACACTCACTTAATAGGTACCATACTTCCAGTCTTAGGGAACAAAGTGCATATAGTTAGAGCCTTTAAAATCATTTCCGATTTTGAAGGGCATTGGATAGCCAATCCATTGCTGAATCCAAACCCTCCCCTTTCGTCGCTGACGTTTTGAAAATCTGGAAAGTGCGATTTTTAAGAGCTTCTAGTCCAAGTGCGTGATGAACTTCTGCAACACTTAGGCAACCCTCCATGTCTTGTTTGTTGGCAAGAACAACCAAAATTGCTCCTTGCAACTCCTCCTCCTGGAAGATAATGGTTTGCGTGTGAGTAAACATTTACTATTTTGGCAATTACCACTATACATAAAATGAAGACTGTACATACCCTGAGCATAGCTAGTAATTCATCTTTTGAGATGCCTATTCGGTCCCTATCAGCAGAATCCACCACATAAATGATGGCATCTGTGTTAGAGTAATAGCAGCGCCAGTAGGGTCTGAAAACCAAAATACAGTAGGGTAATGCAAAAAGATAGACAGACAGATAGATAATTGTACTCTCAGTATCTAATATATACCTAATACTTGTCTGCCCTCCTAAATCCCATACTTGAAATTTGAGATTTTTGTAAGTCACCTGCTCCACATTGAACCCAATTGTCGGTATTGTGGTAACTACCTCACCCACCTGCAATCTAAAAAAGGGAATTATGACAATCACTTTAAAATAATTATTTAAAAATAATGATTTTCAACCGTTCCTAATTTTAACACATGTACTTACTTATACAATATTGTGGTTTTTCCTGCACCATCTAAGCCTAATATAAGAATTCTCATTTCACGACTCCCGATCAAATTTCTGAAATAGCTGATAAGCCCACCTAGAAAAAACGGATATGAAGGTAATAAATTATTAAATCATTAAAACAAGAGACATGACGATCTGACACAAATTTTGTTCAGCTGACATAAACACAATGAACTTGAACTCATAAAATTGAATTTAGTATGGATTGGTAAAAGTCCAAAACTCATGCATATCTGTGGGTTAAGAAACAAGACTATTTACCATATTGCCATTCAAAGGACCATTGGACCTTAATTAAGACAAAATAGAAACCATTGCTCGCTTAACCTTTGTGTACCAAACCATGGAGAAGAAAATATTTCAGATCAAACTATTCTTCTAATGCTATTAAAAAGAGATAGTGAATAGTAAAATAATTACATAACAGTCAAAATTTTTTTTATAATAATAAATTTACGAAAAGTAAAAGTTTGAGAGAACATAAGGGTTACATGATGGCTGTTGATAGGAACATTCCACAAAAGTAACAAAAACCATCGGTTAAGGAATTGACTATGACAAAAAGAAAAACGCTTAAGACCGAATTTCCCATTGAAATTCGTCTGAGTTACCATAAACCATATAAATATGCATAAACATTGATGGTGCAGAACACCATCTTTGTTGACAGACATACTTAAAACGAAAGTGATAGTCAAACTACTCACCCATCGTGACTACGGCTTTGTTTCGACACAAGCGACACTCTTTTGGACTCAAACACTTGACTTATAACCGGTACTTTCGGCTAGCCGGCAGCCCAAATCCATACATATCATGAATTTGACGTGTACCTTCTGCCTCGGCTATCTCTGTCTCTCTCACTCACTTACACTCTGCTCTGCGCCCTGTCGAAAAGTCGCAGGGAAGGGCCTCAGTTGCAGCGCCATCTAAGCGGCACTTTGGAGTACTACGTTTGTAAACATCACGGTCGGGCGGTGTCTTAATGTTATCACATCTGGACTTCTCAGTTTGACAACGCCAGAATAATCAGTTCAATTCCTGACCCTAGTGAACGATTAGGCTTCCATTGTGTCGCGTCTGAGGATGCTGTCGTGTGTAAGTGAGCTCTGTCCCACATCGTTTTTACACGCTAAAGTTAACCTGCAGAAGGTTATGCATGACACACTTTAATGAACAGAATGACAAGTCAAATGGCGCAAGGGAATGACACAGGGTATAACATTGCGTTTATGATTTTGTAATAAATTGGTTACGCGCGCCTCTTTACAGTCTACCAGTCTTATGTAATATTTTTACACATTTATTCATTCGCCTATTCATTATCTCATTAATTCGTCCACTCTTTGTGTCATTCGTTCATTTATTACCCCTAATCATCCCGTCACCGTTCATCAATCACTGTTGTTATGGTCCTTTAAGAATGGCAGGGGGTGGGGGGCGTGGCCGGCGCGGGTTGGCTCGACTGCCTATCTCGCAGGCGCACCATCCTCTATCGGCCGTCATGTCGTGTTTGTAAGGCGGGGGCCGCATTCTCTTTTCATTCTGTGTTTCAGAAGATCACGATCAGTCTGGCGCTGTGGTCGCGTTAGCTGTGCAGCTGCCGCCGTCATCGAGGTCCGTCGTCCCGGTAAGTAAATCTAAACTGGTCTGCCCGCCTTCCTGTGCGTCCATCTATCTGTCTCTCTGTCTGTCTGTCTATCTGCCCGTCTCTCCGACCGCCCCGACCCGTCCGTCCGTCCGCCGCCCACATGACCCGTACGGTCGAGGAGGGGAAGGACCTGTCCGCCTGGAAGCACGGCAACCCAAACGCCATGCGCGCCGGAAGTGTTGCCACCCTGCGCTTCGGTCCTCGGGGAAATTCGCCTGGCCCGGGTCTCCAATGATCCCCCATTTCCAGGTAGAGCTGCTCTGAGCTTGTCCCGATCCCCCTACTCTTTGAGCGCACAGTGAATTGCCCTTCCCCGGCTCGGCCCTAGGGGGCGCCACAGGTACCGGTGTAGGCCCGCGAGCGGCCGACGGCACGTGCCAGTGTTTCCTCCCAGTCGCGGCGCCGCGACGCCGCGAGACGCGAAGCTTCGAGGCTGTTTATTGACTCGATGTGCGCAGTATCATTTGCTATGCATATAGCTCTGTGAATTAATGCCCCGTTCCAACGGGGTCAGATCGCATGGCGGCGCCGCTGTTGTACACAGCGTGGCAGCGGTTCACGATTGGTGTGTTCGGCGAGGATCGTCGACTCGCTCGGGAGTCGCTGTCTGGCACAGCCTCTTTACCCGTCTAGGATGCTCCCGCTCAAGGCAGCAAGCAGGAGTCGGAGTCTTTTTTTCTAAATTTTCGACTGGACTGGTTGTCATTTAGTCTGCCGCTGTGACTGAGTGTAATGTTTGCGAGCCGTACATCGGGTGTAAAAACAAAGAACATGATCTTTTTATTAGAAAACTGCTTTATATTATTGTCGGCTTAGCTCTTTGGTCACTTAAACATGTTGAATTAAAAGGAACTGCTACACGGGTGGGATAGAGATTGGAATGCTCAGAGACTTACAACAGTTATCCCACCCACATCTTACATTCACTACACAAGTAATAAAAAGAAAGCACACAATGCTAACTTAATCCGATTTATTGAGATTGTTTTGTAATACTGAGCGTGACCGCTTCCTAAGTTTCCCCACCGCGCTGGCCTCAGCCACACGGCCAAGCTCGGTGGGGAAGTTGATTTCCCATAGACAGAGCTGGTAGAATGTCACCTCAAGATTTCGGGGGTCGGCCAACGGACAACTCAAAGTCTAAAAGACCTCGAAAATATATTCTCACTTTGCCAAGAACAAAGTTTTGACTATTTCCATACTGGCGCAGAATAGGTCTAAATGTCTTTTTAACGCCAAAATCCGACCCCTCAAAATAATATTTCTCTTTCCCTTCCTCATTTATGACTAATGATTCTTGAAGGTAAATATTTTACCAGCCCTGTACACGTGTTAGCTCACAAAAAAGGGGACCAGATGGACACTAATTTACAATCATATAAAAATGCAATAATAAAACAACAACAAAACATGGTTGTTAAGTGTGAGGCTGTCAAATAAGTACCAAATGAGCCCATCATAGCATTGTTACTGGAATTGCTGTACTAAACTGAAAGAACAAAAACAAAAGTCGAAGCTGGAGGCTTTCTTTTGGCTTGAGGTTACATCTCGGTTAAAAAGACTGTGAGATTGTGCTCATTTAGAGAGTAAGGGAGAATGGACTGCTGTGTTGGACATTGCACAACAGTTCTGAATAACCTTTGCATGGCACCTCTTCCAGCTGACAGTCGCTAGTTGATACATTGATAGTGTAAGCCTTAGCCTTGGTACTAATGCCAAAGCCAGACGCGTACCTCCAAGCACAATTCCTTACGCCCTCTATTATTAAAAATAAACCACTCTCTTAGATTAGTTTACAGGACTACAGCTGAAACGTATACAGGTACAGTAACCACTCAACGCACACGTGATTCGGTTTAGGCGTCTTACTAAAATTATGATCAGTGACTAAAACATAAGAAAACGATTCGAACACATTTTTTGCATAATATTCCATTCGGGCCTTCATTCAAACACACAAACACATCAAATCTTAAAATTTAGAAATTACACTTGTCTTCAGAAGTTTGTGGTAAACATCTGTCTCATCTTTCAAAAACAAACACACACACTCGTATCTTAATTAGAACAAAATTAAAACTTCGCTGCTTTTTTAACATAAATGAAAATATGTATACGAAAAAATAGAACGGAAGGAAAGAGATGGAGATAATGAAAATACACGCTCCGATTTAACTTTTAGCCATTGTAGACATTCAGTGATGACAATTTTTTGTTTGATAACATAAACGGGTAGGGAAGAGAGGGCGTCGTAATGCAAACGCCAGAGGAGCGTTTATAAAGGTTTACGGAGCAGGAAGCGCGGGAAGTTTTAAAAAGGCGTAAAATGGAAATGTAGAGGGTAGGGATGGGTGGTGTACACACACAAAAAATGCAGCACTAGTTAGTTTGTACGCAAGACCTTAACAATCTTATAAACATTTTACGATATAATACTAACTATAATAATTAATAATTTAAATAAAATACACTGGGTGAGCCCAATTGAGTCGCATTTTATTCACCATCTTGAGGACTAGAATAAGTTTTTTGTAGGGTGTATAGCGGGCGGAGGCGCAGTACTAGCGGGGACATGCCGAGGGCTGTGGCGTAGGCTACTTCAAATAATTTCCGCTCAGAGATTCAATCATCCTGTCGAACTTGGCCTCTTCCTCCTTGAGCAGGAGGGCCTCAAGGCACCCTTTGAAGTATTCTGTGTTGTAGCATTCACTCCTGAAACACAGATGTTGGACATTAGGATTTCCTGTCAATGACATCTGATCGGAAAAATATTACGCTTGAGAGGGCTACTGCATTATCGAACTGTACGCAAACTTTTCGACACATCTTATGAGAAAAATATTTAGAAAACGTAGGTTTCCTAACTGAAGAAAGTGTCAAAAATTTCACGTATCCAACCTTCGGTAGTTTGGTCTTGCCCTCTCAACGTAACAGTATGCGCGCGCGCAAAAAAAAAACACCAAAAATAGGTTAAAAAGTTTGTCCAAAAATGTTAGTGGAAGTGAAAAATAGCCGCTTCCTGTTAATAAGAAAAATTCAAGAGAGAAAAATTCAGCATCTGTGCAGGATTAAAAAACACACAGTGAAAAAAGATTCGGTGAAAAAAATTCCGCAAAAGGGTTTCAAAATATAATGTCCCTCAAAAAAGTTTCAAAATAAGAAAATTAAATGAACGTAAAAAGACGTATTAAGAAAAAAGAAACAAAAAATAATTAAAGAGATAAAAAAGGATGTTTGGCAGAAACAAAGACGAAGACGAGAAAGAGGAGAGGAAGAACAAAAAACGAACAGAAATAAAAATACCTAAATCCCTGGGTCTGCCCCGTGTAACTGTTTTATCCAGATCTGTATGTTATCGATCTCCTCCTCCATCATTAGCGACTCCACGCATCCCTTGAAGTAGTCTGTCGTGAAGCAGTTCCTCCTGTAAAACAAGCAGCAATTTATAGTAAGGGCAAGTACACAGGCGCGGCATGGCATTTGTTGTTTTGCAACGCCGGGGGGGAGGGGGCGATAAACAGATCTGTCATTCGCGACTTGAGGTCAACACACCGCGCCGGCTGGTCACCGAATGGCCATGAGATTAACGCCGCGCGTAGGGATTAGGGGGGAAGGCGATAGGCGGTGGATGGAGTTCAGGGAAGGTACATGCACATTTATTTCGATGATCGAAACAAACTAAATCCCAACTGAATACACTTCTGTAGAGGGGAAAGCGTGAGAGCCTTACCTGCATAGCGAATGCAGTTGAGGCGCCCTGTACAAGTTGTAGCAGTCCTCGCAAATGCGGTCGAGCCGGGCGAAGATGCTCTTGTCGTAGACGCCCTTGCACTCGATCTCGAAGAAGGAGCGCTTGGACAGGGAGTGGCCCAGGTGCGGGCCCAAGTGGCTCAGCACCATGGCCGAGCACAGGGTGGGCGAGCTCAACAAGCAGCCGAGGAGCGCCACGCACGCCAACGTACACGCCCACGAGCGCACCACTAGCGGGGGCATCTGAAATCACACGACCGAGCCAAAGGTTAGATGGGGCGGCAGGTCTGGGGATCAGGTAGATGCGGGTTCAAATCCAAGATTTTTCATCAGTTTTCGAAATAAGTGCGCGAGTCAAAGGAACGAAGCGTTTTGAAGGTCCTTTTATTTCATTAAACCGGTGCCCTTTTCTCTTTTTTTTTCCGTCCCGGGGCAACCTACAACAAAGTGGCGGTGCGACTAAGAAACCTCGGTGCGTGACACGCAGGACAAGCCTCGCAACATTGGCATTTACCTCTCCTTTTTTTTTCATGTAGTGTAATTAAAGTGGTCACGTTTAGTGAAAGTGCTTCTGTCTAAAAGGCAAGGCATCGCGTCGCATCACATGTGGCGGTGGCTCTGCTCGACGTTTCGCATTGCCGCATCGCCATTAAATACATCATCGCCATTACGGCCGTTTTTGCTCGTTGTCTCTGGCCGCCGCGCGCCGCCACGCCGTCAGCGGATCGCCAGCAGCAGCAGCAGCAGCAGACTCACGATTTTGAGATGGCGAAAAAAAGAAAATTCTTTGCCCTTAACTGTTGGCGAGTGGAAACTGGATTGGTGGTTGTTTCGGAATGAAAAGGTTCGGACACGACGCCCCGCGCGGGGTAGGCCACACATCGAGCGCCGCGGCCGGACTGCCAGTCTGGTCTCCCTGCGTCATCGATGCGGACGGGGATGGCGACGCGCGGCGCCAATTGGGGATCGACTCTCGTGACTCGATAAATCGATTCATTGTGCCGATCTGTGTGGCCTCTGACGCGTTCTCCTTATAGTCGAGACTGCCACAGACTTTCCTGAATGGAAATTGGCTGTGACTTGTGAGCCTATATATACAAACGGGTCGGGGCCCGAGCGAATGCAGAGCGGCAGCGCGTGCGGGCCGCCGCTGCCGCCGCCTTGTCAACCCCGCCGCGTCGCGTGGGGCGCCGTTTCATAACACAGGGCCGACCGTGTCGCTACCTGGCGGTCAACCAATAAAGCATACACAGCTCTGGCTTTCTTTTGCAAGAGACCATCTAGACGGTCGGCGGCGGTCTAGACTTGCGGCGCCGTGCGGCTCAGCGAAGTAGCTACTGAGCGAATGTGAGCCTATGTGTGTGTGTGAGAGAGAGAGAGAGAGAGAGAGAGAGAGAGAGAGAGAGAGAGAGAACGTGTGGCGCGTGGCGCGGCCCGAACATGTGGGGTCGTAAGGAAAACAAAAGTGGCGGCGCCGTTGCCTGCTATATAGATAGCGATGCTGAAATTTAGAACAGAGGCGGCGATAGAGCGGCAGGTAGTCGGCGCCGCGCCGCGCTGTGACTCACGCCGACACTTTGGGCGGCCCGCCGTGTCGAGCCTGTCGGGGCTGCCGGCACGGCCTGTCTGGCCTGCTGTCGTTGCCGGGACAGGCATGCGGAAAAAAAGGCATTTCCTCCGCGGCCGGGTCCGCGTCGCGGGCGCGGCCTCTATCGCGCCATATGCACGCAACATTGTGCGTGCGTGTTTCTTTTTTTCTTTTTTATTGTTTTATTATTTCGCGTTTGCCAGAGGTGTGGGTGAGCTCGTTGCGATGCCAGTCTGACGCAACTGCGCCTAGCCGAGCTGTAGCGCCGCCAAGCCGAGCGCGACGTCCTGCGATGCGGTGCCCCGCCTGGCCCCGCCCGGTGCGGCGCGCCGCCGGCCAGCCGGTCTGTCAGTCTGTCTGTCTGTCTGTCTGTCTGTCTGTCTGTCTGTCTGTCTGTCTGTCTGTCTGTCTGTCTGTCTGTCTGTCTGCCCGTCTGCCCGGCCCCGGCCAGCTAGAAGGCGACAGTGCAGCAGCGGAGCAGCCCTCAGGGCCGAGGTCGGTCGCTGGCCCTGCCCGGCCCTGCCCGGCCCTGCCTGCCTGTAGGTGCGTCTCCTGCACCGGCTGCTTCCGAAACTCGCCCTGTTCGCACTTGGGCCTGCAGCCGAGCCCTGCCGGGCGGAGCTGCCGTCGGTTGGGCCAGGTCAGGACGGAATGTCCCTCGGGGGACCTTGGCATGCCTGCGCCTCGGCAGCCTGAGCTCAGCACGCCCCGTCATTCCAGAGCGGACCGGGCCGGACGGCGGCCTCTGGCTGCCTCGGCTCGCCGCGGCGCCCGCCCCGCCCGCCCCGTCCGCCCCGCCCGGCCGCAGCGGAGGTCCCCTGCGAACCTTTGCATAGCCCGGCCCGCAACACGCCGGTGTGGGGCGGGCGGCCTCCCCGCGCCGCCGCCGCCGCCGTCCGGGCGGCCACTGGCCTCGGCGCACCGGTGGCCGCTGGCCGCTGGCGCCACCGCAGCCGGCCGGGCAGGACGGGGTGTGGCGGCCCGGAACGGAGCGCCGCTCGCAGCTGCGCTGGCGCCCGCACGCCGCGGGTCGGCAGTCAAGGACGCCGGTAGCCGCCAGCTTTCTGCGCTGCGCTCTCTCGCCTGTGCTCTCTCTCTCTCTCTCTCTCTCTCTCTCTCTCTCTCTCTCTCTCTCTCTCTCTCTCTCTCTCTCTATCTATCTATCTCTCTCTCCCTGTGTGTGTCTATCTCCCCGGCGGACCACGGCTTCTACCCTCGGCGCTGCCCAGGAGATGTCCAGGGAAGCCACGCGGCGCGGAGCGGGGCGCGGCGGCCGTCGGCGGCCGTCGGCGGCGCGCTCACAGGCGGTTGCATGTGGAGCAGCCCAGAGCACGGGGCAACGCACGGTGCCCCGAGCGGGGCGCGGCGGCGCGGTATTCTGTGCGCCGGCTCGAGATTTCCGGGTCGCTTGTCCGCATCTCACGACTTTCACCCCGATTCGACCCGTAGGAATGCAGATCGGAGCCGCAGGGCCGGAGGGCCGCGGGCGCTGGCGGAGGGCCGGCCGGCAGGGGGCGCGCGGTGCGGCGCGCGGCGCGCTCTGCGAACGGCTAGCCGCCGCCTCCAGTGAGCGGGGACCCCGCCGGGGGCCTTCGTGGAGGAGCCCTCCTCACGTGCGCCAAATCGGGCCGCCTACTGCGGCGGAGATTATCGGTCGGGCGCGGACACCAACGCCTTGTGCCGTCGGGCCGCGGCGGGGTCTGCGGGAGCGTCTGCGCGGCCCCGCCTGCCGTACGTGCCAGCGGCGCCTCTTCCGTTTCATTCTCTTTTATTTCACGAAAAGTGGTTTTCCGCGTGGGAGCCGATTGCGTATCGGCTGGCCTTCGGAGGCGCCGGAGCCTTCGGAGCCGCGGTCGGCGTTGGCTCCGCGGACGCGCGCGCGCCGCTCCATACTACGCAACGACGCCGTGTAACGCGTAGGTCCGGAACGGGACCCGAGAGATGACACCTCCGCGTCCTTGGGGCCGCCGCCGCCGCCGCCACGCCCTTTCCAGCGCCTTGTGTACGTTTGGCGCGGCGAGCCCGGCAGTTCCGGGAGCGGAGCGCGGAGAGGCGCAGCGGGCACTGAACTTGTTAAAACGGCGGCGGAGCGGCGCGCTTTGTTACCGCCGCGCCGCTCAAATTAATTACTCTTTCTAAACTCCTTCTGTTTTCTTTTTAGACGGTTAATCTTTAGGTCAAACCGAGAGAGAACTCGTTTCCTCTCACGTGCTCTTTCTCTCGAGCGCCTCTCTACGAGTCCCACAAGGAGAGCGACGGCTCCGTAATTCTGCTTATTACCCCGCCAGGAATACGTGTATAATGTGCATTAAAAATGGCAAACTCTCTTTTCTTTTTTTTTTTTTTTCACCCGTACTTCGCCGAGATTGCGCTTAATTCCTGGGCAGCAGTGCCTTAAAACCTTTACGAACCGAGGCCGCCGTTAAGAGTAACATAACACGGTATCATTACGTATTACATTTCGCCGCGAGTCGTGCGGCATCGCCTCGGCAGTTACGTGCCTTTTTTCATCCTTTTTTCGATCGATTTCGTCCGCCGATTTGCCCGTGTTTCCCCACCGTGGGGCTGCGCTGCTCCGGCGCTGCTGAGGTAAGTGGCGCCGATCAGTGTTGCCAACGGAGAACAGTGAGGCGGCCCGCCGAGTAAAAGGAAGAAGAAAACGGCTCGGATAATTATTATTATGATATCACGACCGTCGTGACGCCGCGTGACGCCGCGTGACGCCGGGTGACGCCGGGTGCCAAGGACCTCCGACACGCAATCAGCGCATAATAATCGTGACGTCAAATGAAGAACAACAAGGTTTTCGTGTGCCGAGAGAGAGAGAGAGAGAGAGCGTACGTATTTGCGGCGACACATCAAAGACGCACAGACAAACAGAGTCGGCGCGTGGCAAGGAGGCGGTCGGGTGACGAATGCGATGCGATGAAACGCCCCTCTGCACGTGAGGCCTGCAGTAGTTGTTCGGGGCTGGAAAAGAGCCGGCCGCGCGGTCCGCCGTCATGTCACCCACGATGCGTCCCCTTTCGTCTCTGACGGCCGCCGCGTGTCCCAAGCAGCAGAGTTGCGGCGATGGGAGAAATCGCACGCGGTGATTCCCGCCGGGACCGGCTCACCACCGACTGTCTGCGGGGGAAAATCGAGGTTGCCGATTCGCGCGGAGGGTCATGGGAGCTTTCCACGGCTGTGGCGGGAAGGGTGGTGGGGCGGGCGGGAGGGGAGCGCCGGTGAAGCTTTTGTGCCAACCGGACACCTTTGGGGACATTGCATATAAATAGTAGGAACCGCTTTGACTCTCGGCGCCATTCTCAGCCACTCCAGCCCCCCCCCCCCCCGGCGCCCTCGCGACAATAAATTTGAGGAAAAAAAATGTAAACAAACGTGGGAAGCCGACCGGAGGAAAGCGGGACAGACGGCGACGACATTCGGGACGCCACGCGCCGCCACGCGCCGCCGCTGAGCTCCGTTTGGCGGCGCAAAAAGGATAACAAACAGGCGACAGCCGCATTTGTCTATGCGAGTCCGTTCGTTTAAAAAAGAATCAACAAAAGTTGTACGAATGTAGTTTTTCTTTTGCAGAATTTTTACACACTGCAATGGCAAGACGAGTTCTTATTGCTATGAGGGCACCAGGGCTTTTCACATATCCTTATTCGCCAATAAAACCGAGGAGGGGGAAAAGGCCTCATAATTTCAACTCTAACGAATAGGAAGGAACCTAAGGAAAAGGCACTACCCTTTTCGACTGTGAGACACTAATAAACCCGAAAGAAGGAATGTGTCGGATAGTGACTTGACCCTGCCCTGCCATACCTCGCGAGTGTTTTCTCGTGTTCGTCTGGGCTGGGTGCATCCACTGTTGGAAAAAATTCTCGACATGAGGTACGTTGTGAATCTCCTAGACAGGGTTCTGTGATTTCGGTACTAAACTGTTAAAAATAAAACTGATTGTGGTATTTCACGCACGTTATTTGCGGCTGTCGACTCCCTTTTTTTTTTTTTTGAAAGTGCGCGGGGCGGGTGTACCGAGAAAGAGAAGGTGTACGAGAGCGAGGTGGACAGGTAGTGAGAGGCAAGGCGGAGAGAGAGAGAAGGGGGAGAGAGAGTCTTTCACTTGACTAAATGGGCTCCCAAGTCAAAGGCAGCTTCGGCAGGCCCCTTTCCCAACCATGTGCGAAACTGTGCCCTCAATTCCGTACGCTATGCTATTGCTGGAGTGCTCCGGGGGGATCATGCCGGCGCTGCGCGTGCTGCGCCCGTGCTGCGCCCGTGCTGCGCGCGGGGCACCCTACCCGGGTACCCGACACTCCAACATCGGCTTGCCAAGCATTAAGAACCCGATTCTGCCATTGAAGTGGGCATTCGAGAGCGCGACGGTCCGCCCAAAGTGGAAGTTATTTCCAGTCCCACTGGCCGCTGCGTGTGGGTCCTATAAAGTGAGTTTGGCTCTGTGTGCCATTCCTGACCCCCAGCAGGCCATACTAAAAGGGAAGGGAGGGCGGGGCACTGTAAAGCTGCCGCCCGGCTAGCGCTAGCCGGTGCATCCCGCGGCCCACACACTCGCTGCACCCCCTCTGCGGGAGGTATTTGAGAGACGAGTCGTTTGAAACTGTTTGGCCGGCCGCGGGACGTACAAGAATGCAACTTAAAGCACGCCGGAGTTTTCCAGGTTGTATCGCTCGATGGGGACGTACATAGTATGGCACAGAGAGGGGGGGGGGGGCGGGATTTATATCCGGCAACGATTCATTTTTCGTTTTCAGTAGGTGGAAAGGTTTTAAAAAAGAAATTCAAAGAGGTGCACTAGAAGAGGCTTGCCGTACTCGTTGCCTGATGTCACCGAGCTGCTGCGGCTGGCTGCTTTTGCTGAACTTTTTCATCACCACGCAGTTGATCATCACCATCGTCATCAGCACCATTTCCACCGCTTGTCATATGAGACGGTGAGGCAGATCCGCAGGGACACGCACACATGCGCGCGCACGCACACACACGCACGCACACACACACAACACAAAACTGTACGCACCCGACACGTTTAGTGAATGCGGGCGGGCGGGCGGCGTTAATCCTGATTAGAGTAATCCTCGGCGGCGTGTGTGTCGACGCGTGCCTGACGCCGGCTCGGACTCGGAGGCTGTCGAGGCGGCGGAGCGGCGCGGCGGAGCGACTCGTCGGGGCCGCGGTCAGAACGAGACTGGAGCGGTCCTCGGGGAGTGCGGCTCTCTTAACACACACACTCACTCACACACACACGCGCGTACCCGCGGCGGGCGGGCGGGCGGGCGGGCGCGCGCGGGGGGGGGGGTTACACGGACCGGCCACACACTCACACACGTTGCAGAAAAAGGTATACGGTGACGTCATACTTCTCCACCAATAGCGTGATCCATCCCCACCATCCCCCCCCCCCCGCCACTTGCCCCCCCCCTCCCCCCTCCCCCACCACTGCTCCAACCTCAGCACAGCGAGAGAGGCAAAAGGGGTGGGGGAGAAGGGGAGGATCCCGGGCGAGTGCATGACCACCGCACCACACACACACACACACACACACACACACACAAAGCCGTCGGCGGGCTGTGAGGAACAGGGGCCACCGACAGCAGCGGTTTACTAGTGCCCCCCCCCCCCTTCTTACTGATTTAATCCAGCCTCAGGATTACGGTTATTTCGCGCTCTTCGCGGCTGGGCGGCCCACCCGCCGGCGCCGCCCGCCGCAATCGTCGTGACTTTGCGCGGAAATAGTCGGTTTGGCGTTACAAAGAGTTTGGCGTCCGCCGGCGTGCGTGTCTAGACGCGGCCCCGGCACGGCCCCGGCACGGCACGGCACGGCACGGCACGGCACGGCACGGCAAGGCACCGACACGCGCGTGCTGACGTCGTGTTACGTGACTCACGGCGTTCGCCGTATTTGAAATTCGCGCGCACGCGCGCGCGCGCCTTTGGGTTTTTGGCGCGACAGCCCCGGGGGCAGCCAGAAGCGGCGGCTAGGCGGCGGCGGCGGCTAGGCGGCCCAGGGACCGCGTCCGAGGCACGCCCCCCGCCGCCGCCCCCGCCGCCCGCGCCCCTCCATTCGGACGCATCAGCAATTGCGATCACGCCAGAGGAGCTCCTGGCTCAAAGTAGGACCATGACGATAGCGAGACTATCATCGGAAAACTTTGCGGCTTTGTTTTCGCTGCTCGTTTTCCGAGAGGAGTTTTGCGCGCTTACTGACTCACACGCAGCAACCGAGTGTGGCGCCTAGTGGCTTGCTGTGTGTGTTTTAGAGAGAGAGAGAGAGAGAGAGAGAGAGAGAGAGGGAGAGAGAGAAGGGGGGGGGGGATGTCATCACTCCCTTGCGTTTAAGTCACTCTTAGTCATGCTTATTGTTGTCAGCTATAATCCCCAAGGCTGAGGAAAGTGCCATTTTAAAAAAATACATTTAATATATGTATTTTTTAAAACTAATTTGAGAACGGAATTTGGCGCTGATTTTCCGGTGAGTGCCGTAAGCGCGTTGCGCGCCGCTCCGCCACGTCCACATTCCTGTTGTGCGTCGTCTGTCATCACACCCGTCCACCTGACCTGCGACAACCTGCCCCCCCCCCCCCCCCCCCCCCATCCGTCTCCCCTCTCTCTCATTCTCTCTCTCTCTCTCTCTGTCTCGCACGCACGCACTGCACACACTGCCCTCTATATATACACTCACACTCACGCACACACACACACACAACAACAACAAAAGCGTACATAAAACGGGCGGCAAACTGCAGCAAATTCAAATGAGTGGCCGTGACCATGGGTGGGAGAGAGACCGCCTCGGCGAGCGCCGCCCTGCTTTAAACTTGTGCCGCCCCTCTCGTCCCCTCTCTCTCTCTCTCTCTCTCTCTCTCTCTCTCTCTCTCTCTCTCTCTCTCTCAAAACCCCCAAGGTCGACGGGTTTTTATATTCGCCCCGTTTTTTCTCTCTTCCTTTTATTTTCCCACCCCACTCCGGTTTTGCTTATTACCATTACTGTATCGAACACTGTCCGGTGCCCGTCACAGCGGGCACGCACACGGCCCGCCCGCCTCGTGCAGACAGACTCGAGCCTCTCTAGTGCCCCTCTGCGCCGCCGGGGTAGCAATTGCCGCCATTACCGTATTAGCGGGTATTAATATTTTTATTTTTTTGCTGATTTTATTTTTGTGTGTTTCGCTTCCGGCCGGCCGTAAAGCCGTTTCGAAACTCCCCGAGCGAACCGCACCGCCCCGCACTGCCACTGCACCGCCACACTGCACCGCACCGCGGCGGCGCAGGCGGTGTGACGTAATGGAGGGCGGCGGCGGCCCAGCGAGTGGAGCCTGAGCCCGGAGCCCGCCGCGCCGCCCTTTGGGAAGGGCCCCTCTCTCTCTCTCTCTCTCTCTCTCTCTCTCTCTCTCTCTCTCTCTCTCTCTCTCTCTCTCTCTCTTTTCTTTTTTTGGCGCGGAGAGCAGGGCGTTTGAAAAATGAGCGGGTGGCGACCGCGGCGATGCATCAGCGCGCGCGCCTGCGCCTTGTGTCCTGTCCGCCTCCGCTAGGAGCGCGCCCGGAAGACTGCGGCCACGCCGCGCGGAGGTGTCTGTGTGTCTGTGTGTGCGTGTGCGTGCGTGTGTGCGTGTGTTCGGTTCACCGCCTGCCGCTGCTCCGCTCTCCATCTCGACCGAAACAGGCGTCAATGCGCCTCGCGTCGCTGCTCGTGATGTGACGCGGCGGGTAGCGCACGGCAACGCGCGCGGCCTATTCTGTTCTGTGGGTGTGTCGGCGTAGTGGCCGCGGTGTCTTCACGGTCTGCGGCCCGGCCTTTGAGACTCCACTTTCCTATGCACGGCCCCCACGGCCCGTGCACCCCCCGCGCCGTAGCGTCAGCCGGCCGCGGGCATCCGCAGGGGGTGGGGTCAGCGGTGAGCCGCGTCCGCGGCGGCTATCGCGCATAGCGGTGCGTCTGGCCCCACCGCAGAGCCGTCCCCTCGCTAATCCCCGCATACCAGTGTGGTGTCGGTAGGGTCCATGGGGGCCATGGGGGCCTCGGGAGCCATGGGGGCCATGGGGGACGTATAGGGTTTCCTTAGGGGGTGGGAACGCCGCGGCACGTAGGCAACCCGCGCACCCGTGTGTCCGCGTGCTGCCTACCCTCCAGGCGCCTACTGCTAATTGTGATGTCACGTGAGGCTGCATAGCGATAAATTGAGGGAGGGGGGAAAGAACCCATGCGAGTGGTGCCCCCCCCCCCGCCCCCCAAAAAGCACATCTACTTTTGTGTTTTTTTTTTGTCAAAGTGACAGCTGCGAATCTCCGCCCCCCCCCAGCGGCCCGGTGAACACCCACCCTGTGTGCTACCTGTGGGGATTCATGCCACCGACGACCATAAACCGGACCTTCCTCGAAAACCAATGACGCCCTAACGTGACGTCACGCCGTGCCCCAGGGCCCCCTAGCCCTGCCAGCCCTGCATGCCCGTTGGCCCCGCCGCCGCCCCGATCGGGACCATGGAACATGGAGCACGGGACAAAAATGGGGGCAACGCAGCTGATGCAACATTTCTGGAAAGTTTTGATGGGCTCTGACGCTGGCTGGGGTCCGGGAGGGTCCGGGAGGGATGTCCCGACCGTCCCCGACGCCGGCCGCAAGAATGGCAGCGCCGCCGCCGCCGCGCCGCCGCTGCGTCAGCGGCGTCCTTCCGGAGCGGCGTGTACGTGGCCGGCGGCGGCGGCGCGGGTAACCCTTAACACGCTATGCCGAGGGGGCGTGGCGGGAAAGTTAATTCTGTGCCGTGACGTCACCGACTTACCTTCACTCACTCGCACTGAGTGACGAGCGGCGGCGGCGGGGCATGGCGCGGGTGTGTGCGCGGCGCGTACCCGGCACTCGCCGCCATCGGGGGCCTTACGGGGGAGGGGGCCCGGCGGGGGGCCGGCGGGGGGCCGGCTGCCAAGGGCGTGACCGCCGAGCCGCGCAAAGGGGCTCGGGCCCGGACGGGTAGGAGAAATTTGTGAGCACGGAGACGACGAGGCGCTGCCCGGAAGAGCCAGTGCATCGGGATGGATTCGGAGAGGGCGGCGAGGGTGGGGATGGGGAGCGGCCGCGGGCAAGGCGCGCACCGGACTGGGGGTCCCGGGCCCCGCGCCGCCGGGCGGAGCGCTTGGCTGTGGCAGGGCGCGGGGCCGGGCGGGGCCGGGCAGGGAGCCCAGCGGCTCAGCGGACAGAGTCCAGCGGGGTCCGCGTCGGCCTTAAGTGGTGGGGGACACGAATGCCATCCGGTTTGGACTGACCAGCCCGTTTCCTGTCATTTCCTAACTGGAAGGGACTGTGTAGGGCCACCGTGTGAGGACGCGCGGGGGCCGCGGGGGCCGCGGGCCGGGCAGCCCCGGGGAGAAGGGGAGCGGGAATACGACGCGAACGGGTGATACGGCGAAGGTCAAGGTGAGAGTGCTGGGGAGGGGAGGGGAGGGGAGGGGTGCCGGCGGCTCCTCGCCGACCTGCGTGGAAAGCCTAGTGCGGCCCCAAACCTCGCCGCCCAGCCGGGAGCCGGGCCCCGCCACGGCCGTCCCCCCGCGGGCCGGCCACGAAATGCGCCAAAAGTCCCTCCCTAGGTGCCGCGGCCGCGCTGCCGCGGTGCCGCCCTCCGTCCCGTGTATCACCTCCCACTCTGGGCGAGGCGGGAACAAGAATAGCGTCTTATGGCCTCTGATTCCCCGGCCGTCACGGGGCCCTGAGTGGTGCGGTGGTCTCGGCCGGGCCGGCGGCAGGGACGCCCCCCCCCCCCTCCCCTCCCCTCTCCGCTCCCCCCCTCCTCTATCCTCCTCGCGTGCTAACCGCTTGTCATCCGATTTTGTATCCGTTTCAATTCACCCGCCCGCACAGCGGGCCGGCGTGGCCGGCGTGCCCGGCCGGGGGCCCGTCGTGTGTGCAGCCGATGCGGGCCGCGAGCAGCTCGGGTGGTGCGGGAGGGCACGTCGGGAGCGGCGCGGGGGGAGTGCAACTTTCTGACAACCTTGTGTGGGCCGTGCGTTCTGCGCGGTCCTGCCCACGAGGAGGTGCGGACAGTCCCCACCCAGTGGGGGCTCGCTGACCCCCCCCCCCTCCCTGCCCCCGCGCTCTGTGTACATCCGACTTGACCAGCGCAGTCCGCGCGCCGCGGATCCAACCGCCTCCAACCGCCCCGAAGCGGCTCTCAAGGTATACTGTCCGCCGTCGTGCACCAAACTTGTCCCTAAATTGTTATTAATAATAACAGCAACGCGGCCGTGCGGCTCGATGTGTTTGACCCAGTGGCGTAGCTGCGGGCGGGAGGTCATACGGTCATGCCCCCCCGGGGCCCGACCTTCTGCCTCGGAGGTAGGCAACCGTCCGCCGGGGGAGGCAGGCAACCATCCGCCGGGGGAGGTAGGCAGCCTTCCGCACGGGGGAGGTAGGCAACCGTGCGCCACGCGCTCCCGCGTGCAGCCGCCTGCAGGTCTGGCGGCGAGCTGGTCTCGACAGCTGCCGCACCGCGTACCCACTGAACTCCATGATACGTCGCCTCGTGCGTCCCGTCGCGGGCTGAGACGAGAGAAGACCTTCGGGAGGTCGACGGCGAAGGTGTGTGCTGCTGGGCCGGGTACTTTTCCACCACAAACTAGTCCCTTCGGGCCCCGGCGGGTCCCGGCGGGTCCCGGAGTCTGGGATCGCCAGCTTATCCACGAGGCTTTTAGCAGCGACATGACCGATTGAATCGAGTCGGGTAGGGGGCGGGCCGGGGGCAGCGCAGGTAGGAAAGGGACGTGGTTTCGGGAGGCCGATTGTGATCCCGTTGACACGGAGGCGATACGGCGAGGTGAAACCGGCGCGGTGCGGCGAGCAATAAGGGAGACAAGGAACCGGTATTCGAACCCCGGAGGGGGGGGGGGGGGCTGGACCACAGGCCCGCGGGGCCCCGCCGGGGGCACTCCGAAGTCTAGGCCGCCGCGGAGCCGACGCCGACCCGCGGGCCGACCTCCGACCGGCCGACCGACGCCTCCCTGGCCTACCTCAAAGAGCCGCCGTGGAAATCCTGGGGGTCTCCCTGCGGCTGGGCCGCCGCTGGGCTGCTGCTGCCGCTGCTGCCGCTGCGGCGGCAGCGGCGGCGGCGGGGAGGGCGCACGCGACAAGCAGGAGAATACGGCAGTGCCCACTGAGCCGGCCCCAGAGGGGTGCTATCTCCCGGGCGATAAGCGGGGCGCGGAGGTTATGGGTCAGGGCCCGTGGGGGAAAGATGAAAAGTGAAGAAAAAAACGTTGCAGTAAAATGGCCCGGCAGGTAGATCGAAATAGAATGACGTTTGAGCAGGACATCAATGCAGTTCTCTCCGTGCAGATTGTAACCGGGCGCGGCAGCGGACGCGTATAACTCGGGGGAGAATAAAAATAAAGTACGAAAACGTTGCGCAGAAAAAAAACGAGGTGCGCGCGCGCGCGGCAAGAGTGGAGGTTTGTCGCGGTGGCAGCCGGGCGGGGGTCTTTGACCGCGCCGCTCTCCGCCCCCCCTCCCCCCTCTGATCGCGAGGGAGGGGCTGTCAGCCTCAGCAGCGTGCTGAGCAGCTTGCTGAGCAGGCTGCGCCCGGCTGCTGAGCCCCTGCTCCCGCTGCAACGCACCCCCCCCCCCCCCCCCGCGGCGCCCCAAGGTTAGGCCGGCCGCTGCATCCACACAGATCAATACGGCGGGGCGTGGGCGCGGGTCCCGCCGTGACAGAAGTCATGCATCACCCGCGGCTGCTTATGCTGATGGACCCGCCGGAGAGGCGCAGAGAAGCACAGCAGCGGCCGAACGAAATCACAAAAAAAAAAAATGTGCGAGGTGAAATGTCGTCGTGTTGTCGCTGGGGAGGGGTGCCCGTCCCGTTTCGGCGGCTGACGACGCCGGCGGCCAGCAGAATAACCAGAAGGTGCGACGCGGCGTCGCGGCCCCCGGGCGGACGGCGTCCCCCCGGCCTCCCCGCCGTCTGTGTACCCTTGGCGTCCGAGCCAATATGTCCGCAGACGGCGGCGTCCTCCCGCGTGCCGTCGTGCGACATCCGCGAGATGCGGCGCGGCGGCGCGGCTACACTGGCAAGTCAGGCGAGGGCGAGGGATGGGCGGGGGCCGGGGGCTGCTGCTGGGGGTGCAGGGCGTGCAGGTGCAGAGGCCCGGCCTGTGGGCCTGGCGGGCGCACGGGGCGCACGGGCCGCCGCCGGCTACGCCGATGCCCACACACGCCTCGCCGTCCGCGCCGCCCGCCCAGCCCGCGCAGCCAGCCTCCGTTTGTGCCCCTGATTGGGGTCCGCGGGGTCCGCGGCGCTGGGCGAGCCTGGCAAGTCGCGCGGCCGCCGTGGTCTCACGTCGGGGCCCCACGCCGCCCCTCCAAGTCCAGCCGGCTCCCCGCCCGCCCGCCCGCCTGCCTGCCCGCCTGCCCGCCTGCCCGCCTGCCCGCCTGCCTGCCTGCCTGCCTGCCTCGCAGCATACGCAAATAATTCTAATTCTTTGGTCGGTCTTTCCTGATCAACCCGGATACGATCCGCACCGTATAATTGCCTCTGCTAGACAGACAGGCTGTGTAGGAGGAGGAGGAGGAGCAGGAGGAGGAGGAGGAGACGGAGGAGGAGGAGGAGGAGGAGGAGGAGGAGGAGGAGGAGGAGGAGGAGGAGGAGGAGAATGAGGATGGATGAGGATAAAGAGGGGGTCGACGAACGGCCTTGCCGATCCCCCCGTTCGGGTTCCACTCCGATCTTAATCGAGACTTGCACCTGTTCGGCTTGTGAGTGAGCGAGCGGGTGCGTGTATGTGGGTGAGAGAGTGCGAAAGAGAGTGTGTATGAGAGAGAGAGAAATAGAGTGAGAGAGGGGGAGGGGGTCGAAAGAGTGAGTAGGAGAGAGAGAGAGACATGCGAGCACATCGCGGCTAATATTAGCTCCGAATGGCACCGCATGGCCAGCATGTGGCCCCCGCACCCCCCGCGGGCCCGCGGTTATCCTGCCCAGGCCGCCAGCAGCGCCGCTACCGCTTCGCCGGACACCCTGCCCTGCGGTGCCCTGCGGTGCCCTGCGGGCCAGCAGCCGCAGGCGGGGCAGTGGCCAAGGACCTCTCCGGGCGTCTCCAACATTTCATCTGCCACCTATGTACATCTCCGCTGACTGACCAAGATGTTCTTTTCGTCGACTTTTTTTTCGGGTGTTGGATTTGCCGGTGCGGACGGCAGCGGCGGCGCGGTGAGCGTCGGCCAGCGCCGCCGTGCCGTGCCGCCGTGCCGCCGTGCCGCAGTGTACCGCCGCGGCTTGTCTCTATTTACTCGCGGCCGTTTGGCGGCGGCTGCCTCGGCGGCTGCGCGGCCGGCGGAAGCGCGGTTCATTAGTCGTCTACTAGGACGCACAGCAAAACTACGCAAAGTTTGTTGGCTCCGTCTGGGGGTCTGCTGCGCCCGGCGGGGGGGGGGGGGGGGGGGGCAATGGGAGCAGGAGAGGCGGCGGCGGAGGCTCGCGGTGACGCGTGTACCGGAAATTGGCAGGCGTCGCGGCGGCGACGTGGAATAAGGACCCACCAAAGCACTCGGCCGCACGGCCGTGCCCCCGCGGGCCGCCACGGGCCGCCACGGGCCCCCACACCCACACGACGTCCCGTCTACCTGGCGGAACGGTGCGCAAAATGGTGCCAGCCCGCCGCCGCTCTTTGCTGCGGCAAATTGTGCCAAGGCATGCAGGGGGGCCAAGCACGTCGCCGCCGCCGCCGCCGACGGGATGGGCGTGGCGGCGGCGCGACGCGTCGCGTACCTGCCGCTCCTGGGTAGTGGTGTAATGTTGCATTTTACACGATTGCACGCAGACGACGCGGAGCAGGGCGCGCAGGCCCCACAAGGTTGCCGCGGTGACGTGTTGTGTGCTCATAATGCCGCCGGCGCACGTGTGTGTGTGTGTGTGTGTGTGTGTGTGTGTGTGTGTGTACGCTGGCAACTTAGTCGGCCTGGCCGGCGGCGGCGGGGTGCGTCGTGTGGACGGATGGCTTCGCTGGCAGAGGGCTCGCCGTGCGGCTTCCCGGGAAGAGGTGACTCGGCGCCCCTCGGCGGCCCCCGCGGCCCTGCGGCCCCCCGCCGCCTCCGCAGGTCGCGCACCGCCTCGCCCGCCGGCTTCCACGCGTACAAAATAATCCGGGGCTGTTGGCTGTCAGCACCGCGCCTTTGAGGCGGGCGGCGGGCCGGGCCAGGAATGCTCTCCTCCCGGTGCCGGGCCGGGGGACTGGCCGCCTAGGTGCAGTCGCGTGGCGCCATTTCTGCGTGGGTGTGACTGGCCGAGGAGGAAGTCGCAGGTGAAGGGGGCGGGGAGATAAAGTGGAAACGGAAAGAGTCGGCACAGCCGCGATAAGCGGGGAGATAAGCGGGCGAGGCGGTGATAATGAAGGTGAAGGAGAAAGCCCGGCGCGCCCTCGTCCTGCCGTGCCGTGCCGTGCCCTCCGCCCCCGGTGGTCTCCGGCGGTCCCCGGCGGTCCTCGGCGCTGGCCGCCGGCTCCGAGCCCCTGGCGCCCCCACCCCGCCCGCGTCTGCTCCGGTGGACGGTGTCTGGCGGCCGTCAGCATCCTCCGCCTGCAGGCGCTGCAGGCCCCGTCCGCGGCAGCAACGCCCCCTGGCCGACGAAGTGCTCGCGGCGCGGCTGTCAAGCCACGCAACTCGGCAGAGGCGGCCGCGGCTCGACGGTGCTCGGCGGCCGCCGCCGCCACCGCCGCCGCTGCACCGCGCCGTCCCGCCGGCCGCGACTGCCGCTGCCGCCGCTGCCACAGCAGCGCGCACGGCCCGCGGCCGCAGATACGCGGCTCTGGCGCGCGGGGCGAACTCATCATGGCGTCGCGACGCTCCAGAGAGCGACGCTGCCGGATGCTGTCCAATTGGTGCGCTGGGCCCCGCGGGTCGGCGCGGGTCCCCGCGGGCTGCCGTGGGCCCTGTGGGTGCCCGGCCCCGCGCGGCGGCACGGCGGCCTGCCAGGCACTAGGCGGCACAGGCGGGCGGGCGCTCGGCGGCGTGGCCGCTGCGGCCGGGCTGTGGCCGGGCTGTGTCGGTGCTCCGCGCTCGGCGGCCACGCGGTCCCTGGAGGGACGGCGTGACGTCACACGCCAGCTCGCCTTGCAGCCCGAAGATTCCATTTCAGCTGAGCCCTATTTTTAGGCCCGGCCCGACGCCGCCGCCGCTCTATAGGCTATGCCAGGCTATGCCAGGCTATGCGCAGCTATGCGCGGTGCGAAGCCGAATCCCTCGCCCTTGCGGCGGGGTGTCGGGTTCGGGGGGGCAGTCCGTACGCGTGGGCAGACGGAGTGCATCAGCCCCGCCGCGCCGCCCCCACCGCCCTGCCGCCCCCGCCGCCCCCGCCGCCCCCGCCGCCACGCGCACGCACGCCCGGACCGGCGCCTGTGTCTTCCTTTCGATTTCATGGCCAATGATACGGCCGACGCGGCACACTACACAGCGGGGGCTGTGACATCGGTCAGATGTAGGTCATGTTGACGGCGCGGTGCGCGGTGCGGCGGGGAGCGGCGGGCGGGGCGCTGGTTGCGGTGCGACAGTGCACCATACTGGCCAACAGCCGCGTTATGACACAAGGTTGGCAGCGCCGGCGAGTGCAGCGCAGCACCGCACAGCAGCGCCGCGGCTGAGCCGCATTTTGTCCTCAGCGCGGCCCGCGGCCCATATTCGGCTTTCACCGTCGTTTTCCCTCATCGGCTTACATTTCTTTTGCGGGCCGCGCCGCCGGCCAGCTGCCTGAGGCGTGGCCGTTGGTGGCTGTTCGGTACAACCCGTTGCCGAGCGGGACTAGTTTGGTAAACATTTTGCACGGGTAGCCTTGTTGGCCGCTCAACGATTGCACGGAAAGCCGAGCCCGGTTTACGAGCTCATCTTGCCGATTACAGCACGAGCCGAGACGAGGCTGCCGTGTGTATAGTCGAAAACGACCACGTTTGACCCTGAGCGGCCGGCGGTCGGTGGCTTGGTGCTGGTCGCGGAGGCCGCGCAGGCCGCGGGGGCCGCCGAGGGCCCCCGGGGGGCCCCCGTGCCGGTGACGCCTCCGGTGACAGATGTGGCGGGGACAACTGCAGGACGGGCGCGGGCCCCGGCGCGCCCCCGGGGGCCCCCCGCGGGGTCGGCGGGGCGTGGCGTGGCGGGGCTCTGGACGTACCTAGGAGCACGGGCGTCGTCGGGGCCTGGGGCGATGGGGCCTGGGGCCAGGCATAGCGCCCTTGTAGATATTCCACAGACGCGGAGGCGGAGGCCGCGGCGCGCGATCGGGGGGCAAGCCTGCGCGGAGGCTCCGGAGCAAGCCCTTGTCACGCGCACGCACACGCGCACGCACACGCGCACGCACGCACGCACTCGCACACACAGACACACACAGGGCTGGGCTCGGCTGGGCTTGGCGTCGCGTGGCGTGGCAGGGAGCGTCAGGCTTGCTCGACGGTCGTCACAGCACTGACTGAGTGTGTCTCTTCCCCTCCCCGGCCCCCGGCCCCCGGCCCCCGGCCCCCCGGTCCCCCCGGTCCCCCCGGTGGCGGTGCAGGCCGAGCTGGCAGCCCGCCTGCGCTGTGTGCCTGCGATCTGCACAACGACCGCACGAGAGCTTCCAGCCAGGGCTCGGCGTTTTTGAAAAGCGGAGAAAAATTGTGGAGATGGATTGGGAAGGGTTGCGGCGATTCGTGCTTTCCGAATGTATTCAGAAGTGCTGTAAAAACGTGTTCTACGTGGAACGAAATGAAATGTAGCGCAAGGCGCTCGGGGGATAACATATTCTAGCAGTAAGCGTTGCGTCACCACGTACTCGGAAGTGGCGCTCTCCATCTTGGCGTCCAAAATAATACAATGATCCTCACGGGAGCTGTTTTTGAGCGTGTACCCCCTGTCTGGCGCCGGCGCCAATGGCAGCGGCGTCGGGAGGGTGCGGCGGGGGCGGGGGCCGTCTGGCTCAGGTACGCGGCGGCGGCGGGGCCGGCGGGGGCCGGCGGGGGGGCCCGGCGGGGGGCCCGGCAGGCCGGGGGCGCGCGCTCCGTCTGTCTGGACCCGCCGGCAGCGCGAGCACTACTTGTTGGACCAAGGTCACGCGGTGTCGCGGAGGCATTTGTTGACAGGTTATGCGATGACGGTGCAAGACCCGGAGAAAAGGGAAAGAAAGCGACACAAAGAGAAAAAAAATAAAATAAAGGAGGCCCGAAGCAGAAGTAAAAATCCTGGCGTGCCAGTCGCATGACATCAGCGTTTGGGAAGCTCCCGAAAGGGGGGGGGGGGAATAAAGAGAGCGTAGAAGACATCGAGCGTAGTGTTTCTTGGAGTGTACCAGTGACCCGCAATAACTATGCGCTATGGGCGCTGACGACCCTCCCAGCAGGTGTTGCAGTTGACACACCTGTTTCACCGGCCCGGCCCGGCCCGCGGCTAGTGTAAGACGAGCCATAGCCTACATCCCCGCCCTCTAGCCTTTCTTTTGCCTGCTGTCACGACCGGGGTTGATTTAAATGCAAATTAATGTGGACGCGACCCGAAGCATCTCTCTGTCGTACAAGCGGGGCGGGGATGTTGCGTCTGCGTCGCACGAATACGATGCCGCCCCTCCCCCTCTTTTCCTTGCCCCCCCCCCCCCCCGGGAAAACCCCTCTACTTTGAGGCCAAGGACCTCGCATTAAATCGTATTCTGCGCGTAAGGGAAGTCCAGTACGTACAGAGCTGCGCAAGAGCGCGAAACTAGCGGTTGTATGAACCACGGTTTATTGACTTAAAACCGCTTCCCATCGCGGCCTCGTTTTCTAATGAATGTCCACTGCACGGGTACGCCTGCGGGGCCCACGACTGACCTGACCTTAACGCCTCTTCTAACTTTCTCACTCGCATCCCTGTCTCTCTCTCTCTCTCTCTCTCTCTCTCTCTCTCTGCCTCCCGTATTTTACCTTGCTCCCTCCCCCCTCTCCCCCGGACCTCACGCACGCAGCTTATCTCTCCCCAAGGAACTCATATTTTCATCCACTCGCGCCGCGCCATGCAGTGAGCGGCGGCGGTTCTGGATAAAGTCCAAGCGCCTGAAATTGGCCTGAAAGGCTTTCTCCCGGCGGCGGAGGCCTCGGCGGAGGCCGGCTAAGCCCGCGGACCGGGCCGTTTTGTCACGCCGGCAGCCTTGTTATATTTTAAGTGATTGGCACGAAGCCGCTTGTGTGCCCAGTTCTCCCCGTTCATAGCTCCTCGACAAGCCGCAACGCCACGACCAACCTGCATGTCAGAGCCGCGATACGTTCTGTTTCGTTTTCGAAGAGGCGAGAGGAGAGGGTTTTCTTTCTGCGGCGTATAGCTCGCCCCCCGCGGCCCCCCGCGGCCCCCCGCGGCCCCCCGCGACCCCCCGCGACCCCCCGCGACCCCCCGCGGCCGCATGACGGGTTTACTCGCGGCCCGCCAAACCTCTGACGCACGACGCCCGCCACTATACTTAGACAAGCTACCCCTTAAGCAGCGCTAGCGCTCCCGGCACCACTCCCCTCACGTCAGACCGCCGGCGGGAACCTTTTCGGAAACATTCTCTTTTGATGTCCCTTTTTAAAATAAAGGCATATTTATTGAAGATAACTTGAACTTGAATATGAACAGCAAATAAGTTGCACGCATGATTTCGGGCTTCTTTCAAAAGTCTTAATCGTCATTGAAACGTCGTGGTGCCGGTGAAGAGAGGCCGTCGACGTGGTGAGAGGTAACCGCTCGGCCGCCCACAGCCTCACCAAGATATCTCAAGATGTCTGGGTGGGGGGGGGGCTTATCCGCGCCGTACGTAGCGGACTTGATTGCCGTGCGTGATCGGTGGGCGTGTGTTTGTGTGTGTGCGTGTGGATATTTTTTAGGCGGACGCGGTGGGACGGGTCGAGCAGACACACACACACACACACACACATCCACACATGCGGCGCCAGGCTGTCTAGCTGTCATCGCGAGGCACTTTGGCTAGATGTCGGCCCCTTGCCGCCGCGCCCCGCCCCGCCACGCCGCACCACGACGAGCGTCGCGCTGTCTGCGAACGATACGGCGTGTGGCGTGGCGTGGCGTGGCGTGGCGTGGCGTGGCGTGGCGGGGCGCTGCGGGGACGGCTGCGTTCCCACGCACCACTTTGGCCCCCATCCGCGGGCCGCCGCGGCGCACGCACTGCTCCCTCACTGAAATGGTCACGGCGGACTGTATAATGTACGAAAACACTGTGTTTTGTGTCCGGATCGGTGCGGACCTTTTTCGGGGGTCGTTGCAGCAGCATGTATTGAGAAATTGCCACCCCGTAAAGACGAAATTGATGGCGGGTCCCTCGCGGTCGGGGGTCCCGTGTACCGCCGGCCTGCCGGTGGACGCCCCAATCACACCTGGCCGGTGTTGGTTATCGCTGCTGCTGTCCTGCAACACCCCGCTCAGCACCGCTCAGCACCGCTCAGCACCGCTCAGCACCGCTCAGCACCGCTCAGCACCGCTCAGCACCGCTCAGCACCGCTCAGCACCGCTCAGCACCGCTCAGCACCGCTCAGCAACGCGCGGCCTGTCCTGCTCCGTGCGCCCCCACCGGGACGGGATGGAAATAGAAGAGCGGCGGCGTACGACGATCGAGAGTGGAACCCCCCCAAAAGATTTATGGGCGGGTTGAGACGCGGTTTATATACGAAAAAGAACGGGAAAAGAGGGTATCTCCGCGCCTCTCATCGCTTCCATTCGCCGCTGCCGCCGCCGGCTCCCATTTCAGATTTCACCCGCACTACACTCAAGAGACCCGGCGGAAATTAGTTTTCGTGAAAAACAAGATAAAAAATAAAAAAAAAAAAAAATTATACATGACAACTTGGCACAGCAAATGTTTGGTTAAGGCGCGCGCGCACCGCCGACTATTTGCGAACACTTTTCACTCCGAGTGGAAAGCTGCGGTGTGAAACAGGACTGGTGCGCATCGAACACCCCGGCCGCGGGGCGAGCCGGAGGAGCTGAGCGGCTGCGAGCGGAGCAGACACACCCTCGCGGATGTTATCAGCTGTCACGCGGGCCCGGCGTGCGCCGCTCTGTGCCGCTCTGCGCCGCCCGCCGCCATCTAGGTGGTATTATCGGAGCACCTTGTCGTGCTTTACGAGGGCAAGCCGCGCCGCGGAGCCGCGGCGGAGCTGTCGAGATGAGCGAGCAAACTGTCGCAACAACGCGAATAATAACTTTTGCGGCGTCGCCCGCGCGGCTCCCACGGCAGTCCATACATATCCGCCCGCTAACGAGAGCGTGTTTTGGCCCGTGACGTGGCACTAGCTGGGACATTTTGTTTTTCCAATGGAAAATAAGCCGAGTGTGGCATCTTATTTACTCAGCGGTCCTAGCCGCGTGGACCACTTTTGACAGGCCAGGTTTGGCAATGTGGAAATCACTTGCCAGACGGATCCCCTCTAGGTGGATTAATGAGATAGCGACATGGCGATGGCGGCGCTGATTGCGGTCATCGCAGACAGCAGCCACGTGACGGCTCGGACGAGGCGGCGAGTCGCCGGCCGGCTGATTATGAGGATCAATTGTTTGATTTGACACTCTCGAGTGACATCATTCGCCACCGGGCCCTTATGCAGTCCGTCTCTAGATAACTCCGACAAAAACAAATAAATGTCCTAATTTTTCTGTCATCGTCAGTAACAAATTATCGCCAAGAATGCCACAAGGAACTCGAAGGTAGACATTACGGAAGCGTCACAATAATATGCGTGCGATATTACGAGGAACTGAGGTAATTTCA
The DNA here is from genome assembly GCA_026979955.1 of Megalurothrips usitatus. Classification (NCBI taxonomy): domain Eukaryota; kingdom Metazoa; phylum Arthropoda; class Insecta; order Thysanoptera; family Thripidae; genus Megalurothrips; species Megalurothrips usitatus. The sequence goes on from CM049593.1 coordinate 15,726,036, forward strand.
TTGCCGTGAAACTCGAACAAGAAACTCACCATTCAAGGCAAGATGGTTGACGAAGTTTCCCTCGATAGACGGATTCTAATAGTGGAATGAACGAGTTGAAGGCCCTGCGCTGCAGGTATGTCCGCTGGTCAGAATGTCGATGGGTTCAGTGGGTTACACATTGGACTTGATACCCTCTTCGTAGCGAGAAAAACACTGCCCGGAGACATTGTGAGAGAACGGCTCACTTCAAAACACGGTGCCGACGAGTTTAGTTCTCATTTAGCTTTGCGACGTTACGTGCAGAAAAAAAAATGGTCTCGAACGCCGATTCGGAAGCCGCCGCGCCGCAAGTTTGGATACGTAAACGTGCTGCTGCACCGCGGACGCCACAGGATGCTTCCGCCGGGGTCTGTGTTTCCCGCGCAAAAGAGCGAGCGACTGGCAGGAGTGCGCCGCCCGCCGCGCCTGGCTTCGGCGGCACGGCGCTGCCAACTGATGAAAAAGAAAGAAGAGAATAATCTCCCGCGGCCTCTCTCGTGAGCAACGCGTTCCCAAGCCAATGCGGTGTGTTTTTCCATTTTCTTTCTCTCCGGAGAGAACCGAAGGCACGCTCAGTTATCGTGAAGCCAAGCAGCCATAGGGGACCCTACTCTATATAGTGCGCTGTAAAAACTGCCTGAAATCGTTTCCAGCAGTGAGGGCGTTCCGAATGGCCTACCAAGGCGTTAGGAACGCTCTTTGTCGCGTGTCCGGCAAAGGCGTTGGCTAAAGGAATGACCGCCGGTGCGGCGCGGCCTCCCTTCCAAACGCTCATTACGCAACGTCTTCTCGGGCTTTCAATGGACGACGAGCGTCTTGGCTCGTGTCTTTTGTCAGCCCGCCTGCCAGGATCTCTGTTTTAAGCTTCTGACGCAATTGAAGGGAATTCCCGTCGTGCAGCACAGAGGATGTCTGCCACTGATTGCAGCCCGCCTACCGCTTCGCGTCTCATCAAAAAAGAACTGATCTCTACAGTAGACGAAGTTAAAAAAAATGTCCTTGTCTAGGCACGCGGTTTTCATTTTGGTTCGCCCAAGCAGATGTCTTGCTGGTTACCAGCGTTGTGGCCGCACGTCCGCCGGTTCTCTGACCGTCTGTCTGAGATTGTCTGCCTGCCCGTCTAAAGCCCCTCCATCCTAGCATTCGCGAGTGGTCCCTTATCTTCACAACATACCTCCTGCCAACAATTTACCATTTTTCTTTTTTTTTGTCGTGCCGATTCTAAAGAGCCACACAGCATGTACCTCCCGCCTCGTTTTCTGCAATGGAACTTCCCACATGGGAGCCTGCCCATGCCCATATACCCAGCGGACGGCAAGGACAATGCTCGCACGCGTGCTGCAGTGTTATGCATGCACACGCGTTCTCTCCTTCCTCTTGCCCCCTTCTTGTCTCTTTTCCTCCTGAAATCCTCCCGGAAATGCGCCTCTCTCGCTGCTCCCCGCCTGGTGGTCGCATCGGGTCCGAAACCGCACTCGCGTCGCGCACTCCGCGGGACGGGGCGGCCGCCATCCGGAAGCGCCAAATGAAATACGGCCCGTGCGGCAGCCTTCCCGACACCGCCTATCGAGGATCGTGAATTGTACTCGCGGACAATGAAGGCGAAAAAGACAACCGCGCATCGAACGCCTCTAATCCGCGAGTCCACAAACCTTTTAAAATACACGAACGTTTCATTTCACGCGCCGAGCGTACCTTGAACCTTCCGAATTTAGAAAACTCTGGCCGCTGGTGCCATCTGGCGCGAGGCGCTCGGCAACACCCATCAGCCCGTCTGCCTGGAGGAATGCGCCCGCTGGGCGGCTCGGCAGCGGCGGCTCTCGGTAAACGTGTGGAGCGGTTTTTCACTTCATAAAATGTTGCCGCCGCCTAGGCACCGAGCGTGCCGCGTAAACACACTGCACTTATTCCGTCCAACCCGAACAAACCCGGCGCCGGCGGGATTCTAATTTGGAGCTGCACATGGCAGCCAACAGAAACGCGCCAGCGGGAAAAATGAAACAATTCTTATAAGATGTGATTTTTAAGAACGGAAGGATTTAAATGTTTTCTGTCCCCTGCAGGAGAGGGTAGCCTTGTGGTTTTGCAGCGGCCTCCCCGTTTGTGTCCGTGACGCTTCTGCTGGCGTCGTATCGGAAGTGCCGCGCGGCGGCAGCGCGGCCCACAGTGCCTCCCCCCCCCCCCCCCCCCCCCCGCAGCCGTCGCGGCGCGAACGCGGCCAATGTGGAGCGGCCGCCCGATAAGTTACGTTTTCATTCCGGGCCCCCGGTCTGGCGGCGCCCGGCGGCGTTCGTTCGGGGAGCGCCGCTGCAGCTCCGCGGCGTCGCCCGCGTTTTTGACGCATTGCGCAGCGACCTGCCCCAACATGCACCGCGGCCGCGGCCCCCCTGCTGCGCTGCGGTGCGGTCTGCGGCGCGCAGAACTCTGGCGGCTGCGGTGCTGATGGCCTCATAGGACCCGGACGCGGTCGTGTGCGGCGGCCTGAGTGCGAGAGAGAGAGAGAGAGAGAGAGAGAGAGAGAGAGAGAGAGAGAGAGAGAGAGATGCGGGGCGCCGCCGCATCTGACTGCGGCAGTGCAAGAAGGACGCCCGACCGGAGGAGAGGCCCCATCTCTCTCGCACTGCCGTAGCCAAATAGGGCGTTGAGCGTGTCTCTCGCTCGCACTCGGCCGGACCACCACCACCACTGCCCGGCCACGCTGCAGCCGCTCCGAAGGGCGCGCGGCACGTCAGTGGCCGGCGGCCGGAAATGCCGCCGCGGCGCGCGCGGTATTCAATGAGGGACTCGTATGAAAATTACATCGGTCGTAAGTCTCGGCGGCATCGGCCATTATCGGCTCGCCCGAACGAGGCACTAATGGTGCGCCGGCGGCGCTGCTACCTCCTCCCCGCGGCACCCGCAGAGGATGCTCTGACGCAGCGCTGACACGGGACTGGCCTACGCGATGCGATAGCTATTCGATCTCGTATTTCACAGGTTTGAAAAGTGGATTTTGATTTTTTCCCGCGCGCCGCTCTGGCATACCACGCCGCCCAATCACAGTAGACGACGCGGCAGGCGCGCCGCCGCCCTGCCGCCGTGCCGCCGCCCAGATGCGTGGTTCTCGTGGGGTGAAAGGGAAACCGCCGTGTTAAAACCTCCGCGGGTAATTTGAGGCGATCCCGCCGAACCGGCGTGGCGCGGCGCGGCGTGGCGCGGCGTGGCGGGCTGTCCCGGCGTGTGAGTCATCCATCCACCGCTCTCTATAATAACCCCCCGCCCCGCTGCTGCCCGCTGCACATGAAAGATGAGGAAATCGTCTGATGGAATACTGTGACTTAGTACGAACAATTATAGTGAGTCGGGAATGCCTCTTTTTCGTCATCTTTTTCTTTATTTTTTTGGGGGGTCTTTTCTGGTTAAACGGCCAGGTAAATGATCTGTTAAGCTTCGTGTGTGTGTGTGTGTGTGTTCGTGTGTGTCTTTTAGGTGAAAGAATGGGGGGGGGAGTTAAATTTAAAACACGCTCAGTGTGGTCGTCCACACACCAGAGAAGCCTCTTTGCTGCCCTTGTCAATCAGCGCGGCTGTCCATGATAGAGAGAGACGCGCTGCTGGCCATTCCCCCCTCTCTCTCTCTCTCTCTCTCTCTCTCTCTCTCTCTCTCTCTCTCTCTCTCTCTCTCTCTGGTCGAAAACCGCCGCCGCGCGCTCGGGTACGTACGCGCCCGGCGTGAGTCGTGGCGGCGCGTGGCGGGGGGCGTGGGGTCGGGTGGATGTGGTGGTCCGAGAGGTGGCGTGTTGCCCGCGCCGCGCTCTCATTGGTCCAGAAATGTGGGCCAGGGCGCTTGTCGGGGGTGGGGGAGGGAAGACCCCCGGAGCTGGAGCCGAGGTACGTGCGGCGTGTGTGTTACTGCAACAGGTGGAGTTTGGCAGTGGCACCGAGGCTGCAGGGCCGCGTTACCTCGTCACCCTCCGTCAGCTCAGCTCGGTGCTGTGGCTGCATCACACCCTCCACTCCACGGCTACCGGAACCCGCCGGGGCGCGACATTCTCGTATACTCTGACGGATCAAGGACACGCGTCAGTTGTTTTCTATTTCAGCACGGCTTTCGGCTGATGGCTCTCATGGTCACAGTCCTTGTCAGTTCAGACTGAAAATGTGAACAGAAAAACTCATGCCCCAGAGAGCTCCCGCCGAGGTTTGATATGAACGACTGCTTCCTGATTCCCTTCGAAAATGTTGCAATGGAAATACGCGATAGCGGAGATGTAAGTCGGCAGCCCTGACCCGGGGTCCGCAGCCCTGCGTGTATGTGAATCCGCAGCCGAATGTGGCGTTCTCATGGCCGCGCTGGCATGACACCGACTCGCATGCCGGTTTCGAGTGGCGTGCACGACCTCCCGTTGCCGTGGCAGTCACGGCGCCGCTGTTGTCGCGCGGCCACAATTGTTTCGGCTGTGTGTGTGCGTGTGTGTGTGTGTGTCTGCACCGACACCAGTGCGTAGAGGTCACCTGGGCGCACGTCGGACTGGTCCTCAATCTCGGCCACAGAGGCCTGGGAGAGGCTGGCGGCGAATAGTCGGTCGCGGGTCGGGTCGGGTCGGGTCGGGTCGGGTGGGCCGGGGTGGCGGCATCCGCCCCCAAAAAGTCGGTCTGTGTAGTGTAGGCAGCCCAGAGGCCCGCACGCCTTGCGTAATGCCGCAGTGCCAAGTGATGGTGTGACCTGCGGCCCCCGCGGCCCCAGCGGCCCCAGCGGCCCCACGCGGAGGCGGACTTCGCAGTCGGCAGGTTCCCGCGGACCGGGTCCCGCCGGGCCCCGCCGGGCCCCGGGTCCCGCCCTCCCACAGTGTACTCACCTCGACGGCTGTGTTCCGGCTGAAACATAAAAATCACACAGTCAGCTGCCAGTCGCATTTCGGTCCACGCGTAGAAATGGAATTTTAAAAGGACGCGGGAGTTCCCGTTATTTTTGGTCTCTTTTTCTACAAAGTGGTCAGCAGGTTTTTTTTTCGCAGTGGCTCTTTTATGGGCTGGTAATAATATAACGTTGACAAATAAAATATATACTGCTGTCGTCGACTTTTGGAACGGTAGGTGTGGCGCCGATGCCAATTTACCGCACGTTGACGTCATGGGGGGTGTGTCGGGGAGGTGGGGAGGGGCGGGGGCGGGGGCGTACCCCTCATGAAGTGGCCATTCTGCTGATTGACCTACACTTCTCGGGGCCCGCCGGGGGGTATCCTGGGCTGTCTGCGCGAAGGGGGTGGCAGTCTGCCCGTCCACCCATCTATCCGCCGCTGAAATTTATCCCTGTAAATGGTGATGATGATAGAAACGCAGACGAATCATCAGTTTCATGACTCCCCTGGCCGGTCCGTTCTCTACGCGGCCGTCCGCTGTAGTACCCATGCCTGCCGGCTCTCCTAATCTGCTCCTTTGATCGCCTTTTGATTTGTATGCAAATGCCCGCGGGGCCGCCTGCCCGCACCGCATCCGGAAGTGTCAAACGTATTACCATGTCGGTAATGGCTTTGATCGCGTCAAGTGAGCTACCATTACAAGCCGATGACGAGCGGAGCCGAGCGGAGCCGAGGGGAGCCGAGTCAAGGTGGGGGAGCCGGGGCGGGGCCGGAGCGCCGTTTATAGCTATGACAGCGGGAGAAACAAGAGCAAACAAGACGCGTCTGCCGCCATTCCCTTTTCCCGTGAGCAACTGTAGTTGTTGCTCCGGGAAATATGAGGAGCAGGAGCGACAGAAGAAAAGTCGCACTGGGATTGAGAGAGAGAGAGAGAGAGAGAGAGAGAGAGAGAGGGAGAGAGAGAGAGAGACGAGGTGAAGCGGAGGAGGAAATTATGGGTCCACTGATTTGTCACATATATGGAACGAACCCAGGAAAAGTAATACTTATACCTGGACAGTTGCCATAATTTGAGTCGTGATCGAGCACTTTACAATTTTCGAAAGGAGAAGCATCCAGTTTAACCGAGCCGCACAGGATGCTGCACGCAAATTTTCCGTTGACTTCAATCTTGACGACCGCAATCTAATTCAACGTGTGCCTGTGCCGACACTCACGAGATGTTGTGCCAAGGGGAGGAGTGAGAGAGAGAGAGAGAGAGAGAGAGAGAGAGAGAGAGAGAGAGAGAGAGAGAGAGAGAGACGACGTGAACGAGGTAGAGAAACAAAGAATATCTCTTGATTTCGCCGGGGGAGCGAATTATACAGTGTGTGCGTGACGTGTGTGTGTGTGTGTGTGTGTGTGAGTGTGCGTGTACGACCGACCGACGCCCAGCTGTCTAGCCTCTCTTGGCCCGCGGCCACTCTGCGCGAAACCCTGCCAGGATACCTCTTAATCCTTTTTCACTGTCTTCCCCTCCCCGGGCGGCGTCTGGGCGTGCGGCGAGGACGCCGCATCGGACGGCGTTCGAACGCCTCCCTTAGACCGTGCGTCATGTCCTGGCGGAGGGGACACCCCCCGCCGCGCCGCCGCGACAGGTGTGGCTGCATTAAATGCAGAAGCGACACGGGCGCGAGAGGGGTGAAAATTGGATCTCTTTGTACCCGAATAATGCGCGTAATGCATTTCGTCTGAAGCTCATAACGCAGGGGGAGGGGCGGGGGGTCTATTTCAGGCGGACGGCGTCCTGCAGTCACCTTGCGGACGTCGACGGAACTCGCGACGCGCTCGATGTGCCCCACAACTATTGTTGCCAATGTCTCCTGCGGGGGGCACGGCGCGGCGGTAGAGGCCAGACTTTTGGAGGGTGACACCCCGCGGCCGCGGCCGCGTCCACGACGTCGCTGACGTGCGGACGATCCGAAATGCCGGTCCCGGGTCGTTTCGCACGCGCTGGAAGCGTTCGGGCAAAGTGGGGCAGACTGGGTGTGCGGTTCGGGCGGCGGCGGGCGGCGGCGGGCGGCCTTGATAACAGTGGGCCATCGGGGCACCTCTCCCGTGTCCTGTCGCCCTGCTGCCGGCCGCCGCCCCGGGCTAGGCGTCCGCTGGGCGTCCGCGCCGCCCAATCAACTCACTAGACCCGCGAGGCTGCCGACTTTCCCTCCGGGTGTGACCGTACGTCCGGCCAATGGCGCGCCAAGGTGTCGGCAGCCGCTCACCCCCGCCGGCCAATCGCAGCGCGGCCCCCTGCTGCTCCAGATGAAGTCACAGGTAGCCAATCGCCGGCGGGAGTGCCTCCCGATCGCGTACCGGCTAGAGCTGTGCACGATTTTTCATTTATTTATTCCCCGGCCGCGTCGGCCCCGCGGTGGGAGCTGACGGATTGGCGTGCGGCTGCACGGAGTCCCCTGGCTCCGCGCACCGCGGCCGGCCTAGCCTCCCGCTCACTCTATCGACAGCCCTAACGGCCGCCAATGGGCGCGCGAGGGGCGGACGGTGCCCGGCCAATGAGCGACGAGAGCGGTGCGTTTTATTTCCAGAGTTGACGTCAGACCGCCGTAAGGCAGTCAGGTGCGGGCCTCGCCGTCCGTCTCTCTCACCTGCGAGTTTCGGCTGACTGGGCAGGGCAGGCTGCGAGAGACAAAGAGAGGAGACCGTATCAGATTCTCTCTCTTTCTCTCCCACGGTCGGTCACGCCTGTCCGGCGGCATTTGAACTGCTCATTGCCTAGCGGTTGTCGCAGTGAATCCTTTCCCCCTTCACTTCGTCCTATTATTTGAATATAATGGGTCGGTCCCCGCTGTTTCTCACGAAGGTGTCAGTCCAGATAGTCTCGCCTCATAGCAGCAGGCCTCTTCTCCCAGCCGTGCGTGCGGCGTGCGTGCGAGCTGCGGACCCACCGTCGTCACCAGCAGTAGTGCCCGGTCACTGTTCGGTAGCGCCTCAAAGTTTACCCCTTTTTTTAAAAAAAAATAAAATAATTAATCATGAAATGACCTCTGCGGCTGACAGTATTCGCCCTCACATCCTCCGGCCAGTAAGACGCGCGGAGCGGCCGGATGACGCGCGGAGACGTTGTCGCTGAGCTCAGCAGCTCAGGATGTGATTGACACCCCTCGCGGGGCCGCGGGGCCAGGAGCGTTCCCAGAAGCGGCCGCCTCCCGGCCCAGCCTCCTCCTCCGCCGCGGCGCATCTCTCCCTGCTAGCGACGCGGTCAGCACCTCCTGCGAAACTGCTCTGGCCGCGCGGAGCACGGGGGACACGCGACGCTCTAACGCTGCTCGAGAACCACATCAAAGTTAGCTGGGCTCGGACAAAAAAAAATTGAAAAGGATTTGAGGAGCAGAGACAACCGGCCGGCCGGCTGGCCGGCCCTCTACCGTGTTGACACCGCGACAGGCAAATAACTCTCTCGTTCTCATGTGTATGCGTCTGGTTCAGTGCGGATTGCCGACATTGTGCAATTACTCTGAGCGTAATTACAGCTCTAGGTGCATACATCATTGCCCAACCGCGCACTTGCACTATACCACACCGGCTGGGTTCACGCTCCCACTCAATAAAAAGGCGTCGTTTGTTCGCAAGCACAACTATAAATTACTTTTCCTATGCATGCACAGCCGTTTCGCAGTAAACGGTTCGCTCCAGTTCGGGATTTTCCGCCGCCGTCGGCGCGCCGGGTTTCGTGTGTGCCGTTTCCCTCGGGGCGGACCCCCCGCGGACCCCCCGCGGACCCCCCGCGCCTGTTACGACGCCCCCTCGGGGGTTCATTGCCGGCGTTTTACCTCGCGTCAATTGCCCGAAACGATGTGGCGTACGGACGCGCCTCTATGAAGACGCACTGCCGGAATAACTTTCATCCTCCCTGTACACTTCGCCGAGGCGATAAAACAAAACAATGCCATTACAAAACAATTAGAGGACGCTCCGCTGGAAAGAAATTCGCTGCGTAGACACGCCCGCTGCTGTGGCAAAGGGCGGGCGAAAGTGCGGAGCAGAGGAGGCGACGACGACGTGCCAAGTTTGTGCAGCCCGGAGGAGTGGGAGTGGGAGGGTGGGGGGCTCTGCAGATGAATGAGCCAAGAATGAATGAATGACGTAGTATCAACACTCGCGCGGGGGCGTACCACTCGGTGCCATTGTGTCCCGGCGGCCGCCAATGGCGCGCCACTGCAGTGCCCTCCCCCCGACTTTGGCGCAAAACAGACCCGACGCGCCCGCTCGGTCCGGAACACCATTGAGAGCACCGGAGCCAAGAAACTCGCCGCGACAGAGGCCGGCCCCCGGCGGCCCCCGACGGTCGAGGCCGCCTTACCCAGCGCGGCATGAAGGCCGCGGCCAGGAGCAGCTCGGCAGATTTTCGACTCGGTATACGCTCGCGTCCCGGTCCGACGTCCCTGTTGGGGTAGGTGTGGGCAGGGGGCTGCAGGCGGCGGCAGAGGCCGTGTGGGGTGGCCCCCAGGATTACCCCCCGCGCCGCCTGTTGCCACTGATCTAGGCGCAAGTGGCCCCCGGCTGCCCACGGCCAGCTCCACTGCCGCCACTGCGCACTCGCCGTCACGCTGTCCACGTAACACCGGCCGGAAAGGCATCAGGTTTCCTTCTAACCTAGATTTTCTAGCCGCACCACTTTTACATTTCAGAATACAATTTAAAAAAAAATAGAAATAAACTGCATTGCCACACGTTTCTCAGTACGTACTACACTGCCCGCAAAAATAAAACGAAAATTGGGTCGCCTAGATTTTGCCACCGTCTGGCTCGAGGTGCGGCCCGGCCTGCCATCGTGACCGGCGCCTGGTCTTGCCGCAGCCCGACGGCGGGCCCCGACGGCGGGCCCCGACGCCCTCTGTACTCACTGCGGCTCGCTGCTGGCTCTCTGTCCGGACGCCGAGGACGGGGAGACGCTTCTGTTTTGTGCCGTCGGGTCGGGGCGGTCCGGTGGCGGCCAGGCGCCGTCCCAGGGAGGCGGCCGCCCCCACCCCCGGAGCCCCAGGCGGCGCCCTAACCCACCCCCGTGCGGGCCCCGCGCGGGGGAGGGAGGCTGTCCGGCGGCGGGGCACGCCGGGGCACGCCGGGGCCTGACCAAGGGGTGGCCGCCGAGACGCCCTCCATCTCCGATGTTTTGGCGGCCCTCCTGGGGACCCTGGGGACCCTGGGGACCTCCTGCACGGGGCTTCACGTGCCCGCCAGCCTCGGCTCATCGCGGCCCGACATGCGTTCGGGTAGTCCGTGTGCTGCTGCACGCCCGGACCTCTTAATGACGGCATCTACTCCATGTCGCGTCCTTCTCTCTCTCTCTCTCTCTCTCTCTCTCTCTCTCTCTCTCTCTCTCTCTCTCTCTCTCTCTCTCTCTCTCTCTCTCTCTCTCTCTCTCTCTCTCTCTCTCTCTCTCTCTCTCTTCCTCTCTCTTCCTCTTCCTCCTCTCCTCTTTCGCACGCTTATGCTTCTTGTCTAAGGGGTTTGTGTGTGTGTGTGTGTGTGTGTGAGAGAGAGAGAGAGAGAGAGAGAAAGAGAGAGAAGAGAGTCCATTTCGTGATGCACACGTAGCAAATGAAAATTCCACTCATGTTGATGTGCGCCCCTTCAAGAACACATATATGGGGTGGCATGAGGAGGAGGAAGTGGAGGCGTCAGGGTGGGGGGGGGGGGGGGGGGGAGGTCAACGATCACCACGCCAGCGCGGATTATGTTTTAGCGCCGTATCTATCCATCCATCTATCCATCTGTCCATCCTCCATCCATCTATCTTATCTCCGAGAGCCCGCCGCGTGTGCGAGCCCGTGTGTGTGTGTGTGTGTGTGTGTGTGTGTGTCCTATGATCTTTCAACCTTGTCATTGGCGTCAGTCCGTAGCGCCCTCACTCTCGTGGGCGAGTGGGCGTGTCGTGGCGTACAGTCTGGGGGCGAGTCACACACACACACACACACACACACAACGCGTCTCATTTGCCCCGATCGCCACTGAAATACAGGCCGGACCGCTGCCCCACCCACATCACTAACCCACTGTCCTGCCCCCGCAAATCAGAGGCACGTGGGACGTTGCGGGTCCGACCCGTCATTGGGGCGCGGGGGCCACACCCCCGCACGCACACGCGCTCACTCACGCACACACCCGCACTCACACACACACACACGATTCGTCTTCTGTCCGCGCGGGGTGGCGGCGCCGTCGTGACGTAAGAGGTTTCTGTTCTCACGGCGCGCCGCCATTCGCACGTCGTTCTGCGGCGCGGGGACTCATCAAGAGGCCGCCGCCAGCCGTCTTTTGCAGCAGTAATGCGTGTGTAATGCCGTGGGGGCGGCCGCCCCTCGTGCCGTTTCCGAACGGGTCGTAAACGTTGGGGGGCGTCTTGGCGTGTTGCAGGAAGCGGGCCGCAGCGGGCCGCAGCAGTCCGCCCGGAGATGCCGGGGAGCGCCGCCCGGACCAAGCAGCGGACCCTCCAGGTGAGTGGCGTGACATGTGTGGTACGTGCCAGCGCTTATCTAGCGCGGCCGTAGTCGGCTTCAAACATTTGCCGCCGTGGCGTTGGCGATCTCTCGCCGCGGCGCTTGTGTCACGGCCGAGCGCGGCCGGCGCCCCTTCATCCAGTTATCCGTCGGGCTTCTCGAGTGTTCCGCGAGAGTTCTGGGGGAGCCCCGTGCGGCCACGTAGCGGGGCACCCCGCGGCACCCCGCGGCACCCCGCCGGGGGAGGCCGGCGGACGGTTACGCAAAAAATGAAGTCGCCCTCTCCTCTCCGCCGGCGTCCCCGGCGTCTGTCTGCGACGGGTCAGGAAGATCCTTTCAGACTGCAAAGCCAGTGCCATCATTGTGCGACTTTCCCTCTCGCGGCCGGCGGGTTATTTTGAATGGCGCGTGTCATCTCTCTCTCTCTCTCTCTCTCTCTCTCCTTCCGCACGTGGCCGTCGTTGTCTTCTGGCCCACGACATAAGGCTGCTGCCCTGCTCCGTCTGACCGGGAGTGTGGTCAAAATCAGCGGTCCCCCAAATTGGAGAGGCGCGCCCCCCGCCGCGGTGCCAGCGGCGCCCCCTAGCGCGCGGCTAACGCTGTGCCGTCTGTCCTTCTCTTTCACTTTCCTTTTTCTCTGTTTTTTTTTCCTCTCCTGCGCTGACCCCTCCTGCTCCCCACGCGACACGTGTGCCTCGGCACAACAGAGTCGGCCGGCCGCGGGGGGCGTTCGCATCCGCGGACCTCCCCCGATAAACACGCCTCCCCCCGACGTCCCCCCGACGTCCCCCCGACGTTCCCCCAACGTCCCCCCGACCTTCCCCCGACGTCCACCCGACGTTCCCCCGGCGTCCACCCGACGTTCTCCCGACGTTCCCCCGGCGTCCACCCGACGTTCCCCCGACGTTCCCCCGGCGTTCACCCGACGTTCACCCGACGTTCTCCCGACGTTCCCCTGACGTCCCCCCGACGTTCCCCCGACGTCCCCCCGGCGTGCGCCGCCGCGCGGAGTTGACAAAGTGACTGTAACGACGAGTCGCCGATGGCGGCCCGATGGGCCTCGCTGCCCGCCGCGGCCTTTACCGCCGCCCATCCCGCACTTTAGGAGGTGTCTGTCGCGTCGTGACGTCACACCGCAAGCCGCGGACCAATTAAGCGGTCGCGACGCCGCATCGCGGGGGGGGGGGGGGGGAGTTAACGAGAGTTATACGGCGAGAGTTATTGCCCACATATGGCAGAGAGGTGGAGTGCGCTGCTGATGCGCGACAAGTGGAGTGCGCGGCCCGCGTCAGCCGTGTGTGGCAACGCCGGCAACGCCCCCCCGCGACGAGTATCGGATAATGTCTGCGAACGCCGCACTGCTTGGCGCATTACATTACGTCGTTTCGGTTCACGTCGGACGGGGTGACATCATCTCCCAAATATCGGATCGCACAGCCTCAAGGCACGCGGGCGGGGCGGACGGGCGCTCCGCGGCGGCAGCGGCGGCAGCGGCAGCAGCAGCAGTGCCGTGGCAGGGCCGGACCGACCGGCTTGTTGAGTTTTATTCCTCTTTTCTTTTTTTGCCGTTGTTTCTTTTTCATGTATGTGTGCGTGTGTGTGTATGTGTTTCCCGACGTAAAGACTTGCAGAGTGCGATGTGTGTGAGTATGTGTGTGTGTGTGTGTGAGTGCGGCGAGAGAGGAAGAGGCCGAGGGAGGGAGGGAGGGCGGGCGGGGCAAATCAATCGGACTGGTTTTGCAGTGGCGGCTGCCCGCGGCTGCCCGCCACTAGGCGGGTGGTCCACGACGCACTCGGTGCAGTCGTGCCGTGTCGTGTCGTGTCGTGCCGTGCCGTGCCGGCTGCCCACTTCCTGGAATATCTCGGTCGTTCTTCCACGCGCTACGACTTCCCGATCAAAATCAAAATCGAATCACTCACATCGCCTGACCGGCGTCTTTTTTGAGATGCAGGGGCAGCGGCGGCGGCGGCGGCGGTGGGTTCGGCCGGCTCAGGCACGGCGGCCCCTGCCCGCCTCCGGCCGCCTCCAGCCCTCCGCCAGGCCTCGATGAGCGTGAGAGTGGGAATTGGTGTTCGATCGAGTTCAGCGCTTAATTGGACAAGTGACTGCCCGGCGTTTCCTCCTTCCTAGTTGTAACGCTTGCGCGGGCGTTTGTTCAAAGTAGTTTCGCGGTTGCAAACCCCTCCCGCCTCCAGTTCCCCCTGCCGCCCCACGGACCCTTGCTGCGTCGTGCGGCACACTGCACCGCTGAACTTGCTCGGGTTAACACGACTGACGAAAGTGTAAAATCGCCCATCTCGTCGCGCCCGTTCCGTTCAGCTCGTTTCGACTCTGCCTCCTCCTCCCTCTCCTCCCTTGACCTGCTGGGAACCGGAGCGAAACCGTCAACTTCCAGGTGGTCGTGCAAAAAAAAAAAAAAACGTCCTGATGTTGCTGAGCCCGCGTGCGCCTGCGTGAGGCCGGACAGCTAGGAGCGGCGGCTTATTACTGTAAAATTTGCCGCTCTGCTTGACGGCGGCAGGGAATCAAAGGACGAGCATGCGATCTGCTATCTGATGCCGTCGTGGCGTTGTTGTTGTTGTTGATTTTTTTTTCTGTTCCTCTACTTCTCCTCATCGGCGGCTTAAAGAGCCGAACTCGTCCCACGCTGTCAGGACGCGGGCTGACGGTCGCACGAGTCACTAGTCCTTGCCGGCCGCGGCGGCCGCGCGAGGCCAGCAGGCGGCGGCCAGCGGCGGCCAGCGGCGCGGCCAGCCAGAGCCGCCGGCCGGCCGCTGAGCCATGCGGAGCCCCGCGGAGCTGCGGGGGTCTGTGCCGGGCGGCAGAGGAGGCAGGCGGCCGGGCGGGGGGAGCTGGGCACACGCGTGGATACCCGCGCAAAACGGGAAGGCTCAGCTCAGACTGCTTGGCGCTGGCTAATCCCGCTTCGCTCTCTCTCTCTCTCTCTCTCTCTCTCTCTCTCTCTCTCTCTCTCTCTCTCTCTCTCTCTCCCTCCTCTTATCCTCGTCTCCTCGTTCTTCTCTCTCGCTCTCTGTGCCTGGCGTTACTTTTCAGCACGTCGTTTCTTATTCTGGCCGGTACGGCGCGGCGGGCGGCCGCCGCCCGGCACAAGTCTCCCCCGGCAGACGCCAGTCGGTTTGCCGGCGAAATTTTCCGTTTCCCCGCTCACCTCCGCGCGCCGCGCGGCGTGATTTTAAATAAGACCCGAGACGCACCCGAGCCAGCGAGGGCCGCGAGGAGCAGGGCCCCGTCGGGGCGGTGCTCGCCGTGTCCGCGGTGGCCGGCGGTGCCCCCCCCCCCTCCTGCCCCCGCCCCGCCGGGGGCGACTGGCCGCGTAACTCGAAGAGGGCCGGACGTTTGGGAAGCGGCCGGCGGAGGCGCCTCGCTCATAGCGGCCAACACCTCCCCAGAGCACACCCGAGTCTTAGCGAAGGATATAGTTTGAAGCCTTTCTTTTTTTTGTGTGTTCCGGAAAAGAAAAATAATAATGATGGGTTACTGAAGTCTAGGTAGTTGCAGCAGCAGCCTCAGTCTCTCAGAACGACCGTGATTTTGAAGAAAAATATGAACGGGGCACATTAGGGTATTCCGCTGTACCCCAGACCGGAAGTGAAAATAGGGCACGTATTTTGATATAGGGAATATTTTATATCAATTAATTAATTTTATATTAATTAATATTGGGATTCTAGCCTAGTAATGGAAGTGGTGTGGTGGGTCCCGGGGCCCGCCGCCTGCCGCGGCGTGACATAGGCACGTTGCCACGGCGAGGTGCCGCTTGGTTTGCCTATCCTGCTGTCGCCGGGCGCTCCTCCTCCGCCGTGCCCCCTGCCTCCCTCTGCTCACCAGCATCCACTCTGCTCCGCAGGCGACCGCCGTGGCGAGCCGCGGCGCCGTGCTGGTGCGGTGCGGGGACCGGTGCACGTCGGGGGTGCTCCTGGAGGCGCCCGCCGCCGGGGCGCTGGTCCTGGCGCCCGGCCTGCTGCTGCAGGGCACCAAGGCCGCGGCCGACGACGTGCTCCTCGCGGCGCAGCGCGCTCCCGCCGTCAGCGTGGTCCTGAGGCGCGGCCCGGCGGCCGTCGCCGAGCCCGCGGCCTGCAGCCTCGCCGCGGCGCCGCGCGGTGCCGACGAGCTGGCCGAGACCCCCGCCGACGTGGTGGCCGCGTGGCGCTGGTCTGAGCTGGCCTCCGAGCTGCCCGAGCTGCTGTCCGAGCTGTCGCTGTCCCGCGAGGAGAGGCCGGACGGCGCGGCCGTCGCTGCCGCCGACGCCGCCGACGCGGAGGCCGTCGCCGAGGTGCGCCGCCTGCTGCCCGTGTTCCTGCTGCTGCGCCTGCGGCCCGCCCCCGACAAGGGTACGTACGCTCGAGTCCCCGCGCCCGGCTGGCCCGGCGGGCCTCGTGTTCTCACGTCCGTCTCTTGAGCAGCGCCGCCCCTGCGCGAAGCGCTGCGCCGCCTGCTGCCGTTGGTGCCCGCCGTGCCGCCGCGTGGCCACCCCGTGTGCGCGGCGTGCACGCCCCTCAACGCCCCCGGCCTGCTGGGCGCCGTCAGCTGGGGCGTCGTGTCCGGGTCGGCGTCGCTCCTCACGCTCACGGACGCCAGGGTGACGCCGGGCTGCGAGGGCGCCGGCGTGTACCGGCTGCCCGCCGAGGACGACGGCGAGGCCGCGCCGCTGCCGTGCGCCGTCGTCATGTCGCCGCTCACCTGGTGGCGCGGCGAGGCCGTCGGCTTCACGCTGTGCCTCGGCCTGCGACGCCTGCTCGGAGACGCCCTACTTCGCGTCGGCGGGGACGCGTGCCCGTCGCCCGCCCTGCCCGCTCCGAAGAGGACGCCGCCGGAGGTCGCCAGTGGAGATGGTGGGTGGAGCGCCTGTGGAACGCAGGCTAGGCAGTGCCGGCGGACGCGGCTGCTGCGCGGGCCGGCCTACCCCCGCAGGCGCCCGCCCGAACGCTGCCCGCTTGTTACAGGGAGCCGCCTGGACAGGAGCGTGGTGCTGGTGCGGTCCGGCTGCTCGTGGGGCTCCGGCGCGGTTGTGGGCCGCGGCGCCGACCAGCGCCTCGTCCTCACGTGCGCCCACGTCGTCCAGGTCCCCGACGCATCGGTGTCCGTGTGCTGGGGCGGCCGCTCGGAGCGGGCCCGTGTCGCGTGGCGGTCCCCGGCGGGCGCGCCCTTCGACCTGGCCGTGCTGGAGCTGGAGGACCGATCGCGTGCGGCGGACCTCGTCCCGCTGCTCGTCGACACCCGGCCGCCGCGCATCGGTAAGACGTGCCCGCGACGTTCTCGTCGACGTCCTCGCCGATGTCCTCGCGGAGGTCCTCACGGCCGCGCCCGTTCCAGGGGAACCCGTGCTGGCGGCCGGCTTCCCGCTCTTCTCCGAGCGCTCCTGGCCGGGCCGCGAGCTGCTGCCCATGGTGACCCGGGGGAACGTCGGGGGCTGGTGGCCGAGCGCGCCCAGCCAGGTGCTGACGACGTGCTGCATCCAGTCGGGCAACAGCGGGGGCCCGCTGCTCCGCTACGACGGCGACGCCTCGACGCCAACTCTCATCGGGACCCTGGTCTGCACCGCCACGGCGGGCACCGGCACCGGCGCCGTCATCTACCCGAACGTCAACTTCGCACTCTGGGCAGGCGCCTACCGGAAGGCCGTGGACGAGTTCCTGGAGACTGGAGGTTCGTAACGCCACCGTGTGAGTTGTGTAGGATGTTCGGGTGGTGTTGTCAGCCTCGCCCTCCGTGTTGCAGACGAGCGCGCGTTCGAGCAGATCCATTCCAAGCGCGACAAGACTGCGGAGCAGCAGTGGAAGCTGTACCCTCCAGCAATCAGCAAGCTCTGACCGCCACCTACTCCTCATCTTGTCTGCCTTCATTTTGTCCATTTATTGCACTTTTCTCCGTCCTGCATTCCGGAAGCCATTTGAGCATTTTAATCTTTGTTTTTGTGAGGTTGTGGGGGAGTGGTTGATAAAATGATGGGTGGGTGGGGGGTGGTTCGGTACGTCGCATAACTCACGCCAAGTATTTTTGGTTTTCATGTATATCATGATTTTCATCAATCATCTTCTCTCTCATACTTTTAGTTGATTTGAAAGTGATATGATATGTCTTCCTGTGTTATAGGTTATTCTGGGCAAATTTTATAATAAAACGTTTTACCAATAGTGATCGCAAAGTTAGTTGTTGTTTCATCCTGATCCTAAGCGGCAAATGTCGCTCGCCGATTAGTTCCGTCGGCCTCTCTGAGCTCTACTCCACGTCCGCAGCGAGATCCTTTGCAGGAATACCCCACGCCCTAGTGACGCTATAGTTGGCTGAGTGTCGAGACGGACGCACATATCCAGGGTTCTAGCGCACGTCAACCAAATAAGGAAACGAACGTTCGTAAATTGGGACATGACAATGAAATCGCACTTCTCTTTTTTAAATAATAGGGTTTACAGTATTTACTTCTTTATTTTTCTTACTCACATCACATAGAAACATACATTTAGCAGAGAACAACATTTTTCGAATGTTTATACAATAATAATCATATAATTCATTCTACAGTTATTTTTTCGAAACATGAACTTTTTAATTTTAACTTAAATGTAATATTATTGTTATTCTCTTCAAATATCTTTTTTCACAACAAAGCAACAATTCAGAAAGAGTGAAACCATATGTGCAAGTTAATGAAATGGTAATATCCCAAAAGGGCCCTAATGAAATCCGTACAGCACTTTTACAGACTGTTTACAGGTTTTTTGTCGTATTATTTTCTCTGGTTGGTCTGGCGGGAGCGGACATTGGTGGGGTCGAAGCTATATCTTCAATTTCGCTCTTACACAAATGGAGAAAATATTACGATAATGAGAAAAAAATGGACCTTGCGGGCATAGCTAATGCAGATCTTGGTAGTAAGGAGACCAATTCTAACACCCCGCCAGCCAAATGGAATCCACCCCGCACAGACATTAAGTCGGGCACACTCCTCGTTCTAAAGACACTCACAACATGCCTTCTTCTATAATAACTAGATACAAATACAGAACTGTACAAAGGAGCAGTTTAAATGACATTATCTAGCGAACTTGAACAGACTGTCGATTGTTTGGAAGATAAAAAGAGGGCGAAAGGAGGGAGGAGGTACTACGGCACAGTGTTTTAACACGAACCTTAGGTTTTCTTTAGTAGTAGAAACAAAAAATTACACACGATGCTAGTGGCCCTCCAAGAAATAAATACAGCAAATAATATATAAAAATATTAACCAAAAGCTATAATGGATTGTGCAATGTTATATGGAATGATGTTCAAAAATATATATATATGTAATCAGACATGTATTTTCAAAATATATTTCAAGCTGAAACACTCAATCAACACTGTACAGAATGAGGTTTCTGTCAGCCAAGGGCGGAAGGCCAAGCCCGACCAAGCCTCGCTACATAAATGCAATAAAGTTGTGCCCTCTGTGTGCACGGGGCGTCCGACTCACTGTCCTGCCCACACTAACGTAGCACCACGATCTCCACCCGGGGGCCGAGCACCATTCAAATTAAAATGCTTCCGATCAAGTAACAGAAACGTAACAATGATAAATACAATTTCACAACTTAAATTCAAATTAAAAGGAAAAAAACAACAATCAAATCTGCCAGATTTGTACTCAAAACGCAGGTGAGAAGCAATATGAATGTGCACAGTCTTACACATAAAGCAGAACCGAAAACGACGACTAGAGGGCTTTCGAACTTGTAAGTGGCTCAGCGAAAATTGAAAATTGGGTTTCAGCATGAAATACACAAATCGGCAGTTTAGCAATGTGCTCGACTAGCAAAGATTCTTTGGGCGTTAAAACAGAACGGTCTAGCAGCTTAAAGCTTAAAATTTCGTGCGTTTTGAGGATTTAGAAAACTCCCCGGAAAAAATGTGTCAACCGGAGCCTTACGTTGCCGGTAGGGAAGGTAATCCGAAAACACGAAACGAATCCATAACGTTTGACGAATGACTTACAAATAAAAACTTCACATTGACCTTGTCTGAACTCAAATAGAACCCAACGAAATTTTAAAATAAAACAACAATAACAACGCCAAGCCAGTACATTTTTAACTTTGAACATTGCCATAGAAAGAAACAGGAAAGTCTTCATCCGAAGGGAGCAAAAAGACCACAATCAAGTAAACAAGATTTTCCGATTTAATCAACTTGATCAACACGTGCAAAGCCCGTGTCACATGAAAAACAAGGATAGAGAGATTGGGTAGACCGGAAAGGACTTGCCCATTTGACTAGATCCACAATAGTAAGACTTAGGTACTAGCTCTAGGATAACATAAGAAGGATATCCTCTCATCACGAAGCCGCAAAAGAAACATGAAAAATGATTTAAAATATTTTCTATGCGTTACAGTAGCAACAAAATAAAACTTACTACTATGTACATTGATTGGACAAAACATTTTGTGAATTGTACGTATAAATGACATTTTTTACCTTCGGAAACCTATAGAGACCCAGTTCATAGCTCACAACAATAAGTGCTTTGCCCTGCCTAAGCACAAGGTGGCAGGCGGGCGAAAGATCACTTATTTATACAGCTCAATCACATAAATCAGATTATGGCAATAGTGAGGTACTAGGTACAAAATGGAGGAGAATGTGATAGCTCAGTGACTGTGAAAATGAGCTATCAACAATGTGACTTAATTGGGGAAGGGGGGAGGGGGGCACAAAACAAAAATGCGGCGGCGAGAATACATAACACGGTGAAAAAATGTTGGACGACGCGACGTCAACCCGAAGCCTTCGGACGTCGGGTGGACGTCGAGGCGACCACGACGACTCGCACGGCGCTAACTGAACACGCATTGGCACTTCACTCCCTTGCGGTAACTACCAACCGAACAAAACTGTACAACACTAGTGATCCTCAATTGTCGAATCAAAAAAGAGACCAGTTCGGTTGGGCCTCTGTCGGCGGAACACTAGATTTGACACGGAAAGAAGAGTGGCAGTTTTCAAAAAAAAAATTCTTTCTCATTATCAATTAATTGTAATATTAAATAATTAGAATAATGGCTTTTCGCTTTCTATGAAATTTACAATTTGTTTCTTTTCAATAAATACAATCCAAGAGATATAACGCGCCGCAGCCGCCTGATAAACGACGCAGCGATCAATTCTTTTAATTTAAAAAAAAATCGTTTAGCATACAGAGAGAAACTAGAATTATCAAATGTTGGCAAACTGAGTGTTTGCTCTGCGACTGTCGTCTGACTGTCGTGCTGTCGTCCCCGCCAGCCTGGGCCAACCTGTGGGCCAAAGCCAGAGTCGGCCGACTTGGTCCGAAACTCACATGTATTTTATTGCACATAGTTTAACGAAAGGAAAATGATAAGGTGTCCAAGCGGGAAGGTCATTCAAGACACTAAAAAGACACTTATGTACACCGTCGAACAAAATGAATAGAGAACGAAAGACGAGAACCGCAAAGAAGCGGTCCAAAAATTTATTTATAATATATATATGTGTGGCTTTCCAAACCTCTGAAAAAGTTCGCTCTCTACTCGGTTGTGGGAGTAACCGCTATGTGGCCCTCTCGGGCCGGGGGAAGGAGAGCGGAAACAAAAAGGGGGGAAGTAAGGGGTGGGGAGCCGTTCCCGTTACCCTTACATGGCATGATAATGATGGTCGAAAAGTCTTTTCTAACACAAAACACACTCAGTAGAGACCACATCCACGGAGGTTGTTGGCTATGATGACGTCCGTGACGGCGTCGAACACGAACTGGATGTTGTTGGTGTCCGTGGCGCACGTCATGTGGCAGTAGATCTCCTTCGTCGTCGACTTGTTCTTGGCCTCGAACTGCGCCTGGATGTAGGCGGCCGCCTCGCCGTACTCCTGGGCCCCTGTGGACATGCGAATGCCGTGTCAGCGACTTCCCGTCAGAAGGCGAGTCCAAGGGTCACCAATGACGGCTGTTTATTGTACACCTTTGCGTTAACACTTTATTCAATATTCAAGAAATTCGCTAATATGCACGCATTCGGCAGTAGCCACATTCAATAGTATTAACCGATATTCAGAAGAGCATATTCGAAACTAACTGATCGACATTTCCTATATATATGTTTGCTCAATGAATGGAGCAAGTGGTAAGCTTGGTTCAAGAAACACACGGCGAAAATCTCAAATATGCTAAATTCAAGAAGGTTTTTTGAAAGTGACTCAGCAACTATTCATCAATATTCACATTTTCACAAACTGAATATGTTAATAAATATACTCATTGCCCACAAAATTGCTCAGTTAACGACCCCCGGGCATACCGCCCGCCCCGCCCCTTATCTTCGGCGCGCGTGTCAAGGCTATCACACCGTTTCGATGCAATTTCCCCTAATCGCGTGTTTAGTCTTCCGCGAGACCTGAAGAAGAAGCCCTCCACGGTACGGTGCGGAAGGTGTTGGCCAGCCTGGCCGAGCCGCCAGGCCGGGCGGCCGAAAGTGCTACAGCAGCCCCCCGCCAGAGGGCGCCGCCCGACACCCGCCCACCCCGGGGCCGGGCTGCCTGCCACGCCGCGGCCCGCCCAGTTCGCCAATCGCCGTCGGGGCGGCACGCTAGCGGCTCTCCCGATCCAGTCGATAATCTCCTGCACGGGCTTCTGACTGCCATTTCATGCAATTAACCCTTCATGCACTGTGTCCGATAAGGGTATCTTTTTTTATAAAGTTTTTTTTTAGCGGTTACGCCGTGTCTTACCTCCGTACTCCTGAAAGCAAATGGTCAGCGGCGACTTCTTGATTTTCTCCTCGAACAAGTCTTTCTTGTTGAGGAAGAGAATGATTGAGGTGTCCGTGAACCATTTGTTGTTGCAAATACTATCAAACAGTTTCAAACTCTCCTGCATCCGGTTCTGTAACAGACGGAAAAAGAGACAAGGGGCTTTAGTGAGGGCATGTGTCGCGGGGTACAGCGGCTGGAGAGAGAGTGGGGCGGGGCGCGTCCTATACGCGAGCCGTCCGCGCCGCGCGCCGCCGCCGCGGCCTTGATACCCCCTCCCCACCCCCCGGGGGGGCCGCCCGCCGCGGCATCCGCTCGCTGTCATTCCCAGCCCCCTGGAATCTTATTTCCAGCACGAATCGAAGGGCGAGTGAGGCACCCGTTGTCTCGCCGGGGGAGCGGCCGCCGCAACCCACGCCGGGCCACACGGTGCGGGATGAGGGATGATCCGGCGGGAGGGCCGATTCGGTACCCTGCGGTCTGCGGTACCCTGCGGTACACTAGCGCACTCTGCCCCTACCCTGCGGTACACTAGAGCACTCTGCCCCTACCCTGCGGACTCTGCCCCTGCCCTGCGGTACACTAGCGCACTCTGCCCCTACCCTGCGGTACACTAGCGCACTCTGCCCCTACCCTGCGGTACACTAGCGCACTCTGCCCCTACCCTGCGGTACACTAGCGCACTCTGCCCCTGCCCTGCGGTACCCTAGGGCGCTCTTGCCACGGCACTCTACGGTAACCCCCGCCGCTGGCACCCCTCACGTCCGGCCAGAACTGGGCCACGGACCACATTAACGCGTAAACACGCCGGGCGAGGCTCCCATCCGCAATCTGCTGGAAACATTCCCCGGGCCGGGCAGCGTCGCACGGCTGCGGGCGGCTGGGCCGCGCTGTCCGCGCCTCGCGTGGCCTCCGCGGCGAGGTGCCTCCGCGGCCCCCCCCCCCCCGCGGAGATGCATACGCCACTAGTGCGGCGGCCGCGTCCTCCGTCAGGTGAGGACACCCCACCTCCACGACTCGCGTGTCGTCCCGCTCGCTCTATCTTCCCTCTCCCCGCTCCCATCTCCATGTTTCTGGCGAACAGATTGTGGTAACCATGGCAACGGCCCGGAGTGAGGTGGGAAAGGGAGGTGGCTGGTCGGGCCGTGTCGTGGGGCACGCTGCGGGGCGGAGGGCGGCGGGGGGTGGGGAGGGGGCGGCGGACCGGTCGATATTACAAACGAGGGCCACGGGCGGGGCGGGCGCAGGGGCGGGCGCAGGGGCGGGAGGGGGCCCTCCCCCCTCCCCCCCAGCCGCCCCCGGCCCCAGCCCGCCTGGCCCCTGCCCATCCCGAGTTGCCTACCCGCGAGGCTCCCGGCGTGGCAGCCGGCGCAGCAGAGTTTGCACGAGGGACGATACGCAGGGGGGCGGGGGGGGGGGGGGGGGGCGCGGCAGTGGCACCGGAGGGTGGGGCAGGGCGCTCCCTCAGGCGCCTCCTTAGCCGGCCCCGACCGCCCCCGGCCGCCCCCCGGCCTGTTGGACGCCGCGGGGGGCAGGCAAGCCCGCCAGGCATCGGTACCGGCCAGGTTTGCCGATGCACGGACCGCAGGCGCCGCCGCGGCCCCGGCCCCGGCCCCAGCCGTTACATGATATTGCAACAGGTGCAACACCCTCGGCACACGCCACTATACATCATCAGCGCCGGCCCTTTATCGGGCCGGGCCGCCGTCAGACGGTGTAAATTGAAAGGGAAATGGAGAGCGGCGCCGGCCGGCCGGGCAGCAAGACTATAAGAAGATAACGACCCATCCCCTGCTGATAAGGTTCGGCACGCGCCGCGGCGCGGACACGGCGCGGACACGGCGCGGCACGGGCAAGGCGCCGCGGCGCCCGGCTAACCGGATAATCGCCGTGGATTCCCGGGAAACAGTCTGGCCGTCGCTGCAGTAATAAACTGGTGTCGTGCAGGCCGGTGGCGCAGGCTGCGCCCGGCAGCGCGGCTCGATACAACCTCGTCGCCAGCCACGTCCTTTCTGTTTTATTCAATGTCCTTTTTTTCCCCCCTTTTTGAACGGTCCCCTATTCTGCGGGACACACAGACTGCACGGCCGCGTTCCGCTCGTCACGGTCACGGTGTGGAGCGGGGAGGTTTGCGAGCCCCGCCCGCATGGCGCGGAGCGCCGCACGGCGCACACAGCAGCCCCGGCAGCCCCGGCAGCGGGTGCGCGCGGTGGCGTGCGACGAGTGCCCGGCTGCCGGCGGCGGCTGGCGTGCTGGCGTGCTGCAGGGCGTGCGGGGGGTGTTCCGGTGCTCCCCCCCCCCTCACCTCCCCCGCGCGGCCGGAGGGGAAAGAAAAACTGTGTGCGGGTAAAAGTCGTCTGGCGATTGCTATCGCCCGGCCCCCGCCACCCGTGTTCCCCCCGATGTGGCCGGCACCGCGACGCATCTCTGCGCTGCAAGGACGCTCCTTGTTCACCAGAAGTCTGCATGCCAACCATCTCTGCCGCCCCCTCGGCCGCGGTGGTATTGAAAAGCAATGCGCGGACTCGCGGGCGGGCGGGGGAGTTTTGCACCAAGCCAAGGCCCCTCCCCTCCCGGGGGAGGCGGACTGTAGCGGCGGCGACGTGAAGTGGTCAGTGGTGGCGAGTTGCTGCCCGGACCGGTTGAACTATCGACCTGCGCGTCAGGTGGGGCCGCACAGTCGCGAACGCCCGCCGCACCGCGCCGCCAACGGCGCAGAAACATTTTACCCTTTCGATCAATATTAAATTTCCACGGGCGCCTTTTATGCTCTCATTGATCCCAGTGTAGACTCCGGTGGTGACGGTCGGTTCAAGGTGCGAACCTGTGGTGGTTTCTGTCTCAAGTTCCCTTTCTACACCTCCTCCCCCCCCCCCCCCACTCTTTTACTTCTTTCTCGGACGTGTCGTGCCAGACCCTTCACTTCCCCCGAACTCAAGCGCCGATAGTCAAGATAAGCCTTGGGGGGGGGGGGGGGGGGGGGAGTGGTGGTGGGGGGAGTGGAGTAAACGTGCCCCTCGAAAAATACCATTATACAAGAGAAGGGGAAAATACGCAGTGGTGAGGGCGCAGGTGGTGCGCGCGGCGTGGGATTCCAGGCCGGGGGTTATTTGTGCGGGTTTTATTTTCTTCCTCCGAATAAGGCCGCTGCGTACACCGCTTCATAATTCATGCCGCTCTCTCTCTCTCCCTCTCTCTCTCTCTCTCTCTCTCTCTCTCTCTCTCTCTCTCTCTCTCTCACCCTCTCTCCCTACTCACCGTGGTCTCGTCTTCGTGTAGGACTTGGTCGTACTCTGACATGGCCACGCAGAAGATGATGGCGGTTACGTCCTCGAAGCAGTGGATCCATTTTTTCCGTTCTGACCGCTGCCCTCCGACGTCGAACAATCTGGAGAAGGCAAAGTAATTGTGAGAAAAAAAAAAAAAAAAAAAAAAACAAGAACGTCACCGGCGAAACTGCTTTAGGCGTTAGGCGAGAGAAAATAAACATGTTTTACTGACTACCATTGTTTTTCAAAATAAATTCGCGCACCGAAATTGGAACTGAATTTCTGATAAGTTCGCTCATGCTACGAGCAGGAGTCCATTGTGGACCCACGCGGGGTGGAGTGCCCAACAAGAGAGGAGAGGAACGGCGTGGGTGGAATGGAGCCGGCGGCACAAGGACGCATCGCGGTTGCAAGCGAGAAGGCGGAGGGCGATGTGGCAAAAGAAAGAAAGAAAAAGGGGGACCGAGTTCCCCGCGGGTATTCATTGCGGGGAACAACGAAAATGCCGTGGAGATTTGAGATAAGTTGGTACCCCTGCCTGCCGGCGCATTCTGCGCGCGCAATCTGTCGGCGGCCACGAGCCCAGACTCTCTCTCTCTCTCGCTCTCTCTTCAGACGGAACAGCAACCCCGTTGCTTGTCGCCCAGTCGGACTCGCACACTCCGGGCCGGGTGACATGGTGCCATCAGCCCCGGGCGCCTTGGGTCCTCGGCGCTCGGTCTGCCCCCCACACTGCTGGAAGCAAACGCCATGCATGCACTAATTCCACATACTTACTTGAAATTTAAGTTTTTAAAGGAGAAGTGGACTTCTACAATTCCGGTGGTCTTCACTCTTGTACGTAAAATGTCCTGTTCTGTAGGCTGATAGTCTTTCGCTCCCAATCGATCCAAGTCGTCCAGGAAACTGCAAGCACACAAAGTCTTGCTGAGCATCACGCAGGCAGAGGATGGGGGATTCGAAACAAAAAAGTGGGCAGCGAGCCCTTTGTGGGTTATAACTGAAAGAAAGGAAACATAAAAGAAAGAACGTAACCAATACCCAAAGAGTGAGCCGCATCAAGTACGTCCACTTACTGTTGCACGCGCAAGCCCAGAATAGCCAGCACGAGCACAAATAGCACCTACTGGCTATATCGTACTATCGGACTCCAGCACGCACGCATGCCGTCCGCGCTGTAATGTGGATGTACTTAATGAACGGCAGACAAAACAATACTGAACATAAATAACACTTTGTCTGAAGCAGTTTTAAAGCAGTTTTAAAGCTGTCCTTAGAGCACTGTTCCACATATTCCGAACAATTTCATTTCAGAAAATTTAACACTACCGCTGGTCGTATGTCTAACCAGCCCTGCTCTAGGGATGACGGCCAAACTGATGCAGAATTTAAGGCCTCCCTCCCCTTCTCTATCTCCTTGTAAAAAAAAAAACCTTCTCCACGAGTCCCCGTTGAAAGCGAAAAATGAATTCATGCATAAATGATAGCCATAGCGGAAGTGATGCTGTTGTGGAGTTGTTGTCGCACGCTGAGAGAAGTCCCGGCCAAACAACTTGAAGAAAAGACTAAAGAAAGTCGAAAGAATGCGGCCTTCGTCCCATTCAAAACTCGAGGCCTCAAAAGGATTCAAATCACCGTTCTGTTGTTGAGACATTTTATTAGAAAGTTCTTAAAGAGGATATGAGCATGAGAAAATGTAGATTTCTAATGCCATGTATTTTAACTGACGCGTATTTAATTATTTTTGGTAAGTTGTGTTTGATTTTACTTTAAGTTGAATGATATTATTCTGTTTATACGTATAAACCTTTGGCCTTAGACTTGTTGTTTAAGGATAATATTCTTCTCCGAACACACTCATCCCGCGCTGAGGAAGCCCAGGGTGCTGCACCTTTCAGCAGTGACTTAAAGGTGATTTTACTTTCATCAATCCCAACCAATCATTTACATTGTAAATTGCTCATTCATGCTTGTGTAAACCTAAACACTGAAGTTCTAGTTAACTCTTTTAGTCGCAGCAGGCAAATGACTACCCGATCTTTTATTAAAGTGAAGCATAACTGTGTATGAAGCTTCTTCAAGCCCGCTATGGGGACAGGCACTAAAGAAGACTAGAGCAAGTACCCCAGTTCAGAGATACGAGACAGGATAACGAGACAGGAAACTCAGATTTGCGGGTACAAGAGTAGTGAGAACAACAACAACAACACAGCTGAAAGGTGAGCTTCGCAGGATGTGTCGGCTGGACATTCCAAGGGTCGGGAGAGCGGAAGAAAGCTCGCCTGTAAGGGAATAGCATTAACAGGCGAATGTGGACACAAGCGCTCGGCACAGTCGTTCCGCTCCCGCTGGCCGGTGGCCTTCACTCACACTGATTTCTCTCTCTCTCTCTCTCTCTCTCTCTCTCTCTCTCTCTCTCTCTCTCTCTCTCTCTCTCTCCCACCTGTCTCATCGTGTGAGCCCGAAGGCTGCGCTGCAGCTGAGGGTAACAACACCTATGTGTCTTCGTGCCCGCGCAGGGCGCTTCCCGGCGCCAGGCACGGCATCGCATACCAAAATAAACGTCCGACCCTGCCAGTCCTATCCCCGTGGCGGTGTGCAGAGGACAAGCGCCGTTCCAGCGCCAAACTAGAATCGATGTTATAACGGAGCTGACGGGGCGCGGCAGGGCGCGGCAGGCGGCGTGGCTGCCCCTCCCGCCACCAGTCAGTCAGACCGCCGCGCCCATTGACTGGACCTGACTGGGCGCGGGGGTCAGCGAACCGATATCCACGCCGCGTGCGATTCAGGTGTTTCCGCATCGAATATCGAACCGCGCGGCGCCGCAGGACAATGTCCCCCTGCTGGGCGGGGCTGCCGGGGTGCGCAGGTGCCGCGCCGCGGGGGGTCGAACTGTGTGCCCTTGTGTGCGAAAGCGGAAGGCCCGCGGTCCGCCCTCTGCAGTGCCTTCGAGCAGGGGATTTCCCGCGGCCGCACGAGGAGGACTCCAGCGCCGGGGCGGCGGGGAGGGGAGCGAGCGGGGCGGAGCAGCGGCCATGTCCGCTCCAGCAACGCCCTTCCGGCCCAACGCTGCGCCAACTTTTAATCTCGTCATGATTGTGAACAAACGTAGCAAAGATGCGGCGGCTGCACAGGCGCCAGACGCGCTGCGGCCCGTGTCCGGCGGGCGCCACGGGCGGCGGGGCCTGGCGGGGCCCAGGTGCGGAGCTACGGCACACGTGCGGGGTCTACAGGCCAGCCTGACGCCCGCCGGACGGCGTCCACCGAGGTGTCTTTCGATTCGCAGACGGCACTTGCATATTTCGGGTTCTACTCGGACAAAGGTAAACCAACGACGCTTCTGAAAGCTCAACAGTGCAAGTCACTGGACCACTACGCATTGCTGGACCGCGCACCCTGTTGAGTTTTGCAGAGCGTGTACAATATACAAACACACCCACACAACCAGAAAATCTGATCGACCCTCCACCACCGATTACGGAACGCCCAATTAAAAACTTTCAGAGAAGAAAGACATTACAAATTACCGAAAGCAGACACCAAAACATGTGACTGCTCTCCGCAATTCATTCTACGATACGAAAACACAGAAAGACAGAACTCCGGAGAAGTAAAGGACCGGAGCGTTGGACAGAACAGGAAACATGCGGACGACACACTAACACACAGGACGCCACACACACACATTTTCTAACTACTTGCGCGGTCGCAGTGCGCGTTCGCAGTGGTCGCAGTGCGCGTTATGATCGCAGTGCGCGTTTTGTTCGCAGTGCGCG
Organism: Megalurothrips usitatus; assembly: GCA_026979955.1. Taxonomy (NCBI): domain Eukaryota; kingdom Metazoa; phylum Arthropoda; class Insecta; order Thysanoptera; family Thripidae; genus Megalurothrips; species Megalurothrips usitatus. The sequence continues at coordinate 15,755,195 of CM049593.1, forward strand.
TTATGATCGCAGTGCGCGTTTTGTTCGCAGTGCGCGTTGTGGTATTCGCAGTGCGCGTTATGATCGCAGTGCGCGTTATGATCGCAGTGCGCGATATGATCGCAGTGCGCGTTGGGGTATTCGCTGTGCGCGTTGTGTTATTCGCAGTGCGCGATTGGGTCGCAGAGCGCGTTTGGATCGCTGAACGCGTTGTGTTGTTCGTAGTGCACGTTTTGCTCGCGATTCGAGGTGTTGTTGAAAAGCGCGATTTCGAATGGTCAAAGGAAGGGCTGTTTGCAGCTAAAAATAATTCCTTCACAAAAAAAAATGGTTGCAGATATATTTTGCCTTGTTTCCCATGAGTCAACTCTATTTAGTTTTGGAATACGTTAATCTTTCCTTTTGTAAGAAAGAGGAGGGGGAGGGGGGGAACTATCGCTAGAGGCCCTATGTTTTCGCTTGCGCTTCGTTTTCCGCTTGCGCTATTAGTCTGCGCTTGCGCTGTCTTCGCTTGCGCTTTGTTTTTCGCTTGCGCTTTGTTTTTCGCTTGCGCTTTGTTTTTCGCTTGCGCTTTGTTTTTCGCTTGCGCTTTGTTTTTCGCTTGCGCTTTGTTTTTCGCTTGCGCATTTCGCCAGCGCGTCGCCTGCGCAACGAAAAACGGATAAAATGCAAAACAGTTTTATACAAAAACACGCACACACACATGAAGACTAACTACTGCAACTGCCTACGAAAAGGACAGGCTACGGAAGACATCCAAGTGCCGTCTCTGCCGGATCTAAGGACACGTCCGGCGCCTGACTGTGACCAGTGACTTCCGCCGCTTCCGCAGCGCCGTACGACTCGTAGTCCAACCCGGGGTGAAGCTGCCGCCGCCGCCGCCCCGGCAGCCCGGCAGCCCGGCAGGCGGCGCTGCATTTCTCTCTACGAGCACTTTACTAATTACCCTTCCGCGGCGCAGGGCCCCCCGATATGATCCCCCGGCGGCCAGGCGGCCAGGCAGGCAGCCAGGCAGGCAGGCAGCCACCCCTCCGCTCCAATCCCAGCACCGTAATTAGTTGTGAGTGGTGGCGGCCACGCCCCGCCGGCCCGCCGGCCGGGAGGGCGGCCACGGCCCGCCCTGAAGGGGTGCCCGGCGCGGAGGCGGCGGCGGCGCTCGTGCTCCCATACTTTTGAAAGGCCGGTGCGCGCTTCGGTTACACGATTAGCACGTCGCGCGTCAGCCGCGCCTGGGAACGGACATGGCGGCGTGAGGCCGAGCCCTGAGGGCGGCAGGGGCGGCAGAGGCGCCAGGGGCGGCACGGCAGGGGTGACCCGAGCAGGGGCCGCGCCCGCCATGCACCCCGCGGCCCCCCCCCCCGCGGCCCCTGCACCGCACAGGGAAGGGTACGGTTCGAATGATCGATACCTGGACGACCGACCGCCCGGCGTGACTTTGAAATTGTCATGATGTTCCGCCTTGTCGTGCTCGGGCGCCGGGGGAGCCGGGGGCGCCGGGGGCGGAGGGAGAGAGGGGGCGCTGCGGAGTGCCGCATCGCCGGTGCGTCCGTCTCCCTGACTAATTATTGTGCAGAGCCTTGTTTAGCTTCTCGGAGGGCTCCTTGCCCCTGTTACGCCCCCCCCCCCCCTCCGTCTTTCTCCCTCCCCCCCCCCCCTCTCTCTCTCTCTCTCTCTCTCTCTCTCTCTCTCTCTCTCTCTCTCTCTCTCCGCACCTGCCGTGCCAGCGCCGCGCCAACACGCCCCCTCGTTGGGGCCTTTATACCTCATTCTCAGCTGCAGCACAAGGAAGTAGACGTGCACGCGACCATCTTTGTCCATTTCTTCACAACGTGCCACGTGCCCCCCCCCCCCTCTCTCTCTCTCACACACACACACATGCACACACATCACTCGCACAATTAAATTAAGCATCGAACTTGCATATCCACGTGTACGGCTGTATGGATAACGTCCAGTACACGACCCACATTGACCTCATTTGACCTCATTTGCCATGCATCATCATCATCACTGCTGCAGCCCCCGATGGCGTGCCGATAAGCCGTCACTGCTTATCCGCCCGCTCCTGACCTGCTTTCTTTCCCCGCCGTTGCGGCCGCACGCCGCACTTCCTTCTCCATTACTCGCGGGCACGAACTGACCCGCGCACCCGGCGGGGGCCGGCGGGGGCCGGAGGTAACAACGGCCACCGGCCCCTACAGCGGCCGCACCGCCCCCAGAAAGCAGGCCGCGGCCGACACTGCGTTTCTCTCACGCCGTTACGATTCGGTACATAACAATAATAATAAATCCACAATTTACGTTTTGTCGTGATACAAATGAGGACGAGTCGGAGTCTTGGACGAACGCATTACACACGTCGGCTCGGCTTCGGGTCCGTGTGCATCTCACCGCCGCCCGCGGCTCCCGCCCGGGAGACACACAGACACTCACTACTTAGCCGAGTCGTTGAGCTGGTACTCGTTCGACCGCTGGAAGCACTGCTGCATTCCGCTATCGCTCCAGAGGCGCTTCATTGCCGCTAGAAGTTCCTCGCTAAACGCCTCCGTGTCCTCCATTCTTTGGATGACGTCGAACACCATCTTGGCGTCCGTCTGCAACAGAAGAGCAACGCACACACACACGCGTTAGAAAGCGCGACCGCGAGAGACTCGGACATTCGGCTGACACAACGAAGAATTGGTTCCTGCAACAAATATTTGTCGGGAAACTAATTCGTTGTAACAACTTTCATAAGTCATTCAGTTTTTTAAAAATCTGTGGTAAACATGCACTGCGTTAAAAAAATTAATGTGCAGCTTTTGTTTCATTTTTTTTCACTTAAAAAATTAAGCTTTTCAGCCGTCTGAACGGACCGAGCCTAGTTTTGGTCTGAGCCGCCCTGCGGAAGGGCTGCTCCGCCGGCGTGCGTACCGCTGCGTACCGCTGCGTGGGCGCCGGCCAAAGTCAAGGTCCGCTGCCTCTCTATTTACGAAGAGCGTTTTACTGCATTCTCCTGTGCTTTACGACCGACTTCTGCGCTTGGCCAGAACGTTGGAGGCTGCGGTGGGCGGGGCGTGGCGGGGCGCGGCGGGGCGTGGCGTGGCGTGGGGGGGGGGGGGGGGGGGGGGGGCGACAGCGGGGCGGCAGCGGGCGGACCTTGGGAGCAGGAAAGGCGGCAGCGCGGGCGGGTGTTACATGAACTGGAAAGGGCCCGGGGGCGGGCGGTGGGGTGCCGCGGGGAGGATCTCATTTACCTCTGGAGGGGAGCTTGTCTTTGGGGAGCCAAACACCAAAGGGAGGCGTCATGAGGCGCGGGCATTAGGTCAGGAGGGTCACCGTCACCCGGACCCCCCGCGGACCCCCCGCGGACCCCCCTACCGCCGAATAAAGCAAGCGCGCCCCGCTCCGCCTGGCCCCGCCCAGCCGCCCGTGGGTTCAAACGCTGGCGGGGGGGGGGGGGGGGATGGCACTTTCTGAGGGCATGTCCTTCGTTCGACCCCCCCCCCCCCCCCCCGCCTGGCTACCTGCTTTGCACCCCGCGTGCTCGCTTCCCATCCTATTCCGGTCCGAGCCGGATCCGCTCCATCCGGGCGTCGGCGGTGGGGGTACGGGGTACGGGGTAGGGGAGGAAGGAGGAGGAGGGGGGGCAGTCTGCCACACGACGGAGAAAGGTGCGAAAACTCATTTCCAACGGTCCTATTCTGTAGGTGGGGATGCTGGTGGCGCCGCGGCGGCTGCGTTGGCCGCCCTGGCTGCGCGCTGTCCGGACGGCGCCCGCGGGGTAGGCAACGCGCCCGCGCGCCCGCCCGGCGGGCCTGCCTACCCCGCGGGCTGACGCCGAGCCGCCGCCGCCGCCGCCCGGCCGGCCGGCCGGACCTGCGCGCCGCACTGCATCGGGCGCCGTCCGCGGGGGGCGCTCCCTCTGAATGTGCGAGATGCACTACGCGGGCGCATCGCCGACGTTCTGGTTTTGATTTGGAGTGCGAGGGAGCGCCCGCCCGCTCGGCCCTCGGCCCTCGGCCCGCGCCCCGCGAGCCTCCTGGGCCCGCCCCTCGCCAGTTCTTCAGTTCTTGGTTATCACTTCAGCCTCCAGCCCCCCTCCCCTCCCCTCCCCCCACCCCCTCCCCCCCCCCCCTCCCCCCACCCCTCCCCCCGCCCCTCCGACTCTACTCGCCCTCGCACAATGACCTTGCCCCGACCGCCAGTCTAAACGAAAAGGAAAGAGGGCGAACGAAAAAGGCCAGGGGTGAGTGGCATGTGAAGAGTATGGGGGGGGGGGGCAGATAGCACACAGGGAATGGTCAGAGCGGCGGCGACAGACGGCCCGGCCTGGAGGGAGGGTCACGCCGACTCGCTGCCCGCAGAGAAACGAATCCTCTAAAAGGGCGCTTATGAAGCGGTGTCTGCCGAGTGATCGGGGCTCCGCCGGTGGCGTGGCGGCCTGAGGACTCGGTCCTCCGCCGGTGGCGTGGCGGCCTGAGGACTCGGTCCTCCGCCCCGCGGCGTCCTTGAGCGCCGCGCCCTGCCCGGAGGACAGGAGAAGTCGCGGCCTTGGGCCGGCGGGGCGAACCGGGAGGCGGTCTCAGGTGATGTGATGAAAAGTAGCGCGGGTCAGCCAGACATCGCGCCCCGCTTCCCGCGTTACTTTTACTATGATATAGGGCTTCTTTTATGCTTCGCTACACGTGTATAAGGCAATGTATTTTTTTGCAAAAAAAAATGAAAAAATGTATAAAATTGTAGAACGGGTGGCGGAAGCAGTAGTATGTCACGTTCATTATTGCTCTAAGAGCAACGATTAGACACATGTATGGCGGGGGGGGGGGGGGGCCCTCGCCATGCCGCCCCGTCACGCTCGGGGCGGCCCGGCCCCGGGGGGCCCCGGGGGGTAGTGCTGGCAGGTCCCCGCCGGGCCGCCGCCGGGCCGCCCCGGTCACAGCCGCCCCGCACCTGCAAGGGGATTATCATCATGTCTTGCTGCGGACGGGCGAGGGGATACAGGCAGCCAAACCCGATCCAATCCGGCCAGACCCAGCCAGCCCGAGCCCGGCCAGCCAGTCAGCCAGCCAGCCCCAGCACGGCGCACGGCCCAGCAGCCAGCGGGGCCAGCGGCAGCCAACCAGAGCCGAGCGCCACCAGATCAATACCGTGCCTTGGCCTGGCCTGGCGGGCCTGGCGGGCCTGGCGGGCTGGTCCCAGCCCGGCTGCCCCGGCTCGGCTCCGCGCTCGGCCCCGCGCGCTCGGCCCGCCTCGGCTCGGCCTCGCTCGACTCGGTTCGGCTGTAGCGAGGCACTACTTGCCCCGGACTTGGCCTCCCTTCTCTCCCGGGTGCCGCGGCTGCCGCTGGGCTCGGAGCCCCGCGGGCCGGGTGCGGGTGTTGCTGCTCGACACAGACTGGGAGGGGCCGTGCCGGAGTCAGACCAGAGCGCGGACCGGCCACCACCGGGCCCTCTGCCCGTCCAGAAGCCATACCACGCTCACGCACACGCACCCGCCACCCGCAACCCGCGGGGCCTCGGGGAGGCTGCGGTGCGGCTGCCACCAGCTCCCACCACGGCCCCGCGGCCGGGGACGGACGGCTGCGCTGCGCCGGGCCGCGCCGCACTGGACCGGAGGCTGCTGTACGGTGCGGACTGTACGGTACGATGGTAAACAACGACTACTGGGAAGCGCCGGGATACGTTTTCCATAAAACATCAAAAGCGGAGCGGACACCACCAAATGGGGGCGGCTAGCTTCGGGGAGAGTCACTTATCCACCCGCCGCTACCCGCGTCGAGATGGGAACTGATAAATATTTCAACCTAAATAAACCAGGACGGCACTCACCTCTCTTTCGTTGTTTGCGAAGGGAATACCTAAGTTGGGCATCGCCCTGAGAATGGCGACGAGTGACTGGATTGTGTTGCTGTAGACCACTGGCCGGTACTGTTTGAAGTCTTCCGATGTGAAGCCACTTTCGTGGATAATCCTGCGAGAAGAGGAGACCGTTTAGAACACCGGACAGCAACATACGGCTCGCGCGACGGGGGATCGTCCGTAAAGCACACGTGAGCAGGCCGGATTAACGGACGGTCCCCCGTCACTGGGTGGATGAAGGGTTCAAACATTTTCGTGACGATTGTTAGAAAGTCTTTGCTGTACTGCGCCGAATTGTATCCGCGGCGTCGCCGGCGATGGGAGACGCGGTCCACCCACGGCGGCACCAGCGGCACCAGCGGTGACTAGGTGCGGTGACACATTTTAGTTATCGGCACGTTCGTCCTTGAGCCCTCCCCTCCCCTCCTCTCATCCTCTTTGTCGCGCCGCCGTGCAGCTCACGGGGGACCCGGGGACCCGTCAGCCGCCGCGGCGTGGACGACGGGCCGTGCCTGATCTCCCCCCCCCCCCCCCCCCCCCCACGTCCGTCCCGCCCACGCTGTCAGGCTGACACTGTCAAACGACGCCTATCCGGATGAGGAGAGAGACAGAGAGAGAAACACAATTTTCTCCTCCCAGTCCCTGACTATGTAACCAAACACCTCCCCGTTTGTTTCGAGAAGACATAGAAGCTCCCCCCCCCCCCCCCCTGCTCCGCGCGCGGGGTGGGTTGGGGCGCAGTGCAGCGGCTTGCAGCGGGGGGCTCAAGCGGCAAGGCGACAAGCGACTGACCACTCGATCGCCCGACTAACTCGCTCACGTGGTGCTTCTCCACCTGTTGGCCCCGCCACTCGGGCGCAGCGCGCAGCCTATACCCGTTTGTCTGCCCCTCAGAGCCTCTCCGCCTGAGCGCCCCCGCAAACAAAGTGCTCCAGCCCAGCGCCGCAAATGCTGCAAGCTCCCTGGTCCCCAAACCCAGCCCCCTCTTCCCATTCTCCCCCTCCCGCTCTCGCTCTCTCTCTCTCTCTCTCTCTCTCTCTCTCTCTCCATCTCTCCATTTAAGTACACATATGTACGTTAACGTTTCTTGTTGGCGTTTAGTCGTTAATTAAATTTAGCCAAAAAGTAAATGATTTTTTTTTTATTTGAAAGCTTTTGTGTAACAGTAGCCCTGAGCCGACACATCGAAATTCAGATCTCTGGAATCGGCGGCACACACACACACACACAAGCACACAACTTCACTCCCGTGGAGCGTCATACTTACTTCATTTGTTTCACTATAGTACTTTTCCCCGATTCACCGGCACCTGGAAACAGAAGAGGAAGCGGCGGGTTAGTAAAGGCGCGAACAAAACACATCGTGGTTTTTCTCGCAGCAAAGGTTTCGCTCCTTATTTTTTTTCCGGCCCCGCTCTGTTGGCGGGGACCGCCGGAGCGGGCGGGGAGGGAGGGGAGGGAGGGGGGGGGGAGGGGGGGGAGGGAGGGAGGGGGGGGGGGAGGGAGGGGGAGCCCGGCAGTGAGTCACCGTGTGGGGTGGGAGTGCGCGGCCCCCGCCCCCGGCGGAGCGCTATTTACACCTTGTCGCACGTACCGCGCACCGCAGCCGCAGATCAGCAGCGGCCGCGGCTCATTCAGTCAGAGCTCCCGTGTCTCTGTCTCGCTCGCACTCCGCAGCGCATCGCCCCATCCCGCCGAGGGCTCACGAGGGCGAGGAAGAGTGGCAGCGAGGATTACCCCAGATTTACCTCGGGTTACTCCGGGTTACCTCCGGGTTACCTCGACGGTGGCCGCCGCGGATCACCCAGGTTGTTACCCCCCTCGGTCGCTACTCATTGCAGGTGGGGCGCGAAAAATACTGGAATACGGTGAAACGAAAACGAAGAAGTCTGACGGGCGAGCGTCCGGTCCGAGCCGTGGAGGGGAGCGGCTGCGCGGCTGCGGTGCTGCGCGCCCGGCGGGTAGGCAGCGCGGCGGCCCGGCACGCACGCGCGTCGTGCGGGCGGCCCACCCCGCCGGCCGCAGGCGCTGGCCGGCCGGCGCTGCGCCGCTGCACCCGGCGGATGCCGCACTCCCGGACGGCAGGCGCTGCCGGGGAGATAAGCGAGGCAGGGGAGCGGCGGCCTGCCGGGCCGCGGCGGCGGCCGCACCGCCCTCCTGCGTCCGGAGGGACTAGAAGTAGGAGAGGGAGACACGCACACGCGGCGGGGGGAGGGGAGGGGGGGGGGGCGATGCGGGCCCCGGCGGCCTCGCGGCTCGGCTGCTGACCGCAGCCACCAGGGAGTGTTGCGACCGCAGTGTGGCGGGGGGGGGGGGGGGGGGGGGGGGGGGGGGGGGGGGGGGGGGGGGGGGAGGCGGCCCTTAACAAGCTGCCATAATTGTTATTACGTTATCGGGGGCCCTGCCGGCCCTATCCACCCCGCGGGCCGCACGTCATGGCGACATCTCCTCTTTTGTTTTCTATTTATTTTCGCCGCGTGCCGCGCGCTTGGAGCGGCGGCCGGCCGGGGGGCACATTATGGGGGGGAGATCGATGCACCGTGGCGTGCGGCTCCCTGGCAGGTGTCGGTGTCCTGCGACAAGGATCTGGGGGTGCGCAGTAACGCACTCGGTGCACGCCTGTCCTCTGTGACTGTCCACGACTGGTGTTTTGTTGCAAAAGTACGAAAATAGCGAATTTATGGCACACACAAACAAAAGTGTGAGGGTAAAAATCAAAATACGGATAAGTGTAAACGATAGCGGAAAAAGGTTTTATTTCAAGCCACAGCCTCAGGGTTTAAAATCGAACCCGTTAAAAATGTTTGCACCCTTCGATTGAACTTCCATCATTGCTTTTCGACAATAGGAATTTAAAAAAAATTCAAGCATTGTGGTTGCAAATTGTTTTCCCCTCACCGCTCACCCCCACCCTGCTGCCCGCAGCCACTGCACGGAGGGCCCCGCTGGTGCCCGCTGAAATAATAGTGGTGCGGAAAATGGCGAGCAAGGCGCGGGCCGGAGGGGGGAGGGGGCGCGGTACTCCACTCGCGTGCCAGAAAAGTATTAGGGGCAACGATATGGAAGGGGGACTCCAGCGGAGTTAAAAGAGAAGGCGGGCAGAAAAGCGGGGCATTTGTTGGCAGTGTTGCACGCGTGACACACGTACACGCCGCGGGGCGGGGCGGCGGAGCGATCGATGCGCCAGCGGCAGCCAGCGGCAGCCAGCGGCCAGCGGTAAATAGCGTCGGCGGGGTGAGAGGCCTACTGGAAGCTCGCCCCGCCGGGCCCCCGCCGAGCCCCCGCCGAGCCCCCCGCCGAGCCCCCGCCGAGCCCCCGCCGACCCCCGCCGAGCCCCCGCCGACCCCCCGCGGAGCCCCCCCACCTCGGCCGCCGCCGCCGGACGCCCGACGCCCACGCGCGACACAAGCCGCCCGCCCGCTCGGCACGACCCGCGGTGCGCCACGACGGCGTATCTTTAAAAAGACCGTGGCAAAGAGCGATGAGCTGGCCATTTCCAGCGCCAAAGGGAAGGCGGGAGGAGGAAGGCAGCGAGAGAGAGGCGGGGGAGGAGGAGGGGGGAGGTGCGAGCCCGCTGGGGGTGGCGAGGGGCGGGGAGGGTGGGGGGCGGCGGGGCGTATATCGACCAGGAAACCGCAGCGGGGCAGGCGGAGCCTCCGTTTGCGCCCTCAACAGCGCCCCGCGCCGCCGCCGCCGCCACGCCCCCTCCGCCTCGCACTGTCACGCCACGCTTGGGCCACGCCAAAGTTTGCAAATGTGGCGGCTGGAGCGGCGGCGGCGGCGGCGGCTGGGGACGGACTGGACGGACCCCCGGGCCCGGGGCCCCGGCGGGGTCCGCTAGGGTCCGCGGGCGGCTGGGCCCCGCGGCCCCACTGTCCCGCCCGGCACACGTGCGTGTGTGAGTGCGGGCGAATCCATGCACACGCAGCTGAGTGGTGGCCCGCCGCCGCCCGCCGCCCGCCGCCGCCGCTCTGATGGGTCCGTCCTTGGGCCAAGTGCGCAACGCTACTGGCACTGGCTTTTAGTACTCAGTTACTCAGTGGGGAGGGGAGAGCGGGGGGCCGATCGAGTAATTGGCCTAAGCAGTAGCTCTCTCTCTAGAGCAGTCTGCGAACCGCGCTTGTTTATGCCTCATTCATTCCGATGCCTGCATTTCTTCCCCGATCCCCGGCCCCTCCCCGGCCCCTCCCCCCCCCCCCCCCCCCCTCCTCCTCCTCATCCAGATCCGCGGTCAAGGTTGGCCCATTATCATAAACACCTATCTCCCTTCGTGGGGGTGGGGGAGCTCCAGCGGGCTCCAGCAGGCTCCAGTTGGCAAGCGAATATCGGACAGAGCAGCCGCCGGCAGCCGCCGCAGCGGAGCGGGCGGGGCAGACCGGGCTGGTGTGGAGCTGAGGCGGGCTGGCGGCTGGCGGCTGGCGGCTGGCGGCTGGCGGCTGGCCCCGCTGGCTCCCTGGAAAAGGTTTTGGCTTCCGGCCAGCGGCCAGCTCCTGCAACAGCCACCGCCCCCTGCTCGGCTTGTGCACTGCTTCTGCCCCGCCGCTCCTCTCGCGTGGGCCCCGCGGCTAACCTAACCCTGCGCTACCGCGGCGCTGCCATAGCGTCACGAGGCCGCAGTCAGAGACGGCACGGCTCCACGCACGCGGCCCGGCAGGTGCCCAGCAGGTGCACGGCAGGTGCACGGGTAGACACTGCTGGCCGCCTACCGGGCGTGTCGTGCCCGGCCCACACTTGCTGCCACCTCAGGCCTAACCCTCAGCACAGGCCGCCGCTGCCGCCGCCGCCGTGCCGCGTGGCGCCACCTTCGGAGGAAGCCGTGGCCTGTCTGGCCGGGCGTGCCTTTGTGAAGGTGTCTCCTGAAAGGAACTGCTTGCTTTGCATGCCCCTCCCCCCCCCCTCCCCGGGCGGCAAGCGCTGCGCACGATATCGGCGTCTACAATCGCGGTCCCTATTTTCGAGTCCGCACGGAAGCGTCCGCCGGGCGCCGAGCGCTGAGCCCGTCTGAGCCCGGCTCAGGCCAGCAGCGCGCGTCTCTGGGGCGCCGTGCGTGCTTCCAGCCCCCCCCCCCCCCCTGCCGAGTGCGTGTGTTCAAGGGCTCCATACAACGCATTCGTTCTACGAGTGCCGCCGGCCGAGGCGAGGCGAGGCGACAGCGCGCCAAGTTTGGCGGAAGTTGTTTCCTTTTCATTCGGGGGCCGTCGTCGTCGAGCGGCGGCAGCGAGCGGCAGCGCGAAAGGCGGTGCTTTTCTGCCATTACAGCGCGAGGCGGGCGGGCGGGCGGGCGCGAAGGTTTGAATCTTTTAACCCCCCCCCCCCCTCTCCCCTACCCCACTCCTTCCTGCCCGCGTGTTTATCACCGCCCCCTACAAATAGCACAAGGGCGCCAGCCGCACTGCGCGCGCACGCCCACACACACACACACAACATACACACACACACAAACACAACACACACACGCGGAAAAGGGAATAAGGGCGGTGCGGTGGGGAGAGTGGTGGCGAAGCGGGAGGAGGATCCGACGAGGTGTGTAAGGACTGTCTGCGCGTGTGTGTCCGTGCCCGACAGAGGCCTGCAGGGGCCCCGGCGGCCGAATCGTTTTTAGTTCGTCTTTCCTCCGAAAGCGACAAAGTCTTGGCTGTGCCGCCGCCGCCGCCGCCGCCGCCGCCGCCGCCAGTGTGTCGCTGCGCGCTGCGCTCCTCTCCCGCGGCGCGGCGGGCGGCCTCCTCCGCTAGCCATGCATGCAGGCGCAGCCGGCCCCGCCCCGCCCCGCCCCGCCCCGCCCCGCCCGGCTAGACGCGGCCTGACTCGGCTTTCCAACAAAGTTCAACACGCGGCCAGCAAAAATAGGCTCACTCTCAGTGAGAGATGGTGGGAGTCTGTAGGGAAAGAGGATGCGTCGGTGGGCCGGGCTGGGCGAGGGGGGGGGGGGGGGGGGGGGGGGGAAGGGGGGGGGGGCGGATGGTAGGGAATGCACGCACATGTGGGTGCGGCACAGCCGGCCCAGCAGCGAGGCCCAGCGCAGACCCCTGTAGTCAGGACCCGCTTCATTTAAAAAGCGACGCGGGTCGGCGGCGTGCGGCGTGCGGCTCGGATTGGAATTGGGTCTCTCTCTCTCTCTCTCACTCACTCTCTCTGTCTCTGTCTCTCGCTGGCTGCAGCGCAGCGCTGCTGGCTGCGCACCGCAACGCACTGCGACAGCCAAGGCGGCGGCTGCGGCCAGCGGCGTAGTCAACAAGTCCGCTACGGCTGGTGGTAGGGAGGGAGCACTGCGGAGGCTTCCTCTCTCTCTCTCTCTCTCTCTCTCTCTCTCTCTCTCTCTCTCTCTCTCTCTCTCTCTCTCTCTCTCCCTTTCTGTCTCTTTCTCCTTGCGGATTTGTCGCAGTTCGCCGGCAGCTGTCTGCGGACTGGCCGGCCGGCCGCGGGCCGCCGCCGCCACGTTACTCCATAAAGACCAGTTAAACTCCTGCGCGCTGTCATTAGTACACCAATTACGGTCAGCCAAAGCCCATGAGCTGCAGTGGGGAGAGGGGGGCGTACTGTACCGGCGTGCCCGAGTGAGTCGCACACGAGCACTGTATCCAGGCCGGGCCGCGGAGAGGGAAGCCCGGAGCGAAGTGAAGAGCGCGGGGCGGGGCGGGGCGGGGCGGGGCGGGGCGGGGCGGGGCGGGGCGGGGCGGGGCGGGGCGGGGCGGGGCGGGGCCCCCGCCGGTGACGTGGCGCGGGCCGCGGCCGGGCGGGCGGAGGAGCGCCGCACCAGCCGGACACGGTCGGCGTGACGCACGGCCGCGGCCCGCCCGGGACGGTGACTCCCTGCTCCGAGGAGAGGAGGGCAGCGGCCGCGGCGGCCGCCCTTGTGCCGAGCACGGCCAGGGCCGCCAGGGCCGCCAGGGCCGTCGGCGGCGTTGCCCGGTCTCACCTGGTCTCACCTGGTGGCCACCGCGGCTGCCGAGACGAGCCCCCCGGCCTGAACAGTGGGCGGTCTCTTCAGCCTCAGAACCCCCGCCGCCCCGCCCCCTGCTATGCTCCCCCTCGCGCCCCATCGCCCCCCGCCCCCCCCCATGCGACGCCAGGCGACTAGACGTCAGGGGAGACTGACGAGATGCCAGGGGGGCCCTTCCCCACCCTCCCCGCACGGCCCGCAGGTAACCCTCCGCTGCCCGCCGCAGCCGGCGCGCGTCATGGCGCGTCATCTCCAAGGCGAGGCGCGCGTGTCGGCCGCGTGCGTGCGTGCGTGGTCGTGACGGCTCGTGGCGTGCGCGGCCGGAGGAGGGAGCTGCGGTGACAATCACACACACACACACGCACACACACACACACGGCCTCGCAAGGTCGTTGCAGAAAGCGAGCCGCCGCCGTGGGAAAACGGTCATGCGGCGCTGCGACGGCGGCCGCGGTGGCCGCTGCGGCGCTGCCCCCCCTTGCCGTGCCGCGCTGCTGTGTGATCAGGTGGCGCCGTGTTTATCTCGGGCACACCCCGGCCACGCGCCGGCCACACGACGAGCACACGCAGGGGTGGTCCGCCGTGGCGTTGGCCGCCCCCGCGCACGGCGGCACGGCCCCCGCGGCCCCCGCGGCCCGTCGGAGCAGGAGGGGGCAGATAACACTGCCGATAAGGATCCTCATTGCGTCACACGCCGCCGCCTCGAATTTCACGATGAATAGAAAAGCAGCAGCAGCAGCAGCACGGCGCGGCAATGACGGATACATGATTTTTTTTTCCAGCGCGAAACACAATGCGGATGCGTGGATAGAGAGAGAGAGGGGGGCTCTCGTCGCGATAGAGAGGGGAGGGGAGGACTGACGGCCGGCCGCAGACGGGATGCGGACGGGACGGGACGGGACGCGACGGGGGAGTCCACTCAGTCGGCCCTTATCGCCAACACGCACTGCGGCGGCAGCACCGGCACCGGCACCACGGCCAGCCGACGCCAAGGGCCCACGGCGGCACCTCGCCGGCCGCCTCCCTGGTGGGCACCGTGGTGCACGGCGGGAGGTGCGGCCCGGCCAGTCATCGACATCGACACGCGACGGGCGGGGCGCGGTGAATAACTCGCGAACCGGTCGCCGACACGGCTCGCCACGTCAGGGATTGCAACCGTGATGCACAAAAAAAACGGAGAGGAAAAGGAGGGGGGGGAGGAGGGGAGGGACGAGGGGGGAGGGTCTCTGAGCCGGCGGGCCACCACCGCTTCTCGTTGTTATTGACAGGCAGCGATAGCGGCCGTGCTGGCCGAGTCTTTGTTTGGGGCGCGAAGATTCTTTTTATTATTATACTACATCTCCCGCGGCCTGCCCGCCCGTGTGAGTGTGTGTGTGTGTGTCGCGGCCATCACACACAACAGAGTTCATTCATAAAAGGCGTCGCTGCTGCAGAGGCAAGGCGTGTACAGGCCAGGCATTCACTCCGTAAAATCGTGCACGTTCAGGGATAAGCAGGGAGACGGAGAGAGAAAGAGAGATGGAATAGCAGACAGAAGGAGAGCGAAAGAGAGGAAGAGAGAGAGAGAGAGAGAGAGAGAGAGAGAGAGAGAGATTTCGAATTTGCCGCCGCTGCGCTGACACATTGATTGGCCTGGCAGGTTAGCTTAATACGTTTCTCTTTGCCACACACACACACACACACGCGCGCGCGCGCGCGCTTTTCCTGCCCTCCTTTACGTTTCCGCCCTGTCCAATAAATAACGCAGCTCTGCGGTGCCGCTGGGGAGGAGGAGGAGGAGGAGGGGAGGTTGTGACACTCGGACCACCTCCGTTACCGTCACATTACCCGAAGGTCCGAAGGTTTATATAAACGACTTGGATTACCCTGCGGCCGCGGGGCGGGGCGGGGCGGGCATACATCGGAGTCGCGGAAGGAAGGAAGGACAGCCCCGCCGGCCCGCCGGCCCGCCGCGCCCCCTGCCGTCCGCTCGGCCGCGCCTGGCCCGGCGGCGGCGGTGCCAGTGGCGTGTGTTTTTAGAGTTTTTGGCAGTAATTTCAGCGTGACGCGCCGCTGCCGCTCGTCGCTGCCTCTGGCACGCCAGTGTCGCGCGGCCACGCACCGGGGGCCGGGGGCCGGGGGCCGGTCAGGTGAACGACTCTTGTGGCACAACAACGCCGCCACCACGCGGCCCCGCCCAACGCGCGCCGTCCCACGGCCGCATAGCCCCGCAAGTCCGCAGCGCGCAGCGGTATTACGGCACGGCCGGGCACGGCACGGCACGGCACGGCACGCCGCCCCCTCGCGGAGGATGTCCCGCCGCGGCAGGACGACACTCGCTGCCGATAAACCTCCACCCGTCCGCCACCACACCGCACCGCCCCACACGCGCACCTTATCGACTGAACAAAGCAGCGGCGCGAGCGGCGCGCGGCGTTGCGTCGTCATGGCCAGCCACCACGGCGATGAACACGGTGACCGTTCTAGGGTTTCTAGTCTCGAAAACGTCGAGGAACTTCTAAAAAAAAACAACATGAAATTTTTTTGAAAATTTTTCCTGGAAATTTCTTTAAAAACTTTCAGAAAATTTCTTTGAAAATTTGGGGAGTAGAAACCCTTTAACAGTGACGGCTGAGGCGGCGAAGGATTCGGGCCGCGTCACCGACGACGCCGTGCTGGCCGTGACGTCACCGCGACACGAGCGGGGCAGCGGGGCAGCGGGGCAGCGGGGCAGCGGGGCAGCGCGCTGCAGCGGGGCCGGCATGTGTGTGGCGCGGCCGTCCCGTCCCGCACGCGCTCCTGTGTGAGCCCGGTCTGGAGGAGCGAGTGAGTGAGTGAGTGAGTGAGTGAGTGAGTGAGTGAGTGAGTGAGTGAGTGAGTGAGTGAGTGAGTGAGTGAGTGAGTGAGTGAGTGAGTGAGTGAGTGAGTGAGTGAGTGAGTGAGTGAGTGAGTGAGTGAGTGAGCGAGTGAGTGAGTGAGTGAGTGAGTGAGTCCGTGCCGTAACCGGCGTGCGGCGGGGGGGGGGGGCACGGGCCGGGCGGCACGTCGCGAGCATCGCGGCGCCCGCATGCGGCCTCGCGCACGGCGCGGCACGGAGCGACGCCACCTCCCAGAGGAGACATAAAACAAGCAACACGGCTGTCGATCGCTTCAAGAGTCGCCCCCATGGGACCAGCAGGATGAATAGATGAAGGAGGAGGCGCGGCGGCCGAGATTTCTCGTCTCTGTCTGTCTCTGTCTGTCTCCCTGTCTGTCTCTCTGTCTGTCTCCCTGTCTGTCTGCCTCTCTCTCTCTCTCTCTCTCTCTCTCTCTCTGCTCTCTCTCGCTCTCTCTCTCTCTCTCTCTCTCTCTCTGTCCTACTCGATTTTCGCCGCTTCCTGACGGAGCAGTGCCCCTGCGCTTCCGGGGGTAGGCAGGCCCGCCGGGCGCGGGTGCGGAGCGCGCTGCCTAGCCGGGCCCGCTGCGGCGCTCCGGGCGGCGGTGGCGGGCGGATGGGAGGGGGGGGGGGGGGGCGGCACCGCTGCTGCTGCCGCTGCTGCTGCTGCTGCTGCTGCTGCTGCTGCTGCTGCTGAGGCCGGCGCTACGGCGCGGCGGTGCTCTTTATGGTGCGTTGCGCCTCGCCGTTTGCCGCAGTAATCACCAAAGTTGTCAAGGGCTGCCAACGGCCTGTCAAGAACTGTCAAGGACGCCGCAGACGCATCCACAGCCGGCGGGCGGCGGCGGCGACGCGCTCTGCTACGTGTCTCTGCTGACCCCGCCCCTAAATCAGAGAGCGCAGGCCGACCACCAATGCCGCCATAAACACGCACACACACACACACACACACACACACACACGCCGCCCGCCAGCAGGTCCTGTCCATGGCTGCTGGTGTATACGGTGTGCAAACATGACTTACTATATGCAACACAAAAGCTCGCGTGTTGGTAAAGAGGAGGGAGGGGAAGGTGGGGTGGGGGACAGCTACGGCCAGCCCGGCTGTGGCCTGCTGCGGCCTGTGGCACAGCCATGACGGTCAATATCGATCATCCCCGACGAGCTCGGCTCGGCTCGGCAGGCTCCCCGCGCGGCGCGCTGCCCGCTGGTCCGCCCCGCCCCGCCACGCCACGCCACGCCACGCCACGCCAACGTCCCGCTCTCGAACCGACGGCCTCCCTAACCTTAACGCCCCGGCCGGCCCTGTAGGCCCTACTGCACTCTCGGGTCCCGAGGCCGCGAGGGGCTCTCGTGGAAACTGGCCCGATTTCATTCCCGGTGTCGGCGCCGTCATGCGCTCCCCGGCGGAGCCGTCCGGCCCTTCCAGTCGGGCTGGTCGAGTCAAGCTGTGAGCCCGGCCGGGCGGCCGGCGGTGGCGCCACGGCATGGCGGCCCGGGCGGCCCGGGGGCCCGGCCCGCAGGCACCGCAGGCCAGTCACCGCCGTCACTTGTTGGCCTCCCCGCGCAGGTGAGCCGCGGCGTGCGGCATGAGGGCGGGGACCGCGGGCAGCGCGGCGACGGGCCGCGAAACCGCGACCGCAGTGTCGACAGGGGAGGGGAGCGGAGAGGAGGGGCGGCCAGGGGCGCCGCCGTGCTCCCGCTCCGCTCCTGCAGTGCAGCGCCGTGCACGTGGGACGCGGGCCGGGCCAGCCTGGCAGGGCGGCTGCGGAGCTGCGGCAGCTGCGGCTGGCCGCGTACTGCAGAAGCCGATGTCTGCCCGGGCCGCAGCTGCCGCAGCTGCCCAGGTCGGACCACCCAGCCCGACCGCAACCCCCCGCCGCAGTGCCGCAGCCCGGGTACCGGTCCAGTCGCCCAGGCCGCGTCATCGGCTCAAAATAAATTTCGCAAACAATTTCGGTCGCACTCGGATTTTTTTTAAAAAAATGTATTCTCAGTGAAACGCTGTGGGGGAGCGCGAGGGGACCTGAAGAGAAGGCTGTTGTAGGACGAGACGGCGCTCGGCGGGCCGCGGGGGCCGCGGGCAGCACGCAGCATCCCCTCCCGGCCCTGGCCAGGCCCCGGCCCTGCGGCCCCCGCAGCCCCCGCGGCCCCCGCGGCCCCTCCGGCCCGGCGTACAGCGAGAGCGCCTCATAGCGCACCCACCAGCCCCGCCCTTACGCGTATCGAGCCTTTCCACCCCACCCCTCGCCACGCACCCCCTCCCCTCCGCGGAGCCGCGGGGTGCGGGGGTGGGCGGGGCTGCGGGGGTGGTGGGCGGAGGCCGAGGGGGTGGCGGCGGCGGCGGCGGCGGGGTCGTGGGTGGTGCGGCGATGGCACTGGAGACGAGACGATTCGGACACTACTTCCTTGAACGCGATAATTTCCGCCGCTGCCGCAGCGGCGGCGGCGGTCGTGTCGAGGTGGCAGCAGCAGCAGCGGCGGCGGCGGTGGCAGCAACAGAAGTGGCGGCGGCGGCAGAGCAGCACGTGTGGCGTGACCTCTCCTATCTCCCGTTTAACCCCCCCCCCCCCCTCCCCTCGCCACCTATTTCGAATTTTCAGGGGACGAGACTGACGTGATTCGTGGAGCCGGGAGAGGGTCCGCGGAGCTCCGGCCCCCCGGGGCTCGGGGGCTCGGGCACGACCGCGAAGCCGGGTCGTCCCAGGTCCGGAGGGGGGGGGGGGGGAGGGGGCAGGCGGAGACTGTGTCCTGGCCCTGCCCTGCAGTTTGCCTAGCTGCAGATGCGACATCTCACACACAGGAGGCGAAAGGTGTGCTGCTGGGTGAGGAGAGGGGACGGGGTGGGGGTTGTGCCTGGGCCCCCCACTGACAGCTGGACGGGAGCGGCGGCAGGGGCGGCTGGGGGAGGAAAGGGGGTGGGGGGTGGGGGCGGATACTCACCTAAAAGTAATAGTTTGATATCCTTGGCGGCCTGTATCCCGTCCTCCTTGAGGTTCTTTTCGATCTGCTTGCTCCGCGCCAGCGCCGCGCGCTCCTCGGCCGACATAGCGCACCCCATCTTCTTGCCTGCCTTCACGAACGTGACGGGAGCTGGTGTGGGACCCGGCGGACCCCGTCCCGGGTCTCTTGGAGAAGGGTGGGCTGCGCACTAGGCCATGAACGTCGCCACCAGGGCCCTGAGCAGGACCGGCACGGCCCTCGCCCGCTCCAGGCAGCGGCCAGGCGGCGGCCAGGCGGCAGCCAGGCAGCCCCACCCAGACGGGACACGGGACACGGGACCCGGGACCCCACTAGAGCCGCCACATAGGCGATGGTGTGCGGGAGGCAGGAGGCGGGCCCCGCGGCCGCTGCAGGCGCTGCAGGGGTCGGCGGACACCTCCCTATCCGGCCACGGCGTGGCCACCAAGACACTGCACACTGGGCGACGCCACGCCTCTCCACGCCACGCCTCGCCTCGCCTTCGCGACCCGCGCTACTCCCACACACGACCGTCCGCCTGCACTGTGCTCCGGTCGGGCCTCGGGGCAGCGAGCGACTGGCGAGGCGAGGCGAGCGCGGAGGCAACGCCTGCCTCCTGCCCATGGGCGGGCCGGGAGGGGGCGGGGTGCGCGAGTCGCTCGCTGTGCTCTCGCGGGCCGCGGGAGGGGGGGGGGGGGGGGAGGGGAGGGGGAGGCGAGGGTGGAGTCCGCGGGGCGAGCGGAGCGGAGCGGCGAGGCAGGAGAAAGGCGAGCGCGCCCCTTCCCTCCCCTCCCGTCCTTCCCTCCATCCGCTCCCGGCCAGCCATGAGCAAAAGGGTGGAGAGGAGTGGGTCGGGGAAGGGAGTGAGCTGTGCCGTGGTGTACTGAGCTGTGCACGCAGCGGCAGCGGGGATCGAGAGCGAGGCTAGGCGACCGCCGCGACCTCTGGAACGCACGCCCCAGCTCCAGAACTAACGGTTGTGCTCTGGTCTAGCTCTAGCGTTCGGCCCGTGCGAGCGCACCCTGTGGACGCGGAGCCGAACCGAGCCGAGCCGAGCCCCGCTCCGCGCCCCGCCCCGCCCGTACCGCCACCCCTCAACTGCCAGAAAAGTAGGAAAAAAGTAGTTCGAACGGACAGGTGCGATGATTGTGCCAGGCAAGATACTGACTGCCGTGCCCTGCCGTGCTCAGGAGATGCCTAGTAGGCAGGCGGAGGTAGACACAATCTCGGAGCTTGTGTGTCTGGACTACTTTTTGCCTACTTCTTCTTGGCAACTCTCGGATTGGATTCCCTGAATTCCCCCTCCCCCTCCTCAGCATCTCATTCATAATTCTACTGTGTTCTGATTGGCATGAATGGATTCAGCAAGGGACTTCTTGGGTGAATAAAGCACAGATGCATATGTAAAATCATGCGTTTATTATTTTTATTTAAAAAATCAAAATTATACTTTACAATAAAATCAGAGAGAGGGAGAGAGACCTACTGTTTTCTATCTTTATTCTTGTATCAAACGTAGCTTACCATTAATTAATTTTTCACAGAAAAAAAATCTAAGCCATTGTTAGACAAATGCTAGTAAAGAACACAACTGATAAAATCAAATATACCCCTGTCTTCTTCTACAAACCAATATTTAGACAGGTTTTGATTGCGAACTCTCACTGTATTTTCAACTTGCCCTTCAAACAACTCTACTATTTCTCATCTAAATAGAATCACTCAGATTCATATTTTAACAATGTTAAAAATATAATACAATCTACATCAACCCTATAATGTACTTCCCCGGTTAAATGGTTGAAATATCAAGTCCAAACTTTTCTTAGAATAGAGTGCAATAGTTGCGATCAGGCAAAATAATTAAACATTCCAAGGACAAGGAAAGTATAATCGTTCTCTTTGCCTTTTTCTAGCTGCATACTGCAAATTTTGAGTTAATATACTATTTACAGTAACCCCTATTACAAAAGGCCCCATATTAAGGGTGACAATATACTTTCCAACAGTACAATGGAAAACCTAGTAGCCATTACAACCAGTGCTCATAGTATCGTAAAGCTTACAAACATCAACCCAATAAGCAACATTCCAGGTTAATATTACAAAACTTATCACATAGATACAGTGTCGAGTGAATCAATGTATTTATCATACTCTTCTGTCTTGCTCAACAAGAAGTAGACTTCATTATTCACATTTCTCATGCTCTGCTGGAGACTAGAGTTATCATCAATGTCACCTAATATTGAGGACACTACTTGATTACACCTCCTACTACTACACCAATGGAGTCCTTTTGATATTCCATGATGGCTTGGTTCAATACTGCCTTACACGCTAAAAAGTTTGACAAAGTTTGGCCATGACTGCCTACCCTGTAGTTTATTGTTATGGCCATTAACAACAGAAACAATGAATACAAGGGGCGAGAGGGAAAAAAACTTTCAACAAGGATTAGTATTCACATATGAGTAGTAGCAAATTTCGGTTATTAATTTTGGCAGTACTAAAAGAAGTAAAGAGTGTCCATATTTAGAAAGTAATTTAAAGCGGTTCCTTAGACAAAATTTATGAATGAAACTGTATTCTGCCAAGACATCTACAGCATTTTTGTGATGCATACTACATTATCTCAATTTTTCCATGGACCACAAGAAAAGCAGAAATGGCACTGAAGTGAAGGGCTATTTTCCTGCCTTAAGATAGAGTGGCAAACATGAATGAAAGCAAATGTATTAGGTAAATGATTCTGTCCAGTGGTTAATGTCTTGATACGTTTCTTAATTTGTGATTAGACATAGCACCACTATGAACACTGATTTGAGATATCCAGTACTGACCAAAATTTATTTTCATGTTCTGAAATTGGAGCCTGGGCTACTACATCTATCACAGATAAATGTGATGTCAAATATAAAAGGAGTTGGAGAAAGGTATCACATATACTGTAGAATATTTAAAATTTTACACTGCCATCTACACACTTAATGCCAAAGACAGAACCCAGCAAGAGTTGACATATCTATCTAGTGAAAGCCTTTATCAGATTCACTGCTAAGAAGTTGTTACAGTTTTTAATAAAAATCACTCCACCCAATACCATGAGCAACAACTGGTGAATGTTTGAGATTTGCCAAGTAGTGTTTGTAACAGCACAAGTCTTTTGACAAGAAAATATTGGTCCAATTGCATTCATCCAAAAGACAATGTTGTTTGTTGCACAATGCACAGAACTCCACTGATCCAAGGGCCAAGAGGTACTATGATGGCAGTGTGACGGTTTGTTTGTTCAGTTACATGACCACACACACCCTCCCTATGTTATGACTACAACAAATTTCACCAAATCCTGATGTCTGCAAATCAGATCACTACTTAAATTTTGTCAGCAAATGCGAATTTTTACACATAGGCTAAGCAATCACATACTTGATAATCAGCCAAAATATATCACAAGATCATCAAGGCAAAGAACCACAATAATTCAATAAAAAGTACAGAATAACCGCATGAGTCTTGACTTATAAACAAAATTTCGGCAGTATTGACAGTTCTTGCAAAATTTTTGCTTGAAGATTTTTTTTCCCATGACATCTTAATTAAGAATTCATTTCAATTCTAGTTCCTTCAAAGGCAGTACTTTCTAAGATTAAGTTTCTTGGACATTCAGTACGAATGAGTACATAGGCACAGCTAATATCCAGATTGAAGTTCAAGTTTGCATTCTGGTTAAGAATGAAACATCACAATTTTTTGCACAAACATGCAAGTTTTGGTTGAATAAAAGAGTTTATTCTAAGCTATCAAGGATCTGTGAAGTTATTGAGGGCAAGCAAGTTCTATTAAACATGCCATGTTCTTACAGTTAACATGTTTGAACACCCTTGAGCATATAATAATTATAACAATAGAAAGGCAAAAATTTAATCTGACCTACGAGCACTGCACAGTATCCAAAAACTCATAAAGGATGGATATCAAGGAAGACATAAACACAATTGGATGTCTAGACTCAGATGAACCCTCTCATCAAAGGACAGCAAGAAAAAAGGCCAAATATGAAACAATGGGGAATGATTGAGAAAAAGATGGAATTCCTAATAATTTAACAAGGTAAGATAAATAAAAAATCCTCTTTCTTCTACATAATTTGTATATTTTCACCAACCTATGGTATTTTTAGCAACAAATATATGTTAGGTATAAAAGAAATTAAGATGTGGATATAAAACAAACTTTGATGGATAGTACAAGAGAGGTCCCAATGTATGGGCGTCAGTTTGCCAACAACAGTACAGCTGCATGTCAAAAACAAAACAAAGCACTATATAACATCTTTGAGGACTATGAAAACAATATTTCCCTTACATACAATCAACTAAGTCACATAAAAATCATATCCAATTGTAATAAAATTAATCCAAATGAGAAAAACTTTATGTACATCATCAACACCACGGCATAAGAAAGAATCTTTTAACAATTTCCCCCAATCCCCCTAAGTCCTGACAGACATCACTCTATTCGATTGAGTCAGAGATATTCCAGATCATCCAAAAATAAACCAAGTGCAATATTGTTATTTATATAATAGTTATATAAAAAGGCAGAAGATACTTGAACATGCTTTTTATTTGTTTCATATGAAACCAGTAAAAGCAAATATGATGTCTTTAAACCTCAAAGAGACAGATCAAAGAACCATTCACCTTGGTTTACATTTGGCATTGTTGGTATAACCCTGTTGTTACAGTACTATCTACAGCGTGAGATCTTTGGGCGTGATGGTGTTGTAAGAGGGAAAGGTTGTGAGAAAATCACAGCCACAATCCTACAAATGCAATTAGTGATGTGAGTGGAATTCCGGATTGACAGAATTTATGAAGAAACACTAGCAAAAGAAAAAGAGGAGAGCACCATCCATCACATAAAAACAGAAAACTCATTTCCAACAAAATCAAGAGCGTGCACTAGTTAGTTATCAACTAAACAAATATATTTAATATAAAAATGTACAATATCAATGCAAGAAAAACAAAATCATAGCCAATGTGGACAGTGAACATTTCTCTAACAAAATGATATGATTGGAAAACTGCAAAGCAAAATTTTTGTAGCCTGTCCATTGTCAATCCAAAATCCACCTAAACGACACAGTTACATTTGGGATGCACAGTGGCTTGGGGCTAGTGTCGAAGCAGATCATCGACACTGGCAAAAGCACAGGAACCAAGTCCTGAGCGAGACATGAGGCGTACCACTTCTCGGGCATGGGCCACAGCAATCTCTAATGGTGGCTTTCTTGGAAGATTACTGGCCTCTGTAAAAGGTGAGAATTGGATTCAGTTATAGGGTGCAAGAACAAAATGTTATACACTAAATATTTTTAAAAGTCATAATTTTACCTAATATTGCTGAATTTAAGGCAGCACATACTGTTTCCCTCTGCATGGGATCAAGTTGCCAACCGACTGGACTTTTCCATGGATTTTGGTAAGCCAACAAACTGAATGCATCCTTGAAATTTGAGAAAGAAAACAGTCAGAAAGATCGCTTGAACCTTGATGTTTCCCACAAATATCAAATTCAGAGTAAAATGGAAATACTATAACTTACCTGAAGCATTTTCTTATTAGCCTCATTATTGCCCTGTTCCTGTCTAAGATGTTGACTCATGTTGTACAATTCCCTGCCAAACTCCAACATTCGCTCAATGGCAGGTTTACTTCCACCACATAATTGCCTTTTTCCAGCTGGAGGATCAACATCTAAAACACGAGGCCAGCAGGTGAGTTTCTGAAAAGCACTATGCTCATGAAGCTCATTCTGAACTCAAACTAGGACTTACCCATTTCTTCCACATTATTATCAGGGTTTTCACCATCCTCAACTGGATGGGAATCTCCATTCTGGTAACCATTTGATGTGGCTGGTGAAGTAGGTTTTGCCACGCCGTTGGAAGCATTGTGACCATTTCTTTCATCAGACACTTCCATTTCTACGTCATTATCATCTGGTAAACCTGATGGCAATTTTCATATGGTGAAAATAGAAACTACGGAGAGTACAACAAAAAGAATGAACCAAAGATCAAATTTCATACCATGGGAATCAGCTTTAATGAGGGGAGTCACTTCGCTCCCACCATTCATAGCTACGTTTGCCATGTTCATATCTTCAACAGAGTGAGACGTGCGGCGCTGAGCTTGAACCTTGCTGTTACTTTTACTTGAAGTCTGGGCAGGGCTACTAGGGAGTGGGCTTGAGGAGCGAGGAGGTGAGGAGGCATGGTTCACACGCGGACACCGCGGGGGATTCACCTATTTATAAAGATCAAGTCGAGAGTTAGTTGCAAATTAAGAACAAAGTTAAAACTGATCTTGAATTAAAATTGCACACCTCAGAGTCACATCCATTCACCATTTCAACAAACTGTCTGCACTTCAACAGGAAAAGTAAGTTCTGATTATGCTCTAAGAGACAAGGGTAGAGTCTGCTTGTCATTTCAATAGCCTCTCCCATTCTACCAGCCAAAACAAGTTTCAGGATTCCTGTAAAATCAAACAGTACATGATATAGTATTCTTCTCCCTTTGTTTGTTGAAGAAAATTAAATCAATGACTAACTTTGTCTGTTTTTTATTGATGCAAGCTCCTCATCAAAAACTTGTCCTGTGCTCTGAGAGAATGCTTCTGCCGTGGCACAATATCCATGGTGGACTAGGTACGTAGAAACCATTCTGGAACAGTCGACATGATCAGTCTACTTTAACGAGCCCCACCAATAATACGCATTGAGTGTTTGTCATGATTTGTCATTAAAAGTACATTAAACAAAAGAAAAAGACGCACTTGTGTAGAACTGCTTGCCAATCACCAGGGTTATCAGATACAGAGTAGTTCAAAATTGATAAACGAGTTCTTGCTCTTAATTCCTTCATCATATCTTCAATGTCATACACAAAAGGTAGTTGACCAAAGTTTGCATCAACAATCTCTCCAGGTGTCTGTAGACCTACTGTTGGGTATAGATTGGGCTGTGAAATAAAATGTAGCAGTGAGGCCAAGAACAGAACTCATACACAGACATGACGTACTTTCTTAATACATACTGGTAAATCTGTAAAGGCTATGCCCAAATTATGTCCATTTTTGGTGTAAAAGCAAGTATTGTCAATAAGATTGACTCCACATCCAATCACATCCCCAGTTGTGAACGTGGGCCCATAAGGTTGTCCAGATCCAGAAGAACAAAACGAGTGACCATCATCTCCATGGTACCCATATGAATGTTTGTCCCAACCTATAAAGAACAGTACAATGCCTTGATTAGTAAAATAATAAGGAAGACATCTGGTTAAACGATCGTAGGTCTGAGACAAACCTGGCAATCTATTCATGTTGACAGTGTGAGCTGAGAGCCCAATGCCCATGTAGCCATCTCGGCCTTTACTGACAATTTTAACTTCAAAATAATATAAACCGCAAGCTGGTGGTATGGAGTGTGTGGCTCTTACACTGGCCGCATCTTTGTGTGTTTTTCCATGACCTGGAAAAAGGATCACAACAAATTTACACAACCGCTTTGTCATTTGAATCCATTCAATGGGCAATTATTTGACGGAAAAATCAAAGTAACTCAAAATCAAAATAACTTAATTGTTTCCAATCAGAACCAAAAAATAGATAACAATGTTATACTTAAAACAAAAAACCACAGGGATATGCAAGACCATACAAATTGGTCTACATTAGTTCAATAGGGAACATAACCTTCTACTATGTATCAGTTGGTAATTAACTTAACGTGATAGACAGTATTTTATGGAATGAAAATTTAAGTTGTTTCCATTACAAAAGCCTGTAAAGTACAGACTAGTCAGAAATAAAATCACCTCGTGATACAAACATAACCACCTATCAAAGGCTTCAGGCAACAAAAACCAGTTCAAAGGTCAAACCTCAGAATTATAGATTTATGAGAAAATAACAAAATATAATTCAGATCCCAAAGAATAATTAAGACACACGTAGTGTGCCATTAATAAATACAGATTCATCAGGGAGAAACAAACAAACGTGTGTGTACTATTTTTAGGTACCAAATGTCTTGGGCACCTAGCTGAGGCCTAAATATTTTAGGGCCATTAAATAAGGCACACTGCTTAAATTAACTTTTTTTATCAGATAAATAGCCCAAATTCCTGAGTCCAGTTAACGCTGAAATTCCAAATTTCATGGATAGTCATCCGTATGTTTTCAAAATTACGTCATGTCAAGGGCTGATCAGCTGATTTCTTTGTTTGGATTCAGCTCGAAAATACGCATCCTTGTCACAGCGCGACAGCAGCATTGCCCCAAGGGATAAATTGCAGAATGGGATCCGACAAGTCACCCAGGTCATATCGCCCGTGGAAATGCCTTCTCGAGCACTCCGCAATGGACCAAACTGAAAATATGAAAGTTGGAGCCATCCGACCCATAACCAATCCTGAAAAATGTCCTACCTTTGTAATGAACTCGCAAATTATTTTGGGAGAGCCCGATGTAGTTGTACTTGTCCTTTGAGCTCCACGAACGAGGCAGTGGAGTTTCCTCTTCGTTTACCATCGGGTATAACAATTTGAGTCTATCAGTAACATTATTTTGAGGTAAAACTGGAGGATCCTGTGAAACCCGTCCATTGCTGGTGGCAGCCATCTTTGAAACTGCTGCTTGCTACGTCACTGGAGTGTACGACGAGTGGACGAGAGGGACGAGTTAGCACGAACGGGGAACGAGCAGGAGAGGAAGGGGGAGGGGAGAGAAGGAAAGAGGGCGGGTGGGTGGGGTAGTGGCTCGCTCGTGTTCGTGCGTTGCCATGGTCACCCGAGACGCTACACCAGGGCGCATGTGCGATGCTCTGTGTTTACGTCTTTCAAAATGTTTGGCCGTCATAAAAATTGCTGACGACCAGTTTGTGAATTAGGAGGAAAACATCCCTAACGAGTATGCGCGCGCCCACCAGCCGGTTCACAGCCCAGTCTACCCTGCCCCTGCAGTTCTCAATAGCAATACTGCTTGTTGTACAGTACGCCCACAATGGGATGCTTCTGGCCTGGCCAGGACGGCGTGCGCGGAGGCATGGTGGAGAAGCAGGTCATTCCCCTCTTTCGCAAGAGGCCGAAAGCGGCCAACCAGACGTTTGAAACGTTGGCGGTTGCATCGGTGCGCAGTGCAGGCAATGGATTGTGTGAGAAATAGTGTGGACCAAGAAGTTGGGTCCGCCATGTTATAGCCGCCGCTGAAAGCACTGAAAGACGATCACAATTTCAGCCCCTGTAACTTGGCAACCTTGCAACGTATCCCCGTACAGCGACAACCCCCACACGCACGGGATGGGCAGCGGCTGGCAGGGGCGTGCCTGGGGAGGGGGTCAACGCCTTCTGATAAGAGGTGCATCTGCATATTTCTTGAGAACATTACTTGATACACATGTTGACAATGGGAGCATCTTGGGATAGCAAAAGAGACAAGGTAAAACAAAAACATTTATTTCAAAAATGCATTTGCAAGATCACTTGAGGTCATCTACTTAACTTTCACTTATTCAGCTAGAAGTACAAAAGAAATTATTTACAATACTTACAAACAATTTGGAAATGAAAAAAGGAAAAAAAACTGACCTCTCCTGCAATGTATCTATTAGTGTCCTGCACATCAAGAATATACATGTTTTAGAAAGGTAGAATGTCAAATACTACAACATAGTCTTCATATGAACACCACATAAGTATAATGAACATGAGATCAGATTCCCGCAGATAGTATTGTTTTACATACTTCTATATACATGTGCTTTGAATATTATCAAATAGTGACTGCAATTGCATCTTGCAATTAAAATTTGGTCCACTTGATCAATCTGTTTAATTGTTACAGTTGTGTTGTTGCATGTGTTAAAAAATGATGACGTTCAAAGAGTATGGCACATCTTTCAAAGTGGGTTTTTCAGAAGCACAACAAAGACATTGAAAATGATAACACTAATTATACTCCACATTTCGTAATGGTCTATGTTTTTGGTTTCTTTGGCAGAGAACCGAATGCTGATATGACAGTTCCTTTGGTGCCAGTTGCACTTGTTGTGAGGGAGGGCTGCTGCATTAGACCAACTGGTCTTAAAACAGGGGCTGATACATTTCCAACGACCCCACCTACTTGGTCCCATTTTGATTTCCGTCTCTTTGCTTCTTCCTCAGCAGACAAAAGGCTTGCTCCAGCTGTCCGCTTAGCAGTCCCCGAAACAAACTCGACCTGGGGTAAAGGCAGTAAAAACTATTACAAACCGCAAAAGTGCACAAAAATAAAGAAAAAGAAGGTAATTAACAAACCTTGGTTTTTTCTTTCCTCTCTTTCTCTCTGCGTTCTGTGTCTGCTTTCTGGGCCTTAGCTAATTCTTCATAATATGATTCCTTTCCCCACATCAATGGATCATAGATATCAGGAGGATAATTTGTACCCAATTCATTGATGCCACAGAACTGCACTAATTTTTCATAAATACTTGGATTACGAAAATCTTTCCTGTCCTGAATGGCCTGCAACACAAAATTAAATAAAATCATTAACAGAATTTAAACTGCTTATTTAGGCAGGGGCACCCAAGAATTATGTATATCTTGCCAAGAGACAATGTTCATGTGCTATAAAGGCAGACAACTGAAGCCCACTCTAAAGGCGAATTACCTTATTCATGTCAAAGTTACCACTTTTTAATTTTTCATGCATTTTTTTTATTTTTTCCTGAAGGTCCTTGGAACAATGACCTGGGGGTTCAGGTGGTAGCTTTACACCATCCAGCGTTGGTTCTTCTTTTTCTTCCTCGGCGGTTTCATCTTCAACCTTTTCCTCAGCCTCCTCCTCCACGTCCATGTCTGCATCTGAGCCAACACCCCCTTCTCCTTCTTCATCAGAGACAATTGTATCATCATGGTATGACACCAACTGAGCAACTCTCTTGGCATTCTGTCAAATAGAATAAGATAAGACAAATGTGAGCCTAATTAAGAATTTCTTTGCAATATGTTCCAGTTACTGTTGCATTTTTAGAAATTGCCCTTGGTTACAACAAAAATACTAACGTGCTGACGGATTGCTGGTGACACTACCACAGGTGGTGGAAGCTTGGTCTTCTCAGGGGATGGACTCGAAACATTTCCACCTTCATCTTCTCCTTCAGAATCAGTGTAAGTAGCAGTGAGTGAAGCTAAGCCTGACACATTCTGCACGGACATGGTGAACGTGTCAACCTATGTAGAAAATAAACAATTTTGAATAAGTACATTTCTAAGGTCAAAAAAAGCATTTGCAGACAGAAAACTTACGATACATTAAGTGCTAGCACTTGGGTGAGGTTAAGATGATACCAAAACATTCAGAATGCAGACGGCAAACAAAGAATCTGTCCTCTTTTGAGATGCACGTACCTGAGATACGAAGGTTAATACAAATAATGTGAGGATCCTGAGAGGGAAAACAATCTCGATTTTACTGCATCAAGCCATCAATGGCAAATTCCCGTCTTAAATTGCAGGCAGCGTAGATCAAGTCGCATCCGCATCGTTCTCAGACGTGCGAATAATATGACAGTTGGTAGACTGTTTTCTGGAGTGAAGCACAGAAAGTTATTTTTTTCTCAAAGACCGAAATATTGGTTCAAACGGTTATGACATATTCTGGATCGAAAATTTGTTTTCACTGGATGAGAGTTAAGAGAGTTAATAAATACTTTTTTTTTAGTCTGTCATTCCCCTTGGGTGGTGACTGCCAATAACGGAATGTTTTGACAGGAGGGCAGCAGGAGATTCGAGATGCAGACAGTTCAAACAATAATTCTGCTGTAGAATCAAATCACTGTTTATGATGTCCGTGTCAGATATTGAGTGGCCATGGCAATACAGTTTTCCGCCGTTTTTCACGTGAGTGCACTGTACTCATGCTCCAAAACTTGGCAAATTTTTGTTACATCTTCCTATTTTCTTGATAATCGTCCTGAAGAAGGCACTAACCATAAAAGTTTGCCTCGCATTCATCAGAAGTACAGTCGCTTTGTAGCTTTGGCTGGATTTCTGGATTTAAGCTATGCTTTTGTCTACTTTAATTTATTTTTCTTTTGCAGCATTCAGCCACATGCAGAGACAAAAGCTCGACAGCTTCAAGCTTGGCGTACTCTTGTGTTAAACTATTATAAAGCGAACAAACTCAGTTTGTTGGATATTAGAGAAGCTCATCAATCCAGTTTGTTCAACAATAGCACTATTGATCGTATCCTTTCTTTCTCGTGACTGGTTATGTAAAACCAATAATCTGCTCTGACTTCCTTAACAATATCTCCAAGGTAAACTTCCACAGGAAGGGATTCTTCTCGTACTTGATGATTTACAAAAGACTGGAAATGCTGAACCACTTGACAAGTCCCGAAATAGGTACTGTGTTCTTTGCATTGATGCATAGAGGTTTTTTTTATTTTTGGTTGAAATGATGTAATTTTTAAATATATCTTTATGTCCAGGTGGCTTATATATTGGCATACTCTTGAAGAGTGGGCTGCCCTCATTTATAACTGGGCACAGGCCAGTGGATCGCTGAACAACGTATGCACATTCTTTGAACTGGTTGCAGGAGATGACACGTCGGACCAAGGTTTGTATATTCATCCTGCAAGGGTAATTTGTGATGAGTGAATATCTCACTCTCAGCTTTGTTGCTTTTTGCAATGTTTTAGATTTCTATGGACTTGACCAAGAAGTTTTGTTGAGAGCTCTCCAGGTACTTGAAAGTCAGAAGAAAGCAGAAATCATTACATTTGATGATAATCAAGGAGTCAAGTTCTTTTAAGTGTGTCGAAACATCGCAAGGAAAGCTATTTTAAGTACAGATAATGTGATTTGAAGTTATATAAAAATGTGTTATGTACAAACTAATATATGAAGATTAGTTTTGTGTAACTGTGAACAATTATATTTTCAATTACCTTAGAATGCATAATTGTGTTCCTCTATGAAGGGGAGGGTAAAGGGTTCCCAGAATAGTTACTGAACTTCAACATATTTTTAATACAATGTAATAAGTTGAACAACTTTGGGTGCATCAAATCCATTGCTAGCAGCACAGGGCAGCACTCAGTTTTCCAAAGAACCAAATAACAGATTCCATAGACCTTTTTAATGGCATGATACACTGTAAATGCCTTCGAGTTGACCGTTTCATTGCATAGAAAGCATATATGCAAAAGCAAGTCTAGCAATTGTTGGATTTTTAGGATGTTTTTAACCTTCAGGAGAACAAACCAAGGGAATCTGGTATTTTAAGAAAGCTAAATGCAAGATCTCACCAAGAAGTAATTATGGTAGACTCTGCATAATAAATATTAATTGTTACAACATGAATATACTCCATTTACAACCAAATAAATAGCACGCGATTTTTTAAAATATTTGGGGAGGGGGACAACGTGTGCCCTTTGCCAATATTTAAAAATTAAGTTAAAAGTCAAAAACATTTTACCATATTTACACGATCATAGGCCGCACCCCGATTTTAGGATGCATTAAATTGCATGGCCGCTCCCCGGAGGGCACTTCGGCCTTTCGTGTTACAGAACGTACCCAGTTTGCTTTGCGCACAAATTAAAGCCCCACCCTAGATTTAAGGCCTCAAAAGTCGGGTATGAAGTGTGGCAATCGTGTAAATACGGTAGCGGTGATTTGAACATAGAAGAGTTTTCGATAGAGACACTAGGCTGAATGACATGAACAATTAAACTTCACTGTCAGAAAAATAAATCTCTTAGATTGGCTCTCTTAACAGTCTTGCCACACCAATCCTAGAATGTAAGGTTTCTTTAATCATTACACCAAGGTTCCTGACTGTACAGACTCTCAACAAAGAAGTGACAAATCACTGACTAGAATCTAGATAAAGAGGAATACCCAAAAAGTACATTAATGCACAAATGATGCACAAACTGAGAAGGTCTAGAAAGTCAGAATCGGACTTTCACGGTGATCCAAAATATCTGGAAGCAAAAAAGTGTTAATTTAAAATTAATCTTAGGTAGTTATGCAAGGACAGACAAGTACTTAAAAATACAGTCTTGACTAAATTACACAACAAAGCCACTTGCCTTTTACAATGCTCCACCATGGAAGAGTCACATACGTAAGAAAGGCATTCAAGGGAACAGATTGAGCTCGCTTGTTTTCTTTCCAGAAATGGAATGTTTGTGTGAAGCCTCGCATGGTCCATAAAGGGTTGTAAGCTCCATCATCAAGTTCTGCATAGAAAATAAATCACACATAAGATAAATATGTACAATCACGATGTTTCTAAAATTACAAGATGGCTTGGAGAGAGAAAGAGAAGAAACAAGATAGAAATAAATTGTAATGCATGCAAGTGGAATTAGAAGCAAAAGCATCTACTAAACTGAAAAGCTCCACATCAAATTCTAAATAAGCCAGTAAAAAAAGGAGAAAAAATCTAGTGATTGTGAAGTAAAATTCAACCAGAAGAGCTAAACATCCACTAGTACCAAGGATGCAAGAAAAGGCAGAAGCAAGCTGCAAGATGAGACCACAGGAAAGAATCAATCTTATAATGAACATACCATTTGGAGATTTTTCATTAAATCCACCTGGGACATCACACCAATAATATATCACCGTTCCATCAGGCAATGTCTTTTGGGGAGGAGCAATGTCTCGCTTCTGCCTCACATTCGACTCGGACTTTCGACGACGGGGCAAGGTTTGGGAAAGTTTGGGAATTTGATGACCCCCCTCTTCTGACATTGTGCCACAAGTGATTGTTGGGGATTGAGATTGATTATTTTGTTCACTTCCTATCTTCTTTTTCCTTGGGGTTGATTTTGCTGATGATTGCAAGTATGCTGTTTTTCTTATTGTACCCTCATTAGTCTCCTGGACACTTCCACTATTTTTATAGCCCGACTTCATCCTAAATATATTGTACGTCTTATGCACAGGTTCATTTTTGGAATATCCAAGACATAATAGGCACAAGTTTGACATTGCAACACCATGAGCACATACATCAAAATCAGTCTTTTTATCTTCACCAATAGTATTCTTACTTACTGAGCTCTCATCACTTTGAAAAGTCTCTTCTTTACAAGATTCTATCACAGTCTGACCTGCATTTCCAGTTTCAAAAGGAGAGTCTTTGCACATAGTCTTTATAGGCATTGAGATACTTCTTTCTTCAAATGAGTGGAAAATTTCATTGACTTCATTTTCATTCAGTTTTCCTTCATTGCACCTTTGTGAGTTCCTATTGTTTCCTTTAAAATTTTCATTTAATGACATACAACAATTCCTTTCCTTATCTCTTTCAATATCAAAAATATACTGCCCAGACTTCCAATCGTCAGAGGAACTCTTACATTCTCTTTCACAGTCTTTATCAGTTACATCTAGTTGGCTGTCAAGCAAATTTAATGCATCATTTGCTTCAGATATGTCACCTTCCGCATCGCTCCATGCATCCTCCTGACTTTCAGATTCAACATTTTCCTTTCCCGAATGATTAGAATGGTGTGACAATAACTGTCCACCCACATCACTGACCACTGAATTGCAGTCTTCAAATTCATCTTCACTTCCTTCATCCTCCTCCTCGATAACATCTGATTCTATTGTCTCTTCCAGTGCAGATCTAAGCTTATTCTCACCCTTGCAATTTTTAGGAATGTGCTCCACACCAGTTACAACTGTATCAGCTGAATTTATCAGATCTTGATTGTCTGATTTTATACTGACAGGAGCAGAGCATTCACATTTGCTCACCTCACACTGCGCGGCTGAAGTGGGTATAACACATGCAGAACTTCCCTCTGGAACATTTAGCAAAGCATTGTCAGCCTTCCCACGGTCAGAATCTTCTTGAACCTCTGTCTCAATAATCTGGGGTGTACATGGAACAGCTTGGCCAGAATGTTTTGACTTGCAGCTGGGAAAGAAGGATGAAATAATGGAGGAAGCTGGGGGAAGTCTTTTTAACAAAGTGGATGAGGAAGTTGAGGCTGAGGAACTGGTAGCCTTTGTAACAGTACTGCTTGTTCCCAAAGGAATGGAAGCATCAGAGGTGGTAATGGAGGCAGAGTGCACGCAAAACTCGCAATCTACAAACATAAGAAACAAAACAAGAAAAAAAGCAAAATAAATAAAAACCAGTGAGGAACCATATCCCATCCACAAGAGCATTCTGTTTTTCTTTTCATGGGACTGCTGACAGTGAGCTGCATATTGCAATTAAATAACTAGCTGAAAGTTAACTCTAAATATTATACTGCAAATAGAGCAAGAGCACTAACTAGCTTCCTCGGTAAAATCTTTAGAGCATTCTTTGTAATTTGATGGAGGTATTTGAGGACAGGATTAAATGAGGGTAGTAACAGAGGTCTGAGATCTTATCTGTTACATCATATTTGAAAGTTTTTTTCTCACATGTATATGGTGCAATGGTGAACATTAATATTCAGAAGAAAAAAGTTAAACTACAATTTTGTTTAACAGAGGGATTGACTATCCATACTACACAGAGATTCCCATTCTATGGACAAGTTCTCAAAGCTCATCACACTTTTGACAAAAATGATGATTCATGCGTATTTCATGCAACCAATCAACTGAAAAAGCTTAATACATTCATTACCATGACTTGCTGGAAGTAATGAGTAATTTACCAAAACAGCTTTCAAGCAGTGATTTCCACTTTTCCACAAAACTCACCATCTCTTAAATCGCCAGCTTCTATTTCATTCAAACCATTTGCCAGTGAATCAAGCCCCTCATTTTCTGACCGCGCTTTGGAACCTGCTGTATCTGAAGGTTTGGTTTTCCAGCCTCCTCGCACAAAATTATTAATGTTAGCACTCGGATCACTCAGCCGACGCTGTAAGAGAAAATCTCTAATAAGCACATTTTGAAATTCTGGTTTATAAGAAAGATATTAATCAGATTTAATTAATACCTGATGTCTGTAAGCAAAAAATTCTTCTGGGTCTGAATCCCAATCCGAGTCCCACATATCTGTAGCACAATATCCTGGTTCTGAAGTTGGAGTTTCTGCTCCAGAATATCCTACAGAAAAAGCAAACAAAAAGGTGGTACATGTGAAAGAAGAAACAAGATGGTATCATGGCTAGTGTCCATATTCAAATTGATCATAATGTTAACCTTTTGGTTTGGTGACAGCCATTTCCGCATGACCCTTGCCTTGCGGACCCTTCATTCGAACAAATTCTACTCGTTGAGAGGAAGAGTTCGAGAACAGGCCAAAAGTCATTCTTTGAGCCATTTTAGAACTCAAACTTGACTAGACAAAATATACAAAAGTTAGAACTTTGCAAAACTTTCAAGAACAAATATTCAAAGCTCACAGCTATCTACTTACTCTTGCATCATAGACCCTCTTCAGTGCATCATATCGAATTGATCCCAGGAATATAACTCCCTGTATTGCCCCATCTCTATCAGAGGCAACCAACTCAACACAGACCATTTCTCCATCTCTCACCATAATATCAGAAAATACCTGAACAATACCAAATTGTTATGTAAATTTTAACACGCATTAATGTTACATAAGGCTGTCACATTCATGTACCTCATTGAAGTTGTCCACCATAAAGCATACGTTTGGGTAGGTCATTTCTTCAACTTCTGCCTTGGTGTCCATTCTCCTCCTACTTGGTGAGGCATACACTTTCTGGAAGAAGACGTAATAAATTTATGATAATCGGACTACATTTTGTTCACATAGGAGATTTTTATTTCTTTTACCTGAGAGTGGCGCCGAAGAACTTGAAGTTCCTTAGGACTGGTTCTTGTACAAATAGCAAGTGTAAGAGTGTAATCAAATTGGTGAATTATCAAGTTCAGGTACACAGTTTCCTCCCAATCCATATCAGGATCCCCAATAGGCAATTTTCTGCTTGCTTTTCTGAACACATCAACTTCAGTCTGTAAAATATAGCAAACTATATATAGATTCTTTTTGATTAAAGAATTGAAATGCTTGAAAAATAAAATAGATACATGTAATAATAAATTTATAAAACAAGGTCAATGGTAGCTAAGCTTACTTCGAACTTGGGTAGGAGACGAGATGAACTTTTAATATGCTTCTTGCGAACAAAAAAAAGGAGATCATCGCAATCAATATTTCGATCAGTTTGAAAAAGAAAATGCCTCACAAAAAGGTCTGTCCAGTAAGTGGTGCCATGAACCATGATAAATCCTGAATCTAAAATCAGATAAGGAATACAATAGTTACAGTACAAGGGAAGGAGGAAAAAAAACGATTGCTTATCCAGAAGGAATATGACTAAATGAAATTGTGACTATGGAGAATACTCACCATCCTTTAGCATTTGCCTCATTTCCTTGGTACGTTGAAAATTGATTTCCTCTAAGAGTTGTTCGAGGGGAGTAGCTGCTTTGGCCAGAGCTGCTGCACTGCTCATTGGCAGTGAGCTCAGGGAACTCGTGCTGCCTCGATAAGACATGGTGACGTTGATGAGGTGCACCACAAGTTCTCATCACCTCTTCATTTGAATATATTATGTAGTTATCACGCCCAGCCCAGTGTACTCTGGAAGAAAAATAATAAAAGACTTTTTTTTCAAGTATTTTTTTTTTACCCAAATGCATCACAATGACAATGAACACTTCTCCTTAATATTAGAATAGAGAATACTGGACAAGATAGAAGTGGATTACTCATTACTGGAATTTTGAGGAAAAGCCAAACCATACATTTTTAAAAAGAAAAGAAATTTCAGCAGCAGCTTTGATGTAGAGCTCCTCCTTTTATTTTTCAGGGTAAAGCTAGACCCACTTTAACCATAATTTCAGTTCTTCCTGAAGCAACCACTCCGACGAGAAACGAGAAACTAAGAGTACTGTACCATAGGCCAAAGCCAAATGAACCCTGCATACAGTAGCAGTAAGTGACAATAATAAAAACAATGCAGAACCAATTTGTTTTTGAACGTTTTGAAGTTATAGGCATCTCACATAAATAATGAGAAAAGGCACATCAATGCATAGTCACGGAGCAAGGAAACTTTTATAAAAGCACGAGAAATCTTATAAACATGACTCACCCCGTTCGATTTTTTTTCCTTCCGCAAGCGATTCACAAGAAAACACCCCCCTGCGAAGGAAGGGGCCGTCTGCTTGCAAAGCTTTGATGCCGACCGTCGACTGTCGTTTCTCGAAAAGGGGTGGGTCTGACTACGCTAGTGTAGCTAACCTCTAATGTGCCCCAGTGTCATTAACGGAGCTACAACAAAGCAATGCCACAGAGAGGCCGCGTTGAAAGGTTTCGGACTTCAGCCTCTATCCACCATCTTCATCGCTCCGTAAAAATAGCGCCTATGGAGAGAGAGGATTTATACGTGAGATCGTCATCTGACTATCCTGTACTTTGGCGCTAGATTCAAACACTGTCGCAGCAGACGCCGTATCGATTAATTTAGCTCGCCATGGCGGCGTCCCCCAGGAACCGTCCATCAAGTTCGTCCGTGAGGATTCATTTTATTATCGTAAGGTCCAAACCCGCCTAACTCCCACAATCTGCTGGAGCGCGTACGCGTAGCGCCTACTGGGTAGGCAAGCGCGACTTCTGCTTGCACCCGTGTCGTGCGGGCTGGCCTAGCCTGGCACCCGCAGGCGCTCGGGATGGGTTCGGAGGGACTGTTTGCGGACGAGACCAAATGAAGCTTCCAGTTACCCGAGCTGTAGGGAGTTTCAGACCACCGATCCGTATAGATTTTATACACCACGGCAGACGGTTCAGCAAAATTTGTTTCCTCTTGTATGTTTTTAAAATATTTTTTTAAAAATTGTATTGCTTTAAAAATGCTGCGGGTGTGGAAAATAAAAATAAAAATAAAACTCGCATTTTCCCCACACGCGTGCATAATGACACACTCCAGGGACCCGCCCGACGGCGGAACGGACATTTTGGCGACACCCAAAAGTTGATCCAGCACGCAGCAGCAGTTGTGACAGTGTGGCCGGGCGCGGCCTCGCGTGAGTGCCCGTGGTGCCTGCCAGTCCGGCAGGTCCGGCAGGTGCCGGGCATGGCGGCGCGCGGCGTCGAGTTGGACACGGCGGCGGTGCGTCACCCACACCGCGGGCGCCGCTCGGTGCCGCGGTGCCGCTTCCTCTACCGGTGCAACTATTGACGTTCGAACTGACCACCGAGACGACTGGGTGTCCGGGACGTGTGACTCTGCTCTGCTTAATTGAGGGGGCTGTGGGGGGCGCTGCGCTGCCGGGGCCCCGGGGCCCCTCCCCTCCGTGTCGCCCCGCCCCGCACGCACGCACCCTCGTTATGTCTCCGCGGGCGCCCCATTCCCGGCTCCGGGGGCGCTGGCCCCTCAGACACGACGGCACGGCACGGCCCCCTTGGCTGGCTCCGCTGGCTCCGCTGGCTCTGCAGACAAAGAAGAGGCCCTCTGCGCAGCGCCGCCCCCGAGACGCAGCCCGCGCCCAAGGGGGGCCCCTGCTGCACCGGACAGTCATTGAACGAGGCGGGAAAAAATAAAACAGTCATTTGGAAAGTCGGGATTGTTTTTAAAGGTCACAGAAGTCTACAATTCACAAAAATTCAAAAACAAGTCTAAAATGTGAAAAAGATAAAAAAAGGATAAAATTCACAAACAAAAAAAAATGCCGAAAAGTCAATCTTTAAAAGACAAGACCTAACAAAGTCAGAATAATAATTTTCAAAAACAGGCACTTTGACGCATACAGTCTTTGTTTGCCTATGACCCCCTCCCGCACCCTGCCCGGCCCCGCAGGCACCGCCGCAGGCTCTCCGCAGCGCGTCGACAGTCGCTCCGGGCCAGCCGCCACCCCCTGCAGGCCCCGGGGCTGGCGGCTGGCGGCCAGCCCGGGCCGACGATAACTCTCCGCGACCGCGTGGGCGGAGAGGCTGGCGCGGCCGGCGCCTCCGGGCGCCTCGGCTGTCGGCCACGGGGACGGCGGCGGCCGTCGGCGCTCCGGCGCCACCCGCCATCCCCCGCGGCCCCGCGCCGCCGCGCCGCCGCGCCGCCCGGACACCCCCGCCACACTCCCTGCGCCTGTGCGGCGCGGGGATGGCGGCGCTGCGGACCCAGGACGCCGCCTGCCGCGTGCCGCACGTGCGGGGGGCCCGGCCGGCAGATACGGCGGTCCGGCGGGCCGCCGGGCTCCAGCCGCCGCCCCGGACCACGCAGTGTCCTACAAGCAGGCCACGCTATGTAGGACGAAAGGGGTGGCCTCGGCGGGGGAGGGGGCGGGGGGCCTGGCGGGGGGTGTTGTGTTGAATGTGGCCGCGGGGGGGCGGGGCTGGCGGGACGCATGGCGCCACGCCGTCAGGGCGTCGTCTGCCGCGGCGCCAGGCCGGCGCCACGCTTCCAGCGCTCCAGTGGAATGGACGCGGAAACGCCGCCATCGGGGGTGCCGTTGTCGGGGGCAAGAGCCTAGCCAGCCCCAGGCAGCCCCGGGCAGCCAGCGGCAGCCTAGCTGCTGCGTCGCTGCCGCCGCCTTCTGGACCGGGGAAGGGGCCCCGCCCTGGGGAAGGGCGTCCGCAGCGTGTACCTGTTAGCTGCGAGGGGTAGGGCGGTGTAAGGGCTGCGGGGGCGCGCGTGGTCCTCCCGGACATCCCCTTACACCGAGCGCACAATCAGACTAATAAAGCGGCGTATTCTGACCAAACATTTGCCGAGAAAATTTCCCCGCGAAACATTTGGACGAAAGAGAGGCTATTTCCCCCAAAATCTAAATCAAATGAAGTTCCTCACTCGTATTTCAAGCACGCCTTTCTCGACACCCCAAAAAAATTGGTCTAGATATCTAGCTTGCCAAAGTGTGGGTGAGGTGATTTTTTTCTTGTGCCTGGCTCTCATTTGAGTCTCTTCATCCCTGCCGCACAGCGGCGCCCCACGGATAGCGGGGCCCCGGCCTTGGTCGGGAACCCTTTCCGTCGGCCGGTCTGTTCGGATTCGGCCGCCCCGGCACGCCACACGGCCTCTGGAACTCGCTCTCTGA
This sequence comes from Megalurothrips usitatus, assembly GCA_026979955.1. NCBI lineage: Eukaryota > Metazoa > Arthropoda > Insecta > Thysanoptera > Thripidae > Megalurothrips > Megalurothrips usitatus. Next base: position 15,795,877 of record CM049593.1, read on the forward strand.
CTCTCCCGACGGCCAGCCTCTGCGGCGGCGGGGTGGCAGTTCGGGTAGCACCTGTTGCTGATGAATGCCTCCTCCGTTTGACGATAAAAACTGCCGATTTAAGTTTGCCGCACATCCGCACAAAAGTGTCCCAAGTCGGTCTGTGCCGGGCCCGCGGTGGGAGCCCGCACCCGGTCGGGGTGGCCGCGGGCGGGACGCCCCCGGGAATCGTTAGGTCATGAGACCTTTGACTATGTGACATTTTAAGGGGGAGGCGGGCGCTTTGGGCGGGCGGGGCGGGCGCGGCCGGCGGGGCGCAGGGCGCGGCCACCCGGAATGGGGAGGGGAGCGGGGAGCTTGACACAAGGGGAGGAGGGAGCATCAAATTGCACCACGGCTCCGGGCCCGGCCAGGTGCCGCCAGACCGTTGCCCTCCCGGTGCCGCAGTACGTCACGTGTCCGAAAATATGCGACCGAAATGATTGTGGTGGCCGAGAGCGGCGAGCGGAGCCGCTCCACCGGACGCCTGTCTGGGTAGGCAGGCCGGGCGACGGCCGTGCGTGACGGGGCGGCCTACCGCGGACTCCGCAGGGGCGCTGCCGCCGACGCCATCGGGAGGAGGCTGCGTCCTTGTCTTTCGCTCAGCTCCCACTCGAGCCCGCACCGAGTACCGCCGGCCCGCGGTCATTCAAACGATCTGCTCGCGTGCCCGAACGGCCGGCGGCGCGGACTCGTGTGTGCCGCGGCCCGCGGAGTTGTTCGGCCGCTTCTTGCCACTTATTCTGGCGCGGATCCTGGGTCAGCAGCCGCGGCCGGCCCCGCGGAGGGTCCGGGTTCCCTACCCGGTAGCAGCCGGCCGCCGGAGACCGTCCCAGGCCGTCCGTTCCGGCTCGACAGCACCAAACATGTGCTCCATTTGTTTCCATGCTTATCGCCGTCTGTGGTGGAGTGCGAGCTGCGTATGTGCCGCTCGGCTGCCATATCACCGGTACGTGCGGGTAGGCATTTCTGCGAGCACTTGGCGCTGACACGCCCTGGGCACACGGCGCCGCGACGCCTAGGCCCTCCCCCTCCACCAGCGCGGCGGCGCCTGCTCCGCACTGCTCCGCCTAGCCTCCGCTTGGCCTCCGCCGCGCCGCGCCGCGCGCCCTGTCGCTCGCCCGTCCCGCCGCGGGCCCCGCAGCCCGTGGCCACGGTCCCGGCCGCCGCGCCGCCCGCGCCGCCCGCTCAGTCTGACTCTGGCCCGCGCAGCGTCCCGACGCCCGCCCGCGCTACGCCCGCTCCACTCGGTACGTTGCTGTGCCTGTCCAGCCAGCGCACCGACGCCTGAGCCTGGCGACGGCCGAGCGACGCCCGACCTGGCCGCCGGGCCCCCGCGCCTCGCCGCGCGCCCTGCCTCCGCTGTGCCGTGTCCGCCGCTAGCAGCAGCGCCCCGTCGACATGACGACGGCGCTAGTGGCGGTGGCGTCCGGGGCCCCCGTCCGGGACCCCCGTCAGGGGCCGCTCCATCGGCGGGGACGTCCAGGAGTTTCAAACCGTCTCCTGGGGTCCCCGTCGGCGTGCGGCCGGGGCGGCGGTGGTGCGTGAACGCCCCGCTGCTCGCATCCGGTCCCCGGACTTCGGCGTCGAAGACTCCAGGGATCAATTGTTGTCGTTGCCCCCCCCCCCCCCCCCCTCCCCCGTCCAGACACTGCCGGCCTGCCCCGCGGGCACCTGCGGACGCACAGCTACGAGGCCGCCGCGCCGCCGCCGCGCCGCTAGCGTATACTTGTCTTGCTTCCAGAGCCCGACGCCGCCGCCGACCGGACCGCGCCGACGAAGTGCGACCGTAACGCCACCGACGGCGTCACGAGTCACCTTGGAGTGAAAGAAGGAGGAAAAAACGGAAGCGACTCTCACCGTGCTCCGGCGTACCCAGCGGCGGACGCGGGCCGGCACGGCAACCGCCGGCTCTCCTCTCCAGCCTCTCCAGCGGCTCCGGCCCTCGCTCTCCAGTGGTGACGCTGCCCGGCGCCCGCAGCCAACCTGAGTTCGACGGAGATCCACCCCAAGCCCCCCAACGGCGAGGTGAAGCGGATCTGCCGCGTCCTGGCAGCGGCGGACGCCCCAGTCCAGCGCCCCACCGGCTCCAGCTCCAGCCCCCGGCGGCCGGGCTCCAGCGGGGACCGTCGTCACCGCGTCCTCCGTCACAGTCGTCACGATGAGGTGCGTCGCGCGGCGCCATCTGGACCGAGACGAGGCGGTGTGTGCGGCTCCCCCGGCCACGGTTATCAGAACCTGACCGGCGCGGCTGACAACCAGGTCGACGGGAAGGGTCGACGGCGACCTGGCCGGCCAGCACGCGGACGATAACCTTTGCGGGCCGGTCAGCAATGACAGGAACGCCTGTGGCGCCTTAGCCAACCCCGGGGGATGGACTCCCCCCCCCCCCCCTTCCACACGTCCCCTCTACCCTGCACTTGCGCTCGACATAGTTTGCGGAGGGAACCTGATATGCCATCTCATGTACTGTACTAAATTGTCTTCAGTGAGTGATGAGGCCACGCCATTCCAGCTCACTGTAAAAATAGAGGGGGGGGGAAGGGGAGGATTTCCGCATCTCGGGAGGCCGCGAACACCAACAATTAAGTCGCTTGGCGCATGGTAGTTAAGACAATTTTTTTTTCAAAACGTATCTCTGAGCCTCCCGGTGGTTTTGCCACAAGGGGGCCTACTTGAGGTTATCGTGGGTGTTCGCGATGAGAGCGACTTGTCATTTGTGCCGGCAGCTCGAAGAACATGAAGCAGGGCAGCGTGAAGGGGAGCCACAGCCCCAAGGAGGGCGAGCGGAAGAGCAGCGAGCCCGAGCCCGCCGAGACCAAGACGGCCCTGCTGACGCCGTCCAGCGCGGAGCTCGACGCCAGCAAGAACGGCTCGCACGGTGAGTCCCGGACCCGCCCCCGCGCCCCGCCCCCGTTCCCAGCGCGGCGCGTACAATGCGGGAGTAGTGGCGACGGCTGCCGGCCGTCCCGGTGTCGCCCGACGGCGCCGCGGCGCGTGTCGGGTATTCGAACCCGGGTCTTACGTCCGATTCGATCATGGGCCTCCCTGTTCCTCCCGTTCCAGCGCCGTCGGCGGCCACGATCGCCGTCGAGGATGACGTCGGCGGCACGACCCCGGACGGCGCCAGGACCCGGAAGCTGGCTCACATCAAGAAGCGCGTCTCGCAGGAGTTCACCGACAGCAGTGAGTACTTGGGCCCGCTGCCGCGGCCGTCCGGAGGAGCGGGTTGACAGCAGTGCGTCGGTCTCTGTCCACAGCGAGGTGCCAGAAGGCGCTCAAGTGCCTGATCCACACGGTGGGCGCCACCATGCCGTACGTCGCCATCCTGATGGGCGCCATCTACCTGGACGACTGCCCGGCGCAGCGCATGATCCCCGTGCACTTGATCGTCGCCGGCGTCACCGCCTCCCTCATGCACCTGTCCACCTCCATCGACGTGTACCGCAAGCTGCCCTACCTCAAGCAGGAGAAGAAGCCCGCCATCTACACCCTCGTCTCCCTGTTCCTCACCGTCTGGATGATTCTGGGTCAGTACTGCGCGCGGCGCGGCGCAGCGCACTGTAGTGCGCGGTGCGCGGTGGGCGGTGGGCGGTGGGCGTTGTTGATGCCAGCGGTCAGTGCCCCGGCCCGCCGGGGGCCCGTGCTCCGCCCCGTCGCTACCCCGCGCCCAGTCCGCCAGAGCTTGTCCCTCCCCTCTGGAGGCGAGTCAGGGCGAGTGCGCAGCCCTGGGGACCGGCGGGGCGGGGCGGGGCGGGGCGAGGCGGTAGGCTTCCTGGACTGGTCAGCGTACCCGCCGGCACCCCGCGCCGATACCCCGCGCCGCCCAGGCCTAGGCGCCCTCCTCACCCGCCGCGGCCGCCCCTCCGCCGCGCGCATGCGGCCACGCCGGCCTTGGCTTGGACCCGCCCCAGCCCAGCTGAGGCGTCCAACTTTTTAGCAGGTGATACATATAACACCACCTACAAACGTCAGAATAAGAAATAATATTAAGATAATGTATCAGCGGCTTCTACTCTCATGCGGCAGCAAGAGCCAAGCTAAATATATATAGGCCGCCTGACCCTACCGGGGGATGTGCGTGCCCGCGCCGCGCCGCGCCTGTGCCGCCCGCAGCTTACGGGCGGCCGTTTCCCAGCCCGTGGCTCATGAACGGTCGGGTTTAGATGGGTAGTGTAAGCGAGCCGATTTTAGCGCGGAGTCTAGGCTTTCTGTTGGTACACATATCATTACGATACGACCATTCTCGAGCGATGTAGAGCTCCCGATGTGCGCCCGACCAGTCAGACATTACCCTTTGTGAAGCCGTAGCTCTTGGACGGTTGCTCATAGATGGTGGGTGTAAGCGAGGCGATTGCAGTACAACGTCTAGGCTTTTCGACAATATACGTATCTTTCTGATCCGATCAACCTAGAGCGATCTAGAGCACCCAACATGTGTGGCCGAGACTGGCGCATGGGGCGCGCATGGGCGCATCGGCCTACAGCGGCGGGGCCCTCCAGGGCGGCAACAGCGCCTTCGCCTCCCCCCTCCCCCCTCCAGCTCCCCTCACCCTCCCTCAGCATCTCGCGCCCCGCAGACCGACTAGACCGGCAGGACCGCACTACCCGATAGGTGGCCTACCCTCCAGGCGCTGACCGCCACGCGCCGGTCTCTGCTCCCAAGGGTCACACGATTCCAGACCAATACCTAGGCTGTCCGACGACAAGCGAGATCGAAAGTGTGTATCACCTGCTGCCATGGCAACTGTTGCTGGCATTTTTTTAGCCCGTCTGGCCGTTGTCTGGCGGAATGCGACATTCTTACCGCACTGACCGGCCGCCCAACGATAAAATGCTCCATCAAGTGGGAATTGGGGGGGGGGGGGGTCCATTTATTGAGGCGATAGCTCCGATATCTCCTGTAAATATGCAAAAATAAAGTCCGGTCTATCAATTAAACAGGACCTTGCGCGCCCGTTTAACCCGTCTCCGTGTGCGCAGGCTGCGTGTGGACGTTCGGCATCTTCACGCCCGTCACCGACCCCGGCGAGATGTACAACCTGCAGTACAACTCGTTCGGCATGGGCTACTGCAAGAAGCCCATCTACTGGTTCGCCTTCGTCTTCAACCTCGTCAGCCTCATCAGCTTCCTGGGCGGCTGGATCCTGTGCTGCTGCATGTGCACCGTGCTCTGCAACGTCGGCATCCTCACCTGCCTGTGCAGCGACAGCGACGACGACGAGGACAACGGCCCCGTCAACGTATAGTGCGTCGCGGGCTCCAACGCCGGCGGGGTGCGCGGGGCGCGGGCACCCCCGGACCTGCCGCGGCCGGCGCGGCCGCCGCCCGCTCACCCCCACTCCCTCACGAGTCTCAGGTCTGGAGGAGGTGCAACTGCAACCTCACGAGTAACCAGAGTTTTATACGAGAAAGTATTATTTGAATTTCATCACCGTAGTAGGAGCAGTTTATTGTAGCGTTCTTTCCCTTTTCCCCCCATTGTTTAGCTTATTTATTATCTAAGATATTGTGAACTCTTGTTCAGAAATTTTTTTATAATTTTTTTTTAAAAGCTTTCTGAAGTGTGATTTTTTTAAACGTCTTTCCTTTATGCCAAACGTTTCGAAAACACGTTCGTCAAATTGCTATCATTATGGTATATCTTGTATTTATTATTTGTGTTCAAGAAGTAGAGTAATTATGTTGAACGTGTCAAAACATCTTGTCAGATCAGGCGTTTCCTCATTGTCTCGGTAGAAATCCAAACAACGTTGCCTACCGAGCGCCCCCGCGTCCCCTCTGTCGCCACCGCTCCTGTCGTGCGAATCCCCCCCCCCCCCCCCCGCCACTGCCACAATGGATGACAATGACTGACCGTCGCAGACAAGAAAGTCCCCGCCCCGAACACAGAAACGCCGTGAGTTGTCAACTGATCTGACTTGTTTGTCGCTCTCATTAGATTTAGTGTCTTGTGTACCCGATACGCTTCGTTTTTGTCTGATGATGTAACCGTTTGATATTATTATACATGATGAGATCTGAAGTCGGTATACTACTATAATGTAATGCCCAAATGTACTTGCTGCTTCTCGGTGTACCATTTCGTGTCTCGGTGTGTTCTCAATTCTGTAAAGGTGTACGTGATTTGTGACCCCTCCCTGTAGTGTTTAGATGTAGAACAAGTGTAGTTTCATTGTAATTTCATCCTCCATTTGTACAAAACGGCGACGTGTGAAAACGATAATAATAAAATGTGAGTGTCTGGTGGTTGCGCATTTCCCCCTTTTCTTCCCGTTTCCCCTCCCTGGTGAGGCGCACGCGGAAGTACCCCGCGCACAGGGCGCCCGGCTGGGTAGGCAGCCCCCACTGCTGCGAGCGCGCGTGTCGTGCGGGCCGGCCTACCCCGACGTTCGCAGGCGCTCGCAGGCGACGTGCTCCTGCAAAGGCTCTGAACCGGAGTGACATGAGCGGCCGCCTAGCCCACCGCATCTCGATCCTCTATGGGGTATTCCCAATTTAAAGTCACTGAGTGCTGCCTCTCCCCCGCCCCACTTTGAATCGTCGCGGCAAAGGCAAAGTGGGAACAAGCGACGATCGCCATGCAGGCGCTGTTGCCGGATTTCCCTTGTTCTCCTTCTCCTCACAATTGTTTGTGTTGGCGACCTTACAGAATCGTTCCATTTTTGGTGATTTAATTAATGGAAATTTGTCGAGTGCTGCCCAGGGGTCGAGTACCTGGTGGAGTGAATTACTGCCTCTACGTCTGCCGCACTCAATCCTCTCCAGGACGTGGCCCTTGATGGATAAGAGATGACTTTCGTAGAAAGTTGGACCTGTCACCCTGCCAGTGCTGAAAGAAGTCAGCTTAGTTCCGTGTTTGCATCCTCAAGCATGCACATAATTTGACGATTCGCAATCAACTTTTGCTTTTAATAGATATTGGGGTTCTATTATCAGCAGGAGCTGATTCGAAAAGATGACTCAAAATCTGCAAAATCGGTAAGTTGGCCGGTTGGGTTAATTCTCAAGAAGTTTTCAATTCCGCATATTGTTCCAGCCAATCTGTTTGTTTATATTAGTAATGTCCCCCAAGTAACTTTAACTTTGCAATAGTTACGTCGCTCGACCCCCATTCTTCATCTAGACACCCGTATTATGCATTATTTATTGTTGCTTAAGGTTAGGGTCAATGTTTTTCTTTACTAAGTACTACCAGAATGATGGTTTCTAAATTAATCTCTTTTGAAACTGGTTTTGATGATTATTACCGCGATGTATACACACTACATTGTTAATGTGCTTTGATCAACTCCATACTAACCCCTGTCCTTTTATTATTGTTTCTTCAGGCTTGTGGGGCAATTTTTTGGGAACATGGATAGAAATCAGCCCAATTACACTGAACTGAGGACATGGCAGGCCTCAAGTCTTGGTATTCCCAGTGGTATCCCTGATGGTATGTCTCAATATTTATTTGTGGTTTTTGATCACTAGATCCCGATAATTCCTAGGTTAATTACAATTTTATCTGAATTTGCAGGCTGTTATCCTGGTCAGATGTCAGGATCATGGGTGTCAGAGGCTGTGAATGCAGTAAATGCAGTGAATGCTGTAAATGCAGTAAATGCTGTAAATTCACCGAAAGACCCCTTTGGGGTGGGTGCTTCTCATCCGCTGGCACATCATTTCAAGACTGCTGCTGCTGCTGCCGCTGGTGCATCTAGTTCAGTTGCACACAATACACTGGGCTTCCACGGAGCTCACTCTGGCCAGATTGTACATCCTTCATATGGCGGTGCTCCAGCATTTAGTGACCATACTGCAACACACAACCAGGACCAAAGTGCACATGCAGCATATTCTGGAATAAATACTCATGGCGTCCCTCATGGTGTTCCACATAGTGTGCACCCAAGAGTAGCTCCTGGAACCCATGTTCTGGTAAGAATTAGAATTAAACCTTCACTTTTAAAAATATACTGTTTGCTGTAATGTGTTTTGTTTATGTTGGACAATTTCTGATAAATTATTGTTTCTGATCTATTGTAGCCTACAATTGCTAGGAAACAGCAAGTTCCAACACAAAAGACTCCTAAAGAACCACGTAAGAAAGCATCACCAAGTAAAACCACTAAAGGTAGGCTTCCTGGCACCCCTGTTTAACAATGTTTATGTTGTTTGTATTTTTTTTTCTTCATGAGTGTACTCCTAAAATCATTTTTTTTTGAGTGTTCTTTTATTATATCAGATTTCTTCATAAGTCATTTGCTTTTTCTTTCTCCAGATGGAAAACAACCTGCAAGGAAGAGAGGCAAGGTCGCTGGACAGGAGAACTCAGGTGTGTATCTGAATTAGCATTTTGTACAACAAAACATTTGTTCACTCGAGCTTATCAAATCAATGCCTTTTGTGGCTCTGCTAATGGCAAGACTACTTAGGCACCTTTCACACAGGCTCACCGACAGACTCGTATCGACATTACCTAGATCCAGAGGTTCCACACCAACCCGAAAAAGAAACTCAATCACAGGTTGAAAGAGAAAAAACACCTAAAGAGATTAAAAAGACGAAAGCAATGGAGGCAAGAGAAGCTCTTAATAGAGGCATGGAACATGTCAATCCTAAAGGAAAAGTGATTCGTGCTCGGCGAATGGGTAACGGATGTGAAGGGAGATCCTGCAGGTTGGTGCCATTCAACATCTCTTCGTGCTCTATAATTTGATTATTTTTGTGTGCAATCATTAAGATCTTTTATTTTAGGTTTGGTTGTGAAAATCGAATTAGCAGAGAGGCTCGTACCAATATTTTTAACTACTTCTGGAAGCTTGGAAACCACCAGTTACAATGGCTTTTTATTGCTATGCATACTAGCGTGCGTGCGCCCAAGCAGCGCACTCAAGATCCAGTGAGGTCCAGAAGGAAAACATCACGCTCTTACTTCTTCAGACTGGGAACAGAAAAGGTTCCTGTTTGCAAGACAATGTTTCTTCAGACACTTGATGTCTCCGATTCGTGGGTTGACACAGCCATCTCTAAAGCAGCTAATGGAATTGCGGTGGCACCTGACTGCCGAGGCAGACATACAGTGAAAAGAAAGACACCAGAACAAATAGCAGAAGCAAGAAAATTAAGAAGAAGAAAGAAAAAAAATAAAGGTAAGAGTTTCTTTGTGGATTTTTCATTTCTTGTAAGGTTCGTTTCACTTCATTAATGATCACTGTTGTCATTAATAGGTGCTATGCCGGATACTGGAATGCTTGGGGTACTTGGGACTCAAGACAGTCAATCGGGCCAGCTGCCTTTACAAGAAAGTACTAATCGTTGCGGGCAGATGGACAAAGGTAAATCTTGTCGTCTTCCTTGGAATTGCTTCATTCCAGTATTCCAGTTTTTTTTTTTTTAAATTTTTCTTACCATCAGCAATATTCATACCAATGAAATTATTTTTTATTTTTCTTTATTATAGCCTCCAAGGACGGTATGGCCCAAGGGCTCTCCTCTGACGTGAACGGTATTTCTTCCCTCGGACCCAACGCCTTCCAGAGACTAGAAGGTAATATACCCTACTGTTAGGCTAGATCGGGTCAAAAACGTAACTTTAGGAACATTTCGTTGCTCTGAGCCTCGTGTTGATGGTGTCCATGCCCTGCAGGCGGAATGGGTGGAGACTGCGCCCCCAGCGAGCTGGACTTGCTGAGCCCGCGGATCGACCTGCGGGTCGGCGGCGACTCCAACGACGCCCTCCCGTCCTGGGCGAACGTGAACGTCGGCGCCGGCGACCACAACGGCGGCTCGGCGTCGGCCTCGGGGTCGGGCATGTCCCCGATGCCGGGCTCCGGCGTCATCATGTGGATGCCGGGGGTGATGAACATGACCCAGGAGGCGCTGGCCGCAGCGCAGGCCCAGGCCCAGCAGCAGCAGGCGCAGCAGGCGCAGGCGCAGCAGGCGCAGGGCCAGGGCCAGGCCGACGCGCCGCCGCCGCCCAAGAAGAAGAAGAAGAACAAGAGGCCGGACGCGAGCATCGCGCTGGGCGCCGTGGCCACGGGGATGGGGGTGGGCGTGGGCGGGCTGCTGGGGGCCGAGTCGGTGCCGGAGGCGTTCCTGCACCACCTGGACCCGTGCACGCTCGGCCTCAAGGAGCTGCCCAACGGCGCCGTCATCGCGCCCGACTACGACTACGGGGACATGCCCTCGCCGAAGCGGCCCAAGCGCAACCGCGACCCCAAGAAGTGGCGCGCCAACCAGTGCAAGGAGGCGCTCAACACGGGCAAGGAGCACGTGAACCTCAAGGGCAAGATCGTGCGCGGCCGCCAGATGAAGGAGGGCTGCGGCGAGAACTGCCGCTTCCGGTGCCAGGACCGGATCACGCAGGAGGAGCGCGAGGCCATCTTCCAGCACTTCTGGAGCCTCGGCGACCACGGCCTGCAGTGGCTGTTCATCTCCCGGCACACCAAGGTGCGCGAGCCCAAGCACCGCACCAGCACCAACCCCAACGCGGTGTCGCGGCGGAAGACGTCGCGCTCGTACTTCTTCACCGTGTACCACCCCATCGACCCACTGACGCCGACGGGCCGCCGCCAGTGGCGGATCCGCGACGACGAGGTGCCCGTCTGCAAGACCATGTTCCTGCACACGCTCGACGTGTCCGACTCGTGGGTCGAGTCGGCCGTCGGCAAGGTGCGCCTGCAGCAGTCCCCCGAGGAGGTGACCATCATAGACGAGCGCGGGAAGCACGGCAAGCGCAAGCGGCGCCTCCCCGACCACATCGTGGAGAGCGTCCGCCAGCACCTCGCCCTCTTCCCCCGCTCGGGCATCCCGCCGCAGGGCAAGGGCTTCCAGCGCAAGTGCCTCGCCGACGGCCACTCCGTCAGCAAGATGCACCGCATGTACCTGGAGTGGCTGCAGCTGCATCATCAGGTGCAGGTAAGGCCTCAGCCAAACCTTTTCTTTTCAATTAAAAAAAAAATTGTGCTAGGTTGTCACAATTTAAAACTTGTGCTTTCTTTTTTTTTCTTCCAGCCGGGTACAAATGTAACTCCTGCCACATTGAGGCAGTATAGGGACATCCTTGGGGATGAACTCAGAACCGAATTCAAAGTCCCGAAGCAAGAAATGCCAGACGAGGATGACCTGATGGACGAGGAGATGGAAGATGTTAGTGGTATGGGGCAAGAAGACGATGGGAGGGGGAACGATCATATCTGGAACCTAGCCTGCAACCAAAATGTGAGTTAATAGTTGTAGGGTTGGGCCAGATTCTGGCTTGTGAGATATTAGTGCCTATTTTTTTAGAGACTTTGTTATGGCCTTCGAGGGCCACCCTCACCCTCATTTCTCCTTTTATCAAACACACCTGTGAGTGCTTGTGTGTGAATAATTTGCCATTAACAATTTCTTCAAATATGCCTTCACTAATCATGATCTTGGAGGAGTTTTGTAATCTTCACCTTAATGAGAATCTTACTAATAGATGCAGTGCCTTGCATTTCATGTGCAGAGGTTGGCAGTAAAGGTGAGGCGTCACCGCCCTCCAGAGGTCCGGCGGGGCGACCCCAGATTAGTGCGAGGCGAACTGTCCCTTCACCCGCGCGGCGGGAGAGCGCCAGAATTTAAACTCATCGCAAGGCTGACAATACTTTAAAAGGGTTACTCGAAAATGCGCTGTTGGCGAAAACATCTCGCCAACATTCTCCCCCCTCTCCGGGGTGACGCGGAACGGGAACCGGAAGCTAGTGAAACTTAAAAATTGAAAAGTGAACGCAAATTTCATGAGCAAGTTTTTTTACAAACAAACTGTTCAAAGAATTCAACTCAGAAGCAAACACGATGGCATTCAACAAACTTGACATACAACTTATACATTACCCAAACCCAACTTAATTTCTAAAAGCACAATGAGAAATTCAACTTTATTTTTCACACAAAATTTGCAAAACTCTCAATTCAAGAATCGTACACTGACTCATACAATTATTGAGCCTGTAGGCAGAATCTAACATTAGTTTCCACTAATTTACACTTTTCCTACTCACAAAAGTCAAACATGGTTATTGATCACCCTCCGTCAAAGTCACATCATTAATACAAGGTCAAATAGTCAAGCAAGCACTTCAACAAACATGGAAATAATCATTCGCTGAAAATAGAAATCTTGAACGCGGCTTTCATTCCGGCGCCGAGCCTTAACCTTCAGTTTCCGCCAGATTACCGCGGCGAACGTGCCACGCGGGCAGCCCCCAGCTCCCCCAAGTAGGCACCCTAGCCCGCTGTGAATCCCACCCGCGGACTTCCGTGACCTCAACCCTGGCGGGACGCGAAACCCTGCCCCGTGCACGCGCCGGACACAATGGCCTCGACCTTCACTCAAAATAGGCAAACCCTGCGGCACACATGACCGAGTGGTTGCCTACCTCCATAGGAGACCTCAGCGCCAAAACTCAAACAAAACAAACAAGATCACTCGAGAACGAAGCACCTCGTGGCCCAAATTGTAAACATTACCTAGACGTGCAGGTGATCAAAATCCCAATCAAAACTTACAATTCGAATCTCACTTAAACTCGACTTAACTCTAACCGTGTCGGACAGCCGTGGTGATCACCGTTGGGATGGGCGCATCGTCCTCCCACCCAAGCCCCGTGGGCACCTCCTCCTCCTTTCGCTGCAGCCGCGCGCGGTGCTCCGCGAGCCGCGCCGCGGCCAGCATCTCACTCCACGACTTCGCCTCTACCGCCACCCGCCCCCACGGCTCCAGCTCGCCGTCCGCCGGGGCCGCGTCCAACGCGGGGGCCGCCGGCAGCGGGAACCGAACCTCGGGCCGGGCCTCTGCGATGTACGGCGGCGCCGGGCCGGGTGAAGGGGACGACGCCGCAGTACTCCCCCTCCAGCTGGAAAGCCCCGAGTCGGGCCGCTCCCACACCGACGGGGCCACGTCAAATGCGAAGGCCACCGACAGCGAGGATCGAACCTCCGACTCTTTAACTCTGCTCTGCTCGAAGATCTGCTGCGGCACGCGGAGCCTCACGGCTTGCAGCGGCTCCACCTCCACCACGACGTCCTCGTCATGCTCCGGGGCTCGGTCAGCTGCCCGCGGCGCGCTGGGCGCGCACATGAGCAGGGCCGACGGCGCCGCGGCGTCCGGTGTTTTCCCCGACACGCTGAGGTGCTATGCCGGATACTGGAATGCTTGGGGTACTTGGGACTCAAGACAGTCAATCGGGCCATTAACTGTTAGGCTAGATCGGGTCAAAAACGTAACTTTAGGAACATTTCGTTGCTCTGAGCCTCGTGTTGATGGAGTCCATGGCCCTGCAGGCGATGGGTTGAACTGCGGCCCCCAGCGGAGCTGGACTTGCTGAGGGCCGCGGATCGACCTGCGGGTCGGCGGCGACTCCAACGACGCCCCTCCCGACCTGGGCGAACGTGAACGTCGGCGCCGGCGACCACAACGGGCGGCTCGGCGTCCCATCGGCCTCCGGGGTCGGGCATGTCCCCGATGTCCGGGCCCGGGCGTCATCATGTGGATGCCGGGGTGTGATGAACATGACCCAGGAGGCGCTGGCCGCAGCCCAGGCCCAGGCCCAGCAGCAGTCAGGCGCAGTGGCCAGGGCCAGGCCGGACGCGCCGCCCGCCGCCCAAGAAGAAGAAGATAGAATACATGAGGCCGGACGCGAGCATCGCGCTGGGCGCCGTGGTCCACGGGGATGGGGGTGGGCGTGGGCGGGGCTGCTGGGGGGCCGAGTCGGTGCCGGAGGCGTTCTGCTCCACCTGGACCCGTGCACGCTCGGCCTCAAGGAGCTGCCCAACGGCCGCCGTCATCGCGCCCCGACTACGACTACGGGGACATGCCCTCGCCGATGCGGCCCAGGCGCAACCGCGACCCAAGAAGTGGCGCGCCAACCCAGTTGCAAGGAGGCGCGTCAACACGGGCAAGGAAGCGTGAACCTCTAGGTGCAGATCGTGCGCGAGCCGCCAGATGAAGGAGGGCTGCGGCGGAGATCTGCCGGCTTCCGGTGCAGGACCGGTTCACGCAGGAGGTAGCGCGAGGCCATCTTCCAACACTTTGGAGCCTCGGCGACCACGGCTGCAGTGGCTGTTCATCTCCCGGCACACCAAGGTGGCGAGCCCAAGCACCGCACCAGCACTCAACCCAACAGCGGTGTGCGGCGGAAGACGCGTCGCGCTCGTTACTCTTCACCGGTGTACCCACCCCATCGACCCACTGACGCCGACGGGCGCCGCCGCCTGTGGGGGGGGCGGGGGAATCCGCGACGTCGAGGAGGTGCCACGTCCTGCAAGACCATGTTCCTGCACCCCCCCCAATCGCTCGGACGTGTCCGACCTCGTGGGTCGAGTGGGCCGTCGGCAATGGTGCGCCTTGCAGCAGTCCCGATGAGGTGACCGATCATAGACGAGCGCGGGAAGCACGGCAAGGCGCAAGCGGCGCCTCCCGACCACTTCGTGGGAGGAGCGTCGGCAGCACCTCGCCCTCTTCCCCTCGCTCGGGACATCCCGCCGCAGGGCAAGGGCTCTTCCAGCGCAAGTGCCTCGCCGCGGCCATCCGTCAGGCAAGATGCACCGCATGTACCTGGAGTGGCTGCTGCTAGCTGCATCATCAGGTGCAGGTTAAGGTCCTCAGCCAAACCTTTTCTTTCAATTAAAAAAAAATTGTGCTTAGGTTGTCACAATTTAAAACTTGTGCTTTCTTTTTTTTTCTTCCTGCCGGGATACTCAAATGTAACTCACTGGCCCACATTGAGGCCAGTTTAGGGACATCCTTGGGGATGAACTCAGAACCGAATTCAAAGTTCCCGAAGCAAGAAATGCCTGGACGAGGATGGACCTTGATGGACGAGGAGATGGAAGATGTTAGTTGGTATGGGGCAAGAAGACGTTGGGAGGGGGAACGATCAATATCTGGAACCTAGCCTGCAACCAAAATGTGAGTTAATAGTTGTTAGGGGTTGGGCCAGATTCTGGTGCTGTGAGGATATTAGTGCACTATTTTTTTAGAGGACTTTGTTTTTGGCTTCGAGGGCCACCCTCACCTTCATTTCTCTTTTATTCAAACACACCCTGGTGAGTGCTTGTGTGGGAATAATTTGCCATTAACAATTCTTCAATATATACCTTCACTAATCATGATCTTGGGAGGAGTTTTGTAATCCTTCACCTTTAATGAGGAATCGTACTAATAGATGATGTGTAGCTTGTTGTAGGCGGGAAGTTACGATTTGAACTGTGGGGGGTGCACTCCCGTCTACCCCAGGTCTGTTCGCCGCGTGGCCAAAAAGGGTTGAAATTCGAAAAGGAAGCAATCATAGGAGACCAGGGATTTAGCTGGTCAATACCGTGAAACGAATTTATTCAAACGTGCCAGAAACTGAACATCAAATTTACTCTCCAGCCCACAAATCTAACTTAAACCTAAAGTTATCATACTTACAATGCGGTGCCACCACGTGTGCTTACCCTGTCGGACGTGCGCTCCTCGGCAGTCCGCTTCTCTTGCCTGTCCGTTTCTGTCTCTCTCTGTCCCAGTGCATGCGCGGGGCCGCGGCAGGCACCCGAACTTCTACCAACCACAACGGCTGATGCACCCGGTCATTCAATCGAACCTTGCTCATGGGGGGGAGTATTTTATTTTTTTTTTTTTGCGTTGGTTAACACCCCCCAAACTGGGGCCCCACTCTGCATAAGTGCGTCCAGACAGTTAACCAGGACGAGCCAACTTAACTCTAACCCGAAACCTACTCCAAAACAGTGCCTTGCATTTCATGTGCAGAGGATGGCAGTAAAGGTGAGGCGTCACCGCCCTCCAGTGGGTCGGCTGGGGCCGACCCCAGAGTAGTGCGTGGCGAACCTGTCCTTCACCCGAGCGGCGGGATCGAGAGCGCCAGAATTTAAACTCATCGCAAGGCTGACAATACTTTAAATGGGGTACTCGGAAAATGCGGTGTTGGCGAAAACATCTCGCCAAATTCTCCCCCCTCTCCGGCGGTGACGCGGCACGGGGAACCGGAAAGCTAGTGAAACTTTAAAAAATTGATAATGTGAATCGCAAATTTCATGTGCAAGTTTTTTTTACAAACAATACTGGTTCTAAGAATTCAACCTTCAGAAGCAAACACGATGCATTCAACAATCTGGACATACATACTATACATTACCCAAACCCAATCTTATTTCTAAAAGCCACAATGAGAAATTCAAACTTCTAATTTTCACACAAAATTTGCAATACTCTCAAATCATGATTCGTACACTGTACTTCATTACAATAATTGAGCCTGTGGAGGACAGAATACTATCATTAGTTTCACTAAATTTCTACACTTTTCCATACTCACATAAGTTCAAACATGGTTATTGATCACCTCCGTTCAAAGTCACATCATTAATACAAGGTCATATAGTTCATAGCATAGACACTTCAACTAAACATGGAAATAATCATTCTCGCTGCTGATAATAGGAAATCTTAACGCGGCTTTCATTCCGGGCGCCGATGCCTTAACCTTCAGTTTACCGCCAGATTCCCGCGGCGAACGTGCCACGCGGGCAGCCCCCAGTCGCCCACCAAGTAGGCACCCTAGCCCGGTGTGTAATCCCACCGCGGACTTCGTGACCTCTACCCTGCGGGACGCGAATACCCTGCCCCGTGCACGCGCCGGACACAATGGCCTCGACCTTCATTCATTAATAGGACAATCCCTTGCGGGCATCACGATGACCGAGTGGTTGGCCTACCTCCATATGTGAGAGCCTCAGCGCCAAAACTCAAACAAAACAAACAAGATCACTCGAGGAAGAGAGCTCCTCGTGGCCCAAATTGGTAAACATTACCTAGTCGAGCAGGTGATCAAAATCCCAAGCACAAAAACTTACAATTCGAATCTACTTTAAACTCGACTTAATCTAACCGTGTCGGACAGCGTGGTGATCACCGTTTTGGGATGGGCGCATCGTTCCTCCCACCCAAGCCCCGTGGGCACACTCCTCCTCCTTTCGGCTGCAGCCGCGCGTCCGGTGCTCCGCGAGCCGCGCCGCGGCCAGCATCTCACTCCACGACTTCGCCTCTACCGCCAACCCGCCCCCACGGGCGCCAGCTCCCGTCACGCCGGGGGCCGCGTCAACGCGGGGGCCGCGGCAGCGGGAACCGAACCTCGGCCGGGCCTCTTGCGATTGTACGCGCGCGGGCCGGGTTAAGGGGACGACGCCGCAGGTCAAAAACGTAACTTTAGGAACATTTCGTTGCTCTGAGCCTCGTGTTGATGGTGTCCATGCCCTGCAGGCGGAATGGGTGGAGACTGCGCCCCCAGCGAGCTGGACTTGCTGAGCCCGCGGATCGACCTGCGGGTCGGCGGCGACTCCAACGACGCCCTCCCGTCCTGGGCGAACGTGAACGTCGGCGCCGGCGACCACAACGGCGGCTCGGCGTCGGCCTCGGGGTCGGGCATGTCCCCGATGCCGGGCTCCGGCGTCATCATGTGGATGCCGGGGGTGATGAACATGACCCAGGAGGCGCTGGCCGCAGCCCAGGCCCAGGCCCAGCAGCAGCAGGCGCAGCAGGCGCAGCAGGCGCAGGCGCAGCAGGCGCAGGGCCAGGGCCAGGCCGACGCGCCGCCGCCGCCCAAGAAGAAGAAGAAGAACAAGAGGCCGGACGCGAGCATCGCGCTGGGCGCCGTGGCCACGGGGATGGGGGTGGGCGTGGGCGGGCTGCTGGGGGCCGAGTCGGTGCCGGAGGCGTTCCTGCACCACCTGGACCCGTGCACGCTCGGCCTCAAGGAGCTGCCCAACGGCGCCGTCATCGCGCCCGACTACGACTACGGGGACATGCCCTCGCCGAAGCGGCCCAAGCGCAACCGCGACCCCAAGAAGTGGCGCGCCAACCAGTGCAAGGAGGCGCTCAACACGGGCAAGGAGCACGTGAACCTCAAGGGCAAGATCGTGCGCGGCCGCCAGATGAAGGAGGGCTGCGGCGAGAACTGCCGCTTCCGGTGCCAGGACCGGATCACGCAGGAGGAGCGCGAGGCCATCTTCCAGCACTTCTGGAGCCTCGGCGACCACGGCCTGCAGTGGCTGTTCATCTCCCGGCACACCAAGGTGCGCGAGCCCAAGCACCGCACCAGCACCAACCCCAACGCGGTGTCGCGGCGGAAGACGTCGCGCTCGTACTTCTTCACCGTGTACCACCCCATCGACCCACTGACGCCGACGGGCCGCCGCCAGTGGCGGATCCGCGACGACGAGGTGCCCGTCTGCAAGACCATGTTCCTGCACACGCTCGACGTGTCCGACTCGTGGGTCGAGTCGGCCGTCGGCAAGGTGCGCCTGCAGCAGTCCCCCGAGGAGGTGACCATCATAGACGAGCGCGGGAAGCACGGCAAGCGCAAGCGGCGCCTCCCCGACCACATCGTGGAGAGCGTCCGGCAGCACCTCGCCCTCTTCCCCCGCTCGGGCATCCCGCCGCAGGGCAAGGGCTTCCAGCGCAAGTGCCTCGCCGACGGCCACTCCGTCAGCAAGATGCACCGCATGTACCTGGAGTGGCTGCAGCTGCATCATCAGGTGCAGGTAAGGCCTCAGCCAAACCTTTTCTTTTCAATTAAAAAAAAAATTGTGCTAGGTTGTCACAATTTAAAACTTGTGCTTTCTTTTTTTTTCTTCCAGCCGGGTACAAATGTAACTCCTGCCACATTGAGGCAGTATAGGGACATCCTTGGGGATGAACTCAGAACCGAATTCAAAGTCCCGAAGCAAGAAATGCCAGACGAGGATGACCTGATGGACGAGGAGATGGAAGATGTTAGTGGTATGGGGCAAGAAGACGATGGGAGGGGGAACGATCATATCTGGAACCTAGCCTGCAACCAAAATGTGAGTTAATAGTTGTAGGGTTGGGCCAGATTCTGGCTTGTGAGATATTAGTGCCTATTTTTTTAGAGACTTTGTTATGGCCTTCGAGGGCCACCCTCACCTTCATTTCTCCTTTTATCAAACACACCTGTGAGTGCTTGTGTGTGAATAATTTGCCATTAACAATTTCTTCAAATATACCTTCACTAATCATGATCTTGGAGGAGTTTTGTAATCTTCACCTTAATGAGAATCTTACTAATAGATGGATGTGTAGCTGTAGGCGGGAAGTTACGATTTGAACTGTGGGGGTGCACTCCCGTCTACCCCAGTCTGTTCGCCGCGTGGCCAAAAGGGTTGAAATTCGAAAAGGAGCAATCAAAAGGAGACAGGATTTAGCTGGTCAATACCGTGAACGAATTTATTCAAACGTGCCAGAAACTGAACATCAAATTTACTCTCCCAGCCAAATCTAACTCTAAACCTAAAGATTACTCAACTAACAATGCCGGTGCCACCACGTGTGCTTACCCTGTCCGGACGTGCGCTCCTCGGCACGTCCGCTTCTCTTGCCTGTCCGTTCTCGTCTCTCTCTGTCCCCAGTGCATGCCGCGGGGCCGCGCAGGGCACCCGAACTACTACCAACACAACGGCTGATGCACCCGGTCACTTCAATCGAACCTTGCTCATGAGTATTGCGTTACACTGCACTCTGCAGTGCGTCCAGACAGTTAACCAGGACGAGCCAACTAAACTCAAACCCGAAACTACTCAAAACAGTGCCTTGCATTTCATGTGCAGAGGTTGGCAGTAAAGGTGAGGCGTCACCGCCCTCCAGAGGTCCGGCGGGGCGACCCCAGATTAGTGCGAGGCGAACTGTCCCTTCACCCGCGCGGCGGGAGAGCGCCAGAATTTAAACTCATCGCAAGGCTGACAATACTTTAAAAGGGTACTCGAAAATGCGCTGTTGGCGAAAACATCTCGCCAACATTCTCCCCCCTCTCCGGGGTGACGCGGAACGGGAACCGGAAGCTAGTGAAACTTAAAAATTGAAAAGTGAACGCAAATTTCATGAGCAAGTTTTTTTACAAACAAACTGTTCAAAGAATTCAACTCAGAAGCAAACACGATGGCATTCAACAAACTTGACATACAACTTATACATTACCCAAACCCAACTTAATTTCTAAAAGCACAATGAGAAATTCAACTTTATTTTTCACACAAAATTTGCAAAACTCTCAATTCAAGAATCGTACACTGACTCATACAATTATTGAGCCTGTAGGCAGAATCTAACATTAGTTTCCACTAATTTACACTTTTCCTACTCACAAAAGTCAAACATGGTTATTGATCACCCTCCGTCAAAGTCACATCATTAATACAAGGTCAAATAGTCAAGCAAGCACTTCAACAAACATGGAAATAATCATTCGCTGAAAATAGAAATCTTGAACGCGGCTTTCATTCCGGCGCCGAGCCTTAACCTTCAGTTTCCGCCAGATTACCGCGGCGAACGTGCCACGCGGGCAGCCCCCAGCTCCCCCAAGTAGGCACCCTAGCCCGCTGTGAATCCCACCCGCGGACTTCCGTGACCTCAACCCTGGCGGGACGCGAAACCCTGCCCCGTGCACGCGCCGGACACAATGGCCTCGACCTTCACTCAAAATAGGCAAACCCTGCGGCACACATGACCGAGTGGTTGCCTACCTCCATAGGAGACCTCAGCGCCAAAACTCAAACAAAACAAACAAGATCACTCGAGAACGAAGCACCTCGTGGCCCAAATTGTAAACATTACCTAGACGTGCAGGTGATCAAAATCCCAATCAAAACTTACAATTCGAATCTCACTTAAACTCGACTTAACTCTAACCGTGTCGGACAGCCGTGGTGATCACCGTTGGGATGGGCGCATCGTCCTCCCACCCAAGCCCCGTGGGCACCTCCTCCTCCTTTCGCTGCAGCCGCGCGCGGTGCTCCGCGAGCCGCGCCGCGGCCAGCATCTCACTCCACGACTTCGCCTCTACCGCCACCCGCCCCCACGGCTCCAGCTCGCCGTCCGCCGGGGCCGCGTCCAACGCGGGGGCCGCCGGCAGCGGGAACCGAACCTCGGGCCGGGCCTCTGCGATGTACGGCGGCGCCGGGCCGGGTGAAGGGGACGACGCCGCAGTACTCCCCCTCCAGCTGGAAAGCCCCGAGTCGGGCCGCTCCCACACCGACGGGGCCACGTCAAATGCGAAGGCCACCGACAGCGAGGATCGAACCTCCGACTCTTTAACTCTGCTCTGCTCGAAGATCTGCTGCGGCACGCGGAGCCTCACGGCTTGCAGCGGCTCCACCTCCACCACGACGTCCTCGTCATGCTCCGGGGCTCGGTCAGCTGCCCGCGGCGCGCTGGGCGCGCACATGAGCAGGGCCGACGGCGCCGCGGCGTCCGGTGTTTTCCCCGACACGCTGACGTCCCGCGGCTCCTTTGCCGCCGGGGCCGCGTCGAGTGCGGGGGCCGCCGGCGACGGGGATCGAACCCGGGTCTCTTCGAAAGGCAGCACGGACTCTGCAGGCGTCGCCGTCAGCGCCGGTGGCTCCGGTGACGCTGGGGGGCTCGGCGGCGGCGTCGGGGTGACGTGCTCGAACCCCGGCGGCGACCGTGGACTTCGCCCCGGCGGCGGTGGTGGACCCGGGCCGTTGACCTCTCGCCGGCGCCAACGTGGACGGGACGGGGCGCGCTCCGGCCGAGCGCGCGGCCCCGGGCCCTGCAGCCCTTCCAGGAACTGCGCCGAATACAGCATGCGGTACTCCGGCGGCAGCCTGACGCGTGCCAGCCGCACCGCGTCCTCTCGCGTCCTCACGGCGTGAGCCGCGCAGACAAAGTCCAACAAAAACTCCAACGACTCCTGCTCAACGCGCCACGCGGGCGCGGAGCCTAGACACGAAATCTCACGAACTGCATCGCGGCGCGTCACCGGCCGAAACATCCGAAGCACAGTTCTTGCTTCCCACAAATTCCCGATTTTAAACTCGAACTTCTGCGCCATCTTGGCCGCAACTCCACAACGCGTCAGCGTGAACAAAACCGCTGAACACAGGCACGTCACAAATTTAGCAAGGGCAAGCGACACAACACACGCGGCCAGGCAGCCACGGTGGCACGGGCATCCACAAGGGGTTTACAAAAATTTAAACAAAGCGAACAGACATCCCCCATGAAACTACAGGAACAAGGGTCCTACCGACTGCGCCATAATGTAGGCGGGAAGTTACGATTTGAACTGTGGGGGTGCACTCCCGTCTACCCCAGTCTGTTCGCCGCGTGGCCAAAAGGGTTGAAATTCGAAAAGGAGCAATCAAAAGGAGACAGGATTTAGCTGGTCAATACCGTGAACGAATTTATTCAAACGTGCCAGAAACTGAACATCAAATTTACTCTCCCAGCCAAATCGTGACAAATTGATTCTCTAAGGCAAAGTGAGGAAATTGATGAAAGTGTGCTGAAGGGATGGGTGTACAATGCCCTCCACCGTGCTTTTCACTGTAATGTTGACCCTCCTCTTCCTTATATTCCACAGGCCCATGGACAGTTCGAGAGTGCCGGGTGAGCTGAATCGAAAAACTCTGTATAGTTGTTAGATTATATAGATTATATTCAATATATAGCTTAAATATACATTTTGAGAAAAGATTGAGCACATGCTCAAAATTGACAAATTGTCTATGGCAGGACTGACTCATTTGATATATTGGATGTATCAACAAATGCATGCTGTGTTGATCCCCTCTCCCTATTTCTTGATGGCTTTTTCTTCCAAGTGAGATCCTACTGACTTCATTATCAATTCTTATCTCATCTTGTATCTCACCCTAAGTACAATTCTTACCTTGTGTCAGTATTTGGGCTCATGTCTAATGTTTCATCTCTAACTTAGTTGTTTTCTAAAGCTGATGACTCACTGAGAATGAATGTGTGGTGTGTCAAACCATCTGCATTTATGTGGATGGCCTTGACATCTTTCTTTGTACACGGTGGTTTATCTGTTACATAGACTTGTTGCAGCATCTGCTTCTGCACAATACGAATGTATTACTGAAGCGGTATAATACTAACTAGTCACCGGCTAATAGGAAAGTAGATTGTGTTTCTAAATCTCTGTTTTGTAGAGGGGTGTTCATACAGAAGTGCAATGATTTTACTGCGATAACATATAACATAACTTAGGTCCTTTTTTAAATTTTTTTTTCTTTTTGCCATCTGTTAGGATTGATCATTTTATGTAGTTGTCCTTCAACTTTTTAAGTGAAACCAGATTTTATGCTTGTTGTTCAAAGGTGTCATGTTTTTATACTTTGTTTTGATAGATACCACAAGGCCTGTGCTGGCCAAAATATAGTCTTTCATTTTGTTTTAGGACTTTGAAAGGAGTTGAGATAATATGAATGGGTTATGTAGTTCATGTGTACATACATTCCACTCATACTGCCTTTCTGTGAAGTTCTTGGCCACTTTCCTGTAGTGAGCTGACTTGTGATGGGAAATCTTATTTAATAAATATTTTCCTTATGTTCCTCAAATTGTTTTTGAGTTATTTCCCTCACTCCTTGAAAGAAATGATAGGTCACAAATTCTTACTCTCAATGTTAATAGAAAATTCATTTAATATGGGGTTTGGGTAAAATAGTGTACACCGGCTATATGTAAGAACAGACAAAGTTTACAAAATTCTTTTGACCCAAACTACATAAATACATTACTTATATTCTCTAGTACAAATTAATTGAGCATCATCTAAATACTTCCTTTAAGTTCAGGTAAATACATATATACATCTACATACATACTTACAGAACATACATATTTCCATGTGTTCATGTGAAATACAAACACATGCATGAATAGTTTTATTTTGTTAGCACACTAACTTCTGAGCAGGATTGAAATGGGCAATTCATACACATCACTTAGCAGACACTTCTAGTTCACTTGTGCCATACAATCTTAATCTCCATTCTATTAAGTATGGTGTTTCTTAAGGTATGTGTACTTTCCAGCAGGCCTAAAGACAAGCAAGGCATTGTGTTGTCGTTTCAAATAGCAAATTATTAGGCAAATAATCTACTTTTGTTCTAGATAGGGGCAATGCCTAGGTGTCCCAGCTGATCATTCAATCATGATATGTTTAGATCGCCCATTCATCTCATTTATAAGTATGTTATGTGGTACTTTTTTTCATATAATCTATAAAAATGGCACCAAACTTTGTCTTAATGACCATACCACAGAAGCATTCTCTTGAAGAGAATACCAAGACACAAAAAAACACCACACATCTTTCTCACATTCAAACGATACTACAAATAAATAATACTACTCTTGCTGCACATGAAACCAACAACTAACCAGACTGTTCGTCCAGAAAAAAATTCTGATGCCAACTTTTGAAGTGGAGCGAGCACCTGAAGAAGAAACATAGTATAAAGGGAATTATAAAAGATTCATTGGCTTCATGTTTACATTTAGCAAAGTGGCATTTGGTACCCAAGGCAGGTCACAATTTATTTTTGCACAACATAAATCCAACCCCACACTTCATTAAAAGTAAAGAACAAAATCAACAAGGAAATAAAGATTTTTAAAGAACAGAAAACAATTTAACAGTGTAGATAAAAACAGATAAATCAACAATAACAGTTGGTGATCAGGTACAAAGATGCAATCAACAATAGAAAAATGAAGGATTCTAAATGAAAGACCTCCTCATTTAATATTCTAAAGAGAAAGGAAGAGTAAGAGAAACAACATATGGTCACCTGGGCAGCAACATTTATAACAGAAAACTGAGCTAGTCACAGTCATACATTAAAGAAATTTAAATCTACTAGATATACTCTTCCTTAATATCTCAGGCCTGTTCACATTTAATACTAGTATACTCCTGTCCCATGCAATCTCGATTTTATTGTATATTTTTAGACAACAGAATTTGCTCTTCATTCTCCTTTTGAGCAACTTGAGGCTAGTCTTGTAGACAGTTTTCAATTTTTTTCACCAACAAATAATGGAGTTGAGACCTTTAAAAAGGGAAACTAGCTGACTGGTTGAGCAAGTTTGCTATTTGGAGGATTAAAACTAATTGGACGGAAACCCTTATTCTTATTGCGCCCAAATGGTTGAAGTCCTAGGAAAGTACTCGGAGTAACCTCGATCTGAAATGAGAAAGAGAAGAAGGAATTTTATATTACTATAATGTAAAGAATAAAATAATTATATGAATGGATTAAGAGTTGAGTTAAAAAGTTACTCACTTTTTCAGTACAATCTGTCTGACTGTGGCTTTCACTCACAGCAGACTGGGGTACAATTTCATCCTGTTTGGTGACTTGATCCAAAGTATCAACTTCAGCAGCAGCATCGCGGTTCTGAATTGGAGTGTTGCTGCGACTGTGTGGGGGGCTGCTTGGTGGGCTACATTCGGGGCTACGCTGCCTCTTCTTTTCGGAGACACGGTCCGGCACAAGTGGCTTGTCTTCAGGTGTGAGTGGCCTGTCCTCTTCTGAAGTAATTGGATTGCATGAAGGTTCAGGGGTGCGATGGAAACTTTCGCGGCGACTGAGAGGGGGACTATAATCACAGCTGCTGTGTGGGCTGGCCGATCTGAAAATCATGTCAGATATATTTCATAATTAAGAGTTTTCAATGCACACAAAAATAATTGCAAAACAAGGGTCAAAATTTGTGAAAAATGAAGGCTTAAGGAATAGAAAGGCATCACCAAAGAATGCTGAAATGGGGGAAATAAAAATAAATTTTAAAAAAAGGTCTCTGAAGAGGTAGATGGTAGTGATGATGCTATCTGTAACACACTATCGCACTACCACAAATGAATTGTACATAATGGAGGACAGCAGGAATTCAAGATTTATTTCAATAGATATTCCAGATAGGTTTTGTTTTTACTGCTAGGGGCATCTGCCAACGCGTTAGGTAAATGCATCCCAACAAGCAAAATTCTGCAGCAGAAGTTTCATGCAGCTGCGCTTTGCCCCAAAATACATGACTACAGACTAATGCATCCAAACCTTCTCCACATGCCCGCTTACTCAATAAGATTAGCAGAATAAGCAAAATATTAGTCTAATTTAGATTGATATTGTCTGGTAGTTGCTTACTCACAAGATAATCTTCCAGACAAATTGAACTGAAGGAGACACAGATGAGTAACTTGGAATAGAAGGAATATGTTATATAGGTTGTGAAAAGAATTAACATGCTGGTGCAAGTGAGCGATATGTTTGATGAATGTCAGCTAAAATATGTTTGTCTTCCCATGACATATGTTTTCACTAACAAGCGGATGATATGTGAAAATTGAGATGTGAATAATTTTTTAGTTAAGAATTGCAGAAGTCTAAGAATGAGAGAGAAGTGAACATATGAAAACTGAGAAATCTGCCAAGAATCTGAAAAAAAAGTGGTGGGTAGAGCAGTGATTATAAGCCGTATATGAACGTGAAGAAGAATAAGTGATACAGCTCTTTTACTCCCAAGAGAGAAAAAAAATATTATAAAAATAGGTGCATGGATAGGTGCTCATGAGGAGAAACAAATTTGTTGAATATTACACAAACCTGTTGACCTGATCCTTGCCCTCTGCACGAGATGTTGCAGACAGATGACAATGACGTTGAGTGTTGACTAGTTAAATGATTAGCAGAACTCCATCCCACTACTTCTAAAACCTGTGTCAGACATACAATGTAACAATATCACCCACTTTTATTTACAGCTCATGGCAAAAATCCATAATACCAAGCACCTTGAGTGTCGTTCATATGTACATCAGGATCATGTTCCAGCTCCAATAAAAAAAAAATCCTCATGCCCGGAGGAAACTCAAATTACTTGCAGCTACTTCTAATTTCTACAATCCCTCTTCCTTTTATATAAACAAAATGCTTGGTTTATGGTTGATAGGCATCTTGCCACACACCAGCAATAACAGCATGCTTACAGAAAATCCATGTTAGGGTGCCTTCTCGATATGCCAAATTTGAATGCCAGATTAGATGGTATTGAAAAACTCTAGCATCTCATGAAATATGAACCATCAAAATTGCAAAGAGCAGTGTTGTTCAGATTCGGCTCTAGCCCAATTTTGAAATTAATAATTGCAAGAAAGATGGCAAACGACCCCATTTTTATTACGGCACCATTCACCCACCCCATGTTAAGGAACTATCATGCAAAGGGGAAAGCCAATTTTGTTCACTTACCTCGGATGAAAGAAAGATAGATAACGTACACTAACTTACAATACTAACTATAAGACAGGGTTTTGGAGAAAGAAAAAAAAAACATTGTCAGGACATAATCGGCGGCATTTACCTGCTCCTGTGCAGGTGCGGAAGCGGCCTGTACTGGCCAGGGCCGGCCCCGGGTCCAGGCCCCTGCCTGGACGTGGGCCTCGTGTTGGGCTGAGACAGCTCCGAGTCGGAGCTCGCCAGGGACCGACCCCCAAGAGGCACGGTCCCGTGGGCGAAGTCCCGCCGGTAGTTGTCCGACGACGAGGACCGCGGCGTCGACACACCGCGCTCGGACTCGACGAGCACCGACACGGGGGCTGGGGAGGGGAGGGAGAGAGAGAGAGAGACGGCTCGTCACTCGTCACAGCGTGATGGCGCACGACGTAAGCCAGGGTCCCACAGCACAGCAAGGCGGAGCGAGCCGTGGCGCGGACTCACTTGAGTTGTGGTGGTGGTTGGCGACGTACACCGGCGTGTTCTTGGGGATGTCGAACACGGCTTCCGGGTGCACCGTGGCGCGCTTCAAACCGCCCAGCTCCGCTCCGCTGTGCATCGAGTCTATGCCAGAGTCCAGTAATCTGCAACTGGAATCGGAGACATTTTACAGCGAGTCAAGAGCAGGACAGACTTCTGTGGTTGACAATCAGAACATATTTTTTTCCTCCCCAAACTGTAACCAGTGCTGTACCTGGAGGGCCTGTAGTCCCGGTACTCCCGCTGGTTCTGGCGGTACTCGCTCAGCACCTGGGTGCCAGGGGTGCCCGGGCCGCCGGACTTGAGGTCGGAGGCGGTGGACGACGAGGACACCTTGCCGCCGGTGCCGTTGGAGGCCGGGGAGGCGGGCGCGGGCGCGCCGTCGGGCTCGGCCCGGTGCCGGCTCGCGGTCACGTCCTCGCGATGCTCGCGGTGCTCGCGCCAGTCGATGGGCAGCGAGCTGAACATGCTCTCCGTGTGCTCCTCCAGGTTGAAGAGCCGCAGCTGGTGCCGGATGTTGGCCTTCTCCCGCGCGCGCTTCCGCTGGAACTCCTCCTCGACGCGCCGCATCGCCTCCAGCTCGCTCAGCCGCTGCTGTTCTGTGAGACGAGACGAGGCGCGCGGTGCGCGGTCAGCCGGCAGTCCGGCCCGCAGCGCGGCCGCCGGGAGGGTAGGCCGTCCCGCAGAGCACGCCTGCGGAGCGGCCTGCCCACCCGGCCGGGCGCCCCGCACACTCACCCTTGAGCTCGGCGTCCCTGGACAGCTTCTCCGCGATGCGCCGCCGCTCGATCTGGCGCAGCGTGCTCTGGAAGGTGAACCTCTTGGGGCGCAGCTTGCGGTCCAGCGCCTTGCTGCGGCCGATGTGTCCGACCGCGTGGCCGCCCTCCTTGGCGCCGTGCTGCTTCTGCGGGTCCGGGGACGGCGAGTGAGACGGCGAGGGCGGCGCGCTGCCGCCCAGCTCGCGCATCTCGCGCAGGTGGGGGGCGCCGTTGGCGGCGCCGCGGTGCCCGTTGAGCAGCCCCGTGGTGACGGCGTCCCTGTCCCGGCCCCGGTCCCGCTCCCGCTCTCTGTCCCGCTCCCTCTCGCGCTCCCGCTCCCTCTCGCGCTCGCGCTCTCGCTCCCGCTCGCGGCTGCGGCTCATCTCGGCACTGCGAGACCGTTCCCTGCGGGACATGAGGACGAGAAGGTGAGCGTCAGGCACTACTCCCCCAGCGGCGTTCGCCGCGTGCGGAGTGCGGACGCGCCGACCTACCTGTGGTCGCGGTCGCTGATCCTCTTGCTGTTGCTGAAGTCGGGCAGGTACATGACGTGGCCGCCCGTCGCCAGGTACGAGAAGCTGGGCTGCTTGAGAACGTCGCGGAACAGCGAGAGGTTGTCTTCGGGCTCGTGGTCCCGGTCGGGGCTGGACGGCGACCCCCGGCTGTTGGGGCTGTTGGGGCTGCCGCGCCACGCCTCGGGGGCCTGCAGGTTGAGCGAGCTGGGCACGCTGCGACTCAGAAGCCAGTTGCCGTCCAGCGGCCGGCCGCCACCGACGCCGCCGCCGCCGCCCCCGCCCGCGCCCGAGTCCACCTCGTCCGCGGACTCCCGACGGCCGCCGATCCCCAGAGAGCGGCGGACGTTGCGCAGGCTGTGGAAGGAGAGGGCCGCCTCGTCCGGCGGCGTGAGCGCGCTCCAGCTCTGTGGCAGACGGCGCGGCGCGTTAGCAAACCCTCGGAAGCCAGCCTCAGTTCATGAGTGCAGTACTGCGGGGCGCTGGGCGCAGAGCTCAGCCAGCGAACATGCTACCCTCACCTTGTTGCCCTCGAAGGCGGCGCTGTACTGAGACAGCTGGTTGTCCCTAGGCAGCGACAGCGAGAATAGGTGGGAGCGCGGCGAGAACTTGGCGGGCCCCGGGGTCCGGTGCGGCCCCAGGCCCAGGCCCAGCCTGCTGGCGTGGGGAGACACCGGGGACTCGAGGTCGCCGTCGGAGCTCGACTCCTCGTCCCCCTCCAGGTCCTGCTGCGGCGTCCACGCCACCACCAGCGACTGCAAACAGGAACGCAAACGTCGAGGACCCATGCCGGGGCACACGCGCTGCGTCCGCTGGCTCGGGGTCGAGCTCACCTTGGAGGCGGGGCCTGTCTTCCTCGGCAGCCCCTGCAGGCAGGGCGCCTCCGACGAGTCCTCGTTGCCGCCGATGGGGCTGGCGTCGCCGGAGATGCCCGAGTCGCCCGACTTGTCGTGGCTGCCGACCACGCCCCGCGGCGGGCCCAGCCCCAGCCCCAGCCCGATCTGGTGCGCGATGTGCGCCTGGTGCGCCGCGGGCGGCAGCGGCGCGGTGGGCCTCGACATCCGGTGGATGCGCTCCTCCAGCTCGTCCACCGGGTCGCCGTCGGCGTCGCCGTCCCCCTCCGCGGCCCCGTCGGCCACCATCATGTTGATCGGGTACAGCGGGGACCCGGGCCCGCCCGGCGGCCCGTCCAGGGAGGACAGCTGCCGCCAGGCCGCCGTCGGGGAGAAGCGGGGGATCTCGAGGCGCTTCTTGGGCAGCGTGGGCCGCAGCTGCAGCGCGATGCCGCCCAGGTTCTGCGGGGCAGAGACACCGTCAGCTCGGCCAGGGCTGCTCCTTGGGCTGCTCACGCGCGGCTGTACACGCGCGCCACTTACCTCCTCCTCGCGCTCCGCCTCGCTGGACATGCTGGCCGACCCGGAGGCGGTGTTGGTGCTGGCGTTGGGGGCGTTGGGCACGCGCCGGATCTCGGCGGCGAAGCGCTCCACCTCGGCGCTGCGCCGCTCCCGGTCGCGCTCCCGGTCCCGCGACGAGGCACCGGCCACGCTGTGGCCCTGGCCCGCCGCGTCGTCCGCGGACATGCCGAAGTAGAACGTCCTGACGGGCACCTCGCGGCGCTCCGCCCCGCCGGCGCCAGCCTTGGCGGGGGAGCTCGGCAGGCTGTGACGGGACGCACGGACAAGTCAGCGACACGTGGTCCAGACACGTGGTCTGGACACAGGCGGGGGCTCCGCGGCGGTACTTACATCTCCCAGTGCTTGTTGCTGCTGCCGCCGTTGCCCCCGCGCCGCGCCCGGCCCGGCGGCTCCCTCTCGTCCGAGTGCTTCGAGTTGACGGGTTCCGGGGTCGACTCCCTCCCCGAGCCCTCCCCGCGCCTCGTGCTGTCCTCCGAGCGCGCCCGCCCTCGGCCGTTCACCCTGCGGGACGGGAAGCAAGCATGAGCAAAACAGCGCGCCGCCGACGTGAGCGGGTGCGAGAGAGACTTCGGCGCACCTGATGATGGGGTCCGCGGACTTGCCCCTGGTGACGGGGACGTGGCCATGCCGCGCCGCCAGCCTGCCGCCGTCCGAGTGATCCTCGCCGACGGGGCCCTCCCTGGTGCCGGGGCCGTGTCCGAGGCCGTGTCCGAGGCCGGGGCCGGGGCCGTGGCCGGGAAGGGGCCCCGTCTGCAGGCCGGTGCGCAGCTTGCGGGCCACCTCCAGCAGCTCCGCCTGGAACTCCGGCGTGGACAGGCTGCGCTGCAGTGCGGGCGGGTTGCCCGGCTGGCGCCTGCGCGAGGCGGGCGAGGCCGCGGGCGACTCCCTGCTCCGGCCGCGGTGGGGCATCGCCGGCATGGGCATGGCCATGCCCGGCCCGGGGGCGCCCATGCCGCCGGGCCCGAGTCCGGGCGCGCCCGCCTGCACGCCGTTCCTCTTGGTCTCGGCGCGCGTCTTGAACAGGCGGTTCCTCCTCGCCGGCATCCTCGGGTCCCTGGGGTCACCGACGTCGCCGTGCGCCGCCCTCTCCCACTGGTACGAGTCCGGCGACGAGCTGTCCATCTGGGGGCACACCAAGAGCACAGCGATGAGCACGCGGCAGAACCTCGTCGGATCTCCCAGCCGCCAGGCTGCAGTCAATATTTTTTGCGCGGGCCTCGGCTAATGACTTGGGGCTGCCAATCGAACACGCCGATGGGTGCCTCGCCTGGCCTTCTCGCACAGCGTGCGGCCCGCGAGCCCAAGCCCTGCGGGGCCGGGGCCGGCGGGGCCTGGCAGCAGCCTGCAGCCCCCCGCGGTGCCATGCCGGTGTCGGCCTGTGCATTACGGGGAGCCCGCGGCCGGACCCACGCACCGGCGCTCGTACGCCTCCCGGACAGGGGAGGGGGGGGGGGCGTGACCTAAATGCCGCGCGCGGATCGGCCCATTCATGCTGACGGCATGCTGCGCCGTCGGCGGCCTCGGCCTCAGGATACTCACCCCCAGCGTGCCGGGCGGCGGTGCGGGCGCCTTGTACTTCTTCCTGGACCGGCTGATGCGCAGCTTGGCCGGGGAGTCGTCGCGCATGTCCCGGAGGTCCCGGGGGTCCCGGCTCTGGCCGCGCTCGCGCGACTGCTCGCGGGACCCGGACGGCGGCCTCATCTCCTTGGGCAGACGCAGGTCCGGCTCGCTGCCGAACTGGGTACCGCCGCGGAGGCCGTGTCCGTGGCCGCCCTGTCCGTGGCCGCCGGCCTCCCCGCCGCTGGTGTAGCCGCCGCCGTGGCCGCCGTGGCCGCGCGGCCCGTACCCGCCGCCGGCGCCCATGAGCCGGCGGTCGCGCTCCCGCTCCCGGTCACGCTCCCGGTGGTGCGACTGGCTGCGGGCGCGGTACAGCCCCGTGGCGGGGCCCGGGCCGGGACGCATGTCCTGGGGGAGACACAAACGCACGGTTAGCTGACAACGACGCGACGCGGCGGAGCAGCTGCAGCTGCAGCTGCGGCGGCGGCGACCTCACCTTGAACTCCTCGGCGGCGTGCCTGCGGCCGCTGATGGTGCCGCCCGAGTGCAGAATGTCGCCATTCTCGGTGCGGTGCAGCCGGGTGCCGGGCCCCAGGGGCACCGGCAGCACCTTGCAGTGCTCGGGCAGCGGCCGGCCCAGCGGCCCGGGCCCGTGGCCGCCGTGACCCCCGGCCGCGGCGCCGACGGCGTCACCGCTGCTCGCCGACCGGCGCAGGTCCCTCGGGAAGGAGTGCGCCCAGTGGGGGCGCGGCGGCCCCGGCGACTGCTGGTGGGGCGCCAGCTGGTGGGCCTGCGAGTGAGAGGCCCCCATCACGCCCTGGACCTGGACCTTGGCCTGGACCGTGGCCTTCTTCTCGCATGCCTAGAGCGACAACGCCCTTCCTGCAACACGAGAAGCGATCATCGCAACTATTAGATTGTGGGACTGGCTGCGGCGGTTTTCGGCGGCGGGGCACACACGGCTGTGTACTCTACACGCCGGACGACGCAGACCACAACGTGGAGACCGCCGCCGACTAGAGAGCTGCCGCCGGCCGCCGCTCCTCCCCAGACTGGCATGACCACAGAGTACAGTTACTCCAAGATGTTCTCTTTCGCAGTGGGCATTAGGAGATAAACTATTAGCTAAAAGCCGAGAGGAGGCGAGTGGGTGAGAGGGGCGGGGAGCGGCAGGAGGCAGGAGGGACGGCAGGGGATTGAGACGGATCCATTTTAGGCGGATCACGGCTCTCGGAAACTGCACGAGACGGCCATCTGAGATTACGGCGGCGAAGGGCTTTGAAACAGTGCGCCTGTGCGATGTGCCGACAATACCGGTCCAGGTGCCCGGGCCCCGGCAACCCCATCGCGGCCTCATCTCGCAGGAGTGGATCCAGGAACCCGACGGCGACGGCGTACGAAGCAGAACGCGGGCAGCCCCGGCCCCAGAAAATGGCACTTTCCTTCTCCGACCGACTCCCCGCCGAAGCGCATATATTTTTCTTCCGGGACTTTTTCTTCCACTTTTTTTTTAAGTACACCTTTCCGAGAGGTTTTGACGTTCCAGCGAGCGCAGTGCATCACACCGTCCATGTTCTAATTCCTCTTCGCTCCAAAGGTCAGACTGCACTCGAATAGCGCAAAAGTGTATCGAGCCGCGGGGCCGCGGGAAGGGTCGGGTCGGGACGGCT
The DNA here is from genome assembly GCA_026979955.1 of Megalurothrips usitatus. Lineage (NCBI taxonomy): Eukaryota > Metazoa > Arthropoda > Insecta > Thysanoptera > Thripidae > Megalurothrips > Megalurothrips usitatus. The sequence goes on from CM049593.1 coordinate 15,829,419, forward strand.
GGGCCGGCCGCGGGGGCAGCAGCAGCAGGCCGGCCCGGCGGGAGGGAGGGAGGGAGGGGGAAGTTCAATGGTTCATTCTGGGAAAGGGGAAACTGAACCGGACCGACCCGCACTGCTCACCGCGCTCCTCAAAGAGAACACCACCTCCGCTGCAGCTGCCGCAGCTGCCGCAGCCCGGGCCGCGAGGCAGATCTGCAGGGCTGCCAAGGGCCCGGTCCGCCAGTCGTCACAAATATTCTGGACGGAGTTGCAGTCACACACGCGGGGGCCCACGACTGATTTCCTTGCGTCCCCTTCAGATGCGCGATTTCAAACGTCCGCGTCGAACTTTCTAAGCAGTCGGCGGAAATCAGTGCTCCAGTGCCGCGGAAATGACGATGAAGCCGGTGGTTTGGGTCCAGAAGCGGTGTGGTGCGGTGCGGTGGGTGTGGGCACCGGACGGCTCCGGCCCCGCGGCCCCGCGGCCCCGCCCGAGTGAACAGAGATGGACGGCATGCCACACTGCCACACGCCGCCGCCGGCTTCCTTGCTCGGGCATCCGCAACATGTGTGTCACTGTATTGTTCCACGCGCGCCGGCACACACACACACACACACAAACATGTCTTCGTTTTCCACACACTGCCCCACCGCACCGCGGCCGTCCCATTCAAACTTTTGCGAAGTAGTGTGAATGAAGTGCGTGTGTGTAAGTAGTGAGCGCGTCAGGTGGTCTTTGGTCGCGACGTATTTTTTTTATTATTTTTTTTGCAGCAGCAGGTGGCACCCCGGCGGGCGGCGGAGGAGCCGGCAGGACATGGCAGGACAGGACAGGTCAGGTCCGCTACGGTCGGCAGGGCTCCGCCGTCGGGGGCCACCTCTAGTATTATGAAAGCAGGCAGCCGCGGCGCGGCCCCGCACGGCACTGGAGTGAGTCCTGGAGTCCTGGACGCACTCCGCTGGAGATGATGCATGCGGCCGATAAGGACGGCGCACCCGCAAACGGGGTCAACATGTCTCGTTGTGCCACGCACACATACACACACACACACACACGGGCAGGCGGACGGAGGCCGGCGCAACTCGCCGCGCGGAAGCATGCAGACGAGACGAGCGGAGGGCGGCCCTACGTAACACCCACGCCGGCACCGGCCAGAGAGAGAGAGAGAGAGAGAGAGAGAGAGAGAGAGAGAGAGAGAGAGAGAGAGAGATGAGGAGTAACCTGACCGAGTGAGGGTGGTGCCACCACCACACATTTGTTACATGGAAAACGTAGACAGACATACACACACACACACACGCACCGCACACACACATTGAAATCGGGCGGGTAGGCATCCAACACATGTCAAGTGCGTGTGTGTGTGTGTGTGTGTGTGTGCGTGTGCGTGGCCATGTAGGGGGAGAAACGCATGGTCCAGCTCTCCCGCTCTGCGCCCGCCGTGGCAGAATGAGAGTGATTGGAGCCCGTGGATCACCCCCCCTCCCCCTCCCTCCCTGCACCGCCCCTGCACCGCCCCTGCACCGCCGCTGCACCGCACTGCCGACGCCACCTTTGTCTCTGCGATAACACCCGGGGCTCGGCATCACCATAATCACCACGACCATCATCATCATCACCATCGAGAACTGCGTGCTGCAGCGGTGGTGGTGGCGGCGGCGGCGGCGGCAGGGGCCCCGGCTGGCGGTGGTGGTGCGGGTCCGGCGGGGTCCTGCTGCTGCGGGTAGCCCCCCTGCGTATTGTTTATTGTCGTGGCAGACAATAAGAGAGACGCGAAAGGAGCATTTCCTCTCTCTCTCCCTCTCTCCCTTTCTCGCAATACCTTTTTGCAGACACACGTACACACACACACACGCACACACGTACATGCGCACAATATCCTCTTTGATGAAAGGAATCAATGAAGCCGTTTGAAAAGAGGCGCGAATAATTACGCCACCGCCTTTCCCGGCCGGCAGCGATACCCCTAGCTGATAGCGGAGGCACGTCCGCGAGGTGTGTCGCGGGGCCGACACGGCACGGCACGGCCGGGGTACGGCCGGCGCCTCGGCTCGCCTCGCTTTGTCCCCAAACTGCCCCAAACCTAGCGGACTGGTCCCTGGCAGCGGCGGGGCCCGAGGCCCGAGGCCCGGCCCCCGCCCGGCCCCGCCGCTGGCAGCACAGTCACGAGGTCGTCGGCCTGCTCACGACGCCGCCGGCCCCGGAGGCCCCGGAGGCCCCGGTGCCCCGTGGGCCGCAGCCTCCACGAGCTCTCTACGGTCGGACGGCCTTAAGCTCGGCCGGCGCAGCCAGCCGGGAGCGGCCCGCGGTGGGCCTGAGCTTGAGCCCCCTATGTCTGAGCGGCGGGGCGCGGCGGCCGCGGCCGGCATGTCGTGCGACGCCGCGCCGCGCCCGCCACGACGTGCGATGCGGTGCGATGCGATGCGACGGCTCCGAGGGGACGTGTCACGAAGGTCAGTCCTGTGGGCCCCGCGAGAGAGAAAGCAGCGGCGGCGTGACACGGCCGCGACACGCGCACGACACGCCGGCGACACGACCGGATACAAACAGAACGGACGGACACGTTCCATTCAAACGACCCTATCGCTCCGCTCGCCAAGCGGTTTCGCTTTCGGACGACATGGCGGCGGCTCGTGGCGTACGGCGCGGTGCTCGGCTCTCATGGCGCGGCCCGGCAGCCGGCGGCCGCGACCGCCACACGCCGCCCGCCTCATCACCGGCACTGCGCTGCGCTCCTCGCTGCCCTCCACGTCGTCAATCGTCATTATCGACTGACGGGGCGGGCTGGGCCGGGAGGCTGAGCAATCAAGGCGGGCCAGGGCCGCGCCGCCGCCGCCGCCGCCGCCTCAGGGGCCACCCCCGGGGGCCGGGGGTGCACGGCACGGCCGCCGGTGTCCGGGACTGGGCCTGCGCGTAAGCAGGGCCCCCCGGCGCACACAACGCGCCGCCCAGCGCCCGCCGCACCGCGTGCCGTGCTGTACTGTGCTGTATGCGCGGCGGCACCGTTCGGGGCTCGACCCCCCGCAGTCAGTCAGCCCCCCTGCGCTTTCCCCCCGCGGTGCCGGCGCCGCTGCACTGCTGCGCGGGCTGCACAGATAAGGTCGCGGCACCGCCGGCACGGCACCTGCGCGGCCTGCGCACTGAGTGAGCGCCGCTCAGCGGCCCTGCCCGGAGCCCGGAGCCCGGAGCCCGGAGCCCGGACAGGTCGGGTGGGTCGGTGCACCGCGGCGGCTCCGCGTGCCGTGCGTGTGAGCCGCCGGGGCCTCCGGGTCCGAACACAGTGAGGTAACGGGCCGAGCCCAGCCCCGCCGGGACCCGCCGGGACCCCACGGCTCCGCGCAGGCCGCTGGAAACGCCGCCGGTGATCCCCACAAACTGGCAGCGCCGCTGCCGCCGCCGGTGCCGAGCTGTGCCGAGACGCCGCGGCCCCGTTTATCCCTGGCGCCGCAGAATTATTTGCAGTGTCTCTTCACGCGAGTGTAAGACCACACGCTCGTAGCTCCGCCCTTGTTGACACTCGACAGCGGCTCGAGGTGTTGTCGGCAAATAGCCTGTGCTGTGGCACCGCGAAAGTAAATTTAACTTCAATTTTCTGACCGGAGCGAAAAAAAAAGAAACTAACAGGATCAGAAAGGAATTCCGACGTACCGTACCCCGGCGGCCCTGGCCGCCCCGGCGCGGGGCCCCGCGGGCGGGTCACAAACCACTGAAGCGGACCGGTTGACCCCCGACCCTGACCCCCGCCTGCCGGCAGGGACTCCGGTACGTTCAATTACATAGAGCGCCGGGCTGTTTAGAAGGGCGCTCCACGGCGTTTAAATTCGGCGCGAGACTTTCACAAAACAAAATCATCGTCGGCCTTTTTTTTTTCTTCAAAAGGGGGAACATAACATGATGAGTAAGAAAAATGATTCTTTGTCTGACCGTGATGTATGACGCCTCTCATCAGTGCTGACGATGAAGAATCACCCGCATCATCTGGCCGCCGCTGCCCCCCCGCGGCCCCCGCGGCCCCCGCCTCACATTTGTTTGCTCCTACCCGCTCCCGCGCATCCAGGTCTCCACCGCCGCCGCCTCCTCTAGCGGACGGCAACGCCCTCGGATCAACGCTGTTAGCAGACGGGATCTGTTACCCGGCGGTTACCTCGGCGCCCCCGCCCCGCGCCCCGCCCGTCCGGGTGCGCCCGACCCGACGCCGGCCCCCTCCCGTGCCGTTCCCCTCTCGCTTCCTGGTCGGCAGCGGGGAGCAGCGAGGAGCCGGCGGGGCTCACCTCCTCCACCAGGGTGCCGTGCCGTGCTGCTCGGGCCGCGCCTCCGCGCGCCGAGCGACGCCGACCAAGACGGTTCACACCAACCTGCGAAAACAAAAAAAAAAGTTTCGTTAGGCGTTTCCTCTCTGTCAAGTCAGGTCCACGTAACACACACGCTCACACACACACAGAGGCTAGCCGCGATCACTGGCCACCCGCCGCACTGGCAGACCGCGTCGGGGCCCCGGCGACACATTGCAGGGCTCCGTCCCGTTCCGCCGGTTAACGCGGCGCTGAACGCGCTGAACTTTCTCCCCTCCCCCGCCTGCCGCCCCGCACTCGGCACTCGGCTCTCGGCCGGCGGTGCAGCTTGTGTGTGGCTGCGGCGCCGTGGCCTTTCCCCCTGCAGGGGGTCCCGGCGGATCCCCGGGGGGTCCCAGGGGGGTCCAAGCCGGCCGACGACAGGTGGGAGGGGGAGAGGATGCAACGAGATTCGAGTCTCTTCACTTCCTCTAGAATTAAGGCGCGCCCAGGCGGGCGGGGCAGGCGCACCCCCCCGGGGCCTCGGGTGCCTCGGGGCGTGCGGGCATCCTCCCGCCGCTCTCCCGAAACCGCTCGGCTCCGCACTGCAGCCATCTCCGTCCCGCCCGACGTCGGCGCCCCTCTCTCCGTCTCTCTCGCGGTCCCTCGGAAGCGCGCGCGCGCACACACACATACACACACACAACTGCACTGAGCCGGACCATTGTTAAGGTTATGTCAGACGGCCGTGTGAACCCCCGGGCCCGGGCCGCGGCGGCGGCGGGGGCAGCGGGGGCTCCGCCGGGGGCCCCGCGCCGTGCGCCTCCACGCCCCCCGGGGGGCTCCGGCCGCCTCGTTTTGGCAAATGAATCCCCTCCAGTGGGAGAGACGGGACGAGAGGCGGCCACGGCGGCCACTTAGCAGAGCGGGGCGGGCAGGTCGGGTCGGGTCGGCCGGCCGCCGGCAGCACGGCGCCCTGTGCCCGGCCGTGCAGGCTGTGTGCTGCGAGCTGCGCGCTGCGTGCTGCGTGCTGCTCCCGGCCCTGCCTCCTTGCGTCACGCCGCCGCACTGCCGCCCGCCGCCCACCCGCACCGCACGCCCCGGAACAGATATGGGAGCAGGATTACGCGAGACGACGCGAGAGGAGGCCGGGGCCCCGGGGCCGCGGACCAGCGGGGCTGCGGGGCCGGGAAGGCGCCGGTCACACCGGAGCGAAAATCATTAATGAAGGGAAACGTGAGAAAAATCATGTGACTAAAGCCGTGTTCGGATCGAGTCTTGCGGGGGAGAGGCCGCCAGACCGCAGGCGGCTTTCACCGGCCGTGAGGGCCGGCAAGCCTCATCTCCTATTTTCCACGCACGCGGCACGCGGCGGGCCATTCGACACCCGTAACTACCATTGTGGCGCACGAGACGTCTGCCGTGCCTGCTGGCGGCGGGGCAGCCGCACGCACACGCACACGCGCGCACACGCACGCACGCGGCTCGCTCACCGCGACCGCCACAAGATCCGCGTCGGGTCGGGCCGCGCCGCGTTCCTGGCTCGCGACAATGTCCGCGTGTGTGGCGTGCCAACGCCGCGACGACGACGCCGCGACAACGTCCGGGCGGCGGCCGGCGGCCGGGGGCCGGGCACGTGCCGACACACGCGTCCGGGATGCCCGCCGGCCATAGACAGAGACAGACGTAGTTCCGACCGGAGCTGCCGTCCGGCCCGAGCGCCTGCGGGAGCCGGGGTAGGCAGCCCGGGAGCACCGCGACACCCGTGGCGGGCGGGCGGCCTACCCACCGGTCCGCAGGCGGGCGGCGCTGTGCGGCGCGGGCGGATGTCGGCGCATCACATCGGCGAGTGATATCGTTTCCCCTCCGACTGGATCGGCGAGTCTCACAGCCGCGGCCCCGCCGGGCCCCGCCGCGCACCGCCGGTCCGAGCTGCACTTTCTCTACGGCCTCCCCTGCTTCCCGATTCCGATGAAAGAAAAATCATGAGGTGGACGCCGGAGTCGGCGTGCTGCCGCGGTGCCGGCGGGGACAGCCGCGGGCCGCTGGCTCTGCGCGCACTCGCGGGGCTCGCGGCGCCCGCCCCGCCCCGCGGGGGGTCGTCCGCGGGGTCGGCGCGGCACGGCGGCACGGCGGCGCGGCCGAGGTCACCCATTCACCCTACAAGGGCCACGGCGGGTATTTAACGCGCCGCGCCTCCGACCGCAGCCGGGGTCGGGCTGCCGAGCCTGGCAGAGCCCCACGAGGCCTCCGCCGCGGTGCTACGCCGCCGAGCGAGCTTGACACGTCCCCCGCCGCACACGGCAGCCGACAAAACACAATTAAAAATAATTATAACAAGAGGTCAGCGGGAGCGATTTTTTCTTTATTTTAGTGCCGGCGGTGCTCTGCTCCGCTCCCCGCGTGTAGAGACCGACACGAGGAAACGCCGTGCGGCTGCTGAGGCTGCGGCGGCGGCGGCGGCGGCGCGCTGGTGGTGCTGGTATGGTGAGCTGGCGGTGATTTCATAGCCTTCATTCGCTCGTGATGTGCTCCTCGCGGACAAAAGGTCTTCGATTCCGAGGCGCCGCGCGGGAGGAGGAGGAGGAGGGGGAGGGGGAGGGGGAGGGGGAGGGGGGGGGGGAGGGGGGGGGGGGGGGGGGGGGGGGGGGGGGGGAGGAGGAGGAGGAGGAGGAGGGGGAGGCGATGGTATCCGAACGCGGCAACGCGGCGATGATGGAGCCCGTAATTAGAAGCGGCCGCCCTCCCCGGGGAGCTTTTCGCGGCGCCGCCGGGAGAACCGCGCAAGTGCGAACCGCGCGGCCGGCCGGTACCGCACCGCCGCGCCGGCACGCTACACCGGGCGGCACCGGGCGGCGGGCCACGAGCCGGTACCTCACCGCACACCACACACACACACACACACACACACACACACACACAGCCGCCGCCGCGCTGTGAGAACCACACACCGCACACCACCCGGAGCAGGAGGGAAGGGTTAATAACCAAGAGGACGCCGCGGAGGACGACCGGATTGACAAATAAGGTTACGAAATTCTCACGGCGCTGCGAGAAGAGAGAGAGAGAGAGAGAGAGAGAGAGGGAGAGAGAGAGAGAGAGAGAGAGAGAGAGAGAGAGAGAGAGAGAGGGGGGGGGGGGGGGGCTCTCCGGGCCCACCTGATGAAGAACATGATGTGTTAGAGGAGAGGAGGAGAGAGCCTCTGGATACGAATAACAATAAAAATAATAATGATGCGACGCGTTTGCTGAAAGTTCCCGCAGAATAATTTACAACCATAATCTGATAATTTTTTTTATCTTGCCTTTACATTTTAAAAAATAACGCAGCGAAAACAAAATGGGAAGACACTCTATTTTTTCCTGCATTAATTTTCGGCACGCGTAGGTAGGTACGCATGCGCGGCGCGAACTGCTCTGCGGTATCGCAGCAGCGAGCAGCGCGTGTCAGAGGTATTCGAACCCGCGGCGACTAAACCTAACGCGCCACACCGCAGCGAATCCTCTCCTTGTTGATGCTGCCAAATGACTCCGAAACGGCCTCTCTCCCCTCCCCTCCTCTCCTCCCTTCCCCTCCACTTCCCCTCCCCCCGCCCCCGGTGCGGTGACAGGTGCGCAGGTGAGCGGCGGCGGTTGTCGCGCCGAGGCGCCCGCTCTAACGAGGGATCATCACGCCGCGTTTTGCTAAATGAATTGGTTTCGGAGCCAAGCGTCGTCGTCGTCGCATCGGCTCCTCCTTGTCGCACTCATGGCAAAGGGTTGGGAATTTTCGCGAGGAGAGAGAGAGACAGAGAGAGAGAGAGAGAGAGAAGGAGGGAGAAGAAGAGAGACGGAGTGAGAGTGAGTGAGTGCCGTGATGAGCTTCGCGAACGCAGCAGAGGGAGAAAACTTGATGGCTGCTGCTGCTGCTGCAGCCGCCGGAGAGAAAGGCAAGGGCAGCGGCTCGTGAGTGGCGGCCGGCGAAGTCTACACTGTCATCGCGGCACGGCGGCGGCACGGCGGCGGCACGGCGGCGCACCGGGAACAACGTCTTAATTGACGCGGTGCGCCGCGGCGGGGCTCCATTGACAAGCGGTGTAGTGGACGACGTAACGTAATATAAAAACAGTTTTAAGAAAGTATAAAGATAAACACACAGTGCGTGCGACCGAATGTTGCAGCCCGCCCCTCTGGTCCCCCCGCCGCGCCCAGCGTCTTCCGTCATATCATCTCTATCGCGAACAAGTCAATAAGTAGTTTACAAAAAAAAAAAACAGCTTCCTATCGGACTTATTCGAGCAGCTTCCAAGCGCCGCCGGACCAAACGGCGCGTGACATGACAATATTTTTCCAACCGGCCGTCGTCCGTCGGGAGTTATGGCGCCGCCCGGAAGCAGGAGTGAGAGGGAGGAGAGAGAGAGAGAGAGAGAGAGAGAGAGAGAGAGAGAGAGAGAGAGAGAGAGGCAGGCGACAAGCGCCGTGATCCACCCGAATAGCCACCGCGTTATGGCCGATCTTTAGGCTTAAGGCGCGGCGGTCCGCCGTCAGTGCGGTAATTAGCGGAGAAAGTGCGGCCGGGAGCGCCCCGCCTCGCCACTCATCCGGAGGCCCGCAGAGGCCCGGAGGCCCGGAGGGGAGAAATGGCGAATAAAGCGGCAGAACGCAGCAGAAACGCAGCAGAATGCACCGCGCCGCCGGGCCCCCGCCGCGGGCTCCCCGACGGCCGGCCGCGGCCTCGCCCACCACAGCCGCTGCACCGCGTCCGTCCGCCCACACACGCGCGCCCCGCCCCGCCCTGCGCCCTTGAACCCTCAACTCATCTGGGAGACCTGTTGCTGAGCGCGCCGCCGTGCCGCCGCCTGCTCGCTGTGTGCCCTGCCCTCCGCTCTGCATTTCCGCACGAGCAGCGCGCCGGTGAAAGGAGTGCGTGTGTATTTGCTGCACGCACGCCACTGCCACGCCACGCCACACGCACGCTGCAAGGAAACCTTGGCCTGCCGTCATCCATGACCGCTAGGAATCCGGAAAGCGGAGAGAAGTGAGCAGAGAGGGAGAAAGAGAGAGGAGAGAGAGAGAGAGAGAGAGAGAGAGAGACAGACAGAGACAGAGAGACAGAGAGAGAGACAGAGAGACAGAGACAGAGAGACAGAGACAGACAGACAGAGGTTAGGGAACGGCAAGCCAATTCCGCGCGTGGCCAAATGGAGCCCCTCCCCCCCCCCCCACCAGCAGCAACAGGGCCGCACCGCACGCCTATTTTTGCCGCGCGAGGAGGAGGCGGATTGACCTGTCAATCACTGCGCGGCTTGTCACTGTCACGCACGGCGCGGCACGCCACGGCCGTGTGTAGTGCCGCGCTGACACGCCGCCGCGTCCTGGTGGTCTCCTCTCTCTCTCTCTCTCTCTCTCTCTCTCTCTCTCTGTCTCCGCGGCACATTCTGTGGTTTCCAAGAAGAAATGTACAGCTCGACGATAATAACATCTCTCCCTCGGCGATTTGATGTTTTGGTATTTCTCAAACGTCACAACCGACCCCCCCCCCTCCCCATCCTCTCAAAAAAAAAATTAAAAGCAGGTGAAAACAAAATGTGACGAGGCTTTCAAATTCAACAAAACTATATAGAACGTCGTGACAAGGACTGGTTTGGGGCCCCGCTGCCTGCTGGCGGCTGCTGCACTGCGCCCCGGCGGCCCCGGCCACGCTGCCGGCCGGGGCGTGGGAAGCAAGGCGCGGCCGCGGAGCGGAGCGGCAGGGCGGCAGTCCCAGTCCGCGGCGCGGCGCAGCGAGGCCCACGGCCCGGACGGAGCGCAGCGCTATTTGAATACTAAACTGCGCCCATTACGATGAAAGACCGTACTAATCCAGTGCAACGGCCGACGAAAAAGGGGGAAAAATTGCAGAGTGTGGAGAGAGAGGGGGGGTGGGTGGGTGGGAGAGAGGAGAGAGAGAGAGAGAGAGAGAGAGAGAGAGAGAGAGAGAGAGAGAGAGAGAGGGGGGGGGGGGAGAGAGACGAGGCCGAGGTGAGTCACTTATGTCATTAGCCACGCATACCGACGCACTGCCATTACGGACGCCCCCCCCCCCTCCCCCTTGCACCCCGCCTCCGTGCGCATACGCAGTATTATAAGTACCTGTCGCCGTAAGAGCGCCTCGACACAGACTTACGGGACGTTACCGCGGGGGGCCGCGGGGGGCCGCCGGGTGGTGTATGCCCCCGCCGGCGGAGCCGCCTGGTCACGCGGGTATGTGTGTCCACCGCAACTCCGCATTCGCCTTCGGAGCGACGCTGGTGTGCTCTCGCCACGACGACAACAGTAATGTTGTGTGTTTATTTTAAGCCCCAGATTTTAAAAAATAAATAAATTAAAAATAATAATGGTGACAGTGTGGTGTGCCGCGTGTAGCGCCCCGGCCTCTGCTGCGACGGTGTACTCCCCTTCGCGCTCATATACACTCGGCGTGCGCTCTCACGGTTCTCGCGGAAGGCTGTGCGAGATATCGTTTTACCTACCCGCCACGCCACGCCACGCCACGCCACGCCACGCCGGCCCTGCGGCAACATGAACAGGGTACGGCAATGCCGCTGCTGCGGCGGCGGCGGTGGCCTTCGATCGGCAGAAAAGGGAGCGCGAAATCCCCGTCTCCCCATTTCCGACTGATGTATAGTTTCGGCCGCGGCGCTCGCCACACCGACACTTCCTGCCTCTCTCCTCCTCACTGCACGCCGCCGACACATTCCCTTTCCATTTTTATCTTCGTTTTCTTTCTTTCTGCCCGCTGCTTCGCCTCCGTGAAAATAAAGAAAGTCACAAGCGGACGGGCGGTGTATACTAATCTCTCGAGGGGAGGAGGAGGCGGAGAGGGCTCTCTTTCTCGATAACGGAGCAGAGAAATGCATATAAAAGGCGCTCGGCCGAGATGAGTGCCGGTGGCCCACATATAAGGGGCTGCCGGCCCCGGCGCCCCGGCGGCCCGGCGGCCCGCCGTGGTGTTGGTGTTCTGCAGCCGACCGTGCAGACCGCGGCAGACGCCCCCCCCCTTTTTGTTTTCTTGTTTTTCTTTTTTCTTTACACACCGCGCGCCAAAGCACTGTGGCGCATCGCGGCGATGCCCCGATAACGGACGGCGGCGGCGGCAGCGCGGCGGCAGCGGGGCACCTTTTAGACGCTGCCGGCGCTACAAAGTTGGCCATTTTTCGTGCTCTCACGGCCGGCAGCGCTGCGGCGACTATCTCTCTCTCTGTCTCTCCTCGTCTTCCTGCTGCCCTGCCGCTCTCCTCCCGGCCCCGGCGCCGCTGCAGCCGCAGCACCGCCATCTCTCTCACACCTCCCCCTTCTTCGCCCCTTCACCACCACGACGACGGTGACGATACGCCGGGACGGCGGCTCCGCGCAAAATCAATTAATAGCGGGCCATTTTTCCTGCGCGGCGCCGCGCCGCCTCTCTTTCACTTAACGGAGGCGCCCCCTCGAGGAGTATCGCCCCGCGGGGAAGTGGCCCACCGGCGGCGGCGGCGGCGGCAGCCAAGCCGATGACCCACTGGGTGCGGGGGCCGCCGCGGATAGTAGTGCTCCTGCCGCCGCCCCCGAATGTGCCCGCCGGGCCTCCAGCGGCCTCCAGCGGCCTCCAGCTGCAACCCCGCGCACCCCTTCGGACCTCTCCTGCTCTCGCGGTGCCCCCCCCCCCCCCCCCCCGACACGCCGCCGGCCGCGGCCCCCGGGGAGAAGAATCTTTTGCCCATTTCCGCTGCGTTTAAAAGAGGAGGGACACAAAAGACAACAAGAGAACAGCGGGGAGGCGGCTGCACAGCGGCGGCGGGAGGGGCAGGCAGGCGAGGCTACTGATGAGTACACGGTCTCCGGCCCGCAGCGGCAGCAGCAGCGGCAGCAGCGCGGCTGGCACCGATGCAAATGCAGCCGGGGCCCGCAAGGCTAGGCTGTGCCGTCCCGGCCCCCCTGTCACCGCCGCCGCCGCGGCCTCAGCGGCCTCAGCCCCGCGGAGAAGGGAAGGCAGCGGCAGCGGCGGCGGCAGCGGGAGGCGAAAGGCCGCGGTTTCCGCGCGCGCTCGCCTCACACATTTTCATACCGGCACCCGCTATGCTGGACAAGACCGCACCACGACTTTCCTCTGAGACGCACCCTTTTTCGCCGCCTCCTCATTCCCCCCCCCCCCAACACACACACACACACACACACACACACACACGCCCATATTGCAATTATACAACAGCGCGGCGCCGAGAGTGTTATCCAACCGGTCCGGCCGCGGGCCTCTCCTCCAGATTGGGTGCCCTTAAAGGGTCGGCGCGGCGGGCCCCGCGTGAGGGCCCCTCTACGGACGGGGGCCGCGGGGGCCGCGGGGGCCGCGGGGGCCGCGGGGGCCGCGGGGGCCACCGCGTTTACAACGCAACCTTCTGGGCGCGTGCGTCACCGGAGGGGGGGGGGGGGGCAGTGGAGCCAGGCAGTCAGGCAGCCGGCACCAGCACGGCCTAGTTCGTGTCGGAGGGGCGTGGCCCGGCCCTGGCCCGGCCTCCGTCCTGGCCGAATGGCGGCAGCAGCGGCAGCAGTAATTAATCCTCCTCTCCTCCCGCTGCTGTTGTCCTGATCCTGATCCTGGTCCTGCCGGCCGCCGTCCTCCACACGGCTTCCCCCGACGGAAAGGTGTGCGGCAACGTGCGTTCGATCTGAACTCACCCTCATCCCCTGCCTGTTATGTGCGGCGGCGGAGCGCCTGCGAACCGCGGGGTAGGCCTGCCCGCACGACACTCGTGCGCGGGGCGGCCGCGGCTGCCTACCCGCCGGGCGTCGCAGAGAGCAAGGCACAGAAGCACCGCTACCAGCGGCCGCCAGAGGGCGCCACTCACCATCTCCCAAATACTCGTTTTCGAGAAGGCGCCGCGACGCCGCGACGTGTTGCGCGCGTCGGATGGCGAGAAGAGCGACACGCAACGCGGCGGCGTTCCCCGCGCCGCGCGCCGCCCTCATCGGAACGTGAGGCGGCGCTGATCACAGGCTGTCGCAAGCCGGGGGCCACTGGGGGCCCTTGCCGTCCGCCAGTGCCGCCGCTAACTCGCACGCTCCGGAGCGATCACGAAAAAATAAAATAAAATTGGAGCGGCGGCGGGAAAGGGGGGGAGGGCGAGGCCCCACGCGAACCGCGGCCGTTTACAGTGAGATCAGTGCGGAGCACACTCCGGGAAAATACAACAAACTGAACAAAAAGAAAAAAGAAAAGGAAATAGTTCGTCGGCTCGTTTCCCCGATAACGGAAACGGGCCAGTCACTTGCTGATCCGGGGATTTCGGGTCAAAGCGCGTCGATTTCCCTTGATCCCCTTCTCGGCCCGGCCGCTCGGCCCCCGCGCACTGCTGTGCGACTGGTCCCCTTTCTTCCCGGCCTCGCCGCCGCCGCGCTCAAACCGTTTCCTCGACCAAATTGCAGCGGCAGCGGCAGCAGCGGCAGTAGCGGGAACGCAGCGGGGCGCCCGTGTCACTGTGAGGGGTGTGCCTCCAAACAAAATCGCCCTCCGACTCCAAACGGCGACATTGTGCTCCTTGCCTACTGTCTCCGGCCTGCCCTGGCGCCCCGGCCCGCTGGTCCCCGCCCCGCCGCGCCGCGCCACGGCCCAGGTCAAGTCCAAGGTTAACGCACCGCGACACGACGCCGCTATACACTGCCGGCGAGAGGGAGAGGAGAGAGAGAGAGAGAGAGAGAGCGAGAGAGAGAGGATTATGTATGAGGCACATAAAAAGTCCCCAAAAAGGACTCACTGACCTGTCGCGTACGCTGAGGAGATGGCGCTCCAAGACAGGGAATTTTTTATTATTTTTTTTTGCATTGTGATTTACACTGTTGCCAAAACATATAACGGTGAGAACGGACAGGAAATCAAGTGGAGCGGAGGCGGTGGTGGTAGTGTTGGAGCGTACGGGTGTTGTACGTGACTGTACATAAGTGCCATGGGACAGTTTCGTTCCATAAAATGTATCGTTTACATTTACGTCACAAATTGTCTTAATGTCGTGTTTTGCTTAAAAACGTGACACTTCGTTGAACAGAATTGTCCCGTGGACATTCAGAGTGTACGCACGTCTCCGAGTGGGTAACGAGGGGAGGGAGGGGGGGGGGGGCGGCATGAAGAGGCTCTTTGGATGCAGCCGGGAAGTGTTCTCATTGCAACGCTACAATGCGCCGGCTGAGCGGCCGAACGCGTTAACAGTTACTTGACAATTCCCGAGCGCCGGACTTTATGCCCCTCCCGCTCCTCGGCGCGGGGCCTTCTGCCGGCCCTGGGAAAGGACGCGGGGCGGGCCGCGGGCGGTGCAGCGGCGCTCCGACTGCCGCGGCGTACACTGTCGGCCGGCCCAGCCCCTCGGGCTCTGCCTGCCCCCCGCGTTGAGGTCTCCACGCCGGCAGGCCCGGTGCCGTCACACCCGGACCGGGCGCCGGGCGTCCTCCTCACAGAGTGCGTCCGAACACTGCGCGCGGTGCAGCGCTTCCTGACACGCCCAGACGCCAACAAACACGCGGGCGTCCTCGACACACCTCACGGCTGTCGCAGTCAGCCGGGACGATTTCACCACCGAACCCTCCTTCTCCTCCTCGCTGATCCACTTCCGTGCGGACCGTTGGGGCGCGGCACCGCGGCACGGGTCCCCTTATCCGCCATCCCATCGCTGATAGGCTATCACCCACGAAAGCAAAGCGCGCCCGGCAGCCAGTGTGGCGCGTCGTAGTGGCGCGTGCGAAAAAAAAATAAAGAAATAAAAAATGAAAAGAAATAAGGTGCGACAATAAAGACGCGGCGAGATGATGGCCTTGTACGGTAGCCGCTACAATCTGGGCCGTCAGAAATAATCAACTCGTTGTCAGTAATGATATGCGCGGCTAGATGGCGGGCCGGCGATAGTAGTCGGCCAAGATGAAGACCCCGGAGCCGCATTCCAGGGCCACCTCCGAAACGGCGCGCCGCTGCCGCCGGCTCCGCGCCGCGAGTGGGAGGGAGACAGCGCCATTCTCACTTCACTTGTTTTCTGCCGTTGTTTTCGGTCTTCTTTCCTTTTCTTCCCCTCTCGCGCGGCGACGAAAGCCTCCGAGGCACAATGTGGCGCGGGGCCTGCAGGCCGGCCATAACTCCGGCAAGACTGGGCGATCAGCGGCAGCCGTCCGGACGCGGGGCTCCGCGGCTCCGCGGCTGCCGGCCACACCTACCATACGGACCGGAGGCCTCCACATTCTTACGCCACCGTCTCTCTCTCTCTCTCTCTCTCGTTGCCCGCGTCGTGTCACCTTTTTTTCCCTCCCCATTTTTTTTATCGTCCACTGAAGTTAATGTACTCATGTTCACTCGCTGCTGCGCTCGCCTGCTGCTCCCCGTCAAGCAGCACGACACACAACGACCCGATGACCCCACACGCCGCGCACCGGCAGCGTAAAGTATTTGTACACACGCATACTGAGTGTATACCGTTGCCCCCGGGTCGTGGTGTGCGCGCGTGTGTGTGTGCGTGTGTGTGTGCGAGGGCCGTGTCGCGGGGGGCATCCTCGCATTATAGACGCGGACCGCGCGGTGACGCAAGCGGCGGAGCAGCGCGGTGCACCTGTGCATGCGCCGCCTGTGACGACACGGCACGGCGACAGGCACACGCACACACAGATGCGAGCGCGCCGCGCTCCGAACATTATTCGCAGTCACAGCGGCGGCGGCGGCACCTGATGAGCGTGCCGTGTGATGCCGTACGGCTGCAAGTACCGCTAAGGACGACTATTCACACGGCGTCCGGCGGCGGGCGCGGAAGGCGCGGCAGTGTTCACCGGCCCCCCTTCCCTCCCCGGGTTCCCAGCAGGGCCGTCGCAGTGATGACACGACAAATGCCCTCTAGTCGCAGCCCCGCACCCCGCCGCCGCCGCCGCCGCGCCGCCGCGCCCCCACGACACTCCCGCTGCTGCCGCCCGACGGATGGCTTCATTTGAAACGGAGTGGAAAGAAAGCGCTGGCGATGCGCGGCCTCCTCCCGGCCCCGGCCCCGCCCGCCCCCGAGCCGCCTGTCTCACTGCCGTACATTATTAGGCGTCCCCCCCGAGACGGCCACCCGGAGCGCCTGCGAGTGTCGGGGTAGGCCGGCCCGCACGGCACGCGTGCGCGGAGCGGCAGCGGCTGCCTACCAGCCGGGCGCCCGGCCGCAGCAGTGAGCTCACCCCACGGCGGCGGCCACGGCGGCGGCCACGGCGACTCTTGCGACACACTGTCGTGGACGTACTTAATGGGGATGACCCCTTGTACGGAGGCGGCCACAGAGGCAGCCGGCGGCGGGAGCTGAAGCGGGCATTTAAAGTTTCCAAGCGGCGCGCAGAATAAACCCAGCGGGAGGAGGAGGGTCCAGCGTTTGTTGTTGGCGGGCAACATGTTCAGAAGCCATGAGGTTTCTTTTCTTTTTTTTTCTTACCTCACTATGTGTGTGTGAGTGTGAGGCGAGAGAGAGAGAGAGAGAGAGAGAGAGAGAGAGATGCGCGTGTCGTGCAACATAATTACGTGCTGCTGCGGTGGTGCTTCAGATTTCTTTTCTCTCTTTCTCCCGTTTTTTTCTTTTCTTCTCACGCGCGGGCCGCTACGAGCAGGAGATACCGTTGTTGTTGTTGTTGATTCTGCTGCTGCTGCATACACACATACACGTGGTGTGAGCGCACGCACACATCATCGTTGTCGCCTTCATTTTTTTGGCAAAAAAAAAAGGTTAAGCTTAATTCATTTAATTTTTAAAATATTTGGAGAGACGCATAAGAATAGGCAAGCAGGGCACGGTGGCGGCCCTAGGTGCGGCGCAGGAGCCCCGCGCGGGGCCTTCGGCCGCCGGCAGAAGTCCTCCACCGCCGGGCTGCCGGGCTGCAGGGCTGCCGGGCGGGCGCAAACCTCCTTTCGTGTCACACGTCATCAAACGTGTACGTCTGTCCCTCCCCGGGCGGACGAGCCAAGATATGCGTGTGTCATCATCATCTTCAGCCAGTCTGAAGCCCCGCCCGCCCCGGTACCCCCGTTCCTCCCTAACAAATAATCACTTCCCCTTTTTTGTTCGCCCTCTCTCTCTCTCTCTCTCTCTCTCTCTCTCTCTCTCTCTCTCCTTTCTGTTCTTAAATTTCACGACGTCGAAAATTGACGGCACGTCGACGTCCGTCCTGTCCTCCTCTGGCCGTTTCCATCGCCGCCGCGCCCTCGCCTCGCGGTGACCGCGGTGGGAACGCCCCCTCCCTTCTCACCTCCCCCCCCCCCCCCCCCCCTCCGACGACGGCGCCGCGTGCATGGACTAATTACTGGCCGGAGAAAAGAAAATGGCGAGGAACAAAAGGAGGAGCTGTGTGTGTGTGTGTGTGTGTGTGTGTGTGTAGCGGGACGGCCGCCGCGGCCAGCGGTATAAAACACCGCGTATCGGCGGCACGGCGGCACAATGAATCCATCAGCGGCGGAGATGTGAGTGCGGGTCACCAGCGCCGCCGCCGCCACCTCCTGCTGCCGCTGCTGCCGCTGCTGCCGCTGCTGCCTCAGCCCGCGCTAACCTCTCAGGGGGCGCGCACAGTATCGCGGCCCCCCGCACTATCCGCGACCCACTTCGGACAGGTCTCCCGGTGGCGGCGGCGGCGGACCGGTGCTGCCGCCGCTACTGCTGCCGCCGCCGCTGCCCAGTGCGTGCGATATGCAATCTGGATGCTAATTCCCCCACCGGCCGCCCCGCGGCCCCGCGGCCATCTCGTTAGTGTGCGCGTCCCGCGGGCCGCGAGTAGCTGCGAGCCGCGAGCCGCGAGCAGCGAGCAGCGCGGGTGCAAGGCGGAGGGGGCGGAGCGGGCGGAGCGGGGGGCGCGGGGGGGGGGGCGGGGGGGGGGCGCGGCGCAACGCGGCGCTGAAATCCAATCCAGAATGCAGCTGGCCAGCTCGCCGAGCTCCCACCCCGACCAGGGCGCCGCCGCCGCAGTAACTACCGCTACTGCTACACGCTGAGCGCGCGCGCGCGCACACACACACACACACACACACACCACATTTTTGCACACACACACACACTGAGAATGAAGAAGACATAATCATCGCCCGATTTTGGGGAATATAGGGGCTACTGGAGAGGCTGTTTTAACAACTTGCCTCTCAGACTCCAGATTTGGGACCAGAGTATTAAGTCTCGGCTTGATCCCATAGGATTTCAAAATTGGTCGGCCTGAGATGGATCTCTTAAAATAGCCTCTCCCTCCGAGCCCCTACTGTATTGCGTAAAAATTGGGCGATGATATTATGACTCTTTCATTCCCAGCGTGGACCCGCACGAACGGCGCCACACCGGGAGCTCCTCGCAGATAAGGCGGTGGCGATACCGACAACAGCGGCCCGCGGCAGCTGCGGCAGCTGCCCCCGGCAGGCACCTCCTCGGAGATAGTATGCAGAGTATGGCCGGCCACAGGGGCGCGAGTGTGTGAGAGAGTTCTCTGCCACCGCACCCCCCCCCCCCCTCCTCAGGCCTCACACACACGCACACACCGGCCGTGTGTACAGTTAGAGTTGTCTTGCCGTTTCTTGCCGCCATAATATGAATACACACACGCGCGCGCGCGCGAGGGCGGGTGCGGTGTGAGAACATCACAAGCTGGGCGAGGGAGTTGCCTCACATATTTTCGACGCTCTCTTTTTCATATTTAGAGCATAAGCGGGGTGCACGAAGCAAAGATTTTCACCGCCAAACGTTCTCCGCAGGCACTAACACATATCTTAATTTTGCCGAAATGTTAAACTCATCTCGGTCGACTTTACCATTTTACTGGGCTCGGCTGTCGCGCCGGGAGACGCTGCGGCCGCGCATTACGTGCAATTACGGAACGCCGTCCCCGCAGGAAGTGCTTTTAGCGGCGGATTCCACGTGAACTCCCTTCCTGTAATGGCTATGGGAGGCGACCGGTCCTGTTTTCCCTGCATTATGGGCCCGGCGGCAGACGTGTGACGCAAGCGGCTCACACTCTCTCGGGGGGGCTTCCGCGGGCTGTGTGCTGGACGGCTGTGCGCCAGAGGCGTCTGTGCGCTGTGTGCTGTGTGCCGGGTGGCTGTGCGCCGGGCCCTAGCGTCTCCACGGACCCACAATACTCATTGTGCGTGCCCCCCGCGGCCCGCGTTGCGTTACCGACGCGATCCGCCCGCTCCGCGAGTAAACACACGAATGACCCGCGCGCGACACTGTTGAACCTTTGCTCCCCCGCCTTCCACTTACTTTTCCAAACGAAAGTCCCCAATAATAAAATAAAATCACCCCAGTCGGGAGGGATGAGGACGACACAGGCGAGGCAAACCGGGAGGGCGGGGAGGAGGAGGAGGGGCACAATGGAGAGGACATGAGGGGGGGGGGGGATCAGCACGCTGCTATTCCCAGAGGGTGAAAGAACTGCTATCGTGTCCGCACATCGAGATAGCCGTGCCGGCAAAAGGGCTAGCCGAGCCGCGCCGGGGCAGCCGGCGGCCGGGGGCCGGGGACCGGGGCTTGTCGGGGGTTAGTCACGGTGCGGTCGCAGCTGCAGACCCCCTTCGCCCCCCCCCCCCCCCTTCTCCGTCCCTCCTCCGGCCCCCTCCCCCCCCCCCCCCCCCCCCCCCGGTTCCTCCGCGCCGCGGCACGGTCACATCCTCACGCCGCACCGCTTGCGCAGCCACTCGCAGTGCACTCCCTGCGGCCCGACACGGCACGGCACGGCAGATGCCTCGGCCGATGCGATGAATGGAGATGCATTTCTCGGCGCGGAGCGCAGAGCAGAGGTCAGGTCCTCACGTCAGCGCGGGGCAGCGGAGCAGCGGAGCGGCGGCGGCGCAGCGCCCAGGGCCCCGACGCACGGGGCGGCGGCAGCGGCAGTCCTGTTGCTCCACCTTCCTTCCTCCTCCTCCTCTGCCCCCTTCATTTGCATACCTCTGCGTAACTGCGCGCCATCGGCGGCCATCGGGCACGGCGCTGCGCCGCGCCGGGCTGCGCTGCGCTCGGCGCGTCGTCGGCTCGGTGCAATGCCCTTGCAGGGCGCGCTGCGGCCGCGCTGCCCGCGCCTCGCAGCGCCTCGCCTCACAGCGCTGGCGAGCCGAGCGGGCTCCGGTGGCTCCGGGCCGCCGCTGCCGGGGCTGCCTAGCCTCCGGGCGCCTCGGCGGGGGGTCCGGGCTGCGGCGGCGGCCACACCTGTCATCTTTGTCCGCCACCGCCATTACGCCGGCCCCGGCGGGACCCTCCCCGGCTCCGCGTCGGCAAATGGCAAAAATGGCGGGTTAAAAGTATACGGGCCGACTGTACAGGCACACGGAGGTACACAGCACGGGTCCCTGCGGCCGCGGCCCCGGCGGCCCCGGCGGCACTCGGCCTCAAGAATTACCGCCCGGCGGCCGCAGGAGGAGGAGGAGTCGAGTGCGGCGGCGACACTCCTCAAGTTCAGAGACTTTACTTCTGTGTGTTTCTCTTCCCAGTTCTGGCTTTGCGCGCTCAGCCTGGCTGCAGTTTCACGAAGTTTTGTGGAGCTCACCTGACGCCGGGTGGGTCCCGGAGGGCCCCGGAGGGCCCCGGAGGGGGCAGTCAGTCAGCGCGCCGGGCCCGCGGCGGCTGGTGTCCCGGCCGCGCCTCCATCGCGAGGGGGGAGGGGAGCGTCACCGGCCCTCCGAGCAGCGGCCAGCGCCAGCGGAGCGCCAGGACCCGTCACATCCTGGAAACAGAAGAAAAGGGGAAACGAGAATGAGAGGGCTGGCCGGCCCGCGGGGGCAGGGAAGGGGACAAGTTTAGTGAACCGCGGCCCCCCGCGGCCCCCCGAGGACAGACACGGAAACACGGCGACACGACGCACAAAGTGACGGCCGGAGCGACACGCCCCAGTCGGCAGACGTCTCAACTCCTGCGGGCCGGCCGACGGTGTGGCCGGTGACCGGCGTGCAGTGCGGGGCCGCTGCCGTTACACGGCCGGTGCGGACTCCGGCGTAAGCGACTCGCAAAACCTTTCCTAACGCCGACCCATCAGTACTACTACTCCGCTCATTGTACAGACGCCATGTAATCTTTTCTTTTTGCTTCGAATTATAAATGTTTACATTTTTGTAGACCCTGTACGGGCGGTGTTCGCTATGGCAGACCGAGACAATTTTGGTCCCGAGACTCGAATATGACGACATAGCAGCGGCAGCTTTGCGGCGGCAACCTTTTTTTCCTCCTCTGAGTCCCCCCCCCCCCCCCCCCCCCCCCCCCGTCCTTCTTCCCTCTGTTTTGTGGTAAAGCGCGCGCTTTACGGACATAGCCAATTTCCGTCGTTGCTCCAAACCGGCCGATGCTAATGGCTATTTTCCTGACCGAGTCCGACACTGACACCGGGCCGGCGTGCCGAGCAAGTCACGGTCCGTCCTCCTCCCTCCCACCGGACCCCCCCCCCCCCCCCTTCCCCCCGGACCCCCGCCGGACTCGTCAAAGGGACGCGACTAGGCAAGCGCTGTGAGCTCCGCGCGAGGACGACCCTGAAAAAAAAGAAGAAGAAGAAAAGGGCGGGCGGGGAAAAAAGGAAGAAAGAGGAGGATTCCCTGGGCGTTTACAAAAAAGAGAGAAACAACACGGCTCGCCAGCACGATCGCGAGCCCCGGAAGTGAGGCGGAGGAGCCGCGGCGGCCGGCCGCAGCGGAGCAGAGAGCAGGCGGGGCAGGCGGGGCAGGCCGAGCAGCCGGTGCGGGTCCCCGGGCGGCCGCCCGCACCGCACGACTCACGCCAGCCACACCTGCGGGCCGCCGCACTCACTGACAGCGGGCAGGGAGGTGTACCCACGTAGGTGTCGCATTCAAAAACATTATAATTATAATTTTAAAAAAATGGATTGTTTTAAAAAAGATAACCACTTGTGAAATCCTACACTCTAAATGTCAAAGGACAATTTTGTCCTTGAGCTATGGATTTGAGCACATCTGGAGACGCAGGAATGAAAAAAAAATATTTAAAAATGGAGGAGTAGGCGGAGGTGCGAGGGGGGGGGGCGAAAATGAGACGAAGCATAGCTTAGCGGCGCCGGAGGGGGAGGGGGGGGGGTGTAGAATAAACGAAGCGGCGGACAGCGGCAGCAGGAAGCGGGTACCCTGACCAGCACTGACACCGGGGGCCCGCCGGCCCGCCCGCTTCACTCCATTCATATATCCCGCGGTAATGGCGCCGTGCCGCGCCGCACCGCAGACCCTTCGTTAATGAAAATACCGGTCACGTGACCGCCGCGGCCCAATCAGGCATTACACGGCCGCGCCTCGCTGTGTGTGTGTGTGTGCGCGCGTTATTGACGCACCTTGGGAGAAGGAGAGAGAGAGAGAGAGAGGGTGGGATAGAGAGAGGGAGAGAGAGAAGAGAGAGAGAGAGAGAGAGGCTGCGCGCTGTGGCGACTGTGGGAAAGTGAGCACGGAGCCCCCCGGAGACCGGCCGGCTGGTCTGCGTCCCGAGGGGATCAGGCGGCATAGCGTAGCGGCGCGGGGATGGCCGATACAAGTGATAGCCACCCGTACCAGCCGCGTGCATTCAGTGGAAATCGCGCCCGCACACACACACACACACACACACACGTGCGCGGAGCGTTGGACCAAGCCGGATAAGCTATAAGGCACTAACGAAAGTGAAACCTGTGCCAACGCTGTGCTGCTGCCTGGCGGGCGGCGCGGCGGCGCAGCGGGGGCAACGCCGACGCCGACATCCATACCTCCTCTGGTAGTGACTGGGGAGGGGCAGAGGGGGGGGGGGACTTTATGCCACAGACAGCCACACCCATAGCATCACACACACACACACACACACACACCTGCACGCACACTACCACCGCACACCCCGTATGGGCTAGGACGTGACGTGCCGACAGCGGTCAGTAGTCTGCTATCCTCTGTCTCTCCCTCTCTCTCCGATCGTACAGGAGACAGTTTCCTAGCATTACGGTGCCGTTCGCCTCCCAGCACTACAAGTGGCGGCGGATGGATATAACTGTGTCTCAGCGGCGGGCCCGCGGCCCCACCACTATAAAATGAACAAATAAATCACGCCGTGCTCGCTTCGCGGTTTCCTCCTTTTTATTCCCCTCTCTCCCTCTCCTTTTATCTCGTTGTTTTTTCCCCCGCGCCGCGCGTCTCCTCCTCTTCCAGCAGTGCAGAACCGGCCGGCTGGGGGGAGGGAAGCTGGGCAGACACTATTATTTGCCCGGGGAGCCATCCGCGACGCGACGCGATGCGACGCCACACGAAACGGTCGTCGACCGTCGTGCCTCGCGGGCCGCCGGCAGCCGAGGGCAGCCGACGGCTCCCAGTGGCCGCCGCGGCGCCGCACCGACTGTCGGAAGCGGGGACACCGCAGGGGGTGTGACCAGAGAGCGAGAGAGAGCGAGAGAGAGAGAGCGAGAGAGAGCGAGAGAGAGAGAGAGAGAGAGAGAGACGACTGATCGAGGATGCTATACTGCTCTCCTATGCCTATGCACGGGCACCAACAGTTCGCGGTTCGGTCTTTGAACAGAGAGAAAAAAAATGTTAATTATTGGTGGGCACGACAGGTCGTGACGGCGGCCACCTGTTCCCGGTCGGTGCGGCACCGGGCAGCACCACCTGTCCTGCTGGCCGGCGGCAGGGCGCCCTGCGACCGCCTCATGACCGGCACAGGCCCACGAGCGCATCGAATGTCGTAACATGACTCGACGTGGGGGGCTGGCCGGCGGGGCCGTGGCCGGGCCGTGGCCGGGATCCCCGACCTGTCCCCTCGGCGTCCCCGCCTCTATCTGGCCGTGCCCATCGCGTCGGTGTCATCGCCGGCCGCCGTGCCCCAGATCCGGGCCCACGCCATGCAGAGCGTGCCGCCGTGCCGCCGTGCCGCCGTGCCGCCGTCCGTCCGCCTCCGCCGCATGCATCTGTTGCGACACGCGGCGTTACGGCAGGAATGCGTCCGAGCCGGGCCCGGGCCCTGCTCCCCGGGGCGCCAAACTAGGGAGGCCGCCGCGCCGCCCGGCCAGCGCGGCTAGCGGCGGCTTGCGTGAGGTTTGGCCCCGATCCGCGGCGCGCGGCCGCTTTGGTTTGATCCCCGGGGGGTCCCCGGCGGACCCTGGCCGGCGGTGCCCGGCCGGCCCTGCCGCCGCACCGCGGCGCACCCTCCACGGGGAGGCACGGCGGTGGTCGGTGGTGGACGCGAAAAGGGAAAGGAAACCGGCCGCGGCGTTGTGACGCAATGCCTATTCATGTATGGAACGAGGCGGCGGCCGGCGGCGGCCGGGGTGCGCCCTGCGGCAGCCGACCCGCGTCGAGATGCACTCCGCAGGGGCATTAGTCAACAACGCCATCGCAGCCAGGCACACACCACCCCGTGTCTTTCTGTGAGCCTGTAAGGGGGCGAGGCGGTGACGGGCGGGCAGCCGCGGGGGGCCGCGGGGCGCGCGCCGAGGGCGTCTGTATAAGAGCCCCGCCGGCAGAAGCGCCGCGGGCACCGCAGGCACCGCAGGCACCGCGGGCCGCCCACCCCGGCATGAGCGCCAGTTACCGCCGTCATTAACGAAAGCGGGACTTTTACGGCGGCGCACGTGGCTCCGCGGAGATTTACGCGGCCTCGCGGCGCCGCCCGGGAGGGGCCCGGGAGGGGGCCGCCGCCGGCCGGCTACACCAGTTGCCAGTTGCGTTGCCTCAATTATCGCCCCCGTTTCAGTGTTTTTCTTGCCCTCCCCGGCTCCGCGTGCGTATATATGAGTGCCTGTTTGAAAGCCGGCCCAATTATTTTACCGCGAGTAAAACGAAACACTGCAGAGCACCGTCGTAAAAATTGCGGGGTCGTTGAAGGGAGAAGGTGTGCAAATTCAAACGCACACTTCGCCCTCTCTCTCTCTCTCTCTCTCTCTCTCTCTCTCTCTCTCTCTCTCTCTCTCTATCTCTCTCTCTCTCTCTCTCTCTCTCCCTCTCGAAAGGTGCGCGGGAGGGTCGGCGCCCGTCAGAGGCCGGGTAGGCAGCCCCGGCCCACACGCCTGCCCTGCGGCGCGGCCTGCCCCCGGTGCCGTCGGGGGCGCCGCGCGACAGGTGCGAGAGAGACGGAGCCACACCTGCCGACGACGCGAGGCGAGGCGGCGAGCGCGCAGGGCTGCCGTGCCAAGGCCGGGCTGCGGCGGGGAGGCGACAGTGTGTCACGGCGGCACGCGCCGGCACGCGCCGGCCACGCGCCGCAAGTGAGGCGAGGACGGGCCAGACGGGCGCGCGGCGCGGCGTAAGTATGGAGTGTGACCCCCGCTATCAGCAGAGACAACCCTAATAAGCCCTCCCGGCCCCGCGGCTGCCTCGGCCCCCGCGGGGTCGTCTGCAGAGGCAAGGCTCCGCGGCTCCGCGCGTTGCCGGTCCAAATGCAGAGCGCGCGGCACACAGATGAGGTTGCCCAACAGCAACAACAGCCAACGGACCCGACCACAACGGGACATGGCCCATGCCTCGCTCAGCTGGCTCAGCGGGCTCGCAGTGCTCACAGGTCCCCCGCGGCGGGTCCGACGGCGAGTCCTTGCGGCCCGCCGGCTCCCCGGGGTCCTTCATGCTCCACAGGAACAGTGTCCCCGCGGGCGGCGGCGGCGGCGGCCTCAGGGGCGTCAGGAGTGCACATCGCGGGGCGCTGGCCTCTGCGACGCCGAGCGCCGCACTCCGCTATTACAGGTCGGGGGGGGGGGGGTGGGCACCATGACGGCCGTCGGCGCTGAGGTGGCCGCTCACCTTGGTGACACGCCGCCGAGTCGGGCAGGCAGCCGCGGCACCCCACTGCTTCCAGTCAATGTACGCCTTCCAGTCCAGTCACTCTCCAGTCAGACTCCAGTCAATTTCCAGTCGGACACGTCGTGCGGCTACAGTACCGGGAGCGCACGGCCGCCCCACACCGACGCTCGGTAGCCGCGTGGTTAGCGAATCCGGTCGGCGAGCGGCTGACCGTGGGTTCAACTCTTTGCCGGTCCGCGCAATTTTTCAGTCGGCTCAGCTGAGACGACGGTGTGTAAAGAATAGGGGGCGCGCAGGGGTGACCATCGCGGCTCTGTGGCCGCACCGGTAAGGTGGCTGCCCGACGACCGAAAGATCGTGGGTTCAGAACATGCCGGTTCTTCTAAATTTTTCTTGTGTCTGCGCTTGGAAGACAGAGGGTAAAATATACTTTCGAACGTGACGCCGGTATGGCTGTCTGAACGGCCGTGCGCGCTGCGTCACTGAGAGATGTAAGCGTTGGGTTTCAACTTGAAGATTCCCGCAGCACGGTCGGGCTTACCCCCGTTCCCGGGTCCGAGGTTCTCTCGGTCGCCCGGGGTTTCCGGCGGGGGGGCTCTGTGTCTACCAAGGAAACTTGGTTCGGAGACTCGGGTGTATGCTACGGGGGTACCTAGGGTTCGGTACCTTCGTTTTCGCTCCCTGTGAATCTGGCAGACGAGGACACGCCGTCGCGACTAGGGTTCGTCGTGAAGTACAGCAGCTTCGGCTGTGTACGATATAGGAAAGCCTACCTCCCCCCCAGTCCGCTCGGGAGTGGCCGCAGTGCCACAGACCAACCAGCCAGTCGAAGGGAGTTGATTCCGGAAATCTGGCTGGCGGAGGGGGCTACATTGACCGTTGCGGAAGCGTGCCCCTGAAAAAGGCCGCTGCGTTGTGCCCGTGTCTTAGCGGCGGTCGATACCTGGTACACCGGTTCCCATTCGAACACCGAAGTTAAGCAGGAGGGTTCCAGGCGGAGGCCTGGGACGAGGTAGTGCCCACCCATTTTTGCAGCATCCTAAGCGAAACAAAAATATTTTCGTTTTGAGTTTTGGTCACGGTAGGAATGACTTTTTAACCTACTTTGGGGTGGGTAGCAGCTGAGAACACAGAAACATAAATGATCGCAAAATTTTCATTCCAGTCAATGGAAAAGTCCGGTCCAGTCACCAGTCGGTGTACAAGAACTGAGGCCCCCCTCGCTTGCAGCGCACCCCACGGGGCTACCCGGCCAGGAGCAACACCTGTCGGACAAGCGGGGCGGGGCGGGGCGGGGCGGGGCGCGGCGGGGCGCAGGCACATGCAACGCCAGCGCTGCCAGCAGCGAGCAGAGAATGTGGGGCAGGGCTGGCGGGGCCGGCGGGGCCCCAACGCCCCCGCAGACGGGGGTGGAGTGGAACCGGTCCCGCCGACACCGTTCTCACTTTTCCCTCTTTGATTGTATCTAACGCGCGATTTTTCGTTCGTAACATGTGGGAACAAAACTGACGGCGCAAATTCTTTTATTATTACTTTTTTTTGCGGCCACGTTGGCGTAGAGGGAAGAGAAGCACAAAACCAGGCGCAGTGTCCGGAAGAGCCGAGCCGAGCCCAACCGCAGGCCCGCGGCCGGCCGGTGGGCTGGCTGCTGGGCTGGGCGGCTGTCGACTGCCTGCCTGCCGGCCGCCAGCGGTCCGCTAATGCCCCTGCAGGACCCCGCCTCGCGACCACATCGAGGGATTGTAACGTTTATGCGCGGGCCTGCATACCGCTATGGGGGCGGTCCCCGCGGTCCCCGCCGTCCCCGCCGGCCGGAGCTTGTGACGGGGGACATGTGGGCACGAGGATGTTGCTGCAAGGCCTGCGCCGCCGCCGCCCCCGCGGCCCCCGCGGCCCCCGCGGCACGGAGGGAGGGGCTTCCCGGTTCGCGACATTTTCCCGCCCGACGACGCGGGCGCCGTCGCTCACCGCGGCGGAACGGGCAGCGAGCTCCATTTTCGTTTCCTGTATGATGCATGTGGAGACGAAAAGGGGGAGGCTCTTATTCTGGGGCGGAGAGAATCGGAGAGGCGCCGAACAGCACCCTTACTAGACGCTGCCGCAGCTGACACAGCTGACACAGTTGACACGACTGCCGCAGCTGACACAGCTGACACAGCTGACACAGCTGACACAGTTGACACGACTGCCGCAGCTGACACAGCTGACACAGCTGACACAGCTGACACAGCTGACACAGCTGACACGACTGCCGCTGCCACAGCTGACACAGCTGACACAGCTGACACGGCTGCCACAGCTGACACGGAGGAGAGCGCCGGAGCAGAGCGGCCCTCCCGGGGGACATATCGGATGCATCGGCGTATAATGAGCCCGTCCTCGGCCTGCCGGAGTGGATCCCGGCCGGCGCGGCATCAGATGCGGCCGGGATAAGCGGCAAGGTCTCCTCGGGCTGCAATTTGTGGATGCGCTGCTGCCGCCGCCGCCGCCGCCGCCGCCGCCGTGTCCCCGCGGACGCCTCCGCCGCCGGCAGTCACGCGGGCGGGGCGGTCCGACAGAGACGGGACGTGACGTCCCATTCGAACACGGCAGTGCGAGTGAGATGCCCCCGGTTGGGCATCTCTCTTGCACCAACACAGTCAAATAGGGCATCCCCGCGTCTCTCTCTCGCTCGGGCAGACCGCCACACTGCGGCACGGGTAGGACAAAAAAACCGGGGAGGAGGAATCATCTTGTTGTTAACGGGCGGCTCGGCGTTAATTGTCGACGTGTGATTCCCCGTCACGGCACGCACCGACCCGGCCAAGACCCGGCTGCGAGAGAGAAAGAGACAGACAGACAGACGGACAGACAGGAGGATCGCACTGCCTTCTTGAGGGTAAGCGACATGCTCTAGGCAAACTTGAGGAGGCTTCACGCAGGCCCCGCTCCGCCGCGGCCCCCCCCCCCCCGCCCCCGCCGCCCCCGCCGCCCCCGCCAACCCCGCCGCCCCCACCGCCCCGGCCGCCACGCGCACCTCCGCGTGGTACCAGAGACTTTCTCCGCGAGCGCATAGGGTGCACCTGCATCGCGCACTCACATGCCTCGCACGCAATGCCTTGTCTACCCGCGTGATGCTTTGCAAGCACGAAGAGAGAGAGAGAGAGAGAGAGAGAGAGAGAGAGAGAGAGAGAGAGAGAGAGAGGCAAAGGCGCGGGTCGAACAAATGGGGTACAGCACAGGAGTGCAGGTCTGCTGAGGCTGCGCGGCACGACAAGGTGTTAAATTGATTCGGTAACCATGGTAACCGGCATGACGCCCTCTCCTCTTAATTTACGACTCCGCTCCGGCTGATGAGTGTTGCATCGTAAATCGAGCTGACGCGGCTGGGGGGGACATCAAACGAGCCCCCCCCCCCTCCCTTCCTCTCCTTCACACACGCACACACACACACACACGCACTCGCATTGCACCCGCGGAGGTGACATTGAGGCGGGCACACCGCGACATGAGTCCATGTCGCGAGGAAGCTATGCGCCAGACGTAAGTAAGACCGTCGACAGCCGCCGCGGACATTAGCGGGGAAAATTTCCGGCCGCCTGAGAGGACTTGTTCTTAAAATGTAAAGTCGGACAGTCCCTCCGCTCCCCGCGCCGGTCCTGGACTCGACCGCCGCCGGCGGCACGCCGCGCCCGGCGGCAAGCTTTCTTGCAATGCAACTCAACGGCCAGCAGCTGCAAGGGAATGCCAGGCATGCCAGCCGCCAATCTGAACTGCACTTGTCGTTACAGCGTTGCCAACGTTGCCGACAGGGCCGCGCGGTGGGCCCATTCCTGTCGCGACCGACTGCCGACGCAACCGAACCGGCAACAACCCGCGGCGCCCGCTCAAAAGTCTGTCCGCGATACTTTGTATGTTCCCGCCCGCCCGCGCGGTTATAATCTCCCCCGTGGCCCGGCGCGTCTGTGCGGTCCGCGTTCGGAATGCGTGCCGGCGTGATGACGCGGAGACTTGTGTGCACTGCTGTGACCTCCATGATAGTATATTTCACGAAACTTTGTACACAGGATTTCACGAGCGGTTGCCCTCTCGGCGGAGCTGCTGTGCGCAGGCCCCGGCAGCAGCGGGGAGGCCGCGGGGTCGGGGGCCGCGCCGCCGCGGGGCTCCCCACCCCGCCGGCACCGCCGGCACCGTTACCAAGACGATGAAAAGTTCAATGGTCGGCGTTAGGTTTCGGCGCGAAGCGGCGGCGGGGAGGAAGTGGAGGAAGCAACGCCGCGCGCAGCGAAAGAGTTCCTCGAAAAGCAATAGTTGCCGCGTCGCAGCCGCAGCCCCGCAGCCCTATCGCACCGCGGCGCTGAGGGCCGAGGCGCCGACCCCGGGGACCGGCGGACGCCACTCGTCAGAGGCTTCGTGTCTAACCGAGGGCAGCAGGCAACCAGGCGGGCACGGCAGGCTCATGGGTTGCCTACCGTTGGCTTGCGGGGCACATAACGTTCTCATATCGCATCCTAGGTAGTTGGAGTAGGACAGCCTAAAGCAATATCTCCATTCCTCGGCAAAAAAAATTGCCCGTTTGATAAGCACGTAACGTTTACAACAGGGCCACGCACTAGCCCCCCCGGCCGCTTAATGTGGTTACGGCATTCCCTCGCTACCTGGCGCGAGTCCCTCTGGAATGGCATCCCATCCATTGTCTTCCGGAAATCGGGCAGGGATCGCGTGGTACACGGGCTGCGGGGCTCTGGCGGCGCCTGCCGGGCCCCCGCCGGGCCCCCGCCGGCCCCGCCCCTTCCCGTCGTCTTGCCGAGGTGCACGCATACCTCACTCCGGCCGCCTCCGGGATGCAGCCCGTCCAGCACCGTTAACAAGTCCGGGGCGGCTATCCGCCTTCGTATCCACGCCGCGCGGTACGGTAAAACGGGGGAGAGAAGCGTTAAGCGGGGGTCTCCGGGCTCGGCGCCGCGGACCCTCTCGTGGCGATTGTCTTCCTGCACCGCGCGGGTGTAAAGCGGCGTCACATAGATATTCCCGCGCCGCAGTTTGTAAGGGCAGGGATGACGCAGGTGACTCGGACGTCCCCATAGCATTCCGTTCGCCGCCGGCCGACAGATTAACACGGCAAACGCCTTCAGCCATGAGAGACTTGCGAGGCTGCAACGGCCGAGAGGAAGAGAGACAAGAGATGAGGGAAGGCGGAATGTGGGAGTGAGACGCAAGGCCTAACCTAAGCCAACAAGAGTCGTCGGCCCCATAACGGATCCCTCGCCAGGACCCTGCCGGACGCCCAGGCGCACTGGCCTCCGTGGCGACGAAGGGAACAAGAAACTAAATCGTGTCTAGCGATTCATTCTAGTGGCTGGCTATCTTTTCAGGCCGGAGGCGCGGACTCCGGCGGACCCCTTCCTCGGCCTCTATGGCTTCGGCTGGCCCACTTGCCGATGCCGCCCGTCTATATCCGCCGTCCCACATAAGGAAAAGCGCCTCTTCATTGCGAATTCACTTTGAAGCCGCGCTGGTAATGATATAGCTAACAATTCATGAATTCGCGATTCGGAGGCGTGAGAGGCACATCTGACACGTCTGGGTGGACCGGACTCGCCAGAAGTGGGCATGCACTTTTCTAGCCGGCGCTCTCCCATTCACAAGGCAAATAAAAAGCAAAGTTCAATTCGCAAAAAAAAAAAATATTTTAAATTTTTTGTTGTTGCATTCACGGTACGCCACTTGACCATCTTCCGAGGCTGCCCTTACGCAACTCTGACGAATGTCTCTGGTCACTTCACGGTTGGCAAGCCCCTTTTCGCGCGGCGAATCCCTTTTATTTTCAAGTTGTCAGCCATGCGGCAACGCCGCCGGGTCTGGTCGTTTCTCGCCCGCCCCCTCCCCGCCACACCCGGCAGTGTCACATCTAATCACATTCATTCCGCCGGATTGCTCTCAAAACAATTATCATATTGTCCCCTTGAAGGGACGCAGAAATATGCTTCTAGTCGCCGAGCCGGAGGTCACTGGTGAGTGAGGGGGGGACGCGTCGAACCAAACGGCCGGCAGAGCGACGCGATGACATCCGACGCCCAAACATTGTAACATCGCGGCCAGTCACCGCCTTAAAAAGTAAAGTGAGGGGCCGGCCGCGGGGAATAAGGTGGAAGAGAACGTTCTGCCGTGCTGCGTCACCCGGCCGTGGCCATGGCGTCTGCTGCTCGTGTTCCCCAAACCCGCGGGATGTCATGTCACCGCCAATCACCGCCCCCCCCCCCCCCTCTAGGTGACTCTGCGGGGGGCCGGCGAGACAATCCTCCGGCTCCGGTCCGGTACGTGTCAGCCATACACAATTACGTCAGTGCAGCAGCAGCGGCGGCGGCGGGCCGGAGGCATCCCGGCGGAAAAACGTTTTCATGGTCGCGGCAAGGTCGCGCCTCGCACTGACCCGAGCGTTAGTGTGTGTCATGTCGGCCGGCACGCGCTCCCCGCCCGCCGCACAGCTCACGGTGCCCGCGGTGACCGCACGCAGCCGCTCCCAACGGCTTGATTAAGGCCCAGTTTCGGGAGCTCTGACACAGAATGTCTCTCTAACTGTTGTCGTCGTAGTCCCCAGCGGCCTCGAACCGCGGATTAGGCTGGCCGACCGCGCGGCTTAGACACCTGTCACCCCGACACCTGATAGATGGGGCCGCATCAGCCGGCTGCAGCTGACTGCAGCTGGCTGGCCGCCGTGCACCGGCGCCGCCACCGGCCCGCGGGTCCCAAACACACACACATACACACACGTACAAGTTTCTCCAGCGGCGTCGAACTCCAGCACGAGACGGGGGGCGTTGCACGCTTATCCAAGACGGCGCCTCACGACTGTAACGCACTCCCAACGCACTGTAATCCGTCACTGTAATCCAAGTGAGGCGACAGTCCGGGTGGTCCGATGGTTCACACACGTACACACACACTGGCACATACACACAGACTATGCAACACTTCACTTCACTGCACCGCTATAGAGAGGGTAAACAAACGGGGCGACGACGTTCGAACGGCGCCGCGACCGACGGACGAGCAGCGAGCCAACCAGCGGGCGCGACGGCCGGGTCGGCACTGGCGGTCCGCGGCGGCAGGTAGGCCCCACGATCCGCCACGCCGCGCCACGCCACCCCCCGCTCCCCGCCACTCGGTTCCGCTGGCCGCCTGCGCGGGCTTGCCGGCGCTGCCTGCCAGCCGCGGCCTGCCGCTGTTGGTGCGCCGGGCCGCCGTGCCTAGCGGAGTACTATCCCTCTCCTCACCTTCTTTGCTCTTCTCCCGTTCATTCTCTCCCTCTCTCTCTCTCTCTCTCTCTCTCTCTCTCTCTCTCTCTCTCTCCTCTCCCCCTCTTTCTAGTCTTTGTCTTTTTTCCCCTCTCCCCTTTCAATTCGCCTTGTTGATCCGCGCGCTCGGCGCCTCTGCCATCCCAGCGGCGCTGCAGCACTGCAGCACCGTCGCCGCTCCGCTCGCAGACTTTCCCTTTAACTTCAGAGCCGCGCGGCTGCCGTCCGGCGGTGCAGGCGATGCAGACGCACCCATCGCAGGGCCCCGCGGCCGGCGCGCCCGCGAGGTAGGCAGCCGCGCTGCCCCGCCGGACACGCGCGCCGTGCGGGCCGGCCTACCCTCACTATGGCAGGCGCTACGGTGCGGTTCATATCACTTATATTTTTTTTTAGGTGTTGAGACGTCCAGTCTTAGG
This sequence comes from Megalurothrips usitatus, assembly GCA_026979955.1. Classification (NCBI taxonomy): domain Eukaryota; kingdom Metazoa; phylum Arthropoda; class Insecta; order Thysanoptera; family Thripidae; genus Megalurothrips; species Megalurothrips usitatus. The sequence goes on from CM049593.1 coordinate 15,863,057, forward strand.
AAGGGCCCGAACACCTCCTATCTGCGCCCGTATCTACTTGCACGACAGCCGAAAGCGCGTTATTCAGGCTAATCGGGGTGTTAACGGGCTCCTGTATTATTGAGTGGTCTGGGGAGGAATGAAGCAGTACAGGCGGAGTGTCCACAAGGCGTTAAACACGGGGTTTGATCGTCGTCGTAACAGCTCATGACAGTGACTTTGTGACGTTTGACAGTAAAACGTATGATGGGGCACTTCTTTCTCTCTCTCTTTTTTTTTGCCCGCCTCCTCCCTGCTCCCTCCTGTTTCATTGCCTATCCTACGGCGCCTCCATAAAAGTCGAACCTTAAACAACAGAGCAGGCGCACTCTCACAGAACGTCGCGGTCCGTCCGAATCGAGGGAGCTGGAGCGGACGACGAACTTCGCCCTGCGTCGGTGACGGACGGACCGGCGGGTGGACGGACGGACAGACAGGTGTACCAACCATCACTTATGTGGACGTAAGGGCGGCGGCGTGGCGGCGGCGTGGCCACAATGACACAATAAAAATGCATCGCCTGTGATTTAATGGACGAGTACCGTTGTGCCACCGTGTGGGTGCTTACTCATGCGTTGGCGCGGACAGAGCCACGTACCTCCTCCTCCGGGGGCGAGGCGGCGGCGTGGGACCGGCCGAGGCGGTCGGAATCCCGTCGCAGCCGCCGCCTCGCACTGCCCCGCGGCACCCGCGGGCCCCGCAGCACATCGCCACTGTCACCGGCGGATTATCGGGGGCCTCGGCCTCGGAGGCAGCGGCCCCGCGAGCCTCCGTCCCAAATCACAGACTTGATGACCCGGCCGCCGACTCCCCTGCCGGCCCCGCAGGCCCCGCAGGCCCCGCAGGCCCCGCAGGCCCCGCAGGCTCATCTCTTCATGACGCTGCCCAGCAGGAAGCCGGGAGGCCGCGGTGCCAGCAGGAATCCCACGACAACCGTCATCGTCATGGGCCTCAACACGCATGGGACGTCCAATGGGAGAGGAAGCCCCCGTCGTCCCCATAATGTTCACGTTTAAAACCCACACGGGGGGGGGAGGGGGGATAGGAAGATGGCTCCCATCGGGATGGTTACATGTGACCCATGGGAGAGCGAGTGGCCTTCCCACAGGAAACCCGATACCCTATGGGGAATTCTGTTGCATAAATGCCAGCGTGCAAGCCGCGCGCCGAGGACTAATCTCGCACGACGGCCGCCGCGGACGCCGGGCCACGCACCGCCAGCCTCCCCGGCCGCCGCTCTCGCAGCGCACCCATCGCGAATACAAAACCGGGGGCGCGACGACGCCGACGCTGACCCGGGCTGACCTCCCGGCGACCCGCGCAGAAAGTTGGCAAACAGGAGATCCGCGCGATAGCGAAGTCGGCGGGGCCGGGAGGGGCCGGGCGGGGCCCTCCGAGCCGCGAGCTCCCTAATCATTAATTACGAACCTCCGGCCGGCCGGCGGGGAGGCCATCAGCGTCGCCGTCATCCGCGAATCGGCCGGGACATAAATCACCCGGGTGTCCCGGCGCCCGCCCCGCCGCGCCGCCCCGCGCCGCGTCGCCCCGCGCCGCCCCGCCCCGCCTACACCTCGCCGCGAGCAGCGCCGAGGAGGCGCCGTCCACAAACACATCCCGTAGAGCGCGGCACGAATTTCTCATACTCGCCGGCGATGAAGAATTCGCCCACTCGCGGCGGCGGCGGGGCGATATTCAGACCGTGATGTCTGTCTAACCCTGATCCGACAGAGGCGGCAGGCAACTCCTCGCCTCCGGCCCGCGCGGCCCGCGCGCTCACTTCCACTCACTTCCCCCGCCCACACGGCCACACAGCCACCACCGCGGGGTCCCCGGCGGCCCGCGCTTCGTCACACTCCGCTATACGACCGCTATACGATACAAGAAAGAGGAGAAAATCAGGGAAAAAATATATGGTGCCCCCTCTCCTCTCCCCCTTTATCGTGATCCGGCGCTGATGTGCCTCGGCCACGCTCGTGCCGCTCACGGGCGTGTCCGTGTCCCCGCGAGTCCCCGCGCCGAGCGGATCTGCCGGCCGGCCAGCCATCAGCGATCCTCGCCGCGATAAGTGTGAGGAATCTCTTATGGCTTCCTCCGCGGTCCGGAGAGCACGGGCTCGGACTGGGCAGCCTGCCGGCCGGCACACGACACACTTGCAGTCGGGACAAATCTCGGCGTTCTCGTTTGCGCTTCTTCCCTCATTGACGCTCGCGATGGAATGCGAGGCGGGCCGCCGGCGGCGCCGCGCCGCTCCGCCATGCACCGGCCGCCCTTGGCGCGCCCTTGGCTGTCCGGCGCGGAGGCAGAGGCGGCGGAGGCCCGCGGATGCCGTCCGGCGCGGCGAGGCCGGCGCGGTGCTCTCGACACACGCACCGCAGGCCCCCCGACGGGTGTTGATGGCCGCGCCCCGCGTCGCCGCTCCTCCTCGTCCTCCTCGCCGTCGTCCTCATCGCCGTCGCCCTCATCATCATCATCATCATCATCCGCGCGAAAAATTTTCTCCGCGCAGCGCGGCGAAAGAATAGCCTACTTTATTCTGGTTTCAAGGACGCTGCGGCGGCGGCGGCTGTCAGGCACTTAAGGCCGCATCCCGCGCGCATCCTCGGCGAGCTCCTTGAGACCGGCGCAGGCGGCGGCAGGCGGCGGCCGCGGGGACGGCCGAGGCGAGGCAGGCGACTCTTCCTTTGAGAAAGCGCGCGCCGTCTCCGCGGCGGCGATGCGAGCGGCCGCCGCCGCCCCCCGCCGCCACCACGGCGTCACACCCACCGCGAGGATGCGGCGCGCCGTCCCCGGCTGCCACAGCCGCTGCAGCTGCCGCTGGCCCCGCCCCGGACTCACTATCGCCGCCGATACAGCAGGGTCCAGCCGCCGCCCCCGGGGAGGGCCACCCCTGGCCGCCCGCCTGCCGGCTGGCTGTTTGGAGAGCGCCCGGCGTCCGTCCTGGCCCCCGCCTGGCTCCGCGGGCCGCGGGCCCCCACCCGGCCAACGCCTTGGCGGTGGCATCTTAGAAATCTCCGTGATTTATGTCGCCTCGGACGCCGGCGGCCCCGGCGCCGGCGTCGCCGTCCCCAGCCGGCGTCGTCCTCGCAAATAGCGAGACGACGCGGGCCTCGGCTGCTCCGGGCGCCGCCTCGAAAGTCCTCTCCTCTTTCCGCGAACACCTCCCCGCCGTGGGCTCTCGGCTGCTCTCGGCACACCGGCCCGCTGCCGTGGGGCGCCGGCGGGCAGCGCGGCTCGCCCCGCCTCAGGCGGCCTCAGGCCAAAGCAACACGCACACATATTTTCTCTGCTCATCGACGACTGCGTGCGGCGTTCACAGCCCGCGCCGCGCCCCGCCGCCGCCTGCAGTATTTCCCCAAGGGAAACGCAAAAAGCAGTGACACGGCGGCGACACACGCGCGCCCGCACACACGCACGCGTCCACACCTAGGCGGGCACACACACACACACATACACAGAGTCGGTGGCAGGACGCGGACGTGGACCCCAGCAGGGAAGGGAAGCCCCGGCCCGCGGGGCGTGCGCCTGTGCGGCCGCCGCGGTGCGAACGCGCCAACGCTCACTTTTCAGTTTGCCGAGCCGCGCCCAGCCCTCCTCGCCCGCACACACACAGACACTCTCACACAGACACCGCCGGACGCATATGCACATACTAACGCTGACGCGGCTCTCACACTACTCCTGCTTTCCGCTCGACGTTTGGCGCTGTTCCGCTTCTCCGGTGAAACGGAAACCAAACGAGCGAGCGAGTCGATTGCACGTGTTTGTGTGTGTGTGTGGCCGGTGTGCGCTCCGCGAAAGGGTAGAATCCCAAGAAATAGTAAACAGAAAGCCGACTACTGTACAATTTTTACCTTTATTTTTTTTAAATGCAAATAATTTGAGTTTAAAATTGCCGCCCGCGGCGCGGCCGTGCTGCTCGTGCCTGTACCTCAGGAAGCAGCCCCCGCCCCTCAGCTCCCCCCTACTTAGCAGGGGTTTGATGTGCGGACACGGCAGGGGCGGGGCTGTGCTCAGCGCCGCCGGCCCCGCGGCCTGCGCTCACACACCGCAGGTGACATAAGGACATAAGCGGCGCCCGCTGGGCCGCGTGCGCCGCCTTCCCAACACAAGTAATACGCTCTGCGGCGCGATAGTCATAATTGCAGTCGATACGTAACTTTCTCGTCGCAACGCCGCCCCGGCGGGCGCAGGCAGCTGCAGGCAGCTGGTGCGCCGCACGCCACGAGCCGGTAGGCCCCAGCGGGCCCCGCAGGGGTCCGCACAGTCAGGCGCTCACTCCATCCTTGCCGCGTATTATTTTTAAATCTTTTTTATTTTTTTTCTTAAATAGTACTTCGGTATTTAAGGCGTGGCGTCCGCGCCCCGAGCCCGGCCCGGCGCTCGCGGTTCCGGCCTGCCCCTCCGCCCGGCCGGCCGTTTCACTCTGAGATGTGCCAAGTGGGCGGCCGGGGGCTGCCAGGGGCTGCCGGGGGCTGGACTAGAATCCCTCCCCGCGCACGTGAGGGGACTCACTCGGCGTGCCGACGCGGCAGGCGCGGCAGGCAGCGCCGGTAGTGCGACGCAGATGAGAACAAAAGCAATGAAAAACTCGAGCCGGATGGAGGCCGCCCGCGGCGCGGCCACCGCACCAGGCGCCAACACGTACGCGGTGACACGGATTCTGCATGGCGACCGACCCGGCCAAAGTGCATCGACTCGTCCTCCCCGCTTCCTGTTCCGACAGACGTGCGTGCGGCGTGTGGCGTGCGTGCGGGCGGCGTGCGCGGTGTCAGCGCCCCCCCCCCCCTCTCCGCCCCGCAGCCGGCCCGCGCGCATTCCGGACGACATAACATGCAAATAAGGAAGGACAAGACAGATGCCCCCGCCGGCAGCGGCTCCGGTTTAACACGCCGCGACGTAAGTGCGGACGGTTACCGAACGCGTCTCCTCCCCCCCCCCCCCCCCCCCCCCCCCCCCCCCCCCCCCCCTCGCCTTCCGGGTAGCACCCTGGTCGGCATTCCTTCGCATAACCGAACTGATTCCCTGTCGAGTCGCTGGGGCCGGGCGGGGCGGCAGCTGCGGGCGGGCGTGTGCTTACGCCGGCTTATGCACGCCGCGCTGCTGCCCGCTGCTGGCCGCCCGCCCCGCCGTGCCGCAAGAGAGCCGGCCGAGGGGCGCCTGCCTCACTGACTCCCAGTGAGAGCCATCGATAGGCAGCTGCAGTGTGGTGGCCGTGTGGTCAAGGAGGCCGCTCGACGAGCGACGGGTCGCGGGTTCGACCCTTCTCCACGGACGATCTGATTTTTTTCTTGCCCAAGAGAGCAGTGCGGCTGAAGTGTAGATGCCAGTGTCGCGGATCGGTGGCCGCATGATAAGAGGGCCGCGGTCGACGACCGAAAGGTCGCAGGTTCGACTCTTCTCGCTTCCTCGATTTTTCCTTGTGTGCAGTCCTGGCGGAGTGCCGGGACCACACAGGTACGACACAGGTGCCGGCACGACGGGTCGGGTCCCCCGCGAGGTGTACTCCGGCTGTACATGCGAGGCGGGACGCGGCGGCAAACTGGTAGAGGAGACCCGGACCAACCGGCCGGCCCGCCGCCGCACCGCGATACTCCAAAGCTGCCGCGACGTCATCGCAGCCGCTTGATGACGGCGCTGCAGGTCCGCGGGGGGCCGCGGGGGGCCGCGGGGGCGCACGCATCACAGATAAACATCCAGTTACATGTGGGATTAATGTGCGGAGTTGGCGAGAGGTTATACCAAGCGACCCAAGCACGTCGGGCGAGGGAGGCAGCAGGAGGGGCGGGGGGGGGGGGGGGGAGGTAGTGCGCCAAAAAATCACAAACAAAACAATTTTTATTCATAGAATACAAGTGCCATCAACTTTATATCTTTTTTTTAGAATTACCCGAGTGTTCTATGTCGCACGCAGGAGTTGTTTCCCGGGCGCAGTTTCTCCGCGCGCCGCCGCCGCCGCCATCACTTACCCGGCCGGACAGCGGCTCCCGGCCGGATAAATGAAATCGTGACAGACTGATGATATTTCATCGCGAAAACGTAACATTCTGGAAACAAGACGGGGCGTGAAATTGTACGTCGTCGCCGTCGTCGTCGCCCCCGTCCGGGAGGAGAACACGGGTCGGCGTGCGAGTCGCGCGTGGCGTGGCGTGGCGTGGCGTGGCGTGGCGTGGCGTGGCGGACTGAGAGAGAGAAAGACCGTAAAATGGGGATCGAGTTTCTCGCAATCCACTGCTCTGCCGCTGCTCTCGCGGACCGCGGCGGGGAGGCCGCGCTCCGCGCACCGCCGTGCCTCTCACTCGCTCCCGCGCAGCCTCCGCATGAGAGGGAAAGAGAAAGGCGCTGCGGCGGGCGGCTGCTGCGAAGTGCAGTGCGGTGCCGCGGGGGCACACGCGCGGCGGGGGAGGTGTGGCGCGGCTGAGCGCGGTTGAGGCCTGCTGAGGCCTGCTGAGGCCGGCTGAGGCCGACTGAGGCCCGCTCCGCACCGGCCCGGGGTGACTAAGCACAGTGAGCCCCCCGGGCGGAGCGGAGCGGAGCGGAGCGGCACGTTCGGGAGGATGACGTTTCCTCGATTTATTCCCAGAATGTGGCGAAACAGCGGTGGCGACGGCGGTGCGGAGAGTGCAGGCCGGCCGGAGGGGGGGGGGGGGGGGGGCATGCGGCCGGCGTCTGCGGCCGATAGCGAATCAGAGTCCCTGAGGCTGCTGGCAGGGCAGGGTGCATCCCTGAGCGGCGCGGCGCGGCGCTGCGGTCATGTGACCGTGAGAAGGCAAGGCTGAGCTGCCTGCGCTGCTTGCGCTATGGGGGCCGTGTGAAACGAGGAAGAGTCTCGCCAGCGGGCCCGTATCGGCAAGGGAAACGACAACAGCAGCGCGCGGCGAGAGGCGAGCCAAATTGAGAGGTTTATTAGCTGTCGTGTGTGTGGGGCGGGGGGGGGGGGGGGGGCAGCTCAGAATGCACGGCGGAGCGAGACAAAACCTCCGTAGAAACCTGCGGAGGCCTCGCTTGCATAGTGCAGGGTAAGGCTGGTGAATGGATGGAGATGGGAAGGGAGGGGGGTTCGCTGCACTGGCAGTGCTGGCAGCAATGCGAGCAAGGACGCCTGCTGGAACTGGGTCCCCCCCGCGGGGAGCGGTGCGGGCGCCGCTCCGGGCAGCGCGCCGCGGCCGCTGCATTGATTGATGTGGGCTTTGGGCGCGTGCCGCGTGCCGCGGGCCGGCCGGGCCTCACAGGCAGGCATTACACCTGTCTGTCCGTCCCGTCTGCCTCTCGGTTTCGCCGAGCCGCAGTAGTGATTTGCAGGGGAAAAGTACAACGACAAAAGAAAAAAAAATAGTATTTTCAGCGGTCACGCCGATTTGCAGTACGTTGACTTTCTTTCTGCTTAGGTCGTCATCATCAGCAAAAATAAAAAAAAACAGACAAGAAAAACCCTGCAAAATCTCACAGTTGTCACAGTAAATTTTTGCGTTTGTCTCCTGGAACATTTGTTGTGGACAATGAACAATTTTTCTCCCTGCAACGAGGGGGCGGCTGGCCGGGCGGCGTTTGAAGCAGGCGTTAGTGTTTGATGGAGTCGATGGGTGCGACGCCGGCACGGCCGACACGCCGTCCTCTGGGAATGGACTCTCCTCGCAGGCGGCCACGCAATAAACCGCGCCCATTCCCGGCGCTCTTCGCTCGCCGCGCGCGCGTCGCGTCTTTAGCCGCCGCCGCGGCGCTGCGCGTGTGAGTTTATAAATATCGCGGCTGAATACGTAAAATCATGCTCACGCGCACACACACACACACACACACACACACACACGGGAGCATTGTGCGGGCGCGTGCTTCTCTCACGCCCGCCCGCCCGGCATTATGCAGGGAGCGACGCTGGCGGCCGTGCGGGTGGCCGCTGCTCCCGCTGCTCCCGCCGCCGCCGCCGCCCGCGGGGAGCGGGGTAGGCAGGCCCGCCGCACACGCGCGCCCGGCGGGTCTGCCTACCCCGAGCGCGGCAGGCGCCGAGGAGAGGAGAACGGCGAACGGCGGGCTCACGAATATCACGCTGTCAATATGGACTCATCAGGCAAAAAGAAAACAGTTTGAAAAATTCCAGCGCCAAAACCGCTGAGTGGTCCTCGGGGGCCAGGATTTCTAATGTTAAAAGCAGGTTAACGATTTTATGAACGTTAAAATAAGAAAGTATTCGGTTCGAACCGGGGTCTATCTGTCCGGCGATTCGACGCTTTACACAGCGCGGCTTCACCGACATTGCAGGAAAAGGCCGTCCGTATGACTGTCACAAGCTGCGGCGCCGGCCTTCGGGCCACGGGACGCCCAACTGGAAAGCCGAGGCAACAATAACAGAATATTAAAATTTATTGAAACGATATTTAAACGCGATACAACTAACCTCGGTAATGCATTGAGGCAAATCACAAATTTTCAATTTTTTAGGAGTCATGAACCTTCTGATATTTTAACCGACGACACCACATCTGGTTTTCACAAAACAATGACGGCCGCATGGCCGCGGCCAGCCGCGGCGCGCGGGGCCTGCTAACTTGCCAACAATGGTTTCAGAAGGGAACGCAGAGAGGAGAAACTGATGTTTTTTTAAATTATGATTTGAATACTTGTACCTGAAGTAATTATAAGGTGGCATATGATATAAATATATTTTTGATAGTTTTTGGTTCATACAGATACAGTGATGGTAATGTGGATACGGAGAAGTAAAAATGTGCAGAGGGGAGGGATGTAGAAGCTAGAGGCTTGAGAGTGGGAACCCCTTTTAATGAAAACTTTGAATTTTTGGATCTGACCTAATAGGATTTTTTGAATGAGAGTTTGTAATTTATTTGATGAAAATATATTATTTTGAAACTTATGCAATAGATATTAACGGTGAATGAAAAAAAATTGAAACCTAGGGATAGTTAGAATGGGAAGCGAACTCATTGGCTATGAGCGGCAACAATGGTTGGGAGGAGGAGAGAAAAAGCGTAAAAGTCGCTGCAAAGGGCTCCTCTCTCCGCTCGGACCCAAAAATCCCGATGTTCGGGTGATTCTCTGAGGAAAAACTAGTGCGAGAGAGATGGCGAACTCCTGCGGCGGCGAGGCGCTCCCGAAGAGAAGCTGTGTGTCCGCGTCGCGTTTTCCTTCCTTTTCGTTGGTAATGATGATGTTGTTCGGCAGGGCGAATGTCCTCTCCGTTCGCGCGCGCGCGCACACACACACACACACACAACTTTCCACTGACACGGCCGCCCCGCCGCGCCGCTCCTTTTCCCACAGGTCCTTTCTTACATAATACCACCACCTTGCATTGGTTGTGTGCCCTGGCCCTGCCCTGTGCCACCGGCCGCATGCGCCCCCCCCCCCCCCCCCTTCTCTCTCTCTCTCTCTCTCTCTCTCTATCTCTCTCTCTCTTTCTTGCTTTCTTTCTCTCTCATTCTCCCGCCCGCAGCCTCGGTGGGGTCCAGAGAGAGACAGAGAGAGAGAGAGACGGCGAGTGTTGTCCCTCGTTATGTGTGATCACAGGCAGAGTCGCTGCCGATCCCCCCCCCCCTCCCCCCTCGGCCCGCCCCTGCCGGCAGCAGCCCCGCAGCGGCGGCGGCGCGGCTCCGCACTGACCAGACTAGCCACTTTCACTGGCTCGCCGGCAGGGACTCGGCCGGGCAGGGCGTCGTCCCGGTGAGAAATCGGCAAGCGACGACACGTCACAAGGACGACGTGGAGCCGGGGGGCCGGCGGGGGCCGGAGTGGGCCGCAAAGGGCCGTGCGGGCTCCACTCCCACCGCGGCCGGCGCTGCTCTCATGGGCACCGGCAGCAGCCACTCCCTGTGCTGCGGCACGGGGACGGCGATGTCACCGGCGCGGCGCGCACTCCCCGAGGCCCAGGCCGAGGCCTTCGCGCGGCAGCGCCTCGTGCGGAACGGCGGCGCGGAGAGGTGCTGTGTGCCGCGGGAGTCGGGGGGAGTCGACGCCGACGCCGACGTCGAAATGTCAGAGTGATCCCGGTGCCGACGCCGAGGCCGACCTCGACCTTATGCCCCCGCCGAGCGCCGCTAAGTGGGATGTGTTGTGTGTGCGTGCGCGCGCCCGCGCGCTTTGCTCGCTGGAATCTGGCCGGCCTCCAGCAGCCGATATGATGGCGATAGCGATATTACAGCAATAAGCGGCACGAGATGAAAAACGTTACTTTTTTTCCTGGTCCTGAAATTGTTGTGTGTTGCCGGCGTGATTTATCCTTGGGCAGGTCCTGGCGGAGCGGGCCGCGCGGGTCGCAGGTCAGCGCTGGTCAGCGCCCGAAACGAGCGTGCGACTTATCGATGTATCGACTCAGCGGGGGGGCCGGGGTCGAAAGTATTGCATTAGCGGTGAATCCCCGTTTCTGCGCCGTCCAGGGCGGGGAGGGAGGGGGAGGGAGGGCGGAAAGAGACAGGAGAAAGGCGACACGATGCACTCCTCTCTAGGCTGCCGCCGCTCGCTGCCGCCGGCTGCCGCTGCATCATCGCATTGCCTCTGCCTTGTTAGCGGGGACACCTCGCCTCCCCGCTAAAAGCCTTCCCCTCCCCGCCCCGCCGCCGCCACCGCCGCCTGCCGCGGCTCCGTGAAAAGGGTTCGAGAGCGGCGTGAAAGGCAAGGCGGAGCGGCGGCGGCCGGTAGATTCGGACCGACGGCGTTACCCGGCCGCGGTGGTCACACCTCCCGGTGGCGGCCATTACAGCAGGAGGAAGTGCACGGCGCGGCGCAGGGTGGGAAGGACGCCTCGGGGACCTCAGCGCAGCGGCGCAGCGGCGCAGCCCCCGCGGGGTGGCTTTCCAGCCGCACAGGTGTCGAACCTGCGCACCTTTCACTACGCGAGCTATCCCCCCGGGGGGCACCTGTGCGGGCACCTGAGCGGGCACCTGTGCGGGCGCCGCTCACACCTGCGGACCTGCGGCATATAGGCTGGGCGGGCTGCCCCGTGTGAGGCACGGCCTGAGTGCGCTGCGATGGGAGTGCTGGGAGCCGGCCGGCCGGGCACAGGGGCCTCGACGGCCTAACAGCGCAAATTAATCCCCCGCGGCCGCTGTTCCACGGCATTCTGTTCGCCGACAACACGTGCAGCGGCGGCGGACGCCGTCCTGGGCCGGGGACAGGCACAGCGGCACGGCGGCACGGCCTACCCGACGGGACGGCCGGCCACTCCTACCCACCGACTAGCCACCGAAACCCATCCGGGGAGAAAAGCATAATCTGCCGACTAATGTTGACATAAAGGCGATACTCATTACTGGTCAGAGAGAGACAGAGGGAGAGTGAGAGAGAGATAATAAAAGGCGCCTGTTCGGATCTAATATGTCGGGGTGGAGGCTGGCCGTCCGTGACGCAACCCCCCCGTTTCGTTTGTGTAACCGAGAGCAGGCGAATTGGGCGGACTTGCATAAAAGCAAAGAGCGTGTCCGCCCGTTTTATGGCGCTTTCTCCGTCCGGTTTAATGACTGCGTTCTCGTTTTGTCGCCGATATCGGCGCGCGGTGTGCCGGCCGGCGTCGGGTCCCGTTCAGATCGTTTCTGCCCCTTTAATGGTCCGCGGGGGGGAGGGGGAGGGGTGTGAGGAGCTGGAACAGGAATACAGCAACAGCAATAGCAATTATTTAACAAGGAACGCGACACAAAACGAGAACTGCGAAGCAGAAGCCCATCGCCCTCCCGAACGTGAAGTAAGGCCTGGGCGTGGCCTCCGCCTCGCGGCCTCGGCTCCGAGGGCCGCCGCGGGGCCGCCGCGGACCCGCGAACGCGGCGGCGCGGCGTATCGCACGCACCTCTCGCGCTCGCCCCGCCTCACTCACTCATCGCATCGCATCGTCTGCATGACCTCTGACCCGCCGTGGGCCGCGCCCGGCGGCGTGCCCCTCGGACCCGCTGACCCGCGGACCCGCGGACCGGCCGCGGCCGAGGTCATATGTGTGATGCGATGAGCGCGCCTGCTCCGACTGCTCCGCCTGCCTCCACGCCCCGCGAGGCCGCGGGGCCCCGCCCAGGAACACGCGCCCCGGAGGCCCCGGAGGCCCCGGCGGCCCCGCGCCGCCCTCACCAATTAATCTTTTTCAACCGACCGTCCTTTTCGCCCTTCCTAATTTTTTTTTGTGGAGGGTGGGGGGGGGGGAGCTCCTACTCCGGTTGTTTACGTCGGGAGCCGCGGATTCCTTTTCTCCCCGACGGGGCGCTGCGGCACTGCAGCGCGCGGACGCGGCACGCTTGCCTAACGCCCCGGCGCGTCTGTCCCACTCGCACCCGCGGCCCGCGGGCGGACGCGACGAGGATGCAAAACACTAAGAGTGGCTCCTCATGTCCGCGTGCCGGCGTGCCGGGCGTGCCCGCGGCGGCCATGAACCCCCGCAGCGGCGGCGGCGGCCTTCATGACCCCCGCCATCGAGAGAGAGAGAGAGAGAGAGAGAGAGAGAGAGAGAGAGAGAGAGAGAGAGAATTCCAGCGCCTACAGCACCTAGTCGCCCTCGTATTCACCAACAAACGGGCAATGAGGATTTTCATTGGTCAACGCATGTTTGCTGTCAGACAGTAAACTTCCCCGAGGCATGCGTTGTAAGGCACCACCAAATTCATGACATATCCAAGTCCGCGAGGGTTGGTCCGCACCAAACTGACAAACTGCACTGAAGAAACGGCAACATTTTATTTTTCGAAAAAAAAAATACAATCTATGATGTTTGGTAAGGGTATACCAGTTCGCTTATCGGTCGGGCTCACGAAGAGGAGGGACTCGAACCCTGCGGCCCCGAGGCCCGAGGCCCGAGGTGGTGGGACGCTGCCGCTGACGATGACTGCAGAGCGTTCGCCTCCCGCCGCCGGCGCCGGGACTGACTCCGGGACTCGTCGGCAAAACGCTGTGACATTTCGCACGTTCCCGTCTGGAAATATCGCCGATGGAGAGCGAGCCGAGCGGTCCGAGATTGCGGGGCGGCTGACTGGGCTCCTCGTGAGAGGGTGGGGCAGGGCTGCGGCTGGGCGCGGCACCTGCCGGGGCACCTGCCGGGGCACCTGCCGGGGCACCTGCCGGGGGCGCCGCGCAGGTCCCCGTCAGCCCCCCCGCGGCGTTATGTAAAAACCGGGCGGCGACGGATTATTGTGCAACGCCGGCCGGACGGACGGCGGCCGAGATGCAAAAGTCGTAGGGAAAAGAAATTCCGCCGTCCCCCGTTAGCTAATCAAATCAAATCGACGGCGATTCATCCGAGGCGACTGGCTCTGCGCGGCCGCTGCCGCCGCTGACTCGCTGTGCTGTCCGGGCGGGGCGGGGCGGGACGGCCAAAGTCTTTTCGCCAAAGAATGCCGCCGCACCGGCAATGGGCAGCCAGGCTAACTTTCTTCTCTCCGGCGCTGCCTCCGCGTCGCTCCGCGGCCGCTCGTGTGTGTGTGTGTGTGTAGGTGTGTGTGTGTGCAGCTGACCGCTCCCCACTCGTGTGTGTGTGTGTTTGTCAAAATGAGAGAGCATTGCGGGTGGCGTAGTGACGCCCCGGGTGCACTATTTTGAAGCTCCCGCGTCGGCGTGTTGTGCTCTGGAAGGCGGTGGCGGCGGCGGCGGCCGGTGGCGGGCCGCGGGCGCCAAGGAGAAAGACGCGAAGAAATGCGGCCGGACGCGGCCGAGTGTAAGGGAACCGCAGAGAATCCTGTCGTTTCCTTTTTGTGGGTGTGCGTGCCGCCGCTGCCGGGCGGAGGCATGACAGAAGGGAGCGGCATCGGGGCGGTGGCGGCGGCGGCGGGTCCAGCCCGCCATGACGCGGGTTCGGTGCCCCGCCACGCCCCGCCACGCCCCTACGTCGAGACTCACTGTCTGCGGCTGCCGGCCGGCGGCTGCCCGCCCGAAGTAGGCCACCGAGTACCGCGAGCAGAGCCTACATGCAGCCGCAGCACCGCACGGCGGCGGTGGGCCGGGCATCGCCGGGCATTCGGCGCGGGCCGTATCGCGGGCGGGGCCACGCGCCGTGGCGGGCCCCGGGCCCCGGGCAGCGCTGTCTCTGTCGCACTCGCGGGGTGCTCCGTGAGAGAGGGAGAGAAAAAGAAAGAGAGGTCCGAGTAAGACAGTGAATCAGCCCGCAAGACGGCGGAGAAAATGGAGCGCTTCGGACAGAGGAGGCCAGGTGCTGCGGCGGCGGCGGCGTTGGCTGCGCGGGCGCGGCGGAACCGCCTGCCGTGCAGTGCCGAGCAGCGCGCTGATCACATTCAAAGTTGTCTGCTCTGGCGCTGCCGGGCACGCCGCACAGAGGGCGCTGCTGTCGCCTTGCTGCTGAGAGTTGGCACAACACAAAGTAGCCTGCGAACACGACGGATCACATGATGCAATGGCGTATTAACATTCTCGCGACTATGCCGATATCGGAATCTTTCCTCGTCTGACTCCCCCCCGACGACGGTCCCCTCCTCTCTCTGGTGCATATAACGCGCGCCGCCGGTAATCGCAGTCGCCGCCGATAACCGGTCTAATAAATCAAAACTTGTGCGCGCCGACGACCGCCGCAGCCGCAGCCGCGCGTCTCTAATTTCCGATGGCCGGCGGAGAGGTGCTTAAAGTATTCGAGCTGCGTGCGCGCTGCAGCGGCCGGCCGGGCAGACAGCCAGACAGGTAGACAGACAGACAGACAGACAGACAGACAGACAGACAGACAGACAGACAGACAGACAGACAGACAGACAGACAGACAGACAGACAGACAGACAGACAGACAGACGGGCACAGCGAGGAGGAACACCGCCGCGCCGCCCGACTGTCTGCCAGTCCGCCTGGGCGCGCTGCGCTGCGGAGGCCGCCGGGCAGGTAGGCACCCCGCCGTCGCGCGTGCCGTCCGCTCCCCGCGGCTGCCTGCCTCCACGGCGCTCGCGGCCGAGCGGCGGCGGCGGCGGCCAGCCATCGCCGTCACCGCACCGCCATGGAGATCGCCAGCACTCTCTTCGAATATTCTCTGTGAAAGGCTGCGAGGATAAAATGTTATCGTGAACAACGACGTCATTTCGCAGGCAGCGTTAAGCTGTTCTTTTAATATTGTATTTTTTTTTTCCTCGGAAGTGTCCGGCCGGCGGCGCGGCTCGGCCGTGTGGCGACGGCCCGCACTGCGCTGCGCCGCGCGGGGTTGTCGAGGCGTGGCTGCTGCTGCTGCTGCTGCTGCGGCGGCGGCGGTGGTGGCGGCGGTGGCGGCGGCGGCGGCGGCAGCGGCGGCTGATGTATTCATACGCATTGTCATGTCGTGGGCAGCGGTGCGTGTGCGTGCGCGCGCGTCGCGGCGTTCATTAGTTCGCTCACGGCTTTTGTAAAATACTTTTGCACAACGACTGTATGGTAATTCCGAGAGGGGCGTTTTCCCCGGCGTCAGATAAAGCGGCGGGGCGGCGTGTGGCCGCGGCGTCCCCCCGGCGTCCCAGCCGGTGAGCCGCAGCGGCCGCGGCCACGCCCTCGACGTACATCGTCATCACCGCCCAGCGCATCGCCAAGATGCAGCAATTTGCAGGAGAATATAAATAAAAAATATACGGCGCTTTAAATTGTGGGGGTGGGTCAGAAAAAAATTGTGAACCTTGACTTAACCTGTCACCGCGATTTTCGGGACTGTGAAGTCATGTTCCCCTTCGAGTGTGTTTCAGACATAAGCTAGTAGCGGCAACTTTATGAAACGTTGACCACAGGTCCTTGATGAGAATATCTGTCACCTCACAAAGAATGGTTGAGTTGCCACAACTATGACGGTGTGGAATGGGTAGCACCCTATCCAACTTCCTTCATAGTGTGATAGAGGTGTTTGATTTTCGTCTGGAAACTTTGGCGAGTATCCATTCGCCTGTACCTGTCTGGTACTTGTGCGATGTTCGTCGACCTGAATCTGAATGCGACTGTACATGACAGTCCCGCGATTTTCAGAGAGCGTGATTTTATTTTCCCCGAGGGTAGTTTAATAGAGATGGGAACCATCTTGCACCAAGGCGTTGCGGCGCGGCGGGAGAGGCGCACACGCCGCGGACCCGCGGACTGTGACGACAAGGCGCGGATCAAGATCAAGACCATGCGAACGGAGGCGCCGGCCGTGGCGCCGCGGGTGCAGTCATTAGCATGCGTGCCGCGGCGGGGGGAGGGAAAGCGCCGGCCGCAGCGGCAGCCAGCGGCAGCCAGCGCATGTGATAAACGACGACAACCGCCGTTTAAATTTCGCGGCAGCGACACGCCGGCGGCGGCATCATCAAGCTGAAGATTCCGCAAAAACTAAAACTGAATCATTTTTCCATTTTAGTTTGCAGTTTTGCTGCAAAGTATTTTTTTTTTTTTTGCGTTTAAGTTTTCCGAAAGTGGATGTGTGAGGCTCGTGGGACGGGACGGGACGGGCGCGGGACGGAGTGGAGGGAAGCGGATCATCGCGCACCTTATCGAGAGTGCCGTAACCAACCAGGGTGGGCCGCCGCCGCCACCGCCGCCCGGGCCGCCGGCCGCGGAATGCGTTCTTGTTATATAAGTCCCCGGCTGTCATATTCGCGTCCTGGCCGTGCCGCGCCGTGTCCGATGCTGGTCCAGCCCGGCCGCGGCCGCGGACCCCGCGGGGTGCGGTCACTGTGGTGCGGGGTCCGGTGGGGGGAGGGGCCGCTCCCGCTGCCGTGGCCCGGGGCGACAAGACCGGCCCCGCTGACCGCTGGCCGCCCGATGCGTGGCCCGCTCTCTAACTGAGGGACTCCGAGCCCCTCACGACAACAACAACAGCGGGCGGTGTCGGTGTAGAGGGTCCCGGCCCTGGTGCCCCGCCAGGAGCGGCGTGCATGCGCCAGGCCCCCGGGACCCCAGGACGGCGGCAGCGGCCGCGACACCGCCGCCCCGCACTCTTATTTGCTCGGCGGGAACGCAGTGTGTGACTTTCAAAACGGGGAGCGAAAGTCCTCGCTGTCTGTCGTCCGTCTCCACGCGCTGCGGTGCGGTGCGCTGGCCGGGCCGCGGTCAGACGGACGGCCCGCGTGCTGCGCCGGCAGCTGCATCCATCGCGGGCAGCACCGCCACCGCCGCCGCCGCCACTCGGACGGAAAATCCGTGAGATATGGAGTCCGCAGCTCCGGCCGTACCCAGGATGTGCCGCGGGCCGCACACACTAATGCTTCCTCTCTCTCTCTCTGTCTCTCTCTCCCTCTCTCTCTCTCTCTCTCTCTCTCTCTCTCTCTCTCTCTCTCTCTCTCTCGGCTTCATTCCGCGCGCCTTTCCCCGCCGCCGCCGTCGACGACGACGATGTTTTCCAGGATCGGCTGCGGTGCGTCACAATTGCATTTTGCTGGTGGAAAATGGAAACCGCGCGGTATGGATGAGTGAGACTTGCCGGGAGAGAGAGATTGAGCGAGAGAGATTGAGAGAGAGAGAGAGAGAGAGAGAGAGAGAGAGAGAGCGCGGGGCAGCGGGCGGCGGGGGTGGAAATGAGATCGGATGTGGCCGCGGTGCCCCGCCCCGCTGTGGGGCCGCGGTGCGGCGCGGCGGGATCAGTGGCTGC
Source organism: Megalurothrips usitatus (assembly GCA_026979955.1). NCBI lineage: Eukaryota > Metazoa > Arthropoda > Insecta > Thysanoptera > Thripidae > Megalurothrips > Megalurothrips usitatus. Next base: position 15,880,566 of record CM049593.1, read on the forward strand.
GCCGCCGAGCCCTCCGCGCCGGGGCCGCCGCGGGCAGCCTGGAAGCCGCGGTAATTTGAAAGCGAGCAGAGAGGTATCGGGACTGATGGACAGAGGAGCGCAGGATGGGGGTAAAAAATGTGGGGAGAAAATGACAGTGAGAGAGAGAGAGAGAGAGAGAGAGAAAAAACAAAGGAATGGATGCTTTTATGCGCACTTGTAGGCGTCCGTCCGTCGATGCGGGTGGACCGCGGCGTAATAAAATTATTTTTGACAACAAAAAAAAGGGAAAGAATGAAGGGGAAACCGGGCGCAGCGCAGCGCACTCTCGGAGTCAAAGCCGGGAACCTTTTCGGGCGGTGCCAGAGGGAGAAGAAGACCCTCCCCGCGGCTGCAGGAGCGGTGGACCCGGCGGACAGTCGGCGGTGCGTGAGCAGACGGTGCTCGGGCGGGGTGGTGACAGCGGCGCGTGTGTGTGTGTGTGTGGCACACGGAAGGTGGCGGGCCGAAGCAAAGCAGGCGGCAAACGCAAGCTTGTGAGAGAACGCACGGTGTTCCTGAGGTGTGCGTGCGTGTGAGAGTGCGTGTGTGTGTGTGTGTGTGTGTGGAGGGGGGCGTAGATCTCTCAGCCGGGGGGAGGGAGGTTGTGTTGTTTTCCACCCAATTAAATTTCGATTACAACGCATGCTGCCCATGAGGTGTGTGTGTGTGTGTGTGCGTGTGTGTGTGCGGTAGCTCTCGTGGCACGGGCGGGGAGTGAGACATGTGGAGCAGGAGGAGAGACAGCGGGGAGACGGGGTGTGTGTGTGTGTGTGTGTGTGTGAGCACCTTTCCCTTTCGTTAGCCGTGGGCCCCCTCGCGGTGCCACTCCCCGGTGGGCAAAGGAGACTGGTTGGGTTGGACACGCCTTGCGTAGAGTTGCAGCAGCAGCAGCAGTCCGCACACACGCTCGCATGTGTGTGTGTGGGGGGGGGGGGGGGGGAGGGAAGCACGCAGGAAGTCATCGACACTGGACCTGTCCCGGTCCAGCAGGAGCGGCGAGGACGTTGGCCCGGCCGGAACCCCTCTCACCTCTCCCACTCACCGAAAGTGAGAGGGAGAGGCGAGGCGGCCACTGGCCACCGCCGCGGCGCCGTGGCGGTGGACATGGTGACTGCGTGTGTGTGTGTGTGTGTGTGTGTGTGGTGTGGGTGGGTACAAGGGTCGCCGTCAGGTGCATCGCACCTTCACGTCGTTACGTCACAACGCGTGACGCGCGCCAACGTGGTTCTCGGAAGCCGCGGAGCTACGCGACCGGCACTCGAACCCGCGGCGTGGGAGGGCCGCCGCGCCCATAGGAGACTTACTATCATCTCGTACCCCCCCCCCTCTCTCTCTCTCTCTCTCTCTCTCTCTCTCTTCTCTCTCTCGCCCTATCTCTCTCACTCTCTTTCTTGTGGAGCACCCCACGAGCGCGACAGCGACAGCGCTACGAAAGCAGAGTTCGGAGGCAGCCGGCAGCCGCGTCTCTCGAGTAGATGTATTCCGACCTCGCCAATCAGGCAATCTGTCTGCCTGCACTGCGAGCCTGTCTGTCTGTCCGCCCGTCCCGCGTCCAGGTGCCGGGCGCCATCAATATCCAGCGACAGCCACGCCCGTCGGCACGCGGCGCCGCCGTGTCTGACACGCGTGCGTACTAATGTGTGCGTGCGTATGTGTGTGTGCGTGCGTGTGTGTGTGTGTGTGTGTGTGTGTGTGTGTGGGCCGTGCAGGTGGTGGGCCCCCACATCCGCGTGCGAGCGTTGGACATTTGTGCGTGTGCGTGGTCGTGCACGGCCGGCCGACGGGATCGTATCGTTTTCTCATACTGGTGGAGAGCGAAACCCCCGTCAAAATCTCCCCCCGGGGTGGAGGGCGCTTGAGGCTAGGGGGTCGCCGGCCGGGTGCCGGTCGCGTGCTGGTCGCGTGCCGGCGCGTCTCTCGGCCTCCGTCACCGCCCCCACACGGCCCCACGCACCCGGCGGCGGCGCGTGCCGAAACAACCACGCGTCAATTAACGAAGGCGGCGCGAAAAGAGAGGAGACCCTTCAGCGGCGGCATTAAGTTAACGAGGGGACGGTGAGAGAGGGAGGGAGATAGTGAGAGAGAGAGACGGGGAGCCGCCCTGCGTCACGTGTCACGCCACCGCCGCCCGCGCAGCCCGCGTCAGGTGTGGCGAGTGTCCGAACAGAGCGAAATCACTTTGAGGCCGAGCAGCAGCGGGTGAGCCCGGCCCGGCCCGGCCAGCCCGGGGCGGCGGCTGCTCGAGAAAGTGCCGCTTCTTACAGCGGGAGCGGTAATTACACCGCGAGAGGGAATGAAAAAAAAAAAGGAGCGCGCCCCCGACGGAAAGTCGAACCCGGGGCCGCGGGCGCGCACCGAACCGACAACGACATCGACATCGACATCGATGTGGTTTCATTTGCGTCTGACACGAAAAAAAGGTTTGGGAATCAAAATCGCGCAAACCCACCGCCGCCGTGCGGCGCTTCCGCGCCAGCTTCAAATTTCGCGCGGCGTCGGAGGCGGCGGTGCCATGTTACCTGTCCGTTTGAAAACCGCCCTCGAATCCAACTATTCGCAGGCACCACACCCCCACCACCGCGGAGGTGGGGCACGGTTTGGAAACCTGGCCCCCGGCCAATGGTACACACGAAATTTAACCTTCTGCTAGGCGGAAAACACAGTAAATGATTCCTTTTCGGGAGGCAGCGCAATGTCGGGTGTGATAAAGTTTTTCAAGTCGTTGGTATCTTCGGTGAGTTTTATTCCCTTTCTTATCCATGGGGAGATATGACTGGTTGATTGCTAATGTTAGTTATTGATCAAAGTTCCAAAACATTTTGTTTTTATTTTCATTCCCCTCTGCGACTTTCACACAAGTATAATTTTAAAGTAGATGTGTCATTTGTGTAACCATTTTACTCTAAAAATTTATTTACACGTTAAAGTATTACCCCACTTGGTTATGGGATGCTGCTTCTGGAAGCAGTATTTTTTAAATCCTTTGATTTTGAATTCAAAATTGTAGATTCGTGCCACCATTCACTATGTACTATCTGTCAAACTGTATAAATGATGAAAAAAAGGGGTATTGTATTTTTCTTTAATGTCACATATAAATAACCAAAGCTTTATGTTTTCAAAGACATTACATCTTGGCAACCAGACCATAATAACAGGTGTTCTGAATTGAGTGAACACTGAACACCTAGCTTGGCGAGTACGCATTAAATTTATATATAACAATTCTTCCAAAGAAATCTGTACTTTTGTTAAACACCACGGTAAATTTTTTAGCTCTGACAATTTTTGATAATGGAAAACTCTGAACAGAATTCACATCTTCTGGGTAGAATGGGACATCTTCATTTTTTTCTCCACTCTCACGGGTGGAGCAGAAGAGACAGTCTTGCCCGACAAATCCACCTTGAAATTGTATTTCTATTTTATCAATATCTTCTTCTGTTGGAAGTAAAATAGAGATAAATTGAGGGGTGCCCTGGAACATTATAACATTTTGGTATAAGTTTTGTATTTTCTAAAGACAACACACATTTACCAAGTGTAGGAAAGTCGTACAGACCTGGTCAGAATTCCAACATGTCTCATCATTGTTATCAAACATGTTTTTTTTACCAAACTGCTTGGCATCTTTGTTTAAGACTGAGCTCACCCTGTAAATAAGATAATAAAATAAATCAGAATGTGAAAATGAAACTTTTTTCAAAAGGGCTATGATTGTAGAATGAATTGCATTAATTGTATTGAACCGCAGGAACCAGCGGCTTCGAAAGTAGTGTCAAAAGCATCAGAGCTATCCGCAGCTGCAACAGGAGGAACACCCTCTGCAGCTGCAGCTGCTCCAGTAGGGGCACCACCTGCATCTTCTAGTCAGTCACCAGCTTCAGTCATACAAGTAAGACTAGGACAATTACTAGGTAAAATAATGAAAGTGCTTTTCTTGTTTTTCCATGGAGTATACTCAAAGATGTAGCAATTGACAGTTGAAAATGAATTTAAGAGAAAAGTAATTTAATTTGAAGGCAATGCAATAGCATATCATGACAGGTACATACTTGCATTCAAAATTTCCATTTAGCACCGATGACATTGCTGCTTGTCAAAATAGTTTATGTCTTCTCTGTATTCTCAGGGCAACATAACCTTCGCTTAGTCTTGCAGTATAGCCAACGCATATCTGGTGACTTTTTGTTTATTGTGTTGGCACTAAGTTAAAAAGCTGTCTGCTGCCACCACTAAATTTCTCAGTCTTCACAATGTCGCCGACGAGGTTATATTGTGTCAATTATTTGCAACGGATCAGTATTTTACCAGACTTTCACCGCTTTTACAGTGTTCAGGTGCCTGCTTGCCATGTAGTCTTGGACTTAGAATGGTTCTTTTGTATTGTCTTATCCTCCCTTTGCCCTTTGAGGAGACCCTAACCCTGTCCCCTTGTCACTGTTCATTTTCAACACAAGAGATCAATTTCTTTTTGTGTCTCTCTGCTCCAGAATTTGCTTTCATCTACTTCCTTAATTTTTGAAGAGTGGAAACTGTTTAGAAACTGTCTTTTATAACATTACTCAATCAATTCTTTTCTTTTGACTTACAGGCAGTAAAGCCCCATGTACCCCTCATCAAGTTCCGTAAAGGAGGACCTGCTCCAGGTAGGACAACAAATAAAAAAGACAATGTTTTATGGATGGTTTTATTTTTTTAGAGTGGATTTACACACAAAACTGTCGTTATTTCCCCTGAATCGTTTTCAGATAACATTCTGTATGGTTGCTTTTCAGGTCACTCTGTCATAAGTGGATCAGTTGCACCTGGCATTGCAAGGGTTAATGCTGCTGTCTCCCGAGGAACCATTGAAGATTATCAGCTCCCTACTAGGTACCACCGTGCACCCTTGGATGCAAAAGAAATTGACTACATCAATGTGAGTGGACTTACCTGGCCCTGTTTGTTACGCCTCAAACTTCTCTAAACTGTTGAGTAATTTCATCCACTGTTTTACTTTCAGAGAGGAGGGCCTGAATGAGAAGAGCTCCATAAACATGTAGTGAGCAGCTCATTTGTCTCTACTGGTCATTGTGTTGCTTCTATACTTGCACTTCAAAACATGTTTGTTAACTTAAAATGTCCTATGGCTGTTTATATTTGAAACTGTCCATAGTACAATGTTAAATTATGATTTTCATGTCGGTCTGTCATCTTAATTTAACCAATACACTGTACATATAGGTAAAACATCTTTGCAAAAAAGAAAAGACTTTTATGAAATAAAAATTTGTCATCAAGTTGTGTGGTTTTATTCATTTTTTTATTTTCTTTTACCGGGCTATATTTTTGAGGGGAAAACAAGGGGGGTGGGAACTCGGTGGAGCACCGTGGCGCCATATCTCGGACGTCAGCCGTGCCACACTCAGCGCCTGGGGGGTATGTAACCGCCAGCGCTCGCATCACTCCCCTGTACTGTGGGCGCTGTGCCTCCCAGGCGCTAGGTGGAGTTCGACAGAGGCCTATGGCACCCTCTTCGGCAGCGTCTTCCCGAGTCGAGCCCTGTTCTAGTCCAGGGCCTGCATAGGGTGGCCGTCGAAGAGCGGGACGATGTCCCGCCGCGCCACCTTGCCGTTGGACGTCTTGGGGATCATGTCGCGGAACACGACGCCGCCGCGCAGACGCTTGTGGCGCGAGAGCCGATCTGCAAACACGATAGGAAGGGGGCGGTTTTTCTTGTGCTCTCCGCGTCTCGCTCCACGGTCTCCGGCGCACCCGCCCCGCACCTGCCACGAACTGCTGCAGCTCCTCCTCGGTGACGGACTGGCCGGGCCGCCGGACGACGCAGGCCGCCGGCACGTCCCCGGCGACGGGGTGCGGCCTGCCGACCACGCACGCCTGCGCCACGCCGGGGTGCTCCCGGAGGACGGCCTCCAGCTCGGCGGGGGCGATCTGCACAGCGTTACACATTTCCGTCACGGTTGGCCAGACGCGCAGGACACATGCAGCGCGGCGACGCGACTGCCCACTCCACCCCACACACCTTCTGGCCGTTGTACTTCATCAGCTCCTTCAGCCGGCCGACGATGAACAGGTAGCCGTCCCGGTCCAGGAAGGCGAGGTCGCCGCTGCGGAAGTAGCCGTGCTCGTCGAACGCCTCCGCCGTGGCCTCGGCGTTGTTCTTGTAGCCCTTCATGATGGAGGGCGAGAGGACGCGGAGCTCGCCCGACACGCCGGGGGCCCGGATGTCGGCGCCCGTGTCCACGTCCACGAGCTGTTCGGGAGAGGGCAGAGGAGGGGGTCTTGTAGACGGCGGCGGGCGGTGCGCAGCCTCACGCCGGCGGCCAGCTTACCCGGACGCGCACGGACGGCACGATCCTCCCGGTCGACCCGGGCCGCAGGGGCTTCCGGCTGATGCTCACGATGAGGAACTCGCTGGCCGCGTACGTCTGGTGCACGTCGCAGTGCATGGTCCGCGCCGCGGCCTCCTCCATGGCGGCGGGCATGGCGGTGCCGCCGACCACCACCGCGCGGAGGCTGGGGCAGGGGGGCCCGGGCAGCGCCTCTGACCGCGCCAGCTCCGCCACCAGCAGCAGCAGCGGCGGCGCCGTGAACCAGCAGTTGATCTGGTGGCGGCGGAGGGAGGCCAGCAGGGCGGCCGCGCCCGTAAAGGTGTCGCAGACCCTGGTGGTGCCCGCGACCGTGGCGGCCATCAGCAGCCCGGGGCCCGTCACCCACGACATGAGGGACGTGCACAGCAGCCGCTCGCCGGGCACGCAGCGGAACGCCGAGCTGGGCGACAGAGTGCGTGAGCGCGGCACCGAGCACATGCAGGCCCTCACCTCGGCCGCCGTCGGGCCGCCACTCACCTGCAGTCCATCGTGCTCATCAGCATGGCGTAGTTGCTGGACTCGATGGCCTTGGGCAGGCCGGTGGTTCCCGACGAGAAGAAGATGGCCGCGACGTGCTCGTGGACGTCGCCCACGTCAACGGGCTGGTAGGAGACCGGATCGAAGGGCAGGGCCGGGGCCCGGAACACCTCGTCCAGCGTGCCGGAGGCCCCGGGGGAGGGCTCGGCGTCCTGCACGAGCACGCGGCACGTCGTGGGGAAGACGCGCCTCGCCATGTCCGCGTTGGCCGTGTCACAGATGACAGCCTGGGGCTGCACCAGCGACAGGCAGTGCCGAAGCTCCCCTGAGGCGCGCACACGGCGGGGGGTGAGCTGTGGCAGCGCGGCGTGGCGGCGGACGGGCGGCCGCCTGGGAAGTAGGCAGTCCTGTTGCGCAGCCGTGCCGTGCGGGCTGGCCTACCCGCTCCTGGGCGGCCGCCGCCGCCGCCGCTGCTCCCGCGCTCCCGTCTCCGGGCCGCAGACCGGACTCCACGCCGCGCGACTCGTCGGCCTACCTTCCGTGGACGTCGGGCTGACGCCGCTCAGCGTCACTCCCTCGAAGATGGCGCCGAGGACGGCCGGGAAGAGCATCTCGCTGTTGCGGGAGAAGACGGTGAGCGTGTGTCCCGCGCCGACGCCGAGCGCCCGCCAGCCCCCCGCGGCGCGCAGCGACAGCTCCAGGAGGTCCGGGAAGCTGAGCTCTGCCCCCGTGGCCGCCTCCACCTGGCTCAGGGCAAGGATTTGTCATTTTTACCGAGGTATTTTTTTAACCGATATTTTCATTACTCTTTCTGATTTATTCATTTTTTGCGCGCTCACCTGCGCGGGGACCGCGTCCTCCTCGGCGCGCCTCCTCAGGTGGTCCAGGATGAACTTCCCCAGGGAGACGCCGGGGTGGGTCTTCTCCCCCTCCCCGGCCCACTCGTGGATCCCCTCCGCGGGGGGGCGGCGCGGCCGTGTCCCGCGGCATGGCGCGTTGCGTGGCGGACGGCGTCGCACTGCCGCTGCCGCCGCGGCGCGCGCGCAGCAGATGCCGCGCCACCCCGATGTCATGGCGCCCCCGCCCCGGCCCCGGCCCGGATGCTCCAAAGGATCCTGACCGGCGAGGCCCCGCTCCCCACTCGGCGTGGCGCTGTGGCGCTGCCTGGAGGACTCCGACCCCGTGCCGCTGCACCCCGCTGCACCCCGCTGCACCCCGCCACGCCCCGCTCACTCGCTGCCCGGCCCTGGGCGAGCAGCGCTCCGTCTCTCTCTCTCTCTCTCTCTCTCCCTCTCTCCTGCCCCACTGGCTCCGCCTGCCGCTGCTGTGCCGGCGGCTCGTGGACACCGACTGCCGTGTGTGAGCGGAGCGGGCGGCCTTCGAGCCCTGCTTGTGCCTAGGGGGCGAGGGGGGCGGGGCGGGGCGGAGTGGAGTGTAGTGTAGTGGAGTGAGTGGTGGTCTTGTTTTGGGAATGCAACGATAACGTGTCGAGTGAGTGCGTCTCCATGAGGGCTGCCCCCGCGGCCGCCGCTCGCCCTGCCCTGCCCTGCCCTACTCGTGCGCGCCTCGGCGGCAGCCGCAGGGCCGCAGGTGCTCGCCATTAGCTCCCCCCCGGCTAATCTGCCGGGCATCGCCTGATGGCAGCGCACTCACATCGCCGCTCCGTACTGTACAGGAGAAGCCGCGGGGGGCCGCGTGTCAGTGCTTTATTGGGTGTACTTGATTTTGATATTGAGGCAGATGAACTCGCGCACGCGGTCGTCGAACGCTTCCAGTTTGGCGGTCCACAGGGCGTCGTGTCGAGCCTTGGGCGAAATCGCGTCGAACAGCTTCAGGAAGTTGTCCACGTTCACGGTGGCGTTGCGGATTTTGTACGTCATCTGGATCGGACATGGGGCAGACGCGGGCGGCTAGTGCTTGAAACTGAGGCCACGAGTGCGGCAGCGACGACCCTTCGCACTTGCGCTCACCTTCTTCAGGGGGCACTCGACGGGGGGCGTGGCGTGGGAGAAGATCGGGGTCCAGAACGAGTTCTTGTCCACCAGGAGGTTGCAGACGCCGACGTTGAACCGCATCGTGTAGAAGTGCTTGCACGTCCCGCCCTCGGGGCACTGCTTGAGCTTCACGTTGGCCTGCGCACGGCACACGCTACGGCGCTGCTCAGTGTGATCCGGCCTGCCGGGGGCGGCGCCCGCCGGGTCCCGGGTATGCAGCCCCGGCCGTCGCGCGCTCGCGTGGCGTGCGGGCCGGCCTACCCGGCGGCTCGCAGGCGGCGCAGCGGCACGGCTCGTCACCTCACCTTGCTGATGTAGGGCGTGTCCCAGGGGATGAGCAGGTCCAGCCAGGCCCGGAAGGATGAACCCTCCCTGGAGACGCTGAAGTTCCGCACGGAGCCGATGTTCTCCGGCTCGGCGCACGTGTGCGCGCCCACGGGGATCACCTGGGACGCGCCGACCTGCCGCGCCGACCGGCTCTTATTAATTAATTAACGAGTCCAAGCCCGCGGCCCCGGGCCGCCCTGGGCGCTACCTGCTTGTCAGCGAAGGCGACGAGGACGACGACTACGGCGGCGGCCAGCGTGGGGCCGGGCCGGCCGGGCGAGGCGGCCGACAGCGCCATCTCTGCGTCCGGTCCGGCAGCTCCGGCTCGGCCACGGCCAGTGACGACTGTGACACTCCGCTGCCCGGCCACACATTGTACATCTCCCGCCCTCAGTCCTTTTGTTCCAGCCTGTCATATAGCAGCGGTAGCAGCATGCTCGTTTCCGTACCGCCGCATGTCCTCGCCGCTCTATCCGGTGCCGCTGGTGTTGGGGCACGGCCGGCACGGCTGCACGGCTGGGCGCGGTGAAATGGTGACGCCGGCTGTTGTAATGCTCGCCTGGCGTGCCGGTGCGCCTCGCCCCGCCCGCCCGCCCGCATTATTGAGACATTATCGCTAGCAGCGCGGCCGCGATGTCAGCGCGCGGAGCGTCAGATTCCCAACCAACGATGAGCGGCGGCCGGTTCTGGTCGGAGACAAGTGTCCCTCTTTCTCGCTCGCTCTCCAGTACGCGGCTCCGCTGCATCTCTCTCCTAATCCAGCACCGATCACGCCACCGGCCGCATGTGTACTCCGCGCGCACGCTCTGTCAATGGGCGTGGGGTCCCCTCGGCCTAGGCCAGAGCGCGTCGGAAACGCGCGGCGCGAACGGGCGGTGGCTGCCCGAGAGCCTGCGGCAAACGCCGCGCCGCCCGGCAGGCAGGCAACCCCCATCACGCGGCTGTGTGGCAGGCTGTCCGCGCCTACCTCCCAGGGGCTGAGGGGGGGGGGGTAGGGAGAGGGAGGGGGGGGGAGAAGTACTACAGAGTCCCGAGAGATGGCGCTGCCGGTCAGCGGCGGGACATTCGCTCGCGCGGGGTGCTCCGTCTGGCGCCAGCATGACCTCCCGGCGGCTCCACCGTCCGGTTCGCACTGCGTTAGGCGACGATATATCTGCGGTGAAGAAGACTTTCGAGCCATTCAGTTCCTCAAATGGACAGGGCCAATGAGGACTTTGAAGCAACGTGCTGTTAAACTCTGATGCTGGTGACCGCGCTTCACACCTCTCCGGGAGAGGAATGGATAATTCGTCGTCGACGCCGCGCTGCCGCCGAAGTTTTGGACGGCGACGTCTACGCCGGCGACGTCCCCACCGATAAATTTTAAAGGCCATACGATGCCGCCGCGAAATTTAAATAAAAATCGAGAGTTTTTCATGATGTTTATTTTCCCTATTATAAAATCTCAAAAATCTGAGAAAGAAAAAGAAAACTTAAGTAGCCAGTCCTTTGGGCCCGGAAGTCTTTCCCCTGTCTTTTGACTGGTGAGGGTTGACAGACAGAGGCAGGTGTAGGAGTCGAGACAAGGAACAAGGAAGGGTATTAAAATGCTCCAAGCTTTTTCCTTTGTGCCTTTTAATTAAACTTGTATAATATGTCATGTCAGGGTAGACAGCAAAATTTAGTTCACATGTCCATAACATAGGTTCAACAATTTACACAAAAGTGCATCAAGAAATATATTTATGTACAAAAATACAAATAAACAAATTTGAATACAGCTTAATACATTTTTTCTTTAAGATCCCTCATCTGAAGAACAATCACTGCCAGCAAAAAAGTTTCTGGTGTGCGCTGGGTTTTTACGAATTTTTGGTTTTACCTCATGACAGTCAGTGTTGTCACGCTCCCAGTTCCCTCTCCACTGTTCTGTTTCGGCATCTGTAGGTCACATTGTCCTTGAAAGTTACAATCACACAGAGAAAACAGAAAAACATGCATCCACATACCAACACAAAATCATACCTGAGTCATAGATATCAAACGAGTACTTATGATCCTTCAACACAATAAGAATTGAAGGGAATTCCACAACACTCTTCCGTACCAGGTTCCCTCTGATGGTTGCATCAAGGTCCAGCAAGTGATACCTGAAACAGGAAAAATATATTATAAAACATGGCGGTTACAAATAGATGACTGTACTCCAACAGAAACCATACCTGTGCTTTTCCATTTCTCCAACCCTCATCAGGGCACAAACTCCACTTGTGCCTGCTGAGAAATAATACTGCAGTTGCTCTCTGTGATCTTTAGTCTCATCACTATTTGGGTCTAGAAGCGGACTTAAGGCTTCCACAAGACGTGTGGTTTCAGCTACTCTGAAAGCAAAAAGTTAACTGTCAGCACTGTGATTTTTCTTTTAAACGACCTGAACTTCTTCTTCAGGTTCTTTCATTCCTGCTAATATGTAACTAATTGAAAACTCATGCCATGCTGTCTTGGAGTGTCTTTAACTCACTTGTCACTTATCAGTCTAACACCAGCCTGCGGGAAAAGCCATTCAATGCGCCAATAAATGAGACGTTCAGGGGTGCAAGGGATAACTCTGGATGAGTTTTCTCTTGCCCTCTGGAACCTGCGAGGAAGAAAGTGAAGCCGCATTCCCCTGTCCCTAGAAGCCCTGCCCAAATGTTGGAGGTACTGGAACAATATAAAATTAATTAAATGCATTGCATGAAATATAAAAGTAAATTGCTACCCATGTTACAAACAGAACATACCCCAGGAAGGAATCTTGCACCACCTTTAATGGGATCTCTCTGAATCTGTTGCACTGAACGAGTGACATCTTCAAGAAGTCTGTAATCTGGTGGGCAAAGAAGTTTAAATTTAATGCTCTCACAAACAGATATGACATTAATTCACATCGCTCCGACGTGATATGGCATTCATCTTTAAACTGACCACTCAAGAGATCCAAATTTTGAAACTTTGACAAGGGTTTGAATAATATTTTATTCCTCGCACCGTCGCACTCCAACTCCTTTTTGTGTATGTTTACACAAGCAAGGCAACATGTTTTAACCTCGCAGCGTGGGCACGTGTACTTGGCCTCCGTACACCCACAGACTTCGCAGGGACCAAGTCTAAAAAAGTAAGTATTAAATTTAAAATATTATAAGGGGTAAGAGACAGACGAACAATCGCAAATCTGACAAACCTTTCACAAGAACCTGCGGGTTTTTCAACTTTCTCAGAGTCGCCCATGTTGACTTCACAACAGTTTTGACCGGTAAATGTCTCATCCCCAAACAGCCGAGAGCCGAGGGACAAGTCGTTGCCAGCCCCGCCCACATATATTCCCTTCTCAATAAGAGGCCGGAAAATCCGTTTGAAAAATTTGATGTTAAAGGAAAAACCAACTCGAATTTGAACCTTCACTTTGAACGCCTGAATCTTTTCTGATTTTCTTCAAGACGAATTTTATTTTTGAAATACTCGTAATCTGTTAAGTTGTCTACTTTCCCTCTGTGATGACAAAACACCTGCCGTCATGGCACTGACGGAATGATCGGAAAGCTGTATTTAGTTCTGATTACTCATATTTTATCGGTACATTCACCGAAATGATTTCAGTTATTGATTTGTTTGTGATCATTTCCATGTAATTGGTGTTCCGCTTTCATCAGACACCGCGAAGAGGTTTGTTCTGAGCTTGTTTGGATATCAATCCACACCCATCCGTTTGGTTGTTTTTCTATGAACATTTGGGACAATTCGTATTGAGTGACTTTTTCCTCAGTTCAAATGAAGTATTTTCAAGAAGGACTTTTTTTTCTGCGGAAACCATTAATTTTATTTTCGTACTAGTGCAGAATACCCGACTCGCATTTTTGCGCTGTGAGGTTAGGTTGTTAAACATTTATTAAACATTGAACTCATTTTGAGTTTGATGTTTGTTTAAAATTTTCCCCTTGGGTCTCCTATTTGATTTTGATACTTACACTCTTCCGATTTGTGTCGTCTAACCTTCCATTGTACTCTCCTTTTTTTTTGTTTCAGGTTACTTAACTGATATTATCCTTCGACGGATATATATCATCAATAATGTCTTCATCAGCTGTGTATTTGTTAGATGTGAAGGGGAAGGTAGGTTCTTGAGTACATTTAAACCAGATTTTCCTGTTCTTTATTCATATTGAATATCCATATGCTCCTAGAGCAGTGGTTTGGGTTATAGTCCTGACAACAGCTTGAATTTTGTGAATAGGTCCTAATCTCCCGGAATTATCGAGGAGATATTGACATGGGTGTTATAGAAAAGTTTATGCCGTTACTCATGGAGAAGGAAGAAGAAGGAATGCTGACCCCTATCTTACAAACCAATGATTGTACTTTCGCCTATATAAAGTACAATAACTTGTATATTGTTTCTACAACTAAGAAAAATGCTAACATTGCTCTAGTATTTGTGCTCTTACACAAAATTGTTCAAGTAAGATCTCATATATGACTGTTGTTGTATTGATTTGTTAATTTGACTTTTAATACCTGTACATTTGATTCATCAGGTCATGATAGAGTATTTTAAAGAACTGGAAGAAGAAAGTATTCGTGATAATTTTGTGGTCATATATGAATTATTAGATGAACTGTTGGATTTTGGATATCCACAGACAACCGACAGTAAAATTCTGCAAGAGTGAGTACCTGTTGATCAAAACATTTTTTTTCAATTTGCTGTTGGATGTTTGATGAGCTTGGAAATAAATGCCATCTTGTTTTAGGTACATTACTCAAGAGGGACACAAACTCGAAATTCAACCTCGACCACCCCCAGCAGTAACCAATGCGGTGTCTTGGCGCTCTGAAGGCATCAAATACCGCAAGAATGAAGTTTTCTTGGATGTAATTGAGTCGGTGAATTTATTGGTAAGAACAGGGGTGAAAGGTATTTTTTTTTCTTATGTCGGTAGCTATCAGATGTTGATTTCAATAATTTTTCCAGGCTAATGCTAACGGAAATGTTTTACGAAGTGAAATTGTTGGTGCTATCAAAATGAGAGTTTATCTTTCGGGTATGCCAGAATTGAGATTGGGATTGAATGATAAGGTTTTGTTTGAAAGCACTGGTCGTGGAAAATCCAAGTCTGTTGAACTTGAAGATGTCAAATTTCACCAGTGTGTGCGTTTATCAAGGTAATCCTTTTTTTAAGCCCTGTGTTTTTTCTTGTTTTTTGTTAAATTTTGTTTCATGTTGTTGGGCATGTGCTTACCTTATGTTATTCTCTCTGGTTGCAGGTTTGAGAATGATAGAACTATTTCTTTCATTCCGCCTGATGGCGAATTTGAGCTTATGTCCTACCGGCTCAACACACATGTGAAACCTCTTATTTGGATTGAATCAGTTATTGAGAGACACGCCCACAGTCGTGTAGAATACATGATTAAAGCAAAGTCTCAGTTCAAACGCCGGTCCACGGCCAACAATGTTGAGATTGTGATACCTGTACCAGCGGACGCGGACTCGCCAAAGTTCAAGACCACTATTGGTAGTGTAAAATATGCACCTGAGCAAAACGCTATCACATGGACTATCAAATCATTTCCGGTATGTCATCATTTTATCAGAAGATTCCCTCGATAATTTTTTATCTTGTTATATGAAATGACAAAATATGAATCTGTTTCAGGGTGGTAAGGAGTATTTGATGCGGGCGCATTTTGGTTTACCCAGTGTTGTTTGTGAGGATTCAGAAGGAAAACCACCAATCCAAGTGAAATTTGAAATTCCTTACTTCACAACTTCTGGCATTCAGGTAATTCCCTCTTGTGGAAGTAATATGCTGAATGTTTTGTAGACTTGGTTCAATGTTTCTCATGTTTATTTTCTTTCATTCTTAACAGGTCAGGTACTTAAAGATTATTGAGAAAAGTGGATATCAAGCTTTACCATGGGTGAGATACATCACTCAAAACGGGGACTATCAGTTGAGAACAAATTAAGTGCTACTTGTGATTACTTCTATTTTTTCTGCTGCTTGACTGAGCCTATATTTTCTGTTTCCCATTGTTTGTGGTGGAACAACATGTGGATAGATTCGAGTTTGGAAGTATATTGTTGTGTAATTTAATGTGATGTTATTTTGTTTTAACTTCTCTGTTGTCCACCTTTACTTTCTTGACCCAAGACATTAAAGAAACAGGTACCTATCTGTTTGTGTGAAGATCAGTATTTCATTTTAAAGATATTTATATTTTAACCACATTGTGAATTAATAATACCGTACCTTAAAAAGTCTGTCGAATTTTAAGAGTTTATAACTTATTCCAATTAGGCATTACAAGATGCCAATGACTGAAAAGTAGTTAATTCATGAAAATTGACATTGCTGCTTTAGGAAGTCCCTCCTATAATTCTGCTGCCTACACATTGGTTGATGAAGGCTCTGTTCAGAATTTTTAAATCATCTGTAAATTGTATGTGGATCACATCAGCTTTTTGTCTCCTGACTTTGTTATCACAGTAGTAATTCAGTGTGATAGTTTGTTTCCTTCCACTGGTGTATTGTTGACGTGATTTTTAGATTAGATGCTGCTTCTTATATTTTTGTCATTTCAGCAGTGTAAATGTATTAATGTGAGGAAAAATGGGTATGAGTTGGAGAATCAGAAGTGGAATACACAGTAGTTAAATGTATTGAAGTCATGAAATCAGTCTATATTTTATTTCAGTCAAATTTCACATTTCTTGTTGCAAAAGGGAGACCCTTTCAACCATGTCTGAAAGGTCAGTTTCTGAAGCGTCAACATCAAGTAATAAATAAATAAAGTAATAAATAAATTGTTAAATAAATAAAATAAATAAGGGTAGAAATGGAGTTGTAGTAAGCTAAATCATACAGCACCTTGTCTGTGCCACATCCTCGTGAAATAGATGCCAAACCAAGTGCGATGGGATTTTCTTTCTCTGTACCAATGAATTGATGCGCTATCCTCTTCAACAGAAAATAAGATGCACTACTTTGGAGCCTACATACTCTGCTCCAGAACTTTGACTAGCTTCTGAGGAACATGCCATATTGTCAGAAGGAACCCCACATACTTTTGAACACAACATAGGCAGAGACTCTGTTGGGCCCACTGCCAACACGCCAAGTCGCGCTGCGGCAACTTCAGGAGAGATCATTGAATATTTGTTCGGAGAACAAAACGTCATTAATATTCTCGGTTAAAAGCGTAACATTTCCCCAATTTCTTTACCAAGCCATCACTTCGTGCCGCGCCGCGCAGAGTCGGACCGTGCTGTCAGTGAGCTGGAGTCGCTGGAACCGCTGGAGCCTACGGGCCAACCCGCCCCTCCCCTCTCCCCTCCGCGCACACCTCACCTACGCCTCTTCTTGCTGTCCTTGTTCTTGGTGCTGAAGGCGCGGGCCTCCTTGGCCGACACCTTGTTGGAGAAGTCCTTGTACTTGTCGATGGCGTCCAGCACGAAGGCGGTGGTCTGGGTGAGGCGGTCCGGGGTGAGGTAGGCGCGCATCGAGTTCCTGGTCAGGCCCGTCAGGCCCAGGCCGAGGAAGGAGATAGTGCAGAAGGGCGTGAAGGCGCACACGGCCGTGGTGAAGGCGCCGCCGATGAGCAGCAGGAAGAGGAAGCCCACCAGGAAGAGGCCGACCTTGGGGAAGAGCTTGAGGCCCAGCTTGGGCAGGGGCAGGAGCTTGCCGAGCAGGCCCAGGCTGCCCAGGGCGCCCAGGGCGGAGGGGGCGGCCGCGGTGTGCTGGAAGGGCACCAGGTAGCCCTCGTAGCCGGTCTGCACGCTGAAGCCGGGCTCCGCGTAGCTGTAGGCGTAGGGCATGTTGTAGGCGTTGGCGTCGGTCAGCGCCGTCACGTCGGGGCCGGCGGCGGCGGCAGCGGGCGCCGCGTAGCTGGTCGGCGGCGGGGGGCCGTAGGCCGCGGCGGGCTCCAGGGCCTGGTCCGCCGTGGCGACCGCCACCAGCAGCACCATCAGCAGCGGGAGCATCCTGGGGGCGAGACACGAGCGTCAGGGAGGCTTCTGCCCACCCGCCACGTGATGTGGCAGGCGGAATACATTTGAGAACCTTCCATTTACCGTTTACTTTCTCGTAACAACCCTTCCGAACTCGGATACAAACACCGCTCATGTTCACCGATAAGGCACACAGTCGGAACGCCAGAGTGGAACTAACGCGATGAAACTCACCTGGTAATGGTAATCCTATGCGGGTCACTACACTGAAACCGACACGGCACTGCGCACTGCGCGATGTGTTCGGGGCTGAAATGAGGTATGGAATGGCTGACGCGCGCCGCAACCCCCACCTTTATACCCCGGGCCCGGCCGGCGCGCCGCTACCCCGCGCTCGCGCCGGGGAGGAGGGGGGGGGGGGGGGCAGGCAGGCAGCACGCACGGCTGCACGGGCCCCCACCCCCGCCCCCACCAAAGACAGAGGGATGGGCACGGTGCACCGAACACCGAATGCAGAAAGAATAAGAAGTGACAAAAGAGACGCATTTTTAAAACCGCCCCCCCCCCTGAAAAATAATAGCAATTAATTGCGAAAATCACTGTGCAGAGTGCCTTCTTGGCGCGTAATGTGTACGGTGAGAATCCGGCCTCCCACGCAGGCCAGAATGGGCGAGTCCTGGTGTTCCTAGTGGAGACGCTTTCAGCTGAAATACACCAGGGGGTGTCACGCTCCCGTACAGCGTTTCCGCTAACGTTCTTCTTGATTTATTTTTTGGGGGGGGATGTGGGGGGGGGTGATTTTCCAATTGGAAGACTACGCTGCAGCGTGTGTCATGTCCAGCCAGCCGACAAGAGTGGAATATGGAGGGGGGGGGGGGCACCGCCGCCACTCCCCGCGCACAAGGGCTGGCCAGGGATTACAGTCGCGGCTCGTTAGTGCCTCCCCGCCCCCCGGGCCCCAGGCAGCCCCAGGCCTCCCCGTCCCCATTCTTCACTTCTTCATTCCTCCGTCTCCGGCACCGGCTGCAGCCTGCGGCCTGCGGGGAAGGGATTCCGCTCCGCTCCGTCCTCTTCCACCCCGAGTGCGAGGTGAGTGAGGCCCGCAGGGATTAGGGGCCTTTGTTTGCCTCCGCTCCGCACTCGCTGCCCGCGGTGGTCCAGCTCCGGCTCCAGCTCCAGCTCCAGCGTCCCGTCCGGGTGGTAAGCCGCACGGTGCGGCACTGCAGCGTGCAGGTGCGGTGCAGCCACCCGAGTGCCGTGCTTTTCCAGGAGGGATGCGGGGTTGGCGGCGGCGGGGGCGGCGGGGCGACAGGTCTGCCGTCTAGGGGCGCGCGCCACCGCTGCGATGTTCTGTCCATTGATTCCCGTTGCAGGGCGGGCGAAAGTAGGACAGGTCAGAGGGAAGGGGCGTGGCTCGGGGCGCGGGCCGGCCTGCCTGCCTGCCCTTCACCGAGTGGCGACGCGCCGGATTACAGGTGCCGGGTGCCGGGTGCCGCGTGCCGGTGGCTCGGCGCGTTGCCTGCAGCCCCCGCACCGGCAGGGCGCCGGAGTTATGTGCGAGGAATGTGATTTCCCTTTCAGCGTGGCGTCAGCGTGTGCAGCCGCAGCAGCATCGCCACCCCGCGGTCCGGGGTGTCGGGGCGCCGCGTGCCCGCGGCCAGGGCTCGCTGTGTGGCGGCTGGCCGATGCATCGCATGCGAGAGGCACCCCGCTGCTTCCAGTCGGTGCACGACAGCCAGTTCAGTCACTCTTCAATTTCCAGTCGGACACGAGACAGAACGAGACTCGACTTTTTAGCCACATTTGGGGTGGGTGACAGTTCAGAGCACAGAAAACATAACTTACCGTGAAATTTCTGGAGTATTTTCAATTTAGTCAATGGAAAAGGCCGGTCCAGCCGCCAGTCAGTGTACACCCGTCCGTGGTTACCCCTCTGGCCGAAGCCCTCCCCTCCCGGAGTCGGACCCTCTCGCCCGCGCCGCACTCATCACAGGCAGTTCATTCACCGGGACTAAGACGTGTCGACGGGCAGGTGTCGACGGCGTGGTGCTGGTGTGGTCCCCGGCAGCCCCGCCGCCCCGGCGGTCTCCGCCCGATACAAAACAAAGAGGCCCTCCTTTGTCTCTTCCTTGTGGGTCAGCCGGGGATTACTGTTCTGCAGGCCGGTAGTGCCGATGCCATGCGCGGCGCCTTTATCTCTCCGTCGGTCGCCGCGCTGGGTGTGGGTGGTTGTGGCTGACCCCCCCCCCCCCCCCCCTTCCCTACTGACAAGTACTTTCACACCCCTTATGATACCGCAGCCAGAGCAGCCGATTTATTTAATTATTTTGGTTTCCACAATTTTTGCGAGCCGTTCTCTCTGGCGGCGGGGAGGGCATGCGGGCATACGAGCAGCTTTCTCCCCACAGAAGCCACGTGCTTTCTCCGCGAGGAGGGATAGGGAGGGGGGGGGGGCGACGCCAGCGCCCCCTGCCCCCGGGCTCCGGGCTCTGGGGTGCGCGGGCAGCGTGGTGCACTCGGTGGCGTGCGTCAGAGCGGACCGGTGACGCACCGGAGGGCCGGCCGGAGTCCGGGCCCGCGCCGGAGCCGGAGCCAGGGCCGGAGCCGGGCCCTACGGCAGGCCCGGCGGGGGACGGCCGTTTTCGAAGGCGGATTGGAGGCGGCCATGGTTTTCCCTTCCCGGGGACAGGTGGTGGGGGCGGAGGGCGGGGCGGCCAGGGCTGCCGGAGCGGGGGAGGAGAAGCTACATATAAGGGCTGCGGGTCCGGGGAGGCAGACATTCATCTAACGGCACCCAGCGTGTGAGGTGAGTGCGTGCCGCCCGCGTCGCTCCGCCCCGTCCCCCTTGCCGGTCCAGCGGCTTGCTGAGCCCCCGCCTCTGTTCTGTTCACCGCAGCCCTCCCGCAGTCATGAAGTCCCCCGTCGTCGCCCTCCTCCTGGTGGCCGCGCTGGCGGCCGCGCCCGCCCTGGCCGCGCCGTCTACCGCCGAGCAGGAGGCGGACGTCAAGGCCGAGGCCAGCCCCCGGTACATCCAGTCGGTCCAGACCAACGTGGACAACTCCCTGAAGCAGGTGAGTCGGCCGTGCCCACCTGCCCCGCGCAGCCGCCCGGGCAGCGACGACGGCGCCCTCAACGTGTGACTTGTCGCGCAGGTGTACTACGAGGCCGAGACCGATGACGACCCCGAGGTGCAGGTGCACGAGGGCGTGACCCAGGGCGAGCAGGCCGTGCAGGAGGTGGCCGCCGGCGCCCAGACCCCCGCCCCCGTCTCCCTCACCGGCGTCAGTAAGTACCCCCGCCTGCACGCAGCGCACGGCCCTCGTGCTCACTGACCACGCCTCACAACACCCTCCGCTGCACAGTGACCTCCGTCTGGGACTTGGTGGTGTCGTGGGTGCGCGGCTTCCTGGGCCTGCAGCGCCACGACCCTCCCCGCATGGCCAGGGCCATCCTGGGCGCCGCGGCCGGCGACGAGCAGTGCTGGAGGACGACCGCCTGCCAGGCCGGCCGCCTGCTGCGAGGCCTGCACGAGAAGGAGTTCATCTTCATGTAAGCGCCCGCCCCCCGGTCCCAGGTCCCCCAGCGCCTGCGGGTGCCGGGGTAGGCCGCCCCGCACGGCACGCGCGCGCCCTGCGCCGGTGGCTGCCTACCCGTACGGCGACAGCTGCAGCGGCTGCGACAGCCCTCTGACCCCCGTCTCTTTCTGTTGCAGGATGATGGAGCGCCTGTCGCCCCAGCAGTGGAAGGGAGTGGTGAAGGGCATGCGCCGCGCCGCCATCGAGAACGAAGACTGCCGCGTGTACGACTGTGACGCCTGAAGTGCCGCCACGATTGCGCCCTCATTATTTATTTATTTATTTAAATATTTATTTTCGTAATTTATTTAACATAGTTCCTCTTGTAAACTGATAATATAAAATAAACAGTATAACCTGTGAGATCGTCGTCTTTATTTTGCCTTCCTGTTCTGTAAAGAGAATGAAAAAGTTATGAATGCAAAAAAAAAATCGGAAAAAAATCTGCTGGGTGGGATAAAATTTAAGACACACAAACTAATACTAGACAACCAGTATGAGAGACAGAGACAGACGAAGCACCAAACGGAATGCCGGCGAGACACATTTGCCGATGGGGTCCACCACCCGTGGCACGCCTGCACGGCCCAAGGCGATTGCTGCGTGACCGAGTCTCTCACCCCGCCCATGTAAACTGATGTAAACATTCACGCTTCTGCGGACAGCAACTCCCGCCGATCAGCATCGACGAGTAAAAATATTCTTACCGCCGGTCTGTTTACAACACGCGGTAGAGGGATGTGGGGGAGAGGGGGGGGGGCAGATTGTGGCGGGAGCGAGGCGGGCGGGGTCATCCTCATACCCGCCAAACAGAAACAGAACAGAGCGGCAAC